>JAEOAD010000057.1:7840000-12640000 GCA_036365145.1 Orientallactaga sibirica
GCTTAGCCAGTATTTCAGGTACCATGGGTTTCAGTTTTCCTTAGCAGTCTTGGGCCCTTCCTGTTTCCACTCTGAGCCTTGCATTCCCTGCTTTTATAGAGAGAGCTTTGAACTAGATAGATGAGTAGCCTTGTTACCACAGTGCCCAGTTGTAAAACCTGGGTCTGAATGTTTATCCATATTAAGATAAAATAATATATGGAAAAATGGACAAAATGAATTGATTTGCAGTTTTCTTCTCAAAACAAAACATCTATGTATTTTCTAAGTTAACATCAAAACAATACGGTGATTTTAATGATATTAAAGAATAAACCTATATTCATTTTGAAAAAAAAAGCAGAAAAGTATATTTTCAAAGGTTTTAACATATAGGTAACTATGGTAGGAGATAAATGTCAATATGTTTGACTATAGTAGTCATTTCACGTTACATATATCAGCAGATATAATAAAATCAATCTATTTAAGCTAATCCTTTTAAAAGAGATGAGACTGGTGGGTAGAGGTGATGATGAAGTTAGCCAAGGGGATTACCCAGAACAACTATGTCCTAACAGCCAGTTCTGGAAAATTCATAGTTCAGGCATAGCTAAGTTCTCTTAGCAGCCTGCACGGAGTGGCATTTCCATGCAGAGGAGAAGTGAGGCTAAGCTGGAGAAAGAAGGAGGGAGCCAATGTGTTAGGGAGCAAAGTGACTTCGTCCAATTACATATCTTGTGTCTGGCATGCTCTTGATGCTCTCTAAATATTACATTTGACAGAATGAACAAATAATAGAATAGTTCCATGGCTATTTTGCTGTCTGGTCATAGATAATTCATTTCATTTCTTTAAACTTATTTACCCATAGGTAATGTGTGGATGGTATTACCTTCCAAAATTTTTTGGACGTGTAATGAAAAATTGTACTTACATGTGGTTTGTGAAATAATGTCCTCCATGCATAAGGAATGAAGAATTAGAAAGCCAATATGTTATATATTCTCAATAATCATCTTTTATGTTAAAAACAGTGAAATCCTTAAAGTAATGAGATGCCCCACATCCCAAGAAACATGAAGCTATTTTCATTTTGAATAGGAAAAATACCAATGGAGCTTATTTCTCCCCTTCCTGAAACAGTCCGCACGAGAAAGGGCGCTCATTCCTGAATTATTTGATGGCTAAGGCGCTGCCCATCTGCAGCTCCAGAGGAAAATAAAACTGATGAGGGCCTTAAGGGCAGGTCCTCCTCTTGGCTTTATTTCGCCCTTTGTCTTGCTAGTTCCTCCCTAACTGAAATAGTGAACTGGCTGCCTTTACATCAGATAACCACATGATGGCAGTAAAGCTAGGCAAATTCATTGTGTTCCCTACTGCTATCCGATTCTCATTTTAAACAATGTGAATCATGCTTAATTTCCATGCTTCCATTTCTTCCCCTAGAACCCTTCCTGTCACTTCCCTTTTTCTTCCTTCACCTTTGCTGTGATAGTTTCCCCCCATCTATTGTAGAATGCTGCTACTTTATCTTAAGCCATTGTTTCAAAAGAGGATCTATTTTTAAAAATTATGTTTATTTGCAAGCAGAGAGAGAAAGACAGAAGAAAGACAGATAGAAGGAAAGGGTGCACCAGGGCCTCCAGCCACTGCAAATTAACTCTAGTTGCACGCACCACATTGTGCACCTGGCTCTACATGGGTACTGGGGCATCAAACTTAGTTCATAAGGCTTTGCAGGTAAATACCTTAACTGCTGAGCTATCTCTCCAGCCCCAAGAATCGATTTAACTGGAGATGATAATACTGTGGCACCCAATCACAGAGCTATAACAGGGAGAGTTAAATGAAATGATGCACCAAATGTGCTGAGTGCAGGGTCTATACTCAGTAAGCATTAGTAGTGGCTATACTATTACTATCATTTTCAGTATCAGTCAGACTAACTCACGAGGGTTATTAACAAAGGAGGAAAGCCAAGGGGCCACTGTAATCCTAGGCGCAATTCACTGATGAGATTAGAGTCATAGGGGTGAAAATACATGCTTCGCCTATGTCATATGCTATTCCACTGTCATCAAGCTTTATCTGGGTAAACTGTAAGAAACAATGGGAAAAACAGAGTTGTATCTCTCACTATAAAGTCTCCAACACTGTATCAAGCACAGTGTAGATTCCCAACAAATGTTGACTTCCTACCACATGTTCTGTAAAAGCTAGACCTGTGTGGGGTGATGATACAGCCTACTGCAGGTGGCTCCCCAGTTGGCTATATATTAGAATCTTCTGGACTGTTTCCTCACAGATACTGAACCTGGACTTCTGGAGGGGAGCCTAGGGCTCTGCATCTTCAAGTTCTCGGTAAGTGCTATCGCATTCAGAGAACAGAGTAGTCACTATTACCTTTCCAGGGTGATGTGTGGCCTCTTGTATCCTCTCACACCGGGTCCCTCATCTACTCTTTCTCCATATACTCTGTGCCTTAGAAAGATCATATCCAAATACCTCAGGCCTTGGGCTCCCTTATTTTGTGTGTTTGTATTGGGAGTGAACAAAGAGAACTAACTGCCTCTGGGAATGGGAGAAAGGACAAAGTGAGAAATTATGCCCTGCCACGCTGAATGCTTCTGATGGGGCTGTTATTCTATGGCCACAGCTATGGCCAGGGAGTCTCTCCCGGTCTCCTCGGCTCAGGACTTAGGTGGCACTTCTCCTCCCCTGGCTCCTCAGGTCTACAGCGGTAATAGGTTCCAGTTGTTGTTAATTACTGGATAGTTCACCAGCCTTTTTGATGCCTTCCTTTGGCCCACTCCTCTGAAAACACTGTCTTCCTTAACTCTTGTGTGCAATGCATTAAATGGGTCATCAGTTACAGCCAGTACCCTGATTGATACATTATGTTCATAGTTAGAAAGAAGAAAGTTTGGTACTTGTTACCAAAAAGTCTTATTATTTGGCCTTAGCAAGTAGGTTATGTTCAATTTACACAGTCTGAAAGAATGCATAAAGCACTGGAGATATTGGAGCGACTCCTCTGTTTCTTCTACCTATTTCTGCTCCCCTAAATTATTTAACTGCATCCAGGTCTCAGTCTCTCCTTTCCCTCACATTAGTGAGAGAACATACAATGTGTGTCTTTGTGTTCCTGAGTTACATTGACATAATATTTTCCAAAAATTTCATAATTTCATTTTTCTTTATGGCAGTGTAAAATGTCATTGTATATATGTACCATATTTTTTTACTTTATTTATTTTTGGAGAGAGAGACAGAGAGAGACAGACAGAGAGAGAGGGAGAGGGAGACAGAGATGGGCACGCCAGCAGTCTCTCACCCGCTGTGAACGAAATCCAGATGCGAGCGCCCCCTTGTGGGCAAGTGCAGCATTGCGCCCTTGCATCACTTTGCATCTGGCTAAACATGGGACCTGGAGATTGGAACCATGTTCTTTGGCTTAGCAGGCAGGCGCCTTAACCGCTAAGCCATCTCTTCAGCCCCCATATTTTCATTATACATCCCTCCAGTGATAGACACCTAAACTGATTCCATTCCCTTGTTACTATGAAGAGTGAAGCAATAAACACTGATGAATAAGTGTCTCTTGTAATAGGGGTTAGAGTTATGTGGGAATATGCCCAGGGGTGGTATAGGTATTACTGTGTATACCTTCATTTCAGTTTTTAATAAGCATCTCCAGATTCCTTCCTGTCAGTTTGAATGCTTAGGATGATATACAAATTAATAAGATATATATTCCTTTATGAAAATATATCCAGTGGACAACCTAACAATTGTCTGTTCTACTTTTAAGTCGACCTTTTATAGTGGGCTAGGTTTTTTGCAGGTTGCAAGTGGAGAGATGCATTCAGGTCATCATATGTGATGCCCATGTAAATAGTTAGAATCTTACTTCTGATGCTATGGAAAATCTAGTGACACCCCAACTGCCTTGTAAATATTGCCTCTGAGTCAGATGACTGTGGCTCTTTGCTCCCTATCCTGAGACAATGACTCCCATTCTTATAACCCAACTTTCTTTCCTAGCTGCTAACTCCCTTTGCTAATATTTCCCTTTCAGATTCTCTGAATGAGGAGGTATTAGAACGAACAGACCCAACCTAATGAATATATATTATATAAGAGGATTTATTAGCTTGGCTTACATAATAAGGGTTGAGTAGCCCACAATGGGCATTTGCACATTGAAGAGACAGAGAACCCAGCAGCTTCTCAGTCCATAAAGCTGGGTGCCTTAGCAGTTCTAATCTGGTCTAGAAACTCACCAGAAAGTGGCTGATATTTAGTGTGTCATAGAAGGCCAAAACAGCTAAAGTCTCATGTCATTAGCAGTGAAGATGCACTCACTCAGGATGATGTGAAGACAGACAGGAGACACTGCTTTTTTCTCAGGCTTTTTTTATATTGGAGTTGCCTGTTGGAAGGTATTGCCCACTTGAAGGGCAGGTTTATTCTCCTCATTTAATTCTCTCTGTAAATGCCTTAACAGACATGCCTAGAACCACATTTCCTAGATGATTTCAAATCTTGTTAAGTTGACAATCAGGATGAACCATAATAAGGAGCAAACTGGTCCAGTTTATTTCTCTCTGCTCCTATTTGAGTCCTTCTACAACCTGCCTCAAACAAAGGGTCTTTATTTATGTTCAGTTTATATATGAACAGTTAGTTTTGAGCAGCCAAATCACATGAGACAAATATAACAATGGTAATGAACAACTGACATCCATGCCACCCAACATCTGAACATTTGCCTCCAAATATTCATGGTCCTGCCTTTTAAAAAATTAAAATATATATTTTATTTATTTATTTGAGAGAGAAAGAGGCACAGAGAAAGAGAAAGAAAGAGAGAGGGAGAGGGATAGAATGGGCACGCCAGGGCCTCTAGCCACTGAAAACAAACTCCAGAAGCATGCGCCCTCTTGTGCATCTGGCTTATGTGGATCTTGGAGAATCGAACTGGGATCCTTCGGCTTTGCAGGCAAACTCCTTAACTGCTAAGCCATATCTCCAGCCCCTTCTTTTGTTTTTTTAAATATTTTATTTTATTTACTTATTTGAGAGAGAGAAAGAAGCATAGAGAGAGAAAGAGAAAGAGCGAGAGAATGGGCATACCAGGGCCTCCAGCCACTGCAAACGAACTCCAGATGCATGTGCCACCTTGTGTATCTGGCTTACCTGAGTCCTGGGGAATTGAACCAAGGTCCTTTGGCTTTGCAGGCAAGTGCTTTAACTGCTAAGTCATCTCTCCAATGTGGTCCTGCCTTCTTAATAAAGAATCATAAACTCCTTTTCCCAGCTTTCTTATTGTTAAGATACAAACATAACATATATATTCTGTTAGATTCAAACTTTTGTTTCAACATGGAGTTACACAGAAAAGAGGAATAGTATAAGCCATGCAGATCCTGGCACATATACTGTGTTCTGGAGTTATGCATTAAAGTATGATACAATGGAAGAAATGTACAACCATGTTGACTCATATTCTTTATCCCAGCTCAGATAACCTTTGCAGTCTTTGAGGATGAGGACTTCATGGAGAGAAAGGGTCAGGAGAATAGGCTTTAACATCTTGCAGCCAGAGGAAATTTGTTAAAACACAAACTGGAACTGTACATATGTGCACACTAAATACAGTATATACCACAAATTGTATACTTTTGATTAATATAATTGACATTGAAACAAAGAGTTCTCTCAGGTATTTGTGGAAACTGGTAGTGGAAACAAAGAGTAACTGAAAAGTACTAATTCCTCTAGACTGCATACCAAGTGCTATATATGTGTCATCTTGGTTGAACTACCTAGCTACTCTGTGAGATAATATTACAGTCCTACTTTCAGATTTTTTAATCAAAATTGTACAATTTATGAGATATAATGTAATGACTGAGCACATATACAGAGTTCCAGTTTCTATTTAGCCCATGGGGGAGAAACTCAATAAGGTTCAATTGCTTTCCTCAGAGCTTCAGTTTATGAGAGGCAAGGCAGAGATTCCAATACCATAATTCCTTTTGTCACTCCAAGCATTACCCAACAAACCATAATGACTTCCCAGGCTCACAAGCAAATAGACCCAGGCTCTATAAGTTCCCTTTAAGTTGGGACTTTGATGACATACTTCATCTTGCTGTTCAATTTCTTATTGTAGAATAATATTTATGCTTCTAGCTGAAACTTAAATGAATTAAATGGAATAGGATTAAGTGAGATAGCACATGAAGAAAGCCCCTTGTAAGTTTTGAAGGGCTACACTCATATTGGATGATATTATTTATGATATTTGTTATTACTGAGGCAAGTGAATTGGACCCAGGGTAAGTGTCTATGATATTTTGGATAATGGGGCCTAGTGGAAATAGCTAATACTTAAAGCTAACACTGCTAGAATGGGGCTAAGTCAATGGCTGGAGTAATAGTTCACTTATCCCTGAGTCCTAGGGTAGTCCTAGATTGCTGAGTTTAGTCTTTGGTATTTGAGGATTATGTCAAGATGGACAGTAGTCACTCATTATTATATTTTGGGTGCTCACAGTATATGAGTTGATGAATAAATAACTATCAAGTGTAGAGTTCAAACTGTGGACTGTGAGAGGAGACACTTAAATGGCTATATAACAAATATACCCATAAGGCCATTAATCCAAATGTGTGGCATCATCAGAAGTAAACATTGTTATAATGATAAGGCACACAAAGAGAATTCAATCTCCCTTCCGGTAATATAAGTTCTCGTCTGGCTTACTGTGAGTAGCCTTTCCTTTTTATTCCTCGTTTGCCATCTTCCTTTCTAGATTTCCAGATTGTTGAAGATACTGTACACTTTTCCATTTATCTCTCTCATTCTGTGGCCAAAGTGATATTTCTAAAATGAACATCTGATCCAATTCTCCTTCTTTAACAGTTGTCCATTCCCCATTGCTTTCAGGATAAAGTCCAGAGTCCATGGAAATGCCATGTGGTTGTTTGAAAGTAAAATGTTCCCATAGCCTCAAAGTGTTTTCTTCATACTTAGTCCTCAGCTGGTTGAGATTTGGGGAGGTGAAGCATTGCTGGAAGAGATATGTCACTGATGGCAGGCCTTGAGGTGCAGGCTAATTAGTTGTTCAGAACTGGCTCCGTCAGACTGCTTCTTTCCTGATGCTGTGACAACATGTGAGCCAGCTGTCTACTTTGCCATGCTTTCCCTACCATGAAGAAGTTTCCCCTCAAAACAGTAAGCCAAAATGAATCCTTTCCTCCCTTAATCTGCTTCTGGTCAGCTGTTTTGTTCCATCAATGGAAAGGTATCTGATACACAAAAATTGCTACTGACAAGTGACTTACCGGGACATGGCCATCACTTCCATCAGAATTTCTCTTGTTTAGCCTCCTTGCAAATGTCAGTTGCTTTACATCATTGCATTTTTTTTCAGGGATTACTTTTTTTGACAGGAATGCCCCTTTCTCATGCATTACCTGGTAAACTTTTTAATTTTCCTCAAAATCTCCTTGCGCCTTTTAAACTGGAATGGATGTGCCTTATCTGTATACTTGCATGACTCATCATCTTAGCACTTCATGCTGGTAGCTTGTTTATCTGCACTACATATATATATATATATATTCGTTTGGTTTTTCGAGGTAGGGTCTTGCTCAAGCCCAGCTGACCTGGAATTCACTATGTATTCTCAGGGTGGCCTCGACTCGAACTCATGGCGATCCTCCTACCTCTGCCTCCCAAGTACTGGGATTAAAGGCATGCACCACCACACCCAACCTCACCCATATTTTTTATCATACCTATGTGAGAATAATTTATTTAAAGGATCCCTGGCACATGCCAGTAAGTTGACAAGCGCTTAGCATAGGGAAGCATTTGACTGATACTAATGATTACTGTTCCAGTTGCTGGCTTAGTGCTGGGAAAGTTCAAGTGGATGTAAGCAGAGGGCTATTGAGCAGATATTAGAGGAGAGAGGCCAATTTCTTAGAAGTTAAATGTCCTAGAGAACTCACACTGAGTGAAAGCTGTCCAATATTGGCTTAGGTGTTTTTTTTTTTTTAACTTGTATCCTTGGGGACAGTACTCAAAGCTACTCTAAGAAGCTACTCTAGGTAGAGCTAATGAGCTGTATAAAGGGCAACAGAAGATAATGTGGGAGATTTTTCAGGGGCAGGTATGGGTCAATCTGGAGAAAAACTGAGAAGCAAAATTTAAATTGGTCTGAGATATGATTCTTCCCATGGAAGAAAAGGCAAGCAGAGTAGCTAAAATTTGTAGCTATATAAGAAATGAAATAAAAAGATAGGCAAAGGAGGTTCTAATAGGCCTAAATTTGCTTAGCTAAAGTGGGAGAGAGAGAAAATCAGAAATATCAAGGCATTTCTGCCAACATTATGATTTGCCTCTTCATTCAGTGCTTCTCTGACTTTTTTTTCAATTGCCCTAGTCTGCTCTTTAATCACTCTTCAGAGCATGGGGTTGAACCAACATGAAGTTGGGAACCCAGAATGTTCTTATTCCTTAGCAGATCTGACCTGGTCAAAGTTAGTGGCTACTAGAAATAATGTGATGTCCTTACCAATGATTTTTTCTGAGTTTCTTTCTTTCTTCTCTACCAAGGGAACCTGGGAGACTTCCAGAATATTCACTAGGTTATGGTCCTCCAATTTAGATGGCTGGTGACACTCGCACCCAGCCTAGAATGTGAGAAGAGAGTCGTTTTCATCGCTTTGGCTCTTTTTCTGAGATTGTGGAGGGGATGGCTGATGTTTAGAAATTGCTCTTGAATTCATTGGCTTTGCTTTATCTCTGAAGAGTATTCATCTGTGTTTCCTGGAACCTAGTGAAAGAAGGTTTTTTTTTTTTTTTTTTTTTTTTTGCTCATTTAGCTTGGTTCACTGAAAACATTTTTTTATGTTGCTACCTATAGAGAGCATGCAGTCTAAATTGTAAAGTCATCTCCAAACAGATGGGCCCACAAGCTTTTCTCAAACCCCTGCTGCTGCTATGGACATAAAATCCAGGACTATGTGGCAAAGATGTGCCAAATTAGCAAATTACAAGCCCTTCTTTCCCTAATTCTCATTGTGCATACCTAGTATGCTATGCACTTGGATGGGCCATCGTGATGGGAAAGGTTGTTCTCCTTGAGACAAATTTCCTCTGCAAAAAGCACTCTCCTCATTAAGAAAAAATCTAGTATGAACATTGATTCTACCTACTCTTTAATCTTGATAGGCCATGTGTTTCCCCACTGGCACTTCTTTAGTCTCATAGTCTCTCTAGTCTTTCCCCATTTTCTACTCCATCAAATTCTAAAGGATTTCTCGATATCTCTTTGTAGCGAGGGTCTTGCTCTCAGGACCAGTAGAGTCAGCTAAATTTGGTATAGGGAAGGCTGTGATGGCTACCCCATAAGCCTTCTCCAGATTTCACTATCAGACTTACACCATTGCACTGAGGACAAAGATACTATGCACATTCTCATTTTAGATTTTGTTCAACCTTGACACCACTCCTTGCCCCATTTACCTATATAAAACTAGAATGGAGTCATTCTGATTTTTTGAGCACACTAAATGTTCTTTTTGTATTCTACCTCAAGCACCTCCACACCTTTCTAATGCCCTGACTTCTCACAATTTGGATCTCATCCTTGTAGAGAAATATCACTTCCTCTCTATACTCCTGAACTATTCACATTCTCCAACCAGCTCTATGCCTTCTTGTCCTACTCCACAGCTCTAAGCTCCTTTACAATTCTTATTCCCTTCTGCCATCCCCACTCCTACAACATCAATATCAAAGGCTTGTTACCATTGGTTCTTGGTCACTGTCAGATTGGCTGATGTTTGGGAATCATCATCCCAGGTCACTTTCAGAGCTTGACTGTTAGTAGCATTTATGTCAAAGTGTCTGCTTTCTTTGAGTTAGTTCTCCAGCATGCTTGGCTTCTAAGCTGGGATTCTGAATATGGCTCCTTACAGAAGCAGTGTCTCTCTCAGACTCTGCTTTCTTGATTTCTAGCCCTCACCACAAGCAATAGTTTAGAGTTAACTCCTCTCAGTATCTCATAATTACCCATTGGCAGCTGGCCAGGTTTCATGATCATGAAGAGATTAAAACTGGCTCTAGGAGAGGTAGCCATTTTCTGAGGCATCCAGTGATATTTTTTTCTGCACATAGTAGACTGTAATAACTTAATGCTGAATCAAAGGAAACAGAGTCAAACTCTAAACCAATTTGATTTGAAACTTGGAATAAAAGCAACATGTCTTGATTTAAATGTCAGGCCCACTGCTGAGTGATGATTTAATAACTTTTATGAGGGATCTTGTCACAGCAAATTCAGCACTGGAATAGAGTGACTCACAGATAGGGTGTGAGAAGCGATGCAGAAGCACATAAAATGGAACAGACTTGTCTCAGAGCTCATCCAGAAATTTTGCATAAAGCTCATTTTCAGTAAGAACCTCTTCTTTCCTGTTCTGCCATCCAATCTTGTACTTCACAGACACCCATGCACAGATGTAGAGAAAACTTCTAGGTGTGATGTTGACTAACTGCAGTAATTTTCTGAGGACACAGGCTTATATACAAGTTTAGCATGGAGGTTCAGAGTCAGTCATTCTAAACACAAGGAAGCAGTAAGCCTGACTATGTCCCAAAGATTTCAAGAACTCATCTGGCCCTACTGCCTTTGTCTTAACAGAGGTAATTATCCCCCTCCTGTCTTAATGGGAAGAGTTTGTTTAGACCCAGTGAATCTAAATGATTTCTCCAAACTCTACAGTGTCCTTGCACCCAGGAAATCAATGTTTTCTCCTTAATACCTTGTGAGATCTCTCTCTTTGAACTTTCCCAGATTTCCAAGACTAGCACATCACAAAGCCTCAGGCAATTCCACCCAGGTCAAGAAGGAACCATGCATTGAGGACAATCTATCTTACTGGGTGAATAGTTTAGTTGTTAAGATGCATTTTCATGGAAATTTAATTCGTAAATATCTGGAGCTTGGGAAATAGACCTGTCAGCAACATGTTTGTCTTGCAAGCATGAGGACGTGACTTCGATCCCCAGAATCCACATAAAAGCACTTACAATTCCAGCAACGGGTAGGTGGACACAGTTGGATCACTGAAACTCATTCCTGCCAGTCTACCCTACTTTGCAAAGTACCAGCCAAAGAGTCTCTGTCTCAAAAATGGTGTCTGATGATCCTGATAGATAAAACCAGAGGTTGTCTCTGGCTTCCACATGTACAGTCACACAGTTGCACATGCACTCACCCACACAGGTGCACACAAATGAACATGCACACACAGCATTTAAAAAATCTGACATTTGCCTACATACAGGCTACTCAAACTTGACAATGGTGGCATTTTTGTCTGAACCATTCTTTGTCGTAGGAAACTGCTTTGTGGATTGTTGCATGTGTAGCAGAGCCATTGGCTTCTTGTTAACCACAATCTTCTATGGCCTACAGATATTATACAGAGCTTTAAGGTTAATCTTCTCAAATTCTGCCTCTAACATAATGATTTTCATTTGGAAGTAATACTCTTGTTCCATATAGATATTTGTCATTTTTCAATTTTATTTATTTATTATTATTTAACTGATGTTTCATACATGTATATAATGTATTTTGATCATGATTATCTTCCATTACCTTCCTTTTCTTTCTTTTCTTTTACTGAACTCATTCTTCTTTCCAATTAGTTACTCTTTTATTTTGATGTCTTTTTCACCTCCCCCCATCATCCATGATGAAATGTTGATGGGTTCAACAGTAGTTCAGTTCTTGTGGAGGTAACAACGGCTACTGTGGGGTCATGGGAATACAACTGCCACTTCATGGTGTTTTAAAAAAAATAAATCCAAGGAAAGAGAAAGGATATGTTATGACAGACATCTCATAGGTAGAAATCAGAGTGCTCTAAGAGCCAAAACAATCCCCTCCCTGCACATGCCCCCAACAAAGAATTTTCCAGCCTGAAATAGCACCATGGTTAAGAAAGCTTATGTTATAAAACCATCTCTGAGTAAGAAACAGTCCGTTGTTCCCCACTGCTTGCGAGAAACTTCTCAAATTCATGCCCTCTCTTGGTATAGATTTGGCTTATGTATTACTTTTACAATGTGGTAAAAAATACATGACCAAATAATTAGGGGAAGAAAGTTTTATTTTGACTCACAGTTTCAGTCCATCATGGTGGTGGAAACGGTGCAGTGGCTATGCCTGTGGTGGAGGGAGTATGAGGTGACAGCTCTCCACATGGTGGTAACCAGGAGGTAGGGACAAGTATAGCCTTCAAAGTCCCACTGAAAATGACCTACCTCTACCAGCTAGGCCTCACCTCCTAAAAGCTCCAGGGCCTTAGAATAGCAATCGAAGCAGGAGAACATGAATTCAAAACGTGAGTTTATGTGTGCTACTCCAGATTCAATTCATAGCAGCTTATCCTTTGCCAGTGTTGCTCCTATTCTAAAATAAATCTGAATGACACGTTGCTGCTGAAACTCATCATATGGTTTCTCACCCATGTGACTTTGCTCACATCAACCACTCTTTCTGTCTGAAATGTTCACTTCCCACTACTAAAGCCAAATTGAAATGTTATCTCCTCCGTAAGATCTTATGTGAACCTGAATTTTCCCAGCTATAAATAATTCCTCTTTTCTTGATCATTCCTACAGTATTTTACTCATGAATCTCTTACAGTATTTAACATTTGCATATATCAATAAAAATTTGAATACCAATGGGATTTTATAAATTTATTTATTTATTTATTTATTTATTTAGGTTTTTTGAGATAGGGTCTCACTCTAGCTCAGGCTGACCTGGAATTCACTATGTAGTTCTCAGGGTGGCTTTGAACTCACAACAATCCTCAAATCTCTTTAGTAAAGTTTTTCCCTTAAAAAAGCAAATTTTATCAAAGCACAAATCCAGAAATTTTAGAGAGCTTAACATTAAAGCAGACTTATAATACACCTGCCAAGGCTCAGAGAACATTGTGGAAGAGGGGGCAGAAAGATTTTAAGAGTCACATGGTAGGAAGGAGTATACAGAGACATTGCCCCTTGCCCACAGTGACTGGCTGCTGCATTCTTATCCCATAACCTCATGGTGAATACCAGTAACCCCACCCTCAGAGGAATGGAGTGGAGAGAAGGGGATATAATTAGATAATACATAGGGACTGGGACCAAGATATGATTTGTCCATTCAACAAAGTTTCTAATTAATAAAAATGAACAAGGAAACTGAGGCCCAGAAGAGTTAAATGATCCATTGGAGTTATTATATTTTCCTGTAAAACTTGGGCTATAGTCATTTTTGTTCCTAGAGTTGTTTCTGTATGGTTGAAAGGCATGTTTTGAGCTTTAACTTTTGAGCTCTGTGCTTTAAAGTTGTCTCACCTTGAAATCTCTACTAGGACACTTTTAAGTTTGCCAAGTCATTTGCCTCTCTGAAACTCACTTCCCTCCACTGTCAATGGACATATTTATGATGGGTTTGAGAATCCAGTGAATTATTTTAATCCCAGCACTCTGGAGGCAGAGGTAGGGGGATCGCTGTAAGTTTGAGGCTAGCCTGAAACTAAATAGTGAACTCCAGGTCAGCCTGTGGGGAGAGCAAGACACTACCTCAAAAACAAACAAACAAGAAACAAAAAAGAGAATCCAATGAAATTCAGAATATTGGACATTATCTGGATAAGGTAGTACATAGCTTTAATTATAGAAATTGGGAAGTGGCAGCAAAAGGGCTACAAGTTTGAGGCTATCTAAGGCTACATTGGGAGTTTTAGGCCAATCTGAATTACATAGTGAGACCAATTTACTTCCTGCTTAGGGCTTTAGAGTAAGGACATGTTATTCATTTATTCCTTTAATTTAAAGGAACAAGTGTGTGTCCCTGGTCCCAGAGAACATATACCTAATAGAAATGCCCATGCTATTCTAATGAGGGGATGACCTGACAGGTGAGTGAAGAAAGAGAGTTGCATTGTGACCCTCTGCCTATGGTAGATTGAGAAAATGCTGAGGAAGTAGAGTTTATTTCAGGGGTGACTCCAGTGTATTCTGCAATGCAACGTGGGCACATTTTGGTTGAAGGAACTAGAGGAGAAGCTCAGGGAAGTCTATTGTAAATTGATTCAGGGGCCTCCTCTATAGCTAACTGGTCAACAGTACTGTATGAGGGAACTTTGTGTGCATGGGTGTGTATGTTGGGATGAGAAAACAATTAGGGAGAAGAATGCTATAATGGGACCTGGAGATTTGATTTGGATACTTCCTTTTACTTCTCTTCATCTAAGAGAATTTTTAGGGTCTATTCCCGAGCCTCATATTCCTGTCTGTAAAATGGGTATAGCAAAGTACACAGGCTCTGCTCAATGATGACAGGTTTGCCAATTTTCAGTTTTCATTGTGAATCTCAAAGCTTTTACTCTGAATTAGTGAAGGAGTTGTGAGTTTCTCATCTATAGGAAGACACAATAAGAATGGGTATAGAGTGACTGGTTGATGATCTCTAAATGAACTTCAGTGTACTCTTACTATACTCCACCAGTGTTTTTCATGCTGAATCACTATGAAAATAGCTACATTTCTTTCTCTAAGGAAATTTCTCTATCAAACCTGCCCCCTCTTGGGGACAGGGGACAGTAATGAGGATATTGGGAGGGGGAAAAGTAGAACACAGCACAATGACACAACATAAATGAAATCCATTATGTTGTATGCTAACTTAGAAAACAACAAAAAGTAAAAAAAAAAAAAAAAAAACCTGCCCCTATCTCTGTTCTGCATTTTTTAAATTAATGAAGAAGTTTGTTGTATGAAAATATTGCATATTTCTCATATTCACTTCAGGTTATATTCTTATGTTCACTTTCCCCTACTTGCATCCTCCCTAAGGGTCCTCCTCAGTAGGGTTATTGGTAATTGTTATAACAGCCAGTCCCTGTTGGGGAGGGACAATGCCTCAAAATATACCTTTCCAGCCTCTGCCTCTTAGATCTTTCTGGTACCTCTTCCTAAATTTTTCCTGAGCTATGGATGGAATGCTATAAGTCTCCTATAGTGTTTAGCTTTCTGCAGTCTCTGATTTTCTGCTTGATGCCTTTTGAGTCTCCTTGATGTCTATTGGTATCTTGAGTTTTAGATAGCTGCTATAGTCTGACTTTCACTGTGATTTTACATGGGGCTGAACAAGTTTAGAATTTGAAGGATTATGCAGGTCTATTGGTAAAATACTACCTCGTGGAAGGACTGGTACTTGACATTGGTCATGGTAAGGGATAAAATAATAGATATGCAAACACGGAAAGAAGGATCAATGTGACTACTTAGAGCCTTTGGCGAAGGACTTTGACTTAGGGAAGTTAGGGGAAGTTCAAAGAAGAGTGAAGAGCTCTTGAGAATTACTGAACATTGACTAAGAATGAGAAGAGCATGTATATACATGCACATACAGGAATCAGTTTAGGCTGAGGGAAGAGAATGTGCATAAGTCTTATGGCAAAGGGGTCATGGATAGTCTAGAAGCAAACAGAATATTTCTTTTATTAGGTTTTCAACTTTATTTGAAAATTTATGCCTGAGTGTTAGGTGGATAAAGTTTGAACACACATAATCTCCCAGCTTCAAATTACTGTGAAACTAGATCCCACATATTTAATTTGTTCCCACTGTGGATAGAGATCATGAAGTATCATCTAAAAAAGAACAAAGACATCTATACTGCTGAGGAAACAACCTTGAATGTAAAGAACTGGCAAATAAACACTGAGAAATGAAAATCTTCATCCCAATACTCAACAGATACAGCTATACATATGACACTCCAATGAATTCCTAGATAGCTGCTCAGTTGGGCTGACTTGAGCTGACTGCAGTGAGTCAATGGAAGTCTCCACCAGATGTCAAGTCCTGAATACTATTCTATGGAAGAAATGGAATAAGTGAATAAGAGGAGTGAAGGTCTTTTTTGGCAGAAAGATAGTAAGAGTGATGACTTGGGAAGTTTGGGATAAATTAGACTTACTTGAACAGAAAAGCAAAGTAGCATAAAGTGGGAAAACTTTAGACTCATTTCATGACACATGAACTAATCAATTAAATTGAAATTAAGGCTCGCTGAAGACCATATAAACAGAAATAATTAGGGATTTAATTGAATGCAACTTTTAAAATATAAATTGCCATAAATATCAGTTGTGGCATCCTCAACCTGGTGTCATAACATTTTCTGCAAGACTGTAATATAGGTGAAGACTACTGTCTATTTCTCTTCTTGGGCCCTCTGAAATTTTGTATAATCAGGCATCAACCACAATTGCTGGAGACCAGTTTACTTAGGCACTTTATTTTAGCATTTAGTTACCCTGATATTTCATAAAATAATCCTCTTCTTTGATAATTAACATTTTCTGAAAGATTATTCAAATAAAACATAAACACTTCAAACAAATATGCCAACCTCATAAAATTGCAGGAAGAGAAGTGGATGTGTTTGAGCATATGACATTTCTGTTTATCCTTTGAACTGAAACTACTCAGAAGCTTGGTTTTGATCCCAAGGTATCCTTCCTGATGAGTTACTGAAAGGCTGGATTGGAATATAGACATGCAATCAAAAGAAAGTGATTAGACTTTGCTGGTCACATCTCTTGATGATTCAGGAAATAGCTTTATTTCCAGAAGTCCATGTGGGGTAGTTTATCATTTGGTTAAAATGGTGGTGTTTCAGAGTTGTTAAACAGGATTCACCACTTTCTAGCTGTGTGATTTTTCACAACCTGCATCTTAGTTAACTCAACTTTTATAAGATAGCAAGAGTGCCATCATCATGTAGTTACTGTGATGATCAATGAGGTATGTGAGTAAAGAACTTAGCATGAAGTTTGGCACTTGATGAAGTTGTTTCTGTCATCATTGTCATTAGCACAGCTACAGTGTCATCACCCTCATCACTCCCAAGTTCCCACTCTATCAGAAAAATATAATTTTATAAGGTCTTGCTAAAGCAGAGACCAACAATCAGCGAAGGAGGTATAGAGGGAACAAGAAATGCAGATGAAGTGACTATTTCCTTTTCTTTAACTGTACTTTCCAAAGAGGATTTATGAAGATTATATTTTCACACCATATCTGTGGTTTGTTACCAGAGAGAACACGTAAGAAGACAATAGAACACTCATGTGCTTGTCTGTGTTTCCACAGGTACCTGTCGGCTTGGATGGGCCTATTACTGTGCTGGAGGAGGAGCAGCCGCTGCCATGTTGATCTGTACCTGGCTCTCTTGCTTTGCTGGAAGAAATCCCAAACCTGTCATGTTGGTGGAGAACATCATGAGGAACACCAATTCTTATGCCATGGAGCTCGACCACTGCCTCAAACCTTGAGCTTTGGAAAAGGATTGATTGCATAGTGTAGGGGAAGGGAAGGAAAGGAATCCTGTAAAGAAGTACTAAGCAAAGACAAGTTGGCATCTGCCTGCTAGTAATGTAGCCTAGTGTTTGCATGCTTTTGAGCCACTTGTCATCCATTTTCCCTTTCTCATAAAATAGGTCAGTGGCTATTTACAACATTCAGATAGAACAATTATTCTCTTAAACATTTACCCAATGAGTTTGCACTGACTACCTCCTTTAAGTTCCAATTCATTCATTTATACAAGTAAGAAAATTCTTACTTGAAAGGTAACTGCACAACCAAGAATCTCTTCAGATTTCTATAGCTCCTGTCTCCAACTTATTCTCAAGCTTAAAGGATGAGTAAGAGCAGTCATACCAGAAGAGACCAGGAGGTGGACAGGGATGGTCTCTATACCTCCATATGGCTATCACCCCTGATATTTATTGCTGATTCCAACATATCTTGGTGCCTCTGCGCAAGTTTTTGTGATTTTCTCAGGACTATACCTTCTTTGGTTTTTCTTCCTTCTCTATTGTGGGAAAGCTTGGAAGGAGGGTAAATCCCAGTGGAGGAAACATTAATCAAGTTTGTTTGTATACTGTCTGGGGCCCCTTCCACATTTTGCTTTAGAATATTCATAGGAGTTCATTTTTTTCTGGCTGGGTAAGTGGAATCCCAATATAGTGGCAAGTATTCCTAGTCCCTTATAGATACAGAAATGGTGTTCATCAAATGTTGTGAGAAGTGTCTAATATTTTGGGGCAATCAATAAATGTGAATTCACAGTAATGATGACAAGGATGTTTTTGCTGAATCCTTATTTAAATTTCTATCATAGTTCATTATAATTGACTAGGAAATCTGTAGTGGCATTTTGTCCCTGTAGTCACCCCTAACATGATGCAAGTCTCTCTGACTTTTTTAATGACTTCTCATCAAATGATCTCTCCTCCATCTGGGGTAAGTTAGACATGAAAGAACACAGCCCTGATGTCACCTAGGGCTGATGTATTTTTAGGTCTGGCCTTCATCCCATCTGTGCTCAAGGATGACGGATGGTGTAGAAGAACTTGGTGTCCACTGGGGTAAAATTAGTCTCACCCTTCCCCCCAGTTAATTCAGGTCAACTCTATTGTTCCTTAACTACAGCTGTAGGGACTGGGGAGGGCCTGTGACTCAAAAGGACAGCTCATCTGTTTCTATTCTTAATCATTCCAACATGGATTTGGTACAGCCCTACCTAGAGGGGAAAATGGACAAAATTTGCTTGATGAATTATGCACTATCCCTCAAAGGGTCTTAGATTGACCTTATGTGTATAAAGGAATCCAAACATATACTCAATTCATAGTTCATTCATTCACTTAGTCATTCATTCAAGAAACTTTTCTTCAATATGCCCCATTCTATGCCAAGTACTAGGGTTAAAAGATGAAGACACAGTCTCTCACCCTTAAAAAGATACCAGTAATTGACAGGGATGTCAATAAATAATTGCCATCATGTTAAGTGCAGAATGGTTCAGGGATAATGGATCACAGAGAGGCTAAAAACCTAACTTGACTATTAGAAAGTTCATAGAAAATACTTCTAGAACAGGTGATACTTAAGATCGATCTGAGGGATGTTTGGGTGTTGCTAATCAGCAAAGGTAAAAGTGCACTGGATAAGGAGCAATGCACCAAAAGTGTAGAGACAGCATAAGGATGGGAAAGAAGTTTGTAAAGGGAAGTGACAAAGCTGAACTAAGAGTTATTGATCAGCTCATCTCATATAGCCACAGAATCTTTGGAAACTTCTTCAAGGTCAGGATTTTGAATTTCATCTTAAAGTAAGCCCACTGAAAGGAAAATGGCATAGCAAATTTGTGGTTTTTTTCCCAGATATCATTCATTCAAGATACTGTCATAATCTATGTGTAAAAGGATCAAATCCTGAAGTTAAGCTGGATTTGAGGGGTAAATTTGAAATAAGTTATAGGTTGAGAATCTCAAATCCAAAATGCTTTCAAATCCAATGCTATCATGTCCATAAAAGATTTATGATTCCAAAATCCAAAGAACTCTGAAAACTGAAATGATTCTAGTCCACAATATTTTGGATAAGAGATACTACTCAATCCTGTGCCAGGGAGATCAATTTCCAGGGATTTAATGTGGGAATAATGTAGGTGACACCCATCATGACCACTTTGGTATGTAGGTAGTGTTATGACAGAATGGATTAAACAGGGATTAAATGAAAGCCACTGGGTTGTATGTTTTGCTTAACAACAATATAACTGAGTTTGCAACATCAACTTTCCCTAAGAACAAGGAATGATAACATCTAAAAGAGAAATGTATCTGGGGCTGGAGCAATGGCTCGGCAGTTAATGGCACTTGCTTGCAAAACAATAACTGGTTCAAACTTCCCTTTGATTGTGTAACTGTACTGATGCAACCTTAATTTAGGAGAGAATAGTGTGTCGAGAATATGTCAGATGGTTGGGGAAAGAAGATGACTCTCTTCAGAAAAGGCAAATCAGTCAGGTGATTTTACTTTTCAGGCTGTCAAATCATCTAATTGGGGGGGGGCGGGGATAGTGTGTGGAAGGAAGTGCATAATTCAAAGTCCTGGCAGGAAATAGAAGACACACTGAAGGAGTTTAGCTGAGAGGCGCTTAATAAAGAAACCACTTATGGTGACATGTGTAGGGTTAAGGGAGCCTACAGGTGCAAGTTAGCCATCATTGAGGCTAAGACTGAAGGAACTAAGAGAATAAGCAGGGTGATTGGGACTCTGCAAGAACTGTAGTGTTATGAGATGAGCTGACTGATAGAAGTTGTGACTTTAGGTAGTATAATGCAATTTCTGTCCAAATGCAACACAGCAGGGGAACAGATATTCATATCTCACTCTCTTCTTTCTCTCTGATATTCTGCCAATGCCCACCAGCCAGACACCAGCTGGTAAAGAGGCATTTTGCTACAGGCCATTGGCATTTGGCATAAAGCATGGTGGGGAAGGGCAGAGAATGGAACTTGAGGAAGTGGGGGGAGATGGAAAATAATAGCTCAGTGAGTGTTCATAGCCTCAACATGAGCATTGTCTTTCCCCATGATTCCTAGGAAGTATATCTTTGGCTGCCCTCCATGTCCAGGTACTTAAACATAGTGCAGTAGTTGCATTCTATTGTAGAAAGGAGACTTCAAAGGAGGGGTTTAATTTGAAAGGCCAATTTCAAGTGATTTTCAACATGTAGGAGTTAGTTTTAGGTAAAGACTAGAATATTTACACCTGTTTCCTACAGCAATGGGGAACAGATTTTTAAAGGAATTTTCCTTCCATGAAATAACCAGGTCTCACTAAGCTCATATTCAAAGTGGGACTGAGCCCAATGTTTAGGCTGAGTTTAAATTCCCCCTTGTCTGTGTCTGGTTTCATTCCTGCCAAGCCTTGCTTTAGCATAAATGATGGACTTAGTATTTTTCCTGTGGCCTGAAGCAGACTCTTGGAAGTTAAATCTCTCTTTTGGCTGCTGTTGTACAGAGAGAAAAGACAAGCATAGGTCAGATGGAAGGATGACTGAGTGAAATGAAGACCTTTTAGGTTCTGTAGTTTGTCCCATGAGTGACCAACATTCATGTTTAACACCTATGCATTCAGGCTGAGTGCCAAACCACAGGTCCTTTCTGATCCAGAAATGTCTTTCATCTTGGGGACATGGTAAGAAGTGGGAGGTAATTCATTTGGCTTAACTCGGAGTTTGCTTAAGTGTTTCTTGAGAGCTAATTTACCAGGATACTTCTTTCTAAAAAAAAGACCAGATGGCCAGCAACTGCCCAAGTGAAATTTCTTTGTATCTAGAAGGTTGAATTTTCTACATATTGAGTAGCAAGTTTTAAGTCAGTCAGGTCTGGCTTGAATTGTACCTTCTCTCTAATGTCATCCCTAACTACCACTGCTCCCAGGCTACATCCGTTTACTTATAACTGTAAGTGACTTCCAAACAGTGGGCACATAGAGCATATATTGTAAAACGAAATAGAAAACCCCTGGTCTCTGGTAAAAGGAGTTCTAGGTTTTGCATTTGTAGGGGGAAATTTGAAGTTTTGTTCAGATGAGGAAAAGTGTGATAGGATAAGGGAACAAAGATGCATCTGGGAAGAAAATAAGCTGCACTGAAGGGAAGGTCTGACAAGTTCAGAATGTTAGAGGGGAACAGCCCTAGGTGGCTTTTGTTACGATAATAAAGTGCCTGATCCAGGACTACTTTTGAAGGAAAGACTGATTTAACTTGAGGTTCTGAAAGTTCAGGGTCATGGTGCCTGTACTGATTCAGCTCTGTCAGAGGCTCTGTTGGTTGTAACACTTGAAAGTTAATGACAATGGTGAGAGTAAAGGATTATATTTCTATAGAAGAGCTAGAATGTAAAAGCCAGGCTTTTAAAACAACTTGCTGGAGAATTCCCTAATCCCTTCCAAGCATAGGGACTACAAAGACTCAAGGACTTTCCACTAGATCCAGCCTCTTAAAAGTCTCAGATCCCCACATCATTGCACTAGGAACCAGGTTACCAATACATGTATTTTGGGGTAGGGGGAAATCACATCTAAACCACAGCAACCACTTTATTCAGAGTCTAGCATTCACTCTGAACAGTCCTACTGTGGAAAAGTTTCAAGATTAATTTTGATCCCAGGGCATCCTAGTGATGGGAAAAAATGGAAGTTTCAAGAAAACTAATAGTGAATGCATTATAAGAGGCAGAAGGCATCCTACTTAGTGGCTTGAGGTGTAAGGTGTGCTATTTCTAGAACTCTAGAAATCACAACCAATCTCCAACCAGGCCTAGAACAATTTCTTAGGAGACATGAGGTAGGAGATCCTTCCAAGGAGTCATCTGCACCTTGTGTCCTTTAAGAGCATTTTCAGAGCTGGAGGGTGGTAGTATTGGAGGATTTTTATTACTCTCTTCTTGCTCAGATGTAGACAGAAGCATTGCAGCTTCAGTTTACTATCTGTCTACTTATGAGATTAGGCTCTCCCAGGGTTGATCTCATCTCTAAATGTGTAAAACTCCCACTGAGTCCTCAAAGCTAACATCAAATAAACAGTTACTGTGTATACACACAAATGATTTAGATTTTCATTATACAGAGCTGCTGACATGAGGATGCAGAAGAAGGGGGTACAAAGTGTTTGATTTTGATTGTAGCACTAGGCATCCTTCTTCTTCCTCCCTCTCCAGAAAGTAAAGGAGGTTTAGAAAACAGACTTGGGATGGGGGCTTTGAGACCAGTCAGCATAAATGCAACCAGTACCCTGATATTGGCTCCCTTTTATACAGTATCTCTGCTTCCCAAAAGGTGATGACAATTACAGATGGGAAGGATGAAAGTTCAAGAGAAATGGGGTAAATATAGTGGTGAATATCATACACCTTCTAGGGCTATGGCGCCTCCTCCTACTGGCCCTACTAGGATCTCTTTTGGGGCACTTTGCCTTTCTTTACCAGGTATCTCTTTGTACCTTATGTGCTAAAATACTGTCCTGCCAGGTTACATGGCAGATTGGAATTGGTGCAGCCTTTGCAGTCAGACCGATCAAGGTTTGAATACCAGCTTAAACATTTTCCTAGTGATACGTCCTATGGCAGATTATTGAACTTCTCTGAGTTTATTAAACTTTCTAAAACATGTGCATCCTGCTGTCAATTGTCATGAGTTCCAGCAGCTCTCTAAAGTATTAAGCACCCACAATTACCATCCCCCATGTGCTTTAATGTGAACATGATTGAGAGCCACTGACTAAAATACTGTTAACTCCCAAACTGATATCTCCAGTGTAAACTTCTCTGAGTTCCAGGACTAATATGTCCAACTCCTTATTCCACTCCACATGTCTGCATGGATGTCTAGTAGGCCTGACAAGCTGCACACATCCAAGATCCAAACCGTACCTCCTCACTCTTTAATTAACTCTATCTCAGATCTCAGCCCTCCTCTCATCTCTGTGGCTGGCACTTCTTCTGACCCCTCTGCCTCTGTTCAACCTCTTTGCAGGGGAAATCATGTGTGGATCACTGAGCTACAATCCCAAGCACTGTTCAACATCCTCACTCGTCTATCTTGATATACAGAATCTCCCCAGAAGATCTCATCTACATGATGAGGAGGCTGTGATGTATACACAGTCAGGTTAACCTGGGCCAAAGGAAGTTAATAGTTTTCTCTTGTCTTCAGCTAGTTGCTCTTGCCAGAAGGAATTTCTGATTTTTTTCATCCCTTTGGTTTCTACCTCATATCCATGTGCAAGGCTCTCAATTCTACCCTTAATATCTACTTCTTATCTACCTAATTTTCTTATTGGTACTACTGTCACTCTAAGACATTCATGATTTAAAAATGTTAGCAAGCTGGGATTCAGTGGAATGCTCTACCTTGACAAAGGGTATCTCTCAAACCTTTAGCAAGTACCATACAAAATAATATAATTTTAGAAATATTCTGACTTAAATAAGAAAAAGTTAAGGCAAATGTTGCAGACCACAATGACCATTAGAAATCATATAAAACCTAACAGTAAATATTATAAAAATGCAGTGGAACTTATAAAACACAAAAGGCACAAGGAAAGACAAAAAGGAGAAATAAAGCTGGAGAGATGTCTCAGCAGTTAAAGGTGTTTGGTTGTAAAGCCTGATAGTCTAGGTGTCAAATCCAATATTCCCATTGGAGCTGGAGACCGTTCAGTGTACATCATGCACAAGCATGGGGGTCTCCGTCTTATGAGAAGTCCCCAGAACTTACACAAAAAGCTGGTTATGACCACCTATGTCTGTAACCCCAGTCACATAAAGGAGCAGAGACCCAAGAATTGCTGGAGCTTGTGGGGGAAAGAAATGTCCAGATCTGGGATCAGTAAGAGACTCCTCCTCAAACAGGAATAGGTGGAAACATGATGGAGCAGGACACCCGAAGCTCTACTCCAGCCACTGCAGGTGAGGGATGCACACCCCGCCAAAGGTGAGCTCATGGGGCACCTCAAGGGAACATACACATGCATATACCTTACACACTTTCACACACCACCACACACACATACAAGTAAAAAAAAAAGTCACAATGAAACGCATTGTTTTGTACAATTAATATACACTCATAATAATAAAAAAGAGGCATCACATTAATCCTTTGGAAATTTCTGACCTCCACAATGAGAATGCATGTTCTCCCAGGCTGTCTAATGAAAGTGTATGAAGAAATGATGACTCAGATAAAACATGGACCTGGAAGGAAGCACAAGAATAGATGATCTAAAGCAAAAATTGAAGGATGCTATGTTCTCTCTAGTGTGTGTGCTTTCTCTCATGCATATATGTATATATAGACCATACATATATGCAATAATACAGGAATAATAGCAAATTTGAGTGATTATTTTGAAGGAAGTAACAAAAGATACTTATGTATTCTATTGTATCTTTTTTCATAGCTTTGAGTTTACTTGTTACTTCCCTTTCTGTCTCACTAAAACAGAAATTCTACAAAAACAGCCTAAGCATCATATTGTTGGCCTGGTGTGGCCCTGCACATTCTCTGGTGCAAAGTAGAAATTTCAAAAATACTTGTAGACAAAAGGACACTGAAATTGGGCAAGCTAGCATATGCCTGTAATCCTAATACCAGTACCAGGGAGGCTGAGAGAGGTGGGGAGGAAGGAAGAGAGAAGAAGACAGCATCCTTAATTAAGGAAGATAATTAACAGTTTTACCAGGCTATTATGAGGGTTTATGAATGATGTTGACACTGGCATCAGAGGACTCAATTCTAGGAATTTGTTTCCTTCTTTTTCTATTCTGGACATGAGGTTTCTTTGTTGAATTAATCTCAATAACATACAGAATACATATTTTGGCAACAAAATCTTTTTTTATTAAAATTATGAACACATAGTAATTATAAAAATTAATGAGTTTTGCTGTGGCACTCATATACATACATATATTGAATTTAGTGTCTTGATTATGTTCCCTCTTCTAATTCCTTTTCCCTCTCTTGACCTTCCCTCTCTCATCACTCCTGTCTCCAGAGCTTCCCTTGTTCTGAAAGTTTTTTTTTTTTTTTAACTTTCTGGTTCTCTGTAGTTTTCTAATTTCCACATATGAAATAAAACATGCAATACTAGCATTTCTGAGTCTGTCCTCCAGTTTCACCTATTTTTTTTTCTGCAAATTACAGGATTTCATTCATTTGATGTCTCAATAATACACCATCATGTGTATAAAAAACATTTTAACCATCATTGAATGGCAAATAGGAACTACATTGAGATTCCACCTTCCCCCTGTCAGAATGAATATTTATTATTTAAATAGCTTATTTTAAAATATTTTATCTGTTTATTTATGAGAGAGAGAGTGGGAGAGAATGAATGAACCAGGGCCTCTAACCACTGCAAATACACTCTAGATGCATGCACCACCTTGTGCATCTGCCTTACATGTGTAGTGGGTAATTGAAACTGGGTCCCTAGCTTTTCAGGAAAGTGCTTTAACAAATAAGACATCTCTCCAACCCATATTTAAAAAATATTTTATTTTTATTTATTTATTTGAGAGAGGGAAAGAGGCAGAGTGAGAGAAAGAGAGAGGGAGAATGGGTGCACCAGGGCTTCCAGCCACTGCAAATGAACTCCAGTTGCATGTGCCACCTTGTGCCTCTGGCTTACATGGGTACTGGGGAATCAAACTGAGGTCCTTTGGCTTTGCAGGCAAGTGTCTTAACCACTAAGCCATTTCTTCAGCCCATCCAACCCATATATACATATATTTGGCTTTTTGAGGTAGGGTGTCACTCTAGTCCAGGCTCTGACCTGGAATTCACTCTGTATTCTCAGGGTGTCCTCAGACTCATGGTGATCCTCATACTTCTGCCTCCCCAGTGCTGAGATTAAAGGTGTGCACCATCACACCTGGCTAAACTCATATTTTTTAATGTTGGTGAGAATGTGGAGAAAAATGAGTCCTAACACATTGTTGGCAGAAATGAAAATTGCTACCACAACTTGGTATGGTATGGTAGTTAGCACTCAAGATTGACAAGAATGCATTAAAAAAAAAAACTTTAGGAAAAATTATTTTGTTTACAGTTTTTGGCATTTCAGTCTATCTATCATGAGAGAGCAAGTGATAGAATAGAGAAGCTCACATCATGGTAACCAGGAAGCAGAGGAGTATGTCTATAATTACAGACTCTTTCTCCCCCTTTACCTCTTCTGGGCCTCCAGCCTATGACATGGTGCCACCACATGTGTGGGTCTTCCACTCTTAGTTTAACCTCTCTGGAAACATTCTCACAGACATTCCCAGACATGTACTTTACTAATCTATGCACTTCTCAATCCAGTCAAGTTAATAAGCAAACTTAGTCATCACAATGGGAATGTAAATCAGTCGAGTAACTATGAATAAGATATTGGAGGTTCCTCAAAAAATGAAAAATATAACTATGATATGAAGCAGGTTTCCAACTATTGAGCATATATCTGAAGGATATTAAGTCAGCATACAAAAAAAGGTAATTCCATGCCCATTTTTATTATGGCACTTCTCACTATAGCTGTGTGAACTTGAACAAATAATTTAACTTCTCTGTATCAATTTTCTGACCTGTAGAATTGAGGAAAAAATTCCTACCATAGAGATTGATTGAGAATATTGCACTTTTCATAGAGCTTGACATACAAAAAATGCCAAATAGTGTTGGAGAAATGGCTTAGCAGTTTAGCCTTAGGCCTGTGAAACCTAAGGACACCGGTTCGAGTCTCAATTTCCCAGTGCCCATGTAAGCCAGATGCACAAGGCAGCACATGCATGTGGAGTTAGTTTGCAGTGTCTGGTGCGCCCATTCTCTCTCTCTGCCTCTTTCTCTTTCTGTCTGTTTGTCTCTCTCAAATAAATAAATGAAAATAAACAATTTTTTTAAATGCCAAATACATGTTAATTGTTATTGCAGCCACTACTAAAAAGAATTGTGTAGAAACATTTCAAGAGTATTTGGAAGGACACTTTAGCAAAATAATATCTTCTAACCAGTTCAACTTGATATCCAGTGTCATCACTGAGAAGTTGTTCTTTTAGTTTATGACTTGTCAATTTCAGCTGCCTCTTACCAAGTTCACTTAGATTATGCTCCCTGTGTAGCATAGTGAGAGAAAAGTGTATGTGTTGTATTGCTAGCTTCTATTTTTGGCAGATGGTTACATGAATGCTCTGGGTACAAGTTTGGGAAGAGCAGTAAAAAGATGAATGCCAAATGCTATTCCCCTTCCCCTTTCAACTATGACACTTGTCATGCTTTGCCATTAGTCATTCTGCCATTGTTCAAGAGAAGACAACTCTCAAGTTTCTGTTACTTATGATACACATAATTGGTTGGACATTCATGAAAAAGGCTTTATGGTAGGATTGCCAAGTGTTCCATGTTCTCAGGCCTATCTATAAGTGTTATAAGTCTCCTCATCATCTCTTTTCACTTTGGTGGACCTGTCATGAGAAACAGAGGCCCAAACCACTACATAGGTTTTGTTGGCATGACGTCTTCTTAGGCCAAGGAAGGTTATCCTTAGTTCTCTTGATCGCAAGGCTGCCCAGCTACATTATGCCTTACTTTATGGACCTGTGTTTAGGATTCTTTGAAAGCAATTTGAAAATCACTCTAATTGATGGAAAAACATGGACAAAAGTTTGTGAAAGTGCTGCATTGCTGACTTTTAGTTTTTAAATTTCTTAATGTATACTTACGTTATAAAATTCACTTGCTTGAAGTGCATACTTTGCCTATTCTTAGTCCATTTATAAAGATGTGTAACCATCACCACAATCCAGTTTTAGAAAATGTATGGTTGCTTTCTTAATGTATTCCTTGCATGAATGCAGTGTTCTTGTTGGGAATCCTAGCAAATATCTCAATTTTAGGTATATAGTTTTATGGAATATGTGCCTCCCAACAAAGTGATACAAAATGAACTTCTATAGAATTAATACTAATTTATCATCAAATTGTCAAATCACTAGAAATGTATTTTGGGGGATATGATCTCATACTCTATCTCAGGCTGGCCTGGAACCCACTATGTAACACAGGCTTGCCTTGTAGTCATAGCA
This sequence comes from Orientallactaga sibirica, assembly GCA_036365145.1. Taxonomy (NCBI): domain Eukaryota; kingdom Metazoa; phylum Chordata; class Mammalia; order Rodentia; family Dipodidae; genus Orientallactaga; species Orientallactaga sibirica. Next base: position 7,868,585 of record JAEOAD010000057.1, read on the forward strand.
ATCCACCTATGTCAGCCTCTGGAGTGCTAGTATCACAGGAGTGAGCTGTCATGACTAGTTAAAAATGCAGTTAATAGCTGGGTGTGGTGGCACATGCTTTTAATCTCAGCACTTGGGAGGCAGAGGTAGGAGGATCAATGTGAGTTTGAGGCCACCCTGAGCCTGCATAGTGAATTCCAGGTCAGTCCAGACTAGAGGGAAACCCTTCCATGAAAAACTAAAAAAAAACAAAAAACAAAAAAGCATTTAATGACATGTGAATAGAGTGACATATGAGAAACATACAAAAGAATAAACTACATATTTGGATGAGAAGAAAGTTACATTAGGATTAGTAAGTGTTAACTACCCCAAAAACCTGATGAAAATTTTAGTATCTCAATCCAACTAAAGCTTACATTACCAAATCCAGTATAAATTGGTTAGAATTCTCCTTTAAGCAGTGACACGAAGACTCAGGGCCTTTCTGTTTTTTATTTTTTTATTTTTTTTTATTTTTTGTTTTCCTGCATGTGTATGTGTGTGCGGTGTGCCTGCATGTGTGTGGGATATCTTCATCCTAAGATATCCAGAGTGCTTGAGTTCTGCCTGGGGTTCTTGAAGTGTGCTTGCCTGTCTTGGTGACATGTGTGTGCTTATGGAGACCAAGGTAAACATTAAGGTAAATATTGCATGTTGTCATATTTTTCTCATTGCTGTGACCAAATAAATTCCCAGAAGCAACTTAAAGAAGAGTTCATTTCAGGTTATTTTTCAAGATTACAGTTCATCATGTTCATCAAGGGTGTTCATCAGGGAGGTATAGCAGCAGGAGCATGAAGCAGCTGGTCTCATTGAGTCTTCAGGCAGGAAGTAGAAGCAATGAATCCTTGCACTCAGGGGCTTTTTCCTTTTGATTAAATCTAGGACACCAACCCATGAAATGGTGCTGCCCTCATTTAAGATGTGTCTTCCCACTTCAGTGAACCTAATCAAAATAATTCCTCACATGCACACTTGAAGGCTAGTTTCCTAGATTATTCTAGGCCCTGTCTAGTTGGCAATCAATATAAACCATCACAGGTATCTTCCTCAATCGCCCTCTGCCTATTTTTTTTTTGTATTTTTGAACATGTTTGTTTGTGTATTTGTCTGTGTGTGTGCTGTACCTGTGTACATGTTCATGTATGTGTATATTCTCATATGTGTGCCTATGAGAATATGTGCATGTGTGTGTATGTGTACACACATACATGTGGGACTCATGGGTTGACATTGGGTGTCGTAAACTCTTTTTAACTTATTCTGTTAGACAAAATCTCTTGCTGAATCTAGAGTACACCTATTTGGCTAGACTAAGTAGCCTAAGTAACAAGCAAGCCCTAAGGATTCCCTGTCTCATCCTCCACAACACTGGGATTACAGGTATGTAGAAACATAGCGAGCATTTTTATGTGGGTTTGGCATACAAACTCAGGTCCTCATGCTTTTGCAGCAAGTACTTTACCTACTGGCTCATCTTCCTAGCCCCTATCTTCATGTCTGAGATAGGGTATCTGACTGAAATCAGAGTTACCACTTTGGCTAGATTAGCCAGCAAGACCTGGGCACATTCCTCTCTAATACTCCACAGCACTGGGATTACAGGTATGTGTTTTGCAATGCCCAGCATTTTATATAGGTACTAGGGATCTGAAATAACGTTCTCAATGCTTGATCATGGAGTATCTTCCAGGCCCCAACTTTCATCTTGACACCTGTTTTCCAGATATTACCCTGAGTACCATAAGAAGAGGAGAGAAAGATGGACAGGGCCCCAGCTCTTTATCTTTGTGATCTTGAAGTGACATAAATTATTTCTATCAGTGTGGTGGTTTGAATGGATGTCCCCCAATAGATTCAGGAGTTTTCTTAAAGTTGCTTGAATTTCCAGCTACCTGGTTGGAGGAGGTGTCACTGGGGGCAGAACTGAATTTCAGCTTAAGATATCCAAAGTGCTTGAGTTCTGCCTGGGGTTCCTGAAGTGTGTTTGTCTGTCTTGGTGGCAGTGGCTTTACTCTCTCGTCATGGACCTTTGAAAGGGGGCCAGTTTCTTCTGCCATTATGGAACTTCCCCTGGATCTGTAAGCTTCAATAAATCCCCTCTTGCCCTAAACTGTGACTGGTCTGGAAGTTCATCCCAGCAACCTGAGGCTGACCACCACAGAATTGGTACCAAGGAGTGGGAGTTCCTGAGATGTATCTGACCATGTGGTGTTTGGTCTTTTGGAACTTTTATTTGGGAGGAACAGGCATGGACTTGGTGCTTGCAAGTGACGATGCCTTTTAGAATGGTAAGACAAATATTATGGACTATTCTGATTAGAGTTTGACAATTCTAAGTTAAGAGAGAATTGTATTTATAGGCTTTTCTTATGAACTTTCTAAGGGGAAGAAAAGACTGCAGAGGGCTTTGGTGGAAGTGGGCTACTGGCATAAGAGCTGGCTGAATTCTTCTGCCCAAGCCTAGGGAGTTTGATCAAGGTTAAATTTGTAATGGACTGATGTGCTTGGCTGAAGATATGGGACTGAGATATAGAAGATTTAAAAATGGAGAAATTCAAGCAAGTTTAAAATTTACTGGCACAGAGAATGGTTTTAGATTACTGAAGCTGCTATTGTCAAACACATTAGCATTTGGAAGGAAGATGGCCCAACTGTTTTACATCAAAACAAAGGAGAGAAGCCTGAGGTGATTACACCCCAGAATGACTAAATGGTCGGAATGTACTCTTTTGAAAGGAGATATTTGTAAGAAAAAAAAATGTGCTCTTCAATGTCACTGATTTATTTCATTCCTGAATTAAGAATATGGCTGTGTACTGCATACCAGGTATTGGATTCAGAAGCATCAAAAATGCAGGGAGTGGTAATGTAGTGCACACAGTTTCTGGAGTCACTGCTGAGACTTGCCATGAAGGCTGAGTGTGATGACCCTTATAGGCTAGCAAAGCCATTGGAAGATGAACCATGATTTGCAATGGAGACCCAAGGATGTTTACGTACACCAGGACTGTGGAAGGGCTACCATGAAGCTCTGTTGGCTTGGGTGGAAGTTTTTCCTTGATCTTCAGCCCAGCTGAGGTGGCAGAATTGGAAAATCTGGAGATGTCCATCACTGGTTATGATACTGGACTTGAACTGCAGATGTTTCATGTTTACTTGATGTTTAATGAGTTTTCATTGTTCCAAGATCTCCTTGCTATGCCTTATAGCAGTTGAAAATGTTTACTCTGTGCCTTTAAATGTTGAAAATATATAACTTGTTTTGATTTTACAGGACTCACAGCTAAGAGACATTCTTAAATCTCAGAGGAGACTTGGAACTTTGGGACAATCTTAAATTGGTAAAGACTATGGGGCCTTTGACTTTGGACTGAAACAATATACAATGTGAGATGGTTATGAATTTATTGGGGGCCAGGGACAGAATGTGGTGATTTGAATGGGTGTCTCCCAATAGATTCAGGAGGTTTATTAAACCTTTTTGGAGTTCCAACCACCTGGCTGGAGGAGATGTCACTGTAGGCTGATCTGATTTCCAGACTAAGACATGCAAAATTCCCGAGTTATGTCTGGAGTTCCTTAAGTGTGCTTGCCTGTGTTGGTGGCTGTTGCTTTTCTCTCTCATCATGGACCTGTGAAAGGGGGATAGTTTCTTCCACCATTGTGTAACTTCCCCTGGATTTCTAAGCTTCAGTAAATCCCTTTTCTTCCCATAAACTATGTGTGGTCTGGAAGTTCATCCCAGAAACCTGAGGCTGAATACTACAATTGGTCCAATCTATTTACACAACCCTAAACCAACCTCAAGAGAATTTAAGACATGCAGATAATATTCCAGTTATTTCATGATGATTACCTTAGTTATGGTGATTAAGTCTGAATGTTTAGTTTTCCCATTATGCTCCTTCTAATATCTTATAATTTTATGATTTTCCATTCTTAATTTCTTTTCACTTATTTTTATTTTTGACACTTCCATATATACATAAATATATATGTATATATTTACTTGTACTATATTTTAATCTTATCCCTCTCTATTATCCTCTCTTATCACCCTCCACACCTACAAAAATCCTTAGTATTTCAAATTAATTCCCATTCTGCTTTCTTGTCTTTTTTGACCCATTGAGTTTAACTAGTGTTTGTTTGATTATGTAAATAATCTCCTGAAATATTAAAGTTGGTCATTTAAAATGCACAATTATAGCTAGACTGAAACACCATTGTTTAGTAACAGCTGACACAAACATATTGGTGTCTATAGGTATCCCTATTTCATGCATCTTTAGATTCTCTCTCACAACCTAGCCTCAGTATGTCACTAAAAGATTTGCTTTACTATATATAGTGTTTTCAATATTCAGTGATAGTTTATAACACTATACTCAATATCAAGGGTCTAGAAATTAAAACTGACTTTAAAAAATGGCAGGGAACAACTCACATTCTGTTACTAATTACTTCTGTGACATTGGGTAAGCATCTTTACCAATCTGAGTTTCTGCTTCCTCACATGTAAAGAAAATGAATGATACTTCCCAACGAAAATGAGTGGTTAAGGTGGCCTCCAATGAGCAGCCTTATACTCTCTTTTGCTACGTAATTCTCTTATCTTTTCCTTTGTTCTATGGGTTCTTCTCTGAGAGCCATATTCCCTGGGTCTCTGTCCTATGCTTCTTTCCAACAGTATTTGTGGAGGTTTTAACTCATTAATTCTATGGAACATCCTAGAAATCTATGCTTTAATATTTTTTCAAGGGATTTTGGCCATGGTCAGGATATTATTGCAAGATTACCATAGGTTACACATTTCCTCCTCCCACTCCTTTACCTCTTCCTCCTCCTCTTTTTTCTTTTTGAGAAAGAACCTTGTTATATAGCCCCAAATGAGCTGGAACTTGCATTCCTTGTTCCTCAGCACCTATAGTGCCAGGATTACAGGTATGTGACATGAAGATTGGCTTGTACTATACTTCTACTCTGATTAATATATCATGGTTCAAGGTAAATAACTGCCAATTAATGAAATTACAAGTACATGATTGTTATTTTGAATTCAGTTTATTGTAGACTTAAATATGCTATGTTCTAAAATTTTTCATTAGTTCATTAGATGTCCTTGTACATCCTTCATTCCAAAATGCCACAAATCTCTCTCCGTTATATTGTCTTTATGAATGCAAAGTCCTTTTTGTCTGAACTTTGTATAATTCACCTTTCTTTTTTAGGTCAGACATGCTCTCATTATTTATACAAAATTCTGACTCAGTAACATTCCAGGATCCTAAACCAAACTCTGAACTCTTTGGCACAAAACCTAGGAACAAGGGCCTTTCTTATTGTTATGCATGCATTCCTCTTCTTTGACACTGTGCTTCCTCACAGGTCTTCAAGCTCCATCACAGTTTGCCTTTCTGAGCCAGAACTAGTATATCTTCATGCCATCTTTTAAGGTCTGAATCAGTGGTTGTGCAGAACATTAACTCATTAACAACACAATTATCTTTTTTTGCTTTAAACTCTTGCCAAACTAGGTTGTTTTCAATTAGCAAATTTGGAACAAGATTGTTTTAAATTTGCATTATCATTCTTTCCCCAGCGTAGTTGGGTAGCTCAAAATGATTCCATTTAAAAACACATTATGAGAGGTGTAAAGCATAACCAAAATATAAGGCGGAATATAAGTGGAGGTCAGCCTCTGTAATTTATCCCCTTGCTTTTGGAAAGGAAATGGCTAGAATTCATATTACTTTGCAAGCATGATCATTATCATACCTTTTGTCCATTTTGATTGGCATCTGATGAATAATATGCATACCCTCTCTTCTGTAAATCTTCAATTTAGTGCATGGATATTTGTCTTCTACCCAACCTTATTCCCAGATGCCCCACTTCCTCTAACGTATCCGGCTTTGTGTCTTCACTCATAAATACTATCTTCTCTTTGAATTTATATTTTATACTCTCAAGTGAAAACATACCCCAAAACTCATTTGGTTTCCAAATATTAAAAGAAAATGTGAGCATTTAGATAAATACCAACATTTTCAAAGTCAGCAACTCAATGGGATTTGGGGATTCAGGTATACATAAATGGCCACAATCTGCATGGTTGAATACTTTTGTAAAAAAATAAACCAGCCAAGAAAAATGGCTTCTATTCTTTTGGACAATAATGAAGGAGATTTTGTTCTCAAAGTAGTGTTCTGCCACAGTTGTAGTTCAGTCACTTTGACTTTCAGATCAAGGACAACACAAGGTTTCTGAAATTATTGGAGCACTAGGATCTATTATATTTCCAGAATCATTATAAAAATAAACGATTGGAGACAATTTTAACTGTTGTTAACTCCTAGATAAGTATTGATACATGAATTTCCATGTCTATAAAGTCTGTTAATAAGGATGAGGAAGACGTAAATAATGTATGTGGATTAACATAAACATACAGGTTTCCTTTTGGTACTTGTGATAAACAGAATTCTAAAAATGTATTTCCAGTACTCCTGGCCAAATTCCATCCAGTGATATGATAAAATATTACTCTTATGGTTGTTATATCATAGGTCAGTTGACTTTTTTAAATAGAGACTATCTCAGGTGGGCTAATGTAATTGCATGAACCCTTAAGACCTTTTCCTGGCTGGTGGCAGAAAGGGAAGGTAGAGGGTAAGTCAGAGAGATTTAAAGGTTGAGAAGGACATAAAATGCTATTATGGGTTTGAATATGAAGGAGAATTTGAGAAAGAATTCTGTTGGCCTTTGAGAGCAGAAAGGGTCCCAACTAACTTACAGTTAGTAAAGAAATAGGGACTTCAGCTTGATATCTCCAAGGGACTAAATTTTTCTCACAGGAAAACTCCTAAGCTTAAAGGGGGCCCTAGGCCTCCAGATGAAAATGCAGTTCAGCTAACAACATGATACTTGCCTTCTAAACCCAAGATTAGAGTCTCTATTCACACCATCTTATACTCCCAAAGTTTAGAGCTATGACATAATATATGAGTCCTGTTTCAAGCCATAACATTGGTAATAATTTCTTAAGCAGTGATAAAAATTGAATACATTACTCAATTCATTTTTGCCCTAAGATCATGGAGATACTGAAGCCATACATTATGTTGTATCTGTGGGTGCATGGCTATGATTAAATTAGTTTCTGACTAGAAGATGAGGGACACAGATTTAAAACATTCAGATTATCTTCTCTCTTCCTCCTGGCACAGACAGAAAGGATCCCTTGGGCACACACGAGTTTAACAGTCACATCCTGTGGTCTTAAATAAGCCATGCTGGGCTCCCTCTGGGATCATGAAGATGATATCAGGAATAAAAATAAACCACTAGGCACTTGCTGCCCTCATTATTGGACTGATAAGGAGCCAGCTGATGAAGTTACACTTTTAATATGATCATGAGAGTAGAAAAGGGCTCACTCCTTTTTCAGTTCCCATTCAACTTTGTCCAGAGAAAGGCTGGATTCCAGGTACTCTGCAAAATGTAGCTTCCTTCTTGTCCTCAGCAAGGTGGCACTAGTGACTGCTGAAATGTTTGCTCACCCTTCCCTTCCACCTCCATTCTTCCTTTACTTCCCCCTTCCTTTCCTCTGCTCCCTATTCCTAATTTCATTGTTGTCATCCCCCCCACTATGGAACTGTTTAGGAGAGAGAGAGAAGAAAAAAAAAAAACCCTCCAGCTTCTCAAAGTGAGATAAATGGCCTTTATTCTTATTTAAGTTTCTCACTGCTTAGAGTGTAAGGGTAGAAAATAGAACAGTCTAACAGAAGCAGAGAGCAAGACCTTTTCCATGGTGTTTGAAAAAGACTATAAAAAGGGGACAGAAAGGAGAATGAAGTGACCCTGTTTCTGTCCCTTGGCAATGACTCAGTCAACACTTCCAGACTGACATGACATTTACCCTCATTACATGTCATTAAATAGGGTATAAACGGGGCTTCAGCATAGGGGCCCATTGTGCCCAGACATTTGCTATCTGTTCCCAGGAATGATCTCTGCCATTGAGTAGGTAATGAGATTTGTGGGGAATATAGAACCTACACATAAAAAGATACACAGAAGACAAAGGTAGCAGCAAGATCATGAAAAGAACTGACTGGATAGGGTGTCGGTGGGTTGAAGGAGAAGAATAGAAGGTGTGACTTAGTGGAAGCCCATGAGAGGTATAGAAAATTCTTTATGGCATAACGATAGAAGGAATGAAATATAGTTTTGTAGATTCAGAGTGTGACGAGGATAAACATTCACTCTTTGCACCTAATTGTCACATTTTTGTGTTGTTATTCAATATTTCATATTGTGTCCACTCTCCAGATTCATATGCTTAAGCCCTGGCTACCAGGACCTTTGGAAGTGAACATATTTTAGGAATAGGACTTTTAAACATGTAACTACCATCAGGAATGGGTGTGTAACTCAGTAGGACAGTACTTTCTTAGTAGACTCATAGCTGTAAGTGCAAGCCCAGTAACACACACACACACACACACACACAATGTTAAGGGATGACATAAGGGAGAGGACGTCCAATCCAGTATGATTGACATCCATAAGAAGAGGGAGAAATACCAGGGATGTGAATGCATAGAAGAAAGGCCAAGTAAGGATACAGTGAGACTGTGGCCATCTTTAAGCCAATGAGAAAAGCCAAAGGAGAAAACAAATGTGCTGGCACCTTGTACTAGAAATTCAAGTGCTCACAATTGTGGGAAGAAAATGCTTTTCAAGTCTTCAGTCTATGTTACTACAACCTGAGTAGACTTCATACATGTGAAGGAGGCTAGTTCTCCAGTCCTGTCTCTGTGCTGCTCTAAGACATTGGTGTTCTTGCTCAAAGCGTTAAGTAACCCAACAGTGATAGGTATGTCAGCACTTGAGGAGACAGGCAGATTCTGGCAGGACTCTCAGCTGAGTGACATTCTGTAGGTCATGATTCTTATCTGGGTCATTTTTGCCTCTTCAGTGAATTAGGAAATTAATAAGAATGACTTGCTAATGCAGGGATGCAAAGTTCAAGGTGAGGATCATAACTTGGTCGATTTTTCTATGTTCTCTTCCTCCACTGCTTTGCTCCTTGTCCCTTTTTAAAATCCTTGATGGCTTTTCTTTTCTTTTGTTGTTTTATTATGGCAAAAGCATGTAAAATGAGATGTGTCCAGTGATAAAGTTTAAGGTAAGTGAAATACACCAGATGCAAGGGGTTGTACTTATATGGGATATCAAACCCACAACATAAACTGGTGGGCTACAGGGACGAGGAAAGGGCATAAGGTATTAGTTAAGTAAGAATAATAAGCCCTAGAGAGTCTGGTTTTATATTAGGCCAATTTTGTGTGTGTGTTGTGTGGTATATGTGTTTATAGTGTATGCACTTGTGTTTGCAGATGTGTGTGTCCCATGGGTATGCATGTAGAGGCCAGAGGAGAATGTCAGATGTCCTCTCCTCCATTGCTCTTCTACATTTTTTTCTAGAGATAGAATGTCTCACTAAAACTAGAACTGCCCGGTTTTTTTAGTCAGAAAGGCTGACAGGTGAACCCCAATGATTCTCCAATCTCTGCCTTCCACAGAACTAGGGTTATAGGCATGCATGGCCACACCCAGATTTTTTTATTTGGGCATTGGGATAGAACTCTGGCCCTCTCAGGACTTCATGCTTCTTTATAGCAAGCATGTTCACTTTCTGAGCCATCTCCACAGCCCCAGCGCATTATTTTTTGGAGAGAGACACAGAGAGAGATAGACAGAGAGGGAGACAGAGATAGGCACACCAGCAGTCTCAGCTGCTGTGAACGAAATCCAGATGTGTGCGCCCCCTTGTGGTCAAGTGCGGCAGTGCGCCCTTGCGTCACTTTGCATCTGGCTAAACGTGGGACCTGGAGATTGGAACCAGCATTCTTAGGCTTATCAGGCAGGCGCCTTAACCGCTAAGCCATCTCTCCAGCATTACTTTTTATCAGTTAATCTGAAAGTCTGCTAACCTTACATGCCCTTGTACACCTAATTCCTATAATTAGTAAATCTTTTAGTAGTGAAAGGAAGGTACCTTATGCCATTTGCATGGGTACTGAAAAGAAGTTAATCCATCTTATGTTACAAACATTATTTTCTGGGTGAGAAGTGAATGCCTTTTCCGAGGTGACAGTTGAGGACTGTGAAAATTCTCAGTGCAAGGACCTCAGAGCTATGAGCTACCTGAGATTATGTAGTTGATGAGACTTGGTCTAGGAAACACCAATGAATAACTTCCATGGTACTAAGCACCATTACCTCTCCTGAAACATTTGCTCCCAAGCTCTGCTGGTCAAATGATCACTCTAGCCACCTGAAGCAGGGAGACTCATGACCCACTCATTGGACCCCAAAGTAGAACATCTGAGTTCATCTGAGTAAGTGGCAGAGTGACTGAGCACCTCTTTGTTCTGCTTGGGTGAACTTCTAACCCAGGAAGGAGATTTATTTCTGTTATCAATGTTATTTCAGGACTCAGAGGCCCATTGTGTACTTGCCTCTTCAACCAATCATAGGCAGAGATAATGAGGAGTTTGGCAGGCAGTATGGTCTGCTGGGGATAGTGTAGGTTATTTTGAGCTTATCTTTTTATAAGCTAGCAGCCTGGAGCGATGATGCCTGCACATGATTCAGTATCATCTGGTGGTGGTGGCAGCAGGACACTTTGCTTTAGGTGCTTGGTACTCAGGATAACAGAAATGAGTAATGGGAAAAACAGTTTCCTAATACCAACTCAGTCTCTAGGGAGATCTCTGGAGGGTTAGGAGGAAGATTTCATGTAGGCAGTCTGCTATATGGGCAGACACAGAAATGCCATAGCCTACAAGGGAGCCTACTGCTTAAAGAGGAAAACAACCATCTTGGCAACCTAATCCATCTGGTCTTAATTAGAAGTGCAAGGAAACATGACATCATTCTAGGATCTAGCCAGTGATGAAATCCTGTGATGAAGGATGGTAAGGGAATGCAAGGGAGGAGGGTCTTGTAGAGTGGACTGGGGAACAGAAAATCTACCCTCACTGTCCCTTCTTCTGGAAAGCTAAAACCTTTGTCATCTTAATGCGGCAATCACTAAGTGATGAGTTACTCTGGCTCCTAGAAATGCCTTCCCCATTGTGCCTATCCTTCTAAATCCTTATTGTGTATATTTCCTTAATAATTGCAACTTCATTTATTGCCCAGTGGAATGTGTCCAGTGCTGGCCATGTAATAATCACTCAGTAAAATGTTGAATGATGAATAAATAAATGGTGAATATGTGCTCTCTTCATACTTCAAAGCTCAAAAGACCTCTTATTTGAAATACAACTTTAATCTGAACCTCAACACAGACATTGCATCAAAGTAGAACATGAATTGTTCTATGGGGTGTTATACCTCTCAGTCTCAGTATCTCATATGGGAAAGTAGTTGAAAGATTTCTTTAGTGAGTGCTCATTAATATCTATGCTTTTCTCAGCCACACACATATTTTGTAGGGATGGAAAAGAAAGGAAAGATTTTTTTATAGGGAAGACAGAGTGTAGGATGGACAATGAAAGATATGTGAGGGAACAATGATTCACAATTTCATTGTAAAGAACAGAGGAAGATGCTCAGGGTTGCAAGTACAGTGTAAGCAAACATATAAATGTGGGAATGAGCAGAGCTTTGGTTTCAAGATAGAAGAAGGGGAATGAAGAAAAAGCATGAGACGAGAGAGAATGTGTGTGTGAGAGAGAAACAGAAATATTGGAAGGAATAGCATGTACTAGACTGTGAGTTGATGCCCTGGAAGGCTTCTATAAGAATTTTGGGAGCTAATAACATGGGTGAGCTACTAACGGTTTTCACATATGAGAATCACTCTCTGAGGCCTATCTCTGGCATTGACCTAGGGAACATATACATTGCAGAGATGAGAGTTCATGTCAAAATCTACAAAGGTCTATGCAGCTCCATGTCAAAAGTTACTGACTTAACCCAGGTCTGATTAATGTGACACAGGCCCTATTGAGTTGTGTTGGGCCATAAAAAATTACTATTTATATTCAACTGCAGGCTATATGGCCTGCTTATCTGCAATCCAATTTTAAAAGAAGTAATATCCTTGCTTTACAGTAACATCAGCCATCTGACTGTAACAGATGGTACAGTTCGTTTCAGATGAAGACAAAAAGCCCAGCGAAGGTGCCTATAAATGGCATTTTGTCACTGGCTTTAACCAACACAGGCTTACATTAAGGCAGCAAATTAGTGTGCCATGATATTGCTGCCACTCAGATTTTACACACAACAAGGATTTTTTTAAAGTGTGTGTGATGGTTTGAATATAAATGGATCCACAGCCTCAAGTATTTTTTAAATATATTTATTTATTTATTTATTTATTTATTTATTTGAAAGAGAGAGAGATGGAGAGAGAATGGATGTGTCAGGGCCTCCAGGCCCTGAAAATGAATTTCAAATCCTTGTGCATTTGACTCATGTGGGTCCTGGAGAATCGAACCAGGATCCTTTGGCTTTGCAGGTAAACACCTTAAACACTAAGCCATATCTCCAGCCCAGTCTCAAGTATTTTTAAAAATATTAATTAATTAATTAATTTTCAAACACAGAGAGAAAGAGGGGGAGAAAGACACACACACAGAGAAAGAGAGAGAGAGAGAGGGAGAATGGGTGCACCAGGGCCTCTTGCCACTGCAAACTAACTTTAGATGCTGGCATTATGTGGTACCGAGGAATCAAACCTGGGCTGTCAGGCATTACAAGCAAGCATCTTAACCACTGAGCAATCTTTTCCCTCAGGTGTTTTTGATTTACCTTCCTATTTATTCTTTAGCAGGTGGAGCCCAGCTGGTGGAGGTGTGTCATGGAGGGATTGGGTCTTGATTCCAGCCCTAAGAAGTGTGTTCAGAGTCAACTTATGCTTGCTGGTGTTGGCTGTTGTCTCTCTGCTATGGATGTTGATGAATGATGAATTTCCTCTGCCATGATAAAGTTTTCCCTGTAGTCTGTAAGCCTGAAACTCCCATAGCTGTTTTGGTTCTGATATTCATCCCAGCAATGAAAAGGCAACTACAACAGTGTGTGAATACAATTATACATTACAATTGGAGTAGAAATACTTAAAGACTGTGTTCTAGAATTCAAAGCTCTACTTCATACACAAGCATTGAGTTCCATTCACTTCAAGGACTGTGATCAAATTCGGTGTCAATGCATTTATTCCTACTCATCTCTCCAGGGCTACATGTAATCTTTGGCAAGTGTCAGCCTGAACAAATGTGGTGGATTCCATATAAAATATTTCCCATAGCTGCATGTGTTTGTGATTAATCCTTGTATTTATCCCCAACTGGCAGAATCTTGCTGGAAGAAGTGTGTCACTGAGGGTGGGTCTTGGGATGTTATAGCATAGCACCACTTATCTGGCTACCTTATTCTTCCTACTTCCTCTTTGCTAATGTGTGGAGATGTGATATCTGATGATATGATACCTGGCTGTCTTTTCTTGCCATGCTTTCTCTACCATGATGAGGCTTCATTTCCAGAATGTCAGAAGAAATGGATTCCTTTCTTCCATAAACTGTTTCAGGTCCAGTGTTTTGTCCCAGTGATGAGAAGGTCACTACTATAGAAAACTTTCTGTTTCTGCCATCCTTTTCCCACCATGATGCAACTTCTCTTTGAAACTGTAAGGCAGAAAGAAGCATTTTCCCTCCACAAACTGTTTCTGTTCCAATGTTCTGTCCCAGCAACAAGAAGGTAACTACTATATCATAGTTAAGTGAGCTGCATATATGATAGAAATTTTGGTGTCATGTCTATTGTATTAGGACAAATGTTAGGACTGGCAAGAAAATAGGAGGTCCTAGAAAGCATCAAGTTAATTGAAGTGACCCAAACACAGAAAGTCTAAAACTGCATATTCTCTTGGATATGTGAGTCTTGGCTTGTAGTATCTGTAAGTATGTATATAAGGGGACAAATGAGGAAGAAACCTATAAAGGTAGAATCTTAGCCAAAAGTGAATATTAAAAGATGAACTGGAAGAGGAGAGAGGGAAAGAAAACCAAACTTAAGTGACATTTAATCAGAAGGGGGAGGAGACTAGTTAGAGGGGAATTGAGGGGATAGAAGGATTGGGGATAGGGGGACACAAATTAGCAAAAACTATTTGTATTTGGCAATGCCAGAATGAAGGATACCTAGATCTCTGTATGCCCATTAAAACAGTAAATAAAAATGGAAATGATAACACTACCTACTACATATAGCTATCATAAGAATCACATGAGATTAAAAGATAGAGTATCTTGAACAGAACCTAGCACATAATATATGCTCATGATTAACAAGAGAAAGAGGCAAACAGGAGGGAGAAAATATTTTTTTAAAGGGATCTGTCACAAGTTTATTCAGTCTTAGGATTCTCTTTCCCTGTATCTTTCCTTGTCTGCTGTGTAGGAGGAAACAAACTATTTTCCCTCTGTTTCTAACACCTCAACAACACACAATTTATATGTCCTCAAAAGATGTGAGAATTTCTTTCCACCAGCAAATAAGCAATCAGTTTTACAGTAGACACCAACTGATTGTCCTCTAATTCAATACAGCTCTGACACTAACTAGAAATAGCTTCATAGCCCATAAGTTGAGATCTCAATCCCCAAGACTACTCCTCACACACACTTTAGATAACAGTCAATAATCCTCAGGCTATTTTACCTGTGCTTTTGAATGACTAGTTATAAATCAGAGTTCTCACAACCCTCCCCTTGGGCTCAATTAATTTGCTACAATGATTCACAGAACTTGGGGAAACATGCTTGCAGGTTTATTATAGTGGATATCACAAAGAATACAGCTGAAGGTATGCAAAGGGTGAGCTATATGGGAGGGACTCAGAGTTTTCAACCTTGCCCGCTTTTCTGTTTCCTGTAACTAGCTTCCATATGAAGCTATCTTGTGGTAACCAGCCATCAGTTAACTCATTCATGGTTAAAAAAGGGGGAGGGGGCGTAGCTGGGCATGGTGGCGCACGCCTTTAATCCCAGCACTCAGGAGGCAGAGGTAGGAGGATCACCATGAGTTTGAGGCCACCCTGAGATTACAGAGTGAATTCCAGGTCAGCCTGAACTAGAGTGAGACCCTACCTTGAAAAACCAAAAAAAAAAAAAAAAAGAGGGAGGAAACTGGAAAGATAGCTCAGCAGTTAAAGTCACTTGCTCACAATAGTCAAAAAGATATTTTACTTCAGAAATTTCAAAGATTTTAGGAATTTTATGTGCCTGGAAATAAGATACAAATCAAATTTATAATTCTCAGTATAAAACCTGCCTTCAAAGATGAATGTCCTGGCATGATTTCATGGGTTACATTTTCCCAAATATGGCCATTGTTACATAAGCATACCCAAACCCACCCAATTTATTCAGAGAAAATATAATCATCCCAGCTAATTATCATGTCACCAGCCCAGACTATGGACAAACAGTAGCTAACCAGCCCAGTAATTGTGTACCATCCATATCCACGAGGACCACTTTAATAAACAAGGACCTCAGAGTTTGCAGTAGTGATATATTGGGGTGACATTGAGCCAAATAAGGCTACAACTTGGGTTCCCTCAAAGAATGCCACTAGTCACTAGTGTAGGCACTTTCATCAGGGTTGGGGGGCAAAAACTTTTGAGAAGTAATCATATTAGTAGTTGTTTCGATGCACAAAATAAAAGCAGCAGTGAACTCACAATCCTAAAATTAGAAAGAAATATTTTCAGTGACTATTTTTAGTTCATTACTTACTTTTAATTATTTTTTTATGTATTTGACAGAGAGAGAGAGAGAGAGGGAGAGAGAGCAAGAGAGAGAGTGAATGGATGCACCAGGGCCTCCAGCCACTGTAAACGAACTCCAGATGCATGTGCCCCCTTGTGCATCTGGCTAACATGGGTCTTACGGAATTGAACCTGGGTCCTGTGGCTTTGCAGGCAAGTGCCTTAATGTCCAAGACATCCCTCCAGCCCGGTTCATTATAAATGCACTAAAATAATTATGCATACACCAGGAGAGCCAATCTCTCTTTGAAGTTGTAGGATATATGCATGAGAAATTAGAGATAAATTCAGTTCCTATAGTTTTCAACTTTGCTTCATGTAGAAATCAATAAATCAAATGACAAAAAGACTTATTTTGTTTTTAAATGGGCTATAAAGCTCAATACCGATAATTTATTTACCTGGCTGCATTTATTTTGGGAGCTCAAATATTTTTTCAAGTGTTCACTTATTTTTATGTGGAAGGAAGAGGTTAATGGTTTTAATTCCTGCTTTTTTTCCAGACAAAGAAATTGAGGCAGAGTGGCCAAATCATTTACTACTAACAGAGCAATAGATCATGTCCATGTTTTTCTTTCTAAATGAGATTACTAATAATGCCTGCCATATTTCACAGTGTTGCTATGAGGAGATGTAGAAGATACCTCTTGTGTGACTTTAAGCCATGTAGTCCTTACATCTCACTCCAGCTAGGACGGCTTAGTTATTAACTTGCAGACTTCCATATATTCCATTGTGTGAAAGCTGGCAGTGCTTCACCTCAAATCTACTGCAGCCATTATGTGTTCACCATCTTGTGATTTTTCAAAAACTTTAAAAAATGTTTATTATTATTCTTAATAACAAGATGTTTCACATGGTTACATCATGTGTTGGTACCCTCTTTTTCCTCATCCCTGCCCCCATTCCATTGGGGACAGTCCTCAGTAGGGTTGCAGGTATTCACCATGGGGTTGTGGGTTGTGTGTTGTGGGAGCAGTGGTCAGTTATATTTGGGTGGAGGGAATGTCTCTGGGCATTATGTTTCAACATGTGGCTCTGACAATCTTTCTGTCCCCCTCTTCTGCAAAATTCCCTAAGCTGTGGTGAGTGAGTTTTAAGTCTACTTCAGTGTTGAGCTCTTAGGAGCCTTTGGATCTCTATTTTTGTAGGTGTTGAGTATCTTCAAGGTCTGTTACCTTCACCCTCACACTGATTATCAGGAACAGAATGGAAGCAGCACTCTTGCTTGTCTCCCCATTCCTCTGTGGATTCAGGTGTGGCTTGGATGAAGTGTGAGGGGTAGTTTATCTTCTCTGGTCTTGCTACCTTCTCAAAAAGAACAGATTCTCCAATGGAGAGTGAAGTCAGTATAGTTTAAATGGTATAAGCATTATTAATTTATGGAAAATTTTTGATGTATGTAACTCCTCTTTTAGCCAAAGACTAGTGAGAGCTTGACACTGGAGAACATAATCTTTGTCTCCATAGGATTCTGGTCTCGTTTCCAATTTGAGATATGTGTTCCCTTACACCGAGCAGATCTCTTAACCAATCAGAAAGCTATTGCTTACCCACCAAGGCTGTGTGCCACTATTGCACTGGCATTTACATCATGTCAAGGTGTTGGCTTCTGAGTAGCTTAGACCTCTGGTTGTTCAGACCATTGTTGGCCATTTCCCCCTAGTAGCTCATGTATCACTTTCCAGCACCAGACAGGCTAACTGTCTGGGGAACTGGCTTTCTTCTGAATTCTAGACAGGTCTCTCCATGCTCTGTGTCAGAAGCATATGGTGTCTTTAGCAATAGGGCCTTTTTTTTTTTTTCAAAAACTTTTTAATTGAGAATTTTCATATATGAACCTACTGTAATTTGATCATAATCCCCTCCAATTACCTTCTCTTGTCCCTCCACCCATATTCCTCTGAAACCTTTCTTTCCAACTCATCCTTTTTCTATTTTTATGTTCTTTGTGCTCTCCTCCATCATCATGCTCAAATGTTGATGGGTTCCATATTGTGTAGTTCTTATGGAGGTAATGAAAGCCAACAGCTATTATGAGGTCATGAGTGCAACAGTCATTCCCATACAGAGGATACGGACAAAAGTACTCTTACCACAGCCTGGCTCTTAAATTCTTTCTACTCCTTCTTCTACAATGTTCCCTGAAGTGTAACAGGTATGTTAGAAATGCCTCATTTAGTGCTGAACTCTCATCAGCCGCTTATTCCTAGCACTATAGAGAGTTTTGAGTGTCCTCAGTACACACTGCTTTGTGCAAAATGAATTTATCTGCCAACGATACCATCCTGTGATTTTAAGAATACCTTAGGAATGAATGTCTTTCTCCCCTCATTTGACCAATGGAAGCCAAAACTAGTGGGTAAATGATTTCCATCCCCTCCTGGTGGTCAGGTATGAGAAATACTCCTTTAGCTTCTATGCAACACCATCCATCCATTGAGATGCTCAATATAAGAACTCCTGAATGCAGTTTCTTTTCCTTTTTCCCCCTATGTTACTTCCTTAACCCTCTATCCTGCTGCCTGAAGACTTCTATAACACACTACCTGCACCCAACCCTTTTCTTCTAGCTTTGCTTTCAGTAAAATTAAGATCAGGAAGAATGGTATGAAGCAACACATAAAAGAGGATTTGATAACCACAAAGTGTTATGCAATACAAGCTATTACTATGACTTATTTAATGTTAATAGTACTTATACAATTATGAAGTCATAATTAATATTCATAAAGAAGCCATTACAGGATTTTTAAAATGTCAGGGATTTCTGAAATCCTGTATCAGCCATAAATCTGTAGGATTCCTCTCCCCAGAGGAGACTAGGTCTGCCCAAGGGAAATATGAGCAAAGAGAAAAACTAGCTGCCTGAACTGTTTTAACTTCTATATCTACAATACTTAAAATTTATCTGCCTGAGGGCTGGAGAGATGGCATAGCTGCTAAATGTGTTTCCTAAGCGAGCATGAAGACTTGAAGAGGCCTGAGACCTACCAAGTTTGAATCTCCGAAATCCATATTCAACATATGGTTGTAGAAATGCACACCTGTAACTACAGTAATATAGAGGAGTAGAGATTCAAGAATCTCATGAACAAATACAAGCTCCAGGATCAGTAAGAGACTCAGGTTCAAAAATGTACAGGCAGAAAAGGGATAGAGTGGGACACTCCACCTTCTGCTCTGGACACTGCAGACGAGCACACCCTGCTCCAGGAGAGTGCATGAGGGGACTGTAAGAGCACATGCATGTGCATGGTCAAAACACAACACACACACACAAGCAAAAATAAAAACATACTGTGTGAGAATGTGACTACAGCCAAGGTGGCCTACCACATATCCCTTTACCCTTCCTGATACATATAAGAAGGAAAAATGAGGACTAGAGAGATGGCTTAGGGGATAAGGCGCCTGCCTCCTAACCCTAAGAACACTGGTTCCAATCTCCATCGGTTCCAATCTCCAGGTTCCACGTTTAGCCAGATCAAAGTGACGCAAGGGCGCAATGCCCCACTTGGCCACAAGGGGGCGCTCACATCTGGATTTCGTTCGCAGCAGCTGAGACACTGCTCGCGTGCCCATCTCTGTGTTCCTCCCTCTCCCTCCCTCTCTCTCTCTCTATCTCTCTGTCTCTCTCTGTGTCTCTCTCCAAAAACAATAAGATAAAATAAAAAGTTTATAAAAAAAAGAAGGAACAATGAATATGTATTATGAATTTTGCAAATGTTAGGTTTTTTTGTTGTTTTTTTGAGGTAGGGTCTTGCTCTAGGCCAGGCTGACCTGGAATTCACTATGTAGTCTCAGGGTGGCCTCAAACTCACGGTGATCCTCCTACCTCTGCCTCGCAAGTGCTGGGATTAAAGGCGGGCACCACCATGCCTGGGTAAATGTTAGATTTTATCACTCCACTATTGCTGAAAATAACAGCAACATTTCTGATGAAGCATCTATGAAAGCCAAGCAAAGAGAGCACTGGTAAACTTTGGTGGAGCTCTGAGCTTCTCTAGTAGAGCTAGTAAATACTTGCAAAGATAAGGAATTCTCTTGCTAAAACACAGCACCCAGAGACACAGAGACTCTCAAGACCTTGTCACTGAAATTGACCTAAAATGAACCCAACATGACTCAGGGAAAATCATGGAAGAGGGGGCCGAAAGATTATTAGAGCCATGAGTTGGGTCATATTATGCACGGAGTCATTGCCTCTCCCACATAACTGATGGCTACCTCCATAAGACAAGACCCACATTACCCATGGGGGAGGACAGGGAGAAGGTTAAAGATGGTACCATCATGGCTGTATACACACTATATACATAACTAATAAAAAATTGGTGAGTACCTTGACTAGATGATTTTTTTTTAGGCTGGGTCTCACTCTAGCTCAGGCTGATCTGGTACTCAAGTCTAGGCAAATCTCAAACTCATGGTGGTCCTCCTACCTCAGCCTCTCCAGTGCTGGAATTATAGGTGTGTGCCACCACACCCAGCACATAAAATTGTTTTGAGAATCTTACCTTTATAGACTTAAAATAAGTCTATATGAGCAGAAAACCTTCTTCCTATAGACCAGCCAACTGAAAGCTAGAAAACCCTACACTGCTTGCAGCTATATGGGAGACAGAAGTCATCAGCAATGAAAACAGTGGACACTGAAACTTCAAGTTTGGACAGACAGGCCAAATGACCAAACGGGTGCAATAGTGGCATGTCTGCTCTGGGGGAAACCAACTGCTCTCTAATTGACTGAAGGCCTGCTCTATGAGAGGGAATACATGCCTGGTACTGAAAAACCTATTCAAAAGACTATGACAGGGGAGGTCATAAGCCTTAGAGATATAAAGCCTGCTCTTGTCTGGCTAAATGTATATATTCTTCCCAAAAAACTGCCCTGAAAGCACTACACTTAATGTTCATATTCACATATTAATGCTACTCTCACTTCTGGTTAGAGAAGCTTCTCTTTTCAGATGGCGATGACCACTGGGATGACCCAAAAGGCAGCATAGTGCTGAGAAGAAGGGATGGAGGCATGTCCAGCACTGAAACATCTCTATCACACCCTGCAAGGCTCAGGGTCCATTGTGGAAGAGGGGGGCGGAAAGAATTTAAGAGTCAAAGGAAGGGTACTACTTCTTACAATGCAACTGTTCAGACAGAAATTGGCCTCTATATCCATGACCTTGCAGTGCCTAGGAATAACTTCACAAGGCCCTCATAATAGGAGAAAAAGATGATGACATCAAATTAAAAGAGACACTAATGGAGAGAGGGAGGGAATATGATGGAGAATGGAGTTCTGAAGGGGAATGGGGGGGGAGGGAAATATCATGGTTTATTGTCTGTAAGCATATAATTTGTCAATAAAAAATTAAATAAAACATAAAAAAGAAAGGAGAGATATAAGTGAAAAAAAGAATATGAAAATGATAAAAAAAAAAAACCCTCCAAAACAGCACCTCTTTATGGAGAAGTGTAATACAAAATGTTTCTAAAATATTATAGAAGCAGGGCGTGGTGGCACATACCTTTAATCCCAGCACTCGGGAAGCAAAGTTAGGAGGATCACCATGAGTTCAAGGCCACCCAGGGACTACACAGTGAATTCCAGGTTAGCCTGGGCTAGAGTGAGACCCTACCTCAAAAAACCAAAAAACAACAACAAAAAAATGTTATCGAGAATATGATGCCCTAAACCTTAGAAAACTAGTTTCATTTAACTAGGGGAAGGACTGAACTTTCTGCTCAATGGATAACTTGGTGGTAGAACTACTCTAGTTATATCAGATAAATACAGGGAATAATAATCAAGAATAAATGTAAATTACTAATGTCTCTGCATATACCAATTGTAAAATATTGTTACTTTTATGTATCATGAATTTTAAAGACATACCAAGAAGACTTTGATTAAGAGCTAAAATAGGGGCTGGAGGGATGGGTTAACAGTTAAAGCATTTTCCTGCAAAGCCAAAGGACCCAGGTTTGATCCCCCAAGACCCACGTTAGCCAGATGCACAAGGGGATACCTGCATCTGGAGTTTGTTTGCAGTCGCTGGAGACCGTGGCATGCCCATTCTCTCTCTCTCTCTCCCTCTCCCTCTTTCTCTGTCAAATAAATGAATAAAAATAAAATATTTTTTAAAAAAGAACTAAAATAGGGCATGTGTATATGTATCTATGTGTTTCTATGTTTTATATCAACAAGGCAAATCTCCATATGCATCATTTCCATTATTGCTTTTAACTTTTTGTTAGCACATATTAACAGGCCACAGGGATGGGTTTCATTATAACATTATAACATTCCTCTCTCTCTCTCTCTCTCTCTCTCCTATATATATATATATATATATATATATATATATATATATATATATATATATAGTATTTTGCTCATATTTACCCATCAAACCCTTTGCAATTACTATGTACTGTGTTCATCAGAGTTGTCCAGACAAAAAGAACAAGTAAGTTGACATATATAGAAACAGAGTTTTATTTATAAAGGACTGGCCCAGGCAATTATGGTGGCTGAGAAATCCCATGAACCACTGTCTGTAACCTAGAGACCAAGACAAACTCTGTGTGGTCTCAGTCAGCCCCAAAGCCTGAGCACCAAAGCAGTTAGTGGCTCAGTCTCAGTTGTAGTCTGATGTCTTGGGAGTTCTGATGCCTGAAGAAGATGAATCTTCCAGTTCAAGCAGAGAAAGTATACTTACTATTGCTTCACTTTTTTATTCTATTCAGAACCTTAACTGAATTGATGATGCTCACCTGCATTGAAGATGGTGACTTTTTTCTCAGCCTACCAGTACAAACGCCATCTCTTCTGGAAACTTTCTCATTTACACATTCAGATGTAATATCTACTATCCCTTAAGCCAGTCAAGATAATAAAATTAACCATCCTATACATCTTGGAAAAGATACTTTAAGGGTAGGCAATTATCCTGCTCCTACTTAACCTTTTTCCAGTAATTTTAATACACATTAGTGAATTTTCTCTGTAGAAATGACTCCTATGCTGTTCTAATTTCTTTTTCATTTCTTCTACATTGTGTAATTGTGATTCTTATGCAAAGAAGAACTTCCCTTCTCGATTTTATTTATTCATTCAGTTATGCTTTTTAAAATTTTTTTTATTATTCTTATTTATTTTTGGAGAGAGACATAGAGAGAGACAGACAGAGAGGGAGAGGGAGACAGATAGAGATGGGCGCGCCAGCAGTCTTTCAGCTGCTGTGAATGAAATCCAGATGTGTGCGCCCCCTTGTGGGCAAGTGAGGCATTGAACCTTTGCGTCACTTTACATCTGGCTAAACGTGGGACCTGGAGATTGGAACCGGGTTCTTAGGCTTAGCAGGCAGGCACCTTAACCGCTAAGCCATCTCTCCAGCCCCAGTTATGCTTTTATATCTGTGTGAATTCAAATATTTCTTTCAGTCAGTGAGTTATAATGTAACCAATTACTACTGCTATTTTTTCTGTTCTTCAATTTTTTTTCTAGCTTCTACTGGGATAATTAAAAAATTGTGAGAGGAACTTTAGGTCAGAAAATCGTTTTTTCTTTTTTTTTTTTTTTAAGATGGTGGTGGGTGGTAGGGAGAGTCAAATCTCATCAAAGTGCTGAAAATAAATAACTGTTGAGTGTCCAGAACTAAATGAGACAACTCTACTGTGCCTTCCAAGGCTCAGGGAACACTGTTGAAGAGAGGGTGAAAAGAAAAAAATAGCCAGTGGATAGAAAGGAGTGATCTGGAATACTGTCTTCCAGACATAACATGGCCATTGAAAGTAACTGGTATTACATGCACAAGACCTGCATAACATTTTGTTATGGATGAAGGAAGAGGGCAAAGAAGGACATCAAAATAGAAGAGAAATTAGTTGGAAAAAAGTTTAGTCGGAGGTAATAGAAGGGGGTTATGGACCAAATCTATTATGTACATGTATGAAAATTTTCAATAAAAAGTTTTTAAAATTGGGAGAGAAATTCCTTTGAGTGTCAAATGATTTAAATTATTTGCTTTCTCAAAATGAAGAATATATAGTTTAGTTATCAGCTTTTTAATCTCTACAAAGAATGTCCATGATATGATATTATAAAATATTAACACGTAACAATATGTTCAAATAATTACATAGCATTACACTAATAAGACTCCAATTAATGTATACTTATGTGACAAAGAATGCTCAATTTCTCTATGTATTTTGTTTGTTTGTCTTTGCAGTTTCCAGATGGAATGAGGGCCATGTGCATGGAACACAAGCACACTTACCATCATGCTACATCCCTAGCTTCTAAATTTGTATCTTTCTCTATATAAGGTGTTTTGTCTTTTGCCTTTTGAGATGCTTGGGATCAACCACAGGGCCTGGTACATGCTGTGCTAAGTCCTCTACCACTGAGCTACACTTTTAGCCCCAGAGATCTCAATTTATCGATCAAACGTAAAAACTTTAGCCAGCTGTGGTGGCACACACTTATAATCACAGCCCTAAGGAGACTGAAGAATGACCATTTCTATGAGTTTCAGGCCAACTTGGACTATATATCAAGACTCTTTCTCAAAAATAAAATATAGTGCTGGGCGTGGTGGCGCACGCCTTTAATCCCAGCACTCGGGAGGCAGAGGTAGGAGGATTGCCGTGAGTTCAAGGCCACCCTGAGACTACATAGTGAATTCCAGGTCAGCCTGAGCCAGAGTGAGACCCCTACCTAGAAAAACCAAATATATATATATATATCATATATATATGATATTTTAAGTTACTTAATCTTGAAACTCTCCCAAATTTAGAAGTTTTCATAACATTTCTTTTCATGACAAGCTATTTACATAATGTTATATGTTTATATCATTGACTAATTATGTGCTACTTATAATTGTAACTAACTTACTTTAGAAGAAAACCATGGACTCATGGATAAAATGAACAAGAAAAATCAACACGTGTATGCAAGGATAACCAGCAAAATACTTCTATCCACACTAATATATAATGGTACTAATCTATGGGCAGAAAAAGCTTAACAGATCAAGAAGAAAATATATCCTTTATATCCACAAATTTGCTTTTATGATTACAACAATGATATATTATCATTTTTATTTTTAAATATTATCAATTGGAGCACTTACTCCCTTGTTGCCTGGAGAAAATATACAAGCAAAATCAGCATATGGAAGAAAGGGAGAGAAAGTTTCACCATGGCATGGCAGATCAGAGGGTGTGGCTCACATCTTGTAAGCAACTGAAAGGTAGTAAAAGCGTGAGCTAGCTCTAGGCAGGAGGAGCTGGGCCCTAACACCATAAGGCCAAATTCAAGTGACACACCTCCTCTAGCAAGACTCTACCTCCTAAATTGCTACCAGCTATGGATTAAGGTTTTAACAACAGATACTTGTGTCTCTGGGAGGTATTTCACATTCAAACTACCACATTACTCTAGCAGGTGGTTTATTCTAGAGAATATTTTGTGTCAATTTAAGGAAATGTTCATTTTGTAGCTTTTGCATACAATGTACTGAATATGCTTGTTCAATCCATTTGATGTATAGTTTTAAGTTTGCTTTTTTCCTTATTAATCCATCCATTATTGCAAGCAAGGTATTGAAATCTCTCCACTACTATTGTTTTGCTATTTCTCCTTTAGCTATGTCAATGCTTGTTTTATGTGTTTAAATATTTGATGCTGGGTGAACATATATTTGTAATTATTATACATTTTTTTCAATTAATATTTTTGTCATAATGTAATCACCTTCTTTTTCCCAAGCCATGGTATTTTTGTTTTACTTGAATCAGGCTTTTTCTGCCAAAAGTATACTCATCCTCACTCTCTCATGTTTACTAATTGCATGGCGTATTTTTTACTATCTCTTTCCTTTTAGCCTACATGTGTTCTTAAACGTAGTTTTTAGATGAAACTTTTGGGCTGGAGAGATGGCTTAGCAGTTGAAGCATTTTCCTGTGAAGCCTAGGGTCCCCAGTTTGATTCCCCAGTACCTACATATGCCAGATGCACAAGGTGGTGCATGTGTCTGGAGTTCATTTGCAGTGGCTGGAGGCCCTGGTATGCCCATTCTTTCTCTCTTTCTGTATATTTCTCTCTCTCTCTCAAATCAATGAATGAATAAATAAAATACTTTAAAAAAGATGAATCTTCTGGGCTGGGGAAGTTGCTTAGTGGTTAATGTATTTGCCTGCAAAGTCTAAGGACCCCAGTTCGATTTCCCAGGTCCCATGTAAGCCAGATGCATGAGGGGGTGCATGTACCTGGAGTTCGTTTGAAGTGAATGGAGGCCCTGGGGCACCCATTCTCTCTTTCTCTCTGCCTCTTCCTCTCTCTCAAATAAATAAAAAGATGAATCTTTTGGAAATAGCATATAGCTTGGACTTTTCTATTCCATTCAACTACTTTATACCTCTTAATTAAGGACTTTAATCCATTTACATTGGATATAATATTTTTCCAGTTTTTATGGTTTAGAGAAATTGTATTACATTATAAATAAAACTTAAAGTGTTTAAGGGAAGGGAAGAGAAGAGAGTTCAGAGAGCTCCTGCATATGAGAAGGCAGGAACAGGGTAAAGCCCACTTTGAGATGCAAATTTGGGTTTTTTAGAGGTTCTGGATGTGGGCTGAGCTAACCAGGTCTTATATCTGGTTTCTACATCAGAATGGAATCTGAGATAATGACTCACTGTACCAGGTCCAGGTTTAATCCTTCCAGGAATCTTAATTATTAGCAAGGAGAACTCCTTCCTTTGGAGAAACTCAGATTGAGTTCATGGTGAAACAGATCTAAGGAACCCCTTTAGACAGCAAGACATAAGGACCTCTAGCAAAGTGGTAACTGCAACTTCAGGTTCAAAGACATCCTTTGCTTTTATTTATAGTTGGTGCTGTTATCCATAAACTGCCTCAATCCCTGCTGTGAGGAAGTAACTAACTGCTGTAGGTAATTGGTATGCTGAGCAATCTGGAGTCTTCAAACTAAGTGGAAGTTGCTGTTCTTCTCTAGTAGGTCTATCCAAGGTATGCTGAAAGTGCATTGGTATAGTGTGGGAAGACAGACCCAGATAAAGACATTGGTGACAAAGACTAAACTCAGGGAATTAGGACAAGTGGCAACAAAGAAAATTGAAGCTCTTTAGGTTCCCATTATTGTATACTTTCAGGCCTTGGAAGGTGTTCAAGGTTACTCCAGGTAGATGGAGTTAAATTTTAACAGGACAATCTGAGTGTGGACCAATTGTAAGTGAGAGGAGATAAAATTAAAACAGCAACCAAGCACAGACATTTCAAAAATTAGAGTTACTATTGCCAGAAATGATAAGCATAATTCTCTTTCACCATGAAAATCCAGAAGTTTATTTCTAAAGCTGTTCACCAAATGGCATATTTTGGTGCTTGGCATGGTCTGTACTTGTTCTTTTAGATCTTGTAAGGCAGACAAGACATTAGCAGAATTGTCAAGAATACATGCACAGCATTTAACCTTGACAATGGTACAGATGTCAGTCTGAGTTGCTGGGCACACATTGTTCTGAAGTCACACTGTTTTGTATAATTGCCACTCTTATCATTTGTTGTTTGGAGTTAAGATGGGAAATTTCCTGAGCCTACTTTACTTTCTGACTATACTTCTCTTGTTGAGTGCTTAAGACCAAGGAGGTAGCTAAAATTAAACTCTTTCTATATTTTTTAAAACCAGTTGTAGCTCTTTAGGAGAGACTTTTAGGGATCTGGGAGGAACTCTGGCTCTCTTAGCATTTGAGCCATCTGTTGGGATTACTCAGGGCTATTTTAACCATGTGACTTCCCTTGGAAGTGTTGAGGATCTTCCCTTCTGTTCTCACTCTCCTTTTTCAGACTCTATACTGGTTAGAATCCAGCTCTGAGTCTCCATGAGCTCTCTGACCATGAGGACAGATGACTTTCCTGATCTGGTGTCAAGGTGTCCTGTCATCTTCCAGGGCCTGCTTGACCTGAGAAAAGTGACAAAAATATTGGCTGTCCTTTTGAGCTCCAGAATCTCCAACTGACATTGACCTCTAGATATGGTGATTAAGTACTCAGAAGGAGTTCCACCAGAATGGAACAAAATCAGGCAAAACATGATCAAAACCTGGAGATAAATCTGATCAATGACTTTAAAACACCTAGAAATGGTTTTGTTAAAATGCAACTAAAGTAGAATAAAGTCCTGACATCTCTGTTTTAAGACATATTGAGAAGTGTGACCAAAGCTAATTTGGTGACCTTGGGGATTAGAGATCTTCTGTTGTCATTGATTGGAGGCAGGCTGTCCTTGAATGCCTGATCCTGTTGCCTCCACCTTTCATATGCTGGGATTAAATGTGTGGACCACCACATCTGATAGAATCCTGTGACTCCCACACCACACCTGGAAGAATCCTGTGATTCCCACTATTCTCCTAAACTGCTTGGCACTGTTGAGCCTTGGACTTTAAAACCTTATTGTTTCTATCTGCCAGGAAGTTGAGAGGCCTGAGGGTCTTACTTAAGGCTTTGGGTCAGCTCTGGTGCATGATTGTTTTGGGGTAGAATATTGCTATTGCATACTAGAAATTATTTTTGTATGTTTTATAGTTCTCTTATTTTTTCTTGTTTTGCTGTTATCTTTGTTTGTGCTTTATTTTTTATAGTGAAAGGCTTTCATTATTTTCTTCTCATTTTTATGTCTACTAAAATTGTTTTCCATTTGCTTACCTGTAGATTTATATAACATTTATGTAACTATTTTAAGCTGACCTCAATTTAATTTCAACCACATGAAAACTCTAAGTTGCATGTCTCCCCACATAAACACATTTTATGTTGTTCACATTAAAGTTTATTCCATTGTATAATGTATATAAAATTTGTGTGATTATAGTTAGTTTTAATATTTTTGTCTTTGAACTTTAATGTAGGATTAAAGGTGATTTATATGTCACAATGGTAGTACTATGCTATTGTCTGTTTATACATTAACTTCACCAGTTAGATTTGTATTCATGTATATCTCATCCCCTTTTTGATTGTTCTTAGATGTCTCCAGGAGTGTTTTATCTATTTAAATTCCCCTAGTGAAAAAGACATGAGCTTCTTGAGCAGTGACACCCAAACAGTTACCATTTCCCTACTAGAGAAATTGAAGACCAATTATATCATTTTTAGCACTTTTCTATGAAAAATTGTGTGAGGCAATAGAAGACAGATTTCTGTCAGAGTACTTGATGACCCACCAAAGGTTAATGATAAGACCCTACTGCCGAAGACACCATATGCTGTTGGTACAGAACATGGAGTAACCTGGCTGGAATCTGGAAGAGAGTCAGTTCCCAGACTGTTTATGTAGTGCCAGAAGGTGCTACATGAGCGACTAGGGGAAAGTGACCAACAACTGTCCAAGCAATGTGTGATCTAAGCTTCTCAGCAGCAAACAACCTGACATGATACTCACACAAGGGCAATAATGGCACACAGCCATGGTGGGTAACCAACTGCTCTTGATTTGCTAACAGATCTGCTCAGTGGAATGAAACCCATAGCTGGAACTAGGAAACAAGTCAGAACCATATTCAAAAAAGGAGCCCACTTTCCAATATAAAGCTCACACCAATAGTGGGCTACATGAGGGCCTACACCTATGAAATTCTCTATGAAATAATAATGGTTATCCCATTTATCTAGTGCTGACCTCTCTCTCTGCTGGAGAATTTGCTTCTATTTTTCAGATGGATGCAGAACCTGAGGAGAGAATCAGCCCATCGCACCCCACTAGGGCCCCAGCTGAAAACATAGACTAATTAGGTAAATGAGCAAGAGTGCTTCTTTCTTGGTGAACCTGGTGCCAACACAAGGGTGAAGGAGATAAACACAGATAACATTCAACTCCTACCAAACCAGAGTTCCAGAGACACAGAGGCTCCCTAGACCTCATGACTGAAGTACACCTAAAATGATCCCAACATGGCTCAGGGAAATTGGGCATTTACTCCTCCTCCAATTTTTGAAATTACTGGTGATTTGTAGTATAGCCTGAGCTCATAGATATGTTGTTGGGTGGCTGACCATGGGCATGAGAAGTCCATGAAGCCACTGTACCTGGCTCATGATAGGCTATGTGAACTGCCAAGTTCTCTTGAATAAGGGTCAACAGAGCCATACCAACAATTAGGACCACTTTCAGATGGCCTTTTGATATGGGCTGTGGATGGCTTTGCTAGCTATAGCTCCCTCAAACCTTATATGCTAAACTCCATAGAGCCCAAAGCTGATCCTGTGAAGGGATCTCCTTAATTCTAAGCAGTGCATAAGAGCTTCTGAGTGGCTCTTATGAGTAATAGAGCTCATTTCAGATAAAGAACAGGCTTTGCTCCCATAGGAAAATAAGATTAGGCTTCAGGAAGTGCATATGTGTAAAGTAAATGACAGTGGGGGAGTCTTTCCAAGGATTATGTTGGTGACAACTGACTCTTTAGTCTTCTAGCCATCTGATTATACCCTCTTCTGATAGATCTGGTATAGTGGGCAGATTCATTTGAACAACCTCTTCCTTTGCACTCAGACTTCCTGCTGCCCTGATAGTCACACATGCAACAGCCACCCTTATCCATTTTCCCAAGATGCCCTTGATAGAGCTGTCAGGAAACTTTTCAGGGAGAGATATAGGACTTGATCAAAGTACACATGCACCTCATTTGAGAAATGGCTGCTCTTGGGACTGTGTAAACAACTGTATATATTAATTTATTCTGCAAATGCTATAAACATCTGTTATGTACCAGGATCTCTTTAGGTACTTGTGATAGATAAATCAGAAAAAATAGGCCAAAATTGCTGTCTTCTTGAAATTTATATTTGAATTAATAATCAAAGTAACAAGCATATGGTATGCAATGTGCCAGACCTTGATTTAAGGGCTTTACATAAATTAATGCTTTTCATGCTCACCACAGCCCCGAGAGATAAGAACCATTATCACCTACATCTACATCTTATAGATAAGTAAATCCAGATCTAGAAAGTTTAAATAATCTATCCAAGAATTTTATACCTGGGTTACTATTGTGAGTATCATGTTTCTTATATATCTTACTTGTATTATATATCCGAGTTAGGAGAACAAAATTCAGAACTACTCATAAAACATGTCCACATGCTCTGTGACATTTAATTTCATGTGCCAAGTATACCGGCCTTTTCAGTACCAAGATAGTTGGTAAAACAGTATTGTGGCTGTTTCTGGGAGTGTATTTTTGAATTAAATTAGTACTTGCATTGGTAGATTGAGTAGAGGAGATTGAGTTCCCTAATGTGAGAGGGCTACATCAATCAGACAAAGGCCTAAATGGAAAAAAAAAGTCTGAGCCACCTTGAATAAGAAGGAATCATTTGCCTGACTGTTTTTGCACTAGAATATAGGCTTTTGTCCTATAGACTCAGATCTAAACATTGGTTATTCATCAGTCTTGTGTCTGCTGCCATTCAGATTGCAACAACACCATATATTTTCCTGATTCTCCTGCCTTTGAACCAAGACATAAACTATATAATCATCTCTCTTTAGTCGCCAGCTTGATAACTTATCCTGTGTGCTTGGGATGTGTGAGTCTCTATATTTGCATGATCCAACCCCTCACAACAAATCTCTTGATTCATATATAGATACCTATTGGTTCTCTTTCTCCAGAGAACCTCATTACATACATGTTCTTATCTCATCCTATATGTGGTTCTTGGCTTTGGAATCCAAATACCCCAGGATAACAACAGGGCCTTAGAGAAGTCATTTCAGCTTTCTTGGTCTCTGTTTACTTGTAAATTAGTAAATTGGATGAGGTGTTTTGCAAGCAGCAGCCATTTATTGGTCTTAAGCTTTGAGTATGTGTTGTTTCACACATGTTATTGAGAAGTAGTATATCATTTGACCAACTGAAGTCATTCATCTGTCTTTTTTTTATGGTAGGGTCTCACTCTAGCCCAAGCTGACCTGGATTTCACTAAGTCATCTCAGGCTGCACTTGAACTAAGTGCAGAACATGCTCATCTGTCATCATTATAGTGATTTCTCAGGCAAGGCATAGTATGATGTTTGAGAGTGATGGGTTAGGTATGAGAGGCCCTGGATCCTCTTATCTTTGTATCCATGACTATGGGTTCAAGCATATTGCCTTTCTAGCACATTACAAATCAAGGCTGTTCTGCTTCAAGCAGGTGGAAGCCCCATAGAAAATTGTATGACTTTATTTTTCTTTTGCATTTTATTTTTATTTGGGGGAGATTTCTTTTCTTTACTAGTTTTTTAAATTAAAAAGTAATTTATGGGGTGGAGAATACTGTTCAGTAATATAGTAATACACTACAGTAATTCTTACTAATACAGTAAGAGTGCTTGTTATACAAGCATGAAGACCCAAGTTTGATCCTTTATTTCTCCTAATGCTAACCTGTCAACCACTTCCAGGAAAATAGCAACAAACACTGTGGTAAACTGAAACACATCATAACAGAAATGCATATGCCACAGAGAAGTCATCACTAAATACAATCTGCTAACACACCTGCCAAGGCTGGCTCAGGGATTGTTGTGGAAGAGGTGGTTGGAAGATTGTATAAGGCACAGAGTGGGCAGCAATATCCTGAGGCACTGCTTCCCCTTCTGACAGAGACCCTAATTATCCCACAGTGAAAAACAATGACCCTACTCAGAAGGGCCCTCAGGGAAATGGGGACTAGGAGTGAGAGGATATAAGATTACACACACACACACACACACACACACACACACACATCTAACAGGCATAGCAGCACATGTCTATCTCTAGTGTCTCTAGTACTTTGGGAGACAGAAACAGAAGGATTGTGCGGGCTCCCTGGTCTGTCAACATAACTTAAAAATGGGTAGTGCCAGGTCCAATGAGACACCCTGTCTCATATAAATAAAGAGAAGGATAGTAAATGACTTCCTCTGGTATCTATATGCATGGAGCACACATACATGCACACAAATGTGCACACACACCACATGTACACACATACATATCACATACTACACACACAAATACATACAAACACACACACCCCAAAAATATAACTGATGCTCATTGTAACGAGATAATCAAAACAGACATGTATATACAAGAAGAGCTTTTATAGTCTTTTGCTATCCCACCTCAACAAAATTAGCAATTTGAATTTAAATCTAGTATTTATGGTTTTCCACCTTTTTGCATGTGTATTTATGTATGTTATGCATTTATATGCATACTTTTATGTGTGTGGATGAAAGTGTGGGGGGTACCCATGTACATATGTGTTTGTGCATGTGGAGGTCAGATACCAACATTGGGTGTCTTCATCAATTGCTCTCCACTTTATTCTTTTTATTTTATATTTTATTTATTTTATTTTATTTATCTGAGAGACACAAAGAGAGAATAGGTACTCCAGGGCCGTCAGCCACTGCAAACAAACTTCAAACTCATGTGCCATCTTGTGCGTCTGGTTTATGTGGGTCTGGTGGAATTGAACCTGGGTTCTTTGGCTTTGCAAGCAAGCACCTGAACTGCTAAGGCATCTCTCCAGCCCTCCACTTTATTCTTTTAGACAAGGTCTCTCACAAAACTTAGATCTCACTGATTTGGTTAGACTAGCTAGCCAATTAGCCCCAGGGATTCCTTTTCTCTCCCTCCCCAGTGCTAAGTCTATAGGTACCTGCCACCATGATCATCATTTAAAAAAATATTTATTTATTTTCGGGCCTGGAGAGATGGCTTAGCTGTTAAGCGCTTGTTTGTGAAGCCTAAGGACCCCAGTTTGAGGCTCAATTCCCCAGGACCCACGTAAGCCAGATGCACAAGGGGGCACATGCATCTGGAGTTCGTTTGCAGTGGCTGGAGGCCCTGGAGTGCCCAGTCTCTGTCTATCTATCTGCCTCTTTCTCTCTCTGTCTGTCGCTCTCAAATAAGTAAATAAAAATAAACAAAAATAAAAAAATATTTATTTATTTTCAAGCACAGAGAGATAGACAGAATGGGCATTCCAGGACCTGCAATTAGTGCAAACAAACTCCAGATTCATGTGCCACCTTGTGCATCTGGTTTTACATGGGTATTGGAGAATCAAACCTGGGTCATTAGGCTTTGCATGCCACTGCCTTTACTGCTGAACCATTTCTCCAGCCCCCATAAGATCACTTTTGTTGGTACTGGGAATCCAAACTCAGGTCTTTATGCTTGTGTAGCAAACTCTTTACCCACTGAGCCATCTTGCCAGCTGAGTTTTTTCTGTTTTATTTGAGATTATCTCATTCTTAGTGCCTTCTTTATTACCTTTACATTGGACTTTTTTTTTGTTTCTCATTTTTAATGCAAGGACTCCTTATATTTCTGCATAACCCTTTATAAACTTTATGTGTTGAAAAGTTTTCTCAGTTGATAATTTCTATGCACTATTATTTTTATTGATGTATAAATTATATACAGCAATGAGAACACATCCTAAAATGAGTTTTGACAAATTTTCCTGCTCTTATAACCACCACTCCAATCAAGATGTAGGACATTAATAGCACCCAGAAGTTTCCCTTGGGCCAATACTGTCCCTGAGATAAAATCATACTTACCATTTCAAATTGAATTTAGCATGACCTTGAACTTTATATGAATTCAGTGTATACTCTTAGGTGATGCCTTTCACTAAATATGATATTTTTTTGCATTCACGCACATTTTGTTGTATTCTATTTTATAGAATGTATATTCTGTAGCACATACATTCAAATGTACAGAATTAATGCATGTATGTACACATGTTTGTGGCACTCTTATCACAATTAGTTGTTTATCCTACTGTGTGTGTATGCTTGGATTGTTTCTAATTTTGAGCCTTTATGAATAAAATGGCAATAAACATTTGTTACCACTGTGGAGATATATGTTCATTTCTCTCTGGTAAATTCTTGGACTGAAGATACTGGGTCATAGAATAGAAATACCTTTCTTTTTCTTTCTTTCTTTCCTTTTTTCAAGGTAAGGTCTCTATCTGGCTCAGGTTTACCTGGAATTCACTATGTAGTGTCAGGGTGGCTTCAAACTCTTAGCTAGCCTCCTACCTCTGCCTCCCGATAACGGGGACTAAAGGCATGTGCCAAAATGCCTGGCTTGATATGTTTCTTTATGCTAGAATGCCAAACTGTTTCTAAGGCATTTGAAGCAATTGACATTCCCCATGGCAATACGTGGGAATTCTAGTTGTTTCGCATCTTCTCTACCACTTGATCTTTTTGGTCTTTTGGATTTTAGTAATTTTGTGGGTGTATAATAGCATGTCATTGTGTTTTTAATTTATCTGTTTATCTTATGACTTCCTGCTTGGATTTTCTATTGTGAAATGACTTCATCTTGGAGATAGTAGCATTTTGCTCTTGCCAGAAAAAAAAGAGAGATTTAAAAAACACAACAAATTACTGTGAGAGATACAGGGAAGCAGCTTGGGAAGAAGTAACCCTACCTTCCCCTGTTTCTCACAGACATCATCATGAAGACCTAACCACCAGCCATTACAGCTACAATTAAATCAAAACTCAATTCCATAAAGAGAACAATATGGTTGGTGTTTTCTAAATCCAAAATTCTACTGAGATTTTAATGGCTGGGAAGATTTTACATGTAGATTACATTGCATAACTGAAGGTACTCGCATTGGTTTGGAAAGTAAGACACAGAACTGGTTTGTCGATGTCAAAGCTTTCTTGGCACGAGCAGGGTTGCTCAGTGTAAAGTAGAAATCCAAACTGATTGGTTCACACATTCAAATGTTTTGTTTGGCTTTCATACTGTAGTAGTTTTAATTGTGGCCAACATTTTTTAAAAATTAAGCATTTCACTTAAAAAAAAATTCACAACTCTCTATAAGCAGCTGGAGCTGAGTAGCAGCCAGGCCCATAGTGTAGTCCTATTTCTTTTTGTTCTCTGATGTGGAGGCTGAGTGTCACATTTTCTGATGCCAGACACACATTACTCATTTATGTCACCTATTTTGCCTTTCTAGGCAATTGAGTTTGTAGTCTGCAATACTGTGGAGTAAATATAATAGCCTCAAGACTTTTCAAAGCATCATTTACAAATAATTTACATGAGTTGGAGATAGGAAGGAGGTAGAGAGAAAGGGGTGAGAGAGGGTGTGTTTGTATCCCTGTCTCTCACTCTCCCTCTGTGTGTGTTAGAAAGAGAGAGAGAGATAGAGAGATAAATAGATAGAGAGAGAGAGAGAGAGAGAGAGAGAGAATCCTCACATGTTTTGCTTTCCTTTCCAACTTCTTAGTACTATGAAATTACAGATGGCCTTCTGTATAATTTCGCATGGAACAAATATGCAGAGCTAGCCTTAGGCCTTTCACAATCTGAGAGAAGCCACGTCTCCCCTAGAAAGCAGTAGTGCATTGTGAAACAAAATTTCCGAAGGTGTTTTTAGAATACTTGGGAACTATGTGGGTGCCTTTGAAAGAGTCAGATGAGTGCAATCTCTTTACTTTAAAGGCAGACTTTAAAACAATTCCATTCTTGGGATAATCAGAGGGCCACATACCTTTATTGCCCCAGTTGAAGTTGTATCACCTCATCAGCTATCAGCGAAGGTAGCTGGTGATACAATAGTAGTGGCTGAGCTGGCTTCCTTTTACAGTATGAGTAGGGGGTTAGGTAGTTCTGTGTACTGGGAACACATAAACAGGATGCTCATATCCATATCTCTCGGTCTCACTCCCAGACATTCCACTCAGAAAGACTTAAATAGCGGTCCACAATTTGTGTTTATAAGTTCCCAGGTGTTGCCAGTGTAGCCCGGTCAGAGACCATACATTGAGAACCACTATGAAGTTTGTGAGCACAAGCAAGGAAGAATAACTCACTAGATTCTCTATTAGTAGTTGATATTCAGGAGCATTAGACATAAATTATATCCCAATAGATTTAATTGCATATATGCTTCCTGTTGATAATTGCTCTGAGTTTTTTTTTTTTCTACAAACAACTCAGGAATTGAAAGTATTTAATTGTGAGGGTTTTCTTTTTTAGACATCAAAGCAATCAGTGGCAAATGACTCAATTGAACCTGAGATCTAAGTCCTTCATTTCTCCCTGGGTAGTCATCACAACAGACAGTTGTAAACAGATTTCACTTCACTCTGTGGCTTTGTTGCTGAAGCTGAGAATTTCCATAGTGGAACAGGAAATGATGAGCTTGAATGCCATCGCCTACCACTGTTACACACCAAGGCCAGACCAGTCATACAGCTAGACTGGGTAACTTGGGAAGGTAAAAAAGCTGTTCCCTTCACTCCTAAATAAATTCAAAAGTAGGATCTTGATGATCCAGAGAAGGCCAAGAGCCTGTCCCAAAAGGGCTCTTTGTTTCTCTGTCTCTGATTCTGCATGCCCAACTTTCCTACTCTTTGTCTTTTTCTATATATTTTTAGTGTTACTAATGTTCCTAAGGTAGCCAATGTATATTTTGTCTGTATGCATGTTTATATAATCTGTATAGAGTTTTTTGGGGGAGAGGGTGGGTTTAGAGGTAGGATATCAATCTAGCTCAGGCTGACCTGGAATTCACTATGTAGTCTCAGGGTGGCCTAGAACTTATGGTGATCCTCTTACCTCTGCCTCCTAAGTGCTGGGAATAAAGGTATGTGCCACCATGCCCAGCTTGTATAGAGTTTTAATTTACATAAATGCTGTTATTAATTTCACTGTGCATCTTTTCTCATTCACCTGGACATTTTTATGATTCATCTACATTGCCAGGTATGCCATTTTTAATTAAAAATCAGAATAGGGCTAGGGAAATGGCTTAGCAGTTAAGGCACTTGCCTGGAAGCCTAAAGTCCCAGGTTCAATTCCCTAGGACCCATATAAGCCAGACGCACAAGGTGGTGCATGCATCCGGAGTTAAAAAAAAAGAATCAGAATAACCACAGGAAGCTAAGAAAATACAAATTCAAGAGTTTCAGCCCAGTGTGGTGGTGCACACCTTTAATCCCAGCTCTCGTAAGGCCGAGAGGTAGGAGGATCAATGTGAGTTTGAGGCTAGCCTAGAACTACAGAGTGAGTTTCAGGTTAGACTGGGTTAGAGTGAGATCCTGCTTAAAAAAAAAATAATAATAAAGACTTTCATCCCAAGAGTTGTTTTGTATAGTAGGTCTAGATCAGGACCTAGGACTCTGAAATTTAAAAATCTATTTTTTTTAGTAACTAGAAGTTTTGTCTGGACAAATCATGTGTTAGTACCATCATTTCCCTCCTCCCTTCCCCTATTCTGCTAGAGGCCCTCCTCAGTGAGATTGCTGGTATTCCCCCTGAGGTTGTGGGTTATGAGATGTGAGAGCATCACTGTCATTGTAAGGGGGGGTGCAATACCTCTGACATTCCATTCCATCCTGTGGCTCTTACAATCTTTCCACACCCTCTTCCAAAAAATTCCCTGAGCCATTGTGGGTGTGTTTTAAGTCTACTTTAATATGGAGCTCTCATCAGACTTAAATAGCGGTCCACAATTTGTGTTTATAAGTTCCCAGGTGTTCCCAGTGTAGCCCTGTCAGAGACCATACTTTGAGAACCACTATGAAGTTCATGAGCACAAGGAAGGAAGAATAACTCACTAGATTCTCTATTAGTAGTTGATACTCAGGAGCATTAGACATAAATTATAAAATCTTCTGGATTTGTGGTTTGGTGCATTTTGAATATCCTCAGTGTCTGTCTCCATCACCTTGGATCAAGGTTGTCAGGCTCATCATGGAAGCAGCACTCTTGCTCATCTTACCAATTCCTCGGTGGTTTCACTTGGGCCCTGGATGATGTTTGAGGAGTAGCTTTCACTGTCTTCTGAAAAATAAAAACAGATTATCCCATGGAGATTGAGGTCAGCACAGGTTAAATGGGATAAGCATTGTTAATTAAGGGAGATTTTGATGGGTGTAGCTTCTCTTTTGGCCAAAGATTAATGGGAAATTCTCATTGGAGTCCATGATCTTGGTCTCAATAGGATTCTGACTTGGTTCCCAGTTCCAGCTATGGGTTCATTTCCACTGATCAGATCTCTTAGCCAATTATAGAACCATTGGTTACTCACCTAGTCTGGGTGCCACTATTGTGTACATCTTGTCAGGCTGGTTGTTTTTGTATACCAGTGTCCCCTGCTAGCACACAATGTTGGTGGCCATTTTCCCCCAGGAGCTCATGTAGCACTTTCCAGCACTATATGGGCAGACCATCTGGAAAGTGGCTTCCTTCGAGATTCCAGCTGGATCTCTTGACATTCTATGTCATTGGCATGTTGTGTCTTCAGCAATAGGGTGTTAAATTTTACCTCAGGTGAGTAATTAAGTGCTTTGACAGAAGCCTGTCTTGTTTTGGGGACCTCATAGATCTTGCCAATCAACTGCTCAATGTGGGATGTAACCAACTTCTGGCACTGGGAGTTGCCAGCCATAGCCAAGTGTTTTAGGGTTAGACTTCATCCCACCCTGTCCAGGACCATTTTTAATTTTTTTCCATTGAGAATTTCCTACTCAGTTCTCTGCCCCATTTTTTGAGTGGATGGTTTGATTTTTTTATTGTTTAGTTTTTTGAGTTCTTTGTAGATTCTAGATATTAGGCCTCGGTCAGTTGTGTAGCTAATGAAGATTTTCTCCCATTCTGTAGGTAGTCTGTTGGCTCTGCTTATGGTATATTTATCTGTACAAAAGCCTTTTAGCTTCATGAGATCCCACTGGTTGAGTGACTGTTTAATTTCCTGGGCTACTAGGATATTATTCAGGACATCTTTCCCTATATTGTGGTACATTCTGCCTATTTTTTCTTCCAGGCAGTTAAAAGTTTCAGGTCTTATGCTGAGGTCTGTAATGCATTTGATGTTGATTTTTGTGCATGGTGAGAGGAGTGGGTCTAGTTTCACTTTTCTAAACATGAATATCCAATTTCTGTAGCACCATTTGTTGAAGATGCTGTCCTGTCTCAAGTAAACATTGTTGGTTCCTTTGTCAAAGATCAAGTAGCTGTAGTTGCTTGAACTAAGGGATGGTCTTCAACTGTTTCATTGGCCTACATGCCTGTTTTTATCATATTGTTCTTGTTACTATGGCTTTGTAGTATAGCTTTAGATTAGGTATGGTGATAACAACAGAGGTGTTTCTTTTGCTGAGGATATTTTTTGGATATCTGAGGCCTTCTGCCATTCCATATAAATTTTGAGATTAATTTTTCTATCACTGTGAAGAATGATGCTAGGATTTTTTTTTTTTTTTTTTGGTTTTTCGAGGTAGGGTCTCACTCTGGTCCAGGCTGACCTGGAATTAACTATGTAGTCTCAGGGTGGCCTCGAACTCTCGGCGATCCTCCTACCTCTGCCTCCCCAGTGCTGGGATTAAAGGCTTGCACCACCACCCCAGCTGATGCTAGGATTTTTATTGGTATTGTGTTGAATCTGTATATTGCTTTTGGTAAGATTGCCATTTTTACAATATTAATTCTACCTGTCCAGGAACAAGAAGTAGGGTTTCATTCAAGCCCATGCTGACATGACTAACTCAGGAGCACTAGTCTGGCCTCAAACTCACAATGATCCTCTTACCTCAGCTTCCCAAGTGCTGGGATTAAAAGTGTGTGCAACCATGTCCTGACTCTAAAAATGTTGATTGAGGGGCTGAGCATATGGCTGAGTGGGTTCAAGTGATTAATACATAATCATGAGGACTTGTTTAATCCTCAGCACCAACATAAAATACTGAGCATGAGGCACAGGCCTGTACTCCCAGTACAAGAGAGATGGACACAGGAGGATTTCTGGTGCTTGCTGGCTAGGTTGTCTAGCCCAGTTGGGTAGCATCCGTTCCTGTGAGAGACCATGTCTCAAAAAATAAAGTGGAGGGCTGGAGAGATGGTTTATCAGTTAAGGTACTTGTCTGCAAAACCAAACAATCAAGGTTCAATTCTCCAGGACTTATGCAAGCCAGATGTACAAGGTGGCACATGCATCTGGAGTTCTTTTGCAGTGGCTAGAGGCCCTGGCATGCCCAGTCTCTCTCTTTCTCTCTCAACTAAATAAATAAAATTTTAAAAAAATTAAAAAATAAAGTGGAGAGTGATTGAGGAGAACATATTTGGAAAATAAACTATGTGCCAACATAAATACTAGCAGGCATACATGTAGGCATGTACAAATCACATACATACACAGTAAAAACACTTTATCGAGGTATAAATTAACATAACACAGAGTTTACTCATTTTAAGCAGACTGTTTGATTACTTTTTAGTCAATTTCTATAACTGTGAAATCATTGTTATGATCCTAAGTAGAAATCTGTATTTCAATGAGCTCCCTGGAAGTTGGCAATGCAATAAGTCCTCACATTGCATTTTCAGCGATGTAGGTATTAAAAGTATGTGTTTCAGGATTCCAACCCACCAAGCTTCAAAGCCTAGCTATGCCTCTTTTTATTAACATTTTATAGAATTCCCCATCTCCCTGTCTTTTACATTTTCCACCTCTATTCATGGCTCCTACCCAATGATTTTCTCCTCTCTTCTCTTCCTTCTCTTCTCCTCTCTCTTTCTGTCCTCTCTTTTTCCCTCTTCTCCCTTTCCTCTACCTTCCTTTCCCTCCCTCTCTCCTTCCCTCTATCCCATCACACATGCATATACGTATATAGCTACACACACACTCACCATCAGAAATACATATTCTACTCCAAGTATTTGTTTCTTCTCTGATTTTTTTGTAGTTTTAGACTTCACTTTATAAAATTATTCATGGTCTAAGCTACTCATCAGAAAACAACCTGATGTGATGCTAACACATGTGCAATAGTGGCACATAGCCATGGTGGGTAACCAATTGCTCTTGATTTAGCTAATGGATCTGCTTGGTGGAATGTAACTCATAGCTGGAACTGGGAAACAGGTCAGAACCATATCCAAAAACTGAGCCTGCTCTCTAATATCAAGCTCCCACCAATGGGGGCTACAAGAGGGCCTACACCTATGAAATTCTCTCTAAAATAATAATGGTTATCCCATTTATCTGGTGCTGACTTCACTCTCCATTGGAGAATTTGCTTCTCTCTTTTTCAGATGGACACAGAACCTGAGGAGAGAATCACCCCATTGTACTCCACCAGGGCCCCAACTGAAACCATAGAGTAATTGGGGAAATGAGCAAGAGTGCTGCTTTCTTGGTGAACCTGGTACCAACACAAGGGTGAAGGAGACAGACACAGAGAACACTCACCTCCTACCAAACCAGAGTTCCAGAGACACAGAGGCTCCCAAGACCTCATCATTGAAGTAGACCTAAAACTAACCCAACATGGCTCAGGGAAAGTCACAGGAGTGGGATCAGAAAGATTCTTAGAGCCACAAGTTGGGACATTATGCACAGAGACATTGCCTCTTCTCCATAACTTATGGATACCCCCACAATGCAAGACCCACATTCCCCAATGAGGAGGGTACCTTTGGAGGGAGGAGGACAGGAAGGAGGCTAATGATGGTACCAACATGACTGTATGCACACTATGTACATAACTAATAAAAAATAAATCTTTCTGTTGAGAATAAGTGATTATTGTGTAGTCATCCCTAAATAGGACTGCTGTAGCACTCTACCCAGGCTCAGGTAATACTACAGAAGAGGGAGTAGAAATGATGTTAGGAGCCAGAAGATAGGGAGGAGTGCTGTGGGATGCTGTCTTCTCAACAGGACTTGGCCATTACACTAGTGAACTCATAATTGGTGTGGAACACTGCACAAGACTGAGCTCCTCAGCATTCCATAATACATGGGGGAGGGGCTCATAAGACCCCACTCCCCTCAGAGGAGCTATTGGAAGTTAATGGCTGCTAGGGGAGGGGAAGTCATCTTCTGTCATGTTCAGTGATGTAGCCATTGGTAAGTTGCCCATACTCCAGTAAATAACTCCTACCCATGCTCAGGCAAGGAACCCTAATTTAACTCAGTGGATCAAAAAGCCATGAAAGTTAGGAAGGGGAATAGTCTGAAAGAAGGAATTTATGACAGGGGGATAAGAGAGGGTTTATGACGGGTAAGATCAAAAGACATTATATACATGCATGAAATTGTCAAAAAATAAAAGGAAAATAATATGAAGATTTTTAAAGAAAAATAAAATGCAAATGTTTTTTACTATGCTGAAAAAGGTTATATCAACATCATATCACATCATAACATGACAGAAAAGATAGGAAAAGTGATGAGGAAGATGGCATTTATGTGAGGCAAATAAAAATGACCTGAAGAAATCCTTAACCAGTATAACATCTGAGGGGCTGGAGAGATGGCTTAGTGGTTAAGCACTTGCCTGTGAAGCCTAAGGACCCCGGTCTGAACCTCGATTCCCCAGGATCCATGTAAAGCCAGATACACAAAGTGGTGCATGCATCTGGAGTTCATTTGCAGTGGCTAGAGGCCCTGGCATGCCCATTCTCTCTCTCTCTATCTGCCTCTTTCTCTGTCTGTCACTCTTAAATAAACAAATAAATAAACAAAGAAACAATAGCATCTGAAAAGGTAAGCTGTGGGTCTCCACAAGTCTTTATCCAGTAGAATACTGTGATGTCAAATCATATGTGAAAGAAAGTGCTTATCAAAGTACAAGTGATCGCACTTCAAATTCTGTTTTGTTTTTTTGTTTTTCGAGGTAGGGTATCACTCTAGCTCAGGCTGACCTGGAATTCACTAGGTAGTTTCAGGCTGGCCTCCAACTCACGGTGATCCTCCTGCCTCTGCCTCCCAAGTGCTGGGATTAAAGGTGTGTGCCACCATACCTGGCCACTTCAAATTCTGTATGAGGTTTATCTCAGGAATAAAAACCACACCTCCCCGCTCTTGACTTGGTAGTAAATCCAAGTATGAGCATCACTCATGAGCACATCAGACTCTAGGTCCACATGAAAATTATTAAGTGTTGTATCCACATAAAAATATTATTGATTTCCTGGTCATGGGTTGGCTTGCATCCTGAAATTCATCACTGAAAGTACCAGAAGAAAATACAGATAATTTGACCTTGGTTCAAAGTTTGGATTCAGTATGTTTGAGGTAAAGCTTCAGGTATTGCTGGGATAATGGTTTCAGGCTTGGTTTTCTGGGCCTTTTTTTTTTTTTTTTTTTTTTTTTAATTCTGTGTTAAAACCACAGCACAGAAATCCTAGTTCTTATTTATTTACAGTTAATACTATGCTCATCCCTATAAAAACTTAATAATCCAGGATGTCATTTCCTCCCCTTTCTTCAGGATCCCTATCATAGCAAACCTATCAATCCTACTCCTAGAAATAGTTGTTGTATGTTTGGAATTCAGTGGGGTCTTTTGGGGGGGACAGTTACAAAAAATGCTCTAGACATGTTTAGAAGACATGGCATTATAAGAAAGAAAAAAACATTTAGGATTATCATTCTACAATTGTTCCATTTTAAAAAAATTTAAGAATATTATCTTTTTCAGAGAATGGTAGCTAGCTGGTCACACTAAAATCATGTGTCCACACTTGACCCAAGGCTTCACCCATGCATAAAGTTTGAACATTTCCCCAGCTCTATTTGTAAGTCACTTCATTTATCTTAGTGCTTAAGAGCTGCATAGTCTTGGTTTAAACTTTTCTTCCTTTTTCTTTTTGGTTTATTGAGATAGGG
This sequence comes from Orientallactaga sibirica, assembly GCA_036365145.1. NCBI lineage: Eukaryota > Metazoa > Chordata > Mammalia > Rodentia > Dipodidae > Orientallactaga > Orientallactaga sibirica. The sequence goes on from JAEOAD010000057.1 coordinate 7,913,206, forward strand.
TCTCACTCCAGCCCAGGATGACCTAGAACTCATTCTGTAGATCTAGGCTGGTCTCAAATTCATGCTGATTCTACCACTTCAGTCTCCTAAGTGCTGGGATTAAAGGCATGTGCCACCATGCCTGGTTTGTTTCAAACATTTTATTTTATTTTATTTTATTTTTTCACCAACTCATATTTTTTTTCTTTTTTTATTGACAACTTCTATACTTATAGATAATAAACCATGATATTTTCCTCCCCTCCCCCCATTCCCCTTCAGAACTCCACTCTCCATCATATCCCCTCCCTCTCTCCATTAGTCTCTCCTTTAATTTGATGTCAGCATCTTTTTCTCCTATTATGAGGGTCTTGTGAAGTTATTGCTAGGCAATGCGAGGTCATAGATATTGAGGCCAAGTGTGGGTAGAAGCTAACAGCAGTCCCAAGCTGACAGTTGGATAAAGGAGTCCACCCACCAAAATGAAGTGAATTCTGGTACAACCTTACAAACCTGGAAGTGGATCCTGGGTTGAGATTATATATATATTTTTTTCCTATGCTATATATTTGCTGAGAGATGTCTTGGTGATAGATGTATAAGATACTGGGGGACACATATATTTGGAAGCTATCTCTTATCTTTCTTGATTGCCATTATATTCTTAATAACTAATGAAGCATGTGGATAGACAATAAGTTACAAAGGTTTGTTGAACCAATGAATTAATTGCACTAATTATGTTTTGTTGTGATTATTTGTTTTCCTCATTTTTTTTCTATTAAATGTTGAGTTCTTCAAAGGTATAAAACATGTCTTGCTCATTTCTGTATCACCACCATCTTCCACATGACCTGATACATAGTATATATTTAATATTCATTGAACGATTGAAAGAACACAAATTAGGTGTAAAGTCTTGCCAATGACATACAGACTAAGTATAGTAGATCTAGCAAACGAACTGGCAGATAGTCTCTTTTTTTTTTTTTTTTTTTTTTTTTTTTTTTTTTTTTTTTTTTTTTTTTTTTTTTTTTTTTTGAGGTAGGGTCTCACTCTGCCCCAGGCTGACCTGGAATTCACTATGTAGTCTCAGGGTGGCCTCGAACTCATGGCGATCCTCCTACCTCTGCCTCCCGAGTGCTGGGATTAAAGGCGTGTGCCACTAGCCCGGCTGCACAGATACTGTTTTCTAATCTATTTCCCAAAGAAGCCACAAACAACCTCTGAAAAGAGTGAAACATTTTTTTTCTGTGCTTAGAGACTGGTCAGAGTGGTGAGCAGCAGTTTCCACCCTCAGACAAGACATTGTAAACTAATCTTTTTCTGTTCTGCATCTTTGGAAGGCTTGGTGGATCGCTGTATAGAGGAAGTTGTTGTTCTGCAGTTCCTAATTAACAAACAGTAACATACACTGGATACTAGCTGAAAGGAATGACTATACAAAGGGCCCTATGCCTTTTCTTTAAATACAAATATCACTGAGTGGGTAAAGTGTCAAACCTAATTTTTCTTTTTTAAAATATTTTATTTATTTATTTGAGAGAGAGAGAGAGAGAGAGAGAGAGAGAGAGAGAGAGACAGAGACTGGAAGCACCAGGGTCTCCAGCTGCTGCAAATGAATTTCAGATGCAAGCACCACCTTGTGCATCTGGCTTACATGGATCCTGGAAAATTGAACCTGGGTTCTTTGGCTTTGTAGGCAAGTGCATTAACTGCTAAGCCATTTATCCATTCCTCAAACCTATTTTTTTGAACTCAGAGTAGATAATTCAAATTAGATACATCAGTTCCTTTCATCTACTACCTGGATTTAACATGGCTTCATTGAAGATCAAAGCTTTAGTGGAGGAATCCAGAGATCCTTTTTTTTTTTTTCTTCTTCTTCTTGGTTCAGAATTACATTGGGTATATGGAAAAAATAGGTAACATAACTACAGTGATAGTCCAGTGACAGTGTGGACTTAGAAGGGCATTTGGATGAAAGGAGCCAGTCATAATGACAAGCATCTCATATTTCACTTTTTACCAAGTGTCTGCTTAAACTCAGTCATCACACAAGATGTCAGATCAAATATTTCAGCATTAACTTTCTCACCAAAACTTTGGTTGCCTCTTATCAAAACTTAGAGTTGCCACAGTAGCAAGCATGGCTTGACTAATTCTATACGGTCTCATCATATTAAACTACAGAGCATTTGGCTTTCACTCTTCACAGGTTTGCATGAATCCTGTCTCTTGTTATAGGCCAGAAATCAAGGGAATAAATATTGTACATTTTCCTTCCTGGTAACTTTATGTTGATTACTCAGTATACTAGAGCTGTCATGTCTTGAGCACTAATAGAGAGAGCAAAGCTCAGAAAAGGGAAAAAGCACATGATTACAAACCAGGGATCACTGTTATTCTGTTTATTAGCCTCAGGAAATACAACCCATTTTTGGCTTCAGTTTTCTTATATGTTAAAAATGCCTACTGTACCCACACCATACAATTGTTTATATCATTATAAAGTACATATATAATATTATATAATTATTATGTAATTTCCTTCTAAAACCAGGGATCACTGTTATTCTGTTTATTAGCCTCAGGAAATACAACCCATTTTTGGCTTCAGTTTTCTTATCTGTTAAAAATGCCTACTGTACCCACACCATACAATTGTTTATATCATTATAAAGTACATATATAATATTATATAATTATTATGTAATTTCCTTCTAAAACAAAGTTTACATCTGACTAAAGTTAATTATTGAGGATTATTAAATGATCTATTTTAGGCATAAAATGAGTCTGTTTTAAGGAAATTCAAACTTCACCTTTGCCTTGATTTTTGTTTTGAGGTAGGATCTCCCTCTAGCCCAGGCTAACATGGAATTCACTATGTAGTCTCAGGCTGGCTTGAGACTCATAGCATATGCCTGCCAAGTGCTAGTATAAAAGGCATGTGTCACCTTCTTTGGCAGAGAAAGAATGGGCCTGCCAGGGTCTTTACCACTACAAATGAACTCTAGATGTGTGTATGTCACCTTGTGTATCTGGCACTATATGGGTCCTAGAGAATCAAACTCAGGTCATTAGGTTTTGCAGACAAGTGCCTTAACTGCAGAGCCATCTCTCCAGCCCCTGCCTTGACTTTTGTTTATTATGTCCATCCTGGCTGCCTCTCCATTTAGTTCTTTTTCCATCCTTTAATTCTGAAATGCTCTGCATTATTTGTTGTCCAAGGTACTCTGTCCATTGAGAGCAGGACAATGTATGAGCATGTTGGGCCATGAATAAGCATGTTGCTAGTACAACCTAAGGATTCTCAAATAAATAGCCCCAATGTTCAGGTTTGGCTGGGCTTCATTTTTTGAATGGGTTCCACATTTCCTTTTGGCCTTTTTTGTTCCCTCCTTTCTAATTCTCCAGTCCTTCCACCTGTGACATATTATGAAGTACAGCAGACAGCAGGACCACCAGGGCCAGTATGGCCAGTGCTCCACTGACCATCCAGAGACAGAAGCTTGAGCCACAGCTTAGATGAATACTCAGCAAAGACGTATAAGCAGGTGGACAGCTTTGTTTAGGTTTAGGGGTTAACCTTATCCACTTCTGATCTGGTTTATCCCAACAAATATCCATCTAGGGATGGAGGAGGAGTCTACCTCCCTTCTGGTGATTGAACAGATGAGTTTCAGATGGAAGTAGCTGAGAAGTAATAATGCTTACAGCCAAGTGGTTGGTTGAGTTTTCATCTTCCCTTTCTCTTCATAATAAGCATCAAACCTGGAAGGCCAAGTGAGTATATAAAAACAAAGTGAATTGGCTAAGATAAAATTCAAATTTATAGCATAGTACATCTGACACAGATTTAATAGTTCATGGTTGTTATTTGCTGTTCCATAAGCAAGAGTATATATTAAGCTGTTCACAGAGATGAACATATATTGGTTGCTTTTAGACAGTTATAAAATATTTATAAGATTGATTAAAAAAAACTCAAACCCTCTTGGTTGGCCCCCATATAATGGCACACTTAGACTAGAATGAAATATACCTTGCAGTTCTCTTTGCCTCTATTCTCTCCATTTTTCATGGTATTTAAAGTAGAATGTTCATCTCTTTAAAGGCTGTGAATGGCTTCTCTTTGGCCTCAAAAATTCAACCCAGATGATGTTCCTGGCACTTTCTCCTGTTACTCCTCTACTGGAACCCTTTCCTCTAGCCACATGGACAGAACATTCATTATGTTATAACCACATTTTTATTTTGTGCTGGATTTTACTTGGAGTGTCTATTCCTCTACCTACAACACCAAACTTTAAATCTAAAATTCCACCTATAAATGAGGAAGGAATATTGGCTAGCAGACAATAGGTGTACATATTGGTTGTGGTTTTGCCATGGACTTGCCATGTGACTTACCTTGAAAATAAATTCATTTCTCTGACAGTCATTGCATATCTAAGGTTCTTTCCAATTTGAGAAATAAAATAGGAAAATTACTTGGTAACAAAAGAGTCTTACCTGTTATCAAGGTCTAAATCTCATATCTTCTACATTCACAGTTCATAGTTTATAATGGTCTCTTTCTAACTTCTGTAGAATGATTTTCTGAACTTGAGCGTATCAATGGATATACCTTTTGGACTCCAAAATGATTGTGTTAGTTCCAGTCTCTTCCATGATTCCAAAAGAAAAAAGTAAAGTCATTGATTCAAAATCCTCAATAAAGTTCTGAGAACTGTCCTGATTGTACCAAACAATTATTCAATAACTGTAGCCAGAGAAATGTGATACATCACTTGGCTTAATGCAGGTCATATGTCCCACCTTCTAAAGTTGGGCATGGGCTGAGGTTGGAAAGGTGAAGGCTAAGGTCACTGACAAAATTAAGGAAAATGATTCTAAGAGTATCCTAAGGGTAATGTGTTTGTTTTACACTACATTGTATAATGGTCATTTGTATGTGAGTCTTAACATTCATTCATTAATTTACTTAGTACATATTTTTAATTTTTAAAAAATATTTATTTATCTGAGAGAAATAAAAAAAAGAGAGGGGAGAGAGAGAGAGAGAGAGAGAGAGAGAGAGAGAGAGAGAGAGAGAGAGAATGGGCATGCCAGGGACTCCAGCCACTGCAAATAAACTCCAGATGCATGTGCCACCTTGTGCATCTGTATTTAGCACATATTTTAAAGCATTTACTGTGTGTCAACCAGCCTGTTAACTGTTTGGTGAGGAAGATTCAGTGTCCACTCTCATTGTAGTTATATTTTAAAAGGGAAGGCAAAAAGAATAAATAAACATTTGTTAATTATAATTTGCTCTTTTAAAAATATTTAATTTATTTATTTAAGAGTGAGAAAGAGTCAGATAGAGAGAGATAAAGAGATAAAGAATGGGCATACTAGAGCACCCTAGCCACTGTAAATGAACTCCAGACACATGAGCCACCTTGTGCATCTGGCTTATGTGTCTACTGGGGAATCAAACCTGGATCCTTAGGCTTTGCAGGCAAGTGCCTTACGTGCTAAGCCATCTCTCCACCCCTAATTTGATATTTTATTGAGGGAAAACATACAGGACACCAAGAAAAAAGAATAATTGGGGTTAATTAATTTAGTGTACTGTGGTGGTTTAAATGGAAAATGGCCTTTATAGTCTCCTGTGTTTGAATACATGATCCCCAGTTGGTGACAATATTTGGAAAGGTTGGGTAACATTTAGCAGGTAGAGTCTTGGAGGATGTGTGTCACTGTGAGTGGGCCTTGAGGAATTACAGTCCAACCTACTGATGTGAAGATGTAACCTTAGCTGCTTGCTCCTGTTAGGATTTTCCTACAAGATGAAACCTTTTTAAAAATGTAAGCCACAAATAAACCTTTTCCTTCTTTAAGCTGTTTCTGTTCTAGCAATTAGAAGATAACTGATACAGGTAGGATGTCTGAGGAATGCCTTTCTTAGCTGGTAATCATAAGAAGAACACTCCAGGGAATAAAAAAGGGAAAGTGCAATGATACTAATGAAAGGATACACTTGGTGTGTTCAAGGAAGAGAAAGAAAATGGGTCCAGAATGAGGGAAAAGAGACAGGTCAGTTAATATAGAGCTTTAGTTGCCATGGAAAATCTACTTGTCTGTAAACCTTTTTTTTTTTTTTTTTTTTTTTTTTTTTTTTGGTTTTTCGAGGTAGGGTCTCACTCTGGCTCAGGCTGACCTGGAATTCACTATGTAGTCTCAGGGTGGCCTCAAACTCATGGTGATCCTCCTACCTCTGCCTCCCAAGTGCTGGCATTAAAAGCATGCACCACCACGCCCAGCCTTGTCTGCAAACCTTTTGAGAGCAAGATGATACCCTATTTATTTCTGCAATGCACAGACCATATTTTATGAGTGTGTGTATGTGTGTATGGTTTGAAATAGAACTGTGTGCTTCTTATTTTAACATTCACAGACAAGAAAAGCTTCTGGTGATATATCTTAGCTATTGCCTAGAAAGAATTTTCCAGTCTCCATTTCCATCATGACCTTTGTTCTTGTGAATCCTCCAAAGATCTCATCAGTATATTATGCCTCTCACAGATAGTGTTTTACTTTTGGGCTGAGGTTAAGACATTTAAAGATTAAAGTCTTTGATGAGAAAAAAAGACATTATTAGTATTTCATGTTAAAAAGTAATGCAATCACACACACACACACACACACACACACACACACAATGATGCATTAACTTAGAAAAATACCAGGGAAAGTATGGTGCTTTGAATGTGGAATACATGCCCTGCCCTGCCATAGGCTTTCATGTGGAAATACTTAATCACTAGCTGGCAGTGCCATTGTGGAAGGTTGCAGAACACTTAGGAGCTGGAGGCTTGCTGGAGGCAGTTGGTTACTGGGGACTAGACTTGAGGACTTACAGCCTAGCACCCTATGCTGCTCGCTCACTCTATCTCTCTCTCTTTCTCTCTCTCTATTTTCTATGCTACAGTTTGATGGACGATGTTTCTACCATGAGGGACAATACCCTCTGGAATTTTAAGCCAAGATAAACTCTTTCTCAGTTGCTTCTTGTCAGGAATCTGTTCATAGCAATGAGAAAGTAACAAATATGGAAAGCATTTAAGACAGAGCATAAAACTAATAAGTAGAGATGTATATCCTTGGAGAAACAAACTCAAATTTTTTTCACTAGTTTCAGTAGCTTGATATCAGATATCCCTTAGGACCAGTACCTTTAAAATTACAGTAAATATATGAAAGACCCCAGAAAACATTCAGATGTCACCCTCTTGAGGGAAGTGCGGCTCTGTTTAGGACACATTGGCAGGACACTTGGTGCCTATATGGGATTTAATAATTAGATTCCATAGATTCTGAGGCATAGCCAAACATAATCTGTCTTTTATATATTTTAGTGTTAACTTTCCTTTGTATCTCTGGATGGAGATCTTTTAAAAAGTTGTGTTTGGGGTGGAGATATGGTTAAGGTACTTGCCTGCAATGCCAATGACCAGGATTTGATTCCCCAGTACCCACATAAACACAGATGCACAAGGTGGCACACACATCTGGAGTTCATTTGCAGTGGCTATAGACCCTGTCCTGTTCTGTCTGTCTGTCTGTCTGTCTGTCTGTCTCTCTCCCTGCTTGGAAATAAATAAATAAATGTATTTTTTTTAAATCTTCTTTGGTGGAAAACATTAGATTTTCTCTTAATCTGGAAATTACATGCTGACATATTCTCCATGCTGCTGCTTTCACATAGGTAGTTCTAAAAGGAAGTTTCTGCTTTAAAATTCAGGAGTCCCTCCAAACTTACAAAGGCCTTCACTAGAATTGCAATCTGTTAGCTATGTGCCCAAAATAGGGATTCAAAAATGTATTTGTAATTTGCACAGTTGGAGGTATATGAGGGAGGGATAAAGAAAAGAGGTAAAAAGGAATATACAGAACAATTGGCTCCATTGTAGCCCCCACTGTCATCTAAGGTTACTGAGAAAAAAAAACTATATAGCAAATGATGTGGTGGGGGTGTCAGTTTCTTCTCTTATTCTCTGCAGCCATCGCACATTCATTGAGTGCCTACTCTTGGATCTTCATCACCTGAAAATACCGTTCAGCTAGAACTTAACTGTCTTGGCATAGGGAAACATTTACCTATTCAGATAGAAAAGTGGTCATGTTGAGTCGCTAATATCACTAAATAAAAAGTGAGTCCCTATTTGACTCCACTCTGGGAGTTCTGGTTTGGGAGGTAAGCTTGACAAAACAGATAATGAACAATCAGTCTTGAGCTACTGTTAGCAATATCCCATACTGACCATATATCTAACCAGCTCTATAAGAGGAATATACTGTAAATATTTAAAAATCAGTGCTCCTATACATGGTTCACTACTTTAAGGACCACTCCTTTCTCAGAGATTCCATCAGCTGTTATCAAGTGCATCAGGCTTTATTACAGACTCTGGAAGTGAAGACACCCAAGTTCACCGTGCATTTGTGGAATTGAGTTTTGTGATTGAAGCAGGTTACACAGGCACTGGCAAACCATAGGAATGTTTCAGTAGAGCTACATCCATAATTAATTCATTTAATAGTGAATGAATATCTATGATATGAGAATGACTAGGCTAGATGCAAGAAATATAGAGATGAATAAGACATGTGAGATATGCTACTGACCCTTTAGGACAAATGCACCTGGGGGAGAGTTCCTGCCTTAGCATGTTTTTATTGTTTCTACTTCTGTGACAAACATTTGAGGCAAGTAATTTATAGGAGGAATGATGCATTTTAGCTCATATATTTATAGACTTCAGCCCCTAGTTGGCTGGCTCCATTGTTCCTGGGACTGTGATGAGGGAAAACATGATGGCAGAAAGGCATGGTGGAACAGAGCTCTTCATATTCATCTCATGGGAAAGAGAGAGGAGAAATAAGGGGCCAGAGCAAGACAGACCTTTCAACAACTTGCCTCCTATGAACTACTTCCTCTACCAAGGTAGCCCATCTTATACAATACCACCACCTGGTTACCATCTGGATGTCAACAAAAATGAGTGCTGTTTTCTCGGTGAACCTGGTATCAGCACAGGGGTGAAGGAGATAGACACAGAGAACACAAAACTCCTACCAAACCAGAGATCCAGAGACACAGAGGCTCCCATGACCTCGTCACTGAAATAGACCTAAAATGAAACCAACATGGCTTAGGGAAATTCATGGAAGAGGGGATGGAAAGATTGTTAGAGCCATGAGTTGGGTCATTATGCACATAGACATTGCCTCATCTCCATAACTGATGGCTAGCCTCACAATGCAAGACCCACAATCCCCGAGGGGGGAGGACAGGGAGAAGGCTAACCATGGTACTATCACAGCTATATACGCACTATATATAAAACTAATAAAAAATGTACTTAAATCACCCAAAGGCTGGGTAACAAACGTTTTATTGGCAAAATCTTTAGTGAACATGTAAACTAAGATATGGTAGAATCACCACTGCTTGTCTGAACAATTGATACCACTTTAGCAGATTTGGCTCTTAGCCAATTTATACTTTTCTCCATAGGAATTTCAGTAGAGCCCAGTTGTGTTTAACTTCTATTCTGCTTCAGAATGTCCAAGTGGTTTAAATGAATTGTCTAAATTTATTTGTTTCAACTTATTACAATGTAACTGATATTCAACATAATACACAGCTCTTAAGTGTTCTCCTCTATGAATTAAACATTGTGTGCACCTAAATTGAATAAAATGTATCAGCTTCTCTAAGTCCCTTTGCACAGGGCTTCCATTGTCATTCTTCACCAGTTAAGGACCTTCTGCTGGTTCAAGGTGTTGGTTCAATTTTCTAAAACTCACAGATCAGGATGAGTCTGTGGCTTGAGCAACCTTCTTCTTTTGGTCTAGCTACCTGGTTTACTCACATTTGATGGGCTCAGGCATCCTGCCTTTTTAGTCTGTCCACACTAACTAGAACATGTCTTAGAAAATTATATGTGGGTTGCATTATAGTTCTGCCACACAGCATGCTTCAATACAATAGTATTGTGTTCTTTTTTCTCTTTCCTAGCATCCTGTTTTTTTTCTCTATGATATTTAACACCTTCTATAATTCCATCACTTACTTCTGTACCTCCAACACATACCTGTCTTTTATGTAGGAGGGTTTAAATAATTATTTCTTTACTGAAGACATTACTAGTTCATCTCCTGACATTGACTCTTACCCTCCTCTAATCTAGTCACAGCTCTGTGGTCAGAGTGGTCTTTGAAAATTGTACAGGTGATCCTGTTACTCATATGGCTAAATACCCTTCAGTAGCTGTATATTTGAATGAAGGTTAAATTCCTTAATGTGACTGTTTTCCTTAGGACACAGTAAATTGCAGTGTGTTCATAAATTAACTCCAAATCTCAACAGTGATTCCTTTACTGATCACTATGGGTTTTTTATTCACATAGTAACTGACTTTTATCAGGTTGAGACAAATTTAGGCATAAGCTATCAGTAAAGATTTCTGAAGGTACTATGTATGTTGTACATGTGTTATATTTCAGAGACTTCATCTGCCAACGAATTGTTTTCTACTAGTAGCCTTTATTCACTTTTAAGAGAGCTAATCCCTAAGTCCAAAAGGCAACTGTGGTATATAACACATTCTCTTTCTTAGGTATGTGGAAGGGTATTCACTCTGTATCATCTTTGGGAAAGTTGAAAAACCAGACACATAAATTATTTTCTGGGTTCTGTGATTCAGATGAACAACCTTGATTAAGTGCAATTCTAAGGGAATGTGTGGAACATAATAGATAGTATAGCTGTGTTCATCATTGATTGTATGGGTGTATGGGTATGTGGATGCCATGGTGAGCATGTGGAAGTCAGAGAGCAACCCTGAGGTGTCCGTGCTCATCTTCCATCTTCTCTGAGTCAAGGCCAGTCTTGCTGGTCCATAAGCTTTGGATTCCCCTGCCTCTGCCTCCCATTATCACAGGCACATTGGGATCACAGATATATGCACCACATTCCATCCAGCTTTAGTGGTTGTAAGGTAAGCGCAAACGTGGGCAGGAAGGCTTTGCAAGCAAGCATCTTTAATCACTGAGCAATCTCCCCATTTAACATGTTAATCTTTTTTTATTTTTATGTAAAGGAATCTGCAACTATTAGGCATGGAATAGACCTTCTGGTTCTTTTGGTTGTATACTTTCAATCCTGTATATGCACTGGCATTACTTGAATAATTCAGATTTGGCAGGAGGAACTGTGACTGTATATTTTAAACCACCCATCAGATGATTTGGGTGTCATTTAATTGATGTTTTTGGCCTATAGGTAGTCATTTGTATCAGAATTCTAGTCTAAATTTTTATTTTTACCTTTGGAAGAAGGAAATTAGTTTTTTAAGGAGAAGGTATAATATCCAAGCTTGTCTTTTGTGAAACATTCACGCTTACCCATAAGTTTTACCATCAATTCCTTCTAGATTTATATTGAGCACTATCAAGGCTATATGATTTCTGCAGTCTTCCTGGGTGTGAGTATTCTGGGAAACTGCATTTGTGAGCAGGAGCTCCACAGCTTAGTGATGGCAAACAGGTGGGCAGTTGTTACTAGGACTTATATCACCTTTGCAAAAGAATGGAACTAAAAGCAAGCATGAAGTTGATTGTACTGGCAAGCATTAGCTGAATATGTTTTTCTCCAAATTTATTAGGCTGGATATTGGCATATTATCATTGTTTATGGGTTGCTCAGAAGACTCAGAAAATATTCTGATGTAGACAGATGAACTCTCAGTGGAGGGTTTTAAGGGTTTTAAGTGCTTTGTTCAAGTTTCCCAACTTGTAGTTAGGGGAAAAAGTCTTTTCCTTATGACTTGATTTTAAAAAATTGCCTAAACAGTTCTGGTATGTAATTTCTGTCACCACTCCCACCAAACTATAAAGCCTAGCAGGGTTTGATGAATATTGGGCAATCATTTTCCATTATGGATTCTGGAATGGGAGCCATGTATATTAATACTAATGTATTTATATGACTTGTGTAGTTTATAGACCACGGTTTTCCAAACAATATTCTGATATTCACTTGTACCATAAAACCCTCTGAGAAAAAAAAAATTTGTTTAATAAAACTGCATATTTTAAATTTGATTCTGTTGGTTTCCATTGTATACTATCCTATTCAAAGTTTTGAGAAGTCTTTTAATTACAAAACTCATTTATATTTGTTAGGCTCATTTTGTCCCCAATCACATAAAGCATGCCACCTATTGTTGATGGAACACCTTTTGATATTCTGTGGATTACCCTTTAGTAAAGGCTTTCAAAAACAGAGGTGGTGCCGGGCGTGGTGGCGCATGCCTTTAATCCCAGCACTTGGGAGGCAGAGGTAGGAGGATCACGGAGAGTTCAAGGCCACCCTGAGACTACATAGTTAATTACAGGTCAGCCTGGACCAGAGTGAGACCCTACCTCGCAAAACCAAACAAACAAACAAACAAACAAACAAACAAACAAACAAACAAAAAAACAGAGGTGGTAGTGACAAGACATTGGGATGCCATTTGACAGAAAAGAAGACCTGCATTCAGGAGTTACTTGTATTGTAGACTTGAAGTCATTCATATCATCACTCTGGTTCAGAAAGGAAAAATAAAGCTTTCATTTTTGAAAGAGCTGGTATATTTATACAGTAATGAGCATTGACATTTCTAACACTTATTTCTCAAAGTATTACTGAAGTAGCATGGAATGATTTTTTTAAAAGGATATTGTATTAGGAGTCCAAAAGCCTAATTTTTCTACCAGCTCTGCCACTGTCTTTTATGCCTTCATACTACTTTATTATGTTCCTTCGTTCTGAATTTCTTTGCCCATAAGGAAGGAATAAAAGTGGCAATGCATATCATAGGGTTATTTGGAGGTAGGTAGGCTGACCTGGAATTAACTATGTAGTCTCAAGGTGGCCTCGAACTCACAGCAATCCTCTTACCTCTGCCTCCCGAATGCTGGGATTAAAGGCATGCGCCATCATGCCTGGCAACTTAATTCTTTTTTCTTGGTAGAAAATTGGTTCTCTTTCTTGGTAGTGCTCCATCTTGTGTTGTTAGAAACAAAAGGACCAAAGGGATTTTCTAAGATCTTCTTTCAAAAATAGTCTCCATCATGCATAATAAGATACTCTAGGTTAGTGACGTATATCACATAGTTATCATTGCACAGTGCAGGTGGGTCAGAAATCTACAGATGTCATAGTTTTAATTTTTGGCTCATAGTATCTCATAAATTGGCAAACAAGATGATGACTAGGGATGGAGTCATGTTGAAGTTCTATTGGGATAGGATATACTTTCAACAATCCAGCTCCTTCAGGTCCATTGAACTAAAGGGCTCTGTTCCTTACTGGCTGTTGAATAGTGGATACCCTCTGTTCCTTGTCACAAGGATCTCTCCATAGAATATGGAGGCTAGTTTTATCAATTTGAGCAAACAAAAGTAATATAAGGGGAATATGTAAAAGCAATGGAAGCTACAATCTTTAATAACCAAATGTTAGAAGTGATACTCCTTTGTTTTGCTGTGTTTATTTTTATTACAAGTAAGTCACTAGACAGAGGCCACATATGAAGAGAGTAGATTATTCACAGAAGTGGTTTCACAAGGTTGTAAATATTGGAAGATAGGGATCATGAGGACAGCAGGGAGTCTGGGAAGGCTGCCTATCCCACTTATTCTATACTGGGCAAGGAAAACTCTGGGTTTGGGGTTCTCTTCTTGAAACATCCAAATCTCACAACTATTTGAACTGTCTCTTAAGATGTGTCTATTTTAAATGCAACTGACTTTTTAGGGCAACAATTTTGCAACTCAGCTCATCTTTTCCACAGATGTGTTAAGCTTGTAAATCTGACAAGAGTTTTAATTCTACTGTCCACAATTTTTTTTTTTATCCTCTGGGCTAGAGTTCTTTTGCAAGATTCTTCATTCATACCCTTGATTCTGCTTCTGAGCATGTCCAGTACTCTACTTTTCTTGCCATCGTTTAGTGCTTCATTCCTGTGTGGCTTTTCACTGTTTCTGAAATAACCCAGATTCCTGATACACTTTTTTAACAATCAAGCAATATAGAATCTCAGGTTTCTTTTGTAGCTTCTAGTCCTTTTTTTCTTGATTAACAACATAAGTCAATAGTGACCTCACCAAAAAGTTTTATATCACTGATTTCAGAAGTAGATGCACTTTCTCTTTGTAAATCATAACATACATTCTGTTCCACCAGGCAATGAAGAATGATCCCAAAATGATAGCATGCCTAGTTGGTATGAGATAGGCCTATATAGGTATTTCCTTAAGTCAAATTAAGACTATTTCCACACTAGAGCAATAACCACCAACATTCTGTGGGGTTAGTTTTCTATACTGCATAAAGCAGACAGCTAATATTGATTAATTCTATATAATGGGCTCGACACTATTCAAATGCTTTTGGAATAGCAAGAAAAATAACTTTGGAGACAGGGATTGCCACCCAAAGATAGGGATCATTCAAATTAAGCAAGATATAAGACACAAATTTCACCAAAGTCCTGGAGATGTGTGGAATAACACTTTAAGCATAGGAAAAAGGGAGAATAGCATAAATGGAGGCATGGAATCAAACAAGGTGTCAGGTCATATTCCTTTTCTTTTTGCTTACCTTTATTAATGTGTTCCTATATAAAACAAATCTTCTGAATGGCAAGGTCACATGAGTGGCTTGAATTATCACATGATTCTTACTAGTAGGGAAAAACACTGACTCAAATCTGCATTTGGCCTATTTTTTTGTTCTTTTGTTGTCATTTCCTTTGTGTATAAGTGTTTTGAATTCAACTTCTGATACTTGGTTTTAATTGAAACTTGTTCTCCACAATCTTACCTGTTGCCCATCTTTCTTATATCAGTACTTTGCTCATCTAAACATTTGTAAAGTTCTTTCCAAATCAAGCCTTAGATGCTGGGGAGATGGCTCAGTAGTTAAGGACATTTCCTTGCAAGCCTACTGACCCAAGTTTGATTCCCTAGTATCCACATATACTCTGACACAAAGTGACACAAGCATCTGTAACTTCAAACTACCTATGGCAATGGGAGGCTGAGCCAATAGAATCCAGAAGCTTGTAGGCAAGCTAGACTGGTGAAGGCAGCAGTAAAACAATCAGAGACCCTGTCTCCAGGAAGGAAGGAGAGGACAAGAACTCTGTTTTTCCTCAGATCTTCATACTAGTGATTTGCTATATACATATCAATAAACACGTAAAATAAAAATAAAAATAAACCTTAATATTACTACTCTAAGGCATGGCTACTACGCTCAGGGAGTTTACAGTACATAGGGGTATGGGGACAGAGAAGACAATACTAATAACTCTCATACATGACAAACCTGTCAGTAGCGCAGAGAATTCAAAAGCATATTATAGTGAGAAATATTTAATTTTCACCTATGTATTTTGCAGACTTTTACTCTATCAAACATCTTGAAATTAAAATGCATACTGGTCAGGTATGGTGGTGCATGCCTTTAATCCCAGCACTTGGGAGGCAGAGGTAGGAGGACCACCGTGAGTTCAAGGCCAGCAGGAGATGATATTGTGGATTCCAGTTCATCCTGGGCTAGAGTGAGACCTTACCTCAAAAAAAAAAAAAAAAAAATAAAATAAAATAAAATGGGTACTAATGTTTGTATGTATGTATGTAGTATATTTTTCCCATCTGAAAATGACGTGGTTTCCATTCTCTTCTACCAGTTACTAATTAATCTCTGGAATGCATTGAGTGTGTGTACATATGAGCTGATGCTCTGGATGCTGGTCCATTCTACAAAGAATTTAGGTATCATCAAAGGGTGAAAATGGGAAAGCAGCTGGGTGTGGTGGTGCATGCCTTTAATCCAAGCACTCAGGAGGCAGAGGTAGGAGTATCACCATGAGGATCGCCGAGAGTTCGAGGCCACCCTGAGACTACATAGTGAATTCCGGGTCAGTCAGAGCTAGAGTGAGACCCTACCTAGGGGGAAAAAAAAAGAAAGAAAAAGAAAATGGGAAAGCAGCAGCTAAGATAGAACTTTTTTCTTGTCCATGAAACATCCTTTTGACACCACATCTGGGATTTGGAGGAAATATGATTGGTGGAAAGCAGCAATTAAACTGTGCCGTTGCCACCAATGTTCTATCAAGACTTCTAATGGGGGGATGACAACAACATGCTTTCTGTTCTTGCAAGACTGAAATTGAAGGCTCCTCAGAATAAGGAGTTTCTTAATCCATCACAAAATAGATTCTTTGGTACTGACATTTGGGTCATAATGAAAATGAGATAAGTCACTGGGCAGGAGACAGAGCCTGGCTGTGCTTGGCTGATAACAGTGCTACACAATAAAAGGTGTGTGACTCTGGAAAACAAGACAAGTGAATAGAACTCACACTTATCATGATAGCAGTAAGGGAAAATTCAGAATGTTTCCTTATTGGCAAAATACCTCTCTATCTGGTCTCTTCAAGCTAGTAAACATTAGTAAACATTAGTGCACATTCATACCTACTAATACTGTGGCTATAGTCCTGATGAATGAAAATGGCTATAGGCCTTATAGAGTTGCTTGCTTTTGTACAAAAGAAATCAAGGTAGTTAGGGATAAGAAGTACCTAGGTGGTTTGTAGTAAAGTCAGAGTAGAGGTAACAGGACACATCTTAGAATGACCTGATTTTCTCTTTTATTTTTCAAGCTAAAACTCCAGTGTAGTGGCTCTCACATTGGGTTCAGAGATTGGTACTTCTGAAAAACTATCACTTCCTTTTATGATTCAATAAGCGAAACCATGCATCATATAGTTTGAAGGGAAATTATCTTCAATGGGTAAACTATTGTTCCAGGGAAAATTCAGACTGTTAGACTAATGTATAGAGAATTGCATAGAGGACTTGAAATCATCCTCCTCTGCTGCATGATTTGTCCTAATTCTATTCCAGTGTCAATGAACTTTGATATTTTTCTTCAATCAAGGAGTGACTTCATGTTCTTGTGCCAGTAATTACATCCATCTCCAGTTTTCCCCACACAAATTCTTATAAAGACAGCTTTCCCAGAAACTAAGTAGCTCTAATGTGGTAGTTCTCTAACTTTAAAGGACATTGGATTCCAGTGTACTCTGCCAAATACAATATAAGAAAAATAGTTTCTATTGAATTTTAGTTAAACAATAAACATTTATTATGAGTATGGAGTGCCACTTTTAATAATAAAAGTTTCATTAATCTGAACATCAAATATAACTGGACATCTTGTGCTTTTATTTTCCAATTCTGGCAATCAAAACCAGGTACTTTTTGAAAATGTAGACTCGTCGGTCCCACCCCTTATAATACTTAAACTGAATTGGTATGTCTTGGGCTGAGAATTTTTTTAAATATCTTTATTTATTTTTAAGGAAAGTAGTGGGGAAGACTGGGCACACCAAGGTTTCTAATCACTGAAAACGAACTTCAGTTGCATGCATTTCTTTGTACATATGGCTTTACATGAATATTGGGGAATCAAACCCAGGTCATTAGACTCTGAAGGTAAGAGCCTTAACCACTGAGCAATCTCTATAGCTGGGAGGTTGAGAATTTTTAGCAGATACAGTGAGACAGGTAGCCATAACTCTAGGTAGCATAAGGACATGATATAAATGAGTAAAACTATTCTCAACAGATACATTAACACTATGTGCCAGATGCCGTTCTAATGCAGATTATACTATTATTCCTATTTCATGATAAATAAACAGAAGTACAGAGATTTGAGATGACTTGCCCAAGATCACATGGCAAACGAGTGGGGCAGAGCCTGGCAGGTGGACCCATTTAGTCACGTTAAGTCTAATACTTATATGTCAGTGTCTGGTAATGGCTCTAAACAAAATTGTGAATGGACAGTTTGTTTTCCATATCTTCTACCTTCCAACTGGCTGCTCTTTTCTACTCCTCAATCATTTTTGTTCTGTATTCTCTAATTGCTTTCTTGTCCAACATAGTCTAACAACCAACACAACAATGTTCTTTTCTCAGCATAATTAAACATCTCATGGTCAGTCACTACTTTTACTCTCAAAATTATAACAGCAGTAGCCAACTTGCTGGGCAAAAGATCTGACAAAAGTGTGGTAGATGTGTGTATTAGTATGCATGTAGGTACCCATGTTTATGGGTGCAAGTGTATGTGTGTACATGTAGAGTTATGTACATTGAGTGTCTTCCTCAATTGCTTGACTTTTTATTTCCTAAGGCTGGATCTCTCATTTGAATATAGAGCTCTTTGGTTCAAGTAGTCTATCTAGCTTGGAACCTCCTATCTCTGCCTTGCGAGTTCTGAGGGGCTTATATCCTCCCAGGCACTTATGTGGGTGCTAAGGATCCAAACTCAAGCCTTCTCACACACACACAATAAGATCTTTATTCACTAAGCTGTCTCCCCAGTTCCTATAAGCCTTATTTTTATTCAGAATGATCCAGTAAGTGAGGCTGGGAAGGGAAGGGAAGGAAACAGATGCAGAGTATCTTCAAATATGAATAGCTTAAGGAGAAAATATTGAAAATAAATTATTTGAGGATCTTTAGATGTTCACACAATTGCTAAGATAGTCAGAAATCCAAACTTTGAGGCAATACAGTCAAAATAAGTCTCAAAATCCTAAGGTAGAAATGGAGATACCACTCACAATGGTACAGGAAATCAACATACAGCCTGAACTATGAGAAAAAAAGGCTGGGACCCTGACTTGATAGAGCTGGCCTGGTGCCATTATTCATGTCCTCATGGGCCCGGGAGGTGATCTAGAACTTATAGCCAGGCCTTAGTGTTCCCTAACAAATGATGAATAATTTCCTAGGCCATCAAAATCAGACAACGACACTCTATACAGTGATAGAACACTGTATAAGCACAAACATTATCCCAAACCACAGAAATGACTAGATAGCTGCCATACCTTGGCTAATATGACCACTCTTTCCTTACAAAATGCCAGCATACTTTTGGACTAGTATTTTCTACTTCTAGATAAGATCTATTCACATATCTAGTCACAAAATTACCACTATATCCTGACAGCATACAATCCAGACAGAGCAAGCAGGGCTCAGGTCTTAAGAAGGGGGACAGTGACACACAGACCAAGAAACTCACAATATTCAATTTGACATACAAGAGTCATGGAACTAGGGGACTCTCTGTCCCAAATGGGATTAGAGGCTGTAAATCTTGGCCCACAGTGTTTTTACTCTTAGGCTTATGCCTGTATAACAAACAGCTTATGTACACATCACCAATAATGATTTTGCCATCATACAGAATGGGTTGAGAGAAATTTCTTGATTTTATGGCCTGTGATTTTAAGATAACACATTTGTTTGCTAGATCTTGTTTAATCTAGTTTGAGGTAGGAGCAGCTTTATTCCTCAACTTGCATCTGTATACACGTTTACTGTTGTAAAATTTTTCTGTCAGCAATACTGAGATATGACAGTGGTCTCCAACACTTAAATCCTCTCCCAAATCAACCAATGCACCTTAGATCCTGTAAGTTCTGTATCATAACCTTTCTGAAATGCTAATTTTCCATTTTCCCTATCAGCAATGAGGAATACAGCAACTGATTTGACTGTACAACACAACAGTCTATGGCCGGTTTCTTGGAGGAGCCTAGGACTTCTAAAGGAGAAGAATGCCCAGATATATATGGAGTACTGAGAAGTTCTAGGAGATGCAGAGTCTCTATCCACATCTTCAGAGATCCACTTTACTGGGCTAATATACCTATCCTTCAGCAGCTGTGGGTGCTGCTTTTAGGGGCTGGTATCCATTACTGTCTCTGTGAGATTGTCTAGGGCAACTGAAGCTGCCTTTTTGAAAGTGCCAGGAATTATACATATTCCCTAGGGTGGTCTACAGCCAAAGACGGATTAAAGAAGAGGCACAAAATCTCCATCCGTTTATCTCAAGATTCTTTTTTAATTTTTTTTTGTTTTTTTATTTTATTTATTTTTTATTAGAGACAGAGAGGGAGAGAGAAAGAGTGAGAATGGGTGCACCAGGCCTCTAGTCACTGCAAACAAACTCCAGAGGCATGCACCACCATGTACATCTGGCTTACGTGGGACCTGGAGAACTGAACCGGGGTCTTTAGGCTTCGCAGGCATGCACCTTAATCGCTAAGCCATCTCTCCAGCCCAAGATTCTTTTTTTGTTTTGATTTTATTTATTTGAGAGAGAGAAAGAGAGAGGCATACAGATAGAATGGGTGTACAAAGGCCCTTATCATGAGCTGCAAACAAACTCCAGATGCATGTGCCACCTTGTGCATCTGGCTTATGTGGGTCCTGAAGAATCAAACCTGAGTCCTTTGGTTTTGCAGTCCAACTGATAAGCCATCTCTCCAGCCTATCTCAAGATTCTTTAGAACATTTTGTATGTTTCTTCCTCTTTCTTACCCTTCTACCTTACCTTGCTTTCCTTACTCTCTCACAGGATTTTTCTGAAAATAATTTCCAAATAAATCACTTAAATAAAGTATCTCCACGTGAGTAACTACACACTGAAAACTATGAAATGTCATTGTAAGAAATTGAAGAAGACACAAATAAATGGAAAGCCATCTCATGTTGATGAAATGGAAGAATTACTATTGTTAAAATGCCCATTCCACTCAAAGCAATCTACACGTGCAATGGAATCCCTATCAAAATTTCAATGTCATTTTCAAAGAAATAGGAAACAATCATGTGAAATTATAATTATAAACTCCCAAATAGCCAAATCAAATTTGAGCAAAAAGAATATCCCTTGACATCAAAATATGTTATAAGTCTGCAGTAACCAAAACAGCAAATGATAATGGCAAAAAGGCAAACACATAGATCAGTGGAATAGAATTAAGAGACCAGAAATAAATCCACACACCATGGCCAATTGAATTTGCCAGAGTTATCAAGAACACACATTAGGAAAAGGCATTTTCTATAATTGGTTCTGTGAAAAGCGAATATTCACATGCCAAAATAATAGAGTTTGACTCTATTCTAGAGTTTGTATATTGTTAACACCATATACAAAAGTAAATTAAAAATATATTAAGTTCAAGTGGATTAGAAACTCAACTATAATGCGTGCAATTGTAAAATGATGAGATAAAAACAAAGGGCAAAAGATCTATGACAGTGGCCTGGGTGATGATTTAATAAATATGAGTCCCAATGCAAGGAAACAAAACCAAAGCAAACAAATGGGGCAGATCACACTAAGAAACAGAACAGTAAACAGTTAAGAGACAGTTGAAAGGAGTGCAGAAAATATGTTTGCAAATACTGCATCTGATATAGCACATATAAGAATATAAAGTCTGAAAGGAACTCAAATAACTCAGTAGTAAATAATCTGATTTTCTTCAAATGGGCAAAGAATTTAAATGGAAATTTCTCAGAAAAAGAGAAACAAATGACCAATAGGCATATTAAAGCATGTTCAACATCACTAACCATCATCAAAGAATGTAAATGAAAACTTCTGTAGGATATTTCCTCATACATGTTAGTATGACTATTATCAAAAATCATAGATAAGTTTTGGTGAATATTTGATGAAAGGGGAACACTTATAGCTGTGTGTGGGAATTATGTAAATACAAGCAGTATAGAAAATATTATGGAACATCCTTGAAAACTTATAACTAGAATTATGATATAATTCAGCAATAAATTCCACTTCTGGGTGCATATGCAGAGAAAATGAATTTAGTAGGCCAGAGATAACTACAGTTGTGTTCACTGTAGCATTATTTACAAAAGCCACGAAATGGGATCAGCCAAAGTGTCCATCAATGGATGAATGGATATATACCATGAAAAACTATTTAGCCTTTAAGAGAAAGGAATATTACACGAACCTAGAGGGCATTGCACTAAGTGAAATAGGACAGGTGCACAAAGACATACATTTCATCATCTCACTTATACGTGGAATCTATAAACATTAACTTCACAGAAACAACAGATGAAATGGTGGTTACCAGGGACTGGGTAGAGTGGGGAGGGGCCTTGGAGAAATGGTCACAGAATATAAAACTTCAGTTATATAGAAGAAATAAAGTCAAGAGAGCTATTGCATATAATGGCATTATATTTTTGAAAATCAGTGAGTAGATTTTAAGTATTCTTATCATAAAAATAAGTATGTGAGTTAATACATGTGTTAATTAGCTCTATTTAACTATTTCATAATATGTACATAGTTTAAAGCATGCTGTTCATAAGTATATACAATTTTTGTTAATTACAAAGCAAATTAAGCTGGGCACGGTGGGACACACCTTTAATCTCAGCACTTGGGAAGCAGAAGTAGAAGGATCATTGTGAGTTTGATGTCAGCCTGGGACTACATAGTGTATTGCAGGTCAGCCTGAGCTAAAGAGAGACTACCTCAACTCCCTCCCCATATTTTTTTATTTTTTTAAATTATTTTATTTATTTATGGAGAGAGACAGAGAGGGAGAAGGAGACACAGAATGGGCATGCCAGCAGTCTCAGCTGGGCAAGTGCAGCATTGCGCCCTTGCGTCACTTTGCATCTGGCTAAACGTGGGACCTGGAGATTGGAACCAGGTTCTTAGGCTTAGCAGGCAGGCACCTTAACCGCTAAGCCATCTCTCCAGCCCCCTCCCCATTTTTTAAAGCAAGCTAAGTAATACAAAGAATTTCTATGGTGAGCCAATCTAAAGACAGCAACCAAAAGAAATGTAGAATGTCTTCTTTTTATTAAAAAAGTATTTATCTATTTATTTATTTATTTATGAGAGAGAGAGAGATAAAGCATCAGAGAGTCATACTGAAATGCCAGGGCATTTTCTCACTGCAAATGAAGTCCAGAAACATGACACACTCTGTGCACCTGGCTCTATAAGGGCAATGGGAAATGAAACTCGGGCTGTTAGGCTTAAAAAGCAAGCACCTTTAACCACAGAGCCATCTCTCCAGCCCCATAGAATATTTTCTTTAGTCCACATATTTAGCTAATATCAACATATTTTCTAGATTTAAAACTTCACAATAAGATGTCTCCACATAACACAATGAAACTTTTCCTTATATAAATGAGGACAGACCGTAAGGATGACACCTCAAATTTTTACCAGCTACAGTAACCAACTCTATGCCCTGAATCTTTGGATGATATGTATTCATCTTTAGGTTCTATCATAGTTTCATGCTGATTACTCAGGTAATCACCTTAATAATATATATGAAAGATTATAATAAGAACTGGAAATAAATAAGCTACATTTAGAAAAAATTATGTGCATAAATTATAGTCTTGTCCTCAACTTTTAATTTTTCCTCTACCCATTTGGTGTTTACTTTGTTTACTTAGCACCTGAGGTTAGTCTGTTTTCAATCCCAATAACTAAATGCTGGTGAGGGAATAAATTATAAAATGATAGTTTATTTCTCTCACAGGTGTGGAGGCAGGAAGTGCAAAGGCATGACATGGACTCACTGGTGAGGGCTTTCTTAATGTACCAGACCATGGTGGAGGGCATCATATGGAGAGACAGAAAGTATGCTGGCTTAAATGCTTCTTCCTCTTTTTATGAAGTCACCAGTCCCATGATGAAAGCTACAATTTCTTGATCTTATCTAATTCTAGTTACTTCCCAAATACTAGTAACATAAATTTGAGTAGTATGTTTTTAACACATGAACATTCAGGAGGTGCATTCAAACCATAGCATAAACTGATCACAATTCTAATCTCAGCATAACCTAAGTCTTCATTTCTTACATATCATAATCTCTACTGGTCCTGCCTGCAGAAGATTGTCCAAATTTCTCTTTTTAATTATCATATGATTAGCAAGTACTATGAAGGAACCCCTGTCTCCCAAATGTACTCCTCTGTCCCTTCACTACTCAATTGCAACCCCAGGCCACATCATCAAGCTCTAAAACTCTTGATTTGGCTTTTATTAAAATGGCATGAGACGCTCACATTCTAGATAACACAAGTATTATTGTATGCCAAAGGGGAAGCATTCGTTTTAGTATTAAATCTTCTAGAATCACAGGATTTTACACATAGGTTATTACAGTACATTATTGAGGAGTCATTCTATCCCCCTGCAGAATCTTAGGATACTGGCTATAACAGTAACAGCTCTGTCCATTGATCATATGGCATTTCCTCTGTAGATATTGCCTCCAGTTTTTAGGTTTTGACTTCTGAAGACTCGGTGGCTAAGATTTCTATAGGTTTTTATAGTTCTACCAGTTTAACTGTTCCTGTTGTATGAAGTCTTTGGTAAGATTAGTGAGTTGGATAGGTATTGATTCTCCTTTTTCTGTAAGAAGTTTCTTATTAGGTGTAACAATGGCAGTGAGAAGGATATTCATTATGTCTATGGCTGGTGGTGCTGATAGATGCATTATAAGCCAGAAGAGAATCCCAGAGCTGGGGAAATGATTTTATGAATAAAGTACTTGCTGCAAAAGCATGAAGACCTAAGTTTGGATCATAGTCCATATAAAAATTCTGGATATGGTGGTGCATGCCTGTGAATCCTGGTTGTAGGCAGGTAAAGGCAAGGAATCCCTGGAATGTTCTGGCCAGTTAGTTTTAGCTGAATCAGTAAACTCTAGCATTAGCAAGAGACCTTTTCTCAAAGAATAAAGTAGACAATTGGAAAATACCCTCCACACACATAAGCATATGCATGTACCCATGCACCCACACACATATAAATATACATGCACACATAAACAAAACATGGTAAAATCAACATCAAAGCAAGTTGCAGTGAAATGCAGAGCACCCTAAGCAATCAACCTGTCTCTCTGGACAATGGAGTACAACTGGAGGATTAGTATGGGCCTCCATTATTTTTGATTTGGAAACTCAACTGTTACAGTAGACTAAAGAGCCTTGATGAAGCAAACTCTGATTTTTGTCACATGTGTCGCCCCTGTCTCTCTCCCATAAACGCTAAAGTTCAGAACTGGGAATAAAACCGATGTAAAGCTATGGTTCAAAGATCCACAGTATCTCTCTTGGGAACAACAAAGCCACGAACCACTTGAGTGATGGCTAAGGTTCAGCACCCACATGATGAAGTTAGATCCCAAGAGAGGAACATTCTGAGGGAGTTGTTGATAAAGAGAACAGCCATTAGGTTTAGAGTCTAGAAACCTGAATTTGCCTTTTAGCTCTGTAAGTTTGAGATCTGTGACTACTGACAGATTTTTTTGGTCCATGCTTTCTCTTGGCCTTAACTTTTTTGTCTATAAAATAGGGCTAATGGTGTCTTTTTCAACATTATGGGGTTTTAATATTAAAAATGAGATAAATACCAGGTCAGATGCCATGACTTCTTTGGTTCATGGTTTGAGCTAGTGGACAGATTTTAAAATTTCTAAATCATTTAAGCCCTGAGTTTTAGAACAGGGAGCTAGTGGAACTAGCAGTAGAATCGTTACCTGAAAAAGTACATCTGAAGGAAGCCTACTAATCTATTCCTAGCTGTGCCACTGAGTCTAAATAAATGGAGAGAGCAACATACACCCGCACGTTCTGGATTAGCAACTCCTTTGATAGATGACTGAAAACCACTGGAGCAGATAACAAGCCAGAGAGCACTTTATTGATATTGAAGCTAAGTCAATTACTCTTCTAATGAGATTCTAAAATCACTCCCTTTTCTCCTCCACTTCAATTTCACTATGCATCTCAGGAGTACAAAGTGAGATGGGCATATGATGAACCTGGTTCTATGGATTTATGTAGATGATTGATTAAATGACCTACTGTAGGGGTCCCCCCCAAGGCCAGCTCAGGAGGGACGATAGGGTCTCTGCCGAATTGGGGTGAGCAGCGCGGAGTCACGACACAGACTCCGGGAGTTGGGTGAAAGTGGAGCAAGAATCCACAAACTCGTTTATTCAGGAAGTACACATGGGTTTTAAGGGGCTGTTAATCCTTGTATGGGGCGGTCCCCTTTTGGTGACCAATGACAGCTTGTCTCTGGACAGGACATCTCGTAGTAGGCTTCTCGCGAGCATGGGGCTGTAACTCTTGTCACATCGAGCCTGCGCAAAACGCCATTTTTACAGAAGCCACTTCCTATTGTCTTTTGCCATGCGGTTTGGCTAGGACCAGGCCTGTATTGTGCCATACATATCCTCCTTTTTGTTTTTATTATTGGCAACCCTGAGAGGTATGGTTTATCACCAAGCCATTGTTGAACCCAGGCCCCAAGGGATCATCATATGTGACAGTGCCTGTCTTAGGTTGTTCCATCTCATGGAGACTTACCCGTCATGGGCCAAATGCCACCTAGGTGAGGAAACCCGAGGGGGATAGCCTGGTATGGCTTTTGGAAAGCCATTGTTGAACCCAGGCACCAAGGGATCATCACATGTGACAGTGCCTGTCTTAGGTTGCCCCATCTCATGGAATCTTACCCGTCCTGGGCTGGCTGCCATCCTGGTGAGAAAACCCGAGGGGTATGGCCTGGTATGGCTTTTAGCATGAGGTCTGGGTAGGGGCTAGACCTGTATTGTACCATACATATGAGGCTGTTGCCTAGGAGGCATGGAAGGGCCATGTGGGCGTGGCTTTGTGGCATGTGAACAGTCCCAGCAAGCGAGAATCAACTAGAGAGCCTGAAGAGGACTGGGGTAGGACAGGTTGCTGGTGAGTTCACCGTAGCGTCATAGTCAGTAGCATTGAGTGTCCTTAATGGTAGCAGCTCAATGTAATGAAAGGAGTTGGAAAGGAATTTATAGTTAGGTGGGGGGGGATAAGTTTAAAGTTCCATATGTAGTCTGAGGGTCTGGCATCATCTTTTTAGCAAGGCTGGTCGCTGAGTCAGTGGCTGGTGGGGGGAAATAAGTTTAAAGTCCCGTATGTAGTCTGAGGAGTCTGGCATCATCCTCTTCAGTAAGGCTGGTCGCTGAGTCAGTGGGGGGAAATAAGTTTAAAGTCCCGTATGTAGTCTGAGGGGTCTGGCATCATCTTCTTCAGCAAGGCTGGTCGCTGAGTCAGTGGCCGGACGGACGTTTCTGGCAGGAACCCAAACTGGGATCTGTGAAGTTTCTGGAAAGACACAAGCATACCCTCGGCCCTGCGTTAAAAGAGGGTGGGGCCCCTTTCAAATATTAGTAAAAGGATCTTTCCAGCGGACTAAGGGTAAGGGTGTCGTGGTTGGTTGGGATATCCAATGTTTGTAGGCTGGGGAGAGTCCTGCCTCATCAAAGGTGAGAAAATTGAGGGTGAAAAGAGCTTCCACTAGGGCCAAGTGGGGGTCCTTGGGCGACATAGTGGACTTTTGTTTTATAATTAGTTCCTTTAGGGTCCAGTTTGTTCTTTCCACGATGGCCTGTCCTTGTGGGTTGTAGGGGATCCCAAGGGAGTGTTTTATTCCCCAAGAATCCATGAAGGATGTGAATTGGGCAGATGTGTATGCAGGGCCATTGTCTGTTTTAATTGACCAGGGCACACCCATGACCAACATAGCCGTTTTTGTTGTCTTAATAACATGGGATGCCTTTTCCCCAGAGAGCAATAGCAAAAGTAAGCTTAGAGTAAGTGTCCACAATGACATGGACATATTTGAGGTGGCCAGGGCCTCGAGGGGGGCAGACACAGGACTGATATCTTTGGTAGCTACAATCCATTTATGGAGGTCCTTATTACGCACGGCAGAAATAGCATTACGCGCTGCTGCGGATGCTCCTTCCCATGCCAGTTGCTTAACTAAAGTGTCCCTGGCAGGGCCAGGGGGAGTGCGTCGGTCCACGGACTCTGTCACCCGAGAGAGGAAATCTGTGAAGCCCTCGGACGCGCCCTGGACCAGATTACGAAAATAGGTATCCAGCTTTTGTGGGAGGCAGGCCTTAAGCCCTTGAAGGGATAACGATTTAATTTGGTCAAAGTAGGCATGTATGCCCACTGTGGCTTGTGATACAGGGTGTGTATAAGGTCCTGTGCCAAGGAGCATGTCCAAGGTAATTGGAATTACATCCCTAAGATTTTGGTGGGCCTGGGATTCCGCCAGGTCAGTATAGGCGGCTTTCCATTGGAGGAATTCAGGGGGGAGAAGAACTGCCTTGAGGAGGGAATACCAGTCATAATAAGTCTGAAGATGGATGGCCCATTGTAAGAGGACTTGTTTAAAGTAAGCAGAATCAATGCCGGATTCCTGGGCTGCCTTACGGATGAGGGTCAGATCAAAGAGGGGGGTGGGGAGCCACAGCCTGATTGTCGCATCAGGCCCTATGTTAACAGGGAAGGCGGCAAAGGGGCGTGTCAGGGAACAGGCAGTCACCTGGGTGTGTCCAGGGCTGAGGGGGGGGAGGTCCTTGGAAGGGTAATGAGGGGGAGGGTGGTTGCCAGTGTGGCTGTAGCAGGAGGGGGTTGTGGTGGTGGCCTATTGTAATGTAAAAGTTTGACTTCCTCCTCATCCAAGTTACTGTAAGAGGGGGCTGGGAGGAACGAACTTTGAAGAACCATTTTAGGATCCTCCTTACAGCGTTCTTTATGGGCAGAAATGACGTTCTCCACGGTGGAGTCTTTAAGGCTGGCAATTATGGCAAGAAGGATAAGAATCCATGGGGCTAAAACAAGAGTTTCATCCCAAAAGCTATGGAGGTCTTTTTGTTTTAATTTTAAGCCACATTGCAGAAGGAGGGCCTTAAGAGCTTGCAATTGTGGCGTCCTATGGTGGGGAGGGAGGTTGCCCATTGCTGCGTGGTGTTGTTTGATGGGGGCTGGGCTGGGACACTCCTGAATCAAAGAGACTGAGAAAATAATAACCCAGATCAAAGATGATAGACCAGAGGATAATCATGCAAACCACAAGTCCTAATGCCGGGGCCAGCTGAGACGACGGATAGATTGTTTAGGACCCACGTGTCTTGTGCTTAGTGGGGAGGGGCCAACACAGGCTTAGGGGCCGTGTGGTAGTGTGTGCCTTACTGGGGGAAGGGGAGGACAAACAAAGAAAGAAGGGGGTAAGGGGCTGCCTGCTCACCGTTAGCCGTTTTCTCTCACCAATGAAGAACTGGGCGCTTTGCTCGCCGAACTTTCAAGGGCGAGGCATTGCCGAGGGGCTACTCGCCGAGGGGCTTCTCGAAGAACTGGGCGTTTTGCCGTTCTGCCAAACGCCGAGGGGCTGCTCACCGGCTCACGGGACGTTCAACGGGGCATCTCGCCAGATGCCGATGGGGCAGGGGGGTCACGGATGGGGTGTCTCGCTAACACCGACGTCGGGGCAGAGGGTCCCTGTTCGGGCGCCAGATGTTGGGGTCCCCCCCAAGGCCAGCTCAGGAGGGAGGATAGGGTCTCTGCCGAATTGGGGTGAGCAGCGGAGTCACGACACAGACTCTGGGAGTTGGGTGAAAGTGGAGCAAGAATCCACAAACTCGTTTATTCAGGAAGTACACATGGGTTTTAAGGGGCTGTTAATCCTTGTATGGGGCGGTCCCCTTTTGGTGACCAATGACAGCTTGTCTCTGGACAGGACATCTCGTAGTAGGCTTCTCGCGAGCATGGGGCTGTAACTGTTGTCACATCGAGCCTCAAAACGCCATTTTACAGAAGCCACTTCCTATTGTCTTTTGCCATGCGGTTTGGCTAGGACCAGGCCTGTATTGTGCCATACATATCCTCCTTTTTGTTTTTATTATTGGCAACCCTGAGAGGTATGGTTTATCACCAAGCCATTGTTGAACCCAGGCCCCAAGGGATCATCATATGTGACAGTGCCTGTCTTAGGTTGTTCCATCTCATGGAGACTTACCCGTCATGGGCCAAATGCCACCTAGGTGAGGAAACCCGAGGGGGATAGCCTGGTATGGCTTTTGGAAAGCCATTGTTGAACCCAGGCACCAAGGGATCATCACATGTGACAGTGCCTGTCTTAGGTTGCCCCATCTCATGGAATCTTACCCGTCCTGGGCTGGCTGCCATCCTGGTGAAAACCCGAGGGGGTATGGCCTGGTATGGCTTTTAGCATGAGGTCTGGGTAGGGGCTAGACCTGTATTGTACCATACATATGAGGCTGTTGCCTAGGAGGCATGGAAGGGCCATGTGGGCGTGGCTTTGTGGCATGTGAACAGTCCCAGCAAGCGAGAATCAACTAGAGAGCCTGAAGAGGACTGGGGTAGGACAGGTTGCTGGTGAGTTCACCGTAGCGTCATAGTCAGTAGCATTGAGTGTCCTTAATGGTAGCAGCTCAATGTAATGAAAGGAGTTGGAAAGGAATTTATAGTTAGGTGGGGGGGGATAAGTTTAAAGTTCCATATGTAGTCTGAGGGGTCTGGCATCATCTTTTTTAGCAAGGCTGGTCGCTGAGTCAGTGGCTGGTGGGGGGAAATAAGTTTAAAGTCCCGTATGTAGTCTGAGGAGTCTGGCATCATCCTCTTCAGTAAGGCTGGTCGCTGAGTCAGTGGGGGGAAATAAGTTTAAAGTCCCGTATGTAGTCTGAGGGTCTGGCATCATCTTCTTCAGCAAGGCTGGTCGCTGAGTCAGTGGCCGGACGGACGTTTCTGGCAGGAACCCAAACTGGGATCTGTGAAGTTTCTGGAAAGACACAAGCATACCCTCGGCCCTGCGTTAAAAGAGGGTGGGGCCCCTTTCAAATATTAGTAAAAGGATCTTTCCAGCGGACTAAGGGTAAGGGTGTCGTGGTTGGTTGGGATATCCAATGTTTGTAGGCTGGGGAGAGTCCTGCCTCATCAAAGGTGAGAAAATTGAGGGTGAAAAGAGCTTCCACTAGGGCCAAGTGGGGGTCCTTGGGCGACATAGTGGACT
Source organism: Orientallactaga sibirica (assembly GCA_036365145.1). NCBI lineage: Eukaryota > Metazoa > Chordata > Mammalia > Rodentia > Dipodidae > Orientallactaga > Orientallactaga sibirica. The sequence continues at coordinate 7,944,074 of JAEOAD010000057.1, forward strand.
TTTGTTTTATAATTAGTTCCTTTAGGGTCCAGTTTGTTCTTTCCACGATGGCCTGTCCTTGTGGGTTGTAGGGGATCCCAAGGGAGTGTTTTATTCCCAAGAATCCATGAAGGATGTGAATTGGGCAGATGTGTATGCAGGGCCATTGTCTGTTTTAATTGACCAGGGCACACCCATGACCAACATAGCCGTTTTTGTTGTCTTAATAACATGGGATGCCTTTTCCCCAGAGAGCAATAGCAAAAGTAAGCTTAGAGTAAGTGTCCACAATGACATGGACATATTTGAGGTGGCCAGGGCCTCGAGGGGGGCAGACACAGGACTGATATCTTTGGTAGCTACAATCCATTTATGGAGGTCCTTATTACGCACGGCAGAAATAGCATTACGCACTGCTGCGGATGCTCCTTCCCATGCCAGTTGCTTAACTAAAGTGTCCCTGGCAGGGCCAGGGGGAGTGCGTCGGTCCACGGACTCTGTCACCCGAGAGAGGAAATCTGTGAAGCCCTCGGACGCGCCCTGGACCAGATTACGAAAATAGGTATCCAGCTTTTGTGGGAGGCAGGCCTTAAGCCCTTGAAGGGATAACGATTTAATTTGGTCAAAGTAGGCATGTATGCCCACTGTGGCTTGTGATACAGGGTGTGTATAAGGTCCTGTGCCAAGGAGCATGTCCAAGGTAATTGGAATTACATCCCTAAGATTTTGGTGGGCCTGGGATTCCGCCAGGTCAGTATAGGCGGCTTTCCATTGGAGGAATTCAGGGGGGAGAAGAACTGCCTTGAGGAGGGAATACCAGTCATAATAAGTCTGAAGATGGATGGCCCATTGTAAGAGGACTTGTTTAAAGTAAGCAGAATCAATGCCGGATTCCTGGGCTGCCTTACGGATGAGGGTCAGATCAAAGAGGGGGGTGGGGAGCCACAGCCTGATTGTCGCATCAGGCCCTACGTTAACAGGGAAGGCGGCAAAGGGGCGTGTCAGGGAACAGGCAGTCACCTGGGTGTGTCCAGGGCTGAGGGGGGGGAGGTCCTTGGAAGGGTAATGAGGGGGAGGGTGGTTGCCAGTGTGGCTGTAGCAGGAGGGGGTTGTGGTGGTGGCCTATTGTAATGTAAAAGTTTGACTTCCTCCTCATCCAAGTTACTGTAAGAGGGGGCTGGGAGGAACGAACTTTGAAGAACCATTTTAGGATCCTCCTTACAGCGTTCTTTATGGGCAGAAATGACGTTCTCCACGGTGGAGTCTTTAAGGCCGGCAATTATGGCAAGAAGGATAAGAATCCATGGGGCTAAAACAAGAGTTTCATCCCAAAAGCTATGGAGGTCTTTTTGTTTTAATTTTAAGCCACATTGCAGAAGGAGGGCCTTAAGAGCTTGCAATTGTGGCGTCCTATGGTGGGGAGGGAGGTTGCCCATTGCTGCGTGGTGTTGTTTGATGGGGGGGCTGGGCTGGGACACTCCTGAATCAAAGAGACTGAGAAAATAATAACCCAGATCAAAGATGATAGACCAGAGGATAATCATGCAAACCACAAGTCCTAATGCCGGGGCCAGCTGAGACGTACGGATAGATTGTTTAGGACCCACGTGTCTTGTGCTTAGTGGGGGGAGGGGCCAACACAGGCTTAGGGCCGTGCGGTAGTGTGTGCCTTACTGGGGGGGGAAGGGGAGGACAAACAAAGAAAGAAGGGGGGGGTAAGGGGCTGCCTGCTCACCGTTAGCCGTTTTTCTCTCACCAATGAAGAACTGGGCGCTTTGCTCGTCGAACTTTCAAGGACGAGGCATTGCCGAGGGGGCTACTCGCCGAGGGGGCTTCTCGAAGAACTGGGCGTTTTGCCGTTCTGCCAAACGCCGAGGGGCTGCTCACCGGCTCACGGGACGTTCAACAGGGCATCTCGCCAGATGCCGATGGGGCAGGGGGGTCACGGATGGGGTGTCTCGCTAACACCGACGTCGGGGCAGAGGGTCCCTGTTCAGGCGCCAGATGTTGGGGTCCCCCCCAAGGCCAGCTCAGGAGGGACGATAGGGTCTCTGCCGAATTGGGGTGAGCAGCGCGGAGTCACGACACAGACTCTGGGAGTTGGGTGAAACTGGAGCAAGAATCCACAAACTCGTTTATTCAGGAAGTACACATGGGTTTTAAGGGGCTGTTAATCCTTGTATGGGGCGGTCCCCTTTTGGTGACCAATGACAGCATGTCTCTGGACAGGACATCTCGTAGTAGGCTTCTCGCGAGCATGGGGCTGTAACTGTTGTCACATCGAGCCTGCGCAAAACGCCATTTTTACAGAAGCCACTTCCTATTGTCTTTTGCCATGCGGTCTGGCTAGGACCAGGCCTGTATTGTGCCATACAACCTACCACTTTGGGACTGTGCTTATGTAAGCACTGTGTTCTCTGTGTGTACCATCCACTCTGCTCAAAAAAATCCTACCACACTGTTGTGCTCTTATGTTACAACATTGATAGCTGAGAAAACAAGGGATTGCAAAAATGTTGGAACTCGATCTTCCTAAAGAAGAGATGTTTGTCTGAGGTTTTAAAGGAAGCACAAACTATGGAGGGAGGGAAGAGGGAAATGATTTTGGGGCAAAATGTCTGGTTTGGCTGTTTTTTTGGTAGCTATGAGTTTTCTATGTATGCAGTGCTCATTATTTGCAGGTACAAACTGTGAGGAAAGTACCTGTGGCACTTTATTGGGTATCTGTGACATGTTTTTCTTAACTTTTTGCTCTCCAGCAGCTTATAGTGAGAGTACCTGGTGACACTGTCACACATCTCAGATAATGATAGGTGATAGCAAGAGGGTCTGTGGAGCCAAAGCTCAGAAAACCCTAACTTTAGCATTAGCTTTCTGATCCTTTGCACCTTCATTCCAAAACAAAAGGTCAAGCAAAGAGCCAACATTCTAACCCAGACAGCCTAGACTGAAGACCTCAATTTAGATGGTACCCATTCTTTCTCTGCTGGGATCAGCACTTTCTTCATTTTTCAGAACTCCACTCAAGCTTAACTTAAAGACTGCATGCAGCTTTTTTCCAAAGTAGAAAAACCTCTTTTACTCATCCACTACTGACCACAATTCCAATCTATCCCTTATACTTGATTTTTGAGGTATTTTAATTATTTTAGAGCCTTCTTGAAATTACATTTCAGAGAACCAGCATCAATTATATCCAGCTAAGATCCATTGGAGTTCAACCCTGCAGGTGTTGTGTGTGGAAAATAGAATTTTCAATTATATTCTCAGTGATTCTATCCTCTGCATCCTAGATAATCATGAATCTCATGAAGCAAACCACAGAGACCCTAAGGTATTTGGCCATTAGTTGTCAAGACTGGAAGCTTTAATGTGGTCCAATGGAACAATGGGTGATGAGGTGCTGTGAGTTATTTTAAAAGACATCAAGTATTCTTTCTTACTGTTCTTTGTACTGAAGCTAGGATGCAATTTCAACACACAAGAATTTGTTCAGAAAGTAACCTGAGCACAGCAGAAGAATAAATGTTATGAGATATCTGAAGTCCAAAGAAAGGGATTGTCTATCTAAGAAGACATGTCCTGCATCCAACAGAATAATATAGAACATATAATATTAAATAAAATATATACAATGTAGTACAATATGAAATAACTCATAGAAAGTGAAGACAGTTAGATAATATTATTATTGACCACCTAATTATGTTGCATATTTTACGACTATTTAAAATACTGTTAATACCCCTAAGTATATTAAGTGTGCTACCAGTTTTATCCCTGCATTAAAGAAAAGAAAACTGAGATACAGAGTCATGGAATCTGCCCCATATGAAAGAGCTGGCAAATGGCATAACTTGGGTTTCAACCCTCTATGGTTCCAGAACTTGTGCAGCCTTTATTACCTGGTGCACTATTCCATTTTGGTGAGTTAGGTGGTATAATTTTACAAATAGTATGGGAGTTTGAGCTGTAAGGTCCACACTGCGATCAAACTATTTTAAGAATAGTACAGGTTTACAAGATCACAGGCTATGTTACAATTTGAAAGTAACATAATAACATCAATGATATAAGCAGCTATCTTTTTTTAACTACTAGATGGATTTCTTTTGAAACACAGGAATTGTTCATTTGCATAATTGGAATCATAGTTACAGAATGTTATATAAACAGGATTTAGACAAACCTGGGTTGGGTCCTAGATCAATTATTGACTAACAGGGTGGTGTGGCTTGGTTATGTGACATCCTAGATAAATAGACAATCTCATTGATTTTAATTAGTTTTCTTTTAAAATTTGTTTATTTTTCAACTTCATTGAAGAACAACTCACAAAGTATGTACACATTCAAGATGCAAAATGTGATTGAATTTTAAAAGTTTTATGCCTCCTCTACTAATTATTAGTAACTAGTTTTCAAGGTTTACTTATATATAAACTCAGGGCAATGATTTCTAGTTTGTAGGATTTCCACTAGCTAGAGCAGCTACAGTTGCAATACCTACAATCTTCTCAATAAAAAACATTCAGTTAAGGCCACAGAAGAACTGGAAACATATAGTTTTGATCATATTTGGACACCATAAAAGTAAAACTTACAGAAACAGAGTAAGAAGTTGTTTACTAAGGATCTGGAGGTAGGGTAAATGGGGTGATTTTTCTCAAAGAACTTAAAGTTACAGTTATCAGATGAGTAAGTTCTGGCAAACCTAATATATAGCATGGTGATTATAGTTAATAACAATATGCTATCTACTTGGCATTGACTAAGGGAGTAAATCTTAAGTATTCTTACTGAATACTTAATTAGCTCAATTTCACTATTTCATAATGTATACATATATTTTAAAGCATGCTGTTCATAAATATATACATTTTTTGTTAATTAAAAGGCAAGTTAAGCTGTGCATGGTAGTGCACGCCTTTAATCCCAGCACTTGGGAGGCAGAGCTAAGTTTGTAAAATGAAGGATATGTTAGCAAGATTGACTGTAGTTGGTATAATCATTTCACAATGTATCTATATCTATACCTATCTATATCTACTTTAGCCATGGTGGCACTTGCCTGTAATTCTAGCCCTTGGGAAGCTCAGGTAGGAGGATTTTAAATTTGATAATTTATAGCATATAAAATTAGGAAAAATCACCTTTACTATATATGCTATTCAAAGAAGTTTAAAAGATAAATATATTTTAAAATAAAGCTGTTTAAAACCAATGTGACTGTATATTTAATTCAGATATTAACTAAGACATAGTCAGACAGCTAGTAAATGATTAGGTAGGATCCAAGCTTGTCTCACACTTTTGAATATATCATACTGTATCTATATGATTCCAACATGGTTAGTGATCATGTTCTGGTATTAGATACATTACTCCTCACTGTGTCTGACAGAAACAGCTTAAAGGAAGAAAGATTTGTTTTGACTCATGGGTCATGGTCACAGTTCATCATGGTGGGGAAAGAAAATAGAAATGTGCCAGTCCATGGCAGCAGGAGCACACAGTATTAAATCTTTATATAGAATCACACTAGGAAGCAGAGACCATGGCTGGATCCAGGAATGTGTTTCGTCCAAGTGACTTACTTCTGCCAGTTAGGAGTCACCTCCTAAAGGCTTAAAACAGTACACTGTGGGGACCAAGCACTCAAACAATGAGCCTATGGGGGGCATTTCAGATTCAAAACACACCATTCTGTCCCTGGCCCCCAAAGGCTCATGGATACCTTAAAAAACTCATTTGGCATATCTTCAAAAGTCCTCAAAGTCTAACAATTCCAATACTACACAGAAGTTTAAAGTCTTCTCTGAAACTCAAGGCAGTTACTTTTCCATAAGTCCCTCTGAAACCAGGAAATGTTAAGTACTTCTAATGTACGACATCACAAAGTAACTTTCCTATTATAAATAGAAGGAATTATATAATATCAAGGAATGATTATAGCCAAGCAAGACTGAAACACAGTAGCACAAATATTAAATCCTGTAGCAATATGTCTAGTATCTGGAGATGAGAACATGATGTGAGGACCAACAGGCTTGTGTAGTCTGATCCTTATAGCTTTGCTATTTGTATCATGTTTGTTCTTTCTCTTGGGATAGCTCCATTTGGTGCCTCCATCTTTTCCTGACAGATGTTTCATACTCCTAGTATCAATTATATAGTGGGGTCTCCATTAGAAATTACAATTCACCCTAAGAACTTCACACATTCATCACTAAGAAGCTCCATGCAGGAACTCTGATCCTGCTACATAATGCCTGGAATTGCAGGTTTGTTTTTGTTTTCTGGAACATTGGTGTAAGTCTTCATTACTATAATTCTTATATTCTGCATGCCAAGACCACATGGATGATATCAAGTTTTAGTGCCAGATATATCTGTACCTGCTGGACCATCACTGTATCCTATGAATGCCTAGGTGGCTGAACTTTGGAAAAAAAAAAACAAACATTTCCTTAGGTTGTCATTTTTATTTATTTATTTATATTATTTTATTGACAACTTCCTTAATTGTAGACAATATCCCATGGTACTTCCCTCCTTCCCCTGACTTTCCCCTTTGAAACTCTGCTCTCCATCATATTACCTACCCCTCCCAATCAGTATCTCTTTTAATTTTGAGGTCATTATATTTTCCTCCTGTTATGATGGTCTTGTGTAGGTTGTTTCAGGCACTGAGAGGTTACAGATGTCCAGGCCATTTTGTGTCTGGAGGAGCATGTTGTAAGGAGTCCTGCCCTTCCTTTGGCTCTTACACTCTTTCACTGTGAATCCATCTTTAAAGGTAGTCTTTTTAAATTAGAAAAACAATTACATTTGCATTTTCACATCCTGGAGCCTTCAATGTGAAGAGTTATGCTCTCTAGGAATGTTTCCTATTGTCCTTGTGGGAATTACATGGCTTCTTTTATATGATCACTTTATCAATCACTATCACTTTGTCTAAATTTGCTTTGAAACTTTAAATGTGTTTACTTTCTTTCCCTTCTCAAACTACAAATTTTAAAAAATCAATTCATTCTGGGTTTTGCCCCTTGAAATTCTCTGAGAGTCACAGGATTCACATGAATGTGTTTATTTATGAGTCCTCTATTATTTTCCAGTTGTTTGTGTGTCTATTTTTCTATCAATACCATGACGGTTGTGTTATACTATTGTTCTCTAGTACAATTTCAAGTCACATATTGTGATACTTCCAACATTGTGTTTGTTCTGTCCTTGATTGCTTTGACTATTGCCACATCTGTGGTAGTTTAAATAGATGGCCTCCAATATAGTCAGTGTTTTATTAGTTTGTAGTTTGGATCTGCCGCCTGGCTGGAGGAGGTGTCACTGGGTGGATCTTAAGTTGTGGTGGTGGGTTTGAAATTCCAGTCTAAAGATATGCAAAGTGTCCAGTTCCACCTGGCATTCCTGAAGTGTGGTATGGCTTTTGGCTTGTGGCCTCTCTCTCGCTCTCTCTCTGCTTGGACCTGTGAAAGCAGGGGCAGCTTCTTCTGCCATTATGTAACTTCCCTTGGATCTGTAAGCTTCAATAAATATCCCTTTCTCCATAACTGTGCCTGGTTTGGAAGTTCATCTCTGAACCTAAAGCTGTCTACTGTAGAAATTGGTACCAGAATGCAGGGCGAGATGTACTTGACCATGTAGATTTTGTTCTTTTGGAACTTTTGTTTTGGAGGAATGGGCATGGACTTGGTGCTTGCAACTGAAGATGGCTTCTGGAGCAGTAAGCCAAGTGTTATGGAATATTCTAATGAGAGTTTGAGAGTGCTAAGAACAGAGAGAACCAAACTTGGAGGCTTGGCTTATGAACCTTCTAAGGGGAAGGAAAAACAGCAGAGGACTTTATTAGAACTGGGCTACTGGCACAAGTGTGGCTGTGTTCTGCTGTCTAGACCTAGAGAGTTTGATCAAAGTTAAATTCGTAATGGACTTATGTGCTTAGCTCAAGATATTGGACTGCAAGATTTAAGATTTTAAGTTGGAAAACCTCAAGCAAATTATGTTTACAGGCAATAAGACTGGTTTTAGGTTATTGAAGCTGCTATCTTAAGGAAGATAGCTGAACTGCTTTACATTAAGAGAATGGACAGAATGCCTGAGGAAAGACTTTGATAGAAATGCAAACTCTTTTGGAAAGAGTTGACTGGAGAAGGAACTTGCTCTTCAAGATCATGACTTATTTTGTCCCTGAATTAAGAATACGGCTGTGTCCTGCACACCTGATATTGGTTTTGGAAGCATGAAAAATGTGTGGAGTGGTCATGAATTGCACATGGTTCCAGGAGCCACTGTTGAGATCTTGCATGAGGCAGGGCTTGATGACCCTGATATGCTGAGAGCCTTTGGAAAATGGACTGTGGCTTGCATGAAGACCTAAAAATGTTTTGGATATACCAGGACTGTGAAAGGGCTACCATGGAGGCTGTTAGCTGGAGATGGAATTTTTCCCTGGCAACTCAGCCCAGCTGGAGGGGCAGAATTGGAAAATCCATACTCTGCCAGTCTCTGGACTTGAACTGCAGAAGTTTGATGTTTACTTGGTGTTTTTTGAGTTTGCATTGTTCTAGCCTCTCCTTGCTATGCCTTATACCAGTTAAAAATATTTACTCTGTGCCTTTATAAGTTGAAAGCATATAACTTGTTTGATGTTACAGGAGTCACAGCTAAGAGACAACCTTAAATCTCAGGTGTGATTTGGAACGTTGGAATGATCTTAGGTTGGGAAAGACTGTAGGGACCTTTGAAATTGGACTGGATGCAGTTTACAATGTGTGGTGATTTTGAATCTATTGGTGGCTAGGGGTGGAATGTGGTAGTTGGAATAGATGGCCTCCCATATATTCAGTGTTTTATTAGTTTGTAGTTTGGATCTGCATCATCTGGCTGGAGGAGATGTCACTGCATGGATCTTAAGGTGTACTGGTAGGTTTGAAATTCCAGTCTAAAGATATGCAAAATGCCTAGTTCCACCTGGAGTTCCTGAAGTGTGGTGTGGCTTTTGGCTTGGGGCCTCTCTCTCTCTCTCTGCTTGGACCTGTGAAAGCAGGGCCAGCTTTGTCTGCCATTATGGAACTTCCCTTGGATCTGTAAGCTTCAATAAATATCCCTTCCTTCATAATTGTGCCTGGTTTGGAAGTTCATCTCAGCAAACCAGAAGCTGTCTGCTACAGCATCCTTTTTGTTTCCATGTTTATTTTAAGATTTATTTTGTTAGTTCTGTGAAGAATATCATTGGTACTGAACAGATTCATAACTGACCCCAAATATTTTGCCATCTTACTGCCAATTAATTCAAATTAAAATAAGAACATTACAAAGGACCTAACGTCATTTATTTAAGATCATTTCTTGTTAATTATGAATTAGGAAGAATGAATAGGCAAGGATTAAGTGGAAAGAGGAGGAAAGGGAGAGTCTTGAGAAGAAAGTAGCCTTACTAGATACTACAAGAGCTGTAACACTGAAAGAATAAGTTAATAAATAAAAAGTAAATGTATATTATCAATATTCAACAGCTACTCATTGAATGAATGAGCATCACCAATCAGTGGGAAGTGGAATGATAATTTGTGAACATCCTCATGCATATTATTTCTATATACTTTATAATATTTATAAAGTACATATCATTGGTTTTCATTTTGCAGATGAGGAAATAAAATTTAAGAAAGGTTAACAAAGTAGGGCAAACTCACATGTCTTACTAATGTCAAAACCAGCATGTGAGTACAGGTGGCTCTAAACACATAACACATCCTTATATCATGTTGTACCAAGATGATTATAAACATGCAAACTATCCACAATGCAGCAAATTAATCTGTATGGAGGACAGAGCAAAATAGTAGTAATGCTTGTCATAAGGAGATCTGATCATAGATCTCATATTTTGCATTTATCTATTTCCTAATTATATAACTAATTATAATAATAAGAGACAGGGGGATTTATAGACACACAGAGAAAGAATGAACAAAGATGACAGAAGGAGAACTATTTCGAAATATAAGGAAAGTTCTTGGCAAACAAGACTGTGACTCATTAAGTTGTTATGCTTAACATTATTTTTGAAATCTCATCTTTACCTGAAACAGCAAATTATCTTCCCTTATGTTTAGATTTTTCCAGAAAGAAATCCAGAGCTGAACTGCTTGCCTGACAACTTATCTACTACCTCTAGCCAGAATAGAGTCTCAGAGGATCTTATTCAGAAGCTGGAAAGACTGCAATATGTACTCCAGTTGGCAGCAGGGGTTATGTGGGAGATAGTGAAGCTATTAATTTATTTTTAGCTATCTCATCAAAAAACAAATTTAGCAATGCCCCTCAGTCAAAATCCTTTAGTAAGGGCACTGAGAGATGGCTTATGCCCTCCCCCAACACAGAGAGAGAGGGAGAGAGAGAGAGAAAGAGAGAAAGAGAAAAAAAGAGGAAGAAAGAGAGACTCAAAACCAGTTCAAGATTCATATGTGTTCATTATGCATTAAAGAAAGACAGTCTAGTTGAAATGATTGACTGGTTGATTATTTTCAGCATAAAAGCCTTTTCTTTTCTGCAGAAGGACTTCATTAAATCATATCATGTTAGCATCATTATAGCATCAACATTATCAGCATCTCAAGCAACAGCAGCATTTTTGTGAACATACAAGGCCCTGTAATAACTGGTTTACAAATCAATTAATTTTCAGCAAGTCTTATATAGTAGCTACTATTCTTACCATCCCCTCTGTGTAAAGGAAGTTGAAAGATTAAATACCTTGCTTAACTGTCAATATCTCATCATAGATGGTCCATGAGTCCCCATACCTCCCAACATAAATAGTGGAAAATATTGGTTACTGGGAAAGGAGAAATAATGTCCTTTATGGGAGTAGCCACTGGAGGCTCATTATCTAGTAAATAACCTCCTACCCATGATTTAGCAAGTGATTTTAATTTAAATCAATGTGTCAAAATAATAAAATAAGAAAAGCGTGGAAGCAGGATGGCGATTGAGGTAGTTTGAATGCATGACCCAATAGACTGAGGTGTTATTGAAATTGAGTTTGCAGCTTCAGGCCTAGTAGGCAGACTCATGGTATAGGGGGTGTGTCACTGGGGGAAGATCTGAATTTCAGCCTTAAATATACAGAGTGAGCTCTGCTGGGTACTGTTTGTGGCCAGAGTGTGCTTGCTGTTTGTGCTGTTGTTGGTGGATTTTCTCTCTACTTGGATCTGTGAAAGGGGACCAGCCTCTTTTGCCATTATGGAACTTCCCCTGGATCTGTAAGCCTGAAATAAATCCCTTCCTCTCATAAACTGTGTCTGGTCTGGAGGTTCATCCTAGCATCATGAACCTGACTACAACAGGGATCTAATGGGAAGAAGGGTTTTAGTAGGAGAGGAAAGTAGAAGAGAGAGAGAAATTAGGGTGATCCAAATGCATTGTATGCATGGATGCAATTGTCAAAACTAAAAAGAAAACCTTGTTCAAGTGCATACAATTGCTTAATGAAGTCATTTTCTCTACCTTGAACACTCATAGATATTGTTACCTAAGGACGTCTAATTTAAACATGTGAGGACAATGACACATGATTTAGGAGATTCTCCCTCCATCTCACCAGTTCACTTATAGAAATCATGGCAGCCAAACACATGAGAGTTTAAAGATCCAAGGCGTTGAGTAGTAACTGGAAATTTTTGTCTGAAATGTCTGAACACTCTCTGCCTGGCTCAGAGAGATATTTTTCTACAGATAGTTTTCTGTCTATATAATGGTCTGTTTCCTCTTTTGAAAGGATGAGCCATCAATCATGATCCCTGCCCTTGAGATGTCTACCATCTAGACAAATGGTACTAGATACATTTCCATCAAAATGCGGAAAAAACACAGAGAGGTCATCCTAAATCCATTGAAAAAAGAAAGAACATTTCCTTAAATTGGAGGCATGGGGGAAAAATGAGTGTGAGGAGGGTTTACTGTTTGGAATTCAGACTTTCACCTGTTTATAAAGAGAATTCCTGGAGAGATTTTATCACTCACTTTTGAGTACACAGAGGTGCCCAGCTGTAGACACTGCATTAGAAACAGGAAATAATGGCAGAAACATAACAAGTACAGGTGTGAAAAATATCTTAATGTTGTTCATATTGAGAGAAGACTTGGAAGAATAAATAAAAGATTAAATATGAGCATATTCAGGAGTATGCATGTACATGGCAGAATTTACTAGAAAACCAGATGTGTTCTTATTAAACAGGAAAAGAAGGAATAAAATAAGAAACCATCAAAATGATTCTTTACCCCTGAGTAAACCTGAGTGTTGGATATTTTAGCATATAATGAATCTAATGTGACTCTCTGGAATAAAAAAATGGTCAATTATATCCATGTTTCTGAATAGCTCTCTGCAAAAAGAGTTAGCTTTTCATATTGAAAAAACTTGTATCTATTTCATACTTTCCACATGCCAGGATCTGTCCAAGTCCTTTACCTTTGGTTCATATAATCCTTCAAACAACCCTATAGAATACAATCCATGACAGATGGAGTAAGTGAAGCCTTTGAAGGTTACGTGGCAGGGCTGCTATGGATTGAGTATGAAATGTCCACCAGAGGCTCATATGTTGAATATCTTGCCTTCAGTCTAGTGGCACTATTGTTGGCTGTGGTGGAAAATTTGTGGAGATGGGCATCTAGTTGGAGGAAGCAGGGATGTGGTTTACAATTTCCCCATCTGGTCCTTGGTTCCTTCTCTCTCTGTTTCACATACACCGTGAGTGAACAGCATCCTCTCACTTGTGTTCCTTCTCCCACACACTACTACTGCCATCATACTCTGCCCAAGGACATGACACCAACCACAGGTTGAAAACTCTGAAGCCATGAGCCAACGTAGATAATTCCTGCTTTTGACATGTTCTGTCAGATATTTTGTCACAATGCCAAAATGTCTGGCTAATACAAGGTCCAAGTAAGTAGCTGATTCCAGGGCAAATTTGATTTCAATGCATGCATGCTTTCCCAGACTCTTCATTGTTGGCAACATACCAATATTTCTATCAATTACAATATGAGAAAGACCTTGAGAAACTAATGTGACTACTAGGAAGGTAAGCAGCTTCCTTATGATGCTTGTTGTAAGGTATTTTTGTCATCATCTGTACATGTTTGGCAGTGAACCTGTGATGACTTGTCTTGACTGTCTTCTTGATTGGATTTAGAAACACCCATTAGGTTAGTGAAACACATCTCTTTGTGTGTTTGTGAGAACAATTCCAGAAATAATGAACTAAGGAGAGATACCTGCCCCCTGACAGAATGTCAATGTCACTACCCCATAAGTTGGAGGCCTAGGGGTTAATAAACCTCAAAGTCTATCTCCAGCAACACACCTCCTCCAACAAGGCTCCACCTCCCAAGTTACTGTCCTCTGGGGAATATAATGAAAAGTAGGAAGGAAACATGTTAGCCAAGTGGACTCTCTCCACTTCCTGTCTGCCATGAGATGAGCTCCCTTGTTCTACTACATTCTCCCCATCAAGATGTTTATCTTTAAGACAGTGCAGAAATGACAGAGCTGCTTTACCATCGAGCAAAACCTCTGAAATCATGAGCCAAAGGAAATCTTTTTTTCTAATGAAGTTGTTTATCTTCAGTATTTTCTCACAGTAACAAAAGGCTAGCACAGAACATGTGCTCGGTAACATATCCACCTCTTGAAACAGGGTTTCATGTACTTAGGCTGGCCTTAAACATGCTATGTAGTTGAAGATTACTTTCAACTCTTATTCTTCCCATGTGTGCTTCCTGGGTACTGGGATTACAGACACAAACTACCCTTCCCAGCCCACTTTATTTGAAATACACACATTATGTGAAGTGATGGTATGACCTTGTGGTGGTTTGAATCAGATACCACCTCTCCATAAATTCATGTGTTATGAATGCCTGGTCCCCAGAGGATGGTAACTTTGGAGGTGGAGCCTTGTTTGAGGAGGTGTGTTGCTGGAGGTGGACTTTGAGGTTTATTAGCCCCTAGCTTGCCACTGTTAGTTTGGCTCACTCTGTTGCTACTGATTCCCACCTGCTGTTGTAGAGGTGATGTCCAGCCTTTATTCATGCCATGCTTTCCCATGCCATCATGAAGCTTCCCCTTGAGACTAAGCAAAAATAAAGTTTTCCTCCAACCAGCTGCTTTTGGTCAGGTATTTTGTCCCAGAAATGTAGTGGTAACTACAATAGATCTTCCTGTCTTCACAATTAATCTTCTTTGTAAGATGATCCACAAGAAGCAATAGGGAAGCTACCTGCTATTCATTGACTAAATGGATAAACTGAGCCCATCATATTGCCTTCTAATGACCAACCACAGGCTGAAAACTCTGAAGCCATGAGCCAACATAAATAATTCCTGCTTTCAAGATGTTCTGTCAGATATTTTCTCACAATGGCAAAAAGTCTGGCTAATATAAGGTCCAAGTTCACAGAGATTATCAGTTGCTTATTCCAGGGCAAGTTTAATTTCAATGCATGTATGCTTTCCCAGACTCTCCATTTAAATTAAATGTATCATGTATGGATGCCTAGCTCCTGAAACTACAAATGGTTTGTGTCCCTTCAGTACTATAACTGTCTCCTTATATATCCTCAGGCACACACAGACTGGTGGTTTGTATAAAAAACTGGGTAAGAACATGGATTCCAAATCTGTCTAACTTTATCATTCACCAGCTGTAAAACTGTAGACAAGATTTATGTTTAACCTATGTGTGTCTTGCTTTCTTCATCCCCAAACTGGGAATTATGGTAACATTTGTTTCATTAATGTGAGAGTAAATGAGTTAATGCATATACAATCATTTAACATATAGCCTATTCTAATGCATTATTAGCTCTTATCTAGTAACTATTATTAGCTATATTTCTTAATACAGCAAATATTAGTTATTATTAGGAAACATTAGCTATCATTATTGTAGTGATACTTAGCATCATTTGAAACTAAATTAAATTCTCAGAATTAGGAGTCACAAATAAATTGAAATATATCCTATACTTATAGATTGGAAGAATTAATGTTGTTTAAATCTCCACATCACCCAAAGAAATTTACAGATTCAACATAATCCTTGTTAAAATCTCAAAGGAATTCTTTGGAATAATAGGAAAATAATTGTAAAATTCATATGGAAACCAAAAGATCCCATATGAATAAAACAATTCTGAGAAAGCAAAAGGAAGTATCACAGTTCCTGACTTAAAATTTGATTACAAAGCTACAGTAATAAAAATAGTCTAAGTGTGGCACAGCACAGGTGAAACAAACATAGGTAAAGGGAACAGAATGGAAATCCCAGGAATAGATTCAAGCCTATAAGTTGCTATGGTTTGAATACAGTTTGGCTGTATCCCTCAAACAGCCATGTGCTAGATGCTTAGTCTTCAGTTTGGTTATGCTGAGGTTGTGAAGCCTTTAAGAGGTTGGGCCTAAAGGAAGGTAATTGTTTCATGAGATCACATCTCAAAGAAGAGATGCATGCTGGTCTTGTGGATTAAGGTAGTTTACTCAAAAGCAGGTTAATATAAAGCAAGAACATGCTTTTTTTCTCTTTTCATGTGACCATTTCCCTTTTTTGTGTAACCATGCTGTGATACAACCAGTGTATACCTCACCAGGTGCCAAAAACTTGGGAAAGCCTGATTCTGGACTTTCAGTTTCTATAGTTGTGAGCCAAATAACCTTCATTTCTATACAAAATGTCAAGTACCCATATTCTGTTGGTCAACAAAATTTTTGAGAAGAGCAAAAGAGTAAACTTAACCCTTATTCTGTACACAAATTTAAAGGATAAAGAACTCAAATTTAAGATAAGGGGTGGGGAAGGGGGGCAAAAGAGGGCAAGAGCATATATATGGAACAAGTCTAGATTCTCATACATGCCATGAAGAATATAGAGAATAAAATTATAATGTATTTAGCTTCATGATAAATCAGTACATTTTAGCTGTACTTACTACATAATAAAAGTAATTGTGAGCAGATGATCATGTTATTTGCTTCACTAGCTACTTTTTAATTTTTAACATGAACATATTGTAATTTGATCACAGTCCCTCCCTTTACCTTTTTTTGGCCTCCTCCACCTTCAATCTCACTGAGTCCTTCTTTTTGACTAGTTCATCTTCTATCATGACGTCCTTCTTTTTCTTTTTCTTTTGGAAAATTTTCATCATTAATATCAAAATGTTGTTGGGCTCAGTATTGTGCAAGTTTTGTGGAGGTAATGACAGCAGGCAGCCACTATGACATCATGAAGATGAAGGTCACTTCATATCCAGATAGTTTCTCAAATTACTCTTCTCTGTCCTCTGGCTGTTATGTTTGAGGACTTAAAATTTTATTGAGCTTACAGTTTTGGAGCCTGAAATTACAAAATGAAGAGGATAACTTATTTGATTGGCCTCTGGTGAAAGAACCCATGACTGTGTTACATCATAGCAGAGAAGCAGGGAACTTGCCACTTGAAGAAGGGAACATGTAGAGGGACAGCAAGCCAGAAAGACTGATGGTAAGACTTGTTTGCCCCCTTTTAAATAAATAACATCCATTATAACTAACTCACGCTGCAAAACCAGAATTAATTCTGTCTGAGGGTGACACCTTCACCACTGTGAGCTAATCCTCTTGCACTGGGACTCTTTTCTTAAAGGTTTCACCCCTCCTCAATATTGCCACTCTGGCAATCAACTTTATAGCACATGAATTTTCAGGGGACACACTCAAATATTATTCAAATCATTACAACCCCTCCACATCATGTTTAATTTCTTAGACATACGTAATCCCAGCTTTGTCTATTATTTCCTGTGGCTCCTGGCTCTATTTAGTGTCACTGTGAACTTGCTCCTTAAAATACACATGTGAATCCATGTTTACATGTACAGGCTCCTGTGTTACATCATTGTGACAGAAACTGGTTAATTTCTCATCACCGTATGTCATTTGTGTTCTTACCTTTGACGTCCTGTGAGACATCATTGTAGTTAGGTAGGGCCGCATAACTAATTGAATTCTGGCCAACTGGGTGTGGATGGAAGAGATGTGCTTAACTTCTTAGTCTGTTCTGTAAATTCTCCATGATTGTGTATTCTCATCTCCTGCTTATATGCAAAAGATACAAAACCCCAAAAAATGATTAGAAGTAGTTTGTTCACAGGGCTACTGTTATGGTTTGAAAATAAAATGTTGCCAATAGGCACGTGTGTTGAAATACTTAGTCCCCACTGGTGGTTTTGTTTGGGAAGTTCACAGAGCCTTTAGGAGGTGGAGCTTGATGGTGGAAGTGGGTCACTGGCAGCAGGCCTTTAAGTTTTCCAGTTCAACCTCAATTCCTCTTTGTTTTCTGACTTTAGATGGAATATTACCAGCCAGCTTCCTGCTCCTGCAGCCATGCCAGGATGTGTCTCCTAGAAAGCCATACTGAAACAAACCCTTCTTTCCTTAAGCAGTTTCTCATCAGGCATTTGGTCACAGAAGTGAATAAAGTAACTGATACAGTCACTGTCACTATATAGGAGGCTGTTCACAAAACACTTGATTGTTCTAAAGTGAGCAATAGACGTTTTTACAAAATTAAGTTCCAAAGGTATGGAAATTATAGTTTATAGCAATTAACCTTTAAGAATAATATAATTAGCTAATTTGTGTCTTCAAGGCTTAGATAAAATTGAAGCAGCTTCAGCTAAAATGCGCATATTCAGACATAAAGTCCATTTCAAATTTAGAAACTTCTCTCTACATCTGTACAAACTAACAAATCCAAACAGCTGGTATGAGGCCAGCAAGGTATCTAGGGCTCAAGATGTAATAAAACATTCACTATCAGCCTCATAGAAAAGCAGGGGTGATGGTATCTTAGGTGCCTTATCCTGCATCCTTGGGCCTCTGGTAGTAATGTTATCTTGTGCTCCATCCCGTTTCACAATAATAATGATAAGCCAGGAAACATTCTCCTATTTGTTTTAGCCACCAGTTATTGTTACCTGAAGCAAGTTGACTGACATCTGAAGAATGCCTGGTTTGTTGCCCCAATACATGGCTGTTATTGATGGTATTTTTATTCTCGAGAGTTGCAGAGGTGAATAAGTACAGTTTTTACATCTTCAGAATTCCTTGATCCCATCCATAACTGTTTTCTTCTTGTTTCTCTGGGTACCCCTTTGGCATAGAGGTGAGGTTATGCACCCATGTCTATGAATTCCTTAAGTGAAACTATGGCTGTAAGGCCAAACGTCCTTCATTTAGAAACCTGAGCCATTTTCACGCCTGAATCTTACTTGCTATGCAGTCAGAGGCCACCTGTCCTCCCTCTCTGCCAAATGCTTTCTCTAGCTAAGCTGGCTGACCTGTCCTAACCCTTCCATAAAGATGATTTTCCCTAACATGATTTCCTTGGGGGAATTAATTTACTCTTTGCTTTGGCTCATTGACTATCTCTATCTGAGGGACATCTGTTCAATGGCCATGCTTGGCCAGAAATGTGCTTCAGACTCACCATTTTGGGGCTTGTGATAAGCTAAGCATAGGGAACTGTGGGAATGTAATACTCTTTACACACAATGTCACCCTGAAACACAGATGTACGTACATATTGTATGTCTGTTCAAAAATATACAGTAGGATTCCAGTAGTGGTAATTCATGTACCAAATGCTTCAAATCTCCTAGTTTACACTAGTATTCTAAGGGACTAGGCCCTCAACCATATTATTTTGAATAATCAAAAGCTTTGAAAAAAAGATGAGTGAAGAAAATAGGGAGTAGAGGAGATATTTTATTGGAAGGAGGGAGAGAGTAGAGGTTAAGTGAAAAGATAACAAGCCATGGTGATGCGGGAGAAGACAGAGCTTGTTCCTCAAATAATTCAGGCAAGACAGTTGGTGCCCAAGAAGAATAACCAAACTTGCTGAGACAAGCATGAGGGTAAGCTCATTAGAGTGCAAGCTCTCTCCAAGGCTGGGAAAGACTTATTCTTCATATAACCACAGCTGTGCTAACTCATATAGAGCCATTTCTTGAATGCTGTCAGATTTCTTAAAGATCCCCTGACAAGTGAGTAGCAGCTGTATCTTACTTACTGTTTGTTATGGTTAATGAGCCAAGTGGAGAAATAAGAAAGAAAGCAAGAATAATCACTAGCTCTTTTATGCATGTGTGTGTTCATATATGTGCAGGCTCACATGTGTACAAGTGCATGTGTACATGTGCATGTGTGCACTTGGAGTCCAGGGAACAAACTTGGGTATCATCCTCAGAAACACAATATACCTATTTTTGAGACAGAGTCTCTTACTGGTGTGGAGTTTGCCAAATAGGCTAGATTGACTGGCTAGCCAGTGATCCCAAAAGATCCACCCGTTTCCACCTCCTCAACACTGCAATTATAGGCCCACATCACCATACCTGGCATTTTTACATAGGTACTGAGGATCAAACTCTGGTCTTCATACTTGAAAGGCAAGCACTTTACCCACTGAGGTATCTCTCTAGCTCCCAGGTAGCTACTTTATTTAAAGATTTTGCTTTAATATCCTTGATTTTGGCCCTGCTATCAGGACAATAGAGAAATAATGAAGAGAAGTAGGAAGCAAATTAGCAAGTGAAGTTATGGGACTATAATCTGCCTGGTGTTTTCCTTGTTTGTCCCAAGAAATCAGGTAATTGAAAACATGTAGGGCAAACTAAAAGCACAGAAAGGGAAAAGGAAAAACTCAAACTGGGATAACATGAGCACCATGCCTTTATCTACCTTTTCTTGACCCACTCCAGGTGATGCTAGCAGAAAAGAGGAAGTGCATGCCAACATGACCAGATCATGACCCATTATTGCTCCTCTGCTTTGCCTTGTGCCCATAGTTAATACCAAGTCCTCAAGGGAAAAGGACCTACAAAGAACATGAAGCCTAAGTGAGCTTCCATACTTCTATTCTTGGAGTACTTATGACGATGAATAGAGTTGGTCCAGAGCCATTGAAGTCCAAGGATGAATAAGTAGCATTGTACGTTAAACAAATACCTTTAAATCTTCCAAGTTCTCCAGTATTTTCTCTGTCATTCAGTGATAGAATTTTGTTTTTAAGGTAGAGTTTCTCTCTAGCCCAAGCTGACCTGGAATTCACTATGTTGCCTCAGGATGGCCTCGAAGTCACAGGTATCCTTCTACTTCTGCCTCCTGAGTTCTGGGATTAAAGTCATGCACCACCATTACTGGTGGCAGAATTTTATATTTATATGTAGTTAACTTGACATAACGATAACAGGGCTGACTAGTCTATGACAAAAACCACATATCTGACCAAAGTACTTAGTGCTTGTCTGTGCAAGTACTGAATACTTGCCAATCTCACCTTTGGAACTCTAAATCATTATGGGAAAATAATTGCTGACGTTTGTCTCAGAAAATAATCTAAATATATGACCATGCTTTATCGCTCATTGTATTTGCTACAATTGTGTCACATAACACTTTGCCATTAGTTGTTTAATGAAAAAAAAATTCCAAATATACATATAAGTGAGAAGGAAGGTCCTGTCCACAAAATTAAAGTCTGAAGTTTGTTTTATTTTTCTCCAATGGAGCTAATAGCAGCCTGTTTTACAGGATTCTGGTATCCTTATTGCTTGGGAGAACATGAGTAGAGTGTTTTGGAAAGTATTAATACAGGGAGAAAAGCTAGCTAGCTTCCCAGATTTCCTATTTCCAAAACAGAGGAAATCTGGGAAGTTAGCTAGCTTTGCCCCCTGTGTTAATACTTAGAGCATTACTCTAGCTTTTGCATCATAGCTATCACTCACACTCCAGTTTTAGGATCTCTAATTGGCCCCTTCTGTCCCAGTTTCCCAGTTTGAAAAAAAATGAATTGGCTGACCAGAATTTATATACACATTGTATTCTATCTCCTAGCATTGAGTTATTTTATGGTTCAATTATATATGTCACAGTGTATTACTCAGCTATATGTCACTGTGAAAAATATCTGAGGGAAAGGAGGAAAGATTTACTTTGGCTCATGTTTTCAGTTATCAATCCATGGTCAATTGTCCCTATTGTTTCTGGACTGTGGTGAAGCAGAGCATCATGGTAGAGAAGTCAGAGTGGTGCAGATATGCTTAGCTTATTATGGCTGGAAGGAGAAAGGGACAGGGAAAGGAATAGCAGGAGGAGGATGGAAAAAGGAGAAAAAGAGAAACCATATGTCCAGTAACTTACTTCTTCCAAGTGGGCAACACATCTTAATTTCCACCTTGGTTTATACCATCAAATTACAAACCTAACAATGAATTAATCAACTGATGAATTCAGAGTTCTTATGATCCAATCACTTCCTATGACTCACCTCTGAATACTGCTGCACTGGGAGCCAACCTATCAACAAATGAGCCTGTTGGGGTGATATTTCACACTCAAACCATAACGTGGTTGTTAAAACTAAAAGCTTTAGAGTCAAAGAAATCTGGATACAGCATCCTTCTAGTGTGAAATGTAATTACTGCTTACTCATCGAGCCTCGATTTCTGCATCTACAAAATAGGAACAATAGTGTATACCTCGAAAGGTCACTGGAGAGAATGTGTGACATAATGACTACAAAACATGAAACACAATGCTGAAAGAAAGTAAACACACAGTTAAAGGTAGTTATCCTCATCATAGCTATCATGAGCATCAGACAACTCACATCTCCTGCAATTCTAAATTAAAGGCAAGTGTCCTACCCATTTAGCAGCTCCTTCCCTGCTTACCTGGCACAAAATCCGCCCTCATGGTGGGTTAAGTGCTAGAATTGCATACAAGTTTCATCATAAGAGGGAGGATCTCATGTGTGCTAGTTTGAATATAAAGTGTCCATAATAGCCTCATGTGTTTGTGGTTGAGCCTAATCTCATATTCAGTCACTAGCTGGTTGGATTTTGGAAGGTGAAACCTTGCTGGAAGGTGCATATCACTGACTGTGGATCCTTAGATTCATTAACCCAGCTTGCCGTTGCTAGCTAGCTCATTCAGACTACCTCTACCCAGATATGTGAATGGTCTTCCTACTCATGCCATGCTTTCCTTGTGGTGATTAAATGTATCCTCAAAACTCTTAAGTCTGGGCTGGAGAGATTGATCAGTGGTTAATGTTCTTTCCTGTAATGCCTATTGACCCATGTTTGATTTCCCAGTACCCTTGTAAAGCTAGATGCACAAAGTGGTACATGCATCTGAAGTTTGTTTGCAGTGGCTACAGGCCCTGGTGTACCCATTTTCAATCTGTCTCTCTCCTTGCAAATACATAAATAAAATGTGAAAAATAAACCCTGTAAGCCAGAAATAAACTCTTTCCTCTCACAAGCTGTTTGTGTTCAGGTGTTTTGTCCCAGCGATGAGAATGTAACTGCATGGCTGTCAAACTCCACCTTACCCCCTCATTCTCTACTGCCTCTATCCCAAGATATTTGGGTATTAATCAAAGCCATATATCAAAAATATGCACTGACACATGAAGAATATGAACCAGTCTTGAGGCTATCTAAAATTAATTTAAGTTATCCGACTGATCAGTATGTCTATTAAAATCCCTATAAAAAAGAGACTGTCACTGGGGTGATATTTCCAAAATGTTTGCCTCAGCAATTCTAAATTTCAATGATAGTGCTTGAATTCACATCCAGAGGATGTGTAAGAGGCTAGACTCAGTCTTTGATAGGAAGATAAAATTTTAAAAGCTGGTAAACCTTTTTTCCTGATTAAATACTGAATTGGGCTGAAAGATTGCTGTTATCCTGGGAATAATGCACTGTACTTTGGAGATGTAATTGTTTATATTAATAAAATAGCACTATACAAAGAATCCCAGCATGTCTGGACATAGCCACTTTCACTGACTTATTTAATGCTATTCTCAGGAGAATAAATGGGATAGGCACTTCCACCAGTGAGAAATGTCTGTGAGGAAGCAGAAAAATCTTTGTCAGTTCAACAGCAATCAGCACAAAATCTGAGACTCTGATTAAAGGTCAGGGTTCTGGGTACTCCATGCAAATAGCAAGACATAGGAAAGTTTAATTTCCCCATATCCTACCTGCTGTTTCTCTACCTTTTCCTGACCACCACCCTAATCCCATACTGTGGGATACAGTGATTTTTTAGCAAAAACAAAAACAAAAATGTTTTGCCGAGGCCCCGATGAGCCCATTTTTTTTCTCTCTCTCTCCCACTTTCTCTCTCAAATAAATAAATAAAAATAAATAAAACTTGTCATATGTTGGTATTTTAAGGGGTTCCTAATCAATTTCATAATGATGAAGAGCACACAAGTTTGAAAGTGTAAATTTCTGGATGAGGCTGAGAAAAGACTTATCCAACTATCTACTAGATAGATGGCAAGTCAGGCTGACTTTATGGCATGCAATCAGTGTAATCTTTTAAGATGGGTTCAGAAGGGACACATGTTTGGTGCTAATTGTCTGTAGTTGCTGTCTTAAAATTCTTAATTTTATCTTTGAGCATGTGTTTCATAATTGAAGTCTGGCAGGGCATTGAAGCATATGCTGGATTACATGCCTTGGCTTGTATGAGTTTCCATTTCCTGCCACCCTTTTTATTCCTGGGAAAGAGCTGTTCTGCTCCCTGGTACTATGAGCTCCTCCTGTTCTCTCTCTCCCTACCCATGATCAGTGAATACCACCCTTCTTCATTCCTTTGGGGGTTGGGCATAGGCACATGGAGAAACAAACAAGTATATTTATCTTGCAATGTCATGGAAAAAGGCATGTCACCCTGAGGTAAGATCATCATGACACATTTGGCAGGTGCCTCGGAGATCAATGTTACATCCTCCTCAATTCAGGAACAAATTAGATCCCACTGTGGAAGTGTGCCATCATCTGGGAATCAGTTTGAGTCAAGATAGCAGGACTTCCTTCGCCCGCGTCCGCTGCGGATTGCGACCGTGACTCTTGATGGAGAAAGAGGGACGTGGCGTGGCAGATGGGCCCCAGACTCCCCCCTCCCTCCTGCCCTCCCTCCTTCTGGGTGACTCAGGGAAACTGGCTGCAGTGCGCCTCCCCCGCCTTCGGTTCACGCACTGGGTGGTTTTGCACAGCCCTGGGAGGGGGACCCAAGTGGGGCTCCACAGCCTCCTCCCCGCCGAGACGTATGCCCTTGATGACACTTGAACAACCTGACACCGATCCCCAACTAGAAACCGGCATGCTATGCTGTGTTTTAGCGCGAAGGACAGTGAAGGCCATTTGTGAGAACGTGTCTTGAACTGGCCTTGTGATAGCGTTTCTGCGGACATTTTTGGTGGACTTGATCAGCCTAGTGATGAGTATTGGGGCGGGGGAGAGGGGAAGGGTGTCCAAGGAGTTTTCTCCAGAATGATTCTGAAGGAACTGGACCAGCATTGTAACAGGAGGAGTTTTTAGCCACAATCAATGAGGAGTCTCAAAGATTTAGATCATTAGATTGAGGATGACTGGTCAAACCTGAAGGGTCTTCTAGGACCAGAGGGATGAACTGTTTAGTGGGATCACCTCGAGACTGCCTGTAGCTTAGCAGTGTGGGATGTAAGCACTTCAAAACTGGAGCATTCATGTCTTCCAACAGCACTAAGGTATCTACGGCATTCATTATCCATTAATAATCTTTCCAGTGTTTTCTTGATAAAAATATGACATAGTATTTAATGATAGGAATAATACAATAAAGGATTAAAGAATGTAAAAAAAGAAAAAAAATAACAGGTCTGAGAAAGGAGGAGACTGAGATTTTTGTCCCCATGTAGAGTGAAGTATATGGTAGTAGGAGGGTTAATCTCACAAGGAAGGTTCCCTAAGCACTTTTTTAAAAATTATTATTTTTTATTGACTTTTATACTTACATACAAAAAAAACACCTGATATTTCCCTTCCCTCCCCCCATTCCACTTTAGAACTCAAGTCTCCATCATATTCCCTCCCTCTCTCCATTAGTCTCTCTTTTAATTTGATGTCATCATCTTTTTCTTCTATTTTGAGGGTTTTGTGAAGGTATTGCTAGGCACTGCAAGGTCATGGATATCGAGGCCAGTTTCTGTCTGGGCAGTTGCATTGTAAGAGGTCATACCCTTCCTTTGGCTCTTCCATTCTATCCGGCCCCTTTTCCGCAATGGTCCCTGAGCCTTGGAGGGTGTGACAGAGGTGTTTCAGTGCTGGGCACTCCTCCATCCCTTCTTCTTAGCACTATGTTGCCTTTTGGGTGATCCCAGTGGTCATCACCATCTGAAAAGAGAAGCTTCTCTAACCAGAAGTGAGAGTAGCGTTAATATGTGAATATGAACATTAAGTGTAGTGCTTTCAGGGCAGCTTGGTGGGAATAATATATACATTTAGTCAGATAAGAGCAGGCTTATACCCCTAAGGCTCATGACCTCACCTACCATAGACTTTTACTTAGGTTTTTCAGTACCAGGTATGTATTCCCTCCCGTAGAGAGGGCCTTCAGTCCAATTATGGAGCAGTCGGTTACCCCAAGAGTAGACATGCCACTATTGCACCCGTTCAGTCATTGGGCCTGTCTGGCCAAGCTTGAATATTCAGCGTCCACTGTTTTCACTGTTGATGGCTTCTGTCTCCCATACGCTGCATGCAATGCAGCTTTTTCCAGCTTTCAGTTGGCTGGTCTACAGGGTGAAGGTTTTCTGCTCCACACCAGCTTGCTTTCTCAGTGACCATGCTTCTCAGGCATGAGATGTCTTCAGCAATAGGGTCTTACTATCTGTTTCTCTAGGGAAACCAAGGGCTTTGTCAAAAGCCTTTAATGTTTTGCAGGCTACCGGGACCTCCTTGGCCAACAACTCACTGGAAGGTATCCCATCCCAGGTACTGAAAATTTTCTAGTAACAGTCTACAGCTTCTAGACGTGCCCTTATTCAAAAAAGTAATTTTACATATGTCTTATTCATAATATCTTGAGTTTAGATTGACACTCCCCCTGCCCTTCTTGTACGGAATCTCTTCCCATGGCCTCGCTTAGGCCATTCCCCTCCCTGTAATCAGTTCTTCTACTTTCCCTAAGCACTTTTGAAGGTTTATACACATTGAAATCTATCCTCATGCTCAAGGAAACATGGAATTAAACAGCAGAGGTAAAATACCATGGTCTTGTACTTCAGTTCTAGATAAAGACAGAATACATTCATTCTTCCCTGTTCTCTTCAGTGAGATCAGGTAACAAAACAAATACATACATATGTACATATGTGAGTATATGATATTTAACTCTGGTATATAAAAAGTAAGCAGACCAATTAAGGGCTTTAAGACCTGAGGAAATATGTGATATTGAGATACCTGAGTTCTTCTTTTTTTTTTTTTTTGGTTTTGCAAGGTAGGGTCTCACTCTGGTCCAGACTGACCTGGAATTCACTATGTAGTCTCAGGGTGGCCTCCAACTCTTGGCGATCCTCCTACCTCTGCCTCCCGAGTGCTGGGATTAAAGGCATGCGCCACCATGCCCGGCTATCTGAGTTTTCTTTTTGTCTCATATAACCCAGACTGGTATCTGAGAGACCACCCATCTGGAAACAATAATCCAGACACAGCAATGAACATAGAATTTAACAGTAGTCTTAACAAAAACAGTTGTCAGGGTAGAGAGATGGCTCACTTTTTAAAGGCACTTACTTGCAAAGCCAGTCAGCCTGGGTTCAATTCCCCAGTACCCATATGAAGCCAGATGCACAAAATGGCATGTGAACCTGGTGTTTGTTTGTAGTGGCCAGAGGCCCAAATGTGCCCATTATCTTTTTCTCCTTCTCCGCTCATACACAGGCGCACACACATACACACACATAACTAAATAATATATTTCAAAAGCACAAATTGTCCATAACACAATAAAAAATCACTTAGTATGCAAAGAACATGGAAAATCTCAACTTGAACACGAATAGATCAACTCATGGCATTATCATGGTCACAGAGATGTTAGAATTATCTGACAAGAATTTTAAAGCAGTCATCATAAAAATACATCAGCAAGCAATATAAGCATGCTTGAAACAAATGAATAAAAGAAGAAAAAGTGGGGCCTGGAGAGATGGCTTAGTGGTTAAGTGCTTGCCTGTAAAGTCTAAGGACACCAGTTAAAGGCTGGATTTCCCAAGACCCATGTAAGCAAGATGCACAAGGTGGCACATGCATCTGGAGTTCATTTGCAATGGAGGCCCTGGCATACCCATTCTCTATCTATCTTCCTCTTTCTCTTTAACTGTCTGTCACTCTCAAGTAAATAAATAAAAAATAAACAAAAAAGAGGAAATAGTAAAGAAAGTATTGGCAAAAATAAAAGAGATGAAAAACACAATTGAAGTTTACATCTAAAAAATATAAACTGAATTCACACAGAAAATTGATGGATGGGCTTAACAGCAACACAGAGAGGACAGAGAAAGTAATCAGAAAACTAGAAGATAGGTAACAGTGGTAATTACCTAACCCAAACAACACAAAGAAAACATTTTTTTGTTTTGTTTTGTTTTTGTGAGGTAGGGTCTCACTCTAGCCCAGGCTGATCTGGAATTCACTATGTAGTTTCAGGCTGGCCTTGAACTCATGGTTATCCTCCCACCTCTGCTTCCCTAGTGCTGGGATTAAAGGCATGCACCACCATGCCCAGCTAGAAAACATAGTTTTTAACAAGTGAACATGATCTCAGGATCCTGTGTAACTATAACTATAGACCTAATAATCATGTTCTGAGTCTAATACAGTAAAAGTAGTAAAAGTGAAGATGTACTTGTGAAACAATGATGAAAACTTTCCAAATTTGCCAGACATAGTTCAAGAAATTGTGCAACCCCAAACAGGGTAAGCTTAAAGAAGTTCACTCCAATACATATCTAAGGCAAACTTTGGATAATTGAAGACAGAAAAATATCAAAATCAGTGAGAAGAATTAGTTTACATAAAGTGTGGAGGGAATAAAATAATTCAAGTGACAGTAGATTTGTTGTCAGAAACCATACACAAGCCAGAAGGAAATGACACTTATTATGTAAATGTTGAAATAATAGACCTGTCAACCTAAGGTTCTAATTCTAGCAAAAATGTACTTAAGAAATGAAGGGCCAATCAAAACATTCTTTGGCAAAGATGAATACTGAAAATTTGTCATCAGTTTTTTTTTTCTTAAAAGATGGCTAAAGGAAGCCCTTGCAACTTAAATATAATGAAAACTAAGAATATCATATCAGGAAGGAAGAAAGTTCATATCATATTGAATAGTAAAAGATTTCTTGTGCTCATATTGGTAGGAGAGACAGAATTGAAAGAGTACACACAAGTGTGGGAGGTATCAGTTACTTTCTCATTACTGGACAAAATACTCAACCAGAAGCAGCTTCTAGAAGGAAAGGGTTTATTTTGGCTTAGGATTTAAAGGGGGAGTTTCACTATGACAGGGAAAGCATGGTGTGAGCAGAAGCTGAGGTCACATTACATCAGCAGGGATAAAATAGTGAGAACAAGCAGGGCTGAGCTGTTATAAATACCTCAAGGCCCCATCAGCCATTTCCTTCAGTGAGGCACCAACTCCTAAAGGTTCTATACTCTTCCTGAACAGGGTCACCGACTAGGAACCAAATGTTCAAACACATGAGCCCGTGGGGGGCATTTTATGTTTGAACCTTCATATGAGGTGAGTAGGAGCTCTTCTTTACTGAAGAATGCCAGCAAATGAATATGGAAGGAATGATAAAATTATTAAGCTGCAATTATGTACCCTAGTGTAACCAGCATAGAGAACCACTGGTGGATAGAAACATCAGGTAAAAGAGTTAATGAGAGCATACATAAAAGATAATTTTAAGATAAAGTCATTCATTATAGACAGTATAATAAATCTTATATTATTGTTAAAATTCCTGTGTCATTAGAAAAATTCCTTATTTCATATATGTAAAAAATGCCACCACTAACAGATATATCCATATCCTAACTGTTTATATCTGTGAAAGTTGTTAGGAAAATAGGGTCTTTGGTGAGGGAATTAAGTTAAGGAACTTAAGATGGTATCATCCTGGATTTAGAGTAGGTCCTACTAAATCCAATGACTTGTGAACTTATAGGAGAAAAGAAAGGACACAAGGGTTAGGGTTAAGAGTAAAGCCCTACAAAGTCAGGGACAGAGACTCCAGTTACATTGCCACCAACAAATAAAACCAGGTACTGCAGAAAACTAGAAGGCAAAAGAAAGATGTTTACTCCTTAGAGAGAGCCAGACCCTATTCCCATGTTAATTTTGTACTTCTCCAGAATTTTGGAAGAATAAATTGTGATTATTTAAAGCTACCAAATTATAGTTACTGGTTATAACAGCCTCCACAAACTAATACAAGCATACTCAAACTTTTTAAAATTTGTTTTGGAGATTTGAAATATTTCAAAAATTTTGGAAATAATCTTTCTCTTCTATACCATGAAAGAATGTATAAGAAACAAAGTGGTATATTTAGTACTTTAAATTATACTTTTTGTTTACTGTTTTCAATAGTAGAGGCTGAGCATCTTCATCTTATGTTGGTCTCCATGAATTATATAGCCAGTCATGGTATTAAAGAGAATGTGGAATTAGGATGTTCAGTATTGGTTAGTGTGGTCATAAAGTAGGAGGATAGACAATGGCTTCAGGATCTGAAAACCTGGCATAATTGACAGTGGACCTTGATCCCCTGGTGAGGTAGTTTGATCCGATGTCCCCCATAAACTTCGGTGTTCTGAATGCTGAGTCCCCAGCTGATAGCAATTTGGGAATTAATGCCTCCTGGAGGCAGTGTATTGTTGGGGGAGGGCTTATGGGTATTATAGCCAGTTTCCCCTTGCTAGTGCTTGGCACACTTTCCTGTTGCTGTTGTCTATCTGATGTTGGCCAGAAGGGAATGTCCACCCTCTACCTATCCCATCGTTTTACCCTGCCATCATGGAGCTTTTCCTCAAGTCTGTAAGCCAAAATAAACCCTTTCTTCCCATAAGCTCCTCTTGGTAATGTATTTTATGCCAGCAATGCTGACTGCAACAGTTAAAGTTGGTACTGAGAAGAGGGATCACTATTGCCAGAAACTTGACTGTGTGGCTTTTGGCCTTTTGGAGCTGGTTTTTGAGAGGAATCTGGGAGGATTTGGAACAGTGGCCAAAGTGATACCTTGCAGTGCTGCAAGTACAGCTTGATGGACCATTCTGGTCAGAGGTGAAAGAATTGAAAGCAGTAAGAACTATGGACGGTGAGGTTAGGCTTGTGAGGGTGAGAAAGAGCTTTGCCTGGACTGGGCTAGAAGCAGTTTATTTGAGAGACTTGCTGTTATGTCCATGTCCTGAGAACTTGTGCAGGGTTGCATTGTGTAGAAATGGACTGGAGTGAACAGAGGGATATGGCACAAAAAATGAAAATATTGGGCTAAAACTGCTGCTTGTTTAGCTGCAAATGTATGAGAGATTATAACCATTGAGATTGGGCCAGCTAACCTGCATTGGAACAACAGGAAGAATGCAGACTCTTTTGAAGGGGCCTGACTTTGGAAGGAGTATCCCGTTCTTCAAAGTCTGCTTTAACCCCCCTGTGGTAGTTTGAATATATGGCCCCCAATATATTCAGTGTTTTATTAGTTTGTAGTTTGTACCTGCATCCACCTGGCTGGAGGCAGTGTCACTGGGCAGATCTTAAGGTGTGGTGTGATTTTTTTTTTTGAGATTTCAATCTAAAGATATGCAAAGTGTGCCTAGATAGAGTTCCTGAAGTGTGCTGTGCTGTGTGGCTTTTGGCTCTTAGAATTCACTCTCTCTTGCCTGGTCCTGTAAAAGCAGGCCAGGTTCTTCTGCCATTAAGGAACTTCCCCTGGATCTGTAAGCTTCAATAAATATCCCTTCCTCCATAACTTTGCCTGGTCTGGAAGTTCATCTCAGCAAACCTGAAGCTGTCTGCTATATCCTCTTTGATTAACAAGTTGGTAACCCACCTGGTATAATGGAGTGTAATAAATGCAGGAAAGAGAGAGTCGTTGAATATGTAACATGTTTTGTGTTTTGGAAATGGGCATGGGTAATGTGAAGCAGGCTTGTTGATTTATCTGTGTGGAGCCCAATTGAGCCATGAGGATGAACCGTGGGTTGCACTGGAGTCCCAGTGGAGATGACAGGACCATGGGATGGCTTTCAAGTAGAGCTACCAGCACTGGATGAAGTTTTCAGGGACTATGAGTAGCTTAGCTAGAGGTGCAAAATTAGAACTCCAGAGACTCATCAATGGTTAGAATTATTGGGCTTGGAGGCTCATCACTGGTTAAGGTTGTTAGACTTGGAGCTACAGAGTGTGATGATTGCCCTGTTTAAATCTTGTATTGGTTGAATATTTCTTTGCTATTCCCAATGCCATCTTTTGCAGTGTGAATATTTATTGTGTGCCATTAAGTGTTTATTGGATTTTTTTGGTATTATGGCTCAATTAAAAGACCTTGGATTATGAGGATATTTGAACATCATTAGGATTGATAAAAACTATGTGGACTTTAAAGTTGGTCTCAATTCATTGCATTTTACGTCATGCATAATTATCAGTTTATGGGGGCCAGAGGCAGAATGTGGTATTTTGATTCAGGTGTCCCCCATAAACTTGGGTGTCCTGAATGCTAAGTCCCCAGCTAATGGAAATTTGGGAATTAAAGCGTCAAGGAGACAGTATATTGTTGGTGGCAGGCTTATGGGTCTTATAGCTAGCTTCCACATGCCAGTGTTTGGCACACTCTCCTATTACTGTTGTCCATCTGATGTTGGCCAGAAGGTGATGTCAACCCTCTGTTTATGTCATCATTTTCCCCTGCCATCATGGAGCTTGCCCTCAAGCCTGTAATCCAAAAATAAACCCTTTTTTCCCTACAAGCTGCTCTTGGTCAGATTTTTTTTTTTTTCTGCCAGCCATGCAAACCTGACTGCAACACCTGGTAAGTTTATATCCTTGCATAGCTTCTTTCTTTCTTGTTGTCTCACCCATTCTGTAATATTTTTAATCCTATGACCTTATCTTTCATGGTTTTGAATCCCATACATCTTGTAGTATTATGTTAGGCACACAGTTTCAGTGTTCAATGATTACATGAATTGGGATTGTGCTGAGATCCGGGGAAGGTAAGGAACATAGGCTACCTCAGAAGAATTTTGAGGATCCTCCACATAGAACTTCATATGGTCTAAAATGAAATAAAACCATGGCTCTGATAAGGAAATACCTTTTTAGATAAATGGAGAGAATCAGAATTTCCATGTGATAAAAAAGAAACTATATGTTTAGTTTGTATTGACTTCTGTCTTTGTGTAGTCCCCCAATAAGACCATGTATACTGTAGTCCTAGTAAATAAAATAAGAGCCCATTGGATTTGGGGATTGCCAAAAATAATGCCTCTTTTATGTTTCAAGTTGTTTTATTTCCCATCCACTACATATTATATTGTGTCCATCATGTAGTACATGGTTTGAGACTATTAAAACTTTGACAGAAACTATGAATGTGTATTTAAATTGTTCATAGTACCCTCTCTATTATTTACTAATTTAACAAACACTTGATACTTACTTTGTGTCAGACAGTATTTTAACATTTATATATTAATTTATTGAGCCTTCATAACAACTCTATACAATTTGAAAAAGTAAGACATAATGAGGTTAATGGAACTGCAAAGTATCATACAGGTAGTGAGAAGTATAGGCAGCATTTTAAATCTATGCCATCTGGCTGGAGCATCCTCCACCCAGTAACATGAAATCTTCTGTAGAGATGCCATTAAGCACTTATTCTCCATGGGCAAGGCACCCATGGCAGACTAAAGTACAATGCCACCAAAACTCAATCTGGTGAAGAAATGAGCATAGGTGAGGGGTTACTTACAGGAGCATGTAGAGCCCAAAGCAGACATAGCTTGAAAGCTATCGTCCCAACATGTATTGTAACCTTTTCATAGTTGGACAGATGAAGCTCCCTTGACCCTCTATATAGTCTATCTCCCACAGAGGCCATTTGACCCTATGTATCATTGCATATACCTAGCACAGTGTCAGCTGAGATCTCAGGTGTGGGTCTGATGACACCCTCTCAATCTCCTTTTATTTTAGAACGCTAACAGTCCCAATCTCCAGGATCTCTCTCAAGTGGTCACAACTGCTTTTGATAAACATTATAATAGTTTTTCTCAGAGAAGAGTGTCACACAATAGTCACCTTTTACTGTTTTTTAAACAATATTATCAGTATACTTAGAAAAAACGGGTTCAAGGGTTGATGATAGGAAAGATCCCAGTCACAATCTGCCCTCCATGTTCCCAGATCCCGTGTGCTCAATAAGTCATGGCAAGACTTTGAGGCAGAAGCTTGTCATCCTTTTGGAAGGTGACTGGGCTAAACAACCAACATATATCTGCCAAATGGGGGAAACTAAAATGCATGAATGCAGGGGATTCTGCAAAGTTTTTCCTGGCAAAGAAGATAAGAACGTTTTTAATAGAGTTAAAAGTGGAATAAAATACATAAGACTGATTGATGTCCTTTGTCCAATATCATCACTACAATGCAGGAACTTTGTTACTGTTACTAGGCAACTAACAACTTTTTTTTCTGTCATTCCCCAAGTTGATAAAAGTGGTTGTGCTAAAAATAATGTTGCTTTAATTGGGAAAAGTCACTGTATCAGGAGTCTTAGGGTTGCAAAAGAGAGAAAACCCTGCCTAAGGTGCTTTACTAAAAGGATATTATTCGCACAAATGGCTAGCCACATTGAGTTATGCTTGAAGTCCATGATTCATTAAGACATTAGCTGGGTTTGGTTACTTCATCCATAGCCCTCAGCTCTGCTTCTTGAGGGTGACTTCCTTCTTAATAAATTGGTTTTCTTCCCTTTACCAAAAGATTGACTATTATTAGTATTCAGCCCTGGCCTTCTATAGAACACTCCAGTAGGGAGAAAAAAAAATAAGAGCACTTTTCCAATATTCTCAGGAAAAGTCATAAAATTTACTCTGTGTGGATAAGTTTAAGATACAAGCTTGTCTCCTGTAAAAGCCACAATGGCTAGACCGAGAATGTGTGATGACTGACTGACTGACTTGGCCTCTGTTCTAGGGCTGGGGTAGAAAGCCAACAAGGCCTAAAAAGGTCTAAAATGTTATCAGATATCAGTTTTAACCACTGAGCAATCTCCTGAGCTTTCAGATATCATTTTAGTTGGTACTGGTAATGAAAGGGAAAATTTTATCTTGTTCAAATTTATTTTGTGCCCGCACTTGAAATCTGGGTACATCTGTAATGATTATCCTCCACTAAAGACTGTGTCAAACTGGATATCTGGCAAGGGCAGGTTGACTGGATTACTGTTCTACATGGGTTAACACATCAGGGATTACTAAAAAGATTAAAACTTAAAGGAAATATTAATCTTTTTAAACTCAGGACACCAACCTGGGAAGAATGCATAGCATGTGGCCATAACATGGCCTTTTCCATCAGAGCTAGGGATGAATCCTACTACCTTGTGATCTTGTGGAGCTATCGTGAGGGTTATACACATCTACCCACCAGAGTAATCTTTGTTTCATAGTAAGCATTTGGTGATTATTATGATCTAGAGCCCTAAGATCATGTCTGAGATAATATATTAATCAACTTTCCATCACTGTGACAAAATACCCAAAACAATGGAACTTAAAAAGAGGTGAGGTTTGTTTTGGCTTACAGTGGCAGATAGTTCAGTCCATGGTCCAGTCTACTTGCCTGTTTTTTTTTTTTCCAGAGCATATACAGTACAGTACAGTACAGTAGGAGTAAGTCACTGAGGAAAATGCTCACATAATGTCAACCAATAATCAAACTGAGAGAAGAGTAAAGTGGTTGAAGATTCAGTACACATTGCATTGGTGTGCTCTCAGTCTCTTAATTTTCTTCTGTTGAGTCCCACCTCCAGAAGTTTTTATCTCCCAATTGGGCTACAGGCTGTGTGATGGTTTAAAGATAAAATATACCCTATAGCACTAATGTTTAAGGTTTAGCATCCCATTAGTCCCTGGCTGGTGGAGCCTTTGACAGGTCAAGCCTTCCAGGAGGAGGTGAGTCACTGAGGACGGAATTTGGGATTGTTTATTTCAGCCCTACTGGGTGTTGGGAGATTGTTGACTCAGATTAACTCCTTGCTTTGTGTAGAGGTGTGATGCCCTATTCTCTGCACTGCCATGATTTTCAACACTATGATGAAGCTTCCCCTTGGAAGTGTAAATCTGAAAAAATCTTTTCCTCCCATAAGCTGCTTCTGGTTGTGTGCTTTGCTCCAAGAACTAGAAAGTAACTGCTACAGGCTGGTTACCGAGCTATTAAGAAATGGTGTACAAGTCACTTTTCCAAACCACAGCAGTGAGCATCAACACAGACCTTTTCTTATCCTGAAACAATTGAATTGGGAGATCATTACCTATATATTATACCTAAGTAGACTTAATCAGTGTGAAGGGAAATTTTATTTAAATGACAGAATGTAATATGATAGTCTCCATTGCCTTCTTAGCTGTTACAAGCTGAAAATAAGTGGATTTAAAAAGATTCATGGATTACAAGATCATAGATAATTAAGAGAAACATGATATTTGACAGTTTTTGCTAAACTCAAGGTTAATATCAAAGAGAGCAGGCTTATCTTCCCACAAATTCTTCCTAGAGTCAGATTGTTGGATTACTATATTAACCCCAAGGTTTCTCAAGTTGAAAGGGCTAATATATGTCTAAATTAATGAAACTCTTATTTTAACCTTCATTTCCCCATAATGATGGCAGATAACCATCATCAGAAGAATTTAGCATTGCCCTTGTCTTATGGCATTATGCACCAAATATAAACATTATTATTCAAAAAGTCTCATTAGTTTTAATTGTAAATCTGTGAAAATATGAAGGCTTTTGTTACTTAGAAATCTTTGTTAGAATCCTAACTCAACAACAAGAGCTCACCCAACCAGATAATGCAGATGAAGTGAATTTTTAATGTATCAAGAAATTTTCCTGACTAATTTGAAACACAAATGAAATTTCAAAGTCCTAGAAGGAGTTAATTGTTCTTTCCTTCCTTTATAGATTGCTGTCTAGAAAATAATTTTCAATCAGTGGCTATGTGAATACCAGTTATTAGAATGACTGATCTGTATGGAGTGGCTCTGTGAGGTGTAATACAGTCAGTTAGGGTAATCAAGAGGGGTTCAGGTAAAATTATTTCCCTTCTCCATCAGAAACCACAAGGCTCTGGCATCAGAAAGACATGCTTTGGGTCTAAGGGTATAGCTCAGTGTTTGAGCACTTTCTAGTAAAGTGTGAAGACCTCTGTTCAGTCCCTAGCACTGGAAAGA
Source organism: Orientallactaga sibirica (assembly GCA_036365145.1). NCBI lineage: Eukaryota > Metazoa > Chordata > Mammalia > Rodentia > Dipodidae > Orientallactaga > Orientallactaga sibirica. Next base: position 7,980,514 of record JAEOAD010000057.1, read on the forward strand.
GAGATGGTAAGAAGGAGAAGAAGGGTAAGGGAGGAAAGATAGTAGTGAGGGAAAGAAAGCAGGCAGGAAGGAAGGAAGAAAGGAAGGGAGGGATGGAGGGGAGGAGGGAGAGAGGGAAGGAAAGAAGACCCAATAACTTATAAATTGCCTGACTGGGGTAGATAGATTATCTTCAAGTTGAATTCTTATCACCTACCTCATAAAGATGCAGTTAGCATTAAATAATAGAAATGAATATTACATTTTGTAGTAATATGAGAGTTAAATGAGTATCATTTACAAATTTTAATACTCAGCACAGTGTGTGGCATAAAGTAGGTATTCACAAAGTATCAATACTCTTTCCTTTCTTTCTTTCTTTCTTTCTTTCTTTCTTTCTTTCTTTCTTTCTTCTTCTTCTTTTTTTTTTTTTTTTTTTTTTTGGTTTTGCAAGGTAGGGTCTCACTCTGGTCCAGGCTGACCTGGAATTAACTATGTAGTCTCAGGGTGGCCTCGAACTCTCGGCAATCCTCCTACCTCTGTCTCCCGAGTGCTGGGATTAAAGGCGTGCACACCACACCCGGCTTTTTTCAATACTCTTTTCTAAGCATATACAAAGCCAGATGTTATGTTCAAAAGGAAGAGTTTTGTATATACAGGGAAGATTGCATAGTCCTCCACTAGGTTATTTCAAAGTAAATGTGTTTGAAGAATATAGTCACAGCTGATTTCTCACTCAGTGGGATAGATAGGAGAACTAGTACCATTTAGTCTAAGTATTAGAAATCAATGAATGGGAAGCAAGCTCAAACAGAGCCCAAAATCAAAGCCACAACCAGGGGGCAATAATTTAGTGCATGAATGTTCAAAGCTATAGTCATGATCAATAACTGGACAGCATGGGCTAAATAATAAGGTACATTTGCCAGAATAGTTCTACTAACTCTGCTAAATAGTATAACTCACATGTGGAACTTTTTGCTTTTAAAACTTGGGCAGTTGGGTCTTAGACCATGATAACATTGAAGACTCATAAGACATCATTCCATGGAAAGTATATTTTTCATTCTTTTGTCCAACTGCTATCTGAAGCTTCATAGGGAGGTATTGAAATAGGCGACCAATTTCAGATATAACAAAAGTTCCTCAAACTGGGGCCCTTAAGCTTCACATGCAAGTGCTTAACCACTAAGCCATGTGTCTGGGGTTCATTTGCAGTGGCTAGAGGCTCTGGTGCACCTATTCTCTCTCTCTCACTCTCTTTCTCTAATAAGTAAATTTTTAAAAAAGTCCATAAACTTATCCTAACTGTATTTGGCGTTTTATTTTGCCAAGATTGTAGTGGATATTCTATATAACCTAAATGCTCTATTCTGCTTCAGAGACCACTACTGTGGGAATAAGAAAAATAGATTGGGTGGAGATAATATGCTGGAATCAAGTAAAGGGCGGTGTATCATATCATCATGGATAGAAATGAAAACAGTGGCATGCATCCCGTGTTTGTTCATCTGGACAAAATGGATGTGGTGAGACTAAAATCAATCATATACTTCTCCTTTCCTCACAGTGTCTGTCAGTGTTGACTATCTAGTTATACCTTTATCCATAGTGGTATATTATGATATATTCTGAGTAGTAGTATTATAAAAATTCAATAAATTATCATAAGTACTATGCTTCTAGTTGTGAGTGGAAGTAAATGAAGAATATAAAAACCATAGTTATTTAGGAATTTTATTATGGCTAAAGACAAATAATAGAAGAACAAAGCTGGCTGGTGTTGATAAAAGATTTCTAGAGAGTCTAAACTTTAGGGCACTCATTGTTATTCACATTGTGGTGCTGAATTTACATAGTGAGCATCTTGATTTTTTTCATTGTGTTCAGAGGTGATTTTGATACAAAAGATTGATGGAATACACACACACACACACAACACAAACACACACACACACACACACACACACACACACACACACGGTAAGCAACTACCAAATAGGCTAGACCACTCATGCCAACTGGTTAGTAAATGTTCTTCCCATAATGAAGCTTATCTAGGAAAGTAATTATAATCAGATTACTTGGAGACCATGGAGTCAGAGTAGAGAGAGTTAGGTATAATAATGGCAATTAACACAAATTGGGATGGCCTAGTGACTCAATCCTCCTGCATAGATAAACCTGTCAAATGGTCTGCTGGTCAATATTCTATCACCGAGGCTAATGAGATTTCTGACATCCTCTGTTTCTTTCATTATGTCTCTTTATAGACTCCATGCAGACCCTTATCTTTTTAATTCTTTCTTCCCTCTTAGCATGGTGTAATTAGGTCTTAACTTGCTGGATGGCATCAATCATTTAGCAGATTTCCCTTCCCAAAACTGCTTCCATGATTGGACCTATGGGTTCCCAAATTTACAGTTACAGATTATATCTTTGAGGAAGTTCTTTCTTGTATGTTCTCTGCAGACTCTAATCAGTTTCATTTTTTGCAACTCTCTTTATGTTAACCATTGTGTCATTCCAATTGAAATTAATAGGCTATAGAGAGTGGTGTGACTGTAACAAAAATTTTGTAGTGGTAAAAATGTTTGCTAGCTAGTTAACAATAAAGTGTAATCACAAATTCCCATTAGTTTGTTCAGCCTAGATACTTTCCTGCAAACAGTGTACAAGAGGTCTTTGGGGAAATTTCAGTAAGGGACTGATAGAATGAGGAAATGAACTGAAGTTCATATCCCTGAATTGACTATCTTTTCCAGAAAGCTATGAAGTCCAGAGATTTTATGAAGTACATGTTGCTGAAAATGGAAGATCCAGAAAAGAAGCAAGGTGAGAGAGCTCACAATGATAAATTGATGGCCCTTAGATAAGGAAAGATTGGCAATCAAGTCTACTGAATGCTCCCATTGACATTCCAAGACCATATTACAGTCAGTAAAGAAAGTGATTGGAGGCTACTAGGTTAGTCCTTTATTATAGAATTAGTAAAAATAGAACAAGATACCTTCCAGAAATCCCAGAGTTACTCAAAGTTCAATTATATCTACTGCTTAAAGCATCTCACACAGTCCCAGTACAATAGTAAGACTTTCTTAGCATAACTGGAATATGTGCATTCAAGTCTCTCTGTTTTGGTAGTTTATGAAGTTATGTGGATGTATAGCAAGCTATTGATAAAAAGAGAGTCCTTGTGAATACAATTAAGGTTTGGCACAGTGGTTAGTGAGGCACTGATGGGTGAAATAATGTCTGTTGGTGCTTCAGGATGAGAGTAGCTAAGGCTCTATCTTGGATTAAGTATTGAAAATTAAGTATGATTCTCCAGGAACATGGTAAAAGTAAAATGGCCTTGGTGGCTGCTAAGGAATATAAATTGCTGATTTTCAGGAGATCTAACATGGGAAAATACATCAGCACTAACAAGAAGGAACAGAGGACTGAAACTACCAGCAAATACTGATCAGCACTAGATATTCTTAACAGTTTTTTTAAAGAAACTGTTCCTTTCTAGAAGAGCATTCCTTTTTAACAGAGGCTTCTTCTATCTATACACAGAGCTGGTAGATGTCAAGTACATGGCAAGCAACCAAACACCCTATTTCTTGAGTTCTGCGCAGATGGTTCAGAAAGTTATATGCTGTCCATTACTTTTCAAGATCCCCAACTAGGTGAGGAATCCCATAAGAGTAGGGTTCAATAGCAAACAACAGTGATCATAAATGGTGGCAAACTGAGGCCCTAAGAGTCAGGAACTACTGTGGGGCATGAACCTTAATTCTCGGTGGAGACTGGTTTAGCCAGCTTCCCTATTCAAAGCAGCATGAACATGCTACAACACAGTAACTATGATGGAACACCCTCCCAACTGTCAATAAGTAACATTCAGGGGTCATTATCCTAAACCATTATGACTTAGCTATAGATATTCTGGAACTTTAAGTAGGTTCATTTGAGTACATGGGACTAAGTGGTAGGGTTTGATTTAAAGTATGCAACTACCAGAAGAGCTATTTCTCAAAGAAGGGTACCAGTAGTTCCAGACTGTGTTCAGTTCAAATGGGCATACAATCTGATTTGTCAATAGCCAAGAGGTTTGGTTTGATGTACAAGCAGAAGTCTTTAGACAGAAACAAAATACATAGCTGCATGGAAGAGTGTCAGGGCTGTGGTTCCAGGAAGGCTGGTTTTTATCGAAGCTGGATCCTGGCCAATAAGCGGAGCTAGAATATGGCCAATAAGTGGATCAGAATCCAGCTTTTGTTCTAGGAGCCTTAAGAGGAAAATACTTGTAGGATATGGTAATGCAACTAGGGTTTACCAAAATAAAATCCAAACCAATAGGACACTAGGATGCAGGTCAAGGCAGATGAAGATGAAAGTTTTGGGCTCGAGCCTAGGCACACAAGCTGCAGGACTTGAACCAACAAAATCAACCCAGGTTGCATCTATTGGAAGATATGAGAATGCTAATACAATGTCAGGGTTATTTTTATTAGCTCAGACCGGGCAGAATTTTGCCTTCAGACTTTCAGATCACTTGGAGGAAGGTGTCCAAATATGAAGGGCCTGCAAAAGGTCAATTTGGTGAGGGGTCAGCTCCCAATGAATAAGATCTTATTTAAACTCTTGGTCTACAAAATAGTACCACCATTTTTCATTTGTATTTGGAATTCAGTGACGGAGCTAAACAAGTAAGGCCAATGGTGAGAGGAACATGAGTTTACAAAGTGGCTTTCTGAACTCCTCTTACTGGTAAGCTGCATATTTTGTCTTTGCTGGAGTTCGAGAACGTTTGGCAAGGCAATCTCTTGTGCAGTGATCAGCCTGGCTGCAGTAGAGACATAACTGCATTTCTTGCTGACGGACTCTTTTGGCTGGGGTTAGAGGCAGCTGGGCTCCTCGAACTTGTGTGGATTCTTCCTTGGATGATGGAGCACTAGGACCAGTAATTATGGATTGGTGGTGGATCAAAGAAGCAAATGTTGGGACATGGGTTTCTGATTGTAGGAGTTCTGGCCTGTTATTCATTTTCTTGTCCAGCTGAATGCACTGAGTGATTAAGTCTGGTAGGTTGCCCATTATATCTGTGATCTCTTCATTTTGGATTGGGTTATTCAGTCCCTCTTGCAATAAGTCGTTCTGGTTAGCTTCATTATAGCTCAGATTTTGAGCAAAGATCTGGGAAGTCATAGCATCATGATGAGAGATCTTGTCTCCTTTGTTGACCTTAACATTCATCAGAGTGCTCATTTCTTGTTGCATGGGCTCACCAAATGACTGCTGGAATTCAAGAACAAAGTTCTCATATTGCTCCAGTAGAGTACTCTGATTGGACTCAGATATGACCCCATGCTTTTGCATCTGCTGAGAAATGTATTCAAAAAAGTGCTTGACCTGGGCATCATCTGCAGGATTTGAAATCTTGAGTGTTGTCATGTAGGTAGTCACCTGAGCAAGAAAACCTGAGAGACTAGCAGGGTCACCATGAAACCTGGGGAGATGCTCAAGTACAGAGGACACAGGCATCATAGGGGTTTTCAGGACAGGCATGTCTTGCCTTCTTAAAGCAGTGCTATCCTCAGTAGGATGCTGCATTTGTGGCTGAAAAGTCAGATTGTCTCCACCCAGAAAGGAAGCTTCTACCTGTAAGGTAGGTGGGGATTCTGTGCACTTCTCCATTGTGTCTCCTGGAATCAGGTGGGACTGCATGGAATTTCAGTGCCAGTATTGAAGGCCAGTGGACAGACCGTAGTTTGCTCTGTGATCAGAGAGGCAGTGGCATTTGCAAATAGTCAAAGCTGTTAAATATGAAAAGTCACTAGAGGATGCTGAGAGTTGAGCTGGAGAGATGCCAGAAATTGTTGTCTGCTACTTAGTGCTGTCACATTTTCATGGAGAATGCCAATGTTCTGCATATTCAGAAGAAATATTAAATTAGAACACATAGAGGATTTGGAATTAAGAAGACATTATATATCCACAGTAATGTTTTTAGTTGTCTTACAAATATATGGACATTTAGGCTTTATGCTAATGCTTTGTTCTAAAATGGCTTTTGTCCTCAGAGGAATAAGATTTTAGAACTCAAACTCAGTGATCTTAGAGATGATCCCAGCCAAAATTTTTAATTTCATAGATAAGAAAACAGATTCAGAGAAACAAAGATGTCTGCTCAAGGTCACCCAGCTAGTTAATATCAGACCCCGTATGTTCATCAGGGATGTTTTCCAAAGTGTCACTTCCTACAGTATCACAAATGTGCTCATTTGCCCATAGTACTTGAGCATGATGATACTTCAGACTTTTTGCTACTGGAAATGTGACCTGGGGACAGAGTTCTTCAGCCTCATGTAGGAGGTTGTTAAACATATAGACTCCAATGTCCCATCCAAGAGCTAATTGGATCAGTTTTCAAACTTTAGCAAGATTCCCAAAGTGATTGGAATATGTATTGAAGTTTGGGAAAAACTTCTATGAGAGCATATTGTCTAAATCATAATAATTACTCACTGAATTTCAAACTCAGTACTCCAGGCCTATATTGCTGTGAGAATTATAATACTGTGATGATAGTTAATCATTTTTTCTGGCTACCATGTCCTTGTTTAAGGTCACATTTTGTTGCCATGGAAATAATTAGTACATCATAGGCAACATGAAGAGGTAAAATTGAGAATCTCACAAACAAGAACTGAATATTCTTAAAAGCATAAAGATCAAAATGTTCAACAGTTCTCCCAGCATTGATAACAAGAATGAAGCAACCAATAAAACTTAAAAATATTCCCTAAACATATGGCATGTCAGTTGAACTATTCTGCACTTCAGTTCCTGTCATTGCCCTTTCTTGTGGGGCACATTATTTAAATATATTTAAATTGGCCAATGATGGGCAAAAAATATATCACTGAATCTTCCAAAATATAAGTCTATTTGGGTGGGATGGCACATGTATATAATTCTAGCACTTGGGAGACTAAGGTAGGAGGATTGTGAGTTTGAAGTTGGTCTGGGCTACCTACTAAAGTCCCGGAAAGCCTAGGCTAGACAGTAAGACCCTTCTTCTAAATAAAAAATAAAATAAAAGAAAATAAAGAAAATAGCAAAGTCTTGGTTTTTTATGTTTCATTTAATGCTGCCTAGTATCCAGATACATGGAAAGAATTACTAGAAAACTGAAATGATATCAAACTAGGGGGTCAGGAACTAAGCCAAACACTAATGTGAATCATTCTTGAACATGAAGGATTTATTTTACTCTGTTTCCTTTTTTCAAAAAAAAAAAAAAAATGTTTAAAGCCGGGCATGGTGGCACATGCCTTTAATCCCAGCACTTGGGAGGCAGAGGTAGGAGGATCACCATGAGTTTGAGGCCACCCTGAGAATACAGAGTGAATTCCAGGTCAGCCTGAGCTAGAGTGAGACCCTACCTCGAAAAAACAAAAACAAAAAAAGTTTATTTTTATTTATTTATTAACAACATGGACACAGGGAGAAAGAGGCACCAGGGCCTCCAGCCACTGCAAATGAACTCCAGATGCATGCACCACCTTGTGCAGCTGGCTTATTGTGGGTACTGGGGAATCGAGTGGGGAATCGAGCCTCGAACTGGGGTCCTTAGGCATCACAGGGAAGCCTTTAACCACTAAGCCATCTCTCCAGCTCTAGTTTCCTTTTTTACCCTAATGAAAATGACTATGTTGCCTATGTCACAGGACTGTTGTGTCAATGTGATAATAGATAGAGGCACTAAGTAACAAAAATGAGAGGATTGATTCAAAAATGTTTTAAATGTAGCTAAACAATGACCAACTATGAGGTTTTATGTTCACTACACACTGTTAAAACAGGAAGAGATAATTGTACCTTCCTTTCATGATTACTTTCCATACCTCACCCTTCTAGAATCCTGTTCTACTGTCGGAACAACTTCTATTTTCCAGGTGCCCATCTATGACTTCTCTCCTGCTATTCCAGCTAGGTATCAACTAGTAGGAAGATAGTAAGATGTCAATTGTTATTAATGATTGGTTTATTTCCAGAAATTTATTTTATTCAGATGTCAATATACATAAAAAATTAATTCAGTCCAAATTATTAGCAAATCTGCTTTACTAATCGGGGGTTGATCCCACAAATCTGTAATTTCACAAGCTAGTCTTTTAATTTCTGATGTAGATGGTCTCTGGGCAATATACAACACTTTAAGGAATAAAGACATATTAGTAGTGACAGAGAGAATTATGGACAGAAAGTTGATATATTCAGACATAAGAAGTTGCTTCTCAAGTGACTATTCTACATTTGCTGTCTTTTCCAACCCCTCAACTCTTTCAGGTAGGAGAATGTAAGAGTTAAGTACCTAGGATGTACAGACAAATTAACACGGTTCAAAATTTTGGTTTGACCAAAAATTGGGTGACTCTGGGCAAGTTATTTATTCTCTTTGAAAATCAATATCCAAACTTTAAAAGTGAGATATTTTATACTGCCTGCTTTATAGTGTTTGTGATCATTAAATGAAATATAAAAATTAAAGCATTTTCATGCAGATGGCAAGTGCTCTATAAGTGTTAGTTATTATTTTTCTAAAGCCATAGTCTATTTTCTGTTTCATCATTAAAATTTAATATTTTTTCAGATTTTAGAAAGGTAACACAGAGTATTATTGTTTATTATATAACATTTCCAATAGTTTCTGGAGAAAAATCCCATAATTAAATCATTAAATTTTTAGCAGGAAAACGTCTGAATATTTATACGAAAAGGAATAAAAACTAAATTCATGTCAATTCAGGTCAAGTTTTTCTGACAAATGGATTTTGGCATCAAATTAATGAAAAGAATTACTTCCATCTTAGAGAGCTTTAGATTTCAGAACTGAAATAAAGGAGTATGAACCTCTAGCAAACTTTTCTTTTAATTGGAAGGATGTGCTTATAAAATTTCCTTTCTGTGTCTGCCTTCTGTCTTTGCTGTCTACACTCAATTTCAGATGTTTGTTGAGGTTTCCTGTTTCTGTGCAGAATTATATAGTCAAGGTGGCATGGCATTTAATATTCTTAATTATGCAGCACTGGTGAAACACTTGCTAAAATTGCAAGCATTAGCCCAAATGCAAAACATACAATGTCACCATCATCAATGACCATTGCTTAATCCCACAAAGAAAAATCTACCTTTGCCTTATAATTTGGAAAATATCTTTCCTTTTAGAGATCAATAGCCTTCTATTGGATTGTCCCTAGAGAATTCTGGGAGAATGACTGCCAGTCTGGAGAATCTAACCTCACAGAGAGATAGCAGAAACAGCAGGGATTTCAAATGCATAGGTTTAGAGGGTCAGTTTTGCATTACTGGACCAGATCTGATAAAGCTTCATAGACTTAAGCTTTTGCTTAGTAGGTAGATTTTTTTTTCTAGTACATAAACAAGAATAACAAATGAGTTTACTAAACTATTGCATACCATTTTGATACTTCCATTCATTTGACTCAAAGCCATGATGAATATTTTCACTGGGCACACATCATTCTAGAATCCTTTGAGACAACAGAAGGGCCTTGCTATAATTTGGAGATGGAATGTTCCTCAAAGGAACATGTGTTTAGAGCTTGGTCCTCGGCTTGGTACTATTGGAATGTGATGGAAACCTTTAAGCAGTAGGGCTTAGTAGGAGGCTTTATATCACTAGGGATAAGCTTTCCAAGAGAATACTGGATTCAAAGTCCTTCTTCTACCTCTTTATTTTTACTTATTGGCCTCCATGAGGCAATTAGCCTGCTATATCATGTACATCCATGAAGACATACTGGCGTCACAATGACACAAAGGCAACAATGCCAACTGTCCATAGACTGAAACCTCCAAAACTAGGAGCCAAATTTAGCCTTTCTTCTTTTCAGTTGATTATCTCATGCACATTTATAGTACCACAAACCTGAATAACATAGGCCTGACCTGCAGTACCATGTTTGTCAAAAAATAGCTTTATAAGCTTATACTATTTTTAATTTCAAGATATTCTTTATAATCATTGGAAGATTAGTTTTTTTCTGAGATCCTACAACCACCCAAAAGTGTTACATTTCTCATCCTTGAGCTTCAGAATGTAAAAGAAATTATGTGGCCATGAAAGCTAAATTGAGAAATAAATCTCCCTTCAAGGGTGATGAGAGGAGCATAGTATTTAGACTATTTAGACTTGTTTGGAGAGCTAGATAGGGTTTTACCTCTTCCACTATTTCATTTGACAACCTTGGACAAGTCACTCTTTCTCTCCAGGCCCAAGTTTCTTTATCTTCACAATGATTGTATTAGGATCCCTAAACTTTAGAACACATCAGAAATTCCGATGAAAAGGAGTTAGCAGGAGACTCAGGAAGAGAATTTTGTAGGAACTCCAGGTAATATTGAGGTAAGTGGTCCTTAGATTTGACATTGGAAGTATTGGTGACAGACAACACAAAGCTTCAACATTTGTCAGAAATTGTTAAGATGTAGGGTAGCTTAGCATCTCCTGGGAGTTTAATATGCAGAATCTTGGATTTAATTCATGGGGAGTAAAATTTATGGAGTCTGATTTGAGACCTGAGAATCTGAATTTTAAATAAATTGTACAATTGATTCTATTTCAGAGGTTTCATTTAACAATACTTTCAAGAAGCTCTAGGTGGAAGACTCTCTAAACAAACTATCTGTTTTAGCATTATTTACATTTTAGGCCTAATTATACAGTCCAGACTAGCCTGGTACTTCCTATGTAGCCCTGATTAGACCCAAAAGCATCCTGTTTCAGCTTCTTAAGTACTGGAATTTCATGTGTGTGTGTGTGCCACCATACCCTACTCTCTCTATATATTTTAAATATTTGTCCCCCAAAGCATACCCTACAGTGCATGATATGTGGATTACTGTCTTCCAAGACTGCTAATAGTGCCCCATGATTTCCACAAGAGTGGGTCAATGCAGGCCTGGTTTGGGTATGTAACATTCTGTTGGCTTAGAGAGAGTATAATTTGCAATTGAGGTGCTCCGGTCCTTGGGGATCTCTGGTACTCTTTGAAAGGATATGGCATTCTGTTCCATGCTGACTATGAATAACAGATAAGTTATCCACTTATGGCCATGTCAAAAATGCAGCAGTCCATCAGATGCAGTTGATTTCAATGTCATTATTGCTATGATCAAGAACAGACTTTCCTTTTATTTTCAATCTTTCTTCTACCTTAGTTGGATATATAACCTAGTTTATTGTGATGTTAACAGTGTTGTGTATATTCTATCACAGTTTCCTAGTTTTCCTCTATGGTGAGTCTTAGTTATATTAAAGAGCTCTACTTGCTTGAGCAGTATTCCTGCTGAATGAGTTTCACCTTCTACATGTACAGAGATTTAATTCTCTCAACTTGCTTCTGGGGTTGGGTAAAGGTCTCAGTCACTAAAGTGCCTACTGATTATGAATGAGAACCTGAGTTTGAATATCTAGCATCCACCTCAAAACTAGGCATGGGAACATGAATCTGTAATCCCAGATCTAGCCAGGTGGATGTGCTCCAGATTCAGTGAGAGACCCTATTTCAAAAACAGTAAGGTGGAGAGGGATTGAGGAAGAAATTCAAATTCAACCTGTGGTCTTCACACACATGTGTACACATGCGCATGTCATCTATATACAAAGTTGTGCCCATGCAAATATGAACATGTAGATCTGCAGATATCACACACACATATACATGCAAAAACCCAACTTTCATTATTTCAATTCTTTCTCATTGTAATTTTGCATTTTTGTCTAGTCATAAACCAAGCTACTGAGACATTAAGCCAAGTCAAGGAGCAAGGGAGAAGTTTGAAGTATTAACAATGGTCTCCAAATGATTCAGTATAACTTATTCTTTGAGACAAAGCAGCTATTTCAAGTTATAATTGATAGGGTGAGAATGGAGATGGAATGACTATCTCCATGAGAGAAGGTCTGAGTTCTATATCATTGGAAGATAAGCATTGCTAGAATTCATCCTCGTGGAGAGTTGGAACATGGAGTACAATATCAGATAAGAGGGAGGCATCAAAATATGATCTCCTATATTTTCCAATTCATAGGTTCTATAATCTGAGCACATAACTAAAACATGGCTGTGGAGCTGATTGCAATGTGCAATCTAGAATCTGACCTGCAGTTCTATAGAGAACCTGAATATTAACAACTGCACCTCTACCCCACAGTCACCATTCATGAGGAAGATGTGGTGGCTTACAGAGGTCCCTGTTTACCAATTTGAAGGCATTGTTCAGTTTCTGTGTCCCCAGTGCTCAAATCATTTCAAACTGTACATGGTGTTTCAAGTAAACAATTAGGACAAGAGTGAAAAAAATCTTATCTGTGGGTCCCCAATAGTCATAAAATGAGCCCTTTAAATTTGATGTAAAAGGTCTTCTCCTGCTTTTGTGCTCCCTGCTGTCCCTTTCATCTTTAATTCATTAAGCGTGAATCACTTAGTGCTAAACACCACTTGCAACTGATGAGCTGACAGAACCTAGTCCACTTAGATTCAAACATTTTTGCACTCCTGAGTCCCTTGGTGTTTGGGCAACATGCTTGCTGCCCTGCTCAAGGTGGAAAAAGCTTAATATAAACAACTTAGTACATATAATATTTTTTTATTGCAAGAAGTCTCGTAAAAGCCTCAAATTAGAAAAAGTTCCAACTTTACAGGTGAAGAATGTGAGCTGCAATAAATACAAATTCATTTAATCACGTTTAATACCCTTTGTGCTAAAGTCTAATCCCCAACCCTCCCCAGTTAGCCTTTCTATCCTTGCTAAGGCTTGATTAGTAGTGAATGAGTGATATAGGGATTATCAACTAGATAACAGCACTCAATATTTGGTACTTTACTGTTATTCCCCAAATAGTAATGTCTCACTCATGCACTGATTATTTTATGTTCTTTAAATATTTACCCTGCTCTTTCATTTATATTTTCAATAAACGGAAACAGACAAGGCACAATTTCAATATTCTCTCCAATTGATAAAGAAAAAGTTATTTAAAGAAATACAATTATTTAATATTTGATGTGGGACTTGAGTCCTCAACACGTGCATCTAACACAACTCTGTCCTTGAAAACATTTTGAAACAGTGAGAAAAAAATCTTGTGCTATGGAATGAGGTGGATTTTGGAGTAAAAAAAATCTCAGTGCAAATTTAAAACCAGTCAGTGAGACCTTGAGTAAGTTCTCTCTATATAGGCTTTAGATTTCATATTTATAAAAAATCTATGTCTCAAAAAGTTATATATATTTATAAACAGTTTTGAAAATCTAGGTAAGGTTTCTGGTATTTAACAGACACTAACAATAGAAACCATTTACAGTATCTTGTTTTGGGGGGGAAGGGGGTTCGAGGTAGGGTCTCACTCTAGCCCAGGCTGATCTGGAATTCACTATGTTGACTCAGGGTGGCCTTGAACTCATGGCGATCCTCCTACCTCTGCCTCCCCAAGTGCTGGGATTAAAGGCATGTGCCACCACGCCCGGCTTCATTTATAGTATCTTGTTTTCCACAGATAGTGGAAAGTTGCTAAACAAACATCCTTGTCAATAGTTTGTTCCTTTCTAGACACCCATGTTGTTCTGAAAAGGTGTTTCTGCTCAATTCTCTTCATGTGGAGCAAGCAAGAGCTTTAAAGTAAGTCATTTAATATATTATCTGGTATCTCTGCTTTGCAAACCATATCACTTGTAATTATTAGATGCCTGCATTTACTATTAAACTTAGTTCTATTTGATTAGATAGAAATGTCAAGTTTCATTTCTACATCCTCAGGGCCTAACACCATTCCTTGTATATAATAGAGATGCTTAGTAATTCTTTCTTGAATTTATAACATCTGTGCAGGGCATCCATAGACAGCACTAGCTATTAACAGAAGTGGTTTTACTGTTCTCAGTCCCTATATAGCTCCATTTAGTATTTGCTAATATGGGCAGAAACCCCAGCATTGTTCCAGTGCATCACAACATGTTTTCATATTACAGATGTATGAATTAACCAGATAGAAATATATCCGAAAACTGGTGACATGTATACTAATGCTCAGGAGGCAGATGTCCCAGCTCCATACAGTGACCTTAGCCAAAGCAGTGAGAAGAAGGAATGGATACTCTTGACTTGTGTTTTGTTTGGATGAGTAGGTAACTTAGTTTGTGACCACTCCCCCTCTTTACAATTACTGTGGTATCCTGAGCATCAAATGTATCTTTAAAACAGTGTCAATTTATGTAAAAATTGCCTGTAGCCATCACAGAAATTATAATAATTTAGGCAGAGATCCTTATTTTGTTGGATAGGAGATTTTTGTGCTTTGAAAACACACTTTGAGTTTAGAGAACTACATTTTAATTCTTTACTCTGCTAATAACCTGCCAAATTGTTATCTTTGCATGTCTTAGGAAATGTCTTTGTGATGGAAGAAATCATCCTAGTCCCACATTTCCCCTCATACTGGTGACTGGCTAGAGTAAGGAACTCATGAAAGTATCTGGTTTCTTGAAACAATCCATAAAGCTAGTGGAACATAATCTTTGTTCAATAGCATATCCATATGATACAGACCAAAGTAAGCAGATTATGGGCATCTGTCATGCAATATATTTACCTCCACAAAGGATACTGTATTATATATATATATATATATATATATATATATATATATATATATATATATATATATGTGTGTGTGTGTGTGTGTGTGTGTGTGTGTGTGTGTGTAACCCTGTGATCAGTATTAAACACATTAAAACTATAAAAAGTCCTAAGTAAGTATTATCTAGAAACTTGGGAAAAAATAAATGGAAATTAGTCCAGATGAGACTTATTTAAAGATGGTGTTTTAAACCATATTTAAATGATGAGAATTACTTACCTCTCATATGTTATGCCACACATTGAATAGAATGGGAAAAGATAAGGTAGAATCGGGTGGTATTCTCTAGGTATTCAACAATCATCAACCCTGGTTTTCCTTCCTTACTACTAGACATCTCCCTTTACTTTCATGACATTCATTAGCACTTTACATCAATTTAGGTAGAGCGCTGGACTCTACCATTTGCTTAGGCACAGACATTATTATTAAGTCTATTGATTCCTTTAAGCTTCATTTTGTAAGCCATAAAATGGGTCTATAATATTTACCACAGATGGTTGATCATTTCCTTTAATAAGTCTTTAGTAGATGTCTGTTTTATGACAGGCACTATGTTGGGCATTAAGAAATACTAATGAGCTTTCATGAAGCACAGACATTCTGGAATTACTAAAATAATACATAAACTGCTTATCTCAGTATCTGCTTCATAACATCCACTTAATAAGGGATATCTGTTGTTTTAATACTATTGAGATATGAGGAAATATTAATTATGAGTCTAGGCTCTGGAATCAGATCTGGATTTCAGTTCTGGTTTACAATAAGTAGCTCCTCTCTGAGAAGTTAGGCATTTTTTCAAACTTAACACATCTAAATTTTTTGACTATAATCATAACATTATGTAAGTTTGGGGGATATTCAAGTCTTCCTTCTTCTAGAGGCTAATAATTCAGGACATATGATAAAAAATAATATATCACCAGGCATGGTGGCTCAAGCCTTTAATCCCAGTACTCTGGAGGCTGAGGTAGGAGGCTTTCTATGAGTTTGAGGCCAGCCTGAGACTACAGAGTGAATTTCAGGTCAGCCTGGACTAGAGGAAGATCCTATCTCAAAAAAACAAACAAAAAAAATAGGACTGGAGAGATGGTTTAGTAGCTAAGCACTTGCCCTTTGTGGATCCTAGGGACCAAGCTTCAATTCCCCAGTACCAATGTGAGCCAGATACACAAGGCAGCGGTAGTACATGTGTCTGGAGTTCTAGAGTTCATTTACAGTGGCTACAGGTCATGGAACACCTATTCTCTCAATTTTCCACCTCTCTCAAATAATAAATACATAAAGTGGGATTTCTTTATAAAATAATAATAAAATAAAATGCCTTTCAAGGAAAAGCATCTCTCTAGCTGCTTGTAATTTGCAAGAGCAAAAAAGAAAGTAAATGGGAGAAGCATTGTCAGAAAGGACAATAATGTGTGACATTATAAGTATAGATATTTCAGAGAAAAGCCACTTTATATGCGATGAGCAAACAACTTCCTTGTTTACCTCTATCACTTGTGAGATAATGCTGCCACTTTACTTATGGTCATTGCTTAAAACAGAATTGAAATGTCCCCTTTGCAAAACCCTTCTAGCCTGAGCCCCAAACTGACAAAAGTAATGCCTACTTCTTTCATCTTGCTATTAGGTCATATTACCAATAAGATTTAGCTCTATTCCACCTACTTGTATTTCTGTGTCCTTATTGACCTCTTCATTCATGAAACTGCTATTATCAAATAGGGCTGAAATGAGACCTGACTCTATGAATAATGATGGCTTGAAAAATATCTGTTTCGTCAGGAGTGCAATTCATGTACAAAAAAATTAATACATTTGAAAAAATGCATCTAGTTAGCTTTAATAAATATAGATGTATCTGTGTAAACTCCACCACCTTGGCAATATAGAAGATTGTTATCAACCCCCCCAGATTCTACTTTGCAATCAATTTTCCTATCTTTGGCCCCAGACAACCACTAGACTTGCCTTTTCTAAGCATTTAATGTAAGTGGGACTATTCTGCCTTCTTTCACTTAGAATGTTTTCAAGGTTCACTTATATTGTGGTTCAATATTTTATTCTTTCTTTTTGTATATACATACATACATACATACATACATACATACATACATACATATATGTGTGTGTGTGTGTGTGTGTGTGTGTGTGTAAAATTGTAAGGATATACCACATTTTCCTTCATTTTATTTATGAATATTTGGTTTATTTGTAGTTTAAGGCCAATACAAATAAGTCCATATGAACATTTATGGACAATTCTGGCTGCATGTGCATTCTACTGATTGTCAACTTGACAGGACCTAAAATCACCTAGGAAATGAGCCTCTGAGTATGACTATCAGGGACTTATGTTGATTAGGTTGATTGAAGTGGGAAGACCCACCTTAACTGTGTGTGTGTTGTGGGTGTCCTGGAGTGGATAAAAAGGAGAACACTAGCTGAGCTCTGACCTTATTGCTCTCTGCTTCCTGATTGTGGATGCAGTGTGAATAGCTGCTTCCCCTCTATGATAGACTGGAACCTCAACTGTAAACTTAAATAAACCCTTCATTCACTAAGTCAGGTATTTAGTTATAGGAATGCATAAAGTAACTGATACATAAATTTATTGGAATACCCTTGACAAATAATAATGATAAATATTTAAGGTATATAGTATGTTTTGATATAAACATGCATGGTAAAATGCTTATCACAATCATTCCTTTTGATTCAATAACAAGGAATGTATTATGAGTTCAGTCTGTTTAACTTTATAAGAAAGTGTAAACTATTTCCTACAGTGACTGTCCCATTTTGCTTGAATACTCAGTAATTGTGTGTATTGCCATCATATGCTCTTGCCCAACACTTGGCATTTTTAGGCTTTGGACTTTATTTGTATGTTATTTTACAGATGGTCCTGAAGGCCACGAATCATTGGCTTTTTCCACTATTTGCTCTTGACTATCATCTCTATCTCTATGTCTTCTGAGAAGTGCTGTAAGACATAAGAGGAGAGTTTTATTAGGGGTAGGGATCAGAAAACCTACCTTTACATATTGTTCATGGGAACAGGAGATAGTCCAATTCTATGAAAAATAAGAATTACTAGTGTGGAAGAAACAAGGAAGTAACTTTGGAATTCATGTTAAGACAGAACATTCTAACAGTAGGAACTGCAAATGGAGTGGACATTTCCATTATGGAAGGAGGTCTGCATCACCTGAGATGGGATGAGCACTTCACAGGAATGTTTTGAAGCAAAGGCTTGTATCAGATAAAGGTTCAATGAATGTCCTCAACTATTTCTATGACAGTGTGAAGAAGATAGTAGATGATTTCTGAATTTGCCTTTCTGTACCCTATACTTTCACCTGACTTTTTCTGAACTCCAATTCCCAATATTCTAAAATACCACAAATGGCAGAAAAATCACCCATGATTGAGTAAATTGAAAGTTTCTCTTCCCTTGAGTTGTCTAAGTTGTAGTATATTCTCCAAAGAAGAGGGTCTGGTGGTGGAACTGCTGGCAAAACAACAGTCAGTAAGATGGTTTGGCTACAATTCTGTACCTCTCACCACTCCCATTATACACAGGACCTAGATTATAAACAAGTCTAACTACCGGCTAATAATGAAGGACTTAAGAGAAGTATAAAAGAATGAAATCAAAGCTTCCAAATATGGATTTCAAAGCAGGGCAGCAGATGAGAACTAACAAACTTCTTCTCAGCTTGGTTTTCACATCCGCATAGACCTGACTTTCAAAAATTGTCCATCTGCCAATGCTTTTTCTATCCAACACTCTCTAGCCCTGATATGGTACTGTATGTTTTTAGAATACTGCTTACTTCAACTGACAGCTTTTTTAATATACCCACCAGGAGTGATATATCTTTAATTCATATTCACACTTTAAGTGTTTGTCAGGCTGTCAAGAATTCCTGTCTTCCGTGAGGATATATTGTTGCAAAGGAAACTGGTTGTGACCTGCCAGCAGGCCTCAGGGATTCATTGTGCCAGAAGGCCTTCCATAACTATTCCATAGAAACTTGTCCCTAAGCCACATGATCTCTTTTCTTATCAAAACAACAACAAAAAGCCCCTCAAAAAGATCAGTAAGAAATTGCATCAAAATGATCTAGAGTTGAACCTGTGTTACCAAAGGGGACAAACCATGGGATCATATTTTTAGGGATGGCTAACATATTAGCCATCAAATGGGTTTGGGTCAATTTGTAGTATAATGAGATCTGTGTCCTCAAGTGCATTTGTGATTGGAGTGCAGGGTATTACAGGACACTTGTGTCCCTCTACTATTCTTTTTAAATTTTTTTTTATTTGTTTGACAGAGAAAGAGACAGAGAGAATGGGTGTGCCAGGGCCTCCAGCCACCGCAAATGATCTCCAGATTCATATGCCCCCTTGTGCATCTGGCTAACGTGGGTCCTGGGGAATTGAACCTGGGTCCTTTGGCTTTGCAGGCAAATGCCTTAACTGCTAAGCCATCCCTCCAGCCCTACTATTCTTTTTCTGCACATATTTTGGTTTTCAACTTAGCATACAAAGTGTGGACTTCATTATGTGACTTTTAATAGTTCTCATGTGCAAATGTATTTTCTAAGTACATTGACAGATTTTTTTTTTAAAAAATATGTATCTAGTATAAGAGTATTGTCTGAAAACATGAAGTTCTCTTGCTTTAGGTTTTTCCAGAAAGATGATTAAGACCATGAGAAAGATACTAAGGGAGTCTGAGTGAGTCTAAGGAAAAGAAGTATAATTCTTAATGTTTAACAATCCAATTATAAGCCACAGAGAATAAATTTTATAAATAGTGGTATAAATCATTATTTTGAGTAGCTTCTTCTGGTTTGGCCATTCACTGCAGAAGACACAGGAATACTGAATATTAGCTATTACCCTTACCATGAGTATGTAGTGTTTTGGTAGCAAAGCTATGTTCCAGTTTTCCTTATACAGTATCTTTGATTAGTAGCATTGATGTGGAGCTAATCTTCTAAAAGCCCTTGAGATTCTATCCGTAATAGATTAAGAACTGACATGAGAGGCTACAGATGTAACTGAGTGGTAGAGCATGTTCTTAGCACACATGATGCCTGTATTAAATCCTTATCAACAGTAAATAAGTGTTAGGGGCTCAGGTGTGTGCCTCAGTGGTAGATGCTGTGGCAGTATGTATAGGACTCTGAGTTCAATTCCCACTATAAAAGAACCAGTGTGAGTCAAGGTCTACTGAGGTGGACCATGAGGAGATTAAAAAGAAACTAATGGGCTTACAACCCTGATTCAGAGTTCCCCAAGAGTATTCATTTTTCAAGAGTTCATTTTTTATTTTTATTTTGATTTTACAGAGTGAGAGATGGACAGAGTGAGAGAACTGGTGCAACAGGTCCTTAGCCATTGCCATCGAGCTCCAGACACTTGCACTACCTAGTGGGCATGTGCTACCATGTGCTTGCCTCACCATTGTGTGTCTGGCTTTTGTGGGATCTGGAGAATTGAGCATGGCTCCTTAGGCTTCGCAGGCAAGTGCCTTATCTTCTAAGCCATCTCTCCAGCCCAAGAGTTCGTTATTTTAAAACTTACTAGATTTCATTATTCCTAAATGCTACAATTTAGATATGGGATATCTCACAAATGTGTTAGAGGTTTGCTCCTCAGTCTAGTAATGTTGAAATGCTAGACCCTTTTCTGTGGCAAGTCTTATTATAAAGTAATTAGGTCTTTGGAGGCACTTCACTTGGGATGAATTAAGAAGTTTGTGTGAGACCATAGTCAGCTCTTTTGAAAGTAGGTTGGTAAGAAAGAACAAGACAGAACCATCCCCACTCACTGGCTTTCTACTTTGCAAGACGTGATATCCCCTTGCATGCATAGTCATCATCACTCTGTATGCTGTAATATGATGTAGAAGATTAGACCAAACAGATGTGGCTACCTAATCTCGAAATTTCAGCATCCATAACTGTAAATGAAATAGTTTTGGAAAGTACCCACCATCACACACTCTGTTATAGGAATAGATAATGAACAAATAAAATCAGTGGCATGAATGGAGATGAGGAATGGGAGATAAATGGGGAATATATGGATGGTGAAGTAGAAGGTGGAGGAGAAACAACTAAAAGAAATTTTGTTTGAAAAATGTCATAATGTTACCTAATAGTTTGTATGTGTAGTTGTTTGAATAAAATGTCCACTTAGGCTCACATGTTTTGAATGCTTTCTTGTTACCTGGTGATAATGTGGTAAACTTCTGGAAGGTAGAGCCTTGCTGGAGGAGGTGTATTTTGGGGGACAGATCATGAGGTTTATTAGTCCAGCCCATGTGGTGTTTAGAAGTAGCTTATTATTGCCATTCCCACCTTGCTTCTCAAAATCACTACTAGAAGAGTCTTACAATATAGTAGGTATGGATGACTAAAAGGGCAACATATAAGAATCTCCATCATTGCTACCACCACTTACTGAGTATTTATTTTGATCCTAACATTATACTTCATTTACATCTTTAATTTTGTAAAATCCTAAAAATAACCTATGGATACCATTCTTATCATTTTACAGAGAAAGTAATTTATTTGGAAAGGGTATTTGGCTTTCCTAAGAATTTACAATGAATAAACTACAGAGCTCATCTGATCAAGAAGACTGAAAAACTTAATAAATTATATTGGACTGACTTATGGTGATTATCTGATAACAAATATACTGGAGTTGAGCAAAACTTATTAATTTGGGGAATGCATTGAGTTCCAAACTTGTTCCCTGCTGTGGTTTGGATGCTATTTGTTTCCTAAAAGTTCATATGCTAGAAACTCAGTCCTTACTATGGTGGTGGCAAGTTGGTGGAGCCAATACAAGTGGTGTCTAATGGAAAGTAGTTATGTAATGGGATTTCCACCCTCATGCATGGACTCATGCTGGTGTCATGAAGTGGTTTGAGTCTCATGACATTGAGTTAGTTCCAACTGGGTTGTTAAAAGGTGAGGCCCCACAAACTTTGTCTGTTTGGTACAGAGCCATTTCTTTTAATACTTTTCTGCAATGTTGTGACATAGATAAAGAAGTCCTCATCAGAACACTGGTGACATGTTGATTGGACTCACTGCCAACAGAATCATGAGCCAAATAATCCTCTTTATTTAATAATTGCCTTGTGTCATGTATTTTAATATAGCAACTCTAATCAGATTTAATATGTTCTTGCTGCATCTCTCTATTTTTTATCTTTCAGCTGATTCTTAGACTTTTTTCCCAAACAAAGTTTGGAAAACAAAGTTATAGAAAGTTTGGTTGGCTGAGATAGGAGAGTGGGTAGAATCATCTAGTACCCAACAAAAAATAAAGACCATGTATTTGGATTTAGTAAATTTGGAGGCTTTCCTATGAAGTTTGTTCAACATCTCCATATGCCACTATTAATATGTGAATGACATTGATTATTGTTTTTTTTATAAATGGCAAATCCAAAGAACAGCCTATCTACTATGGAGCTCAAAAGCTTTAAATACTATCTTGGTTAATATAATAGCTGTGTCTGTCAAAGAGACTCTGGGGATACCTCTGCCTTTGTCTGAGTCACAAGAAAATGGCCTAGTCAGTACATTGAATGGCTTATGTTGGGTCTAGAAGTCAAAGGGACAGGCTAAAAGTTACATAAAACAACAGGCCTTGGGTTACTGTATCATATCTGGGGTGCTAGAGAAACTAGTGGAAATTTACTCAGGAAATCCCTGATTAAAAAAAAAAATTCAAAAACAAAAATCAACCACTTCTGCCTTTCCAAATTGGAAGAAAAGTGATTTATCTGGGCTACCAATGATGTTTCTGGTTATTCCAAATATCCTATCGATTTGTATAAATTTACATGTAGAAGAGAACAACAAATCATATTTTATTTCAGAAATGCTATTTGGTGTTCCTGAGGACACTAGTAATTTTATGAGATCTATTGATTATTCTTAAAGTAATATATTTAGTCCTGAACTCACATGTGCATAGCTGAGAAGGCAAGGAGTCAGAACTTTCAATTATTGAGAAGTGGTTTTACTTCTTAGTTCAAGGAGGAGACTGGGGTTTTCCTTTCACATATCTATGCCTCTCCTGCATATCTGTTCTACCTCGCCTTCATAGTTTATCACCTGACATCTCTCGTTTTTATAGGGGAAATTTAACAAACTTCATTTAAAAAGAAAAAAAAAACCTCTTCCTTTTTTTAAATTTTAGTTATTTGCAAGCAGAAAGAGATAAGAGAGAAGAGAGAGAGAGAGAAAGAATGGGCATGACAGGAACTCTAGCTACTGCAAATGAACTCCAGATGCATGTGCCACTTTGTGCATTTGGCTTACTATGTAGGTACTGGGGAATTGAACCCAGGTCATTAGGCTTTGCAATCAAACACCTTAGCTGCTAAGCCATCTCTCCAGTCCAGAAAAAATAATCTCTTCTTATTTGTAATAAAACAATATGCAGAAGAATAAAATATTTGAAGATGAATGTCTGATAAATACCTTCTTTAAATGGATAAAAGAAATAAACAGAGAATATGGATTTAGATTAATAACCCAATGAATTCTATTATTTGGGGAATAAAGCTTAAAGGACAGATTTTAACTCTTTGTCTATGTTTTGTGGTAGTTTGAATGGCCCTGTAGACTCAGGTGTTTTATTAAGATTGAGATTGCAGCTTCAGCCCCTACCAGGCAGTCTCCTGTTACAGGGACCTTGTGACTAGAGGTGTATCTGAATTCCAGTCCAAAGGTATACAGACAGGTTTGAGCTCTTTGATGTTGGCTGACTGTTAGGTTCTTTATGTTAGGATCTGTGAAAGGGAAGCAGTTTCTTCTACCACGAATGGAACTTCACTTGGACCTGTAAGCTTGAAATAAATCCTTTCCTCCCCTAAACTATGTCTGGTTGGATATTCACCCCAGCAACCTTGGAACTGTCTATGACATGTCTTGATAACATCTCAAGATAATATCCCTTAACTCAGTTTGGATTTTTTTCTAGCTTCCTCCTCATATTGAATTTTCCTTCCCTCACCCTCTGAACCTTCCCCTTCCTTCTACCTCCTCCTCTAATAATGAAAATGAGTTCAAATACAAGGGAAGCTAATTACCAAAGATGTGTCATGAGGACATGAGAGTTTCTTAGCAATCACTTCTTTCACATTATTTCCCTTACAATAATATATTTCCCCACAATGAAAAAAAAACTCCCTCAAGATAGTAATGCTATTTCATAAAATGCTTATAAAGATAAGAATAGTAACTTTACAAAAGTTGTAACACAATGTCACAGCAATCTTGTAAATACTAAGTTTTCTCCTTTAGAAAACAACTGAATGGCTGGGCGTGGTGGTGCATGTCTTTAATCCCAGTACTGGGAGGCTGAGGCAAGAGGATTGCCCTGAGTTCAAGGCCACCCTGAGACTACAGAGTGGATTCCAGGTCAGCCTGAGCTAGAGTGAGGCCATACCTTGAAAAGAATGAAAAAAAAAGAAAAAAGAAAACAACTGAATGAAGCACATCAAACTTTGAATCAGAATATGTTCTAGAGCCAAGATTTAAAAAAAAAAATGTGCAAAGTAATGAAGGAGACTCAAGAGAAAGCTTGTTTCGTTTAGGTAGTTTCAGTTAGAGACAGGAACCCACAGCGAGAACCAGAGGATGCCACCCTGCCTTGGAAGGAATGGAACTCATGTCTGATCCAGTTTAATCACCAACTGTTGCAGCACTCCCTGTTGCCTCCACAGTCTACCATACTACCTAGGTGGGCTGACCTTTGAGTTAGCCCCCTTTGAATCTACAAACCAGTCAGTTCTTCCCCTTACATACCTGAGTCTCATGAAAGAATGTATTTTCAATCAGATATAAAGGTTTGTCCATGCTGATCTCTGTTCTCTCTCTGCCCTGTGATCTTTGCCTAGATACATGTAAGTCTGACTTTCCCCCACATAGCTAGACTGGTTGGGGGGGGCAGCAGAGCACTGCTTCTTGGCCTAGGTAGTTTTCTCCTTATCTTCTAATTATATTCCAAATTATATTTCAGGGTACCTTCCCACTTTAATTACATGTATGATTTTCCTCTAATCTGAGTCTACCACGTTTGTGTTTCCTTTAAACTCTAGACCTACCACATGGGAATTTCCTCTAATGTCTGGATCTGACACCTGTGTAACTTCTGTAAACTCTGGGTGACCATGGGTGGAACTCTTTTTTTTTTTTTTTTTTTTTTTGGAGAGAGACGCAGAGAGAGAGAGAGAGAGGAAGAGGAAGACAGATAGAGATGGGCACACCAGCAGCTTCTCAGCTGCTGTGAATGAAATCCAGATGCATGTGCCCCCTTGTGGTCAAGTGTGGCATTGTGCCCTTGCGTCACTTTGCATCTGGCTAAACGTGGGACTTGGACTTTGGAACCGCTGGAGATTGGAACCAACGTTCTTAGGCTTAGGAGGCAGGCGTCTTAAGTGCTAAGCCATCTCTCCAGCCCAGAACTCTTTTTACTACCCATTTCTCCCCTGAATTTCTTGGTCTATGTTTTGGGACTTTCTCTCCTATTCTTAAACCATCACAACTTATTCTTAACTTTCTTCCATGGGGAGCCTCAAGATGGATGCTGTGCTTTCCAAACGAGCGTGTGTTTCTTTTAAATCTCCCTATATCAGTTCTTAGGTTCTATCTTCTATGTGCTTGTGGCCCTACTCCAGACTCTTCCTAGACCTCTAGTTCTGTTAAATAGACCCAACAATTTATAATTTCTTGGTAAATAAACTTGATAATTCATAATTTATCCTTCTTGAGTCTGTGTTTATCAATTCTTTGTTTTTTTTAAATTCTTTGTTTTTAGGATAAGGATCAAAAATTGGGGTTTATAAGTTTGGGAGACCCCCTCCTGAGCCCCAAAATCTTGCAAAGGTATTTTGAGTTCAGAATGATGCTAGGTAGTTGTGATGGTGAAGTGGTAGCATGAAAGCTTTACTCAGGGATCTATGGAGCTGGTCATGGTGGCAACGCCAGCAATCCCATCACTTAAGAAGCAATAGTAAGTAAGTAACCTAGTAGT
This sequence comes from Orientallactaga sibirica, assembly GCA_036365145.1. Taxonomy (NCBI): domain Eukaryota; kingdom Metazoa; phylum Chordata; class Mammalia; order Rodentia; family Dipodidae; genus Orientallactaga; species Orientallactaga sibirica. Next base: position 8,006,300 of record JAEOAD010000057.1, read on the forward strand.
AGGGTAGAGTTGCAGAGCAGCCTGAGGTACATAGAGACTATAACACTCACTCTCACCTCAAAAGAGAAAGAAATCCATAGTAGAGTGTCAGACCACGGATAATAACCATATTTCTAAAATACAAGCTATACTTCTGTTTTCTAGTTTCACATGTAGCAAGTTTAAAAAGTAGCTCCTCATTCCTAAGAGCAAGTAAAAAATGAAAAACAAAGCCTGAAAAACCTAAACAATTTTAAAAATGTGGCAAAGAAGTAAGTTCTAATAAGGGCAAACAGCTATATCAGAGATGAAAACGACGTCGACGATGATAACAACAACGATGATGATGATGATGATGATGATGATGCAGACATAATTTGAACTTACCAAAGCAGAACTCTCCCTCAGAAACCTCCACCAGAACCAGTGCTGAGGATAAATCAAAGTCGAGTTATAATTGACAGATCACTGAAGGCCACATGTAGATAAACAAAAATTACACTTTGGGCACACTCACTTATAAGGACACCTCCAAGTGTTTGTGTACTGTGCTGTACCTCTAGCAGCTTCTCTCTGTTCTCACTTTGAAGATCAGGGAAAAATCCCCATGTGTTGTTATCAACCTGGGGAGGAGGAAAATAACCATTAAGAAATTCACTGGAACATTCAAGGTCCTTCTTATCAAAGCATGACTTGAGGAGAAACTATTTAACCAATCCTAATTTGCTGCATTTTTATCAGGGTTTGAGCTTCCTGAGTGACTGGGCATATACAAATTCAGGACCCTGTAGCTCTGTGAGTGAAAATAAATATCCAAATGAAGTTACTTCCAGGTAGAATAACAAACAAATCCATCCCATATGAGCCAAGCATTCTGCCTCGTGTAAGAGAAAATGAGAGGGAAAGAGGTGGGGGGGGGGAGAGAGACTGGTCAACTTTCCATCCCACAGGAATATGCTTTTTTAATTTTTTAAACTTTTTTTGAGGAAGGGTCTCACTCTAGCTTATGCTGACCTGGAATTCACTTTGTAGTCTCAGGTTGGCCTCGAAGTAAAAGTGATCCCCCTACCTCTGCCTCCTGAATGCTGGGATTAAAGGCATGCACCACCATGTCTGGCAAGAATATGCTTTTGAAAAGATTGAGAACTACTCATAAAACTATAGAATGTTTCATCACCCTCAACACCTTACCACTATATTATAAAAGAACTGCTTTACCCAGTTTGTTTTATCCAATACATTATGTCTTCTTTTCAGCATAAAAATACAAGGCATACTTAAAAGTCTCAAATTTTTAGAGAACAAAATTGTATTTGAGATAGTGCCTGAACTGGCAGGAATGTTGATTATTAGAGCTGAAATGTCATACAACCTCTGATTATCATAACAAAGGCTTTAATGGGAAAAAGTAGATGGCATGCAAAAGTAAAAGCATATTGGTTATGTCAGCAGAGACCAAAACTCTAAAATATAATGAAATAGAGATGTTATAGATAATCTACATCATAACAAGCAGGACAAATGTCACATGCTTTCATATGTGTTAAGCTAAACAAGTAGCTCTTATACAAATAAAATATTGATTATGAGAAGCTGGGGCTTGTTGAGCAGAGAGAGGATGGTTAGCATGTGCAGTGGTGCAATCTGACAGAGGGAATAACTTTGAATGTCTGGAAGCATAGTAATAGAACTATGAGGGACAACATTCAATTGTATATATCAAAATAGCTAGTAGGCAAAAGTTTGAATGGCCCAACACAAAGAAATTGAAAATGTTTAAAGATGAATGATATGCAATTTACTCTGATTATTATACATTATATAGATGAATTAAAATATCTCAAATTACCTCATAAATATATACACTCATTGCATATGGTTTAACAGCAAAAAATTGAAAACATACTGAATACTAATGAGGAATGCTTTTGCTGGGCTAATTCACAGACTTAACCTAGGTGGGGAAAGAAGCTTCATTATATGGTAGTAGAAAATTCCAAAGATGAAAAGCCAAAAGTGATTTCAAAAAATCATACCAGACGACACAAAAAGCATGTGACAACCAAAAGACACATAATATGCATGCGGTGGGACTTTGAGAAAGAAAAAATAGAAACAGTATTTGAAAGTATAATGACTGAGCGATTTCCACAAATTAATGTCAAGCTTTAAACTACAGATCTAGTAAAATTAAAGAACATCAATCAAGAAAGTGCCCCAATCCGCTGATACAAAGACATATCATCCTAAATGTCCAGGAAATCAAAGGTAAATACAACTTTTGAAAGAAGAGGGGAAAATCATACAGTAACAAGGAATTATAGTGTACTGCTCAGAAAACGTACCAGTTAGAAGGCAAAATTACAGAGAATAAGTGATTACTGTGTGGTCATCCCTAAACAGGACATCTAATCTATCTCATACATGGGTCAGGAAACCTCCTGAAGAGTGTGAAAAGAAAATACAGGCAGGAGGATAAGGAGGAGCACTATGGAATGTTTTCTTCTGGGTATTATATGGCCATTACACTCTTGAACTCACAGCAGCTGTGGTTTCCTACACAAATCTGAGTGATCAGCATTTCAAAGATGGGGGAAAGGTTCATGAGATCTCACATCTCCTAGTTTAGCTAGTGGCAGCTGGAAGACAGGGAGGCATGTTCTTCCTTGCTACGGCAACAGTCAAATTGTCTAGTCCACACTAAATTATCTCCCACTTATCATGCAAGTGTACCTAATTTAATTCAATGGGTCAAAAAAGGCATGAAAGTAAGATGAAGATTAATGCAGAAGAAGAGTGTTAATGGGAAGGGGAGAGGACTATGAAAGAACAGTTGGGGAAATCAGATCAAAGCACTCTATACACATGCATGAAAGTGTCAAAAAGTTTAAAGGGATGCTTATCCCCTTTAACCTATGCTGATCTCACTCTCCATTGGAGAATCTGTTTTTCTTTTTCTGAAGACAACAAGAACCAAAGACACCCAAAATCTATCAACAAGACAAGAAAAGATAGCTGACTCCCTGGCAGGAGATGAAACACCCCTACCACATCAGCCATGGCCCAGCTGAAATCACGAGGAACTGGCGAGATGAACAAGAGTGCTGCTTCCACAACAAACCTGACAACCTGTGCTAGGGAGATGGAGACAGACACTGAAGATACTTAAAACACACCAAAGCAGAAATCCAGAAATTGCTGAGAACACAGCACTAAAGTAGACTTATACACACCCAATATGGCACGGGGAATTTGCAGAAGACGTGGTGGAAAGATTGTAAGGGCCACAAAGTGGGAGCATATATCCAGAGGCATTGCCCCCTCCCCAGTGACTGACTGCTGTTCTCATAACTCATAACCCACAATCCTGAGGTGAATACCAGAAATCCCACAGAGGAGAGCCCTCATTGGAATGGGGGCAGGGAGGAGGAAAATGATGGTACCAACACATGATGTGTCTATACAAAGTTTTTACTTTATAAAAAAAAATAGGGCCGGAGAGACGGCTTAGCAGTTAAGGCACTTGCCTGTGAAGCCTAAGGACCCAGGTTCGATTCCCTAAGTCCTTAGTCAGATGCAGAAGGTGGTACATGCGTCTGGAGTTCGTTTATGGTGGCTGGAGGCCCTGGTGTTCCCATTATCTCTCTCTCTCTCCACCTCTCAAATAAATAAATAAACACACAAATAAAATTTTAAGAAATTATAAAGAAAAGAAAACATGATAGTAAGGAGAGATGGAATTTTTATTAAGAGAAAAATCTCACAAAGAACTTAGACCTACAAAATTATTTTTCAAAAATGAATGAAGCCTGGTGGGAATGTTCAATGGTTAAAGGTACTTGTTAACAAAGCTTAACGATCTAGGTTTTAATCCCAGTACACATGTAAAGCCAGATGCACAAAGTGGCACATACGTCTAGAGTTTATTTGCAGTGGCAAAAGGCCCTGGCATGCCCATTCCCTCTCTGTCATTCTTTGTCTGTCACTTTGCTGCAAATAAATGAATAAAAAAATGACTTTTAAAAGATAAATTATTTCTCAAGCAAAAATTGGCATTTATTGGCAGAAAATCTGCTTGTGAAAAATGCTGAATAACATTGTCAGAGAGAAGGAAAATAGTTGTCAAAATCTTAGAACTATAAAATGAAAGGAAGAATATCACAGGAGTTAAGTGAAGATCAAATAAAACCGTTGATTTTTTTTTAATTTACTTGATCTAATATTAAATAGTCCGTTCAAAATAGTAATAGCAACATTTTTTCTATTATGCATGTTTATGCAGGTTTATATATAAGTAACATTAATGAAAACACTGATTCAAGGAATGAGAGGAGAAATTAGATATGTTGACTATCTTGCTATCATCACGTACTAAACCTGTTTTTAAAGTGGTATACTGTTGTTTGGATCTGGACTTGAATCATGGGAATATGTATTACAAACCAATGTAACCACAGGGAAAAAAAACATTTAAAATATTACTAAATAAAATAAGAGAGGGAAAGGACTTATGTGTATCAGAGTTTTGAGAATTATAACTTAAAACAACTACTACTGCATGCCTATTAAAATGACTAAAACTCTCTCTCTCTCTGCCTCTTTCTTGCTCTCAAATAAATAAATTAATTAAAAATAAAATTTAAAAAGGGCTGGAGAGATGGCTTAGCAGTTAAGGCACTTGCCTGCAAAGCCAAAGGACCTCGGTTCGATTCCCCAGGAGTCACATAAGCCAGATGCACAAGGGGGCACATGCATCTGGAGTTCGTTTGCAGTGGCTGGAGGTCCTGGTGCGCCCATTCTCTCTGTCTCTCAAATAAATAAATAAATACATAAAAATAAAAAATAAAATGACTAAAACTACAAATGCTGACAATACCAGGATATAGAGCATTAGAAATTGTTATTCTTTATGGGTGGGAATGCACATTGCTAGGGCCACTTTTTAAATTATTTTATTTTATTTATATTTATTTGAGAGAGAGAGAGAGAGAGAGAGATACAGAAATAGGAAGAGAGAGAGAGAGAGAGAAGGGGAGAGAATAGGTGTGCCAGGACCTCCAGCAATTGCAAATCAACTCCAGATGCGTGCTCTTCCTTATGCATCTGGCTTGTGGGTCCTAGGGAGTTGAACCTGGATCCTTTGGCTTTGTAGGCAAGCACCTTAACCATTAAGTCATCTTTCCAGCCCCACTAGGGCCACTTTTAAAGACAGTTTGACACTTTACTATAAAACTCAGCATCCTCTTATCTTATGAGCTGAGAATTGCTTTCATTGGTATTTTACCAAAGAAGTAAAAAAGCTATATCAATACAAAAGCTTGCACATGGATTTTTTAGCATATTTTTTACTCTAATATAAACCATGGACTTTGGGTGATAAGGATGTGTTAATGTAGGTCTATTGATCATAACAAATGCACAAAGCAGTGTGGGATGCTGATAGAAAAGGAGGCTGGGTGTGGAGAGTGAGTATAGGGAACTACTTGTTCTTCCTGCTCAATTCTACTATGAATCTAAACTACTATGAACAATAAAGAGGATTAGTAATCATTAAGTAAATACAAGTAAAACTAGTAATGAGATGTCATGTCACACAATTAGAATTGTTATTGTCAAAAAGGCAAAAAACGAACACTAATGGAGATACAAATAAAGAGGAATTCTTATGCACTATTGATGAGAATATAAATTAGTGCAGCCATTAAGGAAAACAGTATGGTGAATCCTGTAAAGAAAAAGAAAACTTAAAAGGGTAATGGTCCTTAGCACTATGAAAACAAGCTACCTAAAATAGAATTATCATACGATTAGTTGTCCTACTTCTGGATGTATATCCAAAGAAACTAAATTGGTATGTTGAAGAGACATTTGCATTTCCATGTCCATTATAGCACTATTCACAACAGCCAAGAAATGGAATCAACTGAGTTATACATTGGTGGGTGAAGGATAGAGCCATTAAACAGAAGAATGAAATCCTAACACTTTGGCAAAATGTATGGAACTGGAGGGCATTATGGTATGTGAAAAAATGTGAACACAACAAGACAAATACTGCATGCTTTCATTCGTTTAAGCCAAAAAGGTTACTATCATTGAAGAAAGTCAAATGAAGATTATCAGAGTCTGGGGAAGGAAGGAGATGGGGAGAATACAAGGACTTTGGCTAATGGGTGTAAAATAACAGTTAGGAAAAAAATAAGTTCTAGTCTTTTGCAGTATACCAATGATTATAGCTTACAACAATTTTTATTTATTTTCAAAGAACTCTAGGGGAGAAGCTCGAAGTACCCCTGCAAAAATGATGCTTGCTTAAGGGCATATATATGCAAATTATCCTCATTTATCATTTACACATTATACACATAAATTGAATCATCACACTGTACCTCATCTATATGTATGATTGTCATCTGCCAATAAAAATTTAAAACTTCAAGCATACACAGAGTATGTTTTGTTTTATAAAAATAACTTCATTAGAAGTATATTTTTAACATACTTTATTTTTTGGCCTAACTGCTCAACACTCTAGGAAAAAAGAAAACCAAAGCAATTTAAAATCTCGTTCCTAGGTGAACATGATGGCATTAGTGCTTTTAACCTGCCTCTCACATGGGGATCTTTTGTTAAATTGCTACCCAGTCGTTTCAGACTGGTTGCAACCTTAGCAGCACTATGCCCATGGAAGATGCATGCCCTGGGCACAAATCCAAAAAGGTCATTAACCACAACCCCACATGTAACAGTTGTCAAAAGATTTATTTTCAACCTCCTCACACAATGATAATCAACCTTTATGTTTTCCAATGAGTGTTTTGCAATGCCTGTGAACATTTCTATAACTCAGAGTCCCAAAAGATAAATCAGATGATGTGTAGCCAGACCAAGGAGAATGTCTTAATGGAAATAATTCTGTCAAAGCCACAGCTCCCCAAGGACATTAAAAATAACCATATATTTGCTGCCTTGTAAATAGTGTACACATAAAAGATTTTTCATCAGCATATTCAATAGAATGTCCTAGGGTTGTTATAACCAGACTATAGCTAATTTATACCTTTTCATTTATAATAATTCTGTATATTTCATATCATAATTGAATACTTAATTCCTTGTGTATTTTCATGGTTGATTCTCATTATTATGCAAAGAAAGTTCACAAAATGATCCCAGACAATGGGTATACAAAATAAAGACTGGTTTCATCAATGAGCACTGAGCATCCAGATTTAAAAAATAAACCTAAGTAGAGGGGGAAACATGGCAAGCTGAATCAATACAAATCAAGGCCAGGTTCAGCATTTGGTGATTTTACATAAGAAATATTGGATAAGCATAGTCCCAGAACTTGGGCAGGAAGTCAATTTATAACTATACTGGCTTGAATCAAATAGCAATATGAAGCCAGAGAATATAAGACATATGCTGTCTTTTAAAAAGAAACTCTTGAGTTATACAGATGGCTTAGCGGTTAATGACTTGCCTGCAAAGCTAAAGGACCAAGGTTCAATTCCCAAGAACCCAGGTAAAGCCAGATGCACAAGATGGCACTTGCGTCTGGGGTTCGTTTGCAGTGGCTGGAGGCCCTAGTGTGTCCATTCTCTCTGTATCTGCCTTTTTCTCTCTCCTCTCAAATAAATAAATAAACAAAGCATTTAAAAAATCTTGCTTCATTCATTCAATCAACACCATTTTATCAACATTAAGGAAGTCCTTGAGAAATGACTGTGGAACTCTAGGAAACAAAATAGCGTGAAACCACTTGGATAGATGACCTAAGCACTCTTGGAATGAAGTGTTAAGCAGTAAATTGTAAGAATCTCTGCTTCCTTTCCTATCAAAAGACTGACTACTAGTTTATGTCCATGTCTAAGGATTTGTGATAGACAACAACTTGCTTAGTTTTCATACATCCATAATCAAAATTATTGGCCAAGTCCTGCTGTGTACTGATTTGATCACCAGACACATAGTTCAAAAGCAAGTCAATCCATTCTTCTAAGTTTTATGAAAAGAGGTTTCTAGAATTAAAATCCAAAAAAGCATCCCTACAAAATAAAATAACAGAAAAACTTGCCTGTAAAGTAATTACCTAATCTAAATATCCTATTGAGCTGAACTAATTCTAGCCAGCCCAGCTGTGTGTGAGGCAAAATAATTAATAGTGGCACAGGATGAAAGAATCCAAAAAGGAAATGAATCATTTACCATGTTTTCAAGAAGCCACTTGACAAGTATTACTTATATCCATTATACAGACGGGGAAGCTGAAATTCAAGGAGAACTGTAAGGATACAGAGACAAAACTGAGGCTGGGCGTGTTGGCGCACGCCTTTAATCCCAGCACTTGGGAGGCAGAGGTAGGAGGATTGCCATGAGTTCGAGGCCACCCTGAGACTACATAGTGAATTCCAGGTCAGCCTGGGCTGTAGTGAAACCCTACCTCAAAACAAAACAAAACAAAACAAAAAAACTGAAAGCCGGGTCCATTTTTTAAACCAGAATATGATTCTCTTTTTGTTTCAATGCAATTCACCCTTAAAAGGAAGAACTGAAAAAATTGTTATTTTATATGCAAAATCTAAACTCTCATGAGTTTATTCTTTTAGGGGTTTATGTTTAACATCATTCCTAAGGCTTTTGAAGGCTAAGATGAACATGTTTGTATGCAGGACCAATTTTAGTAGATTTAGGGTTTGTTAGTGATAAAGTTGAGTTATTGATGGGTCTGGTATACCAGAAAAACAATGGAAGATTACACCAGGAATAGAAGCATCCATAGTTGAGTAACATTGACTTACTACAGATATATTTATTAGTAGAGCTTTCTTTCTATGATGTTCTTTATCCCTCTGTTCACCAATAATATTTGTACTCTGGGTCATAGATAGCAAATAGGCTTCTGTTCAAATGCTGAATTCAATCCATTGTTAGTGGCCATTTGAAGTAACATATGAGATTGAGTCCAGGTATAAGAGATAATTCTGTGATCAATTTGCAATGTTTTCCATGGGCAGAAGAATGAGAAGGGGCAGTACCCTAGATAGGCATTTTTAGCTCTCAGGTGGGCATGGAACACATGAAAACTGATCAGATAATAAGACAGTTTTACAGAAGAATTAGCTAAGTTTGTCTATTAGTAAGGATTCTCTGGAAGTGAATCAGGAAAAAAAATATGGGTGTCCTTTCTCTTAGCTCTTATTCAATATAATGCTCGGTCTATTAAAGCAATGAGACAAGAGAAAGAGATAAAGGAATGAAACAGAAAAAGAAGTGATTTTATCCCTATTTTCACAGTGCATAGTCCTATACATAAAATCCCTAAAGATTTCTCTAGAATATACCTAGATCTGATAAATACTTTGACCAATGTTGCAAGATATAAAATTAACACACAAAACTCAGTAGCTTTTCTGTATACCAAGACTGAACTTCTCAAGAAATAAATCAGAAAAAAATAATAGCTTAAAAAATAAAATCTCAGGCTGGAGAGATGGCAAAGCAGTTAAGCACTTGCCTGTGAAGCCTAAAGACCCTGGTTCGAGGCTCGATTCCTCAGTACCCACGTAAGCCAGATGCACGAGGTGGAGCATGAATCTGGAGTTTTTTTGCAGTGGCTGGAGGCCCTGGTGCACCCATTCTCTCTCTCTCTCTCTCTCTCTCTCTCTCTCTCTCTCTGCCTCTTTCTCTGTCGCTCTCAAATAAATAAATAAAACATAAACAAAAAATTATTTAAAAATAGAAAAATAAAATCTCTAACAATACACTTAATGAAGGAGGGGAAAGATGTCTGCAATGAAAACTCTTTGCCAAGTATATATTAGATAGGGCTTTAATATCTAAACTGTCTAAAGAATTACAAAAATTAAATACCAAGAAACCAAATCATCCATTCAATAGAAATGCTGATTAACTGAATGGATAGTTCTCAAAAGAGTACATGGCTCAGGAAAATTCGCAGAAGAGGGGGCAAAAAGATTGTTAGAGCTGTGAGTTGGGTCATTATATACAGAGTCATTGCCTCTCCTGCATAACTGATGATGGCTACCCCCATAAGGCAAAAGCCACATTACCCATTGGTGGAGGATAGAGAGAAGGCTAACAATGGTACCATCATGGCTGTATATATATTATATACATAACTAATAAAAAATTTAAAAAGAGTACATATAAATGGCCAGTAAACATTCAGAAAAAGTATTCAAATCCTTAGCTATTAGTGAAATGCAAATTAAAACTACTTTGATATTCCATTTCACCCTATTCAGAATGGCTATCATAAAAAAAAAAGATAACAAATGCTGACAAGTGGGTGGGCAAAGAGGAACCCTTATATACTGCTGGTGGGAGTGCAAACTGCTGCAATCACTATGGAAATCACTGTGGAGTTTTTTCAAAAAATTGAAAAACATAACTCTCTTATGACCCAACTATACCACATATATATGTGTGTGTATATACATAAAGGACTCTAAGCCAGCAGACCACGGAGATAATGTCCCAGACATATTTATTGCTAATGCAAGCCCCATTACTTGCAAATGGAAGCAGCCTACCTGTCCAACACTAGGTGAACGGATTTAAAAACTGTGGTATATAAACATAATGGAACAATATTCAGTGAGTGTAAAAAAGAAAGAAATGACATTTATAGGAAAATGAAGAAACTGGAAATCATGTTAAGAGAAGTAAGCCAGATTCAGAAAGGTAAAAACTGCATATTTTCTCTTTTATGCAGAATATAAATTTAAATTTGTATATTGTGTAAAGAGGTGTGTAGGGTATGAAACTAGAAAAGGGACCATGAAAAGGGAAAAAAGAGATCTTAAATGAAGAGTAAGGAGACAAAAGTGAGGGCAATGGAATACATATGACAGGAAAGCAGAAGAGGTGAGAAAGTGGAGCAGAAAGAGGAAGGAGATGGATGGCAAAGAGGATGCACTCAAAGTAAAATGACACATAGAAATGATAATGTCACAATGAAACATATTGCTTTTATATGGTAGCTTAAATAATAAGTAAAATAAAAGAGAGATACCACATGGCAAGAAAGGAAGCCAGAGACTGGAGGAGATTCTTGTTCTTTCCCTTATAAAGCCCACCCTTGGCTGATGTTCCCACAATCACTAAAGTAGGCCTTCTAAGGGCAGTGGCCCCACTGTCCTAATCACCTTGCAGTAGGTGCTTCCTCTTAAAGGTTTCACCATCTGTACAATATCACACTGATGAAAAGCCTCTAGTATATTCCCATACCATAGTGCTGCATTAACTTGTACTGCGGAGATGTAAACAAATGTCTATCAACCCAGATAGGTCACCCACAACAGACCAAAGAACCAGTTAGTTTATTGGGGTTACTACTAGGGTTGTGGGTAAGAAAAGAGTATGAATAACTCAAGGCAGCCACATCACAAAAAGCCCACCCCAGAATAGATGACGGCTTACAGAAGCCGTATCTCCGGAGTTCACTGCACCATTTGTAGGCTACTCAACTGGTCTTAGAGTTGAACTTCTTCCAAGCAGAACTTCTTATAAAACCTTGGGGAGTGGGCCTTATGAACTTTGAAGCTTATAAATTTCAGGAACTTCTGACACCTGTGAGGTTCCAAGGCTTATGTCTTGAGCCTTTATAGTCTAACAAGCCACCCTCCAGGGTGAAATGTTTCAACTCAGGTAAATTGCTACAAAAACAGCATTCACCAACCATTTCATTAACACAATGTCCTCCCTGTCCCATGAACACTGAATCAGTTATAAGAACTTATCCAGATAACCCCAGGAATGAGGAGAAATATAACAGGGTTAGCCCATTTCTAATCCTTTCTTAGAATTTTGGGGGATTCACCAAGAACTTCATAAGAAAACTAAAGACAGCCTATGTCTTCTTAGAGAAGAAACTCCCATTTTGGGGTGTGAGTGTAATTTATTCTGCTTTGGAGCCCTACACTGTAATATTTTACATTCTGTAACAGGGTGAGGACATTGGTTTGATGATTTTTTTTTTTTTTTGCTAAAGCTCCCATTGTTTCATGGTGTATGGTAGCCTGGTTTGCATCTGTTCTAATTGCCAAAAATTTTACCTTCCTCTGTAGAGTCTTTACAAAGACAATAGACAGGAAACAATAAATGTGATGCTTTGAATGAAATGTTCCTCATAGGCTCATTTGTTTTGAATACTTGATCCTCAGCTAGTGGCAATTTAGGGAGGTAGAGCCTTGCTGGGAAAGATGTGATGATGGAGTCAAAATTTAGGGTGCTATAACTCAGCTCCTTCTTAGCAGAGCTCAGCTAACTCTTGCTGCTTCTTCCCAACTGCTGTCACAAGATGTGATGCCCAGCCTCTGCTCTTCCATGGCAAGATGAAACTTCAGCTCAAGACTGTAAACTGAAATAAAACCTTTTCTTTTGTAAGCTACTTCTAGTCAGATGTTTTGTCCCAGCAAGGAGAAGGTATCTGAAATAATAACAATATCCTTCCTCATGACAATAATTTTAGTGCCTTCAGCATTGCAGAGTGAGGCCATATGTGGTGGATTGAATTAGGTGCCCCTCAAAACTCATGGTCCACAGCTGATGGAAATTTGGAAATTGAAGCTTTGCTGGAGTGGGTGTGTTGATATGGGTGGGCTAATGGGTGCTATAACTAGTTTTCCCTTGCTGGTATTTGGAACACTCTTCTGCTGTTGTTGTCTACATGATACTGGCCAGTTTGATGTACAAACTCATCTGATATTACATTTTCTCCTGTCATCATGGAGTTTCCCCTAAGGTCTGCAAGGCAAAAACAAACCCTTTCATCCCATCAGATACAGGTACTTTCTGCCAGCAACAAGAAGGTAACTGCAAAACCATAGCTTTCACCTGGTTGGAGAAATTAATTTCTGAATAACTATATTTTACCTTTTAATAGAATTTTGTTTTATTCCAAGTGGCTTCTATGCTTTTATTTTTATTTATTCTGGAAACATAGCCAAGATAAACTCCATTGTCCTTCCTTCATCTATGAAGAAGCTCAAACATAAAAACATAATATCCTAACATGGACATGGTGGTGCATGCCTGTAATCCCAGCATTCAGGAGGATGAAGCAGGAGAATCGGTAGTTCAAAGTCATCCTTAGCTCCACAGAATATTTGAGACTATCCTGGACTAAATGACACCTAGTCTCAAAACATCAGTAACAAGAAGAAATAGTAATAATTAATAATGATGGTGTCCTTTAAAATAGAAGAAAAATTAGAATTTGGATACATCAACATTGTGGACAATCTATGGCATCACATAGCTTGAAAAAATAGGGACATGTTGCTCCTCCTTCCCTAGACACTCCAGTATTGTATACTATTTTTTGTTATTGCTTTGTTTCGTTTATCACTTACATGGCTCTGAAGCTCCAAGAGTTCAGGCTGATGGATAGCTATTTAGATTTTATTGGACATTTGGGTAATCCATGAAAGGATTTTTTTAGGATGCATGGTACTGGTTTGTTTACCATACTAAGTGTTAATAATACTCTTCTGTATCTAGTAGCCAATAATACCTAACAGTTACCCACTTCTTTTCTTGAAACAAGAAGAGTGCTTAGTACTTTCAAGAATGATTTCATTTACTCTGCTAATGAACATTTGATATATGTGCTATCTTTATCCTTCATTGTTATGCGCTACCTACCCAGTAGTGCAATATTAGAGACATTCGAGGACACAAAGACTGCTATAAAGAAGTTAGTTGATTCATCACATGCATTTCTTTCCCTAGCTCTGTTTCATGCATATTTTAACAGGTTTTTGATATAGAACACATGATAAAATTCAGCCATGAAAGGTACGCACACAACACTTTTAGAATATTCACAGCATTGTGAAGTTTTATCCACACTCAATTTTAGAACTTACCATTATTCTCCAAAATAACAACCCTCTTTGTTGTAGTGTTTTGTTTTAATGTAGTAGAGAGTGGAATCTGGCCTGATTCCAATTCTTTCTCAGCCAGACTTGTAACAGAGATCAAAGACATGTATGCCATAAATAATATTTAAAAATGATAAATTAACTATGGAAGGGACCATTAAAGGAACCTACAACTTAAGAATGGGAAGGGCAGGAGAGATGGATAAAGAATTTGCCACACAAGCCTGAGTATTGTAGTTCAGTACTTCACAGACCACACATAAAGAGCTGAAAGCTATGACAAGCTTCTCTAATCCCAGCAGTCTGTTTGTTAGACAGGAAGTAAGGATGGGAAATTTTCCAGGAGACTCTTGGTGTGTGCAATGCACAACTTCATGGTTAATACCAGCAATCCCACTAAGGGGGACCTTCAGTGGAGTGGGGACAGGGAAGAAGGAAATGATGATACCAACATATTATGTGTCCATACAAAGTGTCTACATAATAATAATAATAAATTTTTAAAAATTTAAAAGAACAACAGAGTGTGATGGAAAGAAATCTTATCTCAAATGAGGTAAACCAGTAGGGAAAGCCAGAAAGTTGTCCCCTGAACTCCACACATGCACTGTACCTGCACTCAAACACAGGAAAAATGCCCACATGTGTACACATACACACATTTCTTTAAAAAAAAAAAAGGAGTAGCTACATTTGAGTCATGTCAGAATGTGGGCCCAATTGCTTTTCAAACATCATCCAGAAATATAGACTTGATATTTTTGATGAAAACAATCGTCATCTAAAAATATATTCAGAGTAAATAAGTAATGTCCATGGGCCAGACTCACATCCTGGACAACTACTTTGTGACATCTCCATTCAAATGTGTATGACTCAGTTTTGTTGAGGCTATCTTCCCCATCTGCCTAACTAGAATTTGTGTTCTCTAGCCTTAGGGCTTAGAGTTGCACATGTTTTTGCCTAAGCTTTAAAGTAAGGTATTGATTACCAGGTAACTTCTTGAAATACTTCCTTCTTATGAGTTCATATTTGAGCTGTGTACATCTCTCTGAAAAGAGATTTGAATAGTATGTTCCTTATGACTTACAAGAGAGACTGTCTAAAACTAATGTTCAGACCCAAGATATTACTAGAATCCTCTAATTGTAAGACAGATATCAAAACAACCTGTTCTGTCACAGAACACGTAGCACTGGCATGTGGCCACCTGCTTTGGAACACAAATTAAGTTTGGTTTAAAAATATATAGATGCTTCACATATGCATATACACCACAATCCTGGAATTGCTAAGGTAAAAACACAATATTAAATTCCATGGTATCCATCACCTCTTAAGTACATACCCAAAAGAAATGCACACACTAAAGTGTTAATAAGCAAGATTAAGTATAGTTTAAAATGCCATATGCTTGTTAGCATTAAGCTGAAAACATTACTTGTGGCATATTCACACAATGGAATGCTATATAGTAATTAAAATGAGTTACCTATAGAAGTTACTAGCAAAGATGCTAAAGATCTCTAATGTCATGTTAAATGGAAAAGACCAGAAACAAAATAATTATATATTCTATTATTCCAAACAGACATAAATATTAAAACTCGTACAAAATTATTATATACTGTTAGAAATCCTAAGGATCCTATGGTTGAGAGAAAAGAGGCATCAGTGAGACTTCCAAGATGCTGGTAACATTCAACTTTGTAGATATCATGATTGGCTACTTAGATACAGTCATTCTGAAAATATCCCAAGACATAAATTTATTATATCTGCATTTTCTGCATATATTATATTTCAATGAAAACTTTATACCATTTGACTTAACAATTCCACATCTAAAACTATGACCTAAGCGAAGATAAAATGTAGGCCTAAGAAATGTTAGCATAGTAATATATGCATATATATACATATATACACACATCTATACATACATATATGTCAACCAGTTCAGAGGAAACCACACACATATACAACAAGTGCTATATGTTTTAATTTATGACATGCCCATCTAATGAAATATTAGATATGTAAGGATTTTTTTATCCACTTTTCAACAGAATATCAACAGCAAAAGTTGTTTAAACAACTTTCATAGGATGTTTATTAAAGAGATATTTAGAGATGTACCAAATTTCTTTCCACCTCTGTGTTTTACACTCATGAGGTAAAATGGCTTGCTTGAGTAATGTGTCTGCCCAAGTCACCTTGGCTCATGTCAAAGCAGAAGAAAAATGAGAGTGAAATAAATTGGGGATTGGGCCACATGTGTTTGAATCTCTAGAACAATGAAGTATCAGTCATCTGGTAGATTGCAAGGGTTTCAACCTACACGATGTGTTCAATCAATAGTGATAGCAGCTGGCTGGACATCTGGCAAAGGTAGATTCCTATGTTACTTCTTGCATTACATTAAAAAGACCAAAGAGGATAAATGTAAAAGCAATAGAAAATAATATGGAAAACTTTAAAAAATGGACATAGGGAAGATCTTTCTAAGCAAGAATCAAACTCTGAAACCATAAAGACAAAAAGCTATACTATGTCTAAAAACTCTTCATGAAAAAAAGTAAATACTCTGAAACAACTGGATGCACCTGCAAATTATCATACCAAGCAAATTAAGTCAGACTTGGAAAGACAAATATCATGCGTTTTATCTCATCTGTGCCTGTTAGATTTTCTATAAATACATAAAATCATGCAGGTATATAGGACATGAAAGTTGAAGGAAAACTAAATGAAGGGAAATAGGAGGAAGAAAAAGAGAGAAGAGAGAAGAGAGAATGCAGCAGAGGTATGTGGTGGGAGATACTTATGTAAAAATGTCATTATGAAACTTTGTTCTCTGTATAAAAATATATACCAATAAAATGTCTCATGAATAAACTCATAGAACAAAATAAACATAGGTAAATACCAAATTCAGCAAAATGTATTGAAAACATGGTAAAAGACAAAATTAAATCTAACTCTCTCTCTCTTTCTCTCTCTCTGTCTCCCTCATTATTTAGCAAAGAGTACTGTCTTGAACCTGCCTCAGTATCTCCAGTACTGGGATAACAGACATTCACCACTATACCTGGCTTGTCAAAGTTCTTAATATAGAGCTTTTATGAATCAAAAAGACCACACTCAATTTAAAAATGGTGTAGGAAAATAAGCAAGCAGTTCAAGGAAAAATACAAATGGCACATGAAAACAACTTTGGCTATAGGTACTTTTGACCTAGGTGCTGTTCTGGCTGATTTTGGCAGTTTATTCCATAACAACCCTATAAATGTTGGGAATGATATAGAGAGGTCAAGTGGCTTGCTCAAGGAAATAGAGTGCCACATAATCGTTCTGGGGTTTGAACTTCTTTTGATTGTATTTATGCCTGTGCTATTTGAATTTTTAATGTGTGTGCATGAATTATCTTTCACGTAAAACAATGCCCATGGCAAACAAATTATTCAGACTAACAAATCATGTAAATTGGCTAAATTAATGTGTCCAGATTCAAATCAACTAACATTTATTATAGCAAAATATGCACCACGTTTTATTCATCTTTTGGAACTTTTGTTTTGGAGGAATGGGCATGGAGTGAAGTGACAGAAATTGAAGATGCCTTCTGTCTTTAGTTCAAGAACTAGATAAGAAAACTCACAATTCATTCTGTTCCCTGCTCCTAGATGGTAAAGGAGTAGGTGATACAGAGTTGTTGTTGATACATATCTATTTCTTTAATTCCTCTCATTAATAATAATTATGATTTTTCAGATCCTGCTATGTGCCAATACTACAATTATGATTTATACTTAATTCTCACCACAACCTGCTCTGGTAGGCACTATTGTAACCTTCACTTATAGAAAGGGTCACATCCCAGATCTGTTTGATTAAAGATCCTTGTCAACAATTACTACAATTTATATATTATTTATGTCCCAAACGTTCATGTAAAGGAAGCATGGTGGTGGAGCCTTTAAGGGATAGCACCTTATTAAAGGGTTCTTGATCACGCAGGCACCAATCTCAGGAAGAACTCACATAAATTGATATGCATACATACACATACACTTCATACACACACACACACACACACACACACACACGGGCACAGATGTGAAGTGGGTCTTGTAGCACTGTACTTGTTATGTCAAGAAAGGTTATTGGAAAGAGTCTTTGACTTTGTCAGACATGCCCTGTCTTTTATACATATCTGAGCTCTTTCCATTTGATGCCTACATCTACCATATTAGAATGCACCATGTGATCCTTGTCAGAACCATATGGTAAATAACTTATTTTCTTTTTCAAAAAAGATTTTATTATTTATTTATTTACTAGAGATAGAGAGAGGGAAAGAGAGAGAGGGAGAGCGAGAATGGGCACATGGGCAAAGCCACTGCAAATGAACTCCAGGAACAGGCTGGAAGCATCTTTTGGAAGATGGACCTGGAAGAATGGAGACCTGAAGAGGATCCAGGACTGTGCAGGCTTTACATACAAATGCAGTGTTAACATGGGATGAAAGCCATCCCCCTCCAGCCCACTTATTTTCTTTATAAAGATTCCAACCTCAGATATTTGGATATAGCAACATAAAATATACTACAACACTATTCTATGGTCAACCTTCCTGCTTTCAGTAAAAAGAAATATCATTTTCTAAAGCCAGGTGTGGTGGCACATGCCTTTAATCCCAGCACTCAGGAGACAGAGGTAGGAGGATCGCAGTGAGTTTGAGGCCACCCTGAGATTACATAGTGAATTTAGGTCAGCCTTGCAAGATCTTGAAAAAACAAAAAAGAAAGAAAGAAAGAAAGAAAGAAAGAAAGAAAGAAAGAAAGACCATTTTATATTAAATATGAGCTTACTGTGTTCTTGGAATTAAAGCATTTTGTAGGAATTGTTGCATTTAGTTGTTATAGTAACTTCAAAGGGGTAGCATACCTATTGTTACTAAAACTAACCATCTTGAGACATGAATGAACTCAAGCTCAGTCTGGATAAATAACTGATATAATATTACCCAGTTAATAAGTGAAATAGCCAATGTTTAAACAAGGTTACACATTTGTCAACAGAATATATCTTTACTATTCTAAGTTGACATGTTATAGTGGTGGCCCTTTTAAATCAAGCAGAAGCATTTTTAGACCTGAGGTCATTTTTTTGGAGTGGGGGGGTTGAGGTAGGGTCTCACTCTAGCTCAGGCTGACCTGGAATCTGCTATGTAGTCTCAGGGTGGCCTTAAACTCATGGCGATCCTCCTACCTCTGCCTCTTGAGTGCTGGGATTAAAGGCGTGTGCCCCACTACGCCCAGCTTCTGAGGTCATTCTTAGTAATGTAACTCACATAGATCCATGATAGACTGCCGGTTCCTCTTCCCCCAGCAGGTAGAGCGGAAGAGAGAGAGCCGGGCCAGTGGCTCCTCTTGAGGCTCAGCGGGATGAGGGGTGTCAGCTCAGACCCCTCCCCCTCTAAAACACTGGGGAGAAAAAACCAAACTGAGCCGGGAGTCTGTCAAGGCAGAAACTCAGTTTATTGTAATGGGAAGGTGTTTATATAACTTTGAGAAAGAGGGTGGGAAAAAGGATGAGAGAAAGGTGTAAGGGCCAATAGTATTTCACCACGTCATCAGTAGCTGGGCGGAGGCAGTTTCGGCTTAGGCCTTGCTGAAGCTGAAGTAGGCCAAAGACAGGTCGCCAAACTCTAGTCAGGCTCAGGAAGTTCCACTAGGCCTCACACCCTGGCCTCATAGGGCCCAACAATAGACAGAAAATGGAAATTACATATGAAGCAGGAAACATCAGAACTCTCCACAACAAGGCACTTACAGTGTGGAGTACATGTGAGATTACAACTTTGGGAAGAGAGACCTGTAGTGGCCACAACATGCCTTGTACAAGAGATCCTTCTGAAGAAGGAATAGGTCTTGGAGTGTGGAATATACAGGAGAAAGAAGACCTTGTGAAGTCATGAATAAAGGCTGAGAGGCAAAATTAGAAGTATGTTTATGCCTTACACTCTGACTGAACTGAAGAAAATTATTTTCACCAGCCCATGAAAGATGCCAAAGAGGTGAACAAGTTTATGCCGGCACTTTGTCTGTAGCCAAAAACTAATTCAATTCATTCTTATCTAAGAAAAGTAGACTAGGGAAAAAATCTTTGAAGGAAATTATTTGAAAGAATGAAAAATGCTAGATACGTTCTACCTCTGTCAGGTGTAATGTGGCAAATCCTGCTACATGGGGCAAACACACCCTTTCTGTGATTATCAGAACCAAGGCAAACACATTTATCCAGTGCAAACTAAGGTAATATAATTACTAAGTCTAAAGCCTTTCAAGTTCTGGACTCTCCACCTCGGTAAGCATCTACAGATATGTGGCTCCTTTTCCTCAATCACCATTAGCATTAACACTTGAGTAGACTACAAGCTTGTTTTTCAGGTCAAGTGACAGAATAAGATTAAGGTGCTTTGTAAACCACAAAACAGAGAAAATATGTTATTCTAAAAATGCAAAGTTCTTAGACTACATGCAAGTTTTCATATCCTTGCATACTTTTATTTTTTTATTAATTATGCATTCATTTTAGGATGAGAGAGAAAGAGGGAGGGAGAGAGAGAAAGAATGAAAATGGGTATGCCAGGGCCTCCATCCACTGCAAACAAACTCCAGACATATGTGCCACCTTGTGCATCTGGCTTATGTGGGTACTGGAGAATTGAACCTGGGTCCTTAGACTTCACAGGCAAGCACCTTAACCACTAAGTCATCTCTCCAACTCATCCTTACATATTTTAAAGAAAACAAAGTTATTCCCACTAGCTCTTGAAAATATGGCAAGAGCAAAGCAGTGTTAAATGAACAAACAAGCATCGTTTCCATTTGCATGGTGTTTTACACTTTTCAAAGCATCTTCTCACCCATTTTCTCACTTGAGCCACAAAGCTAAATAGGGCTTAACCTTTGTTCACTTTCTTCCTTTTGAAACTGGGGATGAGTGAATGCCTTAGGGTACATGCTGTATTGCTGGCAGCCATGGATCTAAAATTTAGGAATCCAGACTACTAGATCCAGCCAAGCTGAACTAGAATTTCTATGAAGTGGTGTGTAAATTCCCTATGGCTGCTGTGCAAGTTACCACAAACTCAGTGACTTGCAACAATACAAGTTAGTATTCTAGAGTTCCTGAGGTAAAAGATGTGAAATGGGCTAGAGAGATAACTTGATAAATAAAGTGCTTCCTCACAAGTACAAGGACCTGAGTTTGATCCCAAATACACATGTAAAATGCCAGCTGTTGGGGCACACATTTATAATCCCAGTGCTGGGGAAACAGAGACAGAAGGACATGTAAAGCTTGCTTTCCAGCAAGTCTAGTCTAATCTGTGAGCTTCAGGACAATAAGAGACCCTGTCAAAGGAGGTAGATGGTGTTTTTGAGGATCAACACCAGAGGTTGTCCTCTGGCCACCCACAAGCATGCACACACACCCCTGCACACTCAGTCACATATAAGAATACAATCCCCTCAAACACATGAACACCCCCCCACACACACCATGCATGCACATTACACACATAAGCAAGCAAATAAATGTGAAATAGTTGTCATGGAACTAAAATCAAGGCATTGGCAAGGCTATGTTCACTATCATAGGTTCTAGGAAATAATTCTTTTTCCTGGCCTTCATTCTTTGGCTCATAAGACTATCTGTTATCTTCAAAACTAATAAATGCATCACCCTGACCTCTGTTCCTATCACCATATCTTTTCCACTCCCTCTGAGCTTTTCTTATCCTTTTTTAGTTAAACAAGCCATTTGGGCCCTCCTGGATAATACAGTCTAATTTCTCCTTACCAAATTATTAACTTAATTATGCATGCTACAACTTTTTGACATGAAAAGTACCATATAAAGAGTTTCTAGAGGGTTAGAGAGATGGCTTGGTGCTTAAAGTGCTTGTCTGCGAAGCCTAAGGCCCCAAGTTCAATTCTCCAGTACCCACATAAGCCAGATGCACAATGTGGCACATGTGTCTGGAGTTTGTTTGCAGTGGCTAGAGGCCCTGGCATGCCCATTCTCTCTCTCTCTTTCTCTCTCTGCTTCTTCTCTCTCGCTCACTCTCTTTCAAATAAATAATATATTTTTAAAAAGAGTTTCTGGAAAGTATACTTAGTACATCTTTACAGAAGCACTATAGACCTACCATGGGTAAGTTCCAGACACCTTCATTTTAGCATTTGCCTAATTATTCTGACCTAGCTACAACTGTAGAACAGCAGTCTCTGAAATTTATTATTGCCTAAGCATGATTCACTGTCCCTGTCTTAGTTGTTCATTTTAGATTGAAGACTTGATCTACCATGGCTTCACTCTGGAGTATAAGAAATATAGAATAGGAAATAAACCCAGGGCACAACAGTAGGCTGGGGTCAACCTGCTAGGGGTGGAAGCTGCAAACTCAATTTTAATAAAACACCTGAGTCTATGAGGGCATACATTAAAACTGTCACATTCATCAAGGCAGATTCTTCCCTGTTCAAGATGAGAGGGAAAAGAAACTATGACACTACTAAGTGTGCACCTAAACAGCTGAAAATGAAACAGTCCATGTACTAGTAAGCACTATAAAAAATAGGTGATAGCAATATTTGCAACTTTCCATCATGGATGGTAGAGGAGGGCATGAGGTTACCATCCCTTTCTTAGGAGTTATTAGCAGTTAAAGGTTACTTTGGGAGGAAGAGACAATTTTGTTAGTGGCATAGCCACTTGTGAATTAAAAAAAAAAATCCAGTAAATAATAATCCTCCATCCATGCCCATGTAGGCAACTCTAATTATACTCAATGGGTTTAGTTAACACTCAAGCAGACCATTGCACACACACATGAACACATCAAAGTAGAAAAGGTACTAGCTGGGGTAAAAAGAGTTTAGTGGGAAGGGAAAGGGAAGGTAGTAGGAGACAATTATAATGAAAATACACACACACACACACACACACACACACACACACACACACATATATAATCTATTAGGAATGGACTAAGAAGTACCTTAGAAAATCCAACTTGTAGCTATCATAGTACAAATATCTTTGAATATTACTCTGAGCATGTAAACAAGTCATTTAAATTTTCTGATCACTAGAATTTTACTTGTAAAATGAAGATAACAATGTGTGGAAACCATTCTTCACAAGTCTTTAAGGAATTTCAGAGCCTTTGCATTGTGCATTGAAATATATAATTAGTATAAGATTTTAATGAGTCAAGTAATATGTTGTCTCTAGGGTATTAAAATAATATACAATAAGTAAAATAAATAGTAAAACAACTAACCCCAGAGAAGACAAGAAAATAAAGCTAAAATAACTGGAAACAGAAACTCCCATGGTGCAAAGCTAAGACTAGAATACCATTAAGGTGCCTTTCCTGACTTGGGAGCAAATCTGTAAAATTTCTCCATGATCTCTTTGGAAGCTGTTGCAGCTTCATGTTGCTGACAGACAATACATAACCAAGAGCAGCTTATGTGAGGAAAGGGTTTATTTTAGCTTACAAACTCGAGGGGAAACTCGATGATGACAGGGGAAAATAATGGCACGAGTAGAGGCTGGGCATCACCTCCTGGTCCACATTAGATGGACAATAGCAAAAGAAAAGTGTGCCAAACACTTGCAAGGAGAAGCTGGCTATAACACCCATAAGCTCATCCCCCACAATTCATCAACTCTAGGAAGCTCCAATTCCCAATTTGCTACCAGCTGGGAAACTAGCATTCAAAACACATAAGTTTATGGTGGAAACCTAAATCAAACCTCCACATTCCACCTCTGGCCCCCATAAACTGATAGCTATCCATAAAGTAAAATTAAATGCATTTAGTCCAACTTTAAAAGTCTACATAGTTTTTATGAATCTCAATGTTATTCAAACATCCCCATAGCCCAAGGTCTTTTAACTGAGCCATAATTAAAAAAAAAATGGCACAGAATAAACATATAAACATTCACACTGCAAAAGATGGCATTGGGAATAGCAAAGAAATATTCAGCTAATACAAGGTTTAAAACAAACAGGGAAAACATCAAAGTCTGTAGCTCCAGTCTGACAACTCTAGCCAATGACATGTCTCCAAGCTCAATAATTCTAACCAGTGATGAGTTTCTGGATTTCTAATTCCACCCTTCCAACTAGGCTACTCACAATCCCAGAAAACCTCATGCAGTGCCAGCATCTCTTCTTAGGAGCCATCCATAATCCTGGCATCTCCACTGGGTGTCTACTAAAACCCATGGTTCATCCTTATGGTTCTACTGGGTCTCCATTCATGTAATCCAAACAGCCTGCTTTATTCTGCCCATGGCCATTTCCAGAAATCAAAATGTTGAAAATTTAATGACACTAACTTTCATGCAGTTACTATACTCCATAATACCAGCTGGACTGCCAGTTTATTAATCTGGGGAAAATAAAGCAGATGTTGAATAACAGGACACTCCTTTAGCATTCATGTGCCTTCAAAAGAGTCTGCATTCTTTCTGTTGTTCCATTGCAAGTCCCAATCTCTAGGGTTTCAATCTCTCAAAAAATTGTAGCTGAATGGGCAGAAGTTTCAGTCCAAAGAGTTCATTTCTTTCTGTGCCACATCCTTCTGCTCACACCAGTCTATTTCTACACAATACAATCCCTGCACAACTTCTCAGGACATGGGCATAACAGCCAGCTTATCACACAAACTGCTGCTAGCCCTGCCCAGGCAAAGCTCTTTTTCATCCTCATAAGTCAAACCTTACAGTACATAGTTCTTACTGCATTCAGGTCTTTCAACTCTGACCAGAATGGTCCATCAAGCTGTACTTATAGCATGACAAGGAGTCTCTTAGGCAAAGATTTCAAATCCATCCACACTTCTCCTGCAAATTAATTTCAAAAGACCAAAAGTCACACAGTCAGGTTTCTAGCAACAATGACCCCACCTTCAAGTACCAATTTGACTGTTGTTGTCAGTTTCATTTTGCTGACAAAAAACACATGACCCAGGGCCCCAGCTGAAACCATAGAGTAATGTGAGGGAAGGGCAACAGTACAGCGTTCTTGGGGATCACGACACCAGAAAAGGGCTGAAGGAGATAAACACAGAGAACATCCAACTCCTACTAAGCCAGATATCCAGAGACACAGAGGCTCCCAAAACCTCATCATTGAATTAGAACTAAAATGACCACAATGTGGCTCAGGGAAATTCGTAGAAGAGGGGGTGGAAAGATTGTTAGAACCACAAGTTCGGGCATTATGTACAGAGACTTGGCCTATCCCCCATAACTCTTGACTACCCCCATAATGCATGACCTACATTCCCCATTGATGAGGGTCCCTTTGGAAGAGGGAGGACAGGGAGGAAGATAATGGAGTCAACATTATGAATGTAAAATTAGAATAATATAAATAAAATATATTTAAAAAAAAAACATGACCAAGAACAGTTTGTGAGAAGAAAAGATTTATTTCAGCTTATAGACTCAAGGGGAAGCTCCACGGTGGCAGAGAAAAACGATGGCATGAGCAGATGGTGGACATCACCTCCTGAACAACATCTGGGAAATAGCAACAGGAGAGTGTGCCAAACACTGACAAGTGGAAGCTGGCTATAGCACCCATAAGCCCATCCCCAACAATACATCATCTCCAGGAAGCTCCAATTCCCCAATTGCCACCAGCTAGGGATCTAACAATTCAGAACACATAAGTTTATGATGGATACCTGAATCAAACCTCCACAGAAGCAATGTGACAGATTTAGGGGAATTCGATCATTCTTCCTTGGCACAATAGCAGTCCATATTTTCCTGAAATACTAAGGAGATTTCATCTGCTAGTGTTCCCTTCTGTGTCAGGTACCTAAGAAACTTCCCACATTGTAGCTTGAGTAGCAAGCATATCTGAATGACAACATATAATAGGGATGAAAAGGTTTGGGGAAGGGGAATGGGAGGGTATGTGGAAATACACACAAAATTAAATCCAACATGAATTTGTACCATAGAAACCTTCCTCCTGGATTGTAGACTAAAATATATAGGCCTCAATAGGGGTATGGGGGGATTGTCTGGTAGGATGGGCCCTGGGGTGGATGGGATGAAGTCTAACTCTAAAACATAGGGCTCTGGCTTTTAACTCCTCATACCAGAAATTGGTTACAATCCATGTTGAGCTATTGATTGGTGAGACCTATGAGGTCCCCCAAATGAGACAGGCTTCTGTCAAAGCCCTTGATTACCCACTGGAGGTAAGAAAGTAAGACCCTATTGCTGAAGACAACACACACTGCCAGCAGAAAACATTGACAGATCTGGCTGGAATCTGAAAGGAAGCCAGTTCCCAGATGGTTACCCTGTATAGTGCTGGAAAGAGCTACATGAGCTACTAGGGGAAAATGGCCAACAACCTTGCATACTAATAGGGGGCACTGCTATACAAAAGCAACCAACCTGATAAGACATACATACCTGTGAAATGGTGGCACCCAGCCTAGATCAGTAACCTATGGCTCTGATTGTATAAAACATCCACTCAGTGGAAATCAATCCATAACTGGAACTAGGAACCAAGTCAGAATTCCATGGAGACCAAGATTAAGGAATCCAATGAGAAACTTCCATTAGATTTTTGTCAGAAGAGAGGCTACACCCATCAAAATCTCTCTAAATTAGCAATGCTTATCCAATTTAACTTAGGCTGACCTCACTCTCCATTAGAGAATTTGTTTTTTTTTCTTTTTCAGAAGGCAGTGGGAATCAAACACAAATAAAATCTATCAAGCAGATAAGAAAAGACAGCTGACTCCCTGGCAGGAGATGAACCACCCCTCACACAGCAGCTAGGGTACAGGTGAAACTACAGAGGAATTGGCAAGATAAGCAAAAGTGCTGCTTCCCTGGACAGCCTGACAACCTGTACCAGGGTGAGGGAGACAGACACTGAGGATACTCAAAACATACCAAAGCAGAAATCCAGAAGCTGCTGAGAGCTCAACACTAAAGTAGACTTAAAGCACACCCACCAAGGTTCAGGGAATTTTTCAGAAGAGGGGGTAGAAATAATGTAAGAGACATATAGGGTGGGAGGGAATATCCAGAGACATTGTCCACCCCCAGTGGCTGATTGCTGTTCTCACAACTCATAACCCACAACTTCATGGTGAATACCAGCAATCCCACTGAGCAGGGCCTTTATTTGTATGGGGACAGGGAGGAGGGAAACAATGATTCCATACATGAAGTTTTCATACAGTTTCTACATAATAAAAAAATTCAATCCCCTAATTTTACAAATTAAACACCTAAAATATGAAGATTAAGTGCTTGCTCAAGGGCAAACAGACAGTTAACACCTTGGCCTATTGACACTATCTTTCCACTATATAGAACTTTCTCTTAGGGTCAGTTCAGTGAACTTGTTAGTGAATCAGCTGTTAGAAAACAGATCACCAAAGTCTCCTAGCAACTCAACTAACATCCTGCATCTCTTTGTAACTGGTGGTGCAATAACCCATTATAGGTGAAACTTATATGTATAACATACATATGTACAAGTTGTCATTTGTCTACTGAAACCAACTTGGCAGGATAAAAAAAATGAAAACAGAAAGTCAACAAAAGTGGGAGCATTTTGTTTGAGCAGGAACAGGATAGGGTGGTTGCAAATCAAAGGAAATGTATTTATTCAAATCATGATAACCAAGAAGTTGAGCTGTTCCCATCTCACTATTTCAGAACTCTAAAATGAATTCTTAGTTGAGTTAGAAATAGAGTGATTTCAGAAGCTTTAGAATACTGTTCATAGTATATACTAAGTTACTCAAAAGAGGTTCAAAGTGTTTACTCTATGAAAATTATTCTAGAGCTCCATTTACTTTCCCTTGTTCAGCACATTGTTGTGGTTTATTTTGTTTTGCTTTTCTAGATAGGGTCTCACTCTAGCCCAGGATGACCTGGAATTCACTAGGTTGTGTTAGGTTGGCCTCAAACTCACAGCAGTCCCCTACCTCTGCTTCCTGAGTGCTGAAATTAAAAGAGTGCTGCACCACAGCTGGCATTGTTCAGCCCATTTTTATTACCAAGGAAGTTTGAGAATATATTTTTTTTTCTCCTTAAAGTTTTCTGCTTCTTCAAATCCTAGCTGGTAACTAATTGCATATCCTTGTGGTATGATGACATAGTTGTATGTTCTCCCTTCAACCCCCCCTTTCCCTCCCTTCCTTCCTCCCTCCCTCCCTCCCTCCCCCTCCCTTCTTTCCTTCCTCCCTCCTTCCCTCCCTCCCTCCCTCCTTCTCTCTCTCTCTTTCTTTCTTTCTTCTTCACTCTTCCCCCTAAATACAAAATACTATTTTTTTGAGGTGAGGGTATTACTATGATGTTCAGATGGAACTGGAACTCATTAATTAAAGTGATTTTCCTTAACTCCTCCTTCAGCTTCCTGAGTAGCTGGAACTATAGGTATGTGTCATGAAAACCAGTGGATATTTATTCTCAAGCCTGCCAGGAATGTCTAGCCTTTTAACATTACAACACAATGTTATCATCCACAAAGTGCACACTCAAGAGCCATGCATCTGAATTACAAACAAAAACATCACAAAAATTCATAATGCTTTAAGTTATTTTATAATTTTGTGTTGGGCTGTATTCATAGCTATTCTGTACTATGGGCTGGAAAACCCCTGTGAGTAGCCTCTTTTCATTTTCTGTTTGTCACAGTGATTCATTCAGATTTCCCAAGAAACAGCTACCAAGATCATGAAGAAATGGGTGATGTGATATAAGCACAGACCTTGCCATTAAGACAGGTCTGCATTTCAAAGGCTCAACTCAGACTTACTAATCAAGGACTTTCTTGGAAAAAACTTAGGAGTACACAATGACCAACATAGTACGGACAAGCATCAGCTAAACTCTTTTATGAACCTGCATTTTCAGATGGAGAGAGAGAGAGAGAGAAACAAAAATGAGCTAAACCTTAGTTGAATATAAAGCAGTGAAATGTCTTGATAACTGCTATGTGTTGAGATATACTACAACATAAAGAGTTATGGGTTGCTTTCTCAAGAACTTTAAATTACATGTGGGGAGATAAAAAAAAATGCTGGGCATGAGACAGACCACCCAGAAGTCATGGAGTATGCTAAATTAGTACAAGACAATATTATAAAATAAAGTCACTGGTCTGAGGGGATTGCTCAGTGGTTAAAGATGCTTGATTGCTCAAAGGATACAGATTAAGAGCAAAGTAACTTTTTTTTTTGCAGGTAGTTAGCTAGAACATATGTCCAAAAGAACAAGGATGCTGTCAGCCCTCATGAGACTACAACTCCAGTCTGATCCCATATGTTTATAAGGAGAAACTTCCTGAGTCTCCCTCCTTATTTTTTCATGTCTTTAATCACCCCCCTCCCTTCCCTGTTAGCAGGCCCTTTGTGAGTCTGCACTCTTGTCCTGGGAACATCAACCAGTCAAGGTCTTCCATATACATTTGAACTTAGCAAGGAGATTCATCCTAATTGGATGCCTAATTTATAACAAGACTTGATCCAAGTTGCTCTAGGTTTTCACTCTTGGAACCTTTTCTAAGCTTAGCTTTGGAGCTTTTCTATTTTTTTCTCTCTCTTATTTCTATCCTCTCGTAAAAGAAGTATTTCACAATTTACCCTTCTTACTGTGTATGTTTTTCAATTCTTTGCATCAAAGCCATTGTCTTAGGAAGTTCTTTGAGAACCACTGGCTTGGGGCATTGGGTAATTCTAAATGCATACAGAACCCAGGCTCTTAAGCTTGCAACATAAGTCCCATTGCCCAGGGCCTGTGTAAAGCTGGATACAAAGGGGTGTGTTAATGTGTGATCCCAATGCATTTACAACAATGAGAGCCAGGAGAATCTGGTAAATGTCAATAGCTATATAGAAACAAACAAACAAAAAAAAACAAGTTTGAGAAAGGTGAAGTAAAATAAATATCCCTCATCTGATCAAAATATATTCCAAACATGTAAGCATACATCATAGTCAATCGTCAAATGTTCTAGCTGTCCCTCTGAGATCATAAATAAGACAAACATGCTTGCTGTCACCACTTATCAACATTAAACTTGGATGTCCTACAAAGTGCAGTTAGGCAAAGAACAGATATAAATGGCAGGGGAATTGAAAAAGAAGACATAGAAATGTCATTATCCATGAATAATATGAGTATGTAGGTAGAAAATACAGAGAAAAAGTTCTAGAGAAACTATTAGAATTAAGTAAATTTAGAAGTCTGCTGGAATCAAAGAACACTATACAAAAGTAAAGTACATTTCTTCAAGCCAGCAATGAATAGTTACAAAATGAAAAATAAAGCCTGAAAGATTTTGGTATTGTTTGTTTGGATATGTCCCCCCAAAGATTCATGTGGTGAAAGCTTGGTCCTCAATAGAGAGAGACGGAGAGGTGGTATAACATTGAAGAGACAGGGCTTAATGGAAGGTGATCAGGTCACAAGGGAAGCTCTATTTGCAAAGGAATATTGTGGGTCTTGTAAGATTTGTTATTTCCCACTAGATCATGTTGTTATATAAATAAATAGTAAACATGGCCTCTATAATTGTCTGTCTCCCTATCTTGCCATGCGATATCTGGCAGACACCTTGTCATTATGTCATGTGCCAAGGTCCCCTTGCTAGGAAGCCAGTGCCATACTCCTTAGCCTCTAGAACTACAAGGCAAGTACATCTTTTCTTTATAAATTTTTTAAAAGATTTTATTTTTATTTATTTATTTATTAGAGACAGAGAGAGGGAGTGAGAGAATATAGAGAGAAAAAGTGAGAATGGTAACATCAGGGCTTCTAGCCACTGCAAATGAACTCCAGACACATGTGCCACCATGTGCATCTGGCTTATGTGGGACCTGGAGGATCAAACCGGGGTCCTTAGGCTTCACAGGCACGCACCTTAACCACTAAGCCATCTCTCCAGCCCTACTTTATAAATTTTTTAGCCTCATGTATTTTGTTATGGTAATAGATAGCTAACAAAGACAGATACCAATCAGAATGTCATAGAAAATCAAACACATCATAGTTTTGATTAGTTTCAATGAAAAACTGAGGATGACAGAACTCTGCTTGTAAGAGTTTTACTTGGAAGTGTCATAGGGATCAATGTTTTTTGACTGAGTAAAGCATACAGGATTGAGTAGAAGGAGGGATGAAATTCTGATAAGTTGTTACAAAGCCTTAATAATTACACCAGGGAATAGTTGGAATTAGTCTGCCTTTCAAAAAGCATCATCCCTAAATAAATAACTCTTTAAAAAATGGGCTGTAGAGATATCTTAGCATTTAAGGCACATGCCTGCAAAGCCTAAGGACCCAGGCTTGATTCTCCAAGACCCATGTAAGCCACATGCAGAAGGTGGCACATGCATCTGGAATTTGTGGCCAGAGGCCCTGGCATGCCCATTCTCTCTCTCTCTTTCTCTCCTTCTCTCTGAAATAAATAAATAAATAAATAAATAAATAAATAAATAAATAAATAAATAAATAAATATTTTTTAAAGCATCATCTCACTTGGAAGCAAGTAGACTGGGACTATATAGTTCACTGAAACAACCTGTCTATGGTATTTGGGACAAGTTATATGAGGATAGCTCTTAAGTGGAGGTAAATCTCAGGAAGGGATTTAGGTGAGAACACCCAATTTTCTATACAGATGTTTCTCAATAGGAAAAGATTACTTCCTGATGAAAATATTACACATCAAAAATACATTTATTTCTGAAAGTACAATAGAACAAAACAGGAAGGACATCAGGAAAGGAGAAAGAAGATGAGTGATAGTAATTGGGTGATGAATATAATCAAAACATTAATCATAAGAAAATGTGAAAATATCATAAGGAAATTCATTATTTTGTACAATTAATACATATAATTATCCCAAAGTTATCATAAACTTGAAAAATTCTAAGTTGAACCATTGGAAGTCAGTGATGTATTCTTAGTAACTATGAAAATTATCTAAATTATGATAATCTAAGTAGTGTTCCTCAACATTTACCCTTTGCCACCACAATCCATTATTTGAATGGCTTCAATTCATTTGTTTCATAGAAGTTCTGAAGACAACTATTCTGGAAAACAATTGACAATTGTCTGTTTCTAGAAGTTTGCAAGATGAAAGGGAATGAGATTTACACAGTTCTTTGTGTCTAGGTCAGAACTGACAATTATATTTTCCCTCCTCCTTTCCATCTGCTTGCTCACTTATTGATGTGTCTTATTTGGTATGATGATGCAATATTTTATTTGCCATCAAAATTGGGCAAGAGTTATTGTAGTAGAATATTGAGTAGAATAGAGAGTCTTGCCTTGCTTTACTGTGTAATAGAAGTTCTATCTTCTGATGCTCATAATAAATTACCCTTGCCCAGATGGCAAGTCATTTTTCTGCCTGTTTATAAGAACGAAAAGTTACAAGTGTCCTGGTATTCTTGTCATGTTCCCTGGTATAAATATTCCCATCTTTGAGCTAGGACCTACAAATGTACACAATCAAGATTTACAGAGTCAGGGAATAAAGATACTTCATGATTTACTGTATTCCTGTAAGTCAATTGTGATTTAAAATATTTTAAGTTAAATGTGCACTGACTACACTTTACCTTCTAAAACAAAAAAGGTTAGCATCATAGTACAACAGACTACTGGAGGTTTACCCTCATGACTGTGTGGCCAACTGGGAGCTAGAGTTTGCAGCTCCTACCCAGTATCACAAGAAAATATTTAAGGTTCATATGGAACTATAAAAGGCAACAACAACAAAAAAAGCAAACTTGAGGAAGAACAAAGCTTGATATAAAATTATATCAATTTCTAAAATTATAATAATCAAAACAACATGGAACTGACACATAGACTGCTGGAAGAAAATAGAAATCCCAGAAAGAAATTCACACGTATGCAGTCAACTCATCTTCAAAAAAAGTGCCAAAAATACAGAATAGGGAAAAATAATCTCTTCAATAAATGGTATTAGAAACACTGGATATCCACCTGTAACAAAATGAAAGTGCATATAAAACCTAACTCAAAATGAAAAGAGAGACTGATTGAGAGGGGGGAGGGGATATGATGAAGAGTGAAGTTTCAAAGGGGAAAATGGGGGGGGGTTAATAAAATTTAAAAAAAACTAAAAAAAAAAGACTTAGACATAGGACCAGAAATGATAAAACCTTTAAAATGAAATATTGCAGAAATTAGCTGGCATTGGTTGATTGTAATTCTTTAAGATATGATGCAAAAATTATTAGCATACAACAAACATCTAAAAAATAGGTTTACATCAAATTAAATGCCTTCAATCAGAAAAGTGAAAAAAAAGCAATTTATGAGACAAAAGATAAATATGTAAGGAATTCCTGGAATTCAAGAGTAGAAAAAAAATCAATGAACAAAGGATTTGAGCAGACATATCTACAAGTTACATAAATGGTCAAGAAGTAAAGTGCAACATTAATGATCAGGGAAAAACAAATCAAAACCATAATGACATGTTGCTTCACACTTGTTATAAAGGCTACTGGAAAAGAAACAAAAGATGGTGTTATCTAGGACTAGGGAAAAGGGAGCCCTTATACACTGATGCTTACATTATAAATTTATGCAGACACTATGGAAAACACAAAGGAAGTTCCTCAAAAAAATAAAACTATAAATGCTTTATGACGCAGCACTTCTATCTCTGAGTATATATCCGAGGGAAATGAATTTTGTACCAAGTTATCTGCACTCCCAAGTTCATTAGAGCATTTATAATAAACTAAATATTCTTTGTCAGATGAATGGGAAAATGTGACATATATGTATATGCACACATGTGTGAATACTATTTTTCCTTAAAAATGAGAAAATCTCACTATTTGTTGCAGCATGGATGAACTTAGGGGACATTAAGTGCAATGAATCAGGTACAGGTGAGTTTTAACAACTGCATCACTAGATCTCACCAGGAGAACTGTTTGCTAGTTACTGCCAGTGATGCAGTGATGGATCCTATTTACCAGCTACCAAAATGACTATTCAACCTCAAAGTTTCATCTTGACTATATATCTTGTGACTGTTCACAGCACTGGTTGGCTTAGATCAGGTTCATTAGGGAAAAAGAAAACAGCTAAGATGTTTTGGTGGATCGAAGATGGATGGAGAGTTCCTGCATGATTAACACGTGTGGTCTAAAAGTTATACTGTGCAAAGAAAGGAACAGGCAGAGAGACCCAGTCAAACCCAAGGGCACTCTGAAGGTGAGAGGGCACCTTATACTTTCACATCTTGGGTAGAATTCTTATTTTTTATTTATTCATTTTTGTAAATATTTTATTTATTTTATTTATTTATTTATTTATTTATTTATTTATTTATTTATTTATCTGAGATAGAAAGAGAGAAAGAGGCAGATAGAGAGAGAATGGACAAGCTAGGACTTCTAGCCACTGCGAATGAATTCCAGATGCATGTGTCACCTTGTGCATCAGGCTAACGTGGCTACTGGGAAATTGAACCTGGGTCCTTTGGCTTTGATGGCAAGGACCTTAACTGCTAATCCATCCCTCCAGCCCAAGTTGTTAGATTTAACTGAAAACAAAAGCAAACAAAATCAAGACACCCTGCTACTGATGTAGGATTTTAGGGTTCAGGAGGGGTCTCCCAGAATTTATGATATCCAAGTTTGTATTCTGTTCTCACTTTAACAAATAATTGATAAAGGTGGACTCAATGAGGGGGCTGGAGAGATGGCTTAGCAGGTAAAGCACTTGCCTGCAAAGCTAAAGGACCCAAGTTCAATTCCCCAGGACCCATGTAAGCCAGATGCTCAAGGGGGCACATGTATCTGGAGTTCATTTGCAGTGGCTGGAGTCCCTGGCCTGCCCATTCTCTCCCTCCCTCCCTCTCTCTCTCTCTCTCTCTCTCTGCCTATTTTTGTATCTCTCTCTCAAATAAATAAATAATAAAATATTTTTAAAAGATGGACTCAATAAGGATAAATTATGAATTATTAAGTTTATTTAGAGGAAAATCACAAATTGTGGGGTCTATTATACAGAGAAATCACAAATTGTGGGACTCAGGAAACATGCTCTCATGTGGAAACACTGTATAGTTATAGTTTATAAGGTTCACTCAAGAGGTTTTGGTGACAAATTGGAGTTCAGCCAGACCAAGAAACAGTTTTATGCTCTTTCTTCCTCCCCTCCCAACCATTCTTGGTGAGAGCAAAGCCAGGCTCATGTATATCCCTATGGCGCTAGAGAAGGGAGGCAGGCAGGCAGAGCAGCAGGGCCAGAAAAGCAAAGCTGAGCTGAGCTAAGTGGAGCAGGGCAGAGTTTGCAATAGGAAGAAGACATGAGCCTTTGTACACAAGAGGAAGACCTGATTGGTATATAGATTGGGAGAGTGGATCCTCGTGCCAGTCCATCTAGGCCATCAATCCAAATAGTGTGCTAGACTGTGGACAGCAGGGGCTCTGTAGATCAGTCTTGATAACACAAGAGCTCCATTTCTGCCAAGAGTTCCATTCTTATGCCAGCGCAAGGTGTCATGTGGGCTGGCATCTCCTGGTTCTCTCTTTGGGCCTCAATGTCTAACTACAACTGCCTAAAAAGTAAGCTTCCTCCTATACTCCTTGACTGCTATATGAACTTTTCCTGGAGAGACATAACAGCTGTTTATTCAGCCCCAGGGCGCAGACAACAGATCAAAGTAATCATTACACCAAAGTCCAACATGGGGAACTAATGATTTTACTGGAATTACTTACAGGAGTACTCAATAGTAGCTGCACCACCAGAAAGCTTACCTCAGTATTGGTGGCAAGTCACAGAAGTCACATGGCTGAAGCTCATTGAACTAATAGCAGGTAGCTTAACTTGGCTAGTTGCAATCACTTCTCCAAACTGTTGTCTACTAACTGTCTAGAACTGTGGGAAGGGGCTTGTGGATTTTGTAAGTTTCAACTTTATTGGACTTGTTTACCTCCTGAAGCTCATGATCCTCTGGCCTTCCTCAAGGAGAAAATGCTTCAAGTTGTAGGAATCTGGTATATTAGTGTTGCTCAGTTAAATTTGAATTGTAGGTAGAGCAATAGATTTTCAGTGTATAAGTGGGAACATCTATTACCTGAAGTAGGTTCCCCTAATGTAATGATATGAGTATAGTTTTTGGACAATATAGTCTGGTTGTATGTCCTTCCTCAAATATATGTTCTGCAAACTTACTCTTCAATACAATAGTGTTAAGAGGTGGACATTTGGGAGGTGATCATGCTACATGAGTTTTGTCCTCTTGAATGAACTAATATTAACTATAAAATGGCTTGAAGCTGTGAGTTGGACCTCTTTCTCTCCCACATGATATGTCAAGTGATGCCTTCTGCAATGTTAGGTACAGCAAGAAGACCCTCACCAGATTATTACCTTCATCTTGGCCTTCCCACACTTCAGAACTGTTAGTCAAAAAAGGTTTGATTCTTTTTAAATTGCTTAGTCTGTGGTATTCTGTTACTGAAGAATAAAACTGATGAAGGTACCACCTACATCAACCAGTCATGAGGACAGGGTGAGACTATGGCTAGACACCTCTCTTCTGCTGAGAGTAACCCCTGGAAAAAGACTGAGTGAATAGTTTTTAACAACCTGCAGATAGGAGAATGGATTATTCAGTCCTGAACAAAGCTATGTGATAACATCTCTGTTTCCATTTCATGTAGAAGTTAAATGTAGCATAAAATGTGTAAGGTATCTACACAGAAAACTGTAGAAAAAATTGGATATAAAATTCACACTTAGTAAAGAACCATTATATATTCCTAAATTCAAAGACTCAATACTGTAAATATATCAATCATTCCCAAATTAATCTGTAAATAAATGAATATTGCAGCAGACATTTGTCGAAAAAAATGAAAACTTAATTCTAAGATGTATAAGGAAGTACAAAGGAAACAGACCAGCAAGGAAAATCTTAAAACAGAACAAACTTGCATAACTTAAACTCACATGCTTTCAAATTTTAGCATAAAGCTTTATTAAAGTAGTGCAGTACTGGCATGAAGAAAGAATAAAGTACACAAACAAACCCACAGCATAGGCTCTTTATTTATAATAGAAGCATGGTTGAGCAAAGAAATCTAGTCTATGTGCATCTACATTGAGTACAGAAGGAACTTGGCCTCTATATTGATGCAGAAAAAATGATTTCTGGATTTATTTTTATCAAAAAGGGAAAGATAAACCAATGCAGCTTTTACAAGACATACAGGATAGCCTCCTAATGAACTTGGGGTAGGCATTCATTTAGTGCATTCAAAACATGTTAGTTCAGGGCTGGAGGGCTGGCTTAGCGGTTAAGGCATTTACCTGCAAAGCCAAAGGACCCAGGTTTGATTCCCCAGGACCCATGTTAGCCAGATGCACAAGGAGGCACACACATCTGGAGTTTGTTTTCAATGGCTAGAGGCCCTGGCATGCCCACTCTCTCTCTCTCTCTTTCTTCTGTCTCTCTCCCCTTCCCTCTCTCTCTCTGTCAAATAAATAAAATATTTAAAACATGTTAGCTCAGTTGGTAACAGAGTGCAGACCCTAGAGAGCCCTAGGCAACCTCATTTCTGCCAGCAGACTAGATACCATCACGCTAAGGGAGGAGCCCCAGCTGCATACATGTAAGGAATGGGTATGGTTTTGTCAACAGAAATTATATGAATGAAGATGTATTTGTATATCAGATTGCCATAATGAAGTATAACACCAGGAAATACCTCCATAGCATAGGAGGAGTTGGAGAGACTCTAGAGTTTGATGTTGTTGAAGTAGAAAAGGGTGCAGAGGCAGCAAAATTGACAGGCTCTTGTGGGGTTCCAGTGAAGGCAGCAAATATCTAACCAGTATAGATGCCATCCACGTGGCAGAGGTCCTCCATACATTTACCAGCAAAACTTCCAGAACAAGCCGGGCATGGTGGCGCATGCCTTTAATCCCAGCACTCAGGAGGCAGAGGTAGGAGGATCGCCGTGAGTTCAAGGCCACCCTGAGACTACATAGTTAATTCCAGGTCAGCCTGGGCCAGAGTGAGACCCTACCTCGAAAAAAAAAAAAAAAAAAAAAAAAAAAAAAAAAAAACTTCCAGGAACAGTGAGAGTCAAGGAAAGAGTGAAGGATCCAAGAGTGACCAAGAAACCACAGCTTACAAAGACCCCTATGGACATCAAGAACCGCAGTATTCCAACCGTCTTGTGTAGAGAGACGTGATGGAGGGTGCTGATAGCCAGATTCAGGAGAGTAAGGTGAGCCAGTGAGGCAGAATATGTATCAGGGTAATAGACCATAATTTTTCAGGGTACTTCCTGACAAAGACAGCCTAGAGATAACGGCAATAAAGAGGACAAGGAAAATCAAGGTGATGGCAGGCGAAGACAGCAGTCAACTCAACATTAGTACCTCCAGCGACTTCAACTACCATTGCAGAGGCCCAAAGAACACTAAAACCATAAAATGGCAGAGAGACAAAAGTAGGCAATCCACGAGCTGAGAATTAATCCAATCCCAAGGCTGAGCAGGGCCAAGTTGTGTATATACAGGTTTTCCATTACTACTATCATCTGGATTATTCAACCAAGAAGAAGAAATGAATATGAAATTCTAGCAATAAATGAACAAAAGATTTGAATTGAAGACTTAAGTACTTACTTTTTGTCTGTTGATCCAATAAACTGGAACTGTCTGCATTGTCTATGGAGCTTGGGGTTTCATTCTTTTTACCTAAAGATGTCTCTTTTGGGTCAAGAATGCTTTTTATAGTTTGAAAGCTTGGTTTTTCTCAATATTCTCCTTTTTTAAAAAAGTCAACAAACTGCAAGCACCTGTTAAAGATTTTAAATGTTTTTAAAATGCTCAAAGATATTATTAGTAAAATAAATAATTGATATATTTGTCTAATTTATGTTAGGCCAATAAAAGTGTGTATCAAAAGTCATTGTTAATGTACTCAAAAATAGAAAAAAATACTGATAAAAATAAAGCTAAAATATTGCTTTGAGTAAAGAAAAATATGCCATATAATTCCTTAGATGGGATAGTTAGAACAGACAAATATATAGTCACACAGTAAACTAGTCATTGCCTCGAGCAAAGGGTAGGGATGG
This sequence comes from Orientallactaga sibirica, assembly GCA_036365145.1. Taxonomy (NCBI): domain Eukaryota; kingdom Metazoa; phylum Chordata; class Mammalia; order Rodentia; family Dipodidae; genus Orientallactaga; species Orientallactaga sibirica. Next base: position 8,045,440 of record JAEOAD010000057.1, read on the forward strand.
GAACTGACTGAGAAGAGGCAGGAGAGAAATTTTCAGAGGGATAGACATTTTTTTATTTTATTTGTTTATTTGGGAGAGAGAGGCGGGGGGGGGGGGAGAATGGGCATGCCAGGGCCGCCAGCCACTGCAAATGAACTCCAGACACTTGCTCCCCTTTACGTATTTGTCTTACGTGGGTCCTGAAGAGTTGAACCAGGATCCTTTGGCTTTGCAGACAAATGCCTTAACCGCTAAGCCATCTCTCCAGTCCTGGTAGACATTTTTTATACTTTGACTATAGTGACATATCCATTTGTCAAAATTACTGAACATCACACTTAAAATGGCAATGCAACAAGCCAGACCTTTATTCCCAGCACTCAGGAGGCAGATGTAGGAGAATCCCAGAGAGTTCAAGGCCACCCTGAAATTACATAGTGAATTCCAGGTCAGCCTGGGCTAGAGTGAGACTCTACCTTGAAAAAAATGGCAGTGCAGCATGGACACATATTTAGGTATGCTTCACACCACACACACACACACACACACACACTATACCTCATTACACACAAAAAAAAGAAGAAAATGATGTTTCAAAAAGATAACATTTGGTTGAAGAGATGGTTTAGTTGTTAAGGTGTTTTCCTGTAAAGCCTAAGGACCCAGGTTTGACTCCCCAGGACCCATGTAAGCCAGATGCACAAGATGGCACATGCATCTGGAATGTGTTTGAAAAAGTAATCAAGAAAACACTCCCTTTTACAACAGCTATGAAATACCTACAAATATAAAAACTATAAAACATTTATTAAAAAATCAAATGAGACACAAGAAAGGGACAGACATCTGTATTCATGGATTAGAAAAGCCAATAGTTTGAATGGTATATTACCAAGGGTGATCTACAGATTAAATGCAAAATGTCAATGACTTCTTCATAGAACTGGAAAAACAAAACCAATGTTTATATGGAAATACACACAATAAATAAATAATAAATGTATAATAAATAAATAAATAAAAATAGAGAATACCATCTTGATCAAAAAAGAATAAATCAGGGAGCATTATAGAACCAGACTTCAAAATATATTACATGGGCCGAGGACATGGCTCAGTGGTAGAGAGCTATATATCCTTAGGTTTCATCTCTAGCACTTTCAAAAAGGAAAAATAAGACAATTATCTTACAACACTGTTGTCATCAAAACAGCATTACAGAGGCATAAAATGGTCACATAGTCCAACAGAACAGCACAGCAAGTCAAAAAGTAGATCGATGCACATGCATGTAGTCAACCAACTTTTTTGAATAGATGCTAAGAACATGTATTAGTAAAAGGATAAGGGCCTGGGGCAGTGGCTCAGTGGATAAACTACTGGCAGAGCAAGAAGGTAGGAGTATCTGAGTTTGGATACCAGAACCCACCTAAAAACCAGACACTGTGGTGGTTGTCTGTAATCCCATTGTGGCTACAGTGAGAAAGGAGATGAAAATTAATAGACTATCCCAGATGCTCACAGGCCATCTAGTTGGTGAAACAAAGCATGGATGAGATTGTGTGTTCAATAAGCTTGAAAGGCAAGTAGAAGCACTCAGTGTTGCGCTCTGATCTTAACACATGTGACATGGCACTCTCCACTTGCATGTCTCACTTACATACTTGCACTTACATATGATTACACACACACACACACACGCACAAACACAAATACATTATACATATACACAAAATAGAAAAAGAGACAGATTTTTTTTAGTAAATGACCCTTGGAAAACCAGTGGTCCACATGCAGAAATATGAAACTAGAGCACTATATTTTTCCAGTTTAAAAACTCAAGTCAAGTGAATTGAACACTTACATGTAAGATCTGGAACCATGAAGTAATCAGAAAAATATATAGGAGAAGTACTTCAAGACTTTGTAATAGGTAAAGTTTTTTTTTTTTTTTTTTTTTTTTGGACAGTACCCCAGAGCACAGGAAAAGAAAGAAAATAGGATTACATCAAAATTCCAAGTTTCTGTGCAGCAAATACAAATACTCAACAGAATACAAAGACAACTTACAAAATAGCTGAAAGTCTTTGGAATTTTATGTGACAAGGCATATGTGTTAGGTTCAGGTTCCTGTTATCATGACAAAATACCTAAAAAAAAAATCAACTTTTACAAAAGGAAACATTTATTTTGGAACATGGCTTCAGAAGCTTCACTCCATGGTTTTCTGTGTCTATTATTTCTAGACCTGTTGTAAGACCCATATGGGGGAAAATGGTAGTAAATCATGGTGTTGACCTCACAGCACCCAGGAATCAAAGAGGCTAGAAGAGTATAGGATGAAATCCCTTTCAAAGGCATGCTCAAAGTGATCTATTGCTTCCACTTAAGTCCTACCTCCAAATATTGTATTCAGCCATGAATTAATCAATTCTAATAGTCCTTATGATTCAATCACTTTTCAGTGAACTTGGCTGCACTGGGGACCAAATCTTCACTATCTGACTCTTTGAGGAACACTTCATATCTCAACCACAACATGGTTGAAATCCATAATATGTAAAGAACTCCAACAAGTCAATAGTACTACACCCAATACCCAACTTAGAAATGAGTGATGGAAATAAGAAGACACGCCTCAAAAGAAGACTTATGAATGACCAATAAGTATAAGAAAAGTTGTTTAACATCACTAGTTAGTGGAAAAATGTAAATCAAACCAAAAGTTATTTCATCCCAGTAAGAATGACTATTATCAGAAAGATGAAAGTGCTGGCTAGGATGAGAACCCTTGAAAACTTGTGGTGGAGATGTAAATTAAGGGGCTCCTTAAAAATTTAAAAGTGGAATTACTCTGATTCGAAATTCACAGAGAGACTGTCTTTCAAGAAAACACATGGATGAGAAAGAACACCCAACATTCTTTCCTGTCCTTTGGGTGACTGTGAGCATAGTCACACATCCATATGTATATAACACACATGCACAAATTAAATAAATAATAAATAAATAAAAGGATGGAGGGCTGGAGAGATGGATCTGTGTTTCAGGTACTTGCCTGCAATGCCTAATGACCCAGGTTAGATTCCCAAGTACCCACATAAAGCCAGATACATAGTGGCACATGAATCTGGAGTTCGTTTGGAGCATCTGGAGGCCCTGGTGTGCCCATTCTCTCTCTTATCATTCTATTTGCCAATAAATAAATAAATAAAAACAAATGTTATTTTTTAAGGAAAAGGAATGGAATGCCATTTACAACAATATCAGTGAAGCCAGAGATCATCATGATCAATGAAAAGGCCTCATATATGTATTATAAAAAAATTTATGTCATAAGCCGGGCATGGTGGCGCACGCCTTTAATCCCAGCACTCGGGAGGCAGAGGTAGGAGGATCACCGAGAGTTCAAGGCCACCCTGAGACTACATAGTTAATTCCAGGTCAGCCTGGACCAGAGTGAGACCCTACCTTGCAAAACTAAAAAAAAAAAAAAAAATTATGTCATAAAACTTGAGAGAAGAATATAGTCTGTGTTGAGTAGGAGGTAAAAGGAATGCATACCAAGTTATTCATGTGAGAACTACAGAAAATAATAATGAACTGTACATTTCAAAATGCTAGAAAAAACATTTTTCATAATAAAGAAATGATTATTTGAGGAGACAAATATATTTAGCTGGATCTAAATATCACATTATACATATATCAAAATATATCATATTATCTCACTAATATGTACAATTTTAGGCTTTTATATTTTTTGTTTGTTTTTTGCAGTAGGGTCTCACTCTCGTCCAGGCTGACCTGCAATTCACTATATAGCCTTGGGGTGGCCTTGAACTCACAGTGATCCTCCTACCTCTGCCTCCCTAGTGCTTGGATTAAAGGCATGTGCCACCATACCTGGCTTTTTATGTATTCACTTTTAGAAAATGCTTTACATGAAAATAAGCATATGAGTTGAAGAGGTACATGTTGTGATTTTCCCATAACTGTGGATTAGAATCTAAATAGACCATGTTGTATGAGTTATTTTTCTGGTGCTGTGACTAGAATTCCTGAGCAATCAACTTGGAGGAAGGATTTAGTTTGGCTCCTGCTTGCAGAGGTTTCAGTCCTTCATCTTTGGCTCTTGTGGTGCTAAGCCCTTTGTGAGGCAGTACATGGAGGTGGTAGCCTAGGAGGCAGAGACTACTCACCTCATGGCAAGCAGGAAACAGAAAAAGGGAATACATGAAGAGTTCAAGGCAAGATATACACCTCTCCTAAAGTTTCCACAACCTCCACAAATAGTGCCATCATGAAGGAAATAATAGTTCAACACATAAGCTTATGAGGGAATTTTATATTCAAACCATAAAATATGCTCAATATTAACTTCTAATATAGGTGGTTTTGAGGGGCTATTAAATGGTGTGACAGAGGAAGGGAGAGATGGACATTTGAGAATTATTTTATGATAATTTCTTTTTAAGGTTAAAAACAATTGGCTACACATACAACATATCTATGAGAGAGATATTAACTTAATGAAATGAAGTTGATATTTTAAAGTTCAAATCATTACCTAGTAGATTGTACATTTTGGAAACATTTGTCCTAGTTCTGTATATAAATAGATGTTCTGCTGTAAAATTGCACTTTAATGTGCCTTATGGAAATTAGCCTCAAGACAAAAAGAAGACATTAGGCCACTAATAGATAAAGAACTTACAAAAGGCATTTAATTTTTCCCCTATTTTTAATATTTTCACACATGTAGATAATGTATTTTGATTTTTTTTAATTTATTTTTTGTTTTTCAAGGTAGGGTCTCACTCTAGCCCAGGCTGACCTGGAATTCATTATGTAGTCTCAGAGTAGCCTCGAACTCATGGCAATCCTCGTACCTCAGCCTCAAGAGTGCTGGGATTAAAGACATGTACCATCACACTGGGCATTTTTGTTAAAACATTTATTATTTATTTATTTAGTTACTAGAGAGAAAGAGGGAGAGAGAGAGAGACAGAGAGACAGAGAGAGAGAGAGAGAATGGGCATGCTAGGGCCTATAGCCACTGCAAACTCCAGATGAATGTGCCACCATGTGCATCTGGCTTACGTGGGATGTGGAGAATCGAACCTGGGTCTTTAGGCTTTGCAGGCATGCTCCTTAACTGCTAAACCATCTCTCCAGCCCTGTATTTTTACTTTTCTTTGCCTCCTCTTATTCATCTACCCTTTCTATTAACATCCTTCTGCATTAATCTACATCTTATTTCATGGCTTTATGTTTAGCCCATTGAGTTCAAGGCATTATTTTAACCAAGGTTTTCATATATTCCTCTTCCTAGGACCTCCATAAAGAATACTGCATTTTGTTACAATACTCAGAAGATAGAGTACATTAGGGTAAGTTTTGGGATGGGTAAGAGGTATCTCTTTCTTTTGCAGAGCAGATGAATGGTGACATTGAAAGGAGATATGCAAAAGGAGATTTGGCATGAGAACCAACTACTGATGTATTGTTAGGAAAAAAAAAAACACTTAGGAAAATTGACAGTCTGGTAACTGACTTTCTTAAATCTGTGTCTTCATGTCCCTTGGAAAGTTTTCATGTACCCCAAAGGTACTTCCATTCCAGTCTAAAAACTCTTATTTTAGCAAGCATGTGTTCCTGCACTAAGACCCTGTTGTGTGCATGTTCAATACTTATTATTAGAGACATAAAGTTTAAAAGTCACTGTGGAATAATTCAAGCCCTGAAGATCTTGGACCAGCATGAAGTATACCTAAACAGTTTGTGTGAAATCCTACCTGGGAGGCAGAACAGGGAACATGGTGACCTTGAAGTGATGCTTCATACCCAATATTTGCTCTCTTTTTTTTCAATTGATGTTCATTTAAAAATCAATGTTAGGGTTGGAGAGATGGCTTAGCGGTTAAGGCGCCTGCCTGCTAAGCCTAAGAACCCGGTTCCAATTTCCAGGTCCCACGTTTAGCCAGATGCAGTGACGCAAGGGTGCAATGCTGCACTTGCCCACAAGGGGCGCACACATCTGGATTTCGTTCATAGCTTCTGAGAGACTGCTGTTGCGTCCATTCTCTGTCTCCCTCTCCCTCTCTCTCTGTCTCTGTGTCTCTCTCCAAAACAATTTTAAAAAAATTTAAAAATCAATGTTTATCAAATCCATATTTCCAACCTTAAGAGAAATAAAGCCAAGGAAGGGTACCCTCAAATCCAGAAAGGATTGTTTTAAAGGATTGTAATACTTGTGACTTTGGGTAGGGATCTTCTACTTCAAACAACACGTCAAGTCATATGGGACCTTTCAGCCTGCACACAATAAGCTAATACACGTTGACAGGGCAGTCTTTGCTCTGCCCAGAATCCAGGGACACTGGTGCCTCTTCCTCCCTTGCAAAAGGCAAACTAGCAGGTGGCAGCTTGCATTTCAAGCTGCTTTTCAAATTATTTGCATATGAATCATGCAGAAAACATACTCCTTTCCCTGGTAAGAATGGATTTTTATTGGGCTGGGATTAATAAACATTATATTAGCCTGCAAGAAACAAAAATCACTTCTTGAGGTTTAAATATCACTTGGAGGATTTCATGATTGTCCCTATGAGAGGAATGCACAATGGGACTTAGCCCAGATAGTCAAGATTATAGTCCCAAATCAGCTTTATATATATATTTCATTATTTGCAAGGAAAGAGAAAAAGAATGGGCATGACAGGGCATCCTGGCACTGCCAAAAAATTCTGGACACAAGTGCCACTTTGTGCATCTGGCTTTACATGGGTACTAGGGAATCAAAGCCAAGCAATCTGGTTTTGCAATCAAGTGCCATAACCACTGAACCATCTCTCCAGCCCCCAGATCAGCTTTGAGGACATTAAACAGGTAGGCTTAGTCTCTACTCAAATATTAAAGTCTTACTAGTGTTGCAGGGTACCCGAGTCAATTTCTTGTGTCTTTCTCTAGCTATGCATTCATTTTTTGATAGTTTTATCCAGTCGTGTGGCTTTTATACACTTATCCCATACCTCTCATTAAACAGCATTCATACCACCAACTGTCTTCTTGACATCTTCATTTAAATGTTTAATGTAACCATTTCAAACTAAGTTCTAAACTCAACCACCAACTTCCCCTCTGCATTCCCCACCCCAATGGCTAACAATTCCATACTTCCTATTGCTCAGGTCTCTCACATTCATTACTAGCACACTGGTTTTAACATCCATTACTACTTGATTCAATTACTGCAACATACTCCTGTAAAATCTTCTGACCCAGGGGAATCAAATTAGAGTATAAGTCATAGTTGCTCTGCTGGGAACCTCTCAGCATCTCCACCATTGCTTTCATACAGTGGGCAACTGGGAAATATCTACTGGGCTAGTTTGGTTATGGCATGTTCCCCAAAGGCTCCTGTGCTTAGTAGCTCATTCCTCAACATGGTTCTATTGAGTGGTGATAGAAACAAAGAAGGGAGACCTAATTTAACAGAGATTTCATTTGAATGAGGTCTTCTAGTCATTCGGATGTATGCCTCTGAGTGAGATGTTGGGACTTCAGCTACTACTGCTTCTTTTTTCTCTTTTATTGTGCTCTGGCTAAGAGGTGAATGATTTTGTTCTACTACTCCTAGTCCACCATAGTTTACTGTCTTGACAGAGCCCCAAAGCAACGGGGCCAATTTACCATGGACTGGAACCTCTGAAATGGTGAACTAAAACAAATCTTTTTGCTTTGAGTTGATTATCTCAGATATCTGTTACAATACAGAAAATCTGTGTAACTCATCTGCTAAGAAAAATATTCATCTTCTATCATTTTCTTCCAAGGAATCTAAGATTTACCATTTCCCTCCCAAAACATAGGGTCCTCATCCATTCATTCAATAAGTACTTATTGAATATGTACAGTGTGGAGTGAAGACCTGAATAACAGACTCTATCATCCAGATGATTGTGGAAGATTCTGAGTGAGAACCTCCATAACTTTACATAGACTGGATCTTAATTCCATTTCCATTTTGAAGCCCAGGGATAATTCAGAATGGAGAGTGAGATAGATTTTCAGTAAAGATGTCTCTAAAAATGGAAGTATAGGGATTCAGTAGATGGCTCAGTGGGTAAGACTACTTACTTTTCAAGCATGAGGACCTGAGTTTGATCCCCAGGACCCACACACTAAATGGTGGGTGTGACCAAGCATACTTGCAACATCAGTACTGAGGGGTAGGGGGAGGCAGGAGCATCACTGGAGCTTTCAGGTCAGTCAGTATAACTGAAAAACAGAAAACTGGGATGGGTTGGGCTGGAGGGATGGCTTAGCAGTTAAGGCATTTGCCTGCAAAGCCAAAGGACCCAGGTTTGATTACCCAGAACCCATGTTAGCCACATGCACAAGGAGGCACATGCATCTGGAGTTCATTTGCAGTGGCTGGAGGCCCTGGTGCACCCATTCTCTTTTTCTCTCCTCTCTCTCTCTCTCCCTCCCTCTTTCTCTGTCAAATAAATAAAAATAAAATAAAAAACAAAAAAGGAAAAACAAAAGAAAACTGGGATGGAGAGATGGCTTAGCAGTTAAGGTGCTTGCCTGCAAAGCCTAAGGTCCCAGGTTTGATTCCCCTGAATCCATGTAAGCCAGATGCAAGAGGTGGTGCATGAATCTGGAGTTTGTTTATAGTGGCTAGAGACCCTGGTGCACCCATTCTCTATTTCTCACTCACCAGCACTCTGTATGTGTGCCTCTTTTTCTCTTAAATAAATAAATAAATACAGAAAACTGTGTGTTCAGTGAGAGACTCTGTTGCAGAGAAATAAGGTCTCCTCTGCCTCTGCGCACACATGTATGCACGTGCACACACATGAACATATAGCACACAAACATACACACCACATATTCTACACACACATGCACACCAAATAAATGGAAGAGTAGCATCTCCTACCAAATTTTACCCTAAATTCAAAACAATATAAAATGTGTTGAACAAGAATGTCAATTCTCTGGTGCGATCTACTGTGCTAAATATGAGCCCACAGTTGTACAAGCAAGGCTTGAAGTGACAAGGTTAATTCTAGGAAGTAAACCATTCAGTCACTAGCTGCCACCAGTTACCATGATTTTTTACCTTTTAATGCTGCTCTCTAAGAACAAGTGTGCACACCACATTGACCAGAAATAAATAAAAATAAGTATATAATTAAAAGTATAAGAGGCACTGTAGGTCTTTATAATCACAATAAATTTGCAGATACATACCACAAAGGTGACGTCTATAAGCATTATCTAAAATATTTGAAACTATATGATTAACCCAATAGTTTTGAAAGTAAGTTTATATTATTTGGATAATACACACCAATATTTGGTCATTTTAATAATTTAATATCAGTAATGCCTCATTAACCCTGATGGTTCACAAAAGGTTATTTTCCATGTCTTTAAAGCTTATTCCTTAACTGTCAAAATGCAAATAAGCACATAAGCTTTGATGTGACCTCTGAGTAATGTAGTCTAAATCCTCTCTGTTCTTTAGCCCTGGGTGCTTCAATCTTGGTACCATTGATATTTCTTACCAAATATTACTTTGTTGACAGGAAAGTGCTGTTCTATGAATTGCAGAGTTACTAGCATTCCAAGCCTCTACCCACTGAATGCCAGTAACTCCAGATTTCCCGGATGTGAGAATATGTCTCCAGATGTTGCCACATAAATTCTGGGTTAGACAGAAATTCTCTCCAGTGACAGCCAATGATCTAGTCCAAATTCTTCATTTCAAAAGTGAAGCTGGACTGTAGAGATGGCTTAATGGTTAAGGTGCTTTCCTGCAAAGCCTAATGACCCATGTTTCACTCTCCAGATCCCACATAAGCCAGATGCACAAAGGTGAGGCAAGTGCAAGGTAGCACATGCCCACTAGGTGGCACAAGTAGCCAATTATGTTAGAACTGTATATAGAAAAAAGTATATTGGTATAGGTTGAAAACAGGAGTTCTCTCTCTGCCTGTGTAAAGACTATGACCAGTATGGCATGTAGCAGCCATTTTGACCATTTGTAGTCTTTTGTCGACCTTTTCCTGCCATTTGGTTATGCTCCAAGCAGGAGAAGCTGCCAGAAAGGAAATTATCTGACCATTTCAATTACCCCCACAGGTGAGAACTCGTGACCTGTTTGCTGGGGCCAGAATGTGCTTCTTAGGATTCTATTACAGTGTTGAAGAAAGGTGCCTCAGATTAGGTTTTCAGCCTTGACTTTTGCCACTTTGCTGTCAACCACATGTTCAAAAAAAATTATTTGGTGTTATAAGCAAATGCTGCTACCATAAATATATATGAAATTTACACACATTTGTGGAGTGTGGATGCAAATAAAAGCAAGGAATGGATTCAAAAGAAGAATTTGGTAGATAAGGAATGTGTGTCTCACATCTGAGGAAGGAAGCCCAGAATATCAATGAAATAAGCCATTGAATTAACATACTTAAATAGCACAGCTATTGTCTGAGTGGAGAGTCAGAATTACATGACCAAACATTTTGCTGCACACCCTAACATTACACCTCATCTGAGCATGCAGAAGCCTACAACACTTATAGAGCTTATATTCAGGCACATCTCTGCACATGTATCTGAGTGTATGATCATTATACTATATGTCAGGTTTGTAGATGATGATAGTACTAGATAAGGTGATGATGTTAGTTATACTAATGTATATTTTATCTTTGTGGAACACTCTGATTTTCAGAATACTTCATATGTTTTTCTTCTTTTATAAGACAACACTAAGACATATCAAACATTACTGACTTGCTCAAAGTCCCACAGACAGGGAAGAGAACTGACCTAATACTGGTTTTCTGACATTTTTTGTTTTCTACCTGATCATACTGGCTCAGACATCATAACTTACCAATATTATTTAATGACTAAAATGAGACATGTCCCTGTGGATCCTTTAATAAATTGAAAATGCCTGTGCTCTACTGTAGGCCGCAACTCAAAGCAGACTCTTCCATTCCAGGAGGGCATCTGAGGAAAAGGGCAGTAGTAGAATGTACTAGGTGCCTCATATCAAAGAATACAGATGTTTACTGAACAACCAGTGGAACCCAGACAGAGGCATTGATTGGATTAGAAGGGGTATCTGCCATGAATAGCAGGATGGGGAGTTCTAAACTTATGTTTAAGTTGGTTGTCTAGAGATAGCAAGAACTAATGTAACCTACTAAAACCATACATCCAGTAGATATAAGTTAGTCATATTGCCTATGTGGTTTTAGTTTACATATACCTAATGTTCTTACACTTAGGCAGGCATCAAGGGATTATAAACAGAGCAAAACATCTAGTCCCAAAAAAATGAGCATTCAAGTCAGAAATAACATTAAATGTCAAATTGATGGGCTAAATACTTCTGGTATCTACCTGAAGTGACCTTGGTAATTTCTCTGTAGCTTGAGTCAGATGGCTTTCCCAGGAAATCTATGAATATCTTATATTTAAATGACTTTGAAGGTCTAAGCTATATCTTTCCTTGCATAAATGAGTCCCTCCTAATAAGAATGACACCAGCAGAAATAAGTTTGAAGTGTCAAACCAAAAGTAAATTGACATCAGAAGACCAATATGAAACACGTGACTTCTACAGATTTTTTAAAATATTTATTGCTTTGCAAGCAGAGAGAGATATAAGAGAGAATGGGCATACCAGGGCCTCCAGCCACTGCAAATATATGCACCACTTTGGGCGTCTGGTTTTACATGGTTACTGGGGAATTGAACTCAGGTCGTTAAGATCTGAAGGCAAGCACCTTAAACTTTGAGCCATCTCTCCAGCCCTTCTACAGCTTTTAAGATATGCAGTAACATGGACCTTTGATAACCTAGCCCTATCTCTACAACCCAGTTTCTCACATTTTTTCTCCCTTGCAATGTATAAAACAGACTTCTTTTCTCTTTAGTCTCTTGTAAGTGTCGTTCTCTTTTGACTCTAAACTTTGGAATACATTGTTTTCTTTGTTTGGAATGCTATATTCCTTAATAGTATACTCTTAGCATACTTCTACTGCTATTTCAGACATCAACATGGAAGTATAATCCCAAACCTACCTTCAGCTAGATTAGGCACCTCTTTGATAAAATTTTATACAATAAACACAGCTTTCTTCTACTATGTTGAATAAATTATAAGTAACTTTTACATGAATATAAGCTCCATAAGGGACACTGTTTCTTTTGTATAAATGTGCCTACTGGAATATGTTATACAGAAAATATTTATCAAGTTTAACTATCAACAATGATTTGACTTCAGAAAATGTACTGTCTCATAAAGCAGCAATGGTAGTATGGTACTAGTCCATACCAGTGGAAAATCCAGACTTTGTTCTCTTTCTCTCATCTGTTGGTCATTTCATTATTTTTATTTCTTCATCTACTCTTACCTGTTAATATTACTTTCTCAGTTTGCTATTTCCCAACATTTATACTTATACCTGCACAGAACAGTTCCTGTCTTGATTGTTCAGCAGTACTGCATGCTTTGGGGATGATCTCTACTACTTATAATCCATCCATATCTGTGTCATCAGAAAAGATCCAGGCTGGAGAAATTGCTTAGTTGTTAAGGCTCTTGCCTACAAAGTCAAAGGACCCAGATTCAATTCCCTAGGACCCACGTAAGCCAGATGCACAAGGGGGCTCACACATTTGGAGTTCATTGGCAGTGGCTGGAGGCCCTGATATACCCATTCCCTCTCTCTCTCTCTATCCCTGCCTATTTATATCTCTCTTTCTATTTCTCTCTCTCTCTTTTTCTCTCTCTCTCTGCCTTTCTCTCTCTGCCTATTTATCTCTCTCAGGTAAATAAAGAAAAACAAAAATTAAAAATATCCATCTTTCATAAATTTCAGTGACATTTCTTCATGTCTAAGTTGTACCAAAGTGCTGATCCTCTATCCAACACTTACTCTGAAGCTCCTGATTTCCAGAGTCATCAAATATGGTTAGTTCCAGAAACCCCAATGCCTTAAACAAAAGACATAAATCTTGGATAGTAAAATTTCAGTCAGGCTTCATGTTTATGAATGGTTACTGGTAGAGATGGTGGTAGTGGGATTTAAAGTAAATGTCACCCTTTAATACACAGAACACCCTTAGCAATAGCTTCTATGACATAATAATGACCTTCTCGTTGCTGGGCCAACAAACCCAGCCGGGTATCAGCTTAAGGTTTTATTTTCAGTTTACAGTTTCAAGGGGAATTTTCATCATGGTAACAAAAGCATTGCATGAGCAGATAGTCTGGCATAACATCACCACACATCAGCAGAGAAGAAGTAGAGAGAGTAAGTGCTGAACACCCAGTAAAGATTGACTAATAAACCTCAAGGCCCAGCCCCAAATGACACACCTGTTCAGCAAGGTTGTGCCTCCCAAAGGCTCCACCAGCTAGGGATTAAGAATGAGGCTTAATCACAAACACATAAGGCTAATGGGGACATTTCACATTCAAACTACCACATATGGTCCCACTGAGCTTACAGCCTTGGAATGGAGAAACCACAGAAGAGAAAACCCATGGCAACCATAATTACTTCTTTGTGATAAACATAGAAACTCTACTAAAGTTAATGTTGCAGGTATTGAATAATGTTGTTTTCTATTATACATAGTCTTCCTGGTTCTCTCCATTCAGCAAGTGTTGACTTAATGCCTTCCTATGAAATTGTATTAGTCAGGGTTCTCTAGAGGAACAGAATGGATAGAATGAATTGTATTAAAAGGGAATTTATTGGATTAGCTTACACAGTCCAGCAATAGCAGGTTGCAAGTCCGACAGTCAAGAAACCCGGTAGCTGCTCAGTCCACCAGGCTGGAGGCCTCAGTAGTCCCAATCCGGCACTAAAGGCCTGAAGGTGTCCTGGAGAGACACTGCTCTTCAGTCCACCCTGGTCTTCAGTCCACACTGGAAAGCAGCAACACCAAGCAGCAAGTACCAAGCGGAAAGCACGAAGTAGCAAGCACCCAGTGGCAAGCAGCGAGCAACACCAGCAGCCAGATGGGAGAGAGAGCCTTTCTTCCCAGAGCTCCTTTTAATCAACCAGCCCCCTCCTCCAAGAGGGGCTGCCACTCTGGGCCACCCACTCTGGGGGAAGGGCTTACCCCTGGGGGAAGGATTCTTCCTTTAGTTAATCCTTCCCAGAGGCAGCCTCAGAGACACACTTATGAGGAATGTCTGTGGATTCCTAAACAAATCAAGTTGACACAAACAACCATCACAGATATCCATGGCATTAAGTGATAGCATCACTTGTGTTTTTACTAATTCCTATAAAACAACAAATAATTATGCTTCCCCTAATTCAACTCTTTAGTTACCAGAAATGATTTTGCTCCTTTGCCCACATTCCTCCCCCTAAATTTCCCTCCCATCAGTGCCTCTGGCTCACCATCTGGCTGTGCATCTCACTGTGGTCACCCACTGAATATCCTGCTTATGGGTCAGTCCTCACGCTGCTGAACACTTTGTGTTTAATATGAAGAGTGCGTCATATTTGTGTCAATGGTGATGAAGGTTAATGGTGCTTCAGATAATGAGATTTTATTTTAAAATACAGAAAAAAACAAGGACATCTTAAATTAAAAGGCATTTCACAAAATGCCATTGAACAGAGAACAAGTATCTATTTTTGCCGAAAAGCTGTCATTCAACTTCTGTCTTTTGGTTTTATCTTCCCAATGGTTACCATTTGCATGTAAACATCAGGAGCATGATATAGATTGGTCCTTCTTTAGCCTAAGTATAACAAGACTCCCTAAGAACTGTGGGCTTGATGGACTCTTGGGATTACACATCTAGAAGAGACTATCTCACATGTGATCTCAACATTTTCCAATGTTTTTCCTTCTTGTTTTGAATTTAAATTGTCAGGCTTTTCATCTTTAATTTTCAAACAAATAGCACTTTCCCTGGAGACACTTTTCACATTTAGTATGAGAAACTGATGATGCATCCCTTGGTTTTCTAGCACATGGGAAGGGTTACGGCAGGTGTACTGTCAAGTCATACCCCCTGGCATCACCTGGGCCTTTGCTGCCAAACTACAAGCCTATAAGCCTCCCATTCTTTCAAATGACCTTTGGGTGCTCCTCTTACAAATTCTGTTTCAGAAATTATATCAGTAGATGTTAAACTCACTCATCTTCAGCCTAAACCCTTACTTGAACAGATTACTTTTCCTTTCCCTCCAGTAGAGAAAAATAGCCTTTCTCTGGACATTCACATTACTTTGTTCACATCGTTCAGGTCTTAACTTAATGTTCCCACCACAAAAGGAACCTTATCTGAACATAACTACAGAATTGGTCCCATACTGGGCATGAACTTCTATCTAGTTTTTAAAATAATACTGCTTTCTTCATAGTGCACTGTATTACTGCATCCGATCATTAATCTGTTCGGTTGTTTCATATGTGTTTCCACCACTATAAAAATACTGTCCTGCAAAGCCAAAGGACCCAGGTTCTATTCCCCAAGACCCACGTAAGCCTGATGCACAAGGTGGCACATACATCTGGAGTTCATTTGCAGTGGCTGGAGGCCCTGGCACACCTATTCTCTCTTTCTCTCTCTCCTTCTGTTTCTTTCCCTCTCTCTCTTTCTCTCAAATAAATAAAAAAATATTTAAAATAAAAAATAATAAAACTTTAAAAATTTAAAAAAATAAAAGGAAGAAACTATTTTTCTTGCTCATTGCTCTATCATTAGGATCTAGAACAATAATAGCAAGAGCTTGATATTTATCTGTTGAGAGAATGAATAAATACAATTTCTTAGGTACTGCAATACCCATGTTTTGCACTGGAACAATCTAAGGGTGCTAGCTAGCTGACATATTCTAGCTCTAATTTCAGGATCACATCTAAGTGACTTCTTAGGACATTCATATTAAAATTATCTGTATATGTATATGTCTTGCAAATATCCCCTACACCATCGATAGTGGACTTGAAATAAAAGGAACTCTAATAATTTGGAACTAATACCCATTATTGACAAAAGTTGAGTCTTGAAGCTAGGAAATAGAGAATTTAGCTTCCAATACCAGAAGAAGAGCTGTACTCTTTTGATGAATGGATAATGGCTATGAAGAAGTCCAAAATTAATGTATTTAAAGATAAAGCCTTTTGATAGCAGATATCTCAATGAACAAAATTTAGACACTAAAGTTAAAGGGAAAAAGGGAGGAAATTGAGATGAAGGGATGGAGAGAGACTTGGAGGAAGGAAGAGGAAAGACAGAGAGGCAAAGATTAGAGGGTCTTAATCATACATGTATAAGGCCAGATGCATTCTCATAGAAGTTATTCCATGAGATTGCCTAACCTTAGTGGAGGTATCACGGGACCACTCACCTGGATAGAAAAGATGAAGTATGTAGGGGTTGAATTACAGGGTAGGAAAAGGAGGAACGGAAGGGAACTAAGAAGTCTAGGATATCCTTTACAGAATACTTGTGGAGTTGCTTCTGTAGAGGGAGCTATTCAAGCAGATTGTGAGACAGTACAGACTTCTTATTCTTGAAACAGAAAGGTGAAATAGTGAGTTGAGAGGTGTTCTTTTTAAATTTGAAAGATTGTAGCCAACAATTAAACTATATAAAATATGTATCCCTGAGGGTAAGCATAGGAGGCAATGAGGGTAAGAAGCAAGGCATGGCTTAATACAAAACCCTAGGGAAAACAAGAGTATAGAGACTGTTGGTTGAATTCCTCTAAAGCTATTAACTGAAACCGTTACTAATTGTGTTCCTGTATGCATGTTTGTGCTAGAATATACCACATTATCTTGTTTTCCAATTGAAGCAGAAACTTACTTGGTTAAGAATTTTCTCACTAAGAAAAAAGACATCTGTGCAATTGGGAAAATTGGCTCTCAAACAAATTTTAGAGTGAGCTTTTGCATTAGATAATGCACATGTGTGTGTGTCTAAGTGTTGTGAATGTTTTCATTCTTTAACTCTGTGCTGGCTAACTTGAAGTTGATTTGATTTAGAAGAACTAAGCATTTTCCTTCCTGTCTCTCCTCAGTAACACAGAGAGAACTCTGCCTCTTTAGGCCATAAATAACTCCAGGGACATTGTAAGAAGACATACTATTATGAATTGGTTTCTGTAACTATCTAAATGACTCATTATGCCTATCAGGTTTAATGAAATGCTGCCTCTCTATTTTTTGTAATACGGAGTAAGAAAATGTTACAAAAATCACTGAGAAAGGATTTAGTTGATGATCTCACTTGCCATAATATTCTTGTGAACAAAAGAAGAAAGACACATGTTGAAATGAGTTTAGGAAAGAGAATTTAAAATAGGGCTGGAGAGATGGCTTAGTGGTTAAGGCGCCGGCCTGCTAAGCTTAAGAACCAGGTTCCAATCTCCAGGTCCCACGTTTAGCCAGATGCAAAGTGACGCAAGGGTGCAATGCCACACTTGACCACAAGGGGGCGCACACATCTGGATTTCGTTCTCAGCAGCTGAGACTGCTGGCGTGCCCATCTCTATCTGTCTCCCTCTCCCTCTCTGTCTCTCTCTGTGTCTGTCTCCAAAAAATAAATAAAATAATTTAAAAATATCTTTAAAACAAAGCCAGAAAGCTGCACAATATAATATTATGTCCGAAGGAAGACAAAATAAGTCAAAGATCTTTAAAATTAATATAAACAGAGTCAAAACTTAAAAAAAATTTATTTGAAAGTGAACCATATAGACAGAACGAAAGAGAGTGAAAATATGGAGGCATCAGAGCCTACTGATGCTGCAAATGCATTTTAGATTCATGCACCACTTTATGCATCTAGCTTTAAGTGGAAAATGGGAAAGTGAAACTGGGAGAGCAGACTATGCAAGCAAGCACCTTTATCCACTGAGTTCTCTCCACCGTCCCCAGACGTCAACATTTTAAAGAATTTCTGGACATTGTATGCTTTGAAATCTTTCTTAACACTGTTCTGATATGGATCACTTGGTAAGCAACAAAAACACCAGTTGACTGATATCTGTTGCCATATGGTTCCCAAAGTATTTTATTAGTGTTTTATTCTGTTACACTTTAAATTACAAGCCTGAGGAGATGGCTCAGTGTTTAAAGTACTTGCCATGCAAGCTTGACTGCCTGAGTTCAGATCCCCAGCAGTCATGCAAAGCCAGACTCCATAGTCCAAGGGACTGTAATCCTGGTCAGTGCATCTACAGGGTGAAGGGGCAGAGCAAGGAGAATCCCCTGGAAATTTGCAGCACAGCTAGCCTTGCAAATACAGTGGTGAACACCTATAATTCTTGCCTTACACAAGGTGGAAGGAGAGATTAATACTTGAAGTTGTCTTCTGATCTCTACATGCATGTCATGAAAACTGCACAGAGAGAAAGAGAGAGAGAGAGAGAGAGAGAGAGAGAGAGAGCAAAAATCCAAAAGAACATATTCTTTACATGACTCTCTTGGCTATGGATTTGGTTTCTGATGCTGAGACAATCAATGGAATCTTAACACTACAGCCCTGAGCTGAAATAAAAGGTCTGAGCCTGCAAATTCAGAATATCCTTTTTGTTTCCAATCCATAACTTGATTCAAAGGACCTAGAGGGGGTGAGTGTGACAACAATATTAGCATAGGTTAAAGGAAAAAGAGGATTAGGGGTTTTAGGAGATAACTCAGTGGCTACAGTCACTTATTTGACAAGCCCAAAAGGCAGGGTGCAATTCTTAAGCCACCTACATAAAGCCAGAAGGACATTCTTTGCAATGGAAAGAGACCCTGGAGCACCTGCATGTATGCACATGTGTGTGTCTGCATGTGCACCTACAAATGTGTGTGCACGCGCACACACACACACACACACACACATATAAATAAATAAAAATAAAATAAAAGGAGGGCCAGTAGTAGAATCTGCAAATGTGATTAGTGAATACGAGATGGGAAAATCAGAAAATCGAATGAGGTTCCTACAGTAAGGATCAAGTAAAAGAAGCTTAATGCATACAAACTAGTTGTACAAAAAGAGCTGAAACATTATGCTTATATAACCAATGTTTGCTTCTTTCAATTGCTATTATTGTGATTATTTTTCATTAAGTGTCTGTAAGAGCCTCTAGACCTCTCCATATTCCTACAAGAACTTCACTCTGACTTAGAAAATTACTGTTCCCATTAGAAAAATTGTAGCTTTCAAAATGTGCATTACTCCTGGTCAGGGGGAGCTTTAGGATGTTATTCACTGTTGTAGCACCTGGGAAAGTATTTTCAGCAAACCCATAAACATGCTTCATTAAAAAGCCTGAATTTCAATGCCTGTCACAGTGGGCAGCCAGGGTTAGCTAAGAGGGAACTATCAGAAGAACCAATTAAGTTTAGAAAAGAAGAAGATTTTTTCCTCTCAGTTCAAAGTTGCAGGGGTAGGGAAAAAAAAAGCAGTGTAAGTACCATTAAGGAATAGACTGCAGCAAACTCATGCATTAAGGAAAGGAAGAACAGGTAAAGAGATTTTTTTTGAATTGATACAAATTGGACTTTTTATTAACTAAAAAGGACATAAAGTTCAAATTGAAAACTATTCTTATAACTGAAAGTGTTAGAAAAGGTACACAATCTTCCCAAGGGCTATGGTAAGTTTAAAAGGGAGCAAAGGGGCTGAAGAGACATCTTAGTGGTTAAGGCGCTTGCCTACAAAGCCAAAAAACCTCAGTTTGATTCCCCAGGACCCACATAAGTCATATGGCCAAGGAGGCACATGCATCTGGACTTCGTTTGTAGCGGCTGGAAGCCCTGACATGCCCATTCTTTCTCCTCTCTCTCTTCCTCTGCCTCATTCTCTCTCTCTCAAATAAATAAATAAAAATAAAAGGGGAGCAAAATAAACCTTGTTCTAGTTCATATCCCTTCAAGTCCTAGTTTTTGTTTAGTAAGTAACTAGTCCCAGAATTTAATCTTGATCGTTGAAAACTAAGATTTGTTTTTACTAAAATGTACAATTCTGAAAGTTTGGTATGCTGTATGCTTACTGTTTCTTTTAGCAGGCTTGCAGGATAGTTGTTATCTTCCAACAATGATGCCCTGACTCCTCTGAGAAATTCATTTGTCCTTGACTCTCAGTCAGTATTGTATAGTTAAGATTTATTCCATCTCCTAAAATCCCATATGGATACTGTGATGATGTTTTGGATTTTGGATTACAGTCTTATGGGGAAGCTTCATGATGGCAGGAGAAAGCATGGCACGAACAGAAGCTGGACAACATTTCTTGCCACAGTAGGTGGCAAATATCAGCAAAAAGTGAGCTTAACTAGCACTAGCAAATTGGAGGCTAATAAATCTAAAGGACTACCCCCAACAACACAGCTCCTCTAGTAAAGCTCCATCTCCCAAACTGCTACCAGCTAGGGACCAAGCATTCAAGATATGTGAGCTTATGGGGGACATATGATTCAAACCACCACTTTATTCTCAAATGGGTTGGATTTAGAATCACCCTGGAAATACATCTCTGAATGTGTCTATAAGAAAACATATCTCTGTTTATTAGGGTATTTCCAGAAAGGTATAACTGAAGAAAGAAGACCCACTCTTAATATAGGATGAGTGGCACAATCCCATAAACTAGGTTCCAGGCTGAAAAACAAAAGCCTAGTGTCAGTGGAAATGGCTCAGTGGGTACAAACCAATGCTTCACAAGAATGAAGACCTGAAAGGAAAGATTATATCTGGGCTGAGCACCAGCATTCATCACTCTCTGCTTCTTGACTGGACACAGTGTGACCAGCTGCCTCATGCTCCTTCTGTCATGGCTACCCCACCATGATGGACTACAACCCCTTAAGGTGTAAGCCTAAATAAGCACTCACTCCTTTTTGTTGCTTCCTGACAGGTATTTTGTTACAACAAGAAGTACAGTAACTAATACTGGCACTTACTGATCTACATAAATCACTGGGCCCAACTGATTAGTTTAACAATGAGCTCTTGACCTAATTCATTACACCAATGTGCATTATGTAGGACTAATGTACAAACTACTTGAAAGAAATTCTTTCTTCTGTGAGAGTTCTGGAATTATAACAGCTATTTTACTATGATGAGGTGAGTGAGGTTAGGGCTGCCTAGTACTTTCGTATTTCAAGTATATTGAAATATGAAGATGAGAATAGTATGATAGAAGGTAGAATAGAAAGATGCAGCAGGACTGAGCTGTCATGAGATTGAGCTGTCAGATGAGTTTTGTTTACTCATTTTTTTTTTTTTTTGGTTTTTCGAGGTAGGGTTTCACTCTAGCCCAGGCTGATCTGGAATTCATTATGCAGTCTCAGGGTGGCCTTGAACTCATGGCAATCCTCCCACCTCTGCCTCCCGAGTGCTGGGATTAAAGGCGTGTGCCACCATACCTGGCTTAATCATTGATTTTTTTAAAATAGATTTTTTGAATATTTTATTTATTTGTAAGCAAAGATATACAGACAGAGAGGTACAGAGAGAGACAGAGAGAGGAAGAGTATGGGTATGCCAGGGCCTATAGCCCTTGTAAATGAACTCCACATACATGCATCTTTGTGCAACTGGCTTTATGTGGCTACTGGGGGATTGAACTGAGGTCAGGAGACTTTATAGGCAAATGACTTAACCACTGAGCCATCTCTCTAGCCCAGTTAGTTTCTACAATGCCCATATTCCCTTTATTATGTAACTTAATTTGATATGTATTTTCAATCACTTAAAGTAGAGAACTAATTGATAAATTAGTTCTATCTTAGTTTCTTTTCATAAAATGGATAAATTGCTTTGATTGTGTTCTGTCACCTAACAGTGACTAGACATTTCATAACTGCATGCCTGAATTGACTTAAAGTAATGCTTTGTTTTTGGTTTTTCAAGGTATGGTCTATCTCTAGTCCAGGCTGACCTGGAATTCACTCTGTGGTCTCAGTCTGGCCTTGAACTCACAATGATCTTCCTACCACTGCCTTCTGAGTGATGGGACTAAAGTTGTACACCATGACACATGGCCTGAAAGTGAGTTTGTAGAACTCAGTGGACACTTATTATGACATTTATAAAGAAAATTAAAACACAAATCCCATGCTTGATGTATATGTACAGTATTGGTTTTATAAACAACAAATAACTTGCTCTTATGTTGAGGCATAAGGATCAATTCAAATTTAAATGATTATCTTAAATTCTTCCTCATGGTGCCAATATGGGCAAATGAAGTTAGGTCACGTGTTGCTGCTTGAATGGCACTTAACAAGCCTTTTTTAGTACTATTATTTTAATTTATATATAGGTACATTTGTATGAAAGATGAATAGCTTATAGAATTATCAGCCAAACACCACACTATGGTCATATCAACATTGTTTGTATGTAAGGTCATAACACAGATAGCTGAAGTACTAGTAAGATTGCTATTAATCCGGCATGCTTTATGTTGTAACCTAACCTACATGTTGTGCTTGAAGTTAGGTGATTACCAAATTGAGAACAGTGAAAATGAGATTGAGACATGGTTTTAATCCTATTTATACCAGATAATTATTTATTAATTATTTTTAATATTTTCTTACTTTTTAAAAGTTTTTTGTTGTTGTTGTTTGTTTTTTGGAGGGAGGGCCATGTTCTAGCCCAGGCTGACCTCAAACTCACAGCAATCCTCCTCCCTCAGCCTCCTGTGTGAGCTGAGATTAAAGATGTGTGCCACCACACCCAGCTTGGTTAATTTTTATTTGTCCAGTACCCTTTTTACTGATTAAAGAACATACATCTTCCTTTTGGCTTAATCACAACCTGAAGTCCAGAAATGGGAAAAGGACCCAGGATTGGTCAATAAAAGCACATGATAACTGCTAACCACAGTGATTGGCTTGAGAGTGAAAACATAGCCCAGTGAACTGAATCAGAGAAAGTCCTAGGAAATGTGAGAATTATTCCACATGAGGAGCTTCTTTTGCCTTGCCAGTGTTGCTAAACTAGTTGGATGTAGTAAGTTTAGACATATATAATGTTTTCTCTATTATGTTTCACAGAGAGAAAAGCCAAGCTGAAAGTCGGTAGTGATACTTAAGAAATCCATTTGGATTCCCTGTTCCAGTTAGCCATAGTCCTAAAACTTGCACATATTTGGTCTGATATAGTCGCCTTTCTTGAACAAACTATTTTTATCTGTTCAGCCTGTCATCAGAGGATCCCTGGCTGTGACATTCATAAATGGTGATTTTAGAGTTGATGTGAATTTCTACCTAGGCAAATCTTCTTTGATATTGTTAACATTGTGTTTATTCCTGATAAAGATATTGTGGGATTTTAAGAGTTATAGGGTCTCTGATGGCCAAGATGGACTGTACTCAAGTGGCTAAAGTTCTCAAGTGTTAAGGAATATGGCCAAGGAAGTGAGAAGGGTCAAAGTAGACTTCACTAAGGACAATATGAAAAAAGACTCTCAAGAGTCTTTTATGGGGGCGTTTACCATATAAAAGAGAGAGGGCTTGCTGGATCAGAGCTTCATTCCAAAGGCATCCAAAGAAAGAAAGGGAAAAGAAAAGGAAAAGTTACTTTTTGAGTTAGAACACAGAAAAGCTGATAGGCTCTGCAGTGAGATTCTGGGAGCAAATGTGCCAAGGAAGGGGATTCCTAGAGATATAGTAAATTACCTCATTTAGGAGATATTTATTCCTCCCACCTCGTTAGCATGTCTGTAGTAAGGGGTGGTCTCTTGACCAAGTGAATGATTGACAGGCTCACAGCACTAGCAAAACAAAGTCCTCTGAAAGGAGGAAGTGTCTATTCTCTTTCTAATGTTATCAGGGAAACAGGAGTTGGGTCCATTCTTCAATGTCTACCTACAACAGAGGTAAGGCTTATGTTTTGTATCGGGATGAACACATAATTCAAGCAGTTACCAGTTTCTAAACTAGAACTTAGCTACTGAATGAAGTGGCTATAAAGAGTTGGGTCAGAGTTGGTACCATGGCAATAGGGTCACATACAAGGCAAATGTATGGGTACACAGAGAAAACAGGAATAGAGAAAACTGACCTATGAAGAGAAATCAGTAGAAAAAAAGCACATATACACAAAAACTATATAGCCCATGCACACACACACACACATACACACACACCCCAAATGGAAAAGATAGCTACCTGATTATTTTCTATACCTAGTATATTTCCTTTACTTCATTTCTCTAGTATCCTTCCTTCTCTTTCAATCTTTCTGCTATAAGGAAAATCCTTCTTTGTGTTTTTTAAAGGAACAAGCTTTTTAAAATATTTTATTTTTATTTTTTTTGAGAGAGAGAGAAAGAGAGAGAGAGAGACAGAGAGAATGGGCATGCCAGGGCTTCCAGCCACAGCACACAATCGCCAGATCCATGCACCATCTTGTACATCTGGCTTACACAGGTCCTGGGGAAATGAACCAAGGTCCTTTGGCCTTAACTGCTAAGCCATGTCTCCAGCCCCCCTCTTTATGTTTTTATCAACCTGAGTAAAGTTCATTATAATTCCACCTTGATTAAAAGAATTCCAATGAAAAACAAAAGATTTTGGGTTAGTTTGTAGCAGGAATTTTGAGCAGACAAAAAACTGCCTGCTCTGCCTCAATTCTTCAAGTCTTCATTTGGAGCCTGAAATCTGTGGCGTGGCTCACTTGTGCATGGAGATAGGGACTATCTCTGCCACAAGTGATTATAGTGATGTTTAAATTATCATCCCAAGCACTCTGTACACACCAAGAACCACTTCACCCACCATATAATTTACTCTGTGTGTTCAAAAGGCTACTGCACTAACATCATCATGAGATCCAGTTCTTAATTGGTAGGCAGCTCACCTTCAGAGCTGGTTGTAAATGGTTTAGAGGATTATGTCTGACATGTAAGAGACAACAGATGAATCTCATTTTCCTAAATGAGGTAAATTTAAACAGTCTGAAAGAGTTCCCTAAAATGTGTCATCATTCTTTTCCTGCTCTGTTCTATAGCTGTATAGGATAAGTAGATGGAAATGTTAATGCAAAAAAAAAAAAAAAAAAAACAAAAAACAGCCCAGAGATACATGAAGGACTGCATTTCACAGCCAGAGCAGTCAGGCACCCTCAGTGGAACTCAAGTTTTCTGACTAACTCATGTTTCTCTTCCAGTCTGCTGGACTGATAGTAGTTGATGCTGAGATTTGAAGATACCTCTAGAGGTGTTCCAAGCAGTGTGTCTCTGGGCAATGAATTGAGCAGACACACAGTTGTTACACAAGCACAGACTGTTTATTAGAAGACATATTTCTAAGGGAAGAAGCAAACTGGAGAAGGTAAAAACTTGGGTTTTCATGTTATACAATGAAGGCTTTTTGGTTTATTTGCATATAACAGGCTTATCTGTGCACGCTCTGTTACATATCGTTGCACATACAATGCCATGCATCTCATATCTCATTAACATCTTAAATTTGCACCCAGAGTGCGTGCTTTCATATTAGAATGAGCCATAGGTCACTTTCAAACACTGTGGCATGACTCTGTTCCTGTGCCAGAGGCTTGTGATTTTAGGCAATCTCAGTGGGGAGTCTTCAGCCTTCCTCTTTGCCAACTGGTTTTTCCCCAGATGTTAATTTTGTAAGGTTTTGTAAAAGGCCTTCTGGATCTTACTCTCTCCCCTATTTTCTTATCTCAAGAAAAGTACCCTATTAAGCATTAGGGGCATCCCTCCTCAGTAGAGATCAGTAAATGTGGTGGGAGTTCTGCGTACATCTTACCCACTATCTCTCTTTCATACATTTTCTAAGGTGGCTCATGAGGCCAGTAAGGACCTGTTTGAACAGAATGAGAAAGGTTAATGAACATAGGGTTACCTTGGAGTTCAATACTTAGAAAAGCAACCAGCGTCAAAAAAGGGTTGTAGCTGTGGCCCCATGCTCAGAAAAGGCTGGAGCCCTGGCAGGACAGAGAAGATATTCTGAATTCTAAAGAAACATTTGTGTACCTCTATGATGGGAATGGATAAAACCGGCTGAGAACAGATCTGATGAAGGCTATCAGAGGCCCAATGGCCTTCCCTGTAGGAACAAAAAAATATTGCCAGGCTTGTATGGTGACTCAGTGTGTAATACTTTGTGTGCAAGCAAAGGAACCTGAATTTAGATGCCATAGTATGTGCCTATAATTCCAGCACCAGGGAGGAGATCCAGGGCTAGCTGACTAGCTTGCTAAATCAGTGAACTCTGGGTTCAATGAGAGAACCTATCTCAAAGAATAAGATGGAGGGCCATTAAGGAAAGCATTTGATCTAAACCTCTGGTTTCCACATGCATGCACACACATGTGTACACATACTCACTCTGGTGGTTTGATTCAGGTTTCCCCCATAAACTTATGTGTTCTGAATGCTAAGTCCCCACTTGGTGGTAATTTAGGATTTAGAGCCTATTGGAGGCATTGTATTATTGAGGGTGGGCTTATGGGTGTTAGAGCCAGGATCCCCTTGCCAGGGTTTGCACACTCTCTTGCTGCTGTTGTCCACCTGATATTGGCCAAATGGTGATGTCCACCCTCTATTCATGCCATAATTTCCCCCTGCCATCATGGAGCTTCCCCTTGAAACTTTAAGGCAAAAGAAACCATTTCCTCCCAGAAGCTGCTCTTGAAGTTCAATGCCTGGAGAAGTAGATAGCATCAAAAAGGTTCTTTTTTCTTTTTTTTTTTCTGCTAGCAATGTGAAGATGACTGCAACAGTAAAATTTGTACCAGAAGTGGGGTCATTCACTAGATAAACAACTCTGTGGCTTTTGGAATTTTGAGACTGATTTGAGGAAGGAATGTGGAAGGATTTGAAACTTTGGCCTAAGATATGCCTTGCAGTGCTATAAGTACAGCTTGATTGACCATTCAGATCAGAGGTAAAAGATCTGAATGCAGTAAAACTATGGCCTGAGAGGTTTGGCTTATGAAGGGAAGAAAGAGGTTTGCCTGAACTGGGCTAGAAGCAGGTTTTGTTAGAAGCTTGCTGTTATTCCTGTGTCCTGAGAACTTGTGCAGGGTTGCATTGTATAGAAATGGACTGGTATGAGCAGAGGGATATGGCACAGAAAAAATGAAATATTTGGGCTGAAAGTGCTGCCCATTCAGCTGCAACTGTTTGAAAGATTACAACTACTGAAATTTGGCCAGCTGACATGAATTGCGACAACAGGAAGAATGCACAGTCTCTTTTGAAGTAAGGGGTCTGAATGATGAAGAAGTGTCCTATTCTTCAAAGGCTGCTTTATTGAACCCTGGATTAACAAGTTGGTAGCCCACCTGGTACTATGGAGTGCAACAAATGCAGGGTTATTAAATTTGCAACACAGTTTTTTTTTTTTTTTTTAAGTGGCTTGGGAAGTGTGAAGCAGGCTTGTTTGATTACCTGTGTGGAGACCCAATGGGGCCATGAGGATGGACCATGGGTTGCAGTAAAGGCCCAATAGAGATGCCAGGGCTATGAAATGGCTGCCAAGGAGAGCTGCTGGCACTGGATGAAATTTTTTTGAAACTATGAGTAGTCTAGCTGGAAGGGTGGAATTAGAACTCTGAAGGTTTGTCACT
This sequence comes from Orientallactaga sibirica, assembly GCA_036365145.1. Taxonomy (NCBI): domain Eukaryota; kingdom Metazoa; phylum Chordata; class Mammalia; order Rodentia; family Dipodidae; genus Orientallactaga; species Orientallactaga sibirica. The sequence continues at coordinate 8,073,052 of JAEOAD010000057.1, forward strand.
AGTTAGAACTATTGGATTTGGAGATTTGTCACTGGTTAGAGTTGTTGGAATGGGTACTACAGAGTTTGATGTTTGCCCTTTTTTTTTTTTAATCATGTATTGGTTCAGTATTTCTTTACTGTGCCCAATGCTATCTTTTGCAGTGCAAATGTTTATTCTGTGCCATTATTATTATTATTATTTTTGGTATTGCAGCTAAGTTGAAGGACCTTGAACTATGAAGATGTTTGAACAACAGCGTGATTGGTAAAAAGTATGGAGACTTAAAGTAGGACAGTGTGCATTGCATTTTATACCATGGATCATTATCAGTTTATGGGTACCAGGGGTAAAATCTGTTTTATGCAGGTGTCCCCCATAAACTTATGTGTTCTGAATGTTAGGACCCCAGTTGGTGGTAATTTGCAAATTTGAGCCTACTAGAGGCAGTGTCTTATTGGGAGATGAGCTTATAGGTATTATAGCTATCTTCACCTTGCCAGTATTTGGCACACTCTTCTGCTGCTATTGTCCACCTGATGTTGGCCAGGAGGTGATGTCCACCCTCTGCTCTTGCCATAGTTTTCACCTACCATCATAGAGTTTTCTTTGAGTCTGTAAGTGAAAATAAAGCCTTTCCATCAACAATCTGCTCTTGGTAGGGTGTTTTCTGTCAGCAACGTGAAGCTGACTGTAACACATGCACACACATACACACACAGAGAGAGACTCCCACACACACAAAAATATGCATATACACATGCACATACTTCACAAGTATGTACAACATTCATGCAAACACACACATAGAAATAAAATAAAAATAAATATTTTCCTTTACTAGTTTTTGTGCTAATTTCAAACAAGATGTCAGGTTATAGACCCCAATTACAGGGTCATTTTTGGTGCCATGAAATAAATGTTCTCATCTTTTCCCTTGACAACAAAGGCTTTTCCTTTATTCTGCCCGCCTCTCCTTTCCTAACTCAAGATGACAGAGAAAATACAGATGTCCTAAATATTCAAATTAGTTTCTATCTTATGGTTCTACTCATATGGTAGAAAATGGCTTCCCTTTTTTTACTATTTCTTCCTTAAATTTGTTCTGCTCCTATTCTGAATTTCCCTTCCATTTCTTTGAAGAGGATGCTTTTTTTTTTTTGTATCATTCCAGTATTTAAAATGAGGTGGTTGTTTTTAAAAATACGTATTCTTCCTAGGTTATATAAGGAATTAATAATAATTCAAGGCCTTGTTATAGCAATTTAGAAATAGAGAGGGGGAGATGAATAATTTTTCTTTCTGTTGTCAGAAAGGCACGAATCAACTTTAACTTCTCCTCTACAGTCTTGATTGTTTTCTCCCAGCTGAAGATGGAGCACAAGCCAGTTGTCAGACACACAACTGCAGAAGCCTCAGCAGTCAAGCAGTGTTTGCATGAAATAATGTAAGAGAATCCCTAGCACAGTCTTGAAACATCTAAGGACACCACAAGGGTTAATCACTTATACCATAATCATTATATCTTCTAGTCTCAAATTTGTGGTTCTTCACAACATAGCCATGTAAGATAGACTTTCCAAGGGCAAAACTTAAAGGTCAGTACCAGAATCTTGGGCCTTATGAACTTTTCAGATTTCCTTCACACCTATGAAACCTCACTTTTGTTCTCACTTAAAATTGGATTTGTAAATGGAAATTCAAAACACCCCAGCATTCTCTAGCTCAAACACTTAACTAGCATAAAGCTCTATTGTATCTGTATCAGTTACTTTCTTGTTTCTGGGACAAAATGTCTGACCAGAATCAGCTTAAGCAATAAAAGGGCTTACTTTCAGGTTACAGTTTCCAGGGAAAGCATGGTTACTTTCACATCATATCATCAGCAGAGAAGAAAAAGTGATGGAGAATGGCAAGTGGGGCTGGATTGTAACACCTTAAAGTCCACTCCCAGTGACACAATTTCTCTAGAAAAGCTCCATCTCATTAAAGTTCAACAACCTTCCTGAATGGTGGCACTAACTGGGGAATATGTATTTAAACACAAGAGTCTATGGGGAACATTTTACACTCAAACCACCACATTATCCAAGTCATCTATTATCATTAAAGGAAGTTATTTTTTTTTTAGAGTCGGTTCTCACTCTGGCCCAGGCTGACCTGGAATTCACTATGTAGTCTCAGGGTGGCCTCGAACTCACAGCAATCCTCATACCTCTGCCTCCTAGTACTAGGATTAAAGGTGTGTGCCACCATGCCTGGCTAAAGGAAGAAAATTTTAAAGCAAAGGAGATTACCCTTTTAACAATCATTGAATAGTGTCTTTTGAGATATTACAGATACAAAAATTTTCATTTATATCATAAATGAAGAACAACTTCTTTAAACTTATATACTGGGTTATATGATGCCACCTTCATACAAGTATATCCTGTACTTTGAGCATATTCCCCTTCAAAGATCCATCCTCCTCCTCTTTCTTATCTCCTTCTTCCTATAAGTCCCTTTTGCTCCCCTAGATAGTTTCACTTCTACTTTCATACCATCTGTTTTTATATAACTTAATGGATCTATATAAAAATCTAGGATGGGAAAATGATAGGAAACATGTGATATTTGTCTTTCTGAGATTTAATTCATTCACGTAAGGTGATGATATCCAGTTGCATCCATTTTCCTGCAAATAACATAATTTTAGTCTTTGTGACTGAAAAATTCTATTGTGTATATGTGCACCTCATATTCTTTATCCATTCCTCTGTTTATTGATGCTTAAGTTGGTCCCATAACTCAGTTATTATAAGTAGTATGCCAATAAGTGTGTTGATGGTGAGTATCTATGTGACTATTTGATTTTTGAGTCCAGATAAATGCTCAAAAATGAAGACAACTTGTTATGTATTGAACACATATTGAGTAATAAGTTGTATACAGGATCTAATTTACAATGGTTTATATAGATTCCCAACTTAACAGGACCTAGAATTGCCTAGGAAATGAACCTCTGGACATACCTGTGAGGAATTATCCTGATTAGGACTATAATGGTTTATATAAATTGCCAACTTGACAGGACCTAGAATTTCCTAGGAAATGAATCTCTGGTCATATCTGTGAGGAATTATCCTGATTAGGTTAATTGAGGTTGGAAGGTCCACCTTACCTACACATAACATCTTTTTGGACGCTTGGATCATAGACTGAATAAAAAGGAGCAAGTGAACTGAGCACAGGCCTTCATCTTTCCCTACTTCCTGACTGTGTACATAATGTGACCAACTGTTTCATGACCTATACCACCATGCCTTCCCTCACATGATGAAATCTAACCTAGAATTATAATAAATAAACCCTTACTTCCTAAAGTTACTCTTGGTCAGATATTTGGTCACAGCAATGAAAAAATAACTAATATAGGAACCCAATTTCTATTTTAATAAATAGTCATTTGGTACTAATTCAGCATCATTCCCATAAACATTTTACAAATATTAAACCACCTGTGATGATTAAGTATGTTTGTCAACTTGATCAGATTAGGTACGTATAGACATTTCTCTTGTGCAAGTCTCTGAAGTTGCTTCCAGGAAGGATTAACTGAAGGAGGAAGTCTTTCCTCCAGTGAGTCCTTCCTTCAGAGTGGGCAGCCCTTCTGTTGGTGGGCTATATAAAAGGAAGCTCTTGGAAGACACAGTCCCTTTTGGTTACCTGGCTGCCTGTGCTACATGCAGGAGAGTGCCTTCATTCATAATGCTTCTATACTGTTTAGCTATCTTTTGTCAGCATTGGAACCAAGTTTCCTCAGCTTTCCTATGTGGACTGAAGGTAAGTGGCTTTCCAGTAATACTCTAGACCTTCAGTGCTGGAATGGGACTGATGATGTATGCATCCATGTGAACTGAGCATCTGCTGTGTTCCTTGACTATTGAGCCTGCAGGTAGCTATTGTTGGACTGGGGGAAGATCCTGGGGTCCATCCCTAAGGTGTGTTTGGGGTCATGTCTGGATTCCAGCCAAAAAGGTATGCAGAGAAGTCTGAACTCTGGTGGGGTCCATGTTGCTTGCTGCTTTTTGGTGTATGTGCTGATGTTGTTTGCTGAAGTTTTTCTCTCTGCTTAGATCTCTGAAAGGGAGCCAACTTCTTCCACTACCTGTGTGGTAGTTTGAAAAGATGGCCCCCAATATACTCAGTGTTTTGTAGTTTGGATCTGCAGCCACATAGCTGGGGGCAATGTCACTGTGTGGATTTTAAGGCATGGTGGTGGGTTTAGGATTTCAATCTAAAGATATGCAAAGTGTGCCTAACTGTAGTTCCTGAAGTGGGCTGTGTTGTGTGGTTTTTGGCTTGTGGCTTTTGCTCTCTGTGTTTTATCCTGCGAAGTTAGGCCAGCTTCTTCTGCCATTATGAAACTTCCCCTGGATCTGTAAGCTTCAATAACTATCCCTTCCTCAATAACTTTGCCTTATCTGGAAGTTCATCTCAGCAAACCTAAAGCTATCTACTACACTATGGAATTTGCCCTGCATCTGTAAAATTGAAATAAATCATTTACTTCCATAAACTGTGTCTGTTTATAAGTTCATCCCAGCAATATGGACCTTTCTCCAACACCAGCTCAAGACCTATATTGGTGGTTTGAATGCAAATGTATGTCCCCCATACACTCAGGTATTTTTGCTTAAACTTCCTATGTAAGGGCTGAGGAGATTGCTAAGTGGTTAAAGATGCTTGCTTGCAAACTCTGACAACCTGAGTTCAATTTCCCAGTATCCACATAGAGCCAGATGCACAAAGTGGCACATGCATCTGGAGTTCATTTGCAGTGGCAACAGGCTTTGACACATCCCTTTCTCTCCCCGTCCTCTATCTGATCACAAGTAAATAAATAAAAATATTTATTAAAACTTCCTACTTAAGTCTCCAGCAGGAAGACTTATCAGTGGGGACATATCTTAAGTCTAGCCCTATTAGGTGTGTGGAGAGCAAGTTTGAGCTCTGGCTGTTTGTACTTGCTGGTGCTGGTGGTTTTCTCTCTGTTGTGGATGCTCTAGTGAGTCAGTTTATGCCATGATAATGCTTCCTCTGGAATCTTTAAAACTGAAATAAACCCTTTTCCCCCATAAGCTGCTTCTGGTTGGATATTTTTCCCAACACAGGTAACTATAACACTCACATACATGATATGAAGGTTTCCAAGTCTCTCAGAAACACTTTTCTCTAGCCACCTAAAGGCCCACATTGCAGAAAACAAAACTTGGGCCCCCAAATGTGAGATAGAAACTGTGACCCATGAGCAGGTGTGATACATCCCAAAAGAATGTAAAGATCAATATCCTATAAGCAGAAGCATGGGGAATAGGTGTGGGAATGGATTTTAAAGGGTGTGGGATAATGGAAGAAGAAACATCAATTATACCACCATCACTCGTTTACTGTTGAGAAACATAAGGCAAATGTAGGCTCATACTACTGTCATTTGGTTAGTATGTAGTATAACCTTGATTTAAACTCAAGTAGCATTGCTCCAGTCCATGCCTATGCCATAAAGCTTCTCTGCCATCTCCAGGCAACTGCATCCACTCAAAAGGCTACTGGCCAATTCCTTCTGAAGTAATTATTCCCTCATCATCTATCATCTTCTGGTAGGAAAATAACATGTATTTTAGTCTACTGCCCTGCTTAAGAGGTAAAAACCAAAAGAGGCATGGAACAGCACTGCAGTAGACCACAAATACCATCATAATAGTTGCCAGAGATGTGGAAACAATTTTAGATTTATCTCTACTGCACTATTTTCTACTCTTTGCTGAGTCCCTTATAGTGACAATTTTGGTGAAAAAATCCTCAACAACAGAAACAACAAAATCACTTGCTTTCCTTTTGCCAGACATTCAAACCTATTGTTGATTAGACAACCACTTTACATCAGAAAGAGGTTAGTATAATTTGAGGCACAAGATAAGACAAAACCACATTCCATATAGGGAAAACAAAAACTAAAGTAATACATTAATTCATATGGAAGCACAAAAGATCATGCCAAAAAAAAAAAAAATCCTAAGGAGAAAGTGTAATGGGGTGGGTACAGTCCAGGAAAGTTGCTGAACCCCAAACCTTAGGTTCATTTCAGATTTTAATCAAACAAGTGAATGAAGAAGACTGAGAAGGATAATTATTAAATTATTATATTTATTGAGGGAAGGACAGAGCCAAGGAAAGGCACCCATGTGGCTAGAGATTGTACATAGAGGGCCTGAAAAACTGTCAAAAGAAAAGAGAGAAAAGAATGTTCAAGGAGCCCTTGCCATGTATGGAGCTAGAAGGTATAAAGGAGCCCACATACAGAGTAAGGGTTAGGGGCTCTCCCAGCCCAAGCCCAGCCAAGGGAACAGCTCATCTGCAGCTAGAAGATCCCAAGTGATCAGAGAGCCTGCCCTCCCATTGCAAAGGTATTTATAACCTTATAGTGATGGGCTGTATTCTGGCTCAGGTAAACCAGAAAGACAGCTGGTCAGTTAGGACTAGGGGCTGTCTCAGGTAAAGGATAGACTTGATACCAAATTCCGGGGGCTTAACTTGACCACCCACAATGTTTAAATCCTGTGAAAGAACCTCCCACCCAGGAGGGGTCTTGGTTGTATGCGGAAAAAAAAAAAGATCTAGGAAACTAGGCAAGAGATAAGAAATCAGATCATATTTCATTTCTAGCAAGTGCAGACTTTCCTGCCCTTTCCTGCCCTTTTACTTTCTGAGGTTCATTCACCCTAACTGTACTTTCTTTCATTCCCCCCTCTCATGAGAAGTCACTGTAACTGCTGTTAGAGGACAGAGGCTGATGACGTCAGATCTTGAACTATTTATGGATGAACGGGGGCCTAGAAATATGGCAGTTTAGAGAGGGGACTGCATTGATGGAATTTAGGAAGATAGTGCTGTAAGAAAATGCTGAGGATAAAGAATAAAAGTGAGGAGTTAATGAGAAGTGAAGATCAGAAAACTGGTCACCTTTAGTGCTTTCCTTCTTGTATATTTCTAGGCCTTGGGCAGCATGTAAGGGAACTCAGATATATGGAGTTGGATTGTCAAGACCATCTGAGTATGAGCTGGCTGAGGTTTTCTCCTAGAACTGTTCACTGGATGGCACAGTAGTGTCTAACATGGTCTGAATCTGTTTCTGTATGGCTTGTAAAACAGAAGAGATATTAGCAGATTTACTAGGAGTATATACACAACATTTAAACTTGATAATGGTGAATGTACCATATTTTGTATAATAGCCTTCCAGAGTGAACTTTTAAAAAAATATGTCCCAGGGGTATCCAGGGCCGAAGGTTGCTACCATGGAGTCATTAGGTGCCATTAAGGGCTGTACAATATACTGTTGGCCTCAGGACTTATTTAATGATGTCCTGACACAAGTTAGAAGGGACTTACCATTGTTTTCAGTATAATGAAGCCTTTTATAAAATTAAGCCAACCTTGGTCAGAGTCATCTATACATATTTTAGATTTGAAAACAACCATTTTGACATCTGTGGTTATTTTTTCCTTATTATAGAATTATAATTCCTAGAGAGGGGTCCAATGTGCCTTAAGGCCTTTTTTCCCCTTTTGGAAAGCTCCTGTGTTATTTAATAGGCCATTTATATCATATCTGAGGTATCCTGTAATCTTTGGTTATACATTTTTTTCTCTGAGAAGACAGAGCAGACAGCCAAAATTTAATCAAGGGTTAATTTTGGAGGTCACTAAGGGCTCTCCAAAGGACACTTTAGGGACCTGGGAGTAGCCCTATACCATTTCTGATATTGGTGTTGTCTGTTAGGATGTGTCTGGGCTGTGCAGGCCAAGTAGTTTTCTCTTTGGACTCTCCTGTTTCAGACTGTATACCCAATCTATTTTTGTTTCTGGGTGTCTGTACCTCCCTGATCAGGAAGACAGGTGACTTACCATGGGGCCAGTGTAGAAGTGTCCCATCATCTCCATTGGCCTCATGACTTGGAAGCAGAGGCCAAAATATTGGCCTTTTGGCTCTGGTTAATACAATTGGCTTTTGCTTCCACATAGGTTATTAGAACACTTAGAAAGGAAATTACACCAACTTTGAAGGGTGTGCATATATGGTACATTTGATTAGTAAAATATATGCAGTTAAAGAATGACACAAATGCTTTAAGTTCTTTTGTCTACCCTCTAAGTTTAGTTATTCTGTGACAGCATAGACCATATCTAAAGAATAGAAAGTAGGCATATCTTATCCTTTAAATTTCTAATAGCTATAAACACAGGCAGAACCTGTTACCAGTCTCGAAAACAATACAAATATAAACCAATTAATTTAACTTAGAAATTGTCAGCCAAAAGATAAATAAAACTATATAAAGTCTTGGCACCTGTATCTGAAAATATCTTTGATTAGTTTAAATATCTATGTGGGTACCAATTACCCAGGGAATACTGAAACAGAAACACAGAGCTTGAAGTTATTTATCTCAGATGAGGACCATTGTTTGAGCATGAGGCTGACCCTAATGCAGGGAATATGTCTTAAGAGTTAATTTTGTTATAAGCACTGGACTTGAGATGATAGAAATGAGATGGTTACTTTACATATAATAGAGCAGAAATTGGTCATTATTGAGCCAAAATACCTGAGCTCTAATACAACACTTGACAAATCTGTTTTAAAAGAGAAAGAAAAACTGTTTGACAACCAATGTTTTTAGCTTAATCTTGGCTAGCAATTAATCTTATGTATAATAGGAATTTTTAATAATATAAAATAACTTAATGTCTTAACTATGACTTAAAATTGACAAAGATTAGGCATACTATTCCAACATATTTTAACTAAGGGGAGGATAAAAGTTACAGTACTGAAATTAAATCACTTAAACTTAATTGAATAAACCTAGTGATGACCATTTGATAGAATTAGCATAAATAAAACAAGAGCTATTGTTAAAGTCACAATGTCACTAGATATGAGTACTTAAGCTTTGGAAATTAAACACTTGTATGTGAACTTTTATATTAAGACTTAGTTTCTCCAATATTTAAAACTTTGAGAAACAGGGGAACCTAATTTTACTGAGAGCCTTAAAGCCATGAACAAATTGACATCATGAGTTGTACTCAGTTTCTCTACTGATTAAAACCTTGGCATCAAGTAAACATATTTTAGGTTTTATCCAATTAAATGTTACAATGAAGGGACCCTTCCCTGAGCAATCTTCATTACTTCATCTCCTCGTGACATCCATCCTTTATTCTTTACCTCCTTTTTCTGGTCCATTTTTTTCTGGGTTTCCTGATTATAATAAGCAGAAGTTGCCACCTGGAGCATCTGTTTTAAGCTCTTTTTTTGGTTTGGGTCCCAATCTTTGTAATTTCTTATGAATATCAGGTATTGACTGAGTTAAAAAATTTATCTTTAAGAAGAATTTCCTGCTCCAAGGTATCTGAAGTTACATTAGTATGTTTTCTAATTGTCTCCTTAAGTCTCTGCAGAAAAGTAATGGGCAATTCCTGTTCTCCCTGTGTTAGCTAAATGAGCCCAGTTTTTAAGAAGACAGGCTAGCACAGACTTGTGGGGTATCTTGGAAGTTGATTGTCCCATCTGAAATGAAGTGGAGGAAAGTAACAAAGAAGGGTCTAGAGTCAGTTTATGCCCAATCCTGGCTCTCGTCTTCTCATAGAATGGGTGTATGACTTCAAGCAGGTTTGGGAGAAGAAATTGCCCCCCCCTCCCAGGTAGGGTCTCCTTTAGCCCACGGTAGCCTGGAATTCACTATGTAGTCTCAGGGTGGCCTTGAACTCACAGTGATCTTTCTTCCTACATATCCTTTCTAGATGAGTCCTAACCCAAATTTTCCTGTTTTCTGCCCAATCAAAAGGGTACACATAACGTGGTTTGTATGCCTCCTGGAGCAAGGAAGTTCCAAGATAGGCTATCTGTGTTCATCCTACAAGGCCAGTGCACAAGCCCAAGTACCTCCAGCATTCCCCCAACTCTGCACATGTCTTACATCATGGAATATAAGCAGTGCCATTGGCAATATGTTAAGTGTAAAGACTCACACATTTACTCTGGTCTTGGCAGCCTAAATGCCCTTCTGGGAGAGGTTTTCTGAGACCATTTTTGCTTCTCCCTCTGTGGGAGCCTGGGATATGGGTCCTCTTCCCATTTGTGAATGTTTCCAAATGGTCTAGGGACTAAAGGGTTGTATTTTAAAGTTAATATTTGGTTTTATTACCTTAAGAATAGAGATCTTACCTTTTGTTGATATTTGAGAGAGAGAGAGACAGACAGATGAGAGAGATCATTTACTTGGTACCTTTCTATCATATGTTTTTTACCATAATATACACTTTAGGCAAGCCTGATGCTTTTCTTACATAAAGAGTTTGTAACCTGATCAAAGACCTTGACTCAGTTTACCCATTTGACTTTTTTTGTTTTTTTAAGGTAGGGTCTCACTCTAGCCCAGGCTGATCTGGAATTAATTATGTAGTCTCAGGGTGGCCTCAAACTCACGGCGATCTTCCTACCTCTGCCTCCCCAGTGCTGAGATTCAAAGTGTGCACCACCTCGCCTGACTTCCATTTGACATTTTTGTCTAGTGAGAAGAGAACTTTTATCTGACAGAGGTGACTTTAGGTGTTTAAAAGAGAGGAACTATAAAGAGAAGCAAAGTTATATGCTGTTTGTTACTCCCTTTTCCTTCTTAGAGACAATTGGCCATTTTGTCTCTGGACAGGATCTGGACGACACATGGCTTAAACCTGAATGAGGTCTGAAATAAAGGGGCACCATCTATTTTTTCCAGAGCCCAGCTTTCCATAACTTTAAATAACATATAATAGTAAGCAAGAGCAAAAGGAAATGACAGAGCAAACACCTAAGCATCATGACATTTCTTGTCTTCTTTTGAAATTGTTTATTTGTTTTTGCCTAGCAAATTTATTTTACTCATTTATAATACACAAGGTAATAGGGACTTGTCTATGTCTACCCTGGTTAGAACTCCAAAGAATGTGAATTTCGTCTGTGCATATGACTTTGTAACACACTGTGGGCAGTACATCACCTGTGTCTTATGTAAGTTCAATTTAGATTAAGTCTGTGTACCTACATAAAACTTTTAGAGCATCCTTAAGATACAGTAAGCAGTTGAAAATCTTTAATTTTTTTGTTTTTATTTTTGTTTTGTTTTTCAAGGTACGGACTCACTCTAGCTCAGGCTGACCTGGAATTCACTATGTAGTCTCAGGGTGGCCTGGAACTCATGGCGATCATCCTACTTCTGCTTCCCGAGTGCAGGGATTAAAGGCCTGTGCCACCACGCCCGGCTGAAAAATTTTTAGTTTTATGCATGGTGTTTATCTATGCTTAGCCTGAAAACTACCTTTTTGTTCCTTATAAAATGGAATTTATTTTAGGCAAAGTTTGTTATTTTTTTAAGTTTATTTATTTATTTGAGAGAAAGAGAGAGGAAGAGGCAGAGAGAAAGAGAGAATGGATGCACCAGAGCCTCCAGCCACTGCAAATGAACTCCAGATGGATGTGCCTCCTTGTGCATCTGGCTTATGTGGGTCCTGAGCAATCCAACCAGGGTCCTTAGGCTTTGCAGGCAAACGCCTTAACCACTAAGCCATTTCCCCAGCCTACAAAGTTTGTTCTTTTTAGATCTCCTATATCTTTTCTGCATACATGCACCTTCACCCACATATTTTAACATTCTGATATAAGTCCCACTCAAAAAAATATCAGTTTTAGCAAGGATTCTATGTCCAACATTGAAAAATTCCTTTGCAGGTTCTTCAATCATCTCATCTCACCCCATAATTAACCATCTTTCTTATAAGACTATTAGAGAAACTACACCAAATTGATTAATCTTATTACCCACTGACAAAGAATAACCTAGCCTCAAATGGTTAATTACCCATCTTATTATTGGAAATTTGTAGAGAAACAGCTTATGCAGAAAAACTTAGAATGCCATAATTTATGTCACCAAAAATCTCTACCTGACAACCAAACTTGTCTTATAATACCTGTATATATACCTATAAATTTTATATAACCTATTTATTTTGTACTAAACATGTTAGTAAACTCCATGAACTGCATTTTTTAAAAGTTATAAGTCTATTAATACAAGCAAAATAAGACAATTGTTTTGGGTATAATCTTTATTAATACCTCTAACCTACCTGTAAAAGATTTTATTAAGAGTTGCTAAAACAGATTTTTATTTTCTTGAGGCAGGTTGATCTGGACCTCAGGCCAGTTCCTTACTCCTTTTAAGTGACAGGACCATTATAATCTCTTAAAATACCTGTCAACTTATGAGCCACCACCTATGAAAGAACTTTGTGGTTTTCAGTAATCCTCTATGTAGGTTGCCGTTGACCTAGAACATATACTCAGTAATTATATCTATGATGTCATGTAACAAATTATAGCCTGTATATATAAAATTTTCGCTCACTGTAGTCTTTAGTTAAATCTGACCTTTAAAGACAAAAATAAAAACGTGAAATAAATTAAATGCCAACAAAAATTTCAGGAGAGATCTGTTGGACTGTTTGGACTGGGAAGCCATACTGTAATTTATCACCTATAATAAAGTAAAAGGTCTCTAGAAATAACATCTTATTTATTTAAAACCTAAAAACTTAGAAAATATCTCATGCAGTTATTAACAAGTTCTTTTTTAAAATATATTTTATTTATTTATTTCAGAGAGAAAGAATGGGTGTGCCAGGGCCTACAGCCACTGCAAATGAACTTCAGATGCATACACCCCCTTGTGCATCTGGCTTACATGGGTCCTGGAAGATCAAACTGGGATGGCCTGGCTTTGCAGTCAAACGCCTTAACCACTAAGCCATCTCTCCAGCCCCAACAAGTTCTTTTTAATTGCTAAGTAATTTGGAAAACATCAGACTAAAATTATGTACTTATTTTTAAATGTGGGTTTTAAATGTGGGGTCAGGCTATCACATTGAAGCCTTTCCTGTTGTGCCTATGCACCCTCTGAGGGGCCTGGGTTATATATCCCTTATTCAGGTCTCCAAAAACCAAGAAGGCAATGAGCTAAACCAGGAGGAAAGGAAAAATTAAAAATAACCTGAAGTTTTACCCCCATTTTTCCAGTTGCCTTAGGACATGCCTACAGTCAAAGTGCCCGACACAGGCCTGCGGCTTGCCCTCTGCAGACTGGAGAGGTGGGCAGTCTCTGGCCTTCACCTTTTTTTTAAAATATATTTTTTTAATTATATTATTTTGATTTTACATTCATAGTATTGGTTCCATTGTCCTCCTCCCTGTCCTCCCTCTTTCAAAGGGACCCTCGTCAAGGGGAATGTGGGTCATGCATTGTGAGGTTAGTCAAGAGTTCTGGGGGGTAGGCCCCAGTCTCTGTGCATAATGCCCCAACTATGACTCTAACAATCTTTCCACCCCCTCTTCCGCAAGTTTCCCCGAGCCACATTGGGGTCATTTTAGTTCTGCTTCAGTGATGAGCCACAAGACACATGTTTGGGAGCCTGGAAATTGAACAACACACTTTTAAACAATAAATGGGTTGTTTAATAAATAAAGAATGAAATTGCAAAATTTCTAGAATTCAATGACAACGAGAACACATCATACCAAAACTTCTGGCCTTCACCTTTATTGTATCAGGATGGCTATCCTGTGAGCCATGCTAGCTGGACTCTGGTCTGCTCTGCCTTCAGCAGCCAAACATTTGAAGCTACAAGCAGATATAGGGATGGAGCAAGGAGAGCTGCTCCAACCCAATTCCAAAGTTCCCAACAGTGCCCAAACATGTGTCTTGTGGCACAGCGACTTATAGTGGAGAAAAAAAATAGAAGTCATTCCAGCCATCAGCCTTTGGTTCCTGAACCTCCAAGTGCAGCCATGAGGACCCTCCCCATAAGTTTAGCAGAACCAGCTCCCAAGCTCTGGAGTTCAGCCTTACTAAGCACGGCTGGGGGTTGGAGAAGCTCAACCAAGCTTATCTCCCTTCCAAGTTGAAGTTGTTACCTTTACAGAAGAACCCCATGTGGTGCCATCCCGTCTTGACACCAGGCAATCATGTGAATTTCAACAGGGAGGGCTCACAATACCAACAGGGTGGATCAGGGCCAGGGAGCTAGAGATGCCCATGTGCGGCCTTACCAGTGGGGGCTGTGGTAGAGAGTCCCCAGTCCAAAGGGAGGCCTGTGCCTACCTAGCCACTGCCAACACCACACACCATTCATTCCTCTCAACTTAGTCAGAGATAGGGGTTCTTAACCTCCAGCAAGATGAGAAAGCATGATAGTTTTCTCACAAGTGGAGAAAAGCAGTAGAAATACCCCAAGTCATGCTCACAGCTGGAAAACGTGCTTCCCATGTCCTCCCATAATATAATAATCATAATTTTCCTTCTCAAGATTTTCCTTTCAAGGATGTCATATGTAATAGATTGCTCAGGGTCCAGGAAAGTCCTTGAACCCCAAACCCTAGGTTCATTTCTAATTCTAAACAAAGAATTGAACAAAGAAGACTGAGAAGGATAATTATTGAATTATTATATTTATTGAGGGAATTACGGAGCCAAGGAAAGGAAACCCTGTGGTTAGAGAATGCACATGGAGGGCCTGGAAAAACTGGAAAGAAAAGAGAGAAAAGAAAATTCAAAGAGCACCTGCCAGGTGGGGAGTTCGAGGGGGTAAAGGAGCCCATATGAAGAATAAGCGCTAGTGGCTTTCCCAGCTGTCTTAGCCCAGGCCCAGCCAAAGGAAAAACTCACTGACAGCTGGAAGTTCCCAAGCGGTCAGAGATCCTGTCTCCCCCTTGCAAAGGTATTTATAACCTTATAGTTAATGGTGGGCTGTATTCTGGCTCAGGTGAACCAGGGGGACAGTGGGTGGTTAGGGCTAGAGGCTGTCTCAGGAAGAGGCTAGCCCTGATACCAAGTTCCCAGAGTTGAACTTGACCAACCACAATGTTTAAACCTGTGAAAGACCTCCCTCCCAGCAAGGGTCCTGATTATTTACAAAAAGCAGGTCAAGGGAACTAGGCAAGAGATGAAAAGTCAGATCATCTTTGATTTCTAGCAAGTGCAGACTTTCCTGCCTTTTTACTTTCAGAGGTCCAGTCACCCTAACTGTACTCCTTCTCAAAAGAACATAGCTGGAGGTGTCACAATACCTGATCTCAAATTATACTACAGAGCAATCGTGACAAACAGCATAGTACTGTCACTAAAACATACTTCTAGACCAATGGACTAGAGCAGGGGAATCAAAAATAAATCCACACAGCTTTAGCCATATACTTTTTGACAAATAAGCCACTAACATGAGTGGAAAAAACCCTATTCAAAAAATGATCTTGGAAAAACTGGATATCCATTTTATTTCACTTCTAATTGCCTTTAACCACTTATTCCATTGTTTTAATCCATAATCAGATTGAATAAAGAGAATGGCAATTATAGTCAGGCTTCAGGACATGTGCCAATAGGATTTTGCCATATGTGATCTACTTTGAGCAAGCATTTAGAACAGTACATTCAAATTCTTGTTCTAGCTGAACAGTGGGAAAATACTACTTTTGATGGCAACAATCCAGTTATGGTAGGCTTATGCTATTATCAAAGAGATAAAGTTCTTTTGCTTCTTTCTTCTCCATGATGTTTTAGTTGTTTGCTTATATATTGGAGGATTTTTTTTTCTAGTCTTTTAGGGGAAAGGAAAGAAAAGAGACTAAATGAATTACAGGATCCACCTAATTGTTCTAAAACCACAAATTGACATTATTTCATTAATCTATTTTACCTTAATATTTGCTTATTTTGAGATAGGGTCTCATGTAGCTCATGCTGGCCTTGAACTCTACTTAGTGGAAGAGAGTCGTTTTTCTTCTCACTTTTTCTATCAAGTGGTTATGTTTCTTTTATAATAGAAACATACTTAATTTTTCTGTAATACTTGTTCACAAACATGCACATGAATATTAACATTTACTAATTCTGTTAGAACCTTACTGCTTCATCATATTAGGGAGTTAGCAATATTAAAGTAAAATTTCTTTCCCAATCCTATATATTATTTAGTGAATATCATAATTTATAACCTTAAGTGACATTAACAGTATAAAAATCTTGGTTTTAATTTTTATTAGTTATGTAGATAGTGTGTATACAGTCATGCTGCTACCATTGTTAGCCTCCTCCCTATACTCCCCCCATCCGAAATGACCCTCCTCATTGGGGAATGTGGGTCATGCATTGTGGGGGTAGCCATAAGTTATGGGGAAGAGGCAATGTCTGTGTGCATAATGTCCCAACTTGTGGCTCTAACAATCTTTTGGCCCCCTCATGGAAGAGAGTCTTGAACTACTGATACTTCTGCCTCAGTGAGCTGTAGTATGGTATGGGACAGAGACACAGCTCTTCCCTTCCACTGAAGCATGAGGGGTTCCTTTTAGAGACTTCTACTCACATAAAACTGGACCCCTGATTTCACTAGCAAAGGAATTTCAGAGCAAGCCAATATGAAGTCAAGTTGGGGGTTTAAGAAAGTGTTTTTTTTTTTTTTTTTTTTTTTTAACATAGAATTAAACATGAGGATTATTGGAAGGAGAGGCTCTCAGAATGAGACATACCCAAAATCATGGGTGTGGGCGTCTCAAAGGGGAGTCATACTTCATTGTATTTAAAATAGCCATATATAGGATTTTTGAAGTGTTTGAAGTTACCATAAAATTTAAACAAGATCTTTGGATGGTTCTTGAGATATACTGGACAGAATTAAAGTCAATAAGGTTAAACCCTAGATCACATTCCTTGAAAGGGAAGTTAGTATGTTTCCATTGTAAAGTAAAATTAATAGTCTTGTTTGTGAGATTCCAGAAAGTATCCATGAGAAGACTAAGGCCATACTCAAGGTCATGTACACTTTCTCATGGTTCCTTGTTATTTTATTTTTGAAACTATTTGTATATAAAAGAAATATTGCCTTAATGCTCACAGCCTTCACAGCAAATGTTAATTGAGCTAAAATTTTTGTCTTTCAGCTGGTAAGAGGTTTCATTCAGACTCTGGAGTGAGGGGTTCATATTTCTTCCCATGTCCCCATATTTTCCTCTATCCTTCCTCATCTCCACCATCTGAGTGTTGAGATTACAGGTATGTGATACTATGTTAGGCTTTTAAATAATATTTTAATCAGCAATTAACTATTAGGCATCTTTTGGGGAATACTTTATTTTTTTCATTATAGTTCTATGTTATGTAATGATCAACTCAAGACATTTATATCATCTCAAACACTGAATATTTCTTCATGATGAGACCACTCAAAATACTCTCATATAGATGTTTTAAAGTATATCATAAAAATATTGACTTTAATCCCTCTTTGGTACAACAGAATACCAGAACTTATTCCTACCATCTGGCTATCACATTGTTCCCATCAAGTACAAGTGATTATGTCACTTATCATGGAGAGAAAAGGATGTTCTAGCTGGTACAGAAATTAATAGAAATCAACCTAACACCATTCTATCCTTTGTGCTAATTTGAGGTTGTGTCTAATCAGAAATGTAATGTTTTTAAAAAATATTTTATTTTTATTTATTTATTTGACAGAAAAAGAGAGAGAGAGAGAGAGAGAGAGAGAGAGAGAGAGAGATAATGGGCTAGCCAGGGCCTCCAGCCACTGCAAATGAACTCCAGATGCATGTGCCCTCCCACTTGTGCATCTGGGTAACATGGGTCCTGGGATATCGAACCTGGATTGTTGGCTTTGCAGGTAAACACCTTAACTGCTAAGCCATACCTTCAATCCCAGAAATGTAAAGTTTTAATTGAAAGATAAGGTCAAGATTATAGAAATTAGTAAATATCAGCCAGTGAGGAATATATAAAGTGATGCTATGGGTTGATTATATCTGTTGTTTAAATTTATATTTAGAATGCAAATAAATTATATCTGGATGAAAAGTAAATGTATGAAATAATTTCCTGCTTTCTATCAATATATTACATAAAATACATGGCTTAGAATTCAAATCATAATACTTGTAAACCAAAGAATTGCTGCTATAATTACCCTAATTATAGGGAAGTAATTAGGGGAAGCAAGAATCTCCTCAATAAAAGACATATAATCTCAATAGTACACTGTAATGAAAAACATTACAATGATGGTATATATTTAAGGAAATAGTTCAAATACTGATTAAGGAGTTGTCCAAAATCATACAGATGGTCAGCAGCAAAGCTAGAAGTCAGTCCCAATCTGTGCCTCTACTCTCACCCGTTTGGAGATATTTTCCTTGGGGTCTGATTTGGTAGCAGTTCATTTGAATAGTAATTAGTCATTCAGTCATGTAGTACAGAATTTTACTATCAGTCCTGACTATGTAGTCCAATTTAGTCCAGAGATAATTTTGTCAAAAAGATCGAAATTTTGAAAGGTCTTATCTGGTACAGATATGCTATTCTTTCTTTAACTGTATATATCTATCTAGACTATGTGATCTGCTTTTCTCTAGGTCAAACTTTGAAAAACTAGAGGATATAACAAGTTGAACATTTATGTTTTGTGAATGTATAGAAATGGGGTCTATAGCTTTGGCCACAGAAATGACCATGGTTGTAACTCTTTATTTAAAAAGTATAATTGTACTGTAAATATTCAGTAGGCTCATTGTAGATTATTTGAAAATAGATAAAAAAGAAAGAATCTTAATTGGTCACCTAATCATTTAAAAAATAATCTGTCACTATATATATTTTTTGAGGTACGGTCTCATTGCTAGGCTGACCTAGAATTTACTATGTAGTCTCAGGCTTGCCTTGAACCAATAGTAATCCTCCTAGTTCTGCCCCCGCTCCCCAAGTGCTGGGATTAAAGGTGTGTGCCACCATGCCTGGCCTCTGTCAATATCTTTATACATAGATGTTCTTTATATTTTATTCTATGGATCATCTATAACATACACATACACTTTTTTAAAAAAAAATGATTAATTGTATCTGGAGAAATGGCTCAGTGATTAAAAGCACTTGCTGCAGAAGCCTAACAATTTAAGTTATGTTCACTAGAGCCCATAATAAAGCTGTTAACAAGTACCACACCTGTCTATAATCCCAATGTGCCCACAGCAATGGGGGTTAGGATCAGGGCAATCCAGTAGCTTGTGGGTCAGTTAGGCTGGCATTCATGGTATCAAAAAAAAAAATAAAGTAATTCTATGTGATCAGCTTCAAATAACACAGCTGAATTACCCACTTTAAGGTTCAGGGAACCTTGCAGAAGAGGGGCCGAGAGAATGTAACAGGAGAATGGGGAGGAGGGCTGAAATATACTGTCCTCTGGATATGAAATGGCCATTACACTCATGAACTCACAGCACTGCAGGTTTTCTGCATAATGCTTCATCATCAGTAAGGGAAGGATACATTAGACTCCAGACTTCCCAGACTAGTTAATAGCAGCTAATGGTTGCTGGGAGAGCAGGGAGTTAGGTTCATCCGTGCTGTAGCCACTGTAGCCACTGGTAAGTTCGCCATTGCATGGTAAATAACGTTCCATTCATGATCATGCAATCCTTAATTTATTTCAATGGGTTGAAAAATAGCATAAAAGTCAGATGGGTATTAACAGAGAGGAAGTGTGGTAAAGGGGTCAGGGGTTAAGAAAGGGTAATTGGTGAGAAAAAGATTAAAATACATTATATATATGTATAAAAAATTTAAAAATGTAAAAAAATATATAAAAAGAGAATGACCCTGTTTCAAACAAGGTGCAAGGTGAGGACTGGCAACCTGAGGTTTCCTGACCTCCACAATGGTGCCATAGCACATGTGTGCCCTTACATACACCAAACACACACACACACACACACACACACACACACACACACACACACCCTGATTATTTGGAAAGGGTAAGTTTTCATTATGATATTTTCATACAAATATACTATGCACTTCAGTCATGTTTACCACACATCATATTCTCTTTTTCCTTCCTTCTTCTTGCTACATCAGCTTCCATCATCTCTTACTTTCATGCCTATTTCAAAATCCAAATTTCATATATGAGAGAAAACAGGGGATGGGATTTCTTTCTTATTTTAGTTTGTTTGGTTTGAGATGATGAGCTAAAATTCCATCCATTTTTCCTACAAATGTCATGACTTTCTTTTTATAGATGACTATTACATTACACACATAGCACACATAATTATTTTTATCCATTTATCTGTTGATTGACACTTTGGCTAATTTCACGATTTGGCTATTTGGAATACTATATCCATAAAATAAGTGTGAAGTTATTTCTATTGGATGCTGACTTACTTTCCTTTGGAGATATGCCAGGAATAGTATAGCAAGATCATATCATTCATTTTTAATTATTTTTTAAGGAATCTCCATACTGATTACCATATTGGCTGCATGAATTTACATTCTTACCAACAGTCCATAAGAGCTCCTATTATTCACACATCTCTGCCAGAATTTATTGAGGTGAAATGGAATCTTAAATCATTCATTTAAAAAAGTATATATATTATTTATTTGTTTGTTTGAGAGACAGAAAGAAGTAGAGAGAGAAAGAGAGAGGGAGAGAATGGGCACGCCAGGGCCTCCAGCCACTGCAAATGAACTCCAGATGCATGTGCCCCCTTGTGCTTCTGGCTTATGTGGATTCTGAAGAATCGAACTGGGATCCTTTGGCTTTGCAGGCAAACAAGTTAACCGCTAAGCCATCTCTCCAGCCCCCTTAAATCTTTCTTTTTGTACCTTTAGTTTATATTTACCTGATATCTAAAGATGTTGAACACTTTTTTAAAAAACTTTTTAAATAAGGTCTTTCCATGTAGCTGTTACTGGTCTTGTATTTCTTATACCAAACAGGCTGTCTTCAAAGTTGCAATAATTCTCCTGAGTGCTGAAATTATAGGTATGAGCTACCATACCCAGTTTGAACACTTCATGTATTTACTGGTCATTTTCATTTAATCTTTTAAATACTCTGTTAAATTCATGTACCCACTGTTTTATTACATGATATAATATTTTCATATTTAATTAGTTGTGTTCTTCATAGATGATGGATATTAATCCCTTACCAGATGAAAAGCTGGAAAATAATTTCTCCCATTCTATATGCTGTCATTCAGTCTGTCATTTTCTTTGCTGTGAAGAAATTTATTAATTTTATATAATTCCACTAGACAATTTTTGTGACTATTTTCTGAGTTATTGGATTATACTCAGAAAGTACTTGTGTATACCTATATCTTGATTTTTTTCCATATTTTTTCTTCTAACACTTTCAGAATTTTAAGTCTCACATGAATGTATTTGATCCATTTTAAATTGATTTTTGTCTAATTTATATTGAGGCCAGGCAATGTAATAAAAGATTAAACGGTGAGGTATGACATCATCTTGGACCCTTAATTTCTTTAAGTTTGAAGTAGTCAAGCTGGGGGGTGGGTGATAGGGGCAGTTTTGGAAGTTTTATTTCCCATCTCAGATGAGAGGGAGAAGGAAAGGGTATAGGAGGAGACTTTTGTAAGGAAGAGAGAAGGAGAAGAGTAAGATGTGCTTCTGAAGGATTAATTATTAGTTTTGAAGAATGAGATACCTGGAAGAAAGGGGAGAGAAAGAGAGAGAGAGTGTGTTAAGTTGATTTTTGTATAGGTTAGGAAATATCATTAGTTTCACTTTTCTCTATGTAACTATTCAGTTCTCCTAGTACTATTTGTTGAAGAGACTATCATTTCCCCAAGGGATATTTTTGTCACTTCTGTTGAAAATCTGATCATTGTAATTATGTGAATTTAATTCTGTGTTCTCTATTTCATGACTTTGGATTACAAATCTGTTTTGTGCCATTATCAGGATGTTTCTATTACTCCTGCTCTGTGGTATAGTTTGAAATTATATATCTGCATTTATTTTTTTTTCCTTGGGATTGCTTTGGGTATTATAGGACCCTTTATGACTTAAATTTCAGGAGTATCACTTTTCAACTTATGTAAGTCATACCATTTGGATATTGAAAGATTGCATTGACTCTTTACAACATTTTCAGTAACAGCCACTTATGCAATATTTCTGCTGCTCTATGAACATTGGAAGTCCTTCCACTTGTAGTGTCTTATCTGATTTCTTCAGAGTTTTAAAGTTTTCATTGTTGAGGTCTTTAACATCCTTGATTATGTTTATTCTTAGGTTTTATTCTTCTATTTATTGTATATGAGATTATTTTCTTGAATTCCTTGCCAGCATTTAATGATTGATGTTTAGGAAAGCTATTGATTTTTGTATGTTAATTTTAAAGCATGTTGCATTGCTGAGTGCTTTTAACAGCTTGAAGATTTTTTCTGATGATGATTTTAGGGTCTCTTAAGTGTAGAGAGAAAATCTAAGTTCTTCCATTCCTAGTTGCATTTTTATTTCTTTTTTTTGCATTGTTATCTGGCTAAGATTTTAAATATGATATTGAATAAGAGTGCTGAGTGAATACCCTTGTCTCCTTCTCAATTTTAATTTATTTTTAATATATTTGTGAGGAGAAGTATGGGCATACTAGAACAAACTCCAGATGCATGTACCATTTTGTGTATTTGGCTTTACCTGGGTACTGGAGCATCCATCCCAGGCTGGCAGGATTTGCAAGCAAGTGCTTTTACCACTGATCCATCTCTTCAGCCTCCTTCCTGAATTTGTAGAAAATACTATTAGCATGCTTTCTAATAAAATACACTAAATGGAAGTATAAGAATTATGATTTTTCTCCTACTATATTAGGGAAAATTTCCAGTTTTATAAAATATCCTAATATGAAAACTTGAACTGAGAAAACTTTATAAAGTAGATAATTTTGTCATGCTTAAAATGATTTTCATACTCAATATAATAAAGATTCTTTAAAAATAAGATAAACTGGGCTGTAATAACATAGAACTCTCATGGTAACTATCACAAAAAGTTTTATTTGGTGAGTAAAGGTAGCCAGAAGCTGGTAGAAGTGTATGAGACTGGGCTGAGAATAGCCTACATGAAGACCAATCTTCACATGATAAGTTTTTCAAAAGCCATATTAAAATGACATTTTAACGCATCAAAAATAATAACCATGTGTTGTGGTTCAAGCCATGTAAATGCTCAGTGAAAAACATAGGTGTTAGCATGAGGGAGAGATTTCATGGATGGATGGAATATAGATTGAGGAGTTTAATGTGCCATGATTCCTAAAAAGTGTGCCTTCCTTTTTAAAAAAAAAAAAATGAAATGAGTACAGGAGAATATGATCATTATTTAGTATATAGGACTAGAACACCATAGCTAGTGATGGCATAGGGATTTTAAAGGAGGAAAGCTAAATATTGATATTTGATATGCAGCCTATATTAGATAGCTTCAAGTTACTACAACAAAATATCTAAGACATTTAATGTATAAAGAGATTATTTTGGGGGGCTGGAGATATGGCTTAACAGTGAAGGCACTTGCCTGTAAAGCCTAAGAACCCAGTTTTTTTTTTTTTTTTTTTTTGTAGAGAGACACAGAGAGAGTCAGAGGGAGAGGAAGACAGAGAATGGGCACGCAAGCAGCCTCTCAGCTGCTGTGAAAAAACTCCAGATGCATGCACCCCCTTGTGGGCAAGTGCAGCATTGTGCCCTTGCATCACTTTGCATCTGGTTAAACGTGGGACCTGGAGATTGGAACCGGCATTCTTAGGCTTAGCAGGCACCTTAACCGCTAAGCCATCTCTCCAGCCCAGAACCCAGTTTTGATTCCCCAGTACCCAGGTAAAGCCAGGCGCACAAGGTAGTGCATGTATCTGAAGTTTGTTTGCAGTGGCTGGAGGCTCTAGTGTGCCTGTTCTTTCTAGATCTATCTGCATCTTCCTTTCTCTGCACCCTTCTCTCTTAAGTAGAAAAATAAATAAGATATTTTTAAAAAGAGATATAATTATTATTTTGGCACTTAGTTGTGGAGATGCTTATATAAATCTTTGGGTCCTCATTTTATTTGGGCCTCTGGTGAGGCTGGGGCATCACAATGAAGAATAATCCTAGTGAATTAATGAGTAATGATGCAAAATACAAGAAGAAAACAGGGACTAGGATTCCATAGTCCCTCTCAAATACATATCCCCAATAACTTAAACACCTCTGAAAAGGCCTTACCTTTTTAAGGTTTCATAGTCTTCCAGTATTACCACCCTGAGTACCAAACCTTTAGTATATGAGCCTTCAGGAAACATTCAACATCCAAACAATAGCAAGGGATGAAGGTTTCTAGGTGAAGTTAAAAAGAATAGAAGAGTTTTGACTATGAAACACAAGGAAAAGGAAAATAAACTTCCAATCACCAAACTTTTAACCACTTTTGACTATGATTTCCAAACTAGTATTACTCAGTCCCGATTATAATGTTGACCAAGTCGTCCATTTTGAAGCATTTTCTATAATACACTAGGTTTTGGGTGTTTTATCATTAAAAACATCCCAAGGCAAAGGTGGAAAATGCTGTAATTTCTTCTTGGACATTCACAATGCATAACAAGCTTATTAATTTCTCTGAAATGTCCTGTATTAAATTAGAAAACTATGTCTTACTTTGCCTAACCCAGCATTTCTCAAAACAACGTGATCATAGAAATAGTTTTGAAGAAATTCTTACAAATATTCTGTGGTACCAATGCATTACAGTGAACATTGAAGAAGACACTGTTACAGAAGAATAAACAATTGAAATTATGTATCAAGATCTTCAAAATGAGGATTAATAAGAAGGGAAACAGTAAATAGTCTCTGCAGTTCACAACCAAATTTAATCACTAAAGAGACAGGAAAGGAGAAGAAACAGGAACAAAATATTTGAAAAGATGGCCTGGAGGATGGCAAATACAGGAAGAGAGGCCTGTCATGGATTCATGGTTAAAAAACAGATCTACAAAGTCATTACCTTTTTATAATCTCTTCAAACCTGGCTAGGATGGAAGTCTTCTGAGCTTGTTAGGTCAAATAAGCAAATAATCATTTTGGCTGCAGAGTCAAAGTAGTCTTGAAAGTTCCTGTTGTAGTTTGAATGCAAAATGTTTCTCATAGGATCATGTATTTAAACACATGGTTCATGTGGAACCTTTAGGAGGAGGAGGCTGGATGGAAACAATGGGTCACTGGTAGCAAGCCTTGAGCATTTATAGCTTGTCCCCAGTTCTGTGTGTCCTCTGTCTCTGAACTGTGATTAGCTCTTATCCCACTCCTGCTCTTATAACTTCCCCACAATGAAACATCCCCTCAAAGTGTAAATCCAAGTCAATTTTTTTTTCTTTCTTAAATTGCTTCTGGTTAGGTGTTTGTTCACATCAATGAGAAAGTAAAAAAAATAAGTACCTTTCTAAGTATAAAGCTCCTCATCCCAAATAAATTTCTCTCTCATTCCACTTTCCCATATATCTCTATTTATTTTCATCCTTGTCCCTGTGTTTTTTGTAAAGTTGGTCCTGAACTTGAGTGAGTCCTGGTTACTGAGAATTGAGTGTGCCATTGGCTTTAGAGAACGAGCACTTCCATAGTTTCTCTTGCTTCTGAAAAGACCCTCTTTTTTTGTTATGTTTTGTTTTACTTTACAATATGAACACATTGAAAAATCGATCATATCCCCATCTGGTTAGACTCTTGTGTTCCTCTTCTCTGTCCCTGTTCCACTGAAGGCCCTCTTAGTGGGATTATGGGTATTCACTGTAAGGTCATGCATATACCAGTCAGTCTCTGTAGGAGTAGGGGAGCAGTGACTCAGAATAGTCCTTACCACCCTGTGGCTCTTAAATTCTTTCCATGTCCTCTTCCTCAATATTCCCTCAGCCTTGGCAAGGGGTGTTATAAGTCAAAGGAATGTCTTGACTGTAGCTTAAGACAATACTATTGTCTTGACGTGGGAAGCTTCCTGGAGCCAGTCTTCCTTGGAGGTATTCAAACAAAAGGCAGACAAGTAAGGCAAAGATTGTAATAGATTTAGGATTTGCTCTTTATGAGTTGGAAGACTTCCTCCAATCTGGAAAGTCTAAGATTAATTTGATAGTTCTCAAATACCTCACACACTAAACATTGTTGGGAATTTCTGTAGGTGAGTTCCAAGCATCTTATTATTTTAGATTCACAAGTAAGTTTAATATGCATCCAGAATTCATACTAATTTAATTAGACAATTTAAACCTTTGATTAAAAGTCATGATTCTACCAGATTAGAAAGAAAGTATATGGAGGATTATTTGTGAGGAGAAAAAGGACTGGAGGGGGAAGGGACAAGATAGGATAATGTGGAATGAATATAAATAAAGCACATTATATACATGTAAGAAAATGCCATAATGAAACACTATCTGTACAATTAATACATTCACATAAAAAAGAAAAACAAGGTGCTGGAGGAATGGCTTAGCAGTTAAGGCGCTTGCCTGCAAAGCCAAAGGACCCAAGTTCAATTCCCTAGTACCCATGTAAGCCAGATGCACAAGGGGACACATACATCTGGAGTTTGTTTGCAGTGGCCGGAAGCCCTGCCATGCCCATTCTCTCTCTCTCTCTCTCTCTCTCTCTCTCTCTCTCTCTCTCTGCTTGCAAATAAATAAATAAATAAATAAATAAATAAATAAATAAATAAAATTTTTTAAAAAAGGAAAAAAAGAAAAACAATAGACAATTATATGGCAGACATAATAATCCAACTCTTCTATGATGCATTTAAGTTAAGGAGACTAGGTGTTAGTCAACATGGTATGACTTTGGGAGCACTCAATATATTTACCTTACTTATGTCCCTAAATTCCCTTTGGTCTAACCATAGTGTTAGAATTTTTCCTTTACAGATGTGTTGTTTTATATTAGGCCCCCAGAATCCCATTTTAAAATGCAAATACTCCCTAAAGAAAGAGTACATTAAAGATATTATTAGTCATGGGCACTGTGTAGTATAATGTATCAGCTTGTCACATAACAAGTCCAGGAGGGAGAAGGGAAGATACAGGAAAAGAAACATTACTTATGTAGAGAATGTGCCAAGAATTGCATCAGAAGTTTACCGTAGTCTTCCTTGCTTGTGCTCCTTTATTGCCCTCTCCTTTCAGTTTTAAGATTACTCATCTGACCCTCTGCATTTGCTTCTGTGAACTAATTGTGACTCATTTTTATCTATTTTGTTCCTTTCAGTGAAAATATATTTCATGTCCTATAAGGAAATGTGATAAAGCAGCTACTTTTTGATTTTAATAATTCCAAAAATCATCTCCTCCTCCAAACAATGTCAGAATAGCAAGTTGTTTCTATACAGACCATCAGACTACCCATTTGCCAAGTTCTTTGTATGGTCCTCCAATTGAATGGGAGAAACCTGGTGAATTCTAGCACAAAAAGGCAATTTGTTCCCCTAGTCTAACTCACAAAAGCATCAGCTCTTTAGAGGACCTGACCAAACCGACTGGAATTTCCTCATTGCCTCATTGCCTTTTCAACCTATTGCTTGGCCATGGACAGAACAACTCTATGGAAATTTAAAGCTTTAACATTTATTTTGTGTGTGTGTGTGTGTGTGTGTGTGTGTGTGTAGTATGTGTGGTATATGTGCAGATGTGCATGTCCCATGCACACACATGGGAAGAGTGCCAGAGCAGGACATTAGGTGTCATTATCTAATGCTCTTTCACCCTACTTCCCCAAGACAGTCTTTCACTGAGCCTAAAGTTCTCAATTTTTCCGTGAGAGTAGTTGACCTGAGCACTCCATGAATCTTCCTGTCTTTGCTGCCTTCAGTGCTGGAGTTACAGGTATGCCCAGTTTAAAGAAAAAGGGGGGTGGAGAGGATGGTGGGGATCAAACACAGGTCCTGTGCTTGTGCAGCAAACACTTGTGCCTGCCTTAACATCTCCTCAGACCTTAAGGCTTAACTTTTAAAAAAATATTTTATTGTTTATTTTTATGAGAGAGAGAGAGGAAGAGAGAGAAAGATAGCTGAAAAGCGAGAAAGAGAGAGAGAGAAAGATGAGCATGTTAAGGG
This sequence comes from Orientallactaga sibirica, assembly GCA_036365145.1. Lineage (NCBI taxonomy): Eukaryota > Metazoa > Chordata > Mammalia > Rodentia > Dipodidae > Orientallactaga > Orientallactaga sibirica. The sequence continues at coordinate 8,101,131 of JAEOAD010000057.1, forward strand.
CCTCTAGCCAGTGCAAATGAACTCCAGACACATATACTACTTAGTGTATCTGGCTTTATGTGGATACTGGGGACTTGAACTTGGTTCCTTAGTCTTTGTAGTCAAGCACCTTAACCACTGAGCCATCTCTCCAGCCTGATCTTTAACTTTTCAATGGATAGTTCCAGGTGCCCAGTGAATACTAGTTGGGTAGTGCTGATTGCTGCATTTTTTTTTTATTGGCAGAGCCTCTTATATCACCTATCCTTCCTACTCCTAACTTTGTGAGTTACACTTGTCATTGGTTATCTTTTCTTTTTGGCACACAGTCACATGTCAGTAACATGCTTGCCATCTTCTCCTCCACTGGGCACTATCAATTATTTCATAAATCACTTTTTTTTGTTAGTTCATCTTCTGTTACACAATGCCCAATTAGTACTATTCAAAATATTTTTCCTGGGCTGGAGAGATGGCTTGGCAGTTAAGGTGCTTGCCTGCAAAGCCAAAGGACCTCAGTTCAATTCCCCAGTACCCATGTAAGCCAGATGCACAAGGTGGTACATGCATCTGGAGTTCGTTTGCAGTGGCTGAAAGCCCTGGCACGCCCATTCTCTCTCTCTGCCTCTTTCCCACTCTCAAATAAATAAATAATAATAAAATATTTAAAATATTTTCCTTGCTCCTTGAGAATATGCTATGTGGGCTCAAAATACCAAAGCTTTTTTGACCCAATATCCTAGAATGATTTTTTAGCCTCAGAAGATAGCATTACTGAACCTTAGGGTTTTTGTCTTGAAAATGTTCTAGTACCTCAGAATTTACATCAAACTTCTTTGTATAGTTTTATGCACTTAATAATCTCTCTGAATACACTGAGTCACTTTGTGTCCCGGTCGTCATAACTTTCACCTTATTCATAAACCAATTTAGTGAGAATTTCATCTAAACTGGTTAGAGATTATCTGTTTAAGTTACTAAGCTTATTTGCTTTTGTGCATGTCAGTATCTTTGTTATGTACATAGATTTATGCTTTTGAGGGTTAAGACTGTGTTCATATAAAGAAAGTTAAAAAGGAGAAATTATTTGCACAAAACATATAAAATATATTATATTCAGGGCTGGAGAGATGGTTTAGCAGTTGAGGTGTATGCCTGCAAAGCCTAAGGACCCTGGTTCAATTCTACAGATCCCATGTTAGCCAGATGCACATGGTGGCACATGAGTCTGGAGTTCGCTTTCAGTGGCTGGAGGCCCTGGCAAGCCCATTCTCTCTCTCTCTCTCTCTTTCTCTTTGTCTCTCTCTCTCTGTCTCTAATGAATAAATAAATAAATAAATAAATAAATAAATAAATAAAATCTTTAAAAATATATATTATATTCAAATATTTGGCTTTTTCATACTGACCAAGATATTCAGACAACTATAACTACTTAATATTTTTGAAAATGTACATATAGTTTTCTTCAGCAATCACACTTGGCCCACTGTAATTATCATTTAACCAATCTTTCAACCTTAGATCAGGTAAAAGCAAATTATGACCTACAGGAAAAAGCCTTTCTAGTTTATTTTTATAAATTATTATTTTTTGGCACACAGTTATATTCTGACTAATACCGTTTTGGGGCTACAGTGGAAGAGTTGGATAGTTACAATGGAGACCTTATGTCCTACACAGGCTAAAATATTTACTCCATGACCTTACACACACACACACACACACACACACACACACACACACACAATGTGCTGGATCCTGCTCTTGTCTCTTCCTTACCGATTCTGCACATCACTGTTACCTTTAGTTTTCTGAAATGTCAATTTCTTCATGTCATGCTCCCGTACAAAATCACTTGCTGAATAATTGAAATTGATATTCTGCAGCTAGTACACACTGTTATGGCCCTACTCTTCTCATTTTCAGTGTCCATGATGCAATAATTGTTAAATATTTTGAAATTCAACTAGCTTAAATGTCTCTTGCTTTATAGAATAAAATAAAATTCTTTAGCTTGGTATTCAAGGGCCTTTCTAATTTTCTTTTTTTAAAATCTCATATGAATCATCTTTTATACATCTAGAAGAAATTTTTAATCATTGCCCCAGTTCGGAATGCTCTGAACCTTCCTACTTGTCTTTATGAATATGGAAATCATCTGTCCCTGTTTACCTTGGACAGTCTCAGTTTATGTATGCTTCACTGATTGTTTTTTTTTTTTGAGGTAGGGCCTTGCTCTAGTCCAGGCTGACCTGGAATTCACTATGTAGTCTCAGGGTGGCCTTGAACTCATGGAGATCCTCCTACCTCTGCCTCCTGAGTGCTGGGATTAAAGACATGCACCAGCATGCCCAGCTTGCACTGATGTTTTTTAAAATACTTATTTATGAGAGAAAGAGAGAGGGTAAGGTCACACCAGGCCATCCTGCCATTGTGAAGGAACTCTAGATTCATGTGCTACTTTGTATGTCTGGATTTATGTGGGCATAAGGGAATTGAACTCAGACCATCAGGCTTTGCAAGTAAGCTCCTTTAAACCCTGAGCCAGTTCTCCAGCCCTTTAATGTAATTATTAATAGTGCTTCATTTCACTCCCCAAAATTGTCCCAACTTGAACAGAAAAATATTTAATTATCTTAGCTATGAACCATAGTCTACCTTTAACAATTGTACAAAGTACTTTCTCTATTCAAGCTCTCTCATTATCTATTTTATGTGAGACAGGGTCTCATTATATATCGCTGGCTGCCCTGGTACTAGTTATGTAGCCCAGTTATGTAGTTATGTAGTCAGACACAAAGTCTTAGAAATCCTCCTGTCTCTAAGTCCTAGTATTATAGGAGTATGCCACTATGTCTTGCTTTCTCTTAGTGTCTTGAAAACTTGTTAACCTATTGTATGAAGTCTTAGACTAGACAGATAATTTTTTTACTTATGTAATATTGACACTCATTTAGAATATATGCTCACTTCAGATAGAAGCCATATCATAATTATATACCAGTTCAGCTCCTAGAATATTGTTTATGTATATAAACTGAATTATGCATTTTTTCATTTATTGGTTGATTTGCAGATAATTATATGCCACCATTAGAAAACTCCAGGCCTGACTATCCTCATCTATCAAAGAAACAATATTGGACTAAATTACTTACAAGATGAAGATGTTATGATATTTGAATAACCAATTAATATGATCAACAAGTGTCTTTAAAATATGGATTTGGATATTAAGCAATATATCCCATAGAACTACCTGAATATTCCAAAATTAATTCATCAACCTTAAATTTTTTTGTCAGCCACTTTTAACTTGATTATTCAAAATGCTGAGATAACAAATTTTATTTAGAGTTCATGAGATTGTGTAATATAATAAATATATGTGTTCTGTTAATGAGTTAACTAATCTGATTAATGAAATTTGGGAAGAGGGAGGTTCTGGGAATATGGAGAAATGATAATTTCACCATTACTCTAAAATCCCAATTACAGGCTATTTGCTTTTCTTACCCAAAATGGGTACAATTGAGTGTCTGGATTTTGTTAAGTCCTAATGAAAATACTGACATAGGACTTTCTTCTTCCCTTGCATATTGTGTAAGTATACAAAGAATGCTATAATGGAAAGTTCCAGTGGGAATGATAAACTGCTAGATCTTGACATTTGGTGGAGAGGGAAGGGGATGGGCTTGAAGCAGCATCTCACTACATAGTACAGGCTGTCCTTGAACCCACTATGTTTACCAGGTTGGTCTTGGATTTCTGATCCTCCTAATTCTATTCTTCTTGAGAGTAGAGTTAACAGGGGTATGCTACCATGCATGGCTATATATTGACTTTCACAGATTTATGAATAGTTGTAAAGAAGTTTGATAATAGTCTGGAATGAGATTGTCAAGTCACTGGGCCTCAAAAAAAGTCCAAGAAGAAACTGAAGAGATGACCCAAGCCCTTTCTACCCAAGGCAAAGAAGGTAAGACTAGAACAAGAGCTTATGGAGAATTAACTCACATGCCTCAACAGGAGATAAGCACTCTACCTACATCCATATTCTAATAACAGGGATAGAGAACACTTTGTCTATACTGTAGGACCACTGATATACAGGACATGCCTTCATTCACAATCCCAAATTCAAAATATGGTGATCCCATCCCCATATACATAGTAGTTACTGACAGGATGATAAAGGAGAACACCTTATATGTGCTCAGTGAAATACAACAAAACAAAATATGAGGACCAAATTAGATTCAAGTATATTAACTATTTTATGAAATAATAAAGAATATTTTTCAATGTATATCATTCTGTAACTGAATTAAAGAAAGTATATTCACTTCTATAATATGAACTGATTTTATATACATGGATAGAAAGATTATGAATATGTTTTAAATGTTTAGTAAACATGTAGTGCACAAGAAACATCAAGAGAAACTCTATAGCCACTGGGCATAGTGGTGCACGCCTTTAATCCCAGCACTTGGGAGACAGAGGTAGGAGGATTGCTGTGAGTTCAAGGTCACCCTGAGACTACATAGTTAATTCTAGGTCAGCCTGGGCCAGAATGAGACACTACCTAGAAAAACCAAAGAGATAGATAGAGAGAGAGAGAGAGAGAGAGAGAGAGAGAGAGAGAAACTCTATAATAATCTACAGCAAGGTCCGACAGAACAGCGCCCATATGTCAAAGTGATTTACTACCTATTTTTGTATAGCCTGTGAGCTAAGAAAGTTTTTTCACATTTTTTAACATTGTTCAAAAATATCAAAAGAATGATTGATGACATGAGAATATTATATTAAAATGTTAGTTCTCTTGAATAAAATACTGTTGGAGTACTTACGTTCAATTTTACATAGAATTTGTAGTTTATTGGTGCTATAATTTGGATATGGAATGGTCCCCAAAGGCACACGTGTTAAATATTTGGTCCTCAGTTTAATGCTAGGAAGGTGGTGTAAACTTTTAAGAGGTGAGGTCTAAGTAGGAGGTTTTAGGTCAATGGAAGCATGCCGTCAAAGAATTGAAGAGTTGTAACAAGAAGGAATAATAGTGGCCAATAAATATTTTCAAAAGTATCCAACAGAGCCACTGGAGAAATGTAAATGAAAACTTACTTTGACATTCTGTCTCACCCCAATCAGAAAGGCTACTATCAAGAAAAGAAATGACAGAAAATGCATGTTCTTTTTCATATGCAGATATAAGACTATTTTAGGGGATAAAGAGGCATGCAGGAGTGGAGAGGAAAGACAAGGAAGGGTGATGGGGAACAAGAATAAGAGTAAAGTAAAATGATACACTTATATTAAAATGTCATAAAACTCATTTTTATACACTTAATACATTTTTAGGTTAACAAAGGCTAGTTGTTGAAATACCACTCTTGGTTTCTCTCTCTCTCTCTCTCTCCTTCGAGAATACCACAGAAAAAACATCCATCATGGTGAAGAGGGAATGGCAGCAGGAGTATGAATAAGAGCTGGTCATATTTAGCCTACAACGAGCAAGAAGAAAGCCATGAATGCTCGTGCTCAGCAAGTTCTCTCCTTTTTATACAGTCCAGAATCCAAACCCATGGAATGCTGCTGCCCACAGTTAAAGTGAGTCTTCCCACCTCAATTAACCTCATCAACATAATCCATCACAGACATGCCCAGAGGATAACCCAGTAGAGATAATTACTTGGCAGGTGATTCTAGTCCCTATCAAGTTGATAATCAACAAAAACTTTCACAGTGTGTATGTGTCTGTTCATATGTGTGTATCAGGTGCATGTGAATGCACACATATGTGCAAGCTAGAAATAGATATCAAGTGTCTCACTCAATCAGGCGCTGCCTTCTCCTCCTTCTCCTGCTGCTGCTTCTTTTTCTTATTTGGTCTTTCAAGGTAGGGTCTCACTTTAGGCCAGGCTGACCTGGAATTCACTATGTAGTTTCAGGTTGGCCTTGAAATCACAGCAATTCCTCAAACTTCTGCTTCCCATGTGGAGTGATGCGATTAAAGGCATGTGCCACCATGGCTGGCTCCACCTTATTTTTTTGAAAGCTCACTGATTCCACTAAAGTAGCTAGTTAGCAAGTCCCAGACATTTTCCTATGTCCACCTCCTCTAGGTCATAGGCATGCACCACCACGCCTAGCTTTTATATGGGTTCTGGGGATCAAAACCCAGATCCTCATGTTTGTGTGCCAAACACTTTATTGTCTGAGCCACCTCCACAGCCCCCACATCAGAACTTCTTACTTTTAACTAACTTTGACTTAATATTTCTGATCAACCTTTCTCTAGCCTACATCCATGGTACTATACCTGGTCTCTTGTTACCATCACTGTCACATCAACTTCTATGAGATCAATGTTTTTAAGCTTTCACACATGAGTGAGATCATATGGTACTTGTATTTCTGTGACTGGCTTGTTTCACTTAGCATAGTGATCTCAAGTTCTACCCATATTGTCACAAATTATAATATTTCTTTCATTCTATGGCCAATTACTATTCCATTACATATATTGGCACAGTTTTTTAATGTTCATCAGTTTATGGCCACTTAGGTTGTTTCCATTTGTTATCTGTTGTAAATGGTGCTGCAATAATCATGGGAGTGTAGAGCTTCCTTTTTTCCTATTGAGAAGGGGTATTATGTAGCTCAGACTGTCCTGAAACTTTCTATGGAGCCAAAGATGATCTAAAGCTCCTGATCCTCTCTACCTCTTGAATGCTGAGAGTACAAGGGTGTGACACCAGGTCTAGTTTATGTGAGTCTGGTTGTCAAACCCAGAGCTTACAAACTTCTAGGCAAGCAATCTACCAACTGAAGTATATCCTCAGTCTCTAGATGTTTCTAGATATCCCTAGATGTTGACACATTGGTTTTATTTCCTTGGATAAATAATCAGCAATGAGATTGCTGGATCATAGAGTAGATCCATGGTTTATTTTGAGAAACCTTCCTGCTATCTTCCATAAAGGCTATATTAATATACATTCCTACTAACAGTCATATGTGGCTAAGGATTTCTGTTTTGGGCAATACATGTTTAGAATGAGAATAAAGACTTTAACCAAAATATAACATTGTGCTGATAATAGTTGTAGTGATGACATGTAAATACAGAACTGCCAGCCACAGTAGGACATAGGATGAAATTTACATTTGATACACAAAACAGAATGATACTAATGACAAAAGCATATACTTGTATGCATAAAATCATGTGAAATGATAAATATAGAACATTTTGGAAGAGGAAGTAGAGAGAATGTAACATCCTCAGGGCAGGAAAAAGTATATGGGGTGCTATCTTCCATACATGACAAATTCATTTATTATCTCATAGCAGGGGTTGTTATTCCCACAAGACCTTCACAATATTAAACCCATCAATATTTTGATAAAGAGGACAGAGAAAGACAAAAGAATAAAATATCAAAATGTAAGAAGAAGGGCTGAGGAAATGGCTCAGGAGTTACAGGTACGGTTTGCAAAACTTGATGGCCTGGTTTCAATTCCCCAGTACCCATGTAAAGCCAGACACACGAAGTGGCACATGTAGCTAGAGTTAATTTGCATTAGCAGGATGCTCTGATGCACCCATAGTCATTATCTATCTATCTATCTATCATCTCTCTCTTATAAGTAAATAATTTAGAAACAACAAAGACTACTTTAAAAGAGGACAAGACTCAGTGTCATAGGATGAGAAAGGGGAAAGAGGATAATAGGAAGGGAATAGGGTCAAACAATTAAAGTATGTTCAACATGTATTACAATCATCAATAAAGAACATATTGAACTACCAAGTTTAATAAAACAAAAGAAAGGACCGACAAGGTGTATAAAACCATAGGATAGCTGCCAAGGAGAGCTGCCAGATTGGGCTGTGTGCAACCAAGCTAAAGGGGTGGAATCAGAATTCCAGAGACTTAATCATTAGAGATGTCAGAATTGGAGCTATAACATTTGATGTTTGCCCTGGTATTTTTTAGATCTTGCATTGGTTCAGTGTTTCCTTGCTAATCCGAAATCTGAATGCCATCTTTTGCAGCGTGAATGTTTATTCTTTGATTTTTTTTTTTGTATTAGAGTTCACAGAGACCTTGGGCTATGGGGATGCTTGAACAGTGCTGGGATAAAAAACTATGGAGACTTTTGTTATCAAGTAATATCAATAAAACTAAAAAGACAGCATGAAGTTGGGAAAATACTTTCAAATATTATGCCTAATAAAATTCTACTCATTAGAATGTTAGAACCATCTTAAAATCCAACAGTAAGACAACCAACAAAATTAAAAATAAATTGTTTGAATATATATTTAAAGGATATACAGAAATAGTCAATTAGCACGTAAAAATGCTCAATATCATATGTCATTGGAGAAACATGAAGCAAACTCATGAGATACTACTTAATACCTTTGTTCTGTGCATGCCAGAATAATTGACAATAACAAATGTCAGGATGTGGAAAAATTGAAAATACTTACTGCTGGAGGCTGACAATGTACAGTAAAATTGTTTTCAAAAATATTCTTGGGATGGAGAATTAGCTTAGCACTTCCCTGCCAATCCAAAGGATCCAGGTTCAATTCCCCAAGACCCATGTAAGCCAGAAACACAATGGGACACATGTGTGGAAATTGTTTGCAGCAGCTGAAGACCCTGGTGTGTCCATTCTCTCTCTTTCCCTCACACTATTTGCCTCTTTCTCTTTCTCTTTCTCTTTCTCTCTCTCTCAAATAAATAAAATAAGATAATACAATTAAAAAGCATTGTAGTTCCCTGTGGTGGTTTAAATTAGGTGTCTCCTATAAACTCATGTGTTCAGCTTGGTCCCAGCTAATGGCAATTTGGGAATTGGAACCTCCTATAAGAGGTGTGTTATTTTGGTTTGACTTACGAGTATTATAGCCAGCTTCCATTTGCCACTGTTTAGTACACTCTACTCCACCTGATGTCCAGGAGGTGATGTCTAGCCTCTGCTCATGCCCTATTTTCCCTGCCATCATAGAGCTTCCCCTCAATTCTGTAAACCAAAATAAATCTGTTCTCCTATAAAAGGCTTTTGGTTGTAATATTTGTGCCCGTAACAGCCTTATTGATATACTGACAGATCCAGGCCTAGACCTACCACCCCAGTGGATTATGAATTAACTAACATCCCAAGTATATTGGCACTTAGCAAAGTAGAGGCATAGAGTAAATGCTCCACATAGGTCTCAATGAAATGGATGCCACACACCCTAATTAGCACTTACCAATTTACAAGCCAGATATCTGGGTTAACCCACACTGATAGGAAAAATATAGTCCAGTTTGGTTCCAACTCCTATCCCTTATTATCCATATGATAACTTCTATTTGGGGGACCCAACACTACATTACATGCAACTCTAAGAGAACAGGACAGTGCCAGACACTTAACATTTTAAGAGTATCTGTGGTCAGGCTTTACAAGATTGAGAAAGAAAGGATTTAAAAAAAAACTGAAATTGGGAGACTCCCGAAAATGACTCTACCTGGAGACTGGAGAACAGCAAGTATTTTTATGGGCACAAGGACTAGGAAAGACACAGCAAGAGTAGAGCGTAGGCAAAGGAATAGTTATTAAGAGTGATCACTAAGAAGATCAAACTGAATGAAAACCATTTGGGGATGAGGAGAGAAGGACATTATCCTGAGGACCAAGTCTGTAATGCCCAAACCTTTGGAGAACATTCAATATCCAAATGACAGCACACTCTTGGGACTGGCAATTATTGCATGTATAATGTTATGCATAACTGAGCTTCCAAATTTATTTAAATCTAAACACATTGGTACATATTTTAATTTGACAAAGGAATAATATTCACAATACATAAAGAACTCCAAAGAAACTGTAAGTCTGGGGAAGCCGGCTCACTGGGGGCAGGTAGACCCTGGGGAAGTGCTTGCTGGGGGCAAGTAGACACTGGGAAAGCTTGATCACTGGGGACAGATAAATGCTGTGAAAGCCTGATTGCTAGGGATAGGTAGCCACTTGGTAAGTGCTCTTTGGGGAAAGGTATACACAGGGTAAGGCCTCCTTAGGAGCAGGAAGATACCTGGGAAACCCTGCTCACTGAGGGAGGGCAGGTAGACTCCTGGAAAACACGTTTTCTGGAAGCAGGCAGACATGGGGAATGTCTGCTTGCTGGGGGCAGGTGGACACTGTTGAAAGCCTGCTTTCTGGGGGAAGATAGGCATAGGTGAGCCCATGGGTTCAGCCTTGGCTGCCACTGCTCATTGGCACCAAGCCATTCCCTGGACCACCTCTACATTTTTGTGTTTCTGCCCCAGTCCCCTCAGCACACTGATGACCCCACAAAAGCCACCACCCAAGACCCTTAGTCAGGGCTGGTCCATGGATCCCAACTCCACCCTTCCCTCTTCACCTTACACATCCATGGAAAGGCTCCTTCACTGCCTACTTGGTGCCTTGCTTCTGTCTCATACTGTGAGCACAGGAGTATCTGGAAGTGCCTGCAAGGTGAGTATCAGTGAATTCCTACAACTTAGGTACAGTGGGGGAGAAGAAAGTGCTACTGTTTCTGAGCCCCACAGGCAAAGTAAGACATGGTTTTGATCATGGACTAAAGCTTCTTTACCTCGAAACCAGTTCTCATATCAGCCACTAACCAAAAGCTGTTGGTGCACTTGCAACCTCCAAAACCTGTGCATCTATGATTATAACCCCACCGCACTACAATCCAATTCAAACCTAAAACAAAACACTCACTGACGATCCTACAAGGGCAAATACTTGCTTCATCCTTAGTAAATAAGCTAAGAGTTTTACCTCGAGATGGGTAGACCCCAAAACAAAAAGAAAACAAACAAACAAAGAATGACAACAAGCAAAAATCTTCACCAAAGGCTGAAGAGATGGCTTAGCAGTTAAGGCGCATACCTGAAAAGCCCAAGCACCCCAGTTCAACTACCCAGGTCCCACATAAGCCAGATGCACATGGTGGCACATGCATCTGGAGTTCGTTTGCAGTGGCTAGAAGGCCTGGCACACCCATTTTCACTCTCTCTTTCTCCTTCTCTCTCTAGTAAATAAGTATAAAAAAAATTGTCACCAAGGTTGTCCACAATGGACTCCTACAAAGAAAACATAGAGGAAATGACACAAATTGAATCCCAAAATGAAAGCATAATAAGCTATGTGACCCTGACCAAATGAATAGCAGAACTGGAAGCAATTTATCAAAAAAAAAAAAAAGTCAATGATTGCATAAATGAAAAGCACACAGCCTTTGTCACTAGGCTTACCTTAATTGAGGAAAAAAAGAGAGACCTCAAAAGAGAGATAAACAAATTGAAGGTGAGTCAGCAAATAACCAGCTGATTAAGCTTAATGATGGCATGATCAAATGTAAGAATTAATTCTAGGGAGCATCAAGAAAATCAAACCTCAACCTGAAATTGGAATTCAAAAGGAGAAGGACATGATGCAAAAAAAAAAAAAAAAAAAAGATTAAATAGAGCTTTTGAAAACCTCTAGAATCCCAGAGTAACAGAGTTGATCTTGTGGAGGACAGAACCTCAGATTTGGAAGACAAGACAGAAGACATTGATCAGGAGTCCAAAAACTCTGATAAAAAAAAAACAACATGCAAACACAATATGAGGGGAAAATGGGATACCCTAAAACAACCAAACCTCTGAATCCTTGGGTATACAAGGTGGCAAAGAAATCCAGCCCACAGACATAGAGAACACACTCAACAAAATTATTGAAGAAAAGTTTCCCAATCTCACGAAAGAGAGGCCCTTCCAGATTCAAGAAGCTCTCTGAACACCAAACAGACAGGACCAAAGAAGAAACTCTCCAATGCACATCATAGTAAAAACTCTAAACAATGGAAACAAAGAGAGACTACTAAAAGCACCATTACATGCAAAGCAATCTCATCAGAATTGCCTCACATTTTCCAGTGGAAGCCATGAAAGCCAGAAGGGCTTGAAATGGAGTATTTCAAAGCCTAAACACTTGTGACTTCCAATCTAAACTACTTTATCCAGTAAAAGTATCCCTTAAAATAGATGTAGAAAGGAAAACTTTCCATGACAAAAGCATGCTATATGATTATATGAATGCAAAACCACACCTATCTAAAACACCTCAGGAAATGTTCCACATAGAAGAGTTGAACAACCAACATCAAGAGCCTACAATATGATGGACAGAATAACCAAAACTAGAGCAAGCATGAAAATATACAAACAACCAAACCCCATAAGCCTTCCAGCATTAAAGGGATTAAATCGAACCTCACAGTTATAATTCTAAATATTAATGGACATTACTCACCAACAGAAAGACACAAGTCAACAGGGTGGATCCAAAAAATGGACCCTTCCATCTGCTGCAGTCAAGAAACCCACCTCAACATTAAAGATGAATACCTCCTTAGGGTGAAAGGATAGAATGATATTCCAAGCCAATGGAAATAAGAAGCAAGTGAGTGTGTCTATACTAATATCTGACAAAATAGTCTTCAAACCAAAGTAAGTAAAAAGGACAAAGAAAGCCACTTTTTACTCAACAAGAGGACATCACATGGGTTGGATAGATGGCTTAGTGGTTAAGCACTTGCTTGTGAAGCCTAAGGACCCTGGTTCAAGGCTCGATTCCCCAGTGTCCATGTAAGCCAGATGCACAAGGTGGCACATGCATCTGGAGTTTGTTTGCAGTGGCTGGAAGCCCTGATGCACCCATTCTCTCCCTCTCTCTCTCTCTCTTTCTCTCTGCCTCTTTCTCTCTGTCTGTCTGTCTTTTTCAAATAAGTAAATAAATAAATAAAATATTTTTTAAAAAGAGGACATCACAATCATAAATTTATACACACCAAACACAGGTACACCATATTGTATAAAATAAAACCTACTCAAAAACAAACCAGAAATAACATCCCAATACCATCATAGTAGGGGACTTTAATACCCCACTATCATCAACAGAGAGATCATCTAAGCAGAAAATCAACAGGGAAGTAATACAGCTTAACAGCACCACAGATCAAGTAGATGTAACAAACACCTACAGAATATTCCACTCCAGTTCTGTAGAACACACAGCAGCCCATAGAACCTTCTCCAAAGTAGATCATATATTAGTGTATAATGCATATTTCCATTAATTCAGAAAATTGACATAATTTCCTTCATCCTATAAGACCACAATGTGTTAAAACTAGAAATTATCAACAAGAGAAATTATACCAGCTCCTAGAGGCTGTGAACAACACATTATTAAATAATGAAGAGGTCATAACATTTCTAGAACATAATGGAGATGAAAACACAACATACCAAAACTTATGGGACACTATAAAGGCAGTACTAAAGGGAAAGTTACACTAAATGTAACAAAGACAGCGACAACTCAAATTAATAACCTAACCATTCGCCTTAAAGGTATTGGAAACATAGAACAATCCAACCCTAAGAGTTCAAGATGAAAGGAAATAATTAAGATCAGAGAAAAAAAAATGAATTGGAAACTAAGAAAATAAGAAAATTGACAAAAAAAGAGCTGGTTCATTGACAAAATAAACAAGATTGATAAACACCTGGACAACTTGACCAAACAAAAAAGAGAAGCCTCAAATTAAGAAAATTAGAAATGAAAAGGGACAGTTTACAACAGACATCAATGAAATTGGAAGACTCATCAGAACATATTTTAAAAACTTCTACTGCACTAAATTTGATAACCTGGAGGAAATGGATGAATTCGTAGATATATGCCACCTAAAACTAATTTCAGAACAGATAAATCTCCTAAACAAACCTATTACATCCATGAAGACTGAAAATATAATAAAAAACCTCCCCAAAAGAAAAAGGTTAGGACCAGGACCTGATGGATTCCTAGCCAAATTCTATCAATCCTTCATCAAAGAAGTGAAAGTAGGAGATTGACAATGGAAAACAAAATCATTATCTGGATATGATTCTGACTTGTTTCTCAGTTCCAGATATGATTTCCTTTCCACTGGGTGGTTTACACCCTTTTAATTCTCTCTAAATTAATAATGGTTATCCCACTTAACCGGTGCTGACTTCATTCTCCATTGGAGAATCTGCTTCTCTTTTTTAGATGGGAGCTTGACCTGAAGAGACAAACCACCCAGTGCACTCTACCCTGGTCCCAGCTGAAACCACAGAGGAATTGGGGAAATGAGCTAGAGAGCTGCTTTCTTTGTGAATCTAATATCAGTAAAAGGGTGATGGAGATAGATGCTGAGGACACTCAACACCTACAAAACCAGAGATCCTGAGGCTCCTAAGTGCCCATCACTGAAGTAGACTTAAAATGCTCTTAGAATGGCTCAGGGAATTTTGTGGAAGAGGAGGGGGAAAGATTATTAGAGCCACAAGTTGGGACATTTTGCACAGAGACATTGCCTGCCCCCCCATAATGCATGACCCACAATCCCCATTGAGTTGACCTGTATCCCCAATGAGTAAGGCCTCTTCAGAAAACGGGCAGGGAGGAGGGAAAGGATGGTACCAATATGTGTTGTTTACATACAAAATATGTCCATATCTAATTAAAAAGAAGTTAAAGTAGTTTTTCTCAAGCTATTTCACATAATCAGAGAACAGGAAATGCTCTCCAACTACTTTTATGTAGTTAGCATCACTCTAATACCAAAACCAGACAGAGAGAGATAAAGGAAAACTGTTGGCCTATATTCCGGATGATCTTGGATGCAAAAATCCTGAATAAATTCCTTGCAAACTGAATTCAACAACACATAAAAATATTTCTCCACTTCAGTCAAGCAGGCTTTGTCCGAGGGATGCAGGGTGGCTTAACATATGGAAATTGATTAATGTAATACACCACATAAATAAACTTAAACACAAGAAACACATGACTATTTCAATAGATGCAGAGAAGTCTTCAAAAAATATAGCATGACTTCATGATCAAAACACTGGAGAGACTAGGCATGGAGGGTTTATATCTCAACATAATAAAGGCTATATATAATGCCATTAAGCCCAAATCAAACCTACTGGGGTATGACTCAAGAAATTCCCATTAAGATCAGGAACAAGATGGGTGCGCCTATTCTCACCACTGTTTTCAACATAGCACTAGAAATTCTAGCCCAAGAAATAAGGCTGGAGAAAGATATAAAAGGGATCAAAAATGGAAAAGAAGTCAAACTAGCCCTATTTGTAGATAGCATGATCCTATACATAAGTGATCTGAAAGACTGCCATAAAACTTCTAAAGGTGATAAATTCCTTCAACAAAGTGGCATGATACAAAATCAACACACAAGATCAGTAACCTTCTTATATGCAAAGGATAAATATATAGAGAAATAAATCGGCGACACTGTCCCATTTACAATAGCAACAATAACAAAATACCTTTGAATAACGCTAACCAAGGATGTGAAAGACATAAGCAGACAGCTTCAAGTTCGCTGAGATGAACTTCTAGACCAGGCACAGTTATGGAGGAAGGGATTTATTGAAGCTTAAACATCCAGGGGAAGTTCCATAATGGCGAAGAAGCTGGCCTGCCTTCACAGGACCAAACACAGAGAGCAAAGCAACAGCCAAAAGCCTCACAGCACAGCTCAGGAGCTCCAGCTAGGCTCGCTTTGCATATCTTTAGATTAAAATGCTAAACCCACCACCACACCTTAAGATCCGCCCAGTGACACTGCCTCCAGCCAGGTGGCTATAGATGCAAACAACAAACTAATAAAACACTGAATATATTGGGGGACATCTATTAAAACTACCACACACATATAATGAAAACATAAAAACACTCAGGTAAGAAATTAAGGAGGACATGAGAAGATGGAAATAACTTCCATATTCCTGGATAGATGGAATTAAGATTATGAAAATGGCACTCCTACCAAAAGCAATATACATATTCAACAAAATACCAATAAAAATCCCATCGTTATTCTTTATAGAGACAAAAAAAATCAAAATTTATATAAAATTGCAGAAGGCCTCTGATATCCAAAAATATCCTGAGCAAAAGAAACACCCCTGGATATGATGGAGAGTGAAGTTTCAAAGGGGAAAGTGGGGGGGAGGGAGGGAAGTACCATGGGATATTGTCTACAATTAAAGAAGTTGTCAATAATAAATAAATTAATTTTAAAAAGTATATGTTCAACATCCTTAACTATCAGGGAAATGAAAATTAAGAAAAACTATGAGATTCCACCTTACTCCAGTCAGGTTGACAATCACTAAAAAATAAGCAATAAATGTTGGCGAGGATGCAGGGAAAGATGAACCCTCATTCACTGCTGGTGGGAGTGCAAACTTATGCAACCACTGTGGAAATCAGTATATGGAGACCCTGACAAAGATGAAAATAGAGCTACCAACTGACCAAGCTATTACTCGATTAAGCATCTATCCTAAAGGCTCCCCTTTTCACTACAGAGGTATTTGCTCAACTATGTTTATAGCTGCTTAATTCACAATAGCTAAGAACTGCGATCAACATAGATACTTATTGTTTGACATTTTGATAATGAAGATGAGGTACATATTCACAAAGTAATTCAGCAGAAAGGAAAAATTATACAATGATATTTTTAGGAAAATTGACCGACTTGGAACAGATCATACTGAGTGACTCACACAAGCACAGAATGACAAACACTGTATGCTTGCCCTCCTTTGTGGTTCCTAGCCTGAGCTTGAGTTGAGGCATACCTGACAGCAAACTTGAGGGACAGATAAGAAGATTGGAAGTGTTTGGAGAAAGAGGAAAGAGGAAAGAGGGGAGATACACACAAAACTAAATCCAAAAGGAATTTGGCCAAAAGAGAGGCTATACCCAACAAAATCACTCTTTTAAAAAAATTGTGTATTTTAGTTAATTAATTTGAGAGTGACATACAGAGAGAGAAAGAAGCAGAGAGAGAGAGAATGGGAGCCCCAGGGCCTCCAGCCACTGCAAATGAACTCCAGATGCATGCGCCCCCTTGTGCTTCTGGCTTACATGGACACTTGGGAATCGAGCCTTGAACCAGGGTCCTTAGGCTTCACAAGCAAGTGCTTAACCACTAAGCCATCTCTCCAGCAGCCCCCTTTTTTTTGTTTTTTCAAGGTAGGGTTTCACTCTAGCCCAGACTGACCTGGAATTCACTATGTAGTCAAGGGTGGCCTTGAACTCATGATGACCCTCCTATCTCTGTCTCCCAAGTGCTGGGCTTAAAGGTTTGCACCACCACACCCCAAATCAATCTTAACTAACAATTCTTATTCCATTTAACCTATGCTGACCTCAGTCTCCATTGGAGAATGTGTTTTTCTTTTTCAAAAGGCAGCAAGAACCAAAGAGATAAACCACCCTTCACACATCAGCCAGAACCAGGTGAGATCATGGAGGAATTAGTGAAATGAGCAAGCGTGCTGCTTCCATGGCAAGCCTGACAACCAGCACCAGGGTTATTGGGACAGACATTGAGAATACTCAAAACATATCAAAGCAGAAATATAGAAGCTGCTGAGATCTAAACACTAAAATAGTCTTAAAACACACCCACCACTGCTCAGGGAATTTTGCAGAGGGGTGGTGGTGGTGGAAAGATTGTAAGAGCCATAAAGTGAGAGGGAATATATAGCAACATTGCCTAACTCTCTATAATGACTGAGTGCTGATCTCACAACTCATAACTCACAACCCCTTGTTGAAGACTAGCAATCCCTCTGTGTAGGCCTTCAGTGGAATGAGGGCAGAGTGGAGGGAAATGATGGCTCCAACACATGATATGTCTACACAAAGTTTCTCCTTAGTAAAAATAATAAAATAAAATAAAGAAATACCATGAAAACACATTGCTAGGTATGTTTATGATACTATTTCCAGAAAGGTTTTAACTGAGGAGAAAATCCACCTCAATCCATCTCCCTGAATATGTGTGGCACCATCCATGGGCCAGTATCCTGAAGTAAATACAAAGGAGATGGCCAGATGAGCACCATCATTCAAGGCCCTCTTCTTCCTGGTTGTAGACAATATGATCAGCTATGTCTTCCCTGCCATGATGGACTGTACCCTCAAACTGTAAGTCAAAATAAACTCTCTTAAAAAAGTATTTGTAAAACCAAAAAAGTCCAATCAGCAAGTGGGCAAACACATGGAACAGAGAGTACTTAAAAGACATATAAATGAACAAAAACACATGAAAAATGCTCAATACCCTTAGCCTAATGGAAATGCTAATCAACTGATTTGTGGGAGGAACACAGAATGATTTGAAACTTT
Source organism: Orientallactaga sibirica (assembly GCA_036365145.1). NCBI lineage: Eukaryota > Metazoa > Chordata > Mammalia > Rodentia > Dipodidae > Orientallactaga > Orientallactaga sibirica. Next base: position 8,119,434 of record JAEOAD010000057.1, read on the forward strand.
GGCCTAAGTGATACCTTGCAGTACTCTCAGTAGAGCTTGCTTGGAACACTCTGGTTAGACTTGAAATACCAGAATGCAGAAAGAACTGTGGACTATGAATTTTAGTTTAGGAGGGGAAGAAAGAACTTTGTCCAGACTAGGCTAGACATTTATGTGAAAAGCTTGTTATATTCTGACTGCATCATGTGAACTTTTGCAGGGTTGCATTACATAGAAATGGACTAGTGTGAGCAGAAGTATATGACACAGAAAGAAATGAAAGTTTCAGGTTGGAGACAGATCCTTTTTAGCTGTAATTATTTCAGAGATTACAACTATTGATATTGGGCTAGCTGTCCTGCTTTGGAACAACAGAAAGAATGCAGATTTATTAGAAAGTAAGGGGTCTGAATGTTGAAGGAGTGTCCTGCACTTCAAAGTCATCTTTAATCCACAATCCCTGCCCCCCCCCCCCGTTAAAAATTTTGGTAGCATGCCTGGTACTGTGGAGTATAATAAATACAGGAAAAAGGGGGTAATTAGACTTGCAACATGGTTTTGTTTGTTGGAAATGGCCACAACGTGCATTGGGAAGCAGGGTTGTTGCAAGTCACTGTGTGCAGGCCCAATGGAGCCATGAAGATGAACCACAGGCTGCAGTGATCCCCAGGAGTTTTTGACATGCAGGACTGTGGGAGGGCTGAGAAACTGTTGTCAAGTTGGGATTAAGTTTTCCTGGGCTGTGATCATCCCAGCAGGAGGGTCAGAATTGGAACTGCAGACTTCATCACTGGTTAAAGATGTTGGACTTGGAGATACAGGATTTGATTTTTGCCCTCCTTGTTTTAGGTTTAATCTTCCTTTGTTATGTTCAATGCCATCTTTTGGAATGTGAATGTTTACTCTGTGCCATTACGTGTTTTGTTGTTGCTGTTTTATAGCTAACAGTTAAGAGATCTTGGACTATGAGAATGTTTGAATAATGTTGGGATTGATAAACATTCTGGCAACTTTTAAAGTTGGACTGAATACATTGCATTTTACATCATGGATAATCATCAGTGTAGGGGGGTTATGGAAAAAACTGTGGTCATTAAGATTAAGCATTCCCCATAAATTCATGTGTTATGAATGTCTGACCACTAGCGGATGGCAATTTGAGACAATTTGAGAATTGGAGCCTTCCTGGAGGAGGTGTGTTGCCGGGAGAAATGTGGCAGTTTGAATGTTTGCCAACATAGACTCAGGCATTTTTTATTAAAATTCCCACTTGTGCCCCTAGCAGGCATATTCTTACTAGAGGGGTTGTGTGAGTGAAGGTGGATGTGAGTCCAGCCCTAAAGTATGTTTGGGGGCAAATATTCATTCCAGTACAAAGGTGTGGTTAGAGCAGTTGAGCTCTGGAAGTTAATGTTTACTGTTGTTGGTGTTTGCTTGCAGTAGATTTTTTTTTCTCTATGCTTGGATATATGGAAGTAAGAAGCCTCTTCCATCATTGATGGTGTTCCCCTACATTCTGTAAAACTGAAATAAATCCCTTCCTCTCATAAGCTGTGTGTGATTGGATGTTCATCCCAGCAATGTGGAGCAACGTGTAACAGGAGGGCTTATACGTGTAATATCCAGCTTTCCTTTGTCAGTGTTTTACACACTTTGCTGCTGCTGTTGTCCACTTGCTGTGGAAAAGGTGATGTCTAGCCTCTGCTCATGCCACACCTTTCCTCTGCCATCATGGAGCTTCCCATTGAGTCTATAAACCAAAGTAAACCCTTTCCTCCCAGAAGCTGCTTTTGGTTGGGTATTTTGTGCCAGCAATGAGAAGGTAATTGCAATATTCTTCAAATTTTAAAATAGAATTAAAAAATGATTCAGCAATTATATTCCTGAGTATACCCAAGAAATTGAAAAAAAACATATGTTCATAGAAAAATATGTAAATGATTTAGAGTAACACTGTTCATAATAGTTCCAAAGTAGAAATAACGTAATAGCCAATAGAATATATAAACATTGAAAGTTCATTAGTAGTGCTAACACATAGGGTGACAGTGCTTAGAGAATAACTGTTTATGATATGACAAAGATATTCTGGAGCTTAACAATGACAGTTGCACAAACTAAATATACTAAAATGTCTGCAGTGTGTGTCAATATTATGGTATATAAAATATAGCTATATAAAATAATAAGATAGTCAAATACTTTAAGAAATACAGGACATTATATTATAGAGGGTATATATTTCTTTAAACCTAGTAAAGCTAGACTCTATAGAACATAATGTAAACATATTTGACCATTTGAAATTCAAAACAGGGACTGAGGAGTTGACTCAGTGGACAGAGCACTTAGCACATAAACTTGAGTACCTGAGTTTGGATCCCCAGCACCCATATAAAGACAGATGCTATAGTGAAAACCTGCAATCCTGGCATGTCTATGGCAAAAAGGGATGTAAAAACAGGAGAATTTCCCTGAAGTTTGTAGGCCAGCTCTCCTGCTGAACAGACCCTGCCACAAACCTGAAAGTTGTCTTCTGACTTGTACACATGTGCCTTGTCACAAGCACACCTGCACTCACATGAAAATGTACACACATACACACACCCACACACAAATACACGTCATATAAACACACAAAAAATTAACAAATAGTGAAATATATCATGAAAAATATAGGATTAGTATGAAGATGCAAATGTCTCTTTTAAATTGGAGGCAATATGACAAACAATTCCACAGAAACATGGGCAAAGATAATGAATAATCAGTTCATAAGAGACTAAATCCAAAAGGCTAAAGAAGAAAATCTTAAGTAGCAGTTGGGGAAGTGCAAATTAGAGTAAAACAGAAGCGAAAACTTAAATCCATGCAATTTGCAAAGTTTAAAGTCAAGAACATCCACATACTGATTGAAATGTAAAATTTTACAGCCCTTAAGGAAAGCAATAAGGAAACTCATTGAAGTAAAACAATTTATTCAAGTCAGCAATCTCCTTTCTCCTAGCTTGGGCCATAGTAAATAAAAGCAAGTGTACAAGCATGTTTGTTTCACCATTCTTCATAGTGGCCACAACAAAAACATAAGACTGGAACAGACTAAAAAATTCCTTGTATTGAGAGAAGGCTGAGTACATTATAGTACATCTACTTCATAGAATACTATACAGCTATTAATACATCACTTCTATCCAATAAGGCTAGAGATATTTCCAAAACACTTCTTAAATTTAAAGAACCAAGTTGCAAAAAGTATATGTAATATAGTCATATTAAAGATCATGTCAAAATCTGGCTGATGAGATGACTCAGTGAGTTAAAAGGCATGCTATGTAATCCTGACAACCTGAATTTGGATCCTTAGAACTCATGTAAAGTCAGACATAGTAGCATGTGTCTATAATCCCAATGTGTATATGGTAAAATGGGAGGCAGAGAGGAGAATGGCCTGGAATTTCTCAGCTCTGCTAGTGTGGTATACACAGTGGCAAAAATAACCAAGAGAATCAGCCTCAAACAAAGAGGAAGGTGAGAACCAACACCATATGTTATCCTCTGACCTTCATGACATACATGTGCCTTCTATCTCTCTCTCTATATATGTATCTCACAGGCACATACCCACTCAAAGACTTTTAAATGAAGTACTCAAGTATCTATGTATATATTTATATGGGCAAAAGAATACATGAAAGGATCTTTCTTGAAAAACACAGTCAAATAAAAAACTCTGTGAAGAAAAGTCTCACCAGTTAAACAGAAAATGAAGGATTTCTACGGAACTCCTTCTATGAAGCCAGCATCACCCTGATACCAAAACCGGACAAAGACAGAACAAAAAAGAAAATTACAGACCAATCTCCCTCATGAACATAGATGCAAAAATTATCAACAAAATATTGTCAAACAGAATACAATAATATATCAGAAAGATTATTCACCCTGACCAAGTAGGCTTTATCCCAGAGATGCAGGGATGGTTCAACATATGCAAATCCATAAATGTAATACACCATATAAATGGATGAAGGACAAAAATCACATGATTATCTCAATAGATGCAGAAAAGGCATTAGACAAAATCTAACATCCCTTCATGGTAAAAGTATTACAGAAACTGGGAAGAGAAGGAACATATCTCAACATAATAAAAGCTATTTATGACAAACCTATAGCCAATCTAATACTAAATGGGGAAAAACTTGAAGCTTTGTGGCTAAATTCAGGAACAAGACCAGGGTGTCCACTGTTCCCATTTTTATTTAATATAGTACTAGAAGTCCTAGCTATAGCAATAAGGCAAGAGACACTCATAAAAGGGATACAAATTGGAAAGGAAGAAATCAAATTATCATTATTTACAGATGATATGATTCTATATATACAGGACCTTAAAGACTCTATCAGCAAATTGTTAGAGCTGATAAACACTTTTAGCAACATAGCAGAATACAAAATAAACACACAGAAATCAGTAGCTTTCCTGTATACTAAAAACAAACATGCAAAGGATAAAATCAGTGAATCTCTCCCATTCACAATTGCCTCAAAAAAAGTACCTTGGAATAAACCTAACCAAGGAAGTGAAGGAAGGATCTCTACAATTGAGAACTTTAAAACACTCAAGTGAGAAGTGGCAGATGACAGTAGGAAATGGAAAGACATCTCATGTTCTTGAATTGGAAGATTCAATATTGTGAAAATGTCAATCATACCAAATACAATCTACACATTTAATGGAATCCCCAATAAAATTCCAATGGTATTCTTCACAGAAATAGAAAAAAAAATCCTAAAATTAATTTGGAAGCATAAACCCCTCGAATAGCCAAAACAATTTTGAGTAAAAAAAATAAGGCTGTTGGTATCACCATACCTGATATAGCAGACAGCTGCAGGTTCGCTGAGATGAACTTCCAGACCAGCACAGTTATGGAGGAAGGGATTTATTGAAGCTTACAGATCCAGGGGAAGTTCCATAATGGCAGAAGAAGGTGGTCTGCTTCACAGGACCAAACACAGAGAGCAAAAGCCACAATCCAAAGGCCATCCAGCATAGCACACTTTGCATATCTTTAGATTGAAATCTCAAACCCACCACCACACCTTAAGATCTGCCCAGTGACAATGCCTCCATCCAGGTGGCTACAGATGCAAACTACAAACTAATACAACACTGAATATATTGGGGGACATATATTTAAACTACCACATTCTACCCCTGGCCTCCAAGATATTTAAAACCATCACACATTGTAAATTATATTCAGTCCAATTTCAAAGGTCCTGACAGTCTTTACCAACTTAAGATAAAGTCCCAAGTCTCATCTGAGATTTAAGATCATCTCTTAGCAGTGATTCCTGTAAAATCAAACAAGTTATACATTTTCAACATATAAAGGCACAGAGTAAACATTTTAAACTGGCTAAGGAATGGCAAGGAGAAACTAGAACAATGCAAACTCAACCACCACCAAGCAATCATCAAACTTCTATAGTACAAGTTTAATACAACCAGAGACTGACAGTCTCCAGATTTTTCAATTCTGCCCCTCCAGCTGGGCAGAGTAGCCAGGGAAAACTTCCATCCCAAGCCAACACTGCACTACATGGTAGCCTTTGTGCAGTACTGGTGTATCCAAAACATCTTTGGGTCTCCATGCAAACCACAGTCCATCTTCCAAAGGCTCTTCAAGCCTATTCCCGAGGGTCATTACACCCTGCCTCATGCCGCATCTCAGCAGGGGCTCCTGGAACCCTTTGCAATTCATGACCAATCCACGCATTTTTCATGCTTCCAAAACTAATACCAGGTATGCAGGACATAGCCATATTCTTAATTCAGGGAAGAAGTAAATCATAACCTTGAAAAGCAGGTTCCTTCTTCAGTCAACTCTTTCCAAAAGCGTTTGCATTTCTAACAGTCTTTCCTCAGGCATCCTCTCCATTGTTTTAATGTAAAGCAGTTGGGCTATCTTCCTTAAGATTTCTAATGTGTTGACAATAGCAGATCCAGTAACCTAAAACCAGTCTCCGTGCCTGTAATTTTTACTAGCTTGAGGTTTTCCAACTTAAAATCTGAAATATCTCAGCCCAAAATCTTTAGCCAAACACATCAGTCTATTACAAATTTAACCTTGATCAAACTCTCTAGGCTGGGGCAGCAGAATGCCACCATCCCTTATGCCATTAGCCCAGTTCCAAAAAAGTCCTCTGCAGTCTTTTCTTCCCCTTAAAAAGCTCATAAGCCAAGCTTCAAAATTCAATACTGTCTGCATTTAGCATTATCAAACTCTCATTAGAATAATCCATAAAGCCTGGCTTACCACTCCAGAAGGCATCTTCAGTTGCAAGCACAAAGTTCGTGACCGTTCCTCCAAAATAAGGGTTCCAAAAGATCAAAATCCATATGGTCAGGTTCATCTCATCCCACATTCTGGTACCAACTTCTGTAGCACACAGCTTCAGGTTGACTGAGATGAAATTCCAGGCCAAGCACAGTTCCGGAGAAAGGATTCATTGATGCTTACAGATACAGGGGAAGTTCCATAATGGCAGAAGAAGTTGGCCTGCCTTCACAGGACCAAACACAGAGAGCAAAAGCCACAAGCCAAAAGCCACACAGCACAGCACACTTCAGGAACTCCAACTGGGCACACTTTGCATATCTTTAAATTGAAATCTCAAACCCACCTTCACACTTTAAGATCTGCCCAGTGACATTGCCTCCAGCCAGCTGGCTACAGATGTAAACTACAAACTAATAATACACTGAATATATCAGGGGACATCTTTTTTAAACTACCACACCTGATTTTATGCTATATTACAGATCCATAGTACCAAAAACAGCATGGTACTGGCAGAAAGATAGAGATGTAGATCAATGAAACAGAATAGAGGACCCAGGTGTTAATCTATGCAGCTACAGCCACCTGATTTTTGACAGTAATGCCAAAAATATTCATTGGGGGAAAGATAGCCTCTTCAACAAGTGGTGCTGGGAAAACAGGATATCTGTATGTAGAAGGATGGAAATAGATCTTTGTCTCTCTCCATGCACAATAATCAAGTCCAAGTGGATCAGGGACTTTAATATCAGACCTGAAACTCTGCAACTGCTAGAGGAAAAGGTAGGGGAAACCATTCAACATATTGGCATAGGCAATGACTTTCTGAATATAACCCCAGTTGCTCAGGAAATAAACCCACTAATCAACCACTGGGATCTCATGAAATTACAAAGCTTTTGTACAGCAAATGACACTGTGAATAGAGCAAAGAGACAGCCTACAGAATGGAAGAAATTTTTTGCCAGCTATACATCTGACAGAGGATTAATATCCAGAATATACAAAGAATTTTAAAAAACAGAATAATAAGAAATCAAACAACCCAATTAAAAAATGGGCTATGGAACTAAATAGTGAGTTCTCAAAGGAAGAAATACAGATGACATATAAACATCTAAAAAAGTGTTCTACATCCTAAGCCATCAGGGAAATGCAAATTAAAACTACTTTGAGATTCTATCTCACTCCTGTTAGAATAGCTACCATCAGGAAAAAAAATGACAATAAATGTTGGTTAGGATGCAGAAAAAGGGGAACCCTTCTACATTGTTGGTGGGAATGTAATCTGGCACAGCCATTGTGGAAATCAGTGTGGAGGTTCTTGAGACAGCTAGAAATTGATTTACCATATGATCCAGCTATAGCACTGCTAAACATATATCCTAATGACTCTTCTTACTACCTTAGAGATACTTGCACAACCATGCTTTTGCTGCTCTATTCACAATAGCTAGGAAATAGAACCAGCTTAGATGACCCTAAATAGATGGATGTATAATAAAGATGTGGTACATGTACACAATGGAGCAGTAAAGGAAAATGAAATTATGAAATTTGCAAGGAAATGGATGGATCTGGAAATAATTATACTAAGTGAGGTTACCCAGGCCCAGAAAGCCAAATGTTGCATGTTATCTTTCATATGTGGATCCTAGTTACAAATGTTCTAGACTTGTGTGGGAGATGGAACCAAAAATCACTAGCAGAGGCCAGTAAGCTAGAAAAAGGCTATTAGGGAGGGAGGAGAGGGAATAACTTCAGGGGAGGGTATTGTATATATGTAAGTAGAAAAACAGATTACAAGGAGTGGAATGAGGTCAGGGGATGAGATTGGGTAAGAGAAGGGTGGGGGGATGGTCAATCAATATTCAAGATATTCTGAATGAGACACAGGAAAGCCTACTTTTCTGTATCATGGCACTTCCAGAAGCCATAGACTGCTACTAGAAAATTTTCAGTGCCACGGATGGGATACCTTCCAGTGAGTTGTTGGCCAAGGAGGTCCCTGCTGCCTCCAAAACATTACAGGCTATTGCCAAGGCATTTGATTTCTCATGAGAAATAGATGGTAAGACCCTATTGTTGAAGACTTCACAAGCCTGGGCAGCAAGGTCACTGAGAAATCAAACTGGCAATGAGCTGAAAACTTCCCTGTAGACCAGCTGACTGGAAACTGGAAGAGGCTGCACTGCATGAAACCCTATGGGAGACAGAAGTCATCAGCAGTGAAAACAGTGGACACTGGAATCCTCGAGTTTGGCCAGACAGACCAAAGGACAGAACGGGTGCAATAGTGGCATGTCTGTTCTGGGAGAAACTACCTGCTCTCTAATTGGACAGGACCTGCTCTATGGGAGGCAATACTTGCCTGTTACTGAAAACCTAATCAAAAGCCTATGGCAGGTTAGGTTATGAGCCTTAGGGGTATAATGCCTGTTCTTGCCTGGCTAAATGTATATAGTATTATCACCAAACTTTCCTGAAAGCACTAAACTTAATGTTCATATTCATATATTTATGCTACTCTCACTGTTGGTTAGAGAAACAGTGACCACTGGGATGCCCCAAAAGGCAACATAGTACTCAGAAGAAGTGAAAGAGGAGTGTCCAGCACTGAAATATCTCTATCACACCCACTAAGGCTCAGGGTCCATTGCAGAACAGGTGGCAGAAAGAACGTAAGTGCCAAAGGAAGGGTACCACTCCTTACATTGCAACTTTCCAGACAGAAATTTATCTTGAAATCCATGACCTCACAGTGCCTAGCAATATTTTTGCAATACCCTCATAATAGGAGAAAAAGATGATGACATCAAAATAAAAGAGAGACTAATGGAGAGGGGGGGGATATGATGGACAGTGGATTTGTGAAGGGGAAAGTGGGTTAGGGGAGGGAATTATCATGATTTAGTGTCTGGAAGTATAGAAGTTGTCAATAAAAAAAGTGACCAAAAAAAAAAAAAAAAGAAAAAACATTAGAGTGCTGTATTAGTAAGAAATGGAGGTATATATGTAATCATTATAAGCTATTCCCTACAATGTAAAACTGAAAACAGGCTAGTCTCAAGCAAACCATTAATAAAAAGGTAATATCTCTTTCACTTTAATATGTGATACATGAATCAGGTGGGAAAACTTATCTTGATTAAATGGAGGTACAGAGGCAATAAGAAGCTTCACATAGGATGTATCCAGAAAATTTAAGACTTATTTACTCATGGAAATTGCTACAATGCTATTAGGTGGGAAAAGCTACATTTTTGTAGCTTTCAAATAATCCCTTAATTTCAAAACACTTAGCAGTCTTTTCAAATCCTACAAATGCTCAAAAACAGGGAGGATTGGAAGAAATTTATATTCTAATGTGAAATGCTAAATAATATAATTGAATTATGCAGTCATCAATAAATTATTGATATCCCTTTTGAATACTGTTGGGGGTTTTAAAATTCATTAAAATCGTGTTTTTAATACCTAATCTATTGAAAAATATTTTTTCCAGGGGTGTGCAGAGGAAAAATGAGGTTTGGAATTTACATTCATGACACCTGGGTCCACTCTGAATTGTACTAGTCTCCAGCTGTTTGACATTTTCAAGTTTACTAATCTCTCTATTCATTCGTTTTCTCATTCCAAATTGGGTTTAATAATATTGCCTCCTGTTATTAGAGAATTGAATGAAATGTTATATATCAAAACAGCCACAGTACTTTTCTCTCCATAGGCATTTCATAAGTGTTGTTTTGCTTTCTATTTCCATAAAAATACTATATATGGAGACAGGAGCCTCAGAATTGTCAGAGGAGTGGCAAAGTTTACTAATTATACCCAGAAAATTCCATCCACCGATGGGTTGTCCAGCATAGAAGGAAATAAATTGCTCCCTGAAAGCAGTTGTTGAATTCACACAACAAAATCACGCTTTTTTGATAGCTACCTTAGTCTGTCTCTCTTATTATATTATATTTATTATATTATATTATATTATATTATATTATATTATATTATATTATATTATTATTCTGTTTTTATGTTCATAGTGTTGGCTCCCTTTTCCTCCTCCCTGTCCTCCCTCTTCCAAAGGGACCCTCATCAATGTGGAATGTGGGTCATGCATTGTGGGGGTAGCTATTAAAAGACTCTGCAATAACCAATATTTTCCCTAGGCTATGCTCATGTCACTACCCTCTTTCTTGTAGAAACACTAATTCATTTTTATGTAATTAAATATGTGAAGATATTTAAAGATAGTTATACGAGAAATGTGAAATTTAACTTTCATTGATGTTAGGTTGACAGATATGAAGACTATAATTGAAAATAACTATAACAATTCTAATATTGTAACCTAAAATCTTAGTTAATAAGTGTATTTACTTATAGTTTGTAAGGCTATCAGTTTACTTGGTACAACAGAATTTACCTTAAATTCTAACTTCAGATGTATGGATCACCTATAACTGAGTAGTTTCTAGCCTTCAAATCACCTATTTCTGTATCACATACCCCCATTAATCATATCTGCTCAATTGTCTCTGCAAGATAATATCTTGTTCTCAACAATGTGAATTAATTATTTTTCCTTAAGTTTGCTGACTTCTTACCAGCAGATCTGAATATAGGAAAACATGTAGATTAAAAGGTTTTAGGCTCAAGGGTTCTTAAAGTCAAGTACAAGAAGCATTCACACATGGAATGAACTATACTCACTAAGAAGCAGCTGGACAATCTGAACATCTTGTTCATCTAAGATTCCATACCAAATCCCAGCCTTCAGACAGCATGGCCTAAAAATGGCCATAAATCCAACAATGTTGAATATTTAGTTCAAAAAAGTAGATAAAAATTCAAGATAGCAAATATGCAGGCAACGTATAACCAAAATAAGAAGCTTAATGACATTTATCAAGACCAGTACTCACAAGAGAAATATGGACCACCCTCTCAGATCTCCTAATGACAATAATACTACCTCCCTAGTTTCTGCCTATCATCTGGTACTCTAATTCCAGTTCTGCTATGCTCCAATTTTGAGGCCCAACAGACCATTTTTGGTCAGAAAACAGTCTGCTTTGGTTGTTATATATTGTTTCTGTCTCATTTTTAAAGCCTAAATTCTTTTCCTGGGCTTCAATTCTAACTTTTTAAAATGTTTTTTGCTACAAAGAATTTACTACTGAGATACCAAATACCACACACTGTAATAACTTGTAATTATTCCCTTACAAGAAACTTTTTAGCAATAAAGAAACAGATTAAAGATATATACAACATGGATAAAATTTTTTAAAACATTATGTCAAGTAAAAATTTTAAAAAGACACAAAAGACTATATACTAATTTCATTTGTATGTATTCATATATCAGGAATAACTAATGCAGACTGAACAGAGCAGATTGGTGACTGCCAATGTGGTAGAACAAATCAGTGAAAAGAGGCACCAAATGAATATGTTGGGGGTAATGGAAGTGTCTCATGCCTTAATTATGGCAATAGATACCTGAGCACATAAATATGGCAAAACACATAGAACTATATATCTAAATTGTATGTGCTTTATTTTATATAAATTATACCTCAATATAAATAAATATATGAAAATCGAGTAATGTTTTGCTTCTTAACCTTTTTATTAACATGGAGAGACCCTTTGTACACATGAAGGAAAGGGCACAGCTCCTTTAGTATCTCCATTAACTTTGTCTATGCTGTTGTAATTCTGAATGGCCTTTTCACTGAAGAAGAAAAAAATAAAAGCAAATTAAATATCCCTATTACACCCTCCACAGCTCAGGAAACATTGTAGAAGGAGAAGAAAGAATGTAAGAGCCAGAGGATGGGGAGGAGTGCTCTGAAGTTCTGTCTTCTGGATATGAACTGACTGGTGCATTCATGACTTCACAGCAACTATTATTACATGCATTAGACCTGCACAATATTGGGTCTCTCAACATGATAGCATGATATTAAGGAGAGCATAAATGATATCAAAGTAGATAAGGAGCAAGTTAGAAAGATCAAAGGGTTTAGTGGAAGGAGGGAGAGGAAGGGAGAAAAGACAGTAATAGTATAGCGATTTTGATCAAAACATTATGTACATGCATGAAAATTGCGAATAAAAAGCTTTGCAATAAAACAAAGGGAAACAAGGGAGAGAAGAAAAAAAAAGGGAATCCATCTTGTGACTAATCAGAAGGTACTTTTACAAAGTCCATGATTCTCACTAGTCCTTACTATTTATGGGGACAAAAGAGACATTCAATGTTTGGGTGTTTTTTTTTTTTTTTTTTATCATAGCCTACAAAGATTGTATCTGGTTGTGAAGGCAAAGTTTTCAATATTTTGCCTGAAGGAAAGAATGTTCCAGGTAGGAACAAGAGCAAGTTTCTATGCTTGGGACAGACTATGACAGATTCTGGCACTCACAGCAGAAAGCAAATTTCTTTGCTTTGGACAGGCTATGACAGATTTTGTCATCCACATCAGAAAGCTACCCCAGGGGTGGAGGTAATGTGAAACACACATCAGAAAGGTATTTATCAATTAGTACTGCTTCTAGAGGTTTTGGTGGTTATGTTTTGCTAGATAAAACCAACTGCTCAGTACATAATGCTAAACTCAGTGTTCCATATGATTTCCATGTGAAGCATTGGTCAGCTGTTGATTATACAAGAGCTCTTGCCCTTTATCACTTTCCTTTGTTGAAGTTTAAGTGCCATACAGAAAAAAGGATAGCAATTATTCAGTATTTATATGAAGCAAAAAGATATACACAGAAGCTTTGGATTCATAGTTTTGAGTCCCAAATATAGTACTCACTAGCTGCAGAAGTTTCTGTTCTCATATTAGTGATCAAACACTTCACCAGAATGAACTTAAGAGAAGAAGGGCTTACTTTGGCTTATAGTTTTATGGTATACAGTGCATCTTGTCAGGGAAGGAATGGTGGCAAAAGCAAGAAGCGTTTGGTCATATTTCATTCTCAGGCAGCAGAGAGTGTGAACAGACATTGGGGCCCGGCTATATAACCTCAAGGCTAGCTCATAGTGACCCACTTCCTCCAGGTTCCACAGCTTTCCCAACCAGTGCCACCAGCTGAGGACAAAGTGTTCAAACACAGAAGCCTGTAGAGGACATTCTAATTTCAACCAGAACCATTACATATAGGACTTTTGGCAAGTTATTTAACTTCTATGTCTCAACCTCTTTATAAGATGGATTTGAAAGTGGTTTTCTCACACAACTGAGATTATGTTAGATGGTGCATTGGAATAGGAGCTTCTCCTCATTCCTTTCAAGGCCTGCCTGAAACTTGAAAAGTAGTCACAGAAAGTGCTCAAGAAAACAGAAAGCCATGTTGGGTGAGAAGTTTTTTTTTTTTTTTTTTTTTTTTTTCCATGTTACATTCTTCATTTAGTCAAGAACACCAAGGAGAGGGACAACTGTGTGGGAGGAGAGATACTAGGGATTGAACTCAGGGCCTCCCATATGCTAAGCAGTTGTTGTTCCACTGAGCTATACTCCAATCATCTGACATCAGGAAAGCAGTTTTCCTTGTAAGCTTTGACTATCAGGCAACAAATGCATGGCAGTTCTATTGGAAAGAGGTAAGAATAGAAATAATGTAGTCATCAGTAATGATATCTTTGGGATTTTTGAGGAACCGTTTGTCATGTCTTTAAGTTGAACTATATGACTTGATGCTATTTGATCATCTTTTTAACTGCAAAAACTATAATTTCATGTCATTCGAATAAATACATCATTGTTGCACATTTAGGCAGTGTTTGTTTTCTTCTCTTAAAGGCTAATCAGAGAAAACATAGAAATCGTTTTCTCCTCTCTCTCCACAGAAAAAGGGGCATGAATAGCCCTCAGTTGGTGCAAAGAATGATGAGGGTGAGTACTATGTGATTGTGAGACTATAATGTCTTTTCATTATTCTCCTTTGCATTTCATATTTATAGTGGCATGTGGATGAGCTTAAGCTTGTCTTTTAATCTTCCCCTTGTTCTGACTGGGGACAGATAGGTCTATAATTTGGGCAAATGCTGTGCAGAGACTAAAGAACAGCAGGGTGAAATTGGCATCATTCTGTTCACATGCTGGAGCAAAACTATAAAAAGGCAGTTTACTTCTCTAGTAGGAAGAAGTGGGAGGGAAGATGTTGACTGTTAATGGAGAGTAAATTGCTACAACTAAAACACAGAAAAAATGAACTTAATGGATGTTTGTGTTAAAGCGGTGGTTAATACAGAAGAGGTAATGCAGTATTTGTTAGCTCATTATGACATCATTTGAATTACAAAATGTTAAACCCCAGAGGTCCCTTAGAGAGTAGCTAGTTCAATGTTGCTTTGTAGATGCTTAAATAGAGACCCAGAGAAGAAAACATCTTTCCATAGATAATAACTGCACCCCTCAAATACCTATGCCTAATCCAGTATGTTGGGAAATGCAAATCAACAGGATTAATCAAATACTTTCTTCTTTTTTGTGGGGCTTAGATGGAACTGAAGCCTTTGTGAAAGTGAGGCAAACATTAAGCTCAATGCTCAGCCAATCATTCTTTTAAAAAAATTATTTATTTATGAGAGAGAGAGAGAGAGAATGGGCATGGTAGGGCCTCTATCCAGTGTAAATGAACTCCAGATGCATGTGCTACCTTGTGCATATGGCTTCATGTGGGTATGGGGAATCAAACCTGGGTCCTTTGGCTTTGCAAGCAAGTATATTAACCTCTAAGCCATCTTTTCAACCCACCCAGGCCCTCATTTTTGATATATCAACTTTATTCTAGATTAGTCATTTTAAATGAATGTGAATAATAATCAGAGACATGAATTAAAATATCTATCACTTTACACCATTCAGCTGGCAAAAATCAGAAATTTGAATAAGGCACATTGAATGGAATGATAAAAAAGATTAACAAATGCTGTATTCCTGGTGGGAATCAAAGCTGGTACAGCCATTCCAGAGTGCAATCTGCCATGACTTAGTCCCACAAATAAAATACCTATCCCAGGCACAGCCTAGCAATCTCTTCTTGGTATATACTTCAAAGAAATTTGCACATGTCTCCACATGGTGGTGTACTCAAAGATGTTCCTAGGAAGATAATTGTAAAAACAAAGAGAGATATAATAAATACCATTTCCATAAATCAAAATGTGCATGCACATGCAACAATATATTTTAAATATCCCAAACCATATGTTATGCCATGGTTGCATATGCTAGGAGAAAATAGGAAAGGGGGAAGGCTAGAAGGGAATAAACTTTAAATGAGATAAATTTGAGGTAGAATGCCAGATTCACATGAACTTTTAAAAGAAAACAACCTGTTACAAATAAATAGTTTTCTTGTGGTTGAGCTTGGACTATGCCCATAATCTGTGGAGAGTAGTAGTGAGAGGAGGGTCATAAAGGTCATCAGTTCTGCCCTTAGAGCTTCTTCAGTGGAAGAATTTGAAAGGCCTTGAGCCACTCCACATAACTATGGGCTTTTCTGATGGATCAGGTCACTCCACTTTTGTCCCTTTTCTAACACCTTCTGTTCAACACTCTTGGAAGAGATGCCTAGGCACAGGGAGCATTTTGGACCTCTTATTCCCAGTTTCAGATCTCTGTTACTGGTTCCTGCAAGCAGAATTACCCTTCCTTTCCCACCTTCATCACTTTAGGACCTTTTTCCTCCTAAATAGTTTAAGGTGGTTGTAATGGTTGCTGTCATGTATTTTTTTTTTCACAGACCCTTGGAAAATATTCATTACAGACAAGGAAAGTTCATGATTGTTTTACAACTTAACAACTTTACCATATGAAGGAATGTTGTTAATGCTGCAGGGAATTATGGGGCCTGAAATTCAGTATCTGAGGAAGCTAGGATCTCTTCTCTTTCAAGATCACTTGAAGGGGCTTGGTCAAAGATTCAGTGTGCATGGAAAAGAAAAGCTTGGGAAAAAAATTAGAGGAGAATGGGAGAAATGTCAAACTTTGGGACAGGTTCCTGGAAAGAATTGTGAAGAGTATATTGGTAAGGAAATGAAGAGAATTCTCTGAGGCTCCAATTAGAGAAGAGATATGGAAGAAGTGTGAAGTTCGATGCCAAGTGTATCCTTCTCACATTCACAATTGGTCTAGTTGTCAAAGTTGAAAAAAAATTCCAATGGTTGTGGCTTATCAGTTTTGTAGTTAACAAAAATATGAAAAGTGCTTAATGTAAACTTTACCTGATCATCTTCCTTATCTCTACTGCATCATCTACATATTTGGCCCAATTTAAAGGTGCTGTTATTTCATAGCATTTATCTTCATCTCCAGAAAATCAGGATGGGAAGATTAGAAGCTCGAGGGAACCCCAATCAAACCAAAAAGTTCCCATAAGTAGGGTCATGCCTGGTATGGGGAATTGTGTATAACTCCAGAAAAATTAGTACTAGATGTTATTTTATCAGTTTACCCCATTTTTCAACCTTTACACACACTCCCCTTCTACCCAATGTAATGTACTGGAGTTGAAAAGTAGGTTTAAAAGCCATTCAGATATGCGCTCCAGCCTTGTTTATGCCATGGTATATTAAGTTATCTAATCTCCCTGATTCGGTTTACTTCATGTTAGATAGTTCTAAGTGTGTAACTGGCATTGGTATGGCTGGAGAATTGAATGTAAAATTGTTAAATGCTGATGAATATAGTTTTCTCGGATGATTGTTGTGAGGGCAGGGCCATATGTACATAAGCTAATACAGTAAACCAGGCTTTAGATATATTATAGTGTTGAGTATATGGGAATTATTTAAAAATTTCCTACTTTACTTTTCTATCATTTTCCTGTCTTAATTCTATGCCAAGAATATTCAGCTACTCATTTTCTCTGCCTTTTCCTCAAAGAACATCAATTCTTATGATTTTTGCTCTTCCCTCTGTACAATAATCACTCCTCCTCTTCTTCTATACTTGCCAGCGGAGCACCATATGAAACATCTGTAAATGTTTTTGGCTTTTGTATGAGCCTAGCATTCTTTTTCAGTGTACCCTGATGAGAAAGGGGGAGAGAGAGGGGGGAGAGAAAGAGAGAGAGAGAGAGAGGGAGGGAGAGAGAGATCTATTTGAGAACTTTGATTTAACCCTCTTTGTCATTTGCAATTATACATTATCTTGGCTACCAAGCCCTAACTTCATCCCTTATCAGCTGAGTGGCATTAGGAAAGATACTTCATTTATCTAAATTCCAGTTTCCTCATGAGCATGACAGAGATAAGGGCATCCATCTCACAGCTATGAAGACTAAGATCATCCAAGGAGCATGAAAGGCTACATAAGCGATTTCTAAACTTTTCACCAATCCCCATTCATTTGATTATCTCCTTTAACAACCACAGCCAGAAAGCTTTGTTTCTGAGGAAAATTTTATAATAAAATTTATCATGTAGCTATTCTTTTCTAAAATTCATCATAGCTCCCAATCAAAATCCTCAGTATTATATCTAAATTGCTGAGCACCTACCCAAGAAAGAAGAGGATTTTTTTTTGGTTGAACAGCAATATTTTGAACATTTTTTGGTGGAGTTAAATTGCTCCAAACCTAGGACAGCTATCAAATAAGTGTTTGCCATTGATCTCTTAATCAGTCTCCACCCTGACCCCTACAACTTTTCAGGCTATGTATAGCATGATCCAAATTCTCTTTCTTGATGTAGAATTTAGGAAAGTGGACTTAAAACATAAATAGGTGATATAGGGAAGAGGTATGGAGGAGAATACAAAACTTAAAGAGTCTCCAGGGCATCAGAAAAGCATGACATGGCAGCAGCTAGGTCAACATTGGTGTGAGCAAGTTATTTCACGGTCAATATCAATAATTTTAGTGGATGAAAATAACTAATAAAACAGTGATTTGTGATTGGAAGCTAAGAACAGAAACTCTTAGATGAGTGAGAGACCTTTTGGATATAGAGGTGTGCCAATGGGAAGGATTTTGTGATGGTAAAGAAAGGAGGTAAAGAGATTAAAGGGTAATGCATGTTAAAATTGTGGGAAAATCCAAGAATTAGGAGGAATCAGGAAACAGGCAAAAGGACTTAAAAATAAGATTTTTAAAAGATATCACTGCTCCCTGCTTTGCAGAACAATCTGAGAAGCATAGGCACAAACTCTCCCCTAACCCACCCTTTTCACATAGCCCAGAAGAAATTGTGTTTGAACAGGAAGTAAAGCCCTAATTTGAAATGCACTGGGTAGAAAAAGGAATTTATTTTTGATTGATCAGAATCATCTAAACCTCTGTGCAGTGGTGTACTTCATCTAGAATTTGGGAAATACTGGGTCCCAGGAATCTCTAAGAACAGCATAGGACATACCTAATAGCCATCCTGAGGACCAGACAATAGGAAAGGTATGGCTGGAGGCTGGGGTGAGGGAACATAAAACTGGATCCAAAATGGAACTGGTACCATAAAATTCTATATCCTGGAAGACAGATTAAATGTTTAAACCCTCATCAGGACCTTAGAGGGAATATCTGAAGCAAAGGGCCCTGGAGAGGGTGAGATGAAGCCTAACCTTAATTTTCTCCTATTTCTCTCTCTTTTTAAACTTTGTTTCCTGTTCTTTCTTTTCTCTTGGCACTGACCTGTAACTCTCACTACCAGGATGTGGTTAATACCTACAATGAGCTGTTGATTAGAGAGACTTATAAGGTTTCCCAAAAGAAGGCAGAATTCTGTCAGAGCACTTCATTACCCACCAGAGGTTAATGGTAAGACCCTGTTGCCAAAGACATCATATGCTCTCAGTACTGAAAATGGAGAAACATGGTTGGAATCTGAAAGACATCCAGTACCCAGACAGTTAGCCTGTCTAGTGACAGCAGGTGCTACATGAGCTACTGGGGAAAAGTGGCCAATTTGTCCAAGCAACTCGAGGTCTAAGATACTCAGAAGCAAACAACCTGATGTGATGCTCACCCAAGTGCAATAGTGGCACACAGCCATGGTGGGTAACCAACTGCTCTTGGATTGGCTAACAGATTTGCTCAGTGGAAAGAAACCCATATCTGGAACTGGGAAACAAGTCAGAATAATATCGAGATAATAAGGTTGCTCTACAATATTAAGCTCCCACCAATCTTGGGCTACATGAGGACCTGAACCCATTAAATTCTCTCTAAAGTAACAATGGTTATCCCATTTAACCTGTGCTGACTTCACTCTACATTGGAGAATCTACTTCTCTTTTTCAGATGGAAGCAGGACCTGAGGAGAGAAACAGCTCACTGCACTTCACCAGGGCCCCAGCTGAAACCATAGAGGAATTGTGGAAATGAGGAAGAGTGCTGCTTTCTCAGTGGACCTGAAATCAGCACAAGAGTGAAGGAGATAGACACTGAGGACACTCAACTCCTACAAAACCAGAGATCCAGAGGCTCCTAAGAGCCCATCACTGACGTAGATCTAAAATGAACCCGACATGACTCAGGGAAATTCAGGAAGAGGGGGTGGAAAGATAGTTAGAGCCACAAGTTGGGACATTATGCACAGAGACACTGCCTCTTCCCCGTAACTGATAGCTACCCTCACAATGCATGACCCACAATCCCCATGGGGATAACTGGTGTCCCCAGGGATAACTGGAATCCCCATTGATGAGGGTGCCTTTGGAGGGGGGGTGGAGGGATGAGGGTAAGGATGGTACCAAGTGCTGTTTAAAGATTGAGTATGTCCATGAGTAATAAAAAAAGCAGCATAGGTCAATGCATTAAATTACTATCTAGCATAAGCCATTCAACACAAAGCCATTCTAAATTCACTCATTGATTTTATATAATCTCTACTATCTACCAAACAGTAGGCCATGTACTGAAAGTACAGAGAGAATTACAGCAAAGGCTTATATGGACAAATTTGATCAAGAAGATGTGTACAGGAAAAAGGAAAGGTGCTTTTCCCCTTAGGGCAGTCTATTCTTGAATTCTTTGCTTACTAGCATTATATTCAGCCATAGACCAGAATAACTACTTAGAGTATATTACAAAACTAAGTACTAAGAAAAAGTTGAGGATCTTACAACAATAACTCACTCTTCACAGTACTGACTTCTAAATATTGGGTTTTATTTTTTTCATTCTCATTCCTTATATTATTAGGAAGTTTCAGACTACAAATAAGATCATTAAAAGAAAAAAAAATACCAAGGTCAGAATCTGCTTATATTAGAGTAGTGGGTTACTTTTGTTGCTACATTTGAATTATGCTTAAAGTATTGAGATTATCTTTTTTCAGTTTGGTAACAGACTTGGGACCCCTTAGATGACTCTTGTATAAGCCTCTCTAGCCCCCAACCCCAGTGTTATACAAAACATACAGAAAATAGTATAAATTTAAATCAAAATATATTTAAAAATCCCCCACATACTTCAGGAACTCTCAATGCCTATTTTTACTTGTAACTAATAGTAATAGAGATAACCTACATTAGGGAAAGATTGTATAATTCTTTTTTGGGGGGGTGGGATTCAAAGGTAGGGTATTGCTATAGCCCAGGGTGACCTGAAATTCACTATGTAGTCTCAGGCTGGCCTTGAATTCACAGCCATCCTCCTATCTCTGCCTTCTGAGGGCTGGGAGTAATGGCTTGCACCACCACACCCAGCAGTAAAGATTTTATAATTTTTTGCCAGTCATTTAAGGGACTTAGCCCTCAATGTCCTCATTGATCAAATGGGTCTAATATAACTGGTACTGTCAGTCTTACCAAAATAGTATGATAGCAAATGAGTTTCTCCTGTGACTGAATGAAAAGAAGGAGGAGGTGGAGAAAAAAATTCTAGAGCAAATGGCAAGCAGTCTGTTGTGTGTCTTTTCCTGGGGAGACATGAACAAATGTCTATTCACCACAGATAGGGCACTGATGACAGACCAAAGAAATGATTCCACCTACATGTAGCTTGGTGAAGCACTAAATTTATTCAAGTTGCATACAGGGGCCAGGTTGAGGGCTTACATACGGGAACCTTAGGGAAAATCACACCCTGGTATGTGGGGCACTCAGAAAAGCTGCAACCCTAGAGCTTCCTGTAAAGTTTTCAGGCAGCTCTGAAACAATCCACTGCTTATATAATCTTGGGGAGGACACTTGCAAAATCAAGTAACTGTCTGAATTTCCTGAGCCTTGTAAGATGTTAGCTTCCTGCATCTTATGAGCCTCCCTCTAACATCCAGTGTGTCTTGTGAGCCACCCTCTAACGTCCAGTATAGACTGTTTTATTTCAGAAGAAATAGGTCACAATTTTTGTTGACAGAAGTTAAAATGTAAGAGCAAGAGAAGGAATCTCATGGTAAGTTTAGAATTGCTTAGCAGTACTCAAAGTTTGAAGTAGTCAAGCAAGGGCAAAGTGAGAATGGCATGTGAATGGAAACTATGGAGGTAAAAAGAAAATGTGCTGAATCTTGGACAAATGAATGAAAAGGAAACATAGGCAGGTAATTGGGAGCAATTAAAAACCAATCCTGGGGCTGGAGAGATGGCTTAGGTGTTAAGCCGCCTGCCTCCTAAGCCTAAGAACGCTGGTTCCAATCTCCAGCTCCCATGTTTAGGCATGCGCAAAGTGATGCAAGGGCACAATGCCACACTTGACCACAAGGGGGCTAACACATCTGGATTTCGTTCCCAGCAGCTGAGAGGCTGCTGGCGCGCCCATCTCTGTCTTCCTCTCCCTCTCTCTGTGTGTGTGTCTCTCTCTCTCTAAAAAAAAAAAAAAAAAAAAAAGCAATCCTGGAAGAAAAATATAGGTAATATGAAAGAGCAAGAGAAAAGAGAAAGAGGAGGGAGTGAGAAAGAGAGAAACAGAAGAACATTGAGGTTAGTCTTCATCATACCCTCTCCAGGCCCCTGTGATTCAGGTATTCTCTCTAAGCACCTTTTGCAGGTTGGACCTTTTAGTATGTCTTTCAAGATATAGGGTTTTAAGGTACCATTTCATTTGGGTCCAGTTTTTGTCCCCCCTCACACACCCTTACCCTCCCCTTCCACCCTATTGTCCTGTAACTCCCAATACCAGCATGTGGTTAACATCCACAATGAGCTGTTGATCAGTGAGGCTTACAAGGTTTCCTAAAAGAAGACAGATTTCTTTCAGGGTACTTGATGAACCAGCAAAGGTTAATGGTAAGACCCTACTGCTGAAGACACCATATGTTGTTGGGACAGAACATGGAGAGACGTGGCTGGAATCTGGAAGAGAGTCAGTCCCCAGACGGTTAGCTTGTCTAGTGCCAGTAGGCGCTACATGAGTGACTGGGGGAAAATGACCAACATCTGTCTAAGCAACTTGTGGTCTAAACTATTCAACAGCAACCAACCTGACATGATGCTCACACAAGTGCAATAGTGGCACACAGCCATGGTGGGTTACTAACTGCTCTAGATTTGACTAACAGATCTGCTCAGTGGAAAGGAACCCATAAATGGAACAGGGAAATAAATCAGAACCATAACCAAAATGAGCCCGCTCTCCAATATCAAGGTCCCACCAATGGTGGGATACAAGAAGGCCTACACCTATTAAATTCTCTCTAAAATAATAATGGTTATCCATGTATCTTGCACTGACCTCACTCTCCATTGGAGAATTTGCTTCTCTCTTTCAGATGGATGCAGAACCTGAGGAGAGAATCAGCCTATTCACCTCACCAGGGCACCAGCTGAAGCCATAGAGTTATAGGGGAAATGAGCAAGATTGCTGCTTTCTCGGTGAACCTGGTATCAGCACATGGGCAAAGGAGACAGACACAGAGAACACTTAACTCCTACCAAACCAGATATCCAGAGACACAGATACTCCCAAGACCTCATCACTGAAATAGACCTAAAATGAACCCAACATGGCTCAGAGAAATTCGTGGAAGAGGGGGTGGAACGATTGTTAGAGCCATAAGTTGAGTCATTATACACAGAGTCATTGCCTCTCCTGCATAACTGATGGCTACCCCCATGTAGCAGACAGCTTCAGGTTCACTGAGATGAACTTCCAGACCAGGCACAGTTATGGAGGAAGGGATATTATTTATTGAAGCTTACAGATCCAGGGGAAGTTCCATAATGGCAGAAGAAGCGACCTGCTCTCACAAGGCCAAGCAGAGAGAGCAAAGCCCCCAGCCACACAGCACACAGAGCAAAAACTACAGCCAAAAGGTCACACAGCACACTTCAGGAACTCCTGCTAGGCAAATTTGCATATCTTTACAATGGAATCTCAAACCCACACCTTAATACCAGCCCCCAGTGACATTGCCTCTAGCAAGGTGATTGCAGATGCAAACTATAACTAATAAAACACTGAATATATTGGGGGACATATATTCAAACTACCACACTCCGTAAGACAAGAGCCACATTACCCATGGGGGGAGGACAGGGAGAAGACTAACAATGGTTCCATCATGGCTGTATACACACTATATACATAACTAATAAATAAAAATACTTAAAAAAGAAAAGAAAAGAAAAAGAAGAAATCTATCCCTCCTGGAAATGATTATAGAGAATTGGTGCTTTTTTTTTTCCTTAATATTTGATAAATTTATCAGTGAAATTAAAAAAACACAACCCTGCGTTTCTTATGACATATATGTAGGACTTTTCCAACAGTTCTGAAGCTGCTGCCAAAGGGTCATTTGCAGTAGTAAAATTTTCGAAAAGCTAATGCACATCCTCTTACAGGAAAGAATCACCTAACTCGGCACACCATAGGTTCTCATACTGACACACTAGTGGACAGCACATGAGCATGGACTTGAAAATTAGAAGGATGTGGCTGTTGGTATTTCTAAATGAATTTCTGTTTGGATGGCTGGAAAAATTAACCTCTGTGACCTTCACTGTCCTCTAGTGTCAAGTAGATACAATTGAGTTCTGCACAAAGGACTTTTGAAATAATGAAAGAGGTTCTGCTTGTAAAAACAGGTTATTGCCTCACACGTAGAATATGATGGAAGCTGTTATACGTGATTTTCTATTCACAACTCAGTCACTTTCAGACACAGAATCAGGAACTATGAAAAGGAAGGGAACAATAGCTAGGCATGATATTGCACACCTTTAATCCCAGCACTTGGGAGGCAAAGGTAGGAGGATTGCTGTAATTTCAAGGCCAACCTGGGAATACAGAGTGAGTTCCAGGTAACCCTGGGCTAGTGTGAGACTCTGCCTTGAAATCAACAAAAGGAAGAATAGGAAATGAAAATACCTGATGCCAGAGGATGGCAGCCCAGTGGGAGAAGTGCCAGCTAAAGGATCCTGAGATCCTAGAGGTAGCATGTGTACATAAGTTTCCTAACAAATTCTGAGTAGAAAGGCAAGGGCCATGAAAGGAAGTTTGAAAGTTTCAAGGACAATTACCTCAGCTTTCAGAACTTAGCTCCTGGACAGCCATGTATACAGATGACACTGGAATAAGCTACCTGTTGTGGCCACTGTAGAAACCCTTTCACTTTGCTCTTACCAGCTGCCCAGGGTGCAGAGGTCCCAACAGAGGTGGAAGAGAGTACTGAACAATATAAGAAGACTCTAGTCAGTTGGGGGTCAATATCTACTGCATCTACATATTGTCAGTGCAAGACAGAGGACATTTCCCAAGCCTGGTGCTCACCAGAGAGACTGCTTTCATTTTTAACTGTATTTGATTACTTCCCATTGTACTTGTTTGTTGAGATTAAGAAATTAATCAGTCTCTCTCATTAAGAAAAGATTAAGAAAGGCTTGCTGGCTTGTTAGCCAAGAGTTCTGGAGTTGGGGCTGGAGAGATGATGGCTAGTGGGCAAGAGTATTTGCTGTGCAAGAATGAGGACCTGAGGTAGATCACCAGAATTCACATAAAAAGGTAGGCAAGCGGGGCATGGTGGTGCACACCTTTAATCCCAGCACTTGGGAGGCAGAGGTAGGAGGATCACCATGAGTTCGAGGCCACCCTGAGACTATATAGTTAAGTCCAGGTCAGCCTGGACCAGAGTGAAACCCTACCTTGAAAAACAAAAACAAACAAAAAAAAAAAGGTAGGCATAGCTTACATGGCTACACATGTCTATAACCCCAGCATTGAAGGGAACAAAGCTAGGAAGATAGTGAGAGCTTACTTGGTTATCTGATCTAAATGAAAAAAAAAGGCAGCTCTAGCCTCAGTGAGAGACTGTCCAGGGAAGTGAGATGGAACAGTGATGGAGGACAGCACCAGACAACTTCCCTTAGCCTCTACACACATGTGCATAGGGCATGGGCCTCTACACAGTTTGGAATATAACACACACACACACACACACACACACACACACACACACACACACACACTTGCACACCACATAGTGATAAACACAAACAGACACATTCAACTTGGGTTGATTTGAAAACTGGCTCTTCCTGTTACTTGTGTGACTCTGGGCATGTCATAGAGTGTCTCCAAGGCTTGCTTTTGTTCAGTTGTAACATGACATTTCCTAATGGATCATTGTGAGTCCTAAGTGAGCTTACTGCATACATGTAAGTGATAAATAAATGATAGCTATGGTTGTTCGGTTTTCATACCTTGTTCTCTTGCCTAGTACACCATAGCCTACTCCCAGAATGTAAACAGAAGCTGAGCAAATGTGCTTCAAAATCAAATATTCATTGAGCAGAGCAATGCTAGGGTGTGGAGGTGGGTACAAAGTATGGAAATGGACACATACACGCCCACCCACAATCAGTTTCCACTTGCAAATCTGTCGATCTTTCCCCTCCCAAGCAACATTTGGCAAGGGCTTCTGAAAACAAGCAATGGCTTTTGAAAGGAAGCATCTCCTCTGCACCTCCTGGTTCATCTCATCTTCAAGCCACCAAGGGAAAGTAATTCCATCAGACAGATCAAAGAATTCCAGGCTAGAAATAAAAGGGCTTCTCTAGGTCACACAGTGAACCTTCCTCTAAGGCACAGAGAGGTCAAATGACATTTTTCAAGTACCTCAGCAAGTTTGTGACTGAGCTGGAAGCTGAATCCAAATCTCTTCATTCTTGTGCAGCTTTCAAAATAAGGTAATACATGACAAAAGCTGAAAATCACACAATGTCCCTAAGAGAGTACAGCACTGGCTGTACAATGGCATATATTATGCAGGAAATAGCAATTGTGTTTCTTCTCCCTCTGCTGAGCTGTGTTTTGCACATTAGTGGTACAGAAAAAGGTGCAGCTGTAATTCACTGAGTACCACCACCCCTTCCGCCCATAAACATACCATGTGTTCAGCCATTTTCTTGAATGTATATTGCTTATGCTGTTAGAAACCTACCTGAATAGCCACTTAGTCTACATCTATTGAGAAGAAGGGACATCTTATGAATGCCTTTGGTGTCTTTCTTGGTGCTAAAGTGATTAATTTTTTAATGATTATTTTAAAAAATCATTTATTTGCAAACAGAGAGAGAGAGAAGAGAGTTGAGAGAGAGAGAGAGAGAGAGAGAGAGAGAGAGAGAGAGAATGGGCATAACAGGGACTCTAGCCACGGCAAACGAACTCCAGATGGATGTACCCATTGTACATCTGGCTTATGTGGGTCCTGGGGAATTGAACCTGGGTCCATTGGCTTTGCAGGAACACCTTAACTGATAAGCCATCTCTCCAGCCCCTAAAGGGATTCATGAAATGATTTGATAATGGCAAATATCTTAGTAATGTTTCCTTAGGAATGCACTAAAAATATTCAAAGGGCAAGAGGAGAGGCAAGAAAGGAGAGGTAGAAGAGTGGGATGGGAGGAAAGAATCATGAGGCAAGGAGGCAGGAAGGAGTAGGAGGATAATGGGTGGATTGAGATGTTTATTAACATTTCTATAACCTTATCCCAGAACAATGAACAACAGTTTTTCTTTTAAAAGTTTGTTGTTAAATAGTATTCAGTGAGCTGCTACACAGAAAAATAACTCCATGAGTCAAAAATATGGGGATATTCCAATAACTAGTCATCAGGTTATAGGACCACTTAGAACCATTTTAAATGTTGATTGACTCCCCAGAAGATTATATATATATGCCCAAAATTTCTTTCACCAGGAATCATTTCCTTGTCCTTTCATTAGAAATAGGTTGAGGTTGTTTGAATTTAATACCCTTATATCCTCACTTGTTTTAGATTAAGTGAAATATTTGAGAGGTGGAGCCCTGCCGGAGGAAGTATGGTACCAGGGGAAGGCCTTGAGTGGAGTTCAACCCTAAGGTGTTTCTGCATTGTGCTCCACATTGCTGTGAGAAAACATAAGACCAAGTGAGGAAAGGGTTTATTTTGGCTTATAGACTTGAGGGGAAGCCAATGATTGCAGGGGGAAATGATGGCATGAGCAGAGGGTAGACATCACCTCTTGGACAGTATCAGGTAAACAACAGCAACAGAAGAGTATGCCAAACACTGGCAAGGGGAAGCTGGCTATAACACCCATAAGCCCACCCCTAACAGCACATCACCTCCAGGAGGCTCCAGTTCCCAAACTGCCAGCAGCGGGGGACCTAGCATTCAGAACACATAAGTTTATGGAGGCACATGAAGCAAACCACCACAGCTGTGTTCTGAGCCAGAGCCAGCTTGAATCCTGAATATTTGCTTTTCTATTTCTGCTATGGATGTATGATGAAGTGAGCCTGCTTCTTTTGACACGATGAAGCTTCCCCTGCAATCTGTAAGTCTGAAATAAACTTTTTCCTCCTATAAGCTGCTTCTGGTCAGGTGTGGGTCCCTGCATTGAGTAGGTAATAGTAACATAGGTCCAAAAATATTAACCAACAATAAAACTGAAATTCCCTTCTATGTTTATCCATTCAGGTGCTTATGAATATCTACTCCAAAAACCTAGTACCTTTGCAGTACCTGGAGGATGGAATACTTCCACGGAGTAGCTGGTGCCTTGGTGAATATAACCCTTACTACACTTCCATGAGAAGTCTTTGCCACTGTGAACACCCATAGCTCTCAAGATCTCTGACTCTCTGTATGGCACAATATAGGCCTGGTTCTAGCCAGACAGCATGGCAGAAGAAAACAGGAAGTGACTTCTGTGAAAATGGCATTCTGCGCAGGCTTGGTGTGACAACAGTTACAGTCCCATGCTCGTGAAAAGTCTGCTACGAGATGTCCTGTCCAGAGACAGGCTGTCATTGGTCACAAAAGGGGACCACCCCATACAAGGATTAGCAGCCCCTTAAACCCTATGTGCATTTTCCTGAATAAACGAGTTTTGCGGAGTCTCGCTTCCGCTTTCACCCAACTCCCGGAGTCTGTGTCGTGACTCTGCGCTGCTCACCCCAACTCGGCAGAGACACTACTGTCCCTCCTGAGCTGGCCTTGGGGTGAACCACAACATCTCGCGCCTGAACAGGGACCCTCTGACCCATCAGCATTAGCAAGACTCCCCATCCATGACCCTCTGCACCATCGGCATCTGGCGAGATGCCCCATCCATGACCCTCTGCCCCATTGGCATCTGGCGAGAAACCCCGTTGAACATCCAGTGAGCCTGTGAGCAGCCCCCTCGGTGTTTGGCAAAATGGCAAAATGCCCAGTTCTTTGAGATGACCCCTCCTTGATCCTCGGTGAATAGCCCCCTCAGCTACGCCCTGTTCTTGAACATCAGGTGAACAAAACACCCAGTTCATCATTGGTGAGAAAAGCCCCGCTAACGGTTGCCTGTGGGTGAGTAGGCAGCCCCTTCCCCCCTTTCCTTTGTTTGTCCTCCCCTTCTCCTCCCCAGGAAGGCACACACCGCCACACGGCCCCGAAGCCTGTGTAGGCCCCATCCCCCACTAAGCACAAGATACGTGGGTCCTAAACACTATCCGTATGTCTCAGCTGGCCCCAGCATTAGGACTTGTGGTTTGCATGATCATCCTCTGGTCTATCATTTTTGATCTGGGTTATTATTTTCTCAGGCTCTTTGATTCAGGAGTGTCCCAGCCCAGCCCCCCCCCCATCAAACAACACCACGCAGTAATGGGCAACCTAACTCCCCACCAGAGAACGCCAAAATTGCAGGCTTTTAAGGCCCTCCTCCGGCAACGTGGCTTAAAAGTAAAACAAAAGGACCTCCATAGCTTTTGTGATGAAACTCTTGTTTTAGCCCCATGGATTCTTATCCTCCTTGCCATAATTGCTGGCCTTAAAGGCTCCACTGTGGAGGACGTCATTTCTGCCCATAACGAAGGCTATAAAGAGGATCCTAAACTGGCTCTTCAAAGTTTGTTCCTCCCAGCCCCCTCTTATGGTAACTCAGATGAGGAGGAATTAAAACTTTTAAATGACAATAGACCGCCACCCCAACCCCCTCCAGCTACAGCCACACTCACAACTACCCCTCCCCCTCATTACCCTGGCAAGGACCTCCCCCCACTCAGTCCTGGACACACCCAGGCGACTGCCAGTTCCCTGACACGCCCCTTCGCTGCCTTCCCTGTTAAGGTAGGGCCGGATGCGACAGCCATGTCATGGTACCCCACACCCCTCTTTGATCTGGCCCTCATCTGTAAGGTGGCCCAGGAATCCGGCATTGATTCTGCTTACTTTGAACAAGTCCTCTTACAATGGGCCATCCATCTTCAAACTTACTATGACTGGTATTTGCACCTCAAGGCAGTCCTTCTCCCCCCTGAATTCCTCCAATGTAAAGCCACCTATAGTGACCTGGATGAATCCCAGGCCCGCCAAAATCTTAGAAATGGAATTCCAATTACCTTGGGTATGCTCCTTGGCACAGGACCTTATACAGACCCTATATCCTGAGCTCTCGCTTGGCCAATTCAAGCACTTAGCCCGTACATGTAAGGCATGTGCCCCCCTCATCCCCCTTAGGCCCCCTACAGCCTCAAGGAGTCAATCAAAACTAGAGGCTTTACCCCAAATTCTATCTGGCAGATGGATGTTACCCGCATACCTTCCTTTGGTAACCTCAAATATGTCCATGTCATTGTGGACACTTACTCTAAGCTTACTTTTGCTATTGCTCTCCCTGGGGAAAAGGCGTCCCATGTCATTAAGGCAACAAAAATCGCTATGTTGGTCATGGGCATACCCTGGTCAATTAAAACTGACAATGGCCTTGCATACACATCTGCCCAATTCACATCCTTCATGGAATCTTGGGGAATAAAACACTCCCTTGGGATCCCCTACAACCCACAAGGACAAGCCATCATGGAGAGAACTAACCGTACCCTAAAGGGACTAATTTTAAAACAAAAGTTTTAACGCAGGGCTGAGGGTATGCTTGTGTCTTTCCAGAAACTTCAGAGATCCCAGTTTGGATTCCTGCCACTGACTCATCGACCAGCCTTGATGAAGAGGATGATGCCAAACCCCTCAGGCTGCATATGGGACTTTAAACTTTTTCCCCCCTTCCCCAACCAGCCATAAATTCCTTTCTAACTCCTTTGATTACATTGAGCTGCTACCATTAAGGACACTCAATGCTACTGACTATGACTCTAGGGTGAACTCACCCAGCAACCTGTCCTACTCCAATCCTTTTCAGGCTCTCTAGTTGATTCTTGCTCGCTGGGACTGTTCACATGCCACAGAGCCACGCCCACTTGGCCCTTCCATGCCTCCTAGGCAACAGCCTCATATGTATGGTACAATACAGGTCTAGCCCCTAGCCAGACCTCATGCTAAAAGCCATACCAGGCCATACCCCTCGGGTTTTCTCACCAGGATGGCGGATAGCCCATGACAGGTAAGTTTCCATGAGATGGGGCAACCTAAGACAGGCACCGTCACGTATGATGATCCCTTGGGGCCTGGGTTCAACAATGGCTTGGCAATAAATCATACCTCTCAGGGTTGCCAATAATAAAAACAAAAAGGAGGATATGTATGGCACAATATAGGCCTGGTCCTAGCCAGACCGCATGGCAGAAGAAAATAGGAAGTGGCTTCTGTGAAAATGGCATTCTGCGCAGGCTTGGTGTGACAACAGTTACAGTCCCATGCTCGTGAGAAGTCTGCTACGAGATGTCCTGTCCAGAGACAGGCTGTCATTGGTCACCAAAAGGGGACCACCCCATACAAGGATTAGCAGCCCCTTAAACCCTATGTGCATTGTGCTAAATAAACGAGTTTTGTGGAGTCTCGCTTCCGCTTTCACCCAACGCCTGGAGTCTGTGTCGTAACTCTGCGCTGCTCACCCCAACTCGGCAGAGACACTACTGTCCCTCCTGAGCTGGCCTTGGGGGGGGAACGCAACAACTCTCTGGTGTGGTTATAAGGAGTCACAAAAAGACATGACTGGAGTTGTATTCTTTATCCTCAGGCAGACTTGCTTGGATATCATCCACAAAAAGGTCTAAGTCTTTCACTTTGAAGATCTATAATCCCCACCCTCAAATTAACAAAGTTCTAGGCCCAAATTAGCATCTATAAAGACTGAATGCAACACTGGTGATAATAGTTAGAAGAAGTTAGTAGATATTAACTATCTGTTTGTATGTACTGGATTGTATATAGTATTATCACGGTAGTAATTGTAGTGCAGGCTTTCTTCAAATAAAGATATAATTGAAAGCATTAATAGTTAATCAACAAAGTCAAACAAAGCCTATATTTGGTTATTATAAATGGAAAAATAGTAAAACATTCTCAGTCTGTCATAAAGCCCACACCACTTTTCCTAAATAGTATTAAAAGGCTCTTAAACAAATATATATCAACTCAAGGATAATTTATGAAGAGTATACAACATTTTAAATATCAATACATAATCATTTAACATTTAATGACATCATTAATAGGCAGTTTGTGTTTGGTGTAAAATAATTTACAACCTCAGGAGAAATTTTTATGTTCTTTGCAAATTGCAATGAACATATGTTGTGAATAAACAATGAATTGATATTTTAGAGAGCTTTAAGATATGGTCCACAAGGACCTTGGTTGATAGTGCTCTGAAGTACTTAAAGAAAGCAAACATTGGGATTCATGAAGAGATAAATGTACAAAATGTTGTGAAAGATGATAATGGTGATATATAATACATTCAAAAGAAAATGTTTCACATTACAGGAGTGGGTACTCTGTATGCTTTGCTGGTTCCACTTGAATATATGCACCAGAAACTTCGAATTTGAATAGTAAATTTAGGTAAATATTTTGGTAAGTTGTTATGATGAATATCTAGACAATTAGGGCTGGGATAAGGAGTGCCCTTTTTAACATTTCTTTGTTATTTTTATATTTTATTTTTACCTATTTGAGAGAGAGAGAGAGGGAGGGAGGGAGGGAGGGAGAGAGAGAGAGAGAGAGAGAGAGAGAGAGAATATGAGTGCTCCAGGGCCTCTAGCCACTGCAAACAACCTCCAGATGCATGTACCACCTTGTGCATTTGACTTTACATGGGTGCTAGGAAATTGACCCTGGGTCCTTTGGTTTTGCAAGCAAGCTCTTAACCACTTAGCAATCTCCCCAGTTCTTTTTTATTATTTTTATTTATTTATTAGAGAGAGGGGGCCGGTAGAGGGATAGAGATAATTGGCATGCAGGGTTTCTAGCCCTGCAAATGAACTCCAGGCACATATGCCACCTTGTGCATCTGGCCTACATGGGTCCCAGAGAATTGATCCTGGGTCCTTTGACTTTCCAGTCAAGAGCCTTAAAAGCTAAACCATCTCTCCAGCCCCAAAATATCCTTTTTATCAATAATAGGTGTAGTACCAGTAGTTTTTATTATTGAAAAATTAAACTTCATATAATCAAATTTACTATTTGTTTCATTAACCAATGTATTATTGGTGTCTAAGCATAAAACATAGCACTCTGGTGATGTTCAGCTAACATTTGTTCAGCGTACAAATTGAGGAGTAATTCAGCTCAGTAATTCAGTAACTAAGCAATTGATCTGAGTTACCTCACTGAATCTTAATATTAATAACTTTTGTGACATTATCCACATTTTTCAGATGAGGGGGAAATAATGTCCAATATTCCAGATGAATTTGTCCAACATTACACAGTATTAGAGCCAAGGACCAGAATCCATATCATCTTGAATCTAACAGCAATATTTGACTTCTGTCCTATGTGTGCATGCCTTTTCAAAATTCAGACAACTGTTTAGTTTTACAGAGTACAACTTTTATGACACCTTGTACCAGGGACCATGAAAGAAGCTCTGAGTATTTTGAATATCTTGCACATGATTTCATTGTTTTTATTAAATTCAGCTCTTATAATCTATGGCACAGTTGTTCTATTAGCACTAATAATTTACTATGTACCAACCAGGCAATGGACGATATACTATTACTTTAGGTAAATTTCACAGTAACTGGAAGAGGTAGGTACTATTATAATTCTCATTTTGTAGGGCTGGAGAGATGGTTTAGTTGTTAAGGTGCTTGTCTGAGAAGCCTAAGGACCCAGGCTTGAATCCTCAGAGCCCACATAAGCCAGATGCACATGGTGGCACATGCATCTGGAGTTAATTTGCAGTGACAAGAGACCCTGGTGTGCCTATTCTCTCTCTCTCTCTCTCTCCAATAAATAAACAAATAAAAATAGCTCTCATTTTACAGATAAAGAAAGTGACAGATCTGGAACACACATTATCAATCACTCACTGCCTCACCTTGGTGAGTGACAAACCACCCATTTTAACAGAATAGTAGATCTTACTGCTGCCTTACCAAGCACTGTCAGGGTTTGCAGGAATCCCACTCTCCTCTTCTTGGTCTGTGGAGTTCTGGCACTCCTTCTATACTCAATACAACCCCTACTTCCTCAGAGAAGCCATGCCTAATTCTTATTGATATACTCTACAGAGATTGCCCTTTCAGCTGGGTTCCCCTCAGTATTGTCTGAATAAATTCCCAAGAAGTGGTTAATCCCGACATTCTCTGACTGGTCTCTGTCTTATCTGGAACAACTGATCCTTCTTCCTTCTGTCTAGCTAGACTAGGGACTCATGTGGCAAATGGTGTGTGCCTAGGGACACTGTTCTTGTAATTAGCTCTCTGTGGCACAGTGTCATCAACACTGTAGGAACAGTGATGAGAAAATGGTGTTGCAGGATAGACACAGATATGGTTTTACAACCTTAACATTTGTTGCATTGCTTTTTGAACTACTAAACACAACATACATTTAGTGTTAAGACATTACAAAATACATATAAGCAAAATTGAAAGAAAGATAAAATTCTATCATTCAACCACCCAGAGAGAATCTTGTTGACTGACAGTTTAAAATATCAGTACATATCCTTTCAGATGTCTTCTAGGCATGTAATGTTTATATTTCCTATCCCTTAATTGATCAAAGTAATTATAAATGAGTTTTATTGTGAAATTGCAGTGAACACTTTGCAGTTGCATCTATTATGTTCTTACACCACCATTTTAAAAAGACTACATCATATCACAGCAATGAATACAAATGATTTAGTGATTTATGTTATTTGCTATTCAGATAACTGGAAATAATCTAAATGTTATCACTAGGGGAGCAATTTAGTAAAAATATGCTATTTTTTTTCCCATGGAATACTATGGAGCTGTTGTACAGCTTGCTGTAGAATTTAAGTGAATACTAAGATGTGCTAGTAACTAAAAAGAGAAAATTGAAAAATCACACATATGAAAGGTCTTGGCCATTCTATGTACAAATGCATGTATGTGCAAATCTTAACAACCCAGGTTCTGTTCCCAAGTACGAACATAAAGCCAGACACACAAACTGGGGCATGCATCTGGTTTGTTTACAGTGGCCAGAGGCCCTGGCATGCCCATTATCCTCTCTTTCTCTACTTGCAAATAAGTAAATAACATTATATGTGTGTGTGTGTGTGGTGTGTATGTGTGTGTGTGTATCTGTAAATTCAAACTGTAAGAAATTATTTTACCAAGGGTGGTATGACACATGTAGTGGAGAGTTACAGGTTTTAATTCTCACTTTATACCCTGCTGAAATGATGCACTGTTTTATCTTGTGCAATGAATACCCATATACACACTATGGTGATGAAAACTCTTGTCACTAACAATTTCTTCATATTGGTAATGTGTCCTTTCAACATGTTGGGGAAGGAAAACCAGAGAGAAGTTACCCTAGCATGAGTGTCAGCAATGCTGAAAGAGAACAGTCTGTCATAAAGAGTAAGCAAGTCTCTTGAGAGGGTCCAAGAGGCAAGCTATAACTCAATGCAGAGTCTAGGAAAGTAGGATTCCTGGGTTGAACAATTGCAGATTCCAGAGATGAAGGAGAGAATATGGTTTTCAATTCTTTTTCTAAAGTCAGCAACTTTTTAGGTATGCTCTCTGAAACCATTTGCTAATAGGAATACTAAGGTTCCAAGGTCTGGTTATCATTTTGCTCAAATAAAATTCACTTTTAGAAAATGAACTCCCAGTAAAATTGGTTGGATTTGAAGCCCACCCAACATGGAAGAGGAGTGGTAAATTCATGCCTGTTACTTAAAAGCCTATTGCTGGAAAGGTCATAGGCCCTAGAGGGGAAGCAATTATTTGGCAAAATGGATATGTTATGCCCATCAAATTGTCCTTTAGATATTTATGGTTATGTCCAGAGGTTAGTTCTTTTGCTCTCACTTTTGATCAGAGAAGTTTCTTTTTGCCAATGGCACTGTCTGTGCAGAGACTCAAAACTCAATGAATTGCTGAGAATAAGTGACTGTTGAATGTTCAGTGCTTAATGGGACATCCACATCACCCCCTCCAAGGCTCAGGGAATATTGATGAAGACGTGGTAGAAAGAATGTAAGAGCAAGAGGATTGTGAGGAGTGTTGTGGGATGCTGTCTTCTTGACATAAAGCGTAAAGTAGCCATTGTATTCATTACCTGACAGTGGCTGTCAACACCTGCACAATATTGGGCCCATCAAAATGTTACCATGGGTGAAGAAGAATAGGGGGGGAATAGGAGAGAATAGGAAACAGTTGATAAGTTATCAATTAAAATTAAAACTTATTAAAAAAGAAGAGTGTGGTGGTTTGGTTCCCGTGTCCCCCATAAACTTAGGTGTTCTGGATGCTAGGTTCCCAGCTGATGGAGATTTGGGAATTAACACCTCCTGGAGGTAGCACATTGTTGGGGGTGGGCTTATGGCTATTATAGTCAGTTTCCTCTTGCCAGTGTTTGGCACACTCTTCTGTTCCTGTTGTCCACCTGATGTTGGCCAGAAGGTGATATCCACCCTCTGCTCTTGCCATTGTTTTTCCCTGCCATCATGAAGCTTCCCCTCAAGCCTATAAGCCAAAATAAACTGTATTTTTTCCTACAACCTGCTCTTGGTCAGGTGATTTCTGCCAACTATATGAACCTGACTGCAACACAGAGAATAGGAAAAAAAAGAGAGAGGGACTATTTGAAACGAAGAGCTTTTTTAGTGGAAGGGGAATGGGGGAGGGGAGACAAAAATGTAATGGGAGGGAATTATGATCCAAATACATATGTACATGTATGTCATTTTCAATTAAAGGTTCAAAAAATGAAGTGATTGTAAAATATACATTATATAAATCATCATAATCATTTTGAGCAAATCATCCCTTGGTATTCAGAAAAAACATTCATTTTGAACTTGATTCATACATTGTAGCTCCACAGTTGCAAAGCATTCACTAGCTTGTTATCTAAATGCAGTACTTTCTGACTTTTTCCATGACTTTCAAAAATGAAAAATGATACTGTTTGTATGGCACACTAAATTCTAATGCTAGGTTTGCTCTTGGCCAGAGGCAAAGACTGCATGTGGGCTCTGGCTTTCCAGGTAGTACCAGACTACCTGGAAGGATCAATAGCTGTGAGCACATCAGTACATCACAGTATCTCAGCTGGAAATTGGAGTTCAAAGAACTGCAGAAACCAACTTCCTCAAGTCAAAGCTAAAATAAAAATGCCAGCATGAATGCCCTATCTTGAATGGTATATGATTGGCAAGTGCATCCTGCAAAAGAGAACAAAGGGTCTTCATAACTAACTGAAGCAAAGACAGCTAGAATCCTTTTGTACAGCTCAATCAGAAGACAGTGCCATGGGCATCAGCCACTGTGTTTTACAAAGGGCTGCTTAATACAGCATGTTGATTTAAATGTAAGTCAACTAAAAAAAAATGTGTCTGCCTTTGTTCTCATGTATCTAAGTGGACGTGAAAGTGCTTCTGGGTAGTAGCACAAGATTGTGTCCATGAAGAATCTAACTTCACTTCAAGGGAAGCTTCTACCTGCCAGTGGTTACAACAGCTGGTTCATTCAAATCAGGAAAAAGCTGTGGTCAAGATCACTAAAGAAACTTAGGAGCCACAGATGAGTGAGACCAGGCAATGGTTATCTTTCTGTGATTGGGTGACTTCTCTGAGAATGATATGTTCCAGGTTCTACAATTTTTCTTCAAATTTCATTGTGTCATTTTTCCCTTCTGCCATATAGAATTCCATCATGTAGATATACCACATCTTGGTTATCCATTTGTCTAATGATGGACATCTGGGTTGATTCCAGTTCTTAGCTATTATGAATTGAGCAGCTATAAACATGGTTGAGCAAATATCTCTGAACTGAGGCATGGAGCTTTTAGGGTAAATGCCCACTAAGGGAATAACTGGGTCTGTTGGTAACACAGTAGTCAACCTTTCTAGGAGTCTCCATATTGCTTTCCATAGCGGTTGTACCATCTTACATTCCCAATAATAGTGAATGAGGGTTCCTATTTCTCACAACCTCACCAACCTTTGTTTTCATTAGATTTTTTAATGTTTGCCATTCTCACTGGGGAAAGGTAGAATCTCATAGTTGTTTTAATTTGCATTTCCCTGATGATTAGGGATGTTGAACATTTTCTTAAGTGTGTGTTTGCTATTTGTATTTCTTCCTCTTAGAACTCCCTGAACAGTTCTCTGCCCCATTTTGTGAGTGGGTTGACTTTTCATTGTTTAGGCTTTTTATTTCTTCATAAATTCTAGAAATTAGGCCTCTGTCAGTGTATAGCTGGCAATAATTTTCTCTCATTCTGTGGGTAATCTATTGGCTCTGCTTATTGTATGTTTGTCTGTGAAAAAACTTTTCAGCATCATGAGATCCCAATGGTTGAGTGATTGTTTAATTTCTTGAGCTGCTGGGGTTTTGTTCAGGAAGTCTTTTCACACTCCTATATCATGGAAAGTTCCTCCGATTTTTTCTTCCAGTAGTAGCAGAGTTTCTGGTCTTATATTGAGGTCTTTGATCCATTTGGATTTGATTTTTGTCCATGACAAGGTGTGTGGATCGATTTTCATTTTCCTACATAAGGTTATCCACTTTTCCCAGCACCATTTGTTGAAGATGCTGTCTTTTTTTCCAGTCTACATTGTTAGGGCCTTTGTCAAATATCAAGTAGCTATAGTTACTTGACCCAAAGTCAATTCTGTTCCATTAGTCTACAATCCTTTTTTTTTTTTTTTTTTTGCCAGTACCATGTTGTTTTTATTACTATGGCTATGTAATAATAGCTTTAGCTCAGGTATGGTGATGCCGCCAGAGGTGTTTCTTTTGCTGAGGATGTGCTTGGATATCTGAAGACTTCTGCCTTTCCATATGAATTTTGACATCATTTATTTCTATCTTTATGAAGAAAAATGTTGTGATTTTTATTGGTATTGCGTTAAATCTGTATATTGATTTTGGTAAGATTTCCATTTTCAAAAAGTTAATTCTGCCTATCCAGGAGCATGGGAGGTCTTTCTATTTTCTCAAGTCCTCCTCAATTTCTTTCTTGAGTGTTTTTATGTTTCAATTGTAAAGGTCTTTCATATCCTTGGTTAATGTTATTCCAAGATATTGTATTATTTTTGTTGTTATTGAAAATGGGACAACGTCACTTATTTCTTTCTCTGTATCTTCATCTTTTGCATATAGAAAGGCTACTGATTTTTGGTGCATTGATTTTACATCCAGCTACTTTGCTAAAGGAATTAATCACCTTTAAGAATTTTGAGATAGAGGTTCTTGGGTCACTTATGTATAGAATCATGCCTGAGATGCTGACATACCTAATAAGCAGCTTGAGGACTGTACAATAGGGAGAGTGGGTGGGGAGGGGAAGGTAAAGCTGGGGGGGGGACACAAAACTGGATCCAAATGGAAACAGCACCATAAAATCCTTTATACTGAAAGACACCCTAAAAGGTTGAACCTTCATCATGTCCTTAGAGGGAACACCTGATTCACAGGGCCCTGGAGAAGGTATGATGAAGACTAACCTTAAGCTTCTCCTGCTTCTCTCTCTCTCTCTTCCTCTTTTCTCTCTTTTCTCATTCTCTTCTATATTACCTATTTTTTTCCTTCTTTTCCCTTAGCCTTGGCCTGTAACTCCCAATACCAGCATGTGGTTAACATCCACAAGGAGCTGTTGATCTGTGAGTCCTACAAGGTTTCCCGAAAGAAGACAGATTTCTTTCAGAGTACTTGATGACCCACCAAAGGTTAATGGTAAGAGCTTACTGCCGAAGACACCATATGCTGTTGGTACAGAATATGGACTGACCTGGCTGGATTCTGTAAGAGAGTCAGTCCCCAGACACCTTGTCTAGTGCCAGAAGGTGCTACATGAGTGACTGAGGGAAAGTGAGCAAAAACTGTCTAAGCAACACGTGATCTAAGCTTCTCAGCAGCAAACAACCTGGCGTGATGCTCACAGAATGGCAATAGTGGCACACAGCCATGGTGGGTAACCAAATGCTCTTGATTTGGC
Source organism: Orientallactaga sibirica (assembly GCA_036365145.1). Taxonomy (NCBI): domain Eukaryota; kingdom Metazoa; phylum Chordata; class Mammalia; order Rodentia; family Dipodidae; genus Orientallactaga; species Orientallactaga sibirica. The sequence goes on from JAEOAD010000057.1 coordinate 8,159,512, forward strand.
TAACAGATCTGCTCAGTGGGATGGAACCCATAGCTGAAACTGGGAAACAAGTCAGAACCATATCCAAAACATGAGCCCACTCTCCAATATCAAGCTCCCACCAATTGTGGGCTACAAGAGGGCCTAAACCTGTGACATTCTCTCTAAAATAATAGTGGTTATACCATTTATCTGGTGCTGACCTCTCTCTCAGTTGGAGAATTTCCTTCTCTTTTTCTGATTGATGCAGAACCTGAGGAGAGAATCAGCCCATCGCACCTCACCAGGGCCCCAGTTGAAACCATAGAGTAATGGGGGAAATGAGCAAGAGTGCTGCTTTCTCAGTGGACCTGACATCAGCACAAGGGTAAAGGAAATAGACAATGAGGACACTCAACTCCTACCAAACCAGAGTTCCAGACACACAGAGACTTTCTTGACCTCATCACTGAAGTAGACCTAAATCAATCCTAACATGGCTCAGGGAAATTCATGGAGGGGGGGGATATTGTTAGAGCCGTAAGTTGAAACATTATGCACAGAGACATTGCCTCTTCCCCATAACTGGTGGCTACTCCCCCAATTCACAACCCACATTCCCCAACAAGGAGAGTCCCTTCAGAGGGACAGGGGAAGGACAGGGAAGATATTAATGGTGGTACCAACATGACTGTATATGCATTATCTATATAACTAATAAAAAGATTACTAAAGAAAATTGTTGTCAGAGGTGCAATAATTAATAACTAGACTACATATCCTTATGTCCAAGTATTGATTCAAGTTCCTGGGGAAGAAGGAATGAAAGAGTATTCTGTAGAAAAATTCTGATTAATAGGAAGTCCAATTTGTAACACTGAGGAGTTTGAGCCAAAGAGAACTGCTAAGACATTTCAGGCTCTGTTTTAGAGGCAGAATTTCATAGACATTCCTTGGCTATGTCAGGCTTGATTTGTTCCTTCCTTCCTTCCTTCCTTCCTTCCTTCCCTTCCTTCCTTCCTTCCTTCTTCCTTCCTTGCATTCTTCCTTCCTTCCTTTCCTTAGCTCTCATCTTTATGAGTATTTACTATATTTTAGAAAGTTTACCTTCACTATTTCCTATAATGCAGAAGATGAAATAAATTAAGCCCTACAAGGCAGTAAGAGCAGTATCTAGTACATAGTAAATACACAATAAATATGAGCTAAAGCAAACACTCAGAGTTTTATGTAATATTATGTGTGGCTAAGGATCAATGCAATCAATGCCCAGGAAAGTGAGATGACTTTTTCAAGGTCAAATGAAAAGTACAAAGTCAGGATATAGTCATTCTAGCCTTACATTACTATACTGCGTTATCATATGTTTAATGACCAGCTAACTAGCCAATCAACCAACCAACCAGTGAGCACTCAATTTCTCAGCCCATATTTCATTCAAAATATTTTGAATATAGGCCTGATTAAATACAGCAAACCCAGTCAAATCTAGCAGTTCTCAACCAAGTGTCATATACAAAAGAAGACAGAATGACAGTTGTGGTAGTTTGAATATATGTCCCCCAATATATTTTATTAGTTATAGTTTGCATCTGCAATCACCTTGCTAGAGGCAATGTCACTGGGGGCTGGTCTTAAGGTGTTAATGGTATGGGTTTGAGATTCCATTGTAAAGATATGCAAATGTGCCTAGCAGGAGTTCCTGAAGTGTGCTGTGTGACCTTTTGGCTGTAGTTTTGCTCAGTGTGCTGTGTGTGGCTGGTTGGTTTTTTTTTTTCTCTCTGCTTGGCCCTGTGAAGGCAAGCTGATTCTCCTGCCATTATGGAACTTCCCCTGGACCTGTGAGCTTCAATAAATAATATCCTTTCCCCCATAACTGTGCCTGGTCTGGAAGTTCATCTCAGCGAACCTGAAGCTGTCTGCTACAACAGTTGATACTACCCTGTAAGAGTGTTCCAGAGTGCCCACCAATCGTTTCAGTGCTGTTCCTCTTATTATCCTAGTCAAGCCTGACATGATAAATATTGTGTAAATAAACATGTACATTATATTGTAAAAATGGTTGAGATACACTATCAGGAAAAAAATAGCTAAAAACCAACAACTGTCATATACCTTCTGTATCATGTTGTAATTCTACTTGTGGATAAAGAAAACTATACAGGGAGGGAACATGAAACATATCACCTTCTATTTCAAAACATAGCAGATGAGACAGACCTCACTGGATGGTAGAGAAAGTCAGTCAGCATAGAAATAGGGAAAAGGATAAAGATGGAAACAATCTGTTTTCCCGTTTCCCCTGTATTCTATCTTTGAAAACTAAAATAACTCATGGAGAGAAAAGGCCAAGAAAGTGAAGTCAAAAGAGAAGGAATACTTTACAGGAGCTAACCAAAAAGAAATGAAAAATAAGAAGCTAGGAAATGATGCAATGAGGACAACTATTGGCATAGGGTTTATGGGAACTTGTGTGTGTGTATGTGTGTATGTGTGTGTGTGTGTGTGTTTAGTAGATGTCACAATATCTATATGAGTTTGTGGGAGTAAGAAAAATATAAGATGTAATACACCTAAATAATATTTATGTCATTCTTCTGTATCACAACCTGAAACACATCTCGGAACGCTCAAGTAGACAGGAAGCTTAAAGCTTAATCTTTAAAAGCCCACAGAAATTAACCAGGTACATGGGAGTTTGCCAATTTGAAGATATGAGGCACTTTTAGCAACACAGATAACATGAGAGTTGTAAACTACACATCCTTAGGAGTGGCTGGAGTTTATAGATATATGCAGAATGATGAGAGATGAGACTACATAAGGAGGAAGGGAGGCCCAGGTGCAGTGACAAGGAGTTTTATGTAGTGAAAGGTAGGCCTTGACCTTTGCCTCCATGGGACCTCAACTTCTGTGAAGGAAAACCACTTTGCATCCTTTATCCTCTCTGCAGTATAGTAAATGACAAGCAAGGAGGTGGTCAGAGTTCATGTTAGTATTCATGAACATATTTCAGCAGTATTCTTCAGCAATATATTTCATCCCCATGAAATACAGTTGGTTGTCACCTACCTGCTTTTGGAATTGAAATATTTGAGTATAGTCTTTATGTAGTTTAAAATGAAAACACTCTATGCAAATTGCATGCTAATTTCAAGAGACTACAAAGAATGCAAACTTAATGAGCTATATGCCGAGTGCTTGATGAAGTTGGAGTTATAACGATAAGGGCAGAAAGGGAAAGAGATCCACTAAGCTCATTTTCTCTGCAATTTCACCTATCAGCTGTGGCTGAAAAAATTGCCATAGTATCTAGAAGCTCATGACACAGAAGTTTTCTCTGAGGCTTGAATATGAAAAATTAACAAATGATGTGAGGGGTATGGAAAATGTACTGGTGTGGAATGCTGGCAGATCACATTTGCAGAACCTCCTTGGACCTCTGGTTTGCACAGCAGGCAGGCTATTTTAGAGCCAGTGATATGCTTAGAACAGCCCTTTGCAGAAACAGACCTTAGGAATCCACCTGAGAGGAACAAGTGAAGAGAAGAAGAATGTATATACTTCAAGGGAAAGTGAAGGAAGAAACCTCATAAACACAAGCAAAAAGCATAGTGGCTTGGAATCCTGGGGGAAATGGGATGTTACAATCATGGGGATGGCAGCAGGAACAAATGAAGCACAGAAGCCAGTGAGAAGGGGGAAGAAAGATCATATCAGTGCTTGCCTAGAATTGTCTATTTCAAGGACTATAGACTTAGAGGCAATAAAGTCATCTTCAAGGAGCAAGTAGCACTAATGTTGCCTCCCAAAAGCCTTGTAATAGTGAAACCGATGGACATAATGCACTATGATTCAGTTCTCTATCCTAGACTTAGAGCTGGGAGACAGAATGTGTTATAAAAGTTGAATTATGGGCTGGGGAACTGGTAAAGTACTGGCTGTACAATTGTGAAAACCTGAGTTGCAATCCATAGAATCCCCATAAAGCTTGAGCATGGGTGTACCTACAGTCAGAAAGGAGGCAGAGGCTACCCTGAGACTACATAGAAAGGAGGCAGAGAAAGGAGAATTCCCAGAAGCACATGGACTAGCTAGCTTAGCATATATGCAGCAGCAAAAAACAGCCAGAGACTGCTTCAAACAAGGTGGAAGGTGATGATCAACACAGAAGGTTATCCTCTGACCTTCACGTGCACATGCACAGTAACACACACAAGAAAGAAATATATATTTGTGGTCATATGTGACTATGGTGGGAAAACGAGGACCTACTCAGAAATTAGTCTATCACTATCCTTGGCAGGTGCACTACAGTGGGCGCATTAGAATATACACTAGAGCATTTGAAGACATCATTTATTATTTAGCAGTAAAATTAGGTTTTGAGCCTACTAATTGCTAATGCAATGAACTTGCTAGGAAATTAGTTACTCTTATAGTTTAGATGTAAAGTATCTCCCATTGGCTCCTATGTTTGAAAACTTGCCACTGTTTGGAGAGACTAGGGGCCCTTAAGACATGGGGCCTCATTGGAGGAAGTGGGCCACTGGGGGCAGGTCTTACCAGTTATAACCCAGCCTGGTTCTGGCCCAAGATTGCTTTCTGTTTACTGATCTGCCAAGATGTACGCAAATAGCCTCTTGCTCCTCCTTCTACACCTGCAAGCAACCGTGAACTCTGTCATGTATCCCTCACCATAGTGGACTATACCCATCTTTAAGTTGCTTCTTTCATGTATTTTATCACAAAAATGAGGAGAATAACTAATACAAGTCTTTAAAACATCAGGAAAATTACAAGGAACAATGCACTATATTCTCAGAAATTAAGGCTAATTCAAAACATTGGTATTCATAGTAGTGTTGCATATTAAACAGTAGACACATGTTACAGATACAGAGAAAATATTCTGAGATAGGGCTGGGGAGTTGTCTTTGTCAGAAAAGTGCTTGCCACACAAGCATGAACAGCTGAGTTTTATCCCCAGCACCAACAGAAAAGCCAGGCACAGTGGTGAGTGTCTGCACTCCTAGTGCTGTGGAGACTGAGATGAAAAGATCCCTGGGGCTTGCTGGCTAGGGAATTTAGTTGAACTGGTGAGGTCTGGGTTTAGTGAAATACTTTCTCAAGACATAAGGTGGGGAGCTATTAAGGAAGACACCTGGCCTCAACTTCTGGCCTCCATATTAACTCACACCGTGCATGCAAATTACACACACACACACACACACACACACACACACACACACACTACACAAAACACTGGAAGACAAATGGTTATTTTATTTTTTTCTGTAAACCTAAGATAAATTGAAAAATATTTTAGATAGCATTGTTATCTCCCAATTTTTCTGGATCCAAGGCTTCTTAAGCTGAAACACTCAGCCATTAAAAAAATTATTTATTCATTTGAGAGAGAGAAAGAAAGAAAGAAAGAGGAAGATAAAGGGAGAGAAAGATTGAGAGAATGCCAGGACCTCTAGCCACTGTAAACAAATTCCATATGCATGTGCTACCTTGTGCATATGGCTTTATGTAGGTACTAAAGAATCGAACCTGAGTCCTTTGGCTTTGCTGGCAATTGCCTTAACCTTACATCATCTCTCTAGCCCCACACTCAGTCATTTTACTGGAAGATTCACCCAGACTAGGGATGATAATATATGTATCTCTCCCACAGTTATTTATCAAATGTGTGCTTGGGTATTTCTGTGAGGATATGTATCATCAATATCCTTCATCTGCTTTCAAAATGGTCACAGATGCCTTAAAAATGAAGTAATAATTGAAACCATGCGACAATTATCTTTTTGTGATTGGGTGAGCTCACTGAGGATGACCTGTTTCATGTTTGACCATTTTTTTTTCAAATTTCCTTATTTCAGCTTTCCTTACTGCTACGTAGAATTTCATAGTATAGATATACCACATCTTGGTTATCCATTCATCTAGTGATGGACACCTGGGTTGATTCCAGCTCTTTGCTATTATGAATTGAGCAATATGAACATGGTTGAGCAAATGTCTCTGATCTGAGGCTTGGAGCCTTTAGAGTAAATGCCCAGTAAGGGAATAGCTGGATCCGTTGGCAGGTCTATGGTCATCCTTTTCAGGAGTCTCCATATAGCTTTCCATAATGGTTGAACCATTTTACATTCCCACCAGGAGTGAAAGCTTGTTCCCAGATAAACACAGAGACCATCCAACTCCAACTAAGCCAGATATCCAGAGACCCAGAGGCTCTCAAAACCTTATTACTGAAGTAGAACTAAAATTACCCCAATGTGGCTCAGGAAAATTCACGGAAGAGGAGGCGGAAAGAATGTTAGAGCCACAAGTTGGGGCATTATGCAAAGAGACGTGGCCTACCCCCCCCAGAACTCTTGACTACCCACACGATGCATAACCCAAATTCCCCATTGATGAGGATCCCTTTGGAAGAGGGAGGACAGGGAGGAGGATAAGTGAGACAACACTATGAATGTAAAATCAGAATAATATAAATAAAAATAAATTATGGGAAAAATGAGAAAAAAATGAAGTAATAATACCAAATATGGTTTTTAAATATTTTATTGACCATTTCCATAATTATAGACAATAAACCACGATAATTCCCTCCCCTCTCCCACATCCCCTTCACAAATCCTCTTTCCATCATATCCCCTCCCCCTCTCAATTACCTATCTTTTATTTTCATATCATCATATTTCCTCCTATTATGAGGGTCTCACATAGGTAGTGCCAGGCACTGCAAGATCATCAAGCATGATTTATTTACATAAGTAATAGCTTATTTACAAACAAGTGAGAGATTCTGAGTATTAGCACTGGCTATTCTCCAGTCAGTTCTATCCATCAGTTCTAGAAACAACATAATTGAGGAACATGCTTGCAAAACTTTCCAAAAGTAGCCATAGTTCTACCAGATGACCTAATGTTTAGATTATTGCATGGAAGCATGTTCTCCTTTCTTATAGATTAAGACTATTAAAGTTACCAGTAGATACTTAGGTAATAGTGACAGGCAATTATGTCATTCCAGAAGTTTCAATGAAATATTCTTAGTTTTTTTGGTTTTAACTCTGCTTTATTAGCAGGCTTCCATATGAGATTTTCATATATATTTAATTTTGGTAGATTACCTGGAAGTTTATGGGACATTTTTACAAAGAATAATCTGAATGGAAAATAGATACCCAAGTGTGTAGAGTTGGCAGCTGAAGAGAATGAATCATCAAAAGAAAAATGTGACTACTCTTTATGATTAACATGCAAGAAAAAATTCTAAAAGAAGCTTCTATTACTCCCTCCATGGCTCAGGGAACATTGGAGAAAAGGGAGCAGAAAGACTGTAAGAGTCACAGGGTGAGCAGGTATACTCTGAGGTATTGCCACCCACAGAGACTGACTGGAGAGTTTATGACCCTACAGTGATTACAGATAGCCCCACTGAAGAAGGCAGGGAAGAGCGGAGATGAGAGAGTAACCTGAGGGCAATATAGCCAGTTGTAATATGTTCACATTTTAAAGTTCCAAACAAAATTAATTATTTTTAAAAATCCTTGCAAAATAAATTCAGGAACCACAATATCCTTCACCTCAATCAAGTTGGTTTCATTGCAGAAATGCAGTATGGTTCAACATACATAAATCAATAAATGCAATGCATCACATAAGTGAATTAAAGGAGAGAAATGATATAATCATCTCAATAGATGCCAAAAAAATCTTTGAAAAAAAATCTCACATACTTTCATGGTAAAAGCTCTAGAAAGAATAGGGATGGAAGGAACATATCTGAACATAATAAAGACTATATATGACAAACCTGCAGCTAACACCATATTAAATAGAGGAAAAGCTTGAAGTATTTCACTAACATTAGGAACACTATGAGACTGTCTACTCTCTCCACTTCTATTCAATATAACATTTGAAGTTCTAGCTAGAGTAATAAGATAAAAGAAATAAAAAGATAAATATTAAAGGAAGAAATTAGGCTATTCTAATTTGTAGATGATAGTATTGTATATACAGGAAATCCTAAAGATACCACCAGAAAACTCTTATATCTGACAATGTACCAATGATGAACATACTGACAAAGAAATCTGGGGGAAAATACCATTCACAATAGCCCCAAAATACCTAGAAATAAACCTAATCAAAGAACTACAAGTCCTTTACAATGAAAATTTTAAAACACTGAAAAAAGGAATGAGGTATTAGAAGATGGGATGATGTCCCATATTTACGGATTGGATGAATTAATATTGTGAAAATGGCTATTCTAGAAAAAAACAATCTACCAATTTAATGAAATCCCAGTCAAACTTCCAATGCTATTCTTCACAGAAATAGGTAAAATGCTGTAAAATTCATACAGAAGCACATAAGACCTTAGAGAGCCAAAGCAATCCTGGATGGAGGGGGGAGGTGACAATGATGGAGGCATTAACACATCTGATTTCAAGTTTACTACAGAGCCATCGTAACAATAGCAGGATGATAAAGGAACAAAATGGGCACATAAATCAGTAGAATAGAATCAAGTACATAGATATAAGAGCATGTAGTTTCAACCACTTGTTTAACAAAAATGCCAAGAATACACATTGGAGAAACCATAGTCTCTTCAGTGGTACTGGGAAAATCCTTAACTCTCACCTTGTAAGAAGCTTTTAATATCATGATGCTTATTTTGTCCATTGCTGGCCTTATTTCTGAATGACCTGAGTCATGTTCAGAAACTCTTTACTTATGCTTATATCTTGAAAGGTATCCCCTACATTTTTCTCCTAGCAGTTTCAGTGTTTCAGATCTTATGGCACTTGATCCATTACGAGGTGATTCTTGTACAAGGTGGCCAACAAATACTTTTTTAAAGTGTTCAACATCCTTAGCCACCAGGAAAATGCAAATGAAAACTACTTTGAGATACCATCTCACCCCAGTTATTATCAATGAAACAAATGACAACAAATGCTTGAGAGGATATAGAAAAAAGAAAAAACCCTCATTCACTGTTGGTGAGTATGTACACTGGTGTACCCATTATGGAAATCAGTGTGTAGGTTTCTCAAACAATTGAAAACAGAACTATCATATGATCTACATATGCCATTCCTGGGCATATACCCAAAGTCCACTGTATCCTAACATAGATATACCTGTACATACATGTTAATTACTGCCCAATCCATAATAGCAAAGAAATGAAATCAGTCTACATGATCATCAATACATGAATGAACAATGGGAACAGGTTATATATACATGATGGAATTCTATTCAGCTATAAAGAAAAAAATATAAAATTTGCATGGAAATAGAATTGGAAGATGGTATATTAAGGAACCCAGGTTTAGAAAAACAAACACTACGTGCTCTCTTTGATATGAGGATCCAAGCTTCTAATTTTTTTTTTTCAAGGTAGGGTCATACTCTAGCCCAGGCTGACCTGGAACTCATTCTGTAGTCCCAGGCTAGCCTCTAGTTTATAGCAATTTTCCTACTTTTTGCCTCTCAAGTGCTGGGATTAAAGGCATGAGACACCATGCCTAGCTTAATTTTTTATATTTGCATGTTTCTATGAAAGTAATGGGGTATAAAGGTCATAAAATTAGAGATGGACCCATGAGAGGGAGATGAGGCTTTAAGGGAAGAGAGAAGGGTTGTAGAACACATGTGATATGAAAGTTGAAGAGGGATTGCTGGTGATAGAAATATTTAAGCAGGGTTGATGGCAGGGAGATAGGTGAGAGAAGTGGGTGGGGAGGGTCAATCAAAACACAGGCTTGGGCTGGAGAGATTGCTTAGTGGTTAAGACACTTGCCTGCAATGCCTAAGGACTCATGTTTACTGTCCAGATCTCGCACAAGCCAGATGCATGAGGTGATGCAAGTGTGTAAGATCATGCATGCGCACAAGGTGACACATGTGTCTGGAATTCAATTACAGTGGCTGGAGGCCCTGGAACACCAATTCTTTCTCTTTCTTTCTCTCTCTCTCTCTCTCTCTCATAAAAAAGGCCAGTCTGTTGGGCTTGCCTTAAAAAAAAGGCTGTATGAAAAAGCTACTAGCAAATGTGATAAGTGATAAGCTTATCAAAAAGTAAAATTAGATATTCTATACAGCAGTTAGGAAAAATGACACAATTAAATTTGAAGAAAAATGGTTGAACATGGAACACATAATTCTCAGTCAGCTCACCCAATCACAGAAAGATAATAGTCACATGATCTCACTCATCTGTGGCTGCTAACCTGAATCTGCCCGAGATGCTGTCATACCTAATAAGTACCTTGAGGACCAGAAAATACAGAGTGTGGGACAGGAGGGGAGGGTAAGGGTGGGAGAACATAAGGGTGGTAGGGAGGGTAAGGGTGTGGGAACACAAATAGGGACCAAAATGGAAATGGTACCATAAAATCCTATATTCTGAACAACAGGCTAAATCATTGATCCTTCAGCAGGCCCGTAGAGTGAAAACCTGAACCACAGGGCCCTGGAGAGGATATCATGAAGACTAACCTTAATCTTTACCTGTTTCTCTCTCTCTCTCTCTCTCTCTCTCTCTCTCTCTCTCTCTCTCTCTCTCTCTCTCCCTCTCCTCTCTATGCTCTCTTTCTCTTTTATATTACCTATTTTTTCTTCCTTCATCTTCCTTGGCACTGACTTGTAATTCCCAGTGCCAGCATGCAGTTAACTTTCACAATGAGCTGCTGATCAGAGAAACCTACAAGGTTTCCCAAAAGAAGAACTATTTCTGTCAGAGTTCTTGATGACCCACCAAAGGTTGATGGTGAGACCCTACTGTCGAATACACCATATGCTGTTGGGATAGAACATGGAGTGACCTGGTTGGAATCTGGAAGAGGGTCAGTCCCCAGACAGTTAGCTAGTCTAGTGCCAGAGGGTGCTACATGAGCGACTAGGGGAAAATGACCGACATCTGTCCAAACAACTCATAGCCTAATCTACTCAGCAGTAAACAACCTGATGTGATGCTCAAACAAGTGCAGTAGTGGCACACAGCCATGGTGGGTAACCAACTGCTCTTGATTTGGCTAATAGATCCACTCAGTGGAATGGAACTCATAGCTGGAACTGGGAAACAAGTCAAACCATGTCCAAAAAATGAGCCCATTCTCCAATATCAAGCTCCCACCAATTGTGGGCTATAAGAGGGTCTACGCATATAAAATTATCTCTAAAATAACAATGGTCATCCCATCTACCTGGTGCTGACTTCTCTCTCCATTGGAGACGCCAAACCTGAAGGGAGGATCAGCCTTTTGCACATCACCAGGGCCCCAGCTGAAACCATAGAGTAATGGGGGAAATGAGCAAGAGTGCAGCTTTCTTGGTGAACCTGACACCACAAAAAGGCTGAAGAAAATAAACACAGAGAACACTCAACTCCTACTAAGCCAGATATCCAGAGATACAAAGGCTCCCAAGACCTCATCACTGAAGTAGAACTAAAACGAGCCCAACGTGGCTCAGGGAAATTCCCGGGGAGGGGGTGAAAAGAGTGTTAGAGCCACAAGTTGGGTCATTATGCACAGAGACATTGCCTCTCCCCCATCACTGTTGTCTACCCCCATAATGCACGACCCACATTCCCCAAAGAGGAGGGTCCCTTCAGAGGAGGGAGGACAAGGAGGAGACTATGGGAAGCACCAACATGAATGTAAAATTAAAATTTAAAAAAAGAGCTTTAATGAAGGTACACTGTTGGGTAGATAAAGCGTTTTTCAGAAGGCATGTGTCAGTAACAGGAAACAGTTCACTTGCCAGAGGTAGAGTACCTTCCTGTGAGTTATTGCTCAGAAAGACTTCTGAGCCTTGCAAAAGAATTTAAGCTCCTGTCATTGTTCTTGATTGTCCACCATAACTGAATAACAAGATCCAATTGTTAAAATCAACACACCCTTTAGTGTGCAGGACATAGAGAAATAAAGCTGCACCTGAGCTGGTATGTTGTCTCTTGGGCATGAACTGTCACCAACAGACTTTTTAGCTGTGGACACCGAGGGCTACACTTCCAACTGGCCAGGCAAGATATGCCCACTGTTGAAAAGTGGTGAGGCTGTTATGGAGATAAACAACCACTTTCTAATTGGATATTAAGCCTGCTCTACAAAGGAAACTCATGCCTGGTAATGTTAACCCAATCAAAAGCCCATGGTTCAGGAGGTCAAAAGTCCTAATAGGGAAGCCACTGCTGTAGTTTTGGTGATTCCACATAATGCTTCTAAATATTCTTGTTTATACACATAGATTAGTGCTACCAACAGTTTTGGTCAAATAGGTTTTTTTTTTTTTTTTTTCCTGGCTGTAGACGGTGATAACTATAGAGATTTATATGTGTGATCAAATTGTGAGAATAACTAACCATTGTAATGTGAGCCCTAAATCAGCAATATTACTATCCTCAAGGCTCAGGGAACATTATAGAAGAATGTTCAGAAAGACTCTAAGAGCCAGGAGGAGAGGTAGAGTGCTATGAAACACATTCTTCTAAATATGAACTCATGGCAGCTGTGGTTATAAGTACATGAACTTCACAAAAGTGGGCCCTTTGGAGTTCTTTCATAAAGAGGGAGGGGAATCGAGAGGATGTATAGGCAGTATATGGTTGCTGGGAGAGAGAGAATATTTTCTTCATTGACATAGCCACTGGTAAAGTCCTCGTGATCCTGTCAAGAACCTCACACCCATGCTCCTATAAACAGCCCTAAAAATCACCAGGTCACCAAAAAAGAATAATAAATAAATTAAAGATATGACAATGAAGGGAGACTGGTTGAGAAGAGGAAGGGGATCAGTGGGACTCAGAAGTGGGTGAAGACGCTAATGGAAGGTGAATACAAACAAAATACATTATACTCATGTATGAAGATGTCATAGTGAAACCCATTGTTATATATAATTAATATATGCTAATAAAATTAGTGGCAACGAGGAATATGTGTCTTCTACTAGTACATAAAATGCTTGCAGAAGTGTGTGTATATCTAGAGATCATGTCCCTAATGGAGATCCTGTCTGACTCAGCTAACCATGCCAAAGAAGAAAACACTCCTAACTGAAAGGACTGCTTGTAGCATCTACCTCTGCTACCATTTTACCTTTATGGAGAATAATGGCCACTCCTGCCATTACTTTTGAATTACACCGGCCAAGAGTCCTAAAAAGAAGATCACAGATCTGCCTAAGGTCCCCATAGGTTTGTCCTTTGATACTCTGCAGGCCGTCTGCCTTGCTTTTAGCAATTCTTTGGGCAGAAATTTTCATAACAACAGTAGGAAGAGCAAAGGTGTCTTCTTGGGAAGTTAGGTATAAATAAGGGATTAAAAGCTAATTAGTAAATAACTGGCTTTGTTAAAACAATATTTGACTTAATAGTATTGTGACAGAGTTATGTTTTGGGAGGGGTTCAAATGCAAACCCCAAACCTGAGCTCTTGTCTGCTTTTAACCCAAGAATTGGATAAACCAGACTAAGAAGGATAATTATTAAAGTATTACATTGTTTTTATTCAGAAGTCAGGAGGGGTGACAGAGAGTTCAGGGACAAAAAACAGGGAAATGGATGCATCCAGGAGTCTAGGGGAAAACAAAATATCCTTTCCCACCTTGGCAGCAAGGTAAAGAAGGACAAAACCAAACTGGTGGTGAAAACCTCAGATACCGGGAGATGAATAGCCCAGGAGCCAGAAAGTAGACAAAAGCCTAGAGTGTGTTCTAATGAAGCCAACACACCTGGGTGCAGCATCTAGAAGAGGCTGGTCTTGAACTCTGTGTACACCTCAGTAATTCCAGCTCTGCAGCATTTGCTGCAGATAGCAGGAAAGCAGTCACAGTTTTGTAAGCAGCCATGTTTGTTCATGCTAATATCTCTCTTAGGAGCCTACCTGTCTAACTGAATCTCCTTAATTTTACCTAACTCCCTCTCAGTATGACTCTCCGAACACCATTCCAATATAAATAACATAACATATTCTTATACCTTAACCTTACTATTTTCCTATTAATCAGTATATACATGCACACACACACACACACACACACACACACACACACACACACACACAGAGCAGGTTATGCTATTTTACTCTGTACCTCTAGGGAAAAATCTTTAAGGCCATTGATAAGTCAGTACAAAAAATACTCAGTTCTTGTTAAGTTCTGAGTTTTGTGAACTAGCATTTTCTAAAATTTCACTTCATTGAATTTTAAATTGAATTTCTTTTATAAGCTGAATTTTATACTAAATGTGTGTTTAAAGGGAATCTCTAAACAACCAACTATCATCTCTTGATAGTTGTAATGGTAAGAACCAATATCTTATGGAACTATATGTTTGGTACTTTGCTTAATGGATATTCTTGAAACTGGAGGTGTGCAGGTACTCATTGTAAGGGAACCAGTATCAGACAGCCTTACTTCACTAGTGGTTACCTAATAGCAAAGCCACCTAATTTGGCAGGAGGGATCTATGTGGAAATACTGTACTGCAGATATTTTTTTGTTCTTAAATATCAAGGAATGGTACAAAAGAAAAGAGAGCTAAAGATCTTTTGTCCTTTATCACCTTCCTTAGGTGACAAAATAATTCTAGTATGGTCACCCACTTGGGTCATAGCTCAGAAAGAATCAGAAGTAACAAATACATTTGGATATTTTCAGAGACTTGAACAGGCAAAAAACATGTAGAATACAGAAAATACATATTCACTCTGGAGGTTTTTGACAAGATTAATTACCTCATCACTGGTTTAATAAGATGACTTCAAGCATATTGCAACTATAATTATCCATAAACTCCTAATGAATTCAATTTCCTCAGAAAGTACCCTGCTGCAACTGGTGAGTTTAGGAGAAGTAGTGGGAAAAAGCCATTCAGCTCTTAGTAGAGAAGGCAGGAGGGAAGGAGAGTGAGAGGTGGTTAAAAAGAATTCCAAACATGATTGTCCCTTCCTTTTCCCTCTACCACATCTCCAGTATAAATGTATTTCTACAAAAGAAATGTAGTTATTTCTATATTCATGAATTTAGCTCCAGATGTCTTCAAAGTGCATATTGTCAGAGGCAGTACAAATTTTAATCACAGTCAAACTGGTCCTGATCAAAATGAAAGGCAGAAAATGTTGGTCTATGCTAATTCCAATGCTTTTGTGTATACTGCTGCCTATTTGTGTTACAACTCATTGCCAGGACCTTCATGCTGCCTAAGGGTTAATTAGTGTCCATTTACAATTCCTCTTTCCCAGGGAAGAATACACTGACAGCTAGTCTTATTTTCCTCTTCCTTATTTAAAACATCCTTAGCCTGAGTCCTATTCCTACAAACTACTGCTGCCTTACTATATCACTCAATGGCCTTGGAAAACTTTGGGGCAAATCATTTCATTTCCTTAGACATCAATTCTCTGAATCTCACTTTCATTGTCTGACAAAAACATGGTTCAATAATAAAAATTTATGCATTCTACTTCAAATAAAGATATGAAGCATAGAAGAAAAGAACTCAATTTTTTGTTTGTAGGATGCTTTCTCTGTTTTCACAGCTATTGTCTCAATTCCTAAACCACGACTCAGTGTAAGATGGAACTTTGAGAATTAGAAAAGGTCACTATGTGTCTACAGTTACCAGGTAATACACCACAGTGCTATATTATATGCTTTGAATATTGTTTGTCTTTTATGAAATTCGTGTTGAAATTGGATAAATTTTATTAGACATTAAGAGGTAAGACCTGGTGATAGTTATGAGGTAATGAGAGAGATATGTATGCCTGAATGAACTAATCCACTTGTTATAATAATAATTTGTGGGTATGTTAGTTTTTCATTTTAATTCCTAACTTTATTGACAATTTTATACATGTAAATAATATTTTGATCATAACCCTCTTCCATTACTTTTTCTTGACCCCTCTCCCATTCATTGAACTCCTTCTTCATCCCTGTAGTCCATCTTCTATTCCAATGTTATCTCTCTCTCTCTCTCTCTCTCAGTGTGTGTGTGTGTGTGTGTGTGTGTGTGTCTCCTTGAGATTAATTAGTGTTGCCTGCAAAAGTGTGGGTAGGTGATGATTTACCATAGCATGTGCCACCTACTAATGGCTATATAATTGCATAAAATGTTTCCCACTCCCTTAAGCAGTAACTGCCAATAAATCCTCAAGGAAGGGTGGGGGTCTCATGCCCTCCTCCGTCATCCATGAGGGAATGTTGACGGACCCAATATTGGATATGTCTTGTGCTGATAGTGATTGATAATCAACATAAAGGAGGAAATATATTTTTAGGGAGGTTCATGGAGAACATTGAAAGGGGGTGGAGAGAGAGAGAGAGAGAGAGAGAGAGAGAGAGAGAGAGAGAAGAAGATCCCCAAATCTATTTCAAGGTCACACTTCAAATGACCAAATTTCCTTCCTTTGGGCTGCACCTTCTAAAAGTTCTACTATCTTCCAATAGCTAATGACAAAGTATGTAGCACATAGGCCTCTGGCATACAATTAAGATCCAAGTCACTACAATAGGTTAGTGTGTCTTTTGGAGAGTTAGTGCACTGTAAAAGCCACTAGTACTAGGCCAGCCTGGACTGCACAGTAAGTTTCAGGGCAGCTTAGGATACATAAAAAGACTCTATCAAATTTTTTTAAATGACCTAACTAGATCTCAAATTAAAAAAAAAAATCTCTTTAGTTTATGACTTTTCTCATCATTGTGACAATAAATCTGGTGTAAAGTTTCTTCTCAGGGTCATAGAAGCCACGTTGCTGGGGCCAGTGTTTCCACCGATCCCTCCATGATGGTACTCCAGAAAACACAGTTTCTTCAGCTAGGGAAGGACAGGGAAGATAAAATTGCCATAAATAAATGCCTACAGAACTGGGTATATGCAGGTATGTTTATCTTCCCTTCTTTCTCTGAATAAACAATTGAAATGTAGACATGGAAAGAAAACTTTTAAAACTTACACTTTGAGTACAAAAACAATAAAATATATATGCTACTAAAAATAAGCATAAATAAAAAATGTGTAATACCAGTTTGGCTAAGTTGTGTGTAACACCTATATTTCATGATGGGATGCCTCCAGACCACCTTGGGACTCTACCAGTAAGAACTCCATTGATGAATATGAACCCAACTCTTAAGCCAGGACTGTAAGCCAAATAAAATCTCTTTTCTTTATAGTACCCAGTCTTGTGGTAGTATGTTAAAAGCAACAGAAAATGTACTAAAACTATTTCCTTGGCTTTTTTGGTCACACAACACTGCACTGTGTGGGCAGGAATATGTAATGTTAATGAAACATATGATTGCTGTCCTGATCTTATTTTTGTATGATGACTTCCTAAAAGGATCCTACTTCTTTGGTCAGGACTGTGTGCCTGCCATAACCCATTGCCACCTCTCCATATGTCATACATTGTTGGTTCATTTGTTGAACTAAAATCAGAAATCTTCAGATCCTCCTCCTTTATGTAGCCTTTCTTCATCATTTTATCCTATATCCACAGCTTCCTCTTTTGAAAACTTGCAGATTGTGTAATATTGGCCAAGAAAAATAGTCCTGGCTTAGAAATAACCCATTTTCTATTTCCTCATCACAGTTAACAATGTATATAATATTTTATTTTTAATTACTACAGAGAGTAATTTTAGTCATTAAAATTTGTCTACTTCAAAAATGCCACAATGTTTCCTTGGCCACCTCTATAAACTACTAATCTGCTGATATAAACTTGTGCCACCTAAAATGTTGATTACTTATTGTCTGTACATTTCCCATGCTTACCTACAGCACAGGATTGTGATGAAAAGTTAGGTCACTATGTGGAGGGAACGAGTTGCAATGCCAGCACCTATTTACTGCATACTTTGATAAGCTGTATAATCTTCCTATGCCTTAACTGTCTCCATTCTAAGATGGAAATAATAATAGTACTTACCTTTTCTGCTTCACTGAGATGTGGGGCAGAATAAAGCAGTGCTTTATATACATATAGAACTCAAGACCCTAATCACATAAAAAATGATCAGTAAGGGCTGGAGAGATGGCTTAGTGGTTAAGGCATTTGACTGAAAAGGCAAAGGATCCTGGTTCGATTCTCCAGGACCCATGTAAGCCAGATGCAGAAGGGGACACATGTGTTTGGAGTTCATTTTCAGTAGCTGGAGGCCCTAGCCTGCCCATTCTCTCCCTCTGTCTTTCTCTCTCTCTGCTGCTTTCTCTCTATCAAATAAATAAATAAATAAATAAATAAATAAATAAATAAATAAAATATATTAAAAATAAAATAAAAAAAGAAACTGATCAGTAAAAATTGGCCTAATACATGATAGGTATCTTTGCAGATATTAGGGATACAGACTATCTACAATGAAGCTATTGACTTTATGATAGTGTTCACAAACATGTGGATGTCCTCCCTGTGGAAGGATTATACTTGCCACCCATTTGATGTCAGGGTTTAGACACCTGATCCGTTTCAATCAACATACTAAGACCCCTGTCATGAATGATAGAAGATTTAAGAATTACTTCACACTTTGTCACATGCTATTTTTCCTTTGCTACCACAACCAGGAACACTATAGATGGTTGGTATTCCATTAGCATGGGTCTCAAAAAAAGTATGGATACTCAGCTAACCTTTAAAAACTAACCAGAGACTAAACCTTTGCTATGCTATTAAAGCCACTGTATCTTTTTTCTTTCTTTTTTCTTTTTATTAATTAAGAGCACACTTTGAATGGATAAATTCTGTGTTGGTACCATCTTGTCCCTTCTCCCTGTCCCCATTCTGCTAAGGGCACTCCTCAGTGTCGTTGCTTGTATTCACCATGGGGTTGTGAGTTATGCATTGTGAGAGCAGTAGTCAGTTATTTGGAGGGAAAGGGAATACTTTTGGATATGATTTCCTAACCTTTGGCTCTCACAATCTTTCTGCCCCCTCTTCTACAAAATTCCCTGAGCTATGGTAGGTGTGTTATAAGTTTACTTCAGTGATGAGCTCTTAGGATCCTCAGGATTCCTGCCTTGGTATGTGTTGAGTATCCTTAGAGCCTGTCTCCTTCACGCTGGGACTGATTGTCAGGCTCACCATGGAAGAAGCACTCTTGCTTATCTTCCCAATTCTTCTGTTGTTACTGACTTTTTAAAAGTTGTTTATGGTGGTTTGATTGTAAAATATGTCCTGTAACCTCCTGTTTGTAGTTAAGCTGCATACTTAATGCCTACCTTGTTTGACCTTTATGGAATTTAGAGTCATGATACAGGAGGTGTGTCACTGGGAGTGGACCTTTGGATTTTATATTCAAGCCCCTTTTGTCACATTCATCAAACTCTCTCTACTTTGTCTCTGCTGCAATGGAGATGTAATATCCAATTGTCTGATGCTGAATGCTTTTGCTTCCACGATGAAATTTCCCCTCAAAATTGTAAGCTAGAAATAAACCCTTTCCTTCCATAAGCTGCTTCAGATTGTGTTTTGTTCCAGCAATGAGAAAGTGACTGCTACACTATTTTTATAGCAATATAATTTAGCATATTCTGTTTGAGGGAGTAAACAGAGGAAAATTTTAACAACCAAGATTCCATGTTCCTTCACAAACATTGCTATGGATTTAGTAATAGCTTTCTAACTGAGTAATAGTATTTGGAAGTCCCTCAACATTAGCACAAGAGGGGAAATTGCTTCAAATCATTCAAATCTATGTCAGTGTTCTTATTAGAGGAGGTAATACCTTACTTATACCAGTAAAAGTAAATACCCACATAATGCCATTTTATACCTATATCTGTACCAATCATGTGAATACATATTCCAGGAGGGATAAGCCTCCAGTGTTTCTCTGACTATCGACCTAGTAACCAATTTCTTATACTGTAGTATTTCTTTTAATGGATTTTCATAACAATAGACTTCTAATGTTCTCTTTAGAAAATATTCAGTGTACTTCCTTAAAGTAAATATTTGTGGTTTATATAAGTAATTATGACTCTATAGTAGGCTTGATAGCCATAAAAATAAAACTTACAGGATTGGATGTGTAGTTAGGTATACCTAATCATAATGTAGAATAAGCCTTACAGACTTATCAATGACAATGAGTACTATTGACCAAGAGTCATGGCTTCTGTGCCCTAAATTCCATCACAGTAAGTGTTCCACAGTCATATTCCCCACAGACTGCTCTTGAGTATGGGAAAGACATTTGGGCAGGTGTATCCCTGAGAAACATAGGGATCCTTCTGTTGCCTGAATCTCCAAGCACTTGCTAAGACTTTATTTTTATAGAACTCAAAGGTCTAAGACACTTCCATTGGATTTTAATTGCCTTAGGGTCAGACTTAAATTGTACTAGGACATTTCTTCCAGGTATTATAAACACTCTCTCCATCCTATCTAATGGGTGCTGCATCTAATAAAATATTTAATACCATTGCAATTGTTTCTCATGGGAACCTGATTAACATATCAGTCAATTTGTTGTTGGTTCTTAATATGTCATACTTAGGGCCTAGACCAGGAAACAAGATATCATATTCTAATACAATATATATCTCTCAAATGAATAATCATATTAACATATTTTGTTGTTTTGTTTTTGAGATAGGGTCTTGCTATGTTTCCCATGCTGGCCTTTAATTCACTATCTGTCTACCTCAACTTCCCATGTGTTGGGATTAAGGCATTTGCCACCACATCTGATTAGATATTAGCATCTACTATATTTTTTTAATTTTTATTTTTCTTTATTTGAGAGAGAAAGAAATAGGCAGGGAGAGAAACAGAGAGAGACAGAAAGAGAGAGAGAATGGGCACACCAGGGCCTCCAGCCATTGCAAATGAACTACAGATGTGTGTGCCCCCTTGTGCATCTGGTTTACATGGGTCCTGGGGAATTGAACCTGGGTCCTTTGGCTTTGTAGGCAAGCGCCTTAACCACTAAGCCATTTCTCCAGCCCAAGCTTGACATTTTTATGATGCAATTCAGAATTTACATTTTTGCTAATAATTTTATAGAAGTGATGTTGTATCTGTCACAGAGCATGCTATTAGAAGGAGGAGCACAATGTACCAATACTGAGAATGCTCAACCTTTATCATTGTTTACCAGCTTCCTCCACTGCATTTGTTAAAGTATCTTCTTCTCCTTCACTAACCATAAATATCATGGTAGATGTATTTTGAGACTGAACAAAAGAATTTTCTTCATCATACTTTTATGCACTAATTTTAGCATCCACTGCTATTTTTTTCTGGAAATAGTTATTGATATACTGTACAATCAATGATTTTTTCTGTCTTTGTGCCATCTATTCCATCTATATATTTTAATTGTCTCAATTTATTTAGTTAAAACCTGCAAAGATTTCTGAGGCATCATGACACCTAAATAATAAGCAAGGAGGCCCTCACCCAAGGTCAAATCAACAGGGGCAATCAATTTTGGATTTTCTGCCTCCAAAACTGTGAGCTAAGTAAACCCATTTTCTTTTCTTTTTCTCTTCTTTACTTGGTCTTTGACAATTTCATATATATATATATATATATATATATATATATATATATATATATATAATAGTTTTGTCAGTTATACTCCTTAGAATCTTATGATTCTAGGAAGGAATTTAAAGAACAATTAAACAGACACCAGCCTACTCACCCAGTACAGAGCAGGCCTTGATTGACCCCACCAATCTGACTTCTTAGCCCACACAGGACATGCCAGCCATCACACCAGGTGGGAAACAGGCCCTGACTGACTCCATTCACCAACCTGCTTCATGTGGCAATACCAATCAGCATGCCTGGCAGAACACAGGATCTGTCCCTTACCCACCCAGCCCATAGGAAAGACTCCAGAATCCAGTGATAAATAAGCCCCAAACCTGACCACATGGCCTACATGAGAGATATGAACCAGCATCAGAGACTACCTCCACACCCTGAACAGGGAGTTGCTTTGAATCCAGGACTCTCCTTGGGTTCCAGTGCTACGTATGAACCAGCAACAATCCCCTACTAGTGGGTTTCCCCAGGGTCACATGTGTAATACAAAAGGGTATTCTACAGCTATAAATGATAATATTTGCTGATAAATATGAGTGGAACACCAGTGATAATCAGCTTCAGTAGCTGTAAAGAATGTAATCAATCACTAGTGGAATGGCAGTAGGAAGTCCCTGAGAAAATGAAATAAACCATCAATTAGGACTGGGTAAAAGGGAAGTTAAACTTGGAAGAGATAGGCAAAACACACAGAAACAACAAGAATATGAGGGAACAAATCACCGTAAGTCATTTCTAGTCTCCTAACTTCCTTATACCAGAAGCCAAAATCACCATGATAGTGGAAATATCAGAGAAAGAATACAGAATCCTACTTCTAAGCATTTATGACCCTATGGAAGATTCAAGCAAATAGATGAATAAACAAAGGAGTTCCATTCAAATCATGGAAAAAACAGTCTCTATAGTGTATGAAATTATTAGCAAACTGTAGAAGAACTCCCAAAACATGGAGAAATCCAGCAAGTAAAATAAAACATTGCAAAAGAGCCATACAGGGATTCCAGAAGTGAAGAAAATAATCATTCAAATAAAAATTACAACAGACAGCATCTCCAACAGACAAGATGGTGCAGAAAATCAAATTTCACAGAATATGAAGTGGAGACAATAATAAACTCAGACACATGTAAAGAAAAATATTCAGAGAAGATGAGCAGTCTTTTCAAGTAGTCTGGTTTATATTCAAGAGACAAAACCTTAGGATCCACTACATAGAAGAAGGAGCTAAGATAACATCTTAAGGAACTGAGTGTTTATTTAACAATATCAGAGCAGAAATTTTCCCAATCCTAGAGAGAGAAATAATGGAAACATAAGAGGCATTTAGAATCCAAACACATACTACCAGTAAAGAACATTTCCACAACACATCGTAATCAAGACGTCAAAAATACAAAAAAAAAAAAAAAAAAAAAAAACAAACTATATTGAAAGCTGTAAGGGAAAAAAATATAAACTCACATAAAAAGGCAAGAATATCAGAATAACTTCATGTATTTTGTCATCAATGCTAAAAGCTAGAAAAGCATGGGATGATATATTTCTAGCCCTGAAAGTAAACAACTTTCAACCAAGATTTCTATACCTAGCAAAATTATTTTCAAAATGGAGAAGAAAAAAATATCCTAAGATGAACTTGATTTAAGGCAATTCATGACAACCAAGCCAGCTTTATAGAAAATGTTTAAAGGAATATTTTCTGATCCTCCTGCCTCCGCCTCTTCAGAAATATCCTACCGGTGTGCGCCACCACAACTGGCTAAAGGAATATGTTCTATGGAAGAAATAAAGCATTCTCATCCACAAAACAAAAGAATATCCACCAAGAAAAGAAATTTTAGCTAGAGCATGTGGAGAAGAGAGTTTTAAAAGGAATAAAACAAGAAAGGAAGAAATTAAATTTCCCTTATTCATAAATGATAATATTTTATGACCCTAAGGATGATAATATTTTATGACAATATTTATTGCCCCTAAGGATTATATAAGAAAACTTTTAGATTTAATAAACATTCAGCAAAGTTGAAGAATACAAAATCAACACATAAATATCACTATTTTTCATATATTTTAACAATATAACTGTTGAGAAAGAAATTGGGAAAAATAATCTATTTATAATAGCTCCTCAAAAGTAAAGAATTTAGTATTGAACCTCAAAAAGGAAACTTTAAGGCACTTAAAAAAGAAGTAAAATAACTAACATTGGAGATAACTTTAATTCCCCTGGATTGCCAGAGAAAATACTGTAAAAATGGCTATACTACCAAAAGTGATCTACAGATTCAGTGTTATTTCCATCAAAGTTCCAATGCATTTTTCTTAGAGCTAGAAAAAAAAAAAACCAATCCAACAATCATATGGAAACACAAAATACTATAGATATAGATAGCAAAAATAAATCTAAGCAGAAATGACACTGCTGGAGGTATAATAATTCCTGACCTAAAATTATAGTATAGATCCATAGTAACAAAGACCGCATGATACTGGTGCAAAAACAGATACATACTTCAATGTAATAGAATGGAAGGACCTAAAAATAAATTCACACATCTATGGGCTTCTGATTTTTGAAAAAGTCATTAAAACATACACTGTACAAAAATTAGTCTGCTCAATAAGTGGTGATGACAAAACTGGATATATACTTTCAGAAGTATGAAATTTAATCTACATCTATCACCCTCAACAAAGATCCATTCAAAGTGCATTAATGGCTTTAACATAAAACCAGAAACCCTAAAAATAATAGAAGAAAACATAGACAATACATTCGAAGTTATAAGTAAGAAATTTCTAAAAAGGATTCCAATAGCAGAGAAAGTAAGTTACATGAATCAATAAATGGGACTACATGAAATTAAAAGGTTTCTGAACAGCAAATGTAACTATCAATAGGGGAAAGAAAGCCAACAGAATAAGAGAAAACCTTCTGAGGCATGATATTTAATCCTGGATGTCAGTGTTTTATTCAATTCTTTGAGAATTAGACTGTCATCCATTTGAACCTACTCAACAATTCATTTCATCTTACATTCTTTTCTTCAAGAAGTATTATTTTCCCCAGTCTTCCCAGTTCCTGGGAAAGATCAGCAGACTCTAACAATAGATTTGCTATGGGAGTGAAGTGAAGGGAAAAAGTCCATAATGATTTGTATATTTTTTACTTGAAACTGAATGGATGGGAAGAGTGCCATTCCCTTAGGTAAATTCATATGGTGCTATCCCACTAACAGAGAATTGATATTTAGACTATTTAAAGAACTACATAAATTAAACACCAATAAAACAACACTTTTAAAGAATGGAGCAAAGAAATGAACAGAAAGTTCTCAATAGAAATACAAATAACCAACAGATGTTTTTAAAAATGAACAAGATCCTTAGTCAGGGAAATACAAATGAAAACTACTTTGCAATTTTGTCTCTAGTAAGAATGGCTATTGTCAAGAAAACTAATGTCAACAAATTCTGGTGAGGTTGTGGGGGAAAGGAATCATTATTCACTATAGGAATGAAAACTGGAATAGTCACTATGGAAATCTATGTGGAGGTTTCTTCAAAAGTTAAAGTTTGAACTGTGATGTGGCCCTACCATACCATTACTGGCAAAAGTACCCAACACACTCTATATCTTTACCACAGAGATACTTGCACATCCATGATCATTGCTGCCCTCTTCATAATAGCTAGGAAATGGAATCAACCTATATGTCTATCAACTGATGACTACATGATTAAAATGTGTAATATATACATAATGGACTTTTCCTTATCTGTAAAGGGAAATGAAGTTATGAAATTTGAAGGTAAATGAATAAAATTGGGAAAAATTAAGTAAGGCAACCCAGGCTCAGAAATACAAAAATTCCATGATCTTTCTCATATGACGATCTTAATTTCTAATTTTTTGTATGTGTGTGAATACAGGGATCTGAGGCTGGATAATAGATATGAAATGAGATAGGAGACCACCACAAGAGGGAAACAAGAGGTAAAGAAAAACGGTGCTGGGAAACAAAAGGAAATGTGTAGTAGGAAAGATGAAAGGACTCTATGATATGAGAACACAAGTAAAGAAAGAGAGAGAAAAATTAGAGGAAGGGAAATGAAAATCAAATGAAACTTATTTTTCTAATATTCTAATAAAAATAAAAGAATTAGAACATTTAGTCCACATAGGGGAAAAAAGTCCTATTTATATACAGTGCTTTAAAATCCCTTTCTATGCTGAATGTAAAATGGGAGGTGATTATTACTTTGGGACACATTCTAGGATTTAAGAATATTATAGTAGCACTTGGGAGGCAGAGGTAGGAGAATTGCTGAGGTCGAGGCCACCCTGAGACTACATAGTTAATTCCAGGTCAGCCTGAACCAGAGTGAAACCCTACCTCGAAAAAAAAAAAAAAAAAAAAAGAATATTTTAGTATAAACATGTTTTTCTTATGAATAATTGCATTCCTTTCAAGGTCTTAGGTTATCATTAGCATTTTCTTTATGATGCCCATTCTTATCTTTATATATATTCATCAAACATTTGAACATTTGAGTACCTTCTAAGGACCAGGTATTGATTACGTACTCAAGATAGAACAATAAGTTAAGGCCTGTTCCTGGCCTCCACCTAAGCATTACAGTATAGTGAGAGAGACAACCAAATAAATAAGTGTCTACCACTTGTGATAATAGCTATGAAGAAAAACAGCAAGGAAATGTGTGAGACTGAAATGGAATTAACTAACTTAGGTTAGAAAGGTGGGCAGCCAAACAAGGTCCTTCTAAGAAGTGATATTTCATCATGGATGTCAGTGCTTTAATTGGATTTTTTGAGATTTAGCCTGTGCTCTGTCTGAACCTAGACAACATTTTATTTTGTCTCACATTCTACTGTTTTTCTAAGAAGCAGTTTCTCCCCACTTTTCATCAGTGGAGGATCAACTGACTCTAACAATGAATTTGCAGTGCAATGAAAGAAAGGAGTCAAGTATTATTCGTGTGCTTCACACTTGAAACCAAATGGATAGTAAGCCACCATTTCCTTAGGTAAATCCACTTGGTACCACCAGCAAAATGTGTATCACATATCACCATAAGCACTTATTATACCCACCGCTATTGCTATACTCCCAACTATAATCAGTTTCCTTGGACTTTTGTATAGCATCTGGGCTGGACTATCTGCTTTCACTCTAGGTCTCTCAATCCAATTCTCATCATTATCCCAAAAGCTCCTATGAAAGTCTAAAAAGCAGATTGTGTCATTTCTCTGCTGAAAACTCTATCAAAACTTCTATTGGAACAATAAACAAATTTTCTTTATCACAGCCTATGTGATCTGGCTCCTGGTTGTCTCTCTAACCCATTTCCTGAAACCTTCCTTCTCACTTGCTGCTTCCTAGTCATTGTGTTTCTCTCTTCAAATACATTAGATACATCACCACCTCAGAGCATTTGTACTTGTTCCCACTATGTGAAATATACCATTTCAATATATGTGTATGGTTTCTTTTCCATGTTGTTTAGGTATTTTCTTAGCATCTTTACACGGAGACCTTGTTAGTTACCCTATAATATGTAGCATCTTTCTATCCCTCTGTATCGCCTTAGTACACTATGCTCCAATGTACAATTTCTGTATAAATATATATTTTATGTATACAATTTAGATTTCTTTTTATTAATGTATGTTCATAATACATAGTAATTTATTTCATGACATTTTCATACAAGTTATAAAATGTACTTTAATCATGTCACCCTCGTATCCCTCTAGTCTCCCCTTTTCCTCTCCTTCCCCCTCCCGTTAGATCCTTTCATGCCTTTAGACCATTTAATCTCTTCTTTCTTGCCATACATACTTTTATATACATACATACTTACTTTTAGGTTATTATGTGAAATCTAGAATTCACAAGTAAGAAGAAAAATACATTATAGTTGTACTTCTGAGTCTGACTTAATTTTGTTTATATGATTAGGTCCAGTTGCATCTATTTTCCTATAAACAATATAATTTGATTATGCTTTATAGCTGAATAAAATTCCATTATATATGTACACCCCATTTGCTTTATCCATTTCTCTGTTGATGGACACCTAGATTGGTTCCATAACTTAAAAACTATTAATAGTTTGGCAATAAATATCTATGTGCAAGAATCTCAGTGATATGTTGATTTAAAGTGCTTTGGGTAAATACCCCAAAGGAGTATATCTGGATCATATGGTAGTATCGATTTTTAGTTTTTGTTTCTCATAAATAAAATGTAAACCCCAGTATGATGAATGTCAGCTCTCATGAGTACTCTAGGTCAGAAACATATACAGACACATTTGTGATTTTCCACAATATTAGAATTTATTGAATAGCAATCAATTCACAAGGTATGATGGTGTAATTTATAGCAACTTGTCAGGTAATTCCGTTTTCCTTGATAACCCTGGCTGAGGCAAACATGGGTTGCTAATATCAAGTCTCAGATCACACATTAAATATCACACAGGAAAAATCTTTCTATATATACATATATGTAGCATACAGAATGCCTAAAAAGGTTAAATATGCGGAGTTTGAAGAAGCTTGGAAGGCCAAACCTTGAAAACTGATAAAAATGCAAAGGAGATTGTGAGGGTAAGATGAAAAAGCAGCTAGAGGTCTCCGGAGAGGCACTGACGCTGCTGTTGTAGGATCAGGATGCAGGGTCAAAATTGAGCTATAGAATTGACTCAAGCTTAGAGGTGAAAGGGCAGGATCATGTCTAGATGAATAAACAGACATATGAATGGATAACAGGTCCAGATGGGCAAACAGGCAGATGGGCAAACAGGCAGACAAGAAAATCACAATTCAAGTAGGTCACGTCAATAACAAGGACTGAACTGAGGTGACGCCCCTGGGACAGCTGAAGCTCTCTACCTGTTTGGTTCATAATGCACCCACTAGTTAGTGGAGCCATCACCATCACCATCCCAGTGTTAAGTGTCCACCTCTTTATGAGGTCCAGGTGAAGGAGCTGCACCCTTTTCTTGGCCTGGTTTGTCCGGTAAGTTCTCCAACTTGGTTTTCCTGTTATGATTTTCATACACCTATGTGCTCCTATAGTCCCAATTCACTCCAATAAATTTACAGGGCAGCACCTTTCTACTCCCAGGAATGTTACTTGTTAGTCTGTGCTGCATAGGTGGTGCTGGACAGATGGTGTTGTTCATGTGTCCATCTAGGTAAACAGTCATCCTCCATCACCAAAATGGGGTCAATAGCTGCTTGTAAAATGGAATCACTCAAAGCAAGGCACAGTCTGAAAGCCATTGTTTTTTTTTTTTTTTTTAATAATATCAGGAGTAAATCAGGGGCAGGGGATAGCCTGATCTCAACATCAACCATCCTTAATTATTTCTTTTATCCTTCTTTAATTCTCCCTGTGACTATTGAATGTCCATTTCTAGGAGGCTTGCCCTAGTTTTGGAACCACACTGAATTACAAAAAAGCAAATAGCCCTACCTAAGGAAATAAAATCCACCTTCAGAGAGTGACAGTTTCTGAATCTTTTAAAGGATGAGCCACATTTAGGAAGGATTCAGCTACTAACAATATGCCTGAGCAATTTTTATTATGATTCATGATTTACAGCTGCTTAAGAAATCTATTAAGGCAACTGTTACTGGGAAATCCATTAATATTAAAACCCAGGCATTGTCAGTATATCCACTGGATCACCCTTGACCTTCACTGAGTCTGCTTCCTGTCCTTGTTCTACCTTCGTTTAAACTACAGCCTATTTGAAAGAGCTTCAGAGGCTGAATGGCTTCAAATTCTTCAGTGTCAGGAATCTAGCTAGAGGCGCATCAAAGATACAAGCTCCCCAAAATGGAATTTCAACTTTGATAAGCAAAGGCATTATGATCACCTAGTATGTGCACCAAGACACTATTTTTAAGGTAATGGAAGAATAAATATTGGTCATTTAGCTAGTTTGGCTTATATTGTAGGAGTAATGAAAAATGAAGGAGCCTTCAACTCTGTTGGAAGCTTTGAGAAAATGTCCTTTAAATTATTCAGGGTCCATTTGTCTCCACCGAAGAGTGCTCATGTTGTCAGATTAATTTTCAACAGTTACGAATTAAGGCTCTAGAGTGACTGTGTGATAAGAATGGGCAACTGAAACATACTAAATTGATGATTCCTGGGACAATATGCCTCTGTTGTGACAGAGCCACAATGACTTGTCAGGAATTAAACAATGTGAGTAGAGGAGTCATATTGACCTGGCAGCCAGGTACTTGTGAGTCATGCCCTGAAGGGACAAAGGATGAGGGGTGCCTTTCCATTATAACATGATTAAACCCAAGCAAGGCAAAAATTCTTTCAGACCACACACAGCCACTCAAGGCTACAGAATGGTGCTTGGAATTTTCACAGTTTAGAAAAACTTGCTTGCTGTCTTACTCCACTTTCAGTTGAACAAAATACTTGAGGCTGGATACTTATTTTAACCACAGTTTTACTTTACTCACAATTATAGACTTCAGGAGCATGGGGCCAGCATCTGGTGAACTCCAGTGAACATCTTTGGCTATTTTATAGCCATAGTTGATGGTACAACAGCAAGGATTTGTGCAAAATGGGGAGGTCATATGGGGATTAGCATACCAGGATTCAGTAGCCATGCCTGCTCTGTTTATGACTATCCCCTCTTTCAGGTACTAATCAGAGTCCTGTAAGAACAATGTAAATCCATTCTAAGGGTGGCTCGCCAGTGACTTAAATATCTTCCACTAAGCCTCATGTGAAAAAGGTTATATTACCTCTATACAAACCACACTAAATACCAAATTTCCAGCACAGGAATATTTGGGGGATACACTCAAAACATATCCAAGCCATAGTGCCTTCTCATTTAGTATGTGCAGAAAAATGGTGGCTTACTGGTTATTACAATCACTTAAATGTTAAGGTGACAGAGCTCAGAGAATAAGAAACTGCATTTCCAGGGCTAAGGGTTTAGTTTAGTGGAAGAGTGCTTGCTTAGCATGTGCAGAGCCCAGGAGTCAATCCTCAACACAAAGAGAAAGGGAAGGAAGGGAGGTAGGAAGGAAGGATCATGGGTTAAGTTAAATGTTAGGGTTAAAATGGCAAGGTCGGGAACACTGGGAAAGAAAAGTAAGATGCCTTGCAGCTGTGTTTGAGATCACCAAGCAGACCAGATAAGAAGAACAAGGTTCTGGGAAAAATAACAAAGCCGGTTTTGGCAGGCACTTACTGGCTCCCATGAACCCTCCCCCAACCTTGAGGAATATACACAAGGTACTCTAGCCCTTTCACATATTCTTATATCTTGTTACGAAAGACTAAATTGTGAGTACGAACAGTTTCTAAGAAAGACTCCTCTTATTCCAGGAAGGAGACCACCCCCAGACAGCCACATAGACAAGGAGTTAGATATGAGAAACCAAAAGAATCAAAAACCTACAGTTTTATCTTGCTAACTGTGTATGCTCATGATCAAAAGGTCCCTTTGTGGTTAAACATCCTTCAAACAATACAGAGATTGTTTCCATTATATCAGAAACTGAGGCACCTGGGCATTTGTCCACACATGTTCACTAACAAAAGGTCTAAATCCTCAAAGGACCTGATTCATTAGAATATCACTCACATTGTGGTACTGACACCTCTCCCCTTTTGTGGAGATCATGGCAAGAAATACCCTAAGAGGGATATAGCCCACCATGACTTGAAACAGAAAAAAAAAAGGTCACCTTAACTCATACCTATTTCACCATCTCATAAATCTTTATATTACTTCTCTAAAATCCACAATGCAGAACCCACTATGTTGCTCCCCTCTCACCCTATCTTGGACAGTTCACTTTAATCTCTGTGGTGTGCTTTCTCTGCCTGGCTTTGCTGCTGCTGCTTTGCTAAATAAATTTTTACCCAGTTTCTCTTAATTGAACTCATTCCTTCAAGAAGACAGGAACTCAGAGACCCCAGCAACATCTTCAACAGATGAAAAGTAAGGAGGGAAGGAGAAAAAGGAGGGAGGGAGTGAGAGGAGAGAAAACGTTCTCTTTGGATTTTGTTTGTCATAGTATATAGACTGTTACAGTTGATGAAAGTAAGACTTAGAGAGAGCCAACTTGTGTTCACACAACCAGTAAGGTGAAAAAGTTGGATTCAAATGTAAGTAATATTTTTTCAGGTATGTCAAAGCAGATATTCACATTTCATTTTTTGAAGAAAAAACCTTCAGCCAAAGACTTGCTTCAAAACCAGAGTAATGTGTGTATGTGTGTGTCCAGATATAAGGGTATAAAGAAAATGGAGATTATGTAGTTTATAGGAGTGCCCTAAATCTCTATAAGGTAGATTTTTAACCTTTCCTCCTAACATTCCAAGCCCCAGCAACTCTTTGGATCCTGAGATTTACTATACAATTTTAAGGTTTTCAAGAAAGTAAATATGACCACAAAGTTCCTAGAAGAAACCAAAAAAAAAAAAAAAAAAAAACAATGCTTCAGGACATAGGTCTAAGAAATAATTCTTTGGATAAGACCAAAAAAATCATAGTTAAGAGGTTAATATCATAAATATATAAGGAACTCAAACAACTCAATAAAGAGAAAACAAGTAACCCAATGAAAATATAAGCAAAGGACTGGAACAGACAGACATTTCTCAATAGAAAGCACAGAAGTGGCTAAAAGGTATATTAAATATTCCTGATATCACAATTCATCAGTGAAATGCAAATAATAACCACAAAGACATTTCACCTCATAGCTATAAGAGTGACTATCACCCAAACATGGGAAAGAAATTTTGGTGAGGATGTGGAGATAAAATAAAACTTGCACACTTTGTGGGAATGTATAAATTAGCATGACCATCATGGAAAACAGTAGGTATGGTCCTCTAAAAGCTAAAAATAGAATTAGCATATAATCCAGCAATCCCATTCCTAGTTAGATATTTATAAGGAATGAAATTATTATATGTCAGAGACATCTCCACTCCATGTGTTCATTGCCACATTATTCTCAATAGCCAAGATGCAGAATTCAGAATTCTGTAATGAATGTGCACTGCATTTTTTAAGGTTAAAAAAAACATGAAATTAACCATTGTAAGGTGGAGACAATTTTCTGATCCCTTTAAAGTTACAGTCTTTTGATAAAATCCTTGCAATGCTTGGTACTCTATTCACACATAGGGAGACTAAACATCTGAATGGAAACTTTGAGAGCATGAGTGGCATTGCTGACTGAGAACTTCACTAGAGTTAATGTCTGAATACTAGCAAGATAGTTCCAGGTTATGTTTGTTCTCTAAATATACTTATCAATAAAACCTCATTTATTCAGAAATAAAAGCGTGTTCTTTAGAATAAATTATGAGCTTGTTTAAATACAAGGTGATCTTATTGGATTTGTTGGGAAGTGTGGATTTCAGTATCTCCAGATTTTCCCATTTCCTAGTCAAATTTAACAGGGAATATTCTCTCAATTTCTAGAAATTGCCAATGTATAATGGTAAAAAAATTGAAATTATGACACGCATACAAATCATGGGTCAAGTAGACTTACAGAATGATTTGAAGAACTGCAGACTATTTATAGTCTTTTAGGTAGGATTTTTTTAATAGGATTACTAAATTAGATATACCACTAGTTCCACAGACAATAAAATCAGTAATCTTTGGAGTTACATTTTCTGTTGGATAAGTAGTACTTGTATCTTGGGCTGGAGAGATGGCTTAGCAGTTAAGGCATTTGCCTATAAAGCCAAAGGACCCAGGTTCGATTCCCGAGGACCCATGTAAGCCAGATGTACAAGGTGGCACATGTGTCTAGAGTTTATTTGCAGCAGCTGCAGGTCCTGGCATGCCCATTCTCTCTCTCTCTTTCTCTCTCTCTCAAATAAATAAATAGAATTACTTGTATCTCTCTTGGGTAAAATATTCAAATTAACAAAACTCATAGAGCCTCAGCCCTTATATAAATAAGAAAATTAAATAAAGGTACATTTCCCTATATAGTGAAATAATCTTTGGGTGAGACTGTTAACTAATAGTCCATATAAAATGCAAGGAATAGCCGGGTGTGGTGGTGCACGCCTTTAATCCCAGCATTCAGGAGGAAGAGGAAAAGGGGATTACTATGAGTTCAAGGCCACCCTGAAAGTACATAGTGAATTCCAGGTCAGCCTCCGCTAGAATGAGACCCTACCTTGAAAACAAACAAAACAAAAACCAAAATAAAATGCAAAGAATATACTCTTTTAGCCTCATTTCCTACTTCCTGATAATTTTTCTGAATAGAACGTAAAGGGAGTAAAAAGCTGGGATTTCAGAAATCAGAATTCATTTCACTTGATCCCAAGTATCTTATGATATTCAAGTTGTTTGCTGTTATTTCATAATATGAAAATACTCTATTTTACCATCTCTTAAAAATATACTTGTAGTCTTAGCTCTTATTTGTGTTGCTGATAGGTATTTTTAGTCTGCTTGATTTTTTATTCTTTTGTGATACTGGGGATGGAACACAAGGCTATGTGCATTCTAGGCAATTTTTCTACCACTAAATTACATCTCAGTCAAATCTCCATTTTTCTGATGCAATAAAGAGACTCAGCCACCTAAAAGTGTGAAGTGGGAGAGTACATCCAGCTGTATACTTCTTAGATCATTTTAATCAATCCTGTTTATGAAAGCTTCCAGTTTTATCATCAGTTCCAGAGGCACCTGGTGCTTTCAGTAGAATATTACCTTCAACAATTCCACAGGGCAAAGCAGCTCCACTCACCATTCCCCAGTGACAATCTAGAATCCATCTTTATTAACTTTGTTAATTCAATTAACCTTGGCTTATCTGCTTTCCATCCTCCAAGATAGTATTGTTGTCTTTACTTTCCGTTTCTCTCTGAGGTTGTGAGTGTGTTTTGTTTGGAGGCATTTTAGGGTTGATGACTAGCACCACAATATTAGTAGCTTTAGAGCTTTCTCTTTAGACTGTCCAGATTTGTCAGAGAATATGATTTTCATCTCCTACCTGAAGGATGAAGATCTTGGTGCAGAGTGTGGGCAGAAGCAGAGGGTTATTGACATCAGTGTATGGTCTTATTCAATCTTCTGGCTTGGATACTGCATCCTCATGGTCGTATGAAGGATATTAGAAGATTCACTGAACCTAAGGAATTATATAATTAAATTAGGTGAATGTGTTCAATCTACAAACATCCAGACCCCCAAATTGGATAATAAAATATACAAGGATAATTATATTGAGACTAGGTAAGTGTTTCCACTACCAGCTTAGTTAAAACCACATGTCTGTTTTGTGATATGAACACTGTATTCACTTTCCGACCACAAAATATGCACAGAGTGTTAAATAAATGCAAAAGCCTATAATACTACTTACAACTCAGCTAAGTGTGTTTATTTGTTCCTCTTATCTGAAAATGACTTTTTTAATGGACTTGTGTTAATAAACCTATGAGCTGTGTTGATAGACCCTTATCCTCAGTGTCCTAACATACCCATGTATTTAGTTCCCTTTGGTTATCACTGAATATTTTACACTAATTAATCAAGTCATATGATTTAGTCACCATGATTTGGTGTGTGAGTCTTTTTGATTCACTATTTCTGAAAGAGATTGCCTGATAGCATACTCAGGGATGATCACTGTGACTAGGTAATCTTCCACTAAAGATTAGCAAAAAGTTCTAAAATCAAATCAATAAATGTTGGGCAAGACCATTTTTAAAAGATTTTCTTACTGCTGAACTGTTTAGCAGGGAATATGACTACCCAAGAACACACCTTTTTGACTCTGTAAACCTACTTCCAGCCACCCTTCCCTTGTACCCAGAGCATCTACTAATGTTCCATAGTCCACACCTTGGGAAAGGCTTCATTAAGGAACTAGGTGCTGCCATCTTGGCGACTTTGCAAAATCAATCTTCTGCTCATATTTTCTTTTACTTGTGCCCTTAAGCAAAATGATTGGATTTAGTAACATATTTTAGCAAAGAATATGGTGGAGGCTGTCAAAAGGATGACTGGTCTGAATAAATGCCCTCTTTTTTTCAAATTGAAAGCCAAATTTAGAGGAAAGAAAATCCATGGAGATAAATGAATGGGGACCTAGAGCCCTCCTAAGAGATGACAGGAAGCAGAAAGAATGCCTAGTGAGTCAGGCTCAGAAATGAACTATTGAGGCTCCCAAAATCTCCCCAGAACAAATAATAGCAAACTGACCCATACTTCATCCATACAGTTTTTTTTTTCTTTAATAGTGATTCGTTTCACTTTTCCTCAACAATGCTGTAAGATTGGAATGAATTTTCCCTTCATTTTTTTTTCAATGTTACTGGTGCACAAACAGTCTAAATAACTCACACAAGGTCATATGGTTAGCAAATTTTAGAACTTGTTTCTGAACTCCAGTGTTTTTGTCTCTATAGCTGGTGCTCTTAAACACTATGTAGAATTAAATTTCAGAGAAGAAGCTGCTAACAGAGTCTACATAACAATTCCTGGGAAAGGACTAGAGCTATCTGGAATGATAGTGCAAATCTTGTCTAATTGGCACAGCCCTAATTTTAACCATGACCATCCCTCCTCTGTAGGAAGGCCCAGAAGTCTATTTAGTCTTCTGCCTTGTTCCCACATGTAAATTTGGTGGGTGCAACATTTTCTGTACCCATTACTGAGCTACCTATTACACTTCAAGCAGAAACAGGGCAAACTAGATCAAACGAAAGGTTAGTGGCAGATAGTGGCTCAATGAGGCAATATGAGGTGATTAACTCATAGATGCTGATGCCAAAGTACTTGGGTTGATCTTGGCTCTGCCACTATTAACTATGATCTGGGTAAATTCTGAAATCTCTTTCTCAGTTTTCTTGTCTATAAAATGGTAATAATAATATCTTTTTCACAACATGTTCTGGTTAAACGAGTAAATACCTTCAAAGAATGATAGACACACCATAGTATTATTGTACCAATATGAGGTTCATTCTTACTTCATTATGGACACTTTCTAGCACTAAATATAGAAAGAATTGAATTTCAATTTCAGATTGCAAGCACTTAAACAAAGAATAAAAAGAATAAGTCTCTAAGCCAAGACCATGTGGAGATACTCTAGCAAAGTAATGTCAAGTAGTTGAGAGCACAGGAACTTTTCTTCCTAGAGGTACTCTCTTTTAAGTTCTACTCTATAGCTGTGCTCATGACCTATGAGATTTTTCCAGTGCCACCTACCTCTGCTCTTTTGTGTTCCTAATCTTGCTTCTTGTCTGCTTAATTTTGCATTACTTTAGCTTGATTAACTTTTCTTGGTCAAGGCACTTCCTCTTGTTTTCACCACTTCTTTTCATGAGCTCTTTTCCTCTTTAAAGTAGAAGTCTGTGTTGTTGCTATTTTTAAAAACTGTCCAAGTTTTCTAATTAAGTACTGCAAATCCCCTGAAGTGTTTACAGAATGGGCATGGAACAGACTGCTTACTTATAAAGGAAACATAACTTTCCACAAGAAGTAGCAAGGAATACTCCATTGAAATTTCTGTCCAGTCTTTCAAACTCAATGTATCTCAATGAGTCAAATTTACCTTCCCCCCAAGACCAGCTGTCTTCCCTTCCCGCCCTCCCTTGGACCTGCTCCTACTGTGATATGCAGGTTCTACTTTAGCGTTGTGCTTAGAGGCTTAATTTCTTTAGAGCCAGATAGATCTGGGTTTGACCCATTTGTTAGTAGTTTGACCTTGGACATATTATATAGTATTATTTAACTTATCTGAGCCTCCACTTCCTTATCTGTGGAATGGGATGGGGACAATGCTAATAGTTATCTCATAAGGCTTTTGAGGATAAAGTGAGATCCAGCATATAAAAAGTTTATCACAGTGTCTGGAACATAATGGTAGTTAACATTTATTGAGGTTTACTATGTGCCAAGCAGTGGTACATTTACTGAATTTCTTAAACCTCATGAAAATTCTATGAGCTATCTACCATTATTTTGCCCATTTTGCACATGAAAAGATTTCATTTTGGTGTCCTAAGGTAAAGTTTCTCATTTAAGGTCATAAAGCACAATTGGTATTCAAGCTCCATACATCACACTCTTGTCTTAATCAACTCTCTCTGCTACCTTCATACAGTATGTACTCAAAATTGTCAATGCCACTTTCAAACAAATGATAACACTGTGCACTTACTACATTCCAGACTCTGCTGAAAGTTGTCCATGAGTGGCAGTCATTAATCCTTTACTCTATGAGTTAATACTGTGTCTCTACATTCTATAGGGGAAGAAATTAAGGTCCTATGATGTAAAGAAGAAATTCATTCAAAGTATCTCAGCAAGGAAGTGACAAAATAAGATTCTAAAATCATATTTGTGTGATTTTACTAGCTGTGTGACTTTATTCGTCTTCCTAAATGTTCTTTCCTCATAGGCTAGGAGGAAGAATGTTCCTCCTTTTAAGGTTACTCTTCTTGTTATGAGCAGATGCTGATTGTCAGTAGAAGCTGAAAACTGCTTTGTTAAACAGAAAGCTTTTGTCACAAGATTTCACCTTAGTATAGAGGTGCCAAGGTAGCACACTTAAGGCAAGGAGAGTCACTCTAATGCTCTCAAATGTGATAATAAAATTTAGGCTCTGATTGGCCACATTAACACTGAGAGACAAAAAGTCTGGGAAATACACCTTAATATCTTAATATTACTCAACTTTTCCAATTAAAATGCACTGTTTTGTAAAGCTACATTGAGGGTGAAATGGACATGTTATATCCTTAAGTGACCAAAGAGGCTATAAAATTGATCATGCCATTCTTCTACTCAAAATCCCTATATACTTAAAGCAAATGTGTTCATGCTGACATTCAAGTGCCTTCACGTTCAAAGCTCAATCCATTTGCCAGCATGAAACTCATCTTCCAAACAATTATTTCTATGTACTTTTACCAACTCTATCTTACAAACTGTGCCCCTACATCTACTTGTACATATCGCATGCTGCCTCCTCCATGCCCATTGACAAGGACTCCCAAACAAACTTCAAATATATAACTTAGTTCCCTTTTTCCCTAAAGATAACAAAACTAGAGACAATTGTTTATTATTTGAAGCAAGTGCATGAAAATAACCACTTAACTCTTATGAATGACTTAAAGAAAATTTATCATTCCAGACATGGTAACAAATTCAAGCTCTTGGGAGACTAAGGCAAGGAGGATTGTTGCAAGGTTCAGGCTAGCCTGGGATACACATCAAAGCCCTAGTTCAAAAATACAAATGAAAGAAGGAAAGAAGGAACTCTGTCTTCTTTATTTCTAAATTGTTTAATAATGGAAAATCTTGAAAGAGATGTTGGTTAAAACCAGACAGAAATTGGCTTCAATATCCATGACCTTGCAGTGCCTAGCAATACCTTCACAAGACCCTCATGACAGGAGAAAAAATGATGACATCAAATTATTATTTTATTTTTTTATTTTCTTAATATATTTTTGTTAGTTATGTATATAGTATATATACAGCCATGATGGTACCATCGTTAGCCGTCTCCCTGTGCTCCCCGCATGGGTAATGTGGGTCTTGCCTTATGGGGGTAGCCATCAGTTATGTGTAGAGGCAATGACTCTGTGTATAATGACCCAACTCATGTCCCTAACAATCATTTCACCCCTTCTTCCACAAATTTCCCTGAGCCATGTTGGGTTCATTTTAGCTCTATTTCAGTGATGAGGTTTTGTGAGTCTCTGTGTCTCTGGATATCTGATTTGGTAGGGGTTGAGTGTTCTTTGTGTCTGTCTCCTTCACCCTTGTGCTTGTAACCAGGTTCATGGATAAAGCAGCACTCTTGCTCATTTCCCCTATGACTCTATGGTTTTAGCCGGTGCCCTGTTGAGGTGCAATGGGCTGATTCTCTCCTCAGGTTCTGCATCCATTTAAAAGAGAGAAGCAGATTCTCCAACAGAGAGTGAGGTCAATGCCATTATTATTTTAGAGAGAATTTAATAGGTGTAGGCCCAGTTGTCTCCCACTATTGGTGGGAGCTTGATATTGGAGAGCAGGCTCGTTTTTGGATATGGTTCTGACTTGTTTCCCATTTCCAGGTATGGGTTCCATTACACTGAGTGGATCCGTTAGCCAAATCTAGAGCAGTTGGTAATCCACCATGGCTGTGTGCCACTACTGCACTTGTGTGAGCATCATGTCAGGTTGTTTGCTACTGAGTAGCTTAGACCATGTGTTGCTTAGACAGATGTTGATCATTTTCCCCTAGTCACTTATGTAGCGCCTTCTGGCACTAGACAAGCTAACTGTCTGGGGACTGACTGTCTTCCAGATTCCAGCCAGGTCTCTCCATGTTTTGTCTGAACAGCATATGGTGTCTCCAAGAGAGGGAGGGGAAATGATGGAGAGTGGAGTTCTGAAGGGTAATGGGGGGAGGGGAGGGAAATATCATGGTTTATTGTCTATAAGTATAGAAATTGTCAATAAAAAATTAAGTAAAAAAAAAAAAAAAAAGGTATGGCCTCTCAGTTCTGCTGAATGAGTAAGTTCTAGAGATCTGACATACAACATGTTGACTATAACTTACAACACTTTACATTTCAAGTTTGCTAAGAGAGCACATGTTAAATGTTCTTACCAAAAATTAAAAATGGTAACTAAGTGAAGTGATGGATATGTTAATTAGTTCAATTGTGATTATCATTTCATAATATATATGTGTATTAAAGTACCATATCACACATTTTAAATAAATACAGTTTTTTTTTCAATTAAACCTCCATAAAATATTTCTAAAATAATGAACTTCTTGTGTCTAAAGCAATATTATAAACTCCACAAGGGCATGGACCATGCAGGTGATCAGATTTCTTTTACAGTCCTCATGCTTATAGCTTTACTTTTAGTGAATGTATACAAGCTATTTTCATTAAATGGTTAATGAATAACTAAATGATATAAAATAGCACTATGTAAGAATACATAAAAAGAAAAGGAAGCAGCTATTTGTATGCATGGCGATGTCATAAAAGAAAGTAAAGCAATTCCCTTGGGGCAATTTGGTCTCTACCCATTCCTGCCCAATATCCAACATCTTCACACTGTCAACTATTTACTTTCTTATCTTGCTTCTTCCAAATGATTGATATAAAAAACTAAGCTCAGGTTTTCAGCCATTTTGAAATCATAATTAATCTCTCTCTCACATACCATATATATATATATATATATATATATATATATATATATATATATCCTATCTTTCCTTCTGCATCATTCTGTCTGTGAAAGTTCTCTTGTTCTCCTTAAATCTCATCATAGAATATCAAGTTAGTTCTCATTGTGTTGTTCTTATCTCTTTCTTACAAGCCTTAACTGATGCAGACTAATATTGTTCCATTGTGGTTTTGATTCCCTCCAGTATCAAATACTTCAGAATAGTCCCCCAGCTTATGGGAGGGGGTGTTACTTTGATTTCCTACTTTCTTTCTTCAGTTTTTCAAGAGCTTTGATCACAAAAGACACAGCTGGCCTAGGTATCACTTATAACTTTGTAAATGAAAAACCTCAAAAAAAGCACATTGCCCTTCTAATGCCCATTCCTTACTGTGTGATAGAATATAAAAGAAGCATTTAGAATTTCTCAATTTTTTAGGTTAAGGCTCCAGAAAGCCTCACTCTTTTTGAGTATACTCTCCTTTCTCCAAGAATTCCTCTCTCTCAGGCACCAAACATCCTCATTCCAAGGCCTAATAATCAGCTCATTTTCTTTTCAGTGACTGGCACAAACCTGTCTATATGCTGTCTAAATGAGTAGTTGGCCCTCAAAAGACAAAAAACAGGATGGAATCATAGGCTAATGAAAACACAGAAACTGAAACCATTGCCCAAACTATATAATCTTTCATTTTCTCACCAAAATTTACATGTTCTATTTTCTCCTGTCTTAAGAATCTGTCTGGGTAATGCAACTGTCATAAAAATGAATCCAAGTGAAGGAATAGATGACTTAGTATTATTGTATTAAAGTATCCTACTCCTCACTGTGGTAACTCTCATTTGTTAATATTTTTTTACTCTTTTTTTAGACAGTGTGTCATGTAGACCAGGCTAGCCTCAACCCTGCTACATAGCTGAGGATGGCCTTAAATTCTTGATCTTTCCGTCTCCCCTTCCTGCCACTAGGATGACAGGAATATGCTACCACACCTGCTTTGTGCATGCTTGGGATTGACCTAGGGCTTCATGCATGCCCAGTAAGCTACAGCCTGTCTTTCCTCACTATGTCAATTGACTTGATCATTCATTTCCAGGGAATGTTAAATCAGAAATACAGATATGTAACTATATTTTAATAAGTAAATATGTTGTTGATTTTTAGTGCTATGGAAAAACTATTAATCTATTGATTAGGAATTCAAGAAAATATTCAAGCTACTCATGGCACAAAAGAAGTTTCAAAATGCCTGAAAAACAAGTTTATTCTTTCACTACCTAACTGGTAGATGTGTCTCAAATGGGTGGAATTAAACTTTCTTACCTAAATGTTAACTTCTCAAACAGTTTTTCCAAACATCAGAAAAAAGGAGACTTGATTATAGCACAAGAAAGAAAGGTAGTTCCTATCTTAAGATATCACCAATAATTTTACCTGAATAATATTATAAATGGTATCACCTATGATTCTAATTATCCTTCTCCATAATTAATCCTGTTCATGCTGCAAAGCTATCAACAATTAGGTCTATCTCTTTAGGGAACACTGTGCTTTGAGACTACTAAAATGTGTGGCCAGAAGTAAATTGGACAATGAAAGGAAGGGGAAGTAAGCTCCAAAGTTCAAATTATTATAAATGATGCTTATAAAATTGGCTGAGTGCACTTGATTTGAAAATGAATTATCTTGAGCTTTGGCATCAAAGAAATGAAACTACATGAAAAAAACATCACAGAAACAAATTCTTCATCTAGGTCTGGAATAGGGGCTTTCAAGTCAAAGTGATTCAGTGCCTAATTTCTGTTTTTATTGTGTTACCCTAAAAACCGGTTTTTAACTCAGGTATATGTCAACTGGAAAATAGACATATAAGTACCTACCTCATAGAGTTGTCATGAGTCTGAAACATGAGAACTCAGAACTTACTTTTAGTTTCCTCTCTTCCTTTTCCCCTAATTTCAACTGCACTTTTGAACAAAAGGCTTAGAAACAGATTGTCAGAAAGGGGAAATTGAGACTTCATCTAGTTCAATAGCCACAATTTTACAGACAAGAAAAGCAAAGTTGAGAACAGTTAAATGTGACTCACTAGGATGATTTGTAAAATGGGAATGGTGTTCTGAGTTCCTACTTTAACATTCAGAGATATTTCAGGTACCAGTGTGAAAACTGAGAAAACCATTGTACCATTAACATGTTTTTTTTTGTTTTTGTTTTTGTTTTTGTGATGCTGAGGATTCATCCCATGGCTTTGCACATGCTAGGCACATACTCCTCAAGTATGTATTTCCAGCCATTAGCAGTTCTTTCAGGAGTCTAGAACAGCAGTGGATTCACAATGTGTTTAAAGAAAATGATGCATGTTTGGTTATGTTGTGCTTTAAGTGCATCCCGTCAGTGTGCTAGCAAGACTTTTGGGGAAAAAGGTGAAGTTAGATTTTGGGGTGAGTTTGGAGTACCTTCAAGACTTATAAATACAGTTTCAGACTTAGGATTCATATCAGAGATCTAGGATACAGACAGAGAATTGAGAAGTGGTTGAGACCAAGAGCAAGGGTGCAGTTATATAATAGAAAGGGATGATTAAAGGGAAGGTAAATTGATGACAGGAAGGGAAGATCAAAACAGAACTAGGGGCCTGAACTACATTACAAAATAAAGGACAAGAGGATGATTTCCTAGGGAAGGAGAAACTACCTGTTTTACCTGAATGCTGTTAGTCATGAAATTGTGGAAGAAGCACATTTCCTCTAATTTTACTGTGACATGAGCTGGTTACATTTTCACTGCTTTACAAATTCTCCTGTCCCTGAGGATATCAAAGGACAGAATGTTCCACATGTAATACCAGATTGAATCACTGATGTTGGGTAAAGAG
The DNA here is from genome assembly GCA_036365145.1 of Orientallactaga sibirica. Lineage (NCBI taxonomy): Eukaryota > Metazoa > Chordata > Mammalia > Rodentia > Dipodidae > Orientallactaga > Orientallactaga sibirica. The sequence continues at coordinate 8,203,225 of JAEOAD010000057.1, forward strand.
GAAAAAAAAAAACAAATTAAAACCCCCATATGCCCAAGGTTACATAAGGACTCCCTAGAGAGAGTCCTTGATTTCTGAAACAAACCCTGGCCCTGGAGTTTATCATCTTCCTTCATCCACATGTGTTTTACTTTGCAAAGAGCTTACATGACTGTCATCCAAATTAGGTTCCTGGAAAACCTCTATGAAGTAGATAAAATGAAGAATATGACATTTATCTTGCAGGGAAGGATCCTGAGGACCACAGAAGTGGAAAGATTTGTATAGGGTCATTTGGATAGTTGACAAGATGGCTGCTTCTGGGATGCAGGTTCTTGGTTTCCTGGACTAGTGAACTATCCCAGTAAATGTGAAAAAGGCCATTGCATGATAGCTCTGTATGCTATTCTATATGTCTGCCTCAGTGGTTGCTAAAACTGCTGATGGTGTTGACAACTAGGGCCCCTATAAGCTAAGTTGTCTCTACAAGATTATACTTGGTGTCTGTCATGTGCTCACTACTGTGACAGCACTTTGCAAGGGAGCACGAAATACCCCTGTGTGGTAGTTTGTTAGAATATATGGCCCCCAATATATTCAGTGTTTTATTAATTTATAGTTTGCATCTGCAATCACCTTGCTAGAGGCAATGTCACTGGGGGCCGGTCTTAAGGTGTGGTGGTAGGTTTGAGATTCCATTGTAAAGATATGCAAAGTGTGTCTAATAGGAGTTCCTGAAGTGTGCTGGGCTTTTGGCTGTAGTTTTGCTTTGTGTACTGTGTGCCTGGTTGGGTTTTTCTCTCTCTTGCCTGGTCCTGTGAGAGCAGGCCACTTCTCCTGCCTTTATGGAACTTCCCCTGGATCTGTAAGCTTCAATAAATAATATCCCTTCCTCCATAACTGTGCCTGGTCTGGAATTTCATCTCAGCGAACCTGAAGCTGTCTGCTACACCCTGTCCTCAAATGAACAATTGGTATGTGGAAAAATAACTAGGTATTAAATCTAAAGGCTATTTCCAAAAAGTATATTTTTTTCCAATTACTAACCTATTATTAGTGACACAACACAGAGATTCCTTGAAAGTCCATCTCTCTTATTTCACAGTGATGAAGAACAAAGAGATGGGAAGGGTACTGGAGAGATGTCTCAGTGGATAAAGGTACTTGCTTGCAAAAGCCTGAGGGCCAGGTTCTGTTCTACATGAACCACATAAAGCCAGATGCACAAAGTAGCTCGTACATATAGAGCTCATTTCCAGTGGCAGGAGGCTCTGGAACTCCCATAGTCTTTCTCTCTTTCTCTCTGACTGCCTCTTTTCCTCTGTCTCTCTCTCTTTCTCTCAAATAAATGAGTTAAAATATTTTTAAAAAGGTATAAGAGGATAGATAAAAAGGGACAATGATGAAAGATAGGAAGGTAAGTGAAAAAGAAAAAAAAAACTGGAGTTTCTGATTAATATCAGGCATGGTATGACATGTACATGGAATGTATATCATTAATGTAAGATTTGTTTTATACACACACACATTTTGCATCAATTAATTTATATAGTCAGCTGACTTTGAGCCATGTAAGGAGCATAGAAATGTACCAAATATTTAGAAAGCACTGACTGAGTCTTTACTATTTTTCTTTCTCATCATTCTTTACTATTCTTCTTTCTCATCATCCACGTTATCATCTTCACCATAATATATATCCATATTTCAGATTTTGGCATCTGTAGCATATGAGGAACTCTTTAAAAAGGAACATCAGAAAGCTCTAAATGTGAATATTTTCCACTTAAATAATCTACCAGGGCTCTTAATCTAAAATAACTGTTAAGCCCTACTTGGTATTAGCCTATCTCTCTACACACTAACCTAAAAATCTCAAAGTATTAAATTAGTTAAATAGAAAATCCCAAGTAGTTATGAATAATAGTAATAATATTAGTTGTCAATTATTTTCCTCTACATTTTCTCCCAAACTCCATAGCTGTGACCAAATACATGATTGTTATAGATCTCATTCTGCCACCTCTCCCTGTGACTGTCTACAAGTGCCTCAGACTCCTCCCTGAGTCCATCGTGAAGACTGTCAAGGGAGATCTTGCTTTCCAACAACTATACTCACTATTGGCTCTTTTCCCCTAGTCCCAGCGAGTGAGCTATCAGTTCCGTCCACAGCCAACTCATACAATTCCAGCATGCCTCCTATCCCTCTCATTATACTTATCTCTTCCCACTAACTCATCTTCACAGCATAGGAACATGCTTAGCCTCTCCTGTATTAAACAAAACCAAACCCTCCCTTCATAAACAATCCTGCATGCCTGCCATCTTCTATTTATCCTTTCCTTTCCTGATAAATTGTTTAAAAAGAGAGCTTACATTCGCCACTTTAACTCTCTGTTCTGTTATATACACCCTGATTTACTGAAAATTGGTTTCATCTGTCATTATTCCAGTGAAACTGCTGACACTGAAGTCAGCATTCACCTCTATAACTCCAAGTTCAAAGGATACATTTCTGTGGTTTTCTTAAAGGTGCAATTTAATGTTGTTGACTACCATCTCCTTAAACTCCATTCTTCTTTTTTATCTTAAAATATTTAATTGACAAATAAAAATTATAATCAAACTATATAAAAAGATGATTTGACAGATACCTTATATACTGATTATCACAAAAAAATAAGTAAATACCATATCCATTAGTACTATGGTTACCAATGAATGTGTGTGGGGGGAAGGAAATTTTAAATAATATCTCTTATCAAATTTCAAATGAACAATACAGCATTATTAACTATAGTTACTATGCTGTGCATTAGACCCCAGAATGATGCAGACATAAGAAAAAAATCCTGTTGCTTACATTAGCATTAGTGAGTGAGAGAATATTTTGCTAAGTGTAATAAATCAGACATCCAAAGGGAAATACAGTATAATCATATTTATATGCAAAAATCTTTAGAAGAGCCAACCTGTGGAAATAAAGATTAAAACAGTGTGACCAAGAGTCGGGGAGTAGAAAAAATTGGGAAATGTTCCATTTCCCACTTTGACTTGTTTTAAATCATCATTTTTCATTTCTCTTTCTCTAGCCATTCAATCTTGGTCTTAATTCAATACTATATGCTTACTATGTTCAAACCTCAAGTTATACTGTTTTCTAAGACTTCTGCCTTCACTAGCTTATCACCACTGAACCCCAGACCTCAGAACTCTGTGCTTCTCTCTACCACTGCATTTTATTCATTGTTTTATAATTGTCTTTCAATTAATTAGTTCCAAATTTATTTGAGAGGAGAACCCATGTTGTGCACCTTCTGGTAGTAACTGTGCTTTGCGCAAAGCTGAGTTTTAACCATAGTAATGATAGAAGACAGAAATTGCCTAGATAGTTGGGGAAATAGAACCCCAAAAGTGGATGTATTTTTTTCCTTGATTAAAAGTTGGAAATGTCACTAAACTAACATAAACCTAGATATTATACCCTCCAGGAAAGATTTCCAGATTACGCATATATCCTTCTTAGATGACAAAAAATCTGATTCTTGCCTAAGTTTACTGAAAATGCTGGAAAGTCTTTGTCACATAGTAAGCTATAAACCTGCTCTTCCTCACATAGCCATTTCCCATTTAAAAAAAAAATCTGAGTCTCGAGGTGGGCTTTTGAGCTCCCCCCGCCTGCCTCTCTGGGCAAGACCTCTGCCTTCTCTCATAGGGCTTCTCAAACCCCATCTTGCCACCTTGAGCAAGATCTCCTCGCTGCTTCCTTCTCATATGTTCTAAGATTAAGCCCCATTTCTCTTCTCTCTCCTAAACCTTTGAACGATAATATAATTTCTCTGAACCTTATCCTCTGGTCTGTGGATTTCATTCTCTGAATTTATAGGACAAGGATACGAGAACACACCAAATCATCTTGCATTGGCATACAAGGAATCCAAAACCCCTTTATCAGTAGCAAATTAAGTCCCTAAGGATCAAGGACCAAGGTTACAATTTATGTTTAAAATGAAGTAATCACTTGATATTTCTGTCTGAAACTGGACAAGCCTCTTAGTCTACATGTCTTAAAACAAAGTTGCTTGTCTAAGAAGACACATTCATGGTGTTTATGTTTTTGAAGCCCACATCTACAGAGAAAAGAAGGGTGGGGGCAGAAAAATTATGATTGATTCAGTAAAACGTATTTAAGAAACTATGTAGATCTAGATGGATAAAGAAAAGACAAGGCTTAAGAAAATGAGAAAGTAGAAACCTTTAATCTGTTAATATTTTGTTGCCTTCTACATAGTTATTTGACTACATATATAAAGCTAGTAGCATTGATGTCACGATATAATAAAGAAGGAGATTATATTAATTTGGTTGTAGGTATTTTCAAGTTTGTCTTAAGTTTCCATTAGTGATCAAGACTCCCTCCCCTTTTCAGAACCATTATCAACACTCGGTAGTAACATTTTTCCAATAAAATACCTCTCCAGACATTCAAGGCTCTCTTCTTTAAAACAGCCAGCCAGCCAAGTCTTTCATTCTGAATTAACCACACATTACTATAGCTCTTTTCCTATGAAAGGATTTTTCATTTTCAGAATAAAAGGCCCCTGTGAGCTGACAGAGCGATGTAAAGGGAAATGAGGCCTTCTTGAAGATTCTAAAATCACAGAACATGGTGTTAAGAAAAGCTGGGCCTTGCTTCCAAGACCCAGTCCCATTTCCATCAGAGACTCCTGTGAACTAGAGCTGACATGCATGAATGAAAATGAGACATCAGCTTTATATAAGTTATTATTTTTTCCATCCAACCATGATTTACATCCTACTGTAAAACCACAAAGCTTTCACTCCAAAGAAAATCAAGTAATGAAATTCTTTCCTTATCTAGTTCAAGAGTGAAGGATTGGTTTGGTCAGGACCAAAATCTCGGGTCACTAAACACAAGTGTTCCAAAGCAGAATCTGTTGAGTGACCCCAAATCACTTCTATTTTAATCCAATGTTACCTACCTCAGAAAACAGTTCCCAACCATGGCTACAGATTTCACATCATTGGCTTCTTGGTAATTAGCAAAGTGTTGTGTAGATATAAGAAAATATAGGATTATCTAGTATTGTTTAACATAATTTAAATCAAATAATAGAAATACAAAGGGTTTCTGAAAATTGCTTTAGTTACTAATGTCTAGAGTCATGAATTAGCCAAGCACATCTCTAGTCACCACTTTTTCTTGAAATAGAAAATGTAGGGCTAGAGAGATGGTTCAGTGTTTGTGGGTATTTCCTACACAGGCATTGAAGCCTGAGGTGGGTCAGCAGATGCTTGAGTTCCAGAAACCAAGTTTAAAAAGCTGGGCATGGGGGCTGGAAGATGGCTTAGCAGTTAAGGTATCTGCCTGCTAAGCCTAAGAACCCAGTTCCAAAGCTCCAGGTCCCACGTTTAGCCAGATGCAAGGTGACACAAGAGTGCAATGCCACACTTGACCACAAGGGGGCTCTCACATATGGATTTCGTTCACAGCATCGGAGAAACTGCTGGTGCACCCATCTCTATCTGTCTCCCTCTCCCTCTCTGTCTGTCTCTCTCTCCAAAAAATAAATAAATAAAATGATAATTTTTTTTAAAGCTGGGCATGAGAAAAAGGCTGAAGGAGATAAACACAGAGAACATCCAACTCCAACTAAGCCAGATATCCAGAGACACAGAGGCTCCCAAAACCTCATCACTGAAGCAGAACTAAAATGAACCCAATGTGGCTCAGGGAAATTCGCAGAAGAGGGGGCAGAAAGATTGTTAGAGTCACAAGTTGGGGCATTATGCACAGAGACTGGGGCCTACCCCCCAGAACTCTTGACTAACCTCACAATGCATGACCCACATTCCCCATTGATGAGGGTCCCTTTGAAAGTGGGAGGACGGGAGGAGGACAATGGAACCAATAGTATGAATGTAAAATCAGAAATAAATTTATATATATATATATATATATATATATATATATATATATATATATGTATATATATAGCTGGGCATGGTCATGAACATATATAACCCCAGTCCTATGGGGGAGCAGACACTGCAGAATCATTGAAGCAACAGTATGGCTAACATACACTAAAGAAAATGTTCAACATCCCTAACCATCAAGAAAAATGCAAATTAAAACAACTATGAGATTCCACCTTATTCCAGTAAGGATGAAAATCATTTAAAAAAATGAAATGAAAACAAATGTTGGTGAAGATATGGGAAAAGAGGAATCCTTGTTCACTGTGGGAATGCAAACTCATACAACCACCATGAAAGTCAGTATGGAGAGTCCTGAAAAAGATGAATATAGAACTACTAACTGACCCAGTTATGTCCTTACTGGGTATTTACTCTAAATGTTACTTGCTTCACTACAGATATTTGCTCAACCGTGTTTATAGCTGCTCAATTCATAATGGCTAAAAAGTGGAATCAACCCAGGTGCCTATCATTGGATGAATGGATAATGAAGTTGTGGTACATTGGCACAATGGAATTACACTTAGCCGTAAGGAAAAAACAATACAATGAAATTTGTAGGAAAATGGATGGACTTAGAATAGATCATATTCCACAAACACACACAATCACAGAAAGACAAACACCACATGTTCTCACTCAGCTGCATTTCCTAATCTGGATCACCTTGAGTTGCTGGCATACTTGATAGGCAACTTAAGGCCCAGACAGTAGGGATAGAAGGGTTTTGGTGGAGTCAAAGGGGAAGGTGGGGAAAATAAAGACAAAATTAAACCCAAAATGAACTGGTACCATAGAAACCTTTCTCCTTGAAGTTAGACTAAAAAGATATAACCCTCAAAAGGAGGATGGGGGGCATCCAAAAAAGAAGGGACTTTGAGAGTGTGGGGGATGAAGCCTAACCTTAAAAAGTTTTGGCTCTGAGCTATAACTAGCAGTACTAGAAATAGTTGCTACGCACATTGAGCACATAGGAGAGCACATAGGAGAGACCTACGAGCTCCCCCAAACAAGACAGGCTTCTGTCAAAGCACTTGATTACCTGCCTGAGGTAAAAGGTAAGACCCAATTGTTGAAGACACCATATACTGTGAGCACAGAACATAGAGAGACCTATCTTCAATCCAGAAGAGAGCCAGTCCCCAGCCAGCCTGTTCAGTGCTAGAAAGCTCTACATGAGATACTGGGGGAAAGTGACCAACAATGGTGTGAACAAACAAGCATGAGTCTAAGGTACTCAGAAGTAACCAGCCTAACAAGAAGTACGCACCAGTGCAATGGTGGCACACAGCCTTGGTGGGTAACCGATGGCTTTCTGACTGGCTAAAAGATCTGCTCAGTGGAAAGAAACCCATATCTAGAACTGGGAACCAAGTCTGAATCCTATGGAGACAAAGATTTTGCTCCAATGTCAAGCTCCCAATAGTCTTGGCTAAAGAGGGACTACATCCATCAAACTCTCCCTAAATTAATAGTGCTTATATAATTTAACATATGCTTACTTGATTCACTGTTGGAAAATCTGTTTTTCTATTTCAGAAGGTAGTGAGACTGAGGAGATAAGCCATCCCTTGCATGTCAATCAAGGGCAGATGAAACCACATAGGAAGTGGGGAGATGAGCAAGAGTGCTACTTCTATGGTGAACCTGACAATCAGCACCAGGGTGAAGGAGACAGACATTGAGGATACTCAACATTTACCAAATCAGAGATTCAAAGACTCCTAACAGCTCATCACCAAAGTAGACTTAAAACATACACACACCAAGTGAATTTTGTAGAAGGGGGGTGAATTATAAGAGCTACAAGTTGAGACATAATACCCAGAGGCATTGCCTCCCCCCAATAATGCATAACCCACAACTCCATGGTGAATACTAGCAACTGCACTGAGGAGGACCCCCTATGGAATGGGCAGGGAGGAAGGAAAAGATGGTATCAATACATGTTGTATCCATACAAAGTATGTTCTTAATAAAAATAAAATATTGGGAATGTCCAAAGTATGATTTAAATGACTTAAAATTGAAATAAAATCTTATTACAGCAAAAAAAAAATCAGTGAGCAATTCCATTGAAAAGAAAAAAATGAACAGGTGAGTGATGGAGGGAGATACCTGATGTTCTTCACTGACTGCACCAGTCAAGTGCCTGAAGTGCACATACATGTGAAGGCACTACCCCCCATCCACACTGTACTGCGTACACCCCCCACCAACAAATAGCAAATGGAATTGCATGCCTCATGCTCCAAGAAGGAAGAAGGATACTGAGACAGTCTAGATGTTATGGCAGGGAAATGGCTACCTGGAGCACACTTTATTGTATACTTATGGTAGGTTCATTAGACAAGGTCCAGAACTAAGTCCTCACATAAATATTGAGTAGTTAGTATGTTCCTGGTACTATGCCAAGTGCATTTAATCCATGTTCACATTTCATCTTTATATTTCTGTTGTATTTACCTTCTTGTTACTGGCACAAAACATCTGACCAAGTGGAGGAATTTTTTTTTTTTTATTATTTTGGCTTATAGTCTCGAGGGGAAGCTTCATGATCATAGGGGAAATCATGGCATGAGCAGAGGCTGGACATCACTTCTGATACAGCAGGTGGAAAACAATAACAGGAGAATGAACAGATCTCTGGAAAGGAGGAGCTGGATGTAACACACTTTAAGCTCATTCCCACCAACACACCTCCTCTAGCAAGACTCCATCTCCTAAATTGCCATCATCTGGGGACCATGTAGTCAGAACATACGAGTTTATGGAGAAAATTTGTTTCAAATCACCACAATATCCAAGAGCTAACAACTACTGTCATCATCATGAGTTTCCAGATGAAGAAATCATTACGTTTCTTTCATTCATTTCTGAGGTAGAGATTGCTATGCTATAGTCAAATCAGTCTTGAACTTCTGGCCTCAAGTTATTCTCTGACTTCAGTCTCCTGCATACTAGGATTATAGGTATGCATCACTATGCCCAGATTTTACACACAGACACACACAGACACACACACACACACACACACACACACACACACACACACACTGTGGCTCTGGAGCTTCAACTCAGAGCCTTACACAAAGTATGTAAGGGATTTACCTCTGAGCAGCATCTCCGTTTATAAATATGGATGTCATTAATTCTACCATCATTAGAAATGCTTGTGGAGTGCTGGGGCTATAAATCAATGAAAGAGCACTTGCTTAGCATGTGTGAGGTCCTAAGTTCAATCCCCCATACCAATAAAAAGTGCTGATGTAGGAAACATTCCACTCAGAATGAGACTAAATTAAAAAGTTTATGACTTATTTGAAGACCAATTTGACCTGTAAAATATCACCAAAAGCCTAAAAGAAAACTTGCACAAATACAATGACATATTATTCTTGAATATACAAATTCAATATAGTAAGATGACAATTCACACATTAGCCTAAAGTTTACTGTATTTATTTAACAGTTATTCAAATGAAAATGTTAACATGTCTTTTGTAAATTTAGACATGCTAGAAAATATGCATGTAACAATAGTCAGAAAACTAATGAAAAGAAGGAAACAAACAGGTCAATGGAACAGAACAAAATCTCCAGAAATATATAAAGGAGTATTGTACTGAAAAATGTCACATAAAATTTGTCAGGAAATGAATTATTCAATAATTAATCATGTGATTGTCTAACACCTGAGCCCAAAATATTACAAATAATAAAGGATTTAAATATAAAAAGCAAAATCTTGAAAATATTAAGCAAAAATATGCAAAATATATTATAAAATAATCTAACATTGAGAACAACCTTTGGCAACACAAGAAACCTTGGATTCTATCAGGAAAGTTGTTATATTTGAATACAGAAAACTTGGACACAATAATCTTATCTGCATAGGAAGTATAGAGAAAATAAGCATTAAAAATTAAAAGATTAACAGATATATAATTCATTTACAAATACTATATTTTTATATATCAGCATAAAACTAAAACATTCCTAACACTAGAAATATAAGACTTATGGAAAAATTATAAAATACTGCTAAGAGCATAAAAGGTCTACTAGATATAGAAATTAAAAATTCATATGGCATTTCCATGGGTTGGAAAATCAGTATTACAAAGATTATAGTTTATTTCAATGTAATCCACAAATCCAGCATAATTCCAACAAAGGTTTTCTAATCCACATATACTTTTCAGTGTTCAATACGTACTTATGGAGTGTTTCCTTTGGGTTTGACATTTTTCTAAGTGCAGAAAAGAAACAAAAATCTCCACCCTCCTACCACTTACACTCTTCTATTGAGTTAGTAAATGTTATAGACTTGTGTGCATATATCATTTCCTTTGTATGTATAACTGTACATTTAATTGTGTAGGAGTAGAATATATGAAAATATTTACAAGAAAATTATTACATTGGATCATTTGGGTAAATCATACTAAAAGAATGTCTAGATGGAGGGAAATTTACAGTTCATTGTGACATTATTTTGTGAAATGAGTATGTCCTATTTTTTTATATATAATTCAGTACTAGAAAGTTGATCCAAAATAATGCATTTGGTGAACAAAACAATCTTATTTTTAAGTAAAATCATTATAATAGATATTCTGAATAAAAGAAAACTCATTTAATCATGTGTTCATATGAAAACACTTTTATATTGTTGCTAACTACAGACTAAAATTATAGCAATTATATGACCTGGTTACTAAAAGGGCTAAAGCAATTTTAGTAGAATTTTAATAGTTCTGCATTATCCAGATCAAGAGAACTGATTGTTCCAATTTACTATGTGCTCTCCTAGCCATGTCTGGAGTATTATGTTCATTTTGTATGTCAGCAGAGACAATCTAGGAAGAGTATCCAGGAGAAAAAAAGAATTGAAGTACCTATTGGAATAATGAGTATTTTATAATCAATTTTCTTTCTCAGTTATTGTTGTTTTAGTATTTTTTTCATTGAGAATAATAATAAATGAACAGACTGCAATTTCATCATTATTTTCATTGGTCTCCTCTCCCCTACCCCCAATGCCCTGAGGGTGCTCCTCTTTCCAAGTTGTCCTTATTTTGCATTGCTGTATTAGTCTTTTTGCCCTCCTCTGTTCTGTATGTCAAAATGTTTGTAGGCTCAGAATAGTGCACATTTGTAGGGGTCTCAGTAACCACTATGGGGTCATGAATACAGCAGTTGGTTCAAGTCAGGAGAACACAGCCTGAAAGTACTCCTTTCCACCCTAAACTGCTTAAATTCTTTCTGCCTCCTCTTCTGCAAAGTTCCCTGTGCCTTGGAAGATATGATAGATATCTTGTTTAATGCTGAGCTCTCAATAGCCTCTTCTTTTCTTTTGTTTTCATTAACTATTTTTTAAATTTATTTTCAAGGATGGAGGGAGGAGAAAAGGAGAGAGACAGAATAAAGAGAGAGTGTGAGAATAGGCATATTAGGGCCTCTTGGCACTGCAAATGAACTTGACACATGTTCCTCTTGCTTTATGAGGGTACTGGGGAATTGAACCTATGCCATCCGGTATTCAAGAAATCACCTTTAACTGCTGAGCCATCTCTACAGCCAGCCTCCTGTTTTCTGTTTTGATGAATTTTGAGTCTTCTCTTTGTCTACTGCCATCTCCATAGAGAAGCTTTTCTGGCAAGCAATGAGAGCAGCACTCATATTCACCCTATGAAGGAGGGCTTAAGGAAAACAAGAAAAGTGACTTCAAATGTATGAAGGCAATATGGGTTAGACTTATTTTGTAATCTTCCAAATAATACTACAAGGATCTCTATGATCATAGTAGACAGCTTTTCACAAGCTGGCACTCAATGTAAAAATGATCCTGACTGGTGAGATGGCTCAATAGATAAAAGTGCTTGCCATGCATGTGGAAGTACCTGAGTTTGGATCTGCAGCACTCATGTAAAGTAGAACCTGGTAGCACATGTCTGTAATCCCAGTATGCCTATGGCAAAATGGGAGGCAGAGACAGGAGCTACAGAGGCTGTCTGAATTATTAGATTCATATAGGAAAAGAGTGTTTCAGTGGGAACCTATGTGTTCTCCAAGGCACATTTTCTTGAATTATCAGAATGTAGTCCCACACATTGTCTTTGAAGTATTTTAAAATTCTTCATGAATAGTAGGTAACAAAGACATGTGAATTATTTCCTGCCCAACAGTAATTAAACTGACTCTCTCAATCCTTGAAGCACAAAATAAATTGTCTATTTATAATTTATCTCAATATTCCTTCACTCCATATAAATGTGTGTTGTTTAAACTTTTGAAAGTTATTAAAGCTGCCTGGCTTATTCACGTCATGTGATTAAAATGAATTTTTCAACATACATTAATTTTTATACTTGTTTGAGTGTCATAACTACCTTTGGGGGAAAATTGCATTTCAACATATGTCATACTCTCTTCTTTCTCACCTAGTTTGTATTTCTGTGCCTTCACTTATGAATAGCCTTTAACTCTGAAAATAGAAAAGTAAATGAAGGGTCTGGGGAGATAGCTCAGTTGGTAAAGTGCTTACCATGTAATTACAAGGACCTGAGATTGACCCTCAGAACCTATATTAAAAAAGAAAGAAAGACCTTTCGGTGGGGTGCCCTTGTAATCCTACCACTGGGAGGGCAGGGACAGACAGATCCCTGAGCGTCAAGCTTGCTGGCCAACCAGTGTAGCCTACTTGACAAGGTCAAGCCCAGTGAGAGTATAATGTCTGCTAGTGTCTGGCTAAAGTATATATTATGCTCACCAAACTGCCCAGTAAGCACTTCTCTTAATGTCCATACCCATATATTGATGCTACTCTCATTTTTGGTTAGAGAAACTTCTCTTTTCAGATGGCAGTGACCTTGGGATGACTCAGAAGGCACAATGGTGCTGAGAAGATGGGACAGAGGAGTGCTCAGCACTGAAACATCTCTAACACACCTTCCAAGGCTCAGGGTCCATTGCGGAAGAAGGGGTGGAAAGAATGTAAGAGCCAAAGGAAGAGTAGGACTTCTTACAATGTGCTCCTCCAGACACAAAATGGCCTGGATATCCATGACCTCACAGTGCCTGACACTACCTACAAAAGACCATCATAATAGGAGGAAAAGATCATGACATCAAACTGAAAAGAGACTGATTGAGAGGGGGAGGGGATATGATGGAGAGTGGAGTTTCGAAGGGGAAACTGGGAGGAGGCAGGGAAGTACCATGCAATATTGTCTAAAATTAAGGAAATTGACAAGAAATAAAAATAAATAAAATAAGTAAGTGAATAAATAAAATAAACAATAAAACAAGAAAACGTACTGAGGAATGACACCCTAGTTTGTCATCTGGTGGTGCTCAGGCACCTGCATACACACATACACACATACACACATACACACATACAAATGCACACAAAAACAATTTTCCAAAGAACAGAATTTGAGTAAGGATCAGTGGAAAACTTTCAAAAGGAGTCATCAACGGTGGGGAGATTCTTGTTAAATTGACCCAAAGGGATCCTGCATAAAGGCAGACCAAGATCAAGAGTGAAGCAAAAGGAACTTGATATATCAAGGGTAGAGAGGTAACTTAGCAGGTCTCTTTGTTAAGACTGGGTTTCAAAATACAAACAAGGGGTAGGCCCTAAGAAGAGAGCTTAAAAGAGTTTGATTGAACTTTGGTCAAGAAGAAAGACTTTGTAAAGTGCTATCTTGGAATTAGCAATCTATATGGGTTGCTTCAATTCTAAGGTCAATGAAATATGAACTACTGGTGCCAAAATATGCATCATATTTCTAAGAACAATGAAAGAAAGAAAGTCTGGAGTAAAATAAATTTCATCTCTATGAGTCTCCACAGGTTTGAGACAGCAGCCAACTTGGCCTTTCAGGTTTCAGTATATTAAGTTCCAAGTAAAATCTAGGAACCAAAGCATAAAGAAGGATGTGATTTCTAGGGTGTTCCTGGATGGACTCCTACTGTGAAATTCTTAGTGAACAGCCCATATAGTTTTAATTGAAGCTGTTTCTTTCCATTTTTGTAGGCAAGTCACATGAGTGATTTGCTAATGAGGGAATGGAAATGAGCTCAATGACATGGTGCAAACAGCTTGCAACAGACAAATCTCTTCCCAGACAGGCATTTCTTTGACATCTGCCTGAGAAGGTGCCAGAGGTAAGACTAAGGGCAAACACATTTGCTAGTCTAGGCATTTAGGCAGGCACTGGTAGGTAGGATGACATGTTCTTCAAGCCTAGGGATCCATTCTTCTATCCATTGAACCTCAAGAGACAGAGTTCATCCATTGCAGAAAAGGATGACCATTAAAATCCTTAAATATGGCAAAACCTTGCATACTCATTAATGCATAGCAAGTGTGGAGTCTTCTCAACATGAAAGTCACTTCTTTGGGCTGAAACCTTAAAACCAGAAGATTATATTTACAGTACCTACGGAGGGATAACCCGCTAGCCTTCAAGAACAAAACATATGTCCTTGATCTAGATGCTTTCAATCTCTGGGCTGTAGGATCACAAACATAAAATGGGGGATTTAGACTAAGTTCCTCCCAGCTCTGATTTTCTATACATCTATATTATCGAGCCTAGAAAGACATTCCTTATCAGCTACTAAATACTGTATAATGAATAGACTGCAGAACATCAGAACAGACCAATTGAGGTAGAACCAATAAAAAGGAGAGAGAACTATCCTGGACAGTTATCACTGCATGAAGTCCAGTCTGATAGGAGCACTGTAGTCAGGAATGTGTGTGTCTACGGGACAGAGGCCGCAGGAAAATTAGAGGACACATAACTCATAGCATATTAAGGAATTTTAAAATTTATTTCATAAATTTGTGTGCTGCTAAGACAGCAGTTTTCAAATTCACCCTGAGATATATATGCAGACTTTCTCTCTCTCTCCTTTTAAAATATTTTATTTATTTTTTATTTTTATTTATTTATTTACTTGACAGAAAGCGAGGGAGAATGGGTGTGCCAGGGCCTCCAGCCACTGCAAACGAACTCCAGACACATGTGCCAACATATGCATCTGGCTTATGTAGGACCTGGGGGATCAAATCTGGGTCCTTTGGCTTTTCAGGGAAACACCTTAACTGCTAAGCCATCCCTCCAACCCTCTCCTTTCTTTTATTCATGATAGACTAATTTTTACTTCAGTCATTAATCTTGTATTAAAAATTATCAAGGGCCAGAGAGAAGGCTTAGCAGTTAAGGCATTTGCCTGAAAAGCCTAAGGACCCAGGTTCAATTCCCCAGTACCCACATGTAAAGCCAGATGCACAAGGTGGTACATGTGTCTAGAGTTCGTTTGCACTGGCTGAAGACCCTGGCACATACATTCTCTCTATATATCTGCCTTTTGTCTCTCTAATAAATAAATAGAGTAAAATAAAATATTTTTTAAAAGAATCTTTTCAATAAAAGAAGAAATCAGCTGATACTTTCCAAATATTCCCTCAGAGTTCAGATGGCAGAAAGCTAAGAGATGAATCTGTCTCTCTGGGTGTTGAAAGTCACTTTCCAGGCATCAGTCTATGTCATGTTCATAAGGTTCAATGATACTTTTATTTTTTTAACTAGAATGCTTCAAGCTTTGCCAAGTAAATTCTGTAGCTCAAAGTCCATTTGTTTTTCTCTTATAAAGCAGTATATCTGTTAAAGTGTGTTAATTGAAAAGGCTATTTCATCCTGATTTATCATCATGAAGTATTTGGGGAAATGGAGTGGGAGTTATGTCTGGGAACGTTAGAGGTAGAGTTCCACCAGGTAAGGACAACAAGTGGTCACTTCTAATGCTGCACCTTCAGTTCTAACATGCATAGCCACGTGCATTATATACTAAGTAATTGTATACAATGACAAAAGATAGAAACATCCTAATATAAAATATGGTTGGATCTATACCCACTTGATTCACCCTAAATGTCACAAGGCTTTGAATATTAAATATTTAGCCAGATAACCCAGAAGGTTTTAAATGACCTGTTAAACAGTGTTACATCTTAAAGACTGTAAATAAGGTCAATACCAAAAAATAAAGGATGTCTTTCATTTTTGTATACTTAACCATGAAAGAAAAACTAAGAGGAGAATAAAAGAAATGCAAAGAATGAGCAGATGGAAAATATAAGTGCAGAAAGGACAGGAGTTTGATGTTGGGAAAAGCCCAAGAGGCAGAGGTCAAACCCAATATTTTCTATGAAGAATCCGAACAATTCTTTACATTTTAACAGTAAATTACAATGTAGAGAAATTAATTAATCCTTCATTTTTCTCACCAAAGAAGTGCCCTTACATGAAGCTGTATAGTTGAAGGCACTCTTTTTATTGAGTATCCAATGAGTTGTTATATTTAAATTACTTAGAACAGTATCAAACACTTAGTAAGGACTCAATCCATGGCTGCTATCATCATCATCATCATCATCACATTTTAGCCAAGATAAAGAACTGGCATAGAAGAACATTCCTGAATTACCATATATTCACAATTTTTTATTATTTTTTGTTGCTTATTTATTTGAGAGTGACAGACAGACAGGGAGAGAAAGAGACAGATAGATAGAGAGAGAATGGGTGTGCCAGGGCCTCTTGCCACTGCAAATGAACTCCAGATGCATGTGCCACCTTGTACTTCTGGCTTATGTGGGCACTGGAGAGTCAAGCCTCGAACCGGGGTCCTTAGGCTTCACAGGCAAGCGTATAACCACCAAGCCATCTCTCCAGGCCCATTATTTTTAAATATTAATTTATGAGAGATGAGAGAGAGAGAGAGAGAGAGAGAGAGAGCATGAGTGCCCTAGGGCCTCCTGTCACTGGAAACAGACACCAGGAACATGTGCCACTTTGTGAGGCTATTCCTACATGGGTACTGGGGAATCAGAGGAATCAATCACAGATAGTCAAGCCATCAGACTTTGTAAGAAATTACCTTTAACTTCTGAGTCATCTTTCCCAACTAGACATAAGATAGTACAATCTCCTAATGCCTGACCCATGAACTAAATAAATATAAACTTCATCTTCATACCAGAAGGTGCCATGCAAGCTTCTGAGAGAGAAAAGTTTTCAACAATCCTGCTCAGCTGTGGGACTGTATAGTCCACAACTGCCCTGCCAGGCACGATATGCCCAGTTGTTTTATAATGGCTTGAATGTTATGGGCATAATCAATTGCTTTCTGATTGGATTTGAAGCCCATACAACAGAATAAAAACCATAGCTGCTACTACAAATCTGACAGAAGAATCTGTGACTAGGGACTTAGGCCTTGTGGAGGTAAGGACCTCAATACTGTGGATATGCCAATTTGATAGCATATCAAACTACCTCCTAAATATCTATGTTTGTTCTCATAGATAGGTATTGCTGGCAGAAGTTTCTTTACGCAAAGCAAAGGGTACAGGTTTATATAGAAACACATCAATTTCAGTTACCAAGAATAAGTGAATGATGTATGCTCAGCCCCAAACATTACATACAAAATACACCCTCAAAGGCTCAGTAAACTTTGTAGAAGAGGGGGAGCAAAGAATGTAAGAGCAGGAGGCTAGGAAGTGTTGCTGCAAAATGCTATCTTCTAGATACAAATCCACTACACTCATGGGCTCACAGCAGATATGGTTCCCTGCATATCCTTGAACCTGTCAATATTTCATCATAGATGAGGGAGTGTTCCATGAGACCTCATATGTTGCAGTCAGGTTCACATTGCTTGCAGAAAGCACTTGACCAGTAGCAGCTTGTAGGAGGAAAGGGTTTGTTTAATCTTACAGACTCTGGGGAAAGCTCCATGATGGCAGGGGAAAACTATGGCCTGAGCAGAGGTGAACCTCACCTCCTGGTCAACATCAGGTAGACAATAGCAACAGAAGAGTGTGTCAAACACTGGCAAAGGGAAGCTGACTATGACACCCATAGTTTACTCCCAACAATACATCACCTCCAGGAAGCTCCAATATCCAAATTGCCACCAGCTGAGGACCTAGCATTCAGAACACACAAGTTTATGTTCGACACCTGAATTAAACCACCACACCATACTTTCCAGAGTCAATACTGAAAACTGATGATTACTGAGAGAGGGAAAGTTATGGCCTTTAGCAGTCAGTATAGCCCACTCTTCAAAAGTAACTTACCTCCCATTCAAGACTAAACAACTGCTTCTAACTGAAATCAGTGTGTAAAAAAGAAAACAGATAAAGCATGAAAATATGATGGGAATCTAATAGGAAGAAGAAGGATTTCAGTGGAAGGGGAAGGGAGAAAAAGAGGGTGAAAGGAGGGAGTAGGATCAATTGCCTTGTATGCATGTATGAAAGTGTCAAAAAGACAAGATAAGCCAGTCAATGAATCACCCTCAATGGGAGAAGGATACCTGGGGCCCATACCTTCCCGCATAGCTAATAGCAGCTAATGATTGCTGGGAGAAGAGAAGTCACCTTTATCAGTGGTGTAGACACTGGCAAAGTTGCCCATTGCATGGTAAATAACCTTCCAACCATAATCAAGCAAGCATACCAAACTCAACAAAGTGAGTTCAAAAAGGCATGAAAGTAAGATGGGAATTATGAGAAAGAAGGAAGGTGTTAGTGGGGAGGAGAGGTGCTAAGACAAGGTAATTGTGGGGAAGAACATCAAAATACATTATGTATTTTTTTTACATTTTTTAAATTATTTTTTTGGAGAAAGACACAGAGAGACAGAGAGAGAGAGGGATAGGAAGACAGAGATGGGCGCGCCAGCAGTGTCTCAACTGCTGTGAACGAAATCCAAATGTGTGTGCCCCCTTGTGGTCAAGTGCGGCATTGCGCCCTTGCGTCACTTTGCATCTGGCTAAACGTGGGACCTGGAGATTGGAACCGCTGGAGATTGGAACCAGTGTTCTTAGGCTTAGGAGGCAGGCACCTTAACCCCTAAGCCATCTCTCCAGCCCCACTATGTATTTTTATGAAAATGTCAAAATAAAAAAAAATAAAATTTTGTAAAAAATATAAATGGTTGAAAAAAATGAAAAGAAGGATATTATCATGGCCATTAATAAAGTTCTACTTGGACTCATTCAAAAAAGTAATAAAACATTTGTATAGTACTATACATATTATTATTGAAAAAAAAGTATGTTTCAAGGATAATCTCCCACCTCTGGGAATTAAATGTTCCCCAATCCTAATAGAATCCAAATACATTGATAACCAATGACATTTTTATAAGTGTAAGTGTTTTTTGATATGTAGGTGTAGCAGTGTCCCTGCTTAGTGTTTGTTATTCTGAGAGATCTGTATACTGAGCACAAATTACTAATATTGCTAAATAACTTGAATCATGCCTCCACCTGCATGTGGCACTATTCTTGTCATTGTCCACACAACACAGTAATGCAACTTCTTCTTTGTAAGTATACAATATAGCGACACCATCAGACATAGGTGATTGACAGACTGGGTCTACACAACATTTCCCTTCATCTGTACACCAGTCAACCCAGCCAGAAAGGCATGTAATCCTATGCAGTGATAATTACTGGTAAACGGGCACAAGACTGAAAAAGTCAACAAGTGCATAAATGTGGCCCTTGTTTCTAATTTTCATATCACATGTAGGTCTTTGTGACTACATAGAACAAAGGTGATTATGTTTTTACATGGAGAGAATCTCTCTCTTGTAGGAGCAGTAAAAAAAGATATGCCTCTCTGTTTTTCCAAAGTCACTAGATGAATTAGACTAACCATGTGTCATCTAAGGAGAAAACATGCAAAAGGGAATTTGGGTGTTGCATGTCAGGGTTGTCAGGAAAAACAGAAATAATGCCCCAGTATATGGTGGGTGTGTCTGAGAGAGAAAGAGAGACAGAGAGAAAGATACCATTCTGGGGGTTGAGATGTCCAAGCAGAAGAGTACTGATGTTCTATTTAGTCCTAATCTGAACGTTTAAGCACCAGGAGATTCAATGGTGTACATTTCAATGTGAGTATGAGTCCAAAAACAGAAGAAAACTGATATCCTATTCCAAGAAAATCAAGCAGGAAGTATTCTTTCTTACTCAGTTTTTTTTTTTTTATTCTATTCAGTACAACAGAATGGAAGTGGCCCATCCACATTAAGGAGGGACATGTGTTTTCTAATTCTGTCAAATCAATTAGCTTCACCCACAAATACCCTTAGAAGCACACTCAAAATAATATTTAACAGTAGACATATAAAATAAAGCAGAGAAGATACACAGAGATCTCTGGTTTAGATGTAAGTGTTGATCAAGGATCAACATGAACAGGCCGGGCTGGAGAGATGGCTTAGCGGTTAAGGCGTCTGCCTCCTAAACCTAAGAACACTGGTTCCAATCTCCAGCAGTTCCAATCTCCAGGTCCCAGGTTTAGCCAGATGCAAAGTGACACAAGGGCGCAATGCCGCACTTGACCACAAGGGGGTGCACACATCTGGATTTTGTTCGCAGCAGCTGAGAGGCTGCTGGCGCACCCATCTCTGTCTGTCTTCCTCTCCCTCTCTCTCTGTCTCTATCTTTCTCCAAAAAAAAAAAAAAATGAACAGTCAATGGAAGAGAAAGCTGCCCACATTACCCTGCTTCCATTCCTGTCCCACCATATCTTTACTCATTGGCATAAGTACAGTCCAAAGTTATTACCTCTCAACACTTCCTATTTCCCCTGGCAAATGCCCATACTTATGAGATTATTTAATAGTAACTGCATAAGAATGTAATCCTGTTTCTTTAACACACTTAACTAAACTAATTGATATCACTAATTAGCTAGTCTTCATTCAAACTTGTTGGAGGGGTTACGGAAATGGCTTAGCCACAAACATTAGCAAGGCCCTTAGAAGTCTTGAAACCACCCTAGTTTAATTCCCACCAACACATAAACAGCTTGGCATAACTATACACTTCTGTAACCTCACTCTTGTTGGGGGTTGAAACTGGATAATCACTAGGACTTGCTTACCAGAAATGACAGTTCTGGTTGAATGAGAGACTCTGTCTCAAGGAAACAAGTGAATGAGCAAAAGGAGGAAGATAGGGATGGAGACATGGCTTAGCAGTTAATGAATTTGACTGAGAAGCCTAAGAACCCAGGTTCGAGTCTCCAGGACCCACGTAAGCCAGATGCACAAGGTGGCACATGCATCCAGAGTTTGTTTGCAGTGGCTGTATGCCCTGGCAAGCCTGTTCTCTCTCTCTCTCTCTCTTTCTCTATCTACCTCTCTCTCTCTCCCTTTCTCTCCAATAAATAAAATATTTTTTTGCTTATCTTTTTTCAGGTGGACATCGAACCTGAAGGGAGGATCAGCTAACCACACCTCACCAGGGCCCCAGCTGAAACCATAGAACAACACAGGGGAAGGGCAAGAGTTCAGTGTTCATGGCGATCATGAAACCAGAAAAAGGCTGAAGGAGATAAACACAGAGATCATCCAACTCCAACTAAGCCAGATATCCAGAGACACAGAGGCTCCCAAAACCGCATCACTGAAGCAGAACTAAAATGACCCCGATGTGGCTCAGGGAAAGTTGCGGAAGAGGGGGTGGAAAGATTGTTAGAGTCATAGTTGGGGCATTATGCACAGAGACTGGGGCCAACCCCCCAGAACTCTTAACTAACCTCACAATGCTTGACCCACATTCCCCATTGACAAGGGTCCCTTTGAAAGAGGGAGGACAGGGAGGAGGACAATGGAACCTTTACTATGAATGTAAAATCAAAATAATATAAATAAAAAAATATATATATATATATATAATAAAAAAATAAATAAAAAAATAAAGAGACACTCCACATTCTTCTCTGGCTTCCACAAGTGCATGTACAGGGTCTATATTATATATCTGTATACACATGTAAGTACATCACACACCATCTCACCACACATACTACACATACACACACACGCGCGCAAGCGCGTGCACACACTAAAAAAAAAGCTGTTGGATACCTCACTTTCACTTTTCTCATCAGCCACTTAATAAGGTAGAGCTCTGACTGGCATATAGCAATTCAGCCTAGAAATGATGTTCATAGGACTTGAAAAGGAGGGCCACAGCCATAAACTAGGAGGCAAAATAAAGCTGAAAGGATGGGCAACCATGTGATAGTCACCTTGATACAAATGAGAAACTTCAAGAGAAATTAATTGAATTCTCTGATTCCACCTTTGTTTCTCCTTTCTTTTCCAATTGCTAGAATTCATTCTTCAAATGGTTTGGCTTCTGTAGGAGCTACAAGAATGATAGAGTGTATGAGATACTGCATTCAAAATAAGCATTCTCTTAACAGATGGTGCAGAACTGGGAGGTGAAAGAAGAAAGCTATTGTTAGGTCACATTTCAAACAACAAAAATAGGCTGTAGGGGCTTGGGGAGAAAATTTTGTTTTGGTTCAAGGCAGCAAATTACCTGAATGGCTTACACTATCTGACAATTTAAGAATATCAAATTATCCACTGAAAATCTGGCTACCTAAGCTGCTTTTCCCAACTGCACATTATTTGCTCAACAAATTTTCTGCTCTCAAATCTCTGGGAGGAAATTTCAAAATGTTCATTTCACCACTAAAGAAAAATAGATTTTTTTTTTTAAGCCAGGCGAGGTGGCACATGCCTTTAATCCCAGCACTCAGGAGGCTGAGGTAGGAGGATCAATGTGAGTTTGAGGCCACCCTGAGACTACATAGTGAATTCCAGGTCAGCCTGGACCAGAATGAGACCCTACCTCAAAAAACCAAAACTCAAAAAAAAAAAAAAAAAAAAAAAAAGAAAGAAAAATAGATTTTTAAAAGAAGACTCTAGAAAGAATATACACATTTCTCTGGACTATCCAAGGTTCTCTTGGAAATAATTATAATTGTCTATAATAAACAGTATCTTCCATTTACATTAAGCATGGAAACTCTAATAAGTCAATGCCAACTACAGAATAAACACATATTCTCTCCATCGAAAACCTTAAAGGTTTGAAGACACATATGTATTTTGTCACAAATGGGGAAAACTTGGGTCAAATCTATTTACATGTAGCAGAATAGGAAACAAAGGAAATATATGAGGGGCCAGTTTTAGAGGTCAGTTTTCATGATTGGAGGGAATCAATCCTTCCTGTTCTCAAAAGAACTGGCCTAAGTTAAAGCCAATAAGACCCTGCAATATTGTTGTTCTGGCCAAAAAATAATTATCACTGGTCTTTGGGAAGAATCCAAATTGTCTCCTGGAACAGTTCCACCCTATTTTGGACAAGAAGTGAAAAGAAGCATAGTAAAAAGAACCAAGAGAGTTGGCATCAGACTTAGGTTTAGTTTCTGGCTTACTTATTTACTAGTTGTGATGCGTTGAGCAAATGATTGAACTTTTCTGAGTTTTATTTTCCTCATCTAAAAGAGAAATAATCTTATTTATCTTCCAATCATCACTTTAGTAAACAAACAAAACAAACCATCATGTCACAGGCCCAGTAAATTATAGCTTCAAAATAAGAGGTCTATCACAACATGGATGAATCTTATTCACATAATGCTAAGTGAAAGACCCTGTCACAATGGTCACATGTTGTAGAATTACATTTATGTGAAAACTCCAGAGTAAGCAAACACATACAGATAAAAAGTCAATTAGTGGTTGCTAGGGATATGGTGAGTGTTGATTTAGGGAATGGCAGTTAATGGATACAGGGTTTTTTTTTTTTTTTCTTTTGAGGGAGAGTGATTTAAACCTTAGGTCTTTTAAATGGTACACTTAGACCATTTATATTTGAAGTAATGGTTATTATGTGTAGGACGTAAGTGTGTCATTTTGTTATTTTCTATTCTCTTTCCTTTTTTAGGATTTTCTTTGGGTGATTTGAATGTTTAATATAAATTTATAATACATTTCTGTATATTTTTGAGTTTTTACAATATGTACTAATATATAGTAAGGGATAAATGATAGGTGATAGAAAAAAATCATAATCTTCCTGTACCAATTCAAGTGAAGTGAGATTTTACATATAGTAGACATCTGCACACTCTTTTCTATATTCAATGTAGGAGCTAGGTATGTAGTTCAGTGGTTTAAGTACTTATCTTAGGAGCATGAGGACCTAAGTTCAACTCCCACAATCCATGTAAAATAAGCCAAGTGTTGTTCCATGCACTTGTAATCCTAGAGCTGGGGACGTGAACAGGGACAGATCTCTGGGCCCACCTGGCCAGCCAGTCTAGTTTGATTAGTAAGCTCCAAGCCAATGAGAGACCCTGTCTCCAAAAGATTTTGATAGGATTCCTGAGGATGACACCAGAGGTTGTCTTCTGGCTTACACATACATACACATTTACCTCCTCACACATCCACGTAGACATTAACATGCCTGCACACATGCACACATTAAATATAGAAATAAATAGCCAAAGAATTACTTTTTGGCACCTTGGGCACCACATCAATTTATGTAATGACTTTTGTTTCAATTATCAATTTTAAAAATTGACAAGGATACTAATTTAATATAGTTGCCTCTAGTTTTAAACATTCTATTGTTTCCTTCCTTCCTGAATCCCAGTGTGTGTGTGTGTGTATGTGTGTTGTTGTTGTTCTTGTTGTTATTTCACTTTTTATTTTGATAATTTTCTTTAGTTTTTCTTTAAAAGTAGGTCTGGCAGTGGCCAAGTATCTTATTTTTCTTAGTTTAAGATTGCTTCCCTTTAAAAGATTTTTTTATTCATTTATTTAAGGCAGAAAGAACGAAAGAGGTAGAGAGAGAGAATGGACATGCCAGGGCCTCTAGCCACTGCAAATGAACTCCAGATGCATGTGCTATATTGTGGATCTGGCTTATGTGGGTACTGGGGAATTGAACATGGGTCCTTAGGCTTTGTAGGCAAGCACTATAACAGCTAAGCCATCTCTCCAGTGCCCTTCTTTTTGGCTGACTGTTTCTCTACCACCATGCTTCCTGCCATAATCTTCTGTTTTACCCTAGGCCCAATGCAACAGCGACTGTTGACCAAAACATGAGCCAAACTAAGTCCTTTCCCCTTACAAATTGTTTATCTGAGGTGTTTCGTTATATTAATGGTGTTGTGTGGCTATTTTCTCCACACTAACTCATTCCTTCTTTGAGAGGGAGGAGGTAAGCTCATAAGACTACGAGGTTCAGAAATTTAATAAGTAAATACAAAGCCCCTTCCCAGGAAAAGTAACACAACAGATGAAACATCGACTAACACAGGTACAGTATCATAACTTGATACATATATTTTTTAAATATCCCCATGAAAGGCAATGGACACATTTATTTAACAGTAAGAGTCATATAAGTGAAATGGAATTTTGTAGGAAGAAGTGATCATTAAATAGTGGGCCACCTTCCTCATTCTAGAGCAGGATGGCATATTTATTCAATAGATTATGGATTTTAGACTTCCCTGCATTCAAGTTTCACATAGTTTGAACAAATAGCTCCTCATTCATTGACAAAGAATATGGCAAGCACCCCTTCTTTATTCTTGGTACCAAGCATATGCTGTCGAATAAGGCCCAGGTACCATTTAGAAGTAAAATATATTCAAAGGGAAGTAAAATAGAAATACATATAGACTATGTCCCTCCATTATAGCACTTCTCAGAGCATTTTTCTCTTTCAACACCTGTGCAGGGGCATCCAACTTTTTGGCAATGCAACATTATTTTATTATTTTCAAAGTTCACATGAGCTCAAGAACCACACAATCAAGTTACAATTAAAAAAAATACACCTTATAATGATTTAAGTAAATTTACGATTTGGTGTTATACTACAATCATAGCTAAACTAGGCTAATGCAGCCCACAGGTTAGACACACCTGATAATTTGATAGGAAATTAACAATAAGATTGTAAAGATTTAGAGGAAATGATGTGCTGTATTTCTATATTTTGTACTTCAACTAGCATAAAGCAGAAGCTAATCATTGAAGAAATTGTTAATTAGCAATTCGTAGAATCTACCCCATAAGGGATGCTATACTTTCCTTATAAACTTCTTCTTCAGAGGTCATGTGGCTTCAAGTGATATCAGGTTGAAGTTCACTGCCCTGAACCTCAGGAAAATTCCACACCAAGTCTAGCCCTAGCCTACTCTGTGAATTACAGGAGGGTAGTAATGGAGAGATCAGCTCTTTCTCTGTGGGTATTTATGCAAGTATTCTTTCTATGATTCTACTGAGAATTCTTATAAGCAAGCCAACTCTTTTCAAGGCTTCTAAAATAAAATCATAATGACAGTTGACTATCAATCAATCCTAATGATGACAAGGTACGACTGTACTGGAATGTAGGATTAATTTACTAAAGTCACTTAATTTGGGGACTCTCTTTCCTTTTTTCAAAGCTATAGAGAGGAATCCCTTTCCTTGTTCTGATTCTGTCTTCTAGTGGCCCTAATGTTATGGATCCTTATCCCTAATGACAACAGTTGCAGGACACCAGCTTCTGGTTCTTTCATTATCTTGAGCTCTGTTCTATAGCATACAAGGACCCTTGTGATGACATTAGATTCACTGAGATAATCCAAAAATTCTTCCATCTCAGAATCTTTAACCTAAATTGCATGAAGTAAGCCCCCTTTTCCATGGAATATAACACATTCACAGGTTTCAGGGATTAGGATGTGAACATCTTCAGGAGAGTTGGGGCATCATTCTTCCTACCTCAATACTACTTTATTTTCATAATCGTGACTCTTGAACAACATTTTCCTGTGATGTATCAATTGATTCTTGATATTGACTAGGTTTATGCCTAGATATTTTGAGTTCCTCCATGTGTGTGTGTGTTTATGTGTGTGTGTGTGTGTGTGTTTGTGTGTGTGCAAAAGCTAGAAAAGTTTGGAGCAATTAAGCTACCATAAAGAAGAAATGAGAAGGATATTTAATCTCTATAATGAGATTATGAGGTCAATACTTTTATTCCAATTTTATAAATTAGAATTAATAAAGGTTCCTTCACTTATGTAGATCACAAAGCTAGAACATAACAAACCACATTTGAGGTTGTTGTGACAGAAGGTTCTCAGAACCAATTTAGGAAAAATAGGCAATATTAAGCTGGTAGATGAGCCAAGCGGTTCATTCAAATACTTCTCTGCCCCCTTTGGATCTTCGGACAATTTTTCAGTATCAGTGATTTCATATCTTCTCTTCCCTCCTTATCTCTTTTCTACCCTAGACTCCTAAGCACTCATTTTCTTGGTTGCAAAAAGCAGTTGTTGCAGCCTGGGATGGAAGACGCCACAGGAATACTTGTAAGGAGTATTTATGATCATTCCCTCTGCCTTGTTCTAAATAGCCTCTTGGGAGCCGAGATTTCCCTTTATGCTCATGATAATATTTCCAAAATTTAAGACGAAGAAAAGAAAAGATCAAATTAAGCCTTCAGAATGGCTTCTTCCTTGATGCACCAATGAAGCCAGTGTGCTGACCTCAGTGGTAGTATGCCAGGTCACAGTTTCTGTAGGGTCTTCAGTAGTTATTATAGAGTTCTGACAGCAGACTATTTTTATTTGATAGGATTAATACTTTAAAAAATATTTATTATTTATTTATTTATGAGAGCAAGAGAGAGGGGGAGAGAAAGAGAGGGAGAGAGAGAATGGAACTCTAACCATTTCAAACAAACTCCAGATGCATGTACCACCATGTGCATCTGGTTTATGTGGGTTCTGGGGAACCGAACCTGGATCCTCAGGCTTCACAGGCAAATGCATTAACTGCTACTCCATGTCTCCAGCCCAGGATTAATACTTTTAAATCACAAAAGCTTACACTTTGAGAATAAATGTTTTAAAGATTTGAGACTCAATCCTACCACATGTTTGAATACTACCTTGACAGAAGGAACCATCAGCCTTATGCTTCCTATATGGCAATAGTCTTACCAAACATTCCAAACAGAAACAAGTGTGTCTGACAACATAAAGAACAAGGGAAGTATGAAGCACTGCAGGACTAAGAACTTAGAAGAAGCAACCCACAACTTCAGGCTGGGTCACTGAAGTCACTAGTTACTGAATAGACTACAGGCTCAGGTTTGACTCATGTTTCAGATGGAATCATGTTACATGCTGTGTGGAAAACTGTATTCTGGATTGAGGTGGCGACTTGTCCATTTGTCCTTGACTGTCTATTGATGTCAGTTGGTTGTGAAGGACAAAATGTAACTCAAGCCAAACTGAAGTATCTATTCAAGGGAGTTTGATACTATCTGTGAAAAACAATTCAATGAGTAGACCTCAGTGATTCTTCTCAATTCCAGAAGCAATTTGGGATAGAAAGGGGAAAGAAATAATACCTGAATCCTGAAAACATACAGGTATGAACCCTACGCTATTGTTAGTGTGAATAGATGGCTCCCAATATATTCAGTGTTTTAGTAGTTTGTACTTTGGATCTGAAGCCCCCTGGCTAGAGGATGTGGATTTTAGGTTCAAACCCTAAGGTGTAGCAGTGGAATTAAGATTTTAATCTTAAGATATGCCAAGTGTCTGAGTTCCTCCTGGAGTTCCTGAAGTTTGCTGTGTGGCTTTTGACTTGGCGCTTGGGGCTTCTCTGTGTGTGTGTTTGGACCTGTGAAAGTAGGACCAGCTTCTTCTGCCATTATGGAACTTCCCCTGGTTCTGTAAGTTTCAATAAATTCTTCCTTCTATAACTGCCTGGTCTGGAAGTTCATCTCAGTGAACCTGAAGCTGTCTGTTACAAAGCTCTAGGAGTAGAAACACCAAATACATCAAAGAAGCTACTTCTCACTTGATAAGTACTAGAAATCTGAAGGTAAGCCATGAGTAAAAGCAATCACCTCACCAGAATCATAAATGCTCTGTGTAAATTGTCCCATTTTTGCTCCATTAATCACCAATCATAATGAAATTGTTTGATAAATCAAGTCAGCCACCCTTTTATTTTACTTGATCCATCTGCTTGAAGCAGGGGTCCAAAATCTGATTTTTAGTACAAAAAAGAGCCTATCAATCTGGCTTCTATCCAAGCCACATATTTGCTCTGCAAAGACACAGGGGAAAGAGCAGTGATTATAATGGGTAGGTATAATTTAAGGGTGACTCATGGCTTGCAGACTTTGCCCTACGCACATCCTGTGCAAACCACAAGCTTTTTTAAGTTGATCAGTAGGTCTACAGGTAAGCATAACCATGGAGATAATACTCTGGTATTTAGGCCAAATACCCTAGATCTCTCTGTCCCTAGGAATACATATTGTTGAGGATGACACCACAATAGGAGGGATTAACCAACAAGCACAGGCACTTCAGTTATCTCATATGAAGACAATGTCTGTGTCCTGCTTTGCTCCATGCTGAACAAAGGCACAAGAATAAAGATTCAGAAGACAGAGTGTCCTAATTACTAGTTCAATTACTTGCTGATTACAATTTTTTGTTTCCATTTTCTGTATGCATACATGTGTGTTAGAGTATGTGTGTTGTATACATATATGTATATGCAGATATGCACATGTAGAAGGCAGAGGAAAACTGAAAATACCATTCTCTGTTGCGTAAATGAGGACTTCCTTGAGATGGGGTCTCTCCCTCATCCCAGAACCACTGTTATGAATCAGTGAGCCCCAGTGATTCTCTGGTTTCTGCCTGCCCCACACACCCATGGCCTGGGATTACAAATGTGCATGGCCATATCAATTTTTTTAACCTGGGTTTTGAGTACCCAAGTTCAGGCTGTCTCAGGTCTTCCCAGGCTCATATGAAGCAAGTTGTACTAACTCCTGAGCCATTTTCCCAACCCTTTGTTTTCATTTTAGGGCAAACAAATATTCGTGCAAATAAGTCATCTGGCCAAATAAAGCAAAATTGATGAGAACAAAATTGGTACTTGTTACATATCTATATGGTGGCAGGGCAGTATGCTGACTTATACAAGAACATATCTATGAGGAGACTATATTAGCTTTCAATCAGCATAACAAATACCTGAGATAATCAACTTATATAGGAAAAAGGAATATATTTTGGTTGGTTTTGTGGACTTTAGTCTATGATCTGTTGGTCCCATTGTTTTTAGCCTATAGTAAGTAAGGCAGCACATCAAGACATGAATGCATGATAAAGAAAACTGCTCTCCTCATGATGAGGGAGCAAGAGTGAGGGAGAAAGAGGAGAGAGTGAGAGAGGGAAAGGAAAAAGAGAAAGGGAAGATAAAAGGAAAGAAAGAGGGAAGGGAGAAGGATAGAGAGAACCAATGACCTAATGACCTCCCACTAGACACCACCTCTGAAAGGTTCTACCACCTCAAAATAGTGTCACCCTTAAGACTAAACCTTTAACACATGGGTGTTTGGGGGACACTTAAAATACAAATTATAGCAAAAGATGCCAGTAACCCTGTTAGGGTAAAACCAACATGGCAGCTTAAAAATATTAGGTGAATTGTCTGAGGCCATAGATCCAATGAGCATTCTATCTAATTCTAAAGTTTATAAGCAAGGGTCATTATAATGATCCTAGAGAAAATCTTCCGGTAAATAAAATCAAAGTTCTGGAGTTAAAATGGAAGATTTTTAATTTTTTTATTATTTTATTTATTTATTTATTTATTAGAGACTGAGGGGTGGAGGGAGAGGGAGAGAGAGAGAGAGAATGGGCCCACCAGGGCCCCTAACCACTGCAAATGAACTCCAGATGCATGTGCCATGATATGCACCTGGCTAACATGGGACCTGGAGAATCAAACCTGGGGCCTTAGGCTTCACAGACAAGTGCCTTCACCACTGAGCCATCTCTCCAGGCCAAATGGAACACTTTTAAAAGTCAAGTAGTTGCTATTAATTTATTACAAGCAGTCCAACTCTCTATGAGGTGCCCAAAATCTCAGTGAGCCTGGATAGAAATTAGAGATTCTCTCTTTGATTCAAGCCCTATAATAGGGGCCAGATTCAAAGTCCATTGACTGTGGGCCAGAACAATGTGTTTGGGCTTCTTCTGAGCTCTCTCCCTCAGTAAAATAACACACTCCAAAAGATAGGTTCCACTTACTTACAACTAAAGAATATATTAACTAATGAGGTAGGAACATATCAATGTTAGCTGTTCACTTGAGGTCTTTTCCTACCACTTGTTCAGAGATACTCATTGTCAATTTATGAGTTCTTGCTTTACTGGCAGGTATATTGTTGGTGGGCCACTGAGATAAATGGCGGGAAAAGATGAAGCCTGTTCCTCTCTTGTCCAATAGAATGCATTAATGTCTTCTGAGATTAAGAGAGTGACACAAAGCTGGAGAGATGGCTTAGCAGTTAAGGTGCTTGCCTGCAAAGTCAAAGAATGCTTGTTCGAATCTCCAGGTCCCACACAGCCAGACACCAGTGATGCAACAGTGCAATGTCATACATGTGCACAATGGGGCGCATGCTCTGGAGTTCATTTACAATGACTGAAAGGTCTTGTCTCATCTATTCTCTGTCTCTCTCTTCCTATTTCTCTCTCTGTGTCTCTCTCAAAAATAAAATAAAATAAAATAAATGTTAATTTTTAAAAAAAAGAGTGACACAGTCCTATAGCACTGTTTCTGTTTCTTGATATCAAAGAAGCTCATGCCTGACCACCTTTGACTAACCACCCTTCCTTTTGCCTTAGGAAAAGTGGTGATGGTAGCTGTAATATTATTTACGTATTCATGATAAACAATTTCAAAACGAGGTGAGTATTTTAAGTAAGTAAGTAAGTAAGTAAGTAAGTATTTTAAGCCTTTACTCAACAGTAAGAAAAATGTGGATTAGGATAGGGAAATAAACAATAAGGAAAATCTTTACTTAGATGGGAGTCCAGTAAAATCACAGAACATTTCCAGCAATAAATAAAAGGGGTGGATTTACTGTCTAACTCAGAAAAGCTCACTATGGTCTCCTCTACCTTAAACAAGTGGATAAATTGAAAAAGTAGTCCATAGTGACTGAAAATCAGTTCTGGCCTATGCCCAGGTCACTGAGCCTCAGGTCCCACAGAGGCATCTGTTCAATAATGGTTGACCCTCATTTTCATACATGTATAAAGACACCTGTTATCTAGGTCAGTTAATCAGTACAAGTAAAAAAGAAAAACACCCACATTTTTGCTTGTAGAATGCAAAAAAGAATCCCACATGGAAACTAGGTCTAATAATTAAAAAATATATATTCAACAGAAATGGAAACATGCAAGTTACACTTTGATATCTACTATTTTCTTCTAATTTCACTATTCCCCTATAAGAACAAACAGAACATATATGCAAATTATAATTTCACAAATTGCAAAATTGAGGTTCAAAAACCAGACTTGCCAGGTATGGTGGTACATGCCTTTAATCCCTGTACTCCAGAGGCAGAGGTAAGACGATCTCTGTGAGTTCAAAGCCATCTTGGGACTGCATAGTGAATTCCAGGTCAACTTGAGCTAGAGTGAAACTATGCCTCTAAAAACAAACCAAAAAACAGAAAAAAAGGGCTTAATATCACTAGAAACTGCATCCATTGACTTCCGTGAAGATAACAGACACAAGCTGTGTGGAATGGATTTAAGCTGCCATCTGCCTTGTCTGATATTTTTGAGCTTTTCTTCCTGTGTCTGAACTTCAGATCCTTGTTTGCTGTTGCTTGTGTTAGGTAACCTTTTTGAAATTTCATTAATCCTCCTGAATTTCAGTACCAGCCAGACCCAAGCTCATTTACTTGGGCTTCTGGTCCTAGTAAGTCCCATTTTATTGTTACTCATGTGTCTTACTCGACTCTTTATCTCCATATAATACTTACAGATTGCTCTTGTGGCAGCAGTAAAACACAAACATTACAAACAGGTGTATGCCCTGGAGCTGGTTAGTGGTAATATTATACATCTACCATTTGTTTTTCTATGACCTCAGAGAAGTCACACATATCTCATATTAATTTCAGCTTCTTATCTGTAAAATGGGGATAATAACTATGCTTAATTCCCTTATGGGGATTTGTGAGAGCTGCCAGAGATAAATTTGAGTCCTTATCAGTAATATAGATGATACAGTAAGTATTTGATTCTGCAGCCCAAGATGACTGTGCTAAAATTCTATTTCTTCCTCTTTTGACCATTAGCAAATTCCTCAAACTCTCTGTGCATCCATTTGCTTACCTATAAAATAGCATAGAGCATAAGGCTTGGGAGAATTTAAACCATAATACATTGAAGTACCTGGCACATGGTCAGTAAATTGTAACTATTATAAGTATTGAGTTTTAACATTCATGTCTGGCACAATGCCTGACATATAATAGATGTTTAGCAAATATTTATTTAATGGAAGAGAATAGTCTAGCATCTCCAGTAAGAGGTACCATCCCTAGAGAGACTGGATAGGAGCAGACAAGACAATTAGTTGGGTAAATGAAAATTGATGATGCTGAATTCTTTGTTTCTCTGGAGGGGACACCTTTTTGTTGTAAATGTCAAGCTTCACACACCCTTAGCAAGCTTTGGGTGTCTAGTGTTTTGTCTTTATTAGAAAGAATGGGTATAATGGCTTGGTTTTAGTGAACTGATTTGAAATTTTCTTCTGTGATAGTTTCCAACTAATAAGATCATATTAGGACAAAATTAGAATTGGACACAAAGAAAACCACATCTTGTTAAATGAAATAATCCAGGCACAAACAGACAAATATGGAATAGTCCCACTTATATATGGTGTGTAATAGAATCAAACTCATAAAAGCAGAGTCCCAGCCTCTGTGGTTGTCAGAGGGGAATGATGGGGAAATTACACAATGATGGTCAATGGGTTTGAACCTGCAATTATAGGATGAATAAATCTTTGGGATCTAATGGACTGGAGTGTATAGTGACCAAAGCTAGTAATATTGTATTGAACTTCTGTAAACTATAGGGTAGACTTTCTTTTTTTTTCTTTTTTTTTCTTTTCTTTTCTTCTATTTATTTATTTATTTATTTATTTATTTGTTTGTTTGTTTGTTTGTTTGTTTTTTCGAGGTAGGGTCTCACTCTGGCCCAGGCTGACCTGGAATTAACTATGTAGTCTCAGGGTGGCCTCGAACTCATGGCAATCCTCCTACCTCTGCCTCCCAAGTGCTGGGATTAAAGGTGTGCGCCACCACGCCCGGCGAAGGTAGACTTTCTTTAAGTTACACATCATACAAAAAAGAGTAACTATGGATGAGAATGGTTTTGTTAACTAATTTGATGAACAATTTGATCAGGATAAACATTTCACAATGTGTGATAGCAAATCATCATATTATATGAACTTGAATATATATTTAATTTTGCCAATGAAACATTTTAAAATTTAAGGAAAGAAAAGAAACATACATCTCTCACAGACATCAGTGTATTAAAATTAAAATTAAAGTAGTTTCTAAGAATTTTTAGGTATGAGGTTGCAGCGTCTATGGCCATACCACCCTGAATGCACCTGATCTCTAAGAATTTTTAGGTATGGCAAGAAAGAAGTTACAACAAGGTCCACCTTGATTCCAATGCCCTCAACTAGGAGGCTTCCAGAAAAATTGGGACTTAGCACTGATTTTCCTCGATATGACTCAAGTACTTATTTCTGACTCAGGGATTTCCCCTAAGATGCTTACATCTATGAGTAGAGAGATTGAGCACCCAGAAAGGCTGTTGAAATATACAGTTTGCAACCCACTAGTCCCTGGGCTGTCAGCAAGTGCACAAGTCTGTCCAAAGATTGTCACACCATGATTTGCTGCCAACAGTGACAGTGAGTGAAGTCGCTTGATTTTGGCAATTCAGAGAGCTGCTCAAGGGCCTGGGAGCTAGAATCAACCTGAGGCAAGATGGCATTCTCTGGAATGTTAATCTCCTGACCCACAACACTCCGATTTCTGAATGAACAAATTTATTTTTAACAATGCTTTAATATTTTCCATCCCATTAACCCTACATTTTTTAAATTTTACAAACTGAGTTTATGATTCTTGTGCAGTCTTGAAACGCAGACCACGTCCCACTTAGTCCCATTTGTATATCTCACTTAACTGAATCTCTTAGCATTATCACAGAATGACTGATTTATGTGGTAAACTCACTTATTCACAAAAATCAAGGGCAGGTAACAGCTCTTCCTACAGCTATGACTCTTGGCATAGAAGTCTTCAATAATGTCTTAAAGCCCAGCATTTAATCCCAGAATTTGGGAGGCAGAGGTAGGAGGATCGCCATGAGTTTGAGGCAAACCTGAGACTGCATAGTGAGTTCCGGGTCAGCCTGGGCTAAGGTGAGACACTACCTCAAAAAATAAAACAAAACAAAACAAAATTTCTTTTTTTTTTTTCGAGGTAGGGTCTCACTCTAGTTCAGGCTGACCTGGAATTCATTATGTAGTCTCAGGGTAGCCTCCAACTCATGGAGATCCTCCTACCTCTGCCTCCCGAGTGCTGGAATTAAAGGTGTGTGCCACCATGCCTGGCTTCAAAACAAAATTTCTTAAAGAAGAGCATTGTAGCTGGGCGTGGTGGCACACACCTTTGATCCCAGCACTCAGGAGGCAGAGGTAGGAGGATCACTATGAGTTTGAGGCCACCCTGAGAATACAGAGTGAATTCCAGGTCAGCCTGGGCTAGTGTGAGACCCTACCTAACAAAAAAAAGAGCACTGTAGAAAGACTTTAGATACCACAGTTATAAAGAGTTGAAATTCTTTAGCATGTTACTCTGTTACAGCCCTGAGGAGCCAGAAATAGGCTTTTGAACTTCCAGACACATCTGACTGTCTCCTGCCTACAGGTCGAAGGTTAAATTGATGGATTGGTATTGGCAGTTTCTTTGACAAGTTATCCATCACTTCATTGGCCCACTGATCCTAGCTGCCCCTGAAGCACACCATAGTGCATGGGGAATAATCTTTGATATATGGGTACTATATTAGTGAATGAGCCCAACCTTAACTCTATGTTTGTCCTTCTTGTTTACTCATGGCTTTGATAGGTAAGAAAGTATGGGTAGGTTTTAGGTGAATCACCTAATTCCCATCTGATAGATTCCAGAAGAACAATATCCAGATCTTTCATAGATTGACAGAACTGAACAAAGTCTGGGCAAAAGCTGTGTTACAAAGGCAAGTTGATATATTGCCTTTTCATTGAGGTTGGCAGAAAAAAATGGTCAACTCAAGGCTGACAAAAGGAAAGCTGCACTGTATCCTGTGCTTTTGATATCAAATACTTGATTTATGTATACAAAGTAGGAGTATTGTTTGTTTTTCAGAGAACAAACACATGCACAGTAATATGTACCATCAGGAACCTAGCATCTTAGCACTTCATATAAATTATCACTATTCTTTTAAATGATCCAGCAGAGTTACTCATATCCCCATTTTACATCTATAGAATCTAAAGCATGGAGAGGATTACCTCTCTATAGAGTTAGTCAATATTGGAGCCATAATATGAGTTTATATTGGTCTGATCCAAAAACCCATGCTTTAGTCATTATATCCCAGTGCTTTCTTACATCACGCTACTGAGTTATCTGTTTAAAGAGCATGACTCCAATATCAGCATCTCAAAATAACTATTCGTAGGAATAACAAGGAACCCAAAGCCTGAAGAGATGACTTAGTGGTTAAGGTGCTTGCCTGCGAAGCCTAATGACTCAGGTTCAATTCCCCAGCATCCACATAAAGCCAGATGCAAACAGTGATGCATGCCTCTGGAGTTTGCTTGTAGCAGCTAGAGGTCCTGGCACACACATTCTTTCTCTCTCTTTCTCTCCCCCCTCTCTGTCTTTCTTCTTTTTTCTCTCTCTGCTTACAAATAAATAAATAAATAAATAAATAAATAAATAAATAAATAAATTTTAAAAATAAAAAAGAACACAAATTTAGAGAGTAGGAAAATGACAGTGACAGTGGAAAGGCTCCATGGAGGAGGTTATCATTAAGCTAGACCTCCAAAAGGGTAGGCAGAATGTTCACAGAAAGACCTGAAAGAAGAGAATAGTGCTGAAAGTGGATACAATGTGAATAGGAAACTGTAGCTTTGGAGTGTGAAAGAGATGGGTTTAGAACCACTACAGTGACATTTAATGCCCTGTTCCTTTCTGTTACTAGTAATTTTTTAATTAATATCCTTTCCCATTTACCTGTCCAGTAGGCTGATGCCAGCTTGTACTAACTTTCAGTGACCAATCATGCTTATGTCTTAACAACTCTGAGTTCAGTGACTTCTCATATATAGCTTGAAAGGATTATAATAATTATTTACTTGATGGAATGTGGCAAATATTAGAAATCACTCTTGTTTGTTTGATTTTTATTTTTCTGTCTATGAAGATGGTTGTCATGAATCAGTACTAGCACACCCTTGCACAAACTCTATAGTACTGGGTACAGGGCATCTGCATTACTTTGCAAAAGCTCTGTATTAATTCCTTATATTATCATTCATAAGACATCTGGGGAATCTGATCTAAATTTAGGTGTGCATCAAAATCATTGAAAGTAACCCTGCTAATATGTATAGTCCTAGATCTTTGAACTCAAATTCTAATTCAGTGACTCTGGAGTAGTACCATGGAAACTTTATTTTAACAAAATCACTCCCCACTACCTCGCCACCATTGTTTTGGAAGTGATCTAGGATTTGTCTTAATTTCAAGTATACAGGCTTATGCAGGGACTGCAGGAAAGGGGGAGTCTAAGGCCATAACAGGTGCAGAGAACTGAGTGTTATGGTGAATGTAATGCACAGGGTTCATGTGCTTAAATACTTGATTCTAAGTTGCTGGTACTATGTTGGAATGTTTGGAAACCTTTAGTAGGTAAAGCATAGCTGGAGGAAGTGAGTCACTGGGAGGCAAGCATTGGGGGTTATACCCAACCTCCTGCTTACAGTCCAAGCTCTTTGCTTTCTGATCAGCTGAGATATGAGCAAGTCATTGCCACAAGCTTCTCTAACCTCAGACCATGCCACTTCAGGCCATATGCTTCCCCCATCATGTTGTACTGGTCCCTATGAACAGTGAGCCCTAATCAATCTCTCATTTTAGTTGCCAATATCAGGTACTTTGTTACAGTGATGAGGAAAAAAGTACAGCGAGAAATTAATGACAAACCCATTTTCCCAAGGTTTTCTGTTTTACCACGGGAAAAGCAATTGCCTAAGCAGCTGAAGAGAAAGCTTTCATCATGAAACAGGATACCACCATATATTGTTGGTTTGGGGGCCTCATTCTGCACACCTCTGGGCTCTGTGGTTTCTATATACTTTCAGTTTTGAGCCTCTGAACCAGCCATCTATAACAGCATAGGGAAATTTCCTAAAGTGTCCTATTACCATAAACCTGTTGAAAGCTAAGGTTCTTGACTAGACATTGAGGGTTTATCAATTAGAAGACATAAAAGTTTTCAAGTTAAATATTAGTGTGGTTTATATTACACGTGCCCATGCTCCTGTAAGCAACCTTAATGGAATTCATTGAGTAACCCCCAAAAAGCCATGAAAGCAGGAGGAAGACTAGATAGGGAAGAAGAAATGGATCATCAAGAGGAGGAGGGGCACAAGAGAGGGTAATAGTGATAAATATTATCAAAATACATTAGGTTCATGTATGATATTGCCATAATGAAGCTCATTATTATGTATGTAAACAAATACCAACAAAACCATTTTAAAATCAGCGTGGTTGACACTGCCGTGTCAAGAAGGACTCTGATCTTTCTGCAGAGGGAAGATCCTGGGAGAGGCAGTTTGCATGGCTGGAAACCAAACTGGAGGCTGAACTATGTGACTGTGGACCAGAGCATACCTCAGATATGTGCTAAAAAAGGGTATAGGAATCCAAACTGAGAGATCTCCAATGCCCAAAATTTCTCTCTCCTAGCTACTGTACAAAGAAGCAAGTAAGTGATCAGAACATGGGACTGAACAAGAACTTGGAAGATGGATCCTGTCTGAATCCTCCAGCTCATAGAATACCTCAGAGCTCCAGCTCCAGAGATGGCCTATCGGACCTCAAAACTGAGTAATCTTCAGTGTTCATTACCCCTCACAGCTGCTATTGCCTTGTGGAGCAAGGGATCCATTGACACCCCAGCAATGGTGGTGGGTGTGGAACATGATGTAGTATGTGGATAGAGCAGCACACCCTCAACTGCACAGATTGAAAGGCAGTCAGAGAATCTGAGTCAAAAAGATCCTACCCTGCATATCGCAAGGGTCAACTGCACAAATCACAAGAACTTTGGAAAGAAACTTTGTGCATATCCCCATCTCCATCTCTTATAGGGATCAACACATGCGATGAGCACATGTAACCGCACCTTCAGCTAACAACCCTGCTGTTACTGCAGTAAGATTTCCCCTTGAATATAAATCCAAGCAATTGGCCTTTAATTCCAGTACTTGAGAAGCTATCCTGAGAATGTTTGAAGCTATCCTGAGACTACATACTGAATTCAAGGTCAGCCAAGGTTAGAGCTAGACCCTACCTCAGAAAACAAAACAAAACAAAATAAATATAAAACCAAGGGCTGGAGAGATTGCTCAATGGCTAAGGCACTTAAGGTAAAGTCAAAGGACCCAAGTTCAATTCTCCAAGTCCAATGTAAGCCAGATACACAAGGTGGTGCATGCATCTGGAATTAATTTGCAGTGGCTGGAAGCCCTGGCATGCCCATTCTCCCCTCTCTCTATAAATAAATAAATAAATAAATAAATAAATAAATAAATAAATAAATAAACAAACCAACCAAGTAAAGAAAACCTGCAAGGAAGTCTCATGTTGAATAAAATAAAGAAAAAACAGTGACAAAAAGCTGTAAAACTAAAAACCAGAGAATACATACATTCCAATAGATGCACAAAACACACAGAAGAAACTAAAAAACAAAATAATACATGAGAAATCATTCTACCACAAACTAATAGCACACTCAATACCAGAAAACAAAGATGATAAAGATAGTTGATATGCAAAAAAAATTTTAGAATGTACTTTAAAAAAGTATCAATGGAAGAGAGAGTGATACTCAATAGGAAGGAGAGGGTACAAGAGAAGTTAATGGAGGTAAATATAATCATACATAATACACAAGTATGAAAGTTTCATAATATACACCATTATGTATAATTAATATAAGCCAGTAAAATTAATTATTGTTTAAAACCATCAACCACAAAATAGAAGACTCAAATAGATAAGAAATTTAATTCAGGTTTTAAACTAAAAAGTAACAAAATAGATTAGGTAATCAATAAATTTAATGAAAAGTTTTAAAATGTAGAGGAAAAAACTTAGCAAGGAAATTGAGACCCTGTAAAATAACTATTACTTTTCTTCTTGCTATGATAAAATACCTGGCAAAAGCAACTTAAGGATGGAAAGATTTATTTTGTCTCACAATTTAAAGGAATACAGCCCATCATGGTGGTAAAGCCCAAAGTTCCATAGTCTTCCATGTTTGTCTTGCAAAACAGTGCCAAAGATCTATCAAACATTGTCACAACAGTCTCTTGGAAGCTGGTCACACTATGCACACAGTGAGGATTCAGAGAGCATTAAATGCTGGTGCTCAGCTTTCTTTCTCCAATTTATGCATGCCCGGACCTCAGTCCATGAATGGCATTGCCTAGATTTGGGGTAGGTCTTCCCACCTCAGTTAACCCAATCTAGAACATGCCTCATGAAAATACCCAAAGATTTGTTTCCATTGTTAAGTTGACAACTGAGAATAATCATCAAAAGTACACCTCTTACTAACTTGATATTTAATCATATTAGTCTTTTAATTAAAAATTACTTTTAAGCCATAACCTTCCACCTTTTGTCCCCATAGGCTCATAGCCATCAATGCATTCTGTCCAATTGCAAAAGTCCAAATAGTCTTAACTGTTTCAACTCTGTTCAAACCTGTAGTGTGGTCTCTTCTAAGACTCAGGAAAACTCTTAATGGTGTGCTATTATCACATCAGAATAAAGTTATAAGCCTCCACTGAATGAGAGCAGAGAGTAAATACTACCATTCCACAAAGAATGATAGCAATGAAATATTGGACTAAATCAAGACCAAATCCCAGAAGGGCAAACACCAAATTCTATAGCTCTATATCCAGCATCTGTGGTTCATGATGGAACCATCTGGGCTCTAAAGGGCTTGGATAGCCCTACTCTCCACCAGCTCTGGTGTCTGCAACACAAATAGCATCTACCTTAGGTCAGCTCTACTCCTTGCATGCAGTTTTCCTCA
Organism: Orientallactaga sibirica; assembly: GCA_036365145.1. Classification (NCBI taxonomy): domain Eukaryota; kingdom Metazoa; phylum Chordata; class Mammalia; order Rodentia; family Dipodidae; genus Orientallactaga; species Orientallactaga sibirica. The sequence goes on from JAEOAD010000057.1 coordinate 8,244,470, forward strand.
GCAGATATCCCATAGTTATGGCATCATTAACATCTCTGGGATTCGACTGCAATTTAGGAAATCAACTGTCAAGGAAGTAGACCGCAGTCTTATATTTTATAAAACAGACAAACCAAAACTAGTTAGAAGAAATAAAGAAGGCCACTACATATTAATAAAGAGAACAATTAATCAAGAAGTTATTTTAAATAACTTTTGTAACTATTGTAAATATTTTTGAACCAAATATGTTTTAAAATTTTTTTAATTTATTTGAGAAAGAGGGAGAGGGAGAGAGAGAGAGAAAAAATGGGCATGCCAGGGCCTTCAGACATGGCAAACAAACTCCAGACGCATGTGCCACCTCGTGCATATGGCTTACATGGATCCTAGGAAATCGAACCTGGGTCCTTTGGCTTTGTAGGCAAGTGCCTTAACTACCAAGCCATCTCTCTAGTCCTTTTATTTTTTTTCCAAATCTTAATACTCAGGTTTCTCTTCAGATTATATAAATATTTTGCCTTTTAGTAAATCTTGGGGCCTCTAATTTCATGAAACAGTTATAGCAAAATATAAAAGGACATCATTCCTGAACACAATAATGGTGGGAGACTTTAATGTCCCATTTTCACATTCCAATATATCTTCAAACTAAAAATCAGCAAACAAACTTCAGAGCTAAATTATACCATATATTAACTATATGTAATAGATGTCTATAGAACATTCCACCCAACACACTTTTCTCAGTGGGGCATGCAACCTTCTCTGATTGTATTATAGGCCAGAGTATTACTTAACAAATACAAGCAAATGAAACAGCCCATTACATCATTTTAAGAATCCTCTAAGCCTTTCATCCAGGAATGCAAGGTTAGTTCACCATGTGTAAATCAATAAATATAATACTTTGAATTAATGGACTTCAAGATAGAAATATGAGCATCTCAACAGATGAAGAACATGCATTTGACAAAGTTTAATATGCCTTTATGATAAAAGTCCTGAAGAAATTAAGAATAGATGGAACATACCTCAACATAATGCATGCAAAACTAGAGCCAACATTATACTAAATAGGGGAAAACTGAGAACATTTCCTTGGAAATCTAGAATGACATAACGGTACCCAATCTCTGTGCTCTTACAAAATATACTGTTTGGAGACCTACCTACAGCAACAAGATAAGAAAAATTGTACAAAAAGGATAAAAGTAGAAAAGGAAAAAGTTTAAATATCCCTATTTTATGACATTATTCTATATTCAAATGACTTCATAGAATCCACCAGGAAAAATTTTGATTGGATAAACATTTAAGTAAAGTTGCAGAATACAAAATACACATACAAAATTAGTAGTTGTTAGTTGTACAAATAATGACTTTTTAAATTTTTATTTTATTTTTTAGTATACACGCATATACAGATGATTGGTTTTCATTATGGCATTTTTCATACGTTTTTTTGTTTGTTTGTTTTGCTTCCCATCTTCTTCACCCTCCCCCTTTTGTAACCTCTACCTCCATATACATACCCAGTCTTTCTTTCACATTCATGTCACATGTGACTTTTTCTCCTTTCTCTTTTGTTCCATACCTCTTCCCTTTCCATGGTGGTTAATCTAGCTTCATAGCCTATACCTCTTTTCAACACCCATTACTTACATACACACAGTCAAAGTTAGGATCTGCATATGAGGGAGAACAAACAGGTTTTGTCTTTCTGGGTCTGAATTACATCCCATGCTATATTCTTTTCCAGTTTTACTTTCCTGCAAATTTCAAGCTTTCATTTTTCTTTATAGCTGAATAAGATCCTATTGTGTATATATACCACATTTTTATTATCCAATCATCAGTTGATAGACATTTTGGTGGTTTAAATTTAAAATGTCCCCCATAGCTTCATGTTCATATATGTAATACCAAGGTAGTGGCACTGTTTGGAAAGTTTCTGGAGTGTGGAGCTTTTGAGACAGGTTTTGCTGGGTAAAGTATGTCACCAGGGTCTGGCTGTATAGTGTTGCAGCCCAGCCATGCTTGTAGCATTCAGCTTATTATTGCTACTTTCTCTCCAATGATGAGAAGACATGATGGCCTGCTGTCTATTTTTGCCATGTGTTCTCCACCATAATGAAACTTCTCCTTGAAACTGTAAGCCATAAATAAACCCTTTACTTCCATAAGCTGCTTCCTATCTGGTGTTTTGTCCCAGCAATGAGAAAGTACTATAGACATCTAAGCTAATACTATTTCCATACTGTTGCGAATAGAGGAGCAATGAACATGGATGAATAGGATATGGAGTCCTTTTGGTATTGGATTATATATGGTAGTTCAAATTTTAGAGCCCTATGCACTGATTTCCATAGTGGCTATGCCAGTTTATATTCCCATCAACAGTGAATAACTAGCCCCATTTCTCCACATCCACACCAGCACTTGCTACCATTAGTTTCTTGATGATAGACATTCCTACTGGTTTTAATTTACATTTCACTGATAGCTAAGGATGTTGAACATTTATTAAAATATTTGTTGGACATCAGTACTTCTTTTCTTGGGAACTGCCAGCTCATTAACCCATTTGTTGACTGGTAGTTTTATATTTTGGTGTTTAAGTTGCTTTATTTCTTCATATATCCTTGCTATCAACACCTGTCTACATGTAGCTAGTAAGTATTTTCTCTTATTTTCAGGATTTCTGTTCATTCTGCTGATAGTTTCCTCTGCTGTACAGAAACTTTTGAATTTAACATGGTGTCATTTGTTGATTCTGTGGACTATTTCCTCACCTTTCATAAAAAGCAATTGTGAATGGATCAAAGATGTAATTTAAAATATGAAATGCTAAAATTAGAGAAAAACATAAGAAAAATACCTCAGGATGGAAGTATAGGCATGAACTTTCTGAAGAGAACTTCAATAGCATTATAAATGGGTTCAAGAAATAACAAATCAGACTAAATTAAATTAAAAGTCTTTGTAGAGAAAAGAAACTATAGGCAATATGAACAGACAGCCCACAGAATGGAAAGAAAATCTTTGTTGACTATATTTCAGACAAGGGGATAATATCTAGTATATAAAGAACTTCAGGACTGTAGAGATTGCTTAGTGGTTAAGGCACTTGCCTGAAAAGCCAATTTAGGTTTAATTCCCCATAACCCATATAGGCCAGATGAACAGGTTGGCGTATGCATCTGGAGTTTGTTTGCAATAGCTGGAGGGTCTGGAGTGCCCATTCTCTCTCTCTCTCTTTCTCTCTCTCTCTCTGCCTCTTTCTCTCTCCCTCAAATTAAATAATATATAAAAACATTAAATTACCAAAATATTAAATTATAAAATTCATAATAAAATATAAAAAAGAACTGCAAAAGTTAGATACAAAAAAAACCCTGCTAATCAAAAAGTGGCTTGATGAAATGAACAAATGGGTCTCAAAAGAGCAAATAAAAATGGCCAATACATATTTTAAAAAGTTTTTAACATCCTTAGATATCAGTGAAATGTAAATTAAAATTGCTTTGAGATTCCATCTTATCCCAGTTAGACTATCATGAAGAAAACCAATGAGCCAGACAGGGTGGCGAACACCTTTAATCCTAGCACTCGGAAGGCAGTGGTAGGAGGATCACTGTGAGTTTGAGGCCAGCCTGTAAATACAGAGTTTCAGGTCAGCCTGGGTTAGAGTGAGACTCTAACTCACAAAAAATGGGAAAAAAAAAAAAAAAGAAAACCAATGAGAATAAATGTTGGCATGGATGTGGATAAAGAGGATCCCTTATTCACTGGTGATGAGTATATAAATTGGTGAACTGTTGTAGCCACTATTGCAATTACTTTGAATGACTTTGAATTTTTCTCAAAATCCTAAACTTTTAACTACTATATGACTTGTTATACCACTCCTGGGCATATACCCAAAGACTCTCTATCCTCCAACAGAGACATCTACTCATCCATGTGCACTGCTGCTCTATTTACAATAGTTTGGAAATGTAATCAGCCTAGTTGTTCATCAATGAGTGAAAGAATAATGAACATGTGTCACATAGGCACAATGAAATTTTATTCACCCATAAAGAAAAATGAAGTGAAATTTTCAGAAAAAATGAATGGAACTAGAAAATAGTATACTAAGTAAAGTAACCCAGGTGCAGAAAAGCAAATACCACATGAATTCTGTCATAAACTGGTTCTTAGCTACTAATTTTATGAATGTGTATTTATGTGGGAGTTAGTTGGGATAGAAGCTAAGAGACTAGAAAGGAACCTATGAGATGCGTAAAAAGAGGATTTAGAAGAGGGTCATTATGAGGGAAATAGATGACATGAGATATGAGGGTGGAAGAGGCAGTGCTGGAGACATTGAAGTACAGCAGGATAAGGGGCAGAGAAATGAGGGAGATGAGTAGATGGCAGAGTGGATTCACCAAAACTAAGTGTTATGAAACTGCCTTAAGAAATTTGTTACTTTGTATACTACTTAAAGGTATAATTAAAAATAAAATCAAATAAAAATGCTTTCAAAATCTGATTATACCAAACATGGGATGGAAAGCAGAAGAACAAAATACACAGAGTAAAAGAGAGCTTACCAATTATGCACAGGTGTTTTTTTTTTCCTAGTCATCACCCTCCCTCCTGATATTATGTGCATGCATGATATGCTAGAGAAAACTACTAGAAAAATAACAGCATAGGGAAGAATAAGGTAGAGTGCTGGAAAAGAGATGGGTTTAGAGAGTGTAACAGAGAGTTTAAAAGGCAGTGTGATATGGTAGATCAATGAGCAGGCTCTGGCATCAAACTGCCTAGTTTCTTTATTTTTATTTTTATTCATTTACTTACAAGCAGAGAGAGAAGAAAGAGAGAATGGACATGCTAGGGCCTTCCAATACTGCAAACAGATTCCAGATGCATGCACTTTGTGCATCTGGCTCCACATGGACACTGGGGAATTGGGTTGTCAGGCTCTGCAGGCAAGTGCCCCAAACACTAAGCAATCACTCCAGTTCCTTCAAATTGCATAGTTTCTATAGCTGTCCTTACACTTATTCATTAAATGAGGCTATTATTAGGAACCATGTCCTGGGATTGGCATGAAAAATAAATGACTTCATATTTATAATGTGCTTAGACTAGTGCCTGGCATGTAAGAAACATTATCTGTAGGATGTTTTTAAACCAAATTGATCAGTCAGAAAAGAAAATATTCTTGGGGTCTATGAGGCCAGATACTGTTTTCATTATGTTATGTTATATTGTGCTCAGTGGGGGGGGAGAAAAACAGTTGGTGCATGCCACAGTGAATTTCTGTCCTCCACCAAACACTCACCTGCCTAGGAGTGGTAGTCATTGTAGTGCTCTCATGTGACCACTGTGAAAGCTTTCCTGCCACAGGTGACATATGGGAATAGGAAACATACACAACCTTTCTATGTGGGTACATGAACTATTTTTCTGAAAGGTTCCTGATTAATTTATTATTCAATGTAGAAATAAATGCATTCATCCAAGCTTATTCGGTGTTGCCCTAAACACAAAGTTTCACTGCTTTTTCCCTTCACAGTTTATGACTCTACTGACATATTTTTAGACTATCTTTCTCTCATTCCCTAGATATCTGCTTTCCCCAATTCTGGCATGTGCTAGTAGCACTAATTTTTGACTACAGAAATACAGAGTATGCATATAAGCAGGCATGAACCAAGGAGAGCACATAGCTCATTATATACCAAGACCTACGTAAAACATATGGGAAGTCCATTAGTTTTGCTTGGAAGGACAAACTAGAGACTTTATTGTGTTTTCTTGGAATTTTAATGCATCAGTACATGAATGGGAACATAGCATGCATAAATCTGCTTTGAGAAAAAAATATATACTGTCAATAACGTAGATTAGATATAAAGAACTTGCTAAGCTAGGCAGTGTAGCACATACCAGCTCTGGGTATTTTGGGGTTAGAAAAAGAATAAGTTCAAGGCCAAACTGGGATATATAGCAAGATCCTTTTAAAAAAAAATTCCGAGAAGAGGAAATAAAGAATATGATTGTTTTTTGGGTGAAACAGAGAGAAACAGAAAGACTGTCTTTGTTCACACTTAATCTTGAAATAGGGTCTACTGGAATAGTTCTGATAAAGTCCCTCCCTATAAAGGAAATAAATATTCCTTCAATATTTCTTCCTATAAGTATAATAACTGAGAATGCCCATAGAAGTAGCTTGAAATTATCACAAATGTCCCTGGGGATAAAGAGTTGCAGGCTGTGACCCTCTTATTGACAAAGATTACAAGGGAAATGTTTCACAGGAGAGGCAGAGAGAGAGCAAGCACCTTACCCTGTGGCCAGTTTATCCTTTTGTCTTTAAACTATCTGTCTTATTTAAGATGGTCAGGTCCAAGTAAGATTAGATTACAGCAAGGAAATAGGATTCTTTTAAGTAGATAATACAAAACATGTCTAAAGAAACTCAATGGTAATTGCATTATCTCTGGCACACTGTCAGGGAATTATCTGCATTGTTTTAGGTGGTGGATGGATGCCAAAAACGTATTTAGAATGCAAACCCTGTTGTGCCAGTCAATCAGACTTTGGTTACCAATGAATTAACCAGCTGGAAGTCTTCATATTCATAATTCCAGTCACCTTCCTTTTCCAACGGTTACAAGAGCTGAATGCAATTAACAAGTGACAGCTTGAACAGGCAGCAAAAGTCCCTGTGATGATAATGTCTTTTACCTCTTCTCCACACCCAGTTCAGGCTATTTGGAAATGTCACACATAGGAACAGTGTTCCATCATGTGCACACTTCAAGCACTTCTGAGAATTGTCAATAATTCTGCTTTCATGATGCATTAACGTGTGTATCATAACATGCTCAGCCTGTACTAAATTAGGGTGAAAACATTTTTAATGATTTTGCTTCCTCTATGTGCACTCCTTTTGCTGGCAACTGTCTGGAAAGCCCAGGAGAGTTATCAGAATTACTTATACCAGGGCCTCGTCTTAGCAACTACATGACATTAGCCCTGGGTTGGTTTGAATGTGAATGTATGTCCCCCACAGACTCGGGTATTTTATTAAGTTTTTAACTTGGACCACCAGCTGCCTGGCTGGAGGAGTTGTCATTGGGGGGGGGATGGATCCTGGAGTCCATCCCTAAGGTATCACTGGGGGTGAATCAGAATTCCAGCCCAAAGGTGTGAGAGAGCAAGTCTGTGCTCTTTTGTGTGTGCTAATGCTAGTGTTTGCTTGCTGCAGTTTTTTTTCCTCTTCTTGGATGTATGGAAATAAGCAGCTTCTCCCACCATTGATGGAATGACCCCTTGGACCTGTAAGCTGAAATAACTTCCATTCCTCCCATGAAACTGGGTTTGGTTTGGATGTTCATGCTAGAACATGAAGCTGTCTACAACAAGCCCTAATCAACATTTCATTGACTAGAGCCTAATAAATGGCAGAAATATCAATGCTATAGAAAAACTAGAGCTGGGATTCTCTAATTTTAGCAATTCACAGTGTGACTAATCTGCCAAACTTTAAAATGTATTTCTTGGTCTAGGTACATGGCTCAGTGGTTTGCTTACAAAGCCTGGTAGACCAGGTTCGATTCCCCAGTACCCAAATAAAGCCCAACACAAAAAGTGATACATGCATATAGAGTTCTTTTTGCTGAGAAATAAGCCCTGGGATGCTGAGGTAGTTTGAATATAAATGTATGCCCCCCTTAGCCTTAGGGATTTTTTGATTAAGATTAGAGCATGCCCTTGGATTCTGTAAGCCTGAAATTAAACACTTTCCTTCCCATAAGCTGCTTCTGGTTGGTTGTTTGTCTCAACAATTAAATGTAACTGCAATGAATGCCCACACACAACATATGTACTTACTCACAAACACACATGCATGCAAATATATTAATATACATATAAAACTATAAAAATTAAAATGTATTTCCCTGTCCTTCATTGTATGAGAAACCATTATAATGGATAGTAACAAAAGAAAGAGGGGTGTTCTGGTAAAACCATAGTTATAATATTTAAGTCATTGTAGAAAGAGTAGTGTTTTCCTTGCCTTTTTCTATTCATGACTAGCTCTTTTGAATTAGGGAACAATTTGGTTGAGAACACCACCAGAAAGAGATGAACAGTTTTCTCATTATCAGATGGCAATACCTTGACCTTCATGCAAAATTAGTCCCTGAACATCACTTATTTTACCTTCTAAAAATCACTTAATGGGGACAGAGAGATAGCACAGTTGATAAAGTACATGCCTTACAAGCATGCGGACTTGAGTTTGATCTCTAGTGCCCATGAAAAACTTTTAGGCATGGTGGAGTGTGCATATAATCCCAGCACTGGTGAGGCAGAGAAGGTAGATCATTGAGGCTCACTTGCCACCCACTACTTATTGTTGTTCATTTGCACTTACATCATTAGTACAATCTTCATGCCAAAATTTCTTTGGAGAAATATTTATTAAGGCACATTTTTACTTTGTGAGAGTTTATTTAATTAAAGACAGAACTCTGACTCATATTGATCTGGTCATATGTAAACTGCATTGATTCCAATCTTTTGAAAGCAAATGAATGCCTTGTAAATTTTTAGGTACTCCATGAGACCCTCTGACACAGATGCTGAATAAAACATCTATGCCAATCTGGGAATTAAATATAAGTACATCTTAATTTCTCCTGCATAAAGAAGCTAAGGCAATGGCTCAGTGGGTAAGCACACTTGTCACAAGCATAAAGGCCTGAATGGACTTGAGATTGCCTGGGTTTGATTGTCCAGGACCCATGGTAGATATCTAGAATTCCAGCCTTGTGGGGATCATAATTCAAAGAATCACTGAGGTTTGTAAAAACTACAGCTCTGTTTTCAGAGACAGAATTGGATGAGTGATAGACGAAGAAACCTGAAGTTCTGTTCTGGCCTTTGAGTACCTGAGGGCACATCTGCAAACACATATATATCTATAAATCACACACACACACCATACCAAACATAATTCACATGCCAAAAAAAGCTAAAATATCACTAGATTTTCTAGTAGTTTTTAATGGCATTCCATTTTGGAGATCACTAATCTAATTTAGAACTCTCCTCATCACAATATAGACATACACCTTATAAAATGCATAAGTCATGTGTGGCACATTATCTACAATATGGGTCGAATATGGTATTGGGCAATATCCTGGCTACTTCTAAAAACCCAAAATACCTTACAGTCTCTTTGATTCCTAATAGGCATTTAAGATGGAGAGGGGGAGGGGATATTATGGAGAGTATAGTTGTGAAGGGGAAAGTGGGAGGAGGGAATTAGCATGGTTTATTTTATATCATTACAGAAGTTGTCAATAAAAAAGGAATAAAAAATGTAAAAGTGACTAAATAAAAAAGGCAAGTTGAAGGTTAGGAAAATGGATCCGTGGTTAAAGGCAAAGCCTGCAGGCCCAAGTTTGATTCCCCATTACCCACACAAAGCCAGATGCACAAAGTGGCACATGCATCTGGAATTCATTTGCAGTGACAAGAGGCCCTGTTGTATCCATTTTTCTCCCTCTCTTTTTTGTCTCTCCCCACAAATAAATAAAATATTTTTAAAAAAGCAAGCTGACTTTATTACTCACTTGATAAAAGATAGAAAATGCAAATTATGCTAGAAATAACATGAACTTCAGGCAGACTCAGTCCAACATGTCTATGGCAACACCTGACTACTGCAATTTCCAGGTGTTCAGATCTATACACCATAGGTAATAGCTGAGCAGCACTAATGGCTTCATGGTGATATCTACTTAAGTTCAAAGTAAAATATCTACTCAGAAACCAATAATTTCATGGACTGCTGAGAAACCAATTACAGAACTATAATTAGAAACTATAAACAGAAAGTCTTATTGTACTTAGTGTTGTGTGGCAGAAAATGGTAGGAACAGTAGCTAATGGCAAAGGTGCACTGAAGACATGAATGGCTTAATCTACTTCACCTTCATCTGAGAGATACTGGAATTGGGTAGAGTAAATGGGAATGTTAGTTGCCATTAGATAGATAATTGAAAACTTGGGAAGAAATGCTGGACAATAGTATCCCCAGAAGGAAAACCTTTAGAGATAGGCCCACAGGCAGGCTTATTAGAAACTGGCTCTTGACTTTTGCCTCAGCTAGCAACACATGGCCTGACTTGTGGCAGCCTGGTAGATGGCCTGATGGGAACCAGAAAGACAAGGATAGGGAAGTCAAGATATTGAGAATTTGGCTTATCTCAGCCAAGAAATAGATAACACAGAGACAGAGCTGTGTCCCTTGCTTATTTAAGTTTTGTTTTTGGGATTGGTCCCCACAAAGGTTACCCCATTTTCTAAGTATTCTGAACTTTTATGGGTTCTTGGGCAAAACTCTGACATTGACAACATTTGATTTTAGTGTCCCTTGCTGTCCTTTAAACTTCTGTTACTCCTTTCTTGATACGTTGACTCCTACATAAGCTCACATGTTGTTCCCTAAAGGCCAAATCTTGTTGGCTGTATATTAATCTTCAGTTAGGTATGTTGATTAATTTGTGAATTTTCTAGCAAAGGCTTACATTATTATATTTGCCAGGGGAATAATTTATATATTTTTCATATTTATAAGGCATTACTAAAGGCTAGAAAGTACCTTGGAGATGAGAGAATGAAACAATAGTGAAATTTCAAATATTATGATTGAAAAAGAAAGAAAAAATCTTAAAATCATATGAACTACCCAATAATTTGAATGACACTGCCTAGTATCCTTAAGGCCAACTCTGTTTTAAGCAGAGAATTTGTACTTTATTGTACATACACTTTACAGAAAACACTATTATTTTATTTCCTCAGCCAACATTTGATCATTATATATATATACATATGTGTGTGTGTGTATCACATTTAATACAATAGTCACTTGTGTCTTGCTCTTATAATCCTCCCTACCAGCAAATGAGTAAATTAAAACCCAAACAAGTTAAAAAATTGAGTGAGCACATACAGATGGATAATAACTGGCATGACTAGCACTGGAACCCAAGTGGTTTCTGAAATATACATCATGAAAACTGACTTCCTTTGCATACTGGGAATTAGAGAGAAGTGAATAGTAATTGTAAGTGTTGTTGACATCAAGTCACTAAGAGTGAAAAAGAAAGAGTGACCCCTGGGCTCCTGAAATATCATGTGTCATTTGGCCACCAGTTGTTTTTAAAGGCCCCAATGATTTGGGGCACGGACAGAGCTCTTCCATTCTAAGAACACTCGGGACATTGCCTTTGCTACTATCTTGGAATGTAGTAGGAGGGCAGGAGTCCAGGAGAGCTCTGCAACAATCATCAACACACTACCCAGCTTTCCTATCATCAGAAACAATGAAAAGTTCGCATTTTTTCCTTTTTATTCTCTAATGTTCATTCACCTGTGGTTGCATCTACCAAAGCTAACCTCCAGCCAAGGGATGTCAATTTTTCTAGTGTTTAATGAAAGCTATTGATTTCAAGGCTCATAACATTCTGGAGGATCCCTATTGTCAACAATGGATCATTAACTCTTCACACAGCTAGTAAGGGACTGTTGGATTAAATTTCACATTAAATATGCAGAGGCCAAAGACTTTGAAATAAGCAACAAGATGACGATCTCAAGTTTATGATAGTTGTTGAAAGGGCTGCTCCACTGCTGTTGGAAGAAATGAGCCAATTCGTTTCAGGCCAGATGCTGGAGAGAACTTCCTACACCTTTTGACTAAAACAGACATGCTTGAGGAGTCTTTTCTGTCTAAGGCCCATCTAAGCCAATAATACATTCTATCTTTGCCAGTCTATTAAAAACCGGGACAGAGCTACCAAAAGTGTAAAGCAGCTTTTCATGGAGAGGAAAATAAAGTAGGAGATGAAAGAACATACAACCCAAATTTAAAATAGAAATTAAGGATTACTTTCACATCGGTTTCTACAACTAGAATTCATTGACAAAATAGCAAGCAAGGGTAGGTAACATATTCCTCCAGTGCTGACATAAGGATCCCTAAAACTTCTTTCCTTAGAAACAGATTCATTATTTCGGCCTTAAGCCTATGGTAACTATCTGTATACAAGATTCTTATGTTTTGGGGGTATGGTGGTAATAAATTAATGATATTCTAAAACATTTCTGGAAACCACTTTTGCTGCTTAATTATAGTGTTAGTGCTTACTATGTCAGAATATTTTGATGAAGCCAAATAGGTATTATATTTAAACTCCCATCCTACAGTCTCCTCTGCAGTGGCCCTCACAGAGTCCCAAGAGATTGCTGAAAGCTCCTTTACAAAGCAGTATTCCTTGTGTCATTAACTAGAAAGTTACATCTATGTTAACTCTAGATGTTAGCTCCAGGGGACAGCACCAAAGCCAAAGTGTAGAGGTCAGTCCAGTCAATGACACAAGGAATATTATTAAGAGATATGTAATCATTGATTTTAATATGTTAGCAACTAATTTCAAAGCCTTCTAAAACTACTTGGCAGTTAAAATTTGGAATCTTATGTCTTGCTGGTAAAAATATATAATGTTGTGGCCACTCTGTAGAACAGTGTAGTATTTCATCAGAAAATTAAGACAATTAAGCTGGGCATGGTGGCACACACCTTTAATCCCAGCACTTGGGAGGCAGAGGTAGGAGGATCGCTGTAAGTTCAAGGCCACCCTGAGACTACATAGTTAATTCCAGGTCAGCCTGGGCCAGAGTGAGACCCTACCTCGAAAAAATAAAAAAGAAAGAAATTAAGACAATTATCATATGATCCAGAAATTCCACTAGTGGGAGCATAAACAAATCAATTGGAAGCCCAATTAGAACCAATATTTGTATACTGTGCTCATGGTGGGATTATTCACAATAGCTAAAGGTAGAAACAACTCAAATGTCTATGAACGGATAAGCAGATAACCTATATATATATATATATATATTTAAATATCTTTCAGCTTTGAAAAGGAATAATATATAGATAACTGCTACAACATGAATGAACTTTTAAAAAACTATGGCAAATTACATAAGCTAGACACACAAAGGCATGTATGATTACATTTTTCTGAGACACATAGAATAGTCAAGTTTATGATAAAATATTTATATCAAAATATATAAGGTACTCTGTGCTAGCAAAATGGCTCAGTAGTTAAAGGCACTTGCTTGCAAAGCCCACTGGTCCATGTTCAATTCCACCATCCCCACATAAAGCCTGGAAATCATTTCCAGTGGCAAGAGGCCCTGACATACCCACCTTTCCTTCCTTCCTCCCTTCCTTCTTCCCTCCCTCCCTCCCTCCCTCCCTCCCTCCCTCCCTCTTTTCCTCCCTCCCTCCCTCCCTCCCTCCCTCCCTTCCTTCCTTCCTTCCTTCCTTCCTTCCTTCGTTTCTCTCTCCCTCTTTCTCAAATAAGCCAATAAACATTAAATATATATGTTTAAGGAACTCTTACCACTCAATAGGAAATAAAATCCACACCTAATCCTATGAAAAAATGGGAGAGGGAACTGAGCCACTCTATTGCAAAAGAATATATAAAATAACCAAATGTTATATGTAAAGGTACTAAGTGTCACTGCTCCCCAAACAAGTATACCAGGAGGAACATCACTTATGCAAGGCTAGCTTGGACTACACCATGAATTCCAGATCAACTTGGGCTATAGATTGAAACAATGTCTCAAAAAAAAAAAAAAAAAAACTATTTCACAGAGAAATTTAAATCAAAACCACAACCATATCACCCACATCCATCAGAATGACTATTATCAAAAGCACAGGGCTAGAGAGGTGGCTTAGCAGTTAAGCACTTGCCTGTAAAGCCTAGGGACCCTGGTTTGAGGCTTGATTCCCCAGTACCCATGTAAACCAGATGCACAAGGGGGCACATGCATGTGGAGTTAGTTTGCAATGGCTGGAGGCCCTGGTGTGTCCATTCTCTCTCTCTCTCTCTCTCTGCCTCTCTCTCTCTCTCTCTCTCTCTGTCACTCTCAAATAAATAAACAAAATTTAAAAAATAAGAACACAAAAGACAACAAATAGGATGGGGAGGAAAGGGAAGCCTTGTAACTGGGTGAAAATGTAAATTCATGAAGTCCCCATTGAAAAACAGTACAGATATTTGATATTCCTCAACAAATGAAGAACAAAGCTACCATGTGATTTGGCAGTTGCACTTCTGCCTGTAATTGGAATGTGGATGTGGAAGTGAAATCTCTAGGATGATACTCCATTGCAGCACTATTCATAACAGCCAAGACATAGGCACACCTGGAGTGTCCATTGACAAATGAATGGATGGGCCTGAAGTATATTATCTACACTAAAATAAACTAGATACATAAGAACAAATATAATATGTGCCAATTAGATGAGGAATATAATATGTTAAACTCATAGAAGCAGAGAATGGAAGAGTAGTTTCTAAAATCCAGGATAATTGGCAGGGATAAGAGATATTAGGTAAAGAGAGAAAAGTACCATTTATGCAAAGTAAGTCTGGGTTCTATTGCACCACATAGTTATATAGTTAATAATCCTATATTCATTTTTAAATAATTTATTATGGTATTCTACCCTAACATTTTTTTATTTATTTATTTATTTATTTATTTATTTAAGAGACAGACAGAGACAGAGGAAGAGTCAGAGAGAAAGAGAGAATGGGTACGTCAGGGCCTCCAGCCACTGCAAACTCCAGATGTGTGTACCCCCTTGTGCATCTGGCTTACATGGTCCTAGGGAATTGAACCAGGGTCCTTATGCTTTGCAGGCAAACACCTTAACCACTAAGCCATTTCCCCATCCCCATATATTCTTATATTTAGTGCTTTTCTGTGAGAATAGATCATGTTACATGTTGTTATCAAGAATAAATGAAGCATAGGATACATTTGAAGGGGCTGGATGTGTTCATGGCATGGATTGTGGTGATGGTTTCATGGGCTTACATTTATTAAATTGCATACATCAAATATATACTGCTTTTTGTATTAATAATATCCCTCTAAGTGGTTTATTCAAATTAAAATGGTATTTTCTGGGGAGTTACGAAGGGCATTATGTGAAGTTATTCTTTAATGTGCTCAGAGATTCAGTTGAACTATATATGAAAGACTTATAGCTGGCCCTATTACCTCTTTAGACTGGGTGAGATATTTTCATGAGCACAGGTTTAATCTCATACTAAGATACTTTGTGAATGCTTACAATATATCAAGCATTTCTCAAAGTACCTCTTATTTATGAACTCATTTCATCCGCCCTATAATCCTGGAGATAAAATGATATTATTAGCCTTATTTTACTGAGGAAGAAACTAGAGCATGAAGAACTAACAGCATTATGCCTCTTCTAAAATTTTAATACATATTAAACTTGCAGTCCACTAGAAATAAATTCTAGGGGATTTTGCTCACAAGCAGCTGCCCATTCAGTTGTCCTTCATTGCCCTGATTCCTTACTCCATTATTTATTTTACTGGCTAGACCTTTCAACTTAGAAGAAAAAAATAAAAATAAGCTTTTCAAGCCTCCCTAAAGAACAAACATGTTGAAGATAATAAGTATTTCTGCTCACATGAAATGCAAATATATCCCCCCAGGGTTATTTGATGCCTAAAGCCAACATTGAGTGGTGGGATGGAGGTGAAAGTGACTCCATTTAGCCTGCATTGTAAGCCAACTTGCTCATACATATCACTGTAATTAAACATAGAAGCTCCTGTGAGAACAGATTTTAGTAGGGTGAGACAGTGATGATTGAACTTGAGGAAGAAAACATCTGCTGATCAAATGAGGGAGGCTGTAAGGACATGGATTATATTCTTGGGTATTTTTCTTCAGGATCTCTTGCCAATAGTGCCTTTCAGTTTTGCCACTGATAAATAAAACCTCTCTCAGACCCTGAAATGAGCCATCTTCCAGTTGTAGCTTATAAGATTGTGGTAATTAGGGTCTGGAGAGATGGCTTAGCGGTTAAGGTGTTAGCCTACAAAGCCAAAAGATCCCGGTTAGACTTTCCAGGACCCACATAAGCCAGATGCATAAGGGGGTGCATGCATCGGGAGTTCATTTACAGTGGCTGGAGGCCCTGGTGAGCCCATTCTCTCTCTCTCAAATAAATAAGTAAATAAAATATATTTAAAAAAATAAAAAGTTTAAAAAATATTGTAATTACACTTAAAAACCCAGCCTCTCTATGTGGTAAGAATATAATGAAACAATCAAGATATCAATAAATAACTTTAGGGGAAGGATGGCTGAAGGAATCTAAGATTAAGGCCATAATAGCAATAGAAATGGTCAAACTAGGTGACAAGAACTGTCCCAAACTCTGCATATTCATCAATTAATCTAATTTTCAAAATAAACAATAAATAAGGTACTACTATTATCTTTATTAGAGTTAAGATAATGCTAAACTAAGAGTAGGAATGTCTACGCAGAGAGTAAGTAGTAAAGATTACCACATTATCAATTACATGTGCCTCAGTTACCCCATCCCCCAAACCATTTTTTAGTTCTTCGGTAGTGATTCTCAGTTTATATTTATTATACATTTTTCCTCATTCCTTAAAAGGGGCAGGAACAATCTCTAAAATTATTTAGCATCAGATGCCCAATTCCTGGTACCTTGCTTGTATATAATTTAGCATTCATTAAATAGTTCTAGGTAAAGGGAAGCAGACAGGAAGGAAATAATTAAATTGCAGGCAGGCCTAACTCCAGGCATGTGTTCTTAGCCATTATACTTACCATTGTATTGCTCTGTCTACTAGCAACATATCTGGGCCAACATCCTCCATCAGTCACCTACAAAGTTCACAATAAACCCAGTTCATTGTGCTATGTCACAGCAGGTAGAGCTAAAAGAAGCAGAGCTCCTAAGACAGTCTATTAGATTTTGTCTCCCTCTGTTTGCCTCCCCTGTGGTCCAGTTCTAAGCAGCACAGCTCCAAACAGTCTCCACATTCTAAAAAAGCATCATACCACACAGGGCAGCTCTAGCTGGCATCTTGCATAAGAAGACCCACAACTTTCTCTAGAAACAGG
Organism: Orientallactaga sibirica; assembly: GCA_036365145.1. NCBI lineage: Eukaryota > Metazoa > Chordata > Mammalia > Rodentia > Dipodidae > Orientallactaga > Orientallactaga sibirica. The sequence goes on from JAEOAD010000057.1 coordinate 8,261,555, forward strand.
TATGTTCATGCACTCTCTTCATTCCAGTTTTGATACCACTCAAAATGTCTATTTCCTCCTCTGTCCTTCTGTTTTATTAGTCCTCTTCCTCAACTTCTCGGCTGCTCTGCTATGAAAAACTGTTAAAATTAAGAGAACATTTTCCTGATTAAATCCCCTCCCTGCACTTTCAAGCCTTCACTTGTCTATTTATGACTGTGTGCCTCATTTTACTAAGTTCTATTTCTAGGCCACTAATATCTTCTCATGCAGAGAGAGATGTAGTCAGCATCCCATGTGGTGTCATTTTCTAAAGGGGGTGAAGTTGCATCCTTGATGCCTTACTATTCTTTTTTACAGAGTTTTAGAGCATATAAAACAACTGTGGCAGAGGAATAGCACCCTTCTGTTCTTACCATTCCTATTACTGAATTCTAATCATAAAGAGTAAATGTGAATACCATGATATAGTCCTCAAAAACAATCTTCTCCTTTGGGGAAATTTTTATGCTATCTAAGGCTGTAATCTCCAAGTTAAAAGACAATGCATAAACTACAAAAACCCAGTATCAGCTCTGTGTCATTGTCTTTAATGAGTTTGTAATCATATACGACTAACTCATATAAAACCTGCTATGATTCTATGTTACCATACAATCACACTGATATAGGAATTATAAAAATTATCAGTTGGGGAAACAGCTGAAACTAACAATATAGCCATAAAGAAACATGCTTTCCAAGGTCATTTAAACATAATTTAAAAAAGAATTTGCACAAAGGTACCAGACATGGGTGCAAAAGCTGCTCCCAGAAGTCATATTATTAAACAAGTTATTAAACAAGAATCCCAGTGCTAGGAGTAAAATGCCTCCTTATAAATTCTTGGTTAGTGGAGCCACAGAGGCCCTGAAAACAATACAGACTATTGCAATCATTCTTGGTTATGTACCAAAACTATATGATAAGTTCCAGTTGATGAAGATACCACACACTTTGGTTGCCCACGCTCTAGTAAACAAATACCTATTCATACTCATGTTAGGTAGCCCAACTAAACTTTGTGGGTCACAAAAAGACTTGAAAGTAGAAAGGGGATTAGCAAGAGTGGGAGCGGGATAAATAAAGTTAATTGTGGTGTTTTGATTCTGGTGCCCCCCATAAACTTAGGTGTTCTGAATACTAGGTTCCCAGCTGATGGAATTTGGGAACTAATGCTTCCTGGAGGCAGTGTATTGTTGGGGCTGTGCTTATGGGTATTATAACCAGCTTCCTCTTGCCAGTGTTTAGCATACTCTCCTGTTCATGTTGTCTACCTGATGTTAGCCAGGCGGTGATGTCCACCCTCTGTTCATGCCATCATTTCCCCCTGCCATTATGGAGCTTCCTCTCTAGTCTATAAGCCAAAATAAACCTTTTCTCCCACAAGCTGCTCTTGGTCAGGTGATTTCTGCAGCAATGAGAACCTGACTACAACAGTAAAGTTGGTTCCAAGGAGTGGTGTCTTTTGCTGCTAGACACATGACTGTGTGGCTTTGGCCTTTTGGAGCTGGTTTTAAAGAGGAATGTGGAAGGATTTGAAACCTTGGTCTAAGAGATGCCTTGCAATGCTGTAAGTACAGCTTGATGGACTATTCTAGTCAGAGTTGAAAGACCTGAATGCAGTAAGAACTATGGACTGTGAGGTTTAGCTTGTGAGGGTGAGAAAGAGCTTTGCCTGTACTGGGCTAGAAGCAGTTTATGTGAGAGACTTGCTATTATGCCCATGTCTTGAGAACTTGTGCATGGTTGCAGTGTGTAGAAATGGACTGGTGTGTACAGAAGGATATGGCACAGAAATGAAATCTTTGGGCTGAAACTTCTGTCTGTTCAGCTGCAATTATTTAAGAGATAACAACCTTTGAGATTGGGCCAGCTGGCCTGCATGGGGGCAACAGGAAGAATATAGACTCTTTTGAAGGGGCTTGAATGCTCAAAGAGTGTCCTGTTCTTCAAAGTTTGTTTTATTGCCACCTGAATTAACAAATTGGCACTCTACCTGGTATTATGGAGTATAAGAAATGCAGAAAAGAAAGGCTGATTGAATTGGCAACACAGTCTTGGGTTTTGGAAATGGCCATGGGCAGTGTGAAGCAGGTTTGCTGGATGCCTGCGTGGAGACCCGATGGAGCCATGAGGATGGACCATGGGTTGCAGTGGAAACCCAGTGGAGATGCTGGGACCAAGAGATGACTTCTAAGGAGAGATGTAGTCTTCCTAGGCCTAACTGGAGGGGCAAATTGGAACTTCAGAGACTTGCTGCTGGTTAGAATTATCAGACTTAGATATTTGTCACTGGCTAGAGTTGCTAGACTTAGAGCTACAGAGTTTGATGTTTGCCCTATTTAAATCTTGTATTGGTTGAATATTTGCTATGTCCAATGCCATTTTTGCAGTGTAAATGTTTCTTTTCTTCTGTTATGGGTTTTTTGAGGGTTTGTGGCTTTTTTTGGCATTATGGCTGAGTTAAAAGATCTTGGACTATGGGCACGTATGAACATCATTAAGATTGATAAAAAATATGGGGACTTTTAAAGTTGTATGAATACATTGCATTTTAATCATATATGGTTATCAGTTTATGGGGGCCAGGGGTGGAATGTGGTGGTTTGATTCAGGTGTCCCCCATAAACTTAAGTTTTCTGAATGCTAGATGATGGAGAGTTGGGAATTAATGCCTCCTCAAGGCAGTGTATTGGTAGGAGCATGCTTATGGGTTTTATAGCCAGTTTCCCCTTGCCAGTGTTTGGCACACTCTCCTGTTGCTTTTGTCACCCTGATGTTAGCCAGGAGGTGATGTCCACCCTCTACTCATGCCATTGTTTTGCACTGCCATTATGGAGCTTCTCCTTAAGTCTGTAAGTCAAAATAAACTTTTTTTTTTCCCACAAGCTGCTCTTGGTAGGGTGATTTCTGCCAGCAATGCAAACCTGACTTCAACAGGTAATGAAGGGTGAATATTATGAAAATATATGACATATATAAAATTGTCAAAAAATAAAAAATTATCATTAAACAAGTACTTAAAATATTCCAGACACAATGTCAAGTGTTGTTCATTTACATAGCTTTCAGTGTTTACACTAACTTTATGAAGCAGATACTACTGCTGTTCCCATTTTATACATGAAGAAGCTGAAGAACAGAGAGGTAAATAAGTTATCCCAAAATCACAAACAAGACAAAGCTGAGACTATAACAATTCTTTCTAACTCCAGACATCATAGTCTTTTTAAAAAAACTTTTAATTTAATTTAATTTATTTATTTGAGAGAGAGAAAGTGGCAGAGAGAGAGAGAAAGAGATTGAGAGAGAGAGAAAAAATGCAGGGGGTAGAGAGATCGAGAAGAGAGAGAGAGAATGGGTGTGCCAGGGCCTCTAACCACTGCAAATGAGTTCCAGATGCATGCACCACTTTGTGCATCTGGCTTACATGGGTCTTGGGGAATCGAGCCTCAAACCGGGGTCCTTAGGCTTCAAAGGCAAGCACTTAATGACTAAGCAATCTCTCCAGCCCCCCAGACATCATATTCTTAACATGTAACTTATGATGTTTCTCAGAGAAGGCAAGAAGGAAGGTTATAAAGGTCTAAGTGAAAAAATAGCATGAAATGATTAAGGTTAGTTTGTTTCCAAAATGAAGGAAACTCAAGGAATCCAAATATTCTCTTTCTTTCTTCCTTCCTTTCTATCTTTCATTTTTAAGGTAGTCTCTCACTCTAGCCCAGGGTGACCTGGAATTCACTATGTAGTCTCACAGTGGCGTCAAACCCACAGAGACCCTCCTACCTCTGTCTCCTGAGTGCTGGGATTAAAGGGGTTCACACTGCACCCAGCAAAGAACACAAATATTCTAAGGTAACTTTGAAAGGAAGCTGAGAATTATCCTAACATGTAGGAAAACACTTTTGGAAAAGGAATGAATCTAAGAGGAGAATTTCCAGAAGAAACAAATCCATAAATGCAGATATTCCTCTGAAGAGGGGCAAATGAGTAGTGACTGATAATAGCTGTATGTTTCTCTTGGAGATGATGAACATAAGGAGATCACAGTAACAGTTCGTAAAAACCACCAAATTGAACACTTTAAAATTGTGGATTTCACGATACGCCAACTATAGTTTAATAAAATTATTTTAAATAAGAGGAGGTGAGAATGAAGTCAGAAGAGCATACTGGCAGAAACTTGTGTCACAAATAGAGCTATAAAAGAACTAGATATTTAATGTCTTTGTGATCCACCTCTATGAAGCTAGCAGAAGTCCTATTTTCATGTTTTCCTGGGCAATTAGAATACGGAAGCACTGTGTGTCCACACTGAAGTGCCCTCTACCCTGGGCATATGTGTATAGTTGTGGGAGTTAGTCAGGAAGAGTACACAGTTAAGCTGAACCTTCTTCAGGTGATTATTGGTAAACAGGCTAATCTTATTTCTAACCTGGTCTTGTTTGTGGGAAGCTAATTAAGGAACTAGTTTGGAGAGTTATTTTGTTATCTCCAGTAATCAAGAAAAATGTTCAAAAAACTGTAAATAAAAGATCTCAGAGCCTAGAATGAACACAGTATAAGCCTTCCAGTTGTTACATCATGTTGGATCTTGGCTACATATCACATATGGAAGGTTCTTGAAAGAGGCAAAAAAAAAATAGTCCTTTTATTAAAGACTAAAATATACAGTTGAACTTTGTTGTTTAGTCAGTTTCTTCTGGCCTAAAACAGGTTAGAATATTTATTCTTATGTCTTTACAGAGTATATACCCACTATTTCTAATAATTTGACATAGTTTTAAGTAATTCAAGAGATTAGCATATCTAGTAAGACAAAAACTTTAGCTAACTTTCTTCCTTGATTAATGTCCTCACCTAATTGATGTCACAAGAAGGTAAGAAATATATTGATTTTTTAATCTATCCAAATAGTCTTTTTATTAAATATCATCCTACTCCCCAGAAACAATCCTAATAAGAATTTAGGGATTTTTTTTTTATGGTTCAAAGTGGTCAAACACAGGGACTTGTCCATGATAGTCAAGCTTGCAGCTACATTTCCAGCCTTGAAAATCATATTTTTAGTAAATTATTCAAAGACAAATTAGCAGTAGTCTCAGAGATTGACGAGAATTACCCAGTGTTATTTAGGCTGTATCCCACAAGCATGACTTCTTCTGAGGTAATGATTGGTGAAGCTACTCAGATCAAGCATGTCATTTGAATTGCACATTCCTAGAAGTCTCATTTCCCAACATTTCAGAAGTTATCATCTGTATAACAAGCAATAATTTATTAAGTAACAGAGTAACGTGAACATTTTCTGTTCACAAACAATTATTTGGGACCTTTCCATTGAACTTCTCAACTAATAGCAATTTAGTCATAGCATCATCCATTAATTTCAAGGGTAATTTCCCCTGGATTTGCAACCCTTGACTTTAGTGTCACAATTCCCTGTTCTTGGCAAACTGAATAATGACCTAATCTAATTTCTTTCTAAAGAGAACATGTTCTCAAGCTATGGGATAAATGGGCTAATTTATATAGAGTCTCTGCTGTCCATTTATTGCTAAATATATATTTAGCATGGACATAAGCTACAAGATTGAACCCCAATATTGAATTTAATGGTTCAAGAAATCTAAGTGGAGGGATAGAATACTGGGGGTATAAAGGTCTAAGAGGTGTCAGTACAAAGGGATAAGAAGAGAGAAGGAGGGATAGGGTTAACCAGAACTAAAGATGAAATAAACAATACATATAGAAATCTGCTTCTTGGTTAGCTAATTAAAGCAATATAATTTAAAAGTACTCAATATAATTTAATAAGTACTCTTGTTGCAGGAAAAATCCCAGTGCTAGTGGTGGGATACCTCCCAAGGAGTTTTTAGTTAGTGAGGTCCATGAGGCATGCAAAACAATGTTCTTGGTTGCCTACCAGAAATAGACATTAAGACATTATTTCTGAAGACAACACATGGGTTGGTTTCAGGATACTGAGAAATGAAGTTAGAACAGAGCTGGAAGCTTTCTCCCAAGTGGCTAGCAATCACAGTGCTGGAAAATACTATGCAGGCTGCTAGGTTGCAAAAATCAGCAGTCTCATCCAGCAGTGGACCCTGCAAGCTAGACAACTGGCAATCCAGGCAAGAAGTAGGCACAAGTGCAATAGTGGCATGACTTATGGGGATAACCAACTGTTATTGGATTTGAGCCCCACTCCACAGGAGAGGATTCATGCCTGATATTAAAAACCTAGCCAAAAGTCAATGGTTGGGAAGGCATCCTTTCTAGGGGGCATTTACAACTAATGTTTGGTTAAATGGAAATGTTCTCATCAAATTATTCTAGAATTATTTGTGTTATGTCCTTAGGTTAGTGTAATTCTCACTTTTAGTCAGAAATTCTTCTTTTTATACATGGTAGTAACTACAAAGAAGACTCATAAAAGTGCTGAGAAGTGACAGTTAAGTGCTCATCCCCAACTGAGATATGTTTATTACACCTCCTAAGGCTCAGGAAATATTGCAGAAGAGGTGGTATAAAAATGTAAAGATGCTGGTTGTGGTGGAGCACCCCTTTAATCCCAGCACTCGGGAGGCTGGGGTAGGAGTATCTCCGTGAGTTCAAGGCCACCCTGAGACTACATAGTGAGTTCCAGGTCAGCCTGGACTAGAGTGAAACCTTACCTCCAACCCCCCCCCCAAAAAAAAAGTAAGGATCCAGAGGATGGGAATGAGTGCTTTAGAATGCTGTCTTCTGGACATGAAGTGGCCATTGTGTTCACGACCTCAAATTAGCTATTTTTACCTGCACAATAGTGAGTCCATCAACATGTCATCATGGATGATGGAAGAAGGCCAAAAAAGACATCAAACTATAAGAACTAGTTGGAAAAGAAGAAGGGGTTATGAGGAAGGAGCATGAGGGAAAGGAAACAAAAGAAAAATGATAGGAACATATTATGACCAAAAACATCATGAACATATATGAAAATTGTCATTTTTTTCAATTTTTATTAGCATATTTAAAAAAAAATTATATCCATGTTGGTGCCTCCGATAGCCTCCTCCCTGTCCTCCCCCCTCCAAAGGGACCCTCCTCATTGGGGAATGTGGGTTGTGCATTGTGGGAGTAGCCCACAGTTATGGGGAAGAGGCAATGTCTCTGTGCATAATGACCCAACTTGTAAAGAATGAAACGTTTTAGGGCTGTGTGATTTCAAGTTGAGTCTTAGGGGAATCTAGAAAATTTTAAATGGAAATATTGATTGCATAGGCCCTGTACCTAACTCAAACCATGCTTCACCATAGCCAATTTATCTTTATCAATGTAATCTATCAAGATTCACACATCATTTCATTTACCAAAAGTAGAAAGAATGTGAGAGGCAGAGGATGGGGTGGAGTGCTGTAGAACACTATCAGATGGATATTACATGGCTGATGTATTCACAACCTCATAGTGATTTTAATAGTCTACAAAGATTTACACAATATTAGGCCCATCAACATCTACCATGGATGGTGGAGGTGGACAAAGAGGCACCTTCCCTCTTTAAGGAGTTATTGGCAGTTAATAGTTGCTGGAAGAAATGGGAGACATTTTCTTTGGTGATATAGCCATTTGTAGTTTCCTCTGGTAAATAATCCCACACCCATGCTCATACAGGGAACACTAATTGGATTCTCTCTCTCTCTTTCTCTGTTTGTGTGTATTTCTTCTTCTTCTTCTTCTTCTTCTTCTTCTTCTTCTTCTTCTTCTTCTTCTTCTTCTTCTTCTTCTCTCTCTCTCTCTCTCTCTCAACACACACACATACACACACACACACACAGATATCAAGGTAGAAATGGACTAGTTGGGAAAAAAAGGGCTCCGTGTAATTGAGATGGGATGGCAGACAAGAGTAATGGGGCAGGATTATAATCAAAATCATTCTCAACATATATAACAACAATTAATTAAAAGTTTTTAAAAAGCCATTGTAATGGTAACAAGACAATAATTTCAGGCTGGGTATGGTGGTGCACACATTTAATCCCATCACTTGGGAGGCAGAGGTAGGAAGATCACCATGAGTTCAAGGCCATCTTGAGACTACAGAGTGAGTTCCTGGTCAGCTTGGGCTACAGAGAGACCCTACCTCACAACAGCAAAATAATAATAATAATAATTAATAATAATAATAGTTTTAATTTCATAAACAATTACTTTAATTTATCCAGGCATGATTAACGAACCATAAGTTTGGATGAATTCTCCAATAGTCAAATTAGAGTGACAGGGAAAAAAATACATGGTTACATTTGTTATACATTAATTTATCAAATCCATTTTTGAAAGAATTTTGTTCATCCCATAGAACAATCAAGTGCTACCAGATACTCTAATTACAAAGAGTAAAATAAGGCAGGATAATTGAAAAGAGTGACCAGAATGGTCAGTGAAAAGCTCTTAAGCAGTTTATATTTAGAATTAGATAAAATGGAGAAAAAATGGAGTTGGAACCCAGTAATAAAGTTCAAGACAGGTAGGATGAATTGAGTTGCCATTAGAGAGGAAGTTTATACAACTTCTAAGTTAGTTTAAGTATGAATTGGTTTATGCTAAAAAGATTAGACCTGAGGTTGGTTGTGAAGGAAACTAAGTGAGGAAATAGGAAAACCTAATTAGGTAAGTGAGGTATTAGGAGGCAGAGTAGTTCAGGTGAGAAATGAGTAACTAGAGTGGTGACGTCAGAGACTGAGCAAAGTACACATGTGAAATATTACTTTTGAGATAAAGTTGAAAGCATTTGGTGATGGATCAAATGTGAGTTTTGAGAAAAGAATGAAAATAAAAGACTACTCTTGAGTTCTAGTATTCAGCATTTAGATAAGTGACAGTGAAATTAAATTACATTGAAAAAAGTACTGTATAATGAACAGTTAGGATTGACTAGAACTAAAGAAATGAGCTGGGGCCAAAAATCAAGCATATTATGTTTTGAGCATATTATGTTTGTGATATATCTCCAGCAATGTAAAGAAGCCAATGAGCTATAGCTGGCTGGAGTGCTAGAGGGACATAAATGCAATCATCAACATAGAAATGATATGAAAGGCATAAAACTAAATGGGATTGCTTATGTGATTTTTAGAAATGGAAAGAAATCAGGCCACGATTAAAATTTAGAGAGCTCCAATTTTTAGAGACTAGAGGAGCAGAAAAGAAACACTGTTAGAAATGAGGAGAACTAGCACAGGATGGTAGCATGAAGGTCTAAAGAAAGAAATTATGTTAAGAAGGAAGATGTAGTCACCTGTGTCAAAAGTTTCTGAAAGTTTGGGCCTGGAGAGATGGCTTGGTGGTTAAGTGCTTGCCTGTGAAGCCTAAAGACCCTGGTTCAAGGCTCGATTCCCCAGGACCCACGTAAGCCAGATGCACAAGGTGGTGCATGCATCTGAAGTTCGTTTGCAGTGGCTGGAGGCCCTGGCGTGCCCATTCTCTCTCTATCTATCTGCCTCTTTCTCTGTCTGTTGGTCTGTCTGTCGCTCTTGAATAAATAAATAATAAAAACAAAAGAAATAAAAGTTTCTGAAAGCTTAAGGTAAAAACAGAGTGACAGGAAAATTTCCACATTAGGCACATGGTAGAATATTTGGAGAGGGACAAGAAGTTGTAATTTTCTAGTCTTTCTGAAATACTGCCACTTGCCTGGCCACTTGTATTTTGAGGCACAAGAACAGCCATGAATAGTAGTTCACTGCATAAAAGAATTAGAGAGTTGTAAGGAGAAAACATTAAAAATATATTCTTGCCAGCTGCATATTACTCTCACTGATTAAGTCCAACAGATCAAGTCTTTTATTTCTAAGGAACTAAATGCAATAACCGCACCAGAGATGCACCTAGAGAAAGACATACTTCACCTGCCATTCCAGGAGAACAGCACAAGTAAATAAAGAAGGATTCAAAACATGCACAGGGAACTGTCAATATTAATCTTGTGCAAATAGCGTTCAAATCATTGCTGCAGAAACTTATGGAGGCAATTTAAACCATGACCTACATCTATGAAAGATAGCCTGGAAGCTCCAGTCCTTTATAAATATTGCAACATATAGTCTACCTAGCCTTCCCTGATTGCCTTATCTTTCTGGCATATGTTCAGCCAGCTCTTTTTCCATAGACTTGGCTGTTCCACCAATACAAAGTACAGAGACAGGCTTCTGATTAAAACTGGTAAAATAGTAATATTTATAATTACTATTGAGCACTCAGTACTAGCTTATTTAAAATTTATGGGTGCTTCTACAACTGCTTACTATACCACCCTTATATCGAAATTAATACAGCTCAATTCACTCATTGCAATGTGGAGGTGTGTGCATGCAGTTTGTATCTGTGAACATATTCTCAAACCTAAGCACACTATACTTTTGAGAAATGAAGTTTCACAATGTTCAGTCTAGTTATATCTACCTACAATAATAACCATGAATTTGATTCTAACATTATTTTGTACAATGTTTTAAAGTGATCATATATTTATGTTTCCCTTTTTAAAGACATCTTGCCTTTGTTTAGTTTCAAAGTTTTTCCACAAGTCTATTTAAATACTATTTTTATGATTTTCTGGGTATACAAAGTCAGTGTTTCTCTCTCTCTCTCTCTCTCTCTCTGTGTGTGTGTGTGTGTGTGTGTGTGTGTGTGTGTGTATTTTGAGACAGGGTCTCCTTATAGCTTAGGCTAGCCTAGAATTCACTATGTAGCCAAGGGTCTCCTTCAATTTGCAATCCTCCTGCTTTTGTCTCTCAAGTTCTAGGATTACAGGCATGTACCTTCACATCTGCCTATAATGTCACCTTATCAGCTTTGTACAAGAACCTCAATTATACAAGGCTGCTTTGCGGAAATATAATTTGCAGACACTTTGGCCTAAAGCACCATATCCCTATGTTTTTAGTATTTTTTTATGTCAATGTAACAAAACTATGTCATTCCTGAGGCAATCCTTCTCCCTCCTAATTATCTTCTGAATTGGAAAGCATAGAGTGAAGACAAATAAAATATAGATATTGGCAAGGTTACAGGATACATGATCACCATAGAAGAATCATTCACATATTTTACATAGAAACAAGGAACATATGGAAACTAAGATTTTAAAAAGCGCACTATCACTTTTGTTTCAGGAAAAATGCTCAGGTTAACATTTTATACTGAAATCTACAAAATATTGATTGAAAAAAAAACAGGCATGGTGCCTCATACCTTTACTCTCAGCACTTAGGAGGCTGACATAGAAGGATCCCCATGAGTTTCAGGACAGTCTGGGCTACAGAATGAGCACTGAATCAGCCTGGAGTAGAATGAGACCCTGACTAAAAAAAGAGAAATAAATAAAAGCAAAGAAAATATAAATAAATGAAGAAGTATACCATAACTTAAAATAAGTAACATATCAGTTTTCCCAAAATTGATATAAATTGGACTTAAGAAATTTCTATCAAAACCCTAGCAAGTTTGTTTTAGATATAGATAAGCTTATTCTATTGTTTATATGAAAGAGCACTGGCCATCTGGTACTGTCACCTGGCCTGCAAGGAAGACAGCCAGTACCCAGTGGGAAGCAGGCCCCAACAGCAATGCCCATCAATCCCCCCAAGAGAAACATCAGCCAGTGCCTAAGGACAGTAGACTCTGACATTCTGTCCACCCAACCTCTGTGGGAGAGGCCAACTAATGGTCAAGAGGAGAAACCAATACCTTGTCTCCAGACAGGGTGATGCTTTGAGTTCAGAGGCCTCCTGGGGATCCAGCAACCCACAAATCAGGATCATCTCTACAAGCTAAATTCACCAGGGTCACATATGTATTATAAAATGGTCTTCTATAACTAAGCATAACCATATTTGCTGATGAGTAAGTGGGGAGCAACACTACTATTCATCCTAAACAGCAGCAAGGAACACAACCACTAGTGAAATGGCCTATAGGAGATCACTCAGAAAACAAAGAAAACCACCAACTAGTACTGAACAACAGGGAATCATTAACTCTGAAACAGATGTGAAAATACAACAAAGAATATGAGGGAATAACCTGCCATGACCCATTCTTAGCTTCCCAACTTCCCTATATCAGAAGCCAAACCCACCAAGTTGGGAAAATATCAGAGAAAGAATTTATAATTTTACTCCTCCTGGATAGGCAAAGTTAACATTGTGAAAATGACAATCTTACCAAAAGCAATATACAGATCTAATGCAATACCAATAAAAATCCCAGTATTTTTCTTCACAGAGATAGAAAAAATGATTTCAAAATTCATATGGAATGGTAGCAGGCCTCAGATATCCAAGCATATCCTCAGCATTATCATACCTGATTTAAAGCTATATTACAAAGCCATAGTAACAAAAACAGCACAGTACTGGCGTAAAACTGGATTATAGACGAATGGAACAGAATAGGTCAAGTAACTACAGCTACTTGATTTTCGACAAAAGGCCTAACAATGTAGACTGGAAAAAAGATAGCATCTTCAACAAATGGTGCTGGACAAACTGGATAACCATATGCAGGAAAATAAAACTAGACCCATACATCTTACCATGCACAAAAATAAAGTCCAAATAGATCAAAGACCTCAAATAGAAGACCTGAAACTCTGCTACTACTGGAAGAAAAAAATAGGAGGAACTTTCCATGATACAGGAGTGGGAAAAGACTTTCTAAACAAAACCCCAGTAGCTCAGGAACTTAAATAATCACTGAACCATTTTGGATCTCATGAAGCTGAAAAGTTTTTTCACAGACAAACATACAATAATCAGAGCTAATAGACTCCCCACGGAATGGGAGAAAATTTTTGCCAGCTATACAACAGATAGAGGCCTAATTTCTATATTCTACGAAGAACTCAAAACCTAAACAATAAAAAGTCAAATAACTCACTCACAAAGTGGGGCAGAGAACTGAACAGAGAGTTCTCAGAAAAAGAAATACAAATGGCTGACATACTTAAGAAAAATGCTCAATATCCCTAGCCATCGGGGAAATGCAAATTAAAACAAGTATGATATTCTACCTTACCACAGAAAGGATAGCAAACATTAAGAAATCAAATGAAAAAAAAAATGTTGGTGAGGATGTGGAGAACTAGAAACCCTCATTCACTCTTGGTGGGAATGTAAGCTGATACAACCATTGTGGAAAACAATATGGAGGCTCCTAAAAAGGTTGACTATAGAGCTATGAACAGACAGTTATTCCTTTACTGGGCATTTACCCTAAAGGCTACAAGCCTCAGTTGAGAGATATTTGCTCAGCTATAATTATAGCTGCTCAATTCATAATAGCTAAGAACTGGAATCAACACAAATGTACATCATTGGATGAATGGATTACCATGACAAGGTATATCTACATGATGGAATTCTATTCAGCAGTTACAAAAAACTGACACAATGAAATTTGTAGAAAAATGATCGAACTTGGAACAGATCATTCTAAGAGAACTCACCCAATCACAGAAAGACATGGTCACATGTCTTACTCATCTGTGGCTCCTAACCTGGATCAGGCCAAAATGCTGACATACCTAATAGGCATCTTGAGAACCGGACAATAGGGAGGATGGGGCTGGAGCAGAGGGTAAGGGTGGAGGGGACACAAAACTGGACCCAAATGGAAATGATACCATAAAATCCTATCTCCTGGAAGACAGAGTAAAAGGTTGAATCCTCATTAGGACCTTAGAGGGAATGCCTAAATCAAAGGGCCCTGGAGAGGGTAAGATGAACCCTAGCCTTAATTTTCTCCTGTTTCTCTCTCTTTCTTTTTTCTTCTTTTTTCTCTTTTATATTACCTTTCTTTTTCTTCCTTCTTTTCCCTTGGTGCTGGCATGTAACTCCCAGTACCAGGATGTGGTTATCATCCAAATGAGATGTTGATCAGAGAGACTGACAAGGTTTCCCAAAAGAAGACAGACTTCTGTCAGAGCATTTTATTACCCACCAAAGGTTAATGGTAAGACCTTACTGCCAAAGACACCATATTCTGTTGGTACAGAACATGGAGAGACCTACTGGAATCTGAAAGAGAGCCAGTCCCCAGACAGGTAGCTCACCTAGTGCCAGAAGGTACTACATGAGCTACTGGGGGAAAATGGCCAACATCTGTCCACTCAACTCAAGGTCTAAGCTACTCAGGAACAAACAACCTGACATGATGCTCACCAAAGGGCAATAGTGGCACAAAGCCATAGTGGGTAAACAACTGCTCTTCAATTGGCTAACAGATCTGCTCAGTGGAAAGGAACCCATAGCTGGAACTGGGAAACAAGTTATAATCATATCCACATAACAAGTTCGTTCTCCAATACCAAGCTCCCACCAATCTTGGGCTGCAAGAGGGCCTACACCTATTAACTTCTCTCTAAACCAACAATGGATATCCCATTTAATCGGTGCTGACTTCACTCTCTATTGGAGAATCTGCTTCTCTTTTTCAGATGGATGCAGAATCTGAGGAAAGAATTAGCCAATCGCACTTCACCAGTGCCCCACCTGAAACCATAGAGTAATTGGGGAAATGAGCAAGAGTGCTGCTTTCTTGGTGAACCTGATATCAGCACAAGGGTGAGGGAGATAGACACAGAGAACACTCCACTCCTACCAAATCAGAGATCCAGAGACAGATTCTGCCAAGAGCCCGTCACTGAAGTAGACCTAAAATGAACCCAACCTGGCTCAGGTAAATTCACAGCAACGGGGGCAGAAAGATTGTTAGAGCCAAAAGTTTGGACATTACACACAGAGACATTGCCTCCTTCCTGTAACTGATGGCTACCCCCACAATGCATGACCTATAATCCTCATGGGGATAACCAGCATCTCCAACTAGGAGGGTCCTTTCAGAAGGGGAGACAGGGATGAGGGTAAGGATGGTAACAACATGTGCTATTTATACACTGAGTATGTACATAACTATATATATATATAAATTCCAATGCCCATAGAGAAGGCTCAAAAAAGTAGATGAACTAAGGAAATATATTCAAGTTATGAAAGGACAATCTTCAAAGTGAATGAAACTGTTAGCAAATTGGAGGACAAAGTTCAAAACATAGAAGATAAAGTCACCATGGAAATAAGAACACTGAAAGAAGCATCAGAAAAAGAATTCTGAAATGAAAGAAACAATCACTCAAATAAAAACCAAAACAGAGAAAATCACTAACAGGCAAGACCATGAAGAAGGTCATATTTCAGAGATGGAGGTCAAAGTCAAGGCAAGGATACTGTGGTAGTTTGAATATATGTCCCCCAATATATTCATTGTTTTATTACTTTATAGTTTGCATCTGCAATCACCTTCCTAGAGGCAAGGTCACTGGGGGCCCGGTCTTAAGGTGTGGTGATGGTTTGAGATTCCATTGTAAAGATATGCAAATGTGCCTAGCAGGAGTTCCTGAAGTGTGCTGTGTGACCTTTTGGCTGTAGTTTTGCTCTGTGTGCTGTGGTGACTGGTTGGCTTTTGCTCTCTCTGCTTGGCCCTGTGAAGGCCAGTTGCTTCTCCTGCCATTATGGAACTTCCCCTGGATCTGTAAGCTTCAATAAATAATATCCCTTCCTCCATAACTGTGCCTGGTCTGGAAGTTCATCTCAGTGAACCTGAAGCTGTCTGCAACAGATACACACAGACCCATTTAGAAAATAAAACATCAAGGAATATGAGCAATACTTTCAAGAAAAAATACTTTCCTAAGATTATAGAGGTAGTGATAGAGGCAGGATTTAACTCAAGACTTCAGGTGCCAGTATCAATAATATTTCTTGCTGTCAATGGTTCTCTAAGTGAGGTCTCTGGACAAAAGCATCAGTATTACTAAGGAACTTGTTAGGAAAGCAAATTCCTGGTATTCATCCATACTTACCATGTGAGAAACTGAGCAATCAGTTAGTAATTCCTCCCTTTCCCCCACCCCAAGGTAACTGATTCATGCTAAAGCTTGAGACTAGCCACTTTCTTAGTGTACTGTTTGTCCCTTTTCTCTGGTAAGACTCACCTGGACATCTTATCTCTTTGTTTGTTTTGAATGTGTCCACTACATGAATACATACAGAACTCATTCTCAATCTACTTGCATCTTCTCTCTGGGATTTTTAACACACTGGAAGAACTGGTACCTTAACAGTCTTGCATGCATCAAGATTAGAAGGGATGTTCATTGAACAATAAGAGGAAAATAATCTAGCCACATGAGTGGTAATTATAATAGGTTCTAAATAGGAAATGTATGACTTTTGGTGGTTGTTTTGTTTAAATCACAAAAATAAGCTATTGGAAATATAGTTAGACAAGGAAACAAGTATCCATGAGCTGTCAAGAATGTGAACAATGTGAACCAATGAAGTTTATTCTACCAATGAAAAATTATAACACAATCTATCAGACACACTGGGATATAGCCATGGAAAAGTTTACAGTCATAATTCTCATGGTAAAAAATTCAGAGATCTGAAATAAACAACCCAATGATGCAACTTAAGGTGCTAGAAAAACACCAACAAGCCAATTCCAAACCCAGTGGATGGCAATAAATAACAAAGAATTGGGCAGAAATAGATGAAATATACACTAAAAGAACAATACATTGAATCAATAAAGAGTTGGTTTTTTGAAAAAGTTAGTAATATTGACAAACCTCTAGCTAACCTAAGGAAAGGAAAGAGAAGACTCAAACAAAGGGATTAAAAAAATGATTTGTTAAAATAGTCCCCAATAAAACTCAAAATACTGTGAAAATTTATATTCCCAAAAGCTAGAAAACCTAGAAGAAACAGACAAATTTATAAAAACATATGACCTACCAAAATTAAAACCAGATGGTATAATATAAACAAACCTATAATTAGCAATGAGGTTGAAGCAGTAATTAAAAGTTTCCCCACCAAAAAAAAGAACAACAAAAGACAGGGAACAGATGGTTCATTGCCAGATTCTATAAAAATTAAAAGAAAATTGGAAGTAGTAGGTAGAGGTAATAACATTCTAAAGAGGACTCCAACATCACAGGAAATAGACACAAAAATTAACAAATGGGACTACATAAAATTGAGAAATTTTAAAAAACTTTTTTTAGTTTTATTATTATTATTAACAACATATTTTGTATGGATACATCATGTTTTGGTACCCTCTTTTCCCATGTCTACGCCCCATTCCACTGGGGATCTTCCTCAGAGGGGTGCAGCGATTGGCCATGGGTTGTGAGTTATGCATTGTGGGAGCAGTCGTCAGTTATTTTGGGGGGGGAGGCAATGCCTTTGTGCAGGATTCCTCAACCTGTGGCTCTTATAATCTTCCCGATCCCTCTTTCACAAAATTCCCTGAGCCACGGTTGGTGAATTTTAAATCTACTTCAGTGATGAACTCTTAGGAGGTTCTGGATCTCTGCCTTGGTAAATGTTGAGTATCCTTAGGATCTATCTCCTTCACAATGGCACTGATTATCAAGTTCACCATAGAAGCAGTACTCTTGTTCATCTCCCCAATTCCTCTGGCATTTTATCTGTGGCTTGGCTGAAGTGCAAGGGGTACTTTATCTCCTCAAAATACAATTTGTTGAAGATGCTGTCTTTTCTCCAGTTTATGTTATTGGTACATTTGTCAAAGTTCAAGTAGCTATAGTTGTTTGACCTAAGGTCCAGGGCTTCAATTCTACCCCATTCATCTATATTTCTGTTTTTATGCCAGTACCATGCTGTTTTGTTACTATGGCTTTGGAATATAGCTTTAGATCAGGTATGGTAATACCTCCAGAGGTATTTCTTTTGCTAACAATATGTTGGGATATCTGAGGCCTCCTGCCATTCCATATGAATTTTGAGATCATTTTTCTATTTCTGTGAACAACGATGCTAGAATTTTTATTGGTATTGCATTAAATATGTATATTGTTTTTGGTAGAATTGTCATTTTAAAAATATTACTTCAACATATACAAGAACATAGAAGGTCTTTCCATCTTCTCAAGTCCTCCTCGATTTTATTCTTGCATTTTTTAATGTTCTCATTACATAGCTCTTTTACATCCTTGGTTAATGTTATTCCAAGGTATGTAATCTTTATTGTTGCTTTGGAAAATGGGACATCCTTACTGATTTCTTTCTTTGTATATTTGTCCATTGCATATAGAAATGGTACCTGAACAGTAGAAGAATAGAATAAGACCTTTGCAAGCTATTTTTTCTGATAGAGTGTTGATATGTAGAATGTGGTAACTTGAATCAGATATCCCCCATAAACTTTAGTGTTCTGAATGCTTGTTCACCAGCTGATGGCAATTGTGTAGGTGGATCTGTACTGGAGGAGGTGTGTGGGAATGGGTTTTGGGATGTTATTCCAGCTCCCTTTTCCAAAAGTTGGCTGTCTCTCTTGCTGCTGTTTTCTACCTGCTATGGCAGAAGTTATTTCCAGCTCCTGTTCATGTCATGCCTTCTTGTGCCATCATGAAGCTTCCCTTCAAGGCTCTAATCCAAACCTTTACTCCCATAAGCTGCTTATGGTCAGAATTTTTCCCCCAGCAATTAGAAGGTAGCTACAACATAGAATATATAAAGAACTTAAAACACTAATTACCCAAATACCCAAACTATTAATTAACAAATGGGCCATTTAAATGAAGAAACACAAATGACTTACAGACTATATCAGTTACATTCTCATTGTTGGGACAAAATAAGAAACCAGAATCAGCTTATGGAAGGAAAGAATTCCTTTAAATAGAAAATTTCAAGAGGAAATTTCATCATGGCAGGGAAAGCATTGCAATAGCAGAAACCTGACTGACATAATCAATTATAAGCAAGTATGAAATTGCAAGATGGCTGGAACATAAAATGTCAAAGCCTACCCAAATGACACAACTCCTCCAGCAAGGATCCACCTTCAAAAGACTCCACTAGCTGAGGATTAAGTATGAGGTTTAATAATAAAGGTATTAGATAATTAAAGTCATTTTACATTCAATCCATGGCATTCTACTCCTGGCCCCAATAGAATCATGGCTATCTCATGATGCAAAATGAATTCAGCGCAACTTTTAAAATCCCTGTAGACATTATCAATCACAGCACCCTTCCAAAGTTCCATGTGGGATGTGAAATAATAGTCTCACTTTGGGAAACATCTCAGCAGTTTCTTACAAAACTATACATGCAATTAGTATGTGACCCAGCACTAAGTACTCTTCAGTACCTATTTGAGATTATTAAATTTTTATTTACATCCCAAAGCCTTTACAGATATCTGGGGAAACTTTCTTCATAATATCCCCAAGCCAGAACCAATCTAGATGTCCTTGAGAATAAATGACTAAATAAAATATGGGATGTAGTCACAAAATGAAATGTTAATCAGTGATTAAAAAAAAGAGTTAATGATAAATGTACCAATTTAGAAAACTCTCAGTGTAATTATGTTACATCAAAAAAATTAAGAGAGGAGCCTTCATTCACTGTTGTTGGGAATGATGTAAACTTGTACAACCACTATGGAAATCAATATGGAGATTCCTGAAAAGGATGAACATAGAGCTACGAATAGACCCAGTTATTACCTTACTGCCATTTATCCTAAATGTTCCATGTATCACTACAGAGATATTTGCTCAACCATGTTTATAGCTGCTCAACTCATTGTAACTAAGAACTGGAATTAACCCAGGAACCCATCATTAGATGAATGGACAATGAAGTTGTGGTCCATTTACACAACAGAATTCTACTCAGCAGTAAGGAAAAAAAAATGATACAATGAAATTGTAGAAAATGGACAGACTTGGAACAGATTGTGCTCAGTGAACTCACACAATCACAGAAAGACAAACACTGCATGGTCTCACTTATCTGCAGTCATTAACTGGATCAGCTCAAGTTGCTGACATACCTGATAGGCAACACAAGGCCCAGACAATAGGGCTGGAAGGGCTTGGGGGAGGGGAAGTGGAGGGCACATAAAAGAAACACAAAACTAAATCCAAAATGAGCTAGTAGCATAGAAAACTTTATCCTTGGAGATAGCCTAAAAGATATAACCCTCAAAAGGAGCAAAGGTGGTGCACCGGAAAAGTAGGGCCCTGAAGAGGGTGGAATGAAGCCTAACCTTAAAAGAAATTTTTTCTATCTCTAGCCTGTAACTCCCAGTACCAGAAATTGGTTGCTACCCACATTGAGCTGTTGATTGGTAAGAACTATGAGGGCCCCAAATAAAGACAGCTTTCTATCAAAGCACTTGATTACCTGCCTGAGGCAAAAGCTAAGACCCTAGTGCTGAAGACACCATATGCTGCTGACACAGAGCATGGAGAGACCTGGCTGGAATCCAGAAGAAAGCCAGTCTCCAGACAGTTAGCCTGTCTAGTGCTGGAAAGCACTACATAAGCTACTGGGGGAAAGTGGACAACTGTCTGAGCAACTAGAGGCCTAAGCTATTCAGAAGCAAACACCCTGACAGGATGTACACACCAGTGCAATAGTGGCACACAGCCTTCTTGGGTGACCAATAGCTTTCTGATTGGCTAAGAGATCTGCTCAGTGTAATGGAACCCATATCTGGAATTGGGAACCAGATCAGAATCCTATAGAGACAATGATTATGTTTTCCTGTGTCAAGCTCTCACTAGTGTTTGGCTAAAAGAGAAGTTGCATACATCAAATTCTACCTAAATTCCCATTTAAACTATGCTGAATTCACTCTCTGTTGAAGAATCTGTTCTTCTTTTTCAGAAGGTAGGGAGACCAGAGGAGATAAACTACTCCTTGCACTTCAGCCAAGCCATAGCTGAAGCCACAGAGGAACTGGGAAGATGAGCAAGAGTGCTACTCCCATGCTGAACCTGATAATCAGTGCCAAGGTGAGGGATACAGACCCTGAGGATACTAAACACCTACTGAAACAGAGATCCAGAGGTTCCGAAGAGCTCATCACTGAAGTAGACTTAACACTCACCCACCATTGTTCAGGGAATTTTGTGGAAGAGGGGCAGAAAAGTTGTAAGAGCCACAGGTTGAGACATCATGCCCAGAGGCATTCCCTAACCCAAGAAACAACTGAGGGCTGTTCCCACAATGCATAACCCACAAACCCATAGGGAATACCTGCAACCCCACCGAGGAGTGTCCTCAGCATAATGTGGGCAGGGACCAGGGAAAAGAGGGTACCAACACATGATATGTCCACATAGAATATGTTATTAATATTAATAATAAAGAGAAAAAATAACGAAACAAATTTTAGTCCCATGAGGTTAAATACTGCATGGTTCTCTTTATAAAACATTTTGAAATGACACAGTTACATAAGTAGAGACAGATTTGTGCTTGACAGGGTTATAGACAGGGTATAGATCACAGAATGGAAGCAAGTTTGCTTATTAAAAAAAGAGCTGAGGGCTGGAGAGATGCCCGCGAAGCCTAACAATGCCAGTTTGAATCTCCAGGTCCCACGTTTAGCCAGACACAAAAAGTGGCACAAGCATGCTTCACATATGCGCACAAGGGAGCACACACATCTGGAGTTTGTTCACAGTGGCTGAGAAGCCCTGGTGTGCCAATTCTCAATCTGCCTCTTCCTCTCTCTCTCTCTCTCTCTCTCAAATTAAAGAGATCACTAGCCTGGAGAGATGGCTTAGCTTAAGCGCTTGCCTGTGAAGCCTACGGACCCCAGTCCATGGCTCAATTCCCCAGGACCTACGTAATCCAGATGCACAAGGTGGTGCATGCATCTGGAGTTCATTTGCAGTGGCTGGAGGCCCTGGCATGTCCATTCTCTCCCTATCTATCTGCCTGTTTCTCTCTTTGTCAGTCACTCTCAAATAAATAAATAAATAAATAAATAAATAAATAAATAAATAAATAACCATTTTTTAAAGAAAAGAGACCACATAGGATTTCTTGTAGCCATTGGATGTCTGAATCTTGACTATAGTAGTGATACATGAAACTACTCACATGATAAAATTTCACTGAAATGAATATGCACAATTAAGTCCATATAAAACTCTGTTAACCTGAATGTTAGGTGGATTGTGTCAATATAAGGTTCCTGTTGTAATATTCTATAGTTATACAAATACTGGCAATGATGGAAACTCAGTAAAGTATATTAATAATATCTTTATACTAATTATTATTGTTTTGTCTTGTCTTTCCAGGTAGCATCTCACTCTAGCCCAGTCTGACCTAGAATTCACTATCTAGTCTCAGGGTGGCCTCAAACTCATGGTGATCCTCCTACCTCTGCCTCCCAAGTGCTGGGATTAAAGGCATGCACCACCACACTTGGCTTAATTATTTTTCTTTTCTACTTTTTTTCCCCTTTGGAATAGGGTCTCACTATGTAACCTAGTATGTTCTCAAAACCACAATTCTTCTGCTTCCACTTTCCAAGTCCTAGCATGACATATAAGTAATACCACATTTGACTTGCATTATTTCTTAAAACTTGTATGCAGCTGCAATTATCCCAAATAAAATGTGTAATAAAGCATAGAAAAGGAAATAAGCAATGCAAAAATCTATATCCAAAGATGAGTGCATTTCTCACATAGAGTGGTGGCTGTCTTTCAGCTGCCAGTTCAATATAATTCAACTTAAGGCACTTCTCCATCTTTATTACCTAGTTTTCAGCTGCATTCCTAGTGGTTTGGGTGCTTTGGGTCCTTTTCTACTTCTTTCTGTGAATTCCTTCTGTGTATTATTCTGTGTATTTGTCTGGTCCTTGACATGTTTCAAGTTCACTGTAAGCACAGATGAAAGTCACTTACTTTCATAAAGATGCATTTCGTATACAGTTACATGGAAGAGAATTCCCTTTGGAGAACATGGGTCTAGAAGAAAATGACTTATACAACAAAGTAGAAATATGAAATTGGTAGAATAATGAGGTGGGACTTAATAAAAGAGATGCCTCTTCATTGCATCTTTCCCTTCCCTGGTTTGGTATACTCTATTCTACCACTCTTTTTTTCTTTTATTATCATTATTATTATTATTATTATTATTAACAACATACTTTGTATGGATACATCATTTGTTGGTACCTTGTTTTCCCTTGTCCCTGCCCCCATTCCACTGGGGATCCTCCTCAGTGGGGTTGCAGGTATTCCCCATGGGGTTATAGTCTATGAACTTCTCTATCCTGCTCCGGCAAATACAGAAACCTGCATTTACATGGAGCTATGATGATAGGATTTCAAAGAGAGCATGTTTCCAAGCCACTACAGACAACCAGAATGATGAATGATAATGATACCTCAATGTCTGATTTACTTTTGTTGGTTTTTTAATAAGATCATGTACAAACTTTTGTGCTCAAGTCAACCCCATTGATGTTAGAGTAAGTAATTGACCCCAGAACCTGGGCCTGTCTTACTCTCAAAATTGGAGTTTGCTAACTAGATACTAGTATCTACATGTCAATTCCTAGCAATTTTGGTCTTATGGTTTTTGTATGTTGGCATTAGAATTATACATTAGGCAAGGTCACTATGTAACCAGGTAGCTGATGGCCAAACCTATGGAGATAGACTGATTTTGAATTGTGTGTTGCATAGTTATTATGTGGGGGAGCCTTGATCAACAAACTTATTACTCTAAGTTGTAGCTTCTCTGTAAAAGGGGCATTAAAATAGTTACAGCCTTAGGGTATGGTAAGGACTTAATGAGTTATGTAAAATATAAAGAACCATGCTAGACAATTAGTAAATGAAACAATGTATGAAGATAGTCATCCAAAAGATCTTATGAGAAGTGACCCACAAACACAAGTCAGTCTTGTGACAAATTCAGTAACTTAACCTATATTCCTTTCTTGAAGCTAAACTAACATTGTTCGAACTAATCTTTCATCCTATGAATGTCTCTAAGAAATAAATATAGAAGAATTCTGAGGAGACGGAGGTGGATGGAGCCTTCCATATTCAGCATTCTGTTCATTTTTCAAGTAGCTAAAAGACCATATGTATTCATACTTTGTTTTTCAGATGACTTGGAGAATCTTAGAGGTGTCTGTCTACCTCTTTAGTTTGATTTCATACCATTCTTAACTCTCAACATATCCAACACATCTTTCTTACACAGGTCATTCACTTTTCTGCCTCAAGCCTTTCTATTTAGTGTTCCTTCTACTTATAATGCTCTACCCATTTGGCAGCAACACTGAACACACAAGGTTAACTCTCAATTTCCCTTCAAGCTCTGGAATGAAGAACGCTATTTAGTACCTTACTTTAAAAGTTATATACAATTATATATTCCATGGCACTCCACAATTCTCCACAGTAACTTTGTACATAAATTTAATCACCAGTTCTACCTGTGATATAAATTATTCTATATCCTGAGGCTTTGCCACATAACCAGTATTTTAAAAATGTTAGCTAGTTAGAAGAATGGATGGATCACTGAATTGGATAAGTGACTGCCTGAATAATTGTGTGACTATGTTTCACAGAAAAATTGTAGAAAAATATAAACATTCATAGAACTATTGAATAATAAAAGACAAAAGGATATGGATAATCATTTATAGTAATATTCATCTTTCATAACCCAATAAAGGAGTCCAGTACAAATCATACACCCTGGTGATGATTTATAGGTAGGGATAAAGTCAAGACCAGAATACAGGACTCCAAATTCCAAGATATTCATTCAAAAACTACTTATTGGGAGTGAATACTTGCCACCTAGGCTCTGAAGATGCATTAGTAAACAAATCAGACTAAAATTCTCCCTTGAAGACTTATATAGTAGTAAGGCTAAAGAAATGATAATAATGTAAGTACATTATGTATTAGAACAAGAATTTTCCTCCTCCATTTACCTATACACGGGTATATCAACTTCACAGCATGTGTTCCTTTCTGTGGATCATCACAACCCTCATCTCAGCACTCCATTTGTTGTCTCATATTTTTACCTGAGTAGTAGTCCTGACTGTGTGCTCAGAATCAGATTAACATGCAAGGATTTCCACTACTTATCTTCAGCTTTCCTGTATTATGAAAACACAAACAGAGAATAGTTGAGTATGAGGCTAGCTCAGAGTTCCATACACACAAGACTGCCCTAAGTTACTATGCTGGCTAGAGTAGGACTAGATTTTGCCAAGTAAGAAACATAAAATTTCATTACTAGGTATTCAGGAATGAAAGATGAAGATTACTATCAGTGGACTACAGGTGGAAAACTTGGATGTTTACTCCACCTCAGTATTAACAAGAACCTACCTCCCTCCTCATTTTACCTGACAGTTACATTATGCATACTCTACTCATTATGCCAAGATACACAATATTTCAGATGTATCATTTTCTTTCTTATTTTTGAGAACAAATATCTAACCATGAGCAACTCATGGAAGGAAAGGTGTTTAAAGAGGCTTACTGTTCCTAGAGTGTGGAGCCCATCATGGCAAGAAAGTTGTTGCAGGCTGAAGCAGGAAGCCTTAATCACTCTGGCAGAGAGGAAGAAGAGAACAACAAATAGGTCCAGACTATAAAGTCTCAAGGCCTTCCCCCAGTGATTTACTTTCTCCAGTCATGCTTCCCACTCAAGGTTCCACAACCTTCCCAAACAGCCATCATCTGAGGAATAAATGTTTTAACACATGAACCTATAGAGTACATTTACATTCAAACCACCACACCAGGCCATAAAACAAACCTAAACAAATGTAAGAGAACTGATTGCACACATGTTGTACTCTCTGGGAACTGAATCAAGCTAGAAACTAAGAAGAGAAAGAAAACAGTAATCTCTAGAAATTTGTTAAAGAACATAAAAAGCTATTGGTTAACTAAGTCTGGGGGAAATTTTAAAAGTAAATGAAAAAGAAGCCATATCAAAATGTGTGGATACATCAAAAGCTATACTGAATAGCAATGAATCTACACAGGAGGTTAAAAAAAAAAAAATCAAAGTAAACCTAAGCAGAAGAAAAGAAATACTAAAGAGCAGAAATCAATGAAATTGAAAACAGCAAAGCACTGAAAAAGTCAATGAAATAAAGAGTTGATTCTTTGAAAAGATCAATAAAATTGACTCCTTTCCAGAATGGCAGATAAAGAAAACAGAGAGAAGCCAAAATACCATGTAGTAATGAAACAGATGATCACTATAGAAATTATAAGAATAGGGAAATACTATGATAAATTCTATACCCATGAATTTGAGAACTTAGATGAAATGAACCAATTCTCAAAAAACAGGCTCATCACAATTCGTTCATTATGATACTGTACTCTTATGATCCTATACTAGTGCACCCATTCTCTCTCTCTCTTCCTCTCTGTGTCTGTTGCTCTCAAATAAATAAACAAAAAAAAGTTTAAAAAGAAAATTGAAGTTTTAATTGTAAAACTGTCAAAAAAGAAATCTCAAAGCCCATTTGGTTTCTCCAGAGAATTCAACAAAATCATTTACAAAGTGCATCCTATAATAGGGTGACTACATTTTAATTTATATTTACTTATATTTATAGTAGGGTGACTCTATTTTTATTAATTATCAGTTAATTGTATAAATTGAAGTGTTACAGTATGAAAATTTGATACTTGCATATAGTGGGTGATGATAAAAATCAGGGTAGTAAGCAGTTATCTGTCTATAATTTTTTATGAGTTTTTGATTAACACATAATTATATAGTGTGATATTTGAATATACTTATATAATATGTACTGATTGAGGCAGGATAATAAAAGTTTCTATCTTCTTAGTATTATGTGTTTGGAGTCTTCATGCTACTTAATAAATATTATATATGTATATATTATATACAATTTTTATATAGATATAAATATATATTATATACATTTTATATATACACACATATGAACTGCAGTCACTCACCTCTAACACTTTCAGCTTTTCAGTACTCATTATCCAACTTTCCTCTATCGCTTTTCCCTTAATTATTCTGAGCCTCTATTAATTACTATTTTTGTGAGTGTATGTGTATGTATTGTGCATGTGTGTATGCATTCCATCTATGTGTGGATGCACATGTATGTTAATGTGTATGTGTGTTAACTGTGTGTAGAAGACAGAAGTTAAGAAGTTAGGTGTATTCTTCAATCCCTTCAGTCTTATTTTTTTGTATCCTTTTTCTATTTTTCTATCTATTGAATATATATATTACATTACACCCATCCATTTTCTGAGCATCTAGTTTGACTCAACATCCTAGCTATTGTGAAGAGTGTTGCAATAAACATGGATGCTGAATTATAGCTTTAATAATATAATATTATTTACTTTGGATATATGTCCAGAAAACAGGTATCAGGATTACATGACAAATACAATTTTTGTGTTTTGAGAAAATTCCTTAATGTTTCATGTATTGCTTGTCCTAATTTACATTCCTATTATCAATGTGTAAGGGATACCTTTACTGTACATTCTCCCCAACATTTGTTATTTTTGTGTTTTGAATAATAAGCATTCTAACTGGGATAAGGCTTGAATTTTGACTTGAATTGTCCATGACTACTAATGAAGATGATCTTTTCTTTTTAAAGTTGTTGTTCATTTGAATATCTCCCTTTGAGAAGTATCTGAACATACTTTTTGCCCATGATTGTTGTGTCCTTTATAAAGAACTAGAAGTGAAGAGCTCAAAGGTCCCCAACACAAAGAAATAGTAAATGATTAAGAAGATGGAAATGCTAATTACTCTGAACCATTCATTACATATTGTATGCATGTACTGAAGCAATGCACACTAGCTAATAAATATATGCAAATTAATTATATTTTTTATTCATGTGCATGTGTGTTCAAGTGTGTGGGGGTGCACATGCACACATACATGTGGAAGCTCAAGCATCACCTTGAGTATCATCCTCAGGAATGCTATCCACCTTTTATTGAAACGGGGCCTCTCACTGGCCTGGAGCTTACCAACCAGGCTAGTCTTGAATGGCCAGTGAGGCTGAGGGATCCACATGTCTTCACATCTCCAGCACTGGCATTATAGGAAAATGCCATTTAATTTAAATGTTTAACAAATTACATAAGTAAAAACATTTAAAAGAAAATAATTAAAACCACATCTATTTAATTTTTCCAGAAATTTACAGAATAATCACTGATTTATTTGTTTATTGATTTATTGATTGATTGATTTTTTTTTGAGGGAAGGTCTCACTCTAGTCCAGGCTGATCTGGAATTCACTATGTAGTCTCGGGCTGGCCTTGAACTCACGGCAATCCTCCTACCTCTGCCTCCCAAGTGCTGTAATTAAAGGCGTGCGCCACCATGCCGGGCTCACTGCTTTATTTTAAGAAGCAAGTATTCCTTGGGCTGGGCAGATGGTTCAGTGGACTGAAGCACTTGCCACATAAGCATGAGGATCTGAGATGGGATCCTTATTGTCCCCATTAATTCAGGTGGGCATTGCAGCCTGTCTATAATCCCAGAACTCACAGTCAGGACATGCTAGCTAGCTAGACTAGCCAAATTAGTGAGGTCTGTATTTAATTGAGAGACCCTGCCTCAGTAACTAAAGTAGAGCGAATCAAGGAAGACAACCAATATCAACATCTGTCTTCCACATACACACACACATATGCACAAACACACACATACATGTAGATGCACACTCAAACACATGCACTCACATGTGTATGAACAGGCATACACACATGCACATACGAACACAACATAACAAAAAGAAATAAGTGTTGTCCTTATACACAAGCAACATCTAAAAAAAGAAATTTTCTGACTAACATTTCTCACTAATATACATAAAATAAGACTTCATAACACACGGGAAATTCTAATTTAGATATATAAATGCACTATAAATCATGTCTCAGTGGGGATTCTTATGGAGATGCAAGACTAGTTCAATATTGAAAAAATCTTTCAATTTAGTTTCAATGTATTTTATATTAGCTGGTTAAAGAAGGAAAAATCACATCCTCATATCAACTAATACAGAAAAGGCATTTGATATAATCCAACCAGTCATGTAAAAAATCTCTCATAACAATACAAATAGAAGCAATGTTTCTCAGTTTGATAAATACCCATGTTCTTTGTGGTACTACTCACAATAGCCAAGCTATTGAATCAGTCAGGTACCTACTGAGTGAAGGATGGCTAAAGAAAATGTGGCACACATGAACATACAATTTTATTTGCAGGAAAATGGATGAAACTGGACATCATTATGGCAAGGAAACTAAGCCAAACTCAGAAAGAGGAGGATTGTGTGCTCTTTCTTGTATAGGGAGTTGAGAGAAAATGAGAAGGATGTGAAACAAAAAGGTGCTGTGGATGACTACAGAAAGGAATGAGTCAATTGGGAGAGAAAGGTTAAGAACAGGAAGTAGAGGAGCTGAATATAATCAAAGTGTATCATATACAATATTAAAAAGTTACAGTACAGGCCATTCCCTTGTGCAATTAATATCTGTAAAAAAGAAAGTGAAAGATACAAGGCCTAGTGGTGCACATGTGTTTTCCTGGCTCTTGAAAAGGAGAGAAAGGGAGATTGCTAGTAGTTTGAGGTTAGCATGGGCTACATGGTGAGTTTCAGGCCAGCTTGAGTTACCATGTGAGACCCTGCCACAAAATTAACCCCACTGAGGAGGATCCTTCATGAAATGGCAAGGAGAGAGGATATAAGAGAATAAGAGGAGAGGGATGGATGGGGCCAACATGAGATTTCTTCCCATAGTAAATTTCAAAACCAATAGAAACTGAAAACAAAGAAAGGAAGCCAGGGGGAAGGAAGGAAGAAAATAAATTATTCCTAAGAGCTAGAGCAAGCCAAGAATGTACATGCTCACCATGTTTATCACACATAGTAATGTACGTTCTACCCAGTACATTAAAGCAAGAAAATAAATAGAAAGCATGCAGATGAATAAACATGACTGTACCTACACAGAACAATCACAAGTAATCTACAACAATTGCTTAGTATTAATAAGTGGGTTTAACAAGCTGTAGGACATAAGATGAGCCTTAAAAATGAATTGCTAGGGCTGGAAAGATGGCTTGGCGGTTAAGGTGCCTGCCTCCTAAGCCTAAGAATTCTGGTTCCAATCTCTAGCGGTTCCAATTTCCAGGTCTCACGTTTAGCCAGATGCAAAGTGACGCAAGGGTGCAATGCCACACTTGACCACAAGGGGGCGCACACATCTGGATTTCGCTCACAGCAGCTGAGAGGTTGCTGGCACGCCCATCTCTATCTGTCTTCCTCTCCCTCTCTCTCTGTATCTCTCCAAAAAAAGAATTGATATATGTTAGCAATGAAGTATAAACAGTGAAATTAAAATACAATACTATTTATACTTGTTCATAATATGAAGTACTTGGGGCTAATGTCATAAAAAATGTAGAACTGTGTGCCACATAGATGATGAGAAAAGTTAAAGAAGAATTATAAAGACACACTGTGTTTATGTAATAGACCATTCAACAAAGTAAAGACAGCAATTCTTCCAAAGTTGATATATGAGCTTAATCACTATTATATTCTCATCAAAATATCAACCGATATTTTGATATAGATAAGCTCATTCTAAAATTTTATGAAAAGGCAAAGTAACTAGAAAGGATAAAGCAATATTGAAAAAGAGCAAAGTGGTCATAATCAGTTTACTAGACTTCAAGTAATATTTAAACAGGGTAGCACTGGCAGGGAGAAATTAATAAATGAATGGAACAGAACAGAAAAAACTACAAATAGATCCACATAAATATGCCCAAGTGATTTTTGGCAAAAGTAGAAAATTTTTAACTAAATAATTAATTGGTCACATATTTTGCTTCCTTTTTCAGTGTTGTAGCTCTACCATTTTTTTTCTTATAAATACATGTTTTCCTAGCATTATGCCTAAAGAGGAATCAGAGCTAAACATTGCATAAGCCAACAGACAAACCACCATCAGGAAGAGAATGAGAATCAGAAAAATGCACACTGAATGATGCATGCAAATTGATGCAGTTACTGTGGGACAACTTCTAAGCACCATAAATTAGACTCATACACAAAATACTCATGTAAATTATAACTTCATGCAGCAAAAGCAGCACTACTGATTCCACCAATAAGCAGTCCAGTGTGTCACAGCAATAGCATATCAAGTTAGAATCTATTTTTTTCAAACATTCAAGGTTTCAAAGACTATGCCCTTAGACTCAGCACACCCAAGCCTATAGCTTCTTCACAATGAAGAATCAAGGAGGACCATTATATTTTTTTGTAGTAAGGCACAGTAGAAGAATACTTTGAATGTGTAAATGTATCTACATTATCTTTTTTGGTCTATGGTCCTTACTGAACAGGATGCACTACATCCTTAAAAGCTTTCCAACTCAGACATTAACTTAAAAATAATAGGTGAGCATATAAAAATAGGTGATAGTTAAACCGTATGCTAAGGACAGCTTAGCTTTTTATTGTTTCGTTTGTTTGTTCATTGTTGTCATTAAGATGACTTTGTTTTCTATTCCAAGAGCACGAAGTGTCTTCCCAAAGCATTAGGGTCACTGGAAGCAGAGGGCCATAAGAGTTCATTGCCAGGACATAGAACACTTCCTCTCTAAGGATCAGTAACTGCAGTCAGGAAAGTCAGTGACTCATTGTAAGACCTCCTCAGGGAAAGTGTAGAGGGCAACTCCAAAGTCAGCTTCAAAGCCTCCAGACTCTCCTTTTTCATAATCTGCTGTCCAAATGTACAAGGATTGGAAGACGATTACTATCAGGGCCATTATTTTGGCAGGGATCCCAGCATCTGCCTGGGAATGAAGGCTGTGTCTAGTGCTTATGAATAAGGCTGATAAATCCTTTGTAACATTGCAGAGTGGACAATGTCAACTTCAAGACAAAAGGTCATAAGCACACTGAAGCTGAGGATAAGAATAAGAAATGGATATGAGCTATGACAGAGCCCATGAACAGTTTGTAGCCATCTAATCATAGGTACAATTATAGCTTCAGGACCTTTAACGGTCTTTAAACAATTTTCTAACCTCCATTGTTTTATATTCAAATTGAGAGTACTAATACTGACTCCATAATGATTATTGAAAGGTTAAGATACTGTGCACAATGAATGAGGCATGTGCCTGGCACCTAGTAGATGCCCAGTTTCTGCTGATTATAAACATCATCTATACCATCATCACCATCATAAATTTCTTCCCATAATGGCAATAAGAACATTTCCAGATTATTACCATTATAAATGACTAGAGGTCAAATACTTTAAAAACATCAACATGTCCTTGATTCCTGTGGTTTCAAATTAAAACTACTTTGGCACTTAATATCCTCTGCAACTGGCTCAGTCCAGACTCTCTCACATCATTTATCATTGGCACCATTCACTTTCACCCCAAGGGCTGTATAACTACACTGTAATTTCTAACCAGTGCTGAGGTACATTGGCTGATTTCTAGTTTCTGGAGGATAGGTATCCTGTAGTGGTTCTTCCTTATGCATAGTACACACTGAGACTAGAGTGACAGTTGGACTCACATTCCTGTGGGATACCAGTTCTTTAACCCATGGTGATGCAGTCCAGATGATGAAACTTCACTTCAGCTTCCCAGTATGAATGAAGATTTCTTCTTGACTGTCTGCCTTGATCTAACCAATTTCTTCTCAGGAAGTAGGGCTTTGTCCTAAGGTACCTGAACTATGTATGGTTGGTTATTGAGAAACAGAATGCCACCCAACAACAAACTTAGTTAGATTCTCTTGTTCCCATGACTCAGAAACCCCATGCTATTCCTAGAATACTGTATTGAACTATTGGTGTCTTTTTTAAGGTTACAGCAGGTCATAGAAGTCACACTCAGAGGGAGTAATTGAGGAATGTTTAATGAAAGGGCTCTTTAAACGATATGGGATAGATTAAGACTAAATCAACAAAGAACAGCAAAATAGCCTATTAAAAGCAAGGTAGCTTTTAACAACCCCAAATCAAATCAGATAAGTCATTGACTCCAAGAGTGAAATAACACACAACTTTGGCTGAGGGAGAGGGAATCTCTATGTACTAGTTACTTTTCTCGTTGTTGTAAACAAATATATGACCAAGAAAAGCACCTTAAGGAGAAAAGGTTTTACTTTGGTATATAGTTCAGAGGAATAGAGTGCATCATGATGCCATGGTGGGGAAGGTATGGGGAAGGGAGCAGCTTGATCCATGGTGCCAAGAAAGTAGAAAAAGTAAATTGCCTGTGCTCAGCTCACTCTGTCCCTTTTCTCTTTTTATTCAGTCCAAACTGTAGCCCATGGGTTGGTATCACCCACTTTCAGAGTAGGACTTCCTAACTCAGTCAATCAATGCCAGACCAACCTGCACATGTATGTTTCACTAATATCCTAGGCATTTGGTAATCCAATCAATATCAATTATCAGGGGCTGGAGAGATTGCTCAGCTGTTAAGGCATTTGCCTGTGAAAACTAATGACCCAGGTTTGATTCCCCAGTACCCACGTAAAGCCAGATGCACAAATGGCACATGCTTCTGGAGTTCATTTGCAGCAGCTGGAGACCATGGCATGCCCATTCTCTCTCTCTCTCTCTCCTCTCTCTCTCTCTCTTTCTCCCTCCCTCTCCCTCTTTTTCTCTTTCAAATAAATAAATAAAAGTATTTTTGTAAGAATCAATCATCCATCTGGAGAGATGGCTTAGCTGTTAAGATGTTTGCCTGTGAAGCCTAAGGACTTAGGTTCGATTCTCCAGTAGCCACATAAGCCAGATGTACAAGGTGGTGCATACATCTGGAGTTTGTTTGTAGTGATTAAAGGCCCTGGCACACCCATTCTGTTCCTCTCTCTCTCTCTCTCTCTCTCTCTCTCTCTCTCTCTCTCTCTCCCTCCCTCTCTCAGATAAAGATTTAAAAAATTACAAAAGGCCAAATGCTCAAAAACTTCCTCCAACAAATTGTGGCCTGTAGTGGAGGAGACCAGTCACTGATAACCAATGGGAACCTTGGGAACAAGTACACTGACCTCTTTTCCTTTTCATCTGTCTCCCATTGGATCTACCTAATCCAAGACACAAAAAGGCAAATTATCACAGCTGACATATCCTCTCATGAGTACTCAACAGAACACAGAAGGGTAAAGACTAGCTCTAGAGGGACAAAGGAAAACTATTCTACACATGTAGTTATTTCTGTTGATGACCACCCCAACAGGTTTACTAATTCTCCTCTCACCATTCTTGCTCTGCTTGAACTTCTTGGTGCTGCTGAGGCTACTGGCACTTCCAATCTCCAATCCCTACCCTTCAGTTAAGCCAGAGAATAGATCTTATACAGTAATAGATCTATTCCCTCATAGTATCATAAATACCTTCTGATGAATTGATGGTCATACATTATAGTTTCTCCACTTCCTTTTCTTCCAGTCTGACTATTCACTCAACAAATACTTGATTTCCTACAATACATCAGTTAATGTGTTATGTGGTGTGGATACAATGGTACATAAAAACATAAAATTCTCTCTTCTTGTGTTTCTCACAGTCTAGTAAAAGAGGAAAAAGTGAGGCTGGGGAGGGAGTGGGTAAGACCACTTTTGTGCAAGTATGAGGACGTGAGTTTTATTCCAAAGCTCCCACATAAACAAGTTGGATGTGGCCACACACACTTGTAATCCCAATCCTATGAGGAGAAGAGACTGAAGAATCTCTGGAGCTTGCTGGTCAGTCAATCTACCCAAAAAGGCATCTCAGATCCAGAGAGAAACTTCATCTCAAGGAAACATGCAAATGAGAAAGAGAATACATCCAGCATCCCCCTATGCCTCCTCATGCATGAACACATATTACCCAGACATATGCATCTGCACACCCACACCCATGTTCCCCCACACACATGTGTGCATGCATGCACATACCACATATATATACATATACCACAACACATGAGCTAAAAAAATGAGAGAGAAAATGCCAGGAAAGAACCACACTAGAAATTATATCTGCTAATATAAGCCCTAAGGACTATTAATCTTTTTGTATAAATTTAGTTTTAATCTAGAACGAAGCTTCCTAAAATTACTTGCTCTATGTTGTGTCAAGTTTCAGCAGTCCACAAAAGAAATTTGTCCAAGATTCAAATGGTAAAAATGAAAGTCTAGTCATCTTTCGATACTTTGAAAATAACTGTGGTGACAAGTGTCATTTCAGTGAATAATCATAGTTGCTGACTTGGTATCCCATCTCATTTTCATGGGAAAGAAGTTGAATCTGCAGCCCCTGAAGCTCTGACAAGACACCTTCCTCAATGTCTCCAAATTCAGTACCAGGTGACTGGTAACCCTGTCATGGAGTGTGCTAGCTTCTCCTGCATGTAACCTAAATCATCAAGGCTGGAGGTGGTGAAAGACAAGATTCCAGATGTCCTCATAGGACCCAGTTGATCTTTTTTGTTTCCAATTTGTGTTTGTTGGCCCTCACTTTTCCTGCTGATCTTGGCCTCAATACAAAAGATGAAAATGAGCCTTATAGAAACATTTAGGTCATGTAAGTGTGTAATATCTAATCATCCTGATAAAATCCTTTATTCTCTGTTATTATAGTGGCTCTACTTCTCCAATGAAACCTTAATCGAGACTCAGGTAAGTATCATTACTATCCCTATTGTTAGTGGTTTGAGTGAAATGTCCCCTATATGGTCATGTGTTTTGCATACTTGGTCCCTGGCTCCTGGCAACTTGGGAAGGTTGGGTTGTAGGGCCTTTGGGAGGTTGACCCTTGCTGGCAGATGTGTGTCACTTGGGGGCAGGACTTGAGATTTATTAGTTCCACCCCCTAGGTGTTGATGGACAGCTTACTCTTGCTGCTTCCTCATAGCTCATGTATGGTAATATGACCAACTCCCTGTTCCTATTATGCTTTCTTCATCATGATGAAAACCTAAAAAGTATAAACCAAAATAAACCTTTTTCTTCCATTATCTTCTTGGGTGATCTGTCTTAGCAATGAGATAGTAACAACTACACAGTTGGTCCAAAGTCATTTAATAATTATGTGAAGCCAAGTTTGAATGCAAGAAGTTTAGCACAAGAGTATGCATGTGATGAACCACCCTTATTTGTGGCTGTCAAATCTCAGTAATTATACACACAAAGGTAAATATGTTATAGGCAAAAACACCATATAGCATAGCATATAACAAAAGATCTCAAATGCAGTAACCTATTTCTCTGCCTACTTGTCAGCCCTATCACCTTAAAAATACATATTTTTAACATAGCAGCCAATGAAGGAAGAAAAACCTAATTTGCCTAAATTTCATAAAATTTAACATGCCTTTTCTTCTTCTGACACCACCATTGGGACACAGTGGCTATCTATTCTACAACAGAGAACATTCATGCAGAACATATTTGTGGTACCAAGCACTGCTGAGTGGACAGTATAAAGGGCACTATGATGGGTATAAGACACTTGCTACCATTGATTTGTGTTCTAACACTGTGCATATAGTTTTCCCTTTCTGAGCCTCAGTTTCCCCATTCTAAGATGACACGGTTGGGATCTATGACTCCTTCCAGTTCTGATATTCTATAGCCAGCAGCATATGTAATTAGGGACTAACTTTTCACCTCAGTCAGGAAAGCACTTGGATAAAGTACTTGTAACACCTAGATGATTATTTGCAGACTAAAAAGAAATAAGTTAGCTAATATTAGGGTACTTTTACTGGACTCCTGAAGAAAACAAAGGCATAATGGGCCAAGTTTATATGCTTATAAAAGAGTCGTGAAATTCACTATAGGTTATAAGCCATTTCTCTCACCAAGATCTCATGTGAATTCTTGAGTTGCAATAAAAAGAAAAAAGATGAATACATTCATTTTTGAGAGATGATCTCTTTATCTAAAAAGTCTCTAGGGTAAGTTTTATCAAATACCAGAAAGTGAAAGTAAAGCATGATTCAAGGAAGCCACATGACCTTCTGCCCAGAGAATGATGAATACCTTCTGCCTTGTTAAGGAAGGAAAACATGAACTAGAAATGATTTACTCTGATCTCTTGGGGAAAAGTGAGACTGAGGGCACTAGAAATTCCATTTTTAAAAGTCCAGATTCAATCATTTTTCATTTTTTTGATATATTAAAGTGAAATGAAATACTTATCCTATTCAATGTTATTTGGCAGTTTGGACAGAATATATATTTGTAATTAAAATTTAAAATGATAGAGTTTCAAACCAAGTAAACACTCCAGGTATGAGGAAATCAGATCTTACATAAAGAAAGATAACAACAGCTTCATATTCAGTCTGATAACTGAAAGCTCTGAGTGAGGTAATAAAAAATAAAGAAAAATGCCTTCCCATCTTTAAAGGAAATGAAACTATTCAAAGTGATTATTGTTAGATCATGAAGACCAAAGTCCTGAAAATATATGATATATCATATTGCTTTGATGTACAAGTTAATAAGGCCCATTAACTAGTCTTTTAATGTAAGAGAAACAAACTAACCTCATTTAATTAAGATTAAGTTTGCTTATAAGGAGAAAAGGGGGCTTAATTAATTGCTGGTAAATGAGCCTGATTCAAAAGAGGCAAAATCCACAGCAGTAATATGCATTTATAGTAAAAGTCACATCATGGGAAGCCCAATTTGTACCTCTTCCTTATTTCTAGTTGTTCTTTTCTTTGTGACGTCTGCATTTATTCAGTTAATGAGATCATCCAAATATCGTTTAAGTGTAGGTTTATATCAATTACTACGCAAAGTATAACTTCATTTAGATGGTATAACCTCAAGAATTCAATGATTTTACCTTCATACTGTTGAAATGAAACAGCCCATTAAAAACAGATGATAGGCAGGGCGTGGTGGCGCACGCCTTTAATCCCAGCACTTGGGAGGCAGAGGTAGGAGGATCACCGTGAGTTCCAGGCCACCCTGAGACTACATAGTTAATTCCAGGTCAGCCTGGACCAGAGTGAAACCCTATCTCGAAAAAAAAAAAAAAAAACAGATGATAGGAGAAAAGGGTTCATTTTGGATCACAGTCTCAATGGGAAGTTTTGTCAAGGCAGGGAAAGCATAACAGGCAGCTAGAGGCTAGATGTCACATCTTGTCATGTCAGGTGGGAGGTAGCAGCAAGGCTGAGCTAGCTAGCTAACACCCAGTAGAGCTCAACTAATAATGCCAGAGTTCTTCCCAAGGAACACATCTCCTCCAGGAATGCTCCACCACCCAATGACTATATGACTATCTCAAATTCCCACTAGCTGTAGAAACAAATACCCACAACCCATAAGACTGTGGAGGACATCTCATTCAAACCACCACAAGTGCCAATTTCAACATTATCCACTTTGCTTTGATACTCTCTCCCTTTCTATTTTCCTCCAATCCACCTTATTGATGCACATTATTGTCCATTAGGAAAGAAGAAGGGAAGGTACAACATGCAAGATATAAATATGAGCCACTGTTGGCATACAAAAGAATTGTTTGGAGGGTTAAATGATTATAGCAATCATATATATTATTCTGACACCCATTGAATCAGAGGCAAGATATTCCTATATTCTCCAGCCCTCTTCAGTATTCTGATACATAACTTTGCATTCAAGTCTGCCATATCCAATGAAGAACAATCCAGTGTGTAGAGTGCATGTGCCTATCTATCCTAGGATTTGTCTTCAGTATCTCTGCTCCACTAGTGTTGGTTTGCTGCTATAGTGGATTTTTTAGCTTCTACATGATATTTCCCTCGCTATGAGATAGAATCTACCACCACCACCACCATCATCATCACCACTATTAATTCTCTGATTTTTGTTTGTTCCATTTCAGAACCTCCTAATATGTCATATATTTTCTGTCATCTCTAGGAGATGAATGATGACAGAGAATTTTGCATGTATTGTTCATTTAGTACCTAGAAGAGCATTTAGTACATAGTTAAAGCCCTTAAATGTGTTTAATAAATGAATTACCATTATTTTTTTCTTTGTTTGTCTTTGCTAACACTGTGAGCCTCAACTATAGAGTGTTTAAGGTCAGCAGCACCAAGGTGATCCTCCCATTTCGCTCCCTTTTATCTCTTGTTTTGCCAATATCTGACACATGAGATTCTGCTTAGTGCACTGGGCCCACATATTAGCCAGGGAGGAATATAGCCCAGTCCAAGGATTTTTTTTGCATACTAAGAGGCCCACCTTTAAAGCAACTTGTATTTCGTTTGTTCTTCTTGAGGTTTCTTTTTGTTTCTATATATGAGTATGTAAAATGACTTTAACCTTAATATATGAAGCAGTACCATCCTGCTCACTGCTCTCCAGACCCCACCTTTCTTTCAGGCTGTTTAACTTCACTAAATTTTCTGTCTTCTAGATCATATTAGCATTTTAATAGTCCCTTAATTAGGGGACAACAGAAGCTGGAAAGCACTGGCCTCTAAAGTCATCTATCTGCCCCTTCCCACCTCTACATTGGGTAGGATAAGTTTGAAAAATAATTTAGAAAATAGTTAAATCCTGGGACTGCATTTCCCAATGAGGATTCAGTCCAACCATTCATTTTTTTTAATCCTTTGGCAACTACCATACCTATATCTTCTATGTCAAGAACACACCACAAGTACATTATTTTTCATTGACAATTCAAAGACTCTTCACACTTTCTTTCCTCCCTCTGTGGGTTACAGATCAATTTTCTAAGAGGATAAAAGCACAGTGAAAATTGTATTCCTTTCTCCTCAAGAAGTGTCCCTAGCATAATTTATGTGATTCTAGATAAGCAATGTAGGAGCAGCACCAGGAAGTTGCATGTTGGATGTGTTGTCACTGATGAGATCATAACAGAGTAGATCTCCATTGTACATGACAATGAAACAGAAGGGGTCAAGGTGGGAGACTATGCAGTTACGGCTTTTTTAAATCAAGAAACTATTTTGGAACAAGTAAGAACCTCTGCAAGACATATGGTCCATAGTAAGTAGCTTATGCAACAATATGAGGAACTTCCTAGGGTCTGGAACTATCAGGCTGCTGAGTTTGAATTTTCCTCCAGACTTCAGCTCCAAGAACCTCTATAAGGAACAATCAATTGTAAAACCATTCAAATGATAATTGGTTATGGAAAGGAGGACATGACTTCTGAGAGTACTTTTTAAGAAACAGAAATATGGCAATATAATCTACTTAGATAATTGCATACTTTGATAAG
This sequence comes from Orientallactaga sibirica, assembly GCA_036365145.1. NCBI lineage: Eukaryota > Metazoa > Chordata > Mammalia > Rodentia > Dipodidae > Orientallactaga > Orientallactaga sibirica. Next base: position 8,301,804 of record JAEOAD010000057.1, read on the forward strand.
ATTATGTTTTCAGGATGGATGCCTTAAAATTTGAATTATCATCAATTATAATTTTGTTACATAAGTCATTATTGAATACTTAGTATTTATGTGGCCCTATATGACAACAAATAGAAGATATAGCATATGGTTGTAGGAAGAAAAGGCATGTGCTCAACCACTTATAATTAAAAATGTATATGGTCATTATTAAAACATCTAAATATTTCCATGTAGACCTAATCACTAACTCTTTGGACTGTACTTCTGCTCTGCACAGCATCCTTCCAACTTTTGCCACCAAACGCTATGGAATATCCATTTGAAGATCAGCAAACTCCCTGATATGTCTAACAACTTCCCTAACAAGTGTTTCTTAACTAAATTATGGCTCTACCAGAAGGACCCTGATTTCTTTTTAGTTTTCTTGAGATCATTCTCTTACAGTTCAAAAATCTTAACATTACCACATTTTTTTTTATTATTGCCACTTGAGCGATGAGAAAACTAAGGCTTAGAGAGGCCAATACAAACAAGAGGAAAGAGGGTACCAACACATAATGTATCCATCCAAAATATGTTGTTAATAATAATAATACTAATAAAAGAAAAATGTAAAAAAAATTGTTCACACAGCTGGTGGGTATGATGGAGAACCAGATTGGTATGCATGATGTATAATGTTCTTTAAAAAAAGTATTGACAATTTTTATGCATGTATATCATATGTTGTGATCATAATTGCCCTCCTTATCCCCCACTAGTCCTCCTCTCACTGGAACTTTTCTATGTCTCAACATTAGTGTCTTTTTTTTTGAATGCATATATGCCTGACCTACTGAGTTTAATGAGGGTTGTCTCTATCAGCATGAGTAAGGGATTATTTACCAGAGCACAGGCAATTTACCAGTAGCTACACCATTGATATAAACATCCCCCATCCCACAGCAAGCATTAATGCCAATAATTCCTCAAGGAGGAAAAGGGGTCTCGTGACCTCCTCTACCTTCTTTTTCACCACCATACTGACAGACATTCAGAACTTTTATAATCCTCAATTATTATTTGTTGTGAAATTAAAACACCACAGTAAAAGTAGACTTAAAATTTATTTTTGGATCTGGTACTTTCATTGAGTACATGATATAATGGCTTGATGTTTCTGTGGGGTCCAGAGATATTTCATGGGCTCAATTGATGTCACCTTCTCCTTTTCTTCCTCTTTTTCTCCTTTTTGAGGAAATGTATTGTCAAAAGAAATCAGATTATAGTCCACAAACCAACTCTATCTAATATGACATCTCTCAGAAGCTATGTAGAACATGGAGCCAAGTGAAGTCAAAAGAGATATAACTAGAACAGCTAGGAATGATGTGTGTGCTTTTAAATCATTTATCTGCACCAATCTGGTGTGTTGCAAATGAGTTACATATTTCTGATATATTGATGATGTTCAGCTCCCTCAGTCTTAAGATTCTAGTGCTCATCTTTTTGTACTAGAGGTCAATAGAAATATTTTCTATTCACACTATACTTTAAGTATAGGGAGTTGGGAAGCACAGATGTTGAAGGTAACTAACCTGATGTGCTAGCTTCCAGTGATCTCATGTCATATGCCATATCTTTTCTTCTGGTTTTCTGTGATGTTAGAAGCTTAGGGTGCTTTTCAGAAAGCTTGGAAGAGAAGTATAATAGTTACTATTCTGGTTTCTGTGGCAAAAATTGTTAACAAAATCAGCTTAATAAAAGTTTATTATGGCTTGGACTTTAAAGGGGGATGCAAAATAAACATGGTAACACATACCAGTACTCCCAGTATTTGAAAGGTAGAGGTAATAGGGTCAATTCAAGGTCATCCTCCACTATATAGTGTGTTTGAGGCCAGCCTGAGTTAAAGATGTGGAACCTGTCTTAAAAAAGTATGCAGCCCATCATGGCAGAAAGGCATGGTGGTGGGACCATGAGGAAGGTGGTCACAACTGTATCCATGGTCAGGTATCAGAGAAAGATTAGTGATGGAGTTCATCTTGATTTCTCACTTTCCCCTTTTTATTCAGCCAGAAACTGTAGTGCATTGGATGGTGCCAACCATATTTAAGGTTTATATTCCTTTTCCAATTTAACCTGTCTAGACACACCCTCATGGACATAACCAGAGGGATATCTCCTAGCTGATTCTAAATCCAGTCAAGTTGAAAATAAAGATTTACTCTCACAAGTCAAATATGAAAAGAGGTGTAAAAGAGAAGCAGAGTGGACAGAAAATGAAGGACTATGATTGCAAAGTGTACTCATAGCTAGCCTTTTAGGATAATTCCAACTCTCTTAACAGATCCTTTGCTTGTCAGGCCAGTGAGATACATAAGCAGAAATGAGATTATTGACAAACAAATTAGCTTTTCGGCAATACCTGTGTCAGTGAGATCAGCCTTGCTATCTTGGGATTATCCAATTACAAAGGGAATGCTAGGAACTGAAAGAAGAAAGAAAGAGAAAGAAAGAAGAAGAAAAAAGAAAGAAAGAAAGAAAGAAAGAAAGAAAGAAAGAAAGAAAGAAAGAAAAAGAAAGGCAGTCCTAGATAGCTATTAACTAAAATGTTGACAGTACATTTTTCATACCCCTGTCTTTTTGAATCTTCACTTTTATTTTAAATTGGGTATGCATTTGTCCTCTATTAAAAATAGCAATGTCACTATCCTGATTTTGGAACAGAGAGTACCTGGTACCAGTGTTTGTTTTCTCTATAGGATCAGGAGGGAGTTCACAGGTAGAAAATATCACCAAAACAAGGTACAAATAATGCTGCTGTAGCAGACAGTTTCAGGTTCGCTGAGATGAACTTCCAGACCAGGCACAGTTATGAAGGAAGGGATATTATTTATTGAAGCTTACAGATCCAGGCGATGTTCCATAAAGGCAGGAAAAGCAGCCTGCTTTCACAGGGCCAAGCAGAGAGAGAGAAAGCCAACCAGCCACCACAGCACACAGAGCAAAACCCACAGCCAAAAGGTCACACAGCACACTTCAGGAACTCCTGCTAGGCACATTTGCATATCTTTACAATGGAATCTCAAACCCACCATTAACACCTTAAGACTGGCCCCCAGTGACATTGCCTCTAGCAAGGTGATTGCAGATGCAAACAATAACTAGTAAAACACTGAATATATTGGGGGACGTATATTTGAACTACCACAGCTGCTATATTACTCAAACCCTCAGTTTCTCACTGTCCTAATATATACATTGTTACTGATTACCACAAAGCAGGCAATTTATACAGTACAAAGATTTATTTGGTTCACAAATCTGGAAGATAGAAAGTCCAAGAGTATGATGGCAGCACCAGATGAGGGCCTTTTGACTGCATCATAACATGGTGGAAGGTATTACCTTATGAGAGCAAGGGGGTGTGTGAGTCAGTTGTGACGCTACCTCTTCTTACAAAGTGAACAGTTGATAATGGGAATTTATACACCTGCAATCCTATCTAATCCTAATTCCCTCGAAAAGATGCCCAAAGGTCCCATATCTACTCAAACAATAATACCTGCCTATAAATTAGGGATGTAATACTTGAAAAGTTGTCATAAGCATCAAAAATAGTAGTAGGTATAGCACTAAATCATTAAGCATTTTTTAAAGAAACAATAAGCACTCTGAACAGAGAGTGTCAGAAATATAAATATGAGGTTGTTTCTTTTTAAAAAACAAATTAGGAGCTGTGGGCCATATCCCAAAGGTAGAACCATCCCTGAGCAGCAACCTTGGAGGAAAAAGCCAGTTAAACAGAGGCTGGGAGCAGGGCCCAGCTGTATATCACTATGAGCAATGTGAGAAGGGGCTGAGTTTGAAGCTCTCAACTCAGACACTAAGAAAGTCAGATCTCCCAAAGTCTTACTCAGAATTGCCCAGAGGAGCCACACTTAAAGTAGACCCTGTTCAGGCTCAAGTGCACCCACCCCAATCCAGTGGACAATCTTCAATCCCATACCCACCTTTATCAATTTAGACTAGGATACCCAAAACAGGCTATACAAGAGCTGCTATTGCTACACTCTCAGTGAGACAACTGAACTCAAGATAGGCAGATCCCCAACACAAAGCAAACAACCAACAAAGGGATCCACCAAGACTATCTACTTCTACAGTGGATGCCTCCAATGAAGATTCTCAAGGCATAGAAGCCAAGAATAAAATCTCATCAAAAATTTTAAATGAACTTAATTACACCATGTACAAATAGCTTGTTGAATGGGAAGAAATGGGACAAAGAGTAATTAAACAGGCACTCCAAGAATGTCTGAAGGAAACAGAAGAAAATCTGGAAAATGAATTCAAAATACAAATCAAAGGTAGGCTTAATGAATTGGAATAAAGACAACAAACAGTATTCAAAGGATAGATGAAGAAAATGGAAGACACACAACAAGAACATCTCAATAAATGGCTGAAGGAAACCAAAGAAAATGAGGAACCAGTACACCATAGATGGCTTAAAGAAATCCAAGATAATCAAAAAGATATCAACAAGCCGGGCATGATGGTACACACCTTTAATCCTAGCACTTGGGAGGCAGAGGTAGGAGGATTGCCACGAGTTTGAGTCCACCCTGAGACTATACAGTGAATAGTGAATTCCAGGTCAGCCTGGATTACAGTGAGACTCTGCCTTGAAAAACACACACACACAAAAAAAAAAAAAGGTATCAACAGAAGGCTAAAGGAATTTGAGAGAACCAAACAATAAACAAGCTCATACTCCAATGCAACAAGCTCAGTTAGGATATATCCAAATGCAGGAATGAACTCCAAGAGACAATATAAAGGTCAAATCAAGAAATAAAACGGAATTCACGAAAAAGATGGAAATGCTGAAGAAAAACAATAGAAATCAGAAATACAATAGCCCTCTTAAAAGGTTCCCAAGAAATCCTTACCAAAAGAATAGACAACATGGAGAGAATTTTGGAACTCAGAGGCAAGACAAAAGAATTAGACTGGAACTCCAAAAACATTGCCAAGTTGAAAAAAAGTGTGTGAACAGAACACAAGGGAACTTGGGACACCTTAAAAAATCATATGTTAATATACAAGAAGGGGAATAAATATAGGCCAAGAGCATAGAGAATATCTTCAACAAAATTATTGAATAAAATTTTCCCAATCTTACAAAAGAGAGGCTGGTCCACATACAGGAGGTACAAAGGACACCAAATAGACTGGACCAGAGAAGAGACACCCCATGACATATAATAAGCAAAATGCTAAACACAGAAAACAAGGAGAGAGTACTAAAAGCTGTTAGAGAAGAACAGCTGATAACATACAGAGATAAGCCCATCAGAATTACCTCAGGCTTTTCAATGGAAATGCTTAAATCGAGAAAAGCTTGGAATGGACTATTTCAAAAACTAAATGACCGTGGCTGAAAACTGAAATAACTATACCCAGAAAAACTATACTTTATAAGAGAAGGTGAAAGAAAAACCTTTCACAATATAAATCAGCCGTATGAGTACCAACCCATCCCTACAGAGAAAACCGCATAGAATATGCCACACTCAGGAGATGAACCAACAGGCACAAGAAGGGAGAACAAGACATAAATGGAACTAGATTGGTCAAAAAAGCATGCAAAGACCAAGTCAACACCAAACTCCACAAAACCATCAACATGACAGGGAGTAACTCACACCTCATAACTGTAACTCTGAACATAAATGGCCTCTCTGCCCCCAATCAAAAGACACTGGTTAATAGCTTGGATCAGGAAGCTGGATCCATTAACTTTCTGTTTACAAGAAACCCACACTATATTTAAAGATAAACACCTTCTTAAGGTGAAAGGATACAAAAATATTTTATAAGCAAATGGAATCATGTAACAAGCAGGAGTAGCTGTACTTATTTTGGACAAAATTGACTTTAAACCAAAAGCAATCAAAAGAGATAAAGAAGGCCACTTCAGACTTATATGCATCGAACACAGGAGCACCTCATTTTATAAAACAAAATTTACTAGACAATAAAAAGATATAAATCCCAATACAATAATAGTAGGATACTTTAATATCCCACCATTGTCAATAGACAGATCCTCTAAACAGAATATAAACAGAGAAGCAGTGGAGCCCAAAATCTGAAACTATAAAACAACTTAGAAGAAAAACCAAGGAGTACACTCTGCAATATGGGTGTAGGGAAAGATTTCCTGAATAATATCCCAGTAACACAGGATATTAGATCAACACTAAGACACTGGGATCTCTTGAAACTACAAAGCTACTGTACAGACAAGAAAACTATCAACAGAGTCAATAGACAACCTACAGAATGTAAGAAAATCTTCACCACCTATACGTCAAAGACCTAATGTAAAATTTACAAAGAATTCAAAACACTAAGCAGTAAAAAAATCAAACAAGGGAGCTTGAGAGATTGCTCAGTGGTTAAGGTGTCTACCTGTGAAACCTAGGGAACCCAGGTTTCATTCCCCAGTATCCATGTAAGCCAGATGCACATGGTGGTTCATGCATCTAGAGTGCATTTGCAGTGGCTAGAGACCCTGGCATGTTCTCTCTCTCTCTCTCTCTCTCTCTCTCTCTCTCTCTCTCTCTCTCTCTCTTTCTCTCATCTGCCTCTCTCTCTCTAAATTAATGAATAAAATATTTCAAAACAACCTGATGTGATGCTCACACAAGTGTAATACTGGCACACAGTCAAGGTGAATAACCAACTGCTCTTGGATTGGCTCACAGGCCCACTCAATGGAAAGAAACCCATATCTGGAACTGGGAAACAAGTCAGAATCGTATCCAGATAATGATTTTTCTTTCCAATATCAAGCTTCTACTAATCTTGGGCTATAAGAGGGCCTACAGCCATTAAATTCTCTCTAAATAAATAATGGTTATCCCATTTAACTTGTGCTGACTTCACTCTCTGCTTCTCTTTTTCAGACAGGACCTGAGGAGATAAACCACCCATCGCACTTCAGCCTGGCCCCAGCTGAAACCACAGAGAAATTGGGGAAATGAGCAAGAATGCTGCTTTCATGGTAAGTCTAATATCAGCACAAGGGTGAAGAAAATAGACACTGAGGACACTCAACACCTACCAAACCAGAGATCCAGAGGCTCCTAAGAGCCCATCACTGGAGTAAGATTAAAATTCACCCAACATGGCTCAGGGAATTTTGCAGAGTTGGGACATTATGCACAGAGACATTGCCTGTCCCTCATAACTGTCTGCTGCCCCACAGTGCATGGCCCACATCCCCAATGAGGAGGGCTCTTTGGAAAAGGGGTAGGGATGTGGTAAAGTATGGTACCAACATGTGTTGTTTATATAATAAGTATGTCTTTAATGAATCAAAATAAATTAAATATTAAAAAATTATGCAATACACTCAAAAATGGGATAGTGCTTTTGAACAGAGAATTCTCAAAAGAAGAAATACAAATGACCATTACACACTTAAGGAGATTTTTCAACATCTTTAATCATTAGAGTTATGAAAATCAAAAACCTCTGAGATTCCATCTCACTGCAGCCAGGATATTTATCAAAATGTTGAATGACAATAAATGCTAGTGAGGCTGTGGGGAAAGAGGAGCTTTTACCCACTACTGGTGGGAGTGCAAACTCGTACAACCACTACAGAAATCAGTATGGTGACTCCTGAAAAATTTGAAAATACAGTTACCCTTTGATCCAGCAATACCACTTCTTGGAATATACCCTAAAGAATCTACTCTTTACAGCAGGGATACTTGCTCAGCCATGTTTAGGGCTACTCTATTCACAATAGCTAGGAACTGGAATCAGCCCAGATGCCCATCAACTGATGAATAGATAATGAAGATGTGGTACATATACACAATGGAATTCTACTCAGCAGTAAGGAAAAATAAAACAACAAACCATGGCTTGCAGTGGAGACCTAGTGGAGACCTTTGAGGACCATGAGATGGCTGCCAAGGAGAGTTGCTGGCCCCAATGACGTTTTCCAGGACTGTGAGTAGCCTAGCTGGAGGAGCAGAATTGGAACTCCAGAGAATTGATGTTGGTTAGAATTATCAGACTTGGAGATTTGTCACTGGCTTGAGTTGTTAGACTTGGAGTTACAGAGTTTGATATTTGCCCTGGTTGTTTTAAATCTTGTATTTGTTGAATGTTTCTTTGCTATGACCAATGCCATCTTTTGTCATATGAATGTTTATTCTGTGCCATTATGGGGTTTGGGGGGATTTTTTGGTATTATAGCTCAGTTAAAAGATCTTGGGGATATATGAACATCATTGGAATTGATAAAAACTATGGAGAATTTTAAAGTTGGATGAATGCATTACATTTTAAATCATGTATGGTTATCAGTTTATGGGGGTCATGGGAGTAATGTGGTTGTTTGATTCAGGTGTCCCCTATAAACTTGGATATTCTAAATGCTAGTCTCTCTGCTGATGGCAATTGGAAATTAAAGCTTCCTGGAGGCAAATTATTGTTGGGGGTGTGCTTATGGATTTTATACCTGGTTTCCCCTTGCCAGTGTTTGGCACACTCTCCTGTTCCTATTGTCCATCTGATGCTGGCCAGGGGGTGATGTCCACCCTCTGCTCATGCCATCATTTTCTCCTGCGATAATGGAACTTCCCCCTCAAGCCTGTAAGCCAAAATAAACCTCTTTTTCCCATAAGTTGCTCTTGGTTGAGTGAGTTCTACCAGCAATGTGAACCTGACTGAAACACCCCCTTTAACCAAAGCTGTTCTCACTCTTGGTTGGAAAGTCTCCTTTATTTTACAGATGGCAGAGAAACTGGAGAAGAATCAAGATCCATCTACAAGACTAGAAGTTCATTGACTGCCCACCACGAGGCTAGCCACCTCTTCTACATCAACCAGGACCCAAGAGAACTTGCAGTGGAATATGCACCATGAACACTCTCTTACAGCTAACCTGACAACCAGCTCCAGTAATGGTGGCAGACATGGTGATGAAGAACAACCTATCAAAGCAGAAATACAGAGGCTACAGAGTACTGAACACTAAATCAAACTGCCAAGAGGCCTGCCATAGCTCAGAGATCATTGCAGAAGAGGGGAAAGAAAGACAGTGTGGGACTACCCAGAGGCAAGGTCCCACCATTATCCCTTTGGGACTACTGAGGCCTTCATGAACCCACAGTAAATTCCATAACCCCACAGAGGAAGGCCCCAGGGAAACAGGGACAGGGAAGAGGGAATAAAAATGTATAATCTGTTAAAAAAGAACATAAAATAAAATACAGCAGTTTGACCAGGAAAAAAAAAAAAAAAAGAAGGTCCTTGAATTCAAAGTCCTATTATTTAGTTTCCTGTGTTTCTAGAGATCAGAAAAGGGCAACAGATAATGAAAGTTCAGTAGAAAATACATGTGTATGCCTAAAGATGAAATTTATCCTATGTGTATAGACACAATTTTCAGGGCCATTGATTATTCCCTTCTTGCTTTTGTTCTCCTATTTTTTTCTTACTCCAGGGATATAAAAGAATTAATAAACCTAACACAATCCTCAGACAGGTCACTAGAAAATCTGTCTTGTGAGATGTATATCTAACACCCAGATGGACATTTATCCTTTTTGTCACTGACTATAACAATCTGAGAATCTTAAGTGGACAGAATTTGGTTGTCGTTAATCTGACCTTTTCTACCTGCAAGCTAATGATGCATTCTTTTTTTGTTGTTCTAAGAAGTTTTTGTCTCATGTCATTACTTCCTGTCAGATACACAAAGATAAAAGCTTTCAGGGTGTTTACCTTTAAGTTGAAAAAATCAAAGCAGATTACAAAGTAAGCAAAGCATCCCAAGTCAAAAGCAGAAGATGAGTAGCTGAAGTAGAAAAAAAAGAGACTTAGAGTCATCCAAAACCAAAACACTTCATCCAAATCTCTCAAGTAGCAATACCAGGGTGTGAGGCCCTGATTTTAACACTTCACATATATCATCTCAATTCACCACCACATAGCCTTAGCCATGAAATACATTTCGTATTGACTTTGAAGATAAACAAACTAAAGTCCCAGGTATGGTGGATAGGCCTGTAATCCCAGTACTCAGGAGGGCAAGGGACCATAATTTGGAGGCCAGCCTGGGCTACGTAGCAAGACCATATCTACTGCACAAAAAATAAGGCACAGATTCACTCAAGAAATCCATCTAGTAAGTGGGAGAAACAAACAGCCTGACTCTGAGTTTGGCATTTTCTTTCTTACTCTACCCCCTCCACTAAATATGAATAATAATAAAAAAAAACCTGAAAGTACTTTCAAGATTAGCCTGCAGTAACCTTGATATACCAGAACCCTCAAGTATTCCCTTTTAGTTTCTCCAGACCTTCACTTTAGCCCTGCTAACTTCCTCTAACCTGCAATCATCATCATCAACATTCACTGATAATGTGGGAGTCTTTACCACAGCATTGTCTCTAGGAAGTCCTGCAAATTACCTCTTGCCTTTTCCTTGCATTTTCATTCTTTTGAGCTCACTAGTTCTTACCCCTCGGATTTTGCCAACATTCAGGAAAGGTTTTTGTGCCCTGCCTACCTATGCCTCTCCTACCCACTCTGGTCATTCAAGAACTGGGTCTTCATGGAAAATAAAAAAGGGGATCTGGAAGAATTAAAAAATTTTTCTGAAGAATGCACTTCATATTGCATTTGCATTCTCTATTATAAGATGTATATAAGACATAGGCACCTGGAGAGTTATTATTGAACATTGCTTCTGTAAGACATTGCTGAATAATATGAATCCTTAGGTCACTGCTAACCTGTGCCTTTGTCAGGAACACCATATCAATTACTCATCCAAGTGCTAAAGAAAGGGCTGATCCTTTGGATGGAGAAGGTTTCAATAAGCAAATTAGTCTTCAGGTTGGAAATCTCCTTAATCGCCTTCTTCCTGAAGATTGATGAATTGTCCTGTATGAATTAATTTTTATGAACACATACCCCAATTTGCAATGAATACACTCTCCAATAATGGCATTTAAATGAAAGGCAAAATGCAACAATGCAGTTGCTCCATGGCAGGAAAGAAACTTTAAGAGGCCCCTAACAAGGCACCAGCAGGGGCTAGAAGAGCAAGAAAAGAAAACACTTATCCTGGCAGCTCATCATACTGTTCTCTGCAAGGCCTTTGCTGTCAAGAAAAAGTGATGTGCATACAAATACAAAGTAATGAAAATTACAACAAATAAACTACTTGCAATAACAATGTTTTCAGTGAGACAGAAAGAGAGATAGAGAATGTTTAAGATGGTGAGCTCTGTTTTCAGAGTTGTCTTGGCCCATCAGGATACAAATCATTCAAGATGACTGGATTTAATCACTTCAGTGCCCCCAGATTTACTGAGGACTTGCTATATTACTAGGGCTGGAAGTAAGAGTGGAGATAACATTTGAAGGAATAATTAAAAGAAAAAGAAAGGATGAGAAAATGCCCATTTCTTCAGTGAATGGACCACCTAGCTGAGGAAACAAAGAACATTGACAGGAAGCAGAGAAGAGTTCCTCTGCCTCTATAGGGAGGTATTAGGATTGTAGAGTCTTTCACAATACTAAAACACATGTATTTCTTTTAGCATTTTGATAATTTTGAAAATCTTACAGTTGCTATATACATTTCATGTAGTGCTTCTTATTTCCCTTTATTTTCTGAGAAGCTGTTTATAAAGCCAGTGGAGTCAGCCGGGGCAATGGGTAAGTCAGTAAAGCACTGGCCGTGCAAAGGTGAGAACCTGAGTTTGGTCCTCCAGCACCTACATAAATGTCAGGAGGTTGTAGTAGCCTACCTGTAATCCCAGCATGCCAGAGACTAAGACAGGTGATCACTGGGGCAAGCTGGCTAGCCAGACTAGCCAAATCAGTAAGCTCTGGGTCCATCTGAGAGACTTTGTCCCAATAAACAAGGTTCACCTGACATCAACCTCTGGCCACCATATGTATACAAATACACATATACACATGCATGCACATACATGTGCTCAAACATAAACATGCATACACAGTGCACACATAGCACACACACACAATTTTTTAAAAAAATTAAAATAATTAGCCAGGTGTGGTGGTGCATGCCTTTAATCCCAGCACTCCGGAGACAGAGGTAGGAGGATCTCCATGAGTTCGAGGCCACCTTGAGACTACATAGTGAATTCTAGGTCAGCCCGGGCTAGATTGAGACCCTCCTTGAAAAGGCAAAAAAAAAAATTAAAATGACATCAATGGTGCATCTTATGATGGAACATATAGGTTATATTCTGATTCTCAGAAATATAAGAATTACATATATATGTTAGCCAATAAGGCAGTATCTGATCAGGCACCTGAAAAAATGAATGCATAGGAGGATATCAATAGAGCAGAGTGCACCTGTGTGTATAAGAGAACTAGGGTGATACAATGACGAATGCCAGTTGCAGGTGTGATTGTGGCCTAGATTAGAGCTAGTCTGGAGCTAAATTTGGTGGCAACAAATTTGGTGCATATCAGGCAGAAGCAGGTAGGTCTTGCTCTAACTAGGAGATCTGAAATTGAAGTGCCCTGTAGTCAGTCATGGTGAGGAAATGAGCTCTGGAAGGAGGGGTTCCAAGATGTGTCACAAAGGTGAGCCTTTGAAATGCCTGTATGATAGTAAACAGGAAGCCAGGAAAATGGCCAGAGTAAAAACTCAGAGTGCTATGCTAATGGGAAATAGTAAGCTGAAGGCATGTTATATAGACATAGTTTTAAATCTAGATAAGTCGAATATGGAAGTGAGAAAGATAGAGACCCTCAGTTCCCCTAGTCAGCAGTAAGTACTACTCAGTGATGTGCTTGCATGACCTTCAGAGCCATTGGCGGGCTGTCAAAGTCTGACAAATGTGAGCAGAATCCCCAGGGGCATCAGATTTCTATACTTCATCCCGGTATGGTCTTGGTGTTAGTACTTGAGTAGGACAGAGTGTTTTCTTCTTCCAGAGAAAACATGTTTTGTTTTCTTCAGCTACAAGTTTAGCATTCACTGGACATTCCAGCATGATGGCTATGGAAGAAATGGATAGACAGCTAAGGTAAATCTACCATTTCCAGAAAGTAGCCGTAAGAGAGGCCAGTCCTAAGACAGGGGATGGGATGCTTATGAGAGAGTCTCTTGTGCACTCTTCTCCCCATGAGCTACCCACAGAAGAAATGGCATGAGACTCTAACTATAGAAGACTGATTTGAGTCTGCGTGTTCAAATCATATTGCCTGGGGTTAATCTCAGAACTGTCACTTACTAATTGGCTCAGCAAAGACTAATCGCTTCTCTTCCCTGGATCTGAGTTTCTATAACTGTAAAATTAGCCTCATTTTACAGACGAGACAGCTGAGGTTTCAAAAAGATGCATAACCTTTCTTTAATCTGTCATCAAGCTATCTCCTGGTGACTGTGGAGAGACAACTAGTTACTCTAATCCTAGAGACTCATGCAGTTCCCGATGGCCTTGAGAGAATAAACTAGAAACTAAGAATGGGAGAGTTCAAAGTTATACAAGCCTGTGATTTTCCATTAGCTACTACTTAGTGAGAGGCTGTCCTCTACAAGGCACATTGCATACTTAAGGTCTAGTGGACTTTATTCATGAAAGACTGATGAACTTTTTTTTAATTCAGAGAGCTCTGAGGAACTGAAAAAATGCGAGACATTCTGTCCTGCAGAAAACAACTGAGGCAGCTCCTCTGACTCATTGTGAAAGATCCAACAAACTAGACATTATTGTTATTCAGTTACTTGTCTACCCATACCAGACTGCACCTGCTTCCTGTCTATTTCCTCAAATAGCACCCTTATAAACTGAGCCCCTTCCCCTGCTGAATATTTCAGTCTCCATCCCACAGGAAGGTGGCAGCCCCTTGCTGTGCTTCAATAGTCCCTGTCTGTTGAGAGCAAGTCTGGTCTTTTCCTTTGCTTTTTTTCTTTCACTTTCCTTACACATACTTCATCTCATTCAAAGCTCTTCACCACCCTATGAACGGAGGTGCTCTAATTCACTTTCATTTGACAGTAAAGGACATTGCAGCACATAGACATTCATTCTGTGACTTTGCCAAGATCATGAATGGGACAGAACTCAAGTTCACACACATTCCACTGTGAATGTTACCATTTTTTTTTTGAGCAAGGTTTCTGGTTATATAATCAAAAATAAAGAAGGATCTCATTGTAGGAGTACTTTGTGAAGTAAAATAAGATTGTACTCATTATGTTATGGTAAGGGTTGTCCTTTTCCAGCAGCAGTTAGAAATAAGATTGGGTTTGACCTGAACATCAGTTTACAGAACCCTAGGGCAAGGAACACTGCATGGTAATGCCGCATTGATCTTTGAAAATACACTGAACTGTTAGTCTTATTTCCTTTTGTAGAGCTGAGATAGTGAGTCTCAAGAAAGTTAATTAATATGCATCACAAAATTAGGAAGTTGAGTGAGCCAACATTTAAATACAGACTTTCTGGTTATGTTCTACAGACTTGACTTCTACCTACAACCCCATGCTGTACTTTGTGCTGGTCCACACGTGATGTGGATGCTCACCAAGCCATCAATGATGTGTGCTTCATGGCTGGCTCCCAACCAGGAGTAAGACACAATGCAAATGTGTTCTATGCATCCTAAAACACTGGAATATGAAGAACAGATAAATGAGGAGAAGTGAAAATTGTGTGCCAGGTGCTTAGTATTCATCATTTAGCATCAGCAGCAGGCATCAACGTGGAGGCAATTCTATTTTCAGATGCTGCTAAATAAATTCATCTCCTTTCCCTGGTATGACAGTAATAGTAATAAATTCCCCTGAATTTTCAAGATGAGACTCTACCTCTTTCCATCCTCTGAAGCAGAAAATATTACTCAAAATGAGGAAAACAATTCACTAGGAATTCCCAAATAAACTGGACCTAGGAAAGGGTTGTCTACTTTAGATGGCAATTAGCATGAAGGAAATCCACAAATGTCTGTGATGGAGTTAATGATAAGCCTAACAATGGGCTGAAAGAGATTTACCACCAAAGTCAGCTGTTACCCTGAGGCCTATCCTCCCCCATATGATTTTATCTGAAGAACAATTTCAATTTAATTGGGGCAAGTCAGGACTCTCAGAAAAATATAGCCCTGCATCTCCAAAGGTACTATGGGCAGGAGGTTCTAAACTAAACGCTATCAATAATGATGTCAGATAATTCTTGTTTTCATTAGTGGAAACATGTAAAAGACTAAGGCCTTTTTCAGGTGGAAAAAAAAAAGGTCTGATATCTCTTATCAATTTTATAAGCAATCATGCCAACACTGCCCCTACTACATCCCTACCAAAGCAGTGAAACAAACAAGCAAAAAGAAACAAACAAACAAACAATCAGCTTGAACAGTGAGAAAAAAGATTCAAATTTTCTAGCTCATAGGAATTCAAGTATTTTTTTTTTGAAGGGCAGAAAAGACTGATTCAAAGTGAAACATGTTTCCCACAGTATTATTGTTAATTTTTGTAATTGCATTTGCTACTTACACTAGATTGTTTTAGAGAGAAATTTCAGACAGTTTTATCACAGGAATTATTGGAGTATGGTCCATAAGTACCCAAATCATCCCAGTTTATGTTTCATTGGAATAAATATTACTTCTTAAAATACATATGGTTGAAGAAAATTATCAAAGTTGCTGGTTATTAGAGCACTACTGTGACAAGTCATTGTATATCTGTGGGAAGGGTATTGATCAGAATGCATAGGGGGCATTAGAGTATATTTTCCTTCAGTTGAAAAGAAAAAAAGAGCAGCACACTGTCAGAGCAGTCCCAGTAAACAGCAGGCATGGCTGTGTGCTTTTAAAAGATTAAATTATAAATGCTTTGTCAAGGCTTCTGATACATAGTGGGTATTCAATAAATTAGAGATTCTCTTGTCTGTCATGAATGCCTGGGGTGCTTCCCTGTCCTTCTACGGGTAGGGCAGAACAGCTCGCTGTTCTATCTTCCAGGCTCTCTTCCTCATGCTATTCTAAGCACTCCTTGAGAAAAAGCTAAACTAAACTCATTCACACTGAAGGACAAGGTCCTTGATGTGCTTGTCTTCACAGAGCTATTTGTATTTGGAAGGGAGGATGGCCAAAAAAAAAGGAGTGATTTTGTTTTTCCAGTGGAATGAATCTCTTATGGAGGACATATTAAGATATGATATAATAAACAATTAGGAAGAAGTTTTTCATTTAGAGATAAGGACACTTTTTTTTTTGACTTAAGCAAAAATAGAAACAATGCAACCACAAGGTGTCAAGTACACTAACCCCCTTTATATACATATACAACATAGGCACCTAGATCAGGCAGTCTCAGCCTGTCACTGCATTATACCTGCTTTTTCAATTACTCATGAAGCTGAGGCAGGAGAATCACTTATGCTTGGGAATTCAAGACTAGCCAAGATAACACATTAAGACCCTGTCTCAAAAATTTTAAAAAAGCAGGCCTGGAGAGATGGCTTAGTGGTTAAGCACTTGTCTGTTAAGCCTAAGGACCCTGGTTTGAGGCTCAATTCCCCAAGAACCATGTAAGCCAGATACACAAGGTGGCACATGCATTTGGAGTTCATTTGGAGTGGCGGGAGGCCCTGGCGCACCCATTTTCTATCTGTCTCTTTCTCTTTCTGTCACTCTCAAATAAATAAATTAAATAAATAAATAAATAAACAGAAAAATTAAATTACAAAGAGAAAAAACCTGTTGACCATGAACTCTGTATTCAGCAAAAAAATTAAAAAATTAAATTTTATTAAATTAAAAACATCTCATTTGCATTTATTTTTTTAAAAAATATTTAGCATTCACAATGTTGTGTTTCATTATGGCATTTTCACCATATACATAATTATATCTTATTATTATTCATCCTCCCACAGGGCCCTCCCTCATGTGCCCTTCCCCTATTTAATGACCACTTTACTTCCCCCTTCAATATACCCATTTTTGTATTCTTGTCACATGAATTCCTTTATTGCTTCTTTCATCCTACATTTAATATCTCTTTCTCATCTCTTATGGTCTCTTTTATACTTTCATGAATACAGACTTATATATGTATACATATGTATAAATGTAAATCTAGATTCTGCATTTGACTAAAAATGTGCTATTTGTCTTTATGAGTCCGGCTTAATTCATTTAGTGTTAGGATCTCCATTTCCATTTATTTTCCTAGAAATGTCATAATTTCATTTTTCTCTACAGCTAAATAAAATTACACTGTGTATATGCAATGCTTTTTATTATCCACTCATCAGTATATGGACATCTACACTGATTACTTTTTGTAGCTATAGTGAATAGAACAGAAATGAACTGGATGTGTAGTTATCTCCATGGTAAGATATTAGAGTGTTTCGGATATTTGATTAGGAACAGAATAGCCAGATTATATGGTAGTTCTGTTTTCAGATTTTGTAAGCCTCAAATACTCATTTCCATACAAGTGATACTAGTTTACATTCTTATAATCAGTGTAAAGGATTCCCTTTTCCCCACATCCTTGCCAGTACTTTTGTTAATTATCTTGATTTAATCATGTCATATTGTATTTGTGTCTATACGTGTCATGATTTAGTCAAAAAATAATATACATACTATCTAAAATGCTTCTTTTATAGTAGGACATTTGTCTTAGTTACTTTCAATTATATAAATTATTAATAACAATGGTCACCCTGCCATAGGAGGGAGGAAAATGTTATTTACTTATATATATATATATACATACATACATACACACACACACAAATTCAGCACCAACAAGAGTTGAAAACTCATCTGTCTACTTATTTCCTGTTGATAAGAAGATATGACTCAAGCTTCCTGCTTAGGCTTGTCATTCTTTCCCAGCCATGTGAATATTCCCTTAAAAATGTAAGCTGAAGTAAACCTTTCTTTCCATAAGTTGTTTCTGGTCAGGGGTTTTGTCCCAGTAATGAGAAGGTACAGTTCCTGTATGAAACTCTGAAGAGACATCTCTTTTCCCCCCTTCCACTCTCTACTCTGGTGCAAGGTTTGTACAGTCTTCAAAGGCCTGCCTTTATTCTCTTGCTGCATTGGACATCTTTAAGTGTGACTTCCTGTGGTATTTTTAAAACTACTTTTATTACACTATTTGCCACACTATCATAAATAGGTGAGGTCATATATGCTTTTGGAAGGCAAAGTGTGATTTATTGTTCACCTATGTATTCCTATTGCCAAGCACATTGCTTAACAGAGATAAAGGTTAAGAAAGGTTGTGGAAAAAATAATAAGAGGATTACATGACTTTTAAGGTGTGGTAGTTTGAATTATTAGTCCCTCATAAACTCATATGTTCTGAATGCTTGATCCCCAGCTGGTGGCAATTTGGTAATTAGAGCCTTGCAAAGGAGATGTGTTGTTGGGGCAGGATGATAGGTGTTATAGCCAGCTCACCCTTGGTAGTGTTTGGAACACTCTCCTGCTGCTGTTGTCTACCTGATATTGGACAGGAGGTGATGTCCAGCCTCTACTTGTGCCATCATTTTTAAAATTTCTTTAAATTTTTATTTATTTATGAGAAAGAGAGAATGGGTGTGTCAGGGCCTCTAGCCACTGCAAATTAACTCAAGATGCATGTGCCACCATGTGTGTCTGGCTTATGTGGGTTTTGGGGAAGCGAACATGGTTCTTTAGGCTTCAAAAGCAGATGCCTTAAACACTGATCCTTCTCTCCAGCCCACCCCATGCCATCTTTTCCCTAATATCATGGAGCTTCCCCTCTAGTCCTTACACCAAAAGAAACCCTTTCTTCCCATAAGCTGCTTTTGGTCTTGTACTTTGTGCCAGCAACAAGAAGGTAACTACAACAAAAAAATAGTGTTAGGAGTGGGGTGGTTGCTGCTAGAAACCTAACTATATGGCTTTTTTGGAACAAATTTGTGGGAGAAATGTGGAAGGATTTGAAATCTTAGCCTAAGAGTTAACTTGCAATACTGTAATCAGACTTTGATGGACCATTCTGGTCAGAGAGTTGAAGGATCTAATGTAGTACAAACGATGGACTGTACAGGCTTGGTTTATGAGGGAAATAAAGAGTTTTGCCTGTACTTAGCTATAAGAAGTTTGAGTGAGAGACTTACTGCATCTTCCTGTATCCTGAGAACTTTGGCAAGGTTGCATTGTGCAATAATGGACTAATGTGAGCAAAAGGATATGGCACAGAAATAGATGAAAGTTTCAGGCTGAAGAAAGTCCCTGCTCACCTGAAATTGTTTGAGAGATTACACTATTGAGATTGGGCCAGCTGTCTGCATTGGGACAGCAAGAAAAACTGCTGACTCTTTTGAATGTAGTATGTCTAAATGCTGAAGGAATGGCCTGCTCTTCACCATTGACTTTATCCCTCCCCCCACCCGGATTAACAAGTAGGTAAACCACCTGGAACTATGGGAGTATAATAAATGCAGAAAAGAATCATTGTATTTGCAGCACATTTTGGTTTTGTATTTTTTTTTTTTGAAATGGCCACTAGGCAATGTGAAACAGTTTCATTGGGTTACCTGCATGGTGACTGGATGGAGCACAGGCATGGATGAACACGATGGCTTGCAGTGTAGACTAAAGGATGTTTTGGAGATACCAGGACTGCTGAAAAAGAGAGTTGCTTGTTCTGGATGTAGTTTTCATGGATTGGCAGACCAGCTGGAGGAGTGCAATTGGAACCTCAAAGACCTCATCACTGGTTAGAGATATTGAACTTGGAGCTACAGGATTTGATGTTTGCCCTGTTTGTCAGAGATCTCGTATTGATTAAATCTTTCCTTATTATGCTCAATGCCATCTCTTTAATTGTGAATGTTTATTCCATGCCATCATGCTCATTTGGTTTTATACCTTACAGTTAAAAGATCTTGGAATATAGGGATGTTGAACAATATTGGTATTGAAAAACTATAGAGACTTTTAAAATTGGACTAAATGCTTTGTATTTTACATTATGGATTGTCATAAATTTATGGGGGCAAGTGTATAATGTGGTAGTTTGAATTAGGTGTCCCCTATGAACTCATATGTTCTGAATGCTTGATACCCAGCTGGTAGCAATTTGAGAGTTGGAGACTTGCTAGAGGAGGTGTGTTTTTTTGAGGGGGGGAAGCTTATTAGTTTTATAGCCAGCTGTCCCTTGCCAGTGTTTGACACACTCTCCTGCTGTTGATGTCCACCAGATGTTGGCTATGAGGTGTGTCCAATCTTCTGCTTATTCCATCTCTTTTCTGCCATCATGGAAATTCCCATTAAGTCTGTAAACAGAAATAAATTCCTTCCTCCCATAAACTGCTTCTGGGTATGTCCTTCATACCAGCAAAAAAAAAAAAAACTGCAACACAAGGTGCTCTATTAACTCACTGACAAAGACAGGTGTAGAACCTAGATCTACCACCCCAGTGGACTATGAGATCCTCAAAGTTACAAGCATCTTGGAACTTAGTTATCAAGATGGAGTCATACAGTAAGTGCTCAACATATGTCTCAATGGAAATGTTAATTCCACAAACACAACATAGCACTGACCAATTTCAAGCCTGAGGTCTGGGTTATCCCACATGGAAAGGCAAAATATGTTTCATTTTGGTTCTAACTCCTATCCATGTCTTCCCATAAGTTAACTTCTACTTGAGGGAGACAACACTACACTACATGCAGCTCTAAAAGACAGAACAGTGCCAGACATTTAAGATGAATTCAAGAGAATCTGTGGTCAGGCTTTATAAGATTGATAATGAAAGTATTTTAAAAAGCTGAAGTTGGGGGCTGGAGAGATGGCTTAGTGGTTAAGGTGCTTGACTGCCAAGCCTAAGAATACCGGTTCGATTCTCCAGGTCCTACGTTTAGCCACATGCAGTGATGCAAAGGTGCAATGCCACACTTACCCACAAGAAGGCGCACACATCTGGAGTTTGTTCACAGTGCCTGAGAGGCTGCTGGCGCACCCATTCTCTGTCTCACTCTCTCTCAAAAAAAAAAAAAGCTGAAGTTGGGAGACTTCTGAAAGTGATGCTACCTAGAGCCTGGAGGACAGCAAGTATTTCTATGAGCACAAGGAAGAGAAGAGGAAACATACAGCAAGAGTGGAGGATAGGCACAGGGATGGCTACAAAGAAGGATCACTAAGAAGATCAATCTGAGTAGAAAATATTTGGGTATATTTGGGGACAAGGGGAGAAGAGCATTACTAGAGGACCAAGTTTGTGCTGCCCAAGACTTCAAAGAACATTCACCATTCAAATGACAGCACATTTCTTGGACTGAAACATATGACATGTATAATGATATGTATAAGTGAGCTTTCAAATTTACTTGAATGCAAATACATGGATACAGTTTTCAATTTGAGAAGGAATTAATATACTGAATATATAAAGAACTCAAAAAAATCTTAAACACCAAAAAGTCCAAATAGTAAATGGGCAAAGGAATTGAACTTAAAGGAAGTATAAATGACCAAAAACATACAAAAATGGCTCAATATCCTTATCCATAATGGATATACTAATCAATAATACTGACAGAGGGCTGGAGAGATGGCTTAGCAGTTAAGGCACTTGCCTGTGAAGCCTAAGGAACCAGGTTCAGCTCTCCAGAACCCACGTAAGCCAGATGTGCAAAGTGATGCATGTGCACAAAGCCACACATGCACATATCTGGAGTTTGATTGCAAGCTAGAGGCCTTTGTGTACCAATTCTCTCTCTCTCTTTGTTGCTCTCTCTCTCATAAATTAAAAAAAGGAAAATAGAGTGCTTAGGGAGTTCATCTGATCCCA
Source organism: Orientallactaga sibirica (assembly GCA_036365145.1). Lineage (NCBI taxonomy): Eukaryota > Metazoa > Chordata > Mammalia > Rodentia > Dipodidae > Orientallactaga > Orientallactaga sibirica. The sequence goes on from JAEOAD010000057.1 coordinate 8,323,652, forward strand.
TTCAGAATAGCTTTCATCATGAGAACAAAGCATAACTATTAATTAAGATGCAGGGGGTAGAATTGATAACCCTGATATAAATTTGATGGGAATAAAAATTACTGAAGCCATTGTGTAAATCAATATGGACGTTTCTCCAAAAATTGTCAATTAAATTGTTATTTTATCTAGTCATACCACTCCTGAGCACATACTTGAAGGAATCAATCAGCACACAATAAAAATATCTGCATATCCATGTTTAACACTGCAGTATTCACAATAGTTAAATTATGAAGTCAACCTAGGTGTCCATCAGGAGGTGAATGGATTAAGAACACAATGGAATATTATTTAGCCATTTGAATCTAATAAATGGAGCTGGAGTTCATTATATCAAGCACAATAAGGCAGACTCATAAAGATAATTATGGTATATTTTCTCTCATGGGTGGAATATAGATTTTAAAAAGGAAAGAGAAATTAGAAGGGAAACTATAACAGGTCAGGAAGAAAGGGGACAAAAGAAGTTAAAAGGCAATAAAATTATCAAAGTATATTATATACATGTGTGAGAATGTCATGATGAAATTCAATATTTTTGTCCACATACGATATGCTAGTAAATAAATCCCTTGACATCAAGAAAGAAAGAAGTTTTCCATATTTTTCCTTCTAGAGTGCTTTAAAACATTGCTTTGGCACTGTAAAATGATGATGGACATCACTTTCAGATCAGTCACTCAACTTCTAAGTCATACAGACTAATAATTGAATTACTTTTGGACTTATTTTCAAGTTTTCAAACATATTTGTCCTGTTTCTGGGATCCAATTTTGATTTACAATGATGCTAAAATAATAAATGATCAAAATATTCTATCCATGATTAAAATTGCCTAGATCAGTTGTAGCAAACACACTTTATAAATATGCCTTTAAAATCTCACTAGAAGATGTTAGAATGAGTGTGACAGAGACAAACATACTAATAGAAAAATGAGCAGATTATATGAAAAGGCATTTCACAGGAAAATAAACACAAATGGCCCGTGAGCATTTCACAAAATAAAAACTTCAAAGGTAATCAGTGAATGTAGATTAAAGTATGAGATGGCATTTTCTTTTGATGGAAATTTAAGACAGTAACTAGTTTGTCAAGAGTTCCCAGAAACAGCTTTTTCTCCAGAATTTTGGTTGAACTGTCTATTCATGTAAACATTTTTGAAGATTCGTCTGGCTATATATTTCAAGACTATTAAATTATGCATGCTCTTTGACCCAGTATGTTTTTCTCCTAGTAATTGACCGTCAGGAAATTATCAGAGAATGACACAAAGAGTTAGATTAATAACATGATTACTTATAATAGTGAAAACATCTGAAAACAATTTGTATGCTCAAGAACTAAAGAATCATTAAACTATATCTTGGTTTGTGTTTAATGATATAGTTTGCAGGCATTAACTATCAAAAGAAATATATAATCATGAGTAAACATAGACATCATGTATCATTAAATGAAGAAAAAGCCTACACAACCTGAAGGCATTTGATTACAAAGTTCTAATTGTGTATACATATGTGTATATTTGTGTGCGTATATGATTATATAAGCATTGCTGTGGCTTGCCTATGGTTGATCCCTAAAATACTTTTGAGTTGGAAACTTGATCAATTGAAAGGTTAATTAAACATCAAAATGTGGGGCTTAATGGAAGGTCAGGGACATTCCACCCTTATGAATATGCTAACTACTATCTTCTAAAAGTATGTCAGATGTCACAGAAATGTAATTTTTCCTGAGGGGCTTGTTATAAAAAGAAAAACCTGCCCATCCAATGTCTCTTGCATGTTGTCTTGTCCAGTGAGCTCTCTTGCACACACTTTTGCCATGGGTTGCTATTCAGTACACTGTCATTCACTCAGGAGGTCCTTTGCCATGCTGTTTGGAATTTCTGGCCACCAGAATTAACCTCTTTTTCTGTATTTTACCAACCTCTAGTATTTAGTATAGTAATGCAAAACAGATACAGTATCTGTCCCACATGCAGCACAGGAGGGAATGAGCGTTGAAGCTGAATTTGAGCACACCACAACCTCCATCCCCGTACATAAACAGGAAAAGGTGTCAGATGTTCACTATGCATCTGAGGCATAGAACACTTATTGGTGCACATATGTGAGTTCATTGGTGGGGAAACAAATATACAGCACCTTTCTATCATTGTCCACCTGCAGCCTAGCAGCTGAGGTGTTGAGCAAACTAAGGAGAGAGAGGAGAGATGAAGGTAAGAGGGGTGGAGGAAGTAAAAAGTTTTCCCAAACACTAGAGGCTTTAGGCTACTGCTAGCTTTCTCTCTCTTTAAGCTTCTGTCCTAGAGAAAACTTCTCAATCTCAAAGAACATTAGAGCTAGAACAATATGCAGGACTCATTTAGTCCAACCCCCTTCTTATTGTATGCAGGAGGAAATTGTGATCCACAGAAAGTCATCAGTATACTCAAAGATTCGCTTAACTATACATATACATCCCAAGGTAATATTTCTATATCAAAACAGTTTAAATACAGGGAAATAAATCCCACCAATGTAACAAAATTTTATATTCTGATAACTGAGGTCTAGAGATGTTTTTAAGGAATTAAAGCTTTACCTATAAAATTGAAATCCTATTTCTATGTTCCTCTATATTTGCTTCTTTGTACCTGGTCCTATAGGATGTGGCCATGCTCATAAATTCTTATAATCATCCCAGAAAGGTTTCTTTACACTTTTCATCTTCCTATGTCTCTCTCTCTCTCTTTCACACACACACACACACAAACACACACACAAACAAACAAACATATATACATATATATTATATTGAGTGTTTTAAAACATTTTATGTAAATGGTTTCATACAGTACAGAACATCTTTCAACTTGCTATTTTCACTCAAATGTTTTATGGGATGTTGATATATGCGTATATAATACATCAAGTTCACTGTATTTATCCATTCTTCTACTGAGAGAAATGTAGTGGTTTCTAACTTCACTCAGACACAGAACTTCCATAAATACTCTTGGAAATATCTTCTTGTGTATGCAGGAGAGAGTTGCTCTAATGCATACACATAAAAGCAGAATGATGATTTTGGGGGACTGAAGTACTTCCAATAAATAATATTTTTTCTTTGTCACTTAAGTTAACAAAAACCAGATAAGGATTTTGTTTACATTTAAGGTAGGAGCATCATTATTACTCAATAGAACAGATACTAGTGCATATTTTTCTATCTGAAGCTGTTATGCATTGTAATTCTCAAATCAGAGTTACCATAATCCCCTTTCCCATAGCTGTCACAAGCAAGACTGGCCAATAAACATTAAAATATATAGTATAGAATGAAATGTGCTCAACCTTAATTTGAATTCTCACAGTCCAGGGCACTTCACAGCCTGAGCTCCTACCTCCAAACTCACCCATTAAAATCAATCCCTGCTATCTCCTGAGGATGACTGAGTGAAGGGCTAAATAGAAGCTATACCAATGAACTAGAATTTATACCAATGGACTCCTTCCCAGGTGGATGGAAAGGGAAAAGCATGCCTCTAGTGACACAGCAAAGTCATACAATATAAATAACTTCAATTTAACTATGATGCGCTGGCAAACCTGTCACCCAAAATGGTTCTACCAATTTGTACTTTCTTACTACTACTTTCCTCATAGCCACATTTATAATAGTGAATTTACATTTTTCCCCAGTGTGATAGGAGAAGAAAGTGGTATCTGATTGCACCAATTTGCATGTCCCTCTTATAAACCTGAGCGTGTTACTTAACCATTTAAATTTTATATTCTGTGAACTTCCTGGCTATATATTTTCTTTTAAAAACAATAAATTGTGAGACTTTTTCTTATTTATGTGGATATGTTCCTAATATATTCTGGGTGATTTACTAGCTAGTTGCACTACAAAATCTCATATTTTGTGAGCTGTGTTTTGGTACACAGAATTTTTTTTTTTTTTTTTTTTTGGTTTTTCGAGGTAGGGTCTCTCACTCTAGCCCAGGCTGACCTGGAATTCACTATGTAGTCTCAGGGTGGCCTTGAACTCACAGTGATCCTCCTACCTCTACTTTTGCCTCCTGAGTACTGGGATTAAAGGCGTGCACCACCACGCCCAGCTAAAGAAGTTTTATTGTGTTTCCCCTGATGTTTGGTCTTTGTGTGTTATGTTTTGAAATATTTTCCTGGCTGTAGCAGACAGCTTCAGGTTCACTGTGATGAACTTCCAGACCAGGTGAAATTATGGATGAAGGGATATTTATTGAAGCTTACATATCCAGGGGAAGTTCCATAATGGCAAAAGAAGCCTGCCTGCTTTCACAGGTCCAAACACAGAGAGAAAAGCCACAAGCCAAAAGCCACAAAGCACAGCATACCTCAGGAACTCCAGCTAGGCACACTTTGCATATCTTTAGAATGGAATCTCAAACCTATCACTATAACTTAGGGCTTGACCCTAAGATCCACCCAGTGACATTGCCTCTAGCCAGGTGGCTGCAGATACAAACAACAAGCTAATAAAACACTGAATATATTGGGGGCCATATATTCAAACTACCACAGTGCCCTATAAAAAACTGCAAAGTTTTACTTTTGCTACTCAGGTATTTATTATGTCAGTTACTCTGGTTGCTGAGCATGGCAAATATTCCCTTTCTTCAGGTATACTTTCATTACCTTTATTAATTGTTTTATAACTTCATCATTTTGTTACCGTAAGAAATAGATTTTTACATCTATATTTTTTAAGCTAATTGTTGGGACATAAACATGACATGAATTTTAAAAATATTTATTTATTTATCTACAAGAAGAGAGAGAGAGAGAAAGCGAGAAAGGGTAAACCAGGGACTCCAGCCATTACAAACTCCAGATACATGAGTTGCTTTGTGCATCTCTGGCCTTATGTAGGTACCGGGGAATTGAATGGAAAACACTAGGATTTACAGAGAACTGCCCTAACTGCTAGGCTATCTCTCCAGCCCATGACCTGCATTTTTAAAGTATTTATTTTATAAATAAATAGCACTGAATTGTTTTATAAGTAATTATACTTTATCTGTAGAACAGAGTTCTTTTATTATCAACAGTTTTCCTGAAAAACATTGATATTATTTGACTTCATTTCTATTTGTGTCTGATGTTAGTGTTTGTAATAATTTTTGTATCACATAGTATATACATCTTATTTTTTCTTCCTGTATTTTTCTTTTCACTCTTCTATAATGGGCATAGCTGCACTTGATTTTGCTGACAATGATGGATTTATGGTTATTTTCATTTGTGTCTGCCATCTTGTCATTTCATCAAGCTTCTAATATTTTCTTTTATTTTTATTTATTCTTGTTTTTTTGTTAATAGTTGTTTTTTATTTTTTATTTTTTTAAGTTTTTATTTATTTGAGAGAGTCAGAGAGAGAGAAAGAGAATGAGCATGCCAGGGCCTCCAACTGCTGCAAATGAAATCCAGACACATGTGCCACTTTGTACATCTGGCTTACAATGTGTCCTGGGGAATTGAACCAAGGTCCTTTGGCTTTGCAGGCAAATGCCTTAACTTCTAAGCCATCCCTCCAGCCCTAATAGTTGTTTTTATTTCACTTTTTTCCTGATAATGGAAGACTGTAAATTTTAAATTTTATGTGTATTTTAGGTTTTTTTTTTTTTTTTTTTTTTTGTTTTTTCGAGGTAGAGTTTCACACTAGCCCAGGCTGACCTGGAATTCACTCTGTAGTCTCAGGGTGTTCTTGAACTCATAGGGATCCTCCTACCTCTGCCTCCCAAGTGCTGGGATTAAAGGCATGCACCACCATGCCTGGCTGGTTTTTTTTTTGTTTTTTGTTTGTTTGTTTTTACATTGTTTTGTTCTTTTTTAGAAAGTAGTATATGTTAATTGTGTCAAATGCTATACTTCATTATAACTTGCTCATACATGTACTACAGTACTTTGATTAGATTCACTTTCCATCACCCATAGTTAATAACCTCCCCTACTGCTGGTTCCAGTCCAACTTCCTAATATTATCCACTCTACTTCTCATGCCTCTTATGTTAGATTTCACATGAAAGAAACCATGAGATTTAATTATACACTTTTCTAACAAAGTGTGAAGTTATTCAATATCTCACCCACTTGTAAAACCAGACAGACTTCCTGTGTTCAATATCACTTGGTATCATATTTCTTATGGTTATTTTCTAGAACTTAGTTTTATTTTTTGTTACACATTCATGTATGTCATTTGATACCTCTAACAGTTAATTGAATATTGACCACGTTTTGTTGCTTCTGTGCTCACCATGACTTCTTATGTTCACTCCTTCTGGGTTTCTTCCTCTTTGTTAAAATACAAGCTTAAGTAGTCCTTCATAAACAAGTTTTGTAGGTAATAAATTCCCTTAGTTACAAAATGTTCCTATTTGCCCTTTAGTCCTAAGCTGGCTGATAAAAGAACTTTTGCTTGATAGGTACTTCCCTTCCCCTCTTAAATGTCAAATATTTGACTTATTACTATTTCATTTATGCACATTTTACAAAATTCTACTTATACATTCTTTTTTTTTATTTTCAGCATTTCTAATGGCACATATTTTTATTTCATTTCTGCCTACTCTATATGCTTTCAAAAGTCTATGCCTACACATATTTGAAAATTTTAAACAAACTCATTTAAGTACTTGCTCTTTTTTTGAGATAGAGTGTCAGTCTAGTCCAAGCTGACCTGGAACTCACTCTGTAGTCCCAGGATGGCCTCAAAGTCACAGTTATCTTCCTACTTCTGCCTCCTGAGTGCTGAAATTAAAGGCATGCACCACCTTGTCCAGCCAATACCTGCTAATTTTATCTAACCTACAATCAATTCATTTTCTAGTTGTTGATTTAATCAGATACCTTTTAAAGATTTAATTTTCCTCAATTTCAAAAGACCCAATTTCCCTCAATTTAAGTGAGATCAATCAATTATTCTCTCACATCAACTTAATAAAATTTTAGTTTTCTGCATTTAGAAACTGCAATCCATAACTAAATGCCCTAGGCCTGGTATCCTGATGTGATATCAGACCTGTTCCATTGATGATGTCTTTTCACAATGGCATCTTCATATAGCAGAAAGTGGAGAAGTAAAGAGACAATCTGTGTCCTCAGATATCAAAAAAGGAACACAAAAAGCCATCCTACATTCTAAGAGCAGGAGGATTGGGAGGAGAGCTGAGAAACGCTGTCTCCTGGATACAACATGGCTATTTCACTCATGAATTCACAGTAGCAGCAGTGATTTCCAGCACCAGTCTGAGACTGTCAATACTTCAGTATCAACAAGGAAAGGATTCCTGAGATTCTATACCTCCCAGAGTAGCTAACTGCAGCTAATACTGGTTGTGTGATGGGGAGTCAGATTCATCAGTGGAGCCATTGGTAGGTTAGTTGACCAGTCCATGGGAAATAACCTTCCATCTATAACACAGCAAACCTAATTTAAGTCTATGGGTTAAAAAATGCATGAGCCAGGCATGGTGGAGCATACCTTTAATCCCAGCACTTGCCAGGTAGAGATAGGAGGATCACCATGAATTTGTGGCCACCCTGAGACTATATAGTGATTTCCAGGTCAGCCTGCATTAGAGTGAAACCCTACCTTAAAAACAAACAAAAAAAAAGCATGAAAATAAGATGAAGATTATAGTGGAAGAAGACTGTCATTTAAAAAATTAAATCCATGTGTTGTGTGAAGTCTCTTTTAATCATCTTATTCCCATTCATGAAAGTTCTATCTATATGACAATCATTTCCAAAGGGCTCACCACTGAATAGTATCACACAGGTAAATACATTTGCAAACATGAATTTTGGGGTACATTCACATGATACCAGTCATAAATGGGTATAGGATTGTGTAGTTGCCAATAAAACACCTAAGAACACTAACCTCTCTCATCTTATCTGACCTTGAGGGTTTGAACTTTCAAGCTGGAAGTAAAGGGTATTAAAGAGCTATAAACTTCCAGATGGCTGAGCATTCCCCCCATAGGTTCAAACAGTCACTCGGTTCTGCAAAGACTAAGAGACTTTCTGTTTGAAGTAACATATGGACATTTTTTCTGATACCAGAGATTTTAGTAACTACATGTGACAAACAATAATGTACAAAGCAAATCACTAAATAAACTTAACAGCAAAGACAACAAAAATGCATGATAATAGCAAAGCCAATCCTGCCAGGATCTCATATCTAGAATAACTTCATTATATTATTTTAAATATCCAGCTTTCAAAAAAAGTTTAATCCAAAGTAGGGCTGGAGAGATGGTTTAGCAGTTACGGCACTTGCTTGCAAATCTTAAGAACCCAGGTTTGATTCTCCAGTACCCACATAAGCCAGATGCAAAAGGTGGCACATGTATCTGGAGTTCATTTGCAGTAGCTGGAGGCCCTGGAGTGCCCACTCTCTCTCTCTTCCTCTCTCTCTCTATCTCTCTCAAATAAAGTAAATGAGTAAATAAAAATAAAGTAGACAAAGTAAAAAGAAGTTATAATTTAAACATAAAAAAATAAGCAGTCAGTAGAAATAATCCCTGAAGAAATTCAATTGTGGATTAGACAAAGACAAAGATATTTTCAATATGGTAAAGTATAAAACAAATGTAGTGTGTCACTAGTAAAGAAATAGACATTATACAAAGAATAGAAATTATGAAACTGAAAGGTACAATAATTAAAAAGAGAACTCTATAAAGGTTCAGTATCAGATCTGAGAAGGCAAAACAATCATCCGACTTGAAGATTAAGATAATTTAGAATGAAGAACAGAAAGAGAAAATAAGGAAGAAAAATACACATAGCCCAAGAGACTTGTGGATACGATCAAGCATATAAATTTACATATAATAAAAGTAGGACTGAAAAATATTTGAAGAAAAATCACTGCAACCTTCCCAAATTTGATAAAAACCCTCAAATTATATATCTTAAAAGCTTAATAGCTTCAGGCAGGACAAACTCAAAGTGATCTACACCTACACCAATTAAAACTAAACTGTTTAAGGTGAAAGGCAAAAAGAAAAATTTTAAATTGTGGTACCTAATTACTACTATATATGTATACTTTATTTATTTATTCATTTATTTTTATTGCTGGCATACAGAGGTGTAGATTTCATTCATTCTGGCATTTTCAAATATATTTTGTTTTATTGATTCCTATATCCCTTCCTACCCCCAACATCCCTTAGTGCCCCCAATTCCATTCCCTCTTTTTAAAAGATATTTGTTTATTTATTGGAGAGAGAGACAGACAGACAGAGAGAGAGAGAATGAGAAATAGAGAGAATGGGCACACCAGGGCCTCCAGCCACTGCCAATGAACTCAAGAAGCATGTGTCACCCCATGCATTTGGCTTATGTGGGTACTAGGGAAATTGAACCTGGGTCTTTAGGCTTTGCCAGCAAGTGCTTTAACCAGTATGCTATTTCTCCAGCTCTCCATTCCATCTTGTAACTTAATCATGTATGCACTAGGATGGTTGAACTCAATATATATTAAAACATACAGCCGGGCGTGGTGGCATACACCTTTAATCCTACCACTCAGGAAGCAGAGGTAGGAAGATGGCTATGAGTTCAAATCTACCCTGAGACTACATAGTTAATTCCAGGTCAGCCTGGGCCAGACTGAGACCCTACCTCAAAAAAAAAAAAAAAAAAAAAAAAAAAAAGAAATCCAGACAGAAAACTTAGTTTCTGTTTTACTTTTTGTTTATTTTCCTTTGTGTTGATGTGTTGGTTTGGCTTGGGACAAGATCTTTCTATGTATCCCAGGCTACCTTGCCATACTCCTGCCTCAGCCTCCCAAGTGTTGGGATTACAGGCATGTGCTGCCAGGCCTGACTAGAGTTTCATTTTTTTTAAATATTTTATTTTTATTTATTTATTTGACAGAGAAAGAGGAGAAGAGAGAGAGAATGGGCACCCCAGGGCTTCCAGCCACTGCAAACGAACTACAGACGCATGTGCCCCCTTGTGCATCTGGCTAACATGGGTCCTGGGGAATAGAACCTGGGTCCTTTGGCTTTGCAGGAAAATGCCTTAACTACTAAGCCATTCCTCCAGCCCAAGAGTTTCATTTTTAAGAAATAAATATTTGCATGGTATATTTTACTTATATAAATATCTGCTATTATATTAGCTTACAGAAAGCTGGTTTGAGTCTTAGATCCAAAATCAAAGTACTTTCAGGCTAATTATCTCAGAGGGAAAGAAAAAGAACCTTGAACAGTGAGTAAATCAAAGCACAAATATCATGGCACAATATCTCAACAATGAACTTTCACTAATTCAACTGATTAGAAAATGCTATATTCTTAACTGACCACAGGTCTTTCTACTTTACATAAACTGTCATCTTTCAAATAATTAGGGTATAACAATACGGAAAGAAAAATCTACTGAGAAAGAGCACTTTTTCTTTGGTGATTGAACCTTGTCTATAGCTAATGTCTCCAAGGAGAACATGATTTCTGGTTACTAGGATATTATTTAATATGATTTTTCTTAGGATCTTTAAGGACCATTAGGAACATGCATGAGTTCATACAGCTTCCAATTTTAATGAAGATATCTTCATTAAGGCTAGTAATGTGTTGTACTAGAAGAATTCATTTCAAATTAAAAAAAAAAAACTGTGAATGCTATTAGTTGTTGAAGAAAAATACAGTGAAGACCCAAGTCTTTAAAAAAAAATTTATATCAAACTTTGTTTTTGGACAAAGCACCATGCATTTTAATGAGAAAGTAACATGACTGAAGATATGTCAGTTCTCCATTCCATGGAGTTCTATGCAGCTATGAACAGATTGTTGCAAAGGGATAGTCAAGAACATATGAACGTGTTCCCAGTAGAATTCTGAGTAAAAAGGAAGTTCATTACCAAACATTTGCATTACGATAATCAAAATGCTTTAACTGGGTAACTTAGAAACAATCAAAGCTTCCAACCTCTGGAGCCTGGAATGCTGGGAAGTCCAAGTCTTATGTTTTACTGAGTCGACCTCTAGAGTAGAAATAACAGTAGTGTAAAACTGTTAGAAAAGGGGTAGTCAGAACCTGTACACAACATAAAGGAGCAGTAGACACCCTTTCCAAACTTACTTACCTACATGTGTTAATCTAGACAGTAACCAATACCTTTCTTCACCAAATTAAAGGAAAAAAGCAATTTGCTCACAGAAGAGTAGGTTATATATTCATTCACTAATTGTGTAGTAGAAACCATCAATGAGAAAGATGCTGTAAAGATAGACACAGGATCTGCTTTCATGGAAGATATGGTCTACTGACAAAAAATGATTTCTCAATTATATAAACTTTCAGAGTTCTATAAATTCTGTATGAATGTAAATATGTAGGTATGACACTGAGTATGGGCTGATTCCAGATAGGAGACCATGAGGGAGGATCCAGAGGTAAAGAGAAATATGGAGAGGACAAAAGGAAGCATGTAGTATAAAAGCAAAAAGGAGGCTAAGTTGGGGGAGGGCACCAGAGGGGAGAAGGAAGAGGAAGAGAGGGGAGAGAAACAAATAATTGTTTCAAAACTTTGTATTAAACATAATTTTGTATATGCTAATAAATAACATTTTATTTTTTTAAAAAAAGAGTTTCCTAAATTCCAAGGGGCACAGTGGCATACACCTGTAATTTCAATACTTGGGTGGATGAGGCAAGGGGATCACCAAGTTTCAGGTGAGGCCGGGTTGCAGAGTGAGGCCCTTTCACAAACAAAAAGATCACTTCAAATCTATATTTACTATAAAACACTGAAACTTGGAGCAAACAATGAAGTGATCCTTCAGCACATTCCAAGTTGCAGAATGCCAGGCAAAAACTAAAAATTCTCAGCACTAACTGGGGCCATTTAAAGTCTCAAAGGTCATAGCACTTTATCCGGCAAAGCTGTGAGGAATAAGATGGCCTACTTGATTTTCTCCATTCCTCTTATTCCCAATCTAAAGACAGCACTCTCATTTTAACTAAAGAAGAAAATGCCCTTAGCAAAATAATCTTATCCTGTGGTTTATGACAAGCCCTGGGGAGCTCTGACAGGAAGAGCCACTGCTCTCCCATAGCTTTTGTTTTTATAGATTTTGTCAACACTCAACAAGTGGGTTAACAATAGTGCTGACCCAACCCCCACCCCAGCCATTCTGCTTCCCTGTAGCATACCATGTGTAAACAAGAATGGCTGATAGCATGCAAATTATCTGATCAGAGGAGCAAGGGGCAAAAAAACCCCCAAAAAACAAAAAAAACACTGCAGAATATTTGATGACTTATGTCTGAATGGAGTAAAGCAGCGTAAACCCCTGCTGTGCTGAGGGGGACAAAAAGGTGAGACTTTAAAAATGAGTTCAACTCATTTTGCTTCCAGGAGAAAATAAAGGACATGCTAAACACAGTAAATCTACCTTTTCCTAATGGCTACTGAAATAGTGAAGACACATTCAGCATCAACATGAAATCATCAGAAATCTCGTTAAGTCCAGTGCTGGAGAAGTAGCACGAGTGGTTTCATTGTTAGTATTCCTGTACATAGTGTTAAGTGATAAAGGCAAGCTAATGAGCCAGGGCATAATGAAGAGTCAGTCCATACAGATTGGGAGGTGAGAGTGGGAAGAAACAGCAGAAAGGAAAAGAAAATTGCAACACCAGATGACGAGCATTTGGCTCAACCCTGAGTTTTTTCCACCGAACCTTTACTGAGAAGCTTAACTATCAAACACAAAATAGAGAAGCTTGCAGATAAATAAAAGTATCCTCAGTGTGAGGATAAGTTCACATGCTGATATTGGCATTCACAGCCAGCTTGGACCTGACCTGTGTACCTCAGCTTAATTGAGAATGACTTTTTATTTTCCTTTTGGAAGAATTATACATGGGAGAAAATTTTCGATTGACTTGATATATTATACCCCATCTGTACTTTTGCTCTGATTCTTTTCCTCCATCTCTTTCCCTGCTCTCTTTCTTCTCTCTCTCTTTGTTTCTTCCTTTCTTTTCCTTTCTTTCCTTCCTTCCGTTTCTTTCTTTCTTTTTTCTTTTGAGAAAGCTCTTATTATATAGCCCAGATGGCCTCAAATTCTGGGCAATTCTTAGAACTCAGCCTCCCACCTTGCATTACACTCAGAAAATTTTCATAGACTTTTTTAAAAACAGTCATAAGATTGAACTCAGACCCTTGTGCATGCTTTACATTTGTACTACCACTGAGCTATATCCCTGGTCCTCAGTTATATTTCAGAAAGTTTGCCCAATTTCTTTCCCATGGGAAGGTGAAAAAATAGAAGAGTTCTCAGCAGGACCCTTGTATAAACCCAGTGGTCAGCACTGAGAAAAGTTAAAGGAAGCATGCTTTTCAGAGTCCAGAGAAGGTACAGAAGTGGGGAAATAACATCAAGTAATGAAGTGTGCCTTTTCTGTCTTAGTACCCTATACCCACATGTCCCTCCACTAAAGAAAAAAAAATCACAGCTGACCTCTTAGGACAGGGTTACTTACTCATAATTCTCTTAGAGCAATCATAAAAGGGCTTTAGACACCCATGAATCTGTGAAGATATTATGCACCAATTCATATTCATTTGTTCATCAGTGCTTGGGTAGAGATAGCATAGCTTTCACCAGATTTTCATTGGGATCTTTTACTCTGAGAAGGTTGTGTTTCTTGTCTATTGAATTAGAGCAGATTCTGGAGGGAGAAGGAGGAAGGGAAAGGATTAAGGAGGACAGGGGAGGAAGAGGATGAGGATGAGAATGGTGTTAGAGTTATGATGGGGATTGCAATGAATCGGCACTTTGGTTTTGTTAAGATCGTAAGTTTTACAATATTAATCATTTTAATCCATGAGCATGGGAGGTTAAAGGTGTTGTCCAAGATGGCTTTGAATTTATAATCTTCCTGCCTTATCCTCTTCATCCTGCACAAAAATCATCTACAAGTCAATCAAAGACATTAACATCAAACCTGAAACTTAAGCTGTTAGAGGAATAAAAAACAGGGAAAACTCTTCAAGATGTCATCATAGAAAAGGACTTTATGACTAGGACTTTGTCTCTGCTCAGGAAGTAAGGTTAATAATCAGTATATCCCAGGAACTCATGGAGTACCAGGCAAATCATGATGGTTCAGCACTCGTGAAACCATTCAGACTGTAAGTATAGCCTCACTCACTATCTTTTCTAATAGTAACACCTATATTTTTCTTTTTTAAATTAAATATTTTATTTATTTATGACAGAGAGAGAGGGAGTGAAAGAGAGACAGAGAGAATGGGCACACCAGGGCCTCTAGCCGCTGCAAACAAACTCTAGATGCATGCACCACCTTGTGCATCTGGCTTACGTGGGTTCTGGAGAATTGAACCTGGGTCCTTTGGCTTCGAACGCAAGTGCCTTAATTGCTAAGCCATCTCCTGATTGTTTTTTTTTTTATTTATTGACAACAAAATATACTTACATACAAAAGGTGCACAGTATTTCCCTCCCCCCATTCCCCTTAAGAACTCCACTCTCCATAATATCCCCTCCCTCTCTCCATTAGTCTCTTTTTTAATTTGATGTCATCATCTTTTACTTCTATTATGAGGGTCTTGCAGAGGTATTTCTAGGCACAGCAAGGTCATGGATATCAAGGCCAATTTCTGTCTGGGCAGTTGCATTGTAAGGAGTTGTACCCTTCCTTTGGCTCTTCCATTCTATCCGCCCCCTCTTCCGCAATGATCCCTGAGCCTTGGAGGGTGTGACAGAGGGTAACACCTATATTTCAACCCAATTTGAATGTCACTTAGTTCTACATATTTGTCAAGATAGAAAGGTGTATGCTATTGTTTGATTCTAGGCAAGACCCTTTTCCCTCTTTAAGACATTAATTTTGTTATCTGTAAATATGCTCATCTCATAATGATAAGATGAAACATGTATGAAAATAATCTGTAAAAGTTTGGATACATTAGCAATGTTGCATAAAACTGATGAGAAGCCTAGCATCATGTCACTATGTGGTAGAAGAGCCTGGTTCATTTTCGCTGTTTCTGTGCACAGCATTGCACTGGGAGGCGAGCAGTGGATTGTTAAAGCAGTGGAAATGAACAGATTAGCTCTGCCACGATCACATCATTTGGCAGGCACAGCACAACCTCAGTTTGCTCTCATTATGGTAACCTGATGGCTGAAAGCATAGCATGCTTTCATCCTTCTTTGATCATATTTACTTATTTACTAAATTTGCAAAATGTGTTCCCTGCCTCTGGGTGTAATTAGAAACAAGCAAGATGTGACATCCTGCTATTAATACCTACACTACTTCTCAGAAGACAGGAAACTTAGAAATATCTCTATGATCATATTTATAGATAGTCAAATAAATGTAATTTAGGAAAACCAACAATATTACAGCCTTGAAGCTTGGAGAGCTTGTAGCCCAGAATTTTTGTATCCAGAGGGGAAATGGCATATACAGCAAATTCATTTCTCAAACATCCAGTTGTTTACACTAAGGAATCTTAGTGATGTATTTATGGCAAAAGCTTAAGATTAAATCTGAGGAAAGAAATATACGATGAAAAAAAATAAGAGAGAAACATTTGCAGTTTGTTATTTCATTGTGAGTGTGCGACTTTTCCAGAGCCAGAATGAGATTCACAATGAGGTGGTTGTCACAGTGACCATGGGAGCTGAACTAAGGTAATGCCTTAAGGTTAATGAAACCTCCCTTTATCCACTGGTGGAATAAAAAATCTGATAACAGTGTAATCATTAAATTACTCATCAATACATCTCTTTTTAAAGATATCAGCTATACCCTCAGCTAGTGATCATTTTAAAATAAATGACCATGGGCTGGAGAGATGGCTTAGCAGTTAAGCGTTTGCCTTTGAAGCCTAAGGATCCCAGTTCGAGGCGCAATTCCCCAGGATCCACGTAAGCCAGATGCACAAGGTGGCACATGCATCTGGAGTTTGTTTGTAGTGGCTGGAGGCCCTGGTGCGCCCATTCTCTCTCTCTTTCTCTCCCTCACTCTTTCTTTCTCTCTCTGTCTGTTCATAATAAATAAATGAAAAAAAAAGACCAGGTACTTGGCTTAAGGCAACTATTTTTAATCATTTGTTTTGATTTTATTATGATTTTTCACACAAGTAATCACTTTAATATTTATACTTTTTATTAATTTATTTTATTTTTATTTTTAAAATTATATACGAACATATTTCTACCACCTGCTTTGCTAACGATGGAGAATAAGATGAAAAAAAATTGGGGCACATCTGAAGTCTAATCTTCATACAGCAGCTAGAGATTCTTTTAAGTCATACAATGTTACCCATCAAATACTAGGCAAATGTCAAAGTTCTTGCCCATCTGCCCTTTGATTCCTTACTTACCTCTGTGGTCTTTTTACTTAATACTGACCCTCTCTTTTTGTTTGCATTGCTGGACATTGAACTTAGGGTCTCATGCATTCTAGGCAAGTGCTATATCACTAAGGTATATTCCGAGCTCTTATTAACCCTCTTGTTCACTCATCTTCAGTCATACCTTTTTGTCACCCTCTATATGTGCCAGCCACCACACTGCTTGAGGGTCTTTGTACTTATGTCCACTGCTTTGAATGCTCTTCCTGATACATTTTTATGTCCTTCAATGTTTATTCGGTTCTCACTCCACTTTCTCATGGATATTTTCACTAGTCTCTATAAAGCTACAACACTATCACTTGGCATCTTTTGACATCACCTATCACTTTTCCCTGTTTTCTTTTCCTTCCTGGCCTTTATGATTATCTTTCATACAATGATATATTTGGGTTAGGTTCTGTGTCAAAAAGAATGTTCATTAAAGTTAGGACTATTGTCTTTCAATAGATGATCCTAGTACTTAGAATAGTCCCTCCCTCACAAAAGGCACACATTAAATATATAGTAAAGGATTTAACTGGAAAGGGAATGAAGAAATGGGATTTATCCTGAAAAATAAAATATACTGAAGTAGCCATCAGTTGAGGATGTTCTGCTTCCTGGGGAAAAAACTTAATGAATGATTTAACCAGTGCAATAACTGTCTGCAGACAGTTACAGGAGATACTGAGTTACTTGAGGGCTATGAGACTGCATTTCCTACTAGCTTCAAAGGCACCACCATCAATCCACTCCTCAGCTGAGGTACTTAGTAGAAAATATATTAATAGAATAAGATTTAGAGTCTATTTTTGGTACAGGTAAAATTGGTTTAATTTACCTTAATGTATCATAAATAGATATTATATGCCAGGTTTTGTGTGTAGAGGTTCATGTGTGCTCTGGTTCAAATATATGTGTGGAGGTTCATGTGTGTGAATGTGCATATGGAGGCCAGAAGTCAACATCAGGTGTCTTCCACAATCTTTCTCCACCCTATTTTTTGAGACAGCGTCTCTCATTGAACTTCCAGCTCATCAATTCAACTAGACTAGCTGACCAGCAAGCCCCAGGGATCCTCCTGTTTCTGCCACCCAGCACTGAGTTATAGACATTCACTGCCACACTTGTCATTTCACATGGGTACTAGAGAATTGAACTCGGGTCCTACTTCTTGTTCAGCGAGGACTTCCCATCTTCCCATCCCCTGTGCCAGGTATTTTATTAAAAGCATATAGAACATGCCAACAAAGGTATATAATATGTCTACTTCTCTCAAATAAATATAAAAAGTATTTTAAAAGGTATATAATATTATCCCATTTTGTAGAAGGGAAAACTAAAACTCATAGAAACTAAATAACTTGCCAAAAGTCTTATGACTAGATATATAGAGAAACAAGTTTCTAACTCAGGTGACAATTGCACACAGACTCCTCTCTGTGCCACCATCTTATTCTAGGTTAAGCAGGGGAATTTATCTTCATACAGGGTTTTCATTCTGACTAGTAGTCCAAAATCCAGAACTGACACAGAATTTGTGGAAAACACTTTCAGTTGAGAACTACAAAATGTCTCTACACTGATAGGAATCATAATGATGCCCTGCCCCACTGTCTATAGCACCTGATAACAAATGTACAATCTTCCTTGCAGGCTACAGTAGATTTCCTTCCATTAGATCAGCTGGAGCTACAAGACCAATACCAGGATTTTGCAATTCTTCCTTGTTTTTGCCATACTAATAAACTCTAGTGAGCCCTAAGTTTATACTACTATACAAGCAACTTCCAACAAACAACAATGTCCCATCAAATGAGTGGAAATTACCAGAGTTCTGAGGTCTACAGAAAAAAAAAATCCTTCCCATATTATAACTATTTTCTGCCAAAAGAATATGTTATTTACTTGATGTATGTTAGCAGAGAAAATTGGCCAGGCCCTGTAGTAGATAAATGTGGAAGAAAAAATGTGTGTATATCTATTGGAGGAAAGAAATATTTAATTGAATAATAAATGGCCACCCAATGTGACAAAGACCATGGAAGCAGTAGGAAGAAAGTTTAAGGAACACAGAGTCCTCCCATTGGTCCAACTTTTGCTGGAGGACATAGAGAAGTGCTTTCCTAAAGAGATAACAATCAACCAAATACACCCTGATCACCCATTGTTTTCAAGATATACTCCATGACCTTCTTCATCCAGTTGTCTACTTCAAAATGGGAGCAGTGAGGAGCTTACATCATGATGAGGTCTCTAAACTGCTTTGTCTATGACTGTCCCATGGGTCCTGGTGGCTGTATAGCATGTGGTTCAGATCCACAATATTTTCTAACACTGGCCAGTAACTATAAAATTCAGGACTTGGTCTTAAAGTGGGGGAAGCAGGTGAGACTAAATTCTAAAATTATATATATATATATATATATATATATATATATATATATATATATATATGTATGTATTTTATATACATATATGTATATATTATAAAACAGGATTTATTTTATTTGCTTGCACACAGAGACAGAGGAGAGAGATAGAGAGATAACAGGTGCACAAGGGCCTCTAGCCACTGTAAACAAACTCCACATGCATACACCACTTTGTGCAACTGGCCTTATGTAGGTACTGGGGAATCATGCCTGGGAGATATATATATATATATATATATATATATATATATATATATATATATATATATATATATATGGCACATAGAACCTACATAGTTCAAAAACAAAGAACCCAATTCAGTGGATGTAGCAGACAGCTTCAGGCTCGCTGAGATGAACTTCCAGACCAGGCACAGTTATGGAGGAAGGGATATTATTTATTGAAGCTTACAGATCCAGAGGAAGTTCCATAATGGCAGGAGAAGCAGCCTGCTCTTCACAGGACCAGGCAAGAGAGAACAAAGCCCCCAGCCACACAGCACATAGTGCAAAACTATACCAAAAATCCATAGCACACTTCAGGGACTCCCACTAGGCACACTTTGTATATCTTTACAATGGAATCTCAAACCCACCATCACAGCTTAATGCCCAGTGACATTGCCTCTAGCAAGGTGATTGCAGATGCAAACTATAAACTAATAAAACACTGAATATATTGGGGGCCATATATTAAAACTACCACAGTGGATGTGGCTATAAATCCTATGGCAAGCTTGAAGAATGCAACTCTGATGTTTTAGTTATTGAGTTTCTAAAACTGTCTTTGTTTGAGATGAAAAGGTTCTGGGGCTGAAATCATGTAAAGTAACCCACTAGCTAAGGATTGCAGGGAAACAAGTTTTTCCAGATAATACCATGTGACATTCAAGCAAATGATTTTACTCCTGTGAGCCTCAGTGAAATAAACCTAATGATAGTGTGAACTACAGGTGCCTCTTAATATCTATGGGTTCCACATCCACAGATTTAATCAATCATGCATTATATACATTTGCAAATGACTGAGCTAGATGTTCAGGCTTTTATTCATGCCTTTATGCCCTAAATGACACAACATAACTATTTACATGGCATTTCCATTGTTGTAGGGATTATAAGTAATCTAGAGACATTTAAAATTATATAGGAGAATAGCTAGGCATGATTATACAAACATAGAATTCCAGCACTCAGGAGGCAGAGGCAGGAAGATTGCCAGTTTCAAACCAGCCTGGGCTACATAGAAAAACCTGTTTTAAAACAATGATAATAATACTATAACAACAATAGTAATGTATATGAGAGAATGAGTTTATATACAAATACTATGCTATTATTTAATAAAAGTCTTGAGCATTCTAGGAGTCTGACATCCATGGGAGTTCAAGAACCAGTCATTCACAGATAACAAAGAATGACTATATTATCAGTGATCATTTTAAATTATCAATCAGGTAATGCGATTCATCTAGTTTCTACTTAAAACTTTTAAGTCTCATTGGACTTGAATTAGCTCAAGATTTCTGTCTCATTTTGCTCACCAGCTCTGTTTGTTTGTTTTGTCTATTGGCAATCAGATTTTCATCTGTCCTTTGAATGGGCACTTGTTTCATTGAGCAAAATGTACTTCTCACACACTCGGTCTTCTTCTCATCATTCAGTCTTCAATTCAAATGTCATCTCACCAGAGACTCTTCTAATATCCATAAGTAAAGCAGAATAGTTCTGTCCCACTGCCAGTGCATTCACTATTCTATTATCCCACTTCTTTGCTTCATAGCACATCACAATTTTATAAGTACACACACATGCACAAATATGGATATATATATATATATATATATATATATATATATATATATATATATATCACCTATAGATGTAGATTTATAGATATAGATATCACATTTTAATTGTTTAAATTTCAAATATCTCCCTAGACATACTAGCCAATAGAATGTCACTGCTGTGTGATAGAATATTTTCCCTAATATTCCATTGTTTCCCTCTTTCCATTCCATTTAGCAAAGTATCAGGTACATTAGACCCTCAGCAAATATTTTTAAGTGTATGGATCAAAAAAAAAAAAAATACTTGACTGGAGACTTGAATTAGCTTTGTCCCAACTCCCCCTGTCTATTTCCTTGAGGCTTCTTTCCCAAATGCAACTTACATTCTAGGGAAGACAATAAGAGGTCCAGGAAGAAACTATCCTCCATCCAGTCTGCATCCTGACAGATAAACTAAATTGTAGCCTAACTGTCTGAAAGGATTCTTTCCATGATAAAATGGACTGTTCTGCTCTACTAAATAAGGTAATGAAAAAGTATTAATCATAATCAAAAATGTTGTTCCTAACTACAGTTATGATGAATATATAACAATTAAGGTATTCCAGCTAGTGATACTTACTTGGCAAACTCCAATTAAGGTTGATACTATAAATAAAGGTATAAAACATCATCTCCTGCAAAAATTCTATATAATAAAAGTACTCCTGTACAGAACATTGCAGTGTAATAATTCTGATGATGAATGGCTTACTGCTACAGAAAGAAAAATGACTTGACATATAATAGACACAGTGAAGGAGAGGAAGACTATGATGCATATAATTTATTCTCATCAGGATCCTTGAAAATAGGTCATGATTGTAATTTAAAAAGCAAAGCCATCTTACGTTCATTAGGTATAAATTGGGCAAAAGCACCCTGCAGGGCTGAAGAACACTTTACCCTGAAACCATGGGATATTGCTGATCAATCCCAGTTCCAGAATTCATTATCCTCCAAAGTGATCTGTTGGCCAGGGTGGCCCATGACCTCCACAACAATGTTGGCCATTGCCAAAGCACTTGGTTACTTCCCAGATCTAAATGGTAAGACTCTATTACTAGAGACACCACAAGCTGAGGTCACAGGACATTGAGAGATCATGTTGGAACTAAGAAGGAAGCTAGCTCCCTGCTGGATAGCTCTTGTAGTGCTGGAAAGCATGATGGCTAATGGTCACCAACAACTTGAACAAACAGTGGATCCTGCAAGCTCCAAAATCCACAAGCCAGGAAAGATGTACACATAGGTGCAATAGTGGCACACAGGCTATAGTGGTAATCAACTGTTCTCTGACTGGATGTAAGGCCCACTCTATGGGAGGGAATTCCTACCTGGTACTGAGAACCATGTCAGAAGCTCATGGCTTAGAAGATCATATACCTGGGAAGAAGCTTCCAGTATTTTTTGGCTAAAGGGAGAGGTTATGTCAGTCAAAAAGTATTCACAATATTTATGCTTATCTGCTTTAATACATGTTGTTCTCCCTTTAGGCTAGAAAAAAATATGCTTTTTATAGATGGCAGAAAATAACAGGAGCCCCAAGAGCCATCATTATTACAAGAAAGGAAAGGCAATGGCCTAACATGGGCCACCATTATCACATCTGTCAGGGGCCCAGAAACGTAGAAGTGGTGGATCAAATATGAGTGGTGCTGTCATAGCTAGCCTGAGAACCTCCTCCAGGGAGATGGTGGTAAATACTGAGGAGACACAAAATTCATCAAAGCAGAAAATCAGAGTCTGTTGAGAACTTAACACTAAAGGAGATTTATAACATGCCCTCCAAGGCTCAGAGAAGTTTGCAGAAGAGGAGGCAGAAAGAATATAAGGGCCACAGGAAGAGAAGGTGTATTCTGAGGCATTGTCCCTTCCCATAGAGGCTGACTGGTGCATTCAGGATCCCGCAGTGAATATCAATAACCCCACTGATGATAACTCTCAGTGAAATGAGGACAGGGGAGAGGGAACATAAGAGTATATATAACCCACTGAGAATATGAACAATATACTCATACAATAAAGTTTTCAATAAAATAGTGAAAAAAAGCAAAGACAGGCAAAGTGGCTCATGCTTTTAATCCCAGCATTTGGAAGGATGAAATAAAAAAATTGCCATAAGTCCAAGGCCAGCTTGGACTACAGAGTGATTCCCAGGCCAGCCTGAGCTAGAAAGAGACCCTGCCTCAAAAGAGAGAAAGAGAGTAAAATTAAAACACAAGACTGACCATATGCAACATAGTAAGCAAGGAAAGCTGTTCATTGGAGGAAGTGACAAGTTCAAGTGTTTTCACCTTCTCACTTCATTGCTCAGCTAAATGGAAGAGTAGATGTGGAAGGACAGAGAGAATTTGATCTGGAACTTGCAGCAAAGTTAATTTAAATATTTAATTCCCATTAAATATACCTGGGAATAGTAAAAGATACACATGCCTAAGATATAATCCTAGTAATTCTGATTTAATTAATCTGGAGCAGGTCTCAGACACTAGAATACTGTTCAAGCTTCCCAAGTGATTCCAAAGTGCAGTGAGGTTTGAGAACCCTTTTCAGCTTATCTAAATATTAAGCCAGCAATCCTGGTTTGTTCCTTTAACTCAATGTCTTTCCAGGTATGGTCAGAAAACCAGCAGCAACAACATCATCCAGGAAACTATTAGATAAGCACATTTGGGGGCCCTATTTCAGATCTACTGAATCAGAAACTTGGGAAGGGATTCAACAGTCTGTTTAACCATACCATCAAGGTGATGATTATAAAACATCAACTAGGAGAAGGACGAGCTTTGACCATCAGTAGCATTAAATGAACATATCCACTCTCACGTAATAAATTGAAGAGCTTGAGCTCAAAGAGCCCATTAGAGACAATCCTCTCCCAAGCTGAACCAAAGAAGTAGAGCTGGAGTTATTTTCCAGGTTACTCCCCCTCAAGAGAAGATGCTACACACTTAAGAATGGGTACTAAAGCCGGGTGTGGTGGCACACGCCTTTAATCCCAGCACTCAGGAGGCACAGGTAGGAGGATCGCTGTGAGTTCAAGGCCACCCTGAGACTACATAGTTAATCCCAGGTCAGCCTGGGCCAGAGTGAGACCCTACCTCGAAAAACAAAAAACAAAAAACAAACAAACAAAAAAAGAATGGGTACTGAATCAAACTGTAACGATCAGTTTAAACACAAGGAGAAATATTTAAAAATTAACAAAGCCAGAAATGGTGCTGTATGCCCATAATCCCAGCACTATGGAGACTGAAGAAGGAGAATCATAAATTCCAGGCAAGTCTGGGTTATACAGTGACTTTCAGGGTGGCTAATAAGATAAATACCAAGCTGGAGATATTGCTTAGTGGTTAAGGTATTTGCCTGTAAAAACAAAGGACCTAGGTTCGATTCCCTAGTACCCACATAAAGCCAGGTGCACAAGGTGGTGCCTACTTCTGGAGTTCGTTTGCAGTGGCTAGAGGCCCTGGTGCACGCATTCTCTATTTTTTTCTTTCTCTCTCCCTTTCTTTTTCTGTCTCTTTATCAAACAATCAAACAAACAAGCAAAATATTTAAAAAATGACAGGCACCAATTTGTGCCAGAAGATTCCTTCTTATAGAAAAAAAATGAGGTGAGCTGGAGAGATGACTTAGCAGTTAAGGCACATGCCTGAGAAGCCTAAGGACCCCAGTTCTATGCTCCAGGTTCCATGTAAGCCATGCACAAGGGAGTACAAGCATCTGGAGTTGGTTTGCAGTGGCTAGAGACCCTGGCACTCCCATTATCTCTCTCCCTCTCTCTCTTTCCTCTGTCTCCAATAAATAAATAAATAAAAATAAAATCTAAAAAAAATAAGAAAAGAGGGCTGGAGAGATTGCTTAGTGGTTAGGGCACCTGCCTGCTAAGCCTAAGAACCCAGTTCCAATCTCCAGGTCCCACGTTTAGCCAGATACAAAGTGATGCAAGGGTGCAATGCCACACTTGCCCACAAGGGGGCACACACATCTGGATTTCATTCAAAGCAGCTGAGAGACTGCTAGCGCACCCATTCTCTATCAGTCTCTCTCTCCCTCTCTATCTGTCTCTCTCTGTATCTCTCTCCAAAAAAAAGAAAAAGAAAAGAATGAGGTGATAGACATATTAATTAATTTCACTTAATCATTTCATAATGCATACGTATCTCTATCAAGGCATGCTGGACATTACAAACTTACTTAATATTAATTTGTTAATTATGGCTTGAAAAGCTGAAAGAAAATATGAAAAATATAGTTTCTAGAAGTATTTAAAAAATATTAGCATGCAAGAGTCTCATAGGAAACTTGCTTAAAATGTTGATCCTGGGCCTCACATCTGGAGATTTTGATTTAGTAGACCTGGCACGAATTTCATTCTGATTTATCAATTAAAAGTATTTCAAATTGCAAACTCATGTTAGTGATCAAGAGCATAGATAAAATATGTGCCTCATATAGTTAATTATATTATCTTGAAATATATTTGTGTTTTTTAGCTTGAGTCTCACTCTATCTCAGGATGGCCTAGAACTCACAGAGGTCCTCCTACCTCAGCCTTCTGAATGCTGGGATTAAAAGCATGAACCCCCAAAACCCAACTTATGATCTTGAAATTCAAGGACAGCCACTGTCATCTTTATGGTTTTATGAAGACCAAGAAACTGACAGGGAACATGAGTTTCTTGAGTGCTGAATCCACGTACAGAATTACAGATTAACAAGATTCATGGAAAAAAGCAGGACCTACAACAAAGTAGATATGTGGATGGTGACAACTGCAACTTACTTTATATTTACTTCATAGATGTAGCAGACAGATTCAGGTTTGCTGAGATGAACTTCCACACCAGGCACAGTTATGGAGGAAGGGATATTTATTAGTGCTTATCAGGGCATCATGCCTTTCCTCATTCTGCAATTCAGCAGCAGCTCCTGGAATCATGTGCAATTCATGACCACTCCATACATTTTTCATGATTTCAAAACTAATACCAGGTGTGCAGGACACAGTCATATTCCTAATCCAGGGATGAAATAAATCATAGCCTTGAAAAGCAGGTTCCTTCTCCAGTCAACTCTTTCCAAAAGAGTTTGCATTTCTAACAGTCTTTCCTCAGGCATCCTCTCCATTGTTTTAATGTAAAGCAGCCAGGCCACCTTCCTTAAGATTACTAATGTGTTTGACAATAGCAGCTCCAGTAACCCAAAAGCAGTCTCCTTGCCTCTAATTTTAACTTGCTTGAGGTTTTCCAACTTAAAATCTTAAATATCTCAGTCCAATACCTTTAGCCAAGCACATCAGTCCATTACAAATTTAACCTTGATCAAACTCTCTGGGCCTGGGTAGCAGAATGCAGCCATTCCTTATGCCAGTAGCCCAGTTCCAACAAAGTCCTCTGCAGTCTTTATTTCCCCTTAGAAAGCTCATAAGCCAAGTCTTGAAGTTCAATATTGTCTGCACTTAGCATTCTCAAACTCTCATCAGAATAGTCCATAAAACATGGCTTCCCACTCCAGAAGGCATCTTCAGTTGCAAGCACCAAGTCCATGCCCATTCCTCCAAAACAAAGGTTCCAAAAGACAAACATCCACATGGTCAGGTTCATCTGATCCCACACTCCTCGATACCACTTTTGTAGCAGACAGCTTCAGGTTCGCTGAGATGAACTTCCAGACCAGAAAGTTATGGAGGAAGGGATATTTATTGGAGCTTACAGGTTCAGGGAAAGTTCCATAATGGCAGAAGAAGCTGGCCTGCTCTTCACAGGACTAAACACAGAGAGCAAAGCCACAAGCCTAAAGCACACACTTCAGGAACTCCAACTAGGCACACTTTGCATATCTTCAGATCAAAATCCTAAACCCACCACCACACCTTAAGATCTGCCATTTGATTTTTGATACAAATGCCAAAAATATTGACTGGAAAAAAAACAGGCTCTTCAACAAGTAGTGCTGAGCAAACTAGAAATCTATATGTAGAAGAATGAAACAAGAACATTGTTTCTCTTCAAGTATCCACCCAACTGGATTAATGATCTTAACACTAGACCTGAAACTTTGAAGCTGCTAGGGAAAAGAGTATAAAAATGTATCAGCATAAAGGCATAGACTAATGAATAGAACCCAAGTGCTCAGGAAAGAAGGCCACTTGTCAACCAATGGAAGCTTATGAAATGGGCAAAGCGTTCTTACAACAAAAGACACTGTTAATTAAGCAAAGAGACAGCTTACAGAATGGGAGAAAATCTTTACCAGCTATATATCTGACTGAAGATTAATTTCTTGGATAATAAAAGAACATTAAAATTTCATAATAAGAAATAAAACAACATGATCAAACAATGGAATTTAGAAGTGAATAGAGAGTTCTCAAAAGAAGAAATAAAGATGGAAAATAATTTTTTTAAATGATCAATATCCTTAGCCATCAGGGAAAGCCAAATTAAAATTACTTTGAGTCCATCTTAGACTGGTGAGAATTGTTATCATCAAGAAATCTAGTGGCATCAAATACTGGCAAAGATGTGGGGACAGAGGAATCCTTATCTATTGTTGCTGGGAGTGTAAATTATTGCGGCTATCATTATCTGCACAAGATTTGCATAATATTTGGTCTGCTAATAAGTTTTCATAGATGATAGAGGAGGACAATAAAAGAATTCTCTACAGGGGTTCCCTGCACCCACATGTGTGTGGGCTGGCCCAGTGGTCTGGGGTGAGTAAGCCAGACCCCTGTTTCCAGGATCATCCCACATCTCTGGTCTGGGTTCCCTTTGCCCTCTGTGTGCAGGCAAGCCTTGCAGTGTGGCGTGAGTAGACCAGATCCCTCCTTCCTGGATCCTCCCAGATCCCTGGTCCAAGTTCCCTAAGCCATCTGTGTGCTGGAGGGCATGGCACAGAGTTAAGTAGGCCAGATCTCTGTTCCCTCGCTCTTCCCAGTCCCCTGGTCCTGGTAGGTCCCATTGTGCCTTGCTCAAGGAGGCCTGTTTCCTGTGTGGGCTGTGAGATCAGGCCTTTTGCTCTGGTATCCTGACTGGCCACTGGGTACCAACATCCATTTTCACCTGAGTCAGAGGGTACACAGACCAAAGGATAAAAACTTGGTTCCTCCTCAATAAAATAAAAAGTCTTCCTAACATGGGTAGATAACACAAAAAGCCAATGAAAGTCAAAAAACAGAGAGATCTACACAAAGTATGCCTAGTCCTACAATAGAAGCCTCCAATGAAATCACAGAGAAATTAACATAAATTCATTCCCAAAATGAAAACAAAGCAACCAATAGAACCCTGATCAAAAATGTCACTGAACTGGAAGCAAACCATTAAAGAACCAACAATCATATTAATTAAATTGAAAAGAATCATCTCCTAGAGTGTTTAGCTTTTGATAGTAGGCTTAACTTGATTGAAGAAAATGCCAGAACCCTCCAAAGAGATATGAATAAATTGAAGGTAAGTCAAGAAATGGAATATCTCAACAACCAGTTGATTAAACTTAATGAAAACTTGATCAAATGCAAGAATGAACTCCAGGAAGCATCAAGAAAACCAGAACTCAAATAGAAATCGTGCCTCAAAAAAAGAGATGGGCACGATGTCAAATAACACAACAGAAAACCAAAATCAAATAGAAATTATAAAAACCTCTCTAGAACCCCTAAAAGCAACAGAGTTACTCATGTGGAAGAGAGAACCTCTGACCTGGAAGAAAAGACAGAAGAAATTGATTGGGAGGCCAAAAACTTAGCTAAGTTCAAAAAATCAAGTGAACAGAATATGGAACACCCTAAAATGACGAAATATCCTGATGGTTGGCATTCCAGAAGGTGAGGAAATCCAGGCAAGAGGCATGGAGACCATATTCAACAAAATTATTGAAGAAAATTTTCCAAATCTCTCAAAAGAGAGGCCCATCCAGATACATGAAGCCCAGAGAACACCAAACAGACAGGACCAAAGAAGAAACTGTGCAAGACATATTATAGTTAAAACTCTTAACAAGGAAAACAAAGATAGAGTGCTAAAAGCAACAAGAGAGAAACAATTCACAACATACAAAGGTAATCCCATCAGAATTACATCAGATTTCTCAGTGGAAACCCTGAAAGCCAGAAGGGCCTGGAATGGAACACTTCAAAGTCTGAAAAACTATGGCTTCAAACCCAAGCTACTGCTACTATCCCCATCAAAAGTATCCCTCATAATAGATGGTGAAAGAAAAACTTTCCATGAAAAAAGTCAATTCTTTGATTATATGAACAAAAACCCAACCTACAGAGAATACTTGAGGGAATACCCCACATAGAACAGTCAAACAACCAATCTTGAGAGCCAACAAGAAGATCACAATAACCAAAATACACCAGGCTCAAAATAGTACAAAACACAAGAAAGCACCAGCCCCCATAAAACACCTCATCATAGCAGGAATTAATTCAAACCTCACAATAATAACCTTAAATAATAATGGTCTTAACTCATCCATCAAAAGGCACAGGTTATCAGGATGGATAACAAAATTGGACCCTTCTATTTGCTATCTTCAGGAAACTCACCTCACCACTAAAGACAGACATCTCCTCAGGATGAAAGGTTGGAAAATGATATTCCAAGCAAATGGAAAGAAAAAGCAAGTGGGTGTTGCTATATTAATTTCTGATAAAATAGACTTCAAACTAAAAGTAATCAAAAAGGACAAAGAAGGCCACTTCTTACTCATCAAGAGAATGATCCAACATGAGTGCATCATAATCATAAATATATATGTGCCAAACAGAGGTGTGCCACAGTTTATTTAAAAAAATTATACTCGACAATAAAACAGAAATAAACACCAACACCATCATAGATGGATACTTTAATATGCCACTATCATCAATAGACAGATCATCCAAGCAGAAAAATCAACAGGGAACTAATAGAGCTCAACAATATCATAGATCAATTAGACATAATGGATAGCTACATAACTCTCAACCCCAACTCTACAGTATACAAATTCTTCTCAGCAGTCCATGGAACCTTCTCCAAAATTGACCATATATTAGGCCATAAAGTGTTCCTTCATAAAGTCATGAAAATTGAAGTAACTTCCTGCATCATGTCAGATCACAATGCTTTAAAACTACACCAGCTCCTAGAGACTAAACAACACACTTTTAAACAATGAATATGTTGTGGAAGAAATCAAAAATAAATTATAAAATTCATAGAATTGAATGATAATGAAAACACAACATCCCAAAACTTAGGAGACAATATAAAGGTAGTACTAAGGGGAAAACTCATAGCCATAAATGCCTTCATTACAAAGATACAGAGATCCCAAATTAATTACCTGACTGTCCACCTAAAGACACTGGAAAAACAAGAAGAATCCAACCCAAAGAGCTCCAAATGGAAATAAATAATCAAGATTAGAGCATAAATTAATGAATTGGAAACTAAGAAAACAATTTTAAAAATTGATGAAAAGTGAAGAGCTGGTTCTTTGAAAAAATAAACAAGATTGACAAAACCCTGGCCAAATGGAACAAGCGAGAAAAAGAGAAGTCTCAAATTAACAAAATCAGAAATGAAAAAGTAGATAGCACAACAGACATTAATGAAATTGGAAGAATCATCAGGGAATACTTCCAAAACCTCTACTCCACAAAATTGAATAATCAGGAAGAAATGGATGAATACCTAGCCAAATATCACCTACCAAAACTAAACTCAGAGCAGATTAATCTCCTAAACAAACCTATCAAATCCATGGAGATTGAAAAGGCAATCAAAAATCTCCCCAAAAATAAAAGTCCAGGACCAGATGGCTTCTTAGCTGAATTCTATCAAACCTTCATTGAAGAACTGAAACCAATATTTCTCAAAACTGTTTCGCATAATCAGAGACCAGTGAATCCTCCCTGACCACCTTTATGAATCACCCTAATACCAAAACCAGACAGAGATGCAAAAAGTACAAAAATTATAGGCTTATATCCCTAGTGAACTTAGATTCAAAGATCCTAAACAAAATTCTTGCAAATCAAATTCAACAACACTTCAAAAGTATTACCTACCTTGATCAAGTAGTCTTCGTCCCAGGGATGCAGGGATGGTTTAACATATGGAAATTTGTCAACATAATGCATCACATAAATAAACTAAACCATAAGGACCACATGATCATCAATTGATGCAGATAAGGCCTTTGACAAAATACAAAACCATTTCATGATCAAAACACTGGAAATAACAGGTGTGGAGGGACTATATCTCAATGCATTAAAGGTTATATATTAAGCTCCTAAAGTCCAAACAATACTTAAGGGGGAAAAGCTCAAGCAGTTCCCACTGGATCAGGAAAAAGACAGGGGTGTCCACTTTCGTCACTGCTCTTCAACATAGTACTAGAAGTACTAGCCCAATCAATAATACAGGAGAAAGAAATAAAAGGGATTCAAATTTGCAAGGAAGAATTCAAGTTATCCCTATTTGCAAATGACATGATTCTATATATAAGTGACCCACAAGTCTCCATCTCAAAACTTCTACAGGTGATAAATTTCTTCAGCAAAATGACAGGAAACAAAATCAATGCACAAAAATCAGTAGCTTTTCAATATGCAAAGGACAAATATACAGAGAAAGAAATCATTGTAGTTGTCCCATTTTCAATAGCAACAAAAAATTAAATACTTTGGCATAACACTAAATAAGGATGTGAAAACCTATATAATGATATCATAAAATCACTCAAGAAAGAAATAGAGGAGGACTTGTGAATATGGAAAGTCCTTGCGTGCTCCTGGAGAGGTAGAAATAATATTGTGAAAATGGCAACTCTATCAAAAGCATTATACAGATTTAACACAATACCAACAAAAATACTAGCATCATTCCTCACAGAGATTGAAAAAATGATCTCAAAATTTATATGTAATCGCAGAAGGCCTTGTATATCCAAACATATCCTTAGCAAAAAAACAAAACAACAACAACAAAAATAACACATCTGACAGTATCACCATACAAGATCTAAAGGTATATTACAAAGCCATAGTGAGAAAAACAGCATGGTACTGGAATACTGATATAAAAACAGAAACATAGACCAATGGAACAGAATTGAAGACCCAGACCTTAGGTCAGGTAACTATAGCTGCTTGATCTTTGACAAAGGTGCCAATAATGTAGACTGGAGAAAAGATAGCATCTTCAACAAACAGGGCTAGACAAATTGGATGACCATATATAGAAAAATGAATTTCACCATACACAAAAATCAAGTCCAAATGGACTAAAGATCTCAGTATAAGACCTGAAATTTCACCTACTGGAAGAAAAAATAGGAGGCACCCTCCATGATATAGGACTGGGAAAATACTTCCTGAACAAAACTACAGTAGCCCAGGAAATTAAACAAGCACTCATCCATTGGGATCTCATGAAGCTAAAATGCTTTTGCCCAAAAAACATACTATAAACAGAGCCAATTGATTACTCACTGAATGGGAGAAAATCTTTGCCAGCTATACCACTGACAGAAGCCTAATATCTAGAATTTACAATGATCTCAAAAAACTAAACAATAAAAAAATCAAACAACCCACTCCAAAAGTGGGGCAGAGAACTAAATAGGGAGTTCTCAAGAGAAAGATTTACAA
Organism: Orientallactaga sibirica; assembly: GCA_036365145.1. Taxonomy (NCBI): domain Eukaryota; kingdom Metazoa; phylum Chordata; class Mammalia; order Rodentia; family Dipodidae; genus Orientallactaga; species Orientallactaga sibirica. The sequence goes on from JAEOAD010000057.1 coordinate 8,356,063, forward strand.
GTGGCTAATACACACTTAAGAAAATGTTCAACATCCCTAACCATTAGGGAAATGCAAATTAAAACAACTATGAGATTCCACCTTACCCCAGTAAGTACAGCAAAAATTTAAACAATCAAATAAAAAAAGTTGGAGAGGATGTGGAGAACTAAGACCCATATTCACTGTTGGTGGAAATGTAAGCTGGTACAACCATTATGGAAACCAATATGGAGACTCCTGAAAAGGATGAATATAGAGTTACTAGCAGACCCTGTTATTCCCTTACTGGGCATTTATCCTTAAAGCTCCACATCTCAGTTCAGAGATATTTGCTCAACCATGCTTATAGCTGCTCAATTCATAATAGCTAAAAACTGGGGTCAACCAAGGTGCCCATCATTGGATGAATGGATAACCAAGATGTGGCATATATACATGATGGAATTCTACTTAGCGGTAAGGAAAAAAATGATACAATGAAATTTTTAGAAAAATGATCAAACTAGGAACAGATCATTCTAAGTGAACTCACACAATCACAGAAAGACAACCATTGCATGGTCTCACTCATCTGTCATTCCTAACCTGGATCAGCCCGAGTTGCTGACAATACCTGAATAGCATCTTGAGACTTTGGAAAATAGGGAAAGTAGGGTTTGCGGGAAAGGGAAGGTTAGGGGAACACAAAATTTAACCCAAATTGAAGTGGTACCATAGAATCCTATATTCTGGAAGTTAGACTAAAAGGTGGAACCCTCAAGAGTTCCTTAGGGGGAGCACCTGAATCGAAGGGCCCTTGAGAGCGTGAGATGAAACCTAACCTTAAATACCTCCTGTTTCTCTTTCTTCTCTGTCTTTTTATTTTTCTTGACACTGGCCTGTAATTCCCTGTACCAGGATATGGTTTACATCCACAATGAGCTGTTGATCAGAGAGACCTACTAGGTCTCCCAAAACAAACAGGACAGACTTCTGTCAGAGCACTGGATTACCCACTAGAGATTAATGGTAAAACCCTACTGCTGAAGACACCATATGCTATCTGCACAGACTATGGAGAGACATGATTGGAATCCAGAAGAGAGCCTGTCCCCAGACAATTAGCCCATCTAGTGCTGGAAGGTGCTACACAAGCTACCAGAGGAAAGTGACCAACATCTGTCTAAGCAATTCAAAATCTAAGTGACTCATAAACAAACAAACTGATGTGATACACAAGTTCAATAGTGGCAAACAGCCATGGTGGTTAACCAACTGCTCTTGGATTGGCCAAAAGATCCATTCAGTGGAAAGTAAACCATATCTGGAACTGGGAAACAAGTCAGAATAATATCCAGATAATGATTCTGCTTTCCATTGTCATGCTCCCACTAACCTTGGGCTATAAGAGGGTCTATAACCTTTAAATTCTCTCTAAATTAATTATGGTTATCCCATTTAACTGGTGCTGACTTCACTCTATGTTGGAGAATCTGCTTCTCTTTTTCAAACAGGAGCTGGACCTGAGGAGATAAATGATCTAGTGCACCCCTCCTTGGCCCCAGCTGAAACCACAGAGGGATTGGGGTAATGAGAATCTGATATCAGCACAAGGGTGAAGGAGATAGACACTGAGGACACTGAATACCTACCAAACTAGAGATACAGAGGCTCCTAAGACCCCGACATTGAAGAAGACTTAAAATGATCCCAGCATGGCTCAGAGAATTTTGCAGAAGAGGGGCCAGTAAGATTGTTAGAGCCACAAGTTGGGACATTTTGCACAGAGACATTGCCTCTCCCCCATCACTGACTGCTGCCCCCATAATGCATGACCCACAATCCCCATGGGGTTGACCTGCTCCCCAATGAGGAAGGCCGCTTCAGAAAAGGGGCAGGGAGGAGGGAAAGGATGGTTCCAACATGTGTTGTTTACATACTAAATATGTCCATATTTAATAAAAATAAAAGATAAAGTATTGAAGGGTTTATATTTCACAATACTAAAAGCATAGAAAGACACACTATTATCTGTAAAGAATATTAGCTTCAACTTTGCATCAATATTAATTCTCCTCAGTTAATCTCTAGGAATTCATTCCAATTCCAAACAAGATTTTATTGGCATGTGTATGTGTGTCTGTTTCCATGTGTGTGGGCACACATGTGTGAGGGTGTGCATGCGTGTGTGTGCATGTGGAGGCCAGTGGTTTATGTCAGATATCCACCTCAATCATTCTCTCCCTTATTTATTGAGACAAGTTCTCTCACTTGAACCCAGAGATCACTGACTCAGCTAGTCTAACTAGCCAGCTTTCCCTGAGAAATCCCTTGTCTCTGTATTCCAAGTGCTGCAATTCTAGAAAAGCTGCCATGCCTGGCATTTATGTGAATGCTGGGGCTGAACTCAGGTCCTCACATTTGCTCAGCCACATCTTACTGCCTAGGCTATCTCTTCACCTCTACAAGCAATATATTAAAAGACTTATTTACATGAAAAGACCATATTACTTCAAAGATATCTAGAAAATATAATGGCCACAGAGTGTTAAATAATGATACCATTAAAAATTGCTCCACATTAATGTTTTCTCCTGAAGTTTTAAATTGTAAGATATTTAATAATAAAAATGGTTTTCAACAATAAAAATAGTTTTAAAACATCTAAATGACCAAATGAATGTAAAATTCCCAAGTTTGTGATAAAATGGGACTACCGTGAAGTTTTTTTTCTCTTTGACTAATGAATATATAATAATCAACAAGAAAATACAATAGTATGAAGAGAAAATTAAACAAATGCTTATAGAATTCACATGAGAACAAAGACCAAAACCAAAAAAGAAATTAAAAGCTGAAATTTAGTCATAGTAAGGTAAAAGATAGGTGTGGTAGTTTAAATGAATGGCTCCCGGTATAATCAGGATTTTATTAAAGTTTGTAATTTAGATCTGGAGCCACCTGGCTGAAAGATATGTCACTGGGTGGATATTAGGGTCCAGCCCTAAGGGTATGGTGGTGTATTTGGAACTCCAGTCTAAAGATATGCAAATTGCCTTAGTTCTGCCTGGAGTTCCTGAAGTGTGTTAATTTGTGGTATGTTTTGGTGGGGGGGGTGGCTTGTGGCTTTTCTCTCTCTGCTTGGACCTGTGAAAGCAGGCCAGCTACTTCTGCCATTATGGAACTTCCCCTGAATTTGGAATCTTCAATAAATTCTTTCCTCCATAAAAAAAAGACTTCTATATAGAAGAGGAAATAATATGGAAAAAGAGGTGGTTTAGTTGAGGGGAGTGGGAAAGGGGATAAAAAGAGGGTTGATAGAGGTATTATGTAAATTTTTAAAAAAGTTTTAATATTATTTTTATTAAAATATAATTTAAAAAATAAAATGGCCTGAAGAGGGCTGGTGGGATGGTAGGAAGCAATCATAAAGACCTGAGTTTAGCTGGTTACTATATTATGCGCCTATAATCTCAGCACTGGGGAGGTGGAGAGAGGAAGACATGGGAAATTTCTAGCCAGCTAAATGAGGCCAAATCGGTGAGCTCCCAGTTCCGTAAGTGACCCTGTCTCAAAACACATAAGCCAGATGCACAAAGTGGCACAAATAAACTGGAGTTTATTTACAGTGGCTGAAGGCCCTGGTGTGCCCATTCTCTCTCTCTTTCTTTCTCTCTCTCTCCCTCTATCTCTCTCTCAAATAAATAAAATAAAATATTTTAAAGTTAAAAAATTACATAAAGATCTGGGCGTGGTGGCACATGCCTGTAATCCCCAGCACTCAGGAGGCAGAGCTAGGAGGATCACCATGAGTTTGAGGCCAACCTGAGACTACATATTTAATTCCAGGTCAGCCTGGGCCAGAGTGAGACCCTACCTGGAAACCCCTCCTCCCCCCAAAAAAGAAAAATTACATAAAGAGGGCAGATGAGATGCATTAGCAGTTGAGGCTCTTGCCTACAAAGCCAATGGACACAGGTTTGATTCCCCAGGACACATGTAAGCCAGATGCACAAGGTGGTACATGTGTCTGGAGTTCGTTTGCAGTGGCTGGAGGCCCTGACATGACTATTCTATCCCTATCTATCTATCTATCTATCTATCTATCTATCTATCTATCTATCATCTATCTACCTATCTAACTATCAATCAACTATCTATCATCTATCACAACTAAATAAATAAAAATAAATAAATGTAAAAATAAATTGAGTAAGACACTAAATGTTGAACTCTAGCTTGTACATGCACACACATACACATTTATATGCACCCACAAACATGACAGCACACACATACAAACACACACATACATTTGTACACATGCAAAAATTGGTGGGGGAACTTGTGATGTATGTAGCTCAGTGATAGAACACTTTCTCAGCATGCAGGAGACTTTGAATTCAATCCTTAGTTATGAAAAAAATATAAGGGAAAATTATCAAGAGAAATGTATTCCAGAAATGAAGAGGATATGACCATATACTTCTTCGTATATGCCTTTTCCCAAAAGTGAAATCCAGGCATTGTGTGGTGCATGAGTGTAGTCCTAGAACTCAGGAGGTAGAGCCAGATGAATCTGTAAATCAAAATTACCCTTGGCTACAAAACTACTTGGAGGTCAGCATGAGCTACATGAGACTCTGTGTTTAAAAAGAGTAAAAACAGAGACTTAAATGGATATTTGTACATGCATGTTAGTAAAAACAATATTCATAAAAGTCCACAGTGAAAATAACACAAATATTTATCAGTGAATTATTTCATAAACAAAATGTAGTCTTAAAGGATACATTATTCTTCCTGAAAATGAATAAAATTCTGGCACATTCTACAAAATAGATGAAACTTGAGGACATTATGCTTAGTAAAATAAGGAAGCACATAAGTATAAATATCATATGATTTTACTTACTTGATGCATCAGAGTAGTCAAATTCATAGAAACAAGTAGAAAAATGATGGCCATAAGGGGTCAGGGTGAAAGGTGAATCAGAGCTTCTGCTTAATTGGTATAAAATTTCAGTTGAAAATTATAAAATAATGTGCTGGAAGTAGATGGCACAGATAGTTGAACAACAATGAGAAGGTGCTCAAGCCACCAAGCTGTATATTTAAAAATCATTACACTGGGGACCTTTTGTTATATTTTATCACAATAAAACATCATGATAAATAAAGAGGAGATAATTCATCCCCATAAAATTAATAATGGAATGGAAAGTCTGTCCGGTAGAAAAACAACAAAACCCATTATTTTGTATGATAAATAAAAACTCAGTAACAAAAAGTATACTAGATGCATATATGGGTCTATACAAAGGAATGAAAGTACAAAAACTGGTACATTCACAGGTAAATGAAAAAGAATTGATATCTAGAATTCATGGAACCACAATCTAAACTCTGGCATGTAATTACAGTTGTCGGGAATGAATTTACCACATGGTGAAAAAGAACTGTATTATAGGTGATCTGTATAATATAGGCATGTATCTACCAAACCACACAGAACTCTGCACACCACAATGTGAATTGTGTTCTATATAAATTTTCATTCATTTTATTGAGATAGGTCTCAATATATATCAGTGGCTGGCCTCAAACTTTATTCTCCTTCCTCTGCCTCTTAAATTCTGGGATTACTGGCATGCACTACCAAACATAAATCTCTGGTGCAATTTTTAAATAGACTAGTATACAGACTAAAATACTGCTATCCTCTGGATTTTGTGCCCGTGCCCCTGCCTTCCTCTGTTGGAACCCAATCCCCAGGCTAGTATTCGGAGGTCTAACCTTTAGGAGGTGATCAGGTCATAAGTGCAGATACCATATGAAATAGCTCAGAATTTTTATAAAACAATGCTGTACGGAACCTGTTTGCCCTTTCCATATTGCAAGGGTGAAAGGAAAAGGCACCATCTAAGGGAGAGATTAAACTCTTACTAGACACTGAATCTGCGAGTACCAGTATCTTGGATTTCTCACACTCCAGAACTATACACAATACATCTCATTGCTTACAAATTACTCAGTCTGAAGTATTTCCTTACACATCTCAAAATATACTAAATTAAATACATCTCCTGTTTTTATTTTTGCAGGTGTATGTGTGTATGCATGTTCATATGTGTATGGGCACATGTACAAGTGTGCATGTAAATGTGTACACATGCTTGTGTTGGCCAGAAGTTGACATTAGCTCAAGGGTTTTCTTTAATCACTTTCCACCTTGAGACAAGGTCGATCATTGAACCCAGAGCTCACTGATTCGACTCGACATCAAGTCCCAAGGATACTCCTATTTTCACCTCGATAGCTGGGATGTAAAGCATTCCCTATATACCTAGCATTTTATATGGGTAATAGTGATCCAAACTCAGATCCTCATGCTTGGGTGGCAAGTGCTTTACCCACTGAGTCATTGTCCCAGTTTATATTTCCTATTTCTCAGCTGATAAAAAATAGAAATGGTGACAGCAGGACAGCAATGAACACAAGAGCTATTCATTTCTAATGCAATCTTCCAATGAAAGGAACCAAGTCTACTTGGAGAAGTGTCTGATTGTGGGACAAGAAAAATACAATGTTGGCCCAGAGCATCCTTTAGTACCCAAAAATAAGGTGCTTAAGAAAACAGAAGGTAGGAACATGACAAAGAGACACACGTACCAATCTGAAAGATATTTCTAAGGTTAATTTGAGGTTTTTATGTAATAAGCTATATAATGATATCGTGGCATTGCAATCCAATCAATATGATATTTGCAAGCCCATATTGAGAGAAGGAAACAATTTAATACATAATTAAATATGAGAGATTAACAATTCTTCCTTACTGAATGACCCAATAAATGCAGAATGAATAGAGGAAGTGTTAGTAACTATGCAAATATCATAGTAACAGTTTCTGCAGGCAAAATACACTGATAAATGCTAATCCTAATTAGTACTACTTTAAGGAAAAACAAGATATTTACATATCCTCCAAATGTATGATTCAAAACATTCATTAATTAGTATAGTGGTTCTAATATACGCCTATATTTTTTTTTCAGAAACCACTTTCCTAGAGGTGGAGAGAAATAAGTCCTTTTTCCTTGAGTATTGACTGGACTTAGTCACTTTCTTCCTACAAAGTATAAAAAAAAAGTAGCTTTACTGTGAAGAAATGCAGCTACAATCGCTTTAACCAACCAAGTGATCAAGGACAATTTCATTCATGATAAATCATTTTGATATCACCCAACCTCTGATATTATATGATGAGAAAGAAAGCACTTAAACTCTATGGGGCTATACCACACAATTGATAAAATCAGTCTAATAATGAGAAAATTATAAGACAAATCCAAATTGAGGGACAGTACATAATACTTGACTACTATATTTCAAAAGTTCCAAGGTCAGAAGATAGATGAAGGACTGAAGTAGAGACTCAAATGGGAAATGATAATTAAATAAAATGTGATATCCCAGCTACATGGGATAGTATTGTGCCAACATTAATTTCTAAGTTTTGCCTATTGCAACTTGGTGAGAAATAAACATTAAAAGAACCTAGGCAAAGTGTAGAAGGAAAAAATATGTACTATTTTTTTCTACTCTTTGTTACCTCTTAATTTAAAAAAAAAAAAGAAGAGCTGGGTGTGGTTGCATACGCCTTTAATACCAGCACTTGGGAGGCAGAGGTAGGAGAATTGCCATGAGTTAGAGACCACCCTGAGACTAATTCCAGGTCAGCCTGGGCTAGAGTGAGTCCCTATCTTGAAAAACCAAAAAAGAAAAAAATGAAGAATCCATGCAATATTTGTTGTAGACAAAGCCAATTTTAAAATTTGACAAGCTGATCCTAAAATTCATTTGCAAATGTAAATGATTTAGAATAGCCAAATAAACGTAGGAAAGGAATAACAAAATTATAAAATTGAAGCAGGACTACTTGGAGGAAGGAGGGGTTTCAGTGGAAGGAGGGTTGGAGAAGGGGACAAAAGAAGGTAACAGGAGGGGATTATAATCAAAATACTTTATGTACACATGTGAAAATTGTCAATAAAATGCTTCAAAAGAACAAAATAAACAAAAAAGCATAACAATGTTAGAAGATAAACACTATGAGATTTCAAGACTTTGCTTTTTTGTTTATTCACAAGCAGAGAGAAGAGAGACAGAGAGAGTAGGATGGAGAGAATAGGTGTGCCAGGGCCTCCAGCCACTGAAAATGAACTCCAGGTGCATGGGCTGCTTTGTGCATCAGGCTTTATTTGGGCACTGGGTAATCAAGCCCAGGTCATCATGTTTTGCAGGCATGGGCCTTAACTGCTGAGCCATCTCTCCATCCTGAGATTTCAAGACTTTTAAAAGAACATTTTATTGGGATGTGAAGATGGCTCTGTAGCCTTAATGCCTGGGTTCAATTCCCTAGTACATACATAAAACCAGTCACATAAAGTGGCACATGCAGCCGGGCATGGTGACGCATGCCTTTAATCCCAGCACTCAGGAGGCAGAGGTAGTAGGATCACCAAGAGTTCAAGGACACCCTGAGACTACACAGTGAATTCCAGGTCAGCCTGAGCTACAGCGAGACCCTACCTTGAAAAACAACAACAATAACAAAATAATAATAATAATAATAATAATAATAATAATAAAGTGGCACATGCCTTTGGAGTTGGTGGGCAGTGTCAGAAGACCCTGGCTTGCCCATATCCATTCTCTCACAATCTCTCTGTCTCTAAAATAAATAAATGAAAATATAAAAATAAGCTTAAAAACATTGCAATAGATAATATTTACATGGAAAATGCTAACTTATTTAATATACATCAATTGGGTTTAGAGATAATTATATAGTAATAAAACCATCGTGAAAATCTTTTCCTTAAAATATTTATCATTTTCAAAAGTTTCCTCCCTACTGTGTAATTCTTACTGTTATCATTTCATCATAAATACATGTAATATAAAAGCTACTCTGGCAGCAAATACTAAAACATATGATACAATATTGCCAACCACAGACACTATTCAATACAATACATCTCTTAGGCTTACTGATTGGCATAACTGAAATTTCCTACTAATAAGAGTCTGCTTTCTCCTCTCCTAGATCCTGACAATCAATATTCTAATCTCTGATTCCATGAGGTTGACTAGCTTAGTAAATAAAATGGCATCATATAGCATTCATCCTATGTCTGATTATTTCACCTAGTATAATGTCCCCCAGTTTCAATCATATTATCCCAAATGGTCAGTTTCCTTCTGTTTTAAGACTAAATAACATTCCATTTATTTATTTATTTAAAAGACAGAGATAGATAAAGGGAGAGAATGGCTACACCAGGGCCTGTAGACACTGCAAATGAACTCCAGATGCATGTGCAATGATGTGCATCTAGCTTTATGTGGATACTGGGGAGTTGAATCTGGGTCCTTAGGCTTTGCAGACAAGCACCTTAAGTGCCGAGCCATCTCTCCAGCTCCGCCACATTTTTATTATCCATTCAACCATAGGTATTAAATTTGCTTCCACATTTAGGCTAATATGAATAATTTTTCAAGAATCATGGGCATGCAACATATTTCAAAGTACTAGTTTCAGTTTACTGCATAAACAGTAATATGCCACATTCCTGCACTGTTCCAGTCAGTGTTGGACTACATATACAATGGTGGTACAAAATGATTATAGTGGAAATGAAAATTTTTTTCATCACCTACTGATTTTATAGCTACATTAGTGTAGCCTAATGTGTTACACAAATGTTTATAGAGATATAAGTGTAAAAAAACCTACTATACTGACATATTATAATAATATAGCACATACAATTATATACAATACATAGCACTTGTTAATGATAATAATATACAATACATAGCACTTGTTAATGATAATAAATTACATATTTGTTTTATACTAAAATTCAATCATTATGTTATTGTACTCCTATTTATTAAAAAACACTTTAGTATTAAACAATATGCTATGTGATGTTTATCATATCTATTGTTTTTATTTTTATTTTTTGTTTTTGTTTTTCGAGGCAGGGTCCCACTCTGTCCCAGCCTGACCTGGAATTCACTCTGTGGTCTTAGGGTGGCCTTGAACTCTTGGTGATCCTCCTACCTCTGCCTCCCAAGTGCTGGGATTAAAGGAATGCACCACCATGCCCAGCTTATTACTCTTTTTGGGTTTTTGTTGTTGTTGTTGTTGTTGTTTTGTTTTGTTTTAGTTTATCATATCTCTTAAATTCATCAGTTTCTCTTGTGTTATTTTGTTCCTCATGGCCCTGGGAACAATGGCCTGTACAATATAGTATATAGTAATATGTAACCTAGGTATACAGTAGGCCATACCACCTAGGTTTGTATAAGTATACTCTGATGTTCACACAAGGGCAAAACAGTCTAACAATGCATTTCTCAGAACATATCTCCATGTTTAAGTGTCACATGATTGTATAAAGAGAGATTGCATGACTAACATGAAAGCTTTGTCTTTTATATTTTGAAGACTCTTCACATTGTCTTTCATAGTGACAGCACCAACTACATACTCACTAACAGTATACATGTGTTCCCTATTTTCACATCTTTGCCAATGCTTGCTTTATTTTAATTTTTGATAGTCATCCTAACATTATAGCTTTGTTAGAGCTTTGACTTGCATTCCCTGATAATCAGTGACAATGAGCACCATGCTATTTATTTGTTGGTCATCTGTATGTCATCATTAGAAAACTGTCCCTTTGGTTCTTATGTACTCTTCTATGCAATGGTAGGGATTCAACATAGGGCCTTGACTATACTATGCAACCACTGTACTTCTAATGCACATCGCCAAACATTGTCCACTTGAATCAGGTATTTATACTTTTCGTTGCTATTGTGTTTTAGGATGTCTTAATATTTTTATGAGTTAGATGGTTTGCAAACATTTCCTCCATTTTTCAAGGTTTTTTTATTCATTGGTTGTTACTCTTTTTTGCTGCTTTTTACTGCAATGTAATTCCACTTATCTATTTTTGATTTTGTTGACTCTGCTTTTGGTGTCATGTTCAATAAATCACCACCAAGGTAATATCACTCATGTGTTCCTTTAGAAATTGTATGGCTTCCAGACTCTTTTTTATTTTTATTTATTTATTTGAGAGAGAGGGAAAGAAAAAGAGGCAAATCAACAGAGAGAGAGAGAGAGAGAATGGATATGCCAGGGCCTCTATCCCCTGCAAACAAATTGCAGACACATGTACTACCATGTGTATCTAGCTTATGTGAGTACTGGGGAATTTAGCCTGGGTCCTTGGGCTTTGCAGGCAACTGCCTTAACTGCTAAGACATCTCTCTAGCCCAAAAACTGATTCTAACATACCATGTAAAATAAGTGTCTAGATTCATTCTTTTCCATGTGAATATTCTCTTTTCTAAATACCATCCACTGCACTTATCATTTTTCTCTGAGTATTCACACTACACTTGCTGAACATCTACTGATTGTGTACACCTGGGTTTATTTCTGGGATCTTTATTATGTTCCATTGGTTTCTACATTTGTTTTTATACCACAGTCATAATGTCTTAATGAGTACAGTTTTGTAATATCTTTTGTAATCAAGAAGTTTGATGCTTCTAACTTTATTCTTCCTGGCCCAAATTGTGTTGGATATCTAAAGTCATTTGTGTTTCTACAAGAATTCTAGAATTTTTATCTACTTTTGTAAATAAAACAAATAAAATAAAATAAATAGGATTTTAACAGGAATTGGATTGGCTCTGTATATCACTTTGGGTGGTTTGGACATTTAAACAATACTATTTTTTAAATAATTTATTTATTTGAAAGAAGAGAGAGAATGAAAATAGGCATGCCAGTGCCTAGTGCAAATGAACTCCAGGCACATATGTGGATACTGGAGAATTGAATCAGGCCTCCAGGCTTTGTAAGCAAGTGGCTCTAACCAGTGAGCCATCTCACTAGCCAACTCTTCTTTCAGTCTGTGAATACAGGATGTATTTATGCTTATTTATGTCTGCTTTAGATATCTTTCATCAGTGTTTTAAATCTTTGGCTGTACAGATTTTCACCTCCTTGATTTTTATAAAAACTCCAGAGCAAACATTGTATTTAATGATCAAAAACTGAAAGCATTTTTGGAAGGATCTGGGACAAAGCAAGACTACCCCCCCCCATATACACTTTCACCACTGTTATTCAACATAAGGCATGGAATCTTACCCAGAGCAATCAGGCGAGAAAAAGAACTAAAAAGCATACAAATTGAAAAGGAAAAGTGGAATTATCTCTGTGTGTAGGTGACATAATCTTCAACAAGAAAATCATAAATGTGTCATAAATTGATTATGAGCAATACACAAATAGTAAGGTAGTTGTGGTATTTTAAAGGGCTAACAAATTTTAGACAGTGTGGAATTAACTTTTGAACGGATCAATGGAACAGGTAAAGAGCTAAGAAATTAAACTACACATATGTTTAATTGATTTTTACCAGAGATTCAACAGAAGTTCAGTGAAGAAATGATAGGATTTTCAGTGAATGGTGCTCCTACAGTTGGATAGTCATATGCATAAAGTAGGTCATATCTCACAACATATAGTTAACTTAAAATTGATCATATACTTAAATTTAAAACCCCCAAATTTTAGAACTTCCAGAAAAATAGGAGCATGTAATTACACAAAATACTTCTTGGATTCCATATGGAACATCAAATTCATCTACAACAATTAAAAATTTGGACTTCATCACCCCCATTCTCTGAAAGAAACTAGTAAAAGAAGAAAGGAAAAATAGGGCTGTAGAGATGGTTCAGCAGTTAATGTGCTTGCCTGCAAAGACTAAATACCTGGGTTTGATTCCCTAGTGCCCACGTTAAGCCAGATGCATAAAGTGGTGGATGCATCTGGAGTTCATTTGCAGTGGCTGGAAACCCTGGGATGCCCATTCTCTCTCTCTCTGTGTGTGTGTGTGTGTGTGTGTGTGTGTGTCTGTCTGTCTGTCTGTCTGTCTGTCTCTCTTCTCTCTCTCTGCTTGCACATAAATAAATAAAAATATTTTTTAAAAAAGAAGGAAAATGATTTAAAGACTATGTGTATTGAATGTCGTGACACATGTCTATAATTCTAGCACTTGAGAGCTGGAGGCAGGACTATCAAGAGATCAAGACCAGCCTAGATTTCATAGCAAGTTTGAGGCCAACATTGGTTGTATGAGACCATGTCCCAGTAAATAAATAAACTAATTAATTAATTAAACCACTGTGAGAAAATCATTGCCAAGCCTATATAATAAATGTTCCTCAAAACTCAGTATGGAAGGCTGAAAGATGGCTCAGTGGATAAAGCACTTGCTGTACAACCATGGCAACTGGAGTTCAGATTCCTAGCACTTATATAAATGCTGGATGGGGTGTGGAAACCTGCCTGTAATCCCAGAATTGGGGAGAGAGAAAGAGGGGATCCTCAAGATAGCAAGATTAACCCAATCAGCAAGTGTTGGGTTCAACTGAGAGATCCTGTCTTGGTAAATCGAGTGGAGATAGACATCAAGGAAGACACTTGACATCAACAACTGGCACACACACACATACATATTTACACACATATACATGTATACCACACATATGTAAAAAAGACTCAATATGAAAAAAAAGACTCAAAACAGTGATATAACAATAGTGATATATCACTACATAACTTTTAGAATGACTAAAACTCAAGAGATTGATGTAAATTAAATATTTTCCAGATTATTAGTTATTTTTGCTGTTACTGTGAACAAAATACAACACAAAAATCAGTTTAAGGAAGAATGAGTTTATTTCAGCTTACACTTGGAGGTTTACAGCCCATCAAGGCATGTAAGGCATGGCAGCAGGAGCTTGAAACAGCTGGTCACATTGCACGTGAAGTCAGGAAGTAGAGAGTGATGAATGCTAGTAGGGCTCACCAAACTTTCTCTTTTTTATTCAGTCCAAAACCCTAGCTTATGGAATGATGTTGCCCACAGTCAAGGTGTGTCTCCCAGCCTCAATTAAGGTAATGTAGATAATCCCACACAGGTATCCCCAGAGGCTAACCTAATCTAGATAGTTCACAGACTTGCCCAGGGGCTGCTTTCCTAGGTGATTCTCGGTCCTTTCAAATTAACAAGCAATAGAAACCACCACAGCAAAGATATCGAACAGTTGGAACTGTCCCAATCTTCTTGGAATTGTAAAGTAGTGCAACCATTTGAGAAAATAGGGTGTGATGGTTAAGTTTGTGTCAACTTGATTTGTTTAGGAATCCACAGACATTCCTCATAAGTGTGTTTCTGAGGCTGCCTCTAGGAAGGATTAACTAAAGGAAGAATCCTTCCCCCAGAGTGGGCGGCCCAGAGTGGGCGGCCCCTCTTGGAGGAGGGGGCTGGTTGATAAAAAGGAGCTCTGGGAAGAAAGGCTCTCTCTCTCCCACCTGGCTGCCGGTGCTACTAGCTGCTTGGTGTTTTCTGCTTGGTACCTGCTGCTTGGTGTTGCTGCTCTCCAGTGTGGACTGAAGACCAGGGTGGACTGAAGAGCAGCGTCTCTCCAGGAAGCCTCCAGGCCTTCAGTGCCGGATTGGGACTGCTGAGGCCTCCAGCCTCATGCACTGAGCAGCTACCGGGTTTCTTGACTCTCGGACCTGCAACCTGCTATTGCTGGACTGTGTAAGCTCATCCAATAAATCCCCTTTTAATACAATTCATTCTGTCCATTCTGTTCCTCTAGAGAACCCTGACTAATACATAGGGCGATTTCTTAAAATACTAAAACTTAAGTACCTAAATGTGTCATGATTCAGTATTCTATTCCTACATATTTATCCAAAAAAAAGCGACCATATTTTTTGTTTTTGCAAGGTGTGTGTGTGTGTGTGTGTGTGTGTGTGTGCGTGCGCACACATGCGAGCACATGCACACTTTATGTGTGTGTTTGTGTGTCGGGCGCACTTGTGTTCAGATGTGTTTGTGTGCAACAGAGGAAAACCTCAGGAGTCACCCACAGGAATACCATTCCCCTGATTTTATTTTATTTATTTTATTTTATTTTATTATTTTATTTTATTTAGCCATGGTCTCTTACTGGCCTATAGTTCACCAATTAGATTAAAATAACTGGCCAATTAGCTTCAAGGATTCTCCTGCCTCCATTTTCCCAGCAATAAGATTATAGGTGCGTGCCACTGTGCCCAGCATTTTCCCGCTGATGACAGGCAGGAAACCACAGCTACAGTGAGTTCATGAGAGTAAGAGCTATGCAATGTCCAGATGAAAGCATTTTTCAGTTCTCCTCCACATCCTCCTGTTCTCACATTCTTTTTGCACTATCTTAGGTGAGGTACCCCGTGCCTTGGAGGGGGTGGTTTAGATGAGCTCTTTGAAGCTGAGTACATAAGTAGTCACTTTACTCTCTGTAAATTTGCCAGCTCGGCATCTGCATTAAGCACTATCCACAGTGGTAAGAAATTTTTGTGACCAAGGTTTCAAGCAGTAGTAATCTGAGGCTGGGGGTGGACCTATGACTGTGGTTATACTAATGAACAACATGGCAAACTGCCTTCTAAATATTTTATCTATCTCACTGTCATTCTTTTCAGCTTTAGGCCCAGACTTTAAGATTTTCATCTCAGACTCAATCTGTGGGACTTTGAAGAAGTCTATGAAAGTCCTGACTTCTGCAAGATTTAAAGCCCTCAGTGGAATGAGGGCAGGGGAGAAGGGGCATAAAAAATATAAGCAGATGGGAATATGACCAATTTGCAATATGTTTATATATTAAAGTTCTCAGCAAAAATTCAAAAAAAGAAATACATAGAGATACACAGTTCTGGAAGGTTGGCTTCCCCACCCCTCAGGATCTCAGAAGAGTCTATAACCTCAAAAAGAATAGAAAATATTAATTTTGAATAAAAAAGTACTAATTTTGATCTAGTTTCTGTGAGTAAACTTGGAATTAAGACATTTATGAGATCAAAGTGAGATAAGCTGCCTACATGACCTGAAAACTGCAGAAAAAGTGAAAACTAAGGCAAAGGCTTCATTTTTCTGTCTGCCTGCTTATCTCTCTTGAGAAGCACATTAAGCAAATTGAATCTTTCTAGTAGTGGAGAGCATGAGGAGAGGTAATGAAGGGAAACAAAACTAGGGGTAATGACAGGTTAATTTAGGTTGTGTGTTTTGTTTAGATGATGCCAAAAACTGGTTGAACTGAAGTTTATGTCTTTTATTCTGTTATTTTTTGTGACAGTTAGAGGTGGGGAAGCATGTATTTGAGACAAGCAGACCTGCATTCACACCCAGACTCCATATTCCTGGAGCAAGTTACTAAACTTCTCTGAGGCTTTTTCATATATAAAATAGGTATGATAGGTGCCACCTCATGTTGTACAAATTAAATGATGTAAGGCAATGGGGATGGCAACGGGAAAAATCTAATAAATGGTAAATATTACTAAAATTCACTATTATCACCACAGATACAACATTTCTACTCATTTTTCTCTATTTTCTGGCCTGTTACCTCCTTTCCTGGTAACCCCCCCCCCCCGCTTCCATTCTTTCTTTGTTTCTCCCTCTTTCTTTTCCAACATTTCTCTACTTTTCTCTTTTATAATGTACTAATCCTCACACACTCTCTCCCTCTCCTACTATTCACCTGTCAGGAATGAAGAAATATGAAGCAACTTGAAATATTCTAAGTCAAGAATAGTCTAGGGAAAAGAAAAGCCATCTGCTAAGTCAAATTTAAGGAATAGCAGATCTCATTATTGAAATGCTACATCGTCACTTGAAACCTCATATAAAAACATGCAATTACCTCTAAATTTACCCTGTCCTCTTGAATGGCTCAACCTCAGCCAAAATCCATGTCAGGTTTCCTGTTGTACTCGGAGCTGAAAATGAATCCCTGGGTGCCATGGAGATTTGAAGTTCTCCCAAGAGCTCCTGAGCTTTTACTTAAATGAAAAGCCAAATATCCAAGCAATATTTACTTAGGGATTTGTTTGCTACATTAATTAAAATACAGCACAAGCCCTCTTACCAATGGAGTTGAGAAAGATAGATGGCTGACTAATTGAAAAGTCAGGCAGTAAACAGTAAATATATATATATATATATATATATATATATATATATATATATATATTCTTAGTTTTTTTTCTAATTTAAAACATAAGCATACTCATTATGCAATGTTTTACTGCAGGTTTTGGGTCTACTCAATCATATTTCTTGACTAAAATTTGCCCATAAATATAATAATGGTTTCTACTTGCAAGTTTTTAACATAAAGTAAGAACCTGTAGACATTTGTAAAGCAAATTGGGCGAATGGATATCTTGAGTTTTATTATTTTGTTCCCAATTTCTAATTATTATACTTCCATTTGGTTTCACAGTAGTATTTGTAGCGACATAGACTTGCTGAAATTTTGTAAATTGTTTTATCATTAAACATCATACATAAATAGCTGGGCGTGGTGGCGCACGCCTTTAATCCCAGCACTCGGGAGGCAGAGGTAGGAGGATCGCCGAGAGTTCGAAGCCACCCTGAGACTATATAGTAAATTCCAGGTCAGCCTGAGCCAGAGTGAGACCCTACCTCGAAAAACCAAAACAAACAAAAAAAAACATAAAATGCAATGTATATGTAAAATATAAAGCATAAACATTAAATAAAATCCCATGTAGCCACAACCCAGTTGTATAAATATCATCACAAATGACTTTGATGGCTCTTATATTGGGAATTGTGAAGAATCAGAGAGTTTGTACTGGTTGCAAGCTAGGAAGCTGGACTGTCACAGTTGCATGAATGCTGGCTAAAGTCAATCTAATCATTTAGCTTTATGTTAATATCACATTCACAGTACTATAGGAAGTGAAAAATCAACTGGAGTGGTATTAGTGCTCCAACTTTATTTATTTATTTATTTATTTATTTATTTATTTATTTATTTATTTATTTATTTTGGTTTTTCGAGGTAGGGTCTCACTAGCTGACCTGAAATTCATTACGTAATCTCAGGCTGGCCTTGAACTCACAGCAATCCTCCTACCTCTGCCTCCCAAGTGCTGGCATTAAAGGCATGCGCCACTACACCTGGCCAACTTTATTCTTTTTGTGAGGTGCTTTAGACTAATCTAGAGCTTTACATTTCTGTGTAAATTTGAAGATCAGTTTGTCAATTGCTCCCCTCTTACACACATAAATGCAAACAAAGTATACTGGCATTTTGGTTGGGAATGTGCTAAATCTATAAACAAATTTGAGGATAAATGTTATCATAATAATATTGATCTTTCTTTCTGATTAATAAAAATAATATTTCCTCTACTAATCTAAATTTTCTCAATGTTTTTTCTTAAATAGATCTTGTGCATGTTAGCAGATTAATAGTTAAGAACTTAACTTTTTCAATTTTTATGTATTTTTGTGTGTGTGTGTGTGTGTTTGTGTGTGTGTGTGTGTTACATGTGCACACATATGTATGGTGCTTCAAAGGACATCAAACAATTGTGCCACTTTCTGTATCTGGTTTCTGGTGTAATTTGGTCACTGAATCCCAGCCAGCAGGTTTTTGTAAGCAAGTGCCTTTAACAAGTTAGCCATCTTTCCAACCCCCAAATTTAGCCTTTCTGATGGCATTTCTTCTTTCTTTCTTTCTTTCTTTCTTTCTTTCTTTCTTTCTTTCTTTCTTTCTTTCTTTCTCTTTCTTTCTTTCTTTCTTTCTTCTTTCTTTTTTTTTTTTTTTTTTTGAGGCAGGGTCTTACTCTAACACAGGCTGACCTGGAATTCACTATGCAATCTCAGGGTGGCCTCGAACTCATGGTGATTCTCCTACATCTGCCTTCCAAGTGCTGGGATTAAAGGAATGCGCCACCACACCCAGCTCTGATGCTATTTTTAATAACATTGTTTCTGCTTCTGTATAATAGTAATGGAGAATGATGAAATGTGTGTATTGTTCATGATCTCAGGGCAAAATATGAGTCTTTTATCTTTAAGTTTGATGTAAAGTATAATTTTTTAGCTAATGCATTTATCTGGTTAAGAAAATGTACTTCTATTCCTGATTTGCTAAGAATTTTTGTCACAAATGGATGCTGGATGTTAGATTTTGTTAAATACTTTATATGTCCATTGTGATGATATTATTTTCTTCTTTGAAGTATTAATATGATGAATAAGATTGGTAGACATAGTGTTAAACAAATATTGCATTTGTTGTATTAATATCTAATATATATATATATATATATATATATATATATATATATTAATATCTAATATATATATATGACAATTTATTAAGATCATATCCATAATGACTACTGCTGTCCTCATGAAAAATATTAATCTGCAGTTTTCCTTTCTTGTGAGAGTTTTGTATGATTATTTTATAATGGTAATGCTAGCACGAAGAATGAATTGTATTCCTTCCCTGTGAATTTTGTGAAAAGGTTCATTTAGGATTGCTTGGCAGAATTGATCAGTGAAACCAATAGCCTAATGATTCCCTTACTAGGAAGAGTTTAGTTAACTTTTCTTGTTTAATTCTTTTTTTTTTTTTTTTTTTTTTTTTTTTTTCGAGGTAGGGTCTCACTCTAGTCCAGGCTGACCTGGAATTAACTATGTAGTCTCAGGGTGGCCTCGAACTCTCGGCGATCCTCCTACCTCTGCCTCCCGAGTGCTGGGATTAAAGGCGTGTGCCACCACGCCCGGCTTCTTGTTTAATTCTTAATAACACATGTACTAGCTCCCTTTTCCTGCATTCACCCTCCTGCATGCAGTATTCCACCTTTGGCTTTCATATCACTTATGTTATGCTGCTTTCCCTAGCAATAACATTTTTTCTTTATCTGTTGTTATTTATATGTTGTTGGTGGTGATGTTTCCATAGATAGGATCTTGCTATGTAACCCATATGGGCCTATGAGATTTTCTACCTCAGTCTTCCAAATTCTGGGATATAAACAGACATATGACTAAATTAGTTATTTCTTCTTGTGTCAGCTTTGATAGTTTATGTCATTTCAAGAATTTTTTCCAGATCATCAAAGTTGGTACTAGGAAGTTTCATGTCTCTTGTTTTTGGGTTCTATTTGGATTATCTTGTATTATTTTCTTTGAATTTGAAAACATTCATCTATTATCCAAATAGTTTTGTATCCTATCCCATTGGTTTTGAGGACTGCAGATAGAAAATTTATCATTCTTCTACCACAATTAAGATTTGGGTAATTTTGTGTGAGGGGAACCTCCTTAACAATCTATATCTTCCTTTCAGCTTATAAATATATTAACATATACTTTCTATGGATTCTTTCATCTGTATCACTTTGGGTAGTTTTAAAAAGCTTGATTTTCTCCTAGTTTAGAAACTTATTTTGCTTCTTTTGGAGATATAATTGATAGTTCAGCCATTAATGGCCAGTGGGGTTGTACTTGTACTTTCTGATTATTATGAATAATATTACTATAAACATTTATTTTTTTAAAAAGATTTACATTTATATATGGCATCACTCTGTTATTTATATATTATTTATTATACCTTGAATTTAATATTTATTATTTCCATCCTCCTATTAGCTTTTGGTTGAGTTTGCTCTTATTTCTTGGGATTTTTCTTCATTTCTTACACAGGTGTTTATAGTTAATTTTTGTTTGTTTGTTTGTTTTTTGTTTTTCAAGGTAGAGTCTCACTCTAGCCCAGGCAGACCTGGAACTTACTCTGTAGTGCCACCATGCCCAGCTTCATAGTTATAATTTTTATGCACATTAATTTGCTGCATCTCATAAGTTTGGGTATGCTATATTTTTTACTTGTACACAGTTCTTGAGTTTTAGGATAAAAAAAAATTCCCCCAGAAAATATTTGGTTTTCCTCTGCCAAGCTCCTAAGGTACCTGCAAAGCACTACTTTAAATTACATTAATTTATTTCTTAACATTTCATTTTTATGCATTCATTTCTAGAAACTTTTTGTCTAACCAAGTGATACATTTTAACTTCAGATATGTGTGTGGACAAGCCTGTGTTCATAAATTCTTAGTGAATATTAAGTTTCTGCCATATATATTTCATCCCAAGGCAACTCTCCATGCTGTCTTTGGAGAGGGTGAAACACATATTCCAGGTAGTAGCCTCTAAGAGATCACTTTTATCAGAAAAGTCTATGAACTCTCTACATGAGGTTACTGCTAGGATCAATTCTATCTCATCTGCCAGCTTGAGATTCCTCCAAAGAAAAATTTCAACCATTTGGTTTGACAAGTCCCTTAAGGACAAAATGGCTTTGGGACTCAGCTTTTTTTTTTCTTCCATTGTCACCTTGCATTTGGGTCCTGCAATATATTAATATTCAGTACTTTCTTGGTTGCCTTTAGGAATTGAAATGATATTTTGTTTACAATTATTATTAGCTTATTTATATTTATTTTGAGGTGCTGGGGATTAACCCTAGGGATTTTAGTTTGCTAGATGTTTGGTAAAAGCTCTGTCACTGAGCTATTTTGCCAGCCACATGTCTAGTTCTTTGAATGGAGAGTTGTGTTAAATAAATTAACATACTTGAGCTGGGCATGGGGAAGCACACCTATAATACCAGAATTTTAATACTCTGGAGGCTGATGGAAGAAGATCAATATAGAAGGCCAAACTGGACTACATAGTGAGACTCTGGAGAAAAGGGAACATGAATACATGTCATAATAGACAAACATTTAAATCTGAGAAAATAAGTAAACATATAGGTTTTTGCAGATGCATTTCTTAGATGTAATGTATGAGATTATATATATATGTATATATATATACACCAAAGTTAGATGTAATGTATATCATATGAGAAAATTATAGTTCCATATCTTTCTTTTAAATTCTTATAATTTCTATTGTTTGCCTTGTCTTACTCTTCTGAATTGAATATGCTATAAACCATTGCATAAAAGTGGTGTTAGGGGCTGGAAAGATGGCTTAGTGGCTAAGGCGCCTGCCTGCTAAGCCTAAGAACGCTGGTGCCAAAGTCCAGCGGTTCCAATCTCCAGGTCCCACGTTTAGCCAGATGCAAAGTGATGCAAGGGCGCAATGCCGCACTTGGCCACAAGGGGGCGCACACATCTGGATTTCGTTTGCAGCGCGCCCATCTCTGTCTCCCTCTCCCTCTCTGTCTATCTCTCTCTGTCTCTCTCTCCGAAAATAAATAAAAAATAATTTTAAAAAAAAGTGGTGTTAGTAGGCATCAATCTTATCTCTAGTTTCAAACGGATGCTTTTGAATTTTAACACTAAATATGATATTTTATAAACTTCTTTTATCAAATTAAAGAAATTTCTATGCCTAGCACATACATACATACATATATATATATATATATATATATATATATATATATATATATATATATATATCATTTGCCTGTGTTAAATTTCACCAAATACTTTTACTGAAGATAGGGAGACAATAAATTAAGGTGGGCCATTATATTAATAGGCTTTGTCATATATTGATTTCATGTATCAAGAATTCTCATATAGAACCAAAAGGTTTTTTCTAGAATTTATGAAATAAAGCATTATGTATAAAATAAACCCACCTGTATCTCAAATAAATTATCATATCAGGTTGATTGCTGCTGTGTAGTTTAGACCACAAGTTACTTAGACCAATGTTGGTCATTTTCCCCCAGTTGCTCACATAGTACCTTCCGGCCCTAGACAAGCTAACTGTGTGGGAACTGACCCTCTTCCAGATTCCAGCAGCCATGGTGGGTTACCAACTGCTCTTGATTTGGCTAACGGATCCCCTCAGTGGAACAGAACCCATACCTTGAACTGGGAAACAAGTCAGAACCATATCCCAAAATGAGTTTGCTCTCCAATATCAAGGTCCCACCAATAGTGGGATAGAAGAGGGCCTACACCTATTTAATTCTCTCTAAAACAATAGTGATTATCCATGTATCTTACGCTGACTTTACACTCCTTTAGAGAATTTGCTTCTCTTTCTCAGATGGACATAGAACCTGAGGAAAGAATCATCCCATCACACCTCATCAGGGTACCAGCTGAATAGAATAATAGAATAATTGGGAAAATGAGCAAGAGTGCTGCTTTCTCGGTGAAACTGGTATCAGCAGAGGGGTGAAGGAGATAGACAGAGAGAACACTCAACCCCTACCAAACCAGAGATCCAGAGACACAGAGGCTCCCATGACCTTGTCACTGAAATAGACCTAAAATGAACCCAATATGGCTTAGGGAAATTCTCATAAGAGGGGGTGGAAAGATTGTTAAAGCCATAAATTGGGTCATTATGCACAGAGACATTGTCTCACCCCCACAACTGATGGCTATCCCCACAATGCAAGACCCACAATCCCCAAGGGGGGAGGACAGGGAGAAGGCTAATGATAGTACCATCATGGCTGTATACACATTATATAAATAACTAATAAAAATTTTAAAAAATATCATCCTTTTAAATATTACTGAAATCAATTTAATATTGTAAGGTTTGTTTTTTAATTTTGGGGGGGGGTTCAAGATAGGGTTTCACTCTAGCTCAGGCTGACCTGGAATTCACTATGTAGTCTAAGGTCTCACTTGATTTGCCTTCTCTGAATAAATGTCAATGTGTAGGATTATTTTGTGACAATTGCCTCTTTTTCTTTCCTCCCAAATATTTTATGCACAATCATAAAACTGTCGGGAACTGTGATTTTCACCTTGGAGATATTTTCAACTAAATAATAAGTTCCATGAATATAATCATAGTTAATAAGCACTCTTTTTATTTAGTCACCATTAATAATTTATACTTTTCTAAATATTTTTCCTTTCAACTCATTTTAATATATTCACATAAAATATTCCATAATGCTCTTTTATTAATCTGTTGTGTATCTTTCATTAAATTCTTTATTTGATTCACTGTTGGATTGTTCACTCAACTGAGTTTTCATAAAACAATAATTTTATTTCTATAGTCATGTTTAATTGGTCATCATAACACTAAAATTGGATTACAGAATTGCAGTAAGTTCAACTCTATTTGACACAGCACTCAACTGGTGTAAGGATATAATTCTGGCTTGATAGACATGTACATGTTAGCTATAAGCATTCAGTGTGTCCTAGGTTATCAGTTCATAGGTTTTATAGAGATATTGGTATATATATATATATATATATATATATATATATATATATATATATATATATAGAGAGAGAGAGAGAGAGAGAGAGAAATACTTTATTATTCAAAACTTCCCTGTTTTTATGTGAGAGTAAAAATACCTGTTTCAATTTGCTCTAAAACATTTTAGCATTCTTTTCAGCTTCTATGCTCAGGTATATAGCTGTTTTTGTATTTTCTAGAAATATAAGACTTTAGTATTTTTCTCTGGAAAAAGGAAAAGTACTAGTTTGATGACTTGTGTTAAATACTTAATGAGCTTCCATGTCTTAAAGAACTTACGATTTGTATACCTACATGAAAACCCTTAATGTTTGAAGTCTTTTCTACATAAAAATACTTCATCTTGCCTATGTCAAATATCTTTGTGTAGTAGTCACGTTCATGTTGCTGGGAAAAACACCTGAGCAGAGGAAACTTCTAGACAGAAAGGGTTTATTTTGGCTTACAGTTTTGAGGTAACATTTCATTAAGGTGGGGAATGATTGGCAGAACAAACAACTGGAGCATCAAATATTGTCACAATATCAGGAAGGAAGCAGTCTGAGTGAACTAGCTAGCACTGAACATCCAACAAGCTAGACTATTAAAATCCCAAGGCTTTCTGCCCTCCTCACCCAGTGACATAGCACCTCCAGAAAGTCCACCAGCTAGGGATAAGTAGGATGCTTAATCACAAAGGGTTGAGGCTATGGGTGGCATTTTACATTCAAACCACCACACTTTCCAAAGATTCTGTATGAATGACCATTTGCAAAATAACAAATGAAATTTTGTTTTGTACGTATTTCCAAATAGGGACTGAAAAGTGCTATCCTAAAACTGAAGTTAGCTACATCATGAATTTTATATAAAAATAATTCAAGAAAGCTAAAATTTAGCAAGTGGTAAGGATAAATGCTATAAAAGCATGCTAAGTTAACACTTCAGGATTTTTAAGACATGTAAAGAAACCCTAGAGAATTATTAATAACATACAAGGCAGAGAGAATTTCATGATCAATAGATGAATACACAACCACTTTTATATAGTTTCTTAATATTTCTACAGAAAATTTTCTCTACTTGATATTCTTTACTCCAAACAAATGATGCTTTAAGTTCTCATAAATCTCTTCCAGGCCTATTATCCTTAGCCACAATTTGTATGTCTTGCTGCCTTTACCAGGAGGGGTAAAGATTGGTGTGTGAACCTCATCAACTTTCTTGCCCTTGAACTTGTATCATTTCTAGCAATTACTCTCATCATTTCCTCCACTCATATTTCACAGATAAATTTCATTTCTTCCCATTTAAGTCTAACTGCTCTTGTTGACCAAAACTAATATATTCTATCCCAAACTTACATAGTCTCACCCCATAGGTCAACACCTGATCTTATCTACACTTTCAGTACTGCTCAGTGCAATCAAGACAATGGTCTCCTCCTCACATCCACAAGCACTCCATCAATGGTAAATTTTCTCATCTGCTTCTTTGACCTTTCCAGAAGATTTTTCTGTTTCACTTATAAACATATTTTCCCATTACAAAAGAAAAACACATTACTCACCAATAAGCATTTTCAACAACTAAAATCTCTATCTTCTATTTCCCCTGAGTAAGAAACTTGCCAAAAGAATACTTTATATAGTATTTTTATTTTCCTGACTCCCATTCATTTCTTTTTCTTAATAAAAAGTAGTGATTAGTTGATGATTTAACAAATGTCAATAATCCATGTTCATTATAAAACATCAAAAAGCTGATTTAAAAAGATAGATTATTGAAACATCCATAATCTCATAGAGGTAAACATTACTGATACTGTGAAGGTTTTTCCTTTATATTTTATATTTATAATATATGCATCTTGTCTGTAAAATATATCATACCATATATATTTGAAGTAACCAACATCCAAAATGACACATTGATGATCCCTATCTCCTGGTATTGTTGACACACTTATGTAATTCCCTCCTTTATTCTAACATGATTGATCTCTGTGACAAATACCCTATTGCAAAAGTGATGGTATAATTCATATGAAATGAAATTAAGAAAACTGTGGTTTCTTTCTTTGTTTTGCTCTCTATACTCCTGTGAATTCTTTACTCTAAGAGAAGCTAGTAGCCATCTTATGAGGACACACAGCTTATTACTTAGTTAATATAAGGAAAATAGTCTTCTAGCCAATAGCCAAAAAGGATCTTTGGTAGATCAACTATCATGTGGATGATCTTAGAAGTGAATTCTTCAATCCGTGTAAGCACTGAGCACACTCCAGCTCTATCCATCATGCTATCTGCAATGTTTTGAGGAACTCTAAGCTAAAAATAGCCAGCTAAGTCCATTTTAGATTACTCACCCTCATAATCTATATGGCACAATAAATACTTGTGGTTTAGCTTCTATGTTTCACTGTAATTCTTTGTACAGCAACATATAATTAATATAATCTTCTGTAACTTGCTTCTCTCAATATTAAGATCATATTTTCATGTTTCTGAATGTAAACTGCATTATTTTATTAAATTCATTATATTTTATTTTAAGTATACAGCATAATTTGCCTAGCCAATCACCTACTATTGTGCACGTAGGTTGGTTCCAAATAATACAATGGACAATGGAGTAATGATTAATATGAAGTTGTATTAAAATGTATACTTATGGAACTATTTCCTTGGAATAAATTATTAGGAATGGAGTTGCATGTATAAGGCCTATAAATGTTTTCATATTTTTATATACCAAGTCAAATTGTTTTCCACAAAAGTTATATGAACTTGTAACCAACCAAATATATCTGTACCCATTTCCACATTCCCCTGTCAGCATTAAGTTTTTCTATTTTCTAAAATCTACTTTGAGTGAGGTTGAACTTCTTGGATAATAGTAATAGTCATTTACATTTGTTGTCCTCTTTGTGGATCATTTGTTAATACTGCTTACCCATTTCCTTATTAGACTATTGATTTTATTGACTTTTAAAACTTGATTATATGTGAAGTATATTTAATACTTAAAAGCATTGTGTTGAAAACATTGTCCTGAGTTTAAGAATTTTTATTTCCAGTGTGTTTTGCCATATAGTAATTTAAAATATTTATGTAGTCAATTCTAGTATCTTTTCTTTTTCAGATGTTCTTATGCACAAAACATAGAAGAATAATGTACTGTTGTTTCATCTTTACATATAAATTTGTATCTTAAGTGCTCTTCAAAAAAGTTTTGGGACACTTTTCTTCATTTTTTAAAACAGGCTCTTTTGTTCCTGTTTTATTTTCACTGTAATATGAATTAAACCTATCTTTTATATATTCTCATTTTTTCTTACTACCCATAGTTTTAACAGGTATTTATAATTTTCCTAGGGCTTCAAGTATTAGTTATGTCATTTTAAATGGTTATGTTTCTTCCTCCTTGAAATAAATTTGCCTCTTAGTTGGTTTTCTTGTTTCCTGACATTATCTAAGATTTTCACAATGATGCTAGTAACATTGATGATAAGCAATCCTGTCTTGCTCTTGACATTAATAAGGATACTTCTTTATATCATCATTGATCATTGATTTATTTTTGGAGAGAGACACAGAGAGAGACACACAGAGAGAGAGGGAGAGGAAGACAAATAGAGATGGGCACACCAGCAGCCTCTCAGCTGCAGTGTTTGAAATCCAGATGTGTTCGCCCCCTTGTGGTCAAGTGCGGCATTGCACCCTTGTGTCACTGCATCTGGCTAAATGTGGGACCTGGAGATTGGAACCAGCATTCTTAGGCTTAGGAGCCAGGTTCCTCAATCACTAAGACATCTCTCCAGCCTGATCATTGATATTTTTATACTGTTTTCATGTAAATGAAGAATACTTCTTCTGTACTTTGATGATTTTATCAGATTAAATATTTAATTGCCATTGAGTCTTCTTCTGGTAAGAACACCACTATCAGCCTCTGGCCTCCACATGAATATGTTCTTGGACACACATGTACACTGACACACATAGCCATATACCCGCCAAACTGAAAAGAAAATAACAATCAGGGAAACATAGGATCACCAAAGGAACAAAACAGTGCTAATGGCTGTTACTAAATAAATAGAGATATATAGGTTGCATGTCTAATAATTAAAAAGGAATGTTTAAAAGAGGCTCATCAAACTTCAAGTTCAGCAATATAGAGAAATAGCTTAATAAAATTAAGAAGAAAATGAAAGACCTGAATGAGAAATTTTATTGAGCAAGTGAAACAAAAAATTGTATACACTGAAGATGTGAAGCACAAATAACTAAATGAAAAATACAATGGAGAACAGAAATGGTAGAAATAAACAGAAGAAATAATCTGTGAAGGCAAAGAAAGGCTATTTAAGAAGAGAAAGATGATGTCATCAAATTAGGAAAGAGACTAATGGAGAGAGGGAGGGGATATGATGGAGACTGGAGTTCTAAAGTGGAATGGGGGAGGGGAGGGAAATGTCAGGTGGGGTTTTTTTGGTATGTAAGATTAAAAGTCAATAAAAATAATAATTTAAAAAAAAAGGCTATTTAAAATACAGAGTTAAAGGAGAAGAAAAAGAAATGAAGAAAACTTATAGAACCTATTGTAAAGAAAGAAAAGAGAAAGCCACAGGAGTATAAAGCATATATATATATATGAATAATAAAAGAAAATTTTCAAACTCAGAGAAAGTGGTAGGAGTGCAAACTTGTACAACCACTATGAAAATCAACATGGAGACTCCTGAACAAGATGAAAGTAGAACCACTAACTGACCCAGCTATTCCACTACTGGACATCTACCCTAAAGGATCCACTCTTCACTGCAGAGAGATTTTCTCATCCATGTTTATAGCTACTCAACTCACAATAGCTAAGAATTGGATGCCCAGATGCCCATTGTTTGACAAATGGATAATGAATATGTGGTACATTTACACAATGGAATTCTACTCAGCAGTAAAAAAAAATGTTATAATGAAATTTGTAGGAAAATGGACAGACTTGGAACAGATCATACTAAGCAAATTCACACAAGCAGAAACAAAAAGAAAAATGCCTCATGTTCTCCCTCATCTGTGGTCCCTAACCTGGAAAAGCTTGAGGTTCAGGCATACCTGACAGGCAACTCAAGGGTGAGGGGAAAATGAGAGGGCAAAAGGGAGATATACACACAAAACCAAATCCAAAATGAATTTGTACCATAGAAACCTTTCTCCTGGATTAGTAGATTAAAAGAGATGACCTTCAATAGGAGTATGTGGGTGTCATCTGGTAAGAAGAGACCTTAAGAGGGTGGGATAAAGCCTAACCATAAAACATTTGACTGTGGTTTATAACTGTTAGTACCAGAGAAATAGGTTACAACCAACATTGAGTTGTTGATCAGAGAGACCTGAGGTCCACAAAACAAGACAGACTTCTGTCAAAACACTTGATTACCTACCTGTGGTAAAAGGTAAGACGTTATTGCTAAAGATATCACATGCAGCAAGCACAGAACATCAAGAAATCTAGCTGGAATCTGGAAGGAAACCAGTTCTAAGATAGTTAGCCCATATAGTGCTAGAAATGGCTACATGAACTGCTGGGGGAAATGGTCAACAATGTTGTCAGCAAGCAGAGGACACTGCTATAGGAATGCAACCAGCCTGAGAAGATGTACACACCTATGCAATGGTGGCACCCAGCCTAGGTGGATAACCAATGGCATTTTGATTTGCTAAAGGATCTCTCAGTGGAAAGGGACCCATAGCTGGAACTGGGAACCAAGTCAGAATCCTATGGACTCCAATGAGAAACTGCCACTAGTTTGGGGCCAAAAGAGAGGCTACACCCATGAAAATCTTTCTAAATTAACCATGCTTACCCCATTAAACTACTATGCTAATCTCACTCTCTGTTGTAGAATCTACTTTTTTTCTTCTTCAGAAGGCAGTGAGAACCAATGACAACCAAAATTTATCCTTACATAAATATCTAACTTAAAAAAATTAACTCAAAGTGAACTAAAGATTTAAATGTAATGCCTAAAAGCATAAAACTACTAGAAGATGATATTTCTGGGTTTTAAGAGAATACAGATTTAAATGTAATGCCTAAAACCATAAAACTATTAGAAGAAAATATGAGGGGAAACACCATTACGTTTGCTTAGGCAATGATATTTCTGTTTTTTTTAAAGAATACCACTGAGACTGGGGAGATGTAACAGAGGTTAAAGATGCTTGATTGCAAAGCCTGGCCCAGGGTTTGATTCCTCAGATGCACAAAGTGGCACAAGCATATGGACTTTGCTTACAGTGACAGTTCTTTGTACTATCAACTTCTCTCTCTCTCTCTCTCTCATCTCTCAAATTAAATAAAAAATTAAAAAGAGAGAAAATCACAGGCCAAGAAAAAAAAATCAGACAACTGAGATGTCGTTGACCTATAAAAAGCTTCTATATGTTGCATGGCAAAAGAAATAATCAGCAGAGTGAAGAAGCACATTAAAATTAAGTGGCTAATAACTGAAATATGTAAGGACCATTAGTACCTCAATACTAAACACATGATAACCAGATTTAAAAATGGACAAAATACCTAAGTTAACATATCTCAAAAGAAAGCATACCTATGATCCAAAATTACATGACAATTCTCAAAAAGAACTATCATGTAAATGCAAATTAAAACCACAAGGAAACATTACTCCACACTTGCAGAATGGCTGTTATCAAAAATACAAAAGATAAACACTGGAGATGTGGTGACTAGGCAATCCATGTATATTATATTAGTTGCTTTCTCATGCTATTGACCAAATGCCTGACTAGAATCAACAAGAGGGAGAAATGGTTTATTTAACCTGACTTAAATATTATATAATGTGTGCATGTATGTAGCAAACATTGCACAGTACTCCATTAACACAAATGCATTATAATAACCCATTTATATATATAATTTTATGTTATCAGTAATATTTTTAAAATTTTATTTATTGATTGATTTGACAGAGAGAGAGAGAGACAGAGAGAGAATGGGTGTGCCAGGGCCTCCAGCCACTGCAAACAAACTACAGATGCATGCGCCTTCTTGTGCACCTGGCTAATGTGGGTCCTGGGGAATCAAACCTGGGACCTTTGGCTTTGCAGGAAAATGCCTTAACCACTAAGCCATACATCCAGCCCCAATTTAGTAATATATTTTTTAATATTGTAATTTAAAAAATAAAAATGAAATTATCATGCCATCCATTAATCCAACTCCTGAACATTAATTGAAAGGAAATTGAATCAGTATGGTGAAGAGATACCGCTCACTGTTTAATGCAGCATTGTTCACAATAGGCAAGATATAGATGGAATCAAACTGTCTAATAATAGACAAAAGAATATATGTGATATCTATAAAGAGAGAACAATTGAATATCATTCAACCATAAAAGAAGGAAATACTATTGTTTTCTGTAACATGGATAAACTTTGAGAATATTCAGTGAAATAAACAGGCATGGAAACAGTTATTACAATGTTTAAAAACTCAAGTTGATCTGATAGAAGTAGAAAGTGGAAGTATTTACTGGAATCTGGAGATGAGGAGT
The DNA here is from genome assembly GCA_036365145.1 of Orientallactaga sibirica. Classification (NCBI taxonomy): domain Eukaryota; kingdom Metazoa; phylum Chordata; class Mammalia; order Rodentia; family Dipodidae; genus Orientallactaga; species Orientallactaga sibirica. The sequence continues at coordinate 8,387,845 of JAEOAD010000057.1, forward strand.
TGGTTGAGATGATGTTGGATACAAAATTTCAAATAGACAGTAGGAATAAATTCAAGTATAATTCACATTACACAATAAGGGGAATATAGTTAATAACACTGTATTCTTAATAAATTATAAAGGTGTAGATTTAAAATTTTCTCATTATGAGGCTGGAGAGATGGCTCACCAGTTAAGGCACTGATCTGCATAAGTCTAAATGCACAGCTTTGATTCCCCAATACCCATTTAAGCCAGATACACAGAGCAGTGCATATGCATGTGTGTATATGTGTGTGTGTTTCATAAAATGTTATACATAATAACTTCACATTTATGTGTTATTTAAAAATATTAAAACCAAAATATTACCTCTCAAATTATCTGTGAATTCCTATTAAGTCAGAAAATATTCTTTCTATACACTGTTATATTTATTATGGGTCACTTTACTTAAAATTATAACTCCATATTCATAGATGAGCTTTTTTCCTTTTTTGGTTCTGTCTTTCTCATATATGATTTTTAAAGTTAGTCTAGTTCAGAACTGGTATGTATACTTTATTTGTGGAAAAGCTAAAATCTCATGGAAAATATATTAAATATTCAAAACTATTTACCTATTGAATCCTACGAAGTATTTTTTGTTTTGTTTAGTTATTTGGTTTGCTATGGAAGAATTGATTTTTTTCGGACAACTTTTCCATATATTTTCTTCTTTTCTTTTTTATATTTTTGATACTAGATCTTGCTATGTAATTCAGACTGGCATTGAACTCACAGTTCTCCTGCCTCCATTTCCTAAGTGTTCAAATTACAAGATGTCTATCACACTGACAGATAATAATCATATAATAATCATGGTTAATAATTCTACATTTCTTAGATCATTTTTGTGATCTCTTCATAATGTTAGACTAATAATATTTTCATTCTCTGTCCTGCTCACTCTTTAAATCCATGTGTACTATGTCTGAGGGGAAGACAAATGTGATGATTTATACCAAAAGCTCTGTTTTCCTTTTCCTTTTTTTTTCTTTCCTTTCCTTTTATCAAGATACTATCTCACTCTAGCCCAGGCTGACCTGTAACTCACTCTGTAGTCCCAGGCCTTGAACTCACAGAAATCCACTTACCTTGGTCTCCCAGGTACTATTCATAAGCTCTGAAGTCTATGTTCCTAAGCCTGAATTCTTTACTTGGGCAATTTATCTAAATTCTTTTTTTTTTTTTTTCTGCTCATTTCTCAGATTTATTTTGCACCGGAATCATAGCTTCTATAAGAAAAAATGACCTATCATACCCTTAAAGCAAGAGATGGCTTATCCATTAAATAAAACATATATATCCAAATACAAACATGAGCTGCCCAAAGGGACAGCTATATAAAGGTATGTGCATGTGGTAAACTCTCTCAGCATCCTTACCGACCACCACACTGGGTTACTGATTCCATTCATCCAAGCATTATCTCCTGTGTCAAACTACCTCTCTCAAACAGAGCACAAAACCAAGGAGGTACAGGACTCAGCTCTTCTCTCTGCCTAAGGCCACACTATACCAAACATTTCTTCGATTGGATGATACAAGGGATCTCTGTTTGAACTCACTGATAGCTGGTACAAGAAATTTTACTTTTGCTTAATAAGAAAAAAAAAGTCAAAGTGAAACCTAGACAAACAAATTTATTAATGAACATCTATCTTTCAGAATGACCTAAACTGCTCTAGAGAAAGGGACCTCTAATAGTTTTAGATTCCTAATAACTCTACTGCTCCCAGTCTGTCAGGTTTCTTGACTATTGCTGTTAGAGCAGCAGAAACAGTGTAACATGGAAGAGAGGGCTGACAGCCAGACACAAAGTCACACTCTACTGCCCCAAATCACCTTTAACTTGAGCAATAACACAGCATTTTCAATTGCCTAAATATTAGTCAGCAAACCGTATGTTGCTGGGAACCTGCATCTGCACAGTGATCTGACTTGCAGCATTGAGAACCGCAGCATAGCTCAACAGCACCAGGCACAAGCCCAAGGTTCTCACCTGCCACGTGCTGATTGCTGAGCAGAGTCTTTCAATCTATACCAAAGCCAAGCCTTTGCTCCCGTCAAACATATGTGAACACACACCATCCTAATTCTTAGTAGCTGCAGCCTCCTGGCATTTATTGGTGTGTGTAAGTATATCTCAAATTTCCACCTTCCTCTTCACATGGCCTTCATCCCTGTATCTGTGTGTTAGTGTATCTCTCTGTAATGACATATCCGTGGTAGCTGGGGCCCATCCTAATCTAGCACGACCTCACCTTAACTTAATTATATCTGCAAAGACCCTTTTGTGCAATAAGGTCACATTCTGAGGTTTGGGATGGACATGAATTTTAGGAGGACACTACTGAAAATATTACATGCCATTTCTAATGTTATGTATTCTTTATTCATTTTTCCACCTACATTTTCGATCCTTCTTGCCAGGGATTTGTCATTGATGGATCATTTTGAAGACTGGCTCTTACATTTCCTTATCAGATTCTCTGTATTTCGTTTGTTTTTATCCTTCTTTGGATCTTAATAATAACTTATAAATGCTTTCCTAATTTTTCCTAATTCCTTTATGCTCCTGAATCTATCTTTATAATTTACTTTTATTCTTTCCTACATGGCAACAGTGACACGAATTTGCTTATGAACACAGCACAGGATTTATTCCTTAAATTGATACTATATACTATTCATCATTCCTGTATAAATAGTGATTAGTTTTGATTTTTATCTTTGACCCAAAATTATTATTCATTAGTACAGCGGGGCTTTTATGTTGTGCATGGTTTGATTTTATTGTTTCTCTATGGTTTTTAAGGTTATAGGCTCATTTAGTTATGATCATAGATTATGAGATTATGGCCTAATTTACTTCTTTTTTTAATGTATTCTTTCCTTTGTATCCTTAAAGATTAAACATTTTTTAAATGTTTCATGAACGTTTGGTAAAAATGTGTTTAATGCATGACACAATTATAGATATAGATATACCCCATAGAGTTATATTTATTAATCAGATTTTTTTCAAATGATCTATTTTCCCTGTTTTTATTACTATTTACAGTCTAGAAGCTCCTATCTGCCAACCTAACATCCGGCCTTATCTTTCTTCTTAGGAACAGAGGCATGCTGATTATTCTGTGGGCTTATTGCCACTCAGAATAAAAGACTACATTTTCCAGCTCCCTCGCATCTGACAAGATTCTGGCTGCTGTGTGTGTGGCAGGGAGGGGGTAGTATCTCATCTTCCTCTTCCTTCTTCCTACATGAAATATACATATGATAGGCTAGAGTCTGTAAAGTAATTTTGGACAATGCTGCTATGTCCAGATAAGCCCATCATAAATTGAAAATATTGTAAGTTGAAAATGTATTTAATTCAACCGTTACAACACCATAGCTTAGCATCACAGCAGACTGTCAAGTGTAGGCCATTTCCCCTCATGCTGTCATGGCTGATGGAGAGTTGTTGTTTACTGCTGCTACTCGGTAACACTAAATACTCTCAGACTGTATAATGCTAGGCCCAGAAAAGACCAAAATTCAAATCTCGACAGTTTCTATTGAATGTGTATTGCTTTTACACCATCAGAAAAGTCCAAGTCAAAAATCGTAAGTTAAACCATCATTAAGTTGAAAACCCTCTGTGCACTAATAATGAAAACATAGGAAAACAAATGACTTGAAATAACTATGTTTAGGCTTCTTTTCCATAGAGTGAAATAAGTCACTATCTAGTTTAAGCTCCAGCTATTTTAGATTTTTCCTTATGTGTATCCAAATCTAATCCAAATTATTATAAGTGGGATAATGTCTCCTCCTAGGACTATAATGTTGCCCATTTCTCTTTGTAATTGTCTCTGTTTATAATTGTGATGGTGTATCATTCAGAGTACAAATGTTGGTGAAACATATATTTAATGTAGATTTTTAGCTTCTGTCAATTAAAATCTCGCTTTTTCCCTAATCAATCTTTGTGCCTTGCATTTTTTAATTTTTCTACAGAATATATATATATATATATATATATATATATATATATATATATATATATATATATATAGTTGAGAGCATATTTCACCCCCATGTCCCCCATTCCCTTTCTTTTCCCTGAACAGTTTCACTTTTTCCCTAATTTCAATAGGCATACATAATTTTACGTAACTAAAAAACCTAGAGCACACAAATGTGAGAAAACATGAAATTTATCTTTCTGAGAGTATCTAACTCATTTGATAGGATTATCTCCAGTTCCATCCATTTTCCTGCCAACAACATAACTTCATGCATCTTTATGATTTAAAAATATTCCATTATGTATATAAACTGCATTTTCTCTATCCATTCCTCTGTTGTCAGGCACCCAGGTAGATTTCATAACAGTTATTGTGGATAGTGCTACAATAAACATTGATGTGCAAATATCTCTGTGATATGTTGACTGGTATTTTTTCTATCTTTCTTTTTGATTCCTTGACAAATTTTTGTTATAAGTTCTCTCTTTTCTAAACTTTACAGCAATGCAATCTTTTTTTTTCTGTTCCTGCCACCACACTTCTTTTTGTTATCCCTTTGTTAATAAATTCCAGGGTAGTGTTTCTGTTTAAAATCTTTATTATACTTCATCCTCCTAAAACATTTCATACTCTTGTTTCTCAAAATGCTATTTTCTTCTGGTTTTCTTCCAGAAGTCCAGAGCCATATTTATGGCCACCCAGCCTAAGATTCCACAGCCATGTCTAAAGTGAATCGGTGTTATTGCCCCTTAAGCCTGCTTCCCTTAGTATTCTTCATTTTTTCAATGTTTACACAGTCAAGGTTGATATCATCCTTCATTTGACTTTCAACCTCACTCTGGATTTCCAATTAGTTACTGAATAATATCTCACAGACATCTCTTAAATTGTGTCATAGATAATGTATTAGTTCAGATCCCCATAAACTTTTTTATTCCACAGCTAGGGATGGAATTCAGTGTATGTTAGGCAAACTACCACTGGGCTACATTCCTGGAACCCTAGTGATGTTTTCTTGGTCTGTTCCAACAACTTCTTTCTTCATGACTACTCTATCTTTCTTATTTCCCATTAAGCTACCAATACAGTACTATAAAAGATAAAGCAAATGTATCTGAGCACATATCCTTTTAGTATAAAAATATTTATTTATTGTTCAGTATTAAATTCTTTAGTAAAGTGTACAGAATCCTTGGCAATCTCACTTTTATATCCTATTTTAACTCCTGAATCACCTTCTCCACATACTTTCTATACTCCAGGAACAGTGGATTTATCGTGCTAGTAGAAAATATGTGATCTGTAAGTATTTTCATGGCTCCATAGGATGACCCATGCTTTTTCTGAAAAGAACATCTCCCTTATATTCCTTACTCCTAATAACCCTTTAAATCCCAATTAAAATGTCATTTCTTCCACAAAACATCTTTCCTGACTCTCCTCTTGCAATTAAGTATCAGTCACTCTCACTTCTTTAGACTAATACTTCATCAACACTACTGTAATGGTATTGATTGTGTTGTGCCTATTTCCCTCCTGTATGATACAGGCTTCATGAGAACCAGGAACTGCCTAACTTAGAATTCATTCTAGTATGTGTGACTCAGAACAGGACCAATAGCCAGGGCCAGATTTAGTAGGAAATAGCTTTCAAAACACCTAGACTTTCTCAGCTCATCAATTCCTAAAATTCTACCTTTCCATTTTTGTCTTAAAATATCCACCATTGTTTGAATATGTTCCTAAGCCGGGCATGGTGGTACAGGCCTTTAATCCCAGCAATCAGGAGATAGAGGTAGGAAGATCACTATGACTTTGAGGTCACCCTGAAACTACAGAGTGAATTCCAGGTCAGCCTAAGACAGAGAGATACCCTATCTTGAAAAAACCAAACATTGCATATTCTGCTAAAAATGTCCCCATAAAGGCACATCTTCATCTTCCAAGACCTCTTTCATGTCACAATTTATTATATTATTGAAAGCACCTGATGGTGGCATCTGTCAGGTACATTAGAAAACTAATGCTTACTTTATGGCATGCCTTAAAATATCAAATCATGATAGAATCCTCCTGTCATACCTACCCTACAAGAAAATTACTGCCCCTTACAGAGTGTTTTCCCATGGGGAGGGTGATGTATTAATTATTCTTCTCACTTCTATGACCAAATAGAAGAATCAATTTAAGGGGGAAATGATTTATTTTAGTTTGAGGAAATACAATACATCATGGGCAGAAAAGGAATAGTAGTAGGTGGTTTTGAGGCAGGAGAATGTGGGACAGGGTCTCTTTACATTCTCATTTCTTTGAAAAGCAAGAAGCACAGAGAAGGCCAGAAGGGATAGCACCACCTCAAGATCCATTCCCTAATGAACTACATTCTCCACCAAGGCCTTTGTTCGAAGTTTCTGTAGCCTCCCAAAGCAATGTCCCTACCTAAGAACCAAATAAACATTCAGACATATGAACCTATGAGGAATATTTCACATCCAAATCATAACAGGAGGCTTTATCTTCCTACCTTCCTATTTAACATCTTTGCTTTGTTATGCAGTGCAGGCTTTCATAGTTTGGGCTTGCTGGCTGGCTCCAGTTAGTTAATTCCCAGTTAGATTGCTATGACACAGTGTTTAATCTATCTGTGAAGGTACAAATGAAACTCATCTAATATTTATACCAATTCAGACTTTGAAAATATAGCTGATTTATTTCCCAAATGTTTCTTACTCTATGAAGTTGAACTTTGGATAGTTTGGCTTCCCTATAGTGACCAGGCTATATCTGGGTCCTTTATTTCTTGTTGTAGCCAGCATATCACTGACAAACATAGGCTACAGATGATGGGAATAAAACTCCACAAACGAGAAATTAATTGAGAACTATTTGAACATAATCATATCTGGTACTCATATGTCTGTATAATACAACAGGATATTTAAAATTTATATTTATATACCAATTTCTATGAATATTGTTCTAAGCACCCATCAGTTATTAACTCATGCAATCTTAACAAGACAATAAGATAAATACTCTAATATGCATTTTACAGACAAAAATGAAGCACAAATGTCATGATACTTGAGAGCGACTACTTGAGGTAGAGCCAAAATTCAATCTCAAGCACTTTGGTTCCAGAGTCTATGTAATCCCTAATACTTTAAGTCACTTGTCAGCTAAATAACCTTCCAGTCATTGTTCTCATTCACACAGCAATCTCCAAGTCATTTTTGTTTTTTTTCCATTTTTATTATTATTAACAACATATTTTGAATGGATACATGATGTATTGGTAATGGTAAGACCCTACTGTCGAAGACACCATATGTGTGTGAGACAAAATATGGAGAGACGTGGCCAGAATCTGGAAGAGGGTCAGTCCCCAGACAGTTAGCTAGTCTAGTGCCAGGGGGTGCTACACAAGCAATTGGGGGAAAATGGCCGACATCGGTCCAAACAACTTGCAGTCTAAGCTATCCAGCAGGAAAAAAACCTGACATAATGCTCAAACAAATGCAGTAGTGGCACACAGCCATGGTGGGTTACCAACTGCTCTTGATTTGGCTAATAGATCCACTCAGTGGAATGGAACTCATTGCTGGAACTGGGAAATAAGTCAAAACCATGTACAAAAATGAGCTAATTCTCCAAGATCAAGACACCACCAAATTGGGCGAGAAGAGGGCCTACGCATATAAAATTCCCTCTAAAATATCTATGGCCATCTCATCTATCTAGTACTAACTTCTCTCTAAGTTGGAGAATTTGCTTATCTTTTTCAGGTGGACAACGAACCTGAAGGGAGGACCAGCCAATCACACCTCACCAGGGCCCCAGCTGAAACCATAGAGTAATGCAGGGGAAGGGCAAGAGTACAGCGTTCTTGGTGATCATGACACCAGAAAAAGGCTGAAGGAGATAAACACAGAGAACATCCAACTCCTACTAAGCCAGATATACAGAGACACAGAGGTTCCCAAAACCTCATCATTGAAGTAGAACTAAAATGATCCCAGTGTGGCTCAAGGAAATTCACGGAAGTGGGAGCAAAAAGATTATTAGAGCCACAAGTTGGGGCATTATGCATAGAGAATTGGCCTATCCCCCATAACTCTTGACTATCCCCACAATGCATGACCCACATTCCCCATTGATGAGGGTACCTTTGGAAGAGGCAGGACAGGGAAGAGGATAATGGAGTCACCATTATGAATGTAAAATTAGAATAATATAAATAAAATAATAAATTATTTAAAAAATATTTTTTAACCAGAAAATATCATCCTGTACTACATTATAAATTTTCTTCTACTCTTATCTATATTCCACCCTTACTTCTGCATTTGCTCACTACATACAGGTCTTCAAGACTTCCAGAAAAATCTTTCTATACCATATTGTCCCAATATCAGATATGGTGTCTATATTAATAACCAACACATTATTTAAATACAGATATATTTTCTAACTTTGCAATAGATTATAAGGTCTATGACAGTTGATACCAACAGTAATTAGTATCAAGCATATGCTATGGCATATTAATCATATAAACAAGTTTTTGATAATGAAGGAAAAGTTTCTTATAAAATGAAAAAGCAGAGAGATAAATACTGGCATTATCATAGCAAAGAGTGTTGTCAGGTTTATCATAGGCCCTTATACATGAAATGAGAGGCTTAATTTATATTGACAGAGGATTGGCGAAAGGATATGTAAATTGGAACCTACTTAGAGAAGGTTAGCAGCTATTGTAATTTAAACTTAAAGACCAAATAAAGTTGTCTTGAGGTCTGAAGTAAGACAGTGACTTGATTTAAATGGATACTTTCAGAAGATTTCTTTTAAGCAGTATAATTGAAAATGCTAAAACCCAAGGTAAAAAAAAAATAGGACTTAGTGGTTAAGGCACTTTTATGCAAAGCCTAAGGACCCAGGAATTCCCCAGTATCCATGTAAGCCAGATGCACAAGGTGGTACATGCATCTGGAGTTCGTTTGCAGTGGCCAGAGGCCCTAGCACACCCATTGTCTCTTTCCCTATCTGTCTCCTTCTCTATCTCTCATAAATAAATAAATAAATAAATAAATAAATAAATAAATAAATAAATAGCAGTTTTTAAAATTAGAATTATAACTGTCTAGGTACATAGAAATGGAAATAAAAAGAAAGAATCAAATTTAAGTGATGAAGAGGAATTACCAACAAACTTTATAGTGAGTTTATAGGAGCCAGCAACCAAACAATAGAGAAAATGCCAAGATAAAGTCAAGCCTGCAGGATTGGGAAAACAAAAACCCTAATTATATTTAACTTATTGAGGTTAACTATAAAAACTAACATTAAAATATAAGAAACATTAGCACCATTGGGCTTAAACTAATGGCTTAATGTTTATGCATGCAGGTATGAAATGAAGGTCAAAGAGGGTGATTTGCATGGCAAAAATAGAAAATTGGACAGTACATACAGAGGGAAATGGGGATTTTTTTATTTCTCTGTTATTACATGAATATATTAAAAAGAACAGAGTTATAGCTTTCACAACCTAGTCATTTATCAGGTAGAATTCTAATGTAGACGGGAAATCAATACAATGCAAGACAAAATGAAGAAGCCGAGAAACAAAAAAGAATATTTGATGCATAGAAATAAATAGCAATATGGCAGAAACTAGTTAGTTCTTATCAACATTTGCCTTAAATACAATTTGCTTATTATCTTCAATTAAAAATCAGAGATTGACCTAAACCCTTTCAGAACATGATTCAAGTGTATGCTACCCAAAACATTTTCAATTTGAAGATTAGAAAAAATATATTCCAGGCAAATAGTCAATAAAATTTAGAGGAGTGGCAATATCAATACCAGACAAAATGGACTTCAATAAAAAAGTCACAAGTAGGCTGGAGAGATGTCTTAGTGGTTAAGCCACTTGCATACAAAGCTAAATGATCCAGGTTTGATTTCCCCAGGACCCACCATGTAAGCCAGATGCACAAGGTGGTACATGCATCTGGAGTTCACTTGCAGCAGCTAAAGGCCCTGGCATGACTGTTCTATCTATCTATCTATCTATCTATCTATCTATCTATCTATCTATCTATCATCTATCTATCTATCCATCCATTCGTCTATCATCTATCAATCATATGTCTGCCTCTCTCTCTTAAATAAATAAAAATATTTTTAAAAATTCACAATTCCCCAGAACCCACCTAAGCCAGATACTCATGGTGGCACATGCATCTGGAGTTCATTTGCACTTGCTAGAGGCCCTGGCACACTGATTCATTCTCTCTCTCTCTCTCTCTTTCTCTCTCTCTTATAAATAAGTAAATAAAAATAAAATACATTGAGAAAGTGAAAGGAGGTTATATAAAGTGGGACAATTCATCAAGAAGACAAAAACAATTATAGACATACTAAGCAACAAACAATGAAGACCCAAAATATATCAGACAGGGATTAAAGGGAGAAATATACAGTCCTATAACAATAGTTGGAGACTTCAATGTCCCATTTTCAATGCATAAAACAAGATGAAAAATCAATAGAGATATAAAGGACTTGACAAACTATAAGCTAACTAAATATAACAGAGATACAGGCTGACCTCAGAAATAATTCAGGTTTGGCTCAGACCACATTAGCAAAGTAGAACTCTCAGTGCTCATATAAGTGGCATGGATACTACAATATAGTCTATCAAGTGTGCAAAGTATAGCATAAAAATACACAAAACTACACATGTCTCAATTCAAAAATTATTACTATGGGCTGGAGAGATGACTTAGTGGTTAAAAAGCTTGTCTGAAAAGACAAAGGACCCTGGTTCAATTCCCCAGGACTCGCATAAGCCAGAGGCACAAGGTAGCACATGCATCTGGAGTTCATTTGCAGTCGCTGGATACCCTGGCATGGCCTTTCTCTCTCTCTCTCTCTCTTTCTTTCTTTCTTTCTTTCTTTCTTTCTTTCTTTCTTTCTTTCTCTCTCTCTCTCTCTTTCTCTCTGCCTCTTTCTCAAATTAATTAATTAATAAAAATATTTTTTAAAGTACTACTAAAAGTTGCTAATGGGAAGCTAGGAAAATTCCTCAGGGGTTAAAGCCACTTGTAAAATCTGCCAGCCCAGGTTCAATTCCCCAGCACTCACGTAAAGCCAGATGCAAAAAGTGGAGCATTTATTTGGTGTTCAATTGCAACAGTAGGAGACCTTGGCATGCCACCACCACCACATACACCCACATGCATACATACAAATAAATAAAGATAAATATTTAAAGTTAAAAATATATTAATGATCATCTGAACCTTTATCACATCATCATGTCTTGTTGGTGGTAGAAGATGTTGCCCAAAGTTGATGACTGGTGCATGATGAGGGTGGTGGTTACCAAAGGTTGAGGTAGCTGTGACAATTTCTTAAAATAAAACACAATAAAATCAGTCTCATCAATTAATTCTTCCATTACTTTCACAGAAGTCTTCTCTGTAGCATGTGATGCTATTTGGTAGCATTGGAGTCAATCCTTTCAATGCTGCCACTGCTATATCAATTAAATGTATACTCTAAATTCTTCATGATCCTTTCAACAGTTTTTGGTCATCTTCATCAGAAGTAAATTCCATTTCAACAAACTACTCTCTTTTCTTATTCATAAGAAGTGACTCTTCACCCACATGAAAGCTTTATTAGAAGGTTGCAGAAATTCACTCATATTTTTATGTTCCACTTCTACTGTTAGCTTTATAGCTATTCACACCACATTGCTAGACACTTCCTTATTGGAAGTTTTTTTTTTCTTTTTAAATTTAATTTTATTTTATTTTATTTTATTTTATTTTATTTTATTTTATTTTATTTTATTTTATTTTTAGAGAGAGAGAAAGAATTGTTGTGCCGGGCCTCTGCCACTGCAATTGAAATTCAGACACTTGCTCCACCTAGTGGACATATGCGACTTTGCACTTCCCTCATCTTTTGTGCATCTGGCTTATGTGGGATCTGGAGAGATGTTGAACATTGGTTCTTAGGCTTCACATGCAAGCATCTTAGTGGAAGTTTTGAGCCCTGTAAAGTCATCCATGAAAATTTGAACCAAACTCTATGAAAATTCTGTTAATATTTTTTTTTAATGGTTAGTTAGTTAGTTAGTTTAGAGAGCCAGTATGGATGTGCCAGGGTATCTTGCGACTGCAAACAAATGAATGCACAACTTTGTACATCTTGCTTTACATAGGTAGTGGTTGCCAGGCTTTGCAAACAATCATCTATAACCACTAAACCATCTCCCCAGCCCTCTGTTAATGTTTTAAACTCATACATAAAAACTATATAGATTTACTGGGCTCTATTTAATGTTTTGTTATATAAATATATCATGTAGCGTTCAAATGAGGGCAAATGAACTATCAACTCAAACATTCAAAATCCTTCTCCTGATTAAAATTTCACATTAGATTTTTATTATCTAGAACCACTCTCCTTTGCAATTGATACACCATCAATAAGGTTATTTCACTTTCTTATCTCCTGTGAGTTTACTTGGGCAGAAAATTTTATTTCCTTTAAAAACTTTTCCTGTGTATTCACAACTTGGTTATCTATCTGATATAAGAGGCTAGGTATTTAGCCTATGTCCCATTTGTTTTGTTTTTCTTCTTGTTGTCTGTTTTATTTTGAAGAGAGGTTGTCCTCATGTAATCCAGGCCAGACTTGAGCTCACTAAGTAGCACAGGATGGCAGGCCTCAAACTCACCATCCTCCCACGAGGGAAAATAGAAAAATACCTTGAGAGTAATGAAAAGAAAAAAGAAACATATCAAAACTTATGTGATGCTGGGTGTGGTGGTGCATGCCTTTAATCCTAGCACTTGGGAGGCAGATGTAGGATCACTTTGAGTTCAAGGCCACCCTGAGACTACACAGTATTCCAGGACCGCTTAGGCTAGAGTGAGACCCTACCACGAAAAACCAAAAAAAAAAAAAAAAAGAAAAAACTTATGTGATGTAGTGAAAGCAATACTCCATGGAATGTCTATATTGCAAGCACATGAATTAAAAGAAAACTCAAATTAATAATCTAATTTATATTTAATAAACTAGGAAAAGAATAAGGTAAACCTAAAACTAGCAGAAGAAAAAAAGATACAGATTGGTCATGAGATAAAACATTGACTACTATCATTAGGCAACAACCAATAAAAACAAAAGTGGATCCATTAAAATATCATAAAGTAATACAAGAACATTAACAATAAATAGTTAAATTGACTAAGAAAAAATGGAAAGATTCAAATAACTAAAGTCAGTAAATGAAAGATAAGACATTATTGCCAACCATAAAATAGTTATAAAAATAAAGAATAATTACAAATCAGGAAATTAGATTTAAAAGAAAGGAAAAAAGTCTAGAAACACAAATTGCCAAAACTGACACCTGAAGAATTGGAAAGTTTTAGAACCTCCAAGTGTTTGCATCTAACCAAAATCCTTACCCACTAAAATATTCCCAAGACACAATAGTTTCCATGCTGAGTTCCAACAGTCATATAGAAATGAATTAACACTAATACATTCTAAACTCTTCAAAAAACTATAAAGGGAGGGAATACTTCCTGACTCATTCATTAAGACCAGTATTACTCTATCAAAACAATGCCCAAAATACAGACCCATAGATTAATAGTCCTTATAGATATACATGCCAAAATAACCAACCAAAATATTTGTAAACCAAATCCAACTGTATAATAAAAACATTATACTTCATCACTTGGTGGGGTTTGGCTTAGGAATGTTAAATTGGCTCAATATTTTAAAAATAAACCAATATAGTATATAAATTAATAGAATGACAGAAAAAACACAGAATTATCTAAACTGTCATAGGAAGAGTTTGATGAAGCTAAACATGCTTTTTATGATAGAAATATTCAACAAGCTAGGAATACAAAGAAACTTCTTCAACATGATTAAAGCCATATAGGAAAAACATACAGATAATATTAAACTCAAAGTTGAAAAATTGGGGAGGGGGCTTGAGACATGGATTATCAGTTAAGGCATTTGCCTGTGAAGCCTAAGGACACATGTTCAATTCCCCAGTTCCCATGTAAGCTAGATGCACAAGGTAATACACATGTCAGGAGTTCTTCTGCATTAGCTAGAGGCCCTGGTGCACCCATTCTCCCTATACCTGCCTCTTTCTCCCTCTCTTTCTCTCTTTCTCTCTTTCTCTCTCTCAAGTAGATAAATAAATAAAATATAAAAAGTTTAAAAAATTGAGAGCTTCCTCCCCAAATCAAGAACAAAATAAGAACGCCCACCTATTTACTTCTTTAGAAAATTGTACTAGAAGTTCTAGAACAGTTAGGCAAAATAGAAATACCTCATATCAAAATTGGAAATAAAAAGTAAAATGTCCTCTATTTTCAGATGACAAGAGCTCATATGTTGAGCACCATTTTTAACATCCACAAAACAAATATTAGAGGTAATGGGCAACTTTAGAAAAGTCACATCATGTAACATCAAATATACAAATATCAGTTATCACTCTGTATGTTAGTAACGAACAACCTTAAAAGTAAATTAAGAAACAATTTAGTTCACAACAACATCACAATAAAATATTAGCTATGAATTTAGCCAGGAAAGCATAAGATTTAACATACTGGAAACTATAAAACACTGCTGAAAGTAATGAAACAATGCCCAAGTAGAAGAAGAGGTAGAATGTGATAGATTAAAGTACAGTATTAGTAAGATAGACATATTTCCCAAAGTTATTGATAGATTCAATGACATCAAAATAAAAAATACTATGCCTTTTAAATTATTTTTGTTTTTTCAAAATTTAATGTATTACATAATGTATTACATATACCACCATACCCTGTCTTATAACCCTCCCACTCTAACTGAAACCCTTCTTTTTCCCACCACCCACTAGTGGCCACCTCACCAAAGAGAATGACTCTCTCACAGAACCCATAAACTGCCATTAGCTCATCAGGAAGGAATGGGGCCTCATGAGCCTTTTCACCATCCATGGAGTACTTTTGACTGGCTCTATCTTGTGCAGGCCTTGAGCAGGTAACCACAGCTGCTGTAAATTTGTCAGTACAACAGTCATGTCATGTCCAGACGACAGAGCTCCCCAGCACTACTCCCCATACTCCAGCTCTTACTTACAATGTTCCCTTGGCCTTGGAGGGGGTGATATGACTATCTCACTTGGTGCTAACCACACTCAATAGTCACTTATTCTCAATAATCTGACTAATTTTGAGTCTTCCCAGTTGTCACTGCCAACTGCAAAAACAAATTCTCTGATCAAAGGTAAAAGCAGCAATGTTGATGGATACAACATATCTATTTAACCAAACAATAGTAGCACGTTTCCTCTTAGAACCTATGACTTCCCTAGCCATAGACTTTTAACTAGATTTTTAGTATCAGGCATGAAATATGACCAGTGGAGCTTGCCACAAATCCAATCAGTGACTTTTTGGTAATCCCTATAACATTCATACCACTATTGCACCACTGGGCACATCTTGCCTGCTTGGTTGTTTGTGTAGCTCACAGGTCCATTGCTGAATAAGGTTATTGATGACTTTTCTCCTCCTGCAGCCTACATAGCAACTTTCAGCACTTAATAACTAGCCATCAGGGAGGAAGCTTCCAGCTCAGTTCCAATTTGATTTCTTATAATTTCTCAGTTTTATACAACCTAAGTATGTAGTATATTCAGAAATAGGTTCTTACCATATATTTCTGATGGGTAATCAAAAGCATTGGCAATAGCCTGTATTGTTTTAGGGGTAGCCTCCCTGACCAACAACTCACTGGGACACAACCCTGACACTGACACTTGGATTTTCTTACAATAACCCGTGGCTTCTAGCAGCAGCATTATCTACTTGTGCAGGGTACTTCTGTTCAAATTGTTTTTAAAAATTCTGGGAATATTGTGGAAGAGGGGGCAAAAAGATTGTAAGAGCCTCAGGGTTGGTGTGAATAGCCAAAGACACCATGTTTCCCCCATCCCTTCAGAGACTGACTGAGGCCCTTGGTATCCACAGTGAATACCAATAACCCATCAATGAACCTCAGAATTGAGGTAAGGAAGAGGGAGTATATATATATATATATATATATATATATATATATATATATATATATATGCAACCTACTTATTAAAAAATCAATAAGTTAAAAGAAGAAAATACTAGGTAATAAATTATTTTCAAGAGGCAAACTAACTGTACCTTGATGCAAGTTCCTCGTAATAGAAGATAAAAATGATGACATCAAATTAAAAGAGAGAATAATGGAGAGAGGGAGGGAATATGATGGAGACTAGAGTTCTAAAGGAGAATGGAGGAGGGGAGGGAAATATGCGTTTTTGTATGTAAGTATAGAAGTTGTCAATAAAAAAATTTTTTTAAGAAAAAAAATTTAAAAAAAAAAAGCAATGGGGGAAGAAATTAAAAAATATATACAAATAAATAGGTACAAAGCCAAAAACTTATATTTTCAATTATCTAACAAAAAAGTAGGTATTCATAGAGCCTTTTCATACATCTTTAGTTTGTGTAAACATTCCTCCACCATCCCAACCCTATGACCACTTAAGCTGTTCCATTCCCACTATTTCACCCCTCTACTTTTATAAAACATGTGTTCTACTGTCACCGCCATTTAAGCCCTCCCAGCTTCCTGCACCTCAAGGCCCATTTGTAGTTTTCTGGCCTCTACTGACTCTTACTTCAATTTACATACAAATCTAAAAATTCAAAGCTAGGATGCACATATGAGAGAAAACATGCAGCATTTGTTTTTCTGAGCCTGGGTTTCCTCATTATGATGTTTTCCAGATCCCTAGTGACTTTTTTTTTGAATAGATGGAGATCCTTATCTTTAAATTTGTATAGAATTTAGAGAAAGAAAATAACCAAAAACCATTGTTAGAAAAATAGACAAATGCTGGAGGATTCACATTCCTTAATTTCAATACTTAATGGAAAGCTGTAGAAATCAAAGGAATTTGGAACTGGCATGAAGTTAGGTATATATACCAGAGGAATAGAATCAAAGATACAGAAATAAAACAATATGTCTATGGTCAATTTGCTTTTGACAAGATGCCAAGATCATTCAATAGGGAAATAATAGTCTTTTTAACTATTAATTCTAGGACAAATATTATCCACATGAACAAAAAAAAAATGAAATTGATGCTTGCTTTGGCTGCACATATACTAAAATTGGAATGATACAGAGAAGATTAGCATGGCCCCTGTACAAGGATGACACACAAATTTATGAAGTGTTCCATATTCTTCTATGACCTCACAGTGCCTAGAAATACCTTCACAAGACCCTCATAATAGGAGAAAAAGATGATGACATCAAATTAAAAGAGAGACTGATGGAGAGAGGGAGGGGATATGATGGAGAGTGGAGTTCTGGAGGGGAATGGTGGGAAGGGAGGGAATTATTATGGTTTATTTTTTGTAAGCATAGAAGTTGTCAATAATAAATAAATAAATAAATAAATAAATAAATAAATAAATAAAGTAAAAATGAAATTGGGACTGGGAGATGGCTTGGTTCATAAAGTACTTGCTGTGCAAGCATGAGGAGCTGAGTTCTGATCCCCAGCAGTGTAGTGTTATGCACCTATAACCCCAGTGCTGTGGAAGTAGAGACACATAATCCCCTATTATGCTCACAATTTCTCAGCTACACAAAACTGAGAAATCAGTGAGCTCCAGCTTGAGTGAGAGTGACCCTGCAGAGACTAACTAAGGCCAAAATTATGATGGAAATTGATTGAGGAGACACTGGACATTGACCTTGGGCCTCTAAACATGTACAGATGTACATGGTCCCTATATATACACACCATGCACACACACCATACTTACCCATGCAAAACAAAAAAGAAAAAAAGGTGAGACCCATATCTCAGGCTATTAACAAAACAACAACTGTAGGGGTAAACTTTCATGACATATTATTTATCATTCCATTATTGTTATTAAATTTATTTAATTATGCCATGGTTTCTTTAAAATGACACCAAAAGTACAACTCCATCAAAACTAAATATATTTTCTATCAGAGGACACTACCAAGAAAATAAAAAGACAGGCCCCTGTATTCAGGTGTTCTCTCTAAGTACCTGATGCAGGTTCGACCTCAATCTTCTCCTGTTTCTCTCTCTCACTCCCTCTTCTTTCTCATCTCTCTTTCTCTTTCATATTACCTATATATATCTTCCTTCTTTTCCCTGGGCACTGACCTGTAACTCCCAGTACCAGCATGTGGTTAACATCCACAATGAGCTATTGGTCAGAAAGACCTACAAGGTTTCCCAAAAGAAGACAGATTTCTGTCAGAGTACTTGATGACCCACCAAAGGTTATTGGTAAGACCCTACTGCTGAAGACACCATATGCTTTTGGGACAGAACATGGAGAGACCTGGCTGGAATCTGGAAGAGAGTCAGTCTCCAGACAGTTAGCTTGTCTAGTGCCAGCAGGTGCTACATGAGTGACTGGGGGAAAATGACCAATATCTGTCTAAGCAACTTGTGGTCTAAGCTACTCAGCAGCAATCAATCAGAAGTGATTCTCACACAAGTGCAATAGTGACACATAGCCATGGTGGGTTACCAACCGCTCTTGATTTGGCTAACGGATCAGTGGAATGCAACCCATACCTGGAATGGGGAAGCAAGTCAGAACCATATCTAAAAACAAGCCCACTCTCCAATATCAAGTTCACACCAATAGTGGGATACAAGAGTATCTACACCTATTAAATTCTCTCTATGGGCTGGAGAGATGGCTTAGCATTTAAGGCACATGCCTGTGAAGCCTAAGGACCCAGGTGCGATTCTCCAGGTCCCGCATAAGCCAGATGCACATGGTGGCACATGAATCTGGAGTTTGTTTATAGTGGCTAGAGGCCCTGGTGTGCCCATTGTCACTTTCTCTCTCTCTCTCTCTCTCTCTCTCTCTCTGTCTCAAATTAACTAACTAAATTAATTAATTAATTCTCTCTAAAATAATAATGGTTATCTATGTATCTTGCACTGACCTCATTCTTCGTTAGAGAATTTGCTTCTCTTTTTCAGATGGATGCAGAACCTGAGGACAGAATCAGCCAGTTGTGCCTCACCAGGACACCAGCTGAAGCCAGTTATTGGGGAAATAAGCAAGAGTGCTGCTTTCTCAGTGAAACTGGTACCAGCACAAGGGGAAAGGAGATAGACTCAAAGAACATTCAACTCCTACCAAACCAGACATCCAGAGATACAGAGACTAACATGACTTCGTCACTGAAATTGACCTAAAATGAACCCAATATGGCTCAGGGAAATTTGTGGAAGAGGGGGTGGAACGATTGTTAGAGCCATAAGTTGGGTCATTATGCACAGAGATATTTCTTCTCCCCCTAACTGATGGCTACCCCCATAAGGGAAGAAGACATTACCCATGGGGGGAGGACAGGGAAAAGGCTAATAATGGTACCATTATGGCTGTATACACACTATATACATAACTAATAAAAAAACAAAAATAAAAAATTGAAAGTTGTAAAAAAAGAAAAGAAAAAAACAATCTACAGAATTAGTGAAAATATTTGAAATTTATATGTTGGTAAAGGGTCCATCCAAAATAAAGAACATTCACAATGTAACAACAAAAGGACAAACAACTGATTAGTCTTTCAGTTGTCAATGAACTTGAATCAACATGTCTCCAAAGAAAATATTCAACTGCCGATAAAGACAAGAAAAGAATTTCATCAAAACCCCAAGGAAGATAGTAACAGTATGGCTGTAATCTGGAAAATGGAGAACAAGTGTTGACAAGTGGGGGGAAAAGTAGAACTGTACATTGCTAGCAGGGATGTCAAATGGTGCAGCTTCTATCAAAAAGTTTGGTGGTACCTCAAAACAGTTAAACAGTGATCATAGAGCCACACAATTCCTTTCATATGGCTATTATTAAAGGAACTGAAGACAACTATTAAAACAAATATTTGTGGACAAATTTTCATTGGTGCATTATCAATAATAGCTAAAAGGTAAAGACAATTCACCTTATGAATAGAATGAAAAGGAATGCTAAGGCTAATATTCAGTGGTAGAACTCTTTTCTAGCATGTTCAAGGACTTAGGTTCAAAAACCTTAATTTAAAAAATGTGATAGAGCCACACAATGAAATATTATTTGGTAATGAAAATGAGTGAAATAATAATACACACAATCACGTGGATAAACCTTGGAATTATATTAAGTAGTAAAGAACCCAGAATCAAAGGTCACACATTCTATCACTCCATTTGTATAAAATATTTAGAAATGTTGAATTTATTCAAACAGAAAATGTATCACTTGTTGATTGTTGTTAATAGCTTGAGGAAGAAGGAATGTGGAGTGACTAATGGATTTAAGATTTCTTGGAGAGATGATGTGTTTTGAAACTAGACAGAACTGAAGGTGGTACAATATTGTGAATATGCTAAATGCCACTGAGTTGTACAGTTGTCAAAGGGTTGGTTTTATATTATGTGAACCACCTCAAATTCAGAAAGGTAAAAGAAAATAAATTAATACTTCCTGAGCTACTGCTATATGTTAGGTTCTATGCTAGGCTCATTTATAAGCCAATTAAATTCACTAAATAATTCTGTGATTCATTATCCCAGTTTTAGAGTTAAGCAAACTATGGCTCATGTAATGTAATTTTCATAACTAGTAAAATGTGGATTTGGAACTCAAACTCCAGTGTGAATGACTTCTAAACCTCTATTGATAAGCCACTTTCCAGGAAACTGCCATAGCTAACCCCTTGCTGTCTGGTCCATAAGGACTTAAGTCATTATTCATAAAGCATGGCTCACTAACCAATCATCTCAACACATCCTCCAGAGAAAACTACTTACATTTTTGCACCAAGTCTTCACTGAAATGACACTAAAAACAAAATTTTGCTTCTTCACATCTAGCCTCCCCAGATTTTAAAATATCTTCCTGAAGAGACAGGGATTTCAGAAAGCCTTCATACCAAAGACTTATCAACTTATGTATCATTCATCCTTGAATTCTCTTTTCTAAAGGGATAGAGGCTCTCTTCCCACAACTGGGAAAAAAAAAAAAAAAAGACTTGCTAAGAGCAAGTTATTCCTGGGAGAGAGAACACATTGGTATTATGATTAGGAAAGATCATATCATTCCATGAGGGCAGATTTTTAATAAGCTACGAAGGGAGCATGCAGAGTGAGGATTACACTTCTATTCCTACATTTATTCAGAAGTTAGTAATAGAGCAGCAAGACTTTAGTAGTCTCTCTTGTCTCTATCACTGTCACTCTATCACTAACCTTCAAGGAAGATGCTACTCAGTGATATAATGGTCTTTAATGTTCTGTGATTCCATGATTCCAAATTTGCTCAGGGAAAATTCCACTTGCAAACCTATTAATGGTAAACATAGCAAAGTCCTTGGCTGATCTGTGAACTGTGTTCCTGTTTACACTTCTTTTGTTAGGATTAATCACTATTTAATTGAAGAACTGATGCCTTGATTACAGGGCTCCACTTCTAAGATTATGAACCTGTCCTTGAAAAGTAAAATATATTTTCAATTACAGTCATTCATGGCCCCAATTCAAGCAAAATTTTTACTTAAATAATTATCCTTGGCAAGAGGGTCATATCTTATGAATGTGCAAAATTGAATATGGTAATTGTTCCCCATGATGGTCATTACAACTGACATATTTCTATATATTTTCATGTTGTTGGGCTAAGTGTTACAAAACCAATGAAACTGATGCAGTCCTGGCATCCCAAAACATTGGTTTCTAAAGCATGAGCTAACTGGGCTGATTTAAGCAGACATTCCACACTTCCTCCTTCATTTCCCTTTGCTGAATTTCTCATCAGGATCCTACCACTCATGTTAGTGTTGTTTGACTTCCTGGGGCAGAGATAATGCTGAGTGTTAAAACACACTATCACACCAAGACATTTTTTCAACACTCCACAGTATTTTAAGAATCACCACTTCTTACACTCTGTTCCATTTCCTTTGCCTTGCCATTGTTGAGTATTTTTCTAACAGGCAGGTGATTAGGAATTGCTTCCTTGAAAACAAATATCTCCTTTAAATCATTCAATTTGTTACAGCCTTTATGATGTGCTGGTAATTTTCATGCTGTGCACATTGTTAAGGTACACATGTCAGGTATAGAGAAGTCGCAGGAAGTTTGATATAGGGTTATAGTAATTAGCAAGGCAAAGAGCTATCTCTCTAAAACAGAATCTTAGTGGGAAAAGTTGTTGTTTGGGGACAGGTAAGAAATAGAAAAGAAATCCAGATTGGATTCAATTCAGAAATTGGTTATCTATGAAAATGAGCAACCCTTTTTGCTTAGGGAAACAAAGACCATTAGTTTCTGGGTATATTAAAGGCTGGAACTACTCCTTATAGATTTTTGCTATAATTAATATCCTAGTCACAGGGTGTATTTGGCAATATGTAGATATTAATGTGGTAAACTCTGCCACTTGTCAAAATATTGACTTACAAACTTCTCTGTATGCTGTTTTCTCACAGAAAGCCAGATTTTCAGATCCATGTAATATAATGTCTGTACATACCACATGGGTAAAACTGAGGTAAAATATGATCTTTAAAATGTGACACTACCTTACATGACAGTATTTGTCTATGTGAAGGTGATTCTTCCTCTAAAGGAACTTTTAGTTACATTGAGAGACCTTTTTGTTTGTCACAAAGGGGGTCAGTTTGCAACTGGAAGTGCATAGATAATGCACAAGGTTGCTGCTAAATATCTAAAAATTCCCAACACAGCCCCACAACAAGGAATCATCAGACCCAAAAATGTGAGTAAAGATGAGACCAAATGCACTTGTTTTAAAAGATGGGAAACCCACTCTGCATTCCTCATGATCATCTCTCTTCATCTATGATACTACACTAATTTCTGATCTACATATGCCATTCACTACATTAGCAAAATTTGTAAGAATGGAGGGCACCTGAATTGTTAAGTCTAAGCTGCATTTTGACTGTTACATCTGCTATGGTATTTTAATAGGCATAGAAGGTAGGTAGATGTGGGCTCAAATTATTCAGATACTTGTTTCCATTTTGGTTTTTGAATATGTTATTTTTATTTATTTATTTGAGAGTGAGAGAGAGGCAGATAGAGAGAGAAAAAAAATGAGTGCACCACAGCCTCTAGCCACTACAAATGAACTCTTGATGCATGTGTCACTTCATGCATCTGGCTTTATGTGAGTACTGGGGAATCAAACCTGGGTCCTTAGGCTTCACAGGCAAGTGTCTTAACTGCTAAGCCATCTCTACAGCCCCCATTTTCATTTTGAACCTCCTTTGCAGATATAGCCTCTTGTAGGAAACTACCCTGGTAGAGTTCAGACAAGAGCACAGTTTCAGCTACAAGTGGGAACATGAATGATCATCACATCTATAGGAAGGTGAGCCACACAGCACCAAAGCTGAAAAGTAATCCAGGCACGCTTGGGCCCCAGCCTAAGTCAGATATTTATCCTAAAAGACCCATTAACAGGTTTTCCTAGATCACATGTTGTATGATGCTTTGAACTTTAAAACGGTTTTCCTTTGTGCATCATTGATCTGTAGAGGTTAGAATTAGAGAATTGTGCAAGAGCAGGGCAGCACATGTTCAGATCAAGGAATTTTGGCCTTATCCACAATCCACTGAGAACACACCCAAATTAATAAGTATATGTAGTTCATATGTATTAAAAACAAATGGGGTTGTAAAGGTAGCTCAGTTGGTAGAGTGTTTTGGCTAGCATGCATGAAGCTGTAGGTTCAAACTCCAGCACAGGAGAGCAAGCACACACACCCTGGTGGCACACTTTCCTGTAATCCCAGAGCTCTGGAGATACAGAAAAGGAGGACCAGAAGTTCAAGATCATCTTCTGCTACATAGTGAGTTTGTTTAAGGCTAGCCTGGGCTACACAAGACCCTGCTTCAAAAACAAAAAGAAGAGACAATCAAACTCACAAGAACAGAGCTTTCCTTCTCTGTAAGCTCTACTACTAGTTGCATCCTGGGCTTGGGGTAGATTGTCCTGGAAAATTAAGACACCCCCAAAGTCTTGTTCACAGCCAGCATATACTACTTCCCCCTCATATCAAACATAGATCCGTCTTGTGTGGGAGGCTGTATGTAAGATTTGGTTGGATCACAGTAAAACTGTCTTTGAATTGAATCAGAGAAAGGCATAAGGTTCTCAGAATCAGATGATCTTTTTAAAGTACCCCCAGGGCAGAATTTAGAAACTTTCTGCAGTGTTTACATAGTATGGAGGGGGACATTCTTCCTTCACCTGTGCCCTGCCTCTCCTCTAGGTTTTTAATCCTCCAAGGTAATACTTTCTTAAATGCCTTCCTTCCATCCAAAGGCTTAATATTCCATAATTTTGCACCAACTTGGAGGTGGGGGAATCAAAGTACAATAGGAAATCTGTCATGTCTTGCTTGGTGCCCCTCAGGTTGGCCCAGAAGGAAAGATGCTAAGAATCCTACCAAACCTAACCAATGCCGACTTTGGAGAAACAGCAATGGAAACATAGCTATTTAGGCAGGGGAGACAGTTCTGGCTTTTTCTGAAGCTCTACTCAGGCTCGCAGTGTGTGCTCCAGGCAACTCCTGGAAGTACAGCTGAGCTCTCTTAGAGCTCGGGATCCTTCTGAGACTTGGTAGGGGAAAGGAGTGAGGGAAGCGTGGGGTACCAGCCTGACATCCAGGAAATCAGATTCTGGCATTCTTTTTTTCTGGAGAGAGCTCGTAAGAGAGACAAAGCCGAGATTTGGGGCTGTGTGCTGGGGCCATGAGATGCTGCCAGCTAGCGGACCTAAACGCCGGCAGCCTGCAGGTACAACTCTCTGGCTTATGGTGGGGGTGGGGCCCTTCACCGGGTTCCAGGAGGGTTCCAGTTGCTTAGTCTCCTGCTAGCTGCGGAAGTGGTTAAAAGGTGACTGGAGGGGGAGCGAGCAGAGAGGCGCATCAAGTGACAAGAAGGCGCAAAGATCAATCTCCCCAGTGCCCAGTGACACCACCCTTTCCCACATTGCCCTCTTCAAACACAGCGGACCAAACTAAGCAACTTAGCCCCTTTTCCTTCAATAAGACTATGATATCCAGCTTAGCTCTAGACTAGATCTTTGGTGATCGACCTTTGGGGTGAGAGGGGCATCCATGGGAGTATTGGGTTGCGCTCCGGGGCTGCTGCGTGGACTGGGTTAAACTGGACCTGGTAGGGATAGAAGCCAGCTCTAGGCGACCCCGTGTCAGCCCCTGATAACTCTCAGCCCCCTGTTACCCTGTCCTGCTGGGCTCACAGCAGCACTCTAGCCAGATCAACTCTCCTTCCTCCAGGATGACCCAGGGCTGCTGACTTCATCCAGGCACCGCCATCCCCGAGCTCGAGTTGAGATGGGTGGGAAGGGGTCACTGCCAAAATCAGGGGACCCTTAGGCCAAAGGGTAAAGGGAAATTCTGCAAGCTAAGAGCCCCCGAGGGGCTTCTGTTCCTTCAACCCGCACCCGCGCTCAGCCTCCCTCTGCCCCTCCGGTAGTTGCCACCACCCAGGGGAGGGGGAGGCCTGGAGAAGAAAACGAACGAAACAGAAAATTCCGTACCGAGGGGGGAAGAGATGAGACGGTGGGACGGGGCAGCGGGGGCTGACTTGGGGCTGCGGCTGCAGCTGCGGCTTCCTTCCACCCCTGGCCGCCGAGCTCCAGAGAAAGCAGGAGCTGCTGCCCCTGCAGGCTGCCCCGTCCTCCCTCTTTCCCTCCCCCTTTCCCGCCTCCCCCGCCCCGCCCGCCCCTGCCGCGAGCCCGGAGAGAGAGGAGGCTTCGGCCGGGCTGGGGGAGGTGAGAGGTGCTTTCTCCAACCACTGCTCACTCACCCACTGCCTCTCCCCCAATCTCTCTCTCTCTCTCTCTCTCTCTCTCTCTCTCTCTCTCTCTCACACACACACACACACACACACACACACACACCACAACCGAGACGGGTTCTTCGCAGCTCTCAGTCACCCCAAAGGGAGGGAGAAAGACGAGGAGCCGAGGAAAGCCTGGAGCAGAAGGGAAAAGAAGAAGAACCCAGGGTTGGAAATTTTTGGATCTAGGGGTGGGGAGGAGAAAGGGAGCGCGCCTCCTGGATTTTCCCCTCCCCACCCCTCTTTGCTTTTCTCTTCCTTAGCTGTATAGCATTTTCCAGAGAGCAGCAGCAGAAGGGGGACAGAAACCTTTAGTGTAGAAAAGGGATTTGGCAGGATGGCCAGGGTTCCCCCCAGCCTCGACCTAGCAGCTGCAGCTTGAGGGTGTGTGTAAGAGTGTGAATGTGGTTCCCTCCCCCTTCTCGTTTTTTACACCCCGGTGTCAGCTATCCCTGTCAATTTCCTGGTGTCCGTTTCGTCCCTTGCTCTTACTGTGTGTGGCTGGCTTCGTGAAGGGAGTGCGTGCGCTTGAAAGGGCTCAGGTTGGGTCAGGAAGCCCAGGGAGCCCAGAGATGAGAGTGAGAGCAGGGCAGGGGCACCTTTAGAGCAAAGAGTTTGGGGCACCGGCAAAGGCGAAAGGTGAGGAGGTCCAACCAGTCACAAGGAAGTTTGGAAATCACTGAAGAGCAAAGGCAGAAGCCCTGGTAGGAGCCAGTCCTTGCACCCCTTTCTGCACCCTCCCCCTTTTCTCTGTGCTCAACTGCTCACCCACTAGACAGCTTTAAGGCCGTGGACTGTCCCAGGCGGTTGCTGTTTGTGCACCGCGGACGACGAGTCCAGTAAGGCTGGACCACGCGCCCAAGACCACGAACGCCAGAAAACACAAATCAGAAAAAAATAATAATAAACCTCGGACGTGGGTAAGTTGACAAGCGGCTGGTGCCCTCTGCTTTGTTGCTGAGGGGCCACGAAGTGCGGGTTGAATAAAGGTGGTGGACTGTTGTAAAGTGGGGAGGCGCTGGCTGGCTGTGGACTGGGGTGGTGGGGAGCAGAGGGAGGCCAGCAACAGATTGTTGTTTTGGGACACCTGGGAGAAAGATGTCCTGGAGGAGGAAGATTTAGGGAAAGTAGGACAAGATATTGTTGGCAACAGCCAAATGCATCTTTTTTTCCCCCCACCGTTGATATTCTCATGAGCTTTTTGTAACCCTGCCTGGACAGACTTATGTGATTTCCTTTGGTAGATGTTAAGCTCCCCAGAGAACCTGTTCCCAGGCTTCTTCAAAAATTAGTCTGGGATGGGTGTGGATTGAGTATACTGACTTTTTCAACAACAGTCCACTTCAATTGCAGAGAGCCAGGGAAGGCTGGTCCACGAGGGCTCAGGTAGCAGAACCTTCATTTACCTTTCTGGTTTTGTATCTTTGAAACATAGTAACTAGCCAGATTGGTTTGCCTGCCTTACTTAAAGGATCCTGGAACTGCAAATTGAGGGCATCAGTCATATTTCTGATCCAGAGTGGACACTTCCCTGAACCATATGCATTGAATGGATCATGTCCCAAATACGCAGGTTCTGAGCTCAATTCACTAATCCTGGTCTTTCTACTTAGTCTCTGAAAATGAGACTGGGAGAAGGGCTTTTAAAAAATATTTTGATGAGACAATGGCTATTTGCTCATTGCCAACCTGGGTTGTTTGGGCCACAGTCATGCACCTGGTAATACCCAAGTGTTTAGCAAGGTTATCACTCCCTTATGAAAAGACTGGAGCCAGGAAACCAGTCTGGAAGACAGAATCCCTGAACTTTACCTGAGTTTACTGTATGAGTAGGAGAGACACAGACTAATCAATAATGCTCCACTTAGAGACTGTGCGTATTTTCCCTGGCTTCAGTTGGGAAATAATTACTATGTGCACATGGCACCAGGACCCGCTTGTCTATTGCCATATAGATATCTTCATGGCATTTAGCAGGAATGAAATGTTTATATATCAGCATTCATAATTACCTAGTATTTGTTTCTTGGATTTTTGGTGTTCTACATAGATATAGCATGTTTCATTTCCCCCAAACTCTTAAAAAGCTGAGACTTAATGATGTCAAATAGTGTCTTTGGCTCAGGTTCTAAAATCTACTAAATTGATAGGAGTGGTAGTATTTTCACATAGTATCAAGTTGGTTTCAATGCAAATTTTTAGCCTAGGATAAAGGAAACAATAAATGTCTGTGAGACTGAAGGTAGAACTGAATGTCACTTGCAGTAAGTGTTTTGGTTCCAAGGAGGTGTTGTTTTCATAAACATAGGTAGGGAGGTAGATAGATCTATTTCTATATATCTGCAGATACATATCATGGTAGTTTTTCAAGGACTCCAGTTCACCCTATATAATCTGATAATGAGGGAGGGTTTGGCCTTATACTTACAGAGCATCCAGGGTCTTCTGGTGAACTTTCCGTTTGTTACTATGGTGTTGAGATATAATGAATTACCTCCTTTGAATTCAGCAACAGGGAGAAACAGATTCTGCATTAAGTGGAACTGTTTATGTTGCATCACACAATTTATTCTAATGCTCACTGCCTAGAGACAGAACAGAATAAGGATTATTCAAGTACAATCTGAAAAGGTGCCCATTCTCCTACTTTTTAAAAAAGGATATCACAAGCTAATATTTTCTTGAATAGGTTAAAATAGTAAAGGCAAGACTTCAGACAGGTAGAAAAGAACTGAGATCCTCATTTAGGGAAGAAATCAAAGAGGTGAAATGTAAGATGTATGTATCTGTTGTGTTCATGGTGGTATGAGTATCTGGCTGCTGAAGTGGTCCTGACCTGTGGATATTCAGTGGACCAGGCAGTAGGCAAGTACAAAGATTCAGATCTTATATAGACCTAGTTTCACTGACATTTCCCCTGGCTTTCATATATAGCTAAACAGAGCTTGGCCTGATCATATCTGCCATTTCTTCCATCTACAAAATGTGTAATCCTATGATTCTAGGCCCTCTAGATCTAGAAAGACAAGGATGGCACACAGAACCACAGTGCTTTATAGAACACTGGGCCAGGAAATTAGAGAAAGGAGAAACAACCATGTTTGAAACACATAGGGAGAAAACCATCCAGGTTTTTACTTTACTTCAGAATAGAAATAGTCCAGAAAATCACCTCAGATGGGAAGTCCCCTAAAATTGCATGAGATCTGACTTGTAAACACTGAGTAAACAGTGACTGAATTCTGTAGAACTAGGGAAGTGAGAACCCTTTAGTACATTTTCAGTGTTGTCATTTCATTTCACTTTCACATGTATTAAATTCCAATCCACAAGCCATTCAGGTGTTTAATTATCAAATGAATATTTCACATGTGTCATGCTACTTCCTGCCTGCCTGCTTCCAAATATTCTAATTTGTCTTTTTCTCTGGCTCCATCACTGAAGGAAAGGAACCAAAGCATTTCTGTCTGCTTTACTTCTGCAAAGATTTCTCTTCTCAGCTGAGTACACAGAGTCATTCAGATGCTTTCTGCTAGCTTGGAGGGAGAGAAAAGAAACAAGACCCCACTCCACAGAGTGCCCCATTCCACAAGATACCACCAACCTAATCTCATCCAGTCATTTTCAAGTTTGTTGGGGAAAGTATAGCAAAGTTTACAGCCTAGAGACAGAAATGATGTCCAATTCTAGGCAGAAGTGTCAGTTAATCAACCCGAGATCAGGGCTATAGTGAACTGAGCCCTCATTTTCAGAGTGCAGTTGCTGATAATCCAGAGCGCCATCCTTTCTAAAACTGAGGAAGCTTTTTATTCTGTCAATGGGTCCCTCAATTCCTTTGTCCATGAGACCAGCAGACCCATCCTGCCAGCAAGGAATGATTCCTGGATGACTCAGCTGTGGTCTCATAAACAAACATGTACATCATCCTTAACTGAATGAGAACAGATGATCTTAAAAAAATAATGAAAGTTGGTGGGGCTCAACAAAATTGCAGTTCACTGGGTCAAGGGAATTTTGTAAGTGTTAGAGGTTTGGTGTTCCTTCACACATTGTAAAGCTGGACCTTGGATTCTGGAACCCAGTGCAATTACCTAAGGTATTTTACTAAGCAAAATAAAAATGATGTTAACACAAAAGTAGGAGTTGTGTCAAGGCCTAACCCCCTCACTTCACCCATGGATAAATTGTGGCTTGGAAAGTAGAAATATTTTTCCTATATCACAAGACTAATTAGGGCAGAGCCAAAAACAGTCCTGCAAACTACCTTATATATTGACTTATTTTAATAAAGATCTCTGAAGATCCTTCCAAGAAAATGACTGGAATTTCAATCCAAAGTTGTGAAGATCACAACCCTCTATTGCTACCACATACTTAGTTACATGTAAATATTATTACCATGTCAAGTTTGTTTGTTTGCTTTAAGAAAGTGTCACTATGTAGAAAAGGCTGACCTTGAACTCTCAGTCCTCCTTCCTCAGCATCCCTAGTTCTAGGATTACAAGCATGTTTGCTATAATATCCAGCTGTTTGCCATATCACTGCCAGCAGCCCTTCAAACACACACACACACACACACACACACACACACACACACACGCTGGACATACATATAGTCCTATCTTGTTAGTGACGAAAACCTGGTGTATACCTACAGCTATCATTTTCAAGTGGAAGTCAGAATTCAATGTAGAGACTACACATCTGTGTTTATGGTCCAGCATGTACTACCAATAGCCTCTTCTTCTCCCTAGTAGTTTTAGAAAATGGAAGGAAGAATACATTGACTATGGCCTTTACCTTATACACTCAAACACAGATTCATAGCCTTTAGATACATTTACGTACACACGTTTCCTAAAATTTTAGAGCAATGGGAATGGAAAGGAGAGGGCAGGTAATTTTTATCCTGAAGTATTAGAAGGAAAAAATGGCAGGAAGTTGTTATTGGTCTTCATTCTTTACCCTTATTGTTTATTTCCATGAATTCCACCAAAATTTTTTTGAGGATTTGAGGAAACTGCCCAATGCAAATGTGCCCCCTATAGCTCAAGGCACTCCACTGGGCACAATGTGCAGTACTAATGTTGCAAACCATATCCACATATAGCATATCCTAGAATGGCATGTAAAATTTCCATATTATAGTAAAGACATCACAAAGTTAGGAAAGAGAGAACCCTCAGAAGCTATCCATAAAGGCAGAGTCTTAGGCCCTTCCCAAGACCTGCAGAATCAGCATCTGTTTTGAATGAGTATCTCCAATGGTTCATTTTCATATGAAAATCTGAGGCACGCTGTGTGAGAGATTACCTCACACCCCAAAATAAAAGCAGGTGAACATCATTTGAAATTAAACAGTTACCTACATGGGGATGTAGGAACAATTCATATGACTTATCATCACTTCAAAAGTGATTTTTCCATTTTCCTGTTATCCACAGTAAATTACCTTATATGTGTACAGAGCAATAGAATTTACTTTTTGATTCTATTTGCCAAGATGATCAAAGACCTTATTTCAGATCTTGGCCTTGACTACAAAGTGCTAACTATGAAAACATGCACAGGGTGATTTTCTTCTGAGTGTGATTCCTCATGTATAAAATGGGATTGATAATATTACCTACTTGTATCAGGTTGTTGATAAACAATAAATAGAAGATATTGTCATAATCCATATAATTTGAACAATAGATTTAAATTTCTAGGAAACTGGACACTGGATGTGATATCTTAGGACACCTAGCACATATTTCTTTTTTTTTTTTTACATTTTTTGACCCTCAAAATGGAAGAAAAAAATGATGACATCAAATTAAAAGAGAGACTAATGGAGAGAGGGAGGGGATATGATGGACATTAGAGTTCTAAAGTGGAATGGGGCAGGGGAGGGAAATATCATGTGTTTTTTGTATGTAAGTATAGAAGTTGTCAAGAAAAAAAAAATTAACAGAAAAAAAATTATTGACAACTTCTATACTTACAGACAATAAACCATGATATTTCCCTCCTCTCTCCCCATTCCCCTTCAGAATTCCACTCTCCATCATATCCCCTCCCTCTCTCCATTAGTCTCTATTTTATTTTTTTTAAATCTATTTCTTTACTTGCAAGCAGAGAGAGAAATAGAAGAGAGGCAGACAGAGAGAGAATGGGCACGCCAGGGCTTCTAGCCACTGCAAATGAACTCCAGATGCATGTGTCCCTTGTGTATCTGGCTTACATGCGTCCTGGAGAATCGAACCGGGATCCATTGGCTTCACAGGCAAATGCCTTAACCACTAAGCCATTTCTCCAGCCCCTAGTCTCTACTTTAATTTAATGTTAAAATCTTTTTCTCCTATTATGAGTGTCTTGTGTAGGTATTGCTAGGCAATACGAGGTCATGGATATCGAGGCCAATTGCTGTCTGCACAGTTGTATTGTAAGGAGTCATACCCTTCCTTTGGCTCTTACATTCTTTCCACCATCTCTCCCGCAATGGACCGTGAGCCTTGGAGGGTGTGACAGAGATGTTTCAGTGATGGACATTCCTCCATCCCTTCTTCTCAGCACTATGCTGCCTTTTGGGACATCCCAATGGTCATCACCATCTGAAAAGAGAAGCTTCTCTAACCAGAAGTGAGAGTGGCATTAATATGTGAATATGAACATTAAGTGTAGTGCTTTCAAGGCAGTTTGGTGGGAATAATATATACATTTAGCCAGACAAGAGCAGGCTTTATACTCCTAAGGTCCATGACCGCCCCTGCCATAGACTTTTGATTATTTTTTTTTCAGTACCAGGCATTTATTCCCTCCCATAGAGAGGACCTTCAGTCCAATTACGGAGCATCTGGTTTCCCCCAGAGCAGAAATGCCACTATTGCACCTGTTTGGTCATTCAGCCTGTCTGGCCAAACCTGAGGTTTCCAGTGTCCACTGTTTTCACACTGATAATTTCTGTCTCCCATATGGTTGCATGCAGTTCAGCTTTTTCCAGCTTTCAGTTGGCTATTCTATAGGGAGAAGGTTTTCTGCTCAGCACCAGCTTTATTTCTCAGTGACCTTGCCACTCAGGCAAGTGAGGTCTTCAGCAATGGGGTCTTACCATCTGTTTCTCATGGGAAACAAAGGGCCTTGGCAATAGCCTGTAATGTTTTGGAGGCTACAGGGACCTCCCTGGCCAACAACTCATTGGGAGGTATCTCATCCCGGGCACTGAAAATTTTCTAGTAACAATCTATGGCTTCTGGATGCACTATTATTCAAAAAAGTAGGTTTGCATAAGTCTTATTCAGAATATCTTGAATTTTGATTGACCCTCCCGCCACCCTTCTTTTACACATTCTCTTCCCCTGGCCTCACTTAGGCCTTTCCCTTGACTATAATCTGTTCTTCTATTTCATATATATATATATATATATATATATATATATATATATATATATATATATATATACATACATACATACATATATCTAGCACCTATTTCTAATTGATATGAATCACATTGAGCTTTGCATCATGGATGGAATGCTCAGAACAACATACAATACTGAAAGATACTTGAACATAATGAAGGAACCCAAACAAAATAACATTTAGAAAAATATATAGGTGTCCCTGATGAAATATACCTTATGGAACAAGACTGAAGCCAGATGTGACCCTGTTCAGTGAAGCATGTCTCAAAATTACTAAATCAATAGTGAGGCTATTTTGTGTATTTCCATGCATGTTTATCATGGAAACATGTGTAAATACTGATCCATATACATATCAAATAACTCAAGTATTAAATAGTATAACTGCATTATTAGCTTGATAATCTGTAAAATGGGCAAATGATTATCCTTACCTCATAAACATGGAAAATGATTTTGGCAAAATAAGTGATGTATATAAACAAATATCCATTGTTGATTTTATTTTATATATAATTATAACAGGATATACTCTGATATCCCCTCGCCCTGGTTCCTGTTACCCTGAGGGGCTTTCTAGGTGGAGTTATGTTATTCACTATGGGATCATGAAGACTTCAGTCATTCCCTGTGGGGTATCAGGGGACCATGCCTCAGGGTATTCCTACCCCTCTGTTGCTCTTACAGTCTTTCTGCCCCCCTCTTCCACCATGTTCTCTGAGTTATCTGATTTAGTGCAATTTTTTTTTAATCTGACCCAATGACTCTGTGTTAGATCCCACTAAGAGGGCAAAATATTATATATAAATCTCCAGCTAAACTGCAGTGACTTTTTTCTCCAAAAAGTAATAATTTGTCATTAAGTGGAAAATAATTTGCCTTACCAATACATTTCACAATGGCCAGCTCAACAACAGTTAATACCTACACAATATTTAGTTACTTGCCACTTCCCATGCACAGTCTCACAACAACCTTGCGAAATAAGTACATTATTATATCTCTTTAAAACTTGAAACAGGGGCTGAAGCTCAAAAGCAACAAA
The DNA here is from genome assembly GCA_036365145.1 of Orientallactaga sibirica. Taxonomy (NCBI): domain Eukaryota; kingdom Metazoa; phylum Chordata; class Mammalia; order Rodentia; family Dipodidae; genus Orientallactaga; species Orientallactaga sibirica. Next base: position 8,422,393 of record JAEOAD010000057.1, read on the forward strand.
GTAATTTCCTCATTTTATAGCCTAATGGCTTAGATACCTACTATGTCTATCACTATTTGACAGATGAAAAATATGTAGTGACTTCTACCTCATCCTAAGTCCTATCTGTTCAGTTTTCTCACCTGTAAAAAGAAAAGATAAGTATATTTATTAATTCCAATAAATCACTAAGCACTAGATTTTGTAAAGGCTTCTTGATTGTCATCTACAATCTTCACAGATTATAAAGACATGGGAGCAGACATCAGAATCTCTAAGTGATGGTGTTTGGTGTGTGTGCATGATTTTCAGTTTCTATTGCAATTATGGTTGCCCAACATGTGTTAATTTTTTCAAGAGGATCAGATTAGTATGGCATCAGTAAGCTTAGACAACGTTGATAGCTAATTTCTACAATTTCTGTGACTATTTAAGAAAAACAATATCATGTTTTATCATTGAACATTTTTGTATTAATTTTCTATTGCTGCTATTATTATGAGGTATATTATTATTATTAATTATTCCCTTACTAACTATACCGAGTATTAATTTAAAACAATGAAAATTTTTTAAGGGATGAAAGAAAGAGTAAGGGAAGGATAAAGAAAGAATATTTTGTATTTCAAACAAAATGTTTGAAATATAGCTATTATAATAAAACCAAATTATTTGTGTGCTAATAAAAAATAAAATGTGTAAAAGAATTTTGAAATGTGGGTTTAGTATTGTTATTGTACAGTAAAACAGATGTCTATCTTAGGGATCACTGGGCTAAAATCAAGGCATCATCAGGACTACACTTCCTTCTGAAGTTCTAGAGGAAAATCATTTGCCTTGTTTATTCAGCATGTTGGCACAATTCACTTCCTTGACATGTACAACTGAAATCCAGAGAGCTTTGTTATTCATCAGTTGAAGTCTTTTCCTAACTAGTAAAGGCCACCCACATTCCTTAGTCTACAGCCTCATGCTTACAACATTAAAGTCAATATAAGGGTTTGGGGACATAGTTCAGTCTGTGAATTGTTTGCTACACAATGAGAATTTGAGTTTGGATTCCCAGCAACCATGTAAAATGTAGGTTTATAATCACATAACAGGGAAGGCAGAGATAGAAGGATTCCAAGGTCTTTCTTGCTGGCTAGTCTAGCTGAATCAGTGCACTCAAGGCAGAGTGAGAGAACTTGTCTTTTAAAAAAATAAGATACGTGGGCTGGAGAGATGGCTTAGGGGTTAAGGCTCTGGCCTCCTAAGCTTAAGAACACTGGGTCCAATCTCCAGCGGTTCTAATCTCCAGGTCCCACGTTTAGCCAGATGCAAAGTAATGCAAGGGCGCAATGCCGCACTTGACCACAAGGGGGCGCACACATCTGGATATCGTTCGCAGCAGCTGAGACACTGCTGGTGTGCCCATCTCTGTCTCTCTCTCTCTCTCTCTCTGTGTGTGTGTGTGTCTCTGTCTCTCTCTCTGTCTCTCTCCAAAAAAAAAATAATAATAAAAAAGTAAGATACGTGGGCTGAGGAGATGCTCAATAGGTAAGAGCACTTACTTCACAAGCACACAAATTTGCCTTGAGTTTGAATCTGCATCACCCAAATAAACACTGGTGTGGCTGCACTTGCCTATAACTCCAGTCTCTTGGGTAGCAAAGATTGGAGAATTGCTGGTGCTTGAGAAAACAGCAGCCCTGAGTTCAGTGAGAGAATCCATTTTAAAGGAAACAAGGAAATGAGTGAAAAGAGGAAGACACGTGTTGGTTTCCTCTGGCATATTCATGAATGTTCAGGGAAAGTACAACTGAACACACATGTATATACACTACATACCACACAGTATACACACATGCATACACAAAACAATGAGGTGATGAGGGATTAAGTATGACACACCCATCTATCTCTGCTTTCCACATGCATACAAACCTGAGTACACACGCACAATAACACACATACAAATGTTCATATACACACAAAAGCCAGCCAGCAAGAGGCAGTTAAATATCTCTCACACTTTGAATATCTCATACCTCAACTTTACTTGCATCTGTCTCTATTTTCCTCTTCTGTTTTTTTTCTGTAATTTTCAATTTGATTTACAAATGGCATTTGTATAAAGCCATGAGGTAAATGTGATGTTTTGTTCATATATGCACTGGATAATGTTAAATTCAGGGTGATTAGTATATCTGCAACCTTAAACTGTTATTATATTCCTATGGAAAGTATATTCAAATTCATCTTTTCTAACTATTTTGAGATGCATAATGCTTTACTGCTTCATAAATTCCCTTTGTATGTTTCTGTTAACACTGGGACATTCCCCAACCCCTGAAAATCCAGGAGGATCCGCTCTATTTTAAAGTCAGCTAATTAGAAACTTAATGCCTAAAAAATTTCTCCTGCCATGTAACAACACATTCACAGATACTGGAAGTAAGGACAATGCCATCTTTCAGAGTCTACATACCGTCTACCACAATCTTCTATGTGCTAAGTGCTGTCAAAAGATCTTTACTATAGCCTACTTGGTAGACATTATTCCCATTTAACAGATGAGGACTAGGCAAGTTATATAATATGCCTACTTTTTCCACAGTTATTAAATAATGTAGGCATATTGGAAATACAGGTCACTTCCTCTAAATCATATATTTCCCCAAGTAGCCTACGTTATACTGTCTTCTCATTGTAAAAAAGCTGTTTGACTGTTATATTTGTTTTCTTTATTATTAGCTGGGTTTTCAGCAGTCTCCCTGTTATAGATAGTTTTATTTTTCATGGTTTTATATACCCATGACCCACTGAAGTCTAAAGTTATGAAATGAAATTTTTCATAAATTAATAATTCATAAATTTTAAATTTTGCGACATTCTGAGTATTTTGAATTCCTTACTGTCCTGATTCATACCATTAAGAAGTTGAATTAGCCTTCTGTTCAGAATAGCCACACATTATACATTACCCTCCAGTGACTTAGTGGCCATATCATTTATTAGATGGGTTTTCATGGTAACCCAGTGCTTGGGTTCAAGTAAAGGTTGCATATTGGCCTAAAACTACCACCCAATCTCTATTGGTATTCACCTCACTTTATTTCATCTCATAAGTGCTATATTATCTCACAACATCATGAAAAGAAAAGTGAGTAGAGTACAAGATATTTTTAGAGAAAGATGTTATAGACATAACTTGGATAAAATGATAGTATAGTCATTCTATTTTATTATCAGTTGTTAGTGTTAATCTCCCACTATACCCAATTTACAAGTTTAAAGGAATTTAAAGTTTAAAGTATAGGAAAAGCATAGTGTATAGGGCTGGAGATATGGCTTAGTGGTTAAGGCGCATGCCTGCAAAGCCTAAGGACCACGTTCAATTATCCAGGTCCTATGTAAGCCAGATGCACCTAGTGGCACATGCATCTGGAGTTCGTTTGCAGTGGCTAGAGGCCCTGATGTGCCCATTCTCATTCTCTCCCCCCCCTGTATTAAATAAATAAATAAATAAATAAATAAATAAATAAATAAATAAATATAGTGTATATAGGATTGCACTATTGACAGTTTCAGGGATCCACCAGAGGTCTTGGAATGTATCCTGTATGGATAAGGATGCTTATTAGTTACTTTTCTTATTGTTATAACCAAATACCTGACAAGAAGAAGCTTATGAGAAGAAATGTCTGCTTTGGCTCATGGTTTTAAGGGGATATAGTCCTTCACAGTGGGGAAGGCATCAAGGCTTTATGGCAGCAGGAGTGTGCAGCAGCTGATTCTATTATATTGGCAGTCAGGAGGTAAAGAGAAATGAATGCTGGTGCTCACCGGGCTTTCTCCATTTTACCTTTTGTTCAGTCTAGGCTTCTAGTTCATGGGATGGTGTGATCCGTGTTTAGGGTAGATCCTCAGTTAAATATCTTTGGAGACACATAAAGAGATGTGTCTTCCAGGTAGTGAACTTAACAATGAAAATTAACCCTTACAAGGAGGACTGCTAAATTATATTTTGTTTTCTTTTCTCTCCTTTCCCCCTTTTTTTACTATGTTGGGAACCTTGTGAATGTGAGACAAATGCTTTGCCATTGGGCTGTATCTCCAGTCCTTTCTCATCCTCATGTAAATTTTTGTATATGTAATTAATGTTCACGTTTCAAAACTAATGTGTATTCAATGAAAACCCTTGTCCTCACTGTATTTTCCATCTGTGTGATTGCCACCAACACTATCCTGGTTTAGTTTGTTTCCATCTAGAACTTCTGAAAGAAAATATAAACAACTATAAGTAGATAAATAGATATAAATATCTATGAATATATATAAATCTTTATGTCCTAAATAGCAGCTCAAATCCATTTTATTCTTTTATAGTATTTTCCCTGCAATACAATATGGAAGAAGTAAGTAACTAAGGGATAGATCATTCAGACCATCAGTTACCTGAGCAACTAGTGATTTTACCCAGTTTCTAAAATTCTTTATGTAATGGCCCAAGGTGATGACCTGAATAGCCGAAATATTATTTAATCCTGATGTATCGAGATCATTATTTATCCCCTCAATTTTATTTTTACCATTACAGAGTTCTAGAATTACAGAAATCACAAATGGGAGTTGGAATAAAGGAACAAAAAAAAAGAGGAAGAGAAGTATGAGGACAAGAATAAGGAGAAAGGAAAGGGGGAAGAAGGAGGAGGCGAGCAGAAAGTTCACAGTGCAGTGTGTAGAGAACACTCATAAAAAGTCATTCAATGTACTTTGGATATTCCTATAGAAATGATTGTGGTGGTTTGAATGCAAATATACGCCCCCCCCCATAGCCTCAGTTATGTTTTATTAAGATTTAGCTTCCTACTTGAGTCTCTAGTAGGTAGAACCCTGCTAGAGGTGTGTCACTGAGGGCAGATCTTGAGTCCAGACCGACTAAATGTGCCAAGAGCAAGTTTGACCTCTGGCTGTTTATGATTGCTGAGGTTGTGTTTTCTCTCTCTGTTATGGATATATGGAAGGGAAGGGATCCAGCTGTTATTTTTATTTATTTACTCATTAGAGACAGAGAAAGGGAGAGAGACGGGGAGAGAATGGGCACACCAAGGCCTCTAGCCACTGCAAATGAACTCCAGATGCATAAGCCACCATATACATCTGATGTACATGGGTACTGGGGAATAGAGCCTCAAACTGGGGTCCTTAGGATTCATAAGCAAGCACTTAACCACTAAGCCATTTCTCCAGCCCAGGGATCCAGCTTTTAATGCTATGATGGAACTTCCTCTGGAATCTATGAGCCTGAAATAAACCCTTTCTTTCCATAAGCTGCTTCTGGTTGTGTGTTTGTCCCAGCAACATAAAGGTAACTGTAACAATGATCACATTTATTATAACTAAGCCAAATACCTTGTTTGTAAGTAATCGTTAAAAAATGACACAGCTTTCTATTTATCTCACAAGACAACATGGAACTCTTACATAATTGTAAAGATTGAAACAGCCTATCATATACCCGGATAGCATCTTCCATAGTAATAGGCATCAAAATCAAGGTTAGAAAGTTTAGTTTAAACACAGACTTGAGTTAAGTGATAACAGCATCAATAAACCTGAGCTAATTATATTCACCATCCCTACTGTTGAGTGTTTAGTTGTAACTTTATAACCTCTTCTTGTGTACATGTCATTAGATTGCAATGTACACTTGCCTTCCACTAGCACAAAGCATTATCATGCTATACCATTTTTGTGCCTGTTCTTTAACTCAATGTTTTTCAAGCTATTTACAATGATTTTTTAAAAGAATTGTGAAATCAGCTTAGTGGTCACTAACAAGTATTTTAAATGAAGTAGAAAAAAAAAGAGAAAAATCTGAGTCCCATGTCTTGGAGAAAGCATTGTTTCATGGATCTAGTGATGTCTCAGTAAAGTGCTTTCCATACAAGAATGAGGGCCTGTGTACATATCCCCAGCACCCACATAATAATCATGCATGGAAGCATGCATTTGCAATCTTGGCACTGGGGAGGCAGAGACAAGAGAGGTTTATTGGCCAGCTAGTCTAGCTCAATCGGTGAGTTCCAGGTTCAGTGAAAGATCCTGTCACAAAAAAAGAAGACAAGAATAAGCAGTATGTCACAAAACCTTTTTTTAAGAAATGTATTGTATGAATGTGTGTGCTTAAGCACATGCACAAGTTTGAGTGTAAAATATTTTCTTTCACTGTCAGTTATTGTCAAAAAAGCTTAATAAAGTTTGGCATGGTGGCTCACACCTTTAATCACAGCATTTGGTAGGCAGAGGTAGGTGGATCTCCCTGTGAATTCAAGGCCAGCCTTGGACTATGGAGTGAGTTCCAGGTCTTCTGGGCTTGAGTGAGACCCTACCTCAAAGGAAGAGCTTAATCAAATGCTTCGAACCACTAACCATATGTCATAAGTATTATAAAATCCTTATAAAGAAATGAATCCTGGGCTGGAGAGATGGCTTAGTGATTAAGCGCTTGCCTGTGAAGCCTAAGGACCCCTGTTCGAGGCTCAATTCCCCAGTGCCCACGTAAGCCAGATGCACAAGTTGAAGCATGCATCTGGAGTTCGTTTGCAGTGGCTGGAGGCCCTGGTGCACCCATTCCCTCTCTCTCTCTCTCTCTCTCTCTCTCATTCTCTATGTCTCTCTCTCTCTCTGCCTATTTCTCTACCTGTTGCTAATAAATAAAAATAAAAACAAAACAAAAAAAGAGAAATGAATCCCTTCCTACATCTTTAAAACATGACCTTTCTGAAGATGTTTTTCTAAATACTAGGAGATACCATGCTATTCCTTGGCATTGTATTCCCTATTCTTGCAAATGTGGAAATGCCTAAAAAGCAGCAAACATGAAAGAAAAACTAATAACTACAATGGAACTGGGTATAATTTCTCTCTGTGATGTATGACCATCTGGAAATTTGCTCCATCTCAAGATTTGGATCTAAATGCCCAAGGTGTCATTTCCCTAACTGTGTTGAACATGGCTGGAAATTCTGTACTTTACATAAGATTTCACTTCAGAGTGACCAGCAATTTTTTTGTGTGTGTTTTACTGTGCTGTTAGCTTCAGTGGTTGTCTCCAAAAACTTCATAGATTAGAAACATTTAAGGTAATGTTGAACACAAAACAATGAAGAGAGATTTACAAGATAAAGATGGTAAGCCTAGAAAAAGATTAATAGAGTATTAATGGGTAAATAAATATTACCCTAAGATGTTGATTTGCAAAACAGAACACTTTCACATTAGTTGTAAGCAGCTACACCAGAGAGGATAAAAAATCATAAGGCTAGTAGAGAAAAAAAAGAGAAAGTATTAAGGAATGATTAAGCATTTCAATATTTCAAGTGATAATTCATTTCCTATTATCAATCAATTTAGACATATTCATTCAATGTGGACTAATGCATAGTAAGACACTTTATGAAGGGAAAACCTGTAATCCTCCTTTTCCCTCTAGGAGCTTAAAACTTGGTCAGATAAGGGGAGGAAACATGAAACAAAGTCCTGGTATGGCTGGGTCTAAGCCTTTCTTAGAAATATATACAGAAGGTTGGAGGGATAGTTTAGCACTTAAGGCACTTGCCTGCAAAGCCAAAGGACCCAGGTTCAATTCTCCAGGATCCACACAAGCCAGATGCACAAGGTGGTGCATGCATCTAGTGTTCATTCACAGTGGCTGAAGGCCTTGGAGTGCCCATTTTCTTCCTCTCTATCTGTCTCTCTCTCTCTCTCTCTCTCTCTCTCTCTCTCTCTCATAAATAAAATTAATTTAATATTTTTTAAAGAAATATATGTGGGTATCACTTCTCAGTCCTTTCGCTAAGATCAACTGTAGAAATATATACAGGTATACTTCCAGAAGATATAGTTAGAAAGTTGTGTGTGTGAAGATCTTAGAGCTTTATATGTCAACATATGGTTGTATTTAATTTAATAGGTGAAAAGGAGATATAAAAGTATTTTTAAAATATTTTTATTTATTCATTTGCAAGCAGAGAGAGATAGAGTGAAGAGAAACAGAGAGAATAGGCATGCCAGGGCTTCTAGCTACTGCAAAAGAACTCCAGATACATGCACTACTTTGTGTATCTGGGTTTACATGGGTGCTGGGGAATTGAACCAGGGTTGTTAGGCTCTGCAGATAATTATCTTAAGAGCCAAGCCATCTCACCAGCCCACAAAAGTATTTTGAGATAAGAGCTAAAGCAATTATAGCATTATTTATGGGTGAGTATTATAGAAACAGTGTGCAGAAAATCTTGAAGGGGAGGCAAACTTACCAGCTAGGAAGCAAACATATAAATCTAGGAAAAATGACTTTGATTGTGGTTAAATAGGGAATATGGGTCCAAACTCATCTAGCTAATCCTGGATTAACTTTCTCTATGAAAGAAAAACTAATAACTACAATGGAACTGGGTATAATTTCTCTCTGTGATGTATGACCATCTGGAAATTTGCTCCATCTCAAGATTTGGAAAACTATCTGAACATGGCTGTTGTACTTTACAGATTTCACTTCAGAGTGACAGCAATTTTTTTTTGTGTGTTTTACTGTGCTGGTTGGTGGTTGTCTCCAAAAACTTCATAGATTAGAAACATTTAAGGTAATGTTGAACACAAAACAATGAAGAGAGATTTACAAGATAAAGATGGTAAGCCTAGAAAAAGATTAATAGAGTATTAATGGGTAAATAAATATTACCCTAAGATGTTGATTTGCAAAACAGAACACTTTCACATTAGTTGTAAGCAGCTACACCAGAGAGGATAAAAAATCATAAGGCTAGTAGAGAAAAAAAAGAGAAAGTAAAAGGAATGCTAAAACTATCTATGTTGACAGACCACTATGAGGTTGGAGTGAGTTAGCATGTATAAAACACTCAACCCATTATCTGACCAAGTTGCCTGTTAAAGGTGTTATTGTTACATAGCACTGAAAATGCAAAGAATGGGGTATAAAAGACACTGTGAACTAATAGTAGATGGGTTGTGGTGAATGGTGGTGTATATGTAATGAACATAGTCAAAGATAACTGTAATTTTTATGTAACTAACAAAGGAATAGTGCCACAGAATGTTTGAAGTCAATGAGACATACTATTGAAAATGATCACCCAAAACTTTTGAAAGATGATATTGGTACTCACTGGAAGTTAGGAAATGAGAAGAAAATTTCTGAAGTCATAGACATCAGTAAACAAAATTTTACCTCTGAGAGTAACAAAAAATATTTTGAAGGAATCAAATAAGAAATGAAAAGAAAACAGATAATTTAGCATTAATAGCTCATGTTTACTGGAAGGAGAGGAGTCAAAGAAAGTGTGATTTTTATAGATGTTTGTGTTTTTATTATGTATTTGTGTACATATGTATATTTTTTGCATATTATATGTATAGCATGTGTGTATGTATGTATGTATGTATGTATGTGTCTTGGTGTGTGATGGACAGAAAACAACTTTGGGTGCTTCTCCTCTGTTTCTATCCTTCTGATACAGGGTCTCTCTTGCTACTGCAAGTGTCTAGATTATCCTGGATACAACTCCCATTGCAATAGATGCATTGGAATTACAGACATATTTGCTGCTTTGTGCCTAGCCTTACATTGGTATTGAAGGAGATAGAACACAGTTGGAAAGCTTGCAAGCAAACACCTTTAACAACTAAACCATCCTCACATCCCCAAGAGTGATTTTTAAAAGGGAAATTTGTGCAAGATGCTGTAGGGAATTCATAAGAACATGTCATGCTGTGCATTTAAATTACTTATAATCTATCTGATACAATGCAAATTACATATTTGTGATGGAATGCATTATCAAGTATGAAATATGTAATGATGACATTCAACTTGAAAATTTCGGTTTAAGAGATAACTTATTTTACTAACTAGAGATATTGGGAAGACTTCATTGGTGTTGCAGAAGTTGAATGATTGGTGACATTTTGAAATGTATCAGGGCTATGTTTCAGGTGAGCAGAATTGTGTGATCAAATGTGAGGAGTCAGAAACAGGCACATCAAGTTTACAGAAGAGAGAGCATACTGATCTGACAAAAGGGAAGAAAAGAATATAAGAAAAAAGAAGGGAAAATTTTCAAATCAACCACAAAGGTAATCTTAAAAGTCCCAACTGATGAAGACTGAAAATATTCAGTATCATTTTAGCTTTAAAGCTGAGTAAGTGTTTCATGTTTTATTTTCCTCCAATGAAACCAGACTCCCAGGCTTCTTAGTTAAGTGATTGAGTGAACAACACAGCGAAAAGAAAGATGAATGATTAATGGGGAAAAAAGCAAGTCAGGGTAAAGATCTATGAGGGTGAGAGAAGGACGTTGAGTCAGATTTGGGTCAAATTGAGGTCTAGATGCCAATGGTGCATCCATGTACAAATATTAAACAAAAAATTAAATGGGTGAGCTTAAACTCACAGTAGAAGGCTAAGCTGGACATACAGATGAGGGAGTAATAATCCCTATAAATAGAATTTAAATAGAATTATTATTAACAATGACAATAATAAAGTATTCATTAAGTCAATACTATCTTAAAGTATGGTTCATAAATAAATAAAAGTAATTTTTTTTTTGTTTTTCAAGTTTTTCGAGGTAGGTTCTCACTCTGGTCCAGGCTGACCTGAAATTCACTATGTAGTCTCAGGGTGGCCTCAAACTCATGATGATTCTCCTACCTCTGCCTCCCAAGTGCTGGGATAAAAGGCGTGTGCCACCAAGCCCAGTCAAAAGTAAAATATTAAAGGCATGGTTCTAAGAGTTTTTAGGAGAGTAAATAATTTAAATTTCAAAACACTTTTAGGAGTGAAATATTACTTTTATTATAAATAAATTAATTAATGAGTATTTTCAGTGTGTGTATGCATATGTATGTGCATGCCACAATGCATACATCAAGGTCAGAGAGCAACTTTCTGGTCAATTTCTGCTTTCCACATTCTTCGAGGCAGAATCTCATTGTTCACCATTCCCTTCACAAGCTTCTGACTCTTCTCAGTGGACTAGGATTAGAGAAGCCTGCGATAACTTCTGGAATTTATTTTATTTTATTTGTTTCTTCTGAGGCAGGTTCTCACTGGAGCCCAGACTGACCTGGAACTCACTCTATAGCCCCAGGCTAGCCTTCAATGAGCCACATACCTTAGCTTCCCAAATGCTGGAATTAAAGACACATGTACACTCAGCTCTTCTGGCTTGTACATGAGGTTTGTGGATCCAAACTAAGATACTCAGGGTTACTCATCAAGTGCCTTATACACTAAGCAATCTTCCTATCTCCCAAAATATTTTAATAAATTTATTTTTTTTGAATCAGAGTCTCACTATGTACCCCTGGGTGGCCTTAAACTTCGGATCCTCTTGAATCCACTGTCTAAGTGCTAGGATTACAGGCATGTCTGGTATGAATTTAATTGTGTATGGTGTGTATGTGTGCACATGTGCATGCAGATCCAGAGGTTAATGTTGGGTGTGTTCTTCAATCATGCTCTACATTATTTATCAAGGCTAGGTCTCTTACTGAACCAAGAGCTCAGTGATTCATCTTGCCCAGCTTGTCCAGCTAACCAACATGCTCTATGAATCCCCTATCTCCTCTTCCAAGCACTTGGATCCCAGGTAGTCCTCCCTGCCCAGTGTTTAATTCACATGGGTACTGGTCATCTGAATTCAGGTCCTCATGCTTTCACAGCAAGCACTTTACTGATTGTGTCATCTTCCCAGCCCCCACAAATGCTATTTTTTAAATTTTTTTATTATTTTATTATTTATTTTTTGAGAGTGACACAGAAAGAGACAGAGGGAGAGGGAGATAGATAGAGAATAGGCGTGCCAGCAGTCTTTCAGCTGCTGTGAACGAAATCCAGATGTGTGTGCCCCCTTGTGGGCAAGTGTGGCCTTGTGCCTTTGCGTCACTTTGCATCTGGCTAAACGTGGGACCTGGAGATTGGAACCGGGTTCTTAGGCTTAGCAGGCAGGAGCCTTAACCACTAAGCCATCTCTCCAGCCCTCAAATGCTATTTTTTTTATCCTTACATAGCAAAAGACTGAAAGAAACTGAGGCTCAGAGAAATGATGGACCCAAGGTCACAAATATGGAGCAAAATTTCAAAGGCATGTACAACTCCATAGCCTGTGCTCTCAGTGACTACATTGACAGTAGGTGTTAGGCATGCAAACAGAATCATTCTAGCAGAACAGAGTAAAAAGGAAAACAGGTCAAGTTCTGATCCTTGGACATATCAACATTTGATAGGCAGGTGGGAGAAAAGAAATGTTAAGAACAGAATGAATAATCATAGAAGTAGAATGAAAACTAGAAGTGAGTGGTGACTTCAAAATCATGATAAGGGAATGTCCCCCAAAAGAGATATATCATCAGCATTTATTTTTATCAAAGCTTTAGCCATTGGATTTGACAGTTGTAGTGAACTATATAGTCATTAAAGCAGAGGCCAGCCAACCACAACCAATGGGTAAAATTAAACCCAGAACTATTTTTGTAAAGCTTGCAAGTGGAAATAGTCTTTACATTTTTAAGTGCTTGAAAAAAATATGACCAAGAATATATTTCATTATGTGAAATTTCAGTGTCTGAAAATAAAGTTTTATTGGAACAGAATCACTCTCATTTATTTATGTATTGTATATGGCAGTTTTCCTACTACAATGGCAGAGCTGAGCAACTGAGAGCATATGGTACACAAAATCTAAAAAATTTCTTTATCCAGCCTTTCATGGTCCATGTTTACCAGTCCCCACATCAGAATATGAATGTGACAATAGTACTACCTCTTTTCAAGTTCTAATTCTACTAATCACAAATCTATGTGACCTATAATATGTCACTCAAAAGCTCCTAGGACATCCATCTCTACCATACAGATTAAAATGACATTTACCAAGCATGATTCTTGTGAATATCAAATAATAACAGTTTATGCAAATTGATTAACATAATACCTGATACATAGTAAATAAATGCTAGCTTTTGTTAATTCTGTGACATAATAAAAAATGGGTGATTTTCATAGATAAATGTCAAACTGCAGTGGGTGACAAAAGGAATTGAAGATGAGTCCTACACAAATGGAACTACCCTTCTGAAAAATTTCACAGTAGATTTGATGGAGAAAGAAGTAACTCCAAGGAGGAAAGAATTTTTATTTTTAATGAAGAGATTCAAAAACTTTTAAGGGCCGAGATTGCAGAAATGAGTAAGGATTAAGCATCTGGGAAGAAATAAAATGGGACAACAGCCCGAGGTGATAGGAAGAGGAAGATCATGAGCAGCAGTTGGAAAGTTAGCCTTAGAAAGGGGTAGGAACAATTCTTCCTTGAAAAACAGAATAAAGTTAGGTGGATGCAAATATGAAATTTGACATGAACTGGAAGAAGTTCATGCCACAAAGTCTCTTTCTTCTGTAAATTCAGAAACAAGCTTCTCTGTGTTAAACAGTAGTGGGGGGAGTTGATGGTGGCACACTCATGATGGAACTCTTACAAGGAAGCTGATGTAAGAGATGCCAAAGAGGGATGTGTATAGAATACCCTCAAGAGCTTGGTGAAGCTTAGGCAACCAGAAGCTGGTAGCATCAGTCTGTACAGCCACATGGCTTTCTTTAGAGGTCCTGAAAAACATGAAAGAAATTCATGAAATGCTGGGTTGAGTTGAGTGTAGACTTGGCAATTTTGTTGGAAGACTTGGGAAATGTTTTGTCACCACTAGCAACCATTTGATTCCATACCACTTTGTCCTTGCAACTTCGGGTTCTGGAACCATGGTCTTGTCAGCAGGATCTGCAGCTAGGTAATCTTTACCCTGTTTTGTGTGACATCTAGTTTTCACAATGTCAGCCTTCCCAGACATTTCCGAGTTTCTTTCACTGAATCCTCACCGTAACAAAAGAGAGGCAGACAGTACATTGGAAAGCTTTGGGGAGGAGCCTAAGCTGTGACTTCTATTGAGTATGACTGATACTGTGAAGGATGGAAACTACTTCTGGAGATGGTTTGAGTACGTTTTAGGACACCATGAACCCAACAGTAAAATCCCTTTTAATTTGTGAGATGCAGGACTAGAGTTTAATGGTGTTTGGAATAGATCCAAATAAAATGCTACAACAGCTGGTGCATTAGATTTCGCTCCCTTGAAACTCCAGAGGTAAAGTCAGAGTGCTAACATGCCAAAACTTGTCTGAGGAATCTAAAGCCAAAATATATGTGGGGGAAGGAAGTATTGTCTGAGGTGTCTATAGACTCAGGGAATGACAAGAAAGAAATGGAACAACATTCCCACAGAGGTGCCTACTGAAGCCCCGGAAGGCTTGCATGTCAGCAGACACTTAACCATGCACTGGCTGAAGATGCCACATGCACTGATTCTAGAGTTCTCAAGACTCTTGCCGAGTTAAGTGGGTTTCCCATAGGTATGTTCCTATCTTGCCCTGTCCTTCCAAGCCTATGACCCAGACAAGTATGTCTTGCACCTGGAGTCTTCTAGGCCCAGATCCATGAACAAGATCAATTTGGACTCAGATACCCATCTAGTATTTTATACACACACAATTACAATACCAAGACTACTGCCCCTAATAGTCAAGTATACTAGACTTGATCCTAGTTTACTGCTTACCAGGAGTATGACCTTAAGCAAAACATTCAATCTCTCTTGAGCCTTGGTTATTGTCATTTGTTCTGGTAGAATTGTTAGAAGGATTGAATAAGATTACTTAGCATCCAGCCTGGCTCATGATAAATACTTATTACTGCCATCACCATCATCAACAACAGTAGCATCCACCTTTAACATACAAAAGTTTTAAAGCAGGACTGCTTACTCTCTGCTTGCCAAGGTAAGGCCTTGGACAAATCACATAACCTGCTTGAATATATTTCCTTGTCCCCAGTTTAAAGCTTTGAATGTTTGTATATATGTAAATAAGGAAAGGTAGGGAGGGCCCTGAAGCTGGGTAGGAGATCATGAGAGGGGAAGAGATGTGGAGAAAGGGGGAGGGACAAATGATCACAACTGACATGAAGGTAGAAGAGAAATTATAAGGGAAAGCTTACAAGAAGGGGGGACTAAAGGAAAGGAAAAAAAATGTATGAAAAACTGTCACATGCTAAAAAAAAACCTAAAATTTAATTTTAAAAGATAATGTGAAAAGCAAACAATACTATTCAAAAGTTTTCATTCCTTTGTCTTTTGAGAGAGCTTTCCACCTTTTCAAAGATAGAGAATGGATCTGAGAAGCAAAGGCAATTACCCAATAAAGCAAATGGTATTCCTGGAATGAGAACCCAAGTCCTTCTATTCCCAACCCGATTCTCTTCTCAATTAGATACTCCAAGAGAAATCTGGTACTTCACTGAAACTAGAGAGTCCCATTTGGTCCCCACAGTGGGTGCTTTGCTAACAGGTATGCTTCCCTGGTTCTCATCAGCCACAAAGGTGACATCACTGACAGGGCCGCCTGCAGGCTGACCTCAGTGGACAGAACCTCACACCCCTGTCTTGCCTTTGTAGCCAATGAACAGGATCTGACAATAGAGACAGCCATGTTCACATTCAGACTTCTTTCTTCTTCCTTCTACCACCAGACATTAATGTCTGAATTCTCATAATTCCAGTTTTATTTCTTTAGGCTTCAGCCCTTGTTCTAAAAGTGAGGTGCCTAGGACATACAAATGGTTCAATCATCAGCACAACAGTATGAATCATATTCATCAGTTCTTTTCTCTCTAGAAGGGGGGAAGGAAATTTCAGGTATACGAAACTTCTTAGGCCTCCAGTATAGCTAAATGGAACTAGAGATAGCAGTGACAATATTCTAAACAAATATGGGCACATAGTGTGGATGCTGTTAAAGCTGCTCATATCTACCTTTTCTGGACATGAATGGCAAAAAAGGCAAAACAATCACCCCTAGAATTGTGTAAAGACCATGGGCTAGGAATGGAAGGGTCGGAGTCATTTCTATGTCCCAGTTTCTTCATCTATAAAATGATGTAATAATGCCATCTACGTCACTGAATTGTTTTTAAGGGAATTTTAAGGGAAATAAAACTGTATGAACATGCTTATAAATCCCTGTTCTTGTCTAAAGGATCATTAGAGACCCATTTAACTTCCCAATGCAGGTTCAAGGATGCAGTGACCTTGACAGTTAGATGGCCAGGTGAGATGCACCTGGTGTTTCTCCAGGCTCCTTAAGTATTAAGTAGAGCATTTAATGCACCTAGCATGCTTCATCTCTGAATCTATCTCATACCCCACCCTTGGCAAAATGGAAGAGCTTGTCAAGCTTCTCTAAGGCCAGCAGTCAATCTCTGGAGCTATGATCTGAGCACAGCAGAGATGGACATCTGGAAAAGACAAGGTGGTTCTGAGGTTGAAGTTTTTCCACTAGTCAGCCACATTCTCTATATGCATGCATACACCCACACCCACCCACCCACACCCACACAAACACACGTTCCAAGCTGGGGAAGAAGAAACAAATAGGATGATCTCTTGGGAATGCAGCTCTGGATTCATTACAGCAGTGACATAATTGGTCTGCAAACTTTAGATGGCAGGCACACATTCCAGCAACACTGCAAAACAGTTCTCTCAGAAAATAAATAAAGCAACACAAAAATAATTACTGAAGCTATTAAGTAGGTTTTTTTTCTCTTCTCTCCCCTCGCTACTAGACTCAGAGGTCCCAATAGGGTGGTAGTCAGAAGAAGAGAGGTGACAAGGAAAGGACTAGCTGAAACTAAAAACACTGGCTAACCATAGATGGGGCCCTGAAAAATGCCTACCTTCAAGTATCAGGGGGTTCCCCAGTCCTATCTGAGGAAAGCAGGAAGAAATGTGATAAGACTCACCCTAGTGAGGAGGAAAAGAAGAAAGAGGGGAATGTTAATGGTCAGATAAGTACCTCTGACCTGCTTATTATGGCTCTATAACTCAGCTCTTGCCACTAAGAGGTGACTGACCCTGAGCAAGGCTGAAGCTCTGGGTATGTGAAGGAGGGAGACAGAGTTCCTGAATGTTTGGGTTTTATAATTACCTTAAATAAGTCTCCCACCATAGCCTTCCCTTTCCTCACCATGAAATGACAAGAATGGAGAAGGCCAAGTAGGAAGACATGAAACGAGAACTGGTGAAGAAAAAGCAAGACTAACCACATCAACCTTCAAGTGGAATTCTTTGTACATTGCTGTAAATGTACACGATTTTACATGCCAATCGCTAAATATTTTATAAGTATTGAGTCATATAATCCCCATCACAGCCACCTGATGGAAAGATCATGATATTTCCCATTTTATAGATGAGAAAAATGAATTACAAAGGTATTGGGTAAATTATTTAAAACAATATGCCAGTAAATTTTTAAACCAGGATTCAAACTCAGACTAGTGCAATTCTAGAGAAGAGACCTAGCTCATTCCTTTATGCTACACTACCTACCAACTTAAGTCTAATATTTTGTTAGGGTATGATATTTCTGGGCATCTTATTTCACTCTAAGCATGGTAGGTTCCATGGGGAACAAGGATATCTTAAGAGAGTTGACCATCAAGTTACCAGGGTTAATTCAAGGACTGAATTATTTAGTGACTTCATCAATGAAATGCAGATTCCATGAGTATCCAGTGAAAACCAGGTAAGTGCCAAGTACACATTGCATTTAGGATGGAAGAAGGGGCAAACGATCTAATTCCCAACTCCAAGCTTGTTTGACTTGTGAGAAACAAACAATTACAATGCTTTAAGACAAGATCTATTTTTAAAATTTGTACAGAATATAGATTGCTCAGGGACCATGGGAACACAGAAACAGGAGAGTTTAGTTGTGCTTGGAAAAGTCAGGGAGAGTTGTACAAAAGACATGTAACATGTGAACTGAGTCTTAAAGAAATAGGTATTTACAAGCAAATAGCAGACATCAAGCAGAGGCATCCCAAGCCAGAAGAGTGAGAATGGTACAAAGAAAATGAGAAATGGAGTGGGGCCAGGTATTGGAGGGTGGTGAGAGTCCAGGAGAGTGCAGGAGTGCAGAAGAGATTTGTGGAGAGCTACTGATCAATTTAAGTTTCTTCATCTCATAGCCAGAACAGAGCATCAATAAATTGTTGTGGTGTGTGTGCATGTGTGTTGATATACACTGGTGCACATGTGGGGGGTACATGCACCTGTGTGTGTACAAACATGTGGAAACAAGTGGTCAATGTCTTATGTCTTCCTCTATCTCTTTTCACCTTATTTTTTGAGAGAGAGAAATTAGAGCTGAAGCCAGAATTCATCCATAGGGCTAGACAAATTAGCTTGCAAATCTTGGGGATGCTTCTGTGTCTGCCTCCATAGTGCTAGGATTAAAGGTACATACAACTGGCTTTTGTATGGGTTCTAGGATCCAAACTCAGATCCTCATACTTTGTTCAGTACACACTTTACTGACGGAGCCATCTCCCCAGCACAACATCAAAATTAAAAGATATGTTCAGATTTGTTATGTCAATGTCATAACCAAGAAATGGATACCACAGAACAGAGGGTGACTATAGTCCAGCAGAATTATGGTAAGTTATCAAACCCAGAAAATGGCAATTGGAGCAGAGCGAAGGGACTCTGTATGAGGGATATTTTACAGGAGTTATTGATAATTTGGCAACAGGATATGGAACAGTAATGAAACAAGAAATTTCTAAGATTTCTGGCCAGGTAAACTGGGTAGATGGTACGGTCTAAAACAGTTACAAAATACATGAGGTAGGTTATCATGGGGTAATTACGAGTATTGTGCTAAGTCTGGCAAGGTTAAAGTGTGTGTAGAGGAATTACATACGAGGGCTGATATTCAGAAGGCTGTTTGACACAGCTCTCAGGCTCAAAAAAAAAAAAAGATTAATATGAGATTTGATGTCATTGCCCCACAAATAATTTATTGAAGCCAAATATGTAAATAAGTATTTTTTAAAACCACCCAGCCTATGATTTGATCTATCCTCTGTTGAAAGTAAACTCTGGGTTTTCAGGTGAGAAGAGATGACTTGCCTCTCTATGACCAATTATTTAAACCTTTCCCTAAGGCTATGTATTTCTGATACATTTCTAGATGCTTAGGAAAAATCCAGCAGTGACTATTGATAAGGCAGAGAAACATGTGAGGAGGTTGAGCCAAAGACCAAGGGTGCTTTTTTCCCATTTCAGAGGTTGTATTAAGTTGCTTTTCATGCTATGTGACCAAAAAATCTGACAAGAAGCAACTTAAAGAAGGAAAGAATGGTTTATATTGTCTTACAGTTTGAGGTTACAGTCCATCACAGCCAGAAAGTCATTATGACAGCAGATTGAACTGGTCACATTGCATCTACAGTCAAGAAGCAGGGAGCAATGAATGTTGGTGCTCAGCTCACTTTATGCTATTCATTCAGTCTGGGACCCCAGCCCATGGAATACTGCTGCCCACAGTCACAGAGGGCCTTCTCTTCTCAATTAATATAATCTATAAACTTCTTCACAGACATGCACAGGGACTTGTCCCTTGAGTAATTTTATATCCTGTCACATTAACGATCAAGATTAACTATCAAGAGGCGAATACAGAGCTGGAGAGATGGCTTAGCGGTTAAGGTGTTTGCCTACAAAGCCAAAGGACCTCAGTTCAATTCCCCAGGACCCACATAAGCCCGATGTACAATGGGCATGCCAGGGCCTCCAGCACTGCAAACGAACTCCAGACGCCCCCTTGTGCATCTGGCTAATGTCAGTCCTTAACCACTAAGCCATCCCTCCAGCCCATTGTTTTTTTTTTTTTAAATAGAAGCTTCCTCTGTCTTTTACTTTCTATGTATGATATAAGTTACCATAGATCTTTCTTATTTTAGTATATGTTGAGTGTGAGCTTGTAGAGAAACTAAATTATTGTAAGTGACTTTGGAAGAAGCAAACACTTAATAAGACTAAGTAGGTTTTCTTTTCATTTTTTGTTTTTTTTTTTTTTTGTTGTTGTTGTTTTCTTTCAAGGTAAGACCTTACCCTAGCCCAGGCTAACCTGGAACTCACTATGTAGTCTCATGGTGGCCTCAAACTGATGATAATTCTCCTACTTCAGCCTCCCAAGTGCTACTAAGTAGGTTTTTATATCCTGCCTGATGCTATTCTTCTCATCCTTCATATCTCTTCCTCCAATATATGTTTTCCTTCAAATAATTCATTCCATCATACATGTCTAAGCACAATCCCCCTGTGAAACTAGGAAAAAGAAAATCTTCCATGCCCTGCTCTACAAACAAATATATGAAAGTAATGCAATGAAAATAAAGGAGTCATAGTTATCTAAGCACAGTGCCTGCACTTACATAAAAACAGCAAGTATCAATCCCTGCACTGTATGTGGTTATCATAAGTCAAAAGCAAGCAAGAATGGTTGGAGAGATGACTCAGAGGTTAAAGGTACTTGCTTTTCAATCCTGACAATCTAGGTTTGATTCCTCAGTACCCACATAAAAACATATGCACAAAGTGCCATATGCATCTGGAGTTCATTTGCAGTGTCAGGAGGCCCTGGTGCTCCAATATTTTCCTTGTCTTTCTCAAATAAATAAGTAAACATATTTTTAGATTGGACAGATTGCTTAGTGGTAAAGGAGCTTGCCTGTGAAGCCTAAGGACTTTTGTTTGACTCTGCAGATCCCACATAAGTCGGATGTACAAAGATGAGGCAAGCGCAAGGTAGCACATGCCCACTAGGTGGTGCAAGTGTCCAGAGTTTGATTGCAGTAGCTGAGGCCCTGGCACACCAATTGTGTGTGTTTGTCTCTCTCTCACCCTCTTTCTCTGTCTCTCTCTAAAATAAATTTTAAAAAATTTAAAAAGCAAGCATTAAAAACATGCAATAAAATAATACAGTCTAGCAGAGAAACAGTGTTACATACAAGTCAGTAAGGAGGAAGACATGGAAATGAGTAAGAATTGTTCAGCTATTACATATATTGCCTGGAAAGTATATCAGAAAAGAACAACCAATGTACAAAGAATGAAATAACAAGAGATAAATCAAGAAACAATTAGCCCTGACTATAGCCCAGAGTTAAGACAAGTGAGCCTAGAATCTGCAGGCCCTGTCCAGCCCCTGTGTCTCAAAATCCAATGACATCAAATGGACTTAAACAGTCAAAAGAAATAGTTCCTTAAGATTCAGCCTTTTGCAACTAGCCAAAGGCCCAGCTTCTTAAACTGTGGGTTGTGGCCTCCATTTGGAATTGCATGACTGAATATGAGAGTACTGAAAAATTTGGGAATGGTAAAAGGTTTTCAAACATTCAATGAAAAAAAAATCAAAATCAAATGTAGAATGTGAAGTGTTTCTGGCAATGCTCACCTGTGTTGCATTGCACGACTTCACTGCAGCCTGGTTTCTGAGCACACAACATACACCCTTTACCCTGAGCATGCTGTCACACAATGAAAAGCCCATGAACACTGTGCGAAATACCTCAGGTCACATTCAACACTATTATATGTTATAAATTGTGTTTTGGCTGGAGAGATGGCTTAGTGGTTAAAGTACTTGCCTGCAGAGTCAAAGGACCCTGGTTTATTTCCCCAGGATCCACATAAGCCAGATGGACAAGGTGGCACATGCATCTGGCGTTTCTTTGCAGTGGCTGGAGGCCCTGGCTCATTCTCTCTCTCTCTCTCTCAAATAAATAAATAAAAAATATTTTAAAATAAATTGTATTTTAATTAAACATATAAAATATTCAGCTCTTATAAAAACATAATGGTTTAACTATAGAAAACAGAGATTTTTCATATTTTCTTGTCATCAATCTTCAGCATGTAAATTGCAAATTAATATATGTTTGTACTGAATTGTATTACAATGTTTCATTTTTAAAACTTCCTGTTTGAGTTGCTTGAGTGTCATAAAAATCATTAAATGAATTTTGGCTTTGTATTAGGACAGAATTTCCAAAATAGTCTGAAATGGCCCTAAGTATACATATGCCATTTTGTGTTACATACTTATGAGTTTTTAATACTGACAGTTATAAAGCCTAAATATTGACAAACTCTGAAAAATAATTAAAGATGTTGTATGTCCCACACTATCAAATATTTAACCAAGATTTCATTCTTTATGTGAAATCAAACAAATGCATCCATCCTATTAGTAAGCAAATTTGCTTTCATCTCTAAGTGGGAAATTTTTATGCTTCCCAAAGAATTGTTTTAAAATAAATTTCCTTAAGATGTATTACCAGTAATTGATGGAATTGTAGGACTATTTTACACACTGATAAACCTGGGGTCATATAAAAATTTTTCATGTGAAAAGGGGCCACAAGTTGAAAAAAAGGTCAAAAGGCCCTCATAGAAAGCACCACTGACCTTAGCTCTAAGTAGAAGAGGCATTTCTAGGGACACTACTGCCATTCTTCAGTCTCAGCAATACAAATCTGACTTGTGTTTTCTACCTCCTCTCCTTTGACCCATATATATAACCAAGTTGCTAAGGCTAGTTCATTCTTCTACATTTCCTTAGTGCCTATCTTATTACATTCCTCACTGCTACTACCATAGCTACAACTCTCATCAGCAGGTTGAACCTCCAGGCTAGTCTGACTTTAGTTTCTCCCTGCCACCAGATTCATCTTCTTTTAACATTACCATTTTGCTAAAAACCTTCAAATGTTTCCCTGAAACTTATAGCATAAAGCTCAAATTCCTTTCCTCTGGACCCTGGGTCTTTTGTTATCTGGCATGAGCAACATTTTCAGTATGATCCCTGTGTTAGTCAGAATTCTGTCACTATAACAAAAGACAAGATAATTAAATTATAAATAGAACATGTTTATTTTTGCTCATAGGTCTGAAGGATCCAGAAAAACATCAGAGGTTTCTATTGCATTGAGCCTCTAACAAAGCTGCACATCTTGGTAGGGACACATGACAGAGCAAACAACTTACTTCACAAGCCAGGATGAATAAAAAGAAAAAAGACACATTAGGATCCCAAAACCCTGTTTAGGGGTAAGATCTCAATAACTTAGAAATTTTCTGTATTACTCTGTCTCATACAGATCCATAGCACCTGCCAACAGTGCCACCCTAAGGAGAAGGCCTTTACCACCTGGACTTTGGCAAGGATACTTCTCACATTCAAACCATAGCAATTGTTTTACATAAACCCTCTACTCTAAAAGAACTATTGTTTTCAGTGTGCTACAGTTTAACCCTTCATTCCCCATATTTGCATATAGAGTGTATCAAGAATTTTAGGGTAATGGGGCTGGAGAGATTTAAGTATCTTGCCTAAGAATTTTAGGGTGGGTGTTTTGTTTGCTTTGGTGTTTTGTGTGTGTCATTTGTGTGTGTGTGTGTGTGAGAGAGAGAGAGAGAGAGAGAGAGAGAGAGACAGAGAGAGAGAGAGAGAGAAAGACAGAGAGAGAGAGAGATTTGGAGACAATATATTACTATGCAGCCCTGTGTGGCCTTGAACTTGCTGTGCTGGAATTGTAGGCATGTATCATCATTCCAGGCAAGAACATATTTTTTACTCTAAAATTCCTCCTTAAATAGCATCTATCCTTCAATCCAGTTAAAATTCATCCTATTCAACAACAACAACAAAAATACCTCATGTCTAGTAAGTCACTGATATTTTCAGACCATTGCTAGCTTTCACATGCTTTAATTATTGATCCCTACTTTAACTCTACTGGGAATAGTGTAAAAAGTGCAATTGGCCCTTTAATAATTCCCTTATAATATGAGCCATTGTTTTGTGTCTAAATACTTATTTTCAGGTAAACCATGAGATCCTTGAAAGGCTATGTTTCATTCTTTCTACACTTCATTATACATCTTGCAAATAGCATACTGCCTTGCATGTAGTAGAAAAGCAATACATATTTTAAAATTATTTTTATAACAGCATATTTCTAGGCAGAAATCATATTGCTTTGGGAGAGAGGTGCTGTCGGGCAGTTTTAAAAGAGGCATGGAACAGTGCAAAAGCAAAATAAGTTGGCAAAATACAACTGAATTCCAGATCTATAAGGAAAAAGAAAATGATGCTAATTAACTAGGATAGCCTAGAGCAATAATGAATGCTTGAAACATATAGGAGAAAGAAAAAGATGACAATAATGTATAAAGGAAAATAAAACCATTATACCTTGAAATAATATTTTTAGAGAGAATTAATTCAAAATTCTCAATGACTTCATGTTACAAGATCATTTTAGTGTACCTTTCAGACTGTGAATTATTGTAAAGAAAGAAGCTAGCACCAGAAGAAACTGCTTCTTCATTTTTCATGTATTTCCTTTCCCCCTTTTCTTTCTATGTTCCCAAATTACTATATATCTTTTTCACACTCCCCTTATCTCTCTTTCTCCTCCTTCTCCCCCAAGTAATCAAATCTTTTAGTTGTTTTTGTAAGGGTTTCTCTTTTCTGCTTGTTATGGCTTGAATCTGAAATGTTCCCCTCAAGCCCATGTTTTAAACCTTGTTCCTTAGCTGGTAGTACTATTTTGGCTAAGGGGTTGGCTAGTGTGAATATCACTAAGGGCAGGCCTTTGGAGGTTATTAACCTGACCCACAGCTCTGGTTGCTCCAATCCACTGTGATGTGAGGAGTTTCTACCACCATAAAGTCCACCAAGCCTATTTTACTATAGTGGACTGAAATCCCTCTAATCCCAGGAGTCAGAATAAATCCTTTCTCCTTTAAGTTGTTTCTGTTAGATATTTGGTCACAGCCATGTAAAAGTAACTAAAACACCCAGCCTCCTTGGAGAAGTCAAAATAATGTGCGACCACAATCGTAACCCCAAACCAAGTAGCAGAAATTGCCAGGAAGCTTGCTTTCTGACAAGTTCTGCCTTTACCTTTAGACTAATATAGTCCTCAGTTTCCCCTTCAGCACTCTTCTTCAGATATGCCTTTGCATTGTCCTTTGTTTCAACTTGTACTTAGCTTCAAGAGAAGACAAACCAATTCTACTACCCAAGGATGAGTTTCAGAGTTTGTTCATCACAGAAAATATGACAGGGCTAAGTACTGGAATGCAAAAGGAGATGAAGATACCTTCCCTGAACTCTTCCCTTTCCCCCACGTGCCCTGCAGCTTTCAGAATAGGTTTTATCAAAACTCAACTTGCCCATAGAGTAAACACAGGTAAGTAAGTTCAAATATCTTATGTTCATTTAAGTAATAAACAATTGTTGAGCAGGTGCAGCAGCTTATAGACTGATTAGGCACAAGTGAGGACATAGACAACTAAGGAAGTGTTTTCCTCAACATAAGAAGGAAGTTTCTAAGGAGGAACAGGCAGCTAAGGTCTAGGAAGTGGTCAGTTATTGGTGGGTAGAAGATAAATCTAATGCCAGCAGGTACTTTCATCTAGGAGTCCAGAAAATAGGAAAATGGAGAAAGATATATTTTCTTTACTACAAAGGAGATCTACGATTCAGGGATTCAAAGAGAAAGCAAATTGCAAGTAAAAAAAAAAAAAAATTAACCCCTTCTTGGAAATTCTTTCAAAATAGACTCTGTTGATTATTCTCAACCAATATGGGGCCATTCATACAAATAGCATACTCTAATCAGTATCATATCTTTTTGCAAGGATGATTTACTATGGGAACTTTTGCTGAGAAGTCTTGATATGTTAGTGTGTTCCCCCATAAGGGTCAGATTTTAAATAAGAATGTAAAAAGACAGTTTTCATATATCTTAACACCACTGTCTTTATTTTATCCTCTACAACAAAAAATATATAGTTTTTCTTTAATTGAGATAAATACATAAAATTTCTTTAATTAACCATCAGCATTATCCATAGGCATTAGTAAGAGCTACTCTGGCACTTTGTAGAAGAATATGGACCTGAAGCCCTACCTTATTCTTGCTCTAAAAAAATACAGGTAAAATGGAGAAAAAATGTTTTAGGCTGAGTGAGTAGGTGGTGTTAGGTGGAGTGGGAGCAGAATTTTTTAAAACCACTGACTTGGTTTACACACCCCATTTTCTATATGTTCTTTACTTTCCATCCCTTTAGCTCTAGAAAGATAAATGTCAAAAGTTCCAGGAAACTCTCTTGTCTACTGAGTGCATACCCTGAACCAGTCTACTTTAGTGAAGTTTGTATCAGTAATCTCAACAATTTTAGAAATGGAACTTCATCACAAGCACAATGACAAAATTATAGTATATAATGGCTCTGCCGCCCATGACAGCTGCAGAGATACTTAAGGTATAAAGCTTCATAGAAGATAGAGATCATGCCATGTGTTGTACATATAATATCACTAATCATGTTCCATTAATGCTGAAAACACCTTACAGGAAGGCAGAATAGGCTGGGTGAGAGCTGTAGCAATGCAAGCAATGGTGAGTTGTGGTTCTCATTTCACAATGGTTGGGATTCATCAAACATGAGTGAAACAAGTGAACTTTCAGTACTGTCACATCAGAGCCTAACATGATTTTTAAACATGTGATTGATGGAAGTAAGACGTGTGTTTTGGTAATCCTGCTGCTCGTGTGGAAGAGAAAGGGTGCATGATGTGCATAGGCTCTGGAAACATTGGTCTGGCTTTTAATCCCAACTCTATGGTTACCTTTGTGGCCCTTGGGCAATGAATGTAGCTTCTCTGTACTTAGTTCCTTTATTAATAAGGCGGGGATGATGACAGTATTTACTCTACAGAGTTGCTGTGAGGATTAAATATGAAGCACATAGTTCAGTATCTTGTATTTAATGAGTACTCAAAATGCTATCATTTAATATAGTTTCCTCTTAAAAGCTTTTAGGATAAAAAATGAAATCATTGCTCACTACTTAGAGGTTGAAAGAGACCATAAGCAAATCATATTTCCTTTCTGGTCTTAATGTCCTCCTCTGTAAAATGTGGTAGGACTATATCATGGCTATTATAAGTACTTTTTGCAGTAAAAACAAAATGGAGGCAAGCCCAACAGACCAAGCTTTTTTTGTTTTTCTTTGCAAAATTGTGAGAGTGAAAGAGAAAGAAAATGAAAGAGAGAATTGGCACACCAGGGCCTCAACCACTGTAATTGAACTCAAGACATGTGTGCCCCCTTGTGCACATGTATGACTTTGCATGCTTGTGTCACTGCAGCACAGCCTTTTGTTCAAAATTAACTGATGTATTTTGCTCCTAAATCTTAGTATAATGGAATGATGTCATGCATCTCCCCAAGACTGAAAGTGATCTTTACTGCTCTGCCATTTCTTGATTCTTTAATTCTGTGACACAGAAAGTACCGAATCAAAGGCTGCCCTCAGCTCATCTGCTTACACCAGCTGCTAGTAGACAGTAGAGCTCTCCATGAAAGCTTCAACGAGAATCTGAGAAGAATGTGTTATTTATCAATTGCCTCTCTTTGTTCCCCATCAAACATGACACTAGTCAATGGAATCACACAGGCCAGCTGGTGGACAAAAGGACTATAGTTAATGCAATGTCTTGCTTGTCTTCCTGGACTGTTATGCTGAATGTCAGGATTAGACAGTTCTGAAACAAGCAGCCTAGGAGACCAACTCCAAGCTAGGAGAGGAGACTCTAATATTGTTCGCTCTTTGCCAGGAGTAGGCTGTGTACATGTCACCTCACCTTTGTGAAGTTGGAGAAAACAGAATTTGTAATCACTGTCCTTCCTTCTCTCATAAAGATACTGCACAGAGGCAGAAATAGACACGCCAGGGACTAGAGAAGTGGCAAGCAGAGACTACCATAGGTAGTAGTCTCTCTTTGTTACCAACATTTAAGGGAAATTTTCCTCTACCAGTGGACCACTGGCCAATAGAAATGAAATCATCTGGGGAGCTCAATTAAAATATTAGATTCTTGTGGGCTGGAGAGAAGGCTTAGCAGTTAAAGGTTCTTACTTGCAAAGACTGCTGGCCCAGGTTCGATTTTTGATTCCTTAGTAACTTTGTAAAGCCAGATGCACAAGGTGGTGCATGTTTCTTTTTTTTTTTGCAGTGGAAGGAGGCCCTGATGCACCCATTCATTCTCTCCCTCCTTCCCCCCCCACCTCTTTCTCTCTCTCTCTCTCTCTTAAATAAATAAATATTTTAAATATTAGATTTCTACTCCTTAATCAAACACACAGAATCTGAAACTGCAGTAGCACAATTCAGGAATTTGAATTTTAACACACCTGCTTTGTGATGCATTTGTCCACTAAGAATTTTCCTTAAAAACCATTGGACTAACCAATTATCTACTTCTTAACTTCAGCCTGAAAAGTTAATCAGATTTGTGGGAGATCTCAATTATGGACAGGTTAGCTATGGATAAAAATTAGTATGAATTACAGATGAAGACAATCAAATTAGGTAAGAGAGGAGGTTTTCTGGCAGGGTGGTAAGGCACATAGGAATGTGGAACCAAAAATACTACAGACCTCTTGGCATATTTTGTCTCTAGGAATAATAGTAAAAATATAAATGAAAATATTATCTTAATTGTACATGATGCTTTCTTGAACTCTTTGAGCTAAAAATTAAAAAAAAAAACACCATTATTTTCAAATCAGAGAAATGGAGTTTGAGAGAAACCAGTTTTCCAAGGTTATGTATTTAGTTCATTGGTTATAAATCTTATTAAATCAGTCACTGAGGAAAAAAAGATAAGGCTTTCTTCATTTATTTGCCTATCTTCCCACATTTCCCTTATCTCCCCTAATTTTGAGAGGAAGACACTACTTCTCTTACTATATTTTTGGCCTTCCAATTAAGTTTTAATGATTTCTGGCTAAAACAGACTCTTATGCATCTTTAGACAGATCCTCAAAAGGAAATATGATGACAATTATGAGAGAAAGTGAAAATATTCAAAAACCCCTGTTTATAGTCATCAGCTGCTCTGATCAAGCTTTCCAATTACTGGAGCTAAACTTCAGGCATCACATCTCTCTTATTGGAGCCACCAGGAAAGCAAACTTTAAAAAATATCTAATGATTATATATATATATATATATATATATATATATATATATATGGAGTAAATATGAAATTTAATTAAGCAGACAGACTTATGAATAATAATCAAAACCAGAAGTTGCCACTCTATGGTTGGCTATACATGCTTTCTGTCATTTTTCCATTTTAGAAATGCTACTAAGGGACTAGAGATATGGCTTAGTGATTAAGGCTCTTGCCTGCAAAGCCAAAGGACCCAGATTCAATTCCCCAGGACCCATATAAGTCAGATGCACAAGGTGGTATAAATGTCTGGAGTTCGTTTGCAGTGGCTGGATGCCCATTCTCCTCTCTCTCTCTCTTTCTCTCTCTCTGTCTCCTTCCCTCTCTCCCCCCTCTCTCTCTCCCTCCCTCCTTCCCTGCCTCTTTCCCCCTCTCTCAAATAAATAAATAAAAATAATATATTTTTTTAAAAAGTAATGCTACTAAGCACTCTCAAGAGGAGGACAGTGCAATTAATGGTAAAAATTACCCCTCTCTAAAAGCAGAGTGAACATGCGCCTTCCACCTTCTCAAGAAAATGAGATGTAATGTGCCAATAAAATGTAGCAGCACAGGCTGACTGGCAGAGAATTGTCATACATTACTAAGGAAGAAGATGCATAGAACATGCAGTTCTGTGGCTGTAAAGGGCCTTGTAGATCACCTAATTCAACTCCTTGCATTTTATCACTGAAAAAACTGAGGCTCTGAGATAATGATATCTCAGAGACCTACAGCTAGATAATTCATTATAAACATTCCCCTAATCAAATTCACTAGTAGAAGGAAAGATTGATTTCCGTGAGATGTCAGAATTGAAGACCAGGGTTTTGATTTTTGTTTTGTTTTGTTTTGTTTTGTTTTGCTTTGATTTGCTTTGCTCTGTTTTGCGCGTGTGTGCATGCATGCCTGTGTGTGTGTTTAGGTGTGTGAGTGCTGGTGCATTCATACCCATTAGAAGAAAAAATTCAGATGTTAGCCCTCATGTTTCTACCTCCTTTGAGGCAGGGGCTGACATTGTTCACTCCTGCTTTTTCACCAAGCTAGCTAGCCCCCAGTTTCCTGATAGAGTAACCTGTCTCCGCCTCCCTTCTCTCCCCATAGGCATGGATACAATTCCAAATGACTGCCACAGCTTCTAGATTTTTATGTAGGTGCTGGGATTCCAAACTCGGGTACTCATGCTTACACAGCAAGCACTTTATCCAATGAGTCACCTTCCCAATCCCTAAAGCCCATTTTTTTTTTTTTTTTTTTTTTTTTTTTTTTGTTTTGTTTGGTTTGGTTTGTTTTTTTTTTTTTGAGGTAGGCTGTCACTCTAGCCCAGGTTAAAATGGAATTCACTATGTAGTCTCAGGCAAGCCTCAAACTCATAGCAATTCTCCTACCTAGACCTCCAGAGTGCTGGGATTAAAGGAATGTGCCACCAGGCCTTGATCAAAGTCCAATTTTTCAAATGGATTTCTGTCAAAAATTCTACAAAGCTTATGGAATAAAGAAGAAATATAACACTGGTCTGCCAGTAGCTTGCAACCTTGACTAGTCATCAAACTCATTTAAAATGCTTTTAAACTCTCTCTACCACTTACCATGTATTCACATATAGCACCACAGTATTCAGTTATTCAGGCAATGCACTGTATAAGAGTGCTCACTGAGAGCAGTAAATGGGGGAGGGAAGCAATGTTCAGTTACCAAGCCATTTATGTCCTGGTGTGGGGCTGCATCTGCTGGGGAACAGCGGACCTTTTTCAACTTTATAGAAAGAGACGAGGTAGATTGGTAGCATCCCTATCACCACAACCCCCTCCTTTAACAGGTGTCACTGCTTTGCCACCTGTGAATACCTCAATAATCTTTGATTTTACTCCTAAGTCTGAGATGTACTCATTCTGATAGTTACCTCTTCGGAGTCTCCATAGAGAAGAAGAAATCCACTCAACAGGTGACTCCATTTCCCTTTCCCCCTTATTAAAAATGTGCAGTTGCTAAAGTTGCTGAATGCAGTGACTTTGAAGAATATATATATATATATATATATATATATATATATATATATATATGTAGCTTTTTATGCAACACAGGTATGTTAAGCAAGTACTCTACCACTGGTCTATCCCAAGTCCCATATTTTTATTTTATATAGACTTAAAACTAATCATGTACTTCTGTACTAAATATATTGTACACATCATAAAACAAACACAAGATTAAATGTATATAGTGAGGGTTCAGTTAGCCATGATTTAAAATGCCATGAATATACTAACAGTCCTAAGCCACTTTGATTTCATTTTAAAATTTAATATTTTTTTACTGAAACAAAATGTATTAGAATAAAAGAGAGAAGTATTTGTATGCTTTCTCAGTCCCTATATCTTCCTTTTCTGCTTTCCCCTTATTATATTAAGTATGCAGTAGCAAGAGATATTATTTAGTCTAACAAATTTTAAATACATTTTGCATTCTTTCCTTTTATTGATACATGCTCATTGTTCAATAAAATGCATTTAGGGACTGAAGAGATAGCTTAGCAGTTAAGGCTCTTGTCTGTGAAGCCTAAGGACCCAGGTTTGACTTCCCAGAACCCATATAAGCCAGATGTACAAGGTGACACATGTGCACAAGTTCATGCATGCATTCAAGGTGGTGCATGCATCTGAAGTTTGACTGCAGTGGCTAGAGGCCCTGGTGTGCCAATTTTCTGTCTTTCTCTCTCTCTCTCTTCCTCTCTCTCAAAATAATAATAATAATTCATTTAGCTCAAGCAGTATGATTTAATAAAATTCATTTTTAAATAATATTTTATTCCTTCATGGTGCAGCTATCTAAAGCCCTGATTTTAAATTCATTATTTCTATTTGTGGCATGAATGGCATGGAACACTAAAAGTATGTACCACATACTTTCTGATTGCTGGGACAAAATACCCAACAAGAAGCTTTTCATATATGAAAAGGTTAAGGAGATAGACACTGAGGACACTCAATACCTACAAAACCAGAGATCCAGAGGCTCCTAAATGCCCATCACTGAAATAGACTTAAAATGCTCCCAGCATGGCTCAGGAATTTTGTGAAAGGTTTTTAGAGCCACAAGTTGGGACATTTTGCACAGAGACATTTCCTCTACCCCCATATAATTCATGACCCACAATCCCCATGGGATTGACCGGCATCCCCAATGAGGAAGGCCTCTTCAGAAGAGGGGCAGGGAGGAGAGAAAGGATGGTACCAGCATGTGTTGTTTGCATACAAAATATGTCCATATCTAATAAAAAAGCAGCTCTTCATAGAAGGAAAAGGGCTTAATTCAGTTTATAGTTTTAGAGAGTATACTTCATCATGGCAAGGAAAGGATGGCAAGAGCAGGCATCCCATCATCACATCATTGGAACGAGAGAGAGAGAGAGAGAGAGAGAGAGAGAGAGCGACACATGGGGTCTGACTATGGCCTCATGAAACCTCTCCCCAGTGATTCATTTCCTCCAGCAAGTCACTACCTCCTAAATGTTTCACAATCTTCAAAAATAATGCCACCAGCTAAGTATTAAGTGTTCAAACACATTAGTACATGGAGGATTTTTTTATTAAGAATATACTTTGTATGGACATATCAAGTGTTGATACCATCATTTCCCTCCTCCCTGCCCCCAATCTGCTGAAAGCCCACCTCAGTGGGGTTGCTGGTATTCCCCATGCTGTTGAGGGTTATGCGTTGTAAGAACAGGAGTCAGTCATAGGTTGGAAAATGCCTCTGGGTATGCCCTCCTGACCTGTGTCTCTTATAATCTTTCTACCCCTTCTTCTGCAAAATTCCCTGAGCCATAGTGGGTATGTTTTAAGGCTGTTTCAGTGTTAAGCTCTCAGAAGCTTCTCTGGATTTCTGCTTTGGTATGTGTTGACTATGCTCAGTGTCTGTCTCCTTCAGCCTGGTGGAGATTGTCAGGCTTGCCATGGAGATAGCACTCTTGTTTATCTCACCAAATCCTCTGTGGTTTCACCTGGGCCTTGGCTGAAGTGGAGGGGTGGTTTATCTCCTCAAGTCTCATTACTTTCTGAAAAGAACAGATTCTCCAACAGAGAATGAAGTCAGCATAGTTAAGTGGGATAAGCATTGTTAATTTAGAGAGCTTTTGATGGGTATAACCTCCTTTTTGTCCAAAGACTCATGTGAACTTGTCACTGGGGACCATAATCCTAGTCTCTATGGGATTCTGACCTGGTTCCCAGTTCCAGCCATAGGTTCCTTTCCACTGAGATCTTTCAGCCAATCAGAAAGCCATTGGTGACCACCAAGGCTATGTGCCACCATTGCACTGGTGTGTACATCTTCCCAGGCTAGTTGCTTCTGAGTAGCTTAGACCCCTGTCTGCTCACAACATTGTTGGCCACTTTCCCCCAGTAGCTCATGTAATGCTTTCAAGCCATCTGGGGGACTGGCTCCCTTCCTGATTCCAGCTGGGTCACTCCGTCTTCTGTTTTGGCAGCATGTGGTATCTTCAGCAATAGGGTCTTAGCTTTTACCTTAGGCAGGTAATCAAGTGCTTTGACAGAAGCCTGTCTTGTTTTAGGGACCTTGTAGGTCTCTCCAATCAACAGCTCAATGTGGATAGCAACTGATTTCTGGTACTGGGAGTTACAAGCCACAGCCAAATATTTTAGGGTTAGACTTCATCTCACCCTCTCTAGGGTCCTTCTTACTAGATGATCCCCTCCATACTCTTTGAAGGTTATATCTTTTAGTCTTCTATCAAAGAGAAATGTTTCTATGCTACCAGTTTATTTTGGGTTTAGTTTTGGGTTTATTTTCCCCCAACGTCTCACTCCCCTCCCACCTGACCCTTACATCCCTCTTATCTGGCCCTTGAGTTGCCAGCATCTCTAGCTACTCCAAGTTAGGAAGCACAGATGAGAGAGAACATGCGACATTCTGTGTTTGTGTGAGTTTGTTAAGGATGATCTGTTCCAAGTCTGTCCACTTCCCTACAAATTTCATTATATCATATTTTTTCTTACTGCTGAGTAGAATTCCATTGTGTAAATGAACCACATCTTCATTATGCATTCATCCAAATATAGGCCTTTGAGTTGATTCCAGTCCTTGGCTATTATAATTGAGTAGCTACAATTTTATACTCAAAGAACCATGGAAAGACTCCTTACAAAGGCTTCTGCACATCTTCTATGACCTTTTTTTTTTTTACATTTTATATATCTTAGAGAGAGAGGAAAGGAGAGAGAGAAAGGAAGAAGCAGACACAGAGAGAATGGACATGCCAGGGCTTCCAGCCACTGTAAACAAACTACAGATGCATGTTTCACCTTGTGCATCTAGTTTACGTGGGTCCTGGGGAATGGAAATTAGGTTTGACCTACTTCTTATCAGTATATTATTATGTTGTTTCTATTATGACCTGGAAATGGGAATGGCAAAGAATTTTAGGAATAGGATCTTCGAGGAGCAAAATAGTGCTACAATTTTCTTATTCATTGCATTGTGCCTGGACTAATTTTCTATCAATTCCTTGCTTATTTACAGAAAATATCAAGCTACTTGATCATCGTGAGTATTATGTTAGTTAAAACTAGACAATAAGATCTGTAATTATACATAAACAAACACACACAAACTACAAACCATGTTAGGATAGAGAGAATAAAGGTGTGGAAATTACATCATCAACCCCTAGTTACGGACTTTCCAGGGTGCCCTTAGGATTCTTCTCTTATTGTTCCTAGACTAAAACTAGCTTCATCCCTCCCAGTCACTACATATAATCTCTTCGTGCCCTGTCTCATAGTAACCATTGTAAAGATGACAGTTGGTAAGGAGATGTGTACCAGAGAGGTCTTCCCAGGGAAGACTGTATCCAAACTGGGCCTGGAATCATAGGAAGAAATTTCAGAGAGGTGGAGAGAAAGAATATTCTAGGAAGAAGCAGAAATATGAAAAATGTCAATAATCAATAGTGTAGTTATGGTCATGGGCTATTCAGATCCCTAGTCCTGCCTATGGGCTTCACCTTTCTTGCATATCAATATCAATCACCTATGCCCACATCTCTCATACACACCCTTTGAATCAGAGCTTTGGCATGGCACCTGAGTATTTATAATTTTGAAGTCACGTTCAGAAATTGTCATGTATACTAGGACTGTGACCATCATTATAGAAAATTTTTGCCCACATCATGCTACTTTATATCTTTTTTATTATGTCATTGCACAGTGGTTTCCCATTGACTACTGAGTTAAATCCAACCACCTCAGTCTAACCTCCAGTATCCTCACTTGAACCACCACATCCTGGAATGCTGAGGTGGTTTGGGGGGTCCTTCTAAACACAACACATTTTCTCCCTTCATCATTATTTACCATGCAAAATTTCCTTCTCTTAACATTTAATCCCCTTCCTTCGCCAATCCACATCACTCTTCAAGGCCCAGCTCAAAATATATTGCCTCTAGTATTCTTCATGTTTCTCTTCCCCATTCTTCTTACTTTCTGATTCCAAATTACCTCAAAATATTCTGTGTACCATAGTCAAGCCTCATCTAAGATTAGTTGAATGATCAAATGAAGAAAGAACCATACTTTTAAACATGAAGTTCATTGGAAATTTTAAAGTATATGTCCTCCTACCCTGGTGACTCATGAAGTATTACTGAAGAGCATCCTGGCCAGGTCTCCTTGACTAAGATTTGTGTAAAATTATAATCAGTGCACATACATGTGTGTGAGTTACTTTGATGTTGGCTGATCTTATATATGTCAGTAAATGGGTAACCTGAAATGCTTTATTAAATATGTTAAGTATGCTCCTGTGTGGGAAGGCAGAAAACTGGTGTTATGACTACTCTCTTGCTGGATTTCATTTAACCCTCACTATCACCCTGAAACATACAAACCATTGCTGCCATTTTTTTTAGATGAAACAGAAGCTCAAAGAATCTAAGTCATGTTGCTAGAAAATAACAAATTTAGATTAAATGACCTCAAAGTCCTTCTGGCTTCACTGCATAGGAAGGTCCCAGCAGACTGTCCAAGTCTTTGCCAATCTCCTTCTTTGTCCTTAAACTTGTCTGATAAAATTGCAAGAATTTAGTTTAAGGATTTTAATTGGAGTTATTTTGCAAGTGTAAAACTGGGCAGCACTGCATTCTATAAAACAGAGTAAGTGTTCAAATGAGCTGGGCACAAGAGACTGGTTTTATAGAGGACAAGAGCTAAAGAAAACAAACAAAATCAAAAAGCACATTGGTTGTTTCAAAGTCACTTTCTTTCTAAGACAGCTAGACAGAAAAATAGAAAATAACCGAATGTGCTACAGAGATGCCTCAGTGGTTAAAGGTGCTTGCTTACAAAGCCTGATAGCCTGGGTTTGGTTCCCAATATCCACATAAAGCCAGATGCACAAAGTGAACAATAACTAATTGTTTACTATTAAGTTATTTCATCTGGCCCTTTGCAAAGATTAAATAAGGAATGTTATTATCACAATTGAAAAATTTGGCCCATTTGAAACATTTGGTTGTCATCTATTTTCTGATTTCTTGAAAGCCCAGACAAAATCTCAGATTTAGCTTGGTTGGATGGAACTTTAGTATGCATGATTACAGTTCATTTTTAATCTGAGCTATTGTGGCCTAGTGAAAGAACATAGTTAAATAGCAGTCTCCAATAATTTTTATTTAATAGATTAAATAATTTTTTTTATCCAGTACTTTCATAATATATCAAACACAACATAAGTCCTTTGCTTTTTCTTCAACCTAGCATAACCAACATACACATTAAAATGTTGTTCAACATCACAGCTGTTAATATTGCTAAAAAAAAAAAAAAAAAAAAAAAAAACGAAAATGGAAAGTGTGGTCAAAGATATGGAGAAACTAGAACCTATACTTGCTGTTAATGTAGAAAACAGTGTTATTTACTAGTCAGTTTTCTATCACTAATAACAAAATACCTTAGGTAACTTATTTATAAAGGGTTGATATGAGCTCACAGTTGAGGAGGCTCCAGTCCAAAATTGAACTAACCCATTGTGTTGGACCTGTGAGCACAGCACATCATGGCAAGGGGATATGGTGGAGAAAGCTTCACACATCATTTTCCAGGAAGCTAAAGGAAGAAAGAGGGGTCCCATGATCTGCCTTGAGAGCACACACTGGCGACCTTAGAATTTTCACAACTTTAGCACATAATAAACCACTAATACAAAACTTCAAAAAAAAGCAGGATGGTAGATCTTCAAAGCTTAAAAATATTATTAACAGCAATTCCACTTTGAGGCATATAGCCAAAAGAATAGAAAATAGGATCTCAAAGAAATTTGTTCATCTAACATGTTAATAACAACACTATTTGCAATAGCTAAAATATAAAAGCAACAGAAATGTCCATCAGGGCTGGAGAGATGTCTCAGTGGTTTAGGCTCTTGCCTGCAAAGCCTAAGAACCTGGGTTCAATTCCCCGGTACCCACATAAAGCCAGATGCACAAGGTGTCATATGCATCTAGAGGTCATTTGTAGTGGCTAGAGGCCTGGGTGTACCCATTCTTTCTCTCTGTTTCTCACTCTCCTTGCAAATAAATAAATATTAAAAAAGAAATACCCATCAATGGATAAATGGTGACATATATATATACATTACAATATAAATTAGCTTCAAGGATATAACACTAAGTAAAATAAGCCAGTCAGAAAAATTATAGGTACTGGAGAGATGGCTTAGCCATTATGAGAGCGCTTATTTTTAAAAAAAAATTGTTTTATTTTTATTTATTTATTTGAGAGTGACAGACAGAGAGAGAGAGAAAGAGAGAAAGAATGGGTGTACTAGGGCCTCTAGCCACTGCAAATGAACTCCAGATGCATATGGCACCTTGTGCATCTGGCTTAAGTGGATACTGGAGAATGGAACCTCAAACCAGGGTCCTTAGGCTTCACAAGAAAGCACTTAACCACTAAGCCATCTCTCCAGCCCGAGAGCACTTCTTATAGAAGCATGAGGGCCTAAGGAGTTCTGAGAGACTGCCTCAGCTTGATCCCCAAAACCTACATAAATGTCTGGGCCTGGCCACATTCCACTTAGGCCACCACAGGAAAGCACACTACTCCATTGGTGAGTACACAAGGTTCCACATGGGCATATACAGCACACATATGACACACAAGCAAATAATACTATATGATTCTCTTAAGAGATATCCAGCATAGCCAAATTTATAGAGGGATTAACCAAATTCATAGACAGGAAGGATCATGGTACCTGTCAAAGGTTAGTGGGAGAGCACAATAAGGAGTTGTTGTTTAATGAGAATAGTTTCAGTTTTAAAAAATGAAGAGTTACAGTGGTTAAGACATTTGCCTGCAAAGACTAAAGACCCAGGTTCAATTTCCCAATACCCACATAAAGCCAGATGTTCTAGGTGGTATATAAGTCTGGAGTTCATTTGCAGTGGCTAGAGGCCCTGGCATGCCCATTCTCTCTCTATCTCTCTCTCTCTCTCAAATAAATAAATATTTAAAAATGAAGAGTTATAGAGATTGGATCCACAAAAGAAAAAGGTACTTAATGCATTGGAACTATACACCTAAAAGTCATTAAAATAATAAATTCTATCTTATCGGCATTTTATCACATTTTAAAATAAAGTTTTCTTCCAAAACTGGCTCTAAAATCACATGGCACAATTCATAAGGATTTATAAGGTTTTTTTTTTCTCATGAGTGGTGGGTTTTAAACATACTTTTTAAAAATTATTTTATCAGACAGAGAGTATGGGTGCATCAGGCCTCTAGCCACTGCAAATGAACTCCAGATGCATGTGCCACTTTGTGCAACTGGATTGTGTGTGTACCATGGAACTGAACCCAGGTTGATAAGCTTTGCAGGCAAGCAGCTTAATGACTGAGCCATCTCTCCAGTCTGTTGTTGGGTTTTTACATCCACTTTTATCAACTTTTGAACAGATGACCATTGTTTTAGAAATACCCCTAATCTCTGATCCCACATAATAAAGGCAGAAAATGGGAAAAGAGGAATGGATGGTTAGTTGAGAAGATATCAGGGTCTCAGGAAGAAACAAACTTCACTCCAGAGAATAAAGGAAATTCAAATAAGAAGGAACAAAAGGATGGTAAGAAGACACGGAGGGAAGAACAAAAATAGGAAGTGGTGAGAACTGAAACCTTGAAGTGGAAACTACCTGGAAAAAGCTGAAATCATGACACCATGGAAGTGGAACTAAAGCAAAGATGAAGGAGAAGAGAAACAACCTCAAGTTCTGTGTCTTCCCACTCTTCAATATTCTGCCATTGCTAAACTCAACCTTAAACCTCCCATAGAATAAACACAACCGGAAGCCAGCCTGAATGAGACCACGGCTATAGACTGTTGGAGGTAGCCTTTCATGGCACAAACCAAGGTGGAAAAGCTCACAGAATGAAGATGTGGTATATGTTGTAGGTGATAAATAGAATATGCAACACACTTTCTTATGCCTGTTAGCTAACACATTCTTACATTTGACCCACTTGGGAATTTGTACATAGTAATCACCATCCCACCCCCTGACAGATGCTCAGTTTCAAATAATGAATGTATAACAGACTTCTTTTTAGTCTACAAATTAGCACATAAAACATGGGGAAATAATGATCCTTCTCTACTCAGAAGGTCCCCAAAATAACATGGGCAGAGTTCAGTGGGGGTAAACTAAACTGCAAGTGATTAACTATGATCTCAGGTAAATGACTTTTTCACTCTGAACCTGTTTTAAAATATATAAATATTAAATTAGATGTTCTTCTCAATGTCCCTTCCAGGGGAGCTCCAGCTGGAATACATACATACTTATACACGCCCAACTGTATGTGGTCCTTCCTTTCTTCTTTGTCTCAAGTCATACATACATAACTTGACCACTGCTTAGTTTCTGGTTTTCCTTTCATAAACCAATACTGCCAGCCAGGCCTGGTGACTCAGGGATGTAATCTGAGTAATTCTGGAGATAGAGGCAGGAGAATCACCTGGTTCAACTCCTGACTGAGGTACTGAGTGAATTCAATGTAATCCTGGGCAATTTAGTGGGGTACTATCTCTAAATTAAAAGGAAAAGAAGAGCACTGAGGAGGTAGCTTGGTGGTGGAGTGCTT
The DNA here is from genome assembly GCA_036365145.1 of Orientallactaga sibirica. Classification (NCBI taxonomy): domain Eukaryota; kingdom Metazoa; phylum Chordata; class Mammalia; order Rodentia; family Dipodidae; genus Orientallactaga; species Orientallactaga sibirica. The sequence continues at coordinate 8,462,578 of JAEOAD010000057.1, forward strand.
GCCTAGCATCCTACATGAGGCCATGGAATCAGTCACAGTACCAGCAACAAAAGAAAACCAATACTACCACCCATGAAGGCAGGAACTAGGACATTAATTGGTGTCCTGTCTTTCGCAGTGTACCATGTAGGATACCTTCTCTAGGATAAACACCCAACATACCATTGCTCAACATGTAGTATGTGTTCCTCCAGAATGTTGGAGGAAAATTCAGTTTAGCCTGGAAAATGCTGGGCTAAGCAAAGAAAAACAGGAACATTTATTGCAGGGTAGTCAGTCTTTAAATGGCAAATACTTTAAAATCATAGTCATTAATATCCTAATGTACATTGTGCATCTTGGAAAGGGTAGTAAGTTCTTCAGTGGTACTTTTCTTTGCTAAAGTTATTCAACTGTAGCCCTTCTACAATCCTACCTTTAGAAGCCCAAATTTTTCAAACAATCTGAATTGTTGAACCTAGTTCTTAATCCACACAACATTTCTGTATATTTTTGTGTAAGCCTCACATATGTAATATTTATATGCTAAAATGTTTTATCCAATAACACATGTCGATCTCTTAATTACTGCACTGGAGACCACTGTGGTTGTTGATGACTCCAGATGTACTTGAGAAAAGGAGTGATAGGAGAAGATACCATTTATTACCCAAATCAAGACCAAGGCACTTCAGAATGCCTGTAAGACAAGGAAGTCTCCTGGTGCTAAGCATTATTTAGGCGAGATGAAATATGACTAATCATAGCAATTCACATTTGAATATCAATTTACAGTTGCTGAGAGCTTTACACAACTCATCTCATTTGTAAAGAATTGAGGTTAATATTATCATCCCCATTTTATAGGTGAAAACCACCAAGATTTCATATTTCTTCCAAGGTTGCCTAGCAGGAGCAGGACTCAAAAACAGGTCCATGTGTTCAAATTCCAGGGGACCCTTTAGTGTACTGAGATCTTCTCAGCTTTGTTATGACCCAAATTCACTGGACCTTAGTAGTAAGTATTGCACTGCCTGAACATCAGGCAAGAGTAAGACTGTCCTATTACATTTGACTAGCCTAGGAGGTGGGAGAGACAACCAGAGAAATTTTAATGGTTTATGCTTCTTACTTTCCTCATCCCAAATGTTAACCATGCTACTCATTACAGAAAAGTCAAAAACTACAATTAAGCAAAAAAAAAAAAAAAAAAGGAGTTTAAAATATCAATAGAGACCATAACCCATCTAGAAACAACTACTATTGAAAAAATTGTTTATGTGTTTTCTCAGAGATTGTTCCATGCATCTTGGATTCTAAAACACATTTTACTTCCTGTTCTAGTAGTTCTGGAATTGTAGTGTTTCAACTGTTGTTCACAACTGATGGGGTAGTGTTCTCATGAAGAAAGTTAGGGTTATACTGAGGATATGCCTTAAAATTATCACATCAGGGACCAGAGAGATGGCTTAGCAGTTAATGTGTTTGTCTGTGAAGCCAAAGGACCCAGGTTTGATTCCCCAAGACCCACATAAGCCAGATGCACAAGGGCACATGCGTCTGGAGTTTTTTTGCAGTGGCTAGAGGCCCTGGCATGCCCATTCTCAATCTCTCTCTCTCCTTGCAAATAAAACAAAAAAAAAATTTTAGTTATCACATCAGAGCCAATGAGATATATTTTCTCAAAATTTATGCCAGATTGGTGATTTAAAACATTCTCTTGTCACTCCATCTCTTCCATATTTTTAAAAATATTTTATTTATTTATTTATTTATTTATTTATTTATTTATTTATTTATTTAAGAGAGATAGAAGGAAGAGGCAGAGAGAAAGAAACAATAGGCACTCCAGGGCCTCCAGCCACTGCAAACGAATTCTAGACGCATGTGCCCTTTGTGCATCTGGCTCACGTGGGTCCTGGGGAATCAAACCAGGGTCCTTAACCTTTGCAGGCAAACACTTTAACCACTAAGCCATATACCCAGCCCTCTTCCATATTTTTTGGCATGACTATATCAATAGGTAATCTACAAACAATATGTTCAGTATATATAAAACCAGTTCACTGTTTGGATGCACTGCAGTTTTTTTTGTTGTTGTTTGTTTTTTTTTTTTGTTTTTTTTGTTTTTTTGTTTTTTACCAAATACCAGTTGTTGGGCATTTAAATTGTTTTTAACTTTTCCCAACTACAAGCAAAACTTCATAAAAAGATATTAACTGAGGAATTAAGGTCAGACATAGTTCTTGACACTGACGACAGAACTCTGAACCAAACATGCATGGGCGCAACCCTCCAGGGGTTGACAGGGTAAGAACAGCAGAAATTAAACAAGCAAGTACATTAATGTATATTTATAGAAATAGAAACATCAAACACTATGACTAATAAGAAAAAAAAAAACTCTTCAAACAGTCAGGAATACCTCTTTAAGGAAGCTGAGATCTGAAGGATGACAAAAAATAGGGAAAGCTGTACCATAAGCATAGTATGAAATACCCAGCTGGAAAACTCCTCCCCCTCTCTCTCTCTTTCTCCCTCTCTCTTCCTCACTCTCCCAAGCTGGTGAGGAGAGGGAAAGGATCATTATTTATTGAATTATTATTTTGTAAGGTAGAGTTTGGTATGGTGGCTTACATCTATAATCTAGGCACTTAGGAAGTAAAAGAAGGAGAATCAATATAAAATTGATGCCAGCCTAGACTACATAGTGGGTTCCAAGCCAGCCTGGGCTATATAGTGAGACCCTGTCTCAAAAAAAAAAACATTGTAATATTTATTTTACTTGGCTGTTTCCTTTCCATCAAAAGATCTAATTATCACTGTGCTGTGATCGGATCATCAATTCTACTATTCATAACCACAGCACAAGGACTAGGGTCCATGGATCTCACTGCTTCACTCTCTGCATTTTTTTTTTTTGAGGCAGGATCTCACTGTAGCCCAGGCTGACCTGTAACTCATTTTGTAGTCCCAGGCTGGCATTGAACTCACGGTGATCCTCCTACCTCTGCCTCCCCAAATGCTAGAATCAAAGTTGATCAGCAAACTTTTGAACACATGGTTATCACCTGGGAACTTATTAGAAATGCAGATTCTAAGCTGGGCATGGTGGGACATGACTTTCATCCCAGCACTTGGGAGGCTGAGGTAAGAAGATCTCTGTGAGTTCGAGGCCAGCCTGAGAGTACATAGTGAATTCCAGGTCAGCCTGGGCTAGAGCAAGACTCTAACAAAAGAAGAAGAAAGAGGAGGATGAGGAGGAGGAAGAGGAGGAGGAGAGAGACAGAAAGAAAGAAAGAAGAAAGAAAGAAAGAAAGAAAGAAAGAAAGAAAGAAAGAAAGAAAGAAGATGCAGTCTCAAGTCCTATCCAAGACTCATTGAATTTTAAATTCTGGAGGGGGGAGATCTAACAACTAGTGTTTGTACAAGCTCTCCACGTGATTCTGACCATTAGCTCCACCAGGGATACAAATCGGAGACTGTGGGACTATGTTGAAGAAAAACAAAAGGTTTTATCCTTACAAATATGTTTGAGCACCTGCTGCACACCAAACACTGTGCTGGATAGTGATGATTGAATAAGGAAAGAAGACAATGGTCTCTGTCTTCCAAAAACTGATTGTCTAGTGGGCTTTTCAAACTCTATTAGATGGCTGAGGAAAGTTCTAGCACATGTTAGTTTTGAATTCCTGAAGAGCAAAAATAATGAACAATGGCAATGTAAGTACTTTGTGGTGAGGGAAGAAGAGAGAAAAGTGGGAAGAACATTGACAGGAATGTTATCCTACTTGATCATGCTCAGTCTGTGCTCAGAACAGAAGCAGATTCCAGACGGGAAACAATGCCAAGATTCCACACAGTGCTAATTACTGCCATTTCTCTGAATTGTACCCATCTTTTTTCCCTTTTTCCAGGCAGCACAGGTCTGCCTGGCTTCGTTGGATTCCTGAAGTGTGCCCCAGGGATCTGTAGTTCTGTGTTAACGTGATACATAAAGTAGAGTCACCTTGACTTTGCATTTATCTGGCTTATGTAAGCTCTAACCTTTTGCTGCAGTGCAACAGAAATGCCAGCTCCATTTTGTCTAGGCATGTAAACAAACATTCTGATTCTAAATAATATGTCAGGAACCCTGATGACTGTGAAAGCACGACAACCTGCAGGGGTTCGAGAAATAAGCTTATGATCTAAGCCTGGGTGGATAGAAGCTCCAAGCTCTGCCCTTGCCCTCTTTCCAAGAGAACTGTTCATTGCAGTAAGGGCTTTGGAAAGAGCTCCAGTACTTTTTCTCAGTCACCCTTTCTCTAACTCAGAAGAAGTTAAACAAAATTAGAGGGAGGGAGAGTTAACTGCCTAGGATTTTCTATCCACCCAGGTCAGGGCTTCTCAGCCTCTGCACTCTTTTGTTTTAATCTTTTTATTAACAATTTTCATTCATGTACATGATATAGTTTGACCATAACCCGCTTGTTAGAACATATTTTTCAATTTTTTATTGACCACTTACATACATATAGACAATACATCATGATCATAGACCCCTCTCACCACCCTTTCTTTTCCCTTTTCTGAATTCTCCACCCACTGAATCTCTTCTTTCTCTCTTCTGTTTTGATATCATTGCTTTTTTCTTCCTAATTATGTAGGTCTTATGTAGATAACACCAGCCACTCTGAGGCCATGAATTCCATGCCCACTTTGTATCTAGAAGACAGTATTGTAAGCATTCCACCCCTTCCTTTGGCTCTTACATTCTTTCTATTGTCATCTCTTAAAGGATGTGATAGAGATGTTTTATTTAGTGCTGCACATGCCACTGTCACTTCTTCTCAGCACTTTTGTGAGTTTTGAGTGACCCCAGTGTTTACTGCCATCTGAAAAGAGAAGTTTCTCTAGCCAAAAGTAAGAGTAGCATTAATATATGAGCATAAACATGAAGATTCAGAGGGCAGCCTGGGGGACATAATATATCCGTTTAGCCAGGCAATGAAGTTATCCTCAATGCAATCAGAAAGCACATGGCTTCTCCAAAAACAGATATGCCACCACTGCACAGGTAGTACATTTGGCCTGGCTTCCTGCTGTAATGCTTGCAGGGTCCACTGCTGGTTAACACTGTTGTTAACTTTCTCCCCAAACAGGCTGTACTCTTGATGAGTAGAAGGAGATAGCATTCCCTCTTGTAGTACTAAGACATGAGATTTGATCAATTTCCTTAACAGTGGGAATTCCAAAATTTCTGATCTCTTCTGGGCATAGCTGGAAGGTCAGAGATAGGGATAAAGGCAGGTTTAAAAAAAAATCAAAAATCAAACTCAATATTATCAGAGTATTATTTTTATCTCTAAAGATTAATTCTTAAAGGCCAGTAATTAAAATCAAGTGGTAATGGTTACTGATTACAAAGACAAGGACTTTGTATGTCTCATGCCTGTCACTTCCATTTCCATTAAAAATTCATTGATTAGGCCTCAAGAAATGGCTTAGTGGTTAAGGCACTTGCCTGAACAGCCAAAGAACCCAGGTTCAATTTCCCATGACCCACCTAAGCCAGATACATAGGTGGGACATCCGTCTGGAGTTCTTTGCAGTGGCAGAAGGCCCTGGTTGACCATTTTCTCTCTCTCTTTCTTTCTCTCTCTCTTTCTCTCTCCCCTTCCCTCTCCCTCCCTCCCTCCCTCTCTCTCTGCCTTTTTTTTTGTTGTTGTTGTTGTTTTTGTTTGGTTTTCGAGGTAGGGTCTCACTCTGGTCCAGGCTGACCTGGAATTCACTATGTAGTCTCGGGGTGGCCTCGAACTCTCGGTGATCCTCCTATCTCTGCCTCCCGAGTGCTGGGATTAAAGGCGTGTGCCACCATGCGTGGCTCTCTCTGCCTTTTTCTCTCTCTCAAATAAACAAATAAAAATCAGAGCTGCTCTTGGTCAGGTGATTTCTGCCAGCAATGCGAACCTGACTGCAACACATTCCCTCATGGTGGTAAAGGCCAGAATCCTAAAGTCACTATCACGGGCTCAAAATTGAAGTGATAGCGAGGGCACACTACTACAAGAGGGAAAGAGAGAGGAAGATGGAAAATCTGTCTCTTTCTTCTTCCAGCTTTTGGTGGCTGCTGGCTACCTTGCCTCATGACATCACTCTTGATCTCTGCCTCCTCTCCTGTTGGTCATCAAATCTCCTTCTAACTTCCTCTTACAAGGGCATGATGCTACTTGATGACACCCTGATAATCCAGGACAATCTCCATATCTGAAATTCTTAATTGCCCCTACAAAATGTAGAACACCTTATATTTGTCCATCTAGGATAATGTTCACAGATTTATGGGACATGGATCTTGTAGTAATTTGAATGTAAAGGGTCTCACCATAGCCTCAATGTTTATGATTAAATTTCATACTCAATACCCAGCTGGTGGCAATTTGGGAGATAGAGCCTTGCCAGAGGAGGTGTGTTGCTTGGAACATGTCTTGGGATGTTATAGCCCAAACCCCTGTTGCCAGAGATAGTTTAACTCTCAGCTTGTACTTCTGGAAAAAAAAATAATTTCAAACCTCTGCTCTGCCATTCTTTCTCCACCATGAAGAAATTTCCCCTCTACACTGAAAGCCCAAGTGAACCTTTTCCTACCATATTCTGCTTTTGGTCTAGTGTTTTGTCTCAGCCACAAAAGGTAAATTCCACGGACCACCTAGAGGAGGGCCACTATCAGTCACCATCATACAAACCTTTTAAATCACATAAGGAAAAGATTAAATTCTTTTTATAGATGAGGGAACCATGACTCAACAAATTTAATGATACTAGGAGTTCCCCAGGTCAATCACCTTCAATATTTCCCTACTTCCCAGCCACTGTTTCCCAAACTCACCTTTGGCTTTTCCTCCTCGAAGCTCATTGCTTATGCAGCATATATTTATCCTCATGCCTTATAAGCACTAAGTTCAAGACAGTCTGCCATTGTCCATACTTTTACTCTTGCTAGTCTGGAATGTTTCCTGGTACATTCACTAGCCATTCTTTTTAAATTATCTCTTTGACAATTTTTATATATGTATGTAATATATTCTTATAATATTCCCCTCCAATCACTACCTCCTGTTCCCCCTTCCAGTCCTTTCCAATGAACCCATTCCTCCCTTCAACAAATCCCTCTCCTACCTTGATGTCTTTTCTTTTGCCTCCCTTCATCATCGTTGACAAAGTGTTGATGGACCAATATTTTACAGGTTACCATGGGCACTATGAGGTCATAAAGACACTGACAACCATGAATCCTTCTGACTCTCCTTTTGAAATAACCAGGTTGCAGAAGGATTTATACCTATTTCCCCTTCCTCCAAGTGGCACAGGCACTGTGAAGGTAGTATAATCATGAGGGATTAGAAGATAGATATTCTACATGATGAAAGGTTGTAGAAAATCTCATATCATACTGAGAGGATTAAGGATGAGAAACTACACACAATTTCACAAGCTATTGAAATATCACAAGGGAAATGAAAGAAGACTTAATATAGTATGAGAAGAAAGCAAACTGGAGCCTTTTAATATTCACTAAGTCCATAATAACACACCGCTTCACCTGCTAGTCAGAATTTTACATTGGCAATACTGAGTAGATATATGGTATGTATAACTTTACAAATCCCTTTCCCAAAATAGTTCTTAGCTTGGTGTCTCATCACACCTATGTATGAAGTACAACTGTTTTCATCATTCTATCTTAAAGGTGAGAAAACTGAGGTTTGGGGGGTTAAATGAGTTTTCTTCTAGGTAGAATAAAGTACAAGCTTGCTTTTGTATTAATTTCCTCTTCCAAATATTATATCTCATCTAAGAATGACATACAGGCTGGGTGTGTTGGTTCACATTTTTAATCCCAGCACTTGGGAGGCAGAGGTAAGAGGATCGCCATGAGTTCAAGGCCACTCTGAGACTACATAGTGAATTCTAGGTCAGCCTGGGCTAGAAAGACCCTACCTCAAAAAAAATTACATACACGTGTCTCATAAAATTATGAGCTTTGGCTGCTCAGATGTCAGTGTACAGGAGAAATGTCACTGTTTATCTTTAGTTATACTTCAACCAAAGGAGATTTAATTACCCTTCACTCACTTTTCATGTAATTCAGATACCTGAACAACAGGTGGCAGTAAGTTCCTGGGGTAAGTGGGTTGAATGATCTAACTTAAAGTGGTATATGCTTACCTTACATTCTGACAAAAATGTGGATTCCCAGAATTTTATAAAGAATGTTACATTTTATTAGTTTATCTTATTTTTAACAATATGTTAAGATATGTTCAAAGGTCGGGGACATAAAATCCCTTCAGGAAAATAAAAATGTATGGTTTGGTGCTTCTCAAAATAATCCTTTATTAACAGATTTCACTAAACTTGGTCTTATCCTCAGATTATAACTGAAATTCACCTTTATACTTCACTGCAAATCTTTATTTTTAAGTAAATTCCTTTCTAAGTAGTTCATAACTTTAATATTTCTGTTTGACTTACCAACAAAAGAGCCATGGTCTCTTTTCTCATGTGGGAAGAGATTTCTTTTTTTCCTCATTTTCTCTAAGCTTTCAGGAAAAGTACTTCCAAAAATGTAGTACATATGACCATTTCTCCTTTTGAGTTCCTAACTATCAAGTGGTAATATGCTACCACACAAAGCAGAGTCATAGAATTTTCTTTGCTAGCAGTATGGAGTAAACTTTGTTCTCATTACTAAAAAAATAGCAACATATCCCTCCTATCAGGTTATTTCCAAAAGTATCACTTGGTTCACTGTAACACAATCTTTATATATGATTTCCTCTAACACATCCTTATCTGCCTGCAGCACCCACAACGTTGCTTCCCACTGGTAGGCTCCTTTCTCTTAAGCTAGAAGATATAAAACCTAAGTTCACTGCAAAGAACCCACACCCATAAGTACTTTGAATGTATATATATATATATGTGTGTGTGTGTGTGTGTGTGTGTGTGTGTGTGTGTGTGTGTATTAAATGTCCACATTGTCCATTCAAGGCTTGGTATAGTGTTAGAAACTGTAGAAACTGTGATAACTCAGGAGAAATGTGAGCCACAGTTCCTGACTTGAGATTTACAAGGCATTGAGTAGATGAGGTTCCTAAATATATAACATAATATGTATATAATTACATATTCAAAGAGTTAATACAGATAGTGTGAAATACAGTGAACAAAACTAGACAGAAAGGCTTCGTAAAGAAGGATCTGAAGAATGGATAGATTTTACATAAATGTACAAGAGTCAAACATTGTTGAAGAGAACAAGGCATTAACAAAGACAGAGATATGAGAACAAACTTGGTAGGGTTGCAGTTCAGATAAAGACGTGCTTTAAAGGTACGTAAATTAGGATGTAGAAATAGAGCCAAGTTATACTATGTATGGCTTTATGGGTTTGGAAATGATGATTAATTCATAATTTTCATCTGTACATATGTAGATACTGGGTTCTAACGACTAAGAATAAAAGCTTAGGAGATGGCACAGAGGATACTTCCTTGCAAGAATGACAACCTGAGTTTAATTCCCAACCACCCACATAAAAAATATCAGCTATGGCCACATATGCCTGTAATCTCAGTTCTGAGTGATGCAGAGACAGGAGAATTACTGGCACCCCCTGGTCAGACAATCTGATGGAATACCAGCAGCTCCAGGTTCAGTGAGTGACTCAGTCTTAAGGAAGAAAATGTGGAAGAGCAATGCAGTGGAACACCCAGCATTCTACTCTGGCTTCCACAATGTGTGCACCAGGCACATGCACTTGCACACACAGGTGAATATACTTTATACATACACACATACACTAAAAATTGAGTTCAGAGAAGATTTGTACTTGGCACCAGTAACCAAAGAGAAGTCAGGAATGGTGAACTGAAGAAACCCAAGAGACTATGACCTTGAGAATGTAAACTAAGGAGCACAAGCCTACACCATTAGTACTATTAGAAGTCCACAAACATTGGAGAGGGGTGAAACCTTCTGAATGATATGGTGAACCTTGGAGTATGATCATGTGACCATAAGACACAAATGAAGTTATGGTCCCAGATAAAGAGAGTTAAAGGAAAACTCATTCTTGACTTTTGGATTAACTGAACTCAGCATGTCAATAATATTAGAGTCCTTGTGCATCTAATGTAGCACCTCCTATTTTATTTATTTGCAAGCAGAGTGATCCAGAATATATATATATGAGAGAATGGTCACACCAGGGTCTCTAGCCACTGCAAACACACCCCAGATGCATACGGCATATTGTGCATCTGCTTTACATGGGTACTAGAGAATCAATACCAGGTCATTATGTTTTGCAGGCAAGTGCCTTCACTGCTGAGCCATCTGTCCAGCCCCTAGCACCTCCTATTTTTCTTACCAATAGTAAGCACCATTCACCTGTCCTTCCCATAGATCCTTCATTTAATGACTATGTGTGGCTGGAGAAATTTCATTACAACACTGTCATTTCATGGGTACCAGTCAGAAGGCTTATACTAAAGTCCTCGTAGAAAGAAGACATTTTTCAGACAAGATATGTGCTTGTCATATCTGCACCGAGCATCTGCCTGCTACATCAGAGGCTACACAAAGATCATTGGCTTCTAATCCAAAACACTCCAGCTTCCCCATGCTGCTCGTTCTGAGTGGATTGAGACATTGCAAATTAAGTCTAGTTTATTTTATTTGTATTTGAGTAATCACTTACCTACTGTTCATAAAGTAATAGTTAAAGCAAGTAAAACCTATTCAAATTGAGCAGTTTACCTAAGACCAACAAAAGAGAGTTAAGCAATGAAATTTCTTTCAGCAAATAAGCAGAAGCATGTACATAAAACACACTGATGTCTTTTACACTAAGGAACTATGTGTGATATAAACCATGGAAACAATAGATCAGTGGTTGCTTTGCTGTCATATTCAAAGTACTGGTACAGAAATAAGGAAACAAAACCTCTGCAAGGTATCTTAAATCTTTTTGAAGGTAGTCAGTTGTATATGAAAAATTAAAGATTGACAAGTTACCAGAGAAATTACATCAGCTTATCCCAAGTTTGTACTAGAATACAATAGTTTCCCCTTATCCAAGGTTTCACTTTCTGTGGTTTCAGTTACCCCTGCTCATTTGTCCAAAATTGTTACCTGAAAAATTCTAGAAATACAGCATTCATAAGTTTTATGTAGCTCACTGTGCTGAGTAGCATGATGAAATCTTGTGCCACATCATTTTCTCCCATTCAAGACCTGAATCATACATTCATCCAGTGCATCCACACTGAATGTGCTTCCCACTGGTTAGTCACTTTGGACTCTCTTTACTGGCAACATCTACTATTTCAATATTACACTGCTTGTGTTCAAGTAACCCCCATTTTTTTCATAATGGTCTCAACTACTAAAGTACTGATGCTAACAATTTGGACATGACAAAGAGAAGTCATAAAATGACTCTTTCTGTTTGTTTTCATAAAATGACTCTTAAGTGAAAAACAAAAGGTCAATGAGCTATTTTAAGAGAGTAACAACATTCATATTATTCTATTTTAGTATTGTTAATCCCTTATAGTATCTATACATTCGACTTTATCATAAGAAAAACATAGTATACATATAGGTTTAATACGATCTGTGGTTTAAGCAGCCACTGGGGGTCTTGGAACATATCCTGCAAACAATGAGGTTTGATGACTGGAGAGTCTGATGCAAAGGTTCAAACCGAAGGTATACTAACTCTGAGCTGTGCAGCCCTAAGTAAGTTATTTCAACTCTCTGAGCCTCCGTTTTCTCCTTTGTAAGATGGAGATAATAGCTATAGTTAAATCTCATGAAGTATTAAATGCATAATATGTTATCTGACATATACAAGTATTCAAAAGATATCATGATTATTGTTCCAATTTCTTTTCATCCTTATGTCTCTCTGTATTAGCAGATAACTATAATTTTAATGTTTAAAATCATTAATACCTTTGATTTGTACAAAACATATTCACTTATATTCTTGTGCCAAATTTTGCAGATGCAGTCATACCTACCCCTGTTCACCTTTACCCTTCAGTGCATGACACCCCAACTTCCTAAAGCCAGCACCTCCATTTCTTTTGCTGAAGAATTTCTCTACCACAGCATATTTTTCCAACCCCTGGGAGGCACATTAGATATGCCAAGGAATCAATGGCACTCAACCAAAGATCAGTAGAAGTCAGTGTTCCCTCATCAGAAGGTAAGGTAAACTGTGAAGTAGATGGTATCTGATGCCTTAAACCCTAGTCATTCTCCATACAAGCTACTTTGATAATGCTCCCTTTACTACCTGCTTGCTTCCCCTTTTTTCACCATCTCATTTTTCTGCCAGTATTTTCTTCAACTACCAAAGAAAACTACTTAGACTTAAGTAATTATCTCATAATCTGTTCCTGGGGGAACCAAACTAAGATCTAACAACAAGTCTATGTAACAAGAGCAGATAAAATGTAGTAAGGAAACTGAGTTGCAGTCATCAAGGTAGCCAATAGAAGAACTAGGCTTAGAACCCATGTCTTTGCATCACAGCCCTTTCCTGACACACCTGATAGGTTGGGTTTGATTCCCCAGTATACACAGAAAGCTGGATGCACAAAGAAGCACATGCAGCTGAAGTTCATTTCCAGTAGCAAAAGACCTTGACATGCCCATCATGCTCTCTATCTCAAATAAATAAATTAAAACTATTTAAAATAAGTATATATCATAGCTTTTTCCAGGTGTCAGTAATCCCCTAATATCCTCTTCGCCACTACATATTTGTTGATTTCCTTAACATCTGTCTAGATCAGGCATGGAAAAGTCATAGTGTTGCTGACATATTACATTAGACTTCTCAATGTGTGACAAGCATATTCATGAATTTATTCTTTAAATGTCTGATCATAACTAGCCATCTACTTAATGAACACTGAATTATCTTTCAGAGTCCATAAATGGAATGTTCCAGTTCATTGGGATTCTAGCTAATAGAGAATTTCTGATTAGTTGCAACTGATTTTAGTAACATTTAGGACAGCAGGTACACTGAAGATGAAGTAAGGTCCTTGTGATAATTTGGCAGGAAATTGAAAATCCAAAGGACCTCAGAGTCATGCACATAGCATCAGTTCTCATTAAATTGGAAGGCCTACCAAAAAAGTGGGCAATATTAGTTCTTTGAAGCAAACTGCTGTGTAATAAGGTTTTATGTATTCTATGAAATACCATGATTTTAGGGCTTTATACTCTAGGTCTCTCATCCAAAAGAAAGGTACCATAACTGAAATGTTGGTTAGATTGAGCATCTGCTGGAAGTGGATTGCAAGAAGGTTCTTTCCATTAGGGTCTCTCATTTGAAGAAACTCCTAATTAGTGGCCATCTGGTCCCCATGAAAGATTAATTAAAGTAGCCATGAAGGAGCAGATAGAAGAGTGAAAAATCTCACCAGCCTGTGCCTTCCCTCCAGGATACCCAGTACTCAAGTTAAAGCCAAGGTCACATTGGGCTATTTTTATTTTTCATAAAAATAATTTGGGTCTAGAGGATGGGATTAAATAAGTTAATGATTAAATTATGTGGCAGACACAAGACTTGCTAACATCCAAATACTCTTCACAGAACTTGATTCAGTACATATCTATTGTATTCATTATCCTTGTTCTTTTCAGTTGATTTCAGACTCTGCATAACAATAGTAGCGGTCACTTGCAGCTTTCAGATAAATGAAAGAACTGAACAAGACCCATAGCTTGTCAAACATATCTACACATGTCTTTTTCACTACAAACATGACAGTAAATTTCTATCACAGTATAAGAGAAATATTTCATTTAAATTTTTCCCAAAACCCAAAAACCATCTGTGATATTCATATCTGAGGATATGGCCAAAGAAGATAGTTCTCTAAGAATGTGAAAATTTATTTTATAAAAATAAAAGGGACTACCTCCTACCCCTTGCTCTCTCCAATACCTTTTAGGTGAATGCCTTAAGAGTCCCATGCTCTGGGAGATCAGAAACTGGTAAGTGGTACAACCCACTGATATACTTAAACTATCATTTTGCTGTGGCTTTAGTACATTTAGTACATTTAGTACATTTAGATAAAATTAAGAGTACCAGTTTTGAGCAGTGGTGGGCAACAGGAAACATACTACAGCCAATTACCTCCTCGATTTATAGTAATTTGAATGTTGCTATAGAAAGTGAGTTTCTCCTCATAGAACAGCAACATTATCTACATAGAATATACCTAAGAATCAGAAGCTAAGCCAAAAGGGCATCTGAGCAACCATTCCATTTACTGTGATATGTGTTTTCTTCAAAGACAGGCTTTATAGAATTTGATTAGGAATCTTAGGCTTACACTTTGTACCCAATTCTAATCAAGTTTGCATGTTTTATGGACAGTCTTACAAGAAATTACAGCATCATGTTTAACAGAATGATAAATTGGCACCTATTGCAAGTGGAGAAAGAGTAAAATTAGGAAGAAGCTGACAAAACACCGCTGCAGTCTGAAAACATGTAGTGGTGGAGCCAAGCTTCTTATAGCACATGGAAAAGATGAAAATCATTGCATGGCCCTGAGTCACAAGCGAAGACGAAATTTTATTCTATTTATTCTGCCTAAGGAGGCAAGGAAGTATGCAGCACATGTTACAAAATGTTCTAATCAAAGTGGTTAAATTAAAAATTGTTGAAATGCAATGAAGCACATTTAAACTGCAGAAAATACTGCCACCTAGAAATAATTGCTTTGTCAGAGTGTTGCTGAGGTCTCATTCCACATCATCTGACCTCAAACTTTATAGCCTTTGTCACTTCTTGGTCAGAGATGAATCTATATATTATATTTCCTTTTACAGAGCACATGGTTTTTCTGAGTAGTTTCTCTACTCTTGGAAGAAATCAGCTATTTAGTTTAATTTATTTATAATTTTTATTATGATTAAGAACATATTTTGTATGGATATATCATGTGTTGGTACCATCTTTTCCCTCCTCCCTGCCCCCATTCCACAGGGAGCCATCCTCAGTGGGGTTGTTGGTGTTCCCTATGGGGTTGTGAGTTATGTGTTATGAGAGCAGCAGTCAGTTCTTCCAGGGAGGCAGTGCCTCTGGGCATGACATCCTCACCTGTGATTCTTAACAACATTTCTGCCCACTCTTCTACAAAATTCCCTGAGCTTTGGTGAGTGTGTTTTAAGTCTACTTCACTGATGAGCTCTTAGGAGCCTCTGGATTTCTGCTTTGGTAAATGTTGAGTATCCACAGCATCTATCTCCTTCACCCTGGTGATGATTCTCAGGCTCACCATGGAAGAACTCTTACTGGTCTCCCCACTTCCTCTGCAGTTTCGCCTGGGCCTTGACTGAGATGCAAAGGGTGGTTTATCTCCTCGGGTCTCGCTATCTTCTAAAAACTACAATCTCAAGTGCATCCACTCCAAATGCTTCCGCTGATGTATTTATTCTCTTTTGGGTTGGTTTTTCTTACTACCTCTGTATTGCTCCCTTTGTTCTCAACCACTTGTAAATATTCTTTTTCCAGTGAAATACATACCCTTTACTCAGGCTAATTGTTATTACCCTTTTCCAAAATCTCTGAGCTGCACCTTACAAACACATCTTAATTCTTTGGCATTTTCAGAAAATGTAGGTTATGGACCTGTCAGACAAAATGTCAAAAACTGCAGATATTGCAGGTGGAATGGAAACTAAGTGTTCAGCATACAAATGAGAAATCATACTAATTGCATCATGATCTAATTTGACTAACATGTCAAGATGCATTATGGGTAATTTCCCTTCATTTTCAGAGGTATCCTGATTTTCACTAAAGATTTTATTGGAAATTTGTAATATAAGAATGGGGATACTATATGACCCCTCCCAGAAGCATAGAAAACATGGCATTAAAATTAAAAAGCTTAGGGCTGGAGAGATGGCTTAGTGATTAAGGCACCTGCCTGCTAAGCCTAAGAACCCAGTTCCAATCTCCAGGACCCACGTTTAGCCAGATGCAAAGTGAGGCAAGGGCACAATGCCGCACTTGACCAGAAGGGGGCGCACACATCTGGATTTCGTTCACAGCTTCTGAGAGACTGCTGGCACGCCCATCTCTATCTGTCTCCCTCTCCCTCTCTGTCTGTCTCTCTGTGTCTCTCTCCAAAAATAAATAAAATTAAATTAAAATTAAAAAGCTTAACGACTGGGTTTAATTCCCCAGTCAGGTGCACAAAGTGGTACATGCATCTGGAGTTCATTTGCAGTGGTTACAGGCCCTGGTGCACCCATTCTCTCTCTCTCTCTTTCCCTCTCTCTCTCTCTCTCTCTCTCTCTCTGTCTCTATTTACTAATTAATTAATTATTATAAATATTTGAAAAATATGTGGGTTATAAAAGTAGTGATAACTGTTCAAAAACATTGTAAGACAAATGAAAAGCATGTACCTACATTGAACCAAATATTATGGTTGAGGAAAATAGTATACTATGTAAAGCCTAGAAGGATAAGCTTTGGGCATAATTTCTTGGGGAATGCAAAGCATGCAAAATCACTATGTAGACTGTGGAATACAGAAAGCCAAGCACAAGCTGAGAGCAGCACATATGTTCAGAAAAGAACTATGAGGACCCTAAGTTTTCACTTTCAGCTGTTCTCTAAGCTTTATCCAAGCAAGACTAAGGCAGAGTTCTAACACCCAAGATGTGTTAAAAGAAGACTGCAGCACAGAGCCAATCATATATAAGAGAGATTAAGAAAATCTCTGTCAAAACACTAGCTGAACACTAGCTAAGAGAACAGAAACTTCACTGACCACACATTACAAGGACTGCAACCTATCCAAAAAATAGTTGTAGAAAGTCATTAAATAAGTGGATAATGAACCCCCAAATCAAAGAGAATAAACCTTAGCAAGAGGGAAAATCAAAGACCTAGCATTCCATATACATCTTTTCATAATAAATAACAAGATATATAAAGGAACAGGAAAGTGTAGCCCATTTATGGTGGGGACAGAAAGAAATTTCGTAACTATACATTTAAAAGAAAAATTTCAAGTCAACAATGTAACTTTGCATCTTAAAGAATGAGAAAATGGGTCAAAGTAAACTTCAAAGTAGTAGAAAAAAATATACCATGTATTCATAGGTGAACAAAATTGAGAAAATAATATCATTGAAACCAAATATTGGTTTTTTGATAATGTCAATAATATTGGCAAGCCTTTAAGTAGACTTACAAAAAATTTAAAAAAGATGCAACTAACTAAAGAATATGGAGCAATTTCTACCAATATTATAGAATATAACAGAGTTTAAGAGAATACTACAAATGATAATATGACAACACATTAGCTGATATAGCTGAAATGTATAAATTAGTAGACACAGACAGCTGAAATTAATTTAAAATTAAATTAAAAAATTTAACATAAAGAGATTGCATCAATAATTTAAATAAAAGTAAAATCAAAACTAATTCTGAACAAAGTGAAATTCGGAATTTAAAGGATACTACCCAACATCTAAAGAATAAATAAAATTAGCTTTTTTCAAAGTGTTCAACAATATGAGAGAGGACAGCGTACTACTTAAATTTATCTTATGACTTTACCCACAGGGAAAAAAAAAAAACAGAAAAGAGAGCTATAAACTAACATATCTTGTTAAAATAGATGCAAAACTCCTCAATAAAATACTAGCCAACCAAATATAACCAGACAATAAACCATGACCAAGTGCTATTTATCCTAGAAATGCAAGTATGGCTCAGCAGAAGAAAATCTATCAATGTAACGCATCAGATTAAGAAGAAAAAGGACAAAAACCACATCATTACCTCAAATAATGCATAAAAATCTAATGAACAGTATTGGAGAGAAAGATCAGTAGATAAGAGTGCTTGTTTTGCAAGCATGAGGACCTGAGTTTGATCCCCAGAACCCACATAAAACCTGGGCATGATCTCACATGTCTGTAACCCCAGTCCCGAGGTGAATGGAGATAGAGCTCACAAGTCTGCCAATCTGTTTGAAAACAGCAGCTTTGGGTTTAGTGAGATACTCAAGCAAACAAAGTGGAAAAGCAAAGCATAGGATTCCCCATGATCCACTATGGCCTTCTGCATGCATGCACATGGGGTACATTCATCTGAACACACAAATGCTACATACACACTATACTATACACACAGTATACTATATATGCACACAATATACATACACATACACACAAAGCTAATAAGCAAAGCTACCAGATTCAGGATATTAGATCAACATACAAAAATCACCTAATTTATATATACAAGGAGTGAAAAGGAGATCATAACAATAACTTAATTTGCTATAGTGTCCAAAAGAATAATTATCTGTGAGTAAATTTAAAGAAAAAGGTACCTGATACAGACAGAAAAACAGTGTGAAAGAAGTTAAAGAAAGCCTCAATACATGAAATATTTTTTTTATTTTTATGTGTGTTTATGTCTATTTTCATGGTTAAGATGTCAAAAAGAGATATCAATACTACCCAAAAGTGTCTACAGAGCTTATGCAATTCCCATCACAAAAACTGATTTCAAATTCAAATGGAATTTTAAGAGTCCACAAGTAGCCAAATCAATATTTTAAATAATAATAAAGGAAAAAGGGTTCTCACATTTCCTGGTATCAAAACTTATTACAAAGTTAGGTAATCAAAATACTGTGTGGACTGGCATAATAATAGAGATCAATAAAAGAGAAATGAGTGTTAAGGAAATGTGGACTGGAAAGATTGCTTAGTGGTTAAGGTGCTTTGCCTGCAAAGCCTAATGTACTGGGTTCAATTCCACAGTATCTTCATAAAGCCAGAGGCACAAAGTGGCACATGCATCTGGACTTTCTTTGCAGTGGCTAGAGTCCCTGGTGCACCTATTTTTTTTTCTCTCTCTCTCTCTCTCCTTTTTTAAAAATAAAAAAGAAGGAAATGTATATATCTACATCCAATTGATTGTCAACACAACTGCAAAGATGGCTCAATAAAAAAAGGCTACTCTCTTCTATGATACTGGAACAATCAGATATCCACTTCCAAAATAATGAAGTTGGACTCTTACCTCACATTGTCTACAAAAATTAACTTCAGGTCAAATGACCCAGCCGGCGTCCCAAGATGGCGGCGTCGGAGGCGTCCGGGAGGGGAGGCCGTGGCTGCTGAGACGCCTCGGCTGGGCCAAACCGGAAGGGCCTGCGGACGAGCGGCCGCCTCCCGTGCGCTCCGGGAGGCCCAGGCGGGCGGCAGCGGGGGATGCTCGCGCTGGGCCGCGCGTCTCCCGCCTCCATTTAGGGCGGCGGCGGCGGGCCCCGTCCTCGGCTCCCGGGCCATGGCTCTGAGGGAGCTCAAAGTGTGCCTGCTGGGGATACGGGAGTCGGTAAATCGAGCATTGTGTGGCGGAACTCCGAAGACAGCCGTCAGAGCCAAAGCGAAGCTGTTGCTGAGGAGACTGGGCCTCAGACCTGATGATGAAGCAGGTGGGCTGGATGTTAGCAGGAGAGCTGGAGCCTGCACCGGGGCCGCCCAGCACTCTTGAGTCTTCTTCATGCATAAAGGACTCAAAGAAACTGGCCTGTTCAGTTTTGTCCTGGAGAACAGCAGCAGTGGTCTTTCAGTGGACTTTGTGGTCCAGAACCAGTGGTGTACAAAGGGACCACAGCACTGGCTGACCTTGCTGACCTTCCAGATGGATGAGTTAACTTGCTGACACGAGAGGTAGGGTCTCACTCTGGCCCAGGCTGACCAGATGGATGGTCTCAGGGTGGCCTTGGGTTAAGTGCTGGGATTTGCTGATCAGGATTCTTAAAGGGAAAATGAGCACTTTCATGGTTCTTGAGGGAAAAAAGACTTTGTGAAGATTATCGTGTCCTTGGTTCCCTTTTACCACTGTTAGAGTTGTGTCACTTAAGTTGTGGCTGGGTATCTAAGTGAAGGATGGCAAAACATTGCTTAGCTTAGGTGGATAATTTATAGGATGGGTGGAAACTCTCTCCATCTCTAATGCACTTTCATGGAGGACAGCAGTCTGGGATGCATATAGCAAATTCTGGCCATTGCAGCAGCTGCCTAGTTCCCTGGGGTTTGCTTCTGACTCTCTGTGTCACCAAACACCTTTGTAAATAAGCTCTCATGATCCAGCCTTGGAATCGTTGAATTAAATATGTTCTAAGCTGACTAGCAGTGTTCAGAAAGGTAGAATGGAAAAGGAAAATAGTGCAAACCCTGTCCATTTTATTTAACCCAAGTGTTTGTGGGAAAACAAGGACCTGGTGCTTAGCATATGTAAATTAGTAGTCTGTACTCATGAGACTGTTGCTTAAAGAGTTTAAGTTATGTAAATACATTAATGAATTCTAAATTCCATTCCATTCCATCTCATACCCACCCATCTTTCAGTCTGTCCTTGGGAGACTGAGGCACTTGGCTTACAGACTTCCAGTCTTCTCTTCTTTCATGCCTGTTCCCTCTGCATTCCATCTGGAAATGGTAATAAAGATACATGCCACCTTCGCGTAAGCCAGATGCACAAGGGGGGTGCATGCATCTGGAGTTCATTTGCAGTGGCTGGAGGCCCTGGTGTGCCCATTCTCTTCCTCTCTCTCTCTCTCTCTCTCTTTCTCTCTCTCAAATAAATAAATAAAATATATTTTTAAAAAGACTTCAACTTTGAAAGTCTTATAAGAAAACATAGGGATAAATCTTTATGATGCATTTCTCAACAGAATCTTAGATACAGCAACAATATAAACAACAAAAATAAAATGAATAGGATAGGAATTGGATGCATCAAATTTAAAACTTTTGTGTATTTAAACTTTTACCCAGAAAATGAAGGAGGGAAACAAATTTGTACATCATATTCATATATATATATATATATATATATATATATATATATATATATATATGTATGGTTTAATGTCCATAATATTTAAAGGAAATATTCTCCATGGCATGGTAATATGTAACCCCAACACTCAAATGGATAAGCAGGAGAATTACCATAATTTAGGTGCTATGTCAGGCTATAGAATAAGTTCAAGGTCCGCCTAGGCTACAGAGTGAGTCTCTCTCTCTCTCTCTCTCTCTCTCTCTCTCTCTCTGTCTCTCTCAATACACACACACACACACACACACACACACACACACACACACATATTCAAGACACTTGCAAGTCAATAACAGAAACAATGATTTCCAATAACCCCACTGAGTAGGGCCCTTAGTGGAATGGGTTGGGAGCAAGGGATCCTAAGAATATAACCTAATGGGAATCTGACGAATTTGCAATATATTCATTTAATAAATTTCTCAATAAAAATAGACAAAGAACTTGAATATGCATTTCTCTAAAAAAGTTACCCAAATGCCAACAAGCATATTTAAAAACATATATTGGAGCCTATGGAGATATCTCCGTGGTTAAAGTTTTTGCCATGCAGGCATGCAAACCTGAGTTTGGATCCCCAGAACCAATGTAAGAAAAGCTAGACATGGTAGTGCAGTCCTATATTCCTAGCATGGAGAGGTGGAGACAGGAGGATCCCTGGGGCTTGCTGGCTAGCTTGTCTAGTTGAATCTGTGAGCTCCAGGTTCAGTAAGAAACCCTGTATTTAAAAACACAAAAAGGAAAATTTTCTTGACAATATTAATGAGTTTTTCTATTACTGTGACAAAAATCCCAAAGTCATCACCTTATAAAGCAGATAGATGGAGTTTTGCTTGTAGTTTGGATGTTTCAATCCATGATCTGCTTCCTTCATTGCTCTTGATCTATGCCAAGGCAGAGTATCATTATGGGAGTGTGTAGTAGAGGAAGCACTTTGCCTTATGGCAACTTGGGAAGCAAAGAGAGGACTAGTGTCCTCAAACCTCCTTTAAGTGTATTCCCCGGTGACTGACTTCCTTCCATTAGGTATCATCTCTTAAAGATTATACCACCTACCAATACTGCCACAGGCTGGAGACCAAGTCTTTATCACATGGACTTTTTCATTACATTCAAGATCCAAAGCATAGCCCAAGTTTATTCTTCCACAAGGCAATAACTACTTTTTTCCACTTTCTTATTTATTTTTGACATTTTTATAGATACCAGTTACATTTTTCTCATCTTTATCCCACATTGCCCTTAGTCTAACTAACTTAGTCGGCCCTTCTAGTCACTTAACATTGGCTATGTCATGGACGAGAATAACTGGCTTGCCCTGTCCAGCACACTTCAACTTTCATTACCTCATTAGGGAGAGCAGTGGCCTCCTCAGTCCCTCCCCCATCAATAACAGAATGTTGACTGACCCTGTCATGTGAAGGTCTTGTGCAAGTAAACATAAATACTATGGGTTCATGAGTACAAAGACCTTGTCATGTCCAGATGCCAGTTTCACAGAACTCCTCCCCATCCACAAGCTCTTATATTCTTATTCTTTCTATTCTATCTTCCACAATGTTCCCTGAGCCCTGGAGGGGAAGGTATGTATGTCTTCTTTAGGGCTGAGCACTCATCAGTAATTTAGTTTTAGCACTTGACTAATTATGATTCTCTCACTGACTCCCACAAAAACAAAGTGTTTTAAAAATATTTTTATTTATTTATTTATTTATTTGACATAGAGAAAGAGGGAGAAAGAGAATGGGCACACCAGGGCCTCCAGCCACTGCAAATGAATTCCAGATGTTTGAACCCCCTGTGCATCTGGCTAACATGGGTCCTGCGGAGTTGAACCTGGGTCATTTGGCTTTGCAGGCAAATGCTTTAACTGTTAAGCCATCCCTCCAGCCCAGGACAATTTAATTTTTTTTTAATTTTAATTCTTTAAAAGCTGCACTGCATGCAGTCCTATGGGAAACAGAAGTCATCAGCAGTGAAAACAGTGGACACTATCCTCCATCTTTCCAACATCTAAAGTTTCACTGTATTTTACAGAAAGGATACATGATTTTAAAAACAAGATTAATATGAAAATGAATCCATACCTCTGTGCCTTTCTTCTCACTAAAATTACCATTTAAAATCTTCTATAGTAGGTTATATAGGTACCTACCAGTCACTCTCAATTTAAAAGTTGAGAGATGAGAAGCTTTTTCCACTGGAAAATACAACAAAGTAACAGAATTATTGGGTTTCAGAAATGCCTTAGTTGGCAAAGTGTTTGCTATGCAAACATAAGGACCTGAGTTCAATCCCCAAACATGTATATTTTAAAAGGCCAGGCATGGTGGATCCCAATGCTAGGAAGATGGAGACTGGAGGTTCCTTAGGCTTGCTGGCCAGCCACTGTAGGCTATTTGGCCAGCTCTAGGCCATCAAGAGACTCTGTATCAAAAAAATAATCTTTTTAAAAATTAAATTAGAAAGGGCTGGAGAGATAGCTTAGTGGTTCAGGCACTTGCCTGTAAAACCTAAAAATCCAGATTAGATTCTCCAGGTCCCATGTAAGCCAGAGGCACAAGGTAGTACATACATCTGGAGTTCATTTGCAGTGGATAGAGGTCCTGCTGTGCCCATTCTCCTCCCCCTCTCTATCTCTCTATCTCTCTGTTTCAAATAAAAATAAATTTAAAAAGTAGACTTCACCTGTTACACAATACCTGAAGCTATACTGTGGCCTCCGTACTCACACATGCATGCAACATGCCCCTGCATACACATGAACACATACCCACCCCCCACACACATACTTTTTTAAAAACTATACAAACAAAATTAGAAGTATTGAGTCCAACCCCAACTTTTATAGTAGCTGACAGTGAAGGATGTGGATATTTGAGAAACCTCTATAGATCAACCAGTTTATTTAATGCTGGAATGATTTAAGCTCAGAATCTGAGATGGAGATCCCATGCAGTTTTGCAGGTGCTGGAGATGGAAACTCAGGCTCTCATGCATGTGAGGCAATCACTCTACCACTGAGCCATATCACATCCCAAAACTTCTATACATTTCATTATTATGATGATTAGTTTGTTAAGGTAGCATACAAAGTAATGGGATTCATTATGGCATTTTCAAACAGATTTTGTACTTACTTAACCCCCTTCCCCACTCTCTCCACTGTTTCCTTGTCAGTATCTTGCTGGCCCCTTTCCTCATCCCAATAGTTCCCACCACCCCCCCCTGCTTTCATGTCACAAGTATCTGATTAACATCCTTCCTTAATCTCTTCATCTATTTTCAAGGTCCCTTTCTAGTTTCATGACCTACACGCATACATGTATATAAATTAAAATCTAGGTTCTGCATATGAGGGAAAATATACAGAATTTATCTCTCTTTGTCTGCCTTATTTGCTTAACATGTTGATTTTAAATGCTGTACATCTGACTGAAAGAATCATGATTTAATTTTTCTTTATGGATATAAAACATTCCATTGTTTGCATGTACCATATTTTCATTATCCATTCATCTGTTGAAGGACATCTAGGCTGATTCCATTTCCTAGCTATTGTGAGTAGTGCAGGAATAAGCATTTATGAGCAAGTATTTCTATGGTGTTATGACTTAAGATTCTGTGAGTGGTATATCTGGGTCATGTGGTAGTTCTATTTTTAGAATCTTGCACACTGATTTTCATAGTGGCTGTACCAGTTTACATTAACACTATCAGTGTGTAAGTGTTCCTCTTTCCCAACATCATGCCAGGATGTGATGGGGATTTTTTTTTATTTGTTTCCTTGAAGATAGCCATTCTTACTGGGATGAGTTTGAATCTCAAAGCAGTTTTAATTTGCATTTCCCTGATGGATTAGGAAATTGAACAGTTTCCTCGATTTTTGGCCATTTGCATTTCGTGTTTTAGGAACTATTTGGTTCATTTCTCCCAATTTTTTATTGGAAGATTTATTTTTTTTTGGTTCTTTATATAGTCTAGATACGAATGCATTGTGTGATGGATAGTTGACAACATATTCTCCCATATTCTAAACTGTCTTTTCGCTTTAGTGCTTGTTCCCATTGCTATGCATAAGTGTGTTTATTTGTTTGCTGCTTTTTATACAAACTATTCTTAAATTTTTAAATATTTATTTATTTATTTATTTATTTATTTATGCATTTATGCATTTATGCATTTATTTGAGAGAGAGAGAGAGAGAGAGAGCCAGGGCCTCCAGCCACTGCAAAGGAACTCCAAAATCATATGCCACCTTGTGCATCTGGCTTGCTTGGTTTGGGGAATTGAACCTAAGGCTGCACAAGCAAGCACCTTAACCATTAAACCATCACTCCGTCCCATGTTTTACAAGCTTTTTAACTCCAAATGGTCCTATTTGTCAATATTTGTCTCCCATACATTGATCACTGGCTTCCTCTAGGGTTTGTTCTCTCTGATAGTAACTTTCTGTAATTTATCTGCATAGAATGGACTATGAAAATAGGATGTTTCCATAATAGTCAATATGTTGCTAGAGTGAATCAGCCCATGCTCTGAGACATTATGATGGTGAATTGGATTTTGATGTACTTATGAAAGTGCTCTTGGTGATGAGGACATTTTTTCCTAGCATTAGATCTATGTAAAGTTTGGGCCCTGTACTTTGAAAGATGAAACTTAACATAACTTTAAAACTTCAAAATCATATATACATATGCACACACACATTCATTTCATCTTAAAACAGATGGAGTCTATTTCTTAAATTATACCAATCAGGTCTGATCAGAAAACACTCTGCAGGTGAAGAAAACTAGCAATACTACCAAGACCATAACTTCTAGAAGGCCCAAACAGAAGGTGTATAAAAGACAAATTTAGTCTTGAGGTTAGGACAGAAATATAACTGTTGTCATAATCTTCCTAATCTAGGAAGAAAGAAAAAAATATTTTAGACCCCAGCAAAGAAGACTAATTACCTCCAGGGGGAGATTGCCTTCAGCCTCTACACAAGGCAGCATGCACTCTAGAAACTCAATGTTATACATTGTTACAGCCCTTAAGCTGTTTGTAGTCCAGCCAAGACTCTGCACCTACACATGGAAGCATAGATTGTAGGTTCTTAGAGCTCATGTAGTCCAAGTGCTTCCCGATCTTTCACAAAGCTTTTTTTAGATCCCATAGAAGGGCCTCAAACTGCTATTAAGAAGGGATATGGAATTATTCTTTGTACCCAGAAGACTCTCTTTATAGAACTCCTTTTAATCTTATTTTGCATATTAAAAGTTCTGCATATATTGTTAGTAGAAAGGGTCCCATGGACAAACCAAAAATAAAAGCTTGAAAAACTTCAAATCTGATCTAAATTCTTCATTTCAAATATAAAGAAATCAAGGCCCTAAAGGACTCAGCAATCTCACCAAAATGTTGCTGTGATTAGCCAAGACATGGATTATTAAAAGCAAGTGAATGTGCATGGCCTTGTGTTACTTTCAAGTGCCAAATCAGTATTGGAGACAAATTTTGTACATGGGCACAATCACAGACAGATTTAGATAGACAGGGACTTTCTAGGGGAGATTGGACTTGATCAGGGATAAGTCCTCCAGGGAGGGTTTCAAGAGGCAAAAGAAGGTGTCACTGCATAGTTACAGTTTCCAAGGTTTTATTTTTGTTTTGGTTATGGAATCCTTTCTACCAGTAATATTACACAGTTCAGTGGTAGAGTTCTGGTGTAACATGCATGAGGCTATAGGTCCAATCTTCAGCACCACAAAAAAAACTTTAATAGTGAAAAAGCACTCCCATATATTGACTCAGATAACACACAATAAATAAGTAAACCAAAATCCATGAAGTAAAAGAAGTTGATTACTTAGAAGTCTGAATGAGTTTGGAGCTGCAATGGGAAGCCAACAGGAAGCCCACAGGCTACTGCACACTCAACCATGAGAGGAAAATGACAGAAGGAAAGGAATTGTGGAACATTGCCTTTATTAAGGCCCATGGGCATTATACCTTTAGGATTTCCTGGTAGGGTATTCTGGATTACTAGTTTAAACATGCACACACACAGGCAAACTCATGTCTCATGACTCTGGCATTACCATTAGGTTTTACCAGTATCATAATATTATATTGGTCAGTGTTAGAATCTATAGTTGTATGAACACCATGAGTTTTACGTATTTATATAAGGGATCACTGGATATATTACAACCACATATGGAGGGGATAGTTTTAACTAGGCTAAATTTAATAGCACATAGCTAGGTTATAAACAACTTGTTTCCAGCTAAATATTGATGTCAAGTCCACAGCTATATGAAATAAATTTATGACATGGTGCCAGTTTCTGATTCCTCTTACTAATAAACTTTTAAAATATTTATTTATTTATTTGTTTATTTATTTATTCATTTATTCATTTATTTATTTAACAGAGAAAGTGGCAGACAGAGAGAGAGTGTGTGGCCTCCAGACACTGCAAACGAACTCCAGATGCCTGTGCCGCCTTGTGCATCTGACTTTACATGGCGACTGGGGAATTGAACTTGATTCCTTAGGCTTTGCAGACAAGTGCCTTAACCATCAAGCAATCTCTCCAGCCCCTTCCTAACCTTTTTGATTCCCATCTGACACATCCTTCTGCTGGTTCCTTTAGAACAATATCTGACTTGGAGATTTCCGTGAAGGAGCTGAAGTTTCTATAATTGGCATATTCAGCTAATTTTTGTTTTTATCTCCAACAAAAGTTTAAAGGTAGAACATCAAATTTGTTCTCATATAAAAAAATAACCAACATGGCTTTGTGCTTATCTTTGGCTAGACTTTTTTTCATATCTGGGTACCTAGTTCATGTAAATAATTTTATTATATTGTTATGTCCACAAAGACTATTCTTTTTTATATTTTATTTATTTATTTATTTATTTATTTATTTATTTATTTATTTATTTATTTGAGAGAGAGAGAATGGGTGCACCAGGGCCTCTAGCCACTGCAATGAACTCCAGATGTATACGCCTCCTTGTGCATCTGGCTTACGTGGGTCCTGGGGAATTGAACCAGGGTCCTTTGCCTTTGCAGGCAAATGCCTTAACCATTAAGCAATCTTCTCCAGCCCCACAAAGACTATTCTTTATGAAAAATTCTTCTCTCTCTATTTCTACTTTTTAATATTTTATTTTTATTTATTTATTTGATAGATACAGAAATAGGCAGGTAGAGAGAGAGAGAGAGAATGAGCGTGCCAGGGCCTCCAGCTACTACTGCAAACGAACTCCAAATGCATGCTCCCCCTTATGCATATGGCTTATGGGGTCCTGGGGAATCAAACCAGGGTCCTTCAGCTTTTCAGGCAAGCACCTTAACCACTAAACCATCTCTCCAGCCTTCTATTTCTACTTTAAAGATACTAAAGGAGACAAAGTATTCATGTTGGCCTTGGTACAAATTATATCGGAGAGGAAAGAAATGGCCCTGATTTCACAAAAATGTTGGCAGTGGATATTACTACCTATTAGCTCCAATTGAGTTAAATAAGTTTTGTTTTCTTGATTTTGAGTGTGAGTCGTTTAATCTAGTACCACACACAAGCTAAGTGCACCTTGAACCACTGAGCTGTTTCCCCATCCTCCATACTTTATGTGTTTAGCATGCTTGTAACATAAGCATATATAGAGAGAATTTATTGTGATCCCCTTATAATATGGTAGTGATGCAGGGGAACTGACTCCCCTAAAGCCATGCCACAAATAAATTATTTATGACAGGATTACAAAGTTAGTCTCATAATTCTTGACAAAGTGTCTTCTCTCCAAATTCACAATTTGAAATATTTTCTCAAGTTTAATAACACTGTGTAAGACTTTCTTCCATCTTTTTTTCATGTCTTTTCCCCCCGTTTGTTAAGGAACAGCAGTGTTTCACTGTGGAAGGGTGTTCTGTGTTATTTAGAGATAATATGAAAAATTGACTCATATGTTGATAAAGGCTTAGAAGTCCCACGACTTTTAATTTACAGTGGTACTAGCTTGTACTTTCTCTCCTTTTGAGGCTTCAGCAGGGTTTAGAGCAGTAATCATGTAAGGACATTAGCAAGGCGACTATGAGCCTCAGCCAAACATAAAATGTAGCTATAGATAAAGGCAAATTATGAGACAAGAAGAGAGAACATATTAAGAAGATAATCAAGATATTGGGAGTTCATAGAAACTAGATGTAATAAAAACAAAAAATAAAACTACATATAATAAAATAATAGATACAAGTCAGGAAATAGATGCAGAAATAGAGGGCAAGGAGAAACATCGGAATATTAGAGGCTGACACAAGACTCTAGAGGCTAGATTTGTAAATCAGGTTCTTTCTTTCTTTGACAGAAAGCCTCATAGACTTCTTATAGTACTCTGATATTCATTTGCCAGGATCTGGTCAATTCAGAAAAACAGGGCTGCAAGTACCAGAATCAGGATATATGTCAGAAAGTTCTGCCAAGGACAAGGAGAAACTTACAAGAGGCTGGAGGTTGAGAACAGATTTTAGTGGCAGGTGGTAGAATTACAAATAGAATGCCAAGAAGAAAGGAGACAGGAAAGAATTATAAAGCAACTAAGTCATATATATATATATATTCTTCCATAATCCCCAAGAACAGTTCTAATAAATCAATTTTACTCTATTAGAATCAGAGCATTTAAATGCTAAACAATACAAGAGTCAAAAATGGTAGTCTAAAATCTATAGCAGTTAATCTTGCCCCGGTAAAATGTTCCTTGCAGTAAATCCTATGGTGACTAACATTTTTTCTCTTTTCTTGAATGTGAGCCAAACTGGAAGGCCTATTCTGTCTAATTTTCTTTTTGTGGTTGCAATTTCAGAATTATCATAAATTCCTTTTCCTTTTATAACTATGCATTGTCTGAGCTCCATACTTTCACTCCATGACCATTACCCCACAGAGCTTGAATTATGATGTCCCATATGTAATAGTGGATGAAAGCACTCTCATCCATTCATTCAACATGTGTGTTGAGCTCCTACTCTGTACCAAACATTCTTCTAGGCAAGGGAAATGAAACATTGGAAAAAACACAAAACCCTCTCTTGTGAAACTTGTACTCTTGTATACTTTTAAATGCGCTGTTTGGAGGATCTGATGACTAGGACTTTTGATATGTTTTGGCACACATGGGAGATATCACCTTTTAATTTCCAACAGAAGCTTCATTCCTCTTTTCTTTCTTTTTTTTATTTGTTTTGTTTTGTTTTTTGAGGTAGGGTCTCACCCTAGCATAGTAGGCTGACCTGGAATTTACTATGTAGTTGCAGGGTCGCCTCAAACTCATGGTGATCCTCCTACCCCTGACTCCCAAGTGCTGGGATTAGAGGAGTGTGCCACCATGACCAGTTCATTCCTCTTTCCTTGTACTTTACTGTTTAATGGAACATCTGAATTCTAGAAATGTACTCCTACTCTGCATCCAAAATGACAGAAAATTGGGATAAATAGTATTCTGAATGTAATTTAGAGCATCTAATTCTTTTAAAGACTTTTTTGTTTCTATTTATTTATTTGTAAGGAGAAAGAGAGAGAGTGTGGGTGCCCTAGGCCTCTAGCCACTGCAAATGAACTCCAGATGCATGTGCCACTTTATGCATTTGGCTTTATGTGGGTACTAAGGAATTGAACCCAGGATGCCAGGCTTTGCAGGAAAGTGCCTTAACCTTTGAGCCATCTCTCCAACTCCTAGAGTATTCCATTTTTATAATGTAGATACACTATCTTCACCCACTCATCTCTTGCACTTGTATCTATTCAGAAACATATGCCTTTTCTTGAATGTCAAGCTCCTGGGCCTCTTGAAGTCAAAGTTCCTAGAGCTCATATTCAGAATCTACAAACATTTGCTGATGATACAATAAGTGTCATACACTTGGCACTCTGCAGTCATTCAAATCATCCTCCCATTTTTTCTTCACACCAACCATGTCAGTCATGGAGAAAATATATTCCTGTTTCCTTTTCTATGCTGGGAATGAGATCTGAAGTTTTTGTGTACCTTAGGGAAGTGTTCTACCATTGAGCTCCACCCCCATTCCTTGATTTTTGTTTTGTATTTTTTTATTTATTTGAGAATGAGGAAGAGGGTGAGAGAGAGAAAGAGAGAGAGAGAGAGAGAGAATGGGTGTTCCAGGGCCTTCAGCTACTGCAAACAAACTCCAGACGCATGTGCTACTTTGTGCATCTGGCTTACGTTGGTCCTGGGAAATCAAACCTGGGTTCTTTGGTTTTGGAGGCAAGCACTTTAACTGCTAAGCCATCTCTCCAGCCCTTGTATTGTTTTATCGAGACAAAGTCTCACTATATAGCCCAGGCTGGCCTTGAACTTATGATCCTCCTGTTTCAGGTTCCTGAGTTCAGTGATTAGAGGCTTGTACTATTAAACCTAGCTAGGAGAACAGTTATTCTTACCCTTACTAGGCTCTGGGTTTCACAGAAAGCTGTGTCATTGACTTACAAGGTCAATAAACCAGTGGTCCATTTAAAATGTCCAAACTTTTCTTTTAACTTCATAAGCCTTTTCCTTTTGCATCTTTTGTAGGAACTGCTTTTTCTTATCAGTCCTTCAAGTGTGTGCAGTAGAATGTAGCACACATAGTAGCTTTTAGTATTTGTAGCAGACATTATCATTTTTACTATTCACTGACCATTATTCCATTTAATTCCATAGTTGCATGACATACAAAGAAGGGAATATCAGTGGTAGAAAATAGTTATTCAATAGTGTGTTACCCAGAGTCTAAACTTCTGCCTCTACTCAGTTTGGTATTGGGAAATCTGAGATCAGAGAAGGTTTGTAAGAGAAATAAATGCAAAGTCAATGGAACAGTCCCAGTCATTTGTGTGAATGATGAAATTTGTTAATATTATATGGCACAACTATGTGGTAGAGAAATGTGGATGGTGTGTATGTATGTGGTGTATACATATGGTCAAATGGGTGCACTCATGCACACATACACAGAGAAGCCTTCTGCTTTATTTCCTTGAGATAATGTATCTTATTGAACCCGGAGCTTTCTATTTTTAAGCTAGGCTGGCTGCCCATAGAGCTCCAGTGAATCTCCTATCTCTGCTCCATTCAGTGCTGGAGTTACAAGCATGCTCAGCCAATGCTGGCTTTTTACGCGGGTGCTAGGGATCTAACTCAGGTCCTAATGCTTACTCAGCAAGTACTCTTGCCCATTGAGCCATCTCCCCAGCCCCATCATTCAGTTTTGACTTGACATTGGGAGTTCAGTAGATAAAAAAAATGCCTGTACTGACCATCTGGAGACTCTTAGGCATTCTGTTTATCAGTTTTATTTTCTTCATGTGATGTATTGCTTGTCTTTATTGTGTGGGTTGTCACTGTGGGAATCATCTGATACTGCAAATTCAGAATGAGTCTTTGGTCACCCAGACATATCTAAATTATATGGAAGGATTAGGTAGACAAGAAAAAAAATGCATAAGCAACAGATAATTCTTCCTGGCCCAGCAGAATCAATTATTTGTTCCTACCTCAACTCCCATCAGACCTTTTATTAAAGTGCCTAACAATAAGCAAGTAAACTGATTTTTGCCAACTCTTTGTATTCTCTTGTGACCCTGTGGTGGAGGTGGTAATGAGAAGGATAAAGACCTCAAAGGCCAGCAGTAAATGGAAGTCCTCAAGTGGCCCGAAGCACCAGGTGACTAGATAAACATCCCCAGAAGAGTTGAAAATTGACTGCTGTTGTGAGTGGCAAAAGTCAGTGGCAGTCAGGTTATTGATTATTTTGTTGTTGAAAACTTCATCCTTCATGCCTTAACCCATGGGAACATGAACAATGAAAAATAAAACATTTTCAATAAATAAGCTGAGCTGATTTGACAGGGATCCATATGAAGTGTCAGTCCAAAGGCCAAGGTAAGCACACAGGAGGCAGCTGGGCCTTTAAATTCAGTTGTTGACAAAGTCAGATGTGATCGTTGCCAGTCAGGCCCCAGAGATTCCATTTTTATTTTTTCTGCCTCTGCAAAAATAATACTTGCTCATCTCATCATAGTGATACTGTACTGTCAGCACTAGAGGGACAATCTGTGTGTTTTCCTAATTCAGGTCTAAGCATGTCACTCAGGTAATGTTCTTTTGAGACCTGGGGCATTACAAATGTGGGGATAGAGGTCTAAACAAAGGACTCTGAGGCTCAGTGGTTATTTTTGTGCAAAGCCCTTAAAATTCCTGGTCCTCCTAAGACCTCTATGTCCCTACCCAAAAAGTCTGTTCTCAAATAATCCCCTCCACTACTTGGTCATCCAAGAAAGGTAGGGCATATCGCTACTCAATTCCTGCTTTGTTAAGCAGTTTGTAAAAATATTTATTTATAGTGTGTATGTGTGTTATGGATACACCAGGGTCTCTTGACACTGAAAATGAATATCAGTCAAATGCACCATTTTGCATCTGGCTTCATGTAAGTACAAGAGGATTGGACCCAGGCCAGTAGGCTTTGTCAGCAAGCCCATTTTAACCATGAGCTGAGCCATCTTCCTAGCCCATTCAGCAGTTATTTTAAAGAAAACTCATACATCTGGGCTGGAGAAATTGCTTAGTGGTTAAGGCACCTGCCTGCTAAGCCTAAGAATCTGGTTCGAATCTCCAGGTCCCACGTTTAGCCAGATACAAAGTGATGCAAGGGCACAATGCCGCACTTGACCACAGGGGGCGCACGCATCTGGATTTCATTCACAGCAGCTGAGAGACTGCTGGTGCACCTATTCTCTATCTGTCTCCCTCTCTCTTTGTCTGTCTCTCTCTGTGTCTCTCTCCAAAAAAAAAAAAAAAAAAAAAAAAAAACCTCATACATCTGAAAAATAAGGTATTTAGTACAATTCATGATGAAATAGCAAGCATGTTAAATGTTAGGTATGAGTGAAAGAATGAATTTAATGTTATGTACAAAATAGGTTTATTTCTCTAAAACTCAGAAAAATAGATGCTTTGAGGCTATAACTTATTGTGGAATACAGGTAAGGCATGTAAAAGATGAGAAAGTCTATTTGATGAGAGATTTTAACCTTACCAGTTACAAATGCCCCATCTGTCAGCTATTCTGTGTTGGTTGCTTTTCTCATTCCAAATACTCATGAGAAACAACATAAGGGAAGAAATTTATTTTGACTCATACTTTCAAAGGATACAGTGCATCATGGTAGGGAAGTTTTGGAAGCTGTAACTAAGACCCCCAAATCAACAGATTGAAGACAGAGTGATTATTTTGGCAGAATTAACCTAACTGTATAAGCCCTTTAAAAGTAAGAAGTTTTCTGTGTCTTGTGAGAAAGAAGTCAGCAAAGAGTGCTTTAGCTGATTTGGAAGAAAGGTTCATCTTAGTGTTACCTTTGTGTACTACAAAGCAAGAAGATGGACAACCTCTATAAGCTATCCTTAGACCATATCCAGAAAAAAATCTAGTTCTGCCAGCAACTTACATGAAATTAGAAAAGGATCTAATCTTACCCAAGCAATGCAGCCCTGGCCAGACATCTTGAGATAGGCTCAATGAGATCATGAACAGAAAATCCAAGCATACTGTGTGCAGATTTCTCATTTACCGAAACTGTAAAATCTACCTAAATTTATATTAGTTGAAACCATTAACTTGGCTATCATTTTTATGAAGCCATAAAAAACTAATGTAGGTTCTTTTAGCCACCATATCCTGGGTCCTATTGGCCTCTCCTCTTTTAATGCTTTAATTTTCTCTTAGCTTCAGAATTATTTTCTCTTCTTCACAGAACTTCTATGAACAGACACAAGAAGAATATATAGATAATAAATTTGTAAATGGAACAGGATTATATCACTTAGCTATAGCACAATTTCCTGTCATTAATGAAATTAAAGACATGCAACACAGTAATGTGACTTAAAAATTCAGTCATCCAGATGAATGGAAAAGAAATCCAAAATGATTCCATCAACTTTCTAGCCAAAACTCCAGGGTTCCATACAAACCTAGGTATATGATCAATTCCTTCATGTGGTTATACTTAGCAGACCTCTAATATATGTCAGGCAGCAAGATGAACAAGACACAAGGAATTTACTTCTTGTGAAGCTGAGCTGTAATGAAACATAGTCCAGCGGAAATGTAATTATGCAAGTCGCATTGTTATTTTCAACTTTCTAGGCTCAAAAATAAATAATTTCATTTTTAATTTGAACAGGTAACCCCTATACAGAATTATTAATGAGATATTTTAAAGCTTTACTGTATTAAGTCTTCAATTTTGGTTTGCATTTTATATTTGCAATGCATCTTATTTTGGATCAGTAGCTACATATGTGTTGTGGATATTATACTAGGTATCATATCTGAGTCCTACTCCAACACCCTATGATAATTTGTTATGCTGTGAGAACTACTAAGGGTTATAAGAACGTGAAGGAAACACATTCAACTTAGTCTGAGGAAAGGGGAAAACCAGGAAAGTTTATAAAGTGTTGACCAGGTGATTGGTGGGGGAAAACGATGTTCCAGAATGAGGAAATTGTTTAAGCCAAGAATTAACAATGTAGGGCATTGCAAAGGCATCCTCCAAGTCCAGAGGAGAGAAAACAGAATCAGAGCCATTGAAAACACCACCAGGATTTCAGACATTGCAGGAGTGTGGATGCAGAAGGGATTTCACACACACACACACACACACACACACACACACACACACACACACACACACGGCCCAACCTCCCCAAGGTGCCAGTCTGTGAGGTGTACAGCAATCTTGGGCTGGTTGTCTCATCTGTCACCTCAGATCTTGCCTTTGATCCTCTAGAGAAGAGAGGCTGGATGACAAATGCAGGAACTTCATTGACTATAATTTTGAGCAAACAGAATGACTAATCATTTCCCTTCCCCCACATCATCCCTGTCTATTGTCCCCACCCTCATCTTTGTGAAGAATAATTAAGCTTTCAAGCATTGGGTAGTGTTTCCAAAAGCTGACTATGATATCAAAAACAATTCAAAACATTTCTTCCTCCAGATCTGCTGCTCTAGTATAAAGTGGCTTTAACTTGTTTTGTTCTGTTTTCTTGGGGCCTGTGATCTCTAATTTGCCCTATGCTTTACCAATAAATCTATTCCTTTTTAAGTGGAGGAAGGCAGTTCCAAGCATGGTACAAGGAGATGAAAAGAAAGTCACCCAAGCCTTTCAGAGACTGAATACAGATAAACAACCTAATCATTTAACTCTTTCCTCCTCTGCTGCTGGCTGCCTCCAATTACCCAGGAAACATTTCTTTGGTTCTCATAGTGCACTCTATTTGTCTTTCATTTTGTCCTAGCGAATGTATACTTGGTAACTTTTTTTAACTTTTTTTTCTTTTTTAATTAGTTATGGACATACTCCGTAGCACATGTTGGTACAATCCTTACCCACATCCACGCCACTCCTCCAAAGGGACCTTCCTCATTTGGGATGGCAGTTATTCCCATGGGGATTGTGGGTCATGCACTGTGAGGGTAGCCATCAGTTAAGGGGGAGAGGCAATGTGTCTGTGCATAATGTCCCAACTTGTGGCTCTAACAATCTTTCAGCCCCCTCTTCCACAAATTTCCCGGAGCCATGTTGGGTTTGTTTTAGGTCTACTTCAGTGATGAGCTCTTAGGAGTCTCTGTGTCTCTGTATCTCTGGTTTGGTAAGAGTTGAGTGTCCCCAGTGTCTATCTGCTTCACCCTTGTGCTGATCTCAGGTTCACCAAGAAAGCAGCACTCTTGCTCATTTCCCCAATTACTCTATGGTTTCAGCTGGGGCCCTGGTGAAGTGTGATGGGCTGTTTCTCTCCTCAGGTCCTGCTTCCATCTGATTTGGGCTTTTTGTTTGTTTGTTTGTTTGTTTTTGCTTTTTTTTTTTTTTTTTTTTTTTTTTTTTGGTTTTTCGAGGAAAGGTCTCACTCTAGCTCACGCTGACCTGGAATTCACTATGTAGTCTCAGGGTGGCCTCAAACTCTTGCTGATCCTCCTACCTCTGCCTCCCGAGTGCTGGGATTAAAAGCATGTGCCACCACGCCTGGCTTCCTGCTTCCATCTAAAAAAGAGAAAGATTCTCCAATGGAGAGTTGAAGTCAGCACAGGTTAAATGGGATAACCATTTTTAGTTTAGAGAATTTAATGTGTGTAGGCCCTCTTCTAGCCCAAGATTGGTGGGAGCTTGATATATGAAAGCTAACTCATTATTGGGATATGATTCTGACTTGTTTCCCAGTTCCAGGTATGGGTTCCTGTTCACTGAGCAGATCTGTTAGCCAATCCAAGAGCAATTGGTTACCCACCATGGCTGTGTGCCACTATTACACTTGGTAACTTTGATGCAGCTCTCCCCAACACATCTTTGTGGGTATGCACACTCTTACAGTGCTTCAAAATTGTCATGAGATTTGGGGTTTTAAAAGCCACATCTTTTAAAAGGGGTACTGGATGAAGAAAGTTGTACCTCTTCTGCTTTAGCCTTTAAGCAATGGAATGAAGTACTCCTGTATCATAAATTGGGGGAGGGGAACCTGCGTTATTTGAATGACTCTGATTCAAGCTAAAGTTTCAGTACCATTGCCTTATAAAATGCTTCCTATCATAAAACCCAGATTTAAGGAGACTCTGATTAAACTCTAAGAATAAAAAGTAAAAAGTAAAGTGGTTTTTGTTTGAAGAGTGGTTCTCAACTTTGCATGCAAAGTAGAATCATAAAAAAAAAAGTTGTGAAAATATCTATGCCTAGATCCCACACCTGGACATTCTGATAAAGTTGGTCTGACATGGGCCTAGGCATTAGTACTTCTTAAAAGCTACCTAAGTGATTCTAATACACATCCAGGGATGAGAACCACTGGTTTTGGAAATATAGGGTAGGGTATCATCTGGAGACCTTTACGTTTTCAGTTCTCTTTTTAGTTATCAACTGGTACATGTCTCGTTTGGATGCAAAGATTGCCCAGGGGGTTCATGAGTAACTTGGAGGCTTTGCCAACTATAGCACAGAAGCAAAGGCAGCTGGCAGGCATTGAATGTCTGCTGTGTATCAAGCTCTATGCCAAGCACTATTTCTACATTTCCCTGAGCAGATCAATTCCCTGGGAACAATCACTGTGCCACATCCAATGGGAGGAATTAGGATAAGATGATTAGTTCAGAAGAGCAAACACACACAGGAGGTACTCATCATGATACTTCAAGAAATGCATAAAGGAAAAATGGGAAGAGATAATCATATATTTGGAATGGGTTAGGTTCATCCAAGTTTAGACACAGAAGGCTTGATAAAATGACTTTAAGTTTCTTCTAAATTACTTCTACAATGCTATGAAAAAGTGTAATTACAGAAATGGGTTGGAAGTTATTTCTGAACATTCAAAATGATGGGGAAAAATAGAGTTGTAGCCGGGCGTGGTGGTGCACACCTTTAATACCAGAACTCGGGAGGCAGAGGTAGAAGGATCACAGTGAGTTTGAGGCTACATAGTTAATTCCAGGCCAGCCTGGGCTAGAGCGAGACCCCTACCTCAAAAAAAAAAAAAAAAAAAAAAAAAAAAAAAAAAAAAAGGAGTTGCTGTCTCCAAACCATTCTCTTTGAACATTTTGAGATACTTCAATAACTCTTAGGGAAGAATGAGACCAAGTATTGCCATACCCATTATAAAGACACAGAATGTATTTTCTTTGCATCTGCAGCCCCAGCACCATGAGGGAATTGATTAGAAATATAGACTTGTGAGCTGGAGAGATTGCTCAGTAGTTAAAGGCACTTTATTGCAAAGTCTGATGGCCTGTGCTTGATTCTCCAGTACCCACACAAAGTCAGACTTATAAACAGGTGCATGCAGCATCTGAAGTTTGTTTGTAGCAGCAAGAAGCCCTGGTGCAACCATTCCCTCTCTCTTTGTCCCTCCTTCCCATCCTTCTTCTCTTTCTGTCTCTCTATCGCTCTCCCTCTCCTTGGAAATATACACAAAGACATATAGACTCATGGTCCCCACCTTAGTCCTACTTAATGGGACCCTGAATGACTATATCCTGAATTCTAAGTCTTAGTGTGCTTAAGTGTGAAAACAACTCCAGTGAGTTCATTTGACTGATCCTGAAAGGAATCATCTGATTTTTCCTTTTCTTCTACCTGTCTGGACCACATCATACTCTCATTTATTTATTTTTTATTAAGTAGAAACTTTTTATGGACACATCATGTGTTTGTACCATCATTTCCCTCCTCTCTGCACCCATTCCACTGAGGGCCCTCCTCAGTGAGATTCCTGGTATTCACCATGGAGTTGTGGGTTATGAGTTGTGAGAGCAGCAGTGGGGACGGGGGGGAGGGGGCTGCAAAGCCTACCAATCTGGTTTGGTTACCCAGTACCCACATAAAGCCAGATACACAAAGGGGCACATATCATTTGATGCACTAAGTGGCACATATAATTTGCTATTGGTAGATCCCCTGGCATACTCATTCTTTCTATCTCTTTATATATGCCTGTCTTTCTACTTACTCTTCTGCAAAATTCCCTGAGTCTTGGTGGGTGTGTTTTAAGTCTACTTTAGTGTTGTGGTCTCATCAGCTTTTGTACTTCTGTATATTCTCTTTTTAACTGTACCAGAAAATTCTGAGATGTACAAGGTTGTGATGCAGACTGGCAATGTGGCTATAAGGAAAAACTGAAGACTGAGACTCTAAACCTCATCAAGGCCTTGTAAGGTCACTTAATATACCTGAATAAAATTCTGACACATGAGAGATGCTCAAAAATGTTTAGGAGTTGTTAAGGTGCTTGTCTGAGAAACCTAAGGACCCAGGCTCAATTCCCCAAAATCCAAGTAAGCCAGATGCACAAGGTGACACATGTGTCTGGAGTTCGTTTGCAGTAGCTAGAGGCCCTGGTGTGCCCATTCTCTCTCTTCATCTGCCTCCTCTCTTGAATAAATAAAGAATTAAATAAAATTTAAAAGTATTTGGCATCTTAAGACCCATGAAATAAGAAGATAAGTGCTGAAGAAAGGGAGGGTATCTATCATGAAGGGAGCAGGAACGACATACAACTGAGTCTTGGTCCTGGCTCTAGTTTTGATTTAACTTTTAACCTTGAGCAAGGCACTTCCCATTTTAGCCTTAGTTTTCTCAGATACTATATGGGAGCCTTGCTTTTCTCAGGTATTAACTGGAAGAAGTTCTGTTCACATGATACTTGTGATGAGTATGTTTCACTGTCAGTTTGACTGGATTTAGATAAGACGTAGCTCTGAGCATGTTTACAATGTTTCCAAAAAATATTAATTGGAGACAGAAGATCCACCTGAAGTTGGGTGACAATATCCCATTCGTTGATGGTCGAGAATGAATAAAAGGAGAAAAGCAGCCGAGTACCAGCATTTCACACTCTCTGCTTCCTAATCCACCCCAATGTGGGCAACCTCCCATTGCCACAGCCATGGGCCCCTCTTGCCAGCATCCCTCCCTGCCTTGATAGACCATATCCCATTAAATTATGAGCCAAAATATACCTTTCTTCCCTTAAGTTGATTTTGCAAGTTTTTTTTTCTTTACTTTCTTTCTTTTTTTTTGTTTTGTTTTGTTTTTGTTTTTTCATTTATTGGTTTTTCAAGGTAGGGTCTCACTCGAGCCTAGGCTGACCTGGAATTCACTATGTAATCTCAGGGTGGCCTCAAACCCATGGTGATTCTCCTACCTTTGCCTCCCAAATGCTTGGATTAAAGGAGTGCACCACCATGCCCGGCATGATTTTGCCAAGTGTTTTATCACAATAATAAAAGTGAGAAAATACCAAGGATTTTTCTCACATCTAATTTTTTATTTCAAAATCTATTATACAGTACTAAAAATTTTAGTGGCCCAGATAAATTCTATCAATTAGGTCCATATAAATTAAAAAAATCTACTGAAACCTCAGAATATATTCAATGTACATGACTAATTTCCAGCAAATAAGGGTAAATACTACTACTACTACTACTGCCACCACCACCACAGGAGGTGGTTTAATCATTAATGTGTGGCTAGAAACCATCTGCAACCACCTGATTAAACACTGTGCTGACCCACTTAATAGCTAGAGCCTTGTATTGTCTGCATAGTTCACTAGAGTCTCTCTTCACAGGAGGAAGCTATTTGAAGTAAGTGGTAAACGCACTGCTGCTTATGCTCATCAGGATTAGAAGTGTGAGTGGATCCCTCAACCACTCTTCAAATAGTAGAATGTAAAGTATAAAATGGATGACAGAAAACACTAGCATCAATTATTGGGAAGAAATAGAAATAGTGGGGCTGGAGAGATGGCTCAGTGGTTGAGGTGATTGCCTGCAAAGCCTACCAATCTGATTTGATTACCTAATACCCACATAAAACCAGATACACAAAGGGTTACATATAATTTGCTCTTGGTAGATGCCCTGGCATGCTCATTCTTTCTGTCTTTTTATATATGCCTGTCTCTGATTGAAAACAAACAAACAAACAAATAAATAAATAAAAACTCAAATAGTGAGAAGAGCTAGGACAATGGAAAGAAGCCAGATCTGCATTCAAATCCCGGCCACACAGTAGCCATGTAAACTTAGATGTGCCACTTAGCATCTCAGAGCTTCATAAGCATCTGTGAAGAGGAGGTAATAACATCTCATAAGGTTTCTCTGAGGAATAAATAGAATAATTGATCATGTAATGGACCTGATACACACACACACACACACACACACACACACACACACACACACATCCTCCCCCAAATTTTAAGTGCTCCATCAATGAGAGATAGTATTATTGTCCAGAATTGACTTGCATGTGAAAGCAAAGGGATTGTTGATGTATTGACTTGTTTGTTACACAACCAAGTAAAACATGCAAGTACATAACAAGCACCTGCTACATACCCAGCTTTTTTCAGGCTGCCATGAGGAACAACCATAGATTCATAGGTGCAATCATACAAAATTGCAATTTTTCACTATTTTAATGACAAACCCACTGGCATTACGGGGTTCAAGCTAAGAAGTGAGTCAGTGTACCATTTCTGGTTAAGTCTGAACCTATTGAGAAATGATAAATATGCAGGAAAATAATAGCAGTCCCCAAATATTAATGCAAATGTGCATTAATGTACAGAAATATGTAAAATATGCAGAAAGCCAACTGGTGGTCCTAGAGGCTTGATATCTCTCTATCTTTCTCTGTCTCTCTCTCTTTCTCTCCTTCCCTCCCTCCCTCTCTGCTTCTCTCTCTCCTCTTCCCTCTCTTTCCCTCTTTTCCCTCTTCCCTCTCCCCTCTTTCCTCTCTTCACACTTTGTAAACTGCTTTTTCAAAACCCATTCCTTTGGCCACTCATCTAGCCCTGCCCCTCCCTACCCCATTTGAAGGCCCTATGGAGAAGCCCTGCTGTTGCAGGGAAAAAGAGTTTAGCACTGCTAAAGTGAGCTTGAGCTGCTTAACAGACTTTCATCCTGGTGTCTGTGACTCTCTTTCAAGCAGGAACGGGCTGTCTCTTAGACCCAGTCTTTCTCTGCAAAGAAGAGGCAACAAATGACTCTCTCCATGTCACAGTCATTAATGCCTATAACCTTTCCATTATAAAAGTCTGTGTACATCCCACAGAACTCTGCGTTCTCCTAATTTTCTTGGGTAGCTGCTGGTTTTTATACCCACCAGATTAGATACATTCTGACTTGTTGAAATGTTGCCAGTGTAGGCACCTCTGTCTTGGAAGCAACAAAATTTCACAAAGGGACTAAGGCTTTCTTTTAAAAAATATTTTATTTATTTATTTATGTATTTATTTATTTGTTTTTTTATTTATGAGATAGAGAAAGAGGCAGAGAGAAAGAGAGAATGGGCCCACCAAGGCCTCCAGCCACTGCAAACTAACTCCAGACGCATGTGCCCCCTTGTGCATCTGGCTTATGTGGGTCCTGGGGAATTGAACCAGGGTCCTTAGGGTTTGCAGGCAAAAGGCTTAACCGCCAACCCATTTCCCCAGCCCTGGTACTAAGGCTTTCTAAAGATGGAGTAGGAATATTTTTCCAAAGAGGTTTCTCAAAAACAGCCCAATCCAAGCTGATGAGCAGAGCCACCATGATACAGAGAATCCAGTGAATCCTTTTTCCACATAACTTTCTCAGACTAAATCTTTCTTACCAGTTTGTCACATTGGAAAGGGCTGTGTGCCCTTCCCAAAGAGCACTAAGACCACTCCATTTCCTGCCTGGACACTCCCCCTGCTCTTCTGAGGGAAACAAGTAGATATCTGGCTGGTTCTCTTACAGCTGTGAAGTTTGGCAGCCCAGTATCCATGGTTTAACCTTTATATAAGACTTACTGTTGTGGTTAGTTGTGGTAT
Source organism: Orientallactaga sibirica (assembly GCA_036365145.1). Taxonomy (NCBI): domain Eukaryota; kingdom Metazoa; phylum Chordata; class Mammalia; order Rodentia; family Dipodidae; genus Orientallactaga; species Orientallactaga sibirica. The sequence goes on from JAEOAD010000057.1 coordinate 8,505,946, forward strand.
ATCCCCAAAGGTTCTATGCATTGAAAATTTGTTGCACTGTGAGAGGTGGTGAGACAGAGCCTAATGCAAAATGAATGGTTCATGGGAATAATTGCTCTTGAAAAGAATTCATGTGGTTCTTACAAGACCCCTGTTAGTTCTCACAAAGGGTACTTATGAAAAGAGCAAGTCTTATCCATCATCTATTTCTAGCTTCTTGTCTTGCCATGTGTTCTCTTCACTTTGTATGTGCTTCCACGATGATACAGTAGCCCATTAGTTACTCACCAAAGGCCAAACTCATGCAGTGGCACAATTTTGGACCTTACTATGTGCCTAGTACTACTCTACCATGGTATACATAAACTCATTGATTATCCAAATGACAGTTTTGGGATGTTTGTACAATTATTAAGCTCATTTCATTTTACCAGTTAGAGCTGGTAAATAGGCGGCCTAGGTCTGCAGTCTGACCATAGAGACTGATCTCTAAACAACTAGAATGATTTGGCCTTTCCCAGTGGTATGGCCCAATTTCACAAGGGCTTGAGTTGTGAGGCATTAGAGACTCCTGCTGTAACATAGCTTAAAGAGGACACTCTGGGCAGCAGGTGTTGCTCTATACATTAGTCGTGTAATATGACCATTCCCCAGTGATAAGAAAGCCCCAGTTTAAGTGTCATTTGCACATACACCCACATTTCTCTCCAGTGTGGAAAACTGGTGACTGAGAAGAAAAAGTATAAAACAATGTGAGTGATGATGCAAGGTGGGACTGGGGGTAGAAAAGTGTTCAACATTTAATGTTCAATAAATGTGTCAATTTAAGGAAATATAAAAAATATGTTTTTGCTATAGAATTTTTTATCTGTTGACTTGCTGAGTCAAGGTTCACAATCTGCTCCCTATTTGGAGGCATCTTAATTCCTTCATGAATTGGGAAAGAGTAATGCAACTATCATTGGTCTTAAACACCCAGCGCAAAATATATTATCATATTCAAAGCCACATAGTCTCAAGAAATTAGGAATTCTGAACAGGTATGTTGTGAAGATGAGGAACAGCATTTAGCAATATCTGTGGCTGGCAGAGTGACTTGGTCTAGAAAGACCTAGAGGATCATCTTGAGGGTCTTCGGTAGTCAAGAGTTTCATGAAAATATTATGTATCTGGATGGCAAGACCCCACATGGAGAAACAAGATTGCACTGAAGACAGATGTTATTCCTTCATGCTGCAACCCCGAGCCCACGTCATAAGGTCACCTCCAACTCAAACGTGACAGGTGACATCAAAGTCCTCTTCTGCAGTGGTGAAGGCTCACAGGTTAACAAGCAAGGGTATTGGTAGAGGATTTAGAGGTACTTGGGTGGAAATGTGCCTCCAACTCGGCCACCCCAGTGTAGCTTGTAAGAGAGCAAGGTGACAGCAACGCTTTCAGTTCATAAGAAAGTCCTTTCCAGAGAAGCCCAAATTATTGACTGAGATAGTAGTAATCATTTTCCCCCAAACAGCTTAAAGCCCAGCTGAAAGCAGCTGCATGGCCCACACACTCAAACCACTTGACTTTGAGTTCTCTCATTATGATTAAGATTAAGAGTCACCTCCCATTTATCAGCCATTTGATATACACCAGACACTATTATCAGTGTTTTACAAGTATTAACTCCTTTAAAGCTGAGTATGGTGAGATATACCTGTAATCACAGAACTCAGGGCTGAGGCAGGAAGATTATGAGTTTACAGCCATCCTGAGGTATGTGGAGAGATATTGTCATAAAAATATACAAAATAGAAAGCAAAACAAACAGGGAAAAGCACTTTAAAACTACTTTGAAATACCATCTTACCAGAGTCAGAATGGTTATCATCAAGAAAACACAACAAATGTTGATGAGGATGTGGGGCAAGAGGAAAGTTTATGGTGGGAGGGCAAACTAGTAGCCATTGTAGAAATCAGTATGGGGGTAACCCAGAAAATTATTAATAAAACTTCCATACAATCCAGTTATACCACTCCTGAGTGTACACCCTAAGTACTCCACACTCTACTACAGAGATACTCGCACATCCATGATTATTGCTGCTCTATTTTCAATAGCTAAGAAATGGAATCAGCCTAGATGTCCATCAACAGATAATGGATAACAAATATGTGGTGATATACATAATGAAATTCTATTTAGCAGAACAGAAAAATGAAATTTTGAAATTTTCAGGAAGATGGATGGATCTGGTAAGAATTATATTAAGTGAAGTGACCCAAACTCAAAAAGATCAAAGCTGCATGGTCTCTTTAAAAAAAAATATTGTTATTTAGAGAGGGAATAGGTGTGTCAGGGTCTCTAGCCACTGCAAATGAACTCCAGATGCATGTGTCACCTTGTTCATCTGGCTTACATGAGTGCTGGGGAATCAAACCTGGTTCCTTAGATTTCACAAGCAAATGCTTTAACCACTAAGGAATCTCTTAAACTCATGCATGTTCCCTTGATAGGTAGTTTCTAGTCTGTAATATCTGCAAGTATGTATATATAGATAGAAAATTAGGATAAAACCCATAAAGGTAGTATAGCAACCAAAAACAAGTATATGATCTGAGACAAGGGTGATGGAAGGGCTGAAGGATACATGTGACATATAAACAGAAGGGGGTGTCTATTCAGTGGGTTAAGAGAAAAATTGGGGTGAGAGAAGGGATTAGGAATAGGAGGAGGGATGAGAATCAACTAAAACCGATTGTATTTGAAATGCCAGAGTGAATGTTACTTAAATCTATATCAACCAAAATTTAAAACATGAAAGTCAAATAGAGAGACCTGAAAAGTAAAATAAACATTAACTCATTTAATATTCACAATAGCTTTATTATGTAATTTTTACTATGAAAAATAAAGATAGCCGCCAGGCGTGGTGGCACATGCCTTTAATCCCAGCACTCTGGAGGCAGAGTAGAAGGATTGCTATAATTTTGAGGCCAACCTGAGACTACATAGTGAATTCTAGGTCAGCCTGGGGGCAGAAGGAGACCCTACCTTGAAAAACAAAACAAAAAAAAAGTAAGAAAGAAAGATGGATAATATTCACAATTATTAGCCATTATATATTTTATGACTAAATAAATGTCTAAAGTCCAAAATATCCTGATGATTCTCTTTCACATCCTTTTCTTTGTAGCATCTCTCCCTTCATTCCAACCCCAGACATTACCCATACCACACCCACCTCCTTGTTCTCTGAACCTTCTCAATTGTCTTCCTATCTCTCTCTATAACCTCACTTGACATTCACACTGGGTTTAAAGCTCTATTGGTATCACCTTGAAAGTCTAGATAATTTTTGAACAAGGATCCCTGCATTTTCATTTTGCACTGGCTCAAAGTTATTTAGCAAATCATGCCTGTCTCTTCCCATATGAACCCATCTTACTGGCAGTACATGCTTGCTAATGCTGATTATAATGTCCTCCCATGTTTAATGGTTCTTGGTTCTTCTGTGCCTCCAGAATAGAATTGCAATTCCTCCGTGATCTGGTGTGATGGTTTATAGTGTCACCTGGTCAGAACCTTGAATTACCTGTCAGGGATTATCTAAACTAGGATAGCCTGGGTGCCAGACTAGAAGGGATTATCTTCATTAGATAAACTGAGGTGGGAAGACTCACCATAATCATGGGAAACACCATCCCATGGGCCAAGGACCTGTATAAAGAGGAGTGAGGTGAGTGATCACCAGCATTCATCACTCCTTATTTCCTATCCTGCAATGTACACTGGCTTCCTTCTCCTGCTATGTCTTCCCCACCATGATGGACTCCACCCTCTGGAAATGTAAGCCAAAGAAAACACTTTTCCTTCCATAAGCTGCTTCTTGGTGGGTATTTTGTCCCAGCAATGAAAAAAGCAAATGTAATCATCTATAAATTTCACATGGATTCTATTTATTCTAGAATTGTAGATGGTTTTCCTAGTAACTTCTAATATTAGCTTTGGATTCAAATATACCTGGTCTAGAATCCTAACATTATGTGTAGTGTATCATTTTTTTGTTAACTTCCTTAACCTCTTTGGGACTGTTTCCTCAAAAAAGGGAATACCGGCCGGGCGTAGTGGCGCACGCCTTTAATCCCAGCACTTGGGAGGCAGAGGTAGGAGGATCGCCTTGAGTTCAAGGCCACCCTGAGACTACATAGTGAATTCCAGGTCAGCCTGAGCTAGAGTGAGACCCTATCTCGAAAAAAAAAAAAAAAAAAAAAAAAAAAGGGAATACCAACAATACTGGTCTCATAAAACTAAACGAGATGATCAACACAGCAAAATCTCTAAGTACTGGTGTCTTGCCCCTGATAATTGCTCATTAAATACACACCACTAAAATTGTCACTTTTTCTTGCAATTGTTACAGAGCCCAGTCATTCTTGAAGTCAGTATGCCTTTATTCTAATTTAATTCTGCGCATCGCTGGCTGGATCCAGGTAGTTTTTAGTGACCTGTCATGTCATGTGTTATGTGTATCTCAAGTGTCCTCTTCTGTTTGGGGGTAATCATAGTTAGCAGGCTGTTAAACTGTGTTCAGCACCTCCTTTTGGTCTCCCTCTGCTGGTATGGGAGCAACTTGATGGGCCAGCAGAAGATACCAAGACAGCCAGGGAGAGGAAACAGCATACTTGCCAAGTAGGGCTCTGAGGAAAGCAGCTCTGGAAGCTTCCATTCAGGCTTTGAGTCCCTTTCTTTCTCCACAAGGCTCATCCATTCTTCTGCTGGACCCCATGTTAGGCCATGGAGGATACACAGAGATTTCTGATTAGATTGGCACAAGCACTTTGTGAACTAGATCTCAGGTGGTCCCCTTAGTTGTATCAGATCAACACTAATATTGCATCAAAGTTTTATCCTGAGCCCCTGAAGCCATTCACAAAAACAGTTAGGGTCACACTATATAAAGTAGAAATGCCCGTCTTCAGTTTTCTCCTTGAGTCCTTTGTCACAGTAGCAGTGAGAACAGCAACCAACAAGGTCACTCCCTACTGTGACTTGAATATGATTTGTCCCTTCCTTCAGTTGGTGCAGGAATTTAATTTCCAAAGTCAAACACTAGCACTGTTAAGAGAGTGGAATACCTCTGTGAATGCCAGCATGGTGACACTTGCCTATAATCCTGGTACAGGAAGATTATAGCCAGTCTAGCCTAACTGGAAAGCTTGGTGTTCAGTGAGAGACCCTGTTTCAAAGGTGGTGAATGGCATTCCTGAGTAACAACACCTGAGGCTGTCCCCAAGCCTCCACATGCACAAGCACACCATGCACATTCACAAGCAAAAAGCAATAGTCGGAAACCTAATCCAACCAAAGTATTTAGAAGTGGGGCCTTCTCAAAGTGATGATTAGGTAAGTCCATCAGGGAGTTGCCCCATGGTTGAATTACTGATGGCTTAATAAGATAAGAAAGAAAGACCAGAGCACACATAAGCTCCTAGCCCTCACGGTGGTGATATACTATATGTCATCTCAGTACTTTTCTTTTCTTTTTTGAGGTAGAGAATCAATCAAGTTCTAGCTCAGACTGACCTGGAATGCACTCTGTAGTTTCAGGCTGGCCTCAAACTCACACATCAGCCTCACAAGTGGATTAAAGGTATGCACCACCACACCCTGCCATCTCAGGATTTTTCTATCAAGAAAGCCAGTGCCAGATAAAGCCCCTGATACTTTGCATCTTTCTAACCATGAGCCAAAATAAACCTCTTTTCTTTAAATTAGCCTGTCTCCCATGTGTCATACTAATGAAAAACGAACTAATGCCTTCCCTGTTCCTTCCATCCACTTACAGATGTACTTTAATCCTTCTCTTAGAAAAGGAGTCCTCCATCTAGATTGGAATTTAAAATCACCAATATCCTGGTCTCCATGTCACTGTATTCCTTGAACCTTCTGTGTCTTTTAATACTTGAAGTATAATAGTCAACATCCCCCAGTAAGACTCTGGTTATTTTCATGCCCCCTGCATTGACATACCCTTCTGTATACCACTATGGACCTTTAGCAGTCCACAAAGGCTCCACATATATTAATTTCATTGAAACTTCCCTCACACTGTTTCTTGACCTAAATGGCCCCTCCTCTTTGCTGGAAGCAGGGTTCTCAAACGTGACTATGCATCAAAATCCTCTGGAGAGCTTGTTAAAACATGGCATGCTGAGTTCTAGCCCAGATTTTCTGATTGAGTAAGTCTAAGATGGACCTGAGATCTGAATTAGTAACACATTCCCAAGTGATGCTGCGGCAGCTATAGCGGTTGCTGCTGTTGGTGGTGATATTGGTAATCAAAGCAGTACATGTCGAGAACCAGTGACCTTGGAAAATCCTACCTTTTAAAGTTCTCAATTCTCCAACTACCCTTTGAATGACAGTCTTCCTTTATCACCCCCCCCAACTTCCTTCCACAGGTGACAGTGACCATACCTAATCTGCACTCCCGTGGAGTTTTGTGTGTTCTCCTGCTGATTATACTTGACTGTGTTTGGAGAATAGAACTCATTTTAACCTTTACAATTATTTCATAGCATGAGACTCAAGTTACACACTTACATGAATGGGATAAACCTAAAAGGTCTCTTTACAATTGAACTTCCAGAAAGAAATTATTCTATCAAGATCTGCTCTTGGTATGTGTGTGTGTGTGTGTGTGTGTGTGTGTGTGTGTGTGTGTGTGTGTGTGTGTCGCGCGCATGCATCCCCAAGCACCAGGGTCTTTTGCTCTTTCTTGCAAATGAATGCAAGATACTTCCAGTACTTTTTGCATCTGGATTTAAGAGAATCTTGGCAATCAAGCCATGGTTGATAAGTGCCTTTAACTGCTTAGCCATCTCCATAAGCCCTTAAAATAATTTTTTTAGTTAGCATATGAAGTTTCATACAGATATTTCTTGATACTTTGTTCTTATTTTTGAATTTCTGCTATTGTAGCTCTTTTTGAGATGAGACCTATTTAGCCCAGACTGGCCTCAAACTTGCACTCGTTCCAATTTAGCCTCACAAGTGCTGGGATTACAAGCTTTTTCCATCACAACTCTCTGTGGTAAATTTTTAAGGTAACAATTTTGTTTTCAACACCCTTCCATCTCTCTTCACTATCCTCTAATCCATACACTCCTATTCTTAAGTATCTAGGATTCCCATACTCGTGAATAGCTGTTCAAACTGTTTCACACAGGCATGGCCAATCCTTTGACATTGTGACACGGAGTTCCTATTTTTATTTAGCAGCAAGTAAACAAGCATATGGAACTCGCTAGCTCAAGAAGGGGCACAGACTGAAGATACAAAGCTTCAAGACTTGGTATTAAAAGCATAGAAGGCAAATCCACACCAGGTGGTTGAGGCATAACTTGCACTTGTGGGGGGCCATCCACAAATAGAATGGTGAAGACATGGGGGGGCAGAGGCAAAAGGAGATAGGAACTACAGTCCTCCGGACATTTGCTGAAAAATCTCATCTTCATGATGAGCAAATAATCTTTCAAAGGGAAGCGCTATGGAGAGGAGTTATCCCTCTGGACTTAATTCAGACCAGCATAGAAGGATCAACAGGTGAAGTAGAAGAGAAAGGCTGCTTGAGAGAAAGTGGTAACATTGCTTTTGATAGTCCATTTGGCAGTTCCCTGGAACTGCTCTTACTATGCTTCTGGTAAGCCCTGTCTCGAGATAGAATTCTCACACTCTGTCCCCTGTCCCTATCTTTCAGCCAAAGTCTTGTTTGACCTTCTAGGCTGCTGCCTCCTCTAAAAGCCTGCCCTCTTCAGCCAAAGTCTTGTTTGACCTTCTAGGCTTCCACACTAGAGAGGTAATGGTAAATGTATGACTTTTGGAAAGTTACAGAACCCCATTAACTTGAAATTTGTTCAAAAATGGCCTGGAAAAACACCTCATTTACTACTCTTAATTTTTCTCTATTTTAAATTATTTTTGAGCCATAAATTGGGACATTGTGCACAGAAACATTGCCTCTCTCCCATAACTGATGGTTGCAAGACCCACAATCCATGGGGGAGGACAGGGAAAAGGCTTGATTGCCCATTATATACATAACTAATAAAAAAGAAATTCCTAAGTTTCAATTTTTCTTCCACACTAGGGCTACATATTAGGTAATGGTAAATGCTCTCCTCACATGCCCTCTGCCCTCTATTAAAACATTCTGTTGTTAGTATAAACTCCAAAGACTTACAGAACCCCATTAACTTGATCCAATTTGTTCAATTCCAAAATGGTAATTTGCTCATCTGGCATAAAAAGGAAAAACTTTGTAGGACAAATTGATTAACATTTACTGTGCACTTAATTTTTTCTCTATTTTAAATTATTTTTGAGCCATAAATTGGGACATTGTGCTATTATTGGGACAAGATATCACAGCTATGTAGCTCAGGCTGTCTTCAAACTCATGGTCAACCTGTTTCTACCTCTTAAATATTGAGAATATGAGCGTGGTCCACAACCCTTTGCCAAGGAGATCTCTGGAGAAACTTCATTTTTGCACTACAGCCAGAATATCTTTTCAGATCATGAATTGATTAACCATCTTCCTTCATTTTGTTTCTCCATGGTTGTGAAGATAAAACTCTAAATCCTTTGGTCTACATGGTTTTGCATTCAGTAACTATTTTGGGGGACTGTTTGGGGAATTTAGAAACTTTTTGGTCACCATAAATACAAAAGGAACATTTAGTAGGCCAGGGTCTGCAAACTTGCCTATGCAAACTAACATTCTCTATCCCCAAGTAGAAATCAATGGTACTTCCATTGAGAAGCACCCCTGTCAAACTACAGCCAAGCCACATCACTCCTTTACCCTCAGTACCCAGCCACCCTGGCCTGATTTCTACTCCTTGACATCACCTTGGACTTGCTATTCTTTCTGCTTAGAAAGCATTTTTCCTGATGTGTCTCTCATCTCCTACTGACTCCCTCAAGTCTCAAATCTCTCCTGAAACAATATTTCTTTGTGGATGACTTTATTACCACCTGCAGTAGTATATACTTCTTTAGAATGGTGTTCCTTTCCTGTACTCATTTGTGTAATTAGTTGAATAATGTCAGTCTCGTCTATGAGATCACAACCATCAAGAAAGCCAGCACCACATCTGTTTTTGCTCACATTTTATGCCTAGTACCTAGCCCCATGATTTTGTAGTAGTAAGCCTTCACTCTTTCATAAAATGAATGTCCACATAAGGAGTGCCTAGCCATATCAAGTGCCAAACGTAGAGTGTACAGTTAGCTTGATCTGCTTTCAGGAGTTTTAGAAGTACTCACGACCACAGAACACATTGAAGATACAAGATTCTGCCCTTTAATTCTTTTGTTTGCCTTAATACTTCTTAGAATACAAGGAGTGGTCACAATGATTATGCTTCCAGTTTCTTCCTGATTCCAAAATGCTGTTCAGAGACATTCTGATTGATGGCAAGCCACTATCCTAATTATAGTAAAACAAATGAAGGATTATTTGTTTATTCATTTTTTGATGTTTCTAAGACATTCTTGATCACTGTTCACTGTGGGGGAAATTTGAAAGCTTTGCTAGCAGGAGCCTTTCTTGGAACATGGTAGTACGTGTGGTGGAGCTACATATACCTCAATGTTCTCATGAGTTCTACATCAAAAATCATGTCAATAGGCTGCTTCAGCTCTAAGAGGTTTGGAGTTGCATTGTCTTTTTAATGTCACAGCTTAAGCAATCAGAAAGAATGAGTAAAGCAAAGAGTGGGAGGAATGCATAATTAGGGAAGGAGCTTCTGAGATAAACAGAAGCTCATTTCAAAGGAGATGATGGTCCCCATGAGTGGGGAACATGGCACTACACTGCAAAGAGGGTCTCAGATGGGAGGAAGCAGCATTTGGCTTAGGGTGTCACTATGGAGATGTTGCTATTTCAGGACATTTCCTTGGTGACTTGTAGGAAGAAGCTTTACCTGAATTTAAGGTTAGAATACAATTGACCATCTTTTGCTGTTTCCCCATCCCTAAGGCCAGTTCTAGGTGACAACCTTGCCTTTCGTCCCCAGGCTTGTGGTTACAAATTTGGATAGAACCAAGGAGCTTAGAACCTCTGCCTTGACCATTTCACTGAAGTGCTTTATCACTGTTCCTGCACTGGTAACCAGTGTGTGTAAAACGTTTATGAGGCAGCTCTGGGAGTACTAGAAGACCTGTCCTCTAGCCAAAAGCTCAATATATCATCTGGGATTATACAGATTTAACACAGGTGGGAAAATGAAAGACTTCCTAGTTTGTAACTTTTCTCCCCTCTGATTCTTTCTTATTCTCAAGCAAATGTCTGTGATTAACATTTTATTTGGTAGCTGCAAGTTCACAAACTAAAGTAATCCAAAGCTTCAGCAACTTTGCCTACATCTTTTAGTCTTTTAATTTTCCTACAATCTGTCTGCTATAAGCCTCTTCAAAATGTTAAAATAGCATCAATATTTTTTAAATAGGAAGAGTTGCCATTGATAATTATTTTCTAAGGCTTCTTTCAAAAGAAAGAAAAAGAAGAACAGAAAAATATTCTTATTTTTAAAAACAATGCTTCATTTATGTACAAATTTATAACACAAAACATCATTAACATGTCTACTTTCCCCTCCCTTGCTCCTATCACTCCCTCCAAAAAATTCACTTCCTAGAAGATTGCTAACAAGTTGAGCCTTTTGAAAAATGTTATTTGTAAAAATATTAAAATCTACACTTCAAAATGATTTTTTAATTGGAAACTTTAATATATGAACATATTGCCAATTGATCATATTCCCACTGGGTTATATTTCTACATTTCCCCTGAGGGCTCTCTTCTGAGGGGTGGCAGCCATCTCTGTGAAGCCATGGATTCACCATTGAGTTCCTCTAGTGAGGATAATGTCTCTCAGTACAACTTTCCTGCTGTGTCTATTCTTTTTGGTCCCTTTTCAGCAATGCCCCCCCCCCGAGCCTTGGAGGGCAGAAGGATTTTTAAATGTAGTTAGAGGGAGAAGACCCTCAGTATCCACCAAATAACTTGGAAAAATTTAAACTAGACCCACAGCATGGCGGGGCATAGTGCACAAAGAGATTGTCAGCCCTCTATATTTTCATCTCTCAATGGCTTTTATCAGTATTTTTCTATAATCTATTGTTTTCTCATATTATACTATCAAAATGATTCCATGAAGGAAAAATTCACTTACCCACTCTCCAATTAACCAAAGCCAAATACAGAGATCCTTGGAATGGGATGGCTTCAGAATATACATTTGTTTTTGTTTTATAGAGTAAGAGGATACTAGTGATACCAGTGATTCTGTATTTCATTGCAGATGTGAGGTTGTTGCCTCTCAGTCATTCTGTAGCATATTTCCAGTGCTGGGGATTGAACTTGTATTCTCAAGCATGCTAGGGGCAAGCACCCTACCACTGAGTTACATCCCCAGCTGTAGTCTATTTTATTATACAACACATTATCAAATTTTTCTATAAATGTCAAGTATTCATATTGATACATTATTCTTACATATTATATCACAATCCTTTTGTGATTTCTAGTCTATGACAATGGTAGCAGAGCTAAACTCATTTTTCAAAAAAAAATTACCTACCTAGCTATTTCATTGATGAATGTACCTAGTAGTGACAGATTACCACCAAGTCCTCAGAAAAGGATGCACAGGGGCCCTAAAGGGCTTTTCTTCATCCAATTGGCTTATCTATCAGCTTTGCTCAGGTGCGTCCTCCACCCCACACATTGCCATAACATTTTCACTCTAAATGGGTGGGAAAATCTGCAGTGAGGTTTTGCATGAACATCTGACAATGACAGACCACTGTGCTTGGCACCTTTCCCCATCTGTTAAACTTTTTTTATGAAATGGGATATTAATAAATGGGATAAACCTTATTTAATTGGTATGAGAATTCAAAACAGTATAACCTTAATGCATATGGTTCAGCTTATATTCCATGAGGGAAAGAATGATTGTTGTGTACTAACATACACAGAGAAGCTTTCTTGAGAAGGCACTGGATATAGGCCCAGAGGAGAAAATAGGAACATTCCACATGCATCTAGCCACTTGTTATTAGAGCTGTATTAGAGATAGGAATGAGTGTAGAAAATGCAAAGGGTGTCACAGGGAAAAGAGCATTCCCAACATTGAAAGTCTCTAACAGCACATTGCTGACCTAAAAGAGATAGAGACACACACAAGGGGGAAAAAAGGAATAGCCAACTCGTGGGAACAGACAATAGCTGGCAATTATTTCTTCTGTTTCTTAACCACATTTAGTGGCAGTCAGATGCCTGCACCTTTTAATTTCAGACAAAACCTGTCTCCTCACCAGAGACATGGCAGGTCTGTGTAGAGCAACTTCCATTAGCAATAGCAGTCAGGATAAAAGAAAAAGTAAGCAGGGGGAGGGAATTCTGTAGCGATGACATTTCCCCCTTAATTTTCCTATCAAATGAGAAGTATTCTATAGTGGAAAATATCTAAGACAACTCAATCTCTCTGTAGTGGGCTATATGGAAGCCAAGTACTTCTGATCCTTACTCCTCCACTGAATGAAAGATATAGCTCATTCAGAAACCCAGAAAGCAATGAATCCTTTAAAAGAACAGAAGATAACAATGGTTACTTATTTCCCATTGATTGCAAAGAGATTGGATTCTGAAATTTACAATGAGATATGTGAAAAGACACTGGTGAAGCTGGGTACACAGAACTTCCAATTTTTTTAAAAAAAAATATTTGGCTTTTTTGTGAGGAAAGAGAAAGAAAGTATGAGCATGCCAGGGCCTCTTGCTGCTGAAGTGAACCCCAGGCACATGTGCCAATTTGGGCATTTGGCCTTATATGGATACTGGGAAACTGAACCAAGGCCAGCAGGCATTGCAAGCAAACACCTTTAACCACTAAGCCATCTCCCCAGAAACTGTGCTAGTGGAAAAGACCTCTCCACCTTCCGTGGGAAGTGGATTAATCTTACATGAATTAGGGAAGTTGTAATGCCCTCCCCTGAGGCAGTTGTTAGAGAGGACAATGTTGAGTGTCCTCAGCATCCCTTCCCAATGTCCCTTTTTGCTCCTGGACAGATAACTACACTCAAATCTCATCAGACCCCTAGAAATGAAGTGAAAGTATGAACCATATGCACAACTTGCATTTTCTGATATCTACAGACAGACACCAAAGAGACATATGTGGGAATATACAGTAAAGATGTATTATAGGGATGGAAGGAACATTAAGCAGGATCAGGCCAATGGTGTTAATATTGACTGTTAAGCGAGATTCTGCATTTCATGTCACAGCTTGTCAAGCTATGAAAGATTACAAAAGGTTCTAAAAGTTGTGTTGACTGGTGAGTTGAAACAAGCACCAAAAGGCTCCTAGTAAATAAATTAGAAATGCCATGCCTATCTTAGTTTAATGCAGAAGAAGAGAAACTCAAGTATAGTGAAATGAAAATTTTTGAAAGTGCATTTGTCATTTAAGACCCCACCCATTCTTAAAAATTCAACCATGACTATGACAAATAAAACTGTGAACAGATTCTATGCATCACTGAAATTTCTTTGATTGCTTTTGCCTATTGAACAGACCCTGCAGTGAGAACTGCAGTCACTGACTTGGGAAACTTAAATGTAATGAGAGTAGTGGGACCCGAGATTGCCAGGGGATAAGGGCAATACTCAAGCCCAAAGGCAGCATGGGTGTGGTTATTACAAAGCCCAGCAAAGTCAATGCAGCAGATCTATGGCATTAACTGGTTGATTATGGAGTTCCTACGATAAAATAAATAGGAAATTTAATAAGTTATTTGATCTACATAAGCAGAAGAGTCCTAGGTCAAGTACCAATAACGTCTAACCTGAATCATATAAACCTAGTTAATGAATTCCTTGGCTTCAGTAATTTCAGAGACCCAGAGCTCCTTGAATGAATAAGCCAGATTGCCTTGAGAAAGGTTCTGAGTCAACTAACAAATTTGATACAGCTAATCTTTCTCCCAACTTTTCCCAAAGGGATCCATGGCCTTTTGACAATTTAACTTTGCACAGAAGCAAAGGAAATATTCAGATATTTAAAGGACTATAGACACTAGTTCTGAAGTGACAAAAATTCCAAAAGCACAGTGTGGCCCACTAATTAGAGTGGTGGCTTACGGAGGTCAAGTGATCCTACGGCTTTAGCTCAAGAGTGTCTCAAAGTGGACACAGTCAATCACTCAACCCCTTTTTGTGCTTATTTCAGAAGGTATAATTAAAATCCGTATACTCAGCAGCTGAAACAATCACCATATTCCTTCTCTGACCACTACACTTAGATGGAAAAGGCCAAGCAGATGCCACTAGAACTAGCGCTTCTTCAGAAAATAGTAAGCCAAAAGCAACACTCAATTCATAGGACTGCAGAGGTTAATGATTCCTACCACATCAAATTAAAATTGTCTATTTGGCCTATGCAGAAGGCAGATGGATCTTGGAGAATGACAGTGGATAATTATAGGTTGAACCAGGTAGTGAGTCCAATTCCAGCTGCTGTACTAGGTGTGGTTTCATTTTTGAAGCAAATTTACATATAGAGTCATATAAGCAAATTTACATACATAGCCCATACCTTGCATACAGCTATCAAGCTTGCATGTGCATTTTCTTCATTTCTGTAAGTAAGGATCACCAGAATCCCTTTCATCACATTGGCTTTTCTCTGGAAAAATGTTGATGACTACATAAAATCATTGATCTCCTCTTCATAAAACATATAGAGTGAGTACCCAAGACTCATAAACTTCATGTAGCCTTGAAATTTTTATTTAAATTAATGTGTGAACTAAGGTGAAAAAAAGCTATTTGTTGGAAGCTTTCATCCATCAGTGACATAAACGAATTATTTGATAAATCTGAAATATTTTTAAAATACTAAAATAATACTTGCTCACAAATTTGTGCAAGTTAAACTTGTAATGATGTATAGAAAATATAAAGATTATATCTATATTTAAGGCTCAAGTTTTGAAATTGTTGATAAGTTTTGAAACACGTTTTTGTCTACCCTAATACTATTTAACAGCAGGCACAATTTTTTTTTTAAATTTTTTTTTATATTTTATTTTTATTTTGGAGAGAGACACAGAGAGACACAGAGAGATAGGGAGAGGAAGACAGATACAGATGGGCGTGCCAGCAGCCTCTCAGCCACTGCAAATGAAATCCAGATGTGTGTGCCCCCTTGTGGGCAAGTGCGGCACTGCGCCCTTGCGTCCCTTTGCATCTGGCTAAATGTGGGACCTGGAGATTGGAACTGACGTTCTTAGGCTTAGCGGGCAGGCGCCTTAACTGCTAAGCCATCTCTCCAGCCCTAGGCCCAATTTTTTAATATATTGTTTGGTTAGCTCAAAATGATTTTTAATTTGTCTTTGATTTCTGCTTTGACACATGGATTTTTGTGAGGGTGTTAGTTTCCAACAACTTGGGGTTTTCTCAAGCAATTTATTTTTTAAATTTATTTTTATTGACAACCTCCATAATTATAGACAATAAATAACCCATGGTAATTACTTCCCTATCTCCACTTTCCCCTTTGAAACTCCACTATCCATTATAACCCCTCCCCCTCTCAATCAATCACTCTTTTAATTTTGATGTCATCATATTTTCCTCCTATTATGATGGTCTTGTGTAGGTAGTGTCAGGCACTGTGAGGTCATGGATATCCAGGTCATTTTGTGTCTGGAGGAGCACGTTGTAAGGAGTCTTACCCTTCGTTTGGCTCTTACATTCGTTCCACCCCCTCTTCCACAATGGACTCTGAGCCTTGGAAGATGTTATAGATATATTTCAGTACTGAGCACTCCTCTGTCACTTCTTCTCAGCACTATGCCTTCTTAGTCATCCCAAGATCACTGCCATCTGAAAAGAGAAGCTTCTCTAACCAAAAGTGAGAATATCATTAATATATGGGGATGAACATTAAGAGAAGTGCTTACTGGGCAGTTTGGCGAGCATAGTATGTATATTTAGTCCATCACCAGCAGACGTTACATCTCATGACTACCCCTGTTGTAGGTTTTCAGTATCAGGCATGTATTCTCTCCCATGGAGCAGGCCTCTAGTCCAATTAGAGAGCTATTGGTTTCCCCCATAAGAGACATGTCACTATTGCACCTGCTGGCTCATTTGGCCTGGCTGGCCAAATTTAAGGCTTTCAGTGTCCACTGTTGAGTATCTCCACTGGTGATTTCTCTCTCTCCCATTGAACTGCATGCAGTATTGCTTTTTCCACCTTTCTGTCAGCAGGTCTACATGGAGGGGTTTTCAGCTCAGCTCCAGAAGGATTTCTCAGTGACCTTGCAGCCCAAGTATGTTGAGTCTTCAGCAATACAGTCTTACCACCTATTCCTGGTGGGATACCAAGAGCCTGGGCAATGGCCTGTAATGTTTTGGGGACATCAAAAGGCCATTGCTAGAGTATTTCTGCTAGTAATTTCAAATTTAATTTGGGGGGTAAAAAACAAAATCTTTGAAATGTATTGAGAAATTTTTATAACCTAAAATATAATTCATCTTGAAAATGTTCTCTGGGAATTTCAAAAAAAATGTTTAGTCTGATGTAGTTGAATAGAACATTCAATAATGTCAATAAGGTCAAGTTGACTGATGCTGTTGTTTAAGACTGTTATGGCCTCTGGATGCTTTATCATTATGAAATGACCTTCTTTATCCCTGGTTATGTTCTGTGTTCTGAAATCTACTTTGTATAATATTAATATATCCAGTCCATTTTCTTTTTGATGAATCTTACTATGGCATCTCTGTGATCCTTTTATTTTTAGCTAATTATAGCTTTATATTTTAAATAAATTTATGCAGTATACAAATGTTTGCATGCACTCTGAATGTGTCTACCAAAGCACTTATTTTTAATGCAGTTATTAAGGTGATTGGGGTTAAATCTGACCTTTGATATTTTCTTCTTGTCTTACCTATTTCTTTGTGTCATTTATGTTTTTCTGTTTCCTTGTTCATGGTTCTGATTTATCTCTTTTATTTCTTTATTATCTCCCATTATTTGTGTTATTTTTCTGTTTAACTTATAGTTTATAGTACACATTTTAACTCATGGCATTCTACCTAAAAGTAAAATTATACAATTTTGTGTTAAACATAGAGAACACAATTTTCTAGTTCCATTTTTTTGTAATATTGGTGTCAAAGGTGTTACTTTTATATGCTATAACCCATAAAATGTATTTTTAAAGTTTTTGATTAAATAGACCATTACATTTGAAGATATTTAAATAGGAAAATACCTGTTCATATGACAACATAGTTTCCAATTTCAGTCCTTTTCATTCCCTTCTGTGGATCTTTACTTCTTTTTATTTTGCTTTTACTTTTTAAATTTTCATTTTTAATCAGCATACAAGGCATTAGGGTTCACTGTGCCATTTTTTAAATGGATAGATAATAAAGAGGGAGAGAAGCCCAGTCCAAGAGACAGAAACATTGAGATGAATTAACCTGTTAGAATTCGACCTTTATAAGGAGAACATCTTGCCACAGGCTGCATGATGGGGTCCCAATGCCAGAGAGAAGCAAAGAACAATGGGAAGTTCTTGTTTTTAAATAATTTTCAGTAGAGAGGGAAAGTTCCACACCACATGACCCAGGCTACATTCTAGAACTCATGGAAAAAAGGCATTAAGTAAGACCCAAGAACATAACTCAAGTGGCCTTGGAGTCCCTTGCTAGACAGGGTCCTGGTCTTGTTTTTCCCCTCAGCTATCAGCCCTGGGCAGCAGAACCTTTTAAAGTGACTGCATTCATGTTCTATCACAAACAGAATTTAGTTTGGGTTGATTTTTCCTTCCCCCTTTCCTCTCCCCCACTCACTTTTACCTTTCCATTCCAGTAGCTTCCTTCTGCTTTCATTTCACCTGTGTTCTACTGCCCTCCCTCCTTTCTTCAGAAACTTTTTTCTCTCTCTCAGGGCCCACTTTCTGTTTTCATAGCCTATACGCACACTCACACCTGCATATGCATGTGTATATTAACGTTAAGAGATAGGATACACATATGAGAGAGAAGATGCAGCTATTTGTCTTTTGAGGTAGAGTTAACCTAGCTTAATATCTTTTAAAAACCATCCATTTTCTGCATATTTCATAATTTTCTTTTTTTACCCCTGACTAAAATTTGATTCTGTGTATATACCATATGTTTATTATTCATTCATCTGTGAATGGACATCTATATTACTTTTGCCTGAGGGAATGATATAGAAATTGTGGGGTTCCTTACATACCAATGCACCAGAGAATAAGTTTCAGAAAGGTGTTCTTATAGCTTAGAGCTTTAGGAGGATGAAGAGAGGGGGTCTTAAGCCTAGGACATATGAGAAGGAAGCAAGGTAGAGATCTTGCTCAGGGAGTCAAGTAGGTGTTTGAGAAGACCACCTCAAGTAGATCTGGGATTTGTGTGGGGAGTGGCTACATGAGGAAGACCTGGTCTACAGTTTTGTTACAAGCCCCACGGATAGGTGGCTGGTTTAGCCAATTTTCTTCTGATGCCAGGAGATTGGGGTCAGAAATTTTGGATTTTTCTAGGTAGAAATGGAAGGACTCCCTGTGGGGGCAAAGATAAGGAAGGGCCAGATCTTCTGATGTTTCTGATCTGTAGTAAAGTGTAATGGCCTAGATTTTCCTCCTACAGACCCAAGAAAAACTCCATCATTCAGTCAAGAGAAAGCTAGGGTCAGTCACCCCCAAGCTGCCTATCCAATTTCTGTCTCTTATGAGAACTTCTGTTAGTACTCATATACTATGGATCTCTTATATGTCATCTTTCAGAATTTTTAGTTAGAAGAATTCTTTATGTCATCTTCATTTTTAAAAGATTTTTTCTAAGAGTCTAGATTATCTTATTATCTTTCAGTATTTTAAGTATTTCTTACTTCCTTCTTAATGTGCTACTTCTGAGAAGAAATCTGCTGTTAATGTGTTCCTGTAACTTTGAACTTAAGATTTCCCTTCTTCTGACTGCTTTCATATTTTTATTTTTATCAATAATTTTGAGCAGTTTTATTCTGATATTTCTTGAAATAGTCCCCTTCATGTTTCTTGTACTTAAGGTTCATGGATCTACACATATATGCTTTCCAGCAAATTTAAGTATTTCAGTCATTACTTGCCAAATACTTTTCTTATCAGCCCCATTTTCTCTTATGCTATGAGAATTTCAATTATAAATGTGTTGTATGCTATGAGAATGTCCTTCAGTTTATGGGTATATATTTTTAATTTGTTTCTCAGTATATAATTTTATATAAATTTATTGTTCTCTATTCATATTTTGTTCTTTGTTGTTTAATTGTCGTTAGTATTCTAAGATGTACTATTCACTTCAGAAATTGTATCTCTAAAAATTCAACTGGGATTCCCTTTTTTGTTAGATATATATTTTTTATTATTGACAACTTCCCTAATTATAGACAGTAAACCGTGATAATTCACTCCTCCCTCACTTTCCTTCTTCACAACTCCACTCTCCATCATATCCTCTCCCCCTCTAAATCAGTCTCTCTTTTATTTTGATGTCATCATTTTTTCTCCTATTATAATGGTCTTGTGTAGGTAGTGTCAGGCACTGTGAGGCCATGGGTATCCAGGCCATTTTGTGTCTGGAAGAGTGCATTGTAAGGATCCCTACCCTTCCTTTGGCTCTTACATTCTTTCCCCCACCTCTTCTGCAATATACCCTGAGCCTTAAATGGTGTGATAGAGATATCTCAGTGCCATACTCCTCTGTCACTTCTCAGCACTACAGTGCTTTTTGAGTCATCACAGAGGTCACTGCCATCTGAAAAGAGAAGCTTCTGTAACCAAAAGTGAGAGTAGCATTAAGATATGGGTATAAACATTAAGAAAAGTGCTTACCAGGCAGTTTAGTGAGCATAATATATGCATTTAGCCAGATACCAGCAGGCATTACACCCCTTGGGCTCATGACCTCCCCCATGGTAGGTCAGTATCAGGCATGTATTCCCTCCTCTGGAGTAAGCCTTTATTCCAATTAGAGAGAAGTTGGTTTCCTCCATAACACACATGCCACTACTGCACCAATTGGCTCATTTGGCTTGACTAGTCCATCTTAAAGCTTCCAGTGCCACTGTTGCTTACTCCACTGATGACTTCTCTCTCTCCCAGGGAGCTACATGCAGCATAGTTTTTTTCCAGCTTTCTGTCAGCTGGTCTACACAGAGGAGGTTTTCAGCTCAGCTCCAGCAATATTTCTCAGTGACCTTGTAACCCAAGTATGTGGAGTCTTCAGCAATTGGGTCTTATCTATTTCTGGTGAGAAACCAAGAGCCTTGTCAATATCCAGTAATTTTTTAATGGCATCAGGGTCCTCCCTGGCCAACAACTCACTGGAAGGTCTCCTATCCCTGGCACTGAAAATTTTCTACTAACAATGTATGTCTTCTGGGTCCACTATTGTCCAAAAAAGTAGGTTTCCATATGACTTAGATTTTGATTTACCCTCCCCCACCCTTCCTTTACTCAATCTCTTCCCCTGACCTCACATATGCTTTTCCACCCCCAGTAATCTGTTCATCTATTTACATATATACAATACCATTCCCTTAAGACTTCCCCTCCCTTTTTTTATTTGAGACATGGTGTCATGTAGCCCCAGACTAGCCTCCAAATCACTGTGTAGTTGAGGATTACCTTGAACTTCTGATCCTCCTGATTTTATCTCCCAAATACAGGGATTACTGGCATGTACCACCATGCCTGGTTTTAGGTGGTACTATGTATTGAACTCAAGGCTTTGTGCATGCTAGGCAGGCTGTACCCACTGATATATATTACCAGCCCCTTTTTAACTTGTCAATGTGTCTACTTAACTTGTGTCTTATAGTCACTATATTGAGTCACATATGACATACACAACAAATTGGCACATAAAGCATGCAACTATGTGCTTTAGTATATTTACAGATATGTTCAAGAATCATAAAAAGTACAAATGCAAATAAATCCATGAGAAACATGAGCAACACTCTTAGCCATCAAAGAAATGCAAATAAAAGCTGCCTTGAGATTCAATGGCACACCATTCAGAATGGCTTCCATCAAGAAAACAATGTGCTAGTTAGGCTGTGTCCTTATACACTGTCAGTAGTAATGAAAATTATTACAGACATTATGGAAATCATAATGAATATTCCTCAAAAAGCTAAAGTCTGGGCTGGAGAGATGACTCTGCAGTTAAGGCACTTGCCTGCAAAGCCTAAGGACCCAGGTTCTATTCTCCAGTACCCACATAAAGCCAGATGCACAAGGTAGCATATGTGTTCATTTGCAGTGGCTAGAGGCCCTGGCACACCCATTCTCTCTCTCTCTCTCTCTCTCTCTTGCCTGCCATTTTCTCTATAATAAGTAAATAGATAAATAAATATATAAATAAATAAAATATTTTAAGAAGCTAAAAGTAGAGCTGAAGAGATGGTTCAATGGTTAAGTGCACTATGGTCCAAATATGTAGGCCTGAAGGGGCTTGAGACCTCCCAAGTTGAAACCTCCAGAACTCATGTAAACAGCTGGGCATGGCCACACACATATTTAACCCCAGAGTGGAGACCAGAGAATTGCTGTGGCTGGTAAATATCAAGCTCCAAAAGCAGTAATTGACTCCATGGCAAGATAAAGAAGGGAGTGAGTAATGCAGCAGGACACCTGTTGTTCTCCTCTGGCTACCCCAGGAAAGCCCACTAGGTGACACCAGCCAGCACATGGGGTGCCTCATGAGCACATACACACTTGCCTACACCACCATCACACATACCATACCATATATACTATGCGCACACATAACAGACAAACATACAGATAAGAACTTTTCTATGATCCAGCTGATTATATAGTCAAAGGAATAAAAGTGGGTATAGAGTAGAGATATCTACACAGCCATGTTTATTGTGGCAGTAGTCATAATAGTCAAGTTATGAAATCAGTCTGAGATCCCATCAAGAGATGGATGAATAAACATGATATACATATGTGTAACAATCTATGAAAGTGCAGATGACCAAGAAATACACAAACCATGTCAAATATCTTCACCCATCTCACGTGTGTGTGTGTACGTGCATGCACATGTATGTGTGTTTATGTGTGTACACACCCAATGGAGTATTATTTAGACATGAATATGAATGGAAATTATGTCAAGTAAAAATCATCCAGCCTCACAAAGACAAATATCACAAGTTTTCTCTCATATTCATACTCTAGATTTTAACAAAAGAGATGTGGAAGTAGAAGGAAGACTGTGTGGAAAGAGAAGGAAACAAAAAGGCAAGAGTAGATGAGATAAGTGAGAACAATAGTTGTGGTATATAGGAACAAAGCATGGGGGTTGGAGAGATAGCTCAGTTGGTAAAGTGCTCGCTTCACATGCATTAGGACCTGAATTCAATCCCCAGTACCCAGCTAAAAATGCTAAACATAATTGTGTGCCAGTAATTCCAGTGATAGAAATGCAAACATAGATGGCTCTTTGGGGTTGAATGACCAGCAAATCTAGTCTAATTGGTGGGCTCTAGGTCAATATAAGACCCTGTAGCAGACAGCTTCAGGTTCGCTGAGATGAACTTCCAAACCAGGCACAGTTATGGAGGAAGGGATATTATTTATTGAAGCTTACAGATCCAGGGGAAGTTCCATAAAGGCAGGAAAAGCAGCCTGCTTTCGCAGGGCCAAACAGAGAGAGCAAAGCCAACCAGCCACCACAGCACACAGAGCAAAACTACAGCCAAAAGGTCACACAGCACACTTCAGGAACTCCTGCTAGGCACATTTGCATATCTTTACAATGGAATTTCAAACCATCACCATACCTTAAGACCAGGGCCCCCAGTGACCTTGCCCCTAGCAAGGTGATTGCAGATGCAAACTATAACTAAAAAAAAAAAAAAACACTGAATATATTGGGGGACATATATTCAAACTACCACAGACCCCAACTCGATAAAGGTACACAGGGCCGGGCATGGTGGCACACGCCTTTAATCCCAGCACTTGGGAGGCAGAGGTAGGAGGATCACCATGAGTTCGAGGCCACCCTGAGACTACATAGTGAATTCCAGGTCAACTTGAGTTAGACTAAGATCCTACCTTGAAAAAAAAAAAAAAAAAAAAAAAAAAAAAAAAAGGTACACAGTGTTCCTAAGGATAACACCTGAAGTTTTCCTCTGGCCTCCACATGCATCCTCATACATAGGTGTACCTACACACACATGAACATGTACACACACATCATCAGTAAACAAAGTAGATTACATGATTGTATGAAAAATGTCTCAATGAAACCTATGATCTTATGTGGTTCTTACATGCTAATAAAAGGATTCAAGCAAAAATCATTACAGCAATTTTTTAAATACTTTTTATTTATTTGAGAGAGAGAGTATGGGTATTCCAGTTGCTCCTGCCACTGAAAACAAACTCCAGATGCGTGTGCCACTTTGTATGTCTGGCTTTACATAGGTACTGGGGAATTGAACCCAGGCCCTCAGGATTTGCAAGCAAGTACCTTCAGCACCTGAGCCATCTCACCAATACACTACAGCCAATTTTACAACATTTTATGCAACTTCAAAAGCAACCACATACCCATTAGGTATTGCTTGCCAAGTTCACATATCCCTCAGCCTTGAAAATTCAACAATCTACTTTCTGTCTCTACATACTATATAGCCTTTATGACTGACTTCTTGTATAAGTTCTATATATTCTAGAAACAAATCTATCAACTGGGATTTTCAAACGTTTTCTTTCATTCTATGAGTTAACTTTGCTTTTTGTAGGTAGTTCCACTTAAAGCATAAAGTCCTTTTATTTTGACAAAATACAATTTATCTGTTTTTATCTCACTTATGCATTCTTTCCACCATCTCCTCCTCAACATTCCCTGAGCCATGGCAGGTATGATAGAAATGTCTCTTCCAGAGTTGAGCACTTGACTGTCACTTCTCATCTCCTTGGTGAGTCTTGGGTATCCGTGATAGTCAAAACCATCTGCAAAATATGAGCTTCTGTTATGAAAACTGAAAACTATTTTAATCTGTGGGTATGGACATAGCCATTTAGAAGGAAATTGGATGGGTATTTTATATCCATTTAGCCAAAGAACAGAGGTAGCTTCCCCCTAGGACATATAACATTCCATGTCATAGGATTTTGACTCAGTTTTAATTGCCAGGCATGAATTCCCTCCATTGAGCAGGCTTCAAATCAAATTATAGAGCAGTTGGTTACCACCATAACTGACATACCACTATTCTAAGCATTTTTTTTATTTTTAACTTTTTTATTAAGAACATACTTTGTATGGATACATTATGTGTTGGTACCATCTTTTCCCTCCTCTCTGCCCTCCACATGGGAGTCTCCTCAGTGATGTTTCTGGTCTTCAGCATGGACTTGTGGGTTATGGGTTGTGGGAGCAGCAGTTAGTTATTGGGGGGAGGCAGTGACTCTAGGCCTGACACTCCAACCTGTGGCTCTTATAATCTTTCCATCCCCTCTTCCAAAATCTTCACTGAGCCTTGGTGAGTATGTTTTAAGTCTACTTCAGTGATGAACTCTAAGGAGCCTTTGGATTTCTGCTTTGGTATATGTTGAGTATCCTCAGGGTCTATCTCCTACACCCTGGTGCTGATTGTGAGGTTTCCCATGGAAATAGCACTCTTGCTCTTCTCCCCATTTCCTCTGTGGTTTCACTGGGGCCTTGACTGAGATGTGAAGAGTGGTTTATCTCTTCAGGTTATGCTTCCTTCTGAAAAAGAGAAACAGATTCTCCACACTGAGAGTGAAGTCAGCATAAGTTAAATTGGAAAAGCGTTATTAGTTTAGGGAGAGTTTGATGGATGTAGTCCCTCTTTTAGCAAAAGACTAGCGGGAACTTGACATTGGAGAACATAATCTTTGTCTAGATAGGATTCAGACCTGTTTTCCAGTTCCAGATATGAGTTCCTTTCCACTGAAAGGATCTCTAGCCAATCAGAAAGCCATTGGTCACCCACCAAGGCTGTGTGTCACCATTGCACTGGTGCATACTTCTTTTCAGGCTGGTTGCTTCTGAGTACGTTAGACCCCTGACTGCTCAAACCATTCTTGGCCATTTTCCCCCAGTAGTTCATGTAGCACTTTCTAGCACTAGATGGGCTAATTGTCTAAGGACTGACACTTTTCCAGATTCCAGCCAGTTCTCTTCATGTTCTGTGTAAGCAATATATGGTGTCTTCAGCAATAGGGTAAGCAGGTAAGCAAGTGCATTGACAGAAGCCTTTTTGTTTTGGGACCTCATAGATCTCTCCAATCAACAGCTCAATGTGGGTAGCACCCATTTCTTTTTCTTTTTTTTTAAATATATATTTTTTATTTATATTATTCTGATTTTACATTCATAGTATTGGTTCCATTGTCCTCCTCCCTGTCCTCCCACTTTCAAAGGGACCCTCATCAATGGGGTATGTGGGTCATGCATTGTGAGGTTAGTCAAGAGTTCTGGGGGGTAGGCCCCAGTCTCTGTGCATAATGCCCCAATTTGTGACTCTAACAATCTTTCCGCCCCCTCTTCCGCGAGTTTCCCTGAGCCACATTGGGGTCATTTTAGTTCTTTTTCAGTGATGAGGTTTTTGGGAGCCTCTGTGTCTCTGGATATCTGGCTTAGTTGGAGTTGGATGTTCTCTGTGTTTATCTCCTTCAGCCTTTTTCTGGCGTGGTGATCGCCATGAACGCTGAACTCCTGCCCTTCCCCTGTGTTGTTCTATGGTTTCAGCTGGGGCCCAGGTGAGGTGTGGTTAGCTGATCCTCCCTTCAGGTTCGTTGTCCACCTGAAAAAAGATAAGCAAATTCTCCAACGGAGAGAGAAGTTAGTACTAGATAGAAGGGATGACCATCTATGTTTTGGAGGGAATTTTATATGTGTTGGCTCTCTTCTAGCCCACATTTGGTGGTATCTTGCTCTGGGAGACTGAGCTCATTTTTTGTACCTTGTTTTGACTTATTTCTCAGTTCCAGCAATGAGTTCCATTCCACTGAGTGGATCTGTTAGCCAAATCAAGAGCAGTTGGTTACCCACCATGGCTGTTTGCCACTACTGCACTTGTATGAGCATTACGTCAAGTTGTTTCCTGCTGGGTATCTTAGACTGGTAGCACCCATTTCTGCTACTATGAATAACAGGTCAGAGCCAAAAATGTTTAAGATTAGGTTTCATCTAACCCTCTCCAGGACCCTTCTTTTTGGGTGCGCCCCATATATTCCTGTTGAGGGTTATATCTTTTAGTCTACTTTCAAGGAGAAAGGTTTCTATGGTACCAGTTCATTTTGGGTTTAGTTTTGTGATTCTTTTCTCTTACCATCCCCTTCCCTCCAAAACCTTCTATCCCTATTGTCTGGGCCTCAAGTTGCCTATCCGGTATGCCAGCAACTCAAGCTGATCCAGGTTAGGAACCACAAGTGAGTGAAAACATGTGACATTTGTCTATCTGTGATTGGGTATGTTCACTGAGTATGATCTGTTTTAAGTCCATACATTTTCCTAGAGATTGCATTGTATCATTTTTTTCTTACTGCTGAGTAGAATTTCATTGTGCAAATGTATCACAACTTCATTTTCCATTTGTTCAATGATGGGTACCTGGGTTGATTCTATTTCTTCGCTATTATGAGTTCAGCAGCTATAAACATGGTTGAGCAAATATCTCTGTAGCAAAGCATGGAGCATTTAGGGTAAATGCCCAGTAAGGGCATAAGGGGTTCTGTTGGTAGCTCTATATTCATCTTTTTTCAGGAATCTCCATATTGATTTCCATAGTGGTTGTATAAGTTTGAATTCCCACTTACAGTGAATGTGGGTTACTCTTTCTCCACATCCTTGCCAACATTTGTTGTCATTTTTTTTCAATGATTTCCCATCCTTACTGGAGTAAGGTAAAATCTCATAGTTGTTTTAATTTGCACTTCCCTGATGATTAGGGATGTTAAACATTTTCTTAAGTGTGTGTTAGCCATTTATATTTCTTCCTCTGAGAATTCCCTATTCAATTCTCTACCACATTTTTGACTGGCTTTTTTGATTTTTTTTTTGAGTTTTTTGAGTTTTTTGATTTCTTTGTAGATCCTAGATATTAGGACTCTGTCTGTTATATAGCTTGTGAAAATTTTCTCCCATTTTGTAGGCAATCTATTGGCTCTGCCTTTGGAATGTTTGTATGTGCAAAAGCTTTTTAGTTTCATGAGATCCCATTGGTTGAGTGAATGTTTAATTCCCTGGGCTACTGGGTTATTGTTTAGGAAGTCCTTCTCCATTCCTATATTGTGGACAGTTCCTCCTATTGTTACTATCATTAGTAGAAGAGTTTCAGATCTTATATTAAGGTATTTAATCCATTCTGTTCCATTGGTCCATATTTCTGTTTTTATGCCAGTTCCATGCTGTTTTTGTTACTATGGCTTCATAATAATATAGCTTTAGATTGGGTAAGTTGATACCTCCAGAGGTGATTCTTTTGCTGAGGATATGTGTGGATATCACAGGCCTGCTGCCATTCTGTATGAATTTTGAGATCATTTTTTTCTATCTCTGTGAAGAATGATACTGGAATTTTAAAATTTAATATTTTATTATTTTCATTTATTCATGAGAGGAAAGAGAGAGAGAGAAAGAGAGAGAGAATGGGCACTCCAGAACTTCTAGCCACTGCAAACAAACTCCAGATGCATGCACCATCATGTGCATCTGGCTTACAGGGGGTACTGGGGAATTGAACCTGAGTCCTTAGGCTTCACAGGCAAGACCTTAACCCATAAGTGATCTCTTCAGCCCTGATGCTGGAGTTTGTTATTGCTATCACATTAAATCTGCTTTTCGTAGAATTGCCACTTTCACAATATTAATTCTACCTATCCAGGAGTATTGGAGGTCTTTCCACCTTAAGTCCTCCTAAATTTCTTGAGTTTGTGTTTTCATTATATATGTCTTTTACATCCTTGGTTAGTGTTATTCCAAGGTATTTATTGAGGGGGAAGCAAACATTTGTTCTTGTAAGATCTTCAGTGGGTGTTCTGTTTTAAATGTGAACCGGATTGGTGTACGATGGGTTATAACCACAGGTGTGCAGAATATGGAGATTGCAAAGTACATCAAAGGTACCTGGGGAACTGGGAGGTGGGGTACTGGGAGATCTGGCTGTACTAACTCCACTTGCACACACTCTTCAGCACAAGGGAACCAGGGTTTGAGGAACCAGTAACTAGGAAGCTGTGTAGCCACCGGCAAGAGACCAGCTCCAACAGTGGCCTGTGCATCCTCTGGCTCAGCGGAACAGGGATTTGGGGACCCAGGGGGCTGGTGAATCAGGAAGCTGAGGCAAAAGGCCTGCTTCTGCAGAACACACATAGGGACTAGGCTGCCCCAAGCCAGCAGCTGGAGTACAAGGACCAGGGAACTGGGACGCAGGGAAGGAACCTGGAGTTCTGATCTACTCACTCTGTGTGTACACCCTCCAGACCAGGGTATCCAGGACTTGGGGGCCCAGGTGTAGGTCAATGAGGAAAGTGGAGCAAAAGTCCCACTTCATCAGCAGGCACACAGGATCCAGGCCACCCCAAGCTATGAGCAGGAGTACAGGGACCAGGGAACTGGGAGGTGGGAAAGGAACTGGAAACTCTGGCTTACTTACTCTGGGCACACACCCTCTGGAGCAAGGGATCCGAGAGTTTGGGCCATTCAGTCATTAAAACAGAGCAAGGAGTCTGCTTCCACAGTATACATGCAGGGTCCAAGCAGCCCCAAGGCAGCAGCAGTGGTACTGAGACCAGGAAACTGGGATGTGGGGAAGGAGCCAGGAGCTCTGGCTTACTCACTGTCTTTAAGCAAAGTTTTGTGTGAGATACAGCAGTGTTAATTCTAGGCATCATGCTGTACAACAGACATTAGGACCTACTCATATTTTCATCTTTTGACCAATATCCACCCCCTGTTCCCTAGCAATCACCTCAGTGTTCTCTGTTTCAATGAATTTGACTATTTTAGATTCCTCCTGTTAGTGGTTTTGTGTATTTGTCCTTCTGCACATTACTTACAGAATTTAGCTTAGTATCCTTCCTTCAGGTTTCTCCAGGTTGCAAATAAAGAATTTATTTTAGTTTGAAGGTTGAATATTAAATTGTATGCATCACATTTTTTTATTCAATTGACTGTCAGTGAACGTTTAGGTAATTTTCAGGTTTTGGACATTACAAAGAATACTAAAGTGAAAATGGTAGTACCCATATCTCTCCATAATCCTGTTTAAACCCCTCATAAACCAAATTGTTCTGTTTCTTAGTATATCTGCTAGTTTTTTGTTGAAGCTATGCACTTTAAGTAATAAAATGTGGAACCTGAAGAAGTCATATTGCACTCCTTCCTCAGTATCTGTTGCTATCACTGTTGATATTTTCCTTAGTGAATTTCCAGGCTAGTTCTGTAATATCTGCATTTTATGTCATGTTAAACCACTTTAGTCTCTGCTAAGTTAACCTGGTGGTCAAAGCTTATACAGAGATTTCTTTAAATGTCTTGAAGAAGTTTTTTCCTACCTTTGCCTGAGGTGCTCTAAGTGTAAGTTGCAGCAAGCCTCATTGTCCTAGCAGGCAGTTAACAGTTCTATATTAACTTTAACTTCCTGCTTATGTAGAGCCCCAGGGTCATTCTTACATGAGAAACAAAGGCTTCTCAGTCATTTCTAAGAAACCATACACTGATACATAGGTACTTCAAACTTTTAGAATCCAGGAAATTTCCAGAGCTCTTCAAAGTCTCCTATATTCATCTCATTCCCATATATTCTTATAAGGTTTTTCGGTCATTCTCTTCTTTGCCCCAAACAGTATTGCTGCTTCCGGGAATACAGTGTTAAATGTTTGCCACCAAGTTCTTTAATAGACAATTTAGCAATAGGATATTCCTTATTGGAAAAGCTCTGGAGTAAGCCAGGGGAATAGAGTCTTCCTAGAATTTTTTCAGGCTGGACATATAGTAATAACTGTCTGGGGTGGATGTTTGGGTAGGTTCAAACCCTTGCTGTTCTCTCCAGTGCTTACAAGGATGTTGAACTTTTCAGTTAGTGTATTTGTAAAGTTGTCGCTTTTCAAGGATGTGATAGATGTGCAGAGTGAGTTATGGGACTAGGGCAAGTAAAACTGCCTCAGCTCTCCCTTTTCCTTTCAAGACTTAGCTGTTTTGCTTGAAAAACTGCTTCTTAGGTCGTTACAAGACTTTGATTAATGTCCAAAATTCTGAAAGAGTCATGTTTAACAATTTTTCTCAGAGTTTACATCACTTTGGGGGAGGATCAGACTTTGGGGAACTCTACACCATTATGCCAATCATGACTTGCATATTCTGGTGTTTCCACATTCCTGTAAATATTCTTCAACTTTGTTTGGTACACAGGTAAGATACTCAGAAACAAAATAATCCTTTAACTTTTGTTTAAAAAATTAGATGAAAGCAGAGAGTCGTTTTAGGGGTAATTTTTCCCAGTACCAAGGCAAGGCCTACCTGTCAACTCAGTGTCCAATGGTTCATGAAATCTCCCATCTTGCCAGGGCCAATAATATCTACTTTTTGTTCTGTGTGAGCAGTAGGTAATGGTCCATCTAATCGTTGTGCTATTTTTTTTCTCTAGCCTTGGGTTGACTCCTCAGACAGAGTAATGAATATTCTCCTTAGTGCCTAAAGCAGACCCAGTACAGATATTTGGGGTACTCTTTTTATGCAATTCACACTTTGTCCTATGATATCTAGTTATTGTGATTTCCATTTCATCTCTGTCTGTCCATCACAAAGAGGATGCCAGGCTCTGCCTCAGTACCCTCTTCATGAGTCATGACCTAAATACTTTCTCTAGGTGGCAAGCTTGGACAATTATAGAATTCTCTTTACGTTTTTTCTCCATCTTTCAGTGAGTACTGCCCTTCACTGGCTGAAATCCAATGTCCAGAAAATTGTTGTTAATCATTCTATCTCATTTTTTCCTTGTTTCAAGTGGAAAGTTAGATTCAGTTCCTATTTTTCCATTTTGGCCAGAAGTGTAAGTACATTCTATGACACACTTTGAAGTACAATATGCATTAGCATTTTCTCTATGACTTTTTAAATTCTAGACCATCAACAAAGCATTAAATCTAGCCCTGATTAGAAGCATTTGCCAATTCGTGTAGTATAAGAGAACCTCAAATATCTTTGTGACCAATTTTGAGCTGCCAAAATATCTAATATTTCTATCACAAAGATATGATAAAAATAGCCTCAGATGTGTAGTTAACAGTACACTATGGTTTAAAATAGTAAATGTTTAAAGTATTTTGTTCTTACATGTTTTATTTAAGTAAAAGTTTATATAATTTAATTTCAGTTGTAACCATACTGAAAAATCAGCTTTGAAAATTTAAAAGTCAACTAATTAGGCACCTGTATCACACAACTGCCTCTATATCTAGCAACCAAAATTCCTGTGGAAATATTGCTGTGAGCCAGCATGCAAGGGGTACAATTCATATGTCCTTGCTCACCAAAGATGTGGAGCTATTCTGAAAAATACACACTTTAGGAAAAATATTTATGCACAAAATTTTGTTATTAAAAGTTCTTTAAGTTTTGTAGAGATGGCTAAGCAGTTAAGGCACTTGCCTACAAAGCCTAACAACCAGGGTTTGATTCTGCAGTGCCCATGTAAAGCCAGATGCACAGTGGCACATGCATCTGAAGTTCATTTGCAGTGGCTAGAGACCCTGGGATGCCCATTCTCTCCCTCTTCCCCTGTTTCTCTCTCACTTCTTTCTATCTCTATGCTTGCAAACAAAAAAAAAATAAATGCTATAAGTTCATTGATATAGATCTTGAGAACTATTTTTAATTTCTAAATGCCATTTTTTATAATGGCTAGATATTTTCCTCTAAGCAGTAATACTTTAAGCCTTTTAATCTGCTAACACTTTTATAGATATTAAGAAGCTAAGTAAGAACAAAGCCAAAAAGCCCTGTGCATTGGCCCATAGGCTCTGTGTGCTTGGAAGAAATGGGAGACAGATATAGGAGGAAATTAAAATGGAAAATATAAATATTCAAATTAAAAGTGCCCTTTTCATTTTAGTTCAGAAAGTTAGCTCCATTATGTTCACATTTAGGAGTCTACTGAGGAATGCTAAGTAAATAGCATGATGTTTTCTATCTTGGCATGATTAACAAATTAGCAGGGCGGTTACATGAACTATTAGCCAACTGTCTTAACTATCTCCTTGATATAACATTCTAATATTAAGGAGAAAAATTCAAAGGAAGAAAAAGGTAGTAAAGCCAACATAAACCATACAAGTTTAAAATACCATTACAAAAGTAGCCAAGCTAAAATAGTTAATGTTTAGCAGTTCAATAAAATAGGAAAAATGACAACCTCTTCAACAAATGGTGCTAGGAAAATTATATGTGCACATGAAGGAGAGTTAAACTAGATACCTATTCCTCACCCTATACAAAAGATCAGACCCAAAGGGATCAAAAACCTTAATATAAGACCTGAAACTCAAATTGCTAAAGGAAAATGTAGGGCAGACACTTCAAGATACAGGCATAGGTGAGAACTTTCTAAATAGGACTCCAATCAGTCAAGAAATAAGGCCAGCAATCAAAAAATGCTATCTCATGAACTTTAAAAAGATCCTTCTATACAGCAAAGGAAGAAGAGATGAGATGAAAAAAAAGCCTACAGAATGTGAAAAAAGTCTTGGCAAGCTATATATCTGACAGAGGATTAATATCTAAAATATACAAAGAGCTTATAAAACTAAGCAAAACAGACAATAAATGTACTTTTGAAATGAACAGTCACTGCTATGGGAATATAAGGTAGTTGAGACATGGAAGTCAGTATGGAACTTCCTCAAAAAACTAGAAATAGGTCAACTATATGATCCAGGTATATCTAGGATCCTGGCTGTGTACACAAAGGACTTCAAAGCAAGTTATTGCAGATAACTTGAGCATCAACGTTATTATAGCATGTTTCTCAATAGCTAAATTATAGAACCAATCTAGGTGTCCAACCACAAAGCAATGGATAAAGAAACTGTGGCATATATACACAGTAAAATTATTTTCAAACATAAAGAAGAGTGAAATTCTGTCACTTGCAGGAAAATGGATGCAATTAGAGACCATATTCAATGAATTAAGATAATCTCAGACCGGGCTGGAGAAATGGCTTAGTGGTTAAGGCGTTTGCCTTTGAAGCCAAAGGATCCAGGTTCGATTCTCCAGGACCCACGTAAGCCAGATGCACATGGTGGCACATGCATCTGGAGTTTGTTTGCAGTGGCTAGAGGCCCTGGCGTGCCCATTCTCTCTGTGTGTCTGCCTCTCTTCTCTCTCTCTCTCTCTCTCTCTCTCTCTCTCTCTCTCTCTCTCTCCTTGCAAATAAATAAAAAAAAATTAAAAAAAGATAATCTCGGACCAATAAATATTGAGGCTAGGAAGATGCTTCGGTACATTAGAGCACTACTGTGCAAATGCAAAGGCCTGAGTTCAATCCTTTGCATCCACATAAGGTGCCAGGCATGGCTACACAGTCCTGTAACACCAACACTGAGTAGGGGCAGAAACAGGACCTCTAGGGCTCACTCATCGGCCAGTCTAACTGAAAAATGATGATCTCCATGGGGTCAGTGAGAGATTTTTTTTTCTTTTTCTTTTTCTTTTTCTTTTGAGAGAGAGAGAGAGAGAATTGGTACAGGGCCTCAGCCACTACAATAAAACTCCAGATTCTTGTGCCACCTAGTGAGCATGTGCAACCTTGCACTTGCCTCACCTTTGTGCATCTGGCTAACATGGGATCTGGAGAGTAGAACATGGTAGGCTTTGCAGGAAAGTGCCTTAACTGCTAAGCCATTCCTCCAGGCCAGAGATTTTTTTTCTCAAGGAAATCAAACAGAAGAGATAAAGGAGAACAACTAACATTTTGTAGAAAGAAAAAAGGGAGAAAGAAAGAAAGAAAGAAAGAAAGAAAGAAAGAAAGAAAGAAGAAAGAAAGAAAGAAAGAAAGAAAGAAAGAAAGAAAGAAAGAAAGAAAGAAAGAAAGAAAGAAAGAAAGAAAGAAAGAAAGAAAGAAAGAAAGAAAGAAAGAAAGAAAGAAAGGAAGGAAGGAAGGAAGGAAGGAAGGAAGGAAGGAAGGAAGGAAGGAAGGAGGGAAAAGCATGTTGCAACTTGGCAAAAAACCCAAGGTCATACTCCCCTGTGGTTCTTAGATGGAGCATACTGTCTCTGTTTTCAAACACAGCATGAAGTGAAGCCCTGAAATGGTTGCAGAGATAACTTCCACAATAACGTTTGCTGTGATTGCTGCATTTTACAGAAATTCACTGCAAAGAGCTAGAGAGAAGGATCAGTGGTTAAGTGAACTTCCTGCATAAATGTGAAGGCCAGAGGGTGCCTAAGACCACCTGAGTTCAAATCTCCAGAACCCATGTAATAGCTAAATACTGTTATGCATATCTATAACCCCAGGCCTGTGGGAAGCAGAGATAACAGAATCACTGGGGCTCATAAATGGCAAGCTCCAGAATCAGTAAAAGATTTCATCATAAGGAAAAACAGTTAGGTGAGGAATGGAGGGGTACTCTATCTGCCACAGGTAAACCCACAGCATATACACAGTGCATACACCATACACATCACACACACACCACATATACTATGCATACACAAAAATGAAAAGAAAGTCACTGAACAGTCTGATAAGTGGAAAAATAGAATGTATAGCCAGGAAATTTGGGTGATAATCCTTATTCTGCCACTTACTACTTGGATCTTGGAGCAAATCACTAATTTCTCTTGTGCTAAAAACCTTTGAGATAGATGATGACTCAGTGAAGTTGACATGGATAAGTGAAAGAATTCACTGAGACAATATAAGTAAGAGAAATCACTAACTAAAATGGCCTATGTATTAGGGACCCATAAACTAAAAGGAGAACTTAAAAGTTTCAAAACTCTAGAGTTAAATTTCGTCTGGGAGAGACAGTAGGATCTTTCTAATAAAAGGCACACCCACACAAAGCTTATCCACATAGATATGAGGGACCTTTCTAATAAAAGGCCCCCAAATCCCCAGATACTAATATCCAAGCAAATCTGAGGATAAATAGAAATCCCACAGTATTCATTACAAAAGTTACTTACAGAACTTAACTTACTGAACTGCTTGTCATAAAAAGTCATACATGATGACTAACTAAATACCTCTTCAAAAAAATTGAGGTCAACTGACATTTGTCAAATTATGGCTCCATAAATTACTGGTGTTCTTCAGCTTCCACCAAGGTGGTCTGCCAGAAAAAAATCGATCTGAGGAAGTCATTGTTGTATTTACAGAAACCATTTTAGTTCATGGATACAATTTTATCTATTTCAAGTTTCTTAGCTATGAACTCCTCTTACACCTTCAGTGATTTCTACCAGGCATCAATGGTGTTATTGACAGCTTGCTTTTTCCAAGGTTACATGCTTGTGCTTTCTCTTTAAACTGCTGATAAAAATTCCATCAGACCTATCATGGTAAATAGCATATAGTCTCAATACCAACTACAAAAAGTTTTTTTTTTTTTTTTTTTTTTCCCCACAAGGAAAGTAGTGTGGGATAAAGGATAGGAGATGCGAGACAGAGCAATTGTAACCTGAGACAGTCTGGAAGACAGAAAAATCTGAAAAGAAGCCAAGATTTGTAGCCAAGAAGAACACAGTTTACATCAGTATTTAATCCAGAGAACAAGGTGTGGATGGGATAAGTAGCTGAGAAAATAGCATGAGCAGAGTCAGGATATGAAACACTTGCTGTTAGCTATTAGTGGGCTTTTGCACATGTTAGCATATTCCTCTATTTATATTAAACAGGGTGCATATTAAGGAACTAAATGAAATTATTGAAAATTGAAATAAGCTGGGCCGTAGTCATGGCTCAGTAGGTAAATTGCTTGTTATGCAAGCATGAGTAGACCTGAGTTTGGATTCTCAGCAGCCACTTAAAAGGCAGATGTGATGGCAAGTACCTTTAATGCAATACTAGGGTTTGTGGGACTAGCTAGTCTAACCTAATTGATGAACTTTAGGTTCATTGAAAGACACCATCTCAAGACAATATGATGAAGAACGACTAAAGAGGATACCCAACATCTACCTCTGGTCTCTGTATGCATGCACACACATGTGTACACCCATACAATGTTCACTCACACAGATATAAACATGCATATGTGCACACACCCCCACACACAGAATAAGCCTACAGCAATATAATATGAGATGTAGATAGCATCTTGACTAACAAATGATCTTCCATCCAGAGGAAACTTTCTCCTCACATCATGGTCCTCATTCTCTAGCAGAGAGAAGCTCTTGGGTGGTTCATTTTACAATGCAAATCAAATGATGCAATAACATGGCTCTGGGCAGTGTGACTATTTCTGGAAATCAACACTCAAAGGGCTAATCACAAACCTCAGGAAATCATACCAACCCTGTCTTGGGAGCTAGTTCTCTTCTGCCTTTGGAGTATGTTTGTAATGTTAGACTGCTCCGTATGTCAGAGTGTAGAGAGTCTAGCTGGAGTATCTGTTTTATTTCATCAATAAGAACAGCATAAACTGACACATGAGTCTTAAACTTCATGCCCTTTAGTTTTAGCTATCCTTGTTGCAGTGTTCACAGAGTAGTTCAATAACAGTGGTGTCCTTCACTTGGTGGCGTACCTAATTCATTAGTTTCTAAGCGCTAGACATATTGCTAATACTTTATAGAAATTTGTTACACTAATAAATAGTTGGTTTTACTTCTAGTATTAATCTTAGCAATGGTGTTGCTTATCCTCCTCAATTTACAGAAAAGGGGATGGAGATATAATGAACAGGTCATATTTCTTCCCTGAATTCATGCTTTAAGTATGTGGAGAGTTGAGACTACATTCCAGATCTTCAAATTCCTAGGACATTAATTAAACTGGTCTGTGTTTATTTTATACATAGAGGTATACCCCACTACTTCCATGCACAGCTCCATGACAAAATTTTCTCTTTTATTTTGAGGCTATTGACATTTGTAGCATTGCAAATCCCAATGTTGCAGGATAGGATAGGCCAGGAAATACAAAACTAAACAACTTTGTAAGATACATGACCTTGTACAAAAGTAAAATTCTCTGGGTAATAACAAGGGTGACCTGGTTTTAGAGAACCCAATATGCAAAATGAGAAAGTTACAAAACAGTCACATTGAATGTGATTGCATTTATAAGGGAATACTCAGCAGAACTTCCTGAGTGCATTTAAGCATTTAAGATCATTACTTGGCAGAACCCTCTGGGACAGAAAAACAAAGTTAAAATGTTAAGAGCCACTGCCAAATGAAGACCAAAAAGGCAAAATAAGCATCTTTGAAGTAACAGTGGAAGTCAGGAACAAATAGTATCCCTTCAAAAAAAACACCTCAGTTTACCTTGACAATGTGAGGGTCCTAGTAGCATCCTAGTAAGCACCTTTCTTGATGACACAGAAACAGCACATACCAACCCTCTAGTCACTGAAGCTTAAAGTTGAATATTCTATTGTGGGTCTCCCATGTCAAGCATGTCTCTTGCCTTCTATGCTATTATCAAGTCCTGCTTTTCTTCCTTTGAAATAACTACAATTCTCCTCTTTTCCATTCTAGTTAGGATTCCTTTTATTTGCACAAAAGTCTTGTTCTGTTGTGTTCTAGTTCACCATGGAGTCACTTTATACATCTTTCCTGATTCCATTCTTGTTTTAAGAACCTAGGGTGGCTTCCGAATGCCTAGATTCTCAGAAGTTCAGAATCTTTCTATATGTGCATAAACCTTACTTATTCCTGCGCTCTTCCTTTTCTTTGCAAACATAGTTCTACCCAAGATAGTGCCAACTCCCATGCTTGATGTCCACCCTCATATAACAAAAGTGTTCTCCAAGCTTCCAGCTCTAGCTCAATACTATCCAATCTTAAAGACTCAACTCAATTTCTACCTCTTCCACATACTTTTCTAACCACATACCCAAGTAACTCCAGTTAAACCTAATCATGATCATTTTATTCAGTTCCAACTATACTCAAGACACAGACATCTTTACTTTTTTATTTTTTATTTTATTTATTTACTTGAGAGACAAAAAAGAGGAAGAGAGAAAGACAGACAGACAGACATGGACATATATACACACAGAGAGAGAGATAAAGAGAGAGAATGGGTGCACCAGGGCCTTTATCCATTGCAAACAAACTCCAGACAAATGCTCCACCTTGTGCATCTGGCTTACTTGGGTACTGGGGAATAGAAGCTTGGTCCATGGGCTTTGTAGACAAGAGCCTTAACCACTAACCCATCTATTCAGCCATCTTCTTTACTTTTATAGAAATAGAAAAAAATTTCTGGTCACAATAGTGCAGTATGTGTAGTTTCAGCACTTGAGAGGTGGAGGCGAGAAGATCAGGAGTCCAAGGCCATCATTGGTTACATAGCAAGTTCAAGGCCAGTCTGGGAACCATGAGACCCTGTCTCACAAACAAACAAACAAGAAATGGAAAAAAATAACTGTAAAATTTGGAACCCATTAAGTAAAGTCCTGCTCTGAAACAGAGCTGAGCGAACATTCATGTGAGACACACTATACATATGTTACAGAAGCAAAGAATCTAGAACGTATGTGAGAGAAGTTACTTTCAATCATTAATCATATCTACAATGAACAAAACCCAAGGTTCACTTCTGTTTCCTAGGATATCTGTTTTTTTTTTTTAATTTCCCCTTAAAAACTACTTTTTGGTAAATTTAACAGTGTTAGAAAGCTCAGTATTATGTATTGAAAGCTATAAAACTACTCCACATAGGGTGTGGCAAATTGTTCAGTGAGTAATGTTTTCCACACAAACATGAAGACCTGAGTTTACATCCCCAGCACATATAAAAGTGCTGTGTGGGCTGGAGAGATGGCTTAGCAGTTAAGGCGCCTGCCTGCTAAGCCCAAGAACCCAGTTCCAATCTCCAGGTCCCACGTTTAGCCAGATGCAAAGTGACACAAGGGCGCAATGCAACACTTGCCCACAAGAGGGCACACACATCTGGATTTTGTTCACAGCAGCTGAGAGACTGCTGGTGTGCCCATTCTCTATCTGTCTCCCTCTCCCTCTCTCTCTGTCTCTCTCTGTGTCTCTCTCCAAAAAATAAAAAAAATAAAAATAAAAATAAAAATAAATGCTGTGTGGTAGTATGTGAGTATAATTCTAAAGCTGGGGAGGTCAAGATAGGAGGATGACTGGGGCTTACTGACTAGCTACTCTAGCCCAATCAGTGAGCACTAGATTCAACAATGGACCCTGTCCCAAAGAATGACGTGAAGAAGGATTGAGGAAGACACCCAATATTGACCTCTGGACTCCAAATACACATGCCCATACACATATGAACACAAACAAATTCATGCACACCATACACAAATTAATGTTTCTAGTCATTTTAATTCTGTGTAGCTGTACTGGGCAAATAACTATGAATTTATATAAATATGTTTAAGTATAAAATATCTATCACAGGCTCATTTATAACAATGGACATGAATGGAAGAAAACCATAAGAGTACCCAAACTGGAGATTAGTCAAGTGCATTATAGTATACTGGACTTTACATAGTGAAGTATTATGTAGCCATGTAGTAATATGTCTTAGCATATGATAATATGAAGTATATGCTCTCATTCTCAACTCAGGGATATTTTTCTGCAAAGGAAATTGGTTGTGAGAGGGCAGGAGGTGTGAATTGTTATAGAAAATAATCTGTACAAAATTCATACAAATTTTAAGTAAAGAAAACCAGGTAGGACAATATGTATTCAGGTAGATTGAATTTGAAAATGCTGGAGGGAAGGATACACAATCTATTTTGATGATTATTTACTGTTATTTGACTTCTGTGAGAAAGTACTCATGCTTTCCTGTCTAAGTAAATTTTTCTGATTTTATTTTACCACTATTTCATACATAGGAAAGTTTCAAGAAATAGCCCAGAGAACTCGTGCATTCCCTTCACTCATAATCTCTAATATTGATTACAGTTTTTTCAAGAAGTCCCTCTGCCCTATTTAAAGAGATTTGGACATAATCTACTGTGTGAACATTGTCACTTGAGATGTCAAAGTTCAAGGAAAAGAGACACTCATTTGTCATGACCTGAGAAATCAGGGATAAAAGCCACTCTGAGAATAATAATCAGATGCAATACTTTTAACCAATAACACTGTCTGACATTTGCCACAATCAGTGTCATTCCATTTTGCCTTCCCCTTGACTACTTCAAGGAGCATCATATTGACAATGTGATAATGACAGCCTAACTCCCTGTGCACTTTAGTGACTTGAAGAAAGATAGATAGATAGATAGATAGATAGATAGATAGATAGATAGATAGATAGAGATAAATAAATGTTTGTTCATGTTTTTATTAGTGAAAATGAAAAGTATTGATTTAATTCAGTGGTCAGTGCTTCTACATACTCCTCTGGACATCAGAGAAAAGAAGAATGAAAGCACTGTATATTCATAGCCATAAAAGTACATTATGCAAATGAAAGTGAAGAAATTTAACACATAAGCTGTATATTTGTCCTTAAAATTGAAACAATCCCCTTTTTAATAGACACTTTAGAGGTGAAAAAGAGGTCACCCAGCATTGTCCAACAGAAGTTTCTGCAGTGTCAAAATGCTCTATACCTATAATATCCAATATAGTAGCTATGAACTATTTGTGCCTATGAATGTATTGTGGTGCTACTGAGGAATTGTATTTTTTTTTCATTCATTTAAATGTAATTAGTTGCATATTGTCATTGGCTACTGAAGTGGCCCTTTTCTAGCCTATGTAGAAAATTTCTCCCCAGTAAAACAGAGATTCCCACTCTGCTGACTCATAGCCACATCCACGCCAACATCTGTGTAACCATTTATAATGATGGCAGTCAATCCTGAATGCACGTTAGATTCACTTGGGAAGCCTGGGTGACCCAGGAATGAGTATTTTTAACAGCTTCTCAAGTATTTCTAATGTGCCACCAAGACAGAAAACCTTGGATCAAAATACTGGTGACTTTCAATTTTGTATCTCTAGTTCTCAACACTGTTCCAAATGCTAATTATGTCTCTCCTCATGTCCCAACAAAAATCTCAGAAACCAACATACCTAAATGTGATGAATTTATCTTTCATTTTTCTCACCCAGAATCTTCAAATTATAGAGATTAGACTTCTGTAGTTTGGATATTTGTTTTCTACATGTATTCTTTGTTGCCAAATCCTTCATTACTTCCTGATTTTTGTGTCAAATTGACTTTTGTAGTATATAATTTGAATTCACTTCTCATTTCTTTTTCTATGTATTTTTAGTTATTTTCTTAATGGTTACCCTGGAAATTACAATTAGTATTGTTGAGCTTCTTGAATGTATAGATTCACACAATTCATCAAATGTTGGCAGTTTCAGGCTATTGTTTCTTCAAACATAAGTTGTGCTCCCTTTCCTATCTCACTTCATGCTCATCTGAGATTCCCATTGTGCTTCTCTTGGGATGTTTGGTAGTGTCTCACACATCTCTCAGGAACTGTTTATTTCTCTTCATTCTTTTTACTTTCCGCTCCAAAGACTTAATATATCTTCAAATGATATGTCTTCAAGTTCATTGATTCTTTCATGCACCAGCTCAAATAAGCTGTTAAGTATTTGGCAAACAGTGCTGAGGAAGTTACTCCAAATCTGAGACTATTCCAGGAACAAGGAACAAATCAAAGACAACCTTATGAACCAACTCCCCATCTTCATGCAGGTATACATGTATATATAATATTCTATTCCAGTCAAATCCTGACCATATATTTATTAAATATTATATATCACATATTATAAACATCACTGATTGATTATATCATATATATATATATATGACAATCAAAACTTAACAATTACAGGGCTGGATGGAAGAGTCACTGCTTAAAAGATACTTGCTTGCAAAGCCTGATGGCCTGGGTTTGATACCCCAGTATTCACATAAATTAGCCAGATGCATAATGTGCAACAAACTTCTGGAAGTCATATAATAACAATAATAATAATACATACATACATACACACACATACAATATACAATCACAATTTCTTGATCAAAATGTCCAGGTTGCCTTCTGTTTCAAACTACACAAGGAAAATGTGAGTTATTCTGCCCTTGGTCATCTACAGAACAGGCCATAACAGGTAGCTTACTAAAAATGCCACAAAACTCTTGCCAAAGTTAGTAACTTTTTCCTTCATCCAGAGTTATGCTCTTTATTATGATGTTTTTATTAGATTCCAGAGTCCCGAGAAAGCTGATTTTGATGGTTTCCACTAGGCTAATTGATGTTTAAGTGGATAGCTAGGTTTTCTGAGCTCTCTACCATTTTTATGCCATCCTTATTTCATCTTACTTATAAAATATATACTCTAATACAGGGATATTATATTTTTACAAAGAGTCTATTCAGTAACATGCATCTCTATTCTCTTTGGTCATGGTTAATAACCTCCAATAACTTATTTTACATGAGTAGTATTCCTTCTTAAAGGTATTCCTATATATCCTACATAAAACAATGTCCCCAATACAAATTACATTTATTTTCATTTAAATTTCTAATTGATAGTGATAGTTGCTGGTATAGTTTAAAAATAGATACTTGTAAGTTTTCTTGCATTCTATCATCTCACAAACTCTCATATTTCTAACATATTTCTGTAAGTTTCTTGGGTATTTTCTTATATATTTTCTGAATATAAATGTAACTTTGTTTCTGTTAACATATTTCTGTTTCATTTACTTGTCATTAGGTTAGACAGGACCTTAACTTTGAATAACAGCAGTGGTAGTAGCATCCTTACCTTGTTCATGATTTTAATTGCAATGAGTTATTTCACAATTTATTGTCATATTTATTATTAATTTGGAGTAATGATTTTTGTCTATAATTATTTCACTTCCATTATAATTTACTTAGAGAGCTGGAGAGATGACTCAGTGGATAAAAAGCATTCTATTCAGGCTGCAGAAATGGCTTAGTGGTTAAGGCGCTTGCCTGTGAAGCTTAAAAATGCTTGTTGGAATCTCCAGGTCCCACATATAGCCAGATGCAAAAGTGACATAAGTGTGCAATGTCACACATGCACACAAGGGGGTGCACGTGTCTGGAGTTCATTCACAGTGGTGATGGGCTCTGCCGTGCCCATTCTCTCTCTCTCTCTCTCTCTCTCTCTCTCTCTCTCTGCTTCTTTCTCCCCTCTCTCTCTCTCTCTCTGCTTCTTTCTCCCTCTCTCTCACTCCAGTAAAGCCTAAGTACTCATGTTCGACCTGCCAGGTCCCACAGAGCCAGATGCACACTGACTCAAACACACAATGTCGCACATGCACACAAGGGGATGCATGTGTCTGGAGTTCAATTGCAAAGGTTTGAGGCTCTGGCAGGGCAATTCTCTTTATTTCTCTCTTGTGCATAAAAAGGCCATTCTGTGGGCTTAACTCAAAAAAAAAAATAGAAGGGAGACTAGTTGGGATGAAAAAGGAGTTGAGGATAGGGGAGAAGGACTAAAGAAGACAATGGGAGGGGATTATGATAAAAATACAATATATACACATATAAAAATTGTCAATAAAAAGTTTAAATAAAAATAAAGTAGAGAGGCCAGGTGTGGTGGCACA
Source organism: Orientallactaga sibirica (assembly GCA_036365145.1). NCBI lineage: Eukaryota > Metazoa > Chordata > Mammalia > Rodentia > Dipodidae > Orientallactaga > Orientallactaga sibirica. The sequence goes on from JAEOAD010000057.1 coordinate 8,549,851, forward strand.
CGCCTTTAATCCCAGCACTCAGAAGGCAGAGGTAGGAGGATCACTGTGACTTTGAGGCCACCCTGAGACTACATAGTGAATTCCAGGTCAGCCTGGGCTAGAGTGAAACCCTTCCTCGAAAAACCAAAAAATAAATAAATAAATAAATAAATTGGAGAACAATGGAGTAAGATACCCCACAAAACCTCTAATCTCCACTTGCACATGCAAGCATGTATACGCACATGAATGTACACTACACACATATATATGTGCAAAAATATTTAACTTAGATTTGTAAAGTAAGCAGGTTCTGAATTTCTAACATGTTATTCAGAATTCTTAGTGCTATTGTCATGGTTGAAACTGATCTACAGTTTGCATTTGGGAGCATCTTTATCAGGTTTGCCATCAAGTTATTCTATCTCCATAGAATTAATTTGAGTGATTGTCATTTTTTCTATGAACTGAAATATTTTTACTATCAAGAAAATTGGATTATTTTTACATTCTATATACAGCTATAAAGTCATCTGCACTGAGTGACTTTTAATTGGTAGATATTTCAGACTACTTAATTTGCTTTATGACTACTGTTTGGGTTTTCTGTCTCTCTGTGGCTTGATTTTGGTAATTTATATTTTAGAAAATGCTATCATTTTGAATTTCTTCAGCTTCTTAAAACCAAATAGAGACTAAAAGTAGATCAACAAAAGGGAGTTTTCATCTTGTCTAGAGGTTGAGCAGGACTCATGTTTGTTAATTAACTTACTCAAAGATATCGTAAAGGACACAATTAATGCCATCCTCAACATGTAGGCTGCATTTCTGAAGATGGATTTCCTCATAGTCCCAAGATAGTTGCCAGAGTTTTTGGTGTCACATGCAAATGACAATATTAAGGATCAAAACAATAGAAATAAGCCATCTTGCACATCTTATTGGCCAGAATTACATCAAATACCCAAGGCCAGTTTCATTTCTCTTCAAAGAAATAGAATTATTAATATAGATTTAACATTGCACTTACAAAGATCCTGGAGTTGGGAAGAGAGCTCAGTCTATAAATGCTTAATATGCAAGCATGAGGACCTGAGTTCAACCAACACTACACACATAAAATGCTGGACATGGTGGTGCACACCTACAATCACAGCTGAAGAGGCATAAATTGTAGAATACTTAGAGCTCACAGCCATCTACCCTAATTGGGCTCCAAGATAATGAGATACCCAGTCTCAAAGAGGTGGATCATGTAGATAATGTCACGTAAAGTTGTACTCTCGCCTGCACATACACATATACCCATACACATACTAGCACACATACAGATGTGCATGAACACCACACACATACAAAAAGGAACATATTTTGTTTAAGGTGAAGGAGGCGCGTATTGCATGAGGACATGACTTCAGGGGAGACCATATGTACAAACAAAAGCTAGGTTCTGCAAACATAGTATTCCCCCTTTTCTATCCATGTCAGTATTCCATGTAATTATTCAATACATATTTATTGAGAACCTATAATATAACAGGTACTGAGAATAGAGTAGGAAACATGACTGGTAAGGTTCTTGCTGGTGAGAGGTTTATATTTCGGTTGGAAGCACTAAATGTTGAAAAAGTAACAATTCAAGTAATGATGTCTAGAATTGACTATATACTATTTGGTTACTATTTCAACATTTAGCTCTTTTAACCTATAATAATGACAAATTGTTCAAGAATTTATGTTGAGGAAAACCAAGTCAGGGTATCGAGTGATATGTATGGGGTATTGGAGGCTTCACTGAAGAAATGATATTTGATCTGAAAAATCTATATCATAAGAAAGAAACTAAATAACTTTGGGAAAATATAGACATTGAACCACAGATGCAAAGGCCCTAAAGTAATCACACACTTGACAGGTTTGAAGAGTAGAAAGAACACCAATGTTTTTTTTTTTTTTTTTGTAAATACTGTGTTTTATCTACCTATGACTTAGCAATGACATTCCACTGTCTAAAATGTTCATCTTGCATAGCTACCAACCAATTCCCATCTGCCTTAAAGACACAGCTCAAATACCTCTTCCTTTGTGATGCTTTAAGTTACCTCTCCAAGTAGAATTAAACACTTATCTTTTTAGATTAGAGTCCCCCTCACACAGTTAACTTATACAAGAGCTATGTCATTTGTATATGTATGCTTATGTTCCCTACTACCAAATAGTAGTTGCATGACAAGTACCCATGAAGTAAAACATCCATTATAGATTCTATAGAACACATAAAAGAATCTACCTTCCTTAAAGTAGTTAAGAATGTACTCTTGGGTTGGAGAGATGGCTTAGTGGTTAAGATGCTTGCCTGTAAAGCCAAAGGATCCAGGTTTTATTTCCCAGTACCTACATAAAGCTGGATGCACAAGGTGGCAGATGCATGTGGAATTTGTTTGCAGTGGCTAGAGGCCCTCAAATACTCATTCTTTCTCTATATATCTGCCTCTTTCTCTCCTTTCTTTCTGTCTCAAATAAATAATAAAAGATGTACTATGGAGTTAAAAAATGGATGCAGATACTCACCACACTTAACTAGCTATATGGCCTTAAAAATATACTTACTCTCTCATGCTTCAGGTTGATAATCTGTAAGATGTGATAAAATAATGGCAATGGTCTTTAAGTGCAGATTAATGTAAAGAATATGTATTATGCACTTAGTGTACATAGTACGTGGCACATAAGTAGTTCTAAATATTAGCTTATGAAAAAATCAATAAAATTTTACATCATGACTTCAATAATGCATTTCTGAGTGAATGAATGAATGAGTAAATAAGTAAATGATGCAGCCACAATGTAATATCTATGCTGTTTTGACTATGTCTAGAGCTCTCTATCACATCTGATCACCATGATCACTATTCTTTAAGAGAAACAAAGGATAGGATCATTAAAAATAGACCATGCAGATGCTCCAAAATGTAGTGGCTGTCTATTCAGAAGTCTTGAAGAAAGAGAAGGCTAATTCTGGAGGAAGGAAAACATGGGCAGAGGAAAACCTGGTTTCTGGCATTAAATGTTTAAAGGGTTTCTGTACAAAACAAAGCTTTTCTTCATATTGCTGTAGTTGGAACAAGAGCCTAGGACTTAAAGTTGTAGGCCTAGGATTTCAGTTTAAAATAAAGAAGCAGGGCTTGAGAAAATGGCTTAGTGGTTAAGGCACTTGCCTGCAAAGCCAAAGGACCCTGGTTCGATTCCCTGAGTCCCACGTAAGCCAGCTGCACAAGGTGATGCATGCATCTGGAGTTTGTTTGCAGTGGTTGGAGGCCTTGGTGCACCCATTCTCTCCCACACACACTCTCTACCTCTTTCTCTCTCTAATAAATAAATAAAATAGAGAGGCATATGCTCAAAATTGGTACTCACCATGCAGCAGAAAAAGTCATTGATTTCCCAGCAGTGCAGCTGCTCATTAACCAGACTGTTATTACCAAGGATATCATAAAAAAAAACCCTTCCCACTGGGTCCAGCCTTATACTTGATGACCTATGGAATGCCTTGCAAGTGAACCAGGATATGGACTTATCAGAGAAAGACTAGTGTTACTATAATTCCAGCACTTAGGAGGCTATGGCAGGATTACTTTAATGAGTTCAGTGCCAGCCTGGCCTACATATTATGACCTTGTTTCAAAATAAATGAAAAAAAATTGAAATGAAACTAAACTGTCAGAAAAGTAGAATGAAGAAATGGTTCAGTGGATAATGTGCTTTCTGTGCAAGTGAGAGTAACTTAATTCAGATCTTCTGACTCCATGTAAAATCTGAAAGCTGTGGAAGGCTTCTTTAATACCCGCATGTCTATACTGAAATGGAAGGTGAAGATAGGAGAATTTTCCAGAAAATACACAGGCCAGCTAGCCTGGAGAATCAAATGGTGAACAACAAGAGACTCTGCTTAAACAAGGTGGAAGGTGAGGACCAGCACTCAAAAGTTGCCTGATATCATCCATAGACATACCATGGCACAGGCATGCCTGCATTCAAACACACAAACACTCACACCACGTCAAACACACATACACACAACAAAAATGTCAGCAGGGGCTGGAGAGATGGCTTAGTGGTTAAGCGCTTGCCTGTGAAGCCTAAGGACCTCGGTTCGAGGCTTGATTCCCCAGTACCCAAGTAAACCAGATGCACAAGGTGGCCCATGCATCTGGAGTTCTTTTGCAGTGGCTGGAGGCCCTGGTGCACCCATTCTCTCTCTCTCTTTCTCTCTCTCTCTCTCCCTCTCCCTCTCCCTCTTTCTCTGTCTGTCACTCTCAAATAAATAATTTTTTTTAAATGTCAGCAAAGTGATAATCAGAAAGGAGCCAACATGTCCTGAAAATCAGGACCCCACAGCTTTCCTTTAAGTAACATAAACAAATTTGCACTGCATTCATTCTTTAGATTGGGCAAAACCTGGAATAGTTATGGCTTTAAACCATCCGGTCATTAGTATCAGTTTAAACCATAGTGCTTGGCAAATAGTAAGAATCACTTATTGGATGTATTAATTGTCAGCCGTTCATACCCTAGATTGCAGAAATTTATAAGGTTAAAGCTATTGGCCTTAGAAGGGCCTTAAAAGCATACAAAATTGGGCAGGTAAGTATGGATAATGGTGAGAGACCATAAGTTTCACTATGTGAGCCTCAATCCTTCTGATACAAAGTACAAGTTATGTGCAGGTACCAAGTTCCTTTAAAGGCACTAATTTTGGGTTAGGTGAAAAGCCAAGCCAGCCTTCTCACAGACAATGTTCTGTGCTGGGCAGTAATCTGTGTTGGGATTTGGCCAGGCCACTTTGCACTCTGGCCTTTTGCCCAGCCCATCGATGCAGCTCCTTAAATCACATGATTTAATCCCACAAATGTCACAGATACCATTAGACAAACTCCTCTGGCCAGCATCAAAGAAAATAGCTAACACTATAAGCTCTATGAGACAGCTGGTTAGAAAATTCTTAATCTTTCATGCTTGGGAGACTCCACTGGCAATGGGGTTCGCTGGCAAAAAGGGCATGAAATACAGGCTGGTTTTGTTTTCTTCAGTTAAGAATACACCTCAAGGCTTGGCTTTCATTGATGGCAGCTGACTGCATTCTGCCAAATATGAAAGGAAGGGGTGACAAGAAGGCATCTTCTCAAAAATAATCTCTTGTAGGCACCAGAAACTACCATCATTACTTCCTTATTCCCTGAATAATGGCACACAGAGTAGGACAATGAATAACATGCATATGGATAAGGGATTGTTCTCAGCCTGGGGTGAGGCCAAAGCTGTGAGGTTCAAGTGGCTTCATCTGTGAGGTCAGGAAGAGCACAAGAAATGAAGCAAGTCATCAAACATGTCCATAAGCCTATATGTCAGCAGATAACACAGGAAAGGGATTTTTGTGCCATTCCTCATGCATAGTGCAGAGGTAAGCATGGCTACTTAAAAGAGATTCCCAAGGCTAGACACCAGGCCTCTCCTTCCCCCATCACATCTGCCCTGTCCTTCTAAATAAAGATATGTCTTTATTTATAAGGTCACAGCAACTTTTCTAATGATGGAATTCATGTTAAGATATCAGTAGCTTTTAGTCATGTGATTTATCATTCCTTCCAAGGGCCATGTTGGAGATGCAGTGTCTTAATGCAAAAGAGTGACTCTGTCATTGAACAATCTCAAGCAAAACTCTGGAGATAGTCTTTGCTACAGAAGATTTCTATGAGGCCTCTCATCACACTGAAAGGCAAATAGAGCAGATTAGTGCAAATGTAAGAAAAGCACATGTAGTCTTTGCTTTGACTATACATCATCCAATTATGCTTACTTCAAGTCTCAAATTATCATGAGTTTCATGCTATCTCCCTTTACAACTGGCGTTTAGTGAGAATTTGGTGAATGGCAGTCTTACTACATTCACTGCTCTTACTATGAGAGGCAGTTGGAGTGATAGTGCTGTCCCAGTAACTGGCACAGTGCCTCGGGAACATTAACTATTCAAAACTGTGACAATTATTTTAATATTTTTATTGCCCCTGCTTCTGGCATAATGCCTGGCACATAATAGGACAGTGATAGAGTTAGTTTCCTTCATTTTCACCTTTCCTTGGGATGTGTTTCATCAGTTTCACTCACAGTATACCTTACTAGGATGGCCACACATCTTCCTAGCCTAAAACCATCAAAAAATGACCATGTAACCTTTTTTTTTCTATTATGGCCTCTTAAGTGGCAAATGGGCAAATGTTTACAACCATTTTTCAGACGGAAAAACTGAAATTATAAACTATTACTTTGAAACTTAATCTCACTTCCAATTCCTGTATCCTATTAAAGCATGAAAAATAGGCCCTTCCTGCTTCCCCCATCCCTTTTCCAACCAAGGCATGATCAATCTCACCACCTTTATTTTTGCACTCTGTAGGGCAGGACTGCCCTTAGTTTTGCATATTTAATTCAGCCCCCAAAGACTAGTTTAACAGTTTCAGGAAAATTTCTCTGAGACCTTTAGTCTTTTCTAAGATCACAAAGTCTCAAATTAGTACCACTCATTTAGCCCTTGACTATGCCAATATTCCTCAATTGTTCTCACCCCTAAAATGCCAGACCTGTGTTTCAGACCTGTGTGAGTACTGGGAATGCTGAGATCAAAGTACTATTACCCCAGCAGAAGCAATATAAACATGTGGTTAGTGCTATTGATGGAATGTGATTTAAGTACCAGTAGAGAACTGGAAGACTGGCTGGCTTCCTGGAGGCATTGACTGGGTGGAGGCTTTGCAAAGAAAGGGACCTATGACCAAGGTGTTGAAGCACAGGAAGAAGTTTGCTAAAATGAATGAATGGGATAAAGCCACATGCCTAGAATTTGTCAGCAAACAACAGCCCAGAACATGGCACAATCTGGTGTAACTCAAGACGGGACACAGAGAGATAAGGGAATAGCATGGAAGTTGGTTTCTTTGTTCATGTAGTATAAGTATACACCAGATGCCAGACAAACAGGACCATGATGCAATTCTTGCCCTCATGCTTTAAGGCTAATTGGACAGGATGATTATTGCATAAGACAAAAGGATATATAGGCAGAAATTATGACAATCATTAGGAATGAAAAGGACAGAACACAATGGCCAGAGGAATGTGAGTGGACTATTTTAGAGAGAGTGATTAATGAGGTCAACTCTGGGGAAGTAATATTTTGGAGGGGCCTGAAAGATGAAAAGAGCTGAAGAAGAGTGTTCTAGGCAAAGATCAATGGTCATGGGGTAGGGAAAGGTTTGGCATAGTGGAAGAATTGAAAGAGACTCCATGGGGCAGAAGAGTCATGGCATGGGAGTAAAAGAGTGGCTCAAGAAGAGGGCGGAGAGGTACGCAAGAGCCAAGACCATGCAGACCTCATAAGGAATGTTGAATCCAACACAAGAACAGCAGGAAGCAATGAAGAACAATGAAATGGGATCAGCTTGTGCCTCAAGGGATAACTTGGAGGCAGGATAGAAAGTGGTCTGGATGGGAAAGGATGAAGTCAAGATGATCAGTCAATTTCAAGATGTGGCAGTGGCACAAGTAAAAGATAGTGAAGGTGGGACCTGTTCTGTGAAATCCCCCCACAATGATTAGCAGAGTACTGGGCACACTGGAATCCTTTGGTGTGTTTTGTTTATAACAGAAGCCTGGGGGTTGACTGAGTCTCCCTCCAGGGTCTCACAGTATCTCTTCTCCCCTCCCACTTTCTGTTGGCAACATAGAGGCAGAGAGATAGTGTACAATTAGTATTATGTAAGTAAATCACTTGCCATTTAGTGGCAAATGCTTCCTGTAAGTGCTGTTTTCCTTTAGCCATTGATGAGTTACTTGAAAGTTGTGAAAGAAAATAGCAGTGTTTTTTCTGAAGAGCCAAGCAGCACCCTGTTCTCCTGAGAGCTGGCCACAAAAAAAAAAAAAAAAAAAAATTGTCCTGTGGCCTATTCAGAGCAAGAAGTATCACTCATCTTTAAATGCTAACTTCCCAGAAGATCACAAGGACATGAATTGCAAATGCCACTTGACATAATGTATGCTTCTCCCTCTGCCAAAGCAGGGATGTAATTACCTGAAAGAGTGAGGTAAATGTTCGTGGAAGCTCCGTGTCTTCATCTTCTCTTACATCCAGGAGATGAGACAAGGGGCTCTTTATCACATATCCATTTCCTTTCACGGGCAAAACAGTTCCATAATGACAAACACTGAAGTCAGTCCACCCTAACAGGGCCTCTACTGGGACGTAGAGGCCTCAAGGATGGGAGGGAAGAGCCAATCAGTTAATGGAGCTGAGCCTTGCTTTCCCCCTTGAGAGGATCATCATTACTACCTCACTGGGCCAGTAGAAGGAATCAATGAGGAATGTGAGTAAATTTGATTTGTAAAATACAAGGCAAGCACTCTGTCCTGTGATTAACTCTGTGAGAATGAAGGCAAAGACACCCCCCTTTTTCTCCCAGAGAAAGTTTAAACATATTGTAGGAGCTCAGTAAATACGCTTTTACTTTAAGATCAATTCTATTAAGTGTGATCTGGCTTTAGTTCTGGTACAAACAAAACAGACCATTCACTTCTCAGAATTAAATCAAATCAGTTCTCAGATCTGTTGGTTTCTGGATTTGAAGTGGTGGCAGGAAGAAATTAGGGGTGAGAGGTACATTTTTTTTTTGTTTGTTTTGTTTTCGCAGATGGCTTTCGCTTATTAGAGTCAATACCTCTTCTCCAGTAAGCAACAGCAAAAAGCGGGGCTAGAGTTAGCCCTGAAACAGTATTTTAATCTAGACTATTCATCTGAGACAGGGAAATTTAATCTTGAAAATTAGCATTGAGTGATTCCAGACAGCAGAAGAGAAGGAAGGGAAAGTCCAACTTGTGCTCTAGCCCAGATTTACCTTGTGCCAGCTCCTTTGATGATGTATACTTCCTTAAACTCTCACAATGGCTTTTCAAGATAGGAGCTGCTTTCTAGAATAAGATGTGGTACACAGTAAGCAGTCACTAAATGATAACTGCTAATAATATTATTCATATGATAATATTATTCATATTCATATTCAAATGAGGTACAGAAGGTTGTCCAATGTCACAGAGCTGGTATTAAGTCAGTGTTTGATAACAAGTTTTTCTCACCCAAAAGCCTGGGCTTTTTCTGTCATGCCCCTTGGCAAGAGAAAAATATCATTAAAACACTTCAAGATTTCCCAACCCATCAGAAAAGCTACCAAAGCCATTTGAAATTTTGCAGTAACTAAATACCTCATTGGTCTCCCTCTCTCTCCTCCCTTAGCTTTCTAAATTGCTATGAGCCATGGCCCAGCTGTACTACAAGAAGGTCAATTACTCGCCATACCGAGACCGCATCCCCCTGCAAATTGTGAGGGCGGAGACGGAGCTGTCTGCAGAAGAGAAGGCCTTCCTCAATGCTGTGGAGAAGGGGGACTATGCCACTGTGAAGCAGGCCCTGCAGGAGGCCGAGATCTACTACAATGTCAACATCAACTGCATGGACCCTCTGGGCCGCAGTGCCCTGCTCATCGCCATTGAGAATGAGAACTTGGAAATCATGGAGTTGTTGCTGAATCACAGCGTGTATGTTGGTGATGCATTACTCTACGCCATCCGCAAGGAAGTGGTAGGCGCTGTGGAGCTTCTGCTCAGCTACAGAAAGCCTAGTGGAGAGAAGCAGGTAAGAGAACTTCAGCAGGCTAGGAAATACAACATTAAGGGAACAGAGTCCCAAGGAGAGATTAGAACGTCTGGAATTGATAAGCTCTATCTCAAAAATTACATCAGCTTTCTCAGGTGTTATCCCAGAGTTACCCTGAATGGCCCCATGCTTAGTTTTACAAACTTTCCTTTTCATGTTAGTATTTACTCGGATGTAGTCAATAATTAACAATTCAAAGGTACAGTCTTCATTTCCAGAAAATGCAAAATCTTTCTACTTTACTTACCACACTTCTACTTAATTTTCTTCTTTCACTCAGATGTTACATTCTAGAAAAGAAGAGACCAAACATAGACCGGGGCTTTAGCCTTCTAATAAGCTTCTCTTCTGCAGGCAAGACAGGAAGCATTTAAAATTGAGGGTTGGGCTGGAGAGATGGCTTAGTGGTTAAGTGCTTGCCTGTGAAGCCTAAGGACCCCGGTTTGAGGCTCAATTCCCCAGGATCCACATAAGCCAGATGCACAAGGTGGCACATGCATCTGGAGTTAGTTTGCAGTGGCTGGAAGCCCTGGTGCTCTCTCTCTCTCTCTCTCTCTCTCTCTCTCCCTCTTTCTCTCTCTGTCTGTTGCTAATAAATAAATTAAAATAAATAATAATAATAAAATTGAGGGTTATGGTAAAGGTCTCACCTATTGTCATATTCTCCAATGTTCTATAGTCATCTTTGAGTCCTCAATCAAATCTTGCCTCCATGACCAATTTCTAACTCTTGTGCTATGCTTTCTTCCTCCCCAATATCTTTCATACACTTTCTTTCTTTGCTGGCCCAGTATGGCTCAATTTTTATCATCTCTCTCCTAAATAAGTGATAATCAAAGTGTGGTCCCTAGACAAGCAGCATCCATTTTACCTGAGAATGTATTAAAAATGAAAGCTGAGACTGGAGAAATGACTCTGTGGTTAAGGTATTTGCCTGCAAAGACTAACAACTCGGGTTTGATTCTCCAGTACCCATGTCAAGCCAGATGCACAAAGTGGTGCATACACCTGGAGTTTGTTTGCAGTGGCTGGAGGCCCTGGTGCATGCATTTTCTGTCTCTCTTCTCTCTCTGTGTGTGCTGGCAAATAAATAAATAAATAAATATTTTTTTTAAGCTGAAAGCCTTAGGCACCCACCACAGGTGTACTAAATCACAAACTCTGGGAGGGAGCCCAACAAGCTGTTCCTTAACAAGCTTTCCAGACAATAGTCAAAGGTGCTTAGGTTTGAATACCACTGTAGTACACTAATTTAAAAATGTTCTCACAGGTCTCCCTGCATAAAAGGTTGCCCTTCTCTCAAGCCATCCTGAAAAATGAGGTTAATCTATCGTTTCTAAATTAGGATAATGAGCCTATCAGTTCCTGACCATACTTTCACTAACTTCGATGTCTTATATAAGTTTGTTCTCTGTAATTATGATGAAACACTTGAAGCTGAATATTTTATAAGAGGCATGTTGTACTCACAGTGTTGGATATGACCAGATGGCCCCATCTGTTCAGCCTCAGATGAAGGCCTCCTTGCCTGAGTCACACATGGAGAAAATGGAAAACGAGCTGACTACATGGAGAAGGGTCAAACAAGCATGTGGCATAGCCTTAGTTTATAAACAGTGATAATGAAAACACTCAACATCAAATTTTTTTATTTTTGCATGTGTATGCATGTGTACATGTGTCTGTATGGGTGTGAACATGATCCATGGCACAAGCATGGAGGTCAGAGGACAACCTTGGGATAATGGTGCTGTCCTTTCACCTTGTTTGAACCTGGGTCTCTCTTGCTGTTGTTTTGCCACTTAGGAGGCCAACCTAGCTGGCCTGTAAGCTTTGGGATTCTCCTAACTCTGCCTCCAATTTCTGTAGATGCATTGAGATTTTAGTCGTGTATGTTCCTTTGCATCTGGCTTGACATGGGTGTTGAGGAACAAACTCAGATCAGCATGCTTGTGAAGTAAATGCCTTGAACCACTGAGCCATCAACTCTCCCCTCAACATCAACCTTATGAAATAGGGCCAATGCTGGGATTCAGGAAAAATCAATAGCTTAACTACTTGCACTGTTAAACAAAAAGCAATTGAAAATAGGCTAAATGGTAACTCCCAAGCTATTGAAATTGACAGAATAGAAAACAGAGTAGAAAAGCTAGAACTGACAGGTAACAGTTCCTTGATTGAAGGGTCTATGTCCCCTCCTTCCACATCAGCATTTAACATGACCCCATGATGGAAGGGATTTTTGTCTCTCTTGTTTCCTGCTGTGTCATATCACCAGAAAAATGCATAGAAAATCATAAACCTTTAAATACATATTTATTTAATTAATGAGTAGCATGTAGCCAGCACTGTGCTAAGCACCTTAACATGACTTATGTCATCTAATCCTGAAGGCAATTCTGTGAGGAACACATTACTAGCATCATTTCCATTTTGACAATGAGAGAAACTGAGCCTCAGGGTAGTTAGATTAGTTTTTCAAGGTCACAGTAAGTATCAGAGCTAGAATTCAAGCTCCTGAATACCCTCTTAAACACAAGGCCCCAGGTTGTGTAACTGAACTGGGGATAACAAAAAATTTGGCTGCAGTAAGAGGTTGCTGAATGCCAAACAACCAAAATTTGCATTTTGTGACTTCAATGCAGCCTGAAAATACAACATGCACACTTGGCACTGTATATGCTGTCACACCACCAAAAGCCAATGAACAATGCCTCAAACACCTCAGCTCTGATTTAAGCCTGTTGTGTATTATTAACTGCAGTGTTTTTGCCATATATACAATATTTTTGCTCTTATGGAACCATACTGATTTAATTATGAAAAGCAAAGACATTCATATTTTCCTACCATCATTCCTTAGCATGTGAGTATCAAATTAGTATATTTTTGGTTATATGTGTGTGTATGCATACCTTTGGGGTGTTAGTTATATATCTTTGGAATGTTTGACTTGTTGACTTGAGTTCCCCAAAAATCATTTAATGAATTTTAGCTTAGGATAAGGATAGAGTTTCTAATAATTTCTAAAATGGCCCCAGGCATACTTCTGCCATTTTGTACTAACATTGCATAATTAAGTGAAGTAATGTTCTCAGCTTTGACAGTTAGATAATCAACTGGAAAACTTTGGAGATGCTTTACATCCTACGGTAGGAAATATTCAGCCAAGATTTAATTCTTTACATTGAAATAAATAACCACATCCATCTCATTAGTGTGGAACTTTCTTTTCATCCTTAATAGATGGTAAAATTATATATATGTATATCAAATAATTGTTTTAAAATAAGTTTCTCAGCACCCTGGAAAGTCTTGAGTCTCCTCAGTAGTCACCGCCATCTGCAAAAAGAAGCTTCTTTAACCAAAGCTGAAAAGAGCACTAATCTATGCACATAAACTTACATATTTGGAAGACAAGTTGATGGACACAACACATACATTTAGCTAAACAACAGTAGTAGCTTCCCTGTTAGGACCTCAGACCATGCCAGCCAGAGACTTTTGACTAGAATATTATGTCATAAATGAAGGAGAAGGACAAAAGGCCCACATCCCTCTCTGGGGAGTTATTTGCAGTTAATAGTGACTGGGGGTGTGGGAGATATTTTTGCAGTGATATAGCCACTGTTAAGTTGCACATGCTCTGGTAAATCATCCCCCTAATGCCCATACAGACAACTCTATTTAAACTCAGTGGGTCCAACCCACACACAAGAAGAAAAGGAGACATCACAGTAGAAGCAGGACTAGCTGGAAAGAAGAAAGGGCTCAGTGGAAAAGGGTTGGGGTTAAGAGAAGGTAATGTGGGATTATGATTAAAATACATTATATACATGAATAATTGTCAATAATTCTTTTAATGACTTAGTATCAGTGAATGTTTGATTCGTATGACTATTTTACATACCTATACACCCAAGATTATGTAAAAATTTCTTGGGCAAAAGGAGTCACAAGTGGAAAAAGTTTAAGAAGGCAACACTGCTTCCCTGGATATCTAAGTAAACGCTAGGATACCCGTCACAGAAATTCAGAGACAAAGCAAATTAATGGAAGATGGATGAGTTATCTGGAAAGAATTGGCCCGAAGGATTTGGATGAGTAGCAAAGCAGAGACATGTGTGTTTCCTACTTGATTCATCTCATCATTCCAGTCAAAGCTGATTTGTTCTGTGTTCCATTACCCGAACCATGCTAAGTACCTGGATTATTTAATGTTAATGTCCATGACGGCTATCCCCAATATCCTGTCCCATGATGACCTAGCCCACCTCAGTGATTCTGCAGCACACTGTCTCTTCTTTTCACTTAATACCAATCTCATACCACTTTGGACTATTGGCTAGTGTTTCTCGTAGAAATGTGTAGTCTGCTTGAATATGAGGATAAGCCTAATACCCACCTCCTTCCATGCTTACCCCATCAGTACCAAATCTTTGCCTAGTAAATAACAGTGATATGTAAATATTTGCTGAGGAACATGGGGAGTTAAGAGTATCTCCCAGAAAAGCCCGTGGCTTGCTGATAAATACAACCTTTGAGATTTTCATATTCAATCACATTTAGCCTCATAACTGTTTGAAGAAGAAGACAGCAAAGGGCAGTTTCCACAAAGGGGCCAGCAGTGCAAACTAAGTTTTGAATGTAGGCCAAGCCATTGTTTGATGGACACTGTTCCTCTTCTTTCCCTGTGCTCTAGCAAATACCGAGACTCTGCAAGTCAGGGTGGAAGGCACCAGGCAAATACAATCTATGGCATTACCTCTCTTTGGCAATGGCATATCTTAGCTCATAGGAACTAGTCACTCATGGTGGAACATTAGGCATGTGGATCCTGGGCAAAGCTACTTGAAGCAGGCTGTCTTTGGTCAGGATTAATTACAACACACTGCCTGTATAAGCCCTGCTTTGTCCATACTTGGCATAGAAAACTCACAGAGCCATCACCTCCATTCCCAACTCTCTTTTGCAGCTTTCCTCTTTCTGCCCCAGCCCCCCTTCACTGGTTTCTACTAAATTTCATTTTCTTCCATTGATCTGACAAGTGCTGTGGTAAGTCGTATGTCAGTAACTATAACAACAGCTGTCATAGTGCTGGAGCCCTGTCTTTCTGCAAGATAGAAACAAGATTTGTTTCGTGGTAGCAATCAGAGATTTGAGCAAGTGCAGGCCTGCTAAAGGACCTTGAGTTCAGCTGGACAGGCTACTGGCAGTGAAGGCACTCTTCCATACCCTCCCAACAGCTGATATTTTTCACATAGAATCTACCTTGGTTCCCCAGGAGATGGGGCACAGCTGACCCCCATGCGTCTTGGGAATATAAATTAGTGTGGTTTTCTTTGGCATTATGGGGCAAAAACTTTAGTTCCAGGCTGGCAACAAAATGCCCTCTGCTCCTTCCTTACTCCCTCTCCTTCTCTTTTTCCTCTTCCTGACACGTATCAAAACTCTTCAATGCCAGGGGTGATGACGCACACCTTTAATCCCAGCATTACAAAGGTGGAGATAGGAGGATCAATGTGAGTTTGAGGCCAGCCTGGGACCACAGAGTGAGGCCCTACCTCAAAAAAAAAATCTACACTTCAGTGAAAATCAGAGGCCTAGCATAATGTCTATCACTGTCTTCAAGAATCAGTGCTCATATATGGAAACCTACATTTTCAATAGGGCCAATTTAAGTGCAAAAGGTAAAAATAGTGATATTCTATTGGGTAGATTTTTCGTGTGTGTGTGTGTGTGTGTGTGTGTGTGTGCACGCGCACACACACGTGTGTATTACTTTGTGTTACTCTATGTTGTTCCTCTACATACCATGACTTAGTTTTGTAGAGGCAGGTTTTGATATCATGGAGACTTTGTGATTCCTTAAGGTAAATGCTCATTAAAAGTAGTCTCAGAGGGCTGGAGAGATGGCTTAGCGGTTAAGGCGCCTGCATCCTAAGCCTAAGAATGCTAGTTCCAATCTGCAGGTCCCATGTTTAGCCAGATGCAAAGTGACGCAAGGGTGCAATGCCACACTTGACCATAAGGGGGCAAACGCATCTGGATTTCATTCGCAGCAGCTGAGAGGCTGCTGGTGCGCCCATCTCTATCTGTCTTCCTCTCCCTCTATCTCTCTCTGTATCTCTCTCTCAAAAAAAAGTAGTCTCAGAAAGCCGGGCATGGTGGAGCACACCTTTAATCCCAGCACTCAGGAGGCAGAGGTAGGAGGATTGCCATGAGTTTGAGGCCACCCTGAGACTACATAGTGAAGTCCAGGTCAGCCTGTGCT
Source organism: Orientallactaga sibirica (assembly GCA_036365145.1). Lineage (NCBI taxonomy): Eukaryota > Metazoa > Chordata > Mammalia > Rodentia > Dipodidae > Orientallactaga > Orientallactaga sibirica. Next base: position 8,565,864 of record JAEOAD010000057.1, read on the forward strand.
AGAGTGAGACCCTACCTCAAAACAACAACAACAAAAGTAGCATCAGAGCTCAAAATTAGTGAAAAAATTAGTGAGCTTCTTACAGCTCTATTGTTTCTCAAATACATGCAACCCCCTCTTCCCCCCCCCCATCTATCTCTCTCAGTTTCTTTCTCATGCATGCACCCCTTTTTTCTCTCTTCTATCTCCTTCTTATTCTCTCTATCCCATTCTTCTCTGCGTTATGATAGTCTTAGAATTAAAAAAAAACACCATAGAATGGTGATAGCCTATTTGTTAACTAATGTTTGCTACCTTCAGGCCATTGGCTGTGGAAAGCACTAGAGGAGTGCTGTCAATGGGGAAAGCAAATCCAGCTGCAGTTCAGAGAGGAGCAGACCTGTGTATGCACAAAACCAGTTCAGAATCAGTTGTTTTGCATGTGGGAAACATGTCAGAATGCAGAATCCTGAGCCTCAATGCATACCTACAGAATCAGAATCTTGGTTTTAGGCTGGCAACCAACATTTTAATTAGTCCATCACACCAGTCTCTAGGTAAGAGGTCCATGTACTCTCTATATTGATTTCCTAGGGCTGAAACTACCAATTGACATTACTGGATGGCTTAAAGCAAAATAACTGCATTATCTCACTGGACAGGAAGCCAGAAATCTAGAATGAAAGTAACTGTAAAGCTGATTCCTTCTATGTGAAGGATCGGATTGTAGCTTGTACCCTTGACTTTCCTTTGCTTATATTTATATCATTTCAATCTCTGACCCTATTGTCACAGAGTTCTTTCTTGTCTTTCTTCTATGTGCAGCTAAACTTCTCTCTCCTTTTTCTTATAAAGACACCCATTATCTGATTTAGAACACACCATAATCTGGATGATCTCATATTTATGTAATTATACATGAAAAGACCCATTTCCAAAATAAGGCCACACTCACAATTAGTAGGGTTAGAAGCTGAACATAGCTTTTGGGGGGGGGCACACAATTCATCACCATATATGAGTACATACATGGTCTTCAAACATTTCTAGCAGTAGAGACTTTAGTTCATGGACTCACACTCAGATGTGAAACAATCAGCCCCAAATAAGCTGAATTATTTAATTTAAATTCAGGTGGGAGCACAAACCCCACTTGTACATACACACACACCTCCTTGTCCACTGAAGAACAAGCACACTTTGAAAATCACCAATCTACAGGACAGAAGGCAGACTCTAAGTCAGAGTCCATCATGTTAGTCAGTCTATAACTAACAGGGTGACCCTAGACACCTTGATTACTATAGGAATCATCCTATAGCTCAGTTTCATCCTCTGTAAAATGAAACTAACAATACCTAAACTATCTCTTTTGAGGATGAAGAAAGAATGAAATATGTCAAAGTCTTTTTGGAAAAAAAAAATGTAAATGCTGGACCAAGGTCAATGACTATCATTTTCAGATTTACTCCTTCAGTTTGTCTTAACCTGTCATATTGTGTGGAGGGACCAGCTGGCAAGTGGCCCTAGTCACAAAGCTCCACCAGTACAATATGTGGGAAGGCTGGAGAATGAGCTGGTCCAATTCACAGATGACCTCCTCCTGTCTGGTCTAGGTGTCGATAATCTTCCTTCTCTGCTACCAGGGAAGCTGCATGACCTCAAAATCATACTTGCTTTGTCCTGAGATTTAAAGGATTTGAACAACAGGGAGGAAGTGGTTCTGGCTCTTGTAGCAGCAGTCCACCCAAGTAATTTTCTTTCTTGGTCACTTGCGTCAATTCATGCAGCCAGAAAGAGGTTAAGCCAACTGTCTCCCCATGGCCCACCCCTCTGGGCTCTGCCATAATTACTCATTTGTCTGTGGCAGATGGCTCCAAATTAAAATTGGTCTCACAGATGAGCTAGAGAGATTAAACCTCAACAACACTGATAAGTGTTTGTGTTGAGATTATAGAAAATCAGCAACAGGGCACTCCATTTACTTCTGCTTCTATCTGGCTCTTGGTCTGAAGGTGAGATTCCACAGTATGGAGGAAGACACTCAGGACCTGCACAAAGGTGACCACAAGACAGGGAAGAGAGCTAAGGAGTCCAGCTTATAAGTCTCGAACACTCATTATGGGCTCAGAAAGTAGAGGTTGTGAATGTTTTCCTGCTATTTATAAGCATCCTTCACTGATAGAAAGATTGTTTGCTTTGGAGTCAGGCATTTATTAGATGTGTTTCCTTGGACAAGTCACTCTCTGTGCCTCAATTTCTTCATCTGTGGCTAGGAAAATAATGGAGACTACTCTCTCGAGTTATATAGAGAGTGAAATGAAATGATATGTGTATATTACTAGAACAGCCCCTGACATGTACAAATAGTACTCAGTGAATGGCAGCTAGTAATACTATTCCTATTAGTTGAAGTCAGGCTGATATCATTTGCTGGCAAATACCATTTACTTACTCAAAAATGTCACTGCACATAGTGGTTTAAGAATTCAAACTGAGTGACCTTGGAAAGGTCATTTACCCTATTTAATTATCAGATTCTGTATCTGTATAGTGAGGTTCATGATATTACCTATATTATAGGTTGTTATAAGATTTATATGAAGCCAGGCATGGTGGTACATGCCTTTAATCCCAGCACTTGGGAGGTGTAGGTAAGAGGATCGCCATGAGTTTGAGGCCACTCTGAGACTACAGATTGAAGTCCAGGTCAGTATGGGTTAGAGTGAGACTCTACATTGAACCCCCCACACACACAAAAAAAAGATTTATATGAGACAGTTTGGGACTAGGGAAGTAGCTCATGGTATAATACTTATCTAAATGAGAATTACTTTTAACATTTGGCATAATTTGCAGTCCTTGCTTTCAATGTGTGATACCCACATTATGGGGATTGATACAAAATATTATCAATATTATAATTATGATATTTAAACTGCTCAATGTTAGAATATGGAGAACTTAGTTAATTATCTGAATAATATTTACATCTTATTTGCTTTGATTCTTATTCAAAAATTAAAACTCTAAGCAAAAACAATGGTCTATGTCAATCAAGTAAAGAAAATAAATCAGCCAGGTCAGATTGGGAGAAAGGACAGAATGATTTTGGCATCATACTGGCCAAATGGATGGATGGACTTGCCCATCTTGTGTATTTGTGCTGAGTTTCAATAGATGTGGGCTACCTCAATCACAGAGTGGAGTAGTTGAGAATATAGAGATAATTTGTTCTGAAGTGATTTGACCAAGGTTACTTAGGTTAATCTGAAATAATACAAATGTCTCTGATCTCCCAAGGTACTCTTTATTCTTTAATTTTTTACTAGACAGAGAGAGAGAGAAAGAGAGAGGAGAGAAAATTGACATGCCAGGGCCTCTAACCACTGCAATTGTACTCCAGACACATGTGCTACCTTGTGCACATGCATGACCTTGTGCACGTACATCACCTTGTGTGTCTGGCTTGAATGAGTTCTGCAGAATTGAACCTGGGTCCTTAGGCTTCGCAGGAAGCATATTAACCACTAAGCCATATCTCCAGCCCCTCTTTATACTGTCTACACATGCTATGGCGACATCAGAAGTAATAACATATACAACAAAGCACAAAATAAACAAGAGAACTGTAAGTGTCTATCTAGAGCAATTCATTGGTGACAGAGTTTTGGCAGATAATGAATCCTATTCAGTACTATTTTTTGTTCATTAAAAAAAATTATTAGCCTGGCGTGGTGGCACATGCCTGTAATCCCAGCACTCAGGAGGCAGAGATAGGAGGATCACCGTGAGCTCAAGGCCACCCTGAGACTACATAGTAAATTCCAGGTCAGCCCGTGCTAGAGTGAGACCCTACCTCAGAAAAAAAATAAATAAATAAAATAAAATAAATTTATTGACAATTTCCATAAATATAGACAATATATCATGGTCAAAAATAAACTTTGTTTAGCCATGACCCTGCCTTCAGGGTTACCATCAATTCAGGGTTTCTTTCCCTGCAACCACATGCTCATGATTGTTAATAATGCCAACCCAAGTAAACACGTCTAGCTAGGAAGTTTCCCATTCTCCTCTACCCTGGAAAGGTATGTGTGATCCAAAAGATATGAACTTTCTTCCTTCACTTCACATGTATTATAAGACTATTATAGTATGTCTATCTCCTTTTCACCCCAGGCCCTTCAACATTGATTCTGTGAACTTTTTCTAGCTTATGACTCTTGTTGCTATAACCTATTAAAGTTCAAGTGTGAAAGACTATAAAACTCAGAGTTATCCTTCCATATCCCTGCCACAAACTATCCTATGCCAGCACAGGACCTGGTTCTAATTCCTTTCTATATCCTAACAATATGCACTGGACAATAATATGACAGTGCAAGAAATTGTGCACTACATCATCTAAAACATGTGACATTGACAATATACACTGGACATCAGTAGATAGAAATGTTTGAAATGAGTATTTATGAAAATAAATTCTCTTTGTGCTGGAAAGACAAAGAGAAGACCTGACCAAGGAGATGTAAATAAAGAAGGATGTAGATGTGGATAATGAAAATGACTAGCTTCTTAGAGTAGGTGCTTGAATGAAGAGTTGATGATGAAAACAATGTTTGGGGCTCTTGTTACCCTCATGAGATACATCTCATGGAAGAAGCACAGGATACTCCAATCCACAAACTGTTCTCTGCTCTCTGAAGTATGTCAGTTCTCTGACATTCTCAGTAGAGCAGAGGGAAGATCATACGGTGAGAAGTTGAATAAAGGAAGGCTTTCTGTTTCACCTTGCTCTCAGACTATTGTTGTCACCTGTCCATTAGTGAGAGAGAGCTGTGAGTTCAAAAGGAAAAAAAAAAATGGCACTGAGAAAACATTCCAAAGAGATTCAAATAAGAAAGAGGAAGTTGATGCCAACAAATCATCTCTGAGACTGCCACGTTCCCTCACCCACCCCGCCCAGGGAAGTGGAGCAATGACCTGTAACTTCCTTAAACTGGAGAGGAGGAATGCTAACCCTCTCTCTCTCTCTCTCTCCTTTTCCAGGGCAGCCAACAGTTATGGGGGAATGTGTGTTTCCAGCCACTATTGGCTGGCTCCATTGTCCATCTCAGAACTGTGGGTAGAACTTTGGGCTAAAAGTGATGAACAATGATACTCCATCTTTTTGTCATCAAGTAGGACTTATAATTGGACCACCAAGTACACAGTATCTCCCAAGCACTCAACATGTCTCACTCTGACAGCCAAAGATTAGAACAATTTGGGCTTTGTCTCCTCAAGCAAAATGAAGGGATGTCATATTTACTCAAGTGTTCTCGCTCCACACCCTGATTTCTTGACTCTCAAGACAAATGTGAACTTAGGCTCCATGGTTAATACCACTACACTTCACAATCGTGTGCTCATTTTTGAGTTTTTGTCATAAAAGTAAGACATGTTAACTCTAAGAGCTGAAATACATAAAAACATGAGAATGAAAACATCTTGTGTTTCCTACTTTAAAACTAACTCCCTAGATGCCATGGGTAGGAACAATTTATTTGGGCCCCCTAGATATTGCCCATGCACATTCAAATACAAAAACAAAGAGGTTTTTTTAAAGTACATATTTACAAATGGTTTTTCCCCAAACAATGATCATGGGTATCTTTCTCTGTGGAAATGTTTATGTCGGCTGCATTGTTTTCAATAACAATGTTATATTGTACAGATGTGCAGCATTGATTTAACCAGTCCTTTAATAAATGAGCATTTAAGTTGTCTCAAGTTTCGGTAGTTGTTTAGTTGTTCTTTTCTAAGCTATGCTGTGATGAATATCTTTTTATATATGCCTTTAAACCTCTGAGTGATTATTATCTGTCAGGTAAATTCCTACTGGTGGGATTATGGAAGCACGGATTAAATTCATTTTTTAATTTGGATTCCAGCTATTTAAGACTGTGGCTAATTTCTCACATATTAGCCATCACAAAAAACAAGCATTAAAAACTAAAATTTTTGTCAATCTGATAGGCACAAATGGTATCTTATTATTTTACATTTTAAAAATATTTTAATTATTTAATTATTTCACACAGAAAAGAAAGAGGCAGATAGAGAGAGAGAAAATGGGCATGCCAGGGCCTCTAGCCACTGGAAAAAAACTACAGATGCATGTGCCACCTTGTGAACCTGGCTTATGTGGGTCTTGGGGAACCAAACTGGGGACCTTAGGCGTCTCAGGCAAATACCTTAACCACTAAAGCCATCTCTCTAGCCCACATTTGTTCTTTATTGAAAGTAGAAATTTAACATCTTTTAAACATATAAGACAGTTGTTTTATTCTTCTGCAAACAACTGATCATGTGTTTGATCTATTGTCCATTTGTGTCTTCACACTTTCTTACTGATTGGTCTAAGCTCTTTTTTATATTAGGCTCATTAAGCTTATTCACTTTTTAAAGCTGTTCAACATGATTTATTAAAGAGCAATAATTTATGCAGAGTTGTACACCTATTCTGGAGTAAAGAGCAAAGCTAATTGTATTCTAGAACCTATAACTTGATGCATATAAGCACAAAACTATCTTAAGTGATACTTAAACTATCTTAGTATCTCTGTAGTATCAAAAAGGATTTGGGCATTGTAGCTCATTTAGTTTTAAGTTAACAGATCAGTGCTTTAGTGTCTTAATTCAAAGAGAAGAATGGGACCAGACAGGCCTGTAGATGCAACCTCAAGCCCAGGGTAAGTAAAAAGGAGACAGAGACAGGAAAAGAGGTGGGTCTGTAGCATAGAAATAAGTTTTAGCATCTTGTGCACACTCGCGCATGCGCGCGCACACACACACACACACAAAGAAAATGAAAAAGTGATTTATCCATGCTCAAGAAGGTAATTTTAACAGAACCATGCATTGTATAACTCCTGAATTTCAACTGAGTATGACTTGCATGATATTGAAATTGAATCCTTCTATCACTAATATCATTCTGAGTGTCTGAGATATCCTTCTAGTTACCATGACTAGGGTTATTTGTACCTATCCTAAATCCTACATCTTATAAGCCAAACCAACTCCTTTATTTCAGCCCTTGGTAGAAAAGCCATTCTAAAGATGCACAAACCTTCCTTCAATTCAGTATTTGCTATTTAAGGAGCTGATACTTCTCCTAAATAAAACTCAATGCAAGATTATTGATCTCCATGGTGCTAGAAAAGACATTAGTACCATAATGTAAGTCTCTTGCCACCTAGCAAGAATGTAGAGACACATGGTTGGAAGGCCATATAAGTGACAGCATCTTTGAGTCAATGGCAGTGCAGTCTGGGGAAGGAGAACAATAAAACATGCCCTCTACAAACAAAGCATAATTTTATTTCAAAGAAAAATCCACTTAGTTTGTAGCCACAACTCCTGGTATTGGATGAGACATTCATTCACGATGCCAATATATTTGTAACTCTGAGCTCTTGTTGACCAACTAGCATTCCCTTGAAGAAGTGATAGTGGTGAGCCCTAGCATGGCTTTGGTGTCATTGTCTTTTTGTTTTCCCTTTTGTAGCCCAGTTTCTTTCTTCCTGCATTAAATTATCATTTAAATCAAATGGCCGTGATTTCTATAGTAGCTGGTTCCCATTTGCATACCCAGAAGTGGCATGAAGTAGGCTTGCATCTTCTACTGCCACTGTTCAGCTCTTCTGGGAAATTGTTTGTCTGATCAAAGTAGAGTGTTCTCTGGGTCCTGAAACCTCCTTGAGAGAAAATGACTTAGATCTTTTGGGGGAGATATTCAAATGAATGAGGTTAAACTTTACTGTAAATAGTTCTCTGGTCATTCCTATCCCTTTTCACTTAAAGTACCTAGAAGCAAATCTGAATGAACAAATTCAACTCCATAATTCAACTGGTGTGGTAATATCCAGCCTCTTTGTCTTCAGGATTTGAGAACACAATCAGCCAGAAGGCTTTGCCTAATAAGAACAGTGAACTTTCAGTCAGTCCTGATCTCCTTCCTTCCAACCAAACTGAACTATTTTACTGAACACCTTTGAGTTTAGCAATCCAACAGGTTGAGCAGATGAGCACAGCGCCACCTTGTGCCTATATCAACGAACTGCAAGATAGGAAAGCATTACTATTTGGGGGGATTGACTGCACCAAGTGAGGAAATCTAGGATTACAAAGGATTTAAGATTTAACATTAGAGACCTGGAAGTCGCTCTGCAGTCAAAGGTGCTTGCTTGAACAGCCTGCTGGCTGGTGTTCAATTCACCAGTACCCACATAAAGCACAAAGTGGCACATGATTCTGGAATTCATTTGCAGGGAAAAGAAGTCCTGGGGTACCCATACTCTCTTACTCTCCTTCTGTCCTTCCCACTCTCTCATATAAATAAATAAAAATATAGAAGTTTGGGGTTTAACTTTTTTAAAAATAAGACTTAAAATTATGGCCCTATAGCGCATTCTATCTATCTATCTATCTATCTATCTATCTATCTATCTATCTCTATCTCTATCTCTCTCTCTTTGTTTTGTTTCTTGAGGTAGGGCTTCACTCTAGCCCAGGCTTACCTGGAATTCACTATGAAGCCTCAGGGTGGCCTCAACCTCTCGGCAATACTCCTACCTCTGCCTCCCAAGTGCTGAGATTACGGTCATGCGCCACTACGCCTAGCTGGGCCCTATCTTTTTGCTAAAAGTTGGAACATTAATGATGTGATTATATTGCACCTACTTCTTGGTCCAGATGTCATCTCCTTTGCCTCCTCTCTCTCTTCTTCCTTTGGTTTTGGCCAGTTTAGTAGTCTGACTTCTCGCCTTCCAAGCATAGGCCAGAAAACGATGAATTTACCTGAGTATGTAACCAGCTACTTCTAGGGATCAGACTTCTACCCCATGGCCAAGGATCAGTGTTATCTTTCTTAAAATATGCATGCTTGCTAAGAGTGCCACATAATCTGTCAGTGATGCTGCACAAATCTATCCAAGTTTCTATACCCCAGCCTTCTTATGGATATGCAGCTCTTGGACTTTGACCAAAAGCAGGCTACCAGAGCATGTTTACCAATGCTTGTGAAAACATTCCCTTTTTTCTTTCTTTTGTGTTGTTTTGTGGGGAAGGACTGACTTTGAACCTGCCATCATTTTGCCTCAACCTCCTGGATGTTGAAATTAAAGGCTTGCACTACCTTATCTGCTAAGGAAGTGTTCTTAATAAAAATAAAATAAAATTCAATACTAGGAAACAATTCGGAAGGCACTGAATAGTTTTTTTGTTTTTTTGTTTGTTTGTTTGTTTGTTTGTTTGTTTGTTTTGGTTTTTCAAGATAGAGTCTCACTGCTGTAGGTCAGGCTGACCTGGAATTCACTCTGTAGTCTCAGGGTGGCCTCGAACTCATAGTGATCCTCCTACCTCTGCCTCCCAAGTGCTGGGATTAAAGGCATGCGCCACCATGCTCGGCTCTGAATAGTTTTTGATGGGGAAGAAAGAAATATGTCTGCCCACCCATCTTCAAAGTGATAATATCACTGAGAAGTGGAATGGCATGTTATCACAGGACATGTTTAAGCAGAGACCGAGTGGCTACTGGTTAGGAATGCCATCGTAAGTACTGAACATCTAAGACTAGGTTATATTATCTCCTAGGTCTCTTCTAGTACTATAGTTTTGCAGTATGTAGAATATGATATGATGAACAAACTCTGGGAGTGAAATTCTCAGGTTGACTCCATCCTTCATTTGTTGGGCAGCTGGAAACAAATTACTCAACTTCTCTTCATTGTCCCATTGAAAAGAGAAGGGATAATACTAAATGATCTGATAGGAATGCTGTGAAGACATGAGCAATGCTTCTAAATTACTCTCCATGTACTTTATAAGCCCACATTAAGTAAGTGTTGTGACTGACATAATTGGCTTAGTCAAGAGGCAAGAATACAAAGCCACAGTAAATAAAAAGAAACTGCAGGGGAGTTCACTAAAACCCCACAGGCACTGTTATCCTTGACACCTTTCTTAGCATAAAACCTCTAGCATTCTTGGGGATATCGGTTTGCCTATAGTCTACTTAATCATAGACTCATTAGGATTAAATGAAACACAGTGACATTCTAGTCCATTCTGTCACTGCAATCCATTCCAGGTGTATTAACCTCTAGCCTCAGGATACCCCAATGCCAATGTTCTGTCCCATCAAATCAGCATTTCTGTGCCAAGTGCCAGTTGCTCAGAATTCTCAAATGTATGAATAGGGCCTCCAGGGAGTGTCAAGTTTATAAATGTGGCCACAAATTAAGATGACTCTCCTCCTTGCATACCTGGTCCTCTGTTCTTTTCTGACAAAAAAAAAAAAAAAGCAATCGCTGTGTCAAGGAGCCTTTCAAGAGATGGATACTGTATTTTCTTCCCATCTTGTAAGTTTTCATCCATCACTGAGATCTTTACCCTGTAGTAGCTGAAAAAAAAAAGAACACTAATTTCCAATTTTTATTAGATTTATTTTTTCATTAGCATACAAAAAATTGAGTTTAATTACGGCATTTTCAAACAAATTTTGTTTCCTTTCCCTCTTTCCACTCCCCACTTTCCTTTGTGCCCTCCCCCAATTAACGTCCTTATGTATGTAACCTAAGTAAATTTAATTTGTAACCTCAGTCCCATTTAAAGCTTCCTTTGGCTTAGCCCTGGCTTGTGCTCCTGGAAAGAGGCTGCAGAGTAAAGTGATGGCACTAAGGCTATGTGGTGTCAGGTACATGTGTCTTTCAGATACAGGTATATGTTTTTCAAGTGACTGAAAAGTCATCATTCTACTTAAAATGTTTTGCCTTTGTGAGTTTCAAGCTTGGGGGCATGTTTGATTTCAAAGAAGTAAGGACAAGCAAAACAGGCAATGTTTCATAATTCAGTAACAATCAGCACCTATCTTACTTTCCTCTGGAGAAACATCAGCCCATCCTTTTGGTACGGGAGTACAGAAGAAGAGAAGCAGCCAAGACACAGTAGCGGTAAAGGCAGAAATTTCCAGTAGCTCACTTTCCCCATCCCTAAGCAGAGCAAAGATGCTCCATTTCTTTAATACTTAATCTGTTCTGACAAGAACAGTAGGCATCGTTCTTGAGATCTGAAATGGTATTGTTGATAGTGCACCCACAAGTCATAGAAGAGGCAGAAGAGAAAAGGAATGGAAGAAAAGGAGAGGGGGGAGATGGTGATTGTGAGGCAGGAGCATTGTTCTTGAACATTTTTTAAAATGTAGTAAAGGGAATATGTGTGAGTGTATTAGTTTCTTTTGCATAGCTATGACAAAAATACCTGAGAGAACAACTTATAGGAGGAAGACTTTATTTGGCTCATGATTTGAGAAGGTTTAGTCCATGGTTGCTTGACCCATGCTTTAGCAAACCATCAGGGTGGTGGTAGCATGTGTCTGAATGGCTTCTTCACCACATATAACACAGGAAGCAGAGAAAAAGGGGGACTGAGGACCAGGTATAATTTTCAAAGACATATCCCCAGTGACCTACTTGTTCAGCTAGACCCACATCTCCTAAAGTTACTACTGCCTCCTAAAACACCACCAAGCGTTCAATGAATGATCCTCGGGGGGACATTTCATGTTTAAGCATAATGAATCAAAGCAGTACATTATAAGAATATTAGCTAAAATAATAGTAGGCTCTGTCTTGTGCATGAAAGCATATCTGGGAAGCCCAAATAAAAGCATTAAAGTAGGATGGGGATTGATTGGGTAGAAGAAGGGTTTTAGTGGGAGGGTGAAGTGGATAAGAGAGGTAAATGGGGGGACTAAAATCAAGATAATTTATATTTATGAAAGGTCAATAAAATTAAAATAATATAAAAGAATATTAGGAAACATGCTTGTCAATTACTCTATTGGAAAGAACCTACTTAAAAATAAAGAGGTCAAGCCACATGTGGTTGCACATGCCTTTAATCCCAGCACTTGGGAGGCAGAGGTAGGAGGATCACTGTGAGTTCAAGGCCATCCTGAGACTACATAGTGAATTCCAAGGTCAGCCTGGACTAGAGAAAAACCCTACCTCGAAAAACCAAAATAAATAAATAAATAAATAGGTACAACATGATAGCCATAATTTCAATAACAAAATGATTCAAGCCACCTTCCTATCGATCAAAAATTACATGTTTTTAATGGTTTCTATTTTATCAATGAGCCAGTGATTTAATATTGACAATTGGGTATGGAAAAAATGGTTCCTTTACATCACAAATGCTGCCACAGCTACTGAACAGGTATATTAAAATATTCTGAAGAAGGAATACATAATTCTGAAATGTGTCCCACTGACATGTCTGTGCTAAGTGGTATTAAGCTTCTAGGCATTACTCAGGCTCAGGCACCTTTCCACAAAGACTTCTCAGCTTCAGTCAATTCCTACTACAGAGAGATGGGTTCCTGGATACATGGATGTTTGGAGAGATGCTACTCAGAAACCCCAGGGGGGAATTTAAGCAGAAAGATCTTGATTTTGAAATCACCCCAGCATGCCTCCCACCGTGCCAACCAATAAGAGTCACTTTAAGTTTGTCTCATACCTGCCTAGAACATCCAGAACTCATGGAGTGTCCCTCATGATTATAATCAGCAACCCTGGCCATAATCTTGATGTGAGATGCACATTCATTAACTCCTTTTAGGGGTGGCCGAGAACAATAGCATCATGCCAGTAAAAGGCCATCTCTCAAAGGACCTGCCAAGTCATTTACAATTGTTGCTCTTCTGCCTTCCCACAGCCTCTTACACCTCTAGATGGAGACGTTTCTTTCTCAAGGGATGTTGCACTTACTTTTTTTCTTCCTTCTCATTGCTGAGACAAAATGCCCAATCACAAGTAGCTTATGGGAGGAAAGAGTTTATTTCAGCTTACAGTCTTGAGGGAAAATGAATCTCGATATGGCAAAGCAGAAAGCTGGTTCACATCATGTCACATATGTAAGTGGAAGTAGTCTAAGTACTGGGTTTGGAGCTGAGCGAATTTATTAGTCACCCCCACTGTATATTTTGGTGCCAAAACCTGAGGCCTTGCTTGATTGGCATGTGACAAGGTGTACGGCGATTTTGCCTGCACTCTAGGAGACATTTGGTGGTCTGGTTGGTTTAAATATGTCCCCAAATCACCACCAGGGGCAAAAGAAAACCACATTGAGTCGCGAGAAGACAGGTGTCGGCGACTCAAACCTCCCCAAATCACCGGGAAAAGAAAACCACATTGAGTTTGAGGAAGGGGGTGGGAAGAAGAGGGGATGAGAGTTTATTGTCAGGGGAGATATTTATGTACTTTGAGGAAGGGGGTGGGAAGAGGGGATGAGAGAAAGGTATAAGGGCCAATATACTTTGAGGAAGGGGGTGGGAAGAGGGGATGAGAGAAAGGTACAAGGGCCAACAGTATTTCATCACGTCAGCAGCAGCTGGGTGGAGGCAGTTTCAGCTTAGGTGCTGAGTCAAGGGCAGGTACTCAGGCTCGACTAGGCCTTACCGGGAGTAGGCCAAGATTGGCTGGGCTAACCACTGCGGCTTCACACGGGCAGGGCCCAACATCTCCCCTTTTGTTTTTGTAAGAACGGTGGATGGCATAGTCCCTGTCCTAGGTTGTTCCCCTCTGGGAACCTTACCCGCCTCTGGGCACTATGCCTCTAGCCTGTTGACCACTCCACGCCCTGTCTTAGGTTGTCTCAGCCTGTCTGAGAGCTTACCCGTCATTGGTTCGATGGAGGGCGGGGAGGGATGTTAGGTGGATAGCCAGTAAGTGGAAAAGCCATTGTCTTTGAGTCGCAAAACCTGTGGTGCCTTGGCCTGATGAAGTTTAATTGCCTCAAGCTGTTGGTGAATGAATTGTGTAATCTTATTAATTACACAGGGCCTGAGAGTGAGGATAAGAAGAAGGAGGGGTTCAGGGGGAGGGAGAAGGTAGGGTAAAGAGCAAGAAGAAGGAGGGGTCCAAGGGGAGGGAGAAGGTGGGATAAAAAGCCATGTAAGCTCGTCTACAGCAGGTTGTCTTAGGAGTCCCGACTCCTCTTCTGTAAATCTTTCTGGAGCTTTTCTGGCTTTATTCAGGTCTAGTAGCATCCACACCTTCAGTTGTTCCTGGGGAAGAAACAGAGGCATAGTTCTCAGGGGTGTGACACTCCCTGGAAAATTGATTATTATCATCCCCTTGTTGGGGTAAATATTTTAAGTCTCTTGCCGGTACCCAAATAGGTCTTTTTTTCCTCTTGAGGAAAGACACATCTAAATCCTCTCCCTGCTGTGAGGAGGGGGTCTGGTCCCCTCCAGGCCCCAGTTAATGGGTCCCTCCATTTGACCCAGATGGAGCTGTAGGTGACAGCTGAGGTCCAATGTTTTTGAAAAGGGGACAAGTGTCTATCTTCTTTAGAAAAATTTAAAATATTTAGGGTTAATAATGCCTTTTTTAGTTGGTCATGTGGGGGTAGAGATTCCCCCTTTTGTTTTTGTAATTGAGATTTGAGAGTTTGATGATATCTTTCCACGATGGCTTGGCCCCGCGGGTTATATGGGATGCCTGTGGAAAGTGAGATTTTCCAGGTTTGGAGGAAATCTATAAAAGTTTTGCTTACGAAGCAGGGACCATTATCGGTTTTGATTTGATCTGGCAATCCAAGGGTGGCAAAGCATTGAAGCATATGGCTAATAGCATGTTTAGTTTTTTCCCCAGCATGTGCTGATGCCCAGCAAGCATGGGAGAAAGTATCAACTGAGAGAAAAATATACTTAAGTTTTCCAAATGGAGAATAGTGAGTAACATCAATCTGCCAAAGGTGATTAGGGCGTAGTCCTCGAGGATTGGCTCCTGTAGTTTGAAGTGGAGGTACCTGGAAGAAAGGCTGACAGGATTTGCAAGTTCGGACAATTTTTTTAAGGTCCTTGACTGGCACATGGGGATATTTATGTTTAAGGCCCCTCCAATTTATATGAGTTAATAAGTGGAAGTGTGTAGCTTCTGAGACTGTATTACATTGAGGCTGAGAGGCCAGTTTGTCAGCCAAATTGTTTCCTTTAGAGAGGAATCCTGGTAAATTTTGATGGCCTCTGAGATGTTGAAGAAAAATGGGGTTAATTCTTTGTTTAAGTAGGGAGCGGGCTTGAATCATTAATGGGGTTATAATATTGGAGTCCAGTCTAATATGGGCCTCAATTAGGTTGGGTAACAGGTTAACAACATAAAGGCTGTCAGAAAATAAGTTAAATGGCTCCTGAATAGTGTCCAAAGCCAAAACGACAGCAAATAGTTCTTTAAATTGTGCTGATCCTGTGACCTCATGGGAGATAGACTTTATGGGTATAGACTTTTCTCCCCTCCTTAGGGGAGGGTAAACAACTAGGGAAGCTCCCAAGCACCCCCATCAGTGAATATGGTAAGGAAATCAGGGTTGGGTTTAGATAAAAAAAAAAGTCTGGGGGGTCTCCATTCCAACCTAGAGAAGGAGCTCATCCATTTATAAGGACCATAGTGACAATCAATTATACCCAGAAACCCCTCGAGGGCAATAGCAACCCTGTTGTTATTTCTCTGAAGCCAAGTGAAGTCTGTTACCTTAAAGGGGGTGACAATGACATGAGGCTCCATGCCAAACAATTGGACAGAGGTGTCCCTGCCCTTTATAATGCAGTCTGTAATCTGGTTAGTTATAGAGTAAACTCTGGGGACTCCACCAAGGGAGAGGTGAATCCATTGGATGGGTTCTCCTTCCTGGGCCAACAGCGCAGTGTATAATGTTTCCCCAGAGAAAATACAGAGGGAGATAGGTAAGTTAGGATCAAACCTCTTTAGGACAGCAGCATCAATGGCCCGTTGTACCTTATGTAGAATTTGTTCATGACGAGGGGGCAAGGTTATCTGAGAGGAGAGGGTAAGACCCTTTAAGAGGTCAAATAAAGGGGACAGTTCCTCAGTAGTTATAGGTATCCAGGGCCTCATCCAATTAATTTTCCCCAGCACCTTTTGGAGTTGAGGCAAAGTATAGAATTTTTGAATATGGAGTTGGGGTTTGACAGGAGAAACAGTATCAAGGAATAACCTGGAGCCCAAAATCTTGAAGGGAGAGGCAGTTTGAATCTTTTTGAGACACCTGTAAAATGGCAAGGCATTTAGCAGTGAGGTCTTGGAGATCAGATGGGTTGGAATGACCTAAAATAATAATAATAAAACATTAGGTTGATTAATCAAGGAAGAAAAGATATGAGACATGTATTGTTAGGGTTAATCCAGGGCTGACAGCTAGCAGTTTTTTATGATGTTGAAACTTATAGATCTAGGGCAAGTTTTATATTGGCAGAAGTTGGCCTGTCTTTGTAGAGCCATGAAAGAGAGAAAAAGAAATTAATTAGTCATATAGTACATAGAGCAAAATTATTGTAGTTAAGCCACAGTAAGCTTTAGGAACTCCTGTTAGGTACACTTTGTATATCTTTATAATGGAATTTAAACCATTATTACACCTTAAAATTGGTCCCCAGTGACATTGTCTTTAGTAAGGCAATTGTAGATGTAAACTATAAATTAATAAAATACTGAATATATTGGGGGACATATATTTAAATTATTATATTTTGTCCCTGGCTTTTAATAAATTTATAATAACAGTAACAATAATACTTGGTATAAGGCATAGTAAGGAGAGAGAAAACAATTTAAATTTAACCACCATTAGCCATCATTAAACTTTTATAGTAACCAGAGATTGACAGTTTTTAGGTTTTTTAATTTTGTCCCTCCAGCTGGGCAGAGCTGTCAGGGAAAACTTTAATCTCAGGCTAACATTGTATTACCGATTGAGTTAGTTGGGCTTAGTATGAATTGAGTTAGGCGGGTAGAGAGAGAGAGAGAATGGGCGTGCCAGGCCTCCAGCCACTGTTTACATGGGTACTGGAGAATTGAGCCTCGAATCAGGGTCCTTAGGCTCTACAGGCAAGTGTTTAACAATTAAGCCATCTCTTTATCTTTATGTTAATGGGAAGGCAGCGAAGGGTGGGACAATGGTGTGTAGGATATGCCATATAGACTTGAAAAATAGTTTTTTTTTTTTTTTTTTTTTTTTTTTTTTTTTTTTTTTTTTTTTTTTTTTTTTACCTCTAGCAGGGCAATACGAATGTCCCCAGTTTTTTTTTTTTTTTTTTTTTTATTTTTAAAAGTAAATACTTTGGGCCCCGCGGGACACTTAGTTAAGAGCATAGAGGGAGCGTCTAGAGGCAAAAGGGGCGGGGACAGCAGCGGCTTGTCTCATGGCCTCATGGCGGATTGTCTGCCCGTTTCTAAGATATTTTTAAAGTAAGTTGACAAAAGTGACCAAAAATGACGCCTGGAGGAGCGGGCGAGGCGCAGCCAGTGAGGCTTGGGGCAGTGCTCGGGCCGGGGCTGGAGCCGCAGCTTAGGATGTCGGCGGAGCCTGATTGTTGTCCCTCCGCTTGAAGTGCGCAAGTTTTGTTTTGTGGACCAGTGGCTTGTGTTCCATGTCCGCGAGGAAAGCTAACCTGGCTTTGGGACATTTGGGGAACTTGAGTTTGTATTTGATCATAGTTTACATTCACAGAAAGTTACATGGAGGAGCTGTCCTCCATCAGGGGCTTGAGCATATTTGCCTTAGGCAGTAGTTAGGGGCTGAAAAGATAGTTGCCGGGTGGCGGCTTGGGTGGCGGCCTTGGGAGAAAGGAGATTTTAAAAGTCAGTTTTAGTTTTTTCTTACAGTTTTTAAGGGCAAAAATGAACTTTTTCCTGGAAGAGCCTTTAAGGTTGGCAATTAAGGCAAGGAGGACTGAATTAATCCATGGGGCTAAAACAAAAGTTTTGTCCCAAGCGCTATGGAGGTTTTTTTGTTTAATAGTAATATATATGAGTACAACATAAGCATAAAGTCCCAAAAAATAGGTAAGCATGTTGTAGAATTTTTTTTTTAAGATGGCGCCCCCACTCCAATGAGGGGGCAGGACATTTTGAGAGTTCTCCAGGTTTGCCCACGTGGTGAGTCTCCTCTAGGTTTGTCCACGTGGTGAGTTTTCTTTTTAGGTCTACCCACGTGGTGAGTTTCTTTTTTAGGTTTGTCCACGTGGTGAGTCTCTACCCACGTGGTGAGTTTTGTTTTTAGGTCTGCCCACGTGGTGCTTCTAAGATGGCGCCCCCATTCAAATGGGGCAGGACAAAAATGGCGGCACCGCAGAAGCGGTCTGTCGGAAACCCAAAAATGAGAGGAAAGAGAAAAGAACAAGAGATGTTGAAGTTTGGGACGGAGTTTTTATTTAAATGAGGAGGCAAAACATTTAAAGTCTCCTTTAGGTCTGTCCATGTGGTGTGTCCGCCATGAACGTACTCGTTTAGAAATGGCGGCAAACCGGAAATGGAAGGAAAGAGAAAGGAAGTTGAAGTAAGCACAGATTATAGAAGTAAAGGTTAGAATATTAAATATGAAGATTACCTCATTAACTTATGAGGATACACCCGTCAGCAGTCCGATTAGCTCGTCAGCTTAATTTTGAATTTTTCTTCGTCACGCCGGCAGTCTGTAGTCCGTTTTGAATCCTCACACGCCCTCACATGGGGCAGTAGTTGCTGTGCCCCACGCCTGGGCGCCAAAATGCCGGGCTTTTTTCCCTCACCACCGGCAGGTAGAGCAAAAAAGAGAGAGAGCCGGGCCAGCCGTTTCTCTCTTGAGGCTGAGCGAGAAGACAGGTGTCGGCGACTCAAACCTCCCCCAAATCACCGGGAAAAGAAAACCACATTGAGTCGCGGAGAAACGTCTAAAGCGAAACTCGTCGTTTATTGTCAGGGGAGATATTTATTTTGAGGAAGGGGGTGGGAAGAGGGGATGAGAGAAAGGTATTACCTTGAGGAAGTAAGCCAAGATTGGCTGGGCTAACCACTCGGCTTCACACCGGGCAGGGCCCAACACCCAGGTTCTATGTGTTGGAAACATTATCACCAATGTGATATATTAATGCTACTTAAGAAGTAGGGCTTTTGAGAAGTAGTTGTGTCATGAGGGATCTGGCCTCACCAACAACCTGACCAATGCATAGGTTGATGAATTAATGGGCAATTATTGTGGGAGTGGCTTTGTTACTAAAGCAAGCTATCTCTCGCTTGCTGTATCTGACCATAACAATGCCTTGCCCTCCTCTGCATTCTGCAGCAAAAAAAAAAAAAAAAAAAAAAACCCTCACCAGAATGCCTAGTGGCTTGCAACATGTTCTTAGACCTTGTAGCCTCTAGTGCTATGAGATAGTACTATGAGATAAATAAAACATTGCATTTTTCACTTACCTAGCCTGTGGTTTTAAGTAATAGCAACAGAAACAGAGTGAGACAGAAAATTCCAACCAAAAAATGGGGTTCTTGCTGAGAATGAGTACCTGAAAAGACGGAACTGGCTTTGGGATAGGGTCATGGGCAAAGGCAGGAAGAATTTGGAGAATCAGGATAACTAGGGTAGAAAAAGCCTATACTACTGTGAAGAGAGCATTAGGGCTGATTTTGGTGAGGGCTCAGAAGAAAACAAGCAACATAGAAATACCCTGTAACTACTTTTATTTATTTATTATTAGCATGCAAAGAAATAGGTTTCATTATGGTATTTTCAAACAAACATTGATGTTGTTTCCCCCGATTTTCTCCCCATGTCCTTCCACCCCTTCTCCCCTCCCCACCACCACAGCCCCTGGAAAACTAAATTTTTAGAGATTAAATAGTCATGAGCCACTAAAAGAGCCATTACAGAGAGTCCCTACATGAACAATGTCAAACACAAGCATGGGATCAGAACTGATGGAAGGCCATTTGGATGTGATCTCCATTGGAACTAAGGAAAAATTTTTTGGAAACTGGAGGAAAAGCCATATTTGTTAAACAATTTCAAATATTTTGTTGGACTGCTATCCATGAGCGAATGAAGCAATAAATTAGGATTCTGACAGAAGAAAGTTCTAAGCACCAAAACCTCTGGCTAGTGCATAGCTACTTATAAGGGCTTACAGTGACATGTAAGGTCCAAGAGCAAACTTAAAAATAGAACTTATAATTAAAAAGGAAACAAGCCGGGTATAGCAGAGCACTCCTTTAATCCCAGCACTCAGGAGGCACCCTGAGACTGCATAGTTAATTCCAGGTCAGCCTGGGCCAGAGTGAGACCCGACCTCGAAAAACAAAACAAAAAAAAAAAAAGAAAGAAAACAGAAAAAAATTGGAAAATGTTCAGCCTACCTGTATAACCACAGTATATCTGAAAAACTGTTTGATAGAGATTAAAATGAATAGGATAAAAGATAAAGAGAGGAAAACACATTCGGCATTCGGCATTTCATCTTTAAGGCTGTCTCTCCCACCACAGACCCAGAGTTGTAGAGGACAGAATGGTTGTGACAGACAGGCCAGGAGCCCATCCACAGGCTTATGCCTTGGACTGACTGAAGAATCAAGCCTCCACATAAACTCATAGCAACTATGGTCGCCTTCACAAGACCTGCACAAAACTAGGCCCATCAGTTTACCACTATGGATGGTGAAGAGGCTCATGAAGTCCCCACCCAGCACTAAGGTTGCTGGGGAAGGCGGACATATTTTCTTCAGTGGTGTACCACTAGTACATTGCCCACACACCAGCAAATAACCCTCCAGACATGCTTATGCAAGCAGCTCTAACTAAACTCGTTGAGTCACAAAAAAAAGACATCAAAGTAGAAGTAGAACTAGTTGAGAAGAAGGGGTTCAGCATGAGAGACAGGGAAAAGTGAACATAATGGTGGATGAATATGATCAAAATACATTATGTACATGTATACAAATTGTCAATAAAAAATGAAGTCTCTGCTCCCCAAATTCCAGTGCAACACTCCCCAGCCAGCCACTCCAGCCCTGATTCAAGTAGGCCCAAGTGTGGTTCAATCTGCCACTCTAGAAAGTGTATAAGCCTTGGCAATGTCCACCTGGTGGGAATTCTGTAGTTACAGACTCGCTGCATGATCTATGAAGACATGGAGGACTCTACCTAGATTACAAAGCACATATCAAAGAACCTAAGGATCCAAGTAGAGACATAATATGTTGCAAGATCAGAGACACCACAGACAGCCCGCAATTAGAGCAATGTTGTGCTGAAGTGTGGGACAGGAGCACCATAGAGATTGCCCAGCAGAGCAATGCTTGGTGAAGGTGCAGTAGGACTGTCATGTACATCCTAGAATTGGGGAGATGCCAGGGTGCAACTCCAACCTTTCAGAGCTAAAATAGATAATAGGAGGATAGAATTTTTCTAAGGACTCAGAGGTCTACCCCCTATTCAGTGTGTGTAAGAAGTGGGACATGAAGTCAAGGAAGATTATTCTGGAGTTTTAAGAATGAATATGATTTCCCTGTTGGGGTTTATACATGACGAATTCTGTCAGCTCTCTTCCTCCTTCTCCCCCTTCTTCTCCTCCTCCTTCTCCTCCTCCTGCTCTCTCTCCTCCTCCCCCTCCTCCTCCCCCTCGCCCTCCTTCTCCTCCCCTCCACATCCCCTCCTCCTCCCCCTCCTCCTCCACCTTCTCCTCACTCCTCCCTCTCCTCACTCCTCCCTCTCCTCACTCCTCTTTCTCCTCACTCCTCCTCCTCCTTCTCCTCCCCCTCCCTTTCCCACTCCTCCTTCTTTCTCCTCCTCCTCCTTATTCTCCTTCTCCTCCTTTTTGTGGCTATTTCTCTCTTCTAGAATGAGAATAACTTACCTACAATAAGCCTACTTTAGCTTATTTTCTTTATTCAAAGCCTTTGAGATTAATATAATTTTCCTTTTACACGCTAAGAACCAAATTGCTGGCACATACGTGGTCATTTTAAGAGCCCCCGATGCCCAAGCTAAGCTGAGGCAACCTTGAAACCTAAATTACTCTGTTATCTCTGTGCCTTCATGCCTCCGCCCCTGCTGCCCACAGAACAAATCCCTGTTACCAAGGCAACCCTAGTCTACCTGGTTATAGCCTTGTGTATGTCTATGTGGATCCTAGTATGAAAACTGAGTCACATGGAGTAAAACTTTCCCTCCTCCCCACAAAAGTTATAAAAAGCAAGAAGTCCCCCTTGTCTTTCAGAAGCTGAAGCCCTCTGTGATGTCAATGGACTTGACCATGCTCTATGATCGTATATTTGCCCTCCTCTAATAAACGTCCCCCCCAAAGAAATCCATCTCAGTGTTTCATTCTACTGAACTATCCCTTGTTTTCAGTCAGTTTGATTTAATATAAATGAGCTATTTTTTTATCACTCAAGTTCTTTTAAGCCTAACCTGAGAAAACTGGTGATGACTACCATCTTTCAGTTGTATGGCTGCAAATTGCTTAAAGAAAATGGAGATTCTCATTTCCTCTGATGATATGAAATACCCACTTATTTGTCATTCTGATTTCATTTTGCTCATAAATATGTTCTTAGGAAGATAGGTGCCCACAAAAAGATAGTAAAATAATCCCATCATACAGTTGATGGCAATGTGATTAGTATGTCCCCTCACCTTGCCCTGCATCTAGCTTCTCAGGCCTACCCAGAAAACTTTATTATACTATCCAAACTCACACAAATCATATGACAAGTAGTTAAATGGAAAACTAAATTAGCTTAACTCTATCCTCTTTCTAGTAAAACAATCTACAAGAGAGATTTAATTTAAAAATCACATAGTAGGCTGGAGAGATGGCTTAGTGGTTAAGGTGTTTGCCTGCGAAGCCTAAGGATCCCTGGTTCAATTCTCCAGGTCCTACGTAGGCCAGATGCACAAGGGGGCACATGCATCTGGAGTTCGTTTCCAGTGGCTAGAGGCCCTGGTGCACCCATTCTCACTCTCCCTGTCTCTCTCTTTCCCTCTCTCTGTCTCAAATAAATAAATAAATAAATAAATAAATAAATAAATAAATAAAAATCTTTAAAAATCACATAGTGACCTACAAAAAATGAATCAAGAAGTACGGTCAACAGGCCTTTCTGCTAGTCTAAATACAGCTCACATTGGTAGATTACAGCTTCATTTTTCTCTGCAATGCTAGAACTTTCACTTCTGATATTTTCACATCTCAATAACTATTTACATCTTCTGATTTACTTACATTCTTGATGAATATTCACCAGAGGGCTGCCACACAAAGGCTGCTCACAGTATGCCCTAACCTACCTACATTATCTTTTATCTTTTCCTTAAGTTCTAATGGCTATCCATTCAAGAATACAACTTACATTTAAAGTCAATGGCTTCTGTCACTCATTTGTTATAGCCCATATTTTGCAAAGAAAAATATATAGAATATCATTTAACCCCTTGTGGCAATCTAGATTTGAGAAAACTGTCTTTCCTGGTTTCTTGTAACTGTCTGCAATTATAAACTCGCACAACCTATGGACATAGCTATACATATTTTTCTCTTAAGTTAGCATCAATCCTTGAAAAGTTAAGAGACCCTGCATAATGAAAAATAAAGAGTATTATTTTGGGCAACTAGACCTTGAATAATACTATATCACATTTACTTGGCATTAGCTAGGACAGTGAGTTGAAAATATTAATATTCAATAAACCTCAAATATATAATTCTTTATATTTATATTGATATTTGCTTAATGATCATTTTATTTCTTCCATTTTTTGATGTTTTTAATTTATTTTTATTAGATACGGACATATTTAGTATGTAAACAACATATGTTGGAACCATCCTTTCCCTCCTCCCTGCCCCTTTTCTGAAGAGGCCTTCCTCGTTGGGGATGCAAGTCAATGCCATGGGGATTGTGGGTTATGCATTATGGGGGCAGCAGTCAATTATGGGGGAGAGGCAATGTCTCTGTGCAAAACATCCCAACTTGTGGCTCTAAGAATCTTTCTACCCCCTCTTCTGAAAAATTCCCTGGGCCATGTTGGGTGTGTTTTAAGTCTATTTCAGTGATGGGCTCTTAGGAGCCTCTGGATCTCTAGTTTGGTAGGTGTTGAGTGTCTTCAGCATCTATCTCCTTCACCCTTGTGCTGATATCAGATTCACTAAGAAAGCAGAACTTTTGTTCATTTCCTCAATTCCTCTATGGTTTCAGCTGGGGCTGGGGTGGAGTGTGCTGGGTCATTTATCTCCTCAGGTCCAGCTCCCATCTGCAAAAAATGAAGCAGATTCTCCAACAAAGAGTAAAATTAGCACCAGTTAAATGGGATAACCATTATTAATTTAGAGAGACTTTAAAGGGTGTAGACCCTCTTATAACCCAAGATTAGTGGGAGCTTGACAATGGAAAGCAGAACCATTATCTGGATATTATTCTGACTTGTTTCCCAGTTCCATATTTGGTTTCCTTTCCACTGAGTGGATCTGTTAGCCGATAGAAGAGCAGATGGTTATCCACCATGGCTGTGTACCACTATTGCCCTTGTGTGAGCATCACATCAGGTTGTTTGCTTCTGAATCACTTAGACTTTGAGTTGTTTGGACAGATGTTGGCCACTTTCCCCCAGTAGTTCATGTAGTGCCTTCCAGCACTAGATGGGATAATTGTCTGGGGACTTGCTCTCTTCCAGATTCCAACCAAGTCTCCATGGTCCGTGTCAATAGAGTATGGTGTTTTCAGCAGTAGGGTATTACCATTAACTTCTGGAAGGTAATCAAGTGCTCTGACAGAAGTCTGTCTTGTATGTTTTAGGAGACCTTTAGGTCTCTCTGATCAACAGCTCATTGGAGATGTAAACCACATCCTGATACAGGGAATTACAGGCCAGTGGCAAGGGAAAAAAAAAAAAGAAAAAGACATAGAAGAAAGAGAAACAGGAGAAATTTAAGGTTAGGCTTCATCTCATGCTCTCCAGGGCCCATCGATTCAGGTGCTTTCCCGAAGGTCCTCTTGAGGGTTCCACCTTTTAGTCTAACTTCCAGGATATAGGATTCTATGGTACCAGTTCAATTTGGGTTCAGTTTTGTGTCCCATCCATTCCTTCCCCTCCCCACAAGCCCTACCCTCCCTATTGTCCAAGCCTCGAGATTCCATTCAGGTATGTCAGCAACTTGGGCTGATCCAGGTTAGGAACTGCAGATGAGTGAAACCATGTGAATATTGTCTTTCTGTAATTGTGTGAGTTCACTTAGAATGATCTGTTACAAGTTCGACCATTGTTCTACAAATTTCATTGTGCCATTTTTCTTACTGCTGAGTAGAATTCTATCCTGCAGATATAACACATCTTGGTTATCCATTCATCAAGTGATGGACACCTGGGTTGTTTCTTTTTCTTAGCTATTATGAATTGAGCAACTATAAACATGGTTGAGCAAATATCTATGAACTGAGATGTGGAGCTTTTAGGGTAAATAGCCAGTAAGGGAATAACAGGGTCTGTTGGTAGCTCTATAGTCATCCTTTTCAGGAGTCTCCATATTGATTTCCATAATGGTTGTACCATCTTACATTCCCACCAACAGTGAATGACTGTTCCCATTTCTCCACATTCTCACCAACATTTGTTTTCATTTGATGTTTTAATGTTTGCTATCCTTACAGGTGTAAGGTGTAATCTCATAGTTGTTTTAATTTGCATTCCCCTAATGGTTAGTGATGTTGAACATTTTC
This sequence comes from Orientallactaga sibirica, assembly GCA_036365145.1. Lineage (NCBI taxonomy): Eukaryota > Metazoa > Chordata > Mammalia > Rodentia > Dipodidae > Orientallactaga > Orientallactaga sibirica. Next base: position 8,591,447 of record JAEOAD010000057.1, read on the forward strand.
TTAAGTGTGTGTTAGCCATTTTTAACTCTTCCTCTGAGAACTCCCTATTCAGTTGTCTGGCCCACTTTTGTGTGTGTGTGTGTGTGTGTGTGTGTGTGTGTGTGTGTGTGTGTGTTCTCAGCTGCTGTGAACAAACTCTAGACGCATGTACCCCCTTGTGCACATGTGTGACATTGCACACATGCTTTACTTTTGCATCTGGCTAAATGTGGGACCTGGAGATTCGAATGGGCATTCTTGGGCTTCACAGGCAGGAGTCTTAACCACTAAGCCATCTCGCCAGTACTGTCTTATTTTTTATTGTTTAGGTTTTTGAGTTCTTTGTAGATTCTAGATATTAGGCTTCTGTCAGTGCTATAACTGGAGAAGATTTTCTCCCAGTCAGTGGGTAATCTATGGGCTCCACTTATGGTATGTTTCTCTGTGCAAAAGCTCTTAAGCTTCATGAGATCCCATTGGTTGAGTGCTTGTTTAATTTCTTGGGCTACTGGGGTTTTGTTCAAGAAGTCTTTTCCCAGTCCTATATCATGGAAAATGCCTCCTATTTTTCCTTCCCATAGTGGAAGTGTTTCAGGTCTTATATTGTGGTCTTTAATCCATTTGGACTTGATTTTTGTGTATGGCAAAATGAGTGGGTCCAATTTCATTTTTCTACATATGGTCATCCAATTTGTCCAACACCATTTGTTGAAGATGGTGTCTTTTCTCCAGTCTGTATTATTGGCAACTTTGTCAAAGATCAAGCAGCTGTAGTTACTTGACTTGAGGTCTGGGTCTTCAATTCTGTCCCACTGATCTATGTTTCTACTTTCAATATAGTACCAAGCTGTTTTTGTCACTATGGCTTTGTAATATACCTTTAATGGGGTATGGTGATACCACCAGAGGGGTGGTTTTTGTTGTTGTTGTTGTTGTTGTTGTTGTTGTTGTTGTTTTTGCTGAGGGTATGTTTGGATATCCTAAGCCTTCTGCCATTCCATTTGAATTTTGAGATCATTTTTTTAATCTCTGTGAAGAATGATGCTGGTATTTTTATTTGTATTGTGTGAAATCTGTATATAGCTTTTGGTAGAATTGCCATTTTTACAATATTAATTCTAGCTAGCCAGTAGCATGGGAGGTCTTTCCATCTTCTCAAGTTCTCTTCGATTTCTTTCTTGAGTATTTTTTTTATGTTTTCATTATATAGGTCTTTCACATCCTTTGTTAGTGTTATTCCAAGGAATTTAACTTTTTTGTTGCTATTGAAAATGGGACAGCCTCACTGATTTCTTCCTCGGTATATTTGTCCTTTGCATATTGAAAAGCTACTGATTTTTTGTGCATTGATTTTGTATCCTGCCATTTTGCTGAAGGAATTCATCATCTTTAGAAGTTTTGAGACAGAGACTTTCGGGTCACTTATATATAGGATCATGTCATTTGCAATTAGGGTTAACTTGACTTCTTTCTTGCCAATTTGAATCCCTTTTATTTCTTTCTCCTATTGTATTGCTTGGGCTAGTACTTCTAGTACTATGTTGAAGAGCAGTAGTGAGAATGGGCACCCCTGTCATTCCCAATCTCAGTGGGAACTCCTTGAGTTTTTCCACATTAAATATTATTTGGGCTTTAGGAGCTTTATATATAGACTTTATTGTGTTGAGATATTAACCTTCCATGCCTATTCTTTCCAATGTTTGATAATGAAGTGGTATTGTATTTTGTCAAAGGCCTTCTCTACATCAATTTAGATGATCATGTGGTTCTTATGCTTGTGTTTATTTATGTGGTGTATTACAATGACCAATTTCTGTATGTTAAACCATACCTGCATCCCTGGGATGAAGCTTACTTGATCAAGGTGGATAATGTTTTCGATGTGTTGTTGAATTCAGTTTACAAGAATTTTGTTCAGGATCTTTGTATCTAACTACATTAGGGACATAGAACTATAGTTTTTTCTTTCATTGTTGCAGCTCTGTCTGGTTTTGGTATTAAGGTGATGCTAGCTTCATAAAAGGAGTTAGGGAGGATTCCCTGGTCTCCAATTATGCAAAACAGTTTGAGAAAAATTGTTTTCAGTTCTTCAATGACAGTTTGATAGAATTCAGCTGAGAAGCCATCCAGTCCTGGACCTTTCATTTCTTTTGGAGGAGGTTATTGATTACCTTTTCAATTTCCGTGGATGTGATATGTTTGTACAGGATATTAATCTGCTCTTAGTTTAGTTTTGGTAGGTGGTACATATCTAGGAATTCATCCATTTCTTCCAGATTTTTCAATTTTGTGGAGTAGAGGTTTTGGAAGTATGCCCTGATTATTCTTCCAATTTCCTTGGTGTCTGTTGTGCTTTCTCCTTTTTCATTTCTGATTTTGTTAATTTGAGACTTCTCTTTTTTCTTTGCTCTATCCATTTGGCCAGGGGTTTGTCAATCTTGTTTATTTTTTCAAAGAACCAGCTCTTAGTTTCATCAATTTTTAAAATTGTTTTCTTAGTTTCCAATTCATTAATTTTTGCTCTGATCTTGATTATTTCTTTCCATCTGGAGCTCTTTGGGTTGCATTCTTCTTGTTTATCCAGTGCCTTTAGGTGGACAGTAAGATTATTAATTAAGGATGTCTCTGTCTTTGTAATGAAAGCATTTAGGGCTATAAATTTTCTCCTTAGACTGCCTTCATTGTGTCCCATAAGATTTGGTAGGTTGTGTTTTCATTATCATTCAACTCTAGGAATTTTACAATTTCTTTTTTTATTTCTTCCACAACCCATTCATTGTTTAAAAGTGTGTTGTTTAGTCTCCAGGAGATGGTGGAGTTTTAGATGTGGCTCTTGTTAATATCTAGCTTTAAAGCATTGTGATCTGATATGATGCAAGAAGTGACTTCAATTTTCCTGACTTTATGCAGGTATGCTTTATGCCCTAATGTATGATCAATTTTGGAGAAGGTTCCCTGGGCTCCTGAGAAGAAAATGTGTATTCTGTAGAGTTGCGGTGGAAAGTTCTGTAGATGTCAATTAGGTCTAGTTGGTCTATGATGCTGTTGAGCTCGATTATTTCCCCATTGATTTTCTGCCTGGATGATCCTTCTATTGATGATAATGGAGTATTGAAGTCTCCGGTTATGATGGTGTTGGTGTTTATTTCTATTTTTGTCAAGTAGATTTTGTTTTATAAACTGTGGTACACCTGTGTTTGGTGCATATATATTTATGATTGTGATGTGCTCATGTTGGATCATTCCCTTGATGAGTAAGAAGTGGCCTTCTATGTCTTTTTTGATTACTTTTGAGTTGACGTCTATTTTATCAGATATTAATATAGAAACTCCCTCTTGTTTTTTTTTTTTAATTTCCATTTGCTTGGAATATCATTTTCCAACTTTTCACCCTGAGGAGGTGTCTATCTTTAGTGGTGAGGTGAGTTTCTTGAAGACAGCAGATAGAAGAGTCCAATTTTGTTATCCATCCTGATAACCTGTGTCTTTTGATGGGTGAGTTAAAACCATTAATGTTTAAGGTTATGACTGTGAGGTTTGAATTAATCTCTGCCATGATGAAGTGTGTTATGGAGTTTGCTGCTTTCTTGTGTTTTGTACAATTTTGAGCCTGGTCTATTTTTGTTATTGTGATCTTCTTCTTGTTGGCTCTTGAGAGTTGTTGTTTGACTCTTCTGTGTGGAGTATTCCCTCAAGTGTTCTCTGCTGTTTTGTCCTTTTGTTCATATAATCATAGAGTTGACTTTTTTCATGGGAAGTTTTTCTTTCACAATCTATTATGAGGGGTACTTTTGCTGGGTAGATTAGCTTGGGTTGGAAGCCATAGTTTTTCAGACTTTGATATGTTCCATTCCAGAACCTTCTGGCTTTCAGGATTTCCACTGAGAAATCTGACATAATTCTGATGGGATTGCCTTTGCATATTGTGAGTTGTTTCTCCATTGCTGTTTTTAACACTCTCTGTTTTCCTTGTTAAGAAATTTAATTATGAGCCAGGCATGGTGGTGCACGCCTTTAATCCCAGCACTTGGGAGGCAGAGGTAGGAGGATTGCCATGAGTTCAAGGCCACCCTGAGACTACATAGTGAATTCCAGGTCAGCCTGAGCTAGAGTGAGACCCTACCTCGAAAAACTAAAAAAAAAAAAAAAAAAAAAAAAAAAGAAAGAAAAGAAAAAAAGAAATTTAACTATGATGTGCCTTGGAGAATTTCTTCTTTGTTCCTGTCTGGTGTCCTATGTGCTTCTTGTATCTGGATGGGCATCTCTTTTTAGAGATTCAGAAAATTTTCTTCAATAATTTTGTTGAATATGTTCTCGATGCCTCTGGCCTGGATTTCCTCTCCTTCTGGTATACTCATGATCCAGATGTTTGGTCATTTTAGGGTATCCCACACTTCCCTCATATTATGTTCTCTTGATTTTTTTGAATTTAGCAAAGTTTTTGGCCTCCTGATCAATTTCTTCTGTCTTGTCTTCCAGGTCAGAGGTTCTGTCTTCCACATGAGTAACTCTGTTAGTGAGGGGTTCTAGAGTGTTTTTTATAATTTTTATATGATTTTTTTTTCTGTTTTCTTTTTTCCATTCTGGGGCTTTAAACTCCAAACTGTGAGCTAATATTTTTCTCTTTATAAATGAATTATCCCAGGAATTCTTTGTAGTAACATGAAATTGAGTGATATAATCCTCAAATATGTTTGTCCATTATAATTATCTAATATAAATAATATGCCTTGAACTTGAAATCAGCTAACATGATCCAGTAAATACTACTGCTGAAAGATCTCCTTTAACAAGTGTCTGGGAAACAGATTTTTTACTATCTGATGCCAATGCCTGTCTGCAGCCATAGCTCATGCATTGACATGAGTAGCTAACTAAACTTATAGGTAGGCAAAGCAGAATAGCATGATTAGATGCTGGCATATTTCATTTCTGTGTAATACAGAGCAACAGAATCTTATTCCTTATCATTTCTTAGACTGCTAAAAAAAAAGTTGAACATTGTTTGGACTAGCAGTTAGGACAGAAAAGAGGATCTACCAGGTGGAAAAAGAGGGATTCCAACAAGAAGCTATTAGACCAACTCTGAAGAAGTGTCAAGCAGAGAGGTTGGGTCTGTGAAGAGATCATATTGTGGGTATGAATGGAAAGGGTCCTCTGATTTATTATACATGGGAGGTTTAAATTTCAGAAGACTGCAATAAACTTTATAAAGGAAAAACAGGCTCCAGAAAAGTATCCAATGAATAAATGGTATCGAGTGATAAGATTAAGGAAAATGAATGTATCAATTTGACCACTTATGAACAATAACCTTGTAAAACCTTCATCCAGTCTTTAAAAGTAGGGAAACCAAAGATCATCTGTCCCTCAATACCCTGTCAATAAACTTTGGCTGAAAATATGAAGCTGGTGACTTTATCTCATTCTGTTCACTGCACTGAAGTAATGATCTCTTAACAGATCTATTCTAACCCATGCCTTTCAATCTAGAAGAATCTTAGCATATATACTTAACTTTTAAACAATGAGTCCTTGGGCAAATTCAGAAACAAACTCATTAGAGCCTGAATGCAAAGGCTATGGGCAACATAGACGATGTGATTTCTTTAGTGGTCATATCCTTAGCCCATATCACTGTAAATTCTCAAATTTAATAAAGCCAATTGATGTGGCAGGTTTCCTGAGAAATACACCTGTAGATAATATAAACCAAATCTAATTTAAAGCTTGCTGATGTCCTTCTCTCTTCTTCGCCAACCCCTGGTAACTCTTTTCATTTCCTTTAAAAAAAAAAGATTTTTAACTAGAAGCCCAATATTGTTCAGCATGACTGAGGAGTTCAAAGACAAGTCAAATTTTGATAAGAAAAATTAAACTGAATTTTCCACCTGACCTCAATCGGAACACAAAATTACACACACACACAACACACACACACACTAATTTGAGAGAGAAAGAGAACTGGCACATCAGGGCATCAGCCACTGCAATCGGACTCCAGATGCTTATACCACCTAGTGGGCATGTGTGGCCTTGTGCTTGCCTCATTTTTGTGTGCCTGGCTTATGTGGGATCTGGAGAGTCGAACATGGGTCCTTAGGCCTCACAGGCAAGTGCTTTAACCACTAAGCCATCTCTCCAGCCCTACAATTTTTCAAAGGATTAAATTTTGATCCTCATACAAATTTAAAATGAACACATGTCATGGAGTTTGTGTTATTCATTAATTAACAAGAAGATTTTAAAAAGTAGAGGTCTGCAAATTATAGTTTGCATGGCAAATCACAACTGTTACCTGTTTTTATAAGTAAGATTCTCTTGAAGCATGGCCACATCCAGTCATTGAAATATTACCTATGGCAATTTTTGTGCTGCAGTGGCAGAATTCTTGTCTAAAAGGGCTAAAATATTCACTCCTTGGCCTTTCACAGAAAACATTCACTATAAGCAACCAGAGAATGTTGAAATAAATTTATATATGTATGCAAAATAGACAACAATCTGCACAATTATTCACATCCCAGTACATAAGAGATGTTTGTGTCATAGAGTAGTAAATTCAAAAACAATGGTGTGTGGTGTGCTGGGTATGGTGGCACATGCCTTTAATCCCAGCACTATGGAGGCACAGGTATTGCTCTGAGACTACATAGTGAATTCCAAGTCAGCCTGTGCTCAAGCAAGACCCTACCTCAAAAAAATCAAAAAACAACCAATAAAAGGTGTGGGTAACCTAGAAAATAAATATACTACACAGGACTTTAGATTTTCTCTTTTTACACAATGTGAAGTCTTTCTCAATTTTTCTTGCTAAGAAAATGTTCTATACATAGCCACTGCTAGTAGGAGAATTCAGTCTGTCAGAAAATGAGATAGGAATCATGCTATACCTAGTGAATTATAAAGCCCCAGAAAGACCTTTACTTAAGTCCCCACTAGTCCACTTCTAGAAATCTGCACCTCTCAGCCAAGACCAACATGTTCTTTTTAGCGTCATCAGTTAAAATATAAATACCGTGTGCCAGGGACAGCTCCAGATATTTTTACCAATAGTTAACAATTTGGTATGAAGAGTTCTTTTTCCAGAGATTAGCTGACCTGTCACCTACAAGAATAGGTCCAGGAACCTATGTGAATAAGTTATAAAGTGTATAGTAAACATAATCTATACAGAAATAGTTTAAAATACAACAACCCAAAGAAGTCAGTGCTAGTTAAGTTTACATGGGAGGCTCATCAGTTTCTTTCTCGTTGATGTTAAAAATACCCAAACATGTACTGGAGAGATGGCTTAGTGGTTAAGGCACATGCCTGCAAAGCCTAATGACGCAGGTTTGATTCCCTATTACCCATGTAATCCAGATACACCATGTGGCACATGCATCTAGAGTTTGTTTGCAGTAGCTGGAGGGCCTGGAGTGCCTATTCTCTCTCTGCCTCTTTTACTCTCTCTCTCTCTCTCTCTCTCTCTCTCTCTCTCTCTCTCTCATAAAAAAATAAATAAGCCAGGTGTGGTGGCACACGCCTTTAATCCCAGCACTCAGGAGGCAGAGGTAGGAGGATCGCTGAGAGTTCGAGGCCACCCTGAGACTACATAGTTAATTCCAGGTCAGCCTGGACCAGAGTGAGACCCTACCTCGCAAAACCAAATAAATAAATAAAAATAAATAAATAAATAAATAAATAATCTAAAGAAAATACACAACCATAAGCAACTTGGAAGCAAAAGGGTTAAATTTGCCTTAAAATTTTGAGGTGAAGTTTAATCATGGCAGGAAAGCAAAGCAGGAGCAGGAAGCCAGTGTATCACATTGGCTAGGCAATTAGGAAGCACAGTCCAAGAACAGGAAGTGGGGCCAGGCTACAAATCCCCAAGCACTGCCCTAGTGGTCTACTTCTTCCAGCAAGGCTTCATCTCCTAAAGGTTCCACTATCTTCCCAAATAGCACCATTAGGAAGTATTCAAACTTATGAGCCTATGGGAATGGGGCATTTTCACATTCAAACCACAACAGAGACTTACATGATCAAGCTGAGGGTAGACAGATGTTCTAGGTTAACTTGTATTAATGTAGAGAGATCATTAAAAAGTACACATAAGGCCATGAGGGGAAGTCCTTAAGGTTTTTCATACATCACACTTTTATCCAGGGCATCATTGTCATCAACAACAAAAATATATTGCAAGCTGGCAATGATGCTTTAATTTCAGCACTTGGGAGGATGAGGCAGGAGGATCTCCAGTTGGATTGGAAGCCAGCCTTAAGTACATAGTGAGATCTTTTCTCAAAAAAAAGATTTTTTTTAATTTTAAAAATTACTAGAGAGTATGCCTGTATTAGTATACTTTTATCAGACATTTGCTGTGATGATGATAGAGGTTGCCTTTGCTGAGAACTTTGTTCATTCTAAACCCTATGTAGAACATATGCGCAAATCACATTTATTCCTCATAATTTTTGCCAGGTCCTGTTTTCCCACTTTCTATGCACAGAAAGGATAGTAAAAGACACAGAAAGAGAAGTATGCCTAAATTGAACTGCAGGAGAGAACTCTTATTTGTTAGTTATAATATATAACACAATGACAGTATTATCCAAATACAATGTTGAAATAATGACAAGAAAAGTGAACATGTTCTGATGCAATCATCACACCAACCATCACTTCTCAGCCCTATTTCCCTGTCCATCTTTCTGCACTCTACTCTTCCAATTCTATAATTTTCCATCTCCTTTTGTATATCTTGTGTTCTGTTGCCTTCTTCTTTCTTCTTTAAAACCTCCTTTTCCCAAAGAGAGACATCTTCTGAATAGTATAACCACAGTCCCTTGTCTCTCCATCTCCTAATCACCTACTGGTTTAATCTCTACCTTAAAAGGATCTGATTATCTTTACTCTTAGATCACAGTTGTCCTCTCCAGTCCAAAATGTGCCATTACCCTGGATGATTTCATTGTCTAGGTTGACAGCTCAACCAGTTTCCTGGTCTGTCAGCTTCTAGGCCTCCCCACTTCCACCGACCTCTCCAGTTCAGCTCTCTGTGCTCATGGCCAACCCAGAGACAGTCGTCATTCAGCACTCCTCTTCTCTGGACATCATATCTTCCAGTTTCCACCTTCTAGACAGTGTCCTATCCTCCCTATTCAACCTCTATCTGCCTTTTGACTTCTGGGAGACTTCAGATCCCTTTATGCCTCTACTTCTTTCCAGGCTTTCAATGTTGCTCACCAAATTCAGACCTCATGCTCATTCACCTGAAGTACTACCCCTGGCTCCTGCCACAACCTCAACTGTGGATCAATCCATTAGTTTGAATTCTCCATCCTTACATATGGATTCTCAAAGCTGCGTGAACAAGGGCAAAGTTATACACTTCCCTGGATGGCTGCCCTTAAAAGTCCATAGCCTGAAATTTACCTGAGACTTCAGCACTGATAGTCATTCCTCTCATTTTGTCTTGGTCAACTTCCTGTCTTTCTCCTAAACAAATCCTCCACACACTCAGCTCTTCCCCATGCACCATACCAGCTTCACTCATAGCATATGATCTCACCTCCTACTTCTGTGAGAAATATTTTTAGATGGAAGTCCACCCCTCTCCAACAGCAGTTACATACTGCTCCATTCATTCTTCCTTAGTCCTGCAATCTCTGAAGTTAAAGCATTTTTCTTCCAGACCAAGATCAATCTATATCATTTCCACTATGTTAATTACTTTTGCAACACTCTAACAAAATGCCTAACATAAACAATGTAGGGGTGAATATTTTGGCTCACAATTTAGAGTTTTCTGTCCATCTCCACCAGGCTGTTCTCAGTTCTATCACATTGACAATCAAGATTAACCATCACACCACCTTTCCTCTGGACTTACCTCCTCATAACCTGAGCATTTTGAACTACCTACCAGCTCCTTGTAACCTCTGTCCTACTCCTGGTTTCTACCCCAAATCTAGACAAAGTACTCAAGCTCTAGCTCCAGTTTCCCCCCCTCCCCTCACAGCCACCTTCCTCTTTCTTAACCAGGGCCTGGGGTATTGGGCCAGAAAATCAGACCAGAGGTCCAGGGAGATGTCATGTTTTATAAACTGGGGTACAATTGGAGAAGATGTTGCAATTCATAAATTGGCAGAACAAGGACAATGTCCTAGAAATTGGGATTTGGAAAGGAGGAGGCTGATGTTGGTCACTTGCACTGTTTCCACTACCTCAAGCTTCAGTTCCTCTGGAAACTGGAGCTGTGTGGAGTCCTTGAGGTGGACTACTGGGTACAATGGTAGAAGACTGGAAGGCATACAAAGGCTGATCTTATCCACTCTTTGGTATCAACTACTACTATTACCTGAAGATTTCCACATCTATAGTTTCAGACCTGATCTCTCCTTCATGATTCACTCTGGATTTAACACATTTTCCTGCTGGTAGTCCAATAAAGCCTTCAAGTTGAAAATATCTCAAACAAAAGTTTAAAATTTTTAAACCTAAAAAATAAGGTAAAATAAAAAGTAAATTTAAAAAATGTATTAATTTGGGCAGGAGAGACGGCTTAGCGGTTAAGGTGCCTGCCTGCTAAGCCTAAGAACACTGGTTCCAATTTCCAGGTCCTACATTTAGCCAGATGCAAAAAGTGACACAAGGGCACAATGCCGCACTCGCCCACAAGAGGGCGCATGCATCTGAGTTTGTTCATAGTGGCTGAGAGGCTGTTGGCATGCCCATTCTCTATCTGTCTTCCTCTCCCTCTCTCTCTCCATCTCTCTCGTGTGTGTGTGTGTGTGTGTGTGTGTGTGTGTGTGTGTGTGTGTGTACATATATATCAATTTAAAGTTTTTATTTATTTATTTACTTATCCGAGAGACAGACAGTGAAAGAGAGGCAGATAGAGAATGGACATACTGGGGCCTCTAGCCACTGTAAACAAACTCCAAAGGCATGTGTCACTTTGTGCATCTGGCTTACATGGATCTTGGGAAATCAAACCTGGGCTCTTTGGCTTTGCAGTCAAATGCTTTAATCACTAAGCCAACTCTCCAGGCCAATTTTTAAAAGTTTAAAGTAAATTTAAAATAATAAAAAGTAATTTTAAAAAGTGCCTAATCTGGGCTGGAGAGATGGCTTAGGGGTTAAGGCACCTGCCTCCTAAGCCTAAGAACGCTGGTTCCAATCTCCAGGGGTTCCAATCTCCAGGTCCCACATTTAGCCAGATGCAAAGTGATGCAAGGGCACAATGCCGCACTTGACCACAAGGGGGAGCACACATCTGGATTTCGTTCTCAGCAGCTGAGACACTGCTGGCATGTCCATCTCTGTCTTCCTCTCCCTCTCCCTCTCCCTCTCCCCTCTCCCTCTCCCTCTCCCTCTCCCTCTCCCTCTCCCTCTCCCTCTCCCTCTCCCTCTCCCTCTCCCTCTCTCTCTCTCTCTCTCTCTCTCTCTCTCTGTCTCTCTCTGTGTCTCTCTCCAAAAATTAAAAAAGTGCCTAATCTTCCTTATATATTTTTATCACAATTAGTGATAATTGAGCACCATTGAAGCAGGCATCCAATTTGGAAATACAACAGTCTTGATTGAAATTATGTTATTTTCAGGAAAATGGCTGCAACCAGAGATTATAATAAGATCATTTTACTAAATGAGACAAGCCATACTGACAAAGATAAATATGCACGTTTCTCTAATATTTAGAATTTAGATTAGAATACAACAATGTGAAAATAGAATGGGAGCTATCTGGGCAGAAGAATGGGATGAGGGGGAAGGGAAAATAATTGTTAAAGGGAAGGTAAATGTGATCAAAGTACATTATATGCATGTGTGAAATTGCCACAACAAAACCCACTATTTTGCACAATTAATCTAAAGCAAATGTGTAGGACTTGTAGAAATCTGAGGGCTATAGATCAAAATCTCTAAATTTAAACAATGGTATTATGGAAAATCATAACCCAGAGATGCCCAGTGTTTAGGAGAACTCAGTGTAATTCCCTATAGAGTCAGCCAGCTATACCGTCGTAGAGTTTTGAGATATCTACCTTCTCAACTAGACACGGCAAGAGATTCCCCCTTCAAAATATTAACTCACATTGACTCCAGAATGTGAAGGTTGGTTATCTTTTATTTTTTTCACTTTTAAAAAATTTTATATATATTATAACAGTTTATACACTTTTATCCCCTTGTCCCTGCTCCCTTTACCCTGGTTGGGTTTTGTAAGCAAGCATGTTAGCAGGGCATGGTGGTACATGCCTGTAACCCAGCAATTGGGAGGTGAAGGCTGGAGATGAATTCAAGGCCAGTCTCAGCTACATAGGGAATTTGATGACAGTATGGGCTACATGAGATCTTGTTTCAAAAAAACAAAGAGAGAGAGGAAGAGATTAAGTAATGCCATTTCTTTTTGCTATGGCTTGCTATGCCTTTAGGTCAGATCTCCCAAGCTTACTGAGGGAGACAAGAAGAATATGTGTGAAATAGAGGGCAATACATTAGCAGCATCAGAAAAGTGGCTGTCTTAGCTATAACCTAGCACCCACAATATTTGAGTGCACAGCCAAAATGTGGGTCAGATATACAAGTAAAAGCAAAAAAGAAATTAGAGTGCTGGAGAGATGGCTTAGTGGTTAAGGTGCTTTCTTGCGAAGCCTAAAGGACCCATGTTTGACTCTCCAGATCCCACGTAAGCCAGATGCACAAAAGTGAGGCAAGTGCAAGGTTGCACATGCCCACTACGTGACCACTAGGTGGCGCAAGTGTCTGGAGTTCTATTACAGTGGCTGAGACCCTGGCGTTCCACCTCTCCATCTCTCCTCGCTTTCTCTCTCTCTCAATAAAAAATAAATAAAAAGAAAGAATTTGCCATGGCCATTGACTGACCAAAACTTTGGCAAGACCATTTCACACAGGGATCCCACAAGGATCTACACAGAGTGCAGTCAATGAGGTGAGTGTAGTAACCTCCAAGTTACAACAATGACTGGGGGAGAAAAGGCATTTTGGGAAACATTCTCCTCTGTGGTCTCAAGTACCCAGAAAGCCTCATGGAGAATCAGAATGCCCCTTATTGACAGTAGAATCAAATCTTACCAGAAAGAATTTCATATTCTAGGCATAAGCAGCAACCTTTCAGCTCAGAACACGCTGAGCAATATTCATGGTGTTTCAGTGGGCTTAGCCTGCCCAGGCGGCACTGACAGAGAAGAAATGAAAGGAGAAGAGAAAAAAACAGTAGAAAGAGCAAGGAAGAGGTTACACAGAGGACAGATGAGGAGCATGTTAGAAAGCAGACATTTCCTCCACTCTACCCCAGAGAAGCATGCCCAACACCATTTCATACCCTACCACTGTTAGGTTTGGGGTTCACAATAGAGGACCAAGATGGACAGTTTCTTGCATCAAAGATCTTTTTTTAACCTCAGAATAGACTGACATAATCCAAAATATGGAAAGAAGCTTCAGGTCAGACAATTACTTGGATCCAAGACTTTATTGTAACAGGGGAAAGGAAGAGGGAGGAGAGGAGTGGAGAGGAAATGAAGGGGGAAAAGTGGATGCAAGTACCTAAAGTAGAAAAGTAGAAAAGGAGAAAAGGAGAGCAAATGTCAAAGACAGAGTTTTGGGGGGAGAGGAGAAAAAAATGCCCTGTGAAGGAGAGGCCTGGGGTACAGATCTTAGAAGTTTTACCCTGTGCCAGCTCCTTTGATGATGTATACGTCCTTAAACTCTCACAATAGCTTTTCAAGATAGGAGCTGCTCTTTAGAATAAGATGTGGTACACAGTAAACAGTCATGAAATGATAACTGCTAATAATATTATTAATATGGATAACCTTAACCCAGAGGGCTCCTCAATTACCATACAGTCATCCAAGAGTCCCAAAAATTAGCATGGCCAGGTGGTGGGGGAGAGAAAAAGGGTCTTGAGCTCTCCGACTCTGAGAACTGCCACTTCCCCTGAACCTTTCAGATTGTAACAGAGATTGAGGAATGCCCCTCTCCAAAGAAAGGACATATTTTCCAGATCTAAGCTCTCTTCTTCCTGGGCAGACTGTGACAAATTGCTCACTTTCCATCTCTCCCCACCCGAGGCTTTATGCCAATTGTTGATGTTCATTTCCAGGCCCACTCAGACCTGCTTCTTCCTTAGCCTGTAGGCTTATGTTAATTTCTAAGATTATTCTTTCCTGTGTCCAATTTACTTTATGAGCCAAGTTGTTCACTTCCCGCTGTTTTGTTTGTAGCTGCTACCTCGAAGTGTTTTACAATGTTTGCTCTCTTCTCCATCCTAGAAATTGATGGTCAATGTGCAGCTGGCTTTCAACTATTCATGGCTGATGCAATCACTCAGGAAGGAAGCAGGCTTCTTATAAACTCATCTTTCTACACTTTCCTCTGACTCCCACTTTCTGGCTATTCTTGTGTTTAGGAATGTCTTATTATTTGGCGATGGTGGGGGGGAGCACAAATGATGAAAAAAATGTAACTATCCTTTTGTAAGGTCTCCAATATCTGTATTATTATTGGTGGCGGTGTTCAAAAGAATTAAAGAAAACTATTGATCATAACAATATTTTCCTATATTTTGAGAATCCTCAATTGTCCCTGTTCTGTTCTCCCCTGTTAGAAGGAGTGTTGGGAACTATGTTCTTTTGTTTCCTTAAGTGTAATAATATCCAATATTCCCTATCTGCTGGAATCCCATCAATGCTTTGAATACTTAGCTTCACTGTCCATAAAGCTTGCCTTAACTGTCCTAGTTTTTCTATACCCTTTACCTCTTCCATGAGTCCAGTAAACTGTCCCCCACTTCCTCCCTCCCTCACTTCCTTCCTTCTTCCATTCCTCTGTATCTTTCTTGTTTTAGTATTTGCTAAGAGAAGAGGGAGAATGTGCACACCAGTGATATAGGATTGTGGAGTTCAGAAGGGGTCCCCCATATTTATGATCCCTAATTTTGGGTCATGTTCTATTTTTAACAATGAATTGATAAAAATTAACTCAATAAGTATTAATTATTAAGTTTTTAAGGGAGAAATCACAAATTAGGGAAATTGGGATCTAGTAAGAAGGCTAGATGGGAGTCATACATAGGTAGGTGGAAAGTAGGAAACGCACACTCATGTGGAAAACACAGCATAGTCTGAGAGAGTCATTCAACAGAAATGTCTGGGGCAGAACAAAAAAAAATACATGGAAGCTAGAACCTAGGTGCTTAAGGAAGGAGATTTAGAAGAAATATACATAGCATCCACCCTGAGAAGGTTTTGAAAACTTCCCTGGAGGTAATCCTGAATACCTTAAAATCTCTGTACCTTTCACCTTCAGCTGCCATTTATACCAAACATTATACCACAGACATGGAAGTTATATCAAAGGTCCTTTCACAATTAGCAACCCCTCCCCAAGCCTAGAAATCCTCATTTACAAGACCACTTGTTCCTGACAATAACAAATTCTCTCTACCTTCCCAATGTTATAGGCACAGGTCTGAATTCAGGTAGGGTGAGAAACTAAATTTTCCAGGTTCTTGAGTCCCAGAACAAGGAATTGTACCGGAGACAAATAGTAAAGCATTGTAAATAGAGACTCTTAAGAAAGAAAAAGGTGCCAGGCATGGTGGCACATGCCTTTTCCCAGCACTCAGGAAGCAGAGATAGGAGGATCACCATGAGTAAAAGGCCACTCTAAGACTACATAGTGAATTCCATGTCAGTCTGGACTAGAGTGAGACCCTACCTCGAAAAACAAAAAAAAAAAAAAAAAAAAAAAAGAAAAGAAAAGAAAAGAAACGAAAAAACTAGACACTCCCGAGAACAGAATGGGGCTACTGAGTTGAGAAAAGGCTTACACTCAAAAGCACTAGGCCAAGTCTCATGACACTATATAGGTCATTTACATAGCATCCACTTTTCCTGCTTTTTCTCACACATGTTCTGTTGCTACATGTACTGAGCAGTTTGGAAAGCTTCCAATCTTCTACTGCCATCACATTCTTTCACATGTTAATCTTTTAAAAAAATATTTGCAAGCAGAGAGAGAAAGAGACAGACAGAATGGGTGCATCAGGATGTCCAGCTGTTGCAAGCAAACTCCAGATGCTTGTGCCCATTTTGTGCATCTGGCTTTATGTGGGTACTGGGGAATCAAAGCCAGGTTTTTAGGTTTTACAGGTAGATGCCTTTAACTATCTCTCAACCCACATGTTAATCTTAATGATGCCCTGTCTTAATCCCTAAATTCCTGCCATACCAGGACGTAGAGGAAGTTTAATGAACCCTATCTGGCCTTTAGTACCCTAAAGTCCATATAAATAGAAAATCAATGACACCATCAGAGTTGTATTTAGTTGCACAGACTTCAAGGTGTTGCTTGTCTGAAGTCTTTCAATTCCAATGTTCTCTCTTAGTTGAAACATGCATATTAGTATATACTGCATGATTCTTTGAATGAAATGTCCCCCATTATCTCATGTGTTTTGAAAACTTGGTCCTCAACCAGAGGAAGTGTGTGGCTGGGGGTGGTCTTTGAAGTAGTATAGCCCAGCTCCAAGCACAATAGATAATTTCCTTTCCAGTGATGAGGAAATGTGACCCAGGCTTCCTGCTCAGGCTCCTTCTATGTTTGCATGCCATGATGAAGCTTACCCTCAAACTGTAAGCTGAAATAAACCCTTTTCTCCCATAGGCTGCTTTTAGTCAGGTGATTTATTCTAGCAATGAGAAGATAACTGCTACATATTGTTCCCAAATTTATGTAGGTCTGACCAACTCAGCTCAACTCCAGAAGGTTATGAACAACATCTTTTACTTATGTTTACCTACTCTCCTCGAACAGAACTGGAGATGTTACAGTGACACAAATTTAAGAGCCAAGCTCAACATCCAAATTAACTAGATTTGAATTTGGGGTTTGGAATGAAAAGCTTTGTAATCTTAGGTATGTTCATTAACCTCACTCAGTTTCTTCGTATGGGAAAAATATCTGCTAACCAGCATTGTTGTGTACATTAAATGAGTAAATACATGAAACATGCTTAGGAAAGTGTGTGGAACATAGCATTCCACCAACATTAGCTGTTCTGGTAAGAAGGAGTGATCTGTCTCTCTCTCTCTCTCTCTGCCTCTCTCTCTTTCTGTTTCTCTTTCTCTCTCTCTTGCAAATGAATAGATAAAAATAATTTTTAAAATGGGCTGGAGAGATAGCTTATCAGTTAAGAAGCTTGCCTGCAATGCCTAGTGACCTGGGTTTGATTCTTCAGTACCCACATAAAGCCAAATGCACAAACTGGTGCATGCATCTAAAGTTCATCCTCAGTGGCTACAGTACCTGACACACACACCCATTTGTTCATTCTCATTCTCTCTCTCTCCCTTTGCAAATAAATAAATAATTGTGTTTTTTTTTTTTTAAAAAAAGAAGTGACAAGAACCTGGAAACTTAAGTGCTGAATAACCATTTAATGGACCCAGTGCTCCTTCTCTGTCCTAACTTTGATCCTGTCCCTTTTTGCTTCTCATTTTTGCGTGTAGGTTCCTACTCTGATGATGGATACACAGTTCTCTGAGTTCACACCAGACATAACTCCCATCATGCTCGCTGCCCACACCAACAACTATGAAATCATCAAATTGCTTGTCCAAAAGCGGGTCACTATTCCACGACCCCACCAGATCCGTTGCAACTGTGTGGAGTGTGTATCGAGTTCAGAGGTAGACAGCCTGCGTCACTCCCGCTCCAGACTCAACATCTATAAGGCTCTGGCAAGCCCCTCACTCATTGCCTTATCAAGTGAGGACCCCATCCTCACGGCCTTCCGGCTAGGCTGGGAGCTCAAGGAGCTAAGCAAAGTGGAGAATGAATTCAAAGCTGAATATGAAGAGCTCTCCCAGCAATGCAAGCTCTTTGCCAAGGACCTGCTGGACCAAGCCCGGAGCTCCCGAGAATTGGAGATCATCCTAAACCATCGAGACGACCACAGTGAAGAACTTGACCCCCAAAAGTACCATGATCTAGCCAAGCTGAAGGTGGCAATCAAATATCACCAGAAAGAGGTAAGCTGAGACCATCTATGCTTTCAGGGACATTTAAGGCCTCCAGTGTCCTCGGCATGAAAGCATGAATAGGTATTTTTCTACCACTCTGACTTCAAACAAATGCATGGTTGGATAGACCTTACAAACATGTCTATTAACCCACAATGCAGTTAGCCTCTGTATATTTCCTTCGTGACCCAAAAGTAGCCACCTCGTTCTTTGAAAGGAAAGCAGGCATTCATTCAATACGTATGTACTGAGCACCTGTTCCAGGTGTTTGGGATGCAGAGGCAATCAATGCATGAGTCCTGCTTTCATATAGCATACAAGCTAGTGGTGAATGATCACTTCAATGAATATGTAGCTATAAACTAAGTACCGTGCAGGAACAGTGTTCTGTGAGAAACAGGAAATATACTACCCTATATGCTGGGGCCATGGAGGCAGTGATCAAGGAAAATTATTATGCAGATGCTGGTAATTTATTTATTTATTTATTTATTTTTATTTATTTTATTTATTTGAGAGAGAAAGAGAAACAGAGAGGCAGATAGAGAGAATGAGTGCACCAGGGCCTCCAGCCACTGCTGACGAACTCTAAACCCATGCATCACCTTGTGCATCAGGCTTACATGGGTCCTGGGGAATCGAACCTTGGTCCTTACGCTTCACAGGCAAGTGCCTTAACCATCTCTAAGTCATCTCTCCAGCCCATTGCTGTTAATTCTTGATGCAACTGAGGCCATGATAGCCCCTCAGGAGGAAGGCTGAGCTATGCATTTAAAGACAGAGACATACTCAAAGATGGTAATTCTACAGAGCACTAGAGGATCATCTGCTATAGTGTGCCCTCCAAACCGTTATGGTCTACCTCTTTCAGTGAAGTCAGTTCAAGCCAATCAAAGGACAGGCTCTGCTTTCTAGCAAGGCAAGATCTAGCAGATACTATTCTATGCCGTTCTATAAACAATATTGAGACTGCCCTAGCAAGCCTGATTTAGCTCTTTTAAGGAGGCACCACAGTCCCATGGAAAGATTAGGGGTTGTGGAACCAAAGCAACTGAGGATGAAGTTCTAACACACTAGCTAGTTTGTGACCTGAGAAAAATCATGCAAATCATTAGGAAACTAGTTTCTCGTTTGCAAAAATAGGGAGGACAATAGTTTCTTCAGTTTAAAGGCACTGCGGAAAGAAATGAGAAACATTAGTACTCAATGCTTAGCACAGGAAGTGCTTTAATTCCCATCTGCAGCTCTCTTCTATGCTACCTGGAGTTAAATTCAAATATGTAGAACTGAGACATCTGGACAGAGTCTCCCAAGAAATCACACGGTGTGTTCATCTGGCCCCTTTCACTCAAACAAACAAACAAAAAAAAACCTGTGCCTTAGAAATAAGGTAAAAACAGGTATAAGGGACAATGTTGAAGAAGATAAAAAGTGACAAGGGAGCAACATGGAGATTGAAAGGGCTGTACTGGATGAGAGTATAAATGAATAGGCTCACCCTTGAGTTACATTATTTTTGCTCTTTACTTGTTTTAAGTTATTTCACTAAGCCTAGAGTTTCTTGACCTCACTTTTCTGAAAAATGAGAATAATGGCAGGAGCATTTACCTCCTTTGATAAATGGGAAAATTAAGTCAAAACAGGTAATTTCTTATGCATGACACAATGGTGAACATACTGTAAGTATTTAAGAAATATTGACAGCAATTATTACTCACTTTCATGCTACATAATAAAAATCCACAGTATATAGTCTGAGTCTTTGTATCAAAATTATAGTAATAGATGTAGCCAAAGTGTGCCCCTTTCTTTATCCTCCCTCCCTCCTTTTCCTGACTGGCTTGCTGAGGTGTATGTAGTGTTAGTTATTGTGCTATATAGTCTACTATAAAGTCTAATATATTTTCCATACTTTAACAAAAATACTACATATTTCCATTAATAATGCATATTGTAGTTTGAGTGACTTTTTACTTTATATAAATTGCTATACTGCTTTAGGAAAAAAGCACAGGTCTTTTCAAAATGTCAGTTGTTTCTAAGTGACAGAATGTTTAATGGTAACAACAATTCAGGGCAGGGAGGAGGGAAATTATGGTACCAACACAAGTTATATCCATACAAAGTTTCTACTTAACTTAAAAAAATAGATATTGCACAGTATGACTAAATGTATTCTTCACCTCACTCTGCATAAAATGAACTTCACTATTTTAGTTTCCTTCAACCTCCATCTAACATTGGCAAAAAATTTATTTTCAAACAATTTTGTTATACCATCTCACCAATTTTCTTATTGTTAGATTATCTTCCAACTCTTCTATGACATGACCTCTTCTTCTTGCATCATCTTTGGTAGCCAGTTTTAGTTACTGCTTCATTTGGAAACCACTCATGACTTTCTCACTTTATGGGACATATTTGGCATATAACCATGGGATCATCCTTGATTTCTACAATAACTGCCCTTGATCCAACATTGAATTCCTCCACATTTTTTTCTCTTTGCCTTAGTCCTTTTTTTTGCAATTTTTTTAAAATTTAATTGCAACCTTCACTATATGAACATACAGTGTATTGCTTGTCTTGGTCCTTTTACTGTCATGAAATATTCTTATTTTATACTTTTTCTTATTACTGCTATTATAGAATATCGTTGTTAATATATGTTCATACAACAATGTTTCTCAACCATTATTATACCAACACATGTACCAAATGATTACATTTATTTTTGTTTTCCTAATTATGTGTTAGAGATTCCAACATGGTCTCTTAGAGTGGAAAACTATACCACTGAAGAACATGACTCCCCCTTCCATAGCAACCATCAATAACCAATAGCTTCTGTGGGAAGCACAGGCCCCCATGAGCTCCACCTTCATCCATGATTGAATGCTGATGGGCTCATTTTGTGTAGGAAACTATAGATGCTATGTGTTTGAGTGTAAGGGCCACATTGTATGCAGAAGACAGCATTCTACTACACTCCTCCTCACCCTCTAGCTCTTACATTCTTTTAATCCCCCTTACCACCATGTTCCCTGAGCCTAGGAGGGGGCATTATTGATGTCCTGTTTAAGGCTTATCACTCAATTATCACTGATTCTCAGCACTTTGAACAGTTATGGTCTCTGTATTAACCACTGCTCACTGTAAAAGAAAATTCTGTTATTAAGGCAGCACTAATCTACAGGTATAAACAAATATTTAGAAGGCAGTTTGACAACATGTCCTTTTAGCATAAAAGCAGTGATATGTTCTCATCTAGGTCCTATGGCCTCCCAGACATGAGCTTGTGACCGTGTTTATAGTATTAGACATAAATTTCCTCCTGTGGAACAGGCCTCAAATCCAATCAAAAATCAGTTGGTTACCCCCATCAACTTATGCCACAATTGTATCAGTGGGTATATTTTACCTGCAGCTGAGTTAAGACTGTTGATGATAATTCTCCCCCAGCAGCCTGCATAGCAGCTTGTGGCACCATGAAAGCTAGCCTGCAGAGAAGAATCTTCCAATTCAGTTCCTTCTTGATTTCCCTATGTCCTACAACCACAGTGTATAGTGTCTTAAGTGATAGGGATCTACCAGCTGCTATTGGTGGGAAATGGAAATATCTTGTATTATTTTGGTGTCCTCTGGGCTTCCTAACTTCTCCATTCTTTACTTATGTATTTTTCAATTTTTATTTTAGAGAGGAGGGGGAAGAGAGAGAGAACTAGTGTGCCAACGCCTCAGTCACTGCACTCAAACTCCAGACATTTGTGCCACCTAGTGGGCATGTGGAACTTTGCACTTGCCTCACCTTTGTGTGTCTGGCTTACGTGGGATCTGGAGCATCGAACATGGGTCCTTAGGTTTCACAGGCAAGCACCTTAACCACTAAGCAATCTCTCCAGCCCCCAATTTCTCCATTCTTTAGTGCCATCCCTGAGGACATCCTGTTTAAGGTTCTTTTAAAACATGCTGTGGTTGCAAGTAGAAAAAATGAAAAATACCCAGCACAAATAGATTTTTTTTCAATGAGTTAGAGATCCTCTGATGGAGGAACATCAGGAATTCATGCATTTGTGAAAAAGATCCAAAGATGAACTTTACTCAAGTTTCAAAGAGACAACATGTAGCATCTTTTAAAGGCTAAGAGCTAGGATGTAGCTCAGAAGAAAGAGCCTAGGTTTGATCCCTAGTATGAAAGAAAGCAATGAATGAAGGAAGGAGAGGGGAGGAATGAAGGAAGGAAATTAGTGAATTTAAAGCTTTTTATTTCTCTCTAAAAATGAGCTACAACACAACTAATTTCTAAAGCTGGTAGCTAAGATAGTGTTAGCATTAAATTTTTACAATATTGGGCGGGAGAGATGGCTTAGCAGTTAAGGCACTTGACTGCGAAGCCCAAGGATCCAGGTTTGATTCTCCAGGTCCCACGTAAGCCAGATGCACAAGGTGGCACATGCATCTGGAGTTCATTTGCAGTGGCTAGAAGCCCTGGTGCACCTATCTCTCTCTCTCTCTCTCTCTCTCTCTCTCTCTCTCTCTCTCGTAAATAAATAAAATAAAAATAAATCTTTAAAAATTTTTACAAGATATAGGGTTGGAGTAATTGCTCGGTGGTTAAGGTGCTTGCCTGCAAAGCCTAATGACCCAAGTTCATTTCCCCAGTACCCACTTAAAGCCACATTGCCAAAGTAGCACATGCATCTGGGAATTTGTTTGCAGTGGCTAGAGTCTCTAGTGTGCCCATTCTCTCTTTTCCCATTCTCTCTGTCTGTCCCTTTACTCTCTATCTCTCTCTGCTTGCAAATAAATTAAATAAATTAAAAAATTAAAAATTAAAAGATACAGTTTTATGACAGTATTTTTCCCCTAAGTTTAACTAAGAACAAAAGTATTTTAAACAATCAAGGTCAAGCTGGGTGTGGAGGCACACACTTATAATCCCAGAACTCCTGAGGCTGAGGTCAAAATATCATGGTTTTGAGGCTAGACAGAGCTATATATGAGTTATAAATGAGTCAGTATGGGTTATGCAATGAGACCCCTGTCACAGAAAATCCAATAAGCTTACATAAAAAGTAAGTAAATAGTCAAGATTGGTAGAATTTTTCATTACTTAGAAGAATGCATAGTTATGTATTTCTCACACATTCTATTAATGAGATACCTACTCTGGAGATATGGCTCAGTGTGTAGGAGCACTGGCTGTGCAAGCATAAGGAACTGAGTTTGATTCCTAGCACCCACATAAAAAGCTAAGTGTGACCATGTATGCCTGTAAATGCAGAGTTGAAGAGGGCAGAAACAGAAGAATCCCTAGGCCTTGTTGCTCCAGTTTCAGTGACAGACTTTCTCAAGAAAGTAAGGCAGAAGAGTGATAGAAGAAGACACCTGACATCCACCTTTGGCCTCTTAATGCATATTCATTGGGTTCCCCCTTGTGCTCACACATGCATACAGCACACACACATAGGGGGAGGGAGGAGAGACACAGAGAAAGAGACCTGCACACACACAAACAAACACACAGAGGGAGTGAGAGAGACAGAAAGAAGGGGAAGAAGAAGAAGAAAAAGAAGATTTTTTAAAGAATCTGAAATATTATTTTTTTTTCCTGGAACTGTGGCCCTTACTGTACACTAATTTCTGTATTAAAGTAATAAGATGCTTTTGAAGATGTTTCATTATTTTACTAAGATCTTTAAAATTAAATTGTGATAAAGAGTTTAAGGTTACCTTGGTAGAGAAAGAGAGAGGAAAAAAGAGGCAGACAGAAAGAATGGGCATTCCAGGGGCTCCTGCCACTGCAAACAAACTCCAGATGCATTGCTACTTTGTGCATCTGAGTTTATGTGGCTACTGGGGAATCAAGTCCAGGCCACCAGACTTTGAAAGCAAGTGCCTTTAACTGTTGAGCCATCTCTACAGCCAACCTTCACGGATTTGTTACTACCCTGAAGAGATGCAATATGCAAACTGAATGGACAGCTGTATTTATCAGTACAAATAACTATAAAATGACTTCAGAAACTAGGACTTATTTTTATTTCTGTTAGATATTTTCTGGTCAGTTTATTGGTTGTTGGGTAGGTGTATGTGTGAGTGAGTTGGTTTGTTGGTTGGTTGGCAATTGATAGATGAATGAGTCACTTGATTTATTCGTTGATTAGTAAGTGGTAGGTGAGTTGGTTGGTTTGTTGGTTGGTGGGTGGATGTGTGAGTATTGATTTGTTGGTTGGTTGGTTGGTTGGTTGGTTGGTTGGTTGGTTGGTGGGTGGGTGGATGTGTGAGTATTGATTTGTTGGTTGGTTGGTTGGTTGGTGGGTGGGTGAATAGGTGAGTGAGTTGGATTGTTAGTTGGCTAGTGGGTAGAGGGCTTTGTGAGTTGGTTTGCTGGTTGATTGGTGGAGAGATGGGTGAATAAGTTGCTTGGTTTGTTGGTTAGTGGGTGAATGGGTAAGTTAGTTGGTTTTTTTGATACTTGAGTGAGTTTGTGTTTTGGTTGATTTGGTGGGTGAATGGGTAAGTGAGTTGAAGAGATTTTTGGTTGGTTGATGGGTAGATAGGTGAGTGAGTTGGTTGGTTTGTTGCTTGGTTAGGGGGTGGATGGATGAATTAGTTTCTTGATTTGTTGGTTGATTGGTGAGTGGATGGGTTAAGTGAGTTGGTTGGCTTTAAGCTTGGTTAAGAGAGTGAATGAAGGGATGAGTTGGTTTGTTTGTTGATTGCTTGGTGGGTGAATGTTTGAGTGAGTTGGTTGATTTGTTGGTTGGTTGCTAGGCAGATGGGTAAGTGAGTCATTTTACTTTTTGGTTAGTTGGTATGTGTAAGGGTGAACTGCTTGGCTAAGCAGTTTATTGGTGGGGGAATGAGTTTGTGAGTTGGCTTGTTGGTTGGTAGGTAGATGGATGGGTAAGTGAATTTGTTTGTTGGTTGGTTGGTCGTATGGGTCAGTGACTTGGGTTGCTGCTTGGTTGGTGGTGAATAAGTCAGAGAGCTGCTGAGGTTGTTGGTTGGTTGTTGGGTGGAAGGGTTAGCAAGCTTGTCGTTGGTTTGTTCATTGGCTGGTGAATAGAGAGGTGTATTGGTTGGTTTGTTGATTGGTGGGTGAATGGATAAGTTATTTGATTTGTTTGATGCTTGGTTGGTATAGGGGTGAAAGTGTTTGTTGGTTGGTTGGTAGTTGCATGGATAGATTGTTGGAAGGTTGGTGGGTAGATAGGTGAGTTGGTTGATTTGTTGCTTGGTTGGAGGGTGAATGGATGAGTAATTTTGTTGGTTTGTTGATTGGTTGGTGGGTGGCTTGTGAATGAGTTGTTTTGTTGGTTGGCTGGTTGCTAGGTGGATGGGTGAATGAGTCGTTCAGTTCTTTGGTTGGTTGGTGGGTGGATGGGTGAGTCAGTTGATTTGTTGTTTGGTTGGTGGGTGTATGGATGAGTGAATTGGTGGGTTTGTTGGTTGCCTATTAGATGAACGAGTCAGGTAATTGGGTTGTTCGTTGGTTGGTGAGTAGATAGGTTGGTGAGTAGTAGAGAGTTGCATAGTTTGTTGGTTGGTTGTTGGGTAGGAGGGTGAGTGATATGGTTGTTTTGTTGGTTAGTTGGTGGGTGGATGGGTGTATTAGTCTATTTGTTGGTTGGTTGGTGGGTGGGTGGGGGAGTGAGTCATTTTTTGGTTGTATTGTGTGTGGGTAGGTAAGTGAGTTGGTTTCTTGGCTAGTGGTAGATTTGTGAGTGACTTTGTCAGTTGGTATGGGTGGGTGGATGAGTAAGTTATTTTGTTGATTGGTTTGTGTGTAACTGGGTAAGTAAGCTGGTAAGTTTGTTGGTGGGTGGATGGTTGAGTGAGCTGGTTGCTTTGTTGGTTGATTGGTGAGTGTGTACTCTGAATAGATGTCTCTCAAGAGATTCAGGAGTTTTGTTCATAGTAGTAACTTGGACTTTCACCTATCTGGCTAGAAAGGTGTCACTATGGATGGAACATAGAGTCCAGACCTAAGGTGTGTTCAGAGATGGATCTGGAATGCCAGCCTAAGGTATGCAGCGATCAGTATGAGTTCTGCCTAGCTTCCCTACTCTTTGACTGCTGGTTTTGGCTCTTGCTTTTGGTGGTGCTGGCGGGGATTTCTTCTCTCTCTACATGGAATTGGTAAAGGGGGCCAGCTTCTTCTGCTATTATGGAACTTCCTCTGGATCTGTAAGTTTCAATAAATCCCTTCATCCTATAAATTGTGTCTAGTTTGGAGGTTCATCCCAGCAACATGAAGCTGACTATGACAGAAATTGGTACCAGAGAGTGGGTTGTTGTTGCATGATGATTCTGACCATGTGGGTTTTAGGCTTTTGCAACTTTTTGTTTTGTTTTGTTTTATTCAAGGTAGGGTCTCACTCTGGCCCAGGCTGACATGGAGTTAACTATGTAGTCTCAGGGTTGCCTTGAACTCATGGCATTCCTCCTACCACTGTCTCCCAAGTGCTGGGATTAAAGGCATGCACCACCACACCCAGCGCAACTTTTTAAAAAATTTTTTTCAAGGTAGAGTTTTGCTTGAGCTCAGGCTGTCCTAGAATTCACTATGCAGTGTCAGACTGGCCTCAAACTCACAGTAATCCTCCTACCTCTGCCTCCCAAGTGCTGGGATTAAAGGTGTGTGTCACCATGCCCAGCCATTTGCAACTTTTGTTTTGGAAGAATGGACATGGACTTGGCACTCGCAACTCAAGATGCCTTCCAGAGTGGTAAGACAATTTTTTGGACTATTCTGGTGAAAGTTTGAAAATGCTAAGTGCAGAGACAATTGTATTTGGAGGCTTTGCTTATGAACATTTAAAGGAGAAGGAAAGACTGCAGATAACTCTATTGGAAATGGGCTACTGGCATAAGGCCTGGGTGCATTCTGACACCCATGCCCAGAGTGTTTGATCAAGGTTAAATTTCTAATGGACTGATGTGCCTGGCTAAAGATATGGAACTGAGATATTTAAGATTTAAGGCTGGAAAAACTCAAGCCAGTTTAAAATTTCTGGCACTGGGCTGGAGAAATGGTTTAGCGGTTAAGGCGCCTGCCTCCTAAGCCTAAGAACGCTAGTTCCAATCTCCAGCGGTTCCAACCTCCAGGTCCCACGTTTAGCCATATGCAAAGTGACACCAGGGTGCAATGCTGCACTTGATCACAAGGGGGCGCACACATCTGAATTTCATTCACAGCAGCTGAGAGACTGCTGGTGCACCCATTCTCTATCTGTCTCCCTCTCCCTCTCTCTCTATCTCTCTCTGTGTCTCTCTCTAAAAAAAATCTGGCACTAAGACTCATTGCTGAAGATGCTATTGTTAAGGAGATATTATAATGATTAATGACAGCCCAACTGCTTTACTTTGAAACAATAGAAAGACTGCCTGAGGTGATTCCACCCCAGAAAGACTAAATGGTAGGAATGCAAACTCTTTAGAAAGGAAGGAATGCACTCTTCAAGGTCATGATTTAGTTAGTCCCTGAATGAAGAATATGGCTGTGTCCTACATACCTGGTATTGGTTTTGGAAGCATGAAAAATGCATAGTGTGGGTCATGAAGTGGACATGGTTCCGGGAGCATCTGCTGAAATGAAACATGGGAAACAAGATATTCCTGTTTTAAAGGCTGTAAAGGCCAGTGTGTGGAGTTGAAGATGAGCTGTAGTTTGCAGTAGAGACCTGAAGATGTTTTGGAAATACCAGGACCATGCAAGTGCTACCATGAAACACTGTTGGCTCAGGTTGAAAGTTTTCCCTGGCTATTCAGACCAGCTGATAGGGCAGAATTAGAAATCCAAAGACTGTCACTGGTTATGATATCATACTTGAACTGCAGATGTTTGATGTTTTCTCATCATGGTTACTGAGTTTGCATTGGTCCAGTCTCTCTTTGTTATACTTTATAGCAGTTGGAAATGTTTACTCTGTGCCATTATATGTTAAAAGTATGTAACTTGTTTTAAATTAACAGAAATCACAGTTAAGAGACAGTCTTAAATCTCAGATGAGACTTAGCACTTAGGAGAAATTTTAAGTTGGAAAAGATTATGGACCTTTGAATTTTGACTGAAAATAATATACAGTTTGAGATGGTGATGAATCTATTGAAGACCAAATGTGGAATGTGATAGTTTTAATGGATGTCCCCCAATAGATTCAGGAGTTGATATCAAGGTTGTAACTTGGATTTCCAGCTGCCTGGCTGGAGGAGGTGTCACTGTAGGTAGAACCTACGGTCCAGAACTAAAGTATATTTGGGGGTGGATCTGAAATTCCAGCCTAAAGTATGCAGAGAGCAGTCTGAGATCTGTCTGGGTTACCTACTGTTTAGCTGCTGGTTTTGGCTCTTGCTTTTGGTGATGCTGGTGGTGGTTTCTTCTCCCTTTGCATGGAATTGATAAAGGGGGGCAGCTTCTTCCACCATTATGGAACTTTATCTGGATCTGTAAGCTTCAATAATTTCCTTCATCCCATAAACTGTGCCTGGTTTGGAAGTTCATCCCAGAATTGTGAAGCTAACTATGACAGTGGGTGGATGGGTGAGTGAGCTTGATGCTTTTTTGGTTGGTGGGTGGGTGAAGGGATGAGTGAGTGGTTTGTTGCTTGGTTGTTGAGTGTAAGGGTGAGTGTGGTGCTTGGTTTTTTGGTTGCTTGGTGAGTGAAAGGATAAGTGAGTTGTTTGTTTTTTTAAAGTTGGTTGGAAGGGTGAATGGTGGGTGGATGGGTGAATGAGTTGGTTTTATTCGATGGTTGGGAAGTAGATGCATGTGTTGGATGTTTGGTTAGTTGATGGGTAGATGGTTGAGATAGTTGGTTTGTTGGTTGGTTGGTTGTTAGGCAAATGCGTGACTGAGTTGGTTGGTTTGTTGAATGGTAGGATGAAGGGTGACTCAGGTTTATTGGTTGGTTGGTAGATGGATGGGTGAGTGATCTGGTTTGTTAGTTGATTGGTTTGTGGGTGCATGAGTAAGAGAGTTGGTTTTTTGGTTGGTTGGTATATGGATAGGTAGGTAAGTTGGCCAGTTTGTTTCTTGGTTGGGGGTGGAAGGGTGAATGAGTTGTTTGGATTCTTGGTTGGTTGGGGAATGGATGGGTGAGCATGTCAGTTGGTTTATGGCTTGGTTGGTGGGTGGATGACTGAGTTTGTTGGTTTGCTGTTTGGTGGATAAGTGACTGAGTAGGTCTGTTTTATTGGTGGGTGGATGAATGAATGAGACGGTTGGGTTTTTGCTTGGTTGATGGATAGGTGTGTGAGTGAACTGATTGTTTTGTTGGTGAGTTGGTGGGTAGATGGGCAAGTGAGACAGTTTGTTTGTTGGTGGTTGGTTGTTGGACGGTTGAGTTAGTTGATTGGTTTGTTGGTTGATTTGTGGGTGGATGGCTGAATAAATCAGTTGGTTTGTGGGTTTTGGAGGGGATGGATGGGTGAGTATGTCAGTTGGCCTATTGGGTTGTTGGTGGGGGATGGATGAGTGAATTGATTGGTTTGTTGATTGGTTCATGGATGGATTTTTTTTTTTTATTTTATTTTTTTTTTTTTGGAGAGAGAGACAAAGAGAGAGAGAGAGAGAGGGAGAGGGAGGAAGACAGACATGGGCACGCGAGCAGTGTCTCAGCTGCTGCCAACGAAATCCAGATGTGTGCGCCCCCTTGTGGTCAAGTGTGGCATTGCGCCCTTGCGTCACTTTGCATCTGGCTAAATGTGGGACCTGGAGATTGGAACCGCTGGAGATTGGAACCAGTGTTCTTAGGCTTAGGAGGCAGGCACCTTAACCCCTAAGCCATCTCTCCAGCCCCATGGATGGATATTTGAATGAGTTGGTTGGTTTGTTGCTTGGATGGTGGGTATATGGGTGAGTGAGTCAGTTGTTTGTTGGTTGATTGGATAGATGGATGGATGAGTGAGTTGGTTGTTTTGTTGCTTTGTTGGTGGGTGGATGGGTGAGTTGATTGGGTTTTTGATTCATTGGTGGTTGTAAGGGTGAGTGAACTGGTTGGTTTGTTGGTTTGGGGTGGGTGAGTTTGTGAATGATTTGGGTTGTTG
This sequence comes from Orientallactaga sibirica, assembly GCA_036365145.1. Lineage (NCBI taxonomy): Eukaryota > Metazoa > Chordata > Mammalia > Rodentia > Dipodidae > Orientallactaga > Orientallactaga sibirica. Next base: position 8,621,521 of record JAEOAD010000057.1, read on the forward strand.
GTTGATTAATGGGTAGATGGGTGAATGACATTGTTGGTTTGTGAGTGGAATGTTAAGTGAGTTAGTTTGTTTATTAGTTCATTGGTGGATGGATGGGTGAGTGAGCTGGTTGGATTGTTGTTTGGTTGGTTGATGGGTATATGGGTTTGTGAGTTGGTTGGTTTGTTGAGTGGTTATGGGTGGATGTTTGAGTGGGTTGGTTGGCTTGTTGCTTCATTTCGGGGTGGATGGGTGAGTCAGTTTTTTTGGTTTGTTGGTTGGTTATATAGTGCATTGGTGAGTGATTCTGTTGGTTTGTTGATTGGTTCATGGGTGGATATTTGATTGAGTTGGTTGGATTGTTTGTTGGATGCTGGGTGGATAGGTGTGTGAGTTGGTTGATGTTTTTTGGTTGGTGGGGGTGGATGTGTATGTGAGCTGCCTTGTTAGTTGGTTGGTAGAAGAATGGGTTTTTGAGTTGGTTTTTTGGTTTGTTGTTGGTTGGATGAGTGAGTTGCTTGTTTTGTTTGTTGGTTGGTGGTTGTATGGATGAGTGTGATGGTTGTTTTTTTGGTTGGCTGTTGTATGGATGGGTGAGTTGGTTGTTTTTTGGTTCATTTGTGGATAGATGAGTGAGTGAGTCACTTGGGTTTTTGGTTTAATGGTGGATGGTTGTGTGAGTCGATTTTTTGGTTGGATGGTGGGTTTTGGGGTGAATGAGTGGGTTGATTTGGTGGGTGGTTTAGGGATGGATGGATAGGTGGGTTGGTTAGTTTGTTGGTTGGTGGATGGATGGATGAATAAGTTGGTTTGTTCTTTGATTGGTGTGTGGATGGGTGAGTTAGTTGGTGGTTTTGTTGATTGATTGGGGGTAAACAAGTTAGTTCATTGGTTTGTTGGTTGGTGCTTTGGTGAGTGGATTGCATGGTTTGTTGGTGGGTTGATGCATGAGTGAGTTGGTTGATTGTTGGATGAATGGATTAGTGAATCCATTGATTTGTCAGTTATTTTGTAGGTGGACTGGTGAACAAGTTGGTTGTTTGGTTGGTCTATGGATAGGTGAGGGAGCTGATTAGTTTGTTGATTGGTTTGTGGGTGGATTGGTGAATGAGTTGGTTGGTTTGTAAGCTCTTGTAGTGTTATTTAAAAACAAATTTTAGGGCTGGAGAGATGGTTTAGTGGTAAAGGCACTTGCCTGTGAAGCCTAAGGACTCATGTTTGACTCTCCAGGTCCCACATAAACCAGATGCACAGTGACACAAGTGCACCATGTACCATGTTGCACATGCACACAAAGGGCTAATTCTCTCTCTCTCTCTCTCTCTCTCTCTCTCTCTCTCTCTCTCTCTGTCACACACACACACACACACACACACACACACACACACACAGGCCAGTCTTTTGTGTTTGCCTCAAAGAAAAACAAATTTTATGTGGGTACTGGGAAAAAATTCCATGGGATTCACTAATATTTCTAAACTACTAACATAAGGCTAACTACAAAACACAATTGTCAGCTATGCTGTGAAATGATAATTATATGAATCTAGTTAGACCATGACATGCTAATAATGTTCAAAATTACATAACTGTTATTTGAAGCTGAAATGTCCCCCTACAGATTCATGTTTTGAGCACTTGTTCACTAGCTTGTGATGTTATTTTGAATTTTAGAATATTGTGTAGCTTTTAGGAGGTGGGGATTAATTGGTGGTACTTGTTTACTAAGGGCTGCACTTTGAAGTTCATACCCACCCTCCAGTTCTGCTTATAGTCTCTGATTCCTGGTCCCCAGTTATGTGAACAACCACCAGAACAGATGAAGCCACTCCAAGCACTGTGCCTTCCCTCACCATTATTGACTATAACCCTCTAAAACAATTAACCTAAATAGCCTTATCCCTCTTAATTTGTTTCTGTAGGATAGATCGTCACCACAGTTTTTTAAAAGTGACTTAAAATGGTACTAGGAATGGAGTTGTAGGTATGATTAAACTTGTCCATATGATGCATAATATTTGGAACCTGTTAGTGGGCAGAATGTAGAGAAGTCTGGAGATATGGGATAGAGAAGTCCTAGAATGCTGTAAGCAGCAATTAATAAGTTATTCTGTTGGCAGTTTGAAAGATCAGAATACCAACAGAAATCTAGATACTATACTGTGATCATGATGGTTCAGAGGGAAATGAATATTCTATTAAAAATTGAGCTAAAAGCCGGGCGGGTGGCACACTTGGGAGGCAGAGGTAGGAGGATCGCCATGAGTTTGAGGCCACCCTGAGACTACATAGTGAATTCCAGGTCAGCCTGGGCCAGAGTGAGACCCTACCTCAAAAAACCAAAAAAAAAAAAAAGAGCTAAAGATCATTTGTGTTATATTCTGGCTACATTCTGCCCATATTCAGAATATTTTGTTGTGGCTGAATTCAACAGCAATGGACTACGACTGGAGAGATAGTTTAGCACTTAAGGTGCTTGCCTGAGAAGCTGAAGTACCCAGGTTCAATTCCCCAGTACTCACATAAGCCAGATGCACAAGGTGGTGCATGAGTCTGGAGTTTGTTTGTTCAGGATAATGGGCTCTGGCATGGTTATTACTTTCCACTTTTAGGTCAATTACACTGAGAATCAGTGGTGGAGGGAGGAGCTAATGATGTAAAATAAATCATGAACCTTGGCAAAGAAGAGTGTGAATGCATTTAAAATTAAGGACAAAATGTCTATGATATTAAAGACATTATTGCCATTGAAAAGAAGTCATATAGGTTTCACTGGGACATGAGTGAAGGTACCTTAAGGGTGAAAATTGTTCCATAAAATGCAAATTCATTTGAAGAGAGAGTGCAAAAATGTTTGAAATGAGAGAGCCTCTAGGACACCCTGCTAGAAGTGTTTTTCTGTGTTCAGTTACCTAGGGACTCAGAGGCCAATACAGATGGGGTAAAAATGAGTCTGAATGCTTTTCATGGCAGTAGAATTTGACATCATCATCTATCTGGTACTGATGTAGGCATGCACAATGAGAGGTTCTAGAAAATCCTGTGATGCCAGGCAGTGTGTTCAATAGTCATATTTTCTGCAGGGAGCCCCAGAGCAGACTATGGCTGAGACTGGGGAAGTGAAGCGTTAGTGTAGTGGAGACCACAAACGCTAGAGATGCCAGAAATGTGGAAAACTCATAAGGAAATCTAGAGATCTAGAGACACTGCATGGAGCTGTCAGGGCCATAGGTGTGGAGGCAACCAAGCCTGTTGTAACCATATGTCTCTACCTCGGATGATAGACATGGGACTAAAGGACTGCTGGGTTTTGGTCTTGGTCCAATCTTTCCTTTTCTTCTCTTCGGAATGGGAATTCTTATAAGAGACCATTGCATTTAAGTGTGTTACTTTTTTATTATTTCATGGGGGCTCACAGTTAAGAGATCACCTGGAGTTTCAGAGCAGACATTGGAGTTTGGGATTCTGAACAGTATTAGAACTGCTAAGACTTAAAGAATTCCTGAAGTTAGTTGAAATGCATTTTGAATTATGAACTAGCTATGAGCCTCTGAGAGCTAAGGTCAGAATGTTATGGATCAAACATGGAATGTTCTCCAAAGATTCCTGTTGTGAGTGCTGTCCCCAGCTTGTGGCACCATTTTGAAGGCTGCAGAGGCTTTAGGCAATGGGGCCTAGGTGGCAGAAGTAATTCACTAAAGGCCAGATTTTAAAGGTTATACTCACGCCTGGTCATGGTTTCTGCTTCCTGATCCCCAGCCATGTGAGCACCTACTACCAGACAGAACTGCTCCCCCCAGTATGTCTTCCCCATCATGATGGACTGCAACCATCAAAGAGAAAAGTGAATAACACAGTATCTCCTCCCAAACAAAATCTTAGCATTAAGTGGAATATAATTCATTATTCCCTGAACAGCTTTTCTATTATTGCTTTTCTTGATTATTATTCCTAGTCAGAGTCAAATTGGCTCCCCAGAAGGATTTAATTTGGTGGAAAAAATAAACTCTAAAGAATTAAACAAAATCTGATTCCAAATTATAAATTTGACATAAAATAATAGAACAAGGAAGCTTTTTTCTCTTAGAAAACATGAGTAAAACAATTGGTTGACTTTTAGGTATTCTTATACAGACTTTTTCAGATATCTCTGAAATGTCATTATTCTGTGTTTTCTATCTCATTGCCAGATATACCAAAGAATTTAAAAACTATTATTTAATCTGTTCCTTTTTAGCATCAAAGGTAAGTAGTAAAATCATTATAACCACCATTCTACAAATGATAAGGGACTCTGTTCAGAAGTTTGTCAGAGATCATTTGACAAGTCTGAAGTAGAACTTCAGATTCAGACTCCTGGTACAACATTCTCACTGATTAGATTCCCCTACCTCATACTAGAGTTAGATTCTTTTTATGCCAGCTATGTAGCCTTGAAATTGACCACTAGATAATTTTAGATGACAACAAGTTCTTTGGTTTGCTAAAGAAAGTTTATTAGTAAAAATCTTGCAAAACAGTTTAATTGGTCTGAAATAGTAGTTAATAAAGATCATAGGCAATTATAATCTAATACTTGGAAATATTGTTTACAGTTTAAGGTATGTAATTAGAGCTGTTCACACACTTTAGCAAGTAAAGATTTGTACTGCCTACTTCAGTTCCATCTATGTTTTGAGCTTGTCTCAGAATAATGAGCTATTCCCCCTCTCTATTTCTCTGTCACACAAAAACTGGCTTTGCTGCTGACCTCAAGAAGATTCAGAAAGGAACTAACTCACTCCACTCTCATGGAGGGGGTTTCAAACTCTTAATCGGAAGCATCTGATCAACAGACTATTAATATTTATACCTCAAATTGAGCCTTTTAAATATGAAACCTATGTGTACTGTCAACTAGATATTTATGTCAACATCTTATTGTTGGGCGATTTGCATAAGATAAAAAATAGAGGGCTAATAAAATTACTTAGGAAATAACTTCAGCCCAAACAGCTGTATAACTGTTGACAATTAATGTTCTCTCCCCTGAAAAAAAACTTCCTCACTAGTTTTTGTTCATATTTTCTTATTGTCTAAGCTTATTGCTTTAACTTTTAACTCTTATTCTAATTCTGTTCCTGATAGCAATCATACATGATACAACAGTCAGGTTCTCCCAAATATAGGTAGAGTACTGTATGGCATGAGGTTGATATAATCAGTGCATTTCTTGCATATTTATTCAGTCCCTTTCTGTTTTGCTTAATGATGGCATTTTCCCTTTCTGGCATGTGTAGAACTATTGTTCCATAATACCAGTCTACATCTTATTTGTAAATTATTACTAATCTTCAATAATAAATATTGCTGGGTTGAAGTTTTACCAGTCCTACTGTAATCAACCTTCCTACTACTTGTCTTAAACTCAGCTGTACTCAAGGAGGTATACTTTTTCCACTTCCTTTCATGCACCATCATCTCCAGGCTGATGTGATGTTTAACTTTCCATTGACAAAGTCATTGAATAGTTTTAAAATAGTGTGAAATGTCCCTTGGAGAAAAAGCATTGTAAAATTGTTGCAACATGTGTCAGCATTTGTGGAAACAGTTCATTCTTCATTCGTGGTCTTAGCATTTTCAGAGGTGTTGCCATATCATTTCTGGGGAATGTTTCTCTAGTTTTATTGCTTGGTAAATGTTGTTCTTTCAGAATTATTCCCCTTACTTTGCTATAGCCACCTCTGTAAGATGCAGCATCCTAAAATTGTACTGTTTGTGTCAAAATACTCACTGTAATACCATCCTGGGAATATTACCCTTTTACTTGTCACTTATTGCATAGCACTGAAAGTGTATCTCAAGATGTAGTGAAATCCATCAGTTCTTCACTCTGTTCTTTGATAGAGTAGGTTTTCTCTGCTATTGTTTGTTCCTACCATCAAGAATCCTAACAGTACAAGTAAATAGTACAAATATTCACTAAAGGTAGTAAATTTTAATAAAAACAAAAAAAGTGTATGCCTGAAGGAAATCAAATCTTACCTATTCTATAAATTTAAAAATGAAAATTTGCAGAATTAGAAAAAAATACATTGCTAAAAGTCATGGAAAAAAGACAAAGGTGATTATTTTTTTTTCACATCTTGGGTAGAAAGCATTTTATCTTAATTACTTTCTCTCTCATTCCTTACACCAGGGGGCAGACCCTCACATATGTCATTCATATCTATCATAGCTTCATTCATGTCAATGACAAGGTCTTCGTCTTTTATAGAAAGTAGTGATTCTAAGTCGGAAAGATCAGCGAGATCTGGAAGGGAATCCTCATCAGTAGCAGATGCACCTTCTCCTGCCTCTTGGGCTTCACCGTTTTGTAGTGCAGAAGCAGCTTCTTGTCCCTGAGACATAAACTCCAAAATCTCTTCAGCTATTCTGATTAACTGGGCAACACAATCAATGAGACCAGCAACGAGTGTAGGAATCGACATAGGCTCCATGGCTTTCTACTCTTCTCAATAGATCAAATACTACTAAATGGACTCCTGATGGCAATGGACCCTGTGGAGATGAAGATGGTTCTTTTGTTGTTTTAGATGAGCAGTGAGAGTGTTGATATGGTGTTGATGGTGATCAAGTATATAAACAATATTCTTGTTTATACCAATAGTGAATGGCTATTATAATGACTGTCAGACAGACTGTCACAGGCAAAGGAAAACAGCAAAGCAGATCTAATAATAGAAAGGACAAATATACAAATTAGTATCCTTGATCCTTTATCCATACTACAGGATATGACTACAGAATAGCCTTATAAAGACCCGTCCATGTGCTTGAAAGGAGATTCTTAGTGATTGCTCCTCCTTTTTGAAAGCCTTATGAGGATGGACTGCCTCTCTTTCCTTTGTATTTCTCATGCCATATTTTTAAGGGATTTCAGAATAGTGATCATAGGTAGTTTATCTTTCCTGAGCATCTCTATTGAGGAAGCATACATTCACTCAGAATATTTCAATTAACTCTATTTTTATTAGCATCTTTGCCTCATTACCATTTATATCTGGAACTGCTAAATGTTTTCTGTGTTTTTAATTATCAATTCATTAGAGATTAGAGATTCCAATTGTTCTGCATCCTGGGGACAGATGTTATTGTGAAATAAATTGCAAAAGCTCCTTATTTATTCTTATTAACAGGCTATCCAATCAACAAGTACACCAGCTAGTAAAGAAACTGACACTGATTCCATGCCTCAGTGATATTCTCAATAGATAAAATATTAGTAAAAGCTGTAGCAAATAGATCCTTGATGGTAATGGATTCTGTAGAGCTGACAATGGTTCTTTCATTGGTTTAGAAAAGAAATGAAGATGCTGACTTGATTGTGGTGATGATCGAGTATAGAATAAGGCCAGTGGATCTACAGAACTTTTGATGATATTTGGGGAATGTGTGCTAAGTGAATGTCTCACATGCTTTACCTTTTGCCAGACTATGAACAATTGTGGTATATTACCACAATATGATACTAACCATCAATATAAAAGAAAAGAACTATGAATAGAGACAAAATATGTTTAAATATCAAAAGCATTATACTGAATGAAAGAAGCTAAACATAAAAGATTATATATTTGTGTCTTTGTGATTGTGTGTGTGTAATGTATGTGTACTTATGTATGTGTTCATGTAGAGGCCAGACCATATCCTTGGGTATCATTCTCAAGAACATCTGCTACCTTTTTGGAGAAAGTATCTTTAATTGGCCAAGAGCTCTCCAATTAGGTTAGGCTGGCTGGCCAGCAAGCCCCAGGAATCTTCCTATCTCTGTCTCCTTAGTGTTGGGATTACAGGCATAAACCATCACACAGAGAATATTGACATGGGCATTAGGGCTAGAACTTGAGTGCCCATGCTTACACACACACACACACACACACACACACACACACACACACACACAAAACTTTACTGACTGAGCTATTGCCCAACCCAAAGAACCCAAAGAATAATATTGTATAATTGTATTTCTATAAAATTCTAGAAAATTCAAGACAATCCACAGTGGAAAAAAGTAAAAGGGTTATGGCACTGAGGGTAACTGGAAGTGATTAAGAGAAGCATAAGAAAACTATGTAGGGTGATGGTAATGGCCATATTTTAGATAGTGTTGTAGGTTATGCTTGAAATTGAATTGTGAAAAAAAATTGATTGGTTGTCTTGAAATTTGTGGATTCACTATATATAAATTCTTCCCACCCACAGGTAACTAAGCATAATTTCCTGCCTGATAAAAGTGTACCAGATGAGATGCATGCTCATAAATACTGTAACAAATATTCACATTTAACGAATGAAAATATATTACATATAAAGCACTATGAAACACATTTTTTCCTATGTTAGGATAGTTTAGCCTGAAAATAAAATAACTATATGAAGTTACAGATGGAAAAAAGTTGAGAGGGATTAAGTAATTTCCATATGGTGAGTAGAGAGGCAAAACTAGAAGTAAACCTAGGTCTGATGTCTAAAGTCCTGTATCAAAGGGTACAAATTCAAGTATAATAGTAGCACATTCCCTTAGAAGGTCCAGAGCTGACTTCTCATTCTTCTAAACAGAAATAAAACTGACAATATTTATCACATTTGCTATTCCTAGAAACGGGTGGAGTTTTAACTTGAATGTGACTAATGCAGAGAGATGGAGATAACTATATTCCAGTATCCCAAAAGAGTTCCTATAATCTGTTACAAGAAGGGTCAGCCACGTATCCTTCATTAGCTGATCTTTCCATGACCTATGGAATTGGCCTAAATCTTCATAAGCTACTCACCTGTGATAGAGCCGGGATGGATCAGAGATGCAAGGATGTGCCTCAAAGACAATTTCTCAACTTCCACTTACAAAAAGGCTGGGAAACTTCCTGTTACAATTTAATCCCTACCACCAAAATGAAGTTGAATTACAAATTAATAAGTTTGAGAATATGAACAATATGTAAAAACAAGGAAAGGACAAATGCATTTAACATTTCAGGGAGCAAAGAGCCCCTCCTGTGTGAGAAGACACTAATAGGCATTTCTCTTCTCTTTGGCATTTGCTAATTTTGGGCACAAGCTGAAGATTAAGATTGGTCATATGTCTGAGGGACTCTACTAAGAGTAAAGAGAAAAATCAGCATAACTTTTGGCAGTTGTAAGAGATTAGCATAATGGATTATAAAACTGAAACATGCAGGGCTAGTTCTTCTTTTTCTTTGTTTCAAAATAACTAAAATTAGTATTTATCCATAACTTTTAGAATGCATCACCAAAAATCAGTGTTTCACAGCTCAACTTTATAAGAAAATATGTAGCATATCCTCATATGCCTTCATGATTTTAAGGTGTTAATAACAGTATCATTTTCTTTCTTTTCTTTTTTTAAATTTTATTATACAAGGTTATATAAGACCATTTTCATGCAAGTACATAACATACTTTTAAGCATACCCCCTTATACTCTCTTTCTTTCCTTCCTCACCCATTAGTCATCTTTGCTCTCCTAGACAGTTTCACTTCTATTTTCATGTCATTTGTACACACATGATTTTATGTATAAAGTCTAGGGTCCACAAATAAGAAAAATATATATAATATTGTCATTCTGTTATGACACTTAGTATGATGATTTCTGATGGCATCTATTTTCCTGCAAAAAAAAATGTAGCTTCATTCCTCTTTATGACTGAAAAAACCCATGGTATGTATGTATGTATATATATATATATAAAATATCTTCTTTATCCATTCCTCTGTTGTTGGAACCCCCTAGGTTGGTTCCATAATTTAGTTATGGTGAATAGTGCTGCAATAAACACTGATGTGCAAATATCCCTGTCATGTGTTGACTTGGAGTCCTTTCAGTAATACTCAGGAGTGGTATAATTAGGTCATGTGATATGATTACTTTTAGGTTTTCTTTTTTTTGTTGTTATTGATTTCTATAGTGGCTGAACTAGTTTACATTCCTCCCAGCAGCGTCTAATACTAGAACTAATTTTTCTTACCTGAAGTTAGTTGAGTTTTAGGCTGGTATCTGGACAGAAAGTCAGAGTGAAATCTCTCACTGTCTCCTGGTACTTACTTCTATAGAGCCAAGCTGTCACTCCAGGGAAAGGTACTATCACAAACACGCTGTGGGTCTCCTCCTCAGAAGATTACCTACATATATCTAAAGATAAAGTCAATGAATCAATGATTCTCAACAATGAAAGTATATATAACCTCTTAAAGAAGAACAATACTGTGGAATATAAACTATCAGATATCTAGCACAGAAAGGGTGTAATTGACATGAATTTTAAGCAAAAAAGAAAACCAAAATTATCAGAGGTATTTATATTATAGCTAGACAAATTAAAATAGCAAAGTACTGGCACAAGGAAAAGGAAATCTATCACACACCCAATACTAAAATAAAGTAATAATTGGAAATTAATGTTAGATCTAAATATGGAAGGTAAAGCTAATATCTAGATCCAACCACAAAAAAAATCTTCATGACTTTAAGAAGGCAAAATGTAGCTGAAATGATAGAAAATGATTAGTAGTTAGTACCTTCATTCAATTGATAGCTTCCATCTTACCAAAATACCTTACAACAGTAAAAAAAAAAAAAAAGTCAATTATAGGGTGGAAAAAATATTCACAAAATAGATCTAGTGGGTTGAGGCTACCCTGAGACTATATAGTGAATTCCAGGTCAGCCTGGGCTAGAGTGAGACCCTACCTCAAAAAAAAAAAAAAAAAAAGAGAGAGAGAGAGAGATTTAATGGAAGGCATAACTATTGTGTACATGTGTTTCTTCAATGTCTACAAATCAGTAAGAAAAAATGATATGATTTTTAAAACCAAGATAAAAGAAATGAACTGATACCACACAAAAAAAGAATATCCAGGGCTGGAGAAATGGCTTAGTGGTTAAGGCGTTTGCCTACAAAGCCAAAGGATCCCTGTTCGATTCTCCAGGACCCACATAAGCCAGATGCACAGGGGGCACATGCATCTGGAGTTCATTTGCAGTGGCTAGAGGCCCTGGCGTGCCCATTCTGTCTCTGTCTGCCTCTCTTCTCTCTCTCTCTGCTTACAAATAAAAAAAAAGAATATCCAGGGCTGTGGAGATGGCTCAGTGGTTAAAGGCACTTGCTTTCAATGCCTGCTGGCCCAGGTTTGATTCAACAGTACTCATGTAAATCCAGATGCATAAAATTGTGCATGCATTTAGTTTGTTTATAAGCAGTAAGAAGTCTTGGCATACCCATATTCACTCCATTCATTCATTCATTTGTTCATTCTCTCTCTCTCTCTCTCTCTCTCCCTCCCTCCCTCCCTCAAGTAAATCAATAAAATAAAAATATTTTTGAAAAAGAATATCTAAATGGCCTGCAAAGTTTAGAGAGAATGCTCAGTGGTTAAGGCATTGGCCTCAATGGCCTACAAGCACACAAAGGGTGTTCTTCACTGTTACTTATCAGGGAAATCCAAATGAAAAGCATGAGATAAAGCACCCAAAAGCATAGCAAAATTTGAAAAGACTAACAATTGGAAACATTGATAACATGGAACAACTGGAATTCTCAGAAATTGTTGATGAAAATGTTACCTGATACAACTATGTTTGAAGCCTATTGGGCAGCATCTACTAAAACTAAGAAAATGTGTATCTCATGAGCCTGTATATAACACACTTAAAAGGGCATAAACATCCACCAAAATATGTGTACAAGAATGTCAAAAGAAGCCAGATGCATAAAAGTACCATATAAATCATGTCATTCCACTTAAAATAAATTCAAGAATATGTAAATGCAACTACACACTGATGTGAGCAGTGGGGGAGGGGAAGTCATTTGTTTCAGCGGTGTAGCCACTGAATGTTCCCCATGCTTCACTAATTCATCTCCTACACATGCTCATGCAAGCAACTCTAACTAAATTCATGGGTCACAAAAATGACATGAAAGTAGGATGGGGACTGGTTGGAAAGAAGCAGGGGTTCAACAGGAGTGGAAAGGAATAAGAGAAGGTAATTAGGGTGAATGTGATCAAAATGTACTATTTACATAGATGAACTTGTCAAAAAGTAAAATCAAATTATTGCAGATATAAAAGATATTTAGAGGCCTAGGGTACAAGCTCAGTGGAACAGCATGAGCCTAGTATATAAAAGGCCCTAATGGAGGAATGGCTTAGCGGTTAGGGCACCTGCCTGCAAAGCCAAAGGACCCATGTTTAAGTCCCCAGGACCCATGGATGGCAGATGTGCAAGGTAGCACATGCTTCTGGAGTTTGTTTGCAGTGGCTAAAGGCCCTGCCATGCCCATTCTCTCTCTCTCTCTCTCCTTCTCTCTCTCTCTCTCTCTAATAAAATAAATAAAAATTTAATAAAAGACCATAGTTTAAATCCCCAGTAGCAAAAACGTGGATGAATAAATCAAACAATGAATGACTAAGTATATATCAAAATAAGTACAAAAGAGTAGGGGATATAACTCAGTGGTAGAGCACTGGCCTAGCATGTGTGTGAGGTCTGAGGTTCTATACCTAGCACCACAAAAAGGGTCAGAATATGGATTTTTATATGAAATCTCCTGATCTTTTTAAGATATCAACAAAGCATTAATTTCCCCTAAAATACTTTCTAGGCTAAGCAAAGCATTTTTCTAGGCAAAACTGAGACTATGGGCTATGTTTGCACTCCAGATAATTTGATCAAAACTTAAAGCCTGGCGTGGTGGTACACACCTTTAATTGCAGCACTCGGGAGTCAGAGGATATGAGGATCACTGTGAGTTCGAGGCCACCCTGAGACTACATAGTGAATTCCAGGTCAGCGTGAGCTAGAGTGAGACCCTACCTTGAACCCCCCCCCAAAAAAAAAAAACTTAGTACTAACATGTAGGAATTTCTAATGTATTGTGACTCTTGCTATCTTCCAGCTATGAATAAGAAACTATCTTTAGCCGGGCGTGGTGGCACACACCTTTCATCCCAGCACTCAGGAGGCAGAGGTAGGAGGATGCCAAGAGTTCAAGGCCACCCTGAAACTACATAGTGAATTCCAGGTCAGCCTGAGCTACAGTGAGAACCTACCTTGAAAAACAAAAAACAAAACAAAACAAAAACTGTCTTTAATGTTTGCGTGTTTCATATGAGTACATCTTCTATCTTGTTTTTCCAAAGAAAAATAAAAATTCCTTAAAGCACACAGGAAAAAATAAATATTTGATTAATTTAAAAAGAAAAGAAGTAAGCAGAGTGGTTACCTCTCAGCATCACGTTTTGATGATGAAGGGATATGAGAAAGACTTTTGCGACTCCTGAGAATGCTTTCTATCCTACATAATATAATACAACATAAATGTGTTGAGAGGCACCCTTAAAGTTTGTTAATTCCCCTCAAAAATGTTTTCTTTTCCTTAATTTCAAGTTTCTTGCTTACAAAATTAGTGAAGACAGTAATACAGTGACTAGAGTGTTGTCAGGGTTTGGCCAGCCAGTCCTCAAAACTAATGAAAATGGAACGAAGCACAAATGGGCAAAGATGGGTCCCTTTCCATGTTATGTGGCTCACTGCTTGATGGCAGAGCTAAGACAAGAGGCCTTGATCTCCAGGCAGTGTTTAACTGATATGACATATCAGAACCTCATAATTAGTTCAGAAAGGCAGCTGGGTAGAGACAATACTATCTACCTGATAAGTTGAATGTTTAACTCCCTGTTGCAGTCAGGTTAGCATTGCTGGCAGAAATCACCCGACCAAGAGCAGCTTGTGGGATAAAAGGGTTTTTTTTTTTTTTTTTTTTTTTTTTTTTTTGGCTTACAGACTCGAGGGGAAGCTCCATGATAGCAGGGGAAACGATGACATGAGCAGAGAGTGGACATCACCCCCTGGCCAACATAAGGTAGACAATAGCAGCAGGAGAGTGTGCCAAACACTCTCTGCAATGGGACACTGGCTATAACACCAATGAGCCTGTCCCCAACAATACACTGCCTCCAGGAGGCATTAATTCCCAAATCTCCATCAGCTGGGATCCTAGTATTCAGGATACCTAAGTTTATGGGGGACACCTGAATCAAACCATCACACCCCCTTTGGGTTGGATCTCCCTCTCCTTCGTTTTTGTAGCATGACTACTCAACATCCACCATTTTTCTTCTACTCAAGTCTATTCTGGCTATTTAGCACGGCTTCCTGCTGGAAATCTGGCATTCAGTGACTCGCTCTAGGAGAGAAAAGGAGCAAAGGAATCAGAATCCTCAGGGTCCATGTTTATAGTTGATAAGCTTCTCTGAATCAGGCAAGGTAAATTAGTTCCTATCCAAGAGGAACAGAGGCAGCTACGTGGGAAAGATTAAAATGTGCCTTTGCTGAGCACAGGCGCCAGTTTCCTACTTACAAACAGGCTTTTTCCCCCATTGCTTCCCATCTGTAGTGGCGCAGCACCATTTGGATGACATGCATTTAATGTGGGAAACAGTGCCTCTTACACATACATAAGTTTGCAATGCCCTCCCATCTTGGGGAAGCATCAAGAGGAACTTGTACCCAAAGGGCAAATATCATCATTTTGACAAAGCAGGAGCATGGAAGAGCAATGTAACAAATAATAAATAAACAGAATTTACCCTTTAAACTATTTTTAAAGAAACTGTGTGCAATAAGGCATTGCCTGTTATAGGATCTGACATTTAAAATCCCTATGAACCATCTTTATCAAGGAAAAAAAAAGAAAGAAAGAATTGTGCAGATGAAGAGCTAAATGTGGCCCCTTCTTGAAAATAAATGAAAAATTCAAAGCAGAAACTGAAATAAGGGGGAGTAGAAGTGTCCTTATGGTCAGTTTAAAGCAACTTATACTGAATTTCTTTCCTCCTCCTTCAAATTTGCTCATTGTTGCAGAGCGAATAACAGATTCTTGCTTACCCTTCAGAAAAACAACTCAGTCACTTCCGGAAAACAGCATCTTTTGAAAATCTCTCTTAGTTATTTTCCTAGACAGACCCATAGCTTTTCAAAACACTGTTCAAATATGGTGCCAGCCACCCTATATTGGTTTGGTGGGACTAATACAGGCTTGTCTCTGAAGCTTAACAGCTATGACAGTCCCCCAGTGGCCAGAGAGAGATTTAACACTTATAGAAAGATTGGTTTGGGTTTTTAAAATTTACCCAATGCCGAAGACAAGGTCTAAAAATAGCAAAATAACAATAGAACATGGAGGTAATATGAAAAGGATTTCTGCTCCTAATTCTTTCCACAGCTTTCTGACAGGGAGAAAGTTGTGTTTATTTGTTGGAAGAATAATCACTTTGGGAGAGATATCAAAATGATCATAGCTGGGCTGGAGAGATGCTTAGCAGTTAAGGCATTTGTCTGCAAAGCCAAAGGACTTTGGTTCGATTCCCCAGGACCCATGTAAGCCAGATGCATAGCATAATTGGGCACACGCATTTGGAGTTCGTTTGCAGTGGCTGGAGGCCCTAGCATGCCCATTCTCTCTCTCTCTCTCCCTCTCTCTGCCTCTTTCTTTCTCTCTCTCTCTCAAATTAATAAATAAAAATGAATAAATAAACTTTAAAAAATGATAGCTATTATAAAGGTAGCATATTGTGTCAAGCAGAACTATATACTGAATTTCAATTTTACCACTTACTATCTGGAAAGTTTCTAAACTATGCTACTCAGTTTCTCCATCTGTAGGATGAAGATAATTATCATGACAATTACAAAAGTAAAACATGCAATGAGTTTAGAATGGTACCTGATTTATAATACATTCCAGGTGATATAACTGTGCTAAAGAAATACTGGGATCCAGAAAGCAGTGTGTAGTACATCTCAATTAGTGCCAGTGAGCCCTGAAGGCAGGAGGGGAGATGCCTGTAGGATTTACAAAAACTGGAAGTTCCAGAGACACACCTCATCTTATAGTTAGAATCATCATTAGGCAATACCTTTAACATGGATACAAAGGATAATCAAACACTGTAGGGCATTCTTGGGGATGAATATAAATCCTCCTAAACTGACTTCTTCTCACCTTTCTTTGAAGCATGTCTTCACTCTTGTTCTGTGCTCCTGTAGGGCTTTGGCTGTACGTGCACTGCTTATGGGCTGGTAAAGACTGACTACACTGTGGGCAATGCTTTGGGTGTACCTGCAACACACTGTTGGCTGCACAGGGAAGGCCCTCTGCTCAGTATTAGGACAATGATTCATACAAACATTAACCAGCCATTCCATAGTAATACCCACTTAGGAAGTAAGTGGCAGGATCACTGAGGCAAGATAACGAAGATCTGTGAGCATATGTCTAATATAACTTTACCAAAACTAGTCCAGACTTTCAAGTTTTCCTATGTGGACCATTTGAATATAAATGAGAAGGAACACTTTGCCTTTTACCCCTTACTAGCCCAGGCTGGAGTTTGTTCGGAACTTCAGGAACACCTTTCAGAAAATTGACGAGGGTTTAAGACTAAGCCTTTGGGTCTTTTCCTTCTCTCTGTTTCTGTGGCAAATGCCAGCTGGCCAAGAGAAAATAAATTCATCCATTTTACCAACTGGAAAGATCAGAGATCATAGACTCCTTACCTCTGCCTACAAATGTGTTTCCGGCTTTCTACCAAAGAATGAAACTGTTTGTAAAGTGTGTGTGTGTGTGTGTGTGTGTGTGTGTGTGTGTGTGTGTTCATATGCATATGGGCACATGTTTGTATGTTTGTGTAGGTGTGAATGTACATGTGTGTGTGTATGTGGAGACCAAAAGTCAACATAAGGGCTCTTCCTTCTCGTTCTCCACATTTTTTATGAAACAGTCTGACACTGAACTTGAAATTCACCAATTCTACTAGATTATCTAGTAACTGAACCCCAGCGATCCTATTACTCACAGTGGGATTGCCATGCACTACCATGCCTGGATTTTACCTGGGTTGCTGGAGATCCAAATTCAACTCCTCGTGCTTGCACCACGAAGACTTTATTCAATAATACATCTCCCCAGCTCCTCTTTGTGTTTTTAATGACTTCAAAAGATTATTTCATAAACCCTCTCTGTAGCTCATTCCAGTATTTTATTATTTCCTCTTTCTGGTCATCATTGACTCAAGCACATTCACATACATTAACCTACATGGTCCTGGGTAGCAAGGATGATTTTAAAACCGAGGAAGTAAAAACCCAAGAAGAGTGCTTCACATCATATGTCATTTGATCTTCAGAATTACTGCCATGTGGGTAGAGCAACATGGAGCTTATATTTAGGAAAATCACATCTATGGAAACAAAATGATCCAATGTAGCACCTGGTGTGTGGTACAAGGCAGGAATCTGGTTTGATGTTCTCTTTTCATAGATTCCAACAATATACTTCAATGTCCCAAATCCTTCAGGAAATGTCTTCCAAATTCTTTGTTAGGACAGAGAACTACCCTGATTGTTCCATTAACACAGTGGCAAAAAGTTTTTTCACCGACATATGGGGAATGAAACATAAAGTCATCTGAAGACATTATGTGGGGAACTGACATGGTAAAATAAGAGAACAGGATTCTCATGGGCACTCTTTCCAAGAAAAAGAAAGCACAATTTGACTCTCCTGGCGATCTGATGGAATGGATCTTTTTTTTTCCCTAACCACTTTGACCTTCCTCTTGCATCCTCCACAACAATATAATAGCATAATGGGGGAATAAGAGCTTAAGAAAATACCTATGACCTGAAATCCATCGTAGTGGCCTCATCCACTATGCTCTCTTCTTAGCTACTGTCTATGCTGAAATCTTTCTCCATTGCCACTGCCTCACAATAAAAGTGGAGCATGTCCTTTGAAAACTACCACCAAAGAGGAAACAGTGTTCACTTGACAGAAGGAGAACAGGACACTTCATGCTTGGCATACTGCTACCATTGGCATCTAATCCAGAAGCTGCTGCATTCTGCAGGGGTGGCAACTATGTTGTCCCTCAGGAGATCATAGTGGAAGATACAGCTATATTTATGTATAGGCTTTTTAATAGAAATGCCTGTCACCCCTGGTAAGCTCACAGGAGGTGACAGAAATGGCACAGCTAGAAAAAGGCAAGCCAAGTCTTCAGTGCCTTCTGGCAGCTAAATCCATAATATCAAACAGGGAGGTCTGGATCTCTTTCCTTAGCCCTAAAAATGTCATTATACAGGAATATATCCCAAGAATTACTGAGTAGACCAGTTTTGTCTTTAGTGTCCTTTCCCAAATCGTGGTAAATTGAATGGCTGAAGCCTAAATCTACTACTGTGTTAGCTCTGCTACCAGACTGAACAAATATCCCTTAGCGAAACAGCAAACAATCAGTTGACAAATAAACTTCAGGCTGAACAGAAGTGTCAATATAAACAATCTACAAATGCTTGGAGGACTTCCAATAATACATGCATGCAAACATCATTGAATCATGAGGACACTTATAACAACCTCAGCCACACAGGCAGATACAGAAGTATTTCAATACTGGAGAAAGAGCAAAGGTGGAGGAAAGGATGGACATTAGAGAGCAAGAGACATATTTGCCTTTTCCCTTCTTTCTCCTTTCCCTTCCACCCTTTTGCCCTCTCCCCAACTTACCCTCCTTTCTGCTTTCATCAACATGATTCCTTTTGTACCTTCCCCCTTCTCATCAGCTCTTGTTCCCCCCTCATGGTCTCTTATCTCAAATAATAACCCATACTCAGTCTCACATCCCCTTATTTACATACATACAAACATCAAAAGTTAGGATCCACATATGAGTGAAAACATGTGATATTTGTCTTTCTGGGCTTGGGTTACCTCACTGAACATAATTCACTCTTCCTGAAAAGTCCATCAATCTTCCTGAAAATTTCATAACTTCATTTTTCTTTACAGGTAAGCAAAACTCCACTGTGTATATGTACCATGTCTTTACTATCCACTCATCAGTTGATGGATGTTTAGGTTGATTCCACTTCCTAGCTATTGTGAATAAAGCAGCAGTGAACATGGATGTGCAAGTAACTCTGTGTTAAGAGAACTCCTACTAAACCAGATATCTAGAGACAAAGAGGCTCCCAAGATCTCATCACTGAAGTAGACCTAAAACGAATGCAGCATGGCTCAGGGAAATTCACGGAAGAGGGGGTGAAAAGATTGTTAGAGCCACAAGTTAGGTCATTATACAGAGACATTGCCTCTTCCACATAAGTGGTGGCTGCCCCCACAATGCACAACCCACATTCCCTAACGAGGAGGGTCCCTTTGGAGGGGTAGGACAGGGAGGAGGCTATCAATGGCACCAACATGAATATATTCACATAATGTGTATAACTAATAAAAACAAATAAATATATTTTTTAAAAAGATATAGAGTCTCCTGGGTATATGCCCAGGAGTAGTGGGCCTGGGTCATATAGTAGTTTAATATTTAGTTTTTTTTTTTATTTTCTCGGAAACCTCCACACTTATTTTCCATGGTGGCTGTACCATTTAATAGTCCTAGCAACAGTGAATAAGAGTTCCCCTCTCCCCAAAACATTGCCAGCATTTATTGTCATCAGTTGTCTTGATGATTGCCATTCTGAAATCTCAAACTAGTTTGAATTTGCATTTCTCTGATGCTAACACTTAAACTTGATGATCACATAATCCTGAAAGACATTAAATATGCTGAGACTCTGGTTTGGGCTCACTATGCTCTTCCTAGACTTAACTATTTTGAGACCTGGACTAGACCTTAATGGAGGTGATTAGTCTTGACTTTAGCTACCAGGCCAAAAGTAAGTTTAGGCCATGATTTAAGACTTACCTAGGCTTAGACTACCATTAACTTATTCTGAAGCACTCACTAGGGTTGAAATTATCCCTAACAAGACATAAACTAAGCTTAGATAATTTCAGGCCTTATATGGTCTCTGAATAATCCTTAACTAGGCCTAGACTCATCCCAGAACTTAAGTTATATTTAATATATCGTACTAAGCTCTGACCTTAGCTTTCATAGAACATAAACTAGACATAATCCCTGATGCTGCTTAAGTAGTGTCTAACCCTAAAATAGGTCATGTCTTTTGTCAGTATTTTACTAAACCTTGGATAGAACTTAACTAGGTTCTAACTAAATATAAACTAGGCTTAGGCTATGACTGTGCATTAATTGAATTCTTCAGCAATTTCCTATTGGTGTGTACCACCACAACTGACCATAAGCTGAACTCTAACTAGATGTCAATAAAACTTAGACAGTGGCTATGCCTGAAGGATATTTCAACAAGATCTATAAGTGGGATTAGTCTCTTACTAGGTCTTGACTGGTCTGACTGGGTCTTTTAGAGGCTTTGGCCCTGGATACAACTGTGTTCTGACAAGATCTAAACTAGATTTGATACTTTGCCAAGCTCTAAGTGGGTATTGACTAAAAGTTAAACTAGGATGTGACCTGCTAGACCTTAATAATCATTAATTGTACATGAACTGTGCTCACGTCCTGGATAAGCCTTAGGCAACCTTTGGCTAGGGTTCAGCTATGTTTAGGATAACTGTGCTACCTATAGGACATACCTAGCTTAAGCCCTTTCATTGTGGCTTAACTAGGGTTTGGCCAGACCTAAACTAGCCTCAGACATTGTTAATACGTTAACTGTTCTCTGATGCTTAACTAAAGTGAGACCCAACAGAGACCTCAACTGGGCTTATTTATCTCTCTCTCTCTCTCTCTCTCTCTCTCTCTCTCTCTCTCTGTCTCTGTGTCTGTGTGTGTGTGTGTGTGTGTGTGTGTGTGTGTGTGTGTATGTGTGTGTTGTGTGCATGCTGGGGTATATGCATGTTCATAAGGGTGTGGGCATACATGTGTGTGCAGCTGTATATGCCTATGTATGCATGTGTGTGGAAGCCAGAGGACAATCTTACATGTCAGCCTCATGTGTGCTACCCACCTCTTTTTGAAACAGGTTCTCTCATTGTCCTCAAGCTCATCAATTAGGCTATACTAGCTTCCCAGGGAACTCCAGGTATCTGCCTATCTCTGCCTCTCCAGCACTGGGATTAGAGGCACATAACATCCCACCCAGCATTTTATGTAGGTACTACATTGGAGATTGAACTCAGGTCCTCATGCTTTTTTTAAAGAATTTATTTTTATTTATTTATTAGAGAGAGACAGTGAGAATGGGTACACCAAGGCCTCTAACCACTGCAGATGAACTCCAGACGTATGCACCACCATGTGCATCTGGCTAACGTAGGACCTGGAGAATCGAACTGGGGTCCTTAGGCTTCACAGGCATACGCCTTAACCGCTAAGCCATCTCTCCAACCCCCTCATGCTTTTAAGGAAAGTACTTTGTAGACTGAACTGTATTTTCAAACCCATCATTTATTTCTTAATGAGGCTTAGTCCCTAGATGTGTCTTAACTAAGCTCTTAAGAGAACTAAACTGTACTTATAGACTCACAAGGCTTTAACTAAGCTCTTAGGAGTAGTAAACTATATTTATGACCTTGTAAGGCTTTAATTACACTATAAATAGCACTTAAATATGCTCACACCCTGGAAAGGGCTTACCCTGGTACCTGATAAGACCTGAGCTAGGCTTACATTATCATAAGGATTTAAGTGTGTTTTAACTAAATGTGAGCTTCCTGGAATCTAGCAGAATCTAAATTAGTATTAAACCCTTAGTATGCCTGATGTGGCCTCTAACGAGATCTAAATAAGACTTATATACTATATAGGCCTTCAATCTGCTCTAGCCATCACTTAGCTAAGCTGAGTCCCTGCCTAGACCAAAACTCTGAACTCTGAAGATTAAGCTCAGGCTAAATCTTAACTAAGAGATTTTTTTCCTGCATAGAGCTTAAATGGGCTATGTCTAAACCTAAGTCAGGCTTAGACTCTGACCAGGGTTCAACTAGGATCTATAGACCTAAATTAAGCTTAGATACTTACCACACCCTCTTTGTGCACTGATTAATACTTGACTTGGAAAAAAGGTACAATGGCTTAGTGGTTAAGACGCTTGCCTGCGAAGCCTAAGGACCCAGGTTGAATTCCTCAGTACCCCCATAAGCCAGATGTACAAGGTGCATGCATTTGGAGTTCATTTGCAGTGGGTGGAGGCTCTGATGTGCCCATTGTCTCCCCCTCATCAACCTTTGTCTCTCTCTATCTCTCTCAAAAAAATAAATTCTTGACTTGGTTGAGGCCCTGCCTGGACCTCAACTAGATTTTATTACATATTAGATAGTCCACAACCTTGGATGACTCCTCACTAAACAGTGTTTATGCCATTGTCAGAACTTAAAGTACGCTATGGCTAAGACGTACTTAGGCCTACTCTGGTTGGACTATAACCAAGCTTAGCTCCCAGCTAGAACAAAAGTAGGCACTGACTAATCCTAAAATAGTCTTAGAGACTCTGATTAGGGTTTAATCAGGCATGATCTAACAGCTAGGATTAGGTACTCCCTACGACTTGTCTGAACTCTGAACAGTTCTTAGCCTAACTATGTAGCTTTTAACTGGACTGTACCCAGGCCTTTGCTATATTTTAATAACAATGCTAAGTCTCAAAATTGGGCTAAATATCCCCTAACTAGGCTCTAAATATGTTTAGTACCTAACTATGTTTTAACTGGGCGGACTGGAATTTATCTGGGTTAACCAGGCCATATGAGTCTTAAGAAATGTCTTAAGTCCTAATTAAACTCTGGGTTTTAGATACTTTTAGATACTGGCCAGGGTTAAAGTAAGCTCCAGCTAAACCTAAGTTAGGCTTAGGTAATCTGAACTAGAAATAGGCTGAGATTAATAATTAACTAGGGCCTGCCTAAAATTTAAATTTAGCTTATGGCTAAATATTAACTAAGTTCTGACTATACCAAAACTAGGCATAGGACTTAGCTAATATTTAAACCCAAAGTAGACTTAGTACTTGACTACAGGCTGTTTGTGTGTGTGTGTGTGTGTGTGTGTGTGTGTGTAATGTAATCTGGGGTGTGGGGGATGCATTTGTACGTACCCTTATAGGCCCCTAGGCACTCACCTGCAGCACCCCCCCCACCAGTAGTCTGTGGTGGCTAAAGTAAAATATATAGGTGTTCATCGCTCTCCTGCCAAACCTTGTTTGAGCCAGAGTCTCTTTGAGACTCTTCAAGAGCCTAGGTCATTCCCTGGTCTCTGCTCCTCTTTGTGGGGCTGGGGTTACAGGCTTGTGCAACCATATCCAGCTGTTTATGTGGGTTTGGAGTTCTGAACTCAGGTACTTTCAGGCCCTCTTAGATCCTCATGCTTTCCCATGAAGTACACTTAACCGCTGAGCAATCTCTTCAACCCACTTGACTATAGTTTAACTGGGCTCTAATTAGTCCTAAACCAGACTTAGGCCCTGACTAAAGTTTAACCCTGTTTAGGTGTTGGAGCTTATCAAAACTTGGACACTGGCTAAGGCCTTAACTAAGCTGTGAATAACATATAACCAGGTTCAGGCCCCACCTTATTTCTAGACTTAATTACATATTAACTAGGTATTGGTCCTGGCTAGGTCTGAACTAATCCTTGACAGCAACTAAGCTATGGTTATGACATATCTATACCATAACTAGATCTTACCTAGAATTAGGCCCAAAAAAGAGCTTAAGTAAATTCTGAATGAAAGAGGATTAGGCTTAGAAACTAGCTAGGGTACAGCTGGGATCTGACTAACCTGAACTAGGCACAGGCCCTGATTAGTACTTAGCAGGAGCCTAATTAACATTTAATCATGATTAGATCCTGGCTACTGCTTAATTTCCCTCAAACAATCTAAACTAGGTTTCAAACTAGACCAAACCCAGCTTATACTAGGCCTAGGGCTAAACTGGGCTCAAAGTGGAACCAAACTACATCTAGTTTATAGCTTGCTTGACTAGACCTACACTAGTCTTGGTCCTTGGCTGGAGCTTAGTTCTGTTATGACTAACATAAAACAGTGCTTAGGTACTGGTTAGGTCTTAACTGGCCTCTCACTGGCTAACACTTTATTGGTCTCTAAACCTAAACAAGGCTTAATCCTTTTTTTTTAAAGAATTAACTGGGCTGTGACTAGTCCTAAGCTAGGTTTAAGCATTGACTAGCATTTGTCTGAGCCATGAATACTATCTAACTAGGTTTACAAACCAGTTAGGGCTTAACTAGGCTCTGACTATACAAAAACTAGACTTGGGACTTGGATATGTTTTAAGCATTTTCTGATTAGAATTGGAGAGAAGAGCTTAGTGGTTAAGGCACTTGCCTGTGAAGCCTAAGGACCCAGGTTTGATTCCCCAGGACCCATATAAAGCCAGATGCACAAAGTGGCACATGCAACTAGAAGCTGTTTGCAGTGGCTAGAGGCCCTGGCATGTTCATTCATTCTCTCTCTGTCTCTCTCCCTGCCTCTTTCTTTCAAATAAATAAATTTTTTTAAAAAATTAAAAACCCTCAAAAATGAATATCATGAATAGGTGTTAACCAAGCTAGATGGTTCTTTGGCATATATACATAGGCCTAGGTTACATCTTAATAATTCTAACAAGCCTTCACTTTGCTAAGGATTTGACTAGACCTGAATATGCTCTGGCTAGTTTGTAAGTATGTTTAGGCCGTTTCACTGGATTGTAACTTGGCCTTAAACAGGCTTTGGTCATGAATGGGCCTCAACTAGGATCTAGCAAGATTTAAACTAGGCTGTAAAATCCTAAATATGACTTAATTGGGCCCTTACTGACATAACTAACCAGAATGATGCTTGTAATAAATCTTAACTATGCCTAATAATATTTAAAGACTTAGGCCCTGGCTATGTGTTAACTCTGATCTAAGTAAGTCCAAACTATTTACAACATTGGAAGAACAAAATCACCTACAACTAGAAGTTAATTTGGGGTGCCCTTCTCTAGGACTCTGATTAATACTTAAGCAAACCCAGACTATACCTAGAATTAACCAGACCTCATTATTCATTAATAAAATATTAACAAAGCTCTTTCTAACCCTTAATTAGTCTTAGATTCTGACTAGAACATAATTGGGCTAAGATTAACCAGTGTAGGTTCAGGCCCTGGCTAGGAATTACCTGAGTTCTAACTAGACCAAACCTATGGTCAAACTCTGGCTAAGATTAACTAAGATCTATAGTAGGTTTAAGTAATAGCTAGGCATTAGGCATTAAATGGACTCTATTTTTTTCACCAGAAATATGCTCCCTCAGCTTTTTATATTCATTCTTGTAATATATATATATATATATATATATATATATATATATATATATATATAAAATCACACATATTTGTTACATTTTGATCATACACATACCACATTACTTTCCTTTAACCCCATCCCAGTCCAACTGAAGTCCTTCTCCTTTCTACTACTTACCAGTGGCTATACCAGAAAAGAAGTAAGCTCTAGGGATGGAGAGATGGCTTAGCAGTTAAGTGCTTGCCTATGAAGCCTAAGGACGCCAGTTTAAGGCTCCATTCCCCAGTACTCATGTAAGCCAGATGTACAAAGTGGCGCATGCATGCATCAAGAGTTCGTTTGCAGTGGCTGGAGGCCCTGGTGTACCCATTCTCTCCCTCTCTCTCTCTCTCTCTCTCTCTCTCTCTCTCTCTCTCCCTTCCTCTTTCTCTCTCTGTTTCTATCAAATAAATAAATTAAAATTAAAAAAAAATAATAAAAGAAGTAAGTTCTAACTCTTAACTAGGCTGAGATCCTGCCTAGATCATGTTTAGAATTCATTAACTGACCTCCGTCTAGGTATAAACTATGCTAATGACCTTATGAGGATTTAACTATACCATGACTACACCTTAACTATATACTTAGACCACTTTGAAGGCTTAGTTGGGCTTCAGTAGACAGATCTGGATTAAGCTTAGGCTCTGATTAGTGCTCAACTAGGTTCTAACAACCTAAACTAAATTATATACTTACTAGGACTAAACTAGTTTCTTACTATTACTTAATTGGGCATAGTCACTGGTTAGGTCTTACCTGGGTGCTAAATAGACCTACACCAGGTTTAGGCCCTAGAGGTTGCTTAACTGTTTCTTTTTTTTTTTAGGTTCTGTTTTTCTTTTATTGGCAGCTTCCATACTTACAGACAATAAACCATGATAATTCCCTCTCCTCCCCCACTTTCCCCTTCACAAATCCACACTCTATCATATCCCTTCCCTCTCTCCATTAGTCTCTCTTTTTTTTCCTATTATGAGGGTCTTGCAAAAGTATTGTTAGGCACTACAAGGTTATGGATATTGAGGCCAATTTCTGTCTGGATAATTGCATTGTAAGCAGTCCTTCCCTTCTTTTGGCTCTAACATTTTTTCTGCCACCTCTTCCACAATCAATCCTGAGCCTTGGAAGGTGTGAGAGAGATTTTTCAGTGTTGAACACCCCTCTGTCACATCTTCTCATCACTATGGTACCTTTTGGGTCATCCCAGTGGTCGCCACCATCTGAAAAGAGAAGCTTCTCTAACCAAAAGTGAGAGTAGCATTAATATATGGATATGAACTTAACTGGGTTTTTATTAGACTTTTATTTAAAACAGTTCTATCCTGGTGTGTCCAACATTTTGACATTGCAAAATGACATCTCTAGACACAATCAAGTTTTAAATGCACATACACACATAAACACAAACACAAATCTTTTGTTTTCACTACATTTACAATTTTGTCTTGGATACCTGTTATGAACTAGTTAATGCTTTAAGAAGTTTCTGAAGATATTCTGACCAAACTAACTTACTTAAAGCCAGGCCTTACATACATCTTGACAATGATAGGCCTTCTGTGGGACAGCACTCTCTGGGCTTCACTACTCTGCCTAAGCCTTAATTAGCATAAAGAATTTTATGTGTGCCTTAGGCTCTGGCTAAGTCTTAACTAAGCTCTAACTAGATACAATTCAAATTGGGAACTGTCTTAATGAGCTTTACCTCAATGGAAATAAAACTTAGGTAGTATGAAATTATTATGTGGCTGTGGACCTGCCTATATTTTAACTAAGCCTGGACTAAGACTAAACCATGTTTATGAACTTGCTGAGAATTAACTATAATAACACCTAAGTCTTGCTAGGATTTACCTAGACATTATCTAGCAATTCTAGCACTTAATTAGGCTTAGGTAATGGATGAAGCTTAAGTGAGCTCTGAATATCCCTAATCTAAGCATAGGCAACAGTTAATATTTAATTCAGCTTTAATAAAACCTCAATTACATTTAGGCCAGAGTTTAAGTCCTGAATAGGTATTAAATGGACTCTAATATTTAACTAGGCTTAACAATTAGTTGGGGTATAATTGAACTCTAATGTATCTTAAACTAGTCTTGGGCTCTCAGAGTAGTACTAAAATAGGTTCTATCTAGAAGAAAGCTAAGACTAGGATCATTTGTTAGAGTTTAACTAGGCTCTGACTAGATTAGGACCTTACTAGAGTAAGGTTTCTAATAATAACAAAACTAGCTTAAACTTTTAGTAGTCCTTAAGTGTATTTTAACTAGGTTGAGACTCTATCTAGCCCCAAACTATATTTAATTATAAATAAAATAGACTTAGGCCTTTGGTAGATCTTAAACTCTGAGTAGATAATCACCAGATAGGACTTCCCTGGCATTGCTACTGAGTAGATCTAAACTAATCTTAGACCATTGCTAGGACTTAACTGAGCTCTCAATGTTTTAACTTGGCTTATCAACAGGCTAAATGAACTCTGACTAGACCTAAATAAGGCCAAAACTCTGAAGATAATCTTTTTTTATTTTTATTTATTTATTTTTAGTAATGGTACTGGAAGTGGGGAGGGAACCACACACAAACCCAGGGTTTTTTGTATGCTGGAAAAACACTCTACCACATCCCCAACACTTGCCCTTTTTTTGAGACAGGCTGGCCACAAGCTCAGAGCAGTCCTCCTGCCTCATATTCCTGATTGTTAGGATTATAAAGGCATTCCACTAACCCTAGCTATAGAGTTTTTTTTAAAGTAGACAAACATGTTCACTACAAATTGACAATACTCATTTTTTTAATTATGCTGAGCATCTGGCTTTACTTACCTATGTTCTTTATAGATCTTAACAGTATGTTAAGCCTTAACTAGGTGACTAAACTTTAACTGTGACAGCTCGGCTTTAGGAAAGGCTAGGCTTTGTCCACATCTTAAGTGGACATTTATTAGGTTTACATGTGAGTTCTTTCATTAATTCAAAAGTGGAAAGGCCTTTTCTAACTTGCAGTTACTATTTATTAAGAATATTTCAGTTATATACTTCTTCTAGCCCTCAACTCCCTTCATTTGTATCTGCCCTTACTTCAATGAATCCACAGCTTTCAGCTGTTCACTGAGTCATAGAAAGGATAAATATGAACCCCGTCTTACCAACCTGCTGCAGGAAACTGCTTCTAAATTCATTGTACCCAGCAGTGTTTGTAGAGTAGTACAGGAAGCAGTAACCAAAGTAACATCCCTCAAGAAACCAAGGGATACTTTGTGATGTAACACTCAACCCCCAAGTTCCATCCAGTCACATGATCTGTGACTCTTCCAAAGCCCCTAGACTTTGTAACAAATTTGTAATAGATATGGAAAGAAATGTTTCCATATAGCCAAGATTTAGCTATCACTCCTTCTTAATATATTTTTATTAGTTATGTATATACTATATATACAGCCACGATGGTACCATCATTAGCCTTCTCCCCTTCCTCCCCCTTGCCCATGGTGTGCAATTAACAGCTAAGAAGAGAAATAGCTCTTAAGACTAAATTTAAAGGGTTTTGTATATGTTTCAAAAGGCTGATGCCTAAGGACCTGTTAGCATATCAATCCTTAGTGGGGATTAAATAGCTTGATATGCACCTTCTTGGCCTATTATAGGACGTTGATGACACAGGATCAAAATGATAAAATCTAGACCAGAGCATGAGAAATCACCCATGTCTAATGGTTTCATGAATTCTTAGTGATAAAGATTGGTAATTTGTTCCAAATCCCTATTATAGTATTTTGTTTATATACATTTACTTTATAGTAAAACACATTTTTCTTTAATTTATCTCAATTGCTGACCAGTTTATTGAATTTTACCATAAAGCAGTAGAAAGATTCACAGAACAATTTATGAAGTCTAAACAATGTGATATAACAGGATAAGAGATCATAATTTCCCCTTATCTTAATCTCAATGTAGCTCAACTCACATCCATTCATTACCTGTGACCACAACAAAGAAACACTTTTCAGAAACCACAAGCCCCCATTAAGATGACACATAAAAGATTCAGGGATAGCCGGACATGTTGGCGCACACCTTTAATCCCAGCACTCAGGAGGCAGAGGCAGGAAGATTGCCATGAATTCGAGGCCTCCCTGAGAATACAGAGTGAATTGCAGGTCAGCCTGGGCTAGAGTGAGACCCTACCTCGAAAAAACAAAACAAAACAAAACAAAACAGACTCAGGGATACTATTCAGAAGGTTTTTTTTTTTTGTCTTTTTCCTTTTTTTATGTGTTTATATTTCCCTCTCTGCCCTCACCTTTCTTTCCCTTTCTCACTCTATCCTTCCCTCCCACCCTCTCTCTCTGTAATGTTCACATTTCAGTTTGAACTAGAAGAATAAGATCCAAGGACTCTGGGTTCTCTGCTTTGCTCGATAAATGAGCTGTCCCTACCTCCATTTTAAACACTTCCACCTTGTCTGGCTTCTCCATCTTCTGACCAGGGGCTTACTACTGGTATTGATCTAATACTTTAAAGAGGCTTTTAAAAAGATCATTGTTAATGTATTTGCTCTTTGTGAAGAAATTCATAAACACTTCCCTTACTGCTATAGCTTTGCTTTGATATTTCAAATCATTAGAGAAGTACAATAACATCATTTCAGTGTTTGGTGTTCAATACAAGTTCAGTGTACTTCACTCACTATAAAGAGAAACAAACAAACAAACAAACAAAAAGAATGAGCTCAAGGGTCCTAGAACTGAATGCAAGCAATTAAGAAAGTTAGACATGTCTTTGCAGGGATAGGGCCTGGGAATAGAGTAGTGATGTTTCTCACTTGAAGATGGCTTTGGATAGCCCCTGCTAACCAAAGGAGATAAATAGACAAGGTCTCAATCATCTGGATCACCCAAAACAGTGGGACATTTGGCAATATCTGAACAGACTTTTCATTGTTACAGTTGAGGCCTGGTGCTGGGAAGGGAGCATAGTCATTTGGTGGCTACAGGTCACACTTCCTACAGTGCTCAGGAAAGTCTCCCAGAACAAAAAAAAAAATTATCCAGGATACTGTGATGGTTGAGAAAATGTGACCTGGAAGCTCATCAATCCCCGGGCTAGAAACTAGCAAATACTGCTTAAAGGTTTTCCTTGTCAGCTCTGGGGAAGGTAGAAGCCACAGTCTTTCTCCTAGTGGGGCTTAAAGTGTGATTTGGAGACCAACAAAGCACACTGAAGCAAACAGAAAATGAAGTACATAGAATATTTATTTATTTCTATGTGGCACCATGGTATTATATAGCATCTGGATACTTTGTTTTTTCAACAGGTTTTGTTTGTTTGTTTGTTTGTTTTGTCAAGGTAAGATCAGCTCTAGCAGACCTGGAATTCACTATGTAGTCTTAGGCTGGCCTGGAACTCACAGCCATCCTCCTACTTCTGCCTCCTGAGTGCTGGGATTACATGTGACACATGGTCTCACATAGCCCAAGCTGTTCTCTAACTCACTGTGTAAACAAGACTAGCTTTAAACTCTGCATCCTTCTGCCCAGCCTCTCAAGTGCTGAGATTAAGGATTGGACACAGCCAGTCATGAGTCCTCAACAATAATGACATTCATTAACCACTGCATTTAAAAAATTCTCTTCCAGGCTGGGGAGATATCTTAGTGGTTAAGGCACTTGCTTGCAAAGCCAAAGGATCCAGGTTCCATTCCCCAGTACCCATATAAAGCCAGACGCACAGGGTGGCACATGAATCTGGAGTTCGTTAATTTGCGCTAGCTGGATGCCCTGGCACACCCATTCTCTCTCATTATCTGATTCTCTCTCTCCCTCTCTCTCTCTTAAATAAATAAATAAAATTTTAAAATGTCTTCCAAGGGGCTGGAAAGGTGGCTTAGTGGTTAATATGCATGCTCACAAGTCTGATGGCTCAGGTTTGAAGCCCCAGTACCCATATAAAGCCAGATGCACAAAGTGGCACATACATATGTAGTTCATTTGCAGTGGCAAGAGGCCCTGGCACACCCATATTCATTCTCTCTCTCTTCTCTCTCTCTCTCTCTCTCTCTCTCTCTCTCTCTCTTTCCATTCTTGTAAATAATAATAAATATTTTTAATTTATTTAATTTATTTATTTATTTATTTGAGACAGAGAAAGGGAGAGAGCAAGAGACAGAGAATGGGTGCACCAGGGCCTCTAGCCACTGCAAATGAACTACAGATGCATGTGCCACCTTGTTTATCAGGCTTACATGGGTACTGGGGAATAGAGCCTCAAACTGGGGTCCTTAGGCTTCACAGGCAAGCGCATAACCACTAAGCCATCTCTCCAGCCCAATAAATATTTTTAAATCTCTTTCTTCTTTATGAGTATGACATTATCATGTTCTGGTTCTTGGTGTGTGTGTGTGCGTGCCCGCAGGATTGAACTCAGGGTTTCTGCAAGGTTAGCATTCTAGCCCTGAGCTATATCCCCAGGCTCTGAATTCCCTTATGATCTCTTGTAGCTCAACCTCTGTTTTCTTTTTAAAGCATTTTTATTAGTGATGAATCTCTTGATTCACAAGAATTTCATATGTTGCTTTTGTTGTTTGCCTTCCCCAGCTGGGCTTCCCAAACACCTGCCTCTCCTGATGGTCTCCTTCCTCTCCAGCAGCCCCTCTTCCATTCTCATATATGTTCATTTTTATTCATTTATTTATCTTTTTAAAATTTTACAAGGGATTTTTTTTGTTGGTTTTTCAAGATTGGGTCTCACTCTAGCACAGGCTGACCTGGAATTAACTATGTAGTCTCATGGTGGCCTCAAACTCACAGTGATCCTCCTACCTCTGCCTCCCAAGTGCTGGGATTAAAGTCGTGTGCCACCACGCCCGGCTAAGGGATTTAAAGTAGTTATAATTCATGTGATATATTCTTCCATATTATCATACCCATGAAAATGAATTCATCTCTATTGATCACAAACTCAAATCTTTCTCCTGGTTGTCTGTGTCATTTAGTAGCAGAGAGATTCCCCTTCTGTTTAAGCCTCAACTTTTCCCTCACTTCTACTTCCTCATATGAATGATTGTTAAATATTTCCCATTCTGTTTCCAAAATATCTCTTTTACCATTTTCTCCTTTCAACCCCCAGTTCATTCACTTGGACAGGTAAAACAAACTCCAAATCAGTCCATCTACCTGCAGCCACCTGGTCACCCAACTCCTATCCTCTTTGCCAATTCATCTGTCATGCTGTAAAGTGTAATCATTCCAAAACACAAACCCACTCATGCATAGGTCATCATCAGCTCATCCATATGGAAGCCATGTAAACTGAACCCCAAGAACAATATGAAGCCAAGTTTCCCAAGTCTTTAAGAATGATTAACTATGCAGAATAGTGCCTAAAAAAATATAATTAGGACTAAGTTAAGTACACCAATTAATAATGTAAGTTAAAGAGGATAGAATAATAACTATACCCTTTGAGAAGCCAAGAATTCTGCTTGTCAGGTAGAGTTCTATGTCTTCTTACTTCTCCAGAGAGGCAGATGATAACCTCAGTGGAGGCAAAGCCTACTGCCAGAGAACTCCAGGGTGGTGCAGACAAGCTATTTATACACCCTTGATATTCATCTAAAATAGAATCAATGGGTTGTTACATTCAGCAAAAACAAAGATAACTTGACAAAAAAAAGAGTTCGTTTACTACCTTAGGCAGCTAGGTCTTAACTCATCTGTGGCCTTACTCCCAAATAACTCCTGTTGCAGGAGCCATAGATTTTCCATCCTAGACTGACAAGAAAGCTGAGAATTAGCTTGAGTGACATTTTTTATCAGTTACAGGAAGTAAATATCCCATTTGAAGAAGGAGAGAGAGGTTTCCAAATGGAGATTATGAAAAATGAATATTGCCATATGAAGGGAGAGAGGGAAAGAGTCCTTCTGCCTCTGAAAAACATACCTATCTTCTATTTCCTCTCAGGCACCAGCAAGGAGTGAGTTGTTTATGAACTTACGCACCTTGAGGTCTTGACCTTCACAGAGGCATGAGAAAAAAAAAAGGCTACTAGAATAGTTGTCACCCTAAGAATCACCTTTTTGATAGTGGGCATTTCCATTATCCTGTAGGTAACATTGTTTTCCAGCCAGGTAATTAAGAGATGAAGCCCCTCCCAGCAGAAGGGTCCTCCATGTAGGGCCATGCCATTTTTTTCTTTCCATATTTTTTGCCAGTTTAGTTTCTGTCACTTAATAGAACATTAAGTCATTTTATTTATTTCACCAAGATCTTCCATTGCAAATTGATTCTCCCTTTATTTTAGGTACCTTCCAGTCAGAAGTGTGTGGGCTCTTGCATGCTTGCGCGCGACACACACACACACACACACAAAACCCTTCATGGCTTTGGTCCTGTGCATCAAACTTGGGGCCTACCATGTGTATGTCATACCATTGAACTACCCTATCCCCCTTCTTGATTTAATAGAAGTAATATTCTCCTCTCTAAATAAAAAAGATATAAAACATGGTCTCTGCCCTAAAGAAATTTAGAGTCTCATTAGGGAAAGCAACCAAGCACAGCTAGGAACAATGATGTTATGTGTGTTATTTTTTCTTTATTTGCTACAGGGACTTGGAGAATGAAGACATTAGCAATACATTAGACTCTTTAGGAAAGCTAAAGATTTGAAAAATTAAATCAGAGTCTATTCCAGTCTGATACAAGGACAGAGAATTTGTTTTGTTTTGTTTTGTTTTCCAGGTATGGTCTCACTCTAGCCCAAGCTGATGTGAAACTCACTCTTTAGCTCCAAGCTGGCCTCAAACTCACAGTGATTCTCCTACCTTTGTTTCCTAAAGGCTGGGACTAAAGATGTGTGCCACCATACCTGGAAAGGACAGGGATTTTAAATATTTTTAAAAGAGGGCTAGAGAGATGACTTAGTAGTTAAGGTGCTTGCCTGTGAAAACTAAGGACCCATGTTCGACTCTCCAGGTCCCATGTAAGCTAGATGCACAAGGTGATGCAAATGCACAAGGGCACACATGTGCACAAGGTGATGCACATGTCTGGCATTCAATTGCAGTGGCTGGAGGCCCTACTGTGCCAACTCTCTCCCTCCTTCTCTCTCTCTCTCTCTCTCTCTCTCTCTCTCTCTCTCTCTCTCTCACTCATTCTGTCATAAAAATTACAAAAAAAGAGAGCAAAATGGACTGGAAAGATTGCTCAATGGTTAAGGTGCTTGCCTGTGAAGCCTAAGGACCCAGGTTTGATTGCCCAGTACCCATGTAAGCCATATGCATATGGTGGTGTATGCATCTGAAGTTAGTATGCAGTACCTAGAGGCCCTCATGCACCCATTCTCTATCTGTCTCCCTCTCTCAAATAAATTAAAAAAATATTAGGCTGCATGTCTTTATTCCCATCACTTGGGAGGCAGAGATAGGAGGATCACCATGAGTTTGAGACCACCCTGAGACTACATAGTGAATTCCAGGTCAGCCTGGGCTAAGGCAAAACCCTACCTCACAAAACAAATGAAAAAATACCAAAAAAGAGAGAAAGAAATCATGAACCAGGGATTAGGATTCTCTTTCTATCCTCTTCCACACATCTCACTTTGGTCATATGATATAGGTTAGGGTTAAAGTATTCAACAGTTTATCCAAAGTGAGACCCCTGCTGCCAGTCTGCTTCCAGCCTAAACCACCTGCTCATCAGTCTGCCCTTCAGTCTCCCACCTCTACGCACAACTCAAAACTGCAGTCTTTTCTTTTTCTTTTTTTTATTTTTTTTTATTTTTTTTTTATTTTTAATATTTATTGACAACTGCTCTTACATACCAAAGTCTGTATTTTTTCCCTTCCCCCTTCCCAGTCTCCACCTCTCCATTAGTCTTTTTTTAATATGATGTCATCCTCTTTTACTTCTACTATGAGGGTCGCAAAACTGCAGTCTTTTCATCAGGATAAAGGCCAATTTCTGTCCTAGAAAAGGGAGTAAGAATAAGAAAATGAAAAGTGGAAATTGCTGGTATTCAAGTGCACATCCACTGTGTTCCAGCACAGAGCAATTACATTCTATCTGCATTAAGTGTGCCATTGTATATACACAAATAGGGCATGCTTTATACCCTAAGGCTTTAACCACCATGTTAAAAAAATGACTCAAAATGCAGTCTTTTCATCAGTAGTCCTAGAAAAGGCAGTAAGAATAAGAAAATGAAAAGTGGAAATTGCTGGTATTTATCCACTGTGTTCCAGCACAGAGCATCTCATTTAATTTAAACCATGTTATAACAATGCCAAGAGATACAGTATTAGCAGTCCCATTTTACAAATGAGGAAACTGAGGCACAAAGATATAAAAGGATTTGTCCAAGAAAATACTAATTAAGTGACAAAGCCAGAGTTTGTCCTCAGATCTGTCTCCCTAAAACCCTAGAGACTGTGTAGTATGGTGGTTACAGCAAGAGCCAGAAACCTTTTTCTACAATGGCTAGATATCAAATATTTTAGATACTGTACACCATATTGTCTCTTATCATACTCGCCTTAGCCATCCTAATGCAAATGCAACCTTAGGCAGCATCTAATGAAATGAGTATGGCCCTATTCCCATAAACTTCATTTACAAATAGAAGTAACAGTAAGGGGCTGGAATTTGGCTCACAGGGTATTAGAGCATTAATGGTATAATAAGACAAACCCAGGCTTAAAGACCTGGTTCTCACTACTGACTGAAATAAACCTTTTAGTCTATGTGTCTCAGTTTCTTCCTCAGGAATATGTCACTTAGAGTCATTATTAGGGGAATTAAGAATGAAAGGGATGAATAAATGCAAAGCATTTGGCACATATTAAAGTTCTCACTAAGTCACTATCATTAAAAGCCCAGCACTGGGGCTGGGCGA
Source organism: Orientallactaga sibirica (assembly GCA_036365145.1). NCBI lineage: Eukaryota > Metazoa > Chordata > Mammalia > Rodentia > Dipodidae > Orientallactaga > Orientallactaga sibirica. The sequence continues at coordinate 8,657,686 of JAEOAD010000057.1, forward strand.
TTAGGTCAGTGGTGGAGCACTTGCTTAGCATGCATGAGGCCCTGGGTTCAATCCCCAGCACTGGAAAGGTGGGGGAAAGGTAAAAGCTCACCACTAAGGCTTGTCTCCAGAAGAGAGGAGAAAAGAAATGCGTCAGAATAAGCGCCACTCTCCTTAAAAGCAAGCCACCAGCAGCCTCATACTCAACAGAACTGATCATCACTCCTTAACAAGTTCCAGCTTGTTTCCTTCTATCTTCAGCTGTAGGAACAATGAGCTCTTGTGAGTTTACCTTCTCTTTTCAATCAGGAGTTAGAAGCTTCCTAGATTCATTGTAGCTTTTTCCAGACCCTGGCAATCCCATTCTGGGAGTCAGGAGTCTGATTGTTTAGTAACATAGTTGTTAGGAGTCGGCTTCAGAAGCTAGATTCTGGCTGTAGGGATCTGCAAGGAGTCATGATGACTTTGTCCCAAATGCCTGGCATGGTAGGTCATAGGTGGTGTAAATTCTCAGGAAATGTTTCTGGTTTAAGTGAGCTGGCTTTTTTTATACTGTTCCTACCTGGAAGCAGATAAAGTGACCTTTTTTATAGTACTGTGGATCAAACCTAGGGTCTTGTGCATGCTAAGCAAGACATCTACCACTAAGCCACATCCTCAAATTGTAAATGACCTTCTTTTTGGTTTTGCGAGGTAGGGTCTCACTCTGGTCCAGGCTGACCTGGAATTAACTATATAGTCTCAGGGTGGCCTCGAACTCTCGGCAATCCTCCTACCTCTGCCTCCCGAGTGCTGGGATTAAAGGCGTGCGCCACCACGCCCGGCTCGTAAATGACCTTCTTATAAGCCCTTCAAGCATTGAGAATCCCTTCATTCTCTAGCTAGAGAAAGAGAATGAGGTGGAATGTGTAGGAGTGGTTGAGATGGGTGGGTGGACAGGGCAGAAAAGAACATACTGTTTCTGGATCACATTAAGCACAGGGTATCCACACTCCATTGGTGTCTTCAAGCCATGCTTCTGAAATATCTCCCAATAAAAGCTACTTCAAGCAAGTGTTTCTCTTTGGGTCAAAACCATGCCTGTGCAATCTTCCATCTCACCTTTAAAAGCAACCCTGATATAGCTCAACTCATTACTCATCCCTCTCTAAACCATCCTTTCTGCCATCCCAATTTGCCAGTTTTTTACAACAAAAATGTTCTCCTTTATCTACCAAGTGTTCCTCCATCCTCTATGATACCTGTTGGCATCAGACTGCAATGAGGCCCTTACTTCAATTGGATACAGTTCAATACACTAGCATTCCCCTGCCTCTTCATTTCTCTCCCTACTAACACTATCAATATACTTCCCAGAATGCCAAGTCAGTGATTAGTATAACAGAACACATATGTTGAATATTCAGACAAACTTATAATGGAAGTAGAGCTGGTGTATAATGATGAAATTAGCTCCTTGTAATTGAATGAAGCACTGACTGCATCCTCACAAATAATCCATGAAGAAAAATATTTCTCAGTCGTTATGCACACTCTTGAAAGTTTCATAATGTCCCTAAAATAGGGATTGCCATTATAATCCTCGCTTTGTACATGGAGGAAACTAAGGACTGGAGCAATTAAGGAACTTGCACAAGGTCATCCAGCCAGGCAGTAGCATATCTATCATTTGAAACCAGAACTGTCCATCTGTCTGACTACAAAGACCATATCGCTGACTATACCACACTATCATTTATTTAGACACTTCTTTGGGGCCTTGGGGCTTGTAATTTATTTATTTTATTATTTTATTTTTATTTATTTATTTATTATTGATTTTTCCAGGTAGGCTTTCACTCTAGCCCAGACTGACCTGGAACTCACTATGTAGTCTCAGGGTGGCCTTGAACTCATGGCAGTTATTCTACCTCTGCCTCCTGAGTGCTGGGATTAAAGGTGTGCACCACCATGCCTGGCTTGTAATTTATATTATGCTGTTATATTAACAAAAGTATGTATAGCCAGTGTTGAGAATATTTCAAAGCACTTGTCACCCATTATCCATTCAATGATCACAACACTCCTGTAAGTAAGGCAACATCACTATTACACAGCTAGAGACTAAAACACAAAGACTTGTTCCAAGTCCCCCCTACTAATCAGAGGTCAATCCAGAGCCAAAGTTCAATATAGATGATCCTCTAAGGTGGAGTTGTCCTAAAATACTCGGGGTAAATTGAATATATAAATCAAAACTGCATATACAACCTACACAGCATTCCAGCTTATCTACATAGTACACTGCAGAGAGAATCTGTTACTTCCAGTTGGGATCATGGGGCTGACAAGAAGCTGTGACCCACTACCTCTGCCCAGCCACTGAAGGGGTTAAGATACCAGGAAAAGACCAAAATTCGAAGTTCAAAATGCTTTCTCTTAAATGTATATAGCTTTTACACTATCATAACACTGAAAATTCATAAATTGGACCATTTGAAGGCTTTTGTTTTGTTTTGTTTTGAGGTAGGGTCTCACTATATAGCCCAGGATGACCTGGAACTAACTCTGTAGTTCCAGCCTGACCTTGAACTCACAGCAACCCTCCAACCTCTGCTCCTGAGTGCTGAGATAAAAGGCATATGCTATCATACCCAGCTAGGGTTTTGTTGCTGTTCTTGTTGTTGCTGCTGCTGTTATTTTGATACAAAAGGATTTATTCTAGCCTGTTTAGGCTAGCCTTGAACTAATGACAATCCTCCTGGATCAGCATCCCCAGTACTGACATTACAGGCATGGACCACCATGGCTGGCTTGGAGCATTATAAGTTGAGGGCCATTTGTTACATATGCTATAAAACCATTATTTTTAACAGAAATTCAGAAGTAACTGCATCCTGTGTTTTTATTTGTTAAGCTTGGCAACCCTGATTATAGGAGTGCCTCAAATTTACTGAGGTTATATAACATATGGCACAGCTAGCATAGTACTCTTCTAAAAGTTGACAAACTTAGAATTCCAAGACATATCTCACCCAGGAGACTTAACAACTTCTGGATATTGAACTTGGTCCTTCATGGGGACCTAACTCTCAAAGACTGATCACGTCCCAAAGACTTGGCACCAGAATCAGTTACAAATTTGGCTCTCATCAGACCTCCTGCTGGGTTCATGTCACTAACTGTCTGCTTTAGCATGCCTGTTATCCCATGCATTTCCCTTCCAGCTTGCTAAGTTAAACCAATAGGAGTGCTGTACCCAGCTGACCTGACCATATCTCCTATGACTTTGGGGGGGGGAGTATATTTACTTATTTTTTGACAATTTTATACATTTATAGAATGTATTTTGAGCATATTCACCCCATTACCCTTTCTTTTCCTGCCAGTCCAGTTGAATACCTTCTTCGAAACCCTTCTACTTTCATGTCTTTTTCTGTGTGTGTGACTCAGTGGAATTAGAGTTGTTTGTGGAAGCATGTGGGGGCATCTACTAGAGCTTGGGCAACTTACCAGTTCTACATCACTGAAGAAGCTGTGTCCCCCTCCCCCAGCAATCATTAACTGCCAATAGCTCTTCAGGGAAAAGTGGGGTCTCATGAGCCCCTTCCCTGCCTATGACAGTGTTGAAAGGTCCAATTGTGTGTAGCAAGCCAAAGCTGCTGTGACTGCATGAATGCAACAGTCACAATATGTCTGGAGGTCAGCATTCCCCGGCACTCCTCCCCATCCTCTGTCTCTTAGATTCCTTCAGACCCGTGGTGGTTTGAATGTGAATGTATGTTCCCCATACATACAGATATTTTTGATTAAGCTTGCAACTTGAGTCTCCAGCAGGCAAAGCCTTGTGGAAGAGGGGTTATCACTGAGGGACAGATCTTTTACTCCAGCCTTCCTGGGTGTGTAAAGAGCCAGATGTTCATGCTTGCGGGCGCTGGCTGTTTTCTCTGTTCTGTGGATGATGCAACTACGGAAGAGATCCAGCTTCTTCCACCATTGATGGTGTTTCACCCTGGATTATATGAGCCGGAAATAAACACTTTCCTTTCATAAGCTGCTTCTGGGTGGGTGTTTGTCCCAGCAACAAGAAGTAACTACCACATGATCCTTCCTCCACAATGTCCCCTTGGATTTCTTGATTACTAAACTGTCAGGCTTGCCTCTTTAGTTGTTTTGACATCCTGTGTCACTGCTTCCCTCCTTGGCAAGAACTTTTCCAAGACAGGCTTCCCTTTCTCTCTAGAAGGCTCCTTTGGAAGAAGTAAGCTCTCACTACCCTCTGTTGCCATCTTACCACTAGAATAAGCCAGTTGATTGGCATTAATTCAGCTGCTCTAGTTCTTTCAGTGACCAACTACCACACACAAAACAAGAGGATTAGAACATCTGCCAGAGAATCCCGTGGAGCTAATTCCAACTGCTATGTGGAATTCACAAATAAAATCAACAAAATCAATAAAAATAGTGAGTGGAGATAGTTTTCAGCTCCTGGCCTCACTTTGCTCCATTTCATTCACATTATTGGGACTCTAGGTTTGACATTAGAAGTATGGTTTGCAGTCAACTTATCTTGTGATTCTACATTTGTGACTCTGTCCTTGATACTAGCAGTCAAGCTCCAGAATCAAGTCTTCAATCTCAAAAATGTCTTAGTGATCCTCAGATAAGCAGGCATCTCCTTTTGTCATAATATTTCCCTGGGATTAGTGATTTTAGTCAATAAACATCAAATTGTGATAGAGACTACCTATAAAATGTAGAGGCTACTTCCAATCCTATTCTGGGCCAAAACTCCTTATTAAACCTGTTTCTTGATCTCAGGCGTCTATTGCCACATGTGGGAGAGGGACGTGTTTAACCAAAGTACAGCTAAGCAAGTTCACTGAGCTGGTAAATGAAAGAAGGTGCTGTGTCATTCTTCCCTCTTTGGAAAATTTGCACTGTCACTAATTTCCTTCTGCAGTATTTTTTTTTTCATTTTCCTCCTCTTTCTTTGAAGCACAACTACAAATTTAATTGGCAACTACAAAATAAATAAAAGTCACTGTACCTCAGGTCATTTCTACTCAGCTGCTTTTAAAGTACACCCTTTTTCACAAACTATCTTTTGAAGAGATGACCTCTGACACAATGGAAGCAGGGACCATTACTACATGGAGCCATTTACCGATGGAATAGGTGGATCTTTTCCATTGACAATTTTCTTACATGGACATAATATTTTGATGATAATACCCTCTCATTACTTTCTTTTGTTCCCCTCCCTCAACCCCTTCCACTAAATTTCTTCTCCTTTCCAACTAGTCCCTCTTCTATTTTGATGTCTTTAGTTTGTCCTCCTGCATCCTCCATGACCACATGCTGATGGACCCATTATTGTGCAGGTACTGACAGCCACTGTGAGATCATGAAAGCAACAGACACTTCATATCCAGAAGACACTTCCAAGGCGCTCCTTCCTATCCTTTGGGTCTTGTGTTCTAAAGAGGTAGATCTTGAAAGACCAGCAGCTTTTTAAACTACCCAGAAAGGTCTTTACCTTTGATCTCACTATAAGTGATGGCTGCTCCTCTCTGACCATCACCTTCCCCACCTGGAGTAGGGGACAAGTCATTCTCATCTCCTTACAACGTGCTCCTCCAGACACAAAATGGCCTGGATATCCATGACCTCACAGTACCTGACACTACCTATGCAAGACCATCGTAATAAAAGGAAAAGATCATGACATCAAAATAAAAGAGAGACTGACTGAATGGGGGAGCAGATATGTTGGAGAGTAGAGTTTCAAAGGGAAAAGTGGGGGGAGGAAGGGAATTGCCATGGGATATTGTCTACAATTATGGAAGTTGTCAAGAAAAAAAAAATTCTTGTTTTCCAAGTGGACTAAAGAAAGAAGTATTCACAAAATGTCATTGATATTTATGACCCCTCAGTGCCTGACACTACGTACACAAGGCCTTCATAATAGGGGGAAATAATGATTACAACAAAAAGAAGAGAGACTGATTGCAAAGAAGAAGGGATTCAATGAAGGGTCAATTTGGGAGGGGGAAATGAGGGTGGTGGAAGGGAATTATCATGGTTTATTGTCTATACTTATGGAAGTTGTCAATGTAGTTTTTAAAAAAAGAGCTGGGCGTGGTGGCTCACTCCTTTAATCGTAGCACTCGGGAGGCAGAGGTAGGAGGATTGCCGTGAGTTCGAGGCCACCCTAAGACTACATAGTTAAATCCAGGTCAGCCTGTGCCAGAGTGAGACCCTACTTCAAAAAAACCAAATATATATATATATATATGCATATATATTAAGTTCACCAGCTTGGTCAGTTTATTTTCTATAGGAATATACAGAGAACAATGGACCCTGTGCAGCCAGGGAGTGGTTCTGGCATCCTAACCCCCTCCAATACTCAAATCCTCACATACACAAAGTAGTAATTACATATCCCATACTTTAAATCATCCAGATACCTACTACAATGTAAATGATATATAAATAGATTTATGCTATGTTGTTTAGAGAGTGAAAAAAAAAAAAGCCTATGCATGTTCAGTACAGATGCTATTTTTAAAATATTTTTATTTGCAAGCAGAGAGAGGAAGAGGAGAGAGAAAATGGACACATCAAGGGCCTCTAGCCACTGCAAATGAACTCCAGATTCTTGGGCCTCCTTGAGCATTTGGTTTTACATGGGTGCTGGGGAATTGATCCCGGTTGTTAGGCTTTGCAAGTAAGCGCCTTAACTGCTGAACCATCTCTCTAGCCCCAAAGGCAATTTTATCTTTAAAAAATTGATTCTTGCTGGTCTGAATCCAGGGATGCCAACTGTGCTACTAGACAAATTTCTGAATGTCTAACATGTACCAGAGCAATCTTCATCCCACTCTCACCTGTTGGATTTTATGTCCATACCCAACGATTTCAAATGATCTGAGAAGAGCCAGTGAGGTGATTCAGTGTGGGACTGACTTTAACCTGAAAGAACTTTTTTCTTGCCTTACAGGCTCTATACCAGGAATCAGGATGGACTAAGGAGGACACTGGGAAAGATTTCTCTCCTCTGACCACTGTTCATTCAGAAAGGTGCTACTACAAGCTCAGTGGTCTTGGCTTGGTATTATCCCCCCATAGCCTGGCTCACTTCTCAAAGCTCCATGCTGACTTCTGGGTCCTCTAATCCTCCAACAGGATTTTCCTCATTTTCTTTTTTGTTTGTTTCCACTAACTTTTCCATAGCCTCTTCAGATGGTGGGAATGCTGCCAATAATCAGAGAAATCTGTCCCTAACTTTATTACTACAAAGCTTGATGTCCAGTAGGTACTCAAATATTAATTTCCATTATCATCCCTACTGTTAACCTTCAAGCCTCAGTGATCTTATCTGTAAAATGGCTATAATAACAGTACCAGCCTCCTAGGTTTGCTCATACAGATGTACCCCACTTACAATGAAGTTATGTCCCAATGAGTCTCTGAGAAGTTGAAAATATAGCAAGCTGACATTATCAGAAGTCAAAAATGAGTTGAGATATGGAGAGATGGCTTAGGACTTAAGGCACTTGCCTAAAAAAGCCAAAGGTCCCAGGTTTGAGTCACCAGGACCCATATAAAGCCAGGTGCACAAGGTCACACATCCTTCTGAAGTTTGTTTGCAGTGGCTAGAGGCCCTGGCATGCCCGTTCTCAATCTTTATATCTGCCTCTATCTCTATCTCTCTAAAATAAATAAATATTTAGAAAATTTAGAGACTGAATTGGCTCAACAGACCCTACTAAATACCCTAGCCTAGCAACCCAGGTCAAGGTAGATAATCCATTGTTTACCTTTATAGTCACATGGTTGACTGGGAGCTGTAGCTCACTGTTATTGCCAGAGAGGATCAGATGGAATAGGACACAAGAAAAAGGTCAAAATTTTATTCATTGCAGAGTGTGGTAGCCCACACCTTTAATCCCAGCACTCAGGAGGCAGAGGTAGGAGGATCATTGTGAGTTTGAGGCTAGCCTGAGACTATGTAATGAATTCCAGGTTAGCCTTGGCTAGAAGGAGACAAAATTTTATTCATTTATTTTTGATGCTGAAATCTGGGTTTCATATTTAGTTATTTATCCATTCATTTAGGTGTTTGAGACAAGGTCTCTCCCTGTAACCCAGGCTGAGTTATAAGTTACTATGCAAGCCAGACTGAACTCAAACTCACAACAATTTTTAATAAAAATATTTTATGCATTTATTTGCAAGGAGAGCGAGAGAAACAGAGAGAGAATGGGCCTGACAGGGCCTCCAGCTGCTACAAATGAACTCCAAACATGTGCACCACTTTGTGCATCTGGCTTTATATGAGCACTGGGGAATCAAACCTGGGTCAGTAGGCTTTGCAGGCAAGCATCTTAACCACTGAGCCAGCTCTCCAGCCCACACAACAAAACTTTAAATTTAAAATATGATTTCTACTAAATACACACTGCTGCTACATCAACAGAAATCAAAGCATCACAAACCAGGGACTGTCTATACATATAAAATTCTTTAAAAAGTATACAAAGCACAAGAAATTCTACATTTTTCCTGTAACTATTATGATCACTACTATGGTAACACCTTGAGGGACTATAGAATTTGAATGAAAAGAAAAATGACATGTATGTTTTGAAGGACTTGGGCAGGGGTAGGGGCAGGGTTTTGTGCTTGAGTGGACTATGGGAAATGCCCACTGGGAAGTTGATCATTCATGTCTGAATTTTAGCTGGGAGGAGAGGAGAGAATTCTCTCATGTTACCAAATACCACAAATGCCTGCAAAGCCCTTTGCAGTATGAAATGACACATGTTCAGCAGCTGAACATCTACAAAGAAGACTGAGTCATGAGTCCTGTGGAAGAGCAAGTGCAACCTAAGACCAGCAGAAAGAAGCAAAGTGGTCTGCGATCAAAGAGGAGGGGGAGACCAGCTCTGGTTGGAGCAATCAAGGAAGGCTTCCAGAAGGAATAAGTGTTCTCTGAGTTCATGATTTCCTGCTGTCTTTCCTTTGGACTTTAGTGCCTGCTGATCCCCACTGTTTCTGAATGTCCTGTACTTTGTTTCTTCATCATGTCACATAAATCTCTCTGAATTTAATGAATATCCTATGTCCACAAGGTGTGATGCGACTTGACAAAGTCATGAGCTTTTCCTGAATGATTACCTATCATTCGGCCCCTTTCTCTTATAAAATAAGAAGAGATGGGAGAAACATGGGCTTTTTTGTCTTTACTTGGACCTGACATTCTTGTCCTCCTTGTGGCATATGCAAGCATTTGGACACACACACTTTTGCCTTTTTCTTGTTTTCTAGGAGTTAGGCTCCTGTTAGAATCACCCCAGATCTCTGGGGCTAAACACCTCCTCCAAGGCTAGTCAGCACTATACTGAAACATGTATAATACTCGTTGAAAGGCCCATCCCTTGTACTGAGCAAACCACTCTGTTCTGCCTTGCAGTCAGAATGTAAATTAGCTGTTAAAGCCAGCTGATTATTTAGAAAGCTGTTAAAACAAAAGTCACATATAATAGACTTTTTTCTCTTTATTTATTTATTTTTTTATTGACAACTTCTATACTTACAGACCATGATATTTCCCTACCCTCCTCCCATTCCCCTTCAGAACTCCACTCTCCATCATATCCCCTCCCTCTCTATATTAGTTTCGCTTTTAATTTGATGTCATCATCTTTTTTCTCCTATCATGAGGGTCTTGTGAAGGTATTGCTAGGCACTAGAGATCCTTCATTTCCTTGGTTAAGTTTATTCCAAGGCACTTTATTTTTTTGAGGCAATTGTGAATGGGAGAGATTCCCTGATTTCATCCTTTGCATGTTTGTTGTTAGTATATAGAAAAGTTACTGATTTCTGTGTGTTTATTTTGTATCCTGCTACGTTGTTAAAAGTGTTTATCAGCTCTAACAGTTTGCTGGTATCGTCTTTAGAGTCTTTTATTTATAGAATCATATCATCTACAAATAATAATAATTTGATCTCTTCCCTTCCAATTTGTATCCCTTTTATGGGTGTCTCTTGCCTTATTGCTGTGGCTAAGACTTCCAGTACTATATTAAATAAAAGTGGGGAAAGTGGACACCCTTGTCTTGTTCCTGAATTTAGTGGAAAAGCTTCAAGTTTTTCCCCATCTAGCATTATGTTGGCTATAGGTTTGTCTTAAATAGCTTTTATTATGTTGAGATATATGTTCCTTCTATTCCCAGTTTCTGTAATACTTTTACCATGAAGGGGTGTTGGATTTTGTCAAATGCCTTTTCTGCATCTATTGAGAGGATCATGTGATTTTTGTCCTTCAGACTATTTATATGGTATATTACATTTATTGATTTATGTATGTTGAACAATCCCTGCATCTCTGGCATAAAGCCAACTTGGTCAGGGTGAATAATCTTTCTGATATATTCTTGTATTCTATTTGCCAATATTTTGTTGAGAATTTTTGCATCTATGTTCATGAGGGAGAATGGTCTGTAATTTTCTTTTTTTGTTCTGTCTTTGTCCAGCTTTGGTATCAGGGTGATGCTGACTTCATAAAAGGAGTTCGGTAGAATTTCCTCCTATTCTATTTTATGGAAAAGTTTGAGAAGCAGTGGTGTTAGTTCTTCCATGAATGTTTGGTAAAATTCACCAGTGAATCCATCTGGGCCTGGACTTTTTTTCAGTTGGGAGACTTTAAAAAATTTTTTATTTATTTATTTGCAAGCAGAGAGAAAAATAGAAGAGAGGCAGACAGAGAGAGAATGGGCATGCCAGGGCCTCTAGCCACTGCAAACGAACTCCAGATGCATGTGCCCCTTTGTGCATCTGGCTTATGTGGGTCCTGGAGAATTGAACCAGGATCCTTTGGCTTCGCGGAAAAATGCATTAATTGCTAAGCCATTTCTCCAGCCCCTAGTTAGGAGACTTTTTATAACTGCTTGGCTCTCCGTACTTGTTATAGATTTATTTAAATGGTTTATCTCATCTTGATTTAATTTTGGTAGGTCATATGAATCAAGGAAATCATCCATTTTCAAACTTAGAGACATATATATTCTTAAAGTATGTCCTTATGATTTTCTAAATTTCTTTGGTATCTGTTGTAATGGTGCCTTTTTCATCTCTAATTTTATTAATTTTTGTCTCTCCTCTCTTTCTTCTGGTCAGATTTGCTGAGGGTTTGTCAATCTTGCCTACCTTTTCAAAGAACCAACTCTTTGTTTCATTGATTCTTTGAATTTTTTTTGTTTCTATTTCATTAATTTCTGCCCTAATCTTTATTATTTCTTCCAATGACCCATTCATCATTCAATAGTGCACTGTTTAATCTCCATGAATTTCTGAATGTTCTGTAGTTTTTCTTGTTGATGACTTGCAGTTTAATCCCATTGTGGTCAGATAGAGTACAGGGGATTATTTCAATTTTCCTGTTTTTGTTAAGATATTTTTTGTGTCTTAATATATGGTCTATTTTAGAGAATGTTCCATGAGCTGCTGTGAAAAATGCATATTGTGCAGCATTTGGATGGAATGTTCTGTATATATCTGTTAGGTCCATTTGTTCCATGACATCATTTAACCCAGATGTCTCTGTTTTTTTTTTTTTTTTTTTTTTTTTTTTTTTTTTTTTTTTTTTTTGCTGGGATGACCTGTCAATTGATGAGAGTGGGGTATTAAACTACAATTGTGTTTGGTGTTATATCTGACCTTAAGTCTTATAGTGTTTGTTTGATGAAATTAGGAGCTCCCATGTTAGATGCATATATGTTTAGGATTGTAATGTCCTTCTGTTGGAGTGTTCCTTTAATCAGTATAAAATGACCTTCTTTATCTTTCCTCAGTAAGGTTGGTTTGAAGTCTATCCTGTCAGATATTAGGATAGCAAACCATGCTTGTTTCCTAGGCCCATTTGCTTAAAATACCATTTTCCATCCTTTCACCCTAAGAAGGTTTCTATCTTTTATTGAGAGATGAGTTTCCTGGAGGCAACAGATGGCAGGATCCTGCCTTTTAATCCAGTCTGAAAGCCTATGTCTTTTGGATGGGGCATTGAGTCCATTGATATTAAGAGTTATTTTTGAAAGATACATTTTTATTCTCACCATTCTTCTTGTGTTGTAGTGCTTCCTGTTTTCCCTATACACACTTGTTTTAACTGTTATTTGAATATGTTTTTTTTCCTATTTCTTCCCATATGTGTTTTGCTTTCTCTTCAGCATGAATCAGGACTCCTTCAAGTATTTTCTGTAGAGCTGGTTTAGTTGTCATAAATTCCTTTAGCCTGTTTTTGTTGTGGAATGTCCTTATTTTTCCATCAATTTGGATAGATAGCTTTGCAGGATAAAGTAATCTTTTTTTTTTTAATATTTATTGACAACAAAACATACTTACATACCAAAGGTGCGTATTTTTCCCTCCCCTCCCCCCTTCCCCTTTAGAACTCCACTCTCCATCATATCCCCTCCCTCTCTCCATTAGTCTCTTTTTTTAATATGATGTCATCCTCTTTTACTTCTACTATGAGGGTCTTTATGGAGGTATTGCTAGGCACAGCAAGGTCATGGATATCAAGGCCAATTTCTGTCTGGGCAGTTGCATTGTAGGGAGTCGTACCCTTCCTTTGGCTCTTCCATTCTATCCGCCCGCTCTTCCGCAATGATCCCTGAGCCTTGGAGGGTGTGACAGAGATGTTTCAGTGCTGGGCACTTCTCCATCCCTTCTTCTCAGCACTATGTTGCCTTTTGGATCATCCCAGTGGTCATCGCCATCTGAAAAGAGAAGCTTCTCTAACCAGAAGTGAGAGTAGCATTAATATGTGAATATGAGCATTAAGTGTAGTATTTTCCGGGCAGCTTTGTGGGAATAGTATATACATTTAGATAAGGGCATGCTTTATACCCCTAAGGCTTATGACCTTACCTACCATAGACTTTACTTAGGGTTTTTCAGTACCAGGTATGTATTCCCTCCCGAAGAGAGGGCCTTCAGTCCAATTATAGAGCAGTTGGTTACCCCACGAGTAGACATGCCACTATTGCACCCGTTCAGTCTTTGGGCCTGTCTGGCCAAATTTGAATATTCAGCGTCCACTGTTTTCACTGCTGATGACTTCTGTCTCCCATACTCTACATGCAGTGCAGCTTTTTCCAGCTTTCAGTTGGCTAGTCTACAGGGAGAAGGTTTTCTGCTCAGCACCAGCTTGCTTTCTCAGTGACCTTGCCTCTCAGGCAAGAGATGTCTTCAGCAATAGGGTCTTACTATCTGTTTCTCAGGGGAAACCAAGGGCTTTGGCAAAAGCCTTTAATGTTTTGGAGGCTACCGGGACCTCCTTGGCCAACAACTCACTGGAAGGTATCCCATCCCAGGTACTGAAAATTTTCTAGTAACAGTCTACAGCTTCTAGATGTACCATTATTCAAAAAAGTAGTTTTACATAAGTCTTATTCACAATCTTTTGAAATTAGATTGACCCTCCCCTTGCCCTTCTTTTATGCATTCTCTACCCATGGCCTTGGTTAGGCCATTCCCCTCCTTGTAATCAGTCCTTCCACTTACATATGTGCAATACCATACACTTCAGTTCTTCCCTTTCCTCCGTCCCTTATAGCCTTTTACCAGCTTACTGGTTTCTGGTACCAATTTTTGGTTCCAGTTCACACACAAGTCTGTCTATTTGTAGCTAGGATCCACATATGAGAGAGAACATGTGACGTTTGGCTTTCTGAGCCTGGGTTACCTCACTTAGTATAATCCTTTCCAGATCCATCCATTTCCCTGCAAATTTCTTCTCACTTCCTTAGAGATACTTGCAAAACCATGTTTATTGCCGCTCTATTCACAATAGCTAGGAAATGGAAGCAGCCTAGATGTCCCACCACAAATGAATGGATAATAAAGATGTGGTACATTTACACAATGGAGTTCTACTCAGCGGTAAAGGATAAAGTAATCTTGGTTGACAGTTGCTATCTTTCAGAACTTGGAATACATCACTCCAGGCCCTTCTGGCTTTTAAAGTTTGTGTTGAGTGATCTGCTGTGATCCTGATGGGATTGCCTTTGTAGGTCACTTGCTTTTGTTCTCTAACTGTTTTCAATAAATTTTCTTTCCTTTGCGTGTTTAGTAGTTTAATTATAACATGGCAAGGAGAGGTTCTTTCTAGGTTTTTTCTGTTTGGTGTTCTAAAAGCTTCTTGTATCTGCATTGGCATTTCTTTCACAATTTGGGGAAATTTTTCTTCTGTGATTTTGTTGAAAACGCCTACTAAGCCTCTGGATTGAAATTCTTCTCCTTCTACTATACCCTGAATTCTTATATTTGATCTTTTCATAGTGTCCTGGATATCTTGGAATTTCCATTCATACCTTTCTATTAGCTTGTCTTTCTCTTTGTTGGACTGCATGAGGTCTGCCACCTGGTCTTCTAGTTTAGATAGTCTGTTCTGTCTTTCATCCATTTTACTGGTGAGACTTTCCACAGAGTTTTTTATTTGACTGACTCTGTTCTTCAGAGCTAGGATTTCAGCCTGGTTTTTCCTCAGTATTTCTATTTCATTGCTCATGTCCTGTAATGACCTTTTTATTTCATTAAGCTGGTTTCCTGTATTCTCTTTCAGGAGTTTGTTTTCTTCTTTAATTCCTTTGATTTCTTCTTTCATTTCTTTCATTTCTTGGAGTATAGATAACATCATTCTTTTGAAATCTTTGTCAGGAATTTCATCTCAATCAGTCTCATTGGTGAATATTTCTGGTGGATTTATAATTTTGGGTGTGATTGCATTGTCTTGATTCTTTGTATTTCTTGTATTATAATGTAGTTACTTTTGCATCCTGAATTGATTTGATGCTTGGGGTTTCTACTTATCTGCAGTGTTATTAGATGTTGTGATCCACCTTTATATACTTTTAGGATATGAGTTTAAGGTTCTAAGTCTAGCTCTTGTACCTAAACCCAACCGCAGAAGTAACCCTGGGTGTAGAGTCAGCTTGCTGAGCAAGTATTCTAGTGGACTGGGTGACACAATTTACTGGCAAACTCTAAGCTGCAGCTGAGAAATATACACATTCAATAAAAACCAGCACATAGTATACACGTGTGGGGATTAAAATTAACAGGTAGTCTTATAAAGCCAAAATCCCTAAGGTCTGTGTTGCTCTACACCCTTAATTCTGTTAGCTAGGAGGTAGAGAATCTGTTCTGAATTGGGTTCCAGGTCAGCCTGGATCTGGATCACACCCTGCCCCCAATAATGACAGAGGCAAAAGATGAAGGCCCTATAAATCTGAAAGCATTAAAGACAGCAGTATCCAACCCCCAAGTATAGCTTATTTGAAAATGGTAAAGCCAACCAAAAATATGTAACCCATAACCTGCTCTGACATGGAAAGGGAGAATAGCACTTCTGATGCAGGCCTATTTACCTGTTTTTTGTTTGTTTGTTGTCAGTCAGTCTCGTTACCTTTTGGTGTGGCTTCCAATCTCACCAATGCTGAGTGCTCACCTCAATCCCTCCGTGTTGTGCTGTGGAGCTGAAGCTCTACTCAGCTGTGCTGGATGTGCTGCAACTGGGGGCTGAATGCCAGAGGTTCATGGTTCTGATGGTTGGGGGATGGGAGAGTTCAGGAAGCCTGGAGTTGCTCACACAGTACCACCTGTATCTCTTTCAGTAGCTCCTTGGCTGATCTTCACAATAGAATTTTGACTTGCTAGTTTTCTGGGAGAAGCATGAGCTCATCCCAGTATAGTCTGCCATCATTCCTATCAAGAAATTTTTCTACCAATGTACTGGGGAGATGACTTAGTGGCTAAAGGCACTTGTTTGCAATGCCTGCTGGCCAAGAGTTCAATTCCCCTGTACCCATGAGTAGTAGCCTCAGGTTCTGGGATGAACCTCCAGACCAGACACAGTTTATGGGAGGAAGGAATTTATTGAAGCTTACAGATCCAGGGGAAGTTCCATAAATGCAGAAGAAGCTTGCCCTCTTTCACAGGTCCAAACAGAGAGAGAAAAAAAAAAGCAAGAACCAGCAAGCACACTTCAGGAACTCCAGGCAAGGATCAAGCACTTTGCATATCTTTAGACTGGAATTCCCCAAACACACCTTAGGGCTGGACCCTAAGGTCCCACAGTGACACTTTCCCAAGCCAGGAGGCTGGAGCTCTAAGTTATAAGCTTTAATAAACTCCTGAATGCATTGGAGGACATCCACTCAAACTACTACAGCCTGTAAAGCAAGATATATAAAGTGGTGCAAGTGTCTGGAGTTTGTTTACACTGGCCAGAGGCTCTCGTGCATCCATTCTTTCCCTCTGTCTCTTCTTTTCAATAAATAAAGCTGAGAGAGAGAGAAAACATGAGACTCTGCCTCGAAAAAGGGGGGGAAGGAAAGGACCAACACCCAAAAGTTGCCCTCTGACCTCCATACACATTCTGTGGCATGCACATGCCCATATTCACACACAGTAACACAAACACACATATACCACAAAAATAAATAAAAGTTATTTTTTAAAAAATAATTATTCCTACCAGAAGCAAAGAGAATCATGTACTTCCATAGAGTTTAAGCCAGGCATGGTGGCTCACCCCTGTAATCCCAGCATTTAAGAGGCAGAGGCAACAGGATAATGGTGAGTTTGAGGCCAACCTGGACTGCATAGTGATCCCCTGTATAGCAGACAGCTTCAGGTTCAATGAGATGAACTTCCAGACCAGGCACAGTTATGGAGGAAGGGATATTTATTGAAGCTTACAGATTCAGGGAAGTTCCATTAATGGCAGAATAAGCTGGCCTGCCTTCACAGGGCCAGAGAGAGCAAAGCCACAGCCAAAAAGGCACACAGCACACTTCAGGAATTCCAACTAGGCACACTTTGCATATCTTTACAGTGGAATCTCAAACCATCACCACACCTTAAGACCCATGCCCAGTGACATTGCCTCTAGCAAGGTGGCTGCAGATGCAAACTATAAACTAGTAAAACACTGAATATATTGGGGGACATATATTCAAACTACCATGCCCTGTTTCAAAACAAGCAAACAAACTAATAAACAGCCTAATATCCTTACCTGAGTCTTGGAGAATGAAGCTTTGCAAGGCATAGGCAAACAATTAAAGTGAGGCTCCTGGCACATTTGTGCAGAATACATTTGGACAGGTTGAAAAGATGGGTCCCTACTCTTGACGACCCCCACAATGCATGACCCACATTCCCCATTGATGAGGGTCCCTTTGGAAGAGGGAGGGCAGGGAGGAAGATAATGGAACCAATACTATGAATATAAAATCAGAATAATATAAATTTTAAAAAATTAAAAAAAGAAAAGAAAAGATGGGTCCCATGCAGGTCTGGCCAAAACTAAGTCATGAAGCTACTGAGCTCTTTAGTATTTCTTCTGTGTCCTTCACTGGGCCTTTCTTTTTTCTCTCTCCGCCTAGATGCTACTCAAGAGCCTGACCTTGGGCAAGACCCATCATTTCTGTGCTTTACTGACAAGCAGATCCCTTAACTGGCTAAATATGTTACATTCACTTTGAACTATGGAGTATTTAAATAGATTCATGTATTACCACTTTCTGCATGTGGGAATATAATATCAGTGCTTCTTCCAAAACTACAAGAGCTATGGGAATTTCAATCACTGAGACAACATGAATGGGCAAGTTATGAGGAGGTTTTATGTATTTATCAGGCCCCATCACCCAGGGATTGTTCAAGAATACAGTGTTTATGAATTTTGTCCATAAAGTCATTCAGACTAAGGTACCAGTTCTGGCTCTAACTCTTACCAACAAAAGTGCCTTGGAAAAGCCGGGCGTGGTGGCGCATGCCTTTAATCCCAGCACTTGGGAGGCAGAGGTAGGAGGATTGCCGAGAGTGCAAGGCCACCCTGAGAATACATAGTTAATTCCAGGTCAGCCTGGACCAGAGTGAGACCCTACCTCGAAAAATCGAAAAACCAAAAAAAAAAAAAAAGTGCCTTGGGCCCAGTCCCATTGTCTATGAAATGAATATAGTACTAATATCTGTCCTTAGGGTTTCCGTAAGGTGATGTTTGAGAACATCTTGTAGTACCCAGCACTTTGTACAAGCTCAGCATCTGATATCCTACCTACACTAGGAATAGTTCCTAATTGTAGTTCCTGAGAGAATTATCTTAGCTACCAGACATTGATTCCTTCCTATACTAAGAAAAGAGGATTTTGGAAAGGGTGATCCATGATGTGTGAGACAGCACTGGGATATTTATTCAATCACTTGTTCAAAAAATATGTTCAGCATCAACCTTATGCCAAGCATTTCACAAAATTATGGTAATGTGATGGAGAAGAAAACATGTTCCCAATACTCCAGCAACATATAGCCTTTGGACTTATAAAAGTGATTATGCTCTTTATACTTTGTTTTTTGGTTGGCTTTTTGGAATTTGGTTGTTTCTTTTGAAGTTCCTGAGGAAGGGGAAATGAGGTAGGAGGTATCATTTTCACAAGCTCCTACACATAAAAAGTGTAAAAGTTGAAGCCGGGCATGGTGGCACATGCCTTTAATCCTAGCACTCGGGAGGCAGAGGTAGGAGGATCGCCGTGAGTTCAAGGACACCCTGAGACTACACAGTGAATTCCAGGTCAGCCTGGGACAGAATGAGACCCTACCTCACAAAACAAAAAAAAAGTTGAAAAGTCACAAACCACTTCCAGAATAGAATAGGAAACACCTCTGCTGAATATCCACTCAACAAAAATAACACCAAAGAACTGGAAAATTTTTCAAAAGCTACTTTTTCCACAACTCTAGAAGTTAACCAAAAACCATAATTGGAGGAGAATTTATTTGAGTAAACAAACCAAATATTGATTAGAATAGTATGTTTTGCAGTGTTTTAACCTTCCCTCATCTCAACTTGCTTTACCCAACCCCACAGTAGCATTGAAAACCAAAACCTCCCTTGGTACCATAGTTGTGAAGTGCCACTTCCTAAGAGATTGGTTTTAGATCACTCCAAGTAAATCCATTCCCAGAGAATTATTATATAACCTGTAAGACATCTCTGTACAAAGATGCCATTCATAGGGCCTCTCTTTATGGATCTGACTCCATAACCATAGCCCTTCTCCCAAGGCATTTTGGAAAATATATGCAGCAGTTGTTTAACATAAAGGCTGCCTGAGGCAGAACATAATAGTTGGGGAAAATAATAAGCTAAACAAAACAATCTGAATCCAGCAGCAACAACAAAAAAGGATTATACACTGTAACCAAAAGGAATGTTGAGGGTGATTGAACATAACAAAATTAACCAGTGTAACACATTGTCCTAATTGTAGGAATAAAATTCACATGATCAGTTTGGTTGACATAAAAAAAATTTTTGAGCTGGATGTGGTGGCACACGCCTTTAATCCCAGCACTCGGGAGGCAGAGGTAGGAGTATCACCGTGAGTTCAAGGCCACCCTGAGACTACATAGTAAATTCCAGGTCAGCCTGAGCTAGAGTGAGACCCTACCTCAAAAAACTAAATAAAAAAAATTGACAAAATCCAAGGCACTATCAGCCAGGCGTGGTGGCACATACCTTTAATCCCAGCACTCAGGAGGCAGAGGTAGGAGGATCACCGTGAGTTCAAGTCCACCCTAGGATAACATAATGAATTCCAAGTCAGCCTGGGCTAGAGTGAAATCCTATCTCGAAAAAAAAAAAAAAAAAAAAAAAAGTCTAGGAAACTGTCATCATCAAAATGCTTAGAAAAGGGGCTGGGGCAGTGCTGGAGAGATGGCTCTGTGGTTAAGGCGCTTGTCTGCAAAGCTTAACAACTTGAGTTTGAATCTGCAGTACCTATGTAAAATTGAATGCACAAAGTGGCACATGCAACTGGAATTTGTTTGCAGCAGCTAGAGGCCCTGTCATGCCCATATTCAGTCATTCATTTTATCTCGCCCTCTCTCTCTCTCTTTCTCTGTCTCTTTCTGCTTATAAATAAATAAATATTTTTCAAAGGGGGATGGGGAGATGGTTCTGTGGATAAAGTGCTTGCTACATAAGTATGAGTGCCCAAGTTCAGAACCCCAGTGCTCACATTTTTAAAAAGCCAGACTGGGGCTGGAGGGATGACTTAGCAGTTAAGGCATTTGCCTGCAAAGCCAAAGGACCCAGGTTCGATTCCCCAGAACCACGTTAGCCAGATGCACAAAGGGGCACACGTGTCTGGAGTTCATTTGCAGTGGCTGGAGGCCCTGGCATGCCCATTCTCTCTCTCTCTCCTCTCTCACTCTCCCTTTCTCTGTCAAATAAATATATAATATATAATATGTAAATATATAAAAAGCCAGACTGTATAGCAGGCACTTGTAATTCCAGCCATACTTGTGGATGAGAAGGGAGGCAGAGACAGGAGAATCCACGAGAAGCTCAGGGGCCAGATAGCCTGGTCAAAAAGTCGTGGTGAACATCATGGAACCCTACCTCAAAGGAGGTAGAAGGCAAAAACTGACAAGTGAGAGTTGTCCTCTGGCATTCACGTGTGTACCATGGCACTATGCACCGACACTCACAAACAGACACACACACACCATACAAATGCTCAACCTGATAAAAGCAAACTACGAAAATCCCTTAGCTGTTATCACGCTGAACTGAGAACCACCTGAAGGTTTTCCTTCCTCAAATCTGGAATAAGACATGTTCACTCTTTCCACTTCAATGATCATTTTCCTAGATATCCTAGCAAGCTCTAATAGGTAAGAAGAAGAAAGAATAAGAATACAATTTGGAAAAGAACAATGAAAACTATATTCCCTAGCCGGGTGTAGTGGCACACACCTTTAATCCCAGCACTCGGGAGGCAGAGGTAGGAGGATTGCCGTGAGTTCGAGGCCACCCTGAGACTACATAGTGAATTCTAGGTCAGCCTGAGCTAGAGTGAGACCCTACCTCGAAAAACAAACAAACAAAAAATCCTGATGACATGATCTGATATAGAAAAAAATTCCAAGAAATTGATAACAAAAGTAATAGTGCTAAAAAGTAGATGGATAAGACTATAAGACATAAGACAAATGTACAAAATCAGTAAATAATTTTATGAGGTCAATGTTGTGAATTGAGCTCTGACATTATTAGGCTTCAACACACCAGACCAAAAGAAAATAGTCACTTATGTTAAATGTCACATAATCAAACCACCACTTTAAGAGACCAGATAGTACCCAAAGTAGATGAGATTTTTCTTAAGAGAGGGCAATTTCAGGTCACCTGAGTCAAAATAATAAGGAAGTTACTTTCACATTGACCCTCACCATGAAAAAGTAACTTGATGTAGCCTGATGTTAATAATGACTTTTCCCCTTTCATTTTGTTTCTTCTCCCTTCTTTATGCTACCTATAGTTCTGCTGTTGTTCAGGGAGCTCTCATTCCACTTTGTGCAATGCATGTTGTCCCAATTTATAAATCATGAATGAGAGCCTATTAGATCTAGAAATACAGTTGTAAATTTATCCCTTCACAATTTATTTTTCAAGGGAGGGTCTCACTCTAACCCAGGCTGACCTGACACTCACTCTGTAGTCTCAGGCTGGCCTTGAATTCATAACAGTCCTCCTACCTCTGCTTTCTGAGTTCTGGGATTAAAAGCATACCATCACGTCTCTTCGTAATTTCTATGCATTATCAATAAATAACCCAAACTTAAATTTGAAGAAATTTTCTAATTAAAATAGCATCAAAATGAATAAAATGCTAGACAAAACCACTAACAAAAGAAGTGTAAAGCTGTACACTGAAAACTACAAGACATTGTTGGAAGAAACTGACACCAAATTAAACAAAAAGACATTCACATTGATGGACTAGATGACATAATATTGTTCAGAGTTACAACTAGTAAGCAGTGAAGCCAGAGGCTGCACCAAAGTAGTTTATAGAATCTAGTCTTCTCCACTCTGTTTTACTGCTCTAAACACACATGCACACAAGCACACACACAATACTTATGGCTCCTCATTGCTCTTAAAATTAGTCAACAGTATTTATGATGTCCCAGGCTGACCTGGAATTCATTCTGTAGTCTAAGGCTGGCCATGAATTCACAGAGATCCTCCTAACTCAGCCTCCCAAGTGCTGGGATTAAAGGCGGGTGCCACCATGCCTGGCTGATTAAATTATTATTTTTTAATATTTTATTTATTTATTTGAGAGAGAGAAAGAGAGAGGAAGAGACAGAGAGAAAGAGAGAATGGGCGTGCCAGGGCCTCTAGCCACTGCCAACAAACTCCAGACGTATGTGCTCCCTTGTGCATCTGGCCTATGTGGGTCCTGGGGAATCAAACCAGGGTCCTTCGGCTTTGCAGACAAACACCTCAAACACTAATCCATTTCTCCATCCCTGATTAAATTATTTTGATCCTCTCTAACCCCTTCTTACTTCTTCAGCTTCATCTCTTACCATTCACAGCTTCATAGTTCAAGTTACAGCCACCCCAACACTGCTCCAGAAACATGTGAAATTCCTTTTGTTCTGTAGGTCTCTAGTCATATAATCCCTTCTGTGTCTGCTCTTTACTCCCATTCTCTCTTCCTCTCCTGTACAGAGCTAGTTTCTGTATTCCTTTACTACTCCACTCAGGTATTGCCCCTCCAAGATGCCTACTTTGCCTTCCCAGTAATAATACCTTGTTTATATCTCTTTAAGTTCCTCTCATACAGTTGTAAACTATCTTTTTTTGTGAACATCAGTCTCCCTCCACTGAGAACAGCCCATGAAGTTACCATTTAATAAAAGACTGGACATTATCCCTCAATATTTCTATGTTTTCTTGGACTTCATTCCAGCCTTTGGAAGAAGTCCATAATGGCAAGAAAAAAATGATAGAGACTATAGGATTTTGTCATTTGTGTGTGAATTTGTAGAAGGGAGATGTGAGTATATAATGGGGACTATGAACATATTGGAGAAAAAGAGGTGATGGGATTAAATCATTTTAGAGCTTAGTTTTAATAGTTCCATAATCAACTGCTTTAAACCCCTAAATATATAATGACTTAAACACAATATAATTTCCTCAGATGTGAAATAATTCAAGACAGATATTCTTGGTCATTAGAATAGTTTTCTTCCACATGGATATTGGGGGACATGGGCTAACAAAAGTCCCCCACCACTAAAAGGAGAAAAACATGAAGGAAGACACATGGAAAACTTCTACTGACCAATTCTGGAAGTGCCCCACATCATTTCTCTTCACATTCCTTTGGTTAGAACTTAATCACTGCAAGGGATACTGGGAGATGTTGTCCATCCATGCACTCAACAAGGAGAATGATTTTTTTTAATATTTTATTTTATTTACTTATTAGAGAGAGAATAAGAGAATGATAGAGAATGGATGCACCAAGGACTCTAACCACTGAAAACGAATGCCAGACGTATGTGCCACCTTGTGCATCTGGCTTATATGAGTACTGGGGAAGTGAATCTGAGTCCTTAGACATTGCAGGCAAGTGGCTTTACCACTAAGCCATCTCTCCAGCCTAAGAATGTTTTTTTTTTTTTTTTGGAAAATTTTGGAGCTTTGTAAAGTTAGTTTGGTTAGTTCACCTTGGGTGTTGGGTAAGTGATGGAAGAGGTTTATTTCCTTTGTGCTAGTGTGCTACATTGTCTAGCTCTGTTAATCTGCCCCACAGGAAGCTCCAGTAGTCAATTATAGTCAGGATTTAAAACCATGATTGACAGTTGAGCTCCCATTGAGTCACTTACCAGGAATTAGCAGCTCAATGTAATGCTGATGACTGATGACTCCTTAACTATTAATCACTAACACTTCGGAGATTGCCTTTAAGCCAAATCCCAACTGGGATGGTATGTAATATTACAATGTTGGCTCCAAATATTTTTCTCCTGTGTTGTGTTCCTGTCTAGGCTAGAGAGGGACTTAAAAAGATGGCAAAGTAGCGACCTGATCCATTGCAAGCTAATGGAGAGATACTCGAAACAAAATGAAGGGAAAAGGCATGATCAGAAATGGCACTCATTTCCATTTCAAACCATAGCTACAGGCATGGACTTATTCTCTGCCCCTTTGCATTTCCCCAAACGCAGTGCACATTTGATGATGTCCTCATGTAGGCTGAGGGTATGAGGAGAAGTGATTCAATTTGAAATTGCATATCTCCATGTTATTTTTCCAGGAGAACCTGGAAAATTGCTTCCCAGGTTCTACTCTCCCACACCCTATCCAATCTCAGTCCATCTGGGGTAGGGAATGTGGATTTTTTAATATTCTCTCAGGCAGAGCCAGGTTTGAGGAATCACTGTTCTAACATAAAGGCAGGGGCAACAGGGAGACATGCCAGGGCATAAACCAAACAGAGTGACTTAGTTTTAAGTATGTAAAATATAATGAGTTTTAGTGCAAAACTAGCTTTATGGCCTCACATAAAGAACTATCTCTGGGGTTAGACCTGTTCCTGGGAACATGGAATATGAGCCTCTTCTTGGGATTAGCCATATCACTGCTTGCTAGAGCTGAATGTAAATAGGAGAGGTATTATGGATGTAGATTTCTTTCTGGACTTATCAGGTGCCTAATATTTCCCTTCTTTTTCTAGTTTGTCGCTCAGCCCAACTGTCAACAGTTGCTTGCCACCCTGTGGTATGATGGCTTTCCTGGATGGCGGCGGAAACACTGGGTAGTCAAGCTTTTGACCTGCATGACTATTGGATTCCTGTTTCCTATGCTATCTATAGCCTATCTGATCTCACCCAGAAGCAACCTCGGGCTATTCATCAAGAAACCCTTTATCAAGTTCATCTGTCACACAGCCTCCTATTTGACCTTTCTTTTCATGCTTCTTCTGGCTTCCCAACACATCGTCAGAACAGACCTCCATGTTCAGGGGCCTCCCCCAACTGTTGTAGAATGGATGATATTGCCTTGGGTTCTAGGTAAGTGAAAGGAGCCAGAAATAAATGCAAGATTGCCTTTTAGTTCTGTCTAAAGAAAATACTAGAACAGGCTGTCAGACTAGTTCTGAACTAGGACACCTTCACTCTGTGCAGTACAGTGACCCTTTGTTGGGAGTCTGAGAAATGCAGTTCCTTCTGTCCCCATCCCTGTTCACTCAATACTGCGTGGTCCACTATGCGACTGGCACTGTGCTCAGGGATTGGCTCTGCTCACCCAACACCTTTTAGGACAAAGAAATTGTTGTCAGTTGGTTTACACAGAAATAGCAAATGAGCTGGGCATGGTGGAGCATGCCTTTAATCCCAGCACTTGGGAGGCAGAGGTAGGAGGATTGCTGAGAGTTCACGGCCACCCTGAGACTACATAGTGACTTCCAGGTCAGCCTGAGCTAGAGTGAGACCCTACCTTGAAAAACCAAAAAATAAATAAATAAATAAATAGCAAATGTCAATCTGTACAGGCCTCAGGAAAGCTAGACAGGGCAAGTACTGAGCAATCTATTCAAAGTCCCCTTTCCTACCCCAGGAGGTACATGAATCCTACTACTATCTTTTGCTTGTGGCTACTTCACAAAAATCCTAGCCCTTGTTCAATTCCACATCCTATTTGGACACTGATTCCACAGTCAGAAGGAAACTTAAGTTCACAAAGGTCATGGTAAAAGCAGATCTACCAGTGGTCTCCAACTTCTAAGTCCTTGTCACTCAAACTGTGATCCCCAAACCAGAAATATCAGCACTCCTTGATAGTTTGTCAAACATCTTAGGTCCTATCCTGGATTTGAACAGTAATATTGTCTCCAGATAATTCACATTTATAATCTAAATAGTGAGCCCCAAGATGACAGCCACATCAGACAAAATTCCAAAAAAAAAAAAAAACCCATATAATGAGAAGAGAACGGCAAAAAGAGGATTGTATATTATTCAAGAGCCTAAGCCAGGTGTGTATTCATACTCCTTTAATCCCAGCACTTGGGAGGCAGAGGTAGGAGGATCGCTGTGAGTTCAAGGCCACCCTGAGACTACATAGTTAATTCCAGGTCAGCCTGAGCTACAGTGAAACCCTGCCTCGAAAAAAAAAAAAAAAAAAAAAGAGCCTAATGCCTACCTTCAGGCTCAACATGTGGCAATTTGTTTCATGGTCAACTAACTCACCTCAAAATTCATGGAAAAGTTCTTTCCAATGCCTAGCAGGAAGTGATGGCTGGCTATGGAATCATATTGATGGGATCACTTTATTGATGAGATTATTCACATCCCAACATAGCATGAAGGGAGAATCAGGTGCCCAAATTTACAACAGCTAAAAGAATTAAGACAAGGCCAGGCATGGTGGCACATGCCTTTAATTCCAGCACTTTGGGAGGCAGAGGTAGAAGGATCGCCGTGAGTTCAAGGCCACCCTGAGACTACATAGTAAATTCCAAGTCAGCCTGAGCTAGAGTGATACCCTACTTTGAAAAAAAACAAACAACAACAACAACAAAAAAAGAACTATGACAAAATTGCAATAACCTCTAGTAAGAATGTCAAAGCAAGTAACACCCAAATAACTGATGGGCACCATCAAGAACTGTCTACTGGGTTTGATAAGTTCAAGACTAGGAAATGGTTTAGAAGAGAAAAGAAAGGTAGATGATTTGATAATCAGTTCAGTGACCCTAAGTCATTCAGGGAACTTATCTGCATTCACTTGGGGGCGGGGGGGTCCACTATGGTGATCAGGACTACCCTTCTATAGAAATCAACATCTTACCTTCATTCTATAGGTTTCATTTGGGGGGAGATTAAGGAGATGTGGGATGGTGGATTCACTGAATACATCCATGACTGGTGGAACTTGATGGACTTTGCAATGAACTCTCTCTACCTGGCAACTATTTCCTTGAAGATTGTGGCCTATGTCAAGGTAAATTGGAATGTCTACCATTTTCTGTTTTTGTTGTTGTTGTTGTTGTTGTTATATCAATAAATATTTGCACTGAGAGCAGGAAGAGTTTACAGGAAAAGTAATAATAACAGTTCCATCAATGTGAGAAAATTCTATATAAAGTGATTCTCTTTTAATGGCTTATAAACAGTATCTACCCTAAGCAAATAAAATGGAGACTGGAACATTTTGCAAATGAATCATTGACCATTGGACTAAAAGGAGGTTTAAAACATTCCCACTTCCCTCACCTGTTCTTCATATGACAAGTAGCAGAACTCCTGAAGCTTCACTTAGGAGACAAACTTTTAATAACTCCTCTTTCTTCATCACTCTTGCCATTAAGATAATCATTCAAACAGATACAAAGCTAACTTTGTATATATCGCTCAATCTATGCCTCTTTACCAATTCAGAAAATATATACACACATGCACACCCCCACCAACTTTATGCTTTCCTCACACGAGATACACTTTAAAATTATCCTGAAAATAGCTTCACATTGGATGACTCACTTTGGGTACTCACAGGATCTGAGTTCTAGTTCGGTACTTACTAACTAATTGGATGAATGACTATGCTCCTTCTCTCCCAAGTTGAACTTTTCCCCCATGAAATAAGGCTGACAATTCATTCAAAATTGTCTATTCAATCATGCTTTTTGATATTAAACTCCACATTAAGTGCTCTTACAATGAAAGCATGACTGCCCACAAAATTTCCAATAACTTGGTCTATTTATGCATCCTTAATATGCATATTGCATAAATTTTAAGATCTTGGAAGTTATATAGAGCATGAATATTGAATGAATTCATGAAACATTTTTGAAAAGAGCCCAAGAGTATGTCTTATGAGTGTGGTGATCACTTAACGCATACTTACAACTTCCTTAAGAGAAAAAGCTGGGGAGGAAAATGAATCTATGGTTAATATGTCTGGGTGAACTCCATGTCATTTTGGCACTCTGCTAAGTAACAATGTTTTCCTTAAAAAAATAAATAAATAAGCCTCTTCCTTTAACAGTGTTGTTATTCATGCACTAGAGAAGCCATAAATTATCAATCTTGAAATTGCTAGGCTTTGCTTAAACAAGAAAGCTGAGAATAAATTATTAATAATGAAATAATAAATGATAAATGACAAAAATTAATATTTAGGGATATGAAAATGTGTCTATAGATGTTCAATATTAGCTAATCACAGAAACGGTCCAATTTTACTGCTGAGGCTTCCAAAAGTAAAACAGTTATCTTATCACAAAGTCTAATATACCCATTCTACTAAGCTGGCAAATCCCTCCTCTTTACACTTGAAGAAAGCCTGAGTAAGATGTATCACATGAAGAATTTGATTTTTTTTTTTTGGCATGTATATGTGTGGGCATGTATATGCATGTGAATGTGGAGGGAAGAGGTCAACCAGGTGTCTTCCTCAGTCATTCTCCAACTTAGTTTTTGAGACAGCATCACTTATTAAACCTGTGCTCACTGATTTGCATAGACTAGCTAGTCAGTGAACCCCAGAGATTCCTTGTCTCTGCCTTCCTAGTGCTAGGATTATATGTGCATGCCACCATGCCCAGCTTTTATCAAGGTTGTTGAAGTCAAAACTCAAGTCCTCATCCTTGAGCAGCAAGCACTTTACAAACTGAGCCATTGTTCCAATGCAAAATTTAGATATTTAATGTGTATATACAGTTTATGTATTTGTGTATGCAACTGCATAGGCCCCATATTCACATAAGCAGAGGCCAGAGGAAAATGTCAGGTATCCTCCTTTACCATTATTCCATATTCCTTCCTTAAGACAGTCTCTCACTGAACCCAACAGTCCCTCACTGAACCTGGAGCTTCTGTTTTTTCAGTTATACTGGCTGACCAGTGAACTCCAGTGACTTTCCTATATCATATGCCCTCATGGGATTGCGATACAGGTGTGAGTGACCACATGAAGCTTTTTATGTGGGTGCTGGGGATTAAACTCAGGCACTCTCAGGTCCTTATCTTGCATGACAAGTACCAAGCCATCTCCTCAACCCAGAGAAAATTTTAAGTGGATAAATTCTAGTCTCCTTATCTACAGAGGTACATCCAGTCTAAGAAGATCTTTGCCCAAGTAAACTGGGGCAACTGCTATGAGAAACACCCCCCCTACAAAAAAACACTGTAAGGCCCCTTGAAACATTTCAAGTCACTGTTGTCAGACACTGTCAGAGTGCCATCAGATGAGTTTGCTTTAAAGAAAATCCTTTATTTGTTGAATGAAAACATTAGTTAGCAACATGTCCTTCACCTAACATAGTTTAAAATAGTAAGATCCAAAGTAATCCAGAACATATATATGTTAGGTTAACCCTAAGTGTCCCAGATAATATTTAAATGAGGATTACTCACCTTTTGCCTTCCAGGACAGCATGGCTTAGATATACCTCTCCACTATCTTAACATAGACACAGACAAACTTTGGACTCTAGTGAACTGTGGTCATTTCTTCAACCTTTACTTAGCTGCAAACACAAGCACCCATTCAAGTTCATATTATCATTGGTATCCATTTTAGACTGACCCTCTGAAAATTTTGTTTGTGCTTCAGCAGAATGCAATTCACACCCCTTTGAAAAGTCGCAAAACCAATTTTCAAACTGCATTCCGCCTCAAAGTATATAAAAAAGCATTTGCTACCCAGTAACACGAACTCAAGTTTCTGGAAAGCTGCATTTAATCCCCACTTATGTTTGTGAGCTGTTTCACTACCCGAAATCTCTCTGCCTCTCTGTGCCCCAGTCCTGCCTCTGATAAATAAGTTAATTAGACTACATCAGTGGTTTGCAAGCTTTTCTCTTTATTCTATGGATGTACAGCCTCTACCAAAAAGTTACACAGAACTCCCAGATAAAAAAGGAACGCAAGAGGCCGAGTTTGGCTTAAAGAATGAGCTTCTATGCCTCTTCTTTTGTTTAAACAATGGCCATTAGATGCCTCCACTGAATCCTGAGGCTCTAAGAAATAGAGTTTGAAGACTACTATATTAATCAGGTGTGGTGGCACATGTCTATAATCTCAGAACTCAGGAGGTAGAGTCAAGAAGATCAAAAGTTCAAGGCTAGACTTAGGTATATAAGTTTGACATCAGCCTGGGCTACACAGGACCCTGTCTCAAAAAAAAAAAAAAAAATAGAATAATAAAACAAAATAAATGAAAACAAAATAAAATGAAAATACTGGACCAAATTGGCCTTAGTTAGTGCTACAGTGGTGGAAGAGTTGGATAATTGGGATAGGAACCATATAGCCTACAAAGCCAAAAATATATACTGTTCTAGTTATGTTCTGGTTGCTTGTACAACAATGCTAATCAGGCTGGGTGTGGTGGTGCACGTCTTTAATCCCAGCACTTGGGAGGCAGAGGTAGGAGGATCGCCATGAGTTCCAGTCCACCCTGAGATGATATAGTGAATTCCAGGTCAGCCTGGGCTAGCGTGAGAACCTACCTCAAAAAACCAAAACCATATATATAAATCAAAAGCAGCTGATGGGAAGAAAGGGTTCATTTCAGCTTACAGTCCAAGGAGAAGCTTCATTATGGCAGGGAAAGGATGGCAGAGCAGAGGCTTGACATCATGTCTTGCTATAGCACCTAGAAAAAAGCAGCAACAGTGAGCTGAGCTCTGGCTAGGGGGACATTGAGCTGTAAAACCCAAAAGACTGCCCCAGCAGCATCGATTTCCTACAGCAAGGCTCCACCTTCCAGACTACCACCAGCTGGGAATTGAGTATTCAAAACACATGAGGTTATGGGGGTTATTCCACATTCAAATTACCATATGTACTATCTGGCACATAACATTAAAAAAGGCTACTGGGCCAGGTGTGGTGTTGTCTACCATTAATCCCAGCACTGGGGAGGCAGAGGTAGGCAGATAACTGTGAGTTAGAGGCCAACCTAGGACCATAGAGTGAGTGCCAAGTCAGCCTAGGCTATAGTGAGACCCTTCCTTGAAAAAAGTAAACAACAAC
This sequence comes from Orientallactaga sibirica, assembly GCA_036365145.1. Lineage (NCBI taxonomy): Eukaryota > Metazoa > Chordata > Mammalia > Rodentia > Dipodidae > Orientallactaga > Orientallactaga sibirica. The sequence goes on from JAEOAD010000057.1 coordinate 8,688,583, forward strand.
AAAAAAGGCTTCTGACCTCTATGCTACATGAGCTCCAAGTTTGTTTTTTTGTACCCAGGTGCTAAGAAGTCCTTCTCTAGAGATATACATGCAAAGATTTGCCATCCTATGAGCAACAGACTTCCCTGTAGTTGCAGTTCTGGGTGGAGAGATAGAACAGAAACAAATGATAAACTATATACAGTCTTGCTGATTAGTTCTAGTTTTAAAACAAGTCTGTTTTGTTAAAAGCAATAAGTCTCCAACTCTCATATAGACCTTAAAACCTTAGTGGCCTACATAACATCTGGGTTGTGAGAACAACTCCCATGTGAGTAGCATTTCATGGAAACAGTGCTAGACTTGGTGTTTGAAGACCTGGAGTTTCTTTTTGGCACTGCCACCAACTCTGTTATGAAATCTTTAGCAAGTCGTTCTGCTTCTCTGTATTTCATTTTCTCTATTTGTAAAATAGGCCTATCGCCTACCACCTGCAGCAATGCAGTAACTTCTTTTCATTTACTTTTTTCTTTGAAGAAAAAAAAAAGTAGAAGTAAGAGATTTGGCTAAGAGAACACAGAACTGATTGGCCACCTAAAATTCTATTTAAAACAGAAGCACACATCTCTGATTCTGCTGACAATGAGACTACTGGAAAAACACAAGAGATTTAAACACCACCAGTGTCATCAGTTTTTGTAAATGAAGCACGTTTTATGAATAATTTGAACCCCAACACATTTTCTCAGGAATGTTATTTACATTTAATCCTGAGAAACTGTGATATTTAAGTGAGAGCTTAAAGGAATGTTTCAGATTGAATCACAGGCAAAATCTACTTCAGTCCTGGGAAAGGTAACAAATGTTCCTTTAATTTCCATAATATCTCCCCTTATGGAATACACAGACTTGCACATGAATACAGAATCAAAAATATGTCAAAGGATAGAAATAACATTATACTTAGTTTATGATGAAGTTGAAAGAGAGAGCATTTGAGGGAGGTGTGTGTATGTGTGTGTAGTGTGCATGCGTATGTGAGGAGAGTGCTAGGGCACATGTGGATGTGTGCGTGTGGAGGTTGATGTCAGGTGTCCTCCTCAGTGACTCTTCACCTTATTTTTTGAGATAGTGTCTCTCACTGAACCTGGAGCTCATTAAATCTGCCACACTAGCAAGCCAGTAATCCCTGCGGATCTGCCTTTCTCCATCTCCCCAGGGACATACCACCACATACAGCATTTTTATGTGAGTGATGTGAGTCCTCAAGCTTGCATGGCAAGCACTTTACTCACTGAGCCATCTCCTCAGCCCCAATGGAACAGTTTTAAGTAACAATTCATATCTGACAGAGAAGTCATCTTTTTCCAAGGCTACTCCCCACATTCTAGAAGATGGAAGCCTTGGAAGGGGCTGAAAATGGACAACCAACCCTATAAATACTGGCTATTCCCCTTCTTTTAATCCCGCCTCCATTGTTCATTTACTCTGGATAGCCTTTCTAACTTGTAGGGTTGCCAAAGAAACAGTAAAATACATCCATATGCTACTGTGTTAAGAAGTACTAACTTCACTACCTGGAAGGTTGACATGCCATTTGTAAGAGTGTAGAATATATTGCAAACTGCTAAAAATTCAGCAGAACCGCTGATGTAAAGATCCCTAAGAATCTTCTATCAGCCCCAAACTGCAGCCAGCAGGGAACTGAGAATGAACACCTCCCACCTAGGAAGCTGCATCTATCTCTTATCCTTCAGAAACTGCAAGTCTCCCGTGCACGTAGAACCTAATGGAAGCGGGTGTGATTTGCAGTCTCACTAGGAAGCAGCGTGGTTGGAAGCTACTACCTTGGGCATCCCAGTGGCTCTGATTCAGCCACACTCCCCAACAATCTGGTAAACCCACAGTTAGAAAATGCCGGCTGCAGAAGACTGCTCTGAAGTTCCTTCTGCTATGTATAAATTCTCAGAATATATTTGGATAGGAGTGGGAGAAACAGAGTCATTTGCACCAATTACTGATTGATTGAGGCAAAAGACAAATAGTGCTTTGCACAGGGACTTTTGTGGAAATGAGCTTGATGCATATTTTGGTAGCTTTATGTGGGTGTGGAAGGGTGTGGAGGGGAAATTTGTATAAATATTCACTGTACTTCTCATTTCATGCACTTTTTTTTTCAGTACAATGGTTCTCGTCCAAGGGAAGAATGGGAAATGTGGCACCCAACTCTGATTGCAGAGGCGCTCTTCGCAATATCCAACATTTTAAGTTCCTTACGACTCATATCCCTGTTCACAGCCAACTCCCACTTAGGGCCTCTGCAGATCTCCTTGGGACGTATGCTGCTCGATATCCTCAAATTTCTCTTTATCTACTGCCTGGTACTGCTGGCTTTTGCCAATGGACTGAACCAGCTTTACTTTTACTATGAGACCAGAGCTATCGATGAGCCTAACAACTGCAAGGGGATCCGCTGTGAAAAACAGAACAATGCCTTCTCCACGTAAGACTCCCATCCCTCCTCTTTTGCCTTCTTTCTGTTATCTTCTTTATATCCTAATTTGCTATGCACAGCTTCATGACTGCCTTTTGACAGTGTAGGCAAAATTCTCTACAGTCTCAGAGGGTCTGGGTGGAGGAACATCCTGTCAATACAGGCGACTAGGAAAGTTGATTTACAGGAGGGAGAAAAGAAACTTAATAAACATACATAAGAGGTAGTTCTGAACAGTGTTTATAGTGTTCCATAGTTTTAAAAGAATTAAAGGAGATGGTTAGTTTCTTGCTCAAAAAGTGTCAACCTCCAAGAACATGAAATTGCATGTCTGTTCCTCAGAAAAAGTGACCAGGGAATCAACTTTACCACTGTGAGTCAAGCTGACAATAAGGAAGGAAGCAAAAGTATCTCAACATACTCCTTTTCATAGAAGGTGGACAGGTTTAAGGCAGGTTACAAGCAGCTTGCCTGCTGGACTAATTTAAGGATTCAGGTGGGCCCAGAGTGCCAATCGTGGGTTGGAAATGCCTCCCACTCCAATATGAGGCATAGGAGACAGGTTGTCACTCTTTGTATAGGAGTCCACTGCCTCTGGACAGAGAACTCTTGTGCCTTTCCTTCCTGCCTCTTCGAGGCCTTCAACCCTCCATAAAGGCTTTTATTTCCTTATGAATCAACTTTAGGTTAAATAGACAAGAAACAGATCACCAGAACTGTCTACTACCCAACTGCAACAGTGTACATTGACTAAAATTCCCTATCCCTCCTTCATCTCACTCTTCCCAGTCTCTAGTACCCACCATTCTACCCCCTATCTCTATGGGATCAACTCTTTTACATTCCATATATGTCTATATATTTTTCCAGATGGCTTATTTCACTTGACATAATGTCCTTGGGTTCATTCATGTTTCTACAAATGACAGAATTTCATCATTTTATGGCCAAATAATATTCTGTTGAATTATTTTCCTTTAACTCTATAACTTAGTTTAGTGGACTCAGGCATTCCAAAAGTCTTCATTACCCAAGGTCAGTCCAAGTATAGTCATGCATGCCTGTAATCACAGCACTTGGAGATTGAGGTAGGAAGATTATAAGTTCCAGGCCAAATTAGGCTACATAGCAAGACCCTATCTCAATAGGACAGCAACAAAAGGCCAGAGGTAAATGGTTTTTACTTGAACAAATATTTCACTGATGAGGAAAAAACAATGCTTTCTTTCCTGCCCATATTATTTGCCTCTATCAGCTTTTTCTAAAACAGGTTACAAAAACAAAGCATTTTAGTGGCATGCCCGGAGAGGTGAAAATGGAGTCTGGGATGAAATGCATTTTGGAAATGTTGGGACAAATTTTGAAAGGTGTCTTCACTTCAGGACTTCTCAGAGTCCTTCCTCCTGTGAATCTCTGACACAGGGAGAAGTCTTCCGAAACATATTGTCTGCCGACTCTTTATTCCTTGTTATCTTTCCAGTGAACTGAATTTGAAATGTCTTGGTTCATTCCATTGCCTCCTGCCACACTTTCCACTTCCACTGAACTATACCCTTGTGTCTCTTCCCTGAAATCAGTGCAAAATCTTGGCTGGGAAACCCAGAGCAATGAAAAAGGGAGAGTCCAGTATAGGCTGGCCAACAGAGTGTGCTGTTTTCTTTCTTTCTTTTCTTTCTTTCTTTCTTTCTTTCTTTCTTTTTTTTGGAGAGAGACACAGAGAGAGAGGGAGAGGAAGACAGAGATGGGCACACCAGCAGCCTCTCAGCTGCTGCGAACGAAATCCAGATGTGTGCACCCTCTTGTGGTCAAGTGCGGCATTGCGCCCTTGCGTCACTTTGCATCTGGCTAAATGTGGGACCTGGAGATTGGAACCAGCATTCTTAGGCTTAGGAGGCAGGTGCCTTAACCACTAAGCCATCTCTCCAGCCCTGTTTTTTTTTTAAAACAAATATTTTATTTTTATTTATTTGATAGAGAGAGATACAGAAATAGGCAGATGAGAGGGGGGGAGAGGGAGAGGGAGAGAATGGGCACACCAGGGCCTCTAGCCACTGCAAACAAACTCCAGACACGTGTGCCCCCTTGTGCATCTGGCTTACATGGGTCCTGGGGAGTCGAACTGGGCCCCTGTGGCTTTGCAGACAAACGCTTTAATTGTTAAGTCATCTCCCCAGCCCTAGTGTGCTGTTTTCCTAAGCCAACCTTGAGTGCAGAACATCAGCTTAGCACCTAGCTCATGCTTCCTCCTTGAAAACTTCTTCTGCATGACTCTGGAGATAGAACTTACATCAACTTATTTCCATTAGAAATAGTAAAATATTAGTAGCTTTATCACCAGGAGACTGTACTCACTTGTTGTCCTCAAAGTATTCAGCAGGATGGAACACATGAATGCAAGGTGCCTTCCAGAAGCCTGGGTCCTTGCCAATTACTTTTTCATGTCAACTCTGCTGAGGGAGTATATGAAATGTCTCCTTGCAGGTTTGTAGGGATTATTAACACCCATGTTGCCAACTGACATTTTGTTCCCATTACTTTCTCAGCAGGGACAATTGACAAAAATGGGTACCTGTCCTAAACAAAATTACATCTTGGAGTATTGGGTATGAAGAAGCATTGTCATGCTGGGACAAATCAGCAGTAATATCACCTCTACTTTCCCTCTATCGGTTGATTACTTTTTCCTTCATGGAGACCTGATTCAGGCTTGTCTCTTGTTTTTAAACACTTCAACATGGGCATTTGTAATATCTATTTTAAAAACACACACACACATGTTACTCAGCCAGAGCACAAGAGAGACACCACATGAGGAGAGTGTGAGATATGTAGATATGTAATGAAAAGCTTGGTGCCTGCTTAATGTCATGCTTTTCCTGATTCTCCAGAGATTACAATGCTTAACAAAGGAAGGTCCTTTTCCCCTTGGTGTACAATTTAAAAAGTAAGCATTGTCCTTGCTAAGAACCAAATGGCAATTTTGCTGTTTACTTGGGTTCTTCATTTTATACTCGGAATGCCTGGCCTTCATTTGCTGTCGAGAGAGGCAATAAGAAAAGTGCCATCAATCTCCATCATATCCCCTCCCTCTCTCCATTAGTCTCTCTTTTAATTTGATGTCATCATCTTTTACTTCTATTATGAGGGTCTTGCGAAGGTATTGCTAGGCACAGCAAGGTCCTGGATATCAAGGCCAATTTCTGTCTGGGCAGTTGCATTGTAAGGAGTCGTACCCTTCCTTTGGCTCTTCCATTCTAACAGCCCCCTCTTCTGCAATGGTCCCTGAGCCTTGGAGGGGAGGGGAGGGAATTACCATGCACTTTTTGTATGTAAGTATAGAAGCTGTCAATAAAAAAAAAATTACTAAAAAAAAAAAAGAAAGAAAAGTGCCATCATTCTTAGGGTACCCCACTTCTAAGAAATAAAGAGTGAAAGTAGAAAGATGGTAACTTGCTGTCCTGCACCTGTCTTTGGTAACCCAGCCCCCCCATCTCCAGATGCCTCCTGAAAATACTTGGCTGTTTCACAGACCCCCTCAAATTTAGATTGTCCACAACCAAGTCATTTATCTCCATACTGTCGCTGCAACCTATTTTCCCTTTAATTTCTCAGTTCATTAAATGATACCAACAAGAATCTAGCTATCTGGCTACAATTCTTACACTATTCTTCATGAAGCACATAGTGCCTCACTCATCTTTTTAAGCTCTGCATCATATAGTCTCTTGTTGTGTGTGTTTCTGTCTGCCTCTTCTCTCTCTCTCTCTCTCTCTCTCTCTCTCCATCCATCCCTCCCTCTATCTCTTTCTCTCTCTCTTACATACACACACTGCTGTTAAGATTCAGGCATAAATTATCTCTCCCATAAATACTGCAATAGTCTTTTAACTGGTCTCCTGTGAACAATCTTGTTTCCCATCCTAACAATCTCCAACATGCCATGTCAAAGTTTCTTTATAAATAACATGCTCAGAAATAAAGGCACTTGCTCTAGAAACCTGCCAACCAGAGTTTGGATCCAAGCATTCATATAAAGCCAAATGCAAAAGTGGCACACCCATCTGTAATGCTAACACACCTATGACAATGGGATTTGGAGTGAGGAGAATCCCTAAAGCTATGGAGGCAGCTACTCTAGCCTTCTCATTGCACATGCATACCCATACACAAACATCAACATACAAACAATTTAGTAACTAAATGCCATTCTCATCTTGTCACCTATTGGCTTCATGACCATTAATATATTTGAGCCTTCTCCATAAATTTAACCACTTTACCATAACACATAAAGCATAAGAAATCTGAACCAGGTCCCTCCAATTTTTCACTCTTCTCCTTAATGGTCAACATCTTCTGTTCCCCAGATACATTAAAGGGTATCACCTCAGCTCCACAGTCCTTTGTATATGATGTACCAGTCCCTCTGCCTGGAATGACCACCCCTAACTTGCTAGTTTAGCATGCACTCCCCTGGTCTTCCAGCGTCTAACAGTGTTACCTACTCTAAAGCCTTTTCTTGTCCTCTCTCAGAAATTGACTTGTTCTGTTTCCTATGGCATTGTAAGTACATATCTATTACAAAACATAACCTATTCTCTCTCTCTCTCTCTCTCTCTCTCTCTCTCTCTCTCTCTCTCTCTCTCACACACACACACACACACACACACACACACATTGAGAATCCTATCTTAGCTCTCCACTTACCATAGAGGGTCTATGCCATATAGGCGTTCAAAATACCTACTGAATATCTGAGCGAAAGGATGTAAAACAAGAACAATCTTGTCCTTTCACTGTTAATTTGGAGACGATTATAGATTGACACATAACTGTAAGAAATAATACATAGAGGCCTATGTATTTTCACCAGAGGTCCCTTAGCAGTAACACCTTGAATATATTTTACAATATTATAACCAGGCAATAAACATTGGTAAGTCCATAGACCTCACTCAGATTCATCAATTTTACATGAAAGTCATTTGCAACATGGAGGGTGCTGGAGTGAGTCTACCTGTAATTATAGATCATTTGCTTCTGTTTCTGCCTCCTTGGATGAGCAAAGCTGTATATCCAGCTCTGTTGCTCTAAGTTTGTTTTTCTGCAAAACCCCATGGCTTTTTGCCCATCTTTCTCATCCTGCATTTGTGCACCTGGCTCCAGTGTGATGCTCTACATGAATCCCTGTTGTATTCTATCTTGTTAGTTTCAGCTTGTTGCTTTGAGCTGATGAAATTGTTCCGAATCTTGATGCTGTGATCCAATTTTCTCAGTCTGTGTCACTTGAAAAATCTACGAAGCATGTCATTGATTCTCTTCCAAAGTATGGATAAAACTGGTAAGCTTTGTCTTGCTGTGTGAGGTCTTGGGCACCAATGAAAATGAAGCCTATGAAGATTGTATATACATAAAAGTTGTCTATATCTAAAAAGTATAAACATTTTAAAACATAAAAAGCAGATGTACTACAATTATGACTGTGTAGTACTATATGGATAATTCACAAAGATTAAAAAAGAAACACAAGATAGAAAGATTAGCAGTAGAAATAAAATATCTGCTGGGCGTGGTGGTGCACACCTTTAATCCCAGCATTTGGGAGGCAGAGGTAGGAGGATTGCAGTGAGTTCAAGGCCACTATGAGAATACAGAGGGAATTCTAGGTCAGCCTGGGCTAGATTGCGACCCTACCTTGAAAAAAAGAGAAAGAAAGAAAGAAAGAAAGAAAGAAAGAAAGAAAGAAAGAAAGAAAGAAGAGAGAAGAAAGAAAGAAAGAAAGAAAGAAAGAAAGAAAGAAAGAAAGAAAGAAAGAAGAAAAGGAAGGAAGGAGAAAGAAAGAAAGAAAGAAAGAAAGAAAGAAAGAAAGAAAGAAAGAAAGAAAGAAAGAAAGAAAAAGAAAGAAGGAAGAAAAGAAAGAAAGAAAGAAAGAAAGAAAGAAAGAAAGAAAGAAAGAAAGAAAGAAAGAAAGAAGAAAGAAAGAGAAAGAAGAAAGAAAGAAAGAGAAAGAAGAAAGAAAGAAAGAAAGAAAGAAAGAAAGAAAGAAAGAAAGAAAGAAAGAAAGAAAGAAAGAAAGAAATCTAACATATTGAATTAACACATTTAATCTCCAATACCATGTCATGGGATGGAAAGTATTATTACTAATATCTACTATATAGATGAAAAATTGGGATAAAGCAGTAAAGCAAGCTGCCCTCAGTTGCATTGGTAGTAAGTGGCAGGTTCACGATATCAGAAAATGTACATAGGCACCAATCGGCACTTTTATGCAAGGGTATAGGTATAAGACTTCTTCCATGTAATTATACAAGATTTATTGTGAGCCAAACATGGTGGATGCACATACCAGTAATCCTTATTCTTGGAAGATGAGTTTAATACCAGCCTAAAATACCTAGTGAATTCTACACCAGCCTAGGAGAGAGAGAGATTTGTTGGATAAAATTGCAATAGTCATGAGCAGACACAGTGCTAATGAGAATAGAACTATGATCTATCAGACAAGGGCCACCTTCCTCCAGACTATCACAATTTATTTGCATCTATTCCTACATAATCAGTGATTTTTTTTTCCACTCATTATTCAGTTTATATTTTCCCACCCTCTTCATTCAGATACGAGCTTGGTCCCTATTGAGGACTTTTATTCTGATCAAGTTTTAAGGATCTTTGTTGTCTCCAGTTTCCCTCCACCCTGGTTGCTACAGTTGTCACAAGATAGGGTCATTCATTTGAACTTCCCTTGTTATGCACTTCTCCTGTCATCTTTTACATATTTATTCAACAAACTTAACCTGCTATGACCTCCACTCCTATAAAGCAGGCAAGAAGGATACTGAATAAGATAGCGTCCTCATGCTGAAATTCATAGTGGAGAACATAACTATAACAATTGGAACAAATGGCACAGTGTGTGTGTGTGTTACTAGGAATTGAACCCAGAGCCTCATACATGCCAGATGAGTACTCTGTGACTGAGCTCAGTTCCAACCCCAATCAATGCCATCTTTCACATTTAGCATATGACAAAGACTGTGCTTTATTTACAAGTAGCATTTTAGGGAAAAGAGTAAGGTGGTTAAGTGTGTGGGCTTCAGACTCGAGAGGAACAAAACCCACCTCTGTCACTTCCTGTGTATGTGGCTTCTTTGTTCCTCAGTATGTTATGTGGACAATGGAAAGAATAATAACAGGCATTTCATAGGATCTTATTTAATATTTTAATATATGCAAAGCACTTAACACAATATTTGGCATGTGATAAATGTGTCACTGTTAAAAAAGACCCGAGGGAGCCGGGTGTGGTGGTGCATGCCTGTAATCCCAGCACTCCGGAGGCAGAGGTAGGAGGATCGCCTTGAATTCAAGGAAACTCTGAGAATACAGAGTGAATTCCAGGTCATCCTGGGCTAGAGTGAGACCCTACCTTGAAAAAACAAAAATAAATAAATAAATAAACCTGAGGAACAACATAAATGAAGCAAGATTTCTTTTGTCTTATGATGTCAGTCCTACATGTCATGGAGGGCAGTTGAAGCAGAACAGCTCATATAATGGTGAGCAGGAAACAGAAAGAGAGACAGAGAGAGAGAGAATGTCTGTACTCATAGGGTTTTTTTTCTCCTTTTGCATCCCTTATTCCATGCAAGCCTCCAGCCTATGGGATGTTATAGCCCACATTCATGGCATCCTCTCTGAAAACCCCCTCTCACATTCACAAGGAGGAGTTTCTTACAATTCTCCTAGGTGCTTGTCAGTCTAATCAAGTTAACAACCAAAATTAACTGTCACATTAAAACAAAGGGTAAGAACATATATGTATGAAAATGCCATGATGAATCCCATTACTTTACATGCTAACTTAAACATATTTTTGATGTCATCATTTTTTATTAGTTATATATATAGTGTGTATACAGCCGTGACGGTACCATCATTAGCCTTCTCCTTGTCCTCTCCCCATGGAGATTGTGGGTCTTGCTTTGTGCTGGTAGCCATCAATTATGGGGAGAGGCAGTGTCTCTGTGCACAATGACCCAACTCATGGCTCAAAAATAATTTAAAATAGAGAAAAAGATTAAGTGCACAGTAAATGTTAGCAATTTGTGTTTTTCCCACCAGTTACTATTTTGGAATTGAGCAAATTTCAACTTAAGAGGGTTCTGTAACTTTCCCAAAGTCATACATTTAATAAGTGGAGAACCCCAACTCTTCTCCATTACCTCTCTAGTGTGGAAGAAGACTAGGGTACTTCGGGGGACAAAGAAGTATATCCAACCCCAGCTTACAGAAGAGTAGTGAGGGCCAGGCTTTTAGAGGAGGCCGAGCTTCTGCTATGCCTAGAAGGTCAAACAAGACTTTGGCTGAAAGGGCAACAGCAGTAGAGGATACAGATAGGGACAGAGTGTGAGAATTCTATCTCGAGACAGGGCTTACCAGAAGCATAGTAAGAGCAGTTTCAGGGAACTGCCAAATGGACTATCAAAAGCAATGTTACCGCTTTCTCTCAAGCAGCCTTTCTCTTCTACTTCACCTGTTGATCCTTCTATGCTGGTCTGAATTAAGTCCAGAGGGATAACTCCTCTCCATAGCGCTTCCCTTTGAAAGATTATTTGCTCATCACGAAGATGAGATTTTTCAGCAAATGTCCGGAGGACTGTAGTACCTATCTCCTTTTGCCTCTGCCCCCCCCCCATGTCTTCATGTTCTATTTGTGGATGGCCCCCCACAAGTGCAAGTTATGCCTCAACCACCTGGTGTGGATTTGCCTTCTATGCTTTTAATACCAAGTCTTGAATCTTTGTATCTTCAGTCTGTGCCCCTTCTTGAGCTAGCGTGTTCCATATGCTTGTTTACTTGCTGCTAAATAAAAATGGAATGACTTCTCTAAAAAAAAAAATCATCTTTAAATTTGAAAAAGATATTCTGATATTAGAATACAATGGTTTGCTCAATAGTTTTTTCCATTCCTGTGATGATTTTATTACGGACCAAACAATGCCCTTACTCACAATGTCACTTGTCATGTTTACTTGTGAATTCAACTCAGGCTGGAAGCCAAATGGCTTCCTATAGTTATTTTTCCTTCTCCTTCTCACATGCAAGTCTCTTATTTTACCTGAGCATTTCGGACAGCAAGCCAGCTTCTCCTGGTGAATAGATTACTGGGACATTTTATGCACCATATTGAGATCACTCTCACTACCTACCACTGAGGAAGGATATTTCCTACCACCCTAATTTTTCTCCTTTTGTACAAGCATATCCACTGGGTCTCCCTATGTAGAACATTACAGTTGCAGGTGAATTTTAAATTCCATTATTTCCACCTCCAGGCAATCTTTGTACCAGTCAGTGAACAACCAGTGGTACACATGTTGCACATGTAGAATTGGGCAAGAAACTTAACATTGTCCATTTGGGAGAATCAACCAATTCAGTCAGACCCTACCAACATAGTGATAATGTACTTGCCCTGTTTATGGTCTTTCTGTATGTTGTACAACCAACAGACACAAACTGAATGCCTTCTGTGTCTCAGTCCATTCTATTTCCTGGAACTCTGCTGCTTCAGCATGTCATTTCTATTTGACAGAGCTGTTTTCTTTCCCTGAACCCCGGCTGTGCCAGCTTCTGCTATCCAGCTGTTATTATCCAGCTGCTGGTGCCATTGTTGGCCTCCTGACTATACTGGTTCCTGATGTGTGACAAATACCACAAGGTCCTGGCTGTGCCCTCCTCAGAGGGTCAGATTTCTGGAACTGATATCTTTTCTATGTTTTGGTTCTCTGCTGTGTTGTGTGATGTACTGCATTGCCTGACTCTGGCATAGTCTCCTGGAAATCCAGGTCTAACTTGATTTTCTAACTAATATTTTCTGGTTTTCATGCCCTGGACCCAGCACTCTAGACTCTCATCTTACTGCTGATTCCAAAATGTTTCATCAAACAACAACAAAAGGTTTCTTGAAGTTTTCTTCTAGAACAACATAGTGGCTTTGGGAGCCAAGGAAGACTAGGAGGAGGGAGGGATGGGAAAGCATGGTCAGTGGGTACAGTGTTGCATCTAGATAGAAGCAAAAAGTCCCGATTTTCTAGTCCTCGGCAGGATGACTCCAGATAAAGAAAATGCATATTTCAAACTGGGACAAGAAGGGATCTTGACTGTTTCACCACAACGCAATGGCAAATTCTACTGGCAGTAAAGATGATCATTACTCTGCTTTGATCAGCACCCAGTATACACAGGCCTCAAATTTTCACATTGTGCACCACAAATTCATATAGTTATTATGTGTCAATTGAAGATAAAATAAAAGAAGCACAGAGAATTCAATCGGATTTTTGAACATTTTTTTATTTATTTATTTGAGAGAGAGTGAGAGAGAGGCAGATGGACAGAAAGAGAATGGGAGCACCACCATGTACATATGGCTTTATATGGGTCCTAGGGAATTGAACCTGGGTCCTTTGGCTTTGCAGGCAAGTACCTTAACCACTAAGCCATTTCTCCAGCCCTAGAATCAGATTTTTATATGTATGTTGGGTGTGCATGCAAGTGGTGGGTCAAAGGTCAATGTTAGGTATCATCCTTAATCACTCTTTACCTTATCCTTTTGAGACAGTGTCTCCCACTGAACCTAGAGCTCATCATTTGCTTAGACAAGTTAGTCAGCAAGCCCCAGAAATCCTCCTGTCTCCACCTCCTCAGTGCTGAGATTACAGGCATGTGCCACTGTGCCTTGCTTTGTTGTTGTTGTTGTTGTTGTTGTTGTTGTTGTTGTTGTTGTTTGAGGTAGAGTCTTGCTGTAGTGTGGGCTGACCTGGAATTCACTATGTAGTCTCAGGCTGGCTTCAAACTCACAGCAATCCTCCTACCTCAGCCTCCCAAGTGCTGGAATTAAAGGCATGTGCCACCACGCCTGGCTGCCTTACTTTTTAGATGGGTGCTAGGGATATGAACTCAGGCCTTAATGCTTGTATGATAATTTACCAACTGAGTCATCTCCCCAGTCCCCAGATATTTGTAAGGAAAATAAATTTTGTGGCTAGGGAATTAGCTCAGTGGTAGAGCACTTATCTAGCATGCACAAGACCCTAGGTTTCATTCCCAGCACTGCAACCCTTTTTTTGGCTTTTTGAAATAGGGTCTCTTGTATCTCAGGCTGGCCTGGAACTATGTTTAATCCCAATCTTCCTGCCTCGACCCTACCAATTGAAAAACATTTTGAGCAAACTGAAAAAGTGTATGCATTCTTAAAGCAGCATTTCTTATGTTCTCTACCTCTTTTGTATGTTTGGGAAATGACTAGTGTGTGTGTGTCCCCCCCCCATGTGCTGCTGTTTGCAGATTTCTAAGGGCGAGACAAAAAGAATCCCTAGGTGCTAAAAGCATATCATTGCAAAGTTACATATATGGGTTTGAAGACCAAGACAGGAAGCAATAATTTGTGAAGCCATCTAATGCAGACTAATGGAATAGCTTGGTGAGGTCACACAGACCGGGCTTTGAATTCTGGCTCAGTAGTTACTACCTGGGTATCCTTGAGCTAATCATTCAATCTCTGAATGTGACATCATCAATTACAATAAAGTTTTATGAAAGTACAATGATGATGTACGTAAAAATGCATGACATGCTTCTACATAGTAAGTTCTCAATAATACTTAATATATATCACTAAAACATATAAATTGGTCCTGAGTGTGAGGACCAGAGTTTGGATCTCTGGCACAAACATAATTATCAGGTGGGTGTGGCAGCCACCCTGTAATCCCAGCCCTCAGACAAGGATTCCCTGGGGGGGAAGCCAGCTAACTAGGCTTGACATGTCAGTAAGCTCTGGGTTCAAGTGAGAGAGCCTGCCTCAGTAAATAAAGCGGACAGCAATGGAGGAAGACGCTCAACTTCAATCTCTGGCTTCTACATGCATGTGCACACATACACACAAGTACCCACATACATGTGCAACCCACACATACACAAACACACTTCTATACATGCAAACACACCACAAACACACATGCATGCAAAAAAGTATAAATTGTTAATATCAGACTTGTCAAACTTCTCCAGTGAAGTTAGTACCATCTGAGTGAGCCCTGTAAGAGTCACAAAAGAAATGTCAGAAATGGGAACTTGTGGGCTGGGTGCAGCTCAGTGGTGGAGACCATGTTTAGCATGTGCGGGGTCCTGCATTCCATCCCCCACACCACAAAGGAAGGGGAAAGCAACTTGCCTTCGTACTCACTCAGCTAGCAAGTGTCATTGCTGAGATTCAACCAGCTGCAGTACAGACCAAGCTCCATATTCTTAAGCACTACATTTCTGTCCCCCACATACTTCGAAAGGTAGAAGATCATGCCTGAAGATCTATGAGATGTTTTCTGGAGGAAGTAGCCCTTGAAGTAAGCCCTGAACATTTTTTGGCCATGTGGAAGCTGGACTGAAGGAGATGGCTTTCCCGCTGGAAGAACCAAGCGCACAAACAACATAGGGACCTAGCTCCCAGCTGTGTTAGGCAAGAGACCAAAATGCATGGGCTTCTCAGGACACCTGTTGCCAATTTGCCAGCCCTCTTCCAGATGACATCACATTTGCCCTCTTTCCTTGCTCTCCTTAGACAATTCACCTGCTCTTTAATCTCTTTTAGGCTCTTTGAAACACTTCAGTCACTCTTCTGGTCAGTATTTGGCCTTTTGAATCTTTATGTGACCAACGTGAAAGCCAGACATGAGTTCACCGAGTTTGTGGGAGCTACCATGTTTGGGACATACAATGTGATCTCCTTGGTGGTGCTGCTCAACATGCTCATCGCCATGATGAACAACTCCTACCAGCTTATCGCTGTGAGTACTGTGTGATACCATGGGTGCCTGAGCTTTGGGTGGAGTCCTGATAACATGGAGCCATTTCATGCTCAATGAAAAAAAAAGAGACTTGTGTGCCTCAATGAATACACATTAATTTTTCACAGTCATTACACCGATTTAGTCACTTGCAAGGGAATTCTATGTGGATTCTTGGTCTACTGAGCTTCAGTAACCTAAGTTGTTCTGATTAATGAACTTCTTGCTATCAGTTGAATTTTTTTTTTAAATCCTTGAGTCCATTTGCTTGCCCCAGAAAGGGAAACCCAAGGGATATAGATACAATTTGTGCCTCACTAATCTCCAGGCAGAATTCTCTAGGGAGAACACTTCAAATGACAACATGAAATCCAATTACAACAGTGACCTTCTCAGAAAGAGAGGGCCTAGGGTTTGTGTTGTTGTTGTTATCATAATGTAATTCTTTGTGTTTTTTTTTTTTATTAGCTTACAAAGTGACAGGTCTCCCTGTGGCATTTTGATACTTACTTCATTTTAGGTGATTCCTCAACATGCTTCCCCTCGCCTTTCTCCCTGCCCCTTTTCCCTGCTATATACTTTTGCCTTCAGTTATTCCCGCTTGCACTTTAATATCTTACAGGTTCTATGGTCTTCCCCATTTCCTTATCTTAAAGCCTCTTTTTTTTTCAGTTTAATGGGCCTTTTTCTCATTTCCTGGCCTTTACTCACACTGCTACCTAGATACACATGATACACATACTTAACAGAAGCAAGGTCAGCATATGAGAGAGGGTCTCTTTTTGACTGTGTTTAGAAGGATAATTGTACTTCCCTTGGAGTTGCTCTCAGAGCTCATTGCTGATTCTTTTTAGTTTTCTTTTTAGACAAGGTCTCATCGTGTAGCCCAAGCTTGCCTCAAATTTGCAATCCACCAGCCTAAATATTTGCAGTTCTAGGATTATGCATGTGGACCACTATACTCAACCTGCATTGCCAACTTTTTTGTCCACCATATTATCCTTTCAATCAGCATTGTTTGGTTCTCTATACTAGAAATGGTGAGGGCCAGGGATACGGGATTCATTCAGGCCCTTGCTTAATTTTTTATGTCAAATCTTGATTTCTAGTCTCATATCCCTATCATTTCTAGAAAGAATATTGGTAAATGAGTTTTGGTTATCTGAGGGCTAGTTTAGCTCCTATTAAGATGCAAGATAATCTCCTACCTGTCTGTTGCTGAAAGATTTTGCTATCATGCAGAAGCCACGCAGTGGTAAAACACAAGTCTTGCCTTCCTTCCTATATGCTATTCTCTGATTTGGTTTGCCATAGGTTTTTTAGCCTATAGCTTAGCTTAAAATATTGGCTACACATGCCCCCGTGTGTGTGTGTGTGTGTGTGTGTGTGTGTGTGTGTGTGTGTGTGCATCTCCACACAGATTTTTCATGTTTCTCAAATACTATAGGTAATAGTGCATATCTGTGATCCATTTTCACTGTGAACAGAGCTAATGAGGAATAGATGCATACTACAGCAAGATATTTTAAAGAGTTACATAAAGTGGTATAGTTTTGATCTGAAATATCCCCAAAAGGTCCAGGTATTCAAAGTTTGGTCCCCATCCCATGGTACTTTTGGGAGATGATGGAACTTTCAAGAGATGGGAGCAAATAGGAGGAAGTTAGGTCACTGGGGACATCATGGGATGGGAAAACCTTTTCCCTGGGGAGATGGGAACATATGTCTGTACAATTCCATCTCCTGAGCACACTGCTCTCCCAAGAAGTTGTTTCCCCTTTATATAGCCTCAGGGCGTGGTCTGGCAACTCTTTCCCAGACTTTTTGGCTTCTTGAGTCTCTGGAACATTTTGCCACTCCCAGGAAGGAATGTTTCCATTTCTAATTAACAAGCTTGGTGAGTGGTTCAGTAACCTTTAAGTTTTAGATCTCCCAGACTTGAATTCCTGAATTAGAGTCTCTTTCCTTTCTTCAATTTGGAGGAATTTGCTACACAACAGAAAAGACCTGCCCTTGAACTGTATTGTGGGACTCCAACACTTTCTTTTTCTCTTTGCTTCCTGGCTGCCTTGAGGTGAACTGGTCTTCTTGGTCATGCATTCACACCATGTTGTATTGGGGTGTCACAGGCACAAAGCAACAGAGTCAAGCAACTATGGACTGAGACCTCTGAAATCACAAGCCAAAATAAACCTTTCCTCTTCATAAACTGATTATTTCAAGTATTTATCACAGTAACAGAGAGCAAAAGTAGGCAGACTTGTAGAATTTTTGTCACTGGAGAATTGAAAAATATAATATATAAAATTTTTCTTAGGATAGTTTAGAGTCCAAGTGCTTAGGTGACTGAAAAGTAATGGGAGTATAGTAGAAAAAAAATAAAGAATTTAAAAATCAAGGACACTAATCCTGGTTCTGTCATTTATAAAGAAGCAAATTTGGGTAACTTTCTTTGTTTCTTGATCCAAAAAGTGAGGGAGTTGACATTAATGGTCTTTTTGTTTTGCATGAGTATGTGTAGTATGTGTGTTTTAGTGTGTATGTGTGGTCATATGTGTATTGGTGCATTATATGTGTAGGTGCATTAGCATGTGTGTGCAAGATTGTGTGTGGGGGCCAGAGGTTGGTATTAGAAATCATTCACATTCACTCTCCATCATCCTTTTTGATACAAGGTCTTGTACAGAGCCTGGAATTCATTGATTTATTTAGACTAGCTGGACAGCAATACCCATGAAGTTATCTATGCACCCAAATAGGGTGTCTCTAGAAGGAGTGAGGATAGGAATGGGATTCCAAAGGCTGTTTATTCTGCCCCTAATGCTTGCTTATGCATTTGTAGTTTTATTACTACTGCAGTTAGGTTCGCATTGCTGGCAGAAATCACTTGACCAAGAGCAGCTTTGGGGGAAAAAAGGGTTTGTTTTTCCTTACAGGCTCAAGGGGAAGCTCCATAATGACAGGGGGAAATAATGACATGAGCAGAGGGTGGACATCACCCCCTTGTCAACATCAGGTGGACAACAGCAATAGGAGAGTGTGACAAACACTAGCAAGAGGGAGCTGGTTATAACACCCATAAGCCTGCCCCCAACAATACACTGCTTCCTGGAGGTGTTAATTCCCAAATGTCCATCAGCTAGGAACATATCATTCAGAACACCTAAGTTTATGGGGGACACCTGAATCAAACCAGCACACTTACTAAATGTATAGCAGTTGATTATTTCCGGTATCAGTAGAAAAGGGAGAACTTTTCTTGTCACCTAATGTAGGGCTACAGTGCATCCCACTGAGTTAAGTGACATTTTCTAAAAAGGATGGGATTCATCAACTGTAGCTTTTCTGTCACCACCTGATGATAGTAGGTTTGGTTTTAATACCACCTTCTGCTGCACCTGAAGAAAATACCTTGGCTCCCCTCTAGGGAGGGAGCCTGGAATAGATGGCCTGAATGGAGTCTAGAGCATCTGGCACATCTGGAGTGACAGCTAAATATTC
Organism: Orientallactaga sibirica; assembly: GCA_036365145.1. NCBI lineage: Eukaryota > Metazoa > Chordata > Mammalia > Rodentia > Dipodidae > Orientallactaga > Orientallactaga sibirica. The sequence goes on from JAEOAD010000057.1 coordinate 8,707,408, forward strand.
TGCTTCTTTGAGATTTCTGGATTTGAAAATGGATTAAATGAGGTGTTGATATTGGGCAACCTGACACAAAAACCTTGATCTGCTTAAATGGTGAAGACCAGTACATAGGATTAGTGTCATGTACAATGTCTCCACTTCAGTAGCAAAAACAATTTTTTTTTCATTTTTCAAGGTAGGATTTCACTCTAGCCCAGGATGACCTGGAATTCACTATGTAGTCTCAGGCTGGCCTCAAACTCATGGTGATCCTCCTACCTCTGCCTCCCCAATGCTGGAATTAAAGGTGTACACCAACATGCCTAACTGCAAACACAATTTTTGGAAGGCACTGATATGCAGGGAAAGTAAAAACACTGAAAACAAATTTCTTTCATTTTTTTGAGAGATAGAGTGAGAATGGGCATGCCAGGTCCTCTTGTCACTGCAAACAAACTCCAGATACATATGCCATTTTGTGCATATGGCTTTTCATGGGTGCTGGAGAATTTAATCTGGGCACGAAGGCTTCACAAGAAAGTGCTTTTAACCTCTGAGCCATCTCCTCAACCCAAATTTCTCCTCTTTCAGAAGATATTTGTCTAGGTAGGGATGCAGTTGTCAACATGTATCAATGGGAATCTATTCCATGTCCATTCAAGTTCAGAGCTCAAATGTACCAGGTAATAGTGCCAGAAAGAGTTGAGTTCTACTCCTTTAATGATCTGATGAGTGTGAATAAAGAAAATGCACATAAGAGCAAACATACATAAAATTTAGCATAAAATGCCAGAAGGTTCACAGTCAATCTCCCATTGTCATCAAGAAATTTACCCTTGCCAGCCGTGGTGGCGCACACCTTTAATCCCAGCACTCGGGAGGCAGAGGTAGGTGGATCGCCATGAGTTCAAGGCCACCCTGAGATTATATAGTGAATTTCAGGTCAGCCTGGGCCAGAGTGAGACCCTACCTCGAAAAAACGAAAAACCAAAAAAAAAAAAAAAAGAAAAGAAAAAAAAGAAATTTACCCTTTGATATTTTGTTCCTAGGTGTGATACAAATGTGATTTATGTTAGCATGTAACTTATGTAGGTCTCATCCCTTACTGACATTATGTAGGTAATGAGAGGTTCCATGAGGGAAATGTACCTGAGGAAGATCCAAGAGAGATGACAAGAAGAGAAAGAGATTGGAAGCACAGCATGGAAATGTGGACATTATCACAGCTTTGACAAGCTCAGATTAGGGCTATATAGTTCCCAAGACAAAGATGCCTTCAGCCTCCACATAAAATAACAATTGCCTATCAATGTTCTAGAGATTTAAAAATAAAAAACATAATTTGTTTTTCAAAATAGCCCAGGGCTGAGATTCAGAATGGGTTGTTTCTAATGAAGGATGGGACATTCTGAAGATTGATCTCGGGATGTTCTCTTCATAGGCTACAAACTATGTTTGTGGACACATGACATGCCCATGTCCCAGGGGCCTTTATCAAGAAGTGTGGTTCTTCTTGGCTTCTGCCTTATTCACTTAGCCCTTGTTCACAATATACAAGTTAATGGGTCAGTCTGGATTTAGATTGGGGTAGTCTAACTCCATAAAGAGACCCACTAATAGACCCTTTCCTGAGACCACATGTTCTACAAGAGCCTTCACCCAACTTCTTTTATTCAGTTACACCATAGCTCTGAAGTGGCCAATTTCTTTGCTCTTGTCCAGTGATGAAAGATTTCTTTATGGTCCTCAGGGGACAGAAGGCCCATTATCTGGCTTTTTTTTTTCCAGGATAAGAACCCATGTTTCTGCTCAGCTCACAAGAGTTGTTTTATAAGAAAGTAGAAGACAATATAAACCCTACTAACTTCCAGTTCCCCTGAACTCAGCCCAAACCGTGAAGGTTGTAATAAGTCCAAGCAAGAGCATTGCCCCTTTCCAAGTGAAGAACTGGCTCAATGCAATTTGTTGTTCTTTTAGGACATTGGCACAGAGACATTTCCCTTTGTGAGACCCTCAAGCAATCTCCATGCTGACTTTTTCTCATCTCAGCCTCTCTTTTTCCATGTTGCCAAATGATTTGTTATAATTTGTTCAGAGACGGTAACATTTCACTGAGGAGATAGCAAGCCACCCAACCATCAAAGATAGCAAATATGCCCCCTTCCTTTGGTGTAGTGTGAAACCTGAGAATACCTGATGGCAATTCCATTTCCATCAACCACTTGCTTCTTCAGAGCAGGTTCTGGAAAAGATACAAAAGGGGAAAGAAACCCAGTTGATGCCACGAGGGAGCCTGAAGTTGAGTTCACGGGGCAAACCTAATGTGCAGAGAGTAACACTGACACTGTCACTATGAATATATTAGCAAAGATTACCAAAATCATGGGCCCCAAAATAGTTCAGACTGCCTCGTTTTGAGATCTGGACTGCCACTTAGTGTGATTTTGACCAATTTGACCTTTTTTTTCTGCCTCATTTGACTTCTATTGCTTATTCATATCTTTTCCTTGTACAAGACAACTACCTCTTTCCCCTCAATGCCTTTTTACCTGGCTTCTGGGTAAGTTTGGCCACTGGATGGTAGGTAGAGGCAAGAAGCTAGAGTATTTCTTCCCTGGCCTCAACCTCACATGTAGTTCTTCTAGCAGCTGTTGTGTCTTTTCTGGGCTTCACCTTCACTGACGACCAGGTATCCCCACCCCCCTTGGCCCCATAGTCTCACTAGCCCTTACCAGAGAGCCCTGATTTCTAGGCCATGTTAACACTTCTTCCTCTTTCCTGCTGTCCCTCAAAGTCTAGGGGCACGAGGCACTTCCAGTGGTTACTAAACTCTGAGTTGCTCCACTATCCCCTATTCAGCATCTCAGCTTTTCCATCACCTGTATAAATAGTTCCTATAATAAATTTTCAATATTTGAAAGACTCAAGAAGGATTTCTGTTCTCCTGGCTGTGCCCTAAGCAGTACTCTTTGATTACACTATTGTGAAGTATAAGTGAACCTGGCCTTGAAAGATGGGGTCAAATTTGGAAAGACAGAAAAATGGCTGCAAGTTGAGGCTTACATTTTCTGCAGTGAAATCATTTGTACACCAGCCATGTGACTTGGGTTTTACTAGAGGTAGTGCGACTGAAGGATTGCTTTCATTCCTCCCTTCTTCTCATTCTTTGATTCAGTGGGAAACCCTTTCAGATGGGAATGAAGTCCTCTTTGCCCCAACAGGAAATACGTTCGACAATGAGGAGAAACATGTTAGAAGAGGCACGTCTATAGGAGATGTATCAAAGGTCTAGAGCTATTTTTATAGCCTCTTATATCTTCATTCTGGACCCTCATACTACTGTGTACTATACTGTGTCCAACACCCTGAGCTAACAGTTCGACCTGGACAAGCTCGGCACTTCCATCTTTAGACAACATTAAGAACTTAGAGCTTCTCTAAAGTGTTGAGAAGTCAGTAATCAGAATATAATAAATAAGAATAACTGACATTGACATATGTCTGTGTGTGTGTGTGTGTGTGTGTGTGTGTGTGTGTGTGTATGGGCATGTGTTTAATGGCACACATGTGGTCACAGGACAACCTTGGGGAAATGGTCTCCTACTACCTTTTTTTAAGGTTTAGAGAAATTTTATTAGATTAAAAGAAAGATGGGGCTGGAGAGATGACTTAGCAGTTAAACACTTGCCTGTGAAGCTTAAGGACCCCAGTTTGAGGCTCGATTCTCCAGGACCCACATAAGCCAGATGCACAAGGGGCACATGCCTCTGGAGTTCGATTGCAGTGGCTGGAGGCCCTGGGCGTGCCCATTCTCTCTCTCTCTCTCTACCTGCCTATTTCTGTATCTCTCTCTCAAATTAAAAAAATTAAATTAAATTAAAAAGAGAGAAGGAAAAAGGAGAGAGTAAAGAAAGCTCCTGTCCATGAGAAGGAAGAAGCAGGGTAAAGCCCCTTCTGCTTTGTTTTGATACAAGGCCTCTCTTGTTTTTGCCACTGGGAAGATGAAATTAGCTGCTGCTTGGCACTTAGGATTCTCCTGACTTCGTCTCCCATTGTCACAGGCCTATTAGGATTACATACAGGTGCATCATCTTTGCATCTGGCTTTAGGTGGGTGCTAGGGATTGAACTTCAGTTGGCAGGATTGCAGAGTGCCTTTCACCAATAAGCCATGTTTTATTTGATTAGCATGTATAAATTACACATATTAATGAGGCTTAGTTTAATATGTCAACACATACATGTAGCATACACTAACCAAATCCAGCTTCTGTTTATCTGCCCAACCCCCTCTTCCACCTCTAGCAATCACAAATTCTGCATTCAGGTTAACCTTTCTAAAAGCTTTTACTTATGAGAGAGAGAGCATATGGTACTTGTACTTTTGTGTCTGACTTATTTCACCTAACAAGGTCTTTCAGTACCATTCATTTTGTTGCAAATGAGAGGATTTCATTGATGGCTCAATTATGCTCCACTGTGTATATTTGCACATTTTCTTTATCCATTCATATGTTGGGCAACAACTAGGCTGAATGAAGATCTTAGCTATTGTACATACTGCCACTATAACTATTGGGGTGTAGATATCTTTTTGGAATGCTGATTTTATTTCCATTGGGTATATGTCCAAATGTAAGATATGGGAGCCTTACTGTTAGTTTTTGAGGAACCTCCATATTGTTCTTCATAATGGCTATAGCTAATTTTCATTCTTGTCAACAGTGTATGAGAATTTCCTCTATGCCCTCGCTAGCATTTATTTTTTATTTCTTTTTCTTTTTAATAATAGCCAAGGCTGAGTTCTCAGTCTCCTCTTCCTGAGCCAAAGTAGCAACAATATCACCCCTCCTCTCCTGCCTGCAGCCCTTTCATGCCCACGCCTGAAGCACACACCACACTCAGCCCTCACTCAAATTCACACTTCCCTTTCTTTATCCATCCACGTGGTTCATTTACTGACTAACTGTTCCCTGACTTCTAACCAAAGAGCTCCTCTAAGTAACCTTCCCCTTGTTTCTACTAAGTGTCCTAATGTCTCAGCTGAGCTACTCACCACCACCACACCCACACCGTCTGGCTCTCTTCTCCTCAATTCTGCCCTTAATTTTCATACAACCTAGCTAAGACCACCACAGCCACAGAAGATGAACAGGACAGCCACCAAGCTCATGTACATAACAAGAATTCCTCATTTCTTTTAGATATCCAGTCTTAGGACATCTCGGTCCTTTTCTTTCTCAAACAGTTCTGGCCTGCCTAAAACATCTTTTGACATCCAGGTGTGTCCAACTTTTTCTTTTGATATTTTGCCATGAAGTTCATATTTTGACAAAATTCACTCTGGAGAACTTCATGTTTGAGTTCCAAATAATCTCTCTCTATAGATAGATAGATAGATAGATAGATAGATAGATAGATAGATAGATACATACATACATACATACATACATACATACATACATACATACATGCATACATATATATAGATATAGATGATATAGATATCCTGGGTGCATGTGGCCCCAGGGCTGTGGGTTGAGCACGTGGGAAGCCTTATCCAACACCACTAAACAAATTGTCCAGCACAGAGTTTTGGGAGAAGAAGCCCCAAAACTCTCTCAAAACATGTAGCCAGAGCTGGAGAGATGGCTCAGCTGTTAAGGCACTTGCCTGTGAAGCCTAACAACCAGAGCTCGATTCCCCACTACCCACATAAAGCCAGATGTACAAAAGTGGCAAACGCATCTGGAGTTTGTCTGCAGTAACTAGAGGCTTTGGCGCAACCGTTCTCTCAGTCTCTCTTTCTGCTTGCAAATAAAGAAAGAAAAAAATTAAGGATGTAGCCAGCACCAATCTCATTTCTCAGACCTCCACATTTGGTCTGGGCCTAGGTTAGCCTAGCTCTCCCCCTGGTGGTCTGACATAGAAACAGAATTTCTCCTCACTGCTTCTGATTTTGTCAGCACACCTGGTCACCTTGAAATTCTCACAGCTCACCTTCATAGGCTTTTGTTGAGCTGCAACCACTACTTCAGACTGCAATTGCAGCCTGCCTGCCATGCCTGCTACGTCCAGAAAAGGATTTGGGTGTCTGACTGAGAGGCAAGGGGGAATGTGAAGAATACACATGAAAAGTAGTGATTTTCATTCCTGTTGCTAAAAGTCAACCAACCAAAGCAGATTCCTGAGTTGATCCTCTGTATCCATAGTTCACAGGTCCTTGGTGTTCATCAGGAACAAACATAGATGTCTTAAAGGCTCTATCTTGGCTCAGTGCAACAGAAACAGGATGATTATATGACTGAATGGCCCTGATGCCCAAAATATGTCATTTCAGCTGGCCCTGGACTTTATTCTCCATCCATTCAGATCACTATTAATAAACAATAAATAGGGCTGGAGAGATAGCTTAGAGGTTAAGGCATTTTCTTGCAAAGCCAAAGGACCCAGTTTGATTCTCCAGGACCCACGTAAGCCAGATGCACGTGGTGGCACATGCATCTGGAGTTCGTTTGCAGTGGCTGGAGGCCCTGGTGTGCCTATTCTCTCTCTCTCTCCCCTCCTCTCTCTGCCTCTTTCTCTCTCTCAAATAAATAAAAGTTTTAAAAAACATTTAAAAATAAACAATAAATATCTCCTGGATAAATAAACGAATGAATTTAACAAGCATTTGTTGAGAAACTTCTATATGCCATATTAAATCTATTTTCTTTTCTTTTTGTTTGCTTGTTTGTTGTTTTGGTTTGATTTGGTTTGGTTTTCCGAGGCAGGGTCTCCCTCTAGCCCAGGCTGACCTAGAACTCACTCTGTAGTCCCAGGCTGCCCGCAGACTCACAGCGATCTTCCTACCTCTGCCTGCTGAGTGCTGGGATTAAAGGTGTGTGCCACCATGCCTTGCTTGCCTACTATAGTCTTAATAATGGCTGCATAATAGTAACAGGTGAACCTGACAGACTTGTTGCCCATTTTCATGGAGTCTACAATCAGGGAACTATAGTTTCAAGCTTCACTAGTTTGAACTTCTTTCTTTGCCTTGAGACCACCCTTCACCTTTTTTTTTTTGTTGTTGTTGTTGTTTGAAGTCCTGGACAACTTTGATAATCTGATAAAATAAACAAGAAAAATGCAAGTATGAGCAAATATACATAAACTTCAGCATAAAATGCCAGAAGGTGCACATTCAATCTCCCACTACTATTCAGAAATTTCCCCTTTAATATTTTGTTCCTGCATACAAATGTTCATGATACAAGTATGATTCTGTGTGGGGGGGGGTGTTAACATGTCACTTATGACAGTATAAATGCATGGACCTTATCCCATTAGGCAAGAAATGAGAGGTTTCATGAGGGAAGTGTACCTGAGGAAGACCCAGGAAAGACACCAAGAGGAGAAAGAGATTGGAGGCACAGAAGGAAAAGGTTGACATTATCACAGCTGTGTCACAGCTCAGATTTGGGCTACATTTCCCAAGACAAAGATGCCGTCAGCCTCCTCATAAAATAAAAACTACCAGTAAATGTTCCAGAGATTAAAAGACTACATTTTTGTTTCAAAATAGTCCAAGGTTGAGATTCAGAATGGATTGTTTCTTGTGAAGAAAGGGCCATTCTGAAGATTGATCTCAAGATGTTCTCCTTGTAGGCTACAAACTATGTTTGTGAGCACATGACATTTCCAAATCCCAGGGGCCATTGTCAAGGAGCAAGATTCTTGTTGGCTTCTGCATTATTCACACAGTCTTTGTTTTGAAGACCATGGACCACCTGATTACATAGCCAAATGAGCCTGGTGTGGTGGCACACACAGGTAGGAAATTGCTGAAAAGCCTGAGGCAGGAGGATCAGAAGGCCAAATGATACCAATGTTCTTTAATTTCTAAGCTGCTTAAGAGTTTTTGTTCATTTGCTTTTTATTTCTTTAATTTCTGAGATACAGACTCACTATATATCATAATCTGGCCCGAAAATTTCCATCCTCCTGCCTTTACCTCTGAATTGCTGGGGTTAAAGGTGTGTGTCACCATGTCCGGCTTTTGTTTCAGGTTTCACAACAAATGTGAGGTCTGAGAGATTAGTATGAAGGACTTTCTCTTCCTTTGGGTTCTGAAAAACTGTGTCATATCCCTCCTCAATGTCAAAGGTAAAATTAACTACCAATAACAAAATACCTACAGGAGTATCAAGGATCACACCCTACTGAATTAGCAGCCTTTACTTAAGATGTCACAGTATGCACATTATCTCAGCCATAAGGGAAATCTGCTGCTGTTTAAAAGAGAAAATAGAGGTAGGAGGATCACCGTGAGTTTGAGGACAGCCTGAGACTACTTAGTGAATTCCAGGTCAGCCTGGCTTAGAGTGAGACCCTACCTCGAAAAAACGAAAAAAAAAAATGGTTTTCTATCTTTCTAAAACTTTTTTTAAAATTTTTTATTAGTTATCTATATAATGTGTATACAGCCATGATAGTACCATCGATAGCCTTCTCCCTGCCCTCCCCCCTTGGGGATTGTGGGTCTTTAGCCATCAGTTATAGGGGTGAGGCAATGTCTCTGTGCATAATGACCCAACTTATGTCTCTAACAATCTTTCTGCCTCCTCTTCCTGTGTGTGTTGTGTGAGTGAGGGGGCACATACGTGGCACGGTACATGGTCAAAGAACAACTTTTAGGTTGGTCCTTGCCTTTTACCTACCTTGAGGCAAGGTCTATCTCTCTGTCTCCTTAATTCTGGCTAACTGTGGTGCTCACTATGAACTTCTGACCTTCCTAGAAATTCTTCTGTCTTATCCCTCCACCTCAGTGTCATCATCATGGGATTACAGATGATTGCCACAGCTATCAGCTTTTTACATGGAATCTGGGGCTAAAGCTTATATATTCAGGCTTGAGTGGTAGGTGCTTAGCCCACTGAACCATCACTTCAGGAATCTATCTATCTATCTATCTACCTATCTATCTATCTATCTATCTATCTATCTATCTACCCAATCTCTCTCTCGCCCTTTCTCTTGTTACTATGGATAAAGAAGCCAGGACTTCAAAGCTGCTCACCAATTTCTATACTACCGATCTATATCCATATATACCCCTGTCTTTTTCTTGTCTTGTTTTCTAACAGGTTTTTTTTTTTTCCTTTGCTCTCTTTCCTACTTTTCATTGGGTAATTGAAATTTGGGATACATGGATCTGTAAGATTGTGGTTTACTCACAAAGACTAGATGAAACATGTAATTATTTCAAAGCCTCCTCAAATAAGTATGGCATATCAGAAACCTCCAGAGTAGGCCGGGCGTGGTGGCGCACGCCTTTAATCCCAGCACTCGGGAGGCAGAGGTAGGAGGATCGCCGAGAGTTCGAGGCCACCCTGAGAATACATAGTTAATTCCAGGTCAGCCTGGGCCAGAGTGAGACCCTACCTTGAAAAAAAAAAAAAAAAGAAACCTCCAGAGTGGAAGAAAACAAATATTGTAGGCCTCCATATACATTAGGAACTCAGCATCAATTATTAAAGAAAACTTGATCTAATGTGGTTAGAACCCTGTCAACTAGCTCCATCAAGATTCTCGTGGTCTAGTGCTAGAGACTATTAGAGGTATGGAGACATTTCCATCATCTGTTGGATTCTCTAGGAAGTAATGCCACAGGATCTTCTCTTAAGAATTCATTCATACATTTTACTCAGGCAAATTAATTGACTCAGAAATATATTATGTGATGAAGGGTCTTTATCCCTAACAAGGACACAAGTTCTAGCATATTGTAGGCCCTTAGTTAATATTTATTGGAAAATGATCAAATTAATGACTTTTCAATGCATATGGCTGCCCAGAATATTTGTAAGCCTGAAGCTTTTTGGACAAAACTGACCAAATGGCCAGATAGCAAATAGCTTAGCCTTTGTGGACTATCAGACCTGTGAACTTAAGTATTCAATATACATCTCTGAAGAATCCCAGAAAAAGTGACAGGTGGTTCACTGGGATTCCCAACTATCACATCTTCAGGTGCTCTCAGAATCATATAGCATACAGCCTACATAGCTGAGTGCAGAACCACTGAAAAGGCCACTTCTGAATAGAAAATACTGCTTTCTACAGGAAACATAAGCAGAAGAGAAACCTGGACAGTTGAGGCCTGGCTCACTGTACAGAGGATCTGTTCTTCAGATTCTCAAAACCCTAATCAGATTTTGTTTCCATACCTTTTGCTAGTACCTGTCCAACACCGAGGGCCCTGCTCCTTGACTGTGTGTCTTAGGGCTTAAGAACTTGGGGTCACCAACATTCCAACACAGATGGGAAAGGGGCTCACAAGTTCCCACTACTCCCAGCAGAGCTATTGGAAGATAATGGTTGCTGGGGCAGGGTATGTTCTTCAGTGGTAGATAAGTAGTTTCAGAGAGCTCCAGTAATACTATCTTACTGATAAGTAAAGGGAGCATTAGTAATTTTACCTACCATTTTACAAGCATATCATCTTAATTTTTATAACTTCCCAATGAGGTTATTTTCCTATTTTCATTTAATGGGTTCACTTCTGAATATATTTGGACCAGCAGATAGAATCCCTCTTAACATTAGTTTTTCACAAGACATAATTGACAACTACTCGTGTCCACATCATCTACAAGCTATCACACAATGTATGTTCTTGGATTTCCCATCTCCAGGATTCTCATTTTGTAGATCTTCAGTGAGACCCAGGAATCTGCATTTTGACAAGTTTGAGAACCACTGATAAAAACATATTGATTAATTCAGTTAGTTGAAAATGTAATTTTCAACCTATCTACTCTTGCTGATTTTACATACAGCTTGGAACACTTTCAAAGCAGTGAGACAGACAGTGGCTGGGGTCAGTAGTACCAAGTGGAACTGGGAGAGCTAGAATGGAACTGAAGCATAGGGTCTAAGTTTGCTCTGAGTTTGACACCTGAGAGTAAATGCTAGATATGACTATTAAAAGGGCTATACACCAGGTAAACAGTTAAAAACAAAAGCACCACATACAGAGAATCATTCCTACCACCTAGAAATCATAGCCAGGGAAGATTCTCAGCAGATGTTTCCTGCATGAGGTGGGGGGGGGTCTAAACAAACAGAGACACAATGTCTACTTACTACACCACTACACATGTTCAGTAGGGAAGAGGACCTGTTTATCATACCTACTAAGTCACAGTCACTCTTCCAGTCTGGGAATGGTTCAATAAACTCTCCTGGGACATCAGTACTAGTGTGCAAAGGAGTGTTGTAGACAATGGGTGGGCAGTGAATTAGAGCTGCAAAATTCTCTCTTTTTGGTCCTGATGTTTTTCAGGTGGATTTGTTGTTTGCACACTTCAGTTGAGATTGCTACTTCAACAGAAGTTAAACCAACCAGAAAAATTGCCTGTTGGGCCCAGAATGATTCTTACAGATAATTATAACCATCAAGAAGCTTCAGGGAGGAGAGGGTTGTTGACTATTTAGTGACAGAAGATCAACTACTTCCATAAATACTGCTCATGTGTGATATTAGAAGGCAGAACATGTATTTAGAGTAAGTAGCACCAGGCTATAGAGCAAGGATCTATCTCAGAAAATCAAAGAAAAATAAATAAAAATGTAAAAAGAATGTCACTTCTTTTTAATGTATTAGCACATATTTATTGTACAAAGTGGTGTCATGATATTTTCCTTCAAGAATTCCATGTGCTTTGACTCTATTGGCCTCCCATTTCCCTCTTCTGTTCACCTCACACTAGTATCCTTCTTCCTGTCCTGCTGCATGTCTTATGGATATATGTATATATAAATCTAGGCTCCATATAGGAGGAGAAGCATGCAAAAAAAGAAAAGAAAGGAAGGAAACAAAATGGGATTAAATTATGATCTCTTTAAAATACATCTTTTAGGGCTGGAAAGATAGCTTAGCAGTTAAGGCACCCGCCTGTGAAGCCCAAGAATGCCCATTAGTTTCTCCAGGTCCCACGGTTAGCCAGACTCAAGTGACACAAGGATGCAATGCCGCACTTGCCCACAAGAGGGTGCACACATCTGGAGTTCATTCACAGGGGCCGAAAGGCAGCTGGCATGTCCATAATCTCTGTCTCTCTCAAATAAAATAATAAAATAAATTACATCTTTTAAAATTGCATTTTTAGCCTTGATGCAAAAAATAAACACTACAATGCAATGTTTACCTTCTGATTAGCTCTCCAAATCTGCATTTTTGACAGTTGCCCCATATGCTTCTAATAAATACCAAGGAGAGCCTGGAATTCTCCTGGGAGAAGAAGGCATTTCAAGTGAAATTGACTTCCCTTGAGATCAGGAAAATTAATTGTCTCACTTCGGCTTGGGGTGTGTATGCCACAGTGATTTTTGTTGCTATCCCATCAAAGGGAAACAGAGCTGATCTTATGTTCAAATGAAGTAAGCTATTGCTAATTCATGCAAAAGATGCCAAAATCCCTCTTCCCAAAATAGCCCTCCGATCAGTCAGACCTAAAGCCCGAGATTCCAAGGCACAGTCTTTCCCTTTAAGGGCTATTATTAGCTCTGCTCTCACTGAGTTTGTGCCTGCTGCTTTCCCTTTGCATCATGTTCAAAAGTTTTCCAATTTGCTAAGCAAGATGGTTGCTGGCAGGAGATCTGAGAGAGTACATAAGATTCTGTCAAAAGCTAGTAAGAAATTGGCCTTCTAGTTTGATTGCAAGGAAAATAACCTTGAGCTTGGATTTGTTGAGAAATGTGAGATTGAATAGACATATTCATTTGACCTAGCTAAGGCCATGTGCTGAGACTAAGTCTACAATCTCTGAGGGTATGCTCTACCATAAGAGGATGTTCACTGGCATAGTAAAAGGAGCTAAAACAAATAAAAGTTCTTGCTTGCTCTGTAGGAGATCACAACCACAAAGGCAATGAAGAGCACACACATGCATTAGAACTGTTAGTGCCATTAACTGCACATGGTGGTAGCACAGAAGTCCTATGTTTCAGAAAGCTAGGAAAAGGCAGGATCTCTTTGTGATTGTGTAGGTTATATCTTACCCAAAACCAAGCAACTGGAGGCTGATCTGGGAAAACATTCCAAAGTCATAGTTGTGATGAGAGGGTAGGACTGAGAAATGGGTGTTACCAGCAGACACTGAAAGTAAGCAAGGAAAGAGTCAATGTGTGATTAGTGTATCATATAAGTTGGAAGGCTAGTCTCATGCACATCAGGGACAACCTCTTGAGTATCATATACTTAGAGAAGTTTTAGATGAATGTGATTATACAAGTCACATATATCATCTTGCAATTCAGTATAGATTAAGGTTGGAAATACAACAGAAAAATTTATTATATATAAATATATATTATATATATAATCAGATGCTCTTTTCATATTATTCACTACCAAATTTTCAACACCTATCATCCTGCTAACACATATCTGTTATGTAAATAAATATACAAATACCTGCCTTATTTTTCAACCAACTGCTCGTGCCATGTATCCTATTTTTCCTAGTGTTTAGGATTCAAAGGCTACCTCTATACCACCATTGCCATTTGACAGTCATCTCTCTGCACACCACCCCAAGCAAAATGCCTGGCTGCTGGTACTTGCTCAACACAGTAATTGAAGACTGAATCCGTGGGCAAATAATGAACTGACTCATAAATAAATGATGGAAAGAACTGTTGACAGGGTTATTTGTAATAGGTTCTTCATTAACGTATTATACAGTAATTCTCAACCTGAGGTTGTCGGAGCACTAGGGGAATGAAATGATAGGAATGGGGATCTGTGATATTTTCAAAATGCTTAGCAAAAATTACAAAAGGAATAGACAAAGGAGGAGCCTCCTAAAGTTAAACAAAAACTATGGTTTATAACTTAGCCCACTGCATATTTGCATTTATTGTATGAAAATACATTCTTTTGTAGACCTTTATCAATTTTTTTTCCCTTTGGTTTTTCGAGGTAGGGTTTCACTCTGGTCCAAGCTGACCTGGAATTAGCTATGTAGTCTCATGGTGGCCTCGAACTCACGGCAATCCTCCTACCTCTGCCTCCCAAGTGCTGGATTAATCTTGTTTTTTAAGGCACTGTCTCACTCTAGGGCAGGCTGACCTGGAACTCATTCTGTAGCTCAGGCTGGCCTCTAACTCACAGCAGTTCACCAACTTCTGCCTTCCAAGGGCTAGGATTAAAAGCTTGAGCCACCATTGCCCAGCTGCAAATTATTTTTATAGGGCATGCCTACTTATTTTTTTAATTCATATAAGAACTCAATAAGCTGAGGCTGGAGGATCATGAGATTGAGGGCAACTGGGGCTACATAGAGAAACCTTGTCTCAAAAAAAGAAATCGGGCTGGGGAGATTGCTCAGTGGTTAAAAGTGCTTGCTTGCAAAGCCTGCTGGCCTGGTTTCAATTCCCCAGCACCCACATAAAGCCAGATACATAAAGTGGTATATGTGTCTGGAGTTCATTTGCAGTGGCAAGAGGCCCTGGTATATCCCTACTCTCTCTCACTCTCTCTTTCCTTATTTCTGCAAATAAGTTAATTAATTAATTAATTTTTCAAACAGCTGGGCGTGGTGGAGCATGCCTTTATTCCCAGCACTCAGAAGGCAGAGGTAGGAGAATCACCATGAGTTCGAGGCTGCCCTGAGACTACCTGGACCAGAGTAAGACCCTACCTTGAAAAACCCTAAATAAATAAATAAATAAATAAATAAATAAATAAATAAAATCTTTTAAAAAATTTATTTGAGAGAGTGAGAAAGTATGGGAATGCCAGAGCCTTCTGCCACTGCAAACAAACTCCAGACACATGTGCCATTTTGTACATCTTGCTTTATTTTGGGTACTGTAGAATTGAACCAGGGCCAGCAGGTTATGCAAGCAAGTGCATTTAACAACTGAATAATTTCTCCAGTTTCCAAATATAATACCTTTAAAGCTAAAAAAAAAAAAAAAAAAAGCAAAAAATAAAATAAAACAAACAAAACCCTAAACTGACAGAGGAATATTTTTCAAAAGACAGATCACGAGGAAAAACAGTGGCTCAGCAGTGTAGCACATTTGACATATAAGCATGAGGGCCTTGAAGGACCTGAGATGGCCAGAGTTCAGCTCCCTAGAATCCACATAAATATCTGGGTGTGTTCATGATCATTTGTAACCCCAGTTCACAGGGAACAGGGACTGGATAATTACTGGGGCTTTTGAGTGAGATACCCTGTCTCAAGGAAATATGTAGTTAAGCAATAGAAAAGTGCACCGAAGTTCTCCTTGGCCCTCTGCATGGGCACATCTTCAAAATACACATGTATATACCACACATAACACACTATACCATACAGTGCACAGAGATAATCATAATAATAATAAATGAAAAAGAGTTATGTGTTTGACAATGTACCTCTGTTTATTTTAAGAAATACTTATTGAATACCTACTTCATTTCAAGAACTATGCTAGAGAAACACAAATGTATTTCCAAGGGTGAAAGATTGCCTATTCTGTGCAATCAAAGAGTAAAACAGGGCTGGAGAAATGGCTTAGTTGCTAATGCACTTACCTGTGAAGCCTAAGGATCCATGTTCGATTCTCCAGATCCCACATAAGCCAGACACACAAAGTGACACATGAGCAAGGTTGCACATGCACACAAGGTGGTACATGCATCTAGAGTTAGATTGCAGTGGCTGGAGGCCTCGCATGCCAATTCTCTCTCTCTCTCTCTCTCTCTCTCTCTCTCTCTCATAAAAAAAGGATAATGTAAGAAGTCAAGGTTCATTCCTGGTATTACAGTCTCAGAACCAACAGGTCTTACAAAGCTCTTCCTAAATACCAGGCAAATAGCTTAGGAATGTTACATGATTTCTGCAACAATTTGACTTGACTTAGCATTTCCTTCCATTTTTTACAGCTGAAAAAGTTGTAACCCAAAGACCTGAGTTTATCGGTCTGAAGTCACACAGTTAGTGAGCATTCTAAACTCTGGATTGACTCCCAAAACACCTACTCATTCCACAACAGCAGGATGCTGTTTCAACATGCTGCCACCTCCTATCTGTCTACACCCTTAAGTAGGAGCATCAACATCACCTCTCACAGCAGAATGTCAGGGCAGCATTCATTTTTTACAGTCATAAATGTGTCTGTGTGCATGGTGTACAGTTTGTATATTGATGCTGTCACAGCTCAGGGTGCCATTAAGACATTTTACTGGCATGCTCAGTGATGGCTTGAAGAAACAAAATCTATGTATCTTCTATATTTTGGGGTTGACATCTAAGTTTTCCATCATAACTTTAAACAGTTGCAAAGGATATAACTTGTGGAATATGGTAGACTGACATTTAAAATAAAACTCTCCAATTACTCAGTTAAGGACAGCTAATGGAATCAGAATGCCATAGTGGCTTGTTACTCATAACTAACCATATGTTTGAAAAATAGATGGCTCAATTCTACTTTAAGGATAGAAAGTTTCCATCATTCTCTTCATTTACATTACACAAGGGCATACAATTTTATCCTAATATATAATTCTTGCATTTAAAGTCATTTTTTTTTGAGGTAGGGTCTCACTCTGGCCCAGGCTGACCTGGAATTCACTGTGTATTCTCAGGCTGGCCTCGAACTCACAGTCATCCTCCTACCTCTGCCTCCCAAGTGCTGGGATTAAAGCCATGCTCCACCATGCCTGGCTAAAGTCTTGTTATTTTTGATTACTTTGTAATTTCTCTCTCTCTCTCTCTCTCTCTCTCTCTCTCTCTCTCTCTCTCTGTGTGTGTGTGTGTGTGTGTGTGTGTTATGTGTGGTTTGGTGGGTATATTGTATGCATGCATGTGTGAAGATGCATGTGCTCCATGAGTATGCATGCAGAGGCCAGAGAATTTTGGATGTCTTCCTCCATTATTCATCCATGTGTTGGCTTGAGAGGGAGTCTCTCACTGATTCTAGAGCTTTCCATTTGGGGAGCTTCAGAGATTCTCTGAAGTCCACACAAACAGGACTAGGGCTGCTAATACCATAGCCATTCTCAACTGTTTATATGAGTGCTGAGGAATTGAACTATAAGACAGGCCCCTCAGACCCTCATACTTATGCAGTAAGCATTTTTACCTGCTAATCTTCACCCCTATTTTGTCATTTTTTAAATAACAAAATACAAACTGAAGTTTAACTTTCCCTATAATCATAAGGTAGTATTAAAATTATTCTTCTGAGCTTACCAATCATACAGTTAGCAGTAGTATGAAACTGTTTAAAAGAATACAAATATTATATGAATTTTGATAGTCATTAGACATAAAAATTACATTTTTCTTAGAAATGTGTTTCTTAAAAAATGTGAATGGGGCTTTTATTCTAACTACATATTATATTCATGCATGAATATTAAGTAATATTCAGGAAGAAGATGCAGCATCAATTATACTTTTGATTTTCATTTTTATAAAAATAAGTGCTAAGAACCCTTTTAAAATAAATATATGTGAATGGATAGTGTGATGCCATTGTCATTTAATTTTTAAACTCCATTTTGTGTCAAATTGATATATAATGAATTTTTCATAGAATATTATTTTTAACAATCTGTCATCTTGACAACTTGATTAGGTTCTTAAATTTTAAATAAAGGCAAAGAATTAGAAACCATTTGACATAGTAAAGAATTTTTTTACCCAAATTTACAGTCATTCTATTTTCCACTTTATGTGAAATACTGCTGTAGTTAGTAGCCTTGGAGATGGACCCTGAGTCCCACCTCCTGGTCCTTATGCAATCTTCTCCCTATGAGAGTGGTGGGGACCTACAGAATAACTTCTAATAGAAACTATGGCTAAGTATGGAGATGTATTATGCAGCATGGTGTCTAGTAGCAATACTGTATGATAGACTTGAAACTGCTGAGAGTAGAACTTCAATGTTCTCTTTTAAATGTGTAAGGTGATAGATGCGTTAATTAGCATAACTTACTCATTAACAATGCACATATATATCAAATATGCTGTACACCATAAAATATGCAACTTTTGTCAATTACGCCTTTAAAAAGCTGGCAGAGGCAAAAAAAACTGACCAAGGGCTGGAGAGATTGCTTAGTGGTTATGGTGCTTGCCTGCGAAGCCTAAGGACCTATGTTCAACTCTCCAGATCCCACATAAGCCAGACGCACAAATGTGAGGCAAATGCAAGGTCCCACATGCCCACTAGGTGGTGCAAGCATCTGGAGTTCAACAATAGCAGAGGCTGAGGCCCTGGCACACCAATTCTGTGTCTCTCTAAAAAGAATAATTAAAAAACTGATCAAAATTGAGGTCATGGACTAGAGAGATGGCTCAGTGGTGAAGGCATTTGTCTGCAAAGCCTAACAACCTGGGTTTCAATTCCCCAGTACCCATGTAAAGCTTGATGCACCAAGTGGCACATGCATCTGGAGTTTGTTTGCAGTGACTGAAAGCCCTGGCATGCCCATTCTCTCTCTATCCTTCCGTCTCTCTCTTTCAGTGTCTCCTCTCTCTCTACTTGCAAATAAATTAAAAAATTTAAAAAAATAAAAGTGAGGTCATTTGCAAGGTTAGGTTGCAAAAAGTTTGGTTTTTCTATGCAATGCCTCATTGTGAAGCTTGCATGTCTTCTGCCCAGTAGCCTGCAAAGAAATAAGTCCAATAGACTATGAAGAACTGGACTTTGCCAACAATCATTCCAATGAACTTGGAGAAACTCACCCGCTGTCACTTTACAGCAAAAAAAAAAAAAAAAAAAAAAAAAAAAAAAAAAAAAAAACCAGCAATAATGGAGAGAAACTTTGCCTCAAAAATGAAGTGGAAGGCAAGGACCCAGTAAGGAAAGTTTACCTTTGATCTCCACACACACACCACCAATCACATACAAACATACATGTGTGTGTGCATACAAACACACACACACACACACACACACCTATAGTCCAGTCCAGTTGTCTTGCATAAAGTTTCACAAATTGGATTATCTGATGGTTTCCCCATGATCAAATGCAGATTAAGCATTTTGTCAGGAACAAAGGATTGGTGAAGTACTGTTACTTCTTCCTGATCTCCATTTTGGATGTTTAACATCCATGACTCCATGGGAATATCACTGAAGACCTAGGCATTGAATAAAGCTAACAACTAAAAATATAGACTTACTAGTAGTTCATGAATCATCTCCTGATGGCCCTCCAAGATGATTGTATCATAGTCCCTTCACTAAGTAACTTGGACCCCTGGAGGGGAGAAAAATAGTAGCTCTGATTTCTTTTTCTCTTTAAGGCCTTTTCTTATAGCACTTCTGTGACCTTAAGACTTAAGGCTGTGATGATGGCTCAGTGGTTGAAGGCAGTTGTTTGCAAAGCCTGTGTAGCAGACAGCTTCCGGTTCACTGAGATGAACTTCCAGACCAGGCACAGTTTTGGAGGAAGAGATTTATTGAAATTTATGATCCAGGGGAAGTTCCATAATGGCAGAAGAATCTGGCCTGCCTTCACAGGACCAAACCTGCCTTCACAGGACCAAACACAGAGTGAAAAGCCCAAAAGCCGCACAGCACATTTCAGGAACTCCAGCTAGGCACACTTTGCATATCTTTACATTGAAATCCTAAACCCACCACCATACCTTACAATCCGCCCAGTGACACTCCCTCAAGCCAGGTGGCTGCAGATGCAAACTATAAACTAATGAAACACTGAATATATTGGGGGCCATCTATTCTAACTACCACAGCCTGCCAACTCGAGTTCAATTCCAAACCACTCAAATAAACTGAACACAAAAAGTGGTGCAAGAGTCTGGTATTCATTTGTAGAGGAGAGAGACCTTGGTGCATTCACACATTCACATGTGCAAAATTTTTTTTTAACTTAAAACTTTGTTAGATATTGGAAACAATCCAACTGTTTTAAGGCGTGAATGAATAGACCACCATACACCAATGTAATGAAAACTAATCAGCAGTAAGATTGAAAATGCACTGATACATACAAAATCACATGTGAATCTCAAAGCTTTTATGCTGAGTGAAATAAGCCAGTCTCAAAAGGTTACCTAGTATATGATTCTAGTTGTATGGCATCTTGGACAGGGTCAATTATAGCAACAGAGAAGAGGAGCAGTTTCCACGGGCTGAGGGATAGGGATTGATTCTGAAAGATCAATATTAGACAATATTTCAGAGTGATAGAACTGTTAGATATCCTGATTGTTCTGGTGGTTACACCGCTCCACAAAAGTCTTAAAAGTTGTAGAAAAAGCCAGGTGTGGTGGCACATGCCTGTAATCCCAGCACTCATGTTAGGTAAAGCAGTATTGACATGAATTTGAGGCCAATCTGGTCTATAATGTGAGTAACAAGCCAGCCAGGGTTACATAGCAAGACTCTATTTCAAAAGTTCTAGAAATATATGACAATATATGTATGTTTATCATGCCTTGATTGTGATAATAGTTACACAGTGTTGCAGTCAGGTTTGCACTACTGGCATAAATCACCCTACCAAGAGCAGCTTGTGGGAAAAAGGGTTTATTTTGACTTATAGACTCAAGGAGAAGCACCATGATGGCAGGGGAAAACCAGGGTATGAGCAAAGGGTGGACATCAACCTCCTGGCCAGCAACAAGAGAGTATGCCAAATACTGGCAAGGGGAAATTGACTATAACACCCATAAGCCCACCCCCAACAATACACTGCCTTTAGGAGGCATTAATTCCCAAATCTCCATCAGCTGGGAACCTAGCTTTCAGAACAACTATGTTTATGGGGGACACCTGAATCAAACCATCACACATAGGTATATATACTGTTGTTGAAACTGGTGAATTTTATTTGTGCAAATTATATCTCAAAAAAGTTTCTTTTGGGGCCTGGGGAGGTGTTTCAGTAGGTAAAGTGATTCCCACCCAAGCACAGGGACCTGAGTTTGGATTCACACTACCCATGTGCCATGCCAAGGGTGGTGACACCTGTCTGTAATCTCAGCTCTGAGGAGGCATACACAGGAGGATCCCTAGGGCTTACTAGCTAGTTAGTCTATCTAAATTGGTGAGATATAGATTGTTAGAGATGCTATCTCAAAAAAATAAGTGGCGATTGACTGTAGGAAACACCTGGCATAGATATACTAATTTTTTAAGTTAGATTGTATGTAATTTTGTAGGGATAACATCTTTTATTTAGCAAGCTTCCTGTTGTTAGATATTTATATTGTTAATACTTGTTTTGTATTATCAGCCATACTAGCATGAAGAGTCCTGTGCATAATCTTTTACAATTCCCTTTCTTCCTCTTTCCCCAGCTCCCTTCCTTTCTTCTATTTTGTTTTTATTTATTGTTAGCTCTAGTGGTTGAACCCAGGCCTGAACATACTAGGCAATCTCCCACTGAGGCATATCTTCAGATCTTCTTACTGTATTTTGAGACAGAATCTCACTATGTAGGTTGAGCCAACCTCAAACTCATAATCTGGCTCAACTAGGTTGAGAAGCATGCACTACCACATCCAACCTTGATATCATTTCTAAAAGTGTATTGCTGGGTCTGTGAGATTTGGATTAACAAAATATGCATAATTTGAATTTATATAGCCACTGCCAGGTTATCCTCTATAGAAGCAAGTATAAAGGTTAAAATGAGACATTGTTGCATTTTTTTCAATTTCCTATCCTCAAACCTTGCACTTCTATCTTTCACAGGATCATGCTGATATTGAGTGGAAGTTTGCAAGAACAAAGCTCTGGATGAGTTACTTTGATGAAGGTGGTACCTTGCCACCTCCTTTCAACATTATTCCCAGCCCCAAATCATTTCTCTACCTTGGTAACTGGTTCAACAATACCTTCTGCCCCAAAAGAGACCCCGATGGCAGGCGAAGGAGACACAACTTGAGAAGCTTTACAGTAAGACCTTAAAACATGTTTCTTTCTAAACAAAACTGCTTCCTCTCTTCCCTCCTTTATGACAGTCTCTGTCCTAAACATCAAAAAATCACCTCAGGATACTAAGAGCTCATCACTGGAGTAGAAATAAAACACACCCTCCAAGGCTTAGAGAATTTTGCAGAAGAGATGGTGGAAAGTTTGTAAGAGGCAAAGGTTGAGACATCATCCCCAGAGGTATTGCCTCCCCCACCCAATAACTGACTTCTGCTCCCACAATGCATAACCCACATCTCCATAGGGAATATCAGCAACCCTACTGAGAAAGTTTCCCAGGGGAATGGGGGCAGGGAGGAGGGAAAATATGGTACCAACACATTATATACTCATACAAAGTATGTTCTTAATAAAAGAAAATAAAATAAATAAAAACAAAAAGAGGAAAAGAAATCATCTCAGCCTCCTTGTGCTTTTGGGTATTGTCAGTCAAGAGCTCCTGTGTCATTTAGAATCACATAGGGATTAGAATGGTGCTGGGCAGCTGCTGATGTAACCTCTCCATTCTTAATTACAGGAACGTAATGCTGATAGCCTCATACAAAATCAACATTACCAGGTAATGCTTCCTCATGGGGATTAAACACACTAGTTCTTAGCCAGTTCTGTGGAGTAGAAGCAAACTCCACTCTGGCCGTCTGGACTTGACTCCGGTGGGAAGCCTGGAGAGGCTATAATTCATCAGAGACTGAAGTAACTTGTCAGTATAGTATCACCTGCTCTATGACTGTTCCTAGCCCTTTAACACTGGCTCATCTGGATCAGAAACATATGGAACATAGAAAACTAGCTTCCCTGAAATTGAAGGAAATAGAAAACGTACTTTGTCAATCAATAAGTACTTGAGTACCTACTGTGATCAGACACACAGTTCAGAAATCATCGTGTTGGGGCTAGGAAAATTGCTCAGTAGATGAAATACTTGTCACATATGCATAAGGACCTGAGTTCATATTCCTGAGGACCCATGTAAAAGTAGGTGTGTGGGGGCTGGAGAGATGGCTTAGTGGTCAAGTGCTTGCCTGTGAAGCCTAAGGATCCCGGTTCGAGGCTCGATTCCCCAGGACCCACGTAAGCCAGATGCACAAGGTGGCACATGCATCTGGAGTTCGTTTGCAGTGGCTGGAGGCCCTGGTGCGCCCATTCTCTCTCTCTCTCTCTCTCTCTCTCTCTCTCTCTCTCTCTGCAGCTTTCTCTGTCTATCGCTCTCAAATAAATGAAAATAAACAAAAAATAAAAATAAAAAAGTAGGTGTGTGGTAGTGTGTGCCTGTAATCCCAGTTCTTGGGAGGTGGAGACTAGAAATCCCTGGGGCTTGCTGGCCAGCTAGTTTATAGGTTCAGTGAGAGAGCCTGTCTCAAAACATAAAGTGGAGAGAGGTTGAAGAAGACACTTTACATCAACCTCTGGCCTCTATATGCACATGTATATATGTGTACTCACACCTGCTCCTACGTGCACACACACCCACACACACACTACACACATAACAACAATCAGACATACACTTTCACAAAATAGCACTGTGAATAAAAAAGACTATCTTAAGCCAGGCATGGTGGTGCACCCCTTTAATCCCAGCACTAACGAGGCTGAAGTAGGGGGATTGCAGTGAGTTCAAGGCCGCCCTGAGACTATGTAGTGAATTCCAGGTTAGCCTCGGCTAGATATAGCAGGACTCTACCTCCAAAAATGAAAAAGAAAAAGAAAGAGAGAGAGAAAGAAAGAAAGAAAGAAAGAAAGAAAGAAAGAAAGAAAGAAAGAGAGAGAGAGAGAGAGAGAAAGAGAAAGAAAGAAAGAAGAAAGATCTTTCTACCCTTTGAAGTTTATTATCTAGCAAAGATAAAAGATAATCTTTTTTTTTTATTTTTTTGGTTTTTCGAGGTAGGGTTTCGCTCTAGCCCAGGCTGACCTGGAATTAACTATGTAGTCTCATGGTGGCCTCAAACTCATGGTGATCCTCCTACCCCTGCTTCCCGAGTGCTGGCATTAAAGGCATGCGCCGCCACACCTGGCTGAAAGATAATCTTTAGAACTATTAAAATCAAGTCATTAGAAGGGTAAAACTCCTCAGAATGGAAATCACATGGAGTAATGGGAATATATAATAAGGGACACAGAACAAGAAGAATTAAGTAAATATTTATATAAATGCTAGGAACTTAGGTCTTTCTAAATTACAAGCACTACTTTAATCAAAGAAACAGACAAGCACTTCTCTCCCACCAGCCAGAAGATAATAAAGCACCCAAATGTGTGGGATGTCTCTTGACAGTAATCATTAAAAATCACAAATAAGAGACAACAATCTCTTAGCTTCTGGATCAAAATAAACCCAAAGTAGAAAAATAGTCCACAGCTTCCTTCCTCCAACTTTCTTCTTTAAGCCATAGCTGACAAAAAGAAACAGGAAATACAGTATTTGATAGACATTGCTTCTCTCACTACTAGCAACTCTAATTATTTTCACAATAATGAAACTTAGGCAGGATTCACTGCCTTCAATTTCTTCAGAAGTCCTAAATTTCTTTTAGATTTTATTTTTATTTATTTATTTATTAGAGACAGAGAGAAGAAGAGACAGAGAGAGACAGAGAGTGAGAATGGGCATGCCAGGGCCTCTAGCCACTGCAAACGAACTCCAGATGCATGTGCCACCATTTGCATCTGGCTTACATGGGACCTAGAGACTTGAACATGGGTCTTTAGGCTTTGCAGGCATGCACCTTAACTGCTAAGCCATCTCTCCAACCCCTAAATTATTTTAAGAAAGCTCCCAAGCAACTCAGTGACTTATACAAGTTCACCAAGAAGCAGAAATAATACGAAGAGCTTTGTTTGTTATTATTATTTTTTTGAGGCAAAGATGAAAGCTTTTATTTGGGAAAAGCATGAGCTGCCAGGGCTGGCTCACAAGAAAGGAGCAGAGCCCACCTGAGTTCCTCAGGTCATGGGCTTCATAGGGCTTTCAGTTGGGGGAAGGTTCGAAAAGGAAGAGCTAAGGGGAGATCTAAGATAGCCAGGGTGTGACACCAGAACAGTGACCAAGTTATTTATAAAACAAAGGAGCAGGAAACCATGACCTGGGGGCATTGCAGGAAAGGAGGGCATGATGGCTGGGCAGGTTTCTTGAGGAATGGGGATAATCCACTTCCTTATGTTTCTGATCCCATCCTGCTGTCCTTGGTGACTCCATATTGGGACCTGTCAGACCTAATATTCCAGCCTTTTGTTAATGATAGGAGATGAAGGTTAATTTCTTCATGCTGACCGTTGGGGCGATTAGTTCTTAGATGAGTTCTTATGGGAGAGGCTGGGTAATGTGGTAAATGGGTCTCTCTTCAGGGCAGGTGATGAGGAGGCAGTGCCATGGTGGCTAGAGTTGGCAGAGTGGTGAGATTGATAGTGAGCATCCTCCATCAGTGTCAGTGTAGCATGCTGTTATGACTTGATTCTGAATGAAACAGACTTCTCTAGTACCATCCCTGTACTGAGCTGGCTTCGGGGCAGTTGCTGGCAACATCCGTTATAGAGAAGGTGAGGGAAACGGGCTCTGCACACCCCGTGACAGGACAGAAGGAAGAATTAAGGAAGCTTGTTATGACATCAAAACACAAGGTGTACGGGGAGGATGAACACTCAGAGGTGAGGGATAAAGGGTTTAGGGCAAGAGAGAGCAGGCTGAGGGGCATCAGCGTATTTGAGCAGAGCATTTGGGGATCAGAGGAAAAGTAGGAACATGAAAGAATTTAAGTTTGAGAGTGCCCATTGGGGTGGAGGTGTACTTATCCCTGGATGAGGTGGGGTAAGGGCTAAGGCAGGAGGGGGCCCGAGGAATAGCTCTGATTCTGGCTAAGGCAAGTAGGAGGGTAGGTGAAGTTAGTCAGGGACAGGCAGAAGGCATGAGTTAATGTTAGAGTTTAGTATTGTAAGTCAGCATGAGATAGAGGAGCCTATCAGTTTGAATCTTTTTGTAGCTATTTTGTACTTATATTTTTCTTACTGGATGATTAAGACCATGTAGGCTGCCAGAATTAGCTGTATTTATTTTGGAGGTCAGTAATGGTGCTGTAGGAGAGACTTTTAGGGACCTGTGAGGAGTTCTGTGACTCTCAGCATTGTCATCTGCTAGAATAAGCCAAGGCCATGCTGACCAAGTGCCCCTCCCTCTTTTGGGATGCTTGGAGGACTGATTTCCTCTGATGTAACTCTCCTGTTGCAGATACACTGACTTGGAGTTTATCTCTGGGTCTCCATATCCTTTCTGGTCAAGAAGATAGGTAACTTACCAGAAGGTAGAAGTTAGCAAGTGTGTCCCATCATCTCCTGTGGCCTTCTGACCTGGGAGCAGGAACCAAAATATTGGTTACTCTTTTAACTCCAATGTTTCCAATTGATTTTGGCTTCTACATATGCTTATTAATCACTCTGAGAGACTGTACATATCTGATTAGCAAAACATTACTTAAAAGATGTAGAACATAGCTGGGTGTGGTGGCACACGCCTTTAATCTCAGCATATGGGAGGCAAGGTAGGAGGATTGCCATAAGTTTGAGACCACCATGAGACTACATAGTTAATTCCAGGTCATCCTGGGCCAGAGTGAGACTCTACCTTGAAAAAAACAAAACAAAGCAAAAAGATGTAGAACATATCTCGTTAGCAAAGCAGAACTGGCTAGAGAATGACACAATAGTTTAAAATCATTTTGATTAATATTTAAGTTTAGTTGTCAGGTGACAGGTAAGCTATATCTGGGACATAGAAAGCATACACCTTTTATCTTTTAAGTATATGTCAGTTATAAGTATAGGCAGAACATTTTAGTAGCCCTGAAAACAATATTTTATCAATAACTTTAAGGCAATTGATTTAATCTAGAAATTGTATGTCAGGAAAAGACAAGAAAGTATAAAAACTTAGCATCTGTGTTTGAAAACAACTTTGGGTAGTCTGTATACCAATGTCCTAAACTGGAAGCAGAACAGCAATTTAAAATTATTTTTCTAGGGCAGGAAACATGTCTTAAGTATCAATATTTTTATAAGCAATGAACTTAAGATACCAGAAGTGACACAATTAATTAAGTGAAAACTTGACTGAGACTGATTATACATAGCTTAAGAATAAATTAAAACTTGATTATTGTTGAGTTAAGCAAGCCTGATTAACATACATTAGAGACAATATAAAACTTGGTTATTATTGAATTAAGCAAATCCGATTTTAACATACATTAGAGACAATGACAGACATAAAGTAATTTTTTAAACAAGTACCTTTTACCATTGAACAATTTTAAGGCTTAACTAAAGAAATATTTTTGACTGTTATAAGAAAACTATATTAACATTGTTTGTATACAGTGGATATGCTTATTGATAGCCAAACATCAAATTACAATATTCTGATATCTGGAAAAGTCTGATATTAACAAAAAGTAGAGTTTACATATTTAAGACACATGAGGCTAGAGAGAGTAAACTACAAACAAAAGATCTGCTAACAGAATTTTAAATAAATAAGAAATCTATATTATGTAGTAACATTTTTGGCTTAAATATGAAGACATTAAAACTTTTACAATTTTTATTATATATATATATATATGATTTATTTATTAGAGATACAGAGCTGGGAGGAGAGAGAGAGTGTGAATGGGCACACCAGGGCCTCTATCCACTGCAAACGAACTCCAGACGCATGCGCCACCATGTGCATCTGGCTTACATGGGACCTGGAGAATCGAACCTGGGTCCTTAGGCTTCACAGGCATGTGCCTTAACTGCTAAGCCATCTCTCCAGCCCAATATTTATATATATTTTTAATGAGGATATTTAGCACTTTTAAAAGTTAAATAAGATGTCCACCTGATCTATAAGTCAGTTTTTGAAATTAATTCAGCTATATCTAATATACTCAAAGAATAGAGGAACTGAATTAAACTGCCATGATCTAATGAAAAAAGAGACACGTCTCATGGAAAGAGGGAATTCTGAGGCCATTTGCCACTGCAATCTCGAAACACATGCTCCACTATGTGCATCTGGCTTTGCAAACAAGAACTTTTAACTGTTGAGCCCAAAATAAATATTTTCAATTTCCTCTAAGTCATACATAAAATATACACAAAACATACAAAAAATTTCATGACACAATCTATAACTTCTCAAACCTTAATCAACTATATTTTTGTCTGTGGCACTTTGGTAAACTTGCTCAGTAATGATGTAAGTTAAATCTAAAGTGTAAAGATTGATTGTTGGAGGAATTGAGGAATTAGATCCTAAATCACAATATAACTTTGTTTAGAAGTTTTTTTTGAGACATGGTTTTAGATATAATAACATTAGGAGAGAATTAAATACTAATGAGTCGATTTTAACTATAAGATTTAGTTAAAAGGCTGACAAATAGAGGAACCAAGCTAACTTGGTTGGGTACTCTAAATTCAGTCTTTCATGACAATTATGACCAGATTAATATCAATGAGTTAAAGTTAAGTTTACAACCTGAATACTATAGCGACCTGCTATCAGCCAGGACCATACTCTGTTAGTCTGATGTAAGCCCGAGACTAATAGTCATTTTATATCTCAAGAAGTCTGTACACTGATTTAGTGTCTCTTTATCCTTCTGTTTAAACTTACTCAAACCTCCATCCACATACTTTACTCATACCTTCATCTACATGTTTTTACCTTACTTTACTCATACCTTCACCTACATTCTTTTACTTTACAATCTATGTAACCACTCTATAGCAATCTTTTTCATCAAACATTTCCACATACTTTACTCATATCTTCACATCTACATACTTTTACTTTGACATCTGTGTAACCACTCTGTAGGAATGTTTTTGATCAAACATTTAAAGTTTTCTCTCCAGTTTATCTTTTTTAGTCAGTTCATCTCATAACTATCAGCAAAAGCTTTCATTGTCCTTACCATAAGACTTTTAATATGACCATTTAAGATTTTTTCCAAAGGAGTAGATCAGACTTGACTTACATTATTTATCTAGAATAAACATATAGATTTTATCATTTATTGATTTTGGAACTTTGTTTCTTATAACTTTTCTGAAACACATTTTTTTAAATTTATTGACAACAAAATATACTTACATACAAAAGGTGCATAGTATTTCCCTCCCCTCCCCCCATTCCCCTTTAGAACTCCACTCTCAATCATATCCCCTCCCTCTCTCCATTAGTCTCTTTTTTAATTTGATGTCATCATCTTTTACTTCTATTATGAGGGTCTTGCGGAGGTATTGCTAGGCACAGCAAGGTCATGGATATCAAGGCCAATTTCTGTCTGGGCAGTTGCATTGTAAGGAGTCGTACCCTTCCTTTGGCTCTTCCATTCTATCCGCCCCCTCTTCCGCAATGATCCCTGAGCCTTGGAGGGTGTGACAGAGGTTGAAACACATTTTTTAAAATATGAAAGCAGATTTGAACATTAGAAATTTTCTTACCAATTCAGTATCGAGCAAGTCTAAATTTAAACATAAATTTTGAGACTGTTTTTCTGTTAGTCCCACAGAAGCATAGAGAGATAAGATAAACTTAAAACAGTTGCAAATTCTTATAAGAAGTCCCCATCTATTCACAGCAACTTGGCATTCACCTGTTATGCTGGGAAGCTAAGAGCCATTTTCCCCCCTAAATTCCAGGGATTTCCCTCAGGGCTACAAGACAGCTTTCTGATCTTGCCATTTTACAACTCTTTAGGAGTAGGAGAATTTTTGCTTATGATCTTAATTACTTCTAGTGTTCCTTTTGGAGGACACTCACCAGTAAAAATTGGCTATACCATCTAGTGCAGTGGGCTTGGTGGAGAACATCACCCATAATGAAATGGCACTGTTCAGAACAGAAATCATTCTTCAGCCTTAGGGCTGTGAGCCACATATATACTCACATACACACATTCATGTCAAGTGCACTTTTCATATAGATTCCAAACAACCATTTCCCTCTCATGCATTCCTTCATTCATTTAGAGGTTGTGCATTTTCATTTTAAATTTCTATTCTATTTACAACTCCAGAGACAAAAAACAAACCTTGTTTGTGGGAGCATGATAGAGCAGAGAGAAGCCATGCAAACAGTCAAAAATTTTGGAACATTTGCCTGTATATTGGCAGAAGTTTTCTAAATCAGTGAAAATTTGGACATCAAAAGTATTGTATTTAGGCCATTTGGACCCATTGTCTAGGTTAGATTGTGGCCAGGCAGAGTTGCAGAGAAAGATCAGATGACAAGGTTTGATGTCGTCCAAGAGTTGTAGAGGCGTTAAGTTTGTAAGGAGACAGAGAAAGGAACCAGGGCTTAGGCTGGGTTTATACAGAATAACAATGTGACCCCTGGCCTGTTATGGGTGAATGGGGCCTGCACCTCCCACGTGGTCAGAGGCTGTACAGGTCACAACTGTCAGCTTTTTAGCCTGTTAATGGGCAAGGCGGCATCTGTGCTCCTGATGGCCAAAGCGGCTGGCAGTGAAGATGAGACCTCAGGAGGGAGAGGAGAGTGTCCCAAGATGGTGCAACTGAACCAAAAGGTGCCCCTTAGAGTGCAGAGGACCAGAGAGTCAGAGACTCAAGGTGCTGAGAGTGAGTCTTTCTCGAGACCTGGAGTTGGAGCCCAGCAGCAGCCGAGGGGTGTAGCCTGGTATGCCGGCACAGCTTCCACGAGGAGGGATTAAACCCGAGAGCAGGCCAACCCAAGAGGGATACTTACCGAGAAGGAGGGAGGAGACGAAGGGAAGAAGGGTGAGGCCGAATTGTGGTGGGTGTGAAAGCCAGTATCAGGCAAAGATGGTCTGAAGCCATCAAAGGGTCAATGGCAGCTCAGTGGTCTGGTCAGGGGAAAGGAGGTCTGGCCACCCAAGAGGGCAACCGGATGCCTCCTATCCAAGTCAGGGCACTAGATGTAAGATTCAGGAGTGACCATGACCACACAAACCGCTCTGAGGCAAAGATGGAAGCTTTTATTCAGGAAAAGCACAAGCTGCCAAGGCTGGTTCACAAGAGAGGAGCACAGCCCCTTTTGTTTAATATTATTATAGGCCTTGAAATTAGCTTGGGGAAGTGAAATCTGGTTTTGTCACTTAATAGTTGGTGATTTGAAGGAGTCAGTTGCCATCACTGAGCCTCAGCTTCTTCATCTATATTCTGGGGACAGCAGTAAAACTTAAATCTACAGTATTGTGAAAAGTGAGTGTGGGGCTGGAGAGATGGTTTAGCAGTGAAGGTGTTTGCCTGCAAAGCCAAAGGATCCTGGTTCAACTCTCCAGGACCCATGCAAGCCAGATGCACAAAGGGGTGCATACATCTGGAGTTCATTTGCAGTGACTGGAGGCCCTAGTGTGCCCATTCCTAAATATATAGTGAGTGTGGGTGTTTTCTCATAATGGCTGACCTGCTGTGGTAAATGGAAGCTATCATCACCGCCATATGACCATGTGTGTGTCATTCTCCCAGAGGTGAAGAGGCCAAGCCTATATGAGTATACATTCACTCTGATTCTAAAATTACTTGCAGACATAGGGACTTAACTTCAACTCCTACCAAACCAGATATCCAGACACACAGAGATTCCCAAGACCTCGTCACTGAAACAGACCTAAAATAAACTCAACATGGCTCAGGGAAATTTGTAGAAAAGGGAGCAGAAAGATTGTTAGAGCCATAAGTTGGGTAATTATACAGAGACATTGCCTCTCCCCCATAACTGATGGCTACTCCCACAATGCAAGATCCTCATTACCATGGAGGGAGGACAGGGAGAAGGCTAATGATGGTACCATCATGGCTGTATATATACTATATACATAACTAATAAAAATTTAAAAAGAAAAATTTAAAAAGAAAAAAAAAACATGCTCATTTCACTAGGTGTTAAAGCTTAATCCAACCCAAAGAAAATAGATATTAACATGACCATGAAAGGATTATTCTACTCTCATTCTTCTCTATGTATGGATACATGTTTATCTTATGCTTCAGTGAAAATTTGTCCTTTGGCCTGGACCAGGGTGAGACCCTACCTCGCAAAACCAAAAAAAAAAAAAAATTTGTCCTTTGGAGTGAATTTGATATTACTGGTACCTTCTATCACCAAATTGGAGCTATAACTCAGTGGACCTAATTGTTTTTTGTTTATCTGTGTGGTGTGTACATAGTGTCTTCTTCAGTCCTCTACCTTATTTTTGAGGTAGGGTCTCTCACTAAACCGAGAGCTCACTAATGTGGCTACACTAGCTAACCAAGGGGCCCTGGGGATTCGCCTGTCTCAACCTCCCCAGGGTTAGGATTAAAGGTGTGTACCACAATGTCCAGCATTTTATATAGGTTCTGAGGATCCGAATTCAAGTCCACATGCTTTACCCACTGAGCCATCTGCCCAACCCATTTCCTTTTGGCTAAAGCTTGCTGGATCCTGTGAGGATTTTCTATTAAAAAGATGGTCTGAGCATATTTTATTTCCTTCCAAGTTGATTTCCCTGATAGCCTGAGAAAGAAATTGAATGTATTTTCATGTTTCTCAATTCCAGGAAGTTATCAGGAATTTAGTCAAAAGATATGTGGCTGCTATGATAAGAAATTCCAAAACAAATGAAGGGCTAACAGAAGAAAATTTCAAGGTAATTTAATCTTGAATTATGTGTCTATGTTTATTTATCTCTCTCTCCAATCAGAGCTACATCCCAGTCATAATTTTGTTCTTCACAAGCATATTAGCAAAATCACTTACAGTTGCTTATTCTCTCTTATCTCACTTGGAAACTGGTAGACAGAGATATTTTACCAATGTGTGTCACACTACAATCAGTTCTTTAGAAATTTGATCTATGTATTCTTTTAATATTCTGGTGTTTCTCTGTGTGGTAACTGAATGCCTTAAATTATGTGAATAGGGGCTGGAGAAATGGCTTAGTAGTTAAGGCATTTGCCTGTGAAGCCAAAGGATCCAGGTTTGAATCCCTAGGACCCACGTAAGCCAGATGCACAAAGGGCACAGGCATCTGGAGTTCATTTGCAGTGTCTAGAGGTCCTGGTGTGCCCATTCTCTCTGTGTCTCTCTCTCCTAGCAAATAAATAAATAAAAATTTAAAAATAAAAAAAAAAACTTATGCGAATAGGATGCATGCTGAGGGGTATGACAGCAAACAAAAAGTATCTGTGGCTAAGTCATACCATCCTGAATGTGTCCAATCTTTTCTCATATCAAAAAGTTAAGCAAGGGCTGGAGAGATGGCTTAGTGGTTAAGGCATTTGCCTGCGAAGTCTAAGGATCCCAGTTCAATTCTCCAGGTCCCACGTAAGCCAGATGCACAAGGGGGCGCACGTGTCTGGAGTTCATTTGCAGAGGCTAGAGGCCCTGGCACACCCATTCTCCCTCTCCCTCTCTCTGTCTCTAATAAATAAATAAAAATAAAAATAAAATAAAGTAATTCTCAGGAGGCAAAGGTAGGAGGATCACCATGAGTTCAAGGCCAGCTTGAGACTACATAGTGAATTCCAGGTCAGCCTGGACTAGAGTAAAACCCTACCTCGAAAAAAAAAAAAAAAGAAGAAGAAGAAGAAGAAGAAGAAGTTAAGCAAGGTAGGGTCTGGTTAGTACTTGGATAGGAGGAACTATCTGGAAAGTTAAGGGCATTTAACTAAAAGATATAAGATAGGACTGGAGAGATGGCTTAGTGATTAAGGCACTTGCTGGCAAAGCCAAAGGATCCAGGTTTGATTCTCCAGGACCCACATAAGCCAGACGCATAAGGGGCACATGCATCTGGAGTTGGTTTGCAGTGGGTAAAGGCCCTGGCGTGCCCATTCTCTCTCTGTCTGCCTCTCTTCTGTCTCTCTCTCTGCTTGCAAATAAATAAATATTTTTTTAAAAAATTACCATTAAATAGTAAAATTTTCTTACTATTAGCACCAGCCTAAAAGAGTGGTTCTCAACCAAGGGCAATTTTGCTGTCAGGGCACATTTAGCAGGCTGGAGATATTTTTGTCACACTGGCATTTAGTTGGTAAAGAGGAGGTTGCTACAAAACATCCTACAATAAATGAGTGTCTTCTCTCACTCACACTTTTTATCCTACTCCATAGATATAATTCATCTGTTGAGGGCACACACAAACACATGCAAAAGGTGGGGCACTTCAGCTAGGACATGTAGTCAGGACAGGCCGTCTGAAAGAAATGTTTAAGCTTAAGTAAGCGCTAGATAAAAGGGAGAGATAAAAAGGGGAGAATTGTTTAAGACAGAGAAAATCAGACAAAGGTTCCAAGGCAAGCAAAAATCTTACCTAGATAGGTGGACATTAGATCAACTGGGAAAAGTGGAAGAAATGAAATTGAAGCAATTAAGACACACACAGCTTGGAAAATCCTTGTAGTTCGTGGTATGACATGTCTACATTTTCTTTTTTTTCTTTTATTTATTTTTTTATTGACAACTTCTTTAATTGTAGACAATATCCCATGGTACTTCCCTCCTTCCCCCCACTTTCCCCTTTAAAACTTCACTCTCCGTCATATCCCCGCCCCCTCTCAATCTGTCTCTCTTTTCAGTTTGATGTCATGATCTTTCCTCCTATTAGGATGGTCGTGTGTAGGTAATGTCAGGCAC
Organism: Orientallactaga sibirica; assembly: GCA_036365145.1. Classification (NCBI taxonomy): domain Eukaryota; kingdom Metazoa; phylum Chordata; class Mammalia; order Rodentia; family Dipodidae; genus Orientallactaga; species Orientallactaga sibirica. The sequence continues at coordinate 8,741,983 of JAEOAD010000057.1, forward strand.
TGTGAGGTCATGGATATCCAGGCCATTTTGTGTCTGGAGGAGCACGTTGTAAGGAGTCCTACTCTTCCTTTGGCTCTTTCATTTTTTCCGCCCCCTCTTCCGCAACGGACCCTGAGCCTTGGAAGGTGTGTTAGAGACGTTTCAGTGCTGAGCACTCTTCTGTCACTTCTCAGCACCATGGTGCCTTCTGAGTTATCCCAAGGTCGCCACCATCTGAAAAGAGAAGTTTCTCTAAACAAAAGTGATAGTAGCATTAATATATGAGTGTGGACATTAAGAGAAGTGTGTATTGGGCAGTTTGGTGAGCATAGTATGTACATTTAGCATGACACCAGAAGACATTACACCCTTAAGGCTCATGACTACCCGTGTTGTAGGTTTTCAGTATCAGGGATGTATTCCCTCCCATGGAGCAAGCCTCTAGTCCAATTGGAGAACGGTTGGTTTCCCCCATAACAGACAGGCCACCATTGCACCTGTTGGCTCATTTGGCCTGGCTGGCCAAATTTAAAGCTTGCAGTGTTCACTGTTGAGTACCTTCACTGGTGTTTTCTCTCCCCCATTGAATTGCATGCAGCGTAGCTTTTTCCAGCTTTCTGTCAGCTGGTCCCCATAGAGGAGGCTTTCAGCTCAGCTCCAGCAGGATTTCTCAGTGACCTTGCCGCCCAAGTATGTGGAGTCTTCAGCAGTAGGGTCTTACCATCCATTCTTGGTGGGAAACCAAGGGCTTCGGCAATGACCTGTAATGTTTTGGGGGTATCTGTGACCTCCCTGTCCAACAACTCACTGGAAGGTATCCCATCTCTGGCACTGAAGATTTTCTAGTAACGATCTATGGCTTCTGACATGATCAGATTTATGCTTTGAGAGATAACTTTTAAAGGAACAACTTCCTATCTAAGCAGCCAGTTAGAAGACAATTCAAAGGGACTTGAATGAACAGCAGCCCCTGTCCCCAAACATCAATCTCTTTGCCTATTGCACTACTAGTTTCCTTACTTTAAATCTAAAAGCCTTTTCTTCTTCAATGGTCTTTTTGTATACAGACAACTGTAAGGAGTCAGTACTCTAGTATTTTGACTATCAAGACACATTTTACTTGGGATGACACTTTCACTGTGCATCTGGCAGGATGATCTGACATCAACTTTATCCATTTTACCACTTTTACAATGGTGATAGAATTGTCTTCTCTGTGCTTGAATAGCAGGTGATTTTGCTAGTATTAAGTGCATTTTATGGTTTACTAATAGACAATATATAAGATCTGCAAATGTTCCAATATTTTATATACCTTCTTGACAAAACTTGTCTCCCCTCTTTTCCTAGGAATTAAAGCAGGACATCTCCAGCTTTCGATATGAAGTTCTTGACCTCTTAGGAAATAGAAAACACCCAAGGAGAAGCTTTTCAGCTAGCAGCACTGAACTCTCTCAGAGGGATGATCCCAACGATGGTAGTGGTGGGGCTCGGGCCAAATCCAAGAGTGTTTCTTTCAGTTTAGGCTGCAAGAAAAAGGCCTGCCATGGGCCCCCTCTCATCAGAACAATGCCAAGAGCCAGTGGTGCCCAAGGGAAGTCAAAAGCTGAGTCGTCAAGCAAACGTTCCTTCATGGGTCCCTCTCTCAAGAAACTGGGTCTCCTTTTCTCCAAGTTTAATGGTCATATGTCTGAACCCAGTTCAGAGCCCATGTACACAATTTCTGATGGAATCATTCAGCAGCATTATATGTGGCAGGACATCAGATATTCACAAATGGAGAAAGGGAAAGCAGAGGCCTGTTCTCAAAGTGAAATCAACCTCAGTGAGGTAGAATTAGGTGAAGTCCGGGGCGCTGCTCAGAGCAGTGAATGCCCTCTAGCCTGTTCCAGCTCTCTTCACTGTGCATCCAGCATCTGCTCCTCCAATTCTAAACTGTTAGACTCCTCAGAGGATGTATTTGAAACTTGGGGAGAGGCTTGTGACTTGCTCATGCACAAATGGGGTGATGGACAGGAAGAACAAGTTACAACTCGGCTCTAAGTCAAATCCCCATCATCTATTCTGGAATTCAAGAGAAAATTTGTAATTTCCTTGTTCTCAGTGGTGACACAGGATATGATTCCCTCACTGCCCCCAACGTCTTTTATAGCTACATTGTCCATATTTTGTTTTATTATTATTATTTGCCTTTTTATACAGATACATATGAAATCCATCTCACAACCAACTGAAGGGGTGTTTCCCCTAATCAGCAGAGGTGCAGTCGGGTGCTTATCTCCTTTGCTTTGCTGTTCTTTTATAACCCTTGCTTCCTTGAAGCTCCAGGTGCCACTTTGCTACTGTAGCTGCAGCACAGATTCCTGAGCTTCCTCAGGATCTCACTTCATCTCCCCACAGGATTGAGAGATGTGGTGAGCATTTCCCACCAGCTGTCAGATAAGGCAATCCAACCTGCCTATCTTTGTTGCCCTTCAGTGCTATACTCTGCCCATGCTGGTTCAATGAACAGCACCAAAGGGAGACTAAACAGACTCCAAAGAACTATCAGCTTGTGGTTTTCTAGGTAGAAAGGGCCTTTTTGCTTTGTTTTTAAACACAACTTCTAATTGTGGGGGCTGTTGAGTTCTTGTTTCTTAAAAGATGTGTCAGTTTCTTAATCTGTGCCAATGATATATTTATCTATAGTATATGTCATATCTAATAAGTTAGGTGACTTCCTTTCCTGTGTTTGTGTATTTCAGTTAACTTACTGTATTTTTAAAACTTGAGAGTATTGAAATTAGTATTTAGGATGTATACTGTTTTGTTTTTTTTTTTTAAAGTTCTACACACTACTATAACCAATAGTCACTACATCTCATGCATTGGCAAGAAAAAATAATTAGCTGGTATATTTATGGGGTCCTGTCTACTGTTGATAGTTTTAATTATCATTGCTATCAAGGAATTTCTAAGACAAAAGCCTGGAGTTAAAATCTTTTTTAAAGTTAAGTAAATAACATTTTCTTGAGGTGTTGGAATATGAAAAAAGAGCATCAACAATTTAATCAATCAATTTCTGGAACAAAAACTTAACTGACACAATGTTAAGGTTAGATAACCTAATTGAGGGTTATAGTAGAAATATTCATTGGGGACAGTGGAACTGCATGTGCCCCTTTGTTAGATATGTAACTTAATAACCCTAGTGGGATTCATGACACTGTACATGGGATCCAAATTCTACCATCTTCAAAGAAATCAGCATTTACACATCCCAACTATTTCCCACAGATTGACAGTAATCAAAATACAAAGGTTCAAGGTAGAAATTAGTTCGAGTGCATATGGTAATCACTTAAGACCTGATAACAACCTACTGAGCAAGGGTGTTTTTCAAATCAACATTAACAAAATTTTCCTCAACTTAGAGTCTAACATTACCTGAAACAGCCATATGCTTGCTCTTGGTGATTACGTGTATGCCAGAAAAGTGTAAAAATAAAGGGGGGGGGTTGGGTATCATCTGGTTTTATGTCAAGAGCAACAGGAATCTATAAATTCTTATGTGGAATTTCTGGTGCAAGTGAAATGAGGAATTGTCAAATAATGCAAGTGTCTTGAAACTTGCTTTCAACAGTGTATCCTGCTACTTGAATTGATCCCCATCTCTATCCTATCCTTAGCATTAGTGAATGGTGGCCAAAGTGTCTTCCATGGAGAAGAGCCAACTTGGGGTAAGAGCAGTAGGATGAGGTATTGAATACAACTGCCATCAGTAAGCTGCATCATGACCCATGTGACAAGGGTTTGTCCCATAATCATTTCTGGTATTATGTGAAGTTTTCATTTGTTCAAATCTAATTTCTTCCTACTTCACTAAGTGAGACTATCATCAGCAGTTGTAACACTAAATCTGGTTTCTAAAAGGCTTCTATAGTTAGATTCAATTTTTCTAATTGTCAAATCCACTCTGAATAATAAACAAGCTTGGGCTACACCCCAAGATCACACTGATGGCACAACATAACAAATATATAACTTATTTTTTCAAAACAAAAACATATTTTTCTCTAGGTATAATTGTGCTAACAGCTGCTTTATTAGTTTGTCAGAAAACAAGGGTAACCAGGCATGCTCCAAAACTCCAGTGTTTTGTCAGTTTTGTTCTAGAGCGAAGTACATATCACAATGCCCATACTAGAGACTCATGCCAGATTTCCTAGTTGTACATTCTTTTGCAGATCTCCTCACGGTCATCATCTTTATGAATTAGGTTTAGGACTTCACTAGCTATGTTGACTCGTTTAGGTTGGGAGTTGAGGCTAATTAGCTATTATCCTAACTTAGATGTCAATATCACCATTTTTATCAACTCCAAGCCAATAGTAAATAGGGAAGGGAAGGACATGTGTGTTCACTTTTCTACTTGGTCAATGAGAGACTGTTTAAAAACACATCAGGGCCAAGGGTGTAGTTCAGAGGTACAGCACTTACCTAACAGGCAGGCCTTAGTTCTATCCCCAGTACCATTTGCACAAAAAATGGCATTTCCAATCAAAACTCTTAAGAATGTCCTCTTACTGAAGAAAAGATATAAAGCAAGTTTCAAGTAACCTTATGAACCAAAGGAGAATCATAAAAAGTATCAACTGGAGTCCCACATCATATTTTACAAACAGAAAAAGGGTGTGGAGAGATGAGAATAGGAAATATACAGATCATAGTGCTGATCAATAAACTCAAATCTTCTAGAATGTAGAGATATTACTAAGTGTTGGTGTGAGAGAATAAAACATCCACTATAGAAATAACCATTTTTCCATTTGCCTAAATTTGGTGAACTCCAGAAACTTCCCACTGACATATTTAAATGTAAATTAAAACTGTACTGCTGGGCTAGAGAGATGGCTTAGTGGTTAAGGCACATGCCTTTGAAGCCTAAGGACTCATGTTCAACTCTCCAGGTCCCATGTAGGCCAGATGCACAAGGTGATGCAAGTGTGTAAGGTTGCACATGTGCACAAGATGGTGCATGCATCTGGAATTTGACTATAGTGACTGAAGGCCCTGATGCACTGATTCTCTCTCGTGTGCTTTCTCATAAAAAATATACAAAACTGTACTGCCAAGTCAAAAATAACTACACATACATGAGTCAACAGTACCATGCTTTATCTAGTTTCAAGACACACTGGATTCATTTGATCCCATATTTAAAGTCTTGATAACAATTAAGATAAACATATTGAAATGTCTGAATTAGAAAGTGACCATTGTTGAAATGTTTCTCCACTTTTAATGTTAAATCCAATTTAGTAAAAACAGGAAAGATTCTAAATTCAAAATCATTATTTCTATTATAAATACTCCATGTTATTGAGGTATGGTATTGCACACCTATCAATTTGAGACAACTCTGTGCTTTATGGTGAGACTTCATCTCAAAAAAGTAAATATTTTTAAGTTTCAAATTATACTTCTACTTAGCTGGATAATATGGAAAACTTCCTAATTCTGCTTAACATAAATAATCATTTTTCATTGCACCAGCACCATGACCTAATTTTGGCTATTTAGCTAAATCCAAAGCATTTAAGCATCTGCATACAATTTGATTAACACTTTAAAAAAACTAGGGCTTACATCTTTTGCATAACTTAATAAACACCTATTCCAAAAAGAACTCTCTAATACCTGTAGCACACAAATCTCCTCTGAACATTTCAATGGGAAGTATAGAGAAAACTATTTAACAGACATGACATTCATTTTGCATTGTGAAGGAGACTCAAGTAGTGTTTTTGTTTTAGTGGACTAGATTTTGTTATCAGGTAAAAAGTACTTGAAGTTAGACAGAAATTCCAATTTTCATAATTTCATAACTTGATTTGGTAATAAAGTTTTCAACAGTGCCAGATTACTCGTACATCGACATAAAATCATGGAATTTCTCAGACATTTCAATAAAATCTTCATACCTGCTTCTTCACAGCTCCCTCTACTCCCACCCTCTGAAGCATTGTCTCAAAACTATAGAGATTTGCTGGGCGTGGTGGCACACACCTTTAATCCCAGCACTTGGGAGGCAGAGGTAGGAGGATCGCTATGAGTTCGAGGCCACCCTGAGACTACATAGTAAATTCCAGGTCAGCCTGGACTAGAGTGAAACCCTACCTCAAAAAAAAAAAAAAAACTATAGAGATTTTACTGAGGATTCTTTAATTGTTCCAAATATCCTCTTTGTTGATATAAAACTAGCCACTGAGAACCAAGAACCCCAATCAAAATGTCAGCCTTACTTTGGTACACAGAAATCCTTTCAGTCACTTTTTTTTTTTTTCCAAATGATGTGGGCCTTTGGTTTGCTTTGCTTTTTTGGAAATGTTTGAAAAATTGAAAACTGTTTATATGCATACTTACACACTCAAATTTGAATAACATGTTGTCCTTCTGACATTGACATTTGATTTCCTTTTGGGAATTGTCAAAGGTGAAGAAGTAGGGATAACTTTACAATGAAGATATTTCTCAAGATGTGGTAAAGAATTGTTAACCTGTATCATCACAATAGCATCCGCTGGAGGACAGTTGGTACCCTGATAGCACACGATTAGGGGATTCTGATTTTTTTGTGGGAAAAGGAACTGTCTGAAACTTAAGATTTTTTTGCAAACTTGAGTTAATTTATTCATATTGCTGACATGTGGCCTAAGATTTTCTTCAGTATGTTGCTTGGTTCTTCAGGGCAGATGATGCTAGTTAGTGACAGGACGTAAGAAAATGGGGTATTTAGGAAACAGGAGTCATATAGTTGGACCAAAATAGTCAACAAGCCTGGGTGCTGTATTATCTTCAAGTCCAGTATTTGTGTCTTATACCACTCTGTATTGGATTTGGATCTCAGATTTGTTAGGTCTACTGGATCTTGACTATGTTTTTTCCCAAAGGTATAACATTAGTGTTCCTGGTACTTGAGAAATACACATTAAGACCTAAACTATTTAAATACAAAATTGAGTGCCCTTATGCCATCCAAAAGCTAATCTTTCTTAGCTGATGTAGAGTTGTAAAAATTCTGTAATTTTTTTGTTACTACACATATGAATGGCGTATCATTTCTGTAGTAAGAGAATTCACCTTTACTAGTACTAGTATATAATCATTGTATAAAATGATGGATTTTAGTGCATCCTTTTCCTACATGTGTATCATATGCTTTGATCCTATTTACTCCCTATTATCCTCTCTTGTTCTCCTCCCTCATGTGGCTCTTCCTCTCCCCAAATAGTCCCTTTTCCACTTCCATGTCATGTTTTAAATATGAATTCTGCATATGAAAGTAAATAGGTTAATCTGACTTATTTTATTTTGCTCATCATGATGACCTCCAGTTCCATTCACTTTTCTGAAAATGATAAAATTTTAATGCAGCTGAGCAAAACTCCATTCTATACCATATTTTCTTTAGCCATTCAGCTGTTGACAGCTGATTACTTTTTGATTGCTACTATCAACTTCCATAAATCCATCCTCTCCTACCCCTCAGAAAAGCCTTTCTTACAACTCCAAATCACTCAGTAAAACCAAGAACAAATTAGTAATTTAAAATTGCCTGGTGTGAAGGTTCACCCATTTGCAGGAAATCTTTGCCCTTTGATGTTAGCAGGGTTCAGGACAAGCTAACATTCCAGTTCTACCTCAACACAAAAAACATTGGCATTTGAATAGGTAGCCACATGCCTTTGACTGAAGGGCAAAGTATCCAATCACTTGGAAGAACAGTTAACCTGGGCTTGATCATTTTATCTTTTCTCATGAAGTTCAATATATACCCCAAATTCTCATTGCTGCTACTTGCCTTCCAACTTAAGACACCCTGTTGACAGGTTTTCTGGGCTTACAGAATCCTTAAAAAGAGATCTTGAAAAGATTATAAAGGATCTTCAATTTGGATCTTCAATAGGGTTTGTGGAAAACTTAATCATAGTAAAATGCCCAAAGCTTTTAAAGTAAGCAAAGTGCGGAGAAGCACTATCAACAAGGTTCAACCAACAAATTGCGCAACTCGTTGGATGAGTAACCTCAGATGAGGTGCCTTTAAATTTTTATTTATTTATTTGGGGGGAAGGAGAGAGAAAGAGAGAGAGTGGATGAGTGCACCAGGGCCTCCAGCCACTGCAAATGAACTCCAGATGCATACACCACCTTGTGCATCTGGCTTATGTGGGTCCTGGGGAATAGGACCTATGTGGGACCTTTGGCTTTGCAGGCAAATGCTTTAACCGCTAAGCCATCTCTCCAGCCCAGATGAGGTTTTTTTTTTTTTAAATTAAAATGTGGTTCTCTGGCTAAGGAGATGGCTCACCAGTAAAAGCCATTTGCTTGCAAAGCCTGCTAGCATGTGTTTGATTCCCTAACACCCACATAAGGCTGGACCCAAAAGTGACACATGCATTTGGTGTTCATTTGCAGTGACAAAGAGACCCTGGCATGGGAACGAGTATGCACGCACACATAAATATTTTTTTAATGTGGTTCCTAACCAGGCGTTGTGGCGCACGCCTTTAATCCCAGCACTCGAGAGGCAGAGGTAGGAGGATCACCATGAGTTCAAGGCCACCCTGGGACTACATAGTTAATTCCAGGTCAGCCTAGACCAGAGTGAGACCCTACCTTAAAAAACCAAAAAAAAAAAAAAAAGTGGTTCCTGGCTAGGCTTGGTGGTACCCACTTGCAATCCCTACACTCAGGAGGCTGAGGCAAAAGGATCATTAAAAGTTTGAGGCAGCCTGGTTACACAGTGAATTTCAGGCTATCTAGAGCTACAAAGAGAGACCTTGTCTCAAAAGGCAAAACAAAGCAAAATGTCATTGCTTGTTTTTTATGTGGGGACTGACTGGTAAGAGCCCCTGACTAGCATGAGGCCCAAGTATTGAGCCCCCCCAAAAAGTGGGGTTACTAGAAGAAAATATTAGCATTACTCCCTTTTCATACAAAATTAGAAATGCATCTATGTATTAAAACTATCTCTAAATATGAAAATCATTCTTCAAATATCAGGTATTTGGGTTTACTTTCACAAAGCAACGTTTTACTTGGGATCACTGTATTCATAATTCAGTACATCACATCCATACTAAAGCTGTATTTCAAACTGTGTAATGTCACACAGTGGCTTTCATAAATATGTATTTTCTTTCTTTTTTGAGGTAGGGTCTCACTGTAGCTCAGGCTAACCTGGAATTCACTCATGGTGATCCTCCTAACTCTGCCTCCCAAGTGCTGGGATTAAAGGCATGCACCATCACGCCCAGCTAATATGTATATTTTAACCAACTACTAGAAGGACTATTAAGGAAATGAGTTTTCTAAAACTGCAAGAAAGAGAAATAAAAACTAAAATTAGGGGGTAGCAGCATGGAAGAAAAACCAGACGGTGTACCTTATCTTTTCTTATTATCTACCTGTATAAATTTGGAATAATACATAAAGTGGGATTATAAAGTAATGAGACAACTGCATAGCCTTGCCAGAATTAATGTTCCTAAATTGCATCCTTGAGAAACTGAACCTAATGATGCTGCCATTAGTCACCCCATTTTGGACTTCTACTTTTGGGAGGACATTCAAAATCTTTAATACCCTCTCTGAATAACCTCAATTGCAGAAACTAATGATCCCTTAAGATTACATTTTTTAGAAATATTCAAAAGTAATTTTAGGTCCATTTTTGGTAAAATGTTGGGTAACCAAGCTAAGGAATAGGGTAAAAACTGAACATTTCCAAGTGCTGTTATACATTAAGCACTCTGGTGAGTTTTCAGTTTAGTATACCCCTGCAACCACTAATTAAGATACATTCTTTGACATTCTAAAGATGACTTGTTCCTCTCTGCAATTTATAATCCATTTTCAAACATGTTTGGAGCATTGGAAGCCTTATAGGAATGGCTTCCCAATGATAAATCTCTTCTGATTACTGAAAAATCATGATGTAACTCTTGAAGTGCTGATGTTTAAACAACAAAATTCATGGAAGGGTCCCAATGGTTTATCATGTAAACTAAATGACAATCGTATTCAGTTTACAATGTACAGGTTTTAATAAGCAGGCTGATAACAGTAAGAGAGCAAGAAAGCAAGCTTTTCAGCCTCCGCAGAAAAGTGGGAAAGGATTGGAACTACATGATCCGTAGTAGCACATGCAGTGAGAGAAGATGACAGCTAACTGAATTCTGAGGTCATGTGAAAATCCCAAATTCAGATTGGGAGTTTCCTGGACAAGACCTAATTTTTAAAGTACAGCTTCACTATTTTGTGACTAATACCTGTAGGACTTCCTTTTACAAGTATCAAATAATCAGTTTAAGCAAGGGAAGTGGCTTGTAGTTGAACAAGCACAGCAACAACTCTACTTGTCATACCAGGGAAGAAGTGCTCAGAACTCTGAAGTGTTTTTTGGGATCTCTGGAATCAATGGCACTAAAATCAATGTTGTGTGTAATTGCAAGGAGAGCTCTAAACCCAAACCTAACAATTATTCTATGGCTTAATGTTAAAGGAAAAACAATTTGATAAATAACTACCTATAAAATTGACTACTCAATTACTCCTTTAACACAGTAAAGCCATATGTTCTCTTATTTCATTTATAAAGACACAGGCCTTGTCCAGGATATTTCATTTCAGATGAAGATAAACAGAGCCCTTTTAGGGACAGTAGACAAATGTGTCTTCTTATACAGGAATGTATACTAGAGGAAGCAGTCAAGACAGTATTTTAACTCTGTGAGATTCTATTTCTTCAAGATTTTTTTTAATGAGGTTGGAATTGAGGATTGGTAACTTCTTCCTAGTCAAAACAATGAATACAAGGAGCTACAGACTAACAGTTGACAAAAGGAAAGAGAAATACTAGAAAATACAGTCTAAGCTTAGTTCACTTTCTCAGCCTAGTTGGTGGCTTCTCAATGTTATACAGAAAATGTATCAAAATTAAGGTTAAAATTAATTCATGAAAAAACAAACTTCTGTGTTTCTGCAAATGGCATCTTGGTTCTGTAGATTACCTTTGAGTAGTTGTTTTATTTAAATAATATCTGTAAGAAGTGCAAAGTTAGTGTCAACCTGAACTGTGTTAAAAAGAATCTTGTATAATAATTTTGTGTATTTTGGCTTCAGTAAAAACACAAAGCACTTACTCCCTCACACCCAAAATGAATGGCTATGTAGAAATAAGGTGTTTTGTTCATTTTTCCCAGTGTAATTGTTTATACCTACTAATAAATATTTATGAACAACAATGGGTTTAACACTCTAATTTGCCCACAAGATAACAGAAAACCTCTGAAGTCCAAAATATTTTGAAAAACATGACTATTATTCTAATTTTTATATTGCCAATCTAAAATCTATGTCTATTAAATAATAAATGATTTAGTTATTATTCTTATGTAGCTCTGAAATGGTAAAATAAAGGGACTGATATTGCTACAGAGCTATAGCTTACATTAGGAAACCTTTATAAAGGTCTAATCCTAGAAATTTTACTTTTTACTGCATACCTCAAAATGCTATATACTGTACAAAATACAATCTGTCAAAAAACAAGAGTGGGGATTATTAACCTTACTAACCTAGCATAAGCTAAGTACATCCGAACAATATTTTCAGTATCTGACATTTAAAAAAAATATTTGTTCATTTATTTGCAAGCAGAGAGACAGAGAGAGAAAATGGATGCACTAGTGCCTCTAGCCACTGCGAATGAACTCCAGGCATGTGCCACCTTGTGCATCTGGCTTACATGGCTAGTGGAGAATGGAACCTGAGTCCTTAGGCTTCGCAAGTCGCCATCTCTTTAGCCCTCAGACATTTTTTCTTTTTTGGTTTTTCGAGGTAGGGTCTTGCTCTAGCTCAAGCTGACGTGGAATTCACTATGTAGTCTCAGGGTGGCCTTGAACTCATGGCAATCCTCCTACCTCTGCCTCCTGAGTGCTGGGATTAAAGGCATGAACCACCATGCCTGGCTCTCTCATCTGACATTCTTAAGAGGTTTTGTATTAACAGACTTTAGCACTTTCCCCTAGTTAATTCAGATAATACTTAAGTTTTATTATCTTATGTTTCAGTAATTAAATTTTAGATTATCACAACTGTGTAAGAAACTCATCTCTTGGTCATTCCCTGTACATTTTGTGGATAAATGAGTGCAAAACACTGACATAGTAGATAAGGATCAGAATGCAGTAATATAAATAATCTGAACGCACTTCACACACACACTCGCACAGCTAATGATATAAGATAAAATAACATGATGGCAAGCCACTTATTACATACCTACTAGAATGACTTAAAATTCTTTAACATGACCCCTTGCTATTAGAACCCTTTTATTACTAATGATAATGATATATTGCAACTACTTTATGAACATGCCCAGTAGTTTGCTCCAAGCTTAAACATATACTTATCCTGTTCCAAAAGGAATAAAAACAAGTGATCACAAAAGCTGCAGGAAAATATTCACAGCACCTTGTTCATAGTATGGAAAACCCAGAAATGGCTAGGTGTCCACTAACAGAAGAATGGTTAACCTATGAGATACTCATAAATGGAAATTCTACTCAGTAGTCAAAAGGAATACACTATTGATGCTGACAAATTTCAAATATATTATTCTGAAATAAGCCTTACACTAGAGAACATGTCTTGATTTACTTTTCAGAAGTTTAACAGAAGACTAATGTATACTGGGATGAAGGGAAACAAATCAAAGCAATTACCTGTGGGAAAAAGCAAGGATTATCGACTGATAAGAAGAGTAATGAAGGGCTATATCATCTTGAAGAGGGCTAAGTCTTCATAGGTATAAGAAAACACTGCACTCAGCATTGAAGATCTACATATTATGGGGCTGGAGAGATGGCTTAGCAGTTAAGGCGCTTGCCTGCAAAACCAAAGGACCCAGGTTCGATTCCCCAGGACCCAAGGTGGCACATGCGTCTGGAGTTCCTTTATATCAGCTGAAGGCCCTGGAGTGCTCATTCTCTTATCTGCCTCTTTCGGTTCCACACTCTCAAATTTTGTTTTAATGTTGGAAACAATTAGCAGTAAGTAAAGGAAAAGAACTAAGTTAGCATAAGTCAAATCTAAACCATGTTTTATAATAACCTAGAAGAAAACTTCTTGGATTCTTCAGCAGAGATAAAACAAAGCACTAAGCATTAAAATATGGCTTCTTAAGGTCAACATTTTCACTCTGAGGTGTCTTAATACAACAGAGCAAATAAGTAGACATCAGTTTCTTTACATGCAGTACTTAGTGACTTGATACTCAGGTCAATTTTCTTTCTACAAGTTTGCAAACAATTTGAAAACACCTGTATTTTGCCTAGAATCAGAAGTTTAAAGTCATCATTGGCTACATAGTGAATTCAAGGCCAGCCTGAGTTATGTGAGACACTGACTCAAGAAGAGAAAAAATGAAGGGGCTGGAGATGTAGTTCACTTGGTAGAGTGCTTGCCTCTCATGCATGGAGTCCTATGTTTGTTCCCCAGCACAGTATAAACCAGGCCTGGGTACATTCCTACAATCCTGGCTCTTGGGAGGTGGAGATGGGAGAATTAGGAGTTCGAGGCTAGCTAGGCTCAGCTACACAGTAAATTCAAGGTCAATATGGCATGAGAATTTGTCTCAAAAAAAAAAGAGTGAAAAATCAAATCTAAACTATATTTTATATAGCAGTTTGAAAGACAGATAATTATAAGATTGGCTACCTATAATATTAATAACCAAAAAACAACCAATGAAATTTGATCAGAATATACCTTAATATTTTTTTCATTGACTGGTCTGAATTTAAAATAATTTATCACATTTAACCTCAATATGTTTGAAATATAGCCTCTCCTCACAAAAGTTCTAAGCAGTAACAAGAATGATCAGGGAAAAGAAACAAATAGCAATTCAACACTCGAGTATTTCCTAGGTTCCAAGATCTATTCTGGTAGTCATAAGGAAAAAAAAAGTCAACAAAACTAGTGAACATTATCAGAAAAACAATTACTGAAGCAACTAAAACTACAATGGTTCACTCACCTCTATTAGTTTCAACTAAAAACACATATTGAGTACTTAATAGTTTTACACATAGCCAGTAAAAACCCAATACCCTTCACAAATATAAAATTTCAAGGACCGATGTCCTATTCTATAGGTTTCCCTCAATTCCCTAGATATCTTATACATGGTTTGTATATAAACCTCTATAAATTCTTTTAATTCTTTCCAAGAGGCAAGATAACATATTTAAGCTGGGCATGGTGGTACACACCTTCAATCCCACAACTTTGGGAGACGCAGGTAGAAGATGCTGTATGTTTGAGGCCAGCCTGAGACTACATAGTGAATTCTTGGTCAACCTGGGCTAGAGCATGACCTTACCTCAAAAAACCACAAAGAAGCCGGGTGTGGAGGCACACATCTTTAATCCCAGCACTTGGGAGGCAGAGATAGGAGGATAACCAAGAATTCGAGGCCACCCTGAGACTACATGATGAATTCCAGGGCAGCCTGGGCTAGAGCAAGACCCTATCTCAAAAAAAAAAGAAGGGCAGGAAAGATGGCTCAGCTATTAAGGTACTTGCCTGCAAAGCCTAACAACTTAGGTTCGATTCCCCAGTACACACGTAAAGCCAGATGCATAGAATGGCACGTGCATCTGGAGTTTGTTTCCAGAAGTAGAAGATCCTGGTGCAGCCAATCTATCTCTTTTTACCTCCATGAAAATAAATAAAATAGTTTTTAAAAAGATACCATTGTAAAACCCTAAGCCTTTACTAACTTCATAAGTAAAATTAACTCCAGATGGCCAGTTACCAAGTTGGTTGGTAATAGGAAAAATTTCAAGTACAACCAAAAGTAGGCAAAAGCATGATGAATCCAAGGTTCAATAATTAATTCTAGTTTAAGCACACAGAAATTAACTAAACTTAATATTTTTCTGAAACTACATACCTCACATGGTCTCTGACAAGAAATACAGGGTAAAATGACTTTGATAGTTCTACTAGAAGCCCTATATTATAAGTCAAATTGCTTCTACTGAAATTTAATATCATATATAAGCTGGGAAAATGGGAAATTGTCTTTTGCTACATTAGTTCTCACATTCTTAAGCTTTTATTATACATGGCAATATAAAATGCTTCAAGGATGTTTCATGTAAAACAAACTAAATTAGTCCCACATGTCAAAAGTAAGTTCATTTTCTGAATGGATTATTTTCTTATTTATAGAGATTTATGTCTGAATTAAGTTTTGAAGGTCTGGTGTTCACATTAAAAAATACAATTTGTTTATACTTTTTATTTCCAAAGATAATTAAAAAGTTATGCCTTGTTTATAGACTCCAAAAAAAATAAAACATGTGTAAAATTCACAAGTCTTGAATTTCAACAGTAAAACAGACTCAATATTTTCATCTGCTCTTAATAAAGAAAGCCATAATTAATTTTGAGAATATACACACCACAAAGTGAATCCAATTCTTTTCTTCATCCTAAGGCAATTACCTAGATTTCTACCTTAGTGTAACCAAATTTCTATTAGGAAGAGGTAGATGGAGAGTTCCAAGCCAAACACAGTACCTTATATCTCCTTCCCCCAATAATGCAAAATGAATATTTGGTAAAGGAAAGAGTATGTTTTGCAGCATCAGGACTACTAAAGATTAAATATGTAAAAATAACCCATCACTGTTTCTGTTACAGGCTGATTGAAATGTCTGGCTTTTGTAATTATCAGAAAAAGGTCTTTGCTTTTTCTCTAGAAGTTGTCTTCAATAACCAATACAGACTTCTGTAGCAATACCGGTTACCCTTATCCTACCCTCCCATAACAGAACAAGGCTCAATCCTTTATTATTAGAGAACACTGACTGAAACACACAAGCAACATTTGGTTTAAACAAATACCATTGATTTCATTTGCTAAAAGTCAACATGTTGATTTCTAAGATGATAATCATTAAGTATATTGCACCAACTAGTAAGGGAATTCAAGGCAAGGCCATAACATATATTTGACAGAATGAAAATCTTTGCTAACTGTGCATCTGACAGAGGATTAATATCTAGGACACTAAATGAATTCAGAAAACTAAATAATAAGAAATCAAGCAACCCAATTAAAAAATGGGCTATGGGGCTGGAGAGATGTCTTAGCAGTTAAGGCATTTGCCTGCAAAGCCAAAAGACCCAGGCTCGATTCCCCAGTACCCATGTTAGCCAGATGCACAAGGGGGCACATGCATCTGGAGTTCGTTTGCAGTGGCTAAAGGCCCTGGTGTGCCCATTCTCTCTCTCTCCCCCCTCCCTTTCTCCCTCTTTCTCTGTCAAATAAATAAAATGAAAAATAAAAAAATGGGCTATGGAACTAAATAGAGTTCTCAGAAGAAATACAGATGGCCTATAAACATCTGAAAAATGTTATACATTCTCAGCCAGAGAAATGCAAATTAAAACTACTTTGAGATTCTATCTCACTCCTGTCAGAATGGCTATCATCAAGAAAACAAATGACAATAAATGCTGGTGAGGATGCATGGGAAAACAGGAACTCTTCTACACTGTTGGTGGGAATGCAATTTGGCACAGCCATTGTGGAAATCAGTGTGGGGGTTCTTGAGACAGCTAAAAATAGACTTACCATATGACCTAGCTATATCACTGCTAGGCATATATCATAAGGACTTGTCTCACTACCTTACAGATACTTGCTCATTCATGTTTATTGAGGCTCTATTAATAACAGCTAGGAAGTGGAACCAGCCTAGATGTCCCTCAATTAGTGAGGGGATAATGAAGGTGTGGTACATTTATACAATGGAGTTCTATTCAGCAGTAAAGAAAAATGAAATAATGGTAGGACTCCTTACAACGTGTTCCTCCAGACACAAAATGGCCTGGATATCCATAAACTCACAGTGCCTGACACTAAGACCATCATAATAGGAGGAAAAGATCATGACATCAAACTGAAAAGAGAGATTGAGAGGGGGAGGGGATATGATGGACAGTTAAGTTTCAAAGGGGAAAGTAGGAAGGAGGGAGGGAAATAACATGGGATATTGTCTACAATTAAAGAAGTTGTCAATAAAAATAAAAATTAAAAAAAGGAAAAAAAATGAAATGGATGTTTGCAGGGAAAAGGGATGGATCTGGAAAGCATTATACTAAGTGAGGTAGCCCAGGCCCGGAAAGCCAAATGCCACATGTTCTCTCTCCTATTTATAAATGTGAGTAGGAATAAAAATCAGTAGCACAGACCAGTAAGCTAAGAAAGGACTAATGGAGGGAGGAGAGGGAAGAACTTAAGGGGATAGTATTGCATATACATAAATATATGAACAGATTACTGGGGGGTGCAATGGGAAAAGATTGAGTACACATTTGAAATAAAAACTAGGCTAGGTGTGGTACCACATGCCTTTAATCCCAGCATTTGGGATTAAAGAAGTGCCAAATTCCAGGCTCACATTCCAAAATGGATGAATTCATTCTAAAATACTCCTTAAAAGCTACTTGGTGAACTACTGAATGCTGAAGATGCAGGGATTTACTTGCTGTGAGTTATGCATAGTTAGCAATGTTAGCATATTCAAAACTGTTAGAATAAGGTTGTTCCATAATGTGAAAAAAATCAACTCATTTTTTTTTTCTTTTCTGCTTTCTGACCTTTAACAATGTAGCTAAGGCTGGCATGACACTCCTAATCCTCTTGCCTCCGCGTCCAGAGTGCTAATATTACAAGAATGCTCAACTTCACTCAGGTTCATATCCAACTTTCTTTACTGAAGTTGTCAGATGCCAACTTATACAATGTGGCTTTCCTCACATCACAGAAACAAAAAACAAAACAAGAAAAACCAACAAGTCCTGAGCTTATTATGAAGCAGAACTTTTTAGTACACTAGCTAATTTGGTACTCATTAATTTCAATCATTTTGAGAACAAGACACTGAAAACAGGGTATCTTCTTTGTAATGGATTCAGTTCTAGTACTGTTCAAGTACTTCAAAAGCCTCAATGTTACCAATATATGTGGGTGTTTTTTCTTCTCATCTGGGATGTAGATGCAGGGAAATAGGCTCATTCATACACAAAAAATAATGTTTAAAATGTTATTTGTAAACAGGTTTTGTGGCAACCAAATAAGCTTTGGCTACTCTGTGCCCGATGAGCAAAATATGCAGGACAATTCGTCCCAAGAAGTCACTAACATAAATCTTGTGATCTTTGAATACAGGAAATGAACAATGTTAAATGGTTCATGAAGTGTGTCTCACAAAAAGTCAGAACAAAGCCAAGTTTTGCGAGGCACTAAAGGTTTAAAACCAAACACTGTCAAGATATGACAACTACTCAAGTACAGAACAATGGGAAAGTAAGTCTACATTTAAGCTACATAAGGGAATTAATTAACAAAAATTAACACGTTGAAATACAACCTAAAGGAACATTCTCAGAGGAAAGGAATTAAACATGGTAATATGTACTGCAATGAGTTGAGATTAACTTTTTGTGATCTTGCAACTACTCCTCACCAACTCGAGCTATGAATTCATTCTTTTACAATCAAAATGTTAGAGGAAACAATGAAACAAGCAAATGTCTGGTACCCTCTTTGACACCATGAAAAATCAAAAGGAAAAAATACCACTCATTTTGGCAATTTTAAATGCTGATTTTTATTTTCTGCTTATTGTACAAAGGAAACCAATACTGTGCAATATAGCCATTACAGAATTTCAATATCAAACAACAGCACGTGGTGAATCTAAAGCACAGCACCATGTGACTTCAAAAATGATTCCTATCACAGAACGCAAGGCTGATAATTTTCAAAGAAACTTGAACATTCTCATTTAATAATGGGTAAATAGAAAGAAACAAAGACTCCTGGTTTTGTTGTGACTTTCTATAAGAGGGTAATTTATTCCAATTTTAAATAGCGTATCTGGCATTTCTTAACCAAGAAAATGGCCATATAATTTATTCCTTTTATCAACTGGCACCATCAGCTAATACAATGTCATTAAGCTATCTGACAAGAAGTTGACTGAAATGAACCTTGCTAAATACGGGGCTTATTGCATGTTCATTTTGATTTCCTTATTAATAATACAATGTAATATGTCTTTGTTTTAAAGACTTTTTAAGTCAAAAAGCAAAATAATCTTAAAGACAAATATAGTAGTAAACTTTCTTATCAAAACTACTTAAGTACTAACATAAAACACTTTTACCAATGAATATGAAAATGGCAGTGAAGAATACTTCATATTGCTGAATCTTACATACTGTGAGGTACATAATGAGAAGGTAAGTAAGGTGATTGAGGTGAAGCCACATAACCAAATGGCCTAGGATTTATAGCACCATGAATTTGGGAAGGATAACCATATGTTACACCAACTGGATGCCAGGTGGCAACACAGGCATAATCTGGCACAATAGGAAGGCAAGAATCAAAACCTGACAAAGGTGGTTGCCCACAGGAATTTGACATAACTGGATAATACACTGCTCCATTAGGGACAGAGGCAGCATCAGCATTTGGGAAAGTATCTGAAACAAAGAATAAATATACATTGTAAATGGATATTCTTGCAAGTGAAAATTAAATACATTATCTATAAGATCACAGCAACCACAGCAGGAACACTGTAGATATAAATAGTGCATTTAGATATAATTAAGAGGCCACTAAAACACTACACAAACATTTCCAAATTATGAGCCATGTATCTGTATGTGTGTAAATATATTACAAAAATGTGTCAGATTTACTCTATGTCAGCTTTCAGGCACACACTAAATATATTTTTTAAAAATCTCTAGTATCCTTCTAGTCAATTAAGCTATTTTTCAGAGACAGTCATAATGAAGTCACCCCATAGTTTTCTAGTATAACCCTTTACACTGTTAATATTCATTTGTGTACCATTCTAGCAATGAAAACTCTCTGGTACCTATAGAGCCTGGTGTATACTCAATGGTAAAGTTTTGAAGAATATCCTTCTCACAAATGTCTTTAAGATCTTGATACCATTTCAACTTTACAGTACTTCTGCTAACATGATTCATTTGCTGTGGAAATCAACATTGTTATGGAGACTATACAGATAGGACAAAAAGCAATCTTTTATTACTTGGACTTACACTAGGCTCATTCTGTGAAATTGGATTGCCACAGTCTCATAGCCTATTACAACTAAAATAAGCTGTATAGGCAATTTTCATGGGTCTGTGTGCAGTAATGCTCCTGCTGTCACTGGGATGTGCATCCCTGACCAGTGTGGAAAGCTTTGTCCTAGAAAATTGGGTGTGGCCAGAAAGGGGGCCACCCTCTTGCCTGTCATAAAATGTGTATTTGTGTGGAACCTAGCACTAAACCACTGTAAGACTTGATTCAGGATCCAGTTTTAATTATATGAAAATATCAAGAACTATACTTGCCAGAAATAAAAAACAAGATAATATCATCACTAACAAATGCAAAACAAGAGAAAAATGTGACTGTGCTGAAGATGCATTCCAGGCAAGATGTCTCACACAGTGGCAAAGGTTGGCTTGGAATTTAGTCCACACTAGCCCTGAACTTGCCTGCAACTTGCCGCAATCCTCTAGCCTCTGCCTTCTGATTGCTAGGTGTCTGGGATAGTGTGTGGAGGGAAGGCCATTACTTAAGGAGACCAGAAAAATGGAACCAGATTCCATTACAGAATTCTCAAAAGGTTACTCCAGAAACTCCAAACTGCTAGCCTTGGCATTCTATAACCTGACAGCATGGAGCTGCAGCCTCTTGAATCCTACTACATAACTTTTGACTGACCTGAACTGAACTTTGGTAGAAACCATGATTAGAATGGTTCTGATCTGCAAGGCAGAGATTACATGCACAGTGACTCTGGCTGACTCCTAGAATTCTACACCAGCAAGGCTGGACAGCCTTGTAACTAAAAATGAGCACATGTCTCCAATGGAGATATATTACTCCCCCACAGCCCATTATCCAGTACCCTACCCAACCCAATGCTCTCTTGCAGTGTACCAAATTAACTGTTCTTTCCATTATAAAAAAAGCTGTATAAAAGGTGCAGAAATGGGTCTAAAAACACAATAAAAGTTGATATTTTACCTTTTACTACACACCAGCACACAATGGATAAAATAATGTATAACATTCTTTAACAATTACTATCCTTTAAAAGGGGGAGCCTGGCATGGTGGCACACACCTTTAATCCCAGCAATGGGGGAGGCAGAGGTAGGAGGATTGCTGAGTTCAGATCACCTTGAGCTAGAGTGAGATCCTACCTTGAAAAACAAAAAAACAACAACAAAAAGAAAAAGGGAAGGGAAGAGGAAAAGGAAGGAAACAAGCATTTCTAATATGCCATCAGGCAGTTACACTATGGTATCATTTAGTTCTTATAAAACCCTGACAATTCAGGTATTTCCCATTTTACAAAATATCAGACTTAGGGAATTTAAGTAACTTAGCTGACTGACATCAGAACCAATGAGCAGTATTGGACTGTGAGGCAGATTTGGTTAGTTCAAATCATTGTTTTTACCTTTAGGAAGCACAACAGAAAGCTTCAGGTATAAATGCCCTGGAATGCCTCATCATCTGTAGTACAGCAAGCTCACAGAATAAGCATATGTAAGGTCTAACACAGTGGTGCTCATACTTTTTGTTCTTAGAATTCCCTTACATTTAAAAAAATTGAGAATACCAAACAGCCATTATGTGATCTATATCAACATAAGATATTTAAGTGTAAAACTAACTTTACTGAATCTTAACATTTTCTGTCTAAAAAAATAGGCAGCTGGACTTTCATATATGCATCTGTGTTTCATTTATTATTTATTGTTTTAGTAGAAATACATGAAGAAACCAGACCTCACAAATATGTAGTTCATTGTCTTTTAATAACAAGCATTAATTAGATATTCTTTATTACTACACCAAAATTACCAAAGGGGCAGCTTCTGAAAAATCAGTGTGGACTTCCTCCTGTTATATTAAAATCCATTGTTTCACCTTGTACTCAGGTCTTCTACAAAGTCATGTATGGATAACATCATGAGTTGGTACTCGGTAAAACATTCCTTCACTGAGTTACACAAAGCTTGAAATGTGGATACATTTCATTATGTAATTTAAGAAGCTACATTCATTAATAGCTCTCTACCTATCTTCTCTTCTGTTCTCTTCTGGTTGCTGTTTGTCCCAGCAATGAAAAGGTAACTGCAACACTGTGAACACTTCTACCATCATGAATACCTTGAAACAGCCTCAAGGACCACAAAGGGCTTAGACATCAGCTTTTCAAAACTGCTGGTCTAAGTACATCCATCTAATGAAACAACACAAGGCTATAATTAAATTATACACACTAAATCCCATTGTGTTTTTTTGCTGGCAAACTCATACCACACTCACCATTAGTTGGTGTTTCTGCATCCATGTCATCTGTTCTCCCTACCTCACTGTACAAGTGAGGAAGAGTTTGGTCTACCAAAGGTGGCTCAGTATACACTGGATAATTCCCTCCATGAAGCTGCTGCTGTTGTGGCTGCTGCTGCTGCATATGTGGCATATAGAACATGGAATGCCAGTAGCTGTGATGAAAGCACTGGAGCAAGAAAAGGTGACAACTAAAGAACCTTCCAAATAACTTACTGTTCCCAATCTAAAAGAACCCTCCAAATACCTCATGGTCCCCTAGTCTAAATGAACCCTCCAAATACTTTATTATTCCATAGTCTAAAAGAACCCTCCAAACACCTCACTGTTCTCTAGTCTAATTCCTAGCTAAAAGAGGTTATACCATAATTTTCAGGGTTTATAAGATTTGACACTGACAATTTTTTCTACTAAAACCAAAAGATATTTTGCATCATCTGTACCTCATATTTTGACCTAGGAATCATTTAGGAAAGCAGTACAAGGAAATCACATATACAGAGTTTGTACAAAGACGGAATTTGTTGCATTATTTTTAATTTTTTTTATTATTTGAGAGAGAGAGAATGGGAATACCAGCAGCCTCTCAGCTGCTGTGAACGAACTCCAGACACATTCACCCTCTTGTGGACAAGTTCGACATTGCATCAGGCTAAACGTGGGACCTGGAGAATCAAACTGGCATTCTTAGGCTTGGCAGGCAGGCCTTAACCACTAAGCAATCTCTCCAGCCCTCCAACATTATTTTTAAAAGTAAGTTGAGCATGGTAAGTCATGTCTTTCATTCCAGCACTCGGGAGGCCTAAAGTATGAGGATTACATACAGTCAAGGCCAGCCTGGACTACAAAGGTTAATTCTAGGTTCACCTGAGCTACAATGAATACTGCCTCAGAAAAAAAATGTCTCTGGACTGGAAATATGACTTACCAATGAAGGCACTTGCCCTACAAAGCCAAAGGACCCAGGATCTATTCCCTGGACCCACATAAGCCAGATGCACAAGGCGGTGCATGCATCTGGCATTGGTTTGCAATGGCTGGAGGCCCTGGTGCACCCTTTCTCTCTCTCACCACCCTGCCTCTTTCTCTCCACCCTCTCAAATAAATAATATATTTTTAAGTCTATGAAAGCAAAGCTATTGAACAGCATGGGTGAATTACAGTATAACTATGTGGAATACTACAGTACATGAGCAAAAAAAATAAAATAAACTTTAATTATTTAAAAGCTACTTATACTGAGTTAAATAGCATGATCCATTATTTTGTAACAAAACTTAGAAAACTACAAGAAAATATATCAAAATAGATAGTGGTTATTATATGTTGTTTTGTTCTCTTAATATCTCAGTAGTTTCCAAATACACTTCAACAAACACTATTACTTTCAATATGAAAAAGTATCATACGTCCCCTAGTACTCCTAATATGTAAAAAGTAGAAAGATTTTTTTTAGATGAAATCTCTTGGTTATCCATACTACTTCTGAACTTTAGACCTCAAAGTGATCCTCCCACTTACTCCTCCTGAGTAGCTCATACTAATGACACCATGCTTGGTTAGGAGAACATTTTTAAATGCCTCATTGTTATGATATATCAAATATGTATATGTATAAGATATGTCAAAGGTACTTCCATGTATGACTTCATTAACTAATGTACATTGTTTATCAATTCTCAAAATTATACTGAGAAAAATAATCTCTAAGAACAAAATCTATCCACTCTTCAATTTATAAAGGTGTACTACATGGGGAAAGATAGTAATCTAATAATAGTATGTGTAAGACTTTAGGAAAATTACTGTAAGGGACAATGAAGTATTCAAGCATTATCCAGGAGGCGAAATACTTTATTTTCATTTACCAAATAATTTTTTTTGTATTTATTTATTTATTTATTTATTCATTTATTTATTTTGGTGCTGAGGACGAACCCAGGGCCTTGCGCTTGCTAGGCAAGTGCTCATCCACTGA
This sequence comes from Orientallactaga sibirica, assembly GCA_036365145.1. Lineage (NCBI taxonomy): Eukaryota > Metazoa > Chordata > Mammalia > Rodentia > Dipodidae > Orientallactaga > Orientallactaga sibirica. The sequence goes on from JAEOAD010000057.1 coordinate 8,766,470, forward strand.
GCTAAAACCCCAACCCCTTTTTTAAACTTTTTAAAGGAAGGGTCTCACTCTAGCCCAGGCTGAGCTGGAATTCCGTAGCCAAAGCTCATCTTGCATTCATGGCAATCCTCCTACCATCCTTCTGAGCCTTGAGATTAAAGATGTGTGTCACTACCCCCAGCCTCATCTACCAAATCTCAAGATGCATCATTCCTTTAAGCAAATGTCATCTTTTTCTATCAAAAGTGAAGTACATTTAAGGGGAAAAGACGATCTCTGGCCCAACCAGTAACATACTGCATTGATAACAAGACATTAATTAGTACCTACACCTGTACAACATAGGTATTTAGCAGATATCATTGACCACATGAATGCTTTAAAAATACAAGTATTTAAATATCTATGAATCAGGGGACTGGAGAGATAGGTCAGTGGTTAAGGCATGTCTTCAATGCCTAATGACTTGGGTTCGGTTCTCTAGTACCCACGTAAAGCCAGACACACAGTGGCACATGCATCTGGAGTTTGTTTGCAGTGTCAGGAGGACCTGGCATGCCCATACCCTTCTCCTCTTTCTTTCTGCTTCTGTAATTTTGCAGATAAATAAAAAAAAAAAAGATGTTTAAAAATAACAATACCTACGAGTAAGTTTGTTTTACACATAAATATTATAAATAAATTGAATAAATAACTCACCTATTGTGAATATGTATCAGTGAAAGGTTGGTATGTTAAATATGAAAGTTCACCTGATATATGTGAGGGCTGTGTTACTTACTGAACCATGCGAAAGCTAAAGTAGAAGGCAGACATACATCACCTCCAGGTCTCATGGAAATATGTTTTTTTAGGGTGACAGGGAGTGTTTAAAGTACTTGCCACACAAGCATGAGGACCTGAGTTCAGATACCCAGTACCCAATAAAATGCTGGGGTGGTGGTACCTGCCTATCATCTCATCTTTGGAATGGCAGATAGTAGGATCCCTGGATATCAATGGCTATTTATCACAATCAGTGAACTCTGGGTTTAGTGAGAGACCCTGCCTCAATAAATAAGGTGGTGGGCTGGGGAGATAGCTTAGTGGTAAAAGATGCTTGCTTACAAAGCCTACCAGCCTGGGATCAATGTCCTAGTACCCATGTAAAAGCAGATGTACAAAGTCACACATGCATCTGGAGTTATTTTTTGTTGCAGCAAAAGGCCCTGGTATACTCATATTCTGTTTCCTCTCTGCTCACAAATAAAAACAAATATTTTTTAAAAAAGGTGTAATTGAGGAAGACACCTAATGTTACTACCTAGATTCAACATGCATACACACACACACACCAAAAAAACAAACAAATATTTTTTTAGGCCCTAACAGTATCTTGTCTTTTCTAGTTCAGTAGTCTGATTTTTCAGTTGCAGATTATAGTTTGAATATACAACCTGTCAAAATAATTTTATCATGACTCCTACCTGCAATCCCAGATTGAAATAGTACTGCAAAACTTTTCTATCTAAAAAAAAAAAAAAAGAATTTAGTGAGTTACACAAGCAATTTGAACTATCACTTAAAGCCTCTTCTCTGTGCATTATTAAAGTAGATAATAATATATTCTTCCCACATTATCCCTACCCTCAATTCTACTTTATAGTAAATAATCATTTTTCACCTACTATTATAGGAGATTATTTTCTGACACAAGATTTACACCAAACATAAATTTCATTTCTAATCTTAGTATTAGGCATATTCTATAGGAATGCTATTCTTTGAGTATTTAAAACATAACTTAGAAAAGGCATTTTCTTGCTTATCCAAGGGCTCATCAACCTTGACTATGTTTTGAGCAGGGTCTCACTCTAGCCCATACTGATCAGAAACTCACTTTAGTCCCAGGATAGACTAAAATGCATGACAATCCTCCAATCTCTGCCTCCCAAGGGCTGGGATTAAAGGTGTGCACCACCAAGCCCAATATAATACTCTATTAATGATGAAATTAGTGATACCTACACTGAGACAACTAGAATACTATGTAACAATTAATCTTGTTTTATTTATCATAACTAACACATCAGCATTAGCACTACAAAGAGAAGGGGCAATGAGCAAGGTAAATGAAAATGAGTTATAACTAAGGTATTGAAATTTCTTAAAATATTATAGAACATAATTTTTAAAATACATAAATTAAAACTTGAAGAGGGAATGTGCAATTGTATTTTTAATGCTGGGAATTGATCCCAGAGAAATGAACACATTATAATAGGAATTCTTCTGCCAATGAGTAATATCCACTGTTCATAGCATTCTGATTATATTCACAATGTACACTTAATGAACTGGCCTGTGATTTCTGCATACTCATATTTATAATATAACCTGATCTTCAAAATTCACTAACATCAATTCTTAGAAAATACCTTGTTTATAAGTTGAATCACCATATGGAAATACATTTATTACCATTTAAAAAGAATCAAAGCCAAGTCGGGCTTGGTGGTGCACGCCTTTAATCCCAGCACTCAGTAGGCAGAGGTAGGAGGTTCTCCACAAGTTCGAGGCCACCCTGAGACTACATAGTGAATTCCAGATCAGCCTGGACCAGAGTGAGACCCTAAGTCGAAAAAAAAAAAAAAAAAAAAAAAAAAGAAGAAGAAGAAGAAGAAGAATCAAAGCCGGGCATGGTGGCACACGCCTTTAATCCCAGCACTAAGGAGGCAGAGGTAGGATGATCACCATGAGTTTAAGGCAACCCTGAGACTACATAGTGAAATCCAGGTCAGCTGGGGGCCTTGAAAAAAATACTATTATTAGCCGGGCATGGTGGTGCACACCTTTAATCCCAGCACTTGGGAGGCAGAGGTAGGAGGATCGCTGTGAGTTCAAGGCCACCCTGAGATTGCATAGTTAATTCCAGGTCAGCCTGGGCCAGAGTGAGACCCTACCTTGAAAAAAAAAATTCACAATATCTAAGATATGGAACCAGTCTAAATGTTCATCAACAGATAAATGAAAAAAATGTAGTATATATACACAATGGAGTGTTATTCAGCCATAATAATAAAATCATGACCTGTATCAGAAAAGGAATGAACTAAGATCATGTCAGACAAAATAAATGAAATTCAGAAAGTATAATCAAGTTTTTTTAAATAAAATTACCCAGTCAAATTTAACAGACAAAAATCAACTCTATCTCCTATGCCAGGACAAAATTGGAAAATACAACATAAAAATAGAAGGGGGCATATGCAGCAAGAAAGAATAAACAAGACAGGAACCTCCCGGGGAAAATAAAAAAAAGACAACATACAGGCCTGGAGAGATGGCTTAGCAGCTAAGGCATTTGCCTGAAAAGCCAAAGGACTTTGGTTCGATTCCCAAGGACCCATGTAAGCGAGATGCACAAGGTGACACATGTGTCTGGAGTTCGTTTGTGGTGGGTGGCCAGAGGCCCTGGTGTACCCACAACCCCCCCCCAACCTCTTTCTCTCTCACTCTCTTAAATAAATAAAAATTTAAAAATTTAAAAATATTTAAAAATACAAATTTCTTTTATATTAATCTAGACTTAACTAGATTTAGATAATTTTATCAGATAGGGGAGATATAGTATAATCATATATATTATGTATGAAAATATCATAATGAATCCATTTTATCAGATAGGTTATAGCACCTGGAAGGCTGAGGCAGAAAGATCAGAAATTCAAGATCAGCCTGGGCTATATAGAAAGTTCCAGGCAAGCCTGGACTATGAGAGGCAGACAAAGAGATCAAGATCTCATGTATAACAGACCAAATGAATATTATTTTGTATGCCAACTAAAAAAGATAGAGGAAATAAAGAAAACATGATAGGTGAAAGAAGCCACACATAAAAGACTGCATATTGTTATAATTCCATTTATATGAATGATCTAGAACAGGAATAGGAAAAAAAGTAAAATAGTGGCTGTTTGGGCCAAAAAAAGGGGGAAGTGGCTACTTATGGGTAACAGAGAATTTTTTTTGTGGGGTAGAAAAATGGATACAACAATAATTTACATTGAATCATCATACTAGCAAAGCCCTTCCTTGCAAAGCCTGCCAGCTCACATTCAATTCCCAAAGCACCTACATAAGCCAGATTTAAAAAGTGGCTCAAGGGGTTGGGGATTTAGCTCAGTGGATGAGCACTTGCCCAGCAAGCGCAAGGCCCTGGGTTCGGTCCTCAGCACCGAAGGAAAAAAAAAAATCAAACATAAAAAGTGGCTCAAATGTCTGTGTTAACATTTACAGCAGCAAGAATCTTGGCGAGCTTACACACACAACTTTTTAACAAAGAAAATAACATTGGAGAAAATCTAAATGACTTTGGTTTACTGATGATGTTTTAAGTACAACACTGCCACAATCTATGAAAGATATAACAAAGTAGACTTTATTGAAACTGAAAATGTCTTCTGTGAAAGACGTCATCAAAAGAATGGAAAAATAAGCAACAGACTGGGGAAAATGTATAAAGATAGATCTAATAAGGTGGATTATCCAAAATATACAAAACTTCTCGAACTCAATAATAAAATAATCTGATTTAAGTGAGCAAAATGCCTTAATACAAGCTGGGCATGACGATGCACACCTTTAATCCCAGCACTTGGGAGGCAGAGGTAGGAGGATTGCCATGAGTTCGAGGCCACCCTGAGCTACAGAGTGAATTCCAGGTAAGCCTGAGCTAGAGTGAAACCCTACCTTGAAAAACAAAACAAAACAACAATAACAAAAATACCTTAATACATACTTCACCAAAGATGACAACATCTATGAATATGAAAAGTTATTCCACATCATATGTCACAAGGGAAATGCAAACTCAAACAGATACCACGCCACACTTATTCAAGTGGCCAAAATAACAAAATAGGTAACATCAGATAGTGGTGTAGATGTGAGAACACAACAAGGAACATCCACCATGGAGGCCAGTTTGGCAGTTTCTTTAAAAAGCAAACATACTATTTGACCTACCAAAGATTGGTAATCGAAAATACATTTCCACACCAAAAAATAGCACTTGGATAATTAGAGTAGCTTTATTAATAACTATTCAAAGTTGGAATGAAAAAAAGATATCATTCAGAACATGACTATATAAACATGCACAAAAGGTGTAGAACACATCTGGAGTTTAATTACAGTGGCTAGAGACCCTGGTGCACCAATTCTATCTCATTTAAAAATAATAGAAAAGGTTTAACAAGTTGTAAGCGTTGCTACTTGACTGCCAACTGGTACTACTAGCAGCTGCAAATACAGAAGTTTCTTTATGCAAAGAGCAGAAGTGATTATAGAGATGTACAGATGAAAGTGTTACCAAGAATAAATGAATAGTTTGAGCTCAGCCCTAACCATGACATCTAAACCACACCTGCCAAGAAAGAGTATAAATAATTTAAAAATAAGATAACAAGTGTAAATATGAAATGCTATCTTCTGTATAGATGGGGTTTCCTATACATGACTGAGCCTGTCGGTATCTCCTCATAGATACGGGAGGTGTCCAAGAGGCTCCAAATCCCCCAGAGTAAATAGTGGAAACTGATGATTGCTTGGAGGGGGAAACCATGTCCTTTAGTGGTATAGTCACTGGAGGAATGACCATTCTCCAGTAAAGAATCTCCTACCCATGATAATAAAAGCAACTTTAATTCAAATCACTCAGTCAAAACAAAATACAATAAAGCATGGAAGTAGGAGGGGGATCTAATGGGAGCAAGAAGGATTATAGTATAATGACAAAAAGGAGGGTAAGTAGGGGATTAAAATGCATTGTATGGGCTGGAGAAATGGCTTAGCAGTTAAGCCAAAGGATCCCAGTTTGATTCTCCAGGACCCACGTAAGCCAGATGCACAAAGGGCACATGCATCTGGAGTTCCTTTGCAGTGGCTAGAGGCCCTGGCGTGCCCATTCTCTATCTATCTGCCTCTCTTCTACCTCTTTCTCTCTGATTGCAAATAAATTTTTAAAAATTAAAAAGTACAAAAGTACATCGCATGTTTATGAAGTTTTCAATAATTAAAGAAAATAAGTCATAAAAAGACTGGGATTAAAGGCGTGTGCCACCACGCCCGACTGAATATGGATAATCTTTATATCCCCTTTCAATTTGCTACTAATAGACTATTATACAAAATAAGGTGTTTTTTAGGTGTTCATTATCAGCCATCAAAATCACAATAAAAGCCGGGCAAGGTGGCATATGTCTTTAATCACAGCACTCGGAAGGCAGAGGTAGGAGGATCACCATGAGTTCGAGGCCACCCTGAGAATACAGAGTGAATTTCAGTTCAGCCTGCGCTAGAGTAAGACCCTACCTCGAAGAAAAAAAAAATCACAATAAACAGGCTCAAGAGAGGACTAAGCAATTAAAGTGTTTGCCTGCAAAGCCTATGGACCTAGGTTTGATTCCCCAGTACCCATGTAAAGCCAGATGCACAAGGTGGCATGTGTGTCTCGAGTCCATCTGCACTGGCTATCATGCCAATTTTCTCTATCTCTCTCTCATAAATACATATAATAATAAAGTAATGATAACACTAAATGCTGGTGAAGATGAAACAACAGTAATTAGTTACCTGTTGAGCTGCAAAATGGAACTTTGAAAAAGTTTGGTAGTATTTTATACAAGTAGTCATACCTCTCTCTGACACAACAATTCCACTGCCAGAGATTTGCTCAAAGAAAATGTCAACTAAGTTTGCAAAGACTTTTGCAAAACATGTTTGATCTTTATGCATAATATTTATGCATAATATTCCCAAACTAAAAACAGACCAGTGTTCTATTAACTAGAGAAAGAAAAACTGGAATATTCATAAAATAAAATCCTAATCATCAACAAAAGTAAATGGACCATTGATTGAATATTACAACACGGATGAACCTCAAAAACACTCTATACTGTGGCTGGAGAGATGGCTCAGCAGTTAAAGGTTCACAAAGCCTGAAGGCCTGGGGTTCTATTCCCCAGTATTCCTGTAAAGCCAGATGCACAAAGCAGGGCATGTGTCTGTAGTTGCAGGAGATCCTGGCTTGCCCATACTCACTCTTTCTGTTTGCTTCTGTGTCTCTCAAATAAATAAAACTGTTTGATTATATTTTAATGGAAATTTCAAATTTATTTCATGATTGGGGGAGTCGGGGCAGTGGTTGTATCTATGGGAAAATGGGGGTGAAAAGACTAGGAAGAAGGTAAGTAAACTCTTAGACAATGGTAATGTTTTATACTTCAATTAGGATTTGGGTTGCACAAGTGCATGCAGGCATTTGTTTAAAATGCTTAGTTTTCAGCCGGGTGTGGTGGTACATGCCTTTAATCCCAGCACTCGGAAGGCAGAGATAGGCGGATTGCCATGAGTTTGAGGCCACCCTGAGACTACATAGCTAATTCCAGGTCAGCCTGGACCAGAGTGAGACCCTACCTCGAAAAACCAAAAAACAAAACAAAACAAAAACTGCTTAGTTTTCATTTAAATTTTGTTACATGTAAATTTTATAAGGAGATACTTAATACTGAGCACTAGTTAATGACATATGCTGGCCTCTACTAACATATTTGTAAGTTACAGCATGATGTTTCAATACATATAAACATTGTCTAAGAAAATAGGGTTTAAATATATTGAACACCATAAACATTCATTTATTATTTTGTAATGAGAACATTCAGAATCTTCTCTACTACTTATTTGGAAATTATATACACTCTACTGTGTAACTAGAACACCAGAAGACATTCCTCATGTGTAAGTGCAATTGTGTACCATTCTCCTGTTATTTCTATGAGATAAGCTTTTTTAGATTTCACAAACGTGAGACTACATGGTATTTGTCTCTCTGTGCCCAGCTTATTTTACCAAACATCATTGTCTTTCAGATTCATCCATATTACCACAAATGACAAGATTCCACCCTTTATGTAGGTAACATTCCAATGTTTACATATACACCATGTTTTCTTTATCCATTCTACTTATAAACACTTTCAAATCTATCAAAAACAAAGCAGAGGGCATGAGAGATGCTTTAGTGCTTTAGGTGCTTGCTTTAGAAGACTAAGGACTCAGGTTTGATTCCCCAGTACCCATGTAAGCCAGATGCACAAGATGGTGCATGCATCTGGAGTTCGTTTGCAGTGGCTAGAGCCCCTGGCATACTCATTCTCTCTTTCAAATATATAAATAAAATAAAACAAACCAGAAAAGTGGGCAGAAGGCAAGATGAACACATATGTGGTAAAACAAGTACAATTGAACATTAATGACAGTTTTGGTGGTATAATATCCAAGTTAAAATTCAAAAATGTATGGTTTAATATCTTCACAAAATGCTGTAAAAATAAAAGCAGCATTATGTGGTGAAGCAATACATCTTGATATAGGGAACACAGAAAGTAATCAAGGTTTAGATGCTGGGTATTAGGCAGACACAGCAGTATTACTTACAAACACTTACCTTGAGGCAGATCATTACCATTTGGATCATAGGAATAAAGTGGGGGTGGGAGTGGAGGTAAATTTGAAGCCTCTCCTGCTTCAACAGGGGTTGGTGGTGGTGGTGGAGGGGGCTGTGGCTGCGGTAGACAGGCTTCAGCAGTAGGAATGGGAGCAGAGTGGTAGGGGTAGGATGGTGAGACAATCACTAAAAGAAACAAAACATAAAGTAGCAAAACACAAGTTAACACTTTATAATAACTTGGCTCATCTGTTCTTTCAAATATTATTTATTTATTTGACAGAAAGAGGGAGAAAGAAAAAGAGAGAGAGAATGGGCCATCAGGGGCTCCAGCCACTGCAAACAATCTCCAGATGTGTGCGCCCCCTTGTGCACCTCGCTAAAGTGGGTCCTGAGGAATTTAACCTGGGTCCTTTGTCTTTGCAGGCAAATGCCTTAACCGCTAAGCCATCCCTCCAGCCCTCATCTGTTGTTTTTAATGCCCCAGTATAATCAACTCTGAATTCTCATGGCTTGACCCAAAAACAAAACGTGGGGGCTACCCAATGCAAATGTAAAAAAATTTTCAGCAGTTTGTCACTTGGTCAAATCACAAGATGCGGAAAACAAAAGAGAATAAACTGTAGAGCTGAGATTTTAACAGTTCTTGCAAGAGCTTTTGGCAGCATATAAGGACCACACAGAACTCTTAACCATGTAGTTCAAGTTCTTAGGCGATACAAAATCTAATGTTCAATGCACTTACAAGTTTCAGCTTTATGTGAAACCTAAATATAATTATGCTTAAATAGTTATCTTCCATATGTTCTCAATTTTCCCATTTAAAAAAAAATAGTTGTTTATCTTGCCAAACATAAGGTTCTTACCTAGTGTATTTTCAACCTGCTTGTCTTTCATTTAATCTAAATTCTATAGATAACTAGGTATTTAATACTTACATCAGGTTCTATGTTAATATTCCTCATTTGGGGGGTAGTCTAAAATCTCAAACCTCATTCTCTAGTATACTGCTGCCCAATATAACTTTTAGTGATAAACAAGTATTCTATATGCAGTCCAATACAGTAGCTATGAGTCACATGTGGCTTTGAACACTTAGCATAAAGGTAATGTTGACTAAGAACCTAAATGTTGATTTATTTAATGGCAACTAATTTTAATTGCCACATGTGGCTTATGATTACTTTGTTTCACTGCACAACTGTCACAGATTCTTCTGGAGAAATTCATAGAAATAATATTCTGATTCTTACATGCTATTCTTTAAGCTTAAAAATTACTTTGGTTATACAATCTTTGCTTCACAAGTTAACTTTGAGTATTTTAAATGCCATTCAATTTTCTTCTAGCATAAAACATTGCTGACAAAGGTTTGAAAAAAATTTTCTCTCATGTTCCACAGGGATAGCTTTTAGCTAGATACTCCAAGGATTATTTTTAAAATCCAATAGGTTTACTAGAATATTCTGATGTTGGTTGTTCTGTGTTGATATTCTCAAGTCTGCCGGGTGCTATTTAAGCATACTTCAAAATTCTTAACGCTTTTAATTTTCAATAAAGTTTTCTAAATTATATGCTGTTATTTTTTCTGTTTCTTTCAGTTTCCTCCGTCATGGACTTCCATCAGTATTTCATCTACTTTCCCTAATTTCAATATGCCTCTTTTCAACTTTTTTGTTTGTTTGCTTTTTTGTTTTTCGAGGTAGGGTCTCACTCTAGCTCAAGCTGACCTGGAATTAACTATGTAGTCTCAGGGTAGCCTCTAACTTGTGGCGAACCTCCTGCCTCTGCCTCACGAGTGCTGGGATTAAAGGGATGTGCCACCACACCTATCTTCAACTTTGATTTTTTTCAACTTTGATTCCTATTTTCTTAGAACTTTACCACTCTTAATATTGACTAATGCACTTATTTCCTCAGGTCCCCCCATTTTTTTTTTGGTTTTTTGAGGTAGGGTCTCACTCTAGCTCAGGCTGACCTGGAATTCACTATGTAGTCTCAGGGAGGCCTCGAACTCATGGCGATCCTTCTACCTCTGCCTCCCAGAGTGCTGGGATTAAAAGCATGCATCACCACACCCAGCCCTCAGGTTCCTTTTATCATGTGTTTTTGTATGTTGTACACATATTTATATGTGTATGGATATATGGGCGAAGAGGCAAAGGACAACCTCAGGTATCATTGTTAGGGTACACTGTCCAGCTTTGTGGAAATAGCATCTCTCATTGACTTAAAGCTCACCAATTAGGGTAGACTGGCTAGCCAGTGAGCCCCATGGATATGCCTGTCTTTATCTGTACAACACTGGGATTACAGGTATCCAGATGGGTACTAGAGATGAAACACAAGATTTCATGCTTTTGAGGGCAAGCATTTTACTGATTGAGCCATCTCTCAAGCCCTTCCTCAGTCTCTTTATAGTCTTCATTACTCAAATGGTGTCTTTGTAGTGCTTTCCTAAATTTCTGTCACATTGTGTTCTTTTTATTGACTTGTTATTTTTTAATATTTTGCATTATTTTATCAATCCTTTACCTTACTTTGAAGTAATGCTAGTTTTTTGTTCTTGTTTGAAACAGGGTTTCATATGTCTCACGCTGGCTTCCAATTCACTATGTAGCCAAAGGTGGCCTTGAGTGCCTTATCCTCTTCTCTCTCTATTTCCCAAGGGCTATAATTCTAGGCATGAGCCATTATGCTCAGTTTATGTGGTGCTGGGGATTGAACAGGGCCTTGTGCATGTTAAGCAAGCCTTCTACCTACTGGGCTCTATCCCCAGGTCCATATTCCAGATTTTAAGTTTGTTGGTTCAATGTTGTTTAAGAGGTCTCTTTGACATGTTTTACCATCTGAAAGGTTATTATTCTGCCTTTTTGTCCTTAAGGATACCTGTATAAAGAACTTGAATTTAATGCTTCATTTACATGAAATTCTTTTGCATAAAATTGAGAATGAGGCAAGTACAAAATTCTTTTCTGATTTTAGTTTCTTTTTTATATGGGCAGGGCCTCTAGCCACTGTGAACAAAGTCTAGATGCATGAGCCACCACCATGTATTGGGCTTGCATGGGTTCTGGAAAATCAAACCGGGATCCTTAGCCTTCACAGGCAAGTGACTTAACTGCTAAATCATCTCTTCACTCACCCCAATTCTAATTTTAGAGCTCTGTAACATTTGTGTGCTTTTCAAAAATATGACTGCTTTCTAGCTCTATTCATTGGCTCTATTCTCCACAACTTTATTCTGGACCTGTTCTTTTCCCCATCCTGATCAATCATGACTCAACTCCAAGCAGTTTTCCACAGTGAGAAATACAACCCACAAAGGGAGCCTTGGCATGTCCGTTCTGTAAATTCATAGAGGCTAAACTTTTCTAAAGCCCTTCAGTCACTTTCCCAAATGTTACATGCACTCAGTATTAGAGTTAAGTCCCTTCCTATTTTACCTGTTGCTTACAAATTTACTATTCCACTTTTTTCAGTAAACTTGAATGAGGTATTTCAGGAGTTTGTGAGGATAGCGTGTCACGTAGTTCTGTTGAAAATGCTGTCTATGGCTTTGGGGACTAACACAAAAAAATTTATGCTGTCACTGCCACTGGATGCAAGAGTTTTAAAATTATAATAGCTAGTTAAATCCCACAGCTACTTCAGAAATTATACTTCCAACATTCCTAGGCTCACAGATCAGAAATCTTTAATAACTTGCCCAAAGCTATACAGTGTAGTTTCTATGTTATAAAACCGGGATTCTAACTCAGAATTCTTAAATATTAGAACTTAGTTTTCATCATGACATTCACAGGACAATGATAGACCACATAAGTATTTTTCAACAAACTCTTCCAAAACTCATTCTATAAAGTGAGAAATACCTTTTTTTTTTTTCCTTTTTGAGGTAAGGTCTCACTCTAGGCCAGGCTGATCTGGAATTCACTATGTAGTTTCAGGATGGCCCAAGTGCTGGGATAAAGGCATGTGCCACCATGCCGGGCTCATTATGGGAATTCTTATGTAACGACACAACTCAAAGACTTAGAAATTAGTCCTTTAATTATCCAGTGAATGGAAAAATGATACAAAAGGAATTGGCACAGTATGACTGTTTAGTTCTAAATATCAAAACAATTTTCAAGGCATAAATAAATAGGTAGCATTTCAGAGTTAATAAAAAAAGAATGTTTATACTAAAAAAAAATCTTATCAGGGCCTAACTTAGTAAAAAACAAAAAAAAGTTGACTTGGGTGTGATGGCACATACTTTGTAGTCCCACCACTCAGGAGGCAGAGGTAGGATAGCAGTGAGTTTGAGGCCACCTTGAGAGTACTTGGTGAATTCCAGGTCAGCCTGGGCTACAGCAAGACCCTACCTTTAAAAAAAAAAAAAAAAAACACTGGAAGAAAAAAAAAAAAGCTAAAACCCTGAAACTCGAATCTCATGGATTCTTCAATAACACAACAAATATTAGTAAGCAATTTAAGCAATCTTATTTCTAGAATACTTGTGTGTGCATATTAATGAAGAGAGAAAAAAGGTTTCCAAAGTAAATATCCATTAATAACCTACCTGGATTGGTTTGTGTAGATGGAGGTACAAACAGAGGCTGAATAGCATTTGTGGAAGAAACCAATGAGGTACTACTAGCTTGATTAGTTTCTGCAGAGTTAGCTAAGACTGGAGCTGGAACATGATTGGCACAGGAAGATGCAACTACTTCAGAATTCTCTAACACCTGTTAAGTAGAAAGGTTAGAATTTTTAAGTTTGATTTCTCAAACAGTTTCAGTTTCAGGAAATTACAATGTGTTGATAAAGCCCTGAAAAGTCCATCTTTATGTAAACCCTATATAGGAAGGAAATTTCTTTTTAACTAATTTGTATGTGTGGACACATGCATGTTGACACATGTGTAGAGGTCAGCAGAGAAACTTGAGGTGTTTATGTGACAGGATCTCTTACCACCACAACCACAAGTTTCAGATTACATCCATGGATGCTGGGAATTGAACCAGGCCAATGGCCTTTGCACATAAGCACCTTTAAAGTGCTGAGCCATCCACTCAGCACCTTACAGTGATTTCTACACAAGATCTCAGATTACTTGGAGATATATCTTTTTAAGCTTTAACTATAAAGAATATGATAATAGGGGTGGAGAAATGGCTTAGTGGTTAAGGAACATACATGCAAAACCTAAGGACCCCGGTTCGATTTTCCACTTCCCACATAAGCCAGATGCACATGGTGGTGCATTTTTGGAGTTCATTTGCAGTGGCTATAGGCCCTGGCATGTCCATTCTCACTCTCTTTCTCCCTCTAATAAATAAAATTTTAAAAATCTTTTTAAAAAATAATATGCTAATAAAAAACAGAACAGGAGTTGGAGGGTAACTGTATTATGCATATTTTTTAAATTTTTTAAATTTTTTAAAATTTTTAAATTTTTTAAATTTATTTATGTGAGAGAGAGAGAGGAGGAGGAAAGAAAGAGGCAGAGAGAGAATGAGCATGTCAGGGCCTCCAGGTACTAGAAACAAACTCCAGATGCATCGTCCCCTTGTGCAACTGGCTTATTTGGGACCTGTGGAGTTGAATCTGGGTCCTTTGCCTTTGCAAGCAATGCCTTAACTGCTCAGCCATCTCTCCAGCTCTTATGTATATAATTTAATGGCTTGTCCAATGTAAGTGATCTCTCTCTCTCTTACCAATCTACAGAGATTATCATGTCTAACTATATAAATAATGTAAATAAAAGGACTGAAATTTGAACACTTTCTCGATTGCCTTTCTGGCCTAAAAAAAAACTTCAAACATGGTAAGACCAACAGTAATTTTGAAATAGAAAGCCTTTTATTTGAAGATGTAACTTGGGACGAAAGTGGGATGGCTAGTTGTTCAACTGTATCCTATAGAGTAAGATATAATAAATATAACAGGATTTCCCTCTGGCTCAAGGTCATGACTTTATATGTATAAAGATTTTGATAGGCTCATATTCCTATGACACAGGTGACTAAAAGGCAGGAAAAGAACATATGAAGACACTGAAAACTATGAAGGTATGTGATAAAATAAATTCACGAAAAAAAAAAAAACAGAGCTGGAGAGATGGCTTAGCGATTAAGGCACCTGCCTGCTAAGCCTAAGAATGCCCATTCGATTCTCCAGGTCCCACGTTTAGCCAGTTGTGATGCAAGGGCGCAATGCTGCACTTGCCCACAAGGGGCGCACACATCTGGAGTTCATTCATAGCAGCTGAGAAGCTGCTGGCATGCCCATTCTCTGTCTCTTACTCCTCTCTCTGACTCTCAAAAAAAAAAAACCACGAGTGACATTAGTGGGATGGAAATCATGTGTCCACTCATCCCTAATAATGAGAATTTTACTTGCCCTTTCCATTTGAATGCTTATTTCAAGAGAAAGTAGAAAAAGCACTATGGTGCTTTGATTCAGGTGTTCCCTCATAGACTCATAGGTGTTCAGAATGTGAGGTTCCCAGCTGAAGGAAATTTGGGAATTAGCTGGGTGTGGTGGCACACACCTTTATTGCCAACACTCGGGGGCAGAGGGAGGAGGATCGTCGTGAATTCAAGGCCACCCTGAGAATACAGAGTAAATTTCAGGTCAGACTGGGATAGAGTGAGACCCTACCTCTGAAAAACTTTAAAAAAAAGAAATTTGGGAATTAAAGCCTCCTGAGGAGGCAGTGTATTGTTGGGGGTGGGTTTATGGGTATTATACCCAGTTGCCTCTTGCCAGCAGTTGGCACTCTGCTGTTGCTGTTGTCCACCTTATGTTGGACAGGGGGTGATGTCAACCCTCTGCTCATGCCATTGTGTTCCACTGCCATCGTGCAACTTCCGCTCAAAAAGCTGCTCTTGGTCAGCTGATTCCTGCAAGCAATGCGAACCTGACTGCAACAGTAAAGTTGGCACTGGAAATAGGGTCATTTGCTTCTAGACACCTGACTGTGTGGCTTTGGCCTTTTGCAGCTCATTTTCAAGAGGAATGTGGATGAATTTGAAACCTTGGCCTAAGAGACATCTTGCAGTGCTGTAAGTACAGCTTAATGGACTATTCTGGTCAGAGTTGAAAGACCTGAATGCAGTAAGAACTAAGACTATGAGGTTTGGCTTGTGAGGGTGAAAAAGAGCTTTGCCTGGACTGAGCTAGATGCAGTTTGTGTGAGAGGCTTTCTATTATGCCTGTGTCGTGAGAAGTTGCGCAGGATTGCTTTTCATAGAAACACACTGGTGTGAGCAGAGTGATATTGCACAGATATGAAATCTTTGGGCTGAAATTTCTGCCAGTTCAGCTGCAATTATATGGGATTAAAACCTTTGAAAATGGGCCAGCTGATCTGCACTGGGACAACAGGAAGAATGTAGACTCTTTTGAAGGGGCCCGAGTGCATAAGGAGTGCTCTGTTCTTCAAAGTCTGCTTTATTTCCCCCTGGATTAACAAATTGGCACTCTACCTAGTATTGTGGAATGTGAGAAATGCAGGAAAGAGAGGGTCATTGATTTTGCAATGCAGTCCTATTTTTTTCTAAACAGCCATGAGCAATGTGAAGCAGGTTTGCTGGATGGCTGCATGGAGACCCGATGGAGCCATGAGGATGGACCATGGGTTGCAGTGGAGACCCAGCTGAGATGCCAGGACCATGAGATGGCTGCCAAGGAGAGCTGCCGGCCCCTTATGAAGTTTTCTAGGACTGTGAGTAGCCTAGCTGGAGGGTAGAATTGGAATTCCTAGAGACTTGTTGCTGGTTTGAATTCTTGAACTTGGAGATTTGTCACTGACTAGAATTATTAGACTTAAAGCTACAGAGTTTGATGTTTGCCCTGGTTATTTTAAATCTTGTCTTGGCTGAATATTTCTTTGCTATGCCCAATGCCATCTTTTGCAGTATGAATGTTTATCCTGTGCCACTATGGCCACTATGGGGTTTTTTTGGTGATTTTTTGGTATTATATATAGCTCAGTTAAAAGATCTTGTACTATGGGGATGTTTGAACATCAATGGAATTGATAAAAATTATGGGGGCTTTTAAAAGTTGGATGAATGCATTGCACTTTACATCATACAAGGTTATCAGTTTATGGGGCCAGAGGCAAAATATAGTGATTTGATTAAGGTGTCCCCCATAAACTTAGGTGTTCTGAATGCTAGCTGATGGAGACTTGAGAATTAATGCCTCCTGGAGGCAGTGTAATGTCGGAGGCAGACTTATGGGTATTATAGCCAGTTTCACCTTGACAGTGGTTGGCACAGTCTCCTGTTGCTGTTGTCCACCTTATGTTGGCCAGGGGGTGATGCCTACCCTCTATTCATGTCATTGTTTTACCCTACCATCACCAAGCTTCCCCTCAAGCCTATAAGCCAAAATACCCCCCCTTTTTCCCAAAAGCTGCGCTTGGTCAGGTGATTTCTGCCAGCAATGCGAATTTGGGACAAAAGGGTTTATTTTGCCTTATAGGTTTGAGGGGAGGATCCACAGTGGCATGAGCAGAGGGTGGACATCACCCCCTGGCCAACATCAGGTAGACAACAGGAACAGGAGTGTGCTAACCACTGGCAAGGGGATACTGGCTATAGTACCCATGTGCCCGCCCCCAACAATACACTGCATCCAGGAGGTGTTAATTCCCAAACCTCTGTAAGCTAGGAACCTAGCATTCAGAACACCTAAGTTTAAGGGAGACACCTGAATTAAACCACCACAAGCACATAAAGGGCTAGAGAGATGGTTCAGCGGTTAAGGTACTTGCCTGCAAAGTCCAACAACTGGGGTTTGGCTCCCCAATACCTACATAAAGCCAGATGCCCAGGGTGGCACATGTGTCTGGGGTTTGCAGTGGCTACAGGCTCTGGTGTACCCATAATCTCTCATAAGTAAATATTTTTTTTACAAAGGAATGTGAGGAGACAGGTGTGGCAGTGCACATTTTAATCCCAGCACTTGGAGGTTGAGGTAGGAGGATCACCATGAGATGGAAACCAGCCAGGGTTTGAGAGTCCCTGCCTCCAACAACAACAACAACAAAAAAAGCATGTGTGAGGAATAACTGTTGTAGTAGGGAGGTACACTTTTTCTAATGTTGGAAAAACGAAAACATAAGGCAAAACGATTTGTCCCATAGTTTTTCCCCACCTTCCCTTTTCCTAAATAGTTAAAACAAAAATTTAGAACATGAAACTAGCAAGGTTAAAATTAACTATAATTAGAAAATGGAAAGTCATTATTCAAAGTTCTTCACAAATAGTCCAGTTCTTCTACATATAGGCATACCCTTATTTTCCAACATCATGTTATGTGATGAGCCAAATACAAAAAGACAAGTATTATATGTTTCTCTCACATAGAAAAAATAAAACAGATCAATTGGAACTTGATGTAAGATGTTTGGGAACTGGGAAGGGTACTGAGGGAAGGGAAAGAGAAAAGTGAGAAAGGGGTGGGAAGTACGCAATCAATACATAAATATGCATGAATAGAAGAGTAACAATGACATTAATTTCTGTAATATATGCTAGAAACTTGAGAAAATGGAACAAAGTTATGTATGGCTATGTTGGTTGTTCAGTCAATTAACTATAAACTGAAATGTTAATAGTCAACATTCAATTTCTTCATCTTTTGCCTTGATAAAGTGATTAAGCAGTGCATATCCATTACTTGCATCTGAGTGATGACAATAAGGCCCACTACTAACTTATACTAGATATGTAACATTAGCCAGAACAACTTCTGTTAAGGCACTAAGAATTCAGGGAGTTGTTAAAGGAGTATAATGCAGCCTAACTACAACAGAAATTAGTAACTACAAAAAATGGTGCTGTTGTAACAAAACACCCATCAGGAAAGATTATGATTAAGGAAAGTGGTTTAAAAAGGTAAATGCTGGTATTGTGTTCTGATTATAGCTAACAGAGTTTACTACCATGTTTTAAGACCAAAGTGTATAATAAAGAGTTAGTAGATTGTAGATCAGAATGAAAAGAAGTGGTGTTTGCATAAGGACTCAGGGTTGAAAAGACAACTGTTTCTGCCTTAAGCTACTCAAGACAGATGTTTTGCCAAAAAAATAAATAAAAATAAGCTAAAATCCAGCTCTACGACATGAAACAAAAAATTACTAAAGTTTCTGAGTATATACTGTTGTCACAAAGCAATAATTAACCAAGGAGGACTAGATGGCTTAGTGGTTAAGATGCTTGCCTGCAAAGCCAAAGGACCCAGGTTCAATTCCCCAGGACGCATGTAAGCTGACACATGCATATGGAGTTTGTTTGCAGCAGCTGGAGGCACTGGTGGGCCCATTCTCTGTCTTTCTTTCTCTCAAATAAAAATGAAGTATTTTTTTTAAAAAAAAGAATTAAACTAAGGATATAACACACAGTAAATACTCATGTTTGGATAAAATCATTTCATGGTAAAGTTTCTAAAGGTATGGCCCTTCCAACAGTGCCTTATATATTCAAGGTGTTTGCAAATCCAGTAGAAAGATCACAGTGAGAATAATCCAAAGCCTCACGGCAAATCTAAAGTTAATATGACTACTAATGTACAGATCTAATAGTAATCAAACACAATCTGAATAAATTAATCCCACAACTAAAGAAACTATGAAGCAGACCAAAACTGTATGAGCAAAATAAAACCATTCTTGGGTCCCCTATCATCTGTAAGTAGGATGATAGACCTATTCACCCTCCAAAAAGGATTTATTTTTCAATTCCCACTTCTAATATAACCAACAAAGGACACACTTTGAAGTATTTAAGAGTCCTAGCAGAGTCCCCAGGTTTAATTTTGTGACTTTCACAATGTATGCCTGGTAAGATCTTAGAATTGCTACAGATCAGTAATAATATATTTCCCTAATTTTGACTAGAATAGTAACACAAATTTTCACCTCCTACAAAATCACTGTCCTTCTTTGGACAGCCAGGGAAGGGTGGAGTCACATTTTGTAATTTTAATTTTAGGTTTCAAGATCAAGGAGTCATATCTGGATCCAGTCAGTATATAGTTCTATATATTAACCAGATATCCGGGAATGTGTATGTTATTACACTAAGTCGTACATTTAAGTTGTGTCCTTTATGGTTTAAAAAAAAAAAGCAGTATTTTGACTGTTGGAGGGAAATCATATTGAATGTGGTAGTTGTAAGTGCTAGCAAAATATTTGTAACTAGTTTGCTTTCTAAGCACAGAGAGGTAGGATCTTCAGTGGGATGTGCTCTGGGTAGTAAAGAAAATAGAAGTAGCATGTGAGATCTACAGTGGACAATGTAACAGCCAGTATACCATTTACCTCTTAATTTTCTGCCTTAGAACTCATGGGTGTAGATTCTACCAGACTTACCCTAAGCATGATCTCCTATAGGCCTCCATTGTGTATGCAGCATAAACAATCAAATTTTTATTACATTAAGTAAGATTTATGGTTCATTATGACTGATACAAAAAAAAAAACATAACAAAGTCTCCTAAAAGATTATCACTGCCAATGATTATCACTGCCAATATTAGTATTTTCTCTTATACTATCACATTGGGATAATTAATTTCATAAAAGAGGGATGATCTTAGATAAGTTCCTTAATTTCTGCATTCATCTACAAAATAGGAACATTACGTAATTCACAGTTGTTCTGATTTAAATTCATTTATATGTATAGCTCTTTAAGCAGTGCACTACTATAAAGGAGCTATTAGTATTTGATAACATTAAATACATACCAAACTTGTTGTAGACGCAGTTGTAGTATATGCACCAGAAGTTTCATAGCCTGCTTCTAGAGGATATAGCCAAAATAAAATAAAACATGAGTATTTAGTTTCTAATTCCAATACAATGACAAATGTAGGTTGTATCTCACTGACCTGAAGGATAAAGATACTCTTCATGATATCCTCCTATAAAAAGCAATAAGGTACAAATGTGTTGAGATAGGTCATTTTAACTCAGCAGGGCCAAATTGCTAGTATTTTATTGCAATTTTTAGTTATTTACAAAAGAGACAAAGTATGGGCACAGCAAACTAGGGCCTCTTGATTCTGCAAAGGGGGAACTCCAAACACATGCTCCACTTTGTACATCTGGCTTTACACAGGTATTGGGAATTGTACCTGGACCAGCAAGCTTTGCAAGCAAGCGCCTTTAACCATTAAGCCACCACTCCAGCTTCTTATTCAAGTTTCACGGTTATATTTTCAAAACAAAAAAAATTGTATATGCTTCAAAGTGATTTAACCATTCATGGTATTCAACAGACATTGAAGGGACAGAATAAATTTCTCTATATCAAAGTTTTACAGGGGAATACTAAAGTGTTAAGCATGTGCACTCTGGAGTTATTGTCTAGTTCTAAATTATGATTGGTTACTTTAGGCAAGTTATCTAACCTTTGTACTGGTTCAGATGTGTTTTTTTTTTTTTGGTTTTGCAAGGTAGGGTCTCACTCTGGTCCAGGCTGACCTAGAATTCACTATGTAGTCTCAGGGTGTCCTCGAACTCATGGCGATCCTCCTACCTCTGCCTCCCGAGTGCGGGGATTAAAGGCGTGCGCCACCACGCCCGGCCAGATGTGTTTTAAGAATGGATAAAAGAAGAAAAAAAACCAGTATGGTGTTTTCAATCCACAGTGAATACTCAAATGGTGACTACACGGTCATCTGAGTTAAACTGTTATAGTTTATCTCAGCTCATCGTTGTTTTACCCTATTTTGAGATACAGGTAAAATCAAATTCTCATCAAAGGATGGGTCAACAGACTGAAGTGCTTCAAGATCACTATAATGCTGAAAAGGAAACAAAGCCAATCTTCAATTGGACAGTCTTCAACAAAATAGAACTTCAAAGGTCTAAAGTGGATTTGATTCTTAAATATGCTACTTGATAGCTGGGCATGGTGGCAGCACACACAGTTAATCCCAACACTTGGGAGGTAGAGATTGGAGGATCACTGTGAGTTCAAGGCCACCCTGAGACTACGTAGTGAATTCCAGGTCAGCCTGGGCTAGAATGAAATCCTACCTTGAAAAAACAAAAATAAAATAAAACAAAAACAAAATAAAACTTGCTACTTGTTAATGACACAGGCATGCAAATTGTCATCAGCATTTAACATGAGAATAAAGACTTGGTTATTTCAGCTGGGAGTGGTGGCGCACCCCTTTAATCCCAGCACTTGGGAGGCAGAGGTAGGAGGATCTTTGTGAGTTTGAAGCCACCCTGAGATTACATAGTGAATTCCAGATAAAGCCTGGGCTATGGGCTAGACTGTGACCCTACACCGAAAACAATCAAACCAAAAAAAAAAAGATTTGGTTATTTCAAGTATGCCACTAAAACATAAGCATATTTGAAGCTATTCACTGACTAAAAGGAAAAAGCAGGACTATGGAGTTGACTCAGCTGTTAAAGGTCTTTGCTTGAAAAACCTGCTGGCCCATGTTCAATCCACCAGTGCCCACATAGAGATACATACACAAAGTGGTACATGCATCTAAGTTTGTTTGTAAGAGCAAGAGGTTGTGGTGTGCCCATTCTCTTTGCCTCTAAAAGTAAATATTTTTTTAAAAGGTAAGCCAGAGTTAGCTGAACAAAAGCATAGAGAGTAAGCATCTTTAAACACATCTATAGGCATGCGTGTACATTTTCCTTGTGCTACATTTTCATCATTAATTTCTAGAAACATCTAGTGTATTTTCTTCTGTAAGAAGCAGAAATGTTATTGCAAGAAAATAATTTAATAGTCATTCAACATATCTCACATTTCCTTAAGCCACCCATTCATCCGGAATTGTTTCAGTAAGCATGTACCACTGAACAACAAACGGTAAAAATAAATACACCCCATAGTGAGAGGTTAAGACATATATAAATCTTTAGAGACAAATCCAGTTTGAGTGTATAATGGGAATAGCTTTTAAGGAGTATGGAGTTTCTTTGGGGGATGAAGCTGTGATAATTATGCAAGTCTGAATACACTAAAAAAGAAAGTGGGGCTGAAGAGATGGCTTACTGGTTAAGGCACCTGCCTGTGAACATTAAGGACCCAGGTTCAATTCGCCAGTACCCAAATAAGATAGATGCACAAGGTGGCACATTTGTCTGGAGTTCATTTGCAATGGCTATAGGCCCTGGTGTGCCCATTTTCTCTATCTGCTTCTCTCTCTCTCTCCTCCAAATAAATAAATAAATAAATAAATATTTTTAAAAAGACTGGCCTGTATTTCTTTGAATGAGTAAATGATATGGTATATAGATTATATCTCAATACAATTTGTTACAAAATATTGTACAGCAGTCATTTTCCAATGGTATGATATGGATTTAGCTAATTATCTTAATTTCCTTATATATAAAACAGACACTTATATTTCTCAGAAGGATACAGTAAAAACTGCACTTATTATAATCATTTACCAGACTAGATGGTAAATAGGGTTATTTAAATAGTAATGTTTACAAATCAAGGCCAGGCATGGTGGTGCACACCTTTGATCCCAGCACTAGGGAGGCAGAGGTAGGAGGAAGACTGAATATGAGACCACCCTGAGACCACATATTGAATTCTAGGTCAGCCTGTGCTAGAGAGAGACCGTATGTTTGAAAACCAAAACAAAAATAATCAAGCAGATATCTTTGAGTAAAGAAGTTATTTCACAGCAGTCTTGGAAAATAAAGAACTACAGCAACTAAGGAGTTTGACCAGTACCCACTTAAAACCAGATGCACAAAGTGGTGCATGCGTCTGGAGTTTGCTTGCAGTGGCTTGAAGCCCTAACACATTCATTCTCATCCTCTGTCTACATACACACCCCGGCCCCTAACAGGTGTGGTAGCACACATGTTTAATCAAAGCGCTCAGGAAATTTAGTTAGGAGAATCACTGTGTTCAAGGACAGCCTGAGACTACAGAGTGAATTCCACGTCAGCCAGGGCTAGAACAAGACCCTACCTCAAAAAAAAAAAAAAAAAAAAAGTAAGCTATTCACAAGAAAAGCCTGAAGTATACAAACATTAAGGATAACCATGAAGAGTGCTTTACTAATAAGGAATAGATGTTCTACATATTACTCCCCCATAACATCAAAATTCATTGCATGCAGAATATAGAAAATAATTTATAACGGTGTAGACAACTTAAGTAAAAATCTGTATTTTGAGAAATACCAGTACATCTTTAAATATCCAGCAAGCTGAGATATAAACATAAAAAATATTTATAATTCTTTCAAGCTTCCAGAAAGCTGAAACTCCCAAATTATAACTCTATTTCCCAGTTCTACTGTACTAGTGCCACAAGAATGTTTTTTTAAAAAAATGTAAATGTTAATTAACTCACCATTTTCAAACTGGCCATTGGTCTCCTCTGAACTCAATGTGTTATTGCCTGGGTTATGTCCCTGCCTTAAAACGCAGTATCCTGAAGTAACAGGAACCATCATAGGAGGACCTCCATGGTTCTGTTCCAAAGACACACACATATAGTTCTTGCTATATAGCCAGGTAAAAGGCAAGAGGACTGTTCTAAGACTAAAGAAATTAAACTCACCCAAGGAACTGCTGCTCTAAGAGAAATATATAAACATTTTAAATTATACTCCAGAATCCAACAGTATGTGAAATAATAAGAAAATAGATATCTAAGCCCACATATAGGTAAGACTGTGTACCTTTACCCCTTTTCTCTAAGAAACAGCTTTAATAACAAATATCTTTTCTCTGCTTTATAGAAGCTCCAAAAT
Source organism: Orientallactaga sibirica (assembly GCA_036365145.1). Classification (NCBI taxonomy): domain Eukaryota; kingdom Metazoa; phylum Chordata; class Mammalia; order Rodentia; family Dipodidae; genus Orientallactaga; species Orientallactaga sibirica. The sequence continues at coordinate 8,790,711 of JAEOAD010000057.1, forward strand.
AATAAGTTCATGTTTCGGTGACAGGCTTTATTCACTTGTTCATTCATACCAAAACATTAAAATTAGGGCTGAGCCGGGCGTGGTGGCACACGCCTTTAATCCCAGCACTCGGGAGGCAGAGGTAGGAGGATCGCTGTGAGTTCGAGGCCACCCTGAGACTACATAGTTAATTCCAGGTCAGCCTGGACCAGAGTTAGACCCTACCTCGAAAAACCAAAAAAAAAAAAAATTAGGGCTGAGTGTCAATGACAAAGGGCTCATCAATAAAGTACTTGTCTTGCATGTTTAAGACCCTAAGTTGAATCCATGGGGCTGGGGGTAAAAAAAGAAGGTAAATGAGCCAGGAATGGTGGCGCACACCTTTAATCCCAGCACTCGGGAGGCAGAGGTAGGAGGATCGCCAGGAGTTCAAGGCCACCCTGAGACTACATAGTGAATTCCAGGTCAGCCTGGGCTAGAGTGAAACCCTACCTCGAAAAACCAAAAAGAAGGAAAATGGTTTTGAGTGTAGTTTTGATCTACTTACAGGTAAAGCTGGGTAAGCAGTCTCATTCCCTTCTTCAAGTGCATAGTAAGTAAGAGTTTCTTCCATGCCATTCTCTGGAACATAGCCATACAGGCATTCCTTATTCATACAATGTATCTGATGGTGGCTACGTCTATAAGAACTTAGTTTGGAAAGCAATAAAGGGAAGTTAAAATACGGCAGTAATCTGCTTCTAATCTCTACAAAATAAATCACAAAGTTTATGCTGTTTAAAGATTAGTACATAGCAATAAAACCCAACTCACCCATTTTTATGACTTTCAACACTTAAAACACTTACCGAGACCTATAGGAGACATTATCATATGCTTGGCAGCACCTTTTATTTGTGGCAGAGTAAAAGCCAAGTTTAGAGCCTGACGTGTTCTGCCGGTTTATACAGTAGGATGAATCCCTAGAATAAAAAAAAAAGAAGAAGAAGAAGAACAAAACTGTTTTAGTCAGTCTCTACAGTTAAACGCAATTTATCATTCAACTTGAAAGAACTATGCACTGATATTGTGCCTATTCATTAGTAATAGATCCATATATCACATAGACAATCTTTCTGATGACACTCATGTTTGTGGAGCTCTTCAATTGCTTCACACTGCTGTAGATTATGAGAATACAAATCTGCCAAGGAATGGCAAGAATTTAAGTATGCATAAGCTCTATGCTCTCTTTTGGCACACAGTACAAATGTCTCTTAGTTCCACTGTAATTCTGTGCAGGAGTAATTTCCAAGATCTAAACAAAGGCGTACATTACCACAAGTCAATTAATTCTCACCTGGGCATCCTGTAACCCCGACCTTTTCTCTGAGATGAATGGCGAGGATAAAAATGCTCATTGGGCATAACATTGCCAACTGTCTGTGAGTAGTGAAGTGGAGGTTCATTCCCATAATGCATATTATGCTGAAGCCTGGGTGGGAGGAGGGAGCTTTCCCTGTTGTAAGCCATAGTCATATAAACCTCTTTGCCACGAACTTTCTTGAACATTTTCTTCTGTTGCTTCACACTCATCTCTGGCATAGCTTTTAGGAAACAAATGACATAAGCTTCATAACCGAAAGTTTGGGCATCCCTGTGTCCCTTCACCATCATAGTTCCTTAAACTGTCTTGAGGAATTTCTCTGGGAGAAATCAAGGGATGGATATAAGGAGAAAATTCTTGTATTTTTCAAAGATGTACTAGATCTTATAGTTTAAACAGTTGAATGAGCAAACAATTAATATATAAATGGACATTTTAGCACTCTCATTCTTATGAGGAACTTTGGTTATCAAAAAATATTGCATCACCCAATCTCCTACACTATTATTCTCTAAAAAATTATGCTGACTATCTCTGGCAGCTTCTATGAGAAAATACATAAAATCTGCACTACAAAGTTGCCCATCAAGGTGGCTTCTCAATCAGGGACAGGTTTGACCCTCCCTCCTGAAGAGTACATCTGCAAACATCTGGAGACATTTTTGTTGCAACCACTAGACACAAGGGGCAACCGACATCTAGTGGGCAGAAGCCAAGGATCACCCTACAATACAACAAACCAACTAACTGCCAGCTTAAACACCAGTCATGTGGAAGGTAAGAAATTCTCTACAACAGGACATATGGCATACCTTTAATGCTACAGTATTGTTAAGTAAAAGCAACTACAAGTATAGACTATGAATCAAGATAAAAGACCACATGAAATAAAAGGGAGGGGGGACAAAGGGAAACATAAGTGGAAAGGAGGCTATGGTTGGGGGAGGATGGAAGGAGAGGGAGGAGAAACAAAAATTTGTTTGAAACACAACTACTAATTCTTTGAATGGCACAAAAATAAATTTAAGAGGGTGGTTGCTACAAAAGGAAAATAAATGAAAAACCTTTACAATACAAACCCATTTGTGGGACATGGCCTCGAGTTATTTTCTGGCAACCTCTTCCTTTTCGACCTGGCGGGCCACTCCAGGAAGGATCAAATGTCACTTGGGTAACTGGTTTTAAGTTAGCCAGTGGAACTACATGCCTTAAAATTAAAGATATCATGAATCTATTATAACAAAAACTTAACTGTCATTCTGTGTATGTAACCCCCCCCCCAATCCTTCTGTTTTCTTAGCTTCCCAGTTCATTTTAATTCTTTTGGCTTAGAATACCTAAATAAGTAGTTTATAGAATTTCAGACCTGTTTATGGCACCTATTGTATCCAGAAGATTGTGGTAGACTGTATTAGCTCACAAATATTTACAGCTCCTCCTTGAAGGAGGATCATAATTCCTTGACAGCACTCACATCAGATTTAGCTACATAAACCACTAACTTTGACCCATAAAAAACCAATGCTTTGGGATAGGGAGATATCTCAGTGTGATACATGCTTGCCTCTCAATCACGTATACCTGAATTCAAGTCTCAGTTCCCATGTAAAGATGCTAGGCATAGGGCCTGGAGAGATGGCTTAGTGGTTAAGCACTTGCCTGTGAAGCCTAAGGACCCTGGTTCGAGGGTTGATTCCCCAAGACCCACGTAATCCGGATGCACAAGGTGGAGCATGCATCTGGAGTTCATTTGCAGTGGCTGGAGGCCCAGGCACCCCCATTCTCTATCTACCTGCCTCTTTGTCACTCTCAAATAAATAAAATAAAATAAAATAAAATAAAATAAATTTAAAAAAAATACTAGGCATAGGGCTGGAGAGATGGCTTAACACTCACGGCACTTACTGGCAAAGCCAAAAGAGCCAGGTTTGTGTCCCCAGTACCCCACATAAAGCCAGGTGCACAAGGTAGACATGTATCTGGAGTTTGTTTGTAGTGGCTAGAGGCCCTGGTGTGCCCATTCTCTCTCTTTCTCTATTTTCTCTCTCCCTTTCTTAAATAAATAAATGAATAATTTTAAAAAAATACTAGGCATGGCAGCATATATATCTTCCCAGTACTGGGAAGATGGAGACAAGGATCCCTGGATCTTGCTGGCTAGCCAATCTAGCCTAATGGGTGATAGTCAAGCTAATGACACCCTGTCTCAAAACGAAGTTTACAGTGTTCTTGAAGATAACATCTAAGACTGTCCTGTGGCTTCCACAAGTACATGTGGGCACATTCCCTCCCATACAAACAAGAAGACATGCATGTTAACCACACACATACACACAAATAAAGATGAAACCTTTTTTAATGTGTTTTTATTTATTTATTTGAGAGAGACAGAGAAAGAGGCAGAGAGAGAGAGAAAAAAAAAGAATGGGCGTACCAGGGCCTCCAGCCACTGCAAACAAACTCCAGATGCATGTGCCACCTTGTGCATCTGGCTTACGTGGGTCTTGGGGAATTGAGTCTCGAACCGGGGTCCTTAGGCTTCACAGGCAAGCACTTAACCACTAAGGCATCTCTCAAACCCGATGAAACTTTTTTTAAGGAGCAAGTGGACTATCATGCTTTTATTTTTTTCCTTGCTTGCAATCATGAAAGCATGTGCCAAACATTCTCAGCTGGGTGTGAATAGGAGGATTGCCATGAAATAGAGGCTTGCATGGGCTGCAGTGAAACCCTGCCTCAAAAAATCCAAACCAAACAAAAATAATCTAGAGTGTCTACCCAAGCCAAGATATAGGACTAAAATTTCAAGGCCAGCTTGGACAATTCAGTGAGAACCTATCTCAAAAGTAAAGGGCCGGGCGTGGTGGCGCACACCTTTAATCCCAGCACCTGGGAGGCAGAGGTAGGAGGATCACCATGAGTTCGAGGCCACCCTGAGACTACATAGTTAATTCCAGGTCAGCCTGGACCAGAGTGAGACCCTACCTTGAAAAACCAAAAAGTAAAAGGGCTGGAGATAGAGCTCAATGGTAAAGTGCCTTGTCTAGCAAGTACAAGTCCCAAAATTCAATCCTCAATACCAAAAAGAACAAAAGAAAAAGAAAATCTAGAACCTGTATTGTTTTAGCCCTCCTTAACTGTTTCTATATGGACATGCTAAATGAAGGCAAAATTTACTTTAGTATTTTTTTTGATTAAGTCAGCCTAGATTAGTTTATTATCTCTTTAAAAAAATACTTTTATTTATTTGAGATAAATAGGCAGGTAAAGAGAGAATGGGCATGCCAGGGCCTCCAGCCACTGCAAATGAATTCCATATGTATGTGCCCCCTTGTGCATCTGGCTTACATGGATCATGGGGACTCAAACCTGGGTCCTTTGGCTTTGCAGGCCAAGTGCCTTAACCACTAAGCAATCTCTCCATTCCTAGTTTAATATATCTTGAGCTGAACCAATAGCATTGGCATCACATGGAAACTTGTTAAAAATTCAAACTCTTGGACGCCATCTCAGAATTACTAAATCAGAAATTTAGGAAGACTAAGCTCAATCTGTTTTCAAAAGACATTTGTTAAAATATGAAAGGACTGGAGCAACTTGTCTTGATACTGGCAGAAACTTAGTAAACCACTTTTCAAATTACTATGGATAGTTTTCCACAAAAATTCTAGTATACTAAATAGTTCTAATAATTTGGCCAGTGTCTAAAATTTGGAATTTTTCATGTGGGACACCTATATTACAATTCCGTACTCCAACAGATGCTTTAGTAATTCAAAAGAATTAGGCCAGAAGATACAACTTCTTCTTTTACTAGCATCTGTTAATTCACAATTTAATTTTATGAAAAGGTACCACACCCCAAGATTTTAGTCACTTAAATTATTAGATTCTTACTTTTCTGCCAATTCTTCAATGAAAACTGTTACTGAATTTTTGTCACTTCCAACTTCTTGAATGTGAGCATTATAATGTTTTTCACCTGATTCCAAGTAAACCTGAAAGATAAGAAAGTACAATCTATAGGAAAACATAATAATATATTAAGTACTATCTGCTGATGAATCTTTGACCAAATGAAAATACAACTTTCCTCCCACATATTATTCAATGTCTAGTGTTTTTTTTTTTTAAGACTTAGATCAAGACTGCTACTCTAGGTCAATGGAAGAAGCACAAAATTGGCTTACATCTAATTATCACAATAAATTAAAATACAAAAATTTTTAAAAATGTGAAAGTCTTGCCCCATACCTATTCTATTGCTAGGGATCAAACCCAGGATACCACTGAGCTGAGCTACATACCTAACACTTGTTCTTTTTTCTTTTTTCCAATAAGATCCTTCTATAGTTATATAGCTCACCCTGGCCTTTAATGTGTGAACCTCCTACCTCAGTTTCCTGAGTACTAGGATTATAGACATGCATCCTCATGCCTAATTTAATGGCCCATTCACATTGACTAAAAGCATAATCTCGGGAGAAACAAATTATTGATTAAAGAAGAAACAAACCTGACACTTGTCTCCCAAATAGTACTGTTTCCCAGCATACTCCATGCAATCTAATTTTTGAAGTTCTATTAAAAGAGAAACAAGATTAAGTTCATTTGAATTGATTCCTTTCTTATTTTACATCATTTAATTTCATAATTTACTGAAGTGCTTTACCAATGCTATTAATATCAGGTAAAAAGTCCAAAGGGGGACTGGAGAGATGGCTTAGCAGTTAAGGCGCTTGCCTGCAAAGCCAAAGGACCCAGGTTCGATTCCCCAGTACCCACATAAAACAGAGAGAGACAGACAGATAGAGATGGGCACGCCAGCAGTCTCTCAGCCACATAAAACAGCTGCACAAGGGGGTGCGTGTGTCTGGAGTTTGTTTGTAATGACTAGAGGCCCTAGCACACCCATTTTCTGTCTGTCTTTTCTCTCTCTCTCTGCTTGCAAATAAATGAATGAAATTAAAAACATTTTTTACAAAAAGTCCAAAGGCGGGCTGGAGAGATGGCTCAGCGGTTAAGGTACCTACCTGCTAAGCCTAAGAACACTGGTTCCAATCTCCAGCGGTTCCAATCTCCAGGTCCCACGTTTAGCCAGATGGAAAGTGACACAAGTGCAAAATGCCGCACTTGACCACAAGGGGGCGCACACATCTGGATTTCGTTCACAGCAGCTGAGAGACTGCTGGCGTGCCCATCTCTATCTGTCTCTCTCTCTCTCTCTGTGTGTGTGTGTCTCTCTCCAAAAATAAATAATAAAAAAATGATGTGGTCACTATGCCAACTAGTTATGTACTTTAAAAAAAAACAGTGGCTGGGCATGGTGGCACACATTTTTAATCCTGGCATATGAAAGGCAGAGGTAAGAGGATTACTGTGAGTTTAAGGCCAGCCTGAGAATAGATGATGAATTCCAGGTCAGCCTGAGCTAGAGCAAGACCCTGCCTCAAAAAAAAAAAAAAGTGGAAACTGGAAGTCTGTCATCTCAGATTTGGTCACATACTAACAACATATTTGAAGGCTGAGGATATGGCTCGGGAACTAAAACATTTGCTTCTAAAGCCTGCGAGCCTGGACTCATTTCTGCAGCATGCCTGTAAAACTGGATGCAAAAGAGGTGCAAATACACTAAGTATCTCCTTATAAGATCCTTTTTTTTTTTTTTTTTTTTTTTTTTTGGTTTTTTGCGAGTTAGGGTCTCACTCTGGTGCAGGCTCACCTGGAATTAACTATGTAGTCTTGGGGTGTCCTTGAACTCTCTGCGATCCTCCTACCCTGCCTCCCAAGTGCTGGGATTAAAGGCGTGCGCCACCACACCCGGCAGATCTCTCCCTTTTACTTACCTACACACACACACACACACACACACACACACACACACTCCTTTGTATTGTTTTCTCTCACTGAACCCCGAGTTCACAGATTCAGCTAGACAAGCTAAGTAGAAATCCCTAGGGATCCTATCTCCACCTTCTTAGCACTAGGATTATAGGGACATACAACCACACCTAGCAATTTACATGTATGCTAGGGATCCAAATTCAGGTAATCACATTTGTGCAGAAAGCATTTTATCCACTTAGCCTAGCCATCTCTCCAACCCTATATATACGTTTTTTTAAGGAATCTACTATGTCAGACAAAGCTTTAACCTTATTCTAATTATACTTGGTTCACCAAAGTTCATACTTGAATATGATACATTGCAAGTTTATTTTAGACAGTACTGTAAGTCCTAGTTTGATCAATTTACTTCTAAAGAAGAGAGAAATTTACAGCTTTCTTAGGCCAAACACTATTTTTAAAAAGTACTAAAATAAAAAAATTAAATTAAAAAAATCTAAAAAGTATTAAAATTCTGGAGCTGGGGAGGTGGTTTAGTGGATAAAACACTTGTTAAACAAGTCTGAGAATCATGAGTTCAGATTCCCAGCATCCAGGTAAATGCCAGGTAAGTACAGCAGCCCGTGTGAAATGCCAGTACTCAGGAGGCAAAAATGGGTGTCCCCTGAGGCAAACTGGTTGGCTAGACTAAGCCAAATCACAGAGCTCTGAGATAAAGTGAGAGGAAGAAACATAAAGACGACCTCTGTCCTCCATATACATGTACTCTCCTATCTGTGTGCCACAAGAATATATACATAGGCATACCACATACATATATGCCAACAGAAACAAAAAGCAGCAAAATTTTCTCTTAAACGTCATAAAAATACTGAGATTGGAAGTTTATGTTGTTTTTGTGTATCATAATATGTTCTTCTTTTGGCTTTTTTTCTGCCATTTAAAAATGAAAGGGCTAAGTCTAGTGCTGGAAGACACTACATAAGCTACCAGGTGAAAGTGGTCAGCATCTCAGAAGCAAACACCTAATGTGATGCTCGCACAAGTGCAATAGTGGCACACAGCCATGGTGGTTAACCAACTGCTCTTGGATTGGCTAACAGATCTGCTCAGTGGAAAGGAACCCAGATAACAATTTTGCTTTCCAATGTCAAGCGCCCACTAATGGGTCTAGACCCTTTAAATTCTCTCTAAATTAATAATGGTTATCCCTTTTAACTGGTGCTGACTTCATTCTCCATTGGAGATTCTGCTTCTCTTTTACAGAGGACAGAGGGAACTGAGGAGATAAATAACCCAGTGCACTTCACCTGGCCCCAGCTGAAACCAGAGGAATTGGGGAAATGAGCAAGAGTGCTGCTTTCTTGATGAACCTATATCAGCACAAGGGTGAAGGATATAAGACATTGAGGACACTTAACACATGCCAAACCAGATTCAGAGGCTCCTAAGAGCCCATCACTGAAGTAGATTTAAAATGCACCCAACATGGCACAGAGAACTTTGTGGAAGAGGGGGTGGAAAGATTGTTAGAGCCACAAATTGGGACATTTTATATAGAGAAATTGCCTCTTCCCCATAACTGACTGCTGCCCCCACAATGTATGACCCACAATCCCCATGGGGTTGACTTGCATCCCCAACGAGGAGGGCCTCTTCAGAAAAGGGGAAAGGATGAGAGGGAAGAATAGTACCAACATGTGTTGTTTTCATACTATGTCCTTATCTAATAAAAATTAATTTAAAAAAATGAAAGGGTTCTTCCTTGTCATACAGACCAAACAAAAACAGGAAGGACAGATCTTGTCCACAGTTCTGACCACTTGGGATGAACTGGTTTCTAAAAAGTCTCTGGTACCCCTAAGATTATCCACAGGTTCTCTCAACAAAGTCTTTACAAATTTGAAGTCTCAGATAAGATTCTGGCTCTAAAAGATCCCTCTCTACTTCTAAACCCATCTGGTTCCTCCTTCAAATTTAAATCACATACAGAATAAGAAGACAAATGATAGTAGGGTGTTAAAAAAGAAAACATGGACTAGAGAGATGGCCTAGTGGTTAAGGCGCATGCCTGTGAAGCCTAAGGACCCAGGTTCAATTCTCCAGGTCCCATGTAAGTCAGATGCACGTGGTGGCGCCTGCGTCTGGAGTTCGTTTGCAGTGGCTAGAGGCCCTGGCGTGCCCATTCTCACTCAATCTCTCTCTCCACCCCCCTCTCTCTGTCTCTAATAAATAAACAAAAATAAATCTTGGACTGGAGAGACGGGTTAGCAGTAAAGGTGCTTGCCAGCAAAGCCAAAGGACCCAGGTTTGACTGTCCAGGTCCCATGTAAGCATGATGCACAAAGTGCCACATGCATCTGGACTTCATATGCAGCAGCTGGAAGCCCTGGTGTGCCCATTCTCTGTCTACCTCTTGTGCATGTTCTCTCTCAAATAAATGAATAAAAATAAAAAAATATTTTTAAAAAAGAAAACATACAATAATTACAAAATTAATTGTTTTGCAACTCCTAAGAAACAACTTGCAAAATTATCTCCCAGATATGTCAGAACTCAAAAACACCCTGTTGGTATTTCATTACCTTTTCTACTGTCCAACCAAACATCAAATTCTATATTACGATAGATTTGTGGATCGAGAGCTTTCAGGACCTTATAAGGGAACAGCATCCTTGGTGGAGTTTCTGGAACCTTAAACAAAAATAGTCATGTTACAAGTACAAGCTTACCATCTTTGAATTCTTCCTTCTGAGAAAGGAAGAATTATTTCTTTTCTTCTTTTAAAACTAGGTGTATTCCTACTTTTCCTTCTTTAATAAAATAAACACTAGCACTATAAATTTGACCATTTTTTTAACTGAATGATGAAAGAAGCAAAATCCAAATATCTAAGAGAAATACTGTCTAGAACAGCCTATAACCCAGGAAACAAGTATGTAACATAGAACAGGATTAGACTCCAGTCAAATATATTCAGCAAGTGCTATCTTGCTATGTACAAGTATTTCTGTATCCTAAAATTACCTACAAATATTTGAAAAGTTTATCTTCTCACATTCTCTTATAATTTTCAAAGGAATTACAATTTTTCTTCTGTTTTCCTACAATTTCACTATATTAAATAGCATCTTGTCATCTTGGAGCACAAAGAGAGATTGTAATAGGATTTTTCCTACTCTACCATCCTCAAACTTAAAGCCTACTTATTTTTAGGCCTATATAGAAAGCAACATTTCCCCTATTTCTTCATTCTCAAGAGAATAAATATAGCACCTAATTGCTTGGAATAGGATCAGTATAAGCCATTATCAATGAAAACTAAGCACCAGATGCTTTATTATAAGCTAAATATTAAGTTTATATCAAAACTTTTAACTTGAAAATAAAACCTTTCAAAGTTCCTCAAGTATTCAGAGTTGGTTTTGAAAAAAAAAATCTAAAACTTCCTAAGTATGAAAATTCATACAGTTAACATTTCACACATTTGAACAGGTAGAATTTCACAAATACATGACCTACTCCTCCCCAAGTCCCATATAATTAGAATTGACTAATTTTAATTCTTTGATTACAATGCTTTTAGACTAGAGTATAAAAATTCTTTGTCTTCGAAAATGTCAAACCTTTGATTCTTCTGTTCTTTGGTGAAAGCCTTGTGGTATATTTTCAATATTGCAGCAGGCACCATATTCTTCATTCCTAATTGAAGAGTCAAGGCAAAGAGTTTATTATGAATGCAACAGTTATTTTCCTCATGTCTCACAACTATGCTACCACCCAGTAGTAAAGTAGTTTTTAAAACGAGTCAAATAAATTTTTCCCTACATCTGTATTACGGTTCTTTCCAAGTATGTGTAACAAAATACTTATTTAGCAGATTAATCCCTATACCATTCCATTTCCTAGATCACAATTTCTGAAATTCTATTCTCCAGTTTACTTCTATTCACATATGACTTGTGCAAATAAATGATTTAAAAAATGCAATATATTCCTTAAAGATTTCTCTCACCCCTGCTACTAGCAAGCAAATAAGTAACTATACTCACCAACCCAGTAAGGAAAGGCACATAAGTTAGATCCTTCTTTCTACTTGCCAGGGGGGGAAAAAAAAAACTTGAAGCTATCATTAATACATTAATATAGTCAGAAGGAAATAAATACTGCCAAGTATCTGAGTGGGGAATTGTCTATTACCCCCAAAATTTCATTCAAGAACTCAGGCTTGGTGAAGATCTTCATTATTATTTTGTGAGATCCTCAGCTGAAGGTCCTTGACAAGTGTGGTAGTCTGAATAGATGGCCCCCAATATATTCAGTGTTTGATTAGTTTATAGTTTGACTCTGCAGCCACCTGGCTGGAGACAGTGTCACTGGGGAGATTTTAAGGTGTGGTGGTGGGTTTGGGACTTCAATCTAAAGATAAGCAAAGTGTGCCTACCTGGAGCTCCTGAAGTGTGCTGTGCTGTGCGCCTTTTGGCTTCTGGCTACCCTCTCTGTGTTTGGTTCTGTTAAGGCAGGCCAGCTTCTTCTGCCATTATGGAACTTCCCCTGGATCTAAAAGCTTCAATAAATCCCTTCCTCCATAACTGTGCCTGGTCTGGAAGTTCATTTCAGCAAACCTGAAGCTGTCTGCTACAGAAGTTGGTACCAAAACGTGGGGTGAGATAAACCTGACCATGTGGATTTTGGTCTTTTGGAACCTTTGTTTTGGAGGAATGGGCATGGACTTGGTACTTGCAACTGAAGATGCCTTCTGGAGTGGTAAGCCAAGTTTTATGGACTATTCTGATGATAATTTGAAAATTCTCAGTGAAGACAGTATTGAACTTTGAGGCTTGGCTTATGATATTGGATGGAGATAATTAAGATTTTAAGTTGAGAAACCTCAAGCAAGTTAAAATTACAGGCACTGAGCCTGGTTTTAGGTTACTGAAGCTGCTACTGTCAAACACATTAGCAAACTTAAGAAAGATGGTCCAAGTGCTTTACATTAAAAACAATGAAGAAAATTACTGAGGAAAGTCTGTTATTAATATAAACTCTTTTGGAAAGAGTTGACTGGACAAGGAACCTGCTTTTCAAGGTTACAATTTTATTTCGTCCCTGAATTAAGAATATGGCTGTGTCCAGCACACCTGGTATTAGTTTTGTAAACATGAAAAATGCATGGAGTGGTCATGAATTGCACACGGTTCCAGGAGCCGCTGCTGAGATGTGGCATGAAATAGGGCATTAAGACCCTCAGGAATAGGCTGGAAGATGGACTGTGGTTTGCATGGAGACCTGAAGATGTTTAGGAAATCCCAGGACTGTGCAAGGGCTACCATGGAGTGCAGTGTTGGCCTGGGATGGAAGTTTTCCCTGGCTACTCTGCCCAGCTGGAGGAGCAGAATTGGAAAACCTGGAGACTATCAGTCTCTGGCTATTTGAACTTGAACTGCAGAAATTTGATGAGTGCTGATGTTGGTTGAGTTTGCATTGTTCTAGCCTCTCCTGGCTATACCTTATACCAATTGAAAATGGTATTCTGTGTCTTTATGTTTACCTTGCTTGCTAATTTGTTTGATTTTACAGGACTCACTATCTTTTTTTTTTTTTTTTTTTGGTTTTTCAAGGTAGGGTCTCACTCTGGCCCAGGCTGACCTGGAATTAACTATGTAGTCTCAGGGTGGCCTTGAACTCATGGCGATCCTCCTACCTCTGCCTCCCGAGTGCTGGGATTAAAGGTGTGCGCCACCACGCCCGGCTAGGACTCACTATCTTAAGTTGGTCAAGACTGTGGGGATCTTTGAAATTGGACTGAATACAATTTACAATGTGTGATGGTCACAAGTTTTATTAGTTTATCGCTTGCATCTGCAGCCTGGTCTGGAAGTTCATCTCAGCGAACCTGAAGCTGTCTGGTACTACAACTTTTCTAAACTACATAAATTCTAAAATCAATGTGTTGTTTTAAAGCTGGCAAGTTTGTGGTAATATTACTTTCCTACCAATGTAACTGCCACAAACTTGAAGTCCTCAAGGAACTACAAGGCTAAGGCTAAAATATCTGAATGGTAAAAAAACAGAACTAAGAATCAGGAAGATTCAGGAAGACAACACTCAAAATTATCTAAAAATACAATGTTTTCTAAAATTATTTTAAATATTTTTTTGAGAGAGAAAGAGGCAGAGAGAAAGAGAGAAAGAATGGGTATAGCAGGGTCTCTAACCACTGCAAACAAACTCCAGACACATGTGCCACCTTGTACATCTGACTTAAATGGGTCCAGGGAAATTGAACCTGGGTCCTTTGTCTTTGCAGTCAAGCACCTTATTAACCACTAAGTCATTTCCCCAGCCCTAAAACCCAAAGTTTGTGACTAGATTTATTTAGATGTAGTTTTTTTTCTCAGAGCACACACTAAGGTAGACACTAAAAATCTCCTGACTTTGCTTGCTTGAAATACTTTTCTACTTGTTGAATGTATATGTCAAGCAATAACTTAATCTGCTACCATTTCAAAATAACAAAGATTGGTTCTCTCAACATATGCCCAATAGATTACCTAAATTAGAATACTTGAGATAAAACAGATTCCCGGGCCTAGTCTGACCTCAAATTTTGGCCCAGTAAGCAAAAAAAAAAAAAAAAAAAAATCTAATAGACAATGAGTAATTTGTAAATAAAACTTGAAGCTTCATGCGGTAGCGCACACCTTAATCCCATCACTAGTAAGGCTGAGGTGAGTGGATTGCTGTGAGTTTCAGGCCATCCTGAGACTACATAGTGAATTCCAGGTCAGCCTGGGCTAGAGCAAGACTCTACCTCAAAGGAAAAAAAAATTGAGAAACATTCAACTCATTCTAAAATCTCTTCTAACAACAACAACAAAAAAAAAAACCTGGTTTGTGATTTTTTTTAACAGAACCCCTCAAGTCTGACCCCTTAACAATAAACAATATTATTTTGGCAAAATAATATATATCCTAAAATAATATATATCAATACATGTGTATGTGATCTCAAATCAAGGTGTTTCCACTATCAGATGATAATTCAGAGAAACACAAAATGTGTCTGTGCCCAGGCATAAGGGGGGGGGGTAAGGGAAGCAGCACTGCCCTCCTGGTCCCTCTTTGCCTTCTGGGTTTCCATGGGATAAACCCACTTTCCACTCTGCATCAGGGCGACATGACATGGAGGAAGGTGGACGGCAGGAAGCCCACGCAACCTGACTTTCAGTTGGCCTCCAGGCCCCAGGCATGACCCAGCTACCACTGGTAAAGAACTGTTTCCAAATAAATAAATAAATAAATAAATAAATAAATAAATAAATAAATAAATAAATAAGTGATCATCATGTAATTATAAACCCCACTATTACCTGTCCTGAGTTGAACTCTTGTGATCAGAATGGGCTTCTACATTTCCAGTCAGAGCATTGTTTCTGTTTCTCCTGGAACCACTTCGAAACAACTGAACTGCAGTTTTCAACGTTTCTTCCTTCACCACAAATACATCTTTATAGAGAATTTCATACAATATAGCTGAAGGAAGAAAGAGGAGCAAATTATTTAAAAAAAGACTTTCGGGGGAGGGAGGGAAATAACATGGGGATATTGTCTACAATTAAAGAAGTTGTCAATAAAAAAATAAATAAAAATGAAATGAAAAAAATAAAATTAAAAAAAAACTTTCATAACAATGTGAAAACATTTGTAACACAGGTGCATATAGGTACCACTGTACTTTCCAAAGGATCCAATTTCCAGCGAGTTTTTCAGCTTATAGACTAACAACCATTCATCTGAAATTGCATTCAAACATTTATAAAGTCATTATATACCTTGGCAAATGGCTGCAGCTGACTGAAATTGTTTTGAATACACAGAATCATAATGGCCATTATTTGAATAACACAGTAGAATCTGGAAAAAAAAACACAGAACAATTAAGTTAGTATCACATGTCCTATAATCATGAAAGTAGGCCAGTAATCAGCAACTGTTGTCTAATGAATGTACTATTTGTAGAAGTGATTTAAAAAATCTAAATATAGGGCTGGAGAGATGGCTTAGGGGTTAAGGCGCCTGCCTCCTAACCCTAAGAACACTGGTTCCAATCTCCAGCGGTTCCAATCTCCAGGCCCCACGTTTAGCCAGATGCAAAGTGACGCAAGGGCGCAATGCCGCACTTCACCACAAGGGGGCGCACACATCTGGATTTCGTTCGCAGCAGCTGCGGCAGTGCTCAAGCTCCCATCTCTGTCTTCCTCCCTCCCTCCCTCCCTCCCTCCCTCCCTCTCTCTCTCTCTCTCTCTCTCTCTCTCTCTCTCTCTCTCTCTGTGTCTGTGTCTCTCTCCAAAAAAATAAGATAAAATTTAAAAAAAAATCTAAATATAATAAAATATAAGCTGTACCTAACAGAGACAGTGACTTTTAAATGCTAAGATTAAAATCAATACTGAAGTTATACTGTGAGTCTCAATCACATTCCCTGAATACATTGAACAAGTCTTTTCTCACTAATGTGTATTAAAATGGAACTTTTACATTTTACAAAGTAAATTACTAAACAGAACAGAAAACCTGTCAAAAGTCCAATCTTAACTTCTAAGAGTGACTGGGAAAATTATATTAAATTTTCCACTACCCAAGTATCCCAAACTTAGACTAAGGGCAGAAAAGGATGTCATTTAATTTGTTCAAATACTTATCTACTATACTAAATATAAATAAATGAGTATAGAGTATAGGTGTGAGATTGCCATAGACATTCTCAGTGAATCAAAATGCTATTATGGTTACAAAAACATGGGCTTAGCTTTTTAACCAATTCCTTCAATCTAGTATGTTTTAAAAAATAATTCAAAGGCCATGTTTATTAACCATAATTTTTCATTGAATGTTCCTTTGCTGAAACATTCACATAATAGCTCTAATTATTTTTTAGTTTTATTCAAAAATCTGTCATGAACCAAGCATGAATAAAAGAGCAATTCAAAGTGGGGGGAAAATATCTATCTTGGGCAGTGTACACTTTACAACTACAGGGTTTGCTTAGAACGTTTACTGCGCTGAGGTCAATCTCCAGCAACACACTCATGCAAGCATGATAGCTTAAATCAACCTACAGAAAGGAATAAAATCTTTGCCAGCTATACAAATGACAAATATCTAGACGATATAAAAGAAATTAAATAACCAAAACATATGAGGGAAGGGCTGGGGAGATCATTCAGCAGTTAAAGTGTCTTGCTTGCAACACCTGAGAGTCCAGATTTGATTCCCCAGTACCCACATAAAGCCAGCACACAAAGTGGTACATGCATCTGGAATTCATATGCAGTGTCAGGAGGTTCTGGCATGCCCATACTCACTCACTCTTTCAAATAAATGGACATCAAAAAACATTCTAATCAATAAATGGGCAAGTAAAATAAAGACAATTACAAATAGCCAAAAATACATGAAAAAATATTCAACACCCTTAGCAGCCATCAGAGAAATGCAAATCAGAACTTCATCCCAGTTAGAAGGTTTTTCATTTAAAAAAAATAAACAATAGGGCTGGAGAGATGGCTTAGCGGAAAAGGCATTTGCCTACAAAGCCAAAGGACCCTGGTTCGATTCCCCAGGACCCATATAAGACAGATGCACAAGGGGCGCGTGCGTCTAGAGTTCATCTGCAGTTGCTGGAGGCCTTGGCATGCCCTTTCTCTCCGTCTGCCCCTCTCTCTCTCAAATAAACACATAAATAAATAAATATAAATAAATAAATAAATAAATAAATGTTTTAAAGGGGGGAAATAATTAAAAAATAAAATAAATAGAAAAGATGGGTCAAATAGAAGATGATGGACCAGGATGGTATGGTGACCCATAGCTTATATATTGGTTTTAGGAATATAAACTGGTGGAGATACTATAGAAATTAGTAGGGACATTCCTCGAGAACTACCATATATGATCCATCCAGTACGCCACTCTGGGAACATATCTGAAGGACAGTAAGTCCAGACACAACAGAGATCATAATGCACTTTGGGAATCAGTCTTGGTGTCCAGCAACATAGAAGGTGTGATACATATATACAATAGATTATTCAACCATAAATGAAAAAGTAAAGTTGCCAGAAAAATGGACAAAACAGCAGGGGTCATATTAAGCAAAATAAGTTACATTCATAAAAAATAAATGTCGCATGTGCTCTTGTGTATGTGGAGCCTTAATTACAAATACTTACACACACACACACACACACACGTGTGAAAATAGAATGTAGATTATGGGGCAGGGAACTAGTGAGGATGCAGAAGAGGGTAATGGGTTTAATAGTCAAAGTAAATGACATTTTGCTTTGCTTTTTGTGGGTACTAGGGAATCAAACCCAGGCCTCCTTATCTCCTTCCATATCACCTCAGAAAGGCTATCAAGAAAACAAACAGTAACAAAGAAAATGATGACAAAGATATGAGGGAAAAAGGACCCACATAGGGCTGGGGAAATGGCTTAGTGGTTAAGGCGTTTACCTGTGAAGCCTAAGGATCCTGGTTTGATTCCCTGGGACCCACAAAAGCCTAATGCACAAGGGGGCACATTCATCTGGAGTTTGTTTGCAGTGGCTAGAGGCCCTGGCACGCCCATTCATTCTCTCTCTCTCTCTCTCTCACACACACACACAAATAAATGAATAAATAAAAATACATTACAAAAAAGAATGCAAGTCTTGGGAAAAAAAAAGGACCCACATAAACATACTGGTAGGAATCTAATCTGGTACAGATCAGTCAGTGTGGTGGTTCTTCAAAAAACTAAAACCAGAATACAATATGAACTAGTTATAACGGTCTTGAATATACACCTAAAGGATTCTTAAGTCACCATATAACAGAGATAACTTGCACTATTCACATTAGCTAAGATGTCCATTGAAAGATGAATAAAGAAAATATAGAACATAAAAAATGGAGTTTTCTATAGTGATTGGGTGAGCTCACTGAGGATGATCATGTTTGACCTTTAAGAACTTCATTATTTCATCTTTCCTTACTGCTGCGTAGAATTCCATAGTATAAGCTGGGCATGGTGGCACATGCCTTTAATCCCAGCACTCAGGAGGCAGAGGTAAGAGGAGCGCTGTGAGTTCGAGGCCACCCTGAGACTACATAGTTAATTCCAGGTCAGCCTGGCCAGAGTGAGACCCTACCTCACAAAACCAAATAAAATAAAATAATAAATTACATTAAAATTAAATTAAAGAAATAAAATTTTTTTAAAAAGAATTCCATAGTAGATATACCACATTTTTGTTATCCATTCATGATGGACATCTGGGTTGATTCCAGCTCTTTGCTATTATGAACTGAGCAGCTATAAACATGGTTGAGCAAATGTCTCTGATCTGAGGCTTGGAGCCTTTAGGGTAAAGGCCCAGTAAGGGAATAGCTAGATCTGTTGGCAGGTCTACAGTCATTCTTTTCAGGAGTCTCCATATAGCTTTCCATAATGGTTGAACCATTTTACATTCCCACCAACAGTGAAGGCTTGTTCCTATTTCTCCACAGCCTCGCCAGCATTTGTTTTTTTTTTTTTTTTTTTTTTATGTTAGCCATCCTTACTGGGGTAAGGTGGAATCTCATACTTGTTTTAATTTGCATTTCCCTGATGATTAGGGATATTGAGCATTTTCAACAGGGGGCTGGAAAGATGGCTTAGCAGTTAAGGCATTTGACTGTGAAGCCTAAAGACCAAGGTTCAATTTCCCAGTACCCACAAAGCCAGATGCACAGGTGGCACATTTGTCTGGAGTTTGTTTGCAGTGGCTGGAGGCCCTACTGTGCCCATTCATACCCACCCCCTCCCCTGTCAAATAAATAAAATAAAAATTTTAAACAAAAAAAATTAAGGAGGACAATGAAATTCCTAAGACATGCAAGCCAAAAAGAGGACACTTTGGGGTAGAAAGCATACCAGCCACAGTGGGGAAGGAGGGATGGACAAGAAAAGTGGGGAAAGTGATAAATAAGTCTAATGGCTGTCCAAGGACCAGGGAACAATTCAGAAGAAGGGAGAAGGGAGTTGAAAGAACGTATGAACCAGAGGATGAGAAGTGCTCTGAAATGTCTTCTTCCAGACATGAAGTGGCTATTGAATGACCCCTCACAGACTGTCATCACCTGCACAATACCTCATACTACTGATCCCATTAGCATTTCATCACTGATGATGAAAGGAAAAAAATCCAAATAGAAGTATGACTAACTGAAAGAGATTCAGTAGAAGAAGGACAAAAGAAAATAATGGGAGGGAAAAAGTGGGCTGGAGTAATGGCTCCATGGTTAAAGGGACTTGCTTGAAAGCCCGACAACCTAGGTTCAATTCCCCAGCACCAACATAAAGCCAGATGCAGAAATGGCACGTGCATCTGGAGTTCATTTGCACCAACAGGAGGCCTGGTGTATCCATTTTCTCTCCGTCCCTGCCTCCCTCAACCTCCTCCCTCTCTCTGCTCTCGTTCAAATAAATATTAAAAAATAAAAAATAAAAGTATTTTATTAATGACATATATATGTCAAAATATCATAATGAAGCCCTTCACTGTGTATGTTAACTTAAATTGTTTTTAAGGGCTGGAGAGATGGCTTAGCAGTTAAGGCACTTGCCTACTAAGCTAAAGGCAGAGTCTCCAAAACTCACTTAAACCAGAGGTACATGGTGGTACATGTATCTGGAGTTGTCTGCAGTGGCAGAGGTCCTGGTGATCCATTTTCTATCTTCCTCTTAATCTCTCAGTCAAATAAGTAAAAAAAAAAAATTAAAAAGTTTTTTGCCGCATATAGAAATCACAAAAAGATAATGTAATAAAACAGTAGGTATTAGATAGCATATATTTTCCTGTTTAACATGGATGAAATACAAGTACATTCAACTGATTTTGAGCAGATACATTAACTGCTCAACAGAATGCTTTCCTAATAATGCTAGAGTTATTCTAAAGATCTACTACATAACTCAATACAAAAAGACTGAGTCCATAAAGTAATGCATTAAAAACACTTAAAAACATATTATATTTGAAATGCTGTTAATACTGCATTTTCATAATGCTCTCCTTATAAATGGTTTAAAGATTTCTGGTAAAGAGTTGGAGAAATGGCTTAGCAGTGACATGCTTGCTTGCAAAGCAAAAGGATCCCAGGTTCAATTCCCCAGTACCCATGCAAAGCCAGATACAAAATGTGGTGCATGCAATGGCTAAGGCCCTGGTGTGCCTATTCTCAATCTGCCTGTCACTTTCTGCCCCCCTCAAATAATTTTTTTTTAAAAAAGATTTCTGGTAAAGATCTAATTTTATATTATTTTTATTTATTTTTTATTTATTTTTTTTTTGGTTTTTAGAGATAGGGTCTTACTCTAGCTCAGGCTGACCTGGAATTCATTATGTAGTCTCAGGGTGGCTTTGACGATCCTCATACCTCGGCCTAAATAGCTTAATAAATACTTTCAATTAATGTTTAGGGTGAAGTGCAGAAATGTCTGAAATTCACTTGAAACTAGACCAAAAGTGATGGGCTGGTGAATGGACAAAATGGATATCTAATAATTCAAAAATAACAAAATGTTGCCAGGCGTGGTGGCGCACGCCTTTAATCCCAGCACTTGGGAGGCAGAGGTAGGAGGATCGCCGAGAGTTCGAGGCCACCCTGAGACTACATAGTTAATTCCAGGTCATCCTGAGCTAGAGTGAGACCCTACCTTGAAAAACCAAAAAATAAAAAATAAATAAATTTAAAAAATAACAAAATGTTAACAAGAGACTTTAGGTGGTATTAGATATATGTATGCTCATTATAAAATACTTTTAACTTGTTTATATTTCTAAATTTTCTTAAGAAAATATTGAGAAAAGCTTCACTTGATTATTCTGTACAATAATCCAATTCTTTAGTATGCCCTACTTTAAGCAATCATTATGCAACTCTAGCTGTATCTTTTCAGCACCGCCTTCACAACATCCAACTACTTTAGTCCCAAAGGGTGTCTTGCTGTGAAAGCATGAAGACCTGAGTTCAGATTCTCAGAACTCATTTAAAATGCCATGTGTGGTGGTGTGTGCCTATAATTCCAGCATAAGGAAAGCACAGACAAGAACTGGGACAGACTGGCAGCTGAACTTATGAGCTCTAGGTTCAATGAGACCCTGTCTCAAAAGAACAAGGTACAGAGTGACACCTAACACTGGCCTCTGTCCTACACACATTCACCTTCAAAGGGAGGGCCTCTTGATTCTATGCCTTTGCCTATAAGGGTTTTTCCTGAATAGACTACTCTTCATACTTAAACTCTTTTTTTTTTAAGTCACCACCATCATGAAGCATTTTAAACCTCTCTAAATGGCTTTTACTTCTATACTTTTTGTACATACTATTTATTATAAAACTTATTTCATGTTGGGTATGATGGTTCACACCTTTAATCGCAGCACTCAGGAGGCAGAGGCAGGAGGATTGTTGTGTGTTTGAGGCCAGTCTGAGACTACATAGTTAATTTCAGGTCAGCCTGGACTAGAGCAAAACCCTACCTTGCAAAATGAAAACAAAACAAAACAACAACAACAAAAAAAAAACACTTATTTCATTGTAATTAATAGTTTTCAACTCTATCCTCTCACCATGTAAGTCCTTAGATGATAAAGATTCCATTGGTCATTTTGGTATCCTCAAAGCTTATAAAAACACTTGTTAATGCTATAGAAGCATAATTTTGCTGGATAAATTAGATAGTGGCCATTGGTAAAGTAATTAGTATCCCAACTTGTACTTCAAAGTTATCTCCTACTGAGTTTTTACTATCCCTGATGCCACTTCATTAATTCAGTTCTTTTGCAGATATTACTGTACAGCATTACAAAAGTCCTCCTATCTAGTCTTACCATGTCTAAAATGTTGCCTGAACTGTGTTCCATGGTGTGAAGTAAGACTTATAAAATGCAAATACTGCACAGTTCCATATTCTCTAATCAAATATTCAAAATATTTTTTTTAATCTTTTTGAAAGAAACACTGTTGAAAGTCAATGTTTAGCTGTAGACAGATCTCAACAAAACTACCTTGTATTATTTTCTAAGTACTTTTCTAGATAGTAGAATCTGTGCCCTTGAAAAATGGTAAGAGAAATAGAAGCAAATGTAAATATAAGATGAGAAGTTCTATAATTATTTGGAACCTGACTTGGGGTACAAAATAGGAAAGAGAACTTCTGGAGAACTGGGAAAGGAACTGACATTGAGGTACAAAGGAAAAGAAAGTATGAAAGCTAGACTATATGGAAACATGATATGTATACCAAGGCAATGAAATTAAACATTATTTTCTGATCAATGAAAAGCCAATTAGGGTTTTAGGTGGTGGTCCTTTTATATTACAAGACAGTAGCAAGAATAGATGTGTTTGGATAACATCAAAGAGGATGACTGAAGAGAAAGGATAAACAGCATATAACATTGTAATTTAGACTATATTTATCTCAATAGTCAGGTTAAAAGGTTATTTCTTATATTCCGGCAAGACAACAGCATTATTTAATTTTATTTTAGTCAACATTCATTCATCTCTTTACCTTGTCTTCATAGCCATTATCTGTAACAGGAGTTGGTGGTTGTCCAGGAGAGCGATAAAGAATGAAATCTCGACTATATAGGAAGAAAACAAACATGAGTGGGAAAAATAACTTAGTATAGCTACAGGAAAAATTACTTGTGCTTTTCAACTGCCTACCTTATTCATATTAAATAACTACATGTTCAGCCTGATGACTGGCTTTAAATCATCCAAAGAGGCTAAATGATATTGAAAGTAGACAGCTAGCAATTCATAAGATAAATATATCTCCATTTGGGGGAAAAGTAGTAAGACAAGTGACCATTGTATATGAGATTGTGAGGAATCTCTACTAAAATTAGAGGTTAGAAAACAGTTTACTGGGGTGGAGAGATGGCTTAGTGGTTAAGGCGCTTGCCTGAGAAGCCTAAGGATCCAGGTTTGATTCTCCAGATCCACATAAGGCAGATGCACAAGGTGGCACATGCATCTGGAGTTTGTTTGCAGTGTCTAGAGGCCCAGGCATGCCCATTCTCTTTCTCTCTCAAATAAATAAAAATAAATCTTAAGAAAAATGGTTTACTCTATATTAGTTTTATAGTATGAAAGCAGCCACAGACCACACATACATGAATAAGTATGACTCTACTTCAATAAGGCTTTATGTGTAGACACTGAAGTTTTAATTTAATGTAATTTCCAAATGTCACTAAACATTCTTTTGATTTTTTTAATCCTTAAAAATATCAGGGCTGGGGATGTGACTCAGTGAGTAGTACACCTATGTAGCATGCATGAAGTCCTGAGTTCAATCCCCAGCACAATATAAAAACAGGTGAGGTATGGAAACATACACCTATAATCCCAGCCCTCAAGAAGTTGAGGAAGGAGGATCAGAAGTCCAAGGTCATCCTCAACCATATAATGAAGCTGAGGCCAACCTGGGCTACGTAGAGATTCTCTGTCAAAAAAAAAAAACATTCTTAGGTCAAAGAACATAAAAAACAGTGTAGGCCAATTTAAAAGCTGACTCTTGATTTAAGAGACCTGTTCAAAATCTCATCTGTAAATTTTATTGGATTCTGAGAAAAAAATCAGAATGTAAAACAGACTTGAACAAGTCACCCTCTCAGAAGGCTGAGAACTGCAAAGGAGTTTTACACAGATCACACTCCTCAGGAGTAAGATTTCTATTAGCCCTAAACCGCAGTACAATGCTGTTTGCCAAACCTTTGTACAACTGTAAAGCTCAGAATTTTCAAATCAACAGAATACTATTTTCTCATCTCCCTGCCTCCATTATCATACTCCTAAGGACCCTTTGAAGACTTTTCTTAATTCTTAATTTCCCCAGGAATTTTGATACCAAAAATGTACTGTGACCCTTCGAAGGACAAGAAACCACTACAATATCTAATTTTTTTTTTGCTCCTCCCCAAACCAATTTCTCTATTGGACATAATAACACTCCAATATGAACACATGAAAAATAGAGCACAAATCTAAATATTCAATTATTTTTTGAGAACAAATATCCTGATTTTCTATAGGAAATACAAGCCGTATTTGGAGGTATTTGGAGGGTTGGTTTTTTTTTTTTTTTGGTTTTTAGACAAGGTCTCGCTATTAACTTATGCTGGCATTTAACTCAAGATCCTCCCTCAAGATTGTTGACATTACAGACATGCACCAACACTCCTGGCTTCTTAAATTCCCTTTATTTTTCCATTAAAAGACACAAAAGCAAGAAGTAAGGACTAAATTAGTAACAATGTTCTCCAATCAAGAACATCAAGTTATTTTGCTTAAATCCTTTCATTCTACATTATCAATGTACTCACTATCAAATTCAACCAGTCCTAAAGGGATTTTAACAGAAGCCTTACATACACACATTCATTCTCTCACTCTCAGATGCAACTTACTTATAAATTAGAGAAAGAGCTGTTATCTCCAGCTGGCCAGCACTTTCCTAAATATAAACAGTACAGGAGTTTTTTAAAAAAACATCTTGTAACTATGAATTTTAGAAGCTCAATGTTATGGAACTGTTAAACATTATTGTGATAAGAGTAGTTGCATATATATAACACACTACAATTTGTTCTGAGTATTGAATTATAACAGCAACTCAATAATATAAACTGATCTCAAAACAATGAACCTAAAAACCCCATTAGCAATTAATAATGACACTATGAGAAATTTAAATGGCTAATAGTGTAACTAGGACAAGAATACACTAACTGGTTGCTGGGATTTAGAAAATGCATTTTAAGTACAGAAAATCAAACTAATTTGATTACATAAAATTATTTCTAAATAAATAATGGTTAGAGATTTTACTCCCACATAAAAGGAAGATAACTAAAAATCAAGTGAATTGTTTAAAACACATAATAATATTAACAGCCTCCATCCCCATTAAAATGAGGCTTTACAATTTCTCAATGTCCCTTCTCCCAAACAGTGTACTTCCAGAAACCTTCAGATGAGATTACGACAGTTCTTAATATTTAGCTTTTTTCACTATAACTGTTTCATTCATCACAGTTGGCTATTTAAGAAAATATTTTGGGTCTGATTATAGGCACACAGAAAAAGGAATAATTTAGGTTACCATATCAAATAACATCCCCATATATAATCTTACCTTGGGATCTCCCAACCGCTCTAGGTATTTCTCAAAAGATCCTTCCACAAACTTAAAAATAAAACAAACTTGACTTTATATACAGCATGACTAAGAACTGATTATATTCTGTAATATTACCTTCTAATGAGTATTTTGTTCAGCTTAATAATTAGGGTATTAAGTTACTAGTTTGTGCAGCACCTCAAGGTGATCTGCAAACACATAAAAGTTAGGAGTGGAGAAAATACCTCAGTGGATAGTCCTTATTTATCTACCCATCAATTTAGCACTCTGATTATGACTTCCACTTTCTTTTAAAATGCTAACTTAAATCACCTTAATAATCTTTATAAATCAAGAAAGGTTGATAACTAACTATAAGTCTTTAAATTTGACAGGATACAAAATTAGAGGAATTTTTTTTTTTGGAGACAGAGAGAGATAGACAGAGAGGGAGAGGGAGACAGAAATGGGCGCGCCAGCAGTCTCAGCTGCTGTGAACGAAATCCAGATGTGTGCGCCCCCTTGTGGGCAAGTGCGGCATTGCGCCCTTGCCTCACCTTGCATCTGGCTAAACGTGGGACCTGGAGATTGGAACCGCTGGACATTGGAACCAGCATTCTTAGGCTTAGCAGGCAGGCGCCTTAGCCGCTAAGCCATCTCTCCAGCCCAAATTAGAGGAATTTTAAAGAGAACGTCATTATTCTCAAAAATCCCAGGACACAAGGAATTTTGAGGTGGTGGAAATATTCCATATTCTAATTTTGAAGGCAGTTGCATGATTCACATTTAGGTCAAAACTAAAAATATTTCACAGGCATGGTGAAGCACACCTTAAATCCCAGCACTCAGTAGGCAGAGATAGGTGGATCACTGAGTTTGAGGCCAGCCAGGAACTACAGAGCACCAGGTCAGTCTGGGATAGAGTGAGACCCTACCTTGAAAAAAAATTAAAAATACAAAACTTGTGTTAGAGAAATGGTTCAGTGGTTAAAGCTCTTGCCTGCAAAGCCTAACGACCCAGGTTCAATTCCCCAGTATCCATGAAGGCCAGATGTACAAAGGGGAACATGCAACTGGAGTTTGTGTACAATGGCTAGAGGCCCTAGAGCGCTCATTCCCATTCTGGGTCTGTCTCTCTGCTTGCAAATAAAAATTTAAAAAAAAAAAAAAACCTAAACTTAAAATGGAAAGCTTTACTGCATGTAGCATATTACCTCAGTAAAAAATGACATTGAATAAAACTTGTGGAATTTGTAGTTCTATGCATGTAAATTTGAACTTAAAAAAAAAATCAAACTTCATCACTTTATTTTGTAAACGTGTTTGAAAAAATATTTATTTATTTATTTATTTATTTATTTATTTATTTATTTGAAAATAGAGAGAGAATGGGTGCACCGAACTCCAGACACATGCACCACCAAGTGCATCTGGCTTTACGTGGGTACTGGGGAAATCAAACCCCGGTCATTAGGCTTTGCAGGTAAGCACCTTAACTGCTGAGCCATGTTTCCAGCCCACTGTTTTGTAGTTTTGAGATATAACGGGCAACCAAATGCATAAAAAGTGCAATCAAATTTTCCCATATAAATACATCCATGAAACCACCATGATAATTGAGATAATGAATATATCTATCACCTTTATAACTGCCCTATGCCCCTATAAGAAAATGTTTGGTTTTTTTCTAGCTTTTGAAAAAAAGGAAATCACACAGTATAAACTTTTCTCGAGGGGAGTAATGACCGGCTTCTAACATTCAGTGTGATTGAGAGTCAGTCAGTAACTTTAAAATTTTATACAGAGCTGTTACTCAAAATGTGGTCTGGGAACCCACATAAATATTGCTTGGGAGGTAATTAAAAATGCAAAAATTTTACACCTCACCTCAGACCTACTAAATAAAACCTTTAGTTTAACAAGGTCCCCCAGGTGATGAGTATATGCACAAAAATGTTTGGAAATATGCTGCCATAGTCTTTCATTTGCATTTTCAGGAAAAATCCTTTCTCCACATGTGGCAAAGACTATACTCAACTTTAAGGTAACAAGTTTTTGTGGGTTTTTTTTTTTGTTTTTCATTTTAAAGTCAAGAAGCCTTGACAGTATTTTTAAATCCACTGAAATCTGGAGAAAATTAATAAACCTTGAACTGAACGGGCGTGGTGATGCACGCCTTTAATCCCAGCACTTGGGAGGCAGAGGTAGGTTTGCCATGAGTTCAAGGCCACCCTAAGACTATATAATGAATTCCAGGTCAGCCTGGACTAGAGTGAGACCCTACCTCAAAAAGAAAAATAAAAATAAGTAAACCCTGAACTACAGGCAGGCAAATGCCTGTAATAAACAGTGAAAACAAACAGTATGGAAAAGGAAAAAACCTGAAGAGCAGACTTTGTATCATACCTTGATAAAACTTCGTTTCTTTAACAAAATTTCAAATACTGAGTATGTACAAAGATTCTGTCTAAAAGCTGCTTTAAAGCTAGTCATTAATGGCACAGCTCCAATTATAATATACAATGTTTAAAAAGTGGATGTTTCCTTATAATTTAGTTTTGTAAGACTCTTCAAATTGAGGATTACAGAATATAGACTAAAATGTACATTTAAGAATCAAACAATTCATGAATTTTTCAAGAAAGCAGTGGTTTCAATAACACAAAACTAGCAGTTAGCAGTTGACATTTTAAGGCTTGAGATGTATGTTTTGTTCATGGGAAAATAGTAAAGATAAAGGTTATGATTTTTTTTTGTTTGTTTGTTTTTCGAGGTAGGGTCTCACTCTGGTCCAGGCTGACCTGGAATTAACTATGTCGTCTCAGGGTGGCCTTGAACTCTCGGCGATCCTCCTACCTCTGCCTCCGGAGTGCTGGGATTAAAGGTGTGCGCCACCATGCCCAGCTAAAGATTATTATTTCTTAATTTAATGTGTGTATGATACAGTCTCACTATATAATTCAGACTTGCCGCGAGCTCTAAATTCTCCTGCCTCAGCCTACAGAATGTTAGTATTACACAGACCACTGCTGTGATTCACAGCATCAACAGTATCAGTCTTAGTTTTTCAATAAATGAGTACAAAACAAGCTAATTCTGGGAAAGGTACAAAAGCATGCTAGCTAGTGGAAACCAAGCTGGGGGTTATACATTCGTTATTGAAAAAACACATTACATGACAGAATATTTGTAAGTAGGTACTAAATACTTTTTGCCCGTCTGCTATATACATTAGCAGCAACCAGGATATACATTGTACTTACAGACTCAAAAGATTGTTGGTTTTCTTTCATATATGAAACACAAGCCTTCCTGACGTGTAAATGATGGATCTGACTGTGAAACAACTAAGAAAGAAAAGACCAGCTCACTGTCAATAGATGTGAAATATAAGCTTTTAAGAATTAGACACTTAAGTTTTCCAATCCAGAACACGTTAGAAATAAGGAAATTAAGTCCTCCTCTTACTCCATATGATCTTAGCCAAAAGGCTGAGAAGCCATGCCTTATCTTAAAATTTTAATCTTTACTGAGGGGTAATGGTTCTGTCATGTCCCCTCCCTTTCCCAATTAGGGGCCCAGTTGTAAATTTTTTGTTTAAGACAGAACGGGATAATTACAAAGGATTGTGATTTCAGTTTTAGTTAACCCCACATTAACTTAATCCATCCTCCACTACAAATTAGCCTTAAAAGCAGAAAAGCTAGCCATGATATAGCAGTGTGTTTGAGTTCATCAGCAATGGCAGACATTGTTGCATAGTCTGTGCTGAGAACAGATATAGCCTTTTTTCAGGCAAGGCTGGATGTTTTCACCAAGAAACACAATAGAATGATTTTTCTATTAATAGGCCATGGGTCTAGTTACTAGAGCACAGCCCATCTTAAACTCTTAAAAATTCAGTACAAAACAGACATATCTCTTGGTTTTACCTGCTCAGAAATAGCACGAAAGAGGCAAGAGGCATCTTTAGCAATCAGCTTTCGAAACAGCCCTAAATTGCCTAAATATTCATCCATTGATGCCTCACTCAAAGACTTCTGGCCACAGTACTTTTTCCACCCTTTATGCATTGTGCATGGGGTGGAGAGGAAGAAGGAACAGAAGTATGTAAAAGAGGAAAACACAGAGCACAGGGAGGAATATTGCAGTGGAGATAAGTGCTTGCTCTTGCATATGCAGGTATCCAGAAAGCAGTTCAAGGTCTAGGCAGAAGGCAGTTGGAGCAGCGCAGAATCTTGGCACCTCCCTGAAGCAGGAAAAGCAAGGGGCTGGCTGCCTCCAGACGAGATGGCACTCTGTGGGGAAAACAAAAGAGAGAGCCAATGTGCCTAAAAATAGCAAACCGGAGGCAGTAAGGGAGGAAGAGGGTGCAGCAGTTGCTGAAGGGTGGGATTATTTCAATCAGTCCAAGGCTAAGAAATACACCTGTGCTCTGGAAACAGCAACCTGGCCTGCCGTTTAACTCAGAGCAACTGCTGCACGTAGCTGTAAAGAAGATTACAATAACGTTCAGATATCTAAGATGCAACCACTTTATGCTTTAAGGTCTCTGGTAGAGATGACACATCACTGATCCCTTCAGTGTCCAGCAAAATAAGGGGTTGAAAGGGTTAACTACTAAGCTTTTGCATTACTATTTTAAAAAAGAGAGTACCCCTTCATCTATAGGGGCAGAGTTCACAATGAAATGTACTGGAGAGATGGCTTAGAAGTTAAGGTATTTGCCTGCGAAGCCTAAGGACCCAGGTTTGATTGCCCAGTACCCACTCAAGTTCTTTTGCACTGGCTTGAGGCCCTGGCATGCCCATTCACTTTCTCACAAGTAAATAAATATTTTTTAAAAAATAAAATGTCAATCCATTGGCAATTTTGAGACTGAAGTAAATCACTAATTCTAGATAACTCCTACCTACCAGGTCAAGACAGTCTATAAACTATGCCAGGTATCCTGATCCAACTTTAGGGGAATGTCTTCCAGCTACTGTGTAGCACTAATAAGGGGAAAATGAGAACAGTAAAAATGCAAAGAGGGGAAGCAGCATAAAAATATCTTCCCCCATTTAATGCAATGAAAAAGTTCTGCATTCTGACAAAAGCAAAGTGAAAGGGTCAAAGTCAAGAAAACACCTTTTATTCTACCACCAAACATCTTATTTAAATGCAAAACTCCAATTCTTTGCTTACCATTTTCAATTGTTAAAAAAATATACAAGGGCAGAGAATATAGAGCTCAGTAACAGAACACTTGCCTAATAGGCTGGGTTCAGATAACCTGCGGCACCACAGACATCAATGAATACATAAGTCAAAAACTGTCTTAGGGAAGTTCAGTAAGCTGTTTCCAAAATTCTTTTATGTGGCATCAGTAGCAAAGATGATTTTCTATTTTTCTTAAACAGGAACAACCATTGTAATTAAAGAATTAAATAAACCTGGGCGTACTGGCACAGGCCTTTTAAGGGAGGAAGAGGTAGGAGGATCGCCATGAGTTCAAGGCCACCCTGAGACTACATAGTGAATTCCAGGTCAGCCTGGGCTACATACAGCGAGACCCTACCTTGAAAAACCAAAAAGAAAAAAAAAAAGAAAGCATAATTTTAATAAAGAAACTCATAACTTCCCTTAGCATGCCAACTTCAAACTTCTCTCTTGGGCTGGAGAGATGGCTTAGTGGTTAAGGCTCTTGCATGAGAAGCCTAAGAACTCCTGTTCAAATTCTCCAGATCCCATGTATAGCCAGAAACAACAATGATGCAAGCGAGCAATGCCACCCATGCCCACAAGGGAGTGCATGTCAGGAGTTCATTCACAGCAGCTGAAAGGCCCTGGCGCACCCACTCACACTCTGAGTACCTCTCTCTATGCCATATTATATACTGAGTTTTAAATTAGAAATACTCTGAAACCAATGTATAAAATTAAATTTCTTTTTTTTTAAAGCTTTTAGAAGGTAACAGAACAAAGTGTTCAAGACCTTGGACTATCCAGTTATCATTCAGCTTAAAAATTAATGAGACTATCAAAGTTAACTTTTGATCTATAAATGATACTGATAAAGACAATACAAATGACAGACTTAGAGAAATTATTTGTATATCATATCTAACATCTAATCAGAAAAAAAATTATGGAAAGTATATAAAGAACTGCCAGGCCAGGTATGGTGGCACACACCTTTAATCCCACCTCTGGGAAGGCTGAGGGAGGAGGATCACTGAGTGTAGAGTCAGTCTGGGATAAACTCCAGGTCAACCTGGGCTAGAGACCCTGCCTCAAAAAGAAAAATATATAAAATTTTGGGCCTAGAGCCAGGCGTGGTGGCGCACGCCTTTAATCCCAGCACTCGGGAGGCAGAGGTAGGAGGATCACCGAGAGTTTGAGGCCACCCTGAGACTAATAGTGAATTCCAGGTCAGCCTGGGCTAGAGCAAGACCCTACCTCAAAAAACCAAAAAAAAAAAAAATTGGGGGCCTGGAGTGGTGGTGTATGACTTTAATCTCAGCTTAACACCTAATAAAAAAAACTTAATTTATGGAAAGTATATACAAAATTGGCCACGCCAGACATGGTGGTACACACTAATCCCACCTTTGGGGAGGTAGAGTTAGGAGGCTCACTGAGTTCAAGGCCATCTTGGCACTACAGAGCTCTAGGTCAGCCTGGGCTAGTGTGAGACCCTGCCTCAAAAAGAAAAACAAAATCAAAATTTGGGCTGGGAGCCTGGTGTGGTAGTGCATGCCTTGATTCAACTTCTAATAAAAAATTATTGAAAGTATATAAAGAATTGCCACGCCAGACACAGTGGCACACACCTTTAATCCTACCTCAGAGGCAGGATCACTATGAGTTGGAGGCCATCTTGGCACTACAGAGTGAGCTCTAGGAGGTATAGCTCAGTGGTAGAGCATTTGACTGCAGAGGGAGCTCTATGTGAGCCTGGGCTACAGAGACTCTACCTCAAAAAAATATAAACAAAAAATTGGGCTGGGGATGTACCACACTTGGTAGAGTGCTTGCTACAGCATGCATGAAGCCATGGGTTCTGTTGCCAGTGCCAGTACCATATAAATCAAGTGTGGTAGTGCATGTCTACAATCCCAGTAGCAACCAGGAGGTAGAGGCAGTATAATCACAAGTTCAAAACCATCCTTTGCTACATAGGAAGTGAGACTAATCTTTGTGACATGACTGTCTCCAAAAGAAAAAAAAATGATCAAAGACAATAGGAAAAAAAATCAAGGCCAAAAAGATGGCTCAATTAGTAAAGCACTTAGTGTACAAACATGAGGTCCTAAGACTGGATAACCCAGCATCCAGGGAAATGTCAGGTTTGGCAATGCTCACCTGCAATCCCAGCACTTGTGAGGCAGAGACAAGCAGATCCCTAGGGCAGGTTGGCTAGTTAAAACTAGTCAAATTGATGAGCTCTAGCTTCAATGAGACACTTTCTCAGTAAATGAAGTGGAGAACAATTGAGTTAGACACTCAACAACTACCTCTGACCTCCAGAGACATCTATACATGTGTTTGTCTATATACATGAACATGTACACACATGCACGTGCACATACAAAAAAAGCAATTGTTTTGTAAATATTTTACTGCTTCATCAGAAATACTGTAACGACCATTAAGTACATGAAGCATATACATCATTAGCCATTAGGAAAATGCAAATTAAAATTACAGTGAAGCATGGTGATTCATGCGTTTATTCCTAGCACTAAGGAGGACAAGATAGAAGAATTGCTGAGAGTTTAAAACCAGCCTAGGCTACAGTTTGACCCTGCCTCAAAAAACATATTCAGGGGCTGGAGAGATGGCTTAGCAATTAAGGGGCTTACCTGTGAATCCTAAGGACCCAGGTTCAATTTCCCAGTACACACAAAAGCCAGATGCAAAAATTGATGCATGTGTCTGGAGTTGGTATGCAGTGGCTAGTCCCTGGCATGCCATTGTCTATCTGTCTCTTTCTAATAAAATATATTTTTTAAAAAGATATTCAGAGCCATTGATGCATATCTTTAATCCCAGCACTTGGCAGGCATAGGTAGGAGGATCACCATGAGTTCAAGGCCACCCTGACTACATAGGGAATTCCAGGTCAGCCTGAGCTAGAGTAAAACCCCATCCTGAAAGCTACACCCCACCAAAAAGATATCCAAGGGCTGGAGACATGGCTTAGTGGTTAAGATGCTTGCCTGCAAAGGACTCAGGTTTGATTCCCCAATACCCACATAAGCCAGATGCACATGGTGGAACATGCATCTGGGGGTCTTTGCAGTGGCTAGAAGGCCCTGGCATGCCCATTCTTAAATAAATGTAAGTAAAATATTTAAGAAAGATTCAATGAGACATCATTACATACCTACTAAAATGATTAATAAATAACAAGTGCTAGCAAGAATGTGAAGAAAAAGCCAGATGCAAAAGGTATGAGTCTAAGTTCTATGGTTCTATTTAGAAGAAATGTTACAATGACAATTCTAGAGAAACATCAGATTAATATTTACATGGGGCTTTAGTGGGACAAGGCACTGTCAAAAAGCAAAAATTTTTCTGAAATAAAATTCTAAAACTTATGAAGTGGCTTACACAATTTTGTATACTCACTAAATACTGAAACATGCTCTTTAAAAACTGGTGAATTTTAGCCGGGCGTGGTGGCGCACGCCTTTAATCCCAGCACTCGGGAGGCAGAGGTAGGAGGATCGCCGAGAGTTCGAGGCCACCCTGAGACTACATAGTTAATTCCAGGTCAGCCTGGACCAGAGTGACACCCTACCTTGCAAAACCAAAAAAAAATAAAAAATAAAAAAATAAAAAAAAATAAACAGCTCTTGATATGTCCCATGCCCAAGTCACCCACTTTAAGCATACCATTTAATTTTTCATATATTCAGTTACTCATCCATTTCCACAATGTTTGACTATTGTGTCAAAATAAAACCTTACATATTATAGCCATCCACTCCTAATCATCTAATTGTAGGTAACCAAACTTCTAGCTTTCAGATCTATAGCTTTACTTAGTCTGGACATTTCAAAGAAATATAAACATACAGTATGTAGTCCTACATAACAGGCTTCTCTTACTTAGTTTTAAGTTTTTCAACACTGGCCCACATGAGAGTATACACTAATATTTCAACTCACCGTATAACTTATCTGTTCGTCATTTTGCAGAAATATAGCAATTTTTTTTCCAATTTTGAGTTTTGGATAATACAGCTATAAACAATGCTATACAAGTCTTCACTGAGATCTGTTTTCAATTCTTGTGGATACATACTTAGTGTGGAATTGCTCAATAAAATAAGCAACTCTCAGTATTCCATCTTTTGATTATATTCATCCTAGCATATAGGTAATGGAATTTTACTGCATTTTTGACTGGTATTTTAGCAGTGATTAACATTGATAATCTTAGCCAGTTTTGGGGGGGGCATCTGGCCCATATACAACCCAACCCTCAAACTGAAGGCTTTGCACATGCTAGGCATATGCCCTACCATTATGCTAAACTAGCTCCAATTATTTGTGTATCTTTAATGGCATACGAATATATCCATCTAATGGTCAGAATATTTTTTAAAACTCGACTGGAAATACCAAGTGCTGACAAGGATGGGAAACAACTAGAACTCTCATATGCTGCCAGTAAGAATATAAAATGGTAAAGGCACCCTGAAAAAGTTTCCTGTAACTTAAAGTTGCCACATGACCCAGTAGTCCCGCTTCTAGGTACCTACTCAAGAGAAATGTTCACATAAAGTCTACATAAATGTTTATAGCATCTTGATCCAGTCATGATCCCTCAAATTGGAAAGAATCTAAACATACATCAACTGGTGGACAGTGATATACCACAGTCAATACTAGCCAGTAATTTAAAAATGAAATACTGATATACATAACAACATCTATAAATCTCTATTCTTGTATTAAATTTCTCAATAAAAAAAATCTGCAAATCTCAAAAAAATCATAAGTTAAAGAAATTCAATAGACCACATATTGCATGCCTGTATTTAACATATGAAAAAGGCAGAATTAAAATAAGGGAAAATGAGCAGGTTGTGGCCAGCAGTTAAAGAGGTGAAAGAAAGTATTACCTTTGTCACAAAGAATGGAATGAAGCAATGAAATTATAAGACTGAGTGGTATGCATTATACATTTGTCAAAAATTATAGAACTAAGATAAAATGGCAAGCTGAGTGTGGCAACTCATGCTTGAAATCCAAGTACTTATCAGGCTGAGGAAGGACTGCCATGAGTTTGGCACAATCTTAAGAGTAGTGTGAGGTCTTAAAAAAAAAAATCAAAAGGCAAGAAAGAAATGCCAATTTTACTGTATCTAAACTTAAAGCAAAACAGAATTTACAGTTAAAGAACTCAAAGAACAGATAAAAATAGACCCAGAGTACCCAGAGTACCTTCTACCCACTACATTCTAACATTAGTCAAAAGAAATCAAGTAAAACATAATTTAAAAAACTATAAAAACAACATGTAATGGAATCAAAGTAAAATGTTTCGAACACTCAATATTATTGTATAATAAGGAAAGATAGGTCCATATAGTGAACATCCTATTGACTGTTTTGAAAGAAGGTCTCACTATGTAGCCAAGGCAGGCTTGGAACTTGCTATATAACCTATGTGGGCCTCTCCTGTGTGAGGATTACAGACATACACCATTATCTTGAGTTCTGAATTTTACTATTTCTATGAATTAAGTATATCTGAGTATTCTTTCAGATCCTGAAACTACATATCATTCTACAATGAGTCTGACTTACAAGTTTAAAACCACACATTTAAAGGCATTATAGATTGTCATACATTTGTAAAAGAATTTTTATAAGCCCTAAGTTGTCAATGGGTTACAGTACATGCTTAACACTATTGAGGGTACTCTTAAAAATTAACAGTAATTGAATACTTTTGATTTCTTTTCTCCTCAAGCTTTATGAATGTTGTCACTTTCTATGTTAGACAAACAAATGTCACTAGACATGACAGTATATGCCTGTTCATCCCGGCACTAGAGAGGCTGAGGCAGGAGGATCAGTAGTTTAAAACCATCCTGGATTATATAGTGAGTTCAAGATCAGCCTGAGATACAGGAGAGACTGTCTCAAAACAAAAGGTGAACTTATCTACTTAATTCTTTAGGATAAAAGTAGTGACTCCAATAAATTTAAATTAAAAGGGCTGGAGAGATGACTTAGTGGTTAAGGTGTTTGTCTGCAAAGCCAAAAGGACCCAGGTTTGATACCGCAGGACCCACATAACCCAGATGCACAAAGTGGCACATGTGCCTGGAGTTCATTTGCAGCGGCTGAAGGCCCTGATGTGCCCATTTTCTCTCTCTCTCCATTTGCCTCTTTCTCTCTCAAATAAAATAAAATTAAATTAAAAACTAGTGACTCTGAGTAAAACAGATCAACTTTTTATCTTAATCATCTTTTAGATAATTACTACATATTTTCCCCTTACAAAACCCATCACTTGTGCTGAAAAACAAAAACTATCTCTTGAATTATGAACCTAAAGATGCTGACACTCATACAACAAAACACTAAGGTTGTTACTGTTCCGTTTTTTACACTAAGAAACACCAAACTAACTATATTTATGATTTTCAAAATTTTTAATTTCCCCCCCCCACACACCACAGATCCATTTGGGGTTCTGAGACAAAACTGAAAAACTACTACCTACTAAGTTTTCAGAACTGCTTTTAGGATTTGGACTCAATAACAATGTTCGTATCATGTAATTTCCTATACATTCCATGGACGTAGGAAATGTGTTAATTTATATTATTCCTGCAAATACACATCACATATTTATTTGACTAAATCACATTCCATGAGTTGGATTATGGGGTACTTTAAAAGTGTTGAGAGTTTAATTTTTATTTTGTAATCCAACAACTTTATCCAAAAATGCAGAAAATTTTTCTGGCTGGCCAGGAGGATAAGATTTCAGTGTTGATAAGTCCATTGACTGTAACAGTCCAGGAAGCGTGCTAAAACAAAAGAAGAAAAGTATTAGGTAACGTGGGAGAAATTGTCCTATTTCATCTTTTGCCCACTTGATGGATAAAATTGTGAACTTCTATTTATTCAAAATTACTATTGCCAATATTAAGAGTACTATAAAATGTCAAATTCAACAACTTTTTTTGTCTCTTGAGCCAAATGAAGTTATTTAGAAATGCCATTTCATGGAAGATGTTCTTACATGCTTTGTAACATTTCCCAGGACTACAAGGATATAAAATTTACTTGTGAAAAGAGAATAAAGGAAACCATACATGACAAGCGATAGACAAGATAAGCTAAGGTAACAAATAGTCTATGGATACTTGCTATGAAAAAATATTTTACTCATAACTATTACAAAAACATATTCAATTAAGCAATATGCAATTATCATGCATGTTGGAAATAAGGTTCTAAATAACAAAATAAAACTCTTATATTAGAAATTTACTTAAAACAATAACCTAAATTAGAACACACATACCACCACACAGCCTAGGTTTGGTGAAAATAAATGATTTTCCTAAAATGACAATATAACCAATTTCTGCTTAATAATTTCCTGTGTGAATTCTCTGAAATTAAACTAACTTTAAAAAACTGTACAGTTTGTTTCAACCTGAATAGTAAGATGTCTTTACAAAAATCAATGTTTTCACTTTTATAATATAGTAATATAAAAATCAAAGATGCCCCAGTACTAGGGAGACTGAGGCAAGAGGAATAGGCATTCAAGGACAACCTGGGCTACAGATTTCCAAGATGGCCTGGACTGCATGCCAACTTTTCAATAGATAAAAGACAGAGAAGAACAATGATTTAATATTTTAAATGCAAATACTCATCAAAAGTACCTGAAAACAGTAACTTGTGTATGTAACAGGTAAGAAGATGACATTTAGTCTTTGAAAAATGCTAACCTCTAACAATCTCAACTTACACCCATTATCTAAAGCACACATAATTTTAGTCTTCTGGCTCACAGTACTCAAACCTATATTCTCTCTCTTCCATCAATATGTGGATGAGCACACCAACAATTTTATTCCTCAGCAGTCAATGAATTGGTCTCCTCCAGTAAAAACAGAAATCTCTGCTCTGTATGTATTTACAAAGCGCCTACAAAGTTCATGGTACAGAAGAGGTACTCCATATTTAATGAATGAGCATGAGTATACTGATGGCCTACAAGCAGGGGGAAAATAAATTTTCATTATGTTCTAGTTTATATACATACGTGTGTGTGTACACCCACGCATACATGTTTTTTTTTTTTTAAAGACAGGGTCTTGCTTTGTAACCCTGGCTGCCTAGAACTCATATTTAGCCCAGGCTTGACTTGAACTTTTTTTGCTTTTTTGGTTTTTCAACGTAGGTTCTCACTCTAGACCAGGAGGACCTGGAATTCACTATGTAGTCTCAGGCTGGCAGTGATCTTCCTACCTCTGCCTCCCAAGTGCTGGGATTAAAGGCATATGCCACCAAGGCCAGCTAGAGTTTTATATTTTAACAGTAACTTTTTTTTTTTTTTTTTGGTTTTTCAAGGTAGGGTCTTGCTCTAGTCCAGGCTGACCTGGAATTCACTGTGAAGTCTCAGGGTTGCCTCGAACTCATGGCGATCCTCCTACCTCCGCCTCCCAAGTGCTGGGATTAAAGGGGTGCGCCACCACGCCCGGCTTTTTAACAGTAACTTATATATACCATAAGATACAAATGCATACATATAATTAATTCTTCCAAGATTATTTATTTTTAACATATCCAACTAGAAAAGGTTTCAAAGTCAAGGAATTAGGAATTACTGACCTGGCCTTTTGGTAAGCTTCTAGAGTCTCAAGGAAGAACTAATAGAAAATCAGCAATTTTCTTCATACTTCTATTGTGATGTTGATCAGTTCCTACTGAATTCTACTAAGTTTCTACAAAACAATACTCCTTCCCATAAATTCTTTTGTTGAAAGTGCTCCAGTGGCTTCTTATTAAACAGAATAAAATCAGAAGTCTTAGATGAAATTTCTTCCCCCAGCCTCATACTATACCACTCATTTGGCCACTATGTTCCCACCACACTAACCGTCCCTGTTTATCAAGTACATCAAACTCCAAGTTCATTCCTAAATTAGGTCTTTTGTGACTGCAATTTCTCTGCTTTTAAAAAGTCATTTGACTGGCTATTCCCTGTAATTCAGGTCTCACATCAACTGATATATAGTTTGTTAAGCCCTCCCTGTGGATTCTACCTAATTAATCCACACACCAGCTATCACATCACACTTCTATTTTCTTTGTAGCCTATTTCACCATGTGAAATTCCATCACTGCAGTATAAATGTTATGTCTACCCCTGTATCTGCATCACTTAAAACAGTGCCTGCTACATAGTAGGTATTACTGAACAAACAAGTTTATTTAATTTATAGATTCCAGTGGATTTAGTAAAGGCAAAATTTTCACTCAATCAAGACAACACTTATGAATCCTGAAAATCTAAAAAACCTGCACACCTATATGCACATTCACATGCTCAGATTCATAGAAAGAAATGGCTATGAGTACGGGAAAAACATAGCACAGTTCAAAGTCAAAACAAGAGCCCAATGAGGTTCTATAGGTGAAAAAATCCAAGTATGTTTGATAAATGCAAAAAGTAAAGAGTCAAAACACAGATGGATTAGGTGGGTCAGTGAGAAGAGGTAGGGATAAATTTAAGCAAGGGATCAAATATCAGTCTCTACCTGCAGGTACAGTAGAACAGATGCCCTTCTTTGTGTAGCTGCTTTGCCAATTCCAATTGATGATTGTTCATCAATTTTTCATTTATAACTACCACAAGTGGCTTGCCTTTTTCCAGAGTCTCCAAACAACTTCCTGCACCTATAAAAATAAATTTTAATTGATTTTTTTATTAAAAGGTTGCACACATAGATCCTCCTCCCCCACCCCAGTTTTGAGGGCCTTTGGTGGTGTTATTGGTATTTCTTGTGGTGACCAAGAGGTCTCAATTTTTTAAAATATTTTGATTTTTTTATTTGCAAGCCAAGAGAAAGAGGGGGGAGCATGTGAATGGACAGGACAGGGCCTCTTTACCACTGCAAACCAACTCCAGATGCATGTGCCACCTAGTGCATCTGGTTTTACATTAACACTGGAGAATAGAACCTTGGCTGTCAGGCTTTGCAAGCGAGCACCTTTAACCACTGAGCAATCTCTCCAGCCCCCAAAATAAAACATTAATACAACTTTTTAAAAAGTGAAGTTACTCTCTACCACGTTTAGTTATAATTCTAAAGTTGAAAAATTTAGTCAACATAACTCTATAAAAAAAGTATTTCAATTATACATTCAAAATGACAAAAATCAGCCAGGCTTCATGATCCATACCTGAAATTCCAACATTTTGGAAGTTGAAGCAGGAGGATCATGAGTGGGAAGCAAGTCTGGGATATAACCAGATATTCTCTGGGGGAGGTTCTTTGTTGTGGTTTGTGGGGGAATTGTTGGTTTGTTCTTTGTTCCAACATGAGTTTTATCTGTCCACAAGTACCCATGAACTACTTAACCTCTAACGCTAATAATTGAGTTAACAAGTTTAAGAGGATTAAGCAAGCATTTAGATTAAGTACCAAAAGTTCTCTTAACTGTTAGTCTATACATTTTTAATTACAAATCTGTTAGTGATATCTACTTCTAATGACTTTTATCTCCTCTAACTAGACTTTTTTAGTATCAAGAACATATTCCCAGCCAGGTGTGGTGGCGCACACCTTAAATCCCAGCATTTGGGAGGCAGTTAGTAGGATCACCATGAGTTCAAGGCTACCTTGAGACTGTATAGTGAATTCCAGGTCAGCATGGGCTAGAGTGAAACCTTACCTAAAAAAAAGGGAAATAGAACACCCCCCACAAAACCATACCCACAAAAACTTCAGTTCTCTTGGGGTTGGAGAGATAGCTTAGCGATTAAAGCGTTTGCCTGCAAGGCCAAAGGATCCCCGTTTGCCGCTCCAGGAAAGCCAGATGCACAAGGGGGCGCATGCATCTGGAGTTCTTTTGCAGTGGCTGGAGACCCTGGACCCATTCTCTCTCTCTCTCTCTCTCTCTCTCTCTCTGTGTGTGTGTGTGTGTGTGTGTGTGTGTGTGTGTGTGTGTGTGTGTTTTCTCTATCTCAAATAAATATATTTAAGCCAGGCGTGGTGGCGCACGACTTTAATCCCAGCACTCGGGAGGCAGAGGTAGGAGGATCTCCGAGAGTTCGAGGCCACCCTGAGACTACATAGTTAATTCCAGGTCAGCCTGGACCAGAGTGAGACCCTACTTGCAAAACCAAAAATAAATAAATAATTAATTAATTAATTTAAAAATAAATATATTTAAATAAAAAAAAACCTCAGTTCTCCCCAAAAGCAATTTTTCTAAAGGTACTGAGTCTCAGTAACTACGTTATCAGGATGAATTCACTTAAGAGCTACAAATAACTTACACAGCTTGTAGTTAAAGAATCTTTAAATTTACTGCATTTGTTTCACTCAACAGAAATGTTAAAAATCATGCTGGAGAAATGGCTTAGTGGTTAAGGCACTTGCCTGCTAAACCAAAAGACCTAAGTTTGATTCTCCA
Organism: Orientallactaga sibirica; assembly: GCA_036365145.1. Taxonomy (NCBI): domain Eukaryota; kingdom Metazoa; phylum Chordata; class Mammalia; order Rodentia; family Dipodidae; genus Orientallactaga; species Orientallactaga sibirica. The sequence continues at coordinate 8,832,806 of JAEOAD010000057.1, forward strand.
GGATAGATGTAAGCCACATGCCCAAGGTGGAGCATGTGTCTGGAGTTCCTTTGCAGTAGGTAGAGGCCCTGATGTGCCCATTCTATCTGCCTCCTTCTTGCTGTCTGAAGTAAACAAATAATTTAATTTTTAAAAAGATATCCAGGGCTGGAGAAATGGCTTAGTGGTTAAGGTGTTTGCCTGCAAAGCCAAAGGATCCCGGTTTGATTCTCCAGGACCCACGTACGGCAAATGCACAAGGGGAATATGCATCGGGAGTTCGTTTGAAGTGGCTAGAGGCCCTGGCGTGCCCATTCTGTCTGCCTCTCTTCTGTCTCTCTGCTTGCAAATAAATAATTTTTAAAAAGATAACCAGATGACACTTAAAAAAAGAAATTTAAAAAATCTTTTAATGCTAGTTTTTCCATGACCAATCCAGTCAATTGGAAGGCTAAACAGACCTTCAGAGCTAAGCTCAAATACTAATTCTATATGCCACTGGTAACTTATTTTGCCGCTCTACACTTAGGGTTTTACAGCAAAAACTGCTAAAATGAAAACGCCCTATCCTTTTCTCACCAAGAAATACTACATTCTATTTCAAGTGCGACATACAAAGAAGTAAAATAATGTCCAATTGGACAGCAGTGAATTGATTCTTTGAGATTTGAGGGTTTTTAAGACCGTGTCATACATCCTAGGCTGGCCTCGAACTCCTTGGTCCTCCTGAGTTCCTGGGTCCAAGTGCTGGGACTACAGGCTTTGAACCATGACCCCTGGTTAATTTTCCCCCTTTTATGGTGCTGGATATTGAACCCAAGCCATTTCACATGCTAGGCAAGCACTCTACTACAGAGATACATCTACAGCCTTAGAGATTTTACTATGAAAAGGCTTAAATATCATTTATCAAAAACTGAACCCCGAGATTCTAGGACACCTTACCTGCGTGGCTAATAACAAGATCTGCACGCTGAAGGTCTTCTTTCAAGGAATCCTTGTACCTGTAAACGTCCAAAATAAATGACTCAGTACTGATTGGTTCTGGTATGACCGTTCCTCTGCCAATTTGGAGGACAAGCCGGGTATAACCAAGCTTCTTGAAGATCTAAGTGAGGAAACAAAACAATGCGGCACTTTTAAAAGGAAGGCCCGCGGTTACCAATCCCAAACCTTCTGTTCACTGCTCAGACCCGTGACGCGCCGTCCAACGGCCAATTTCCGTTACCTTCCCCAATTCACGCTTGGTAGTACCCACTTCCCCGGGTCCTGGCACCGACAAGGAATCTCACAAAGCCCAGTTCCAGATTTGGGACTGAGTAAACGAAAAAGACCTTTGAAAGAGGCGGAACCAACTACAGGGAACGCACAAATTCTGGTCAGACAGCGACGACCCAAGGCCCAGAGCGGGCTCCAGAGTCGCAGAGTAGCGCGCGACGCCATACCGAGGACGCGGTTGACTACCTTAGTACCCCAGACCCACCAACCGCCGCTGCTCACTTAGCCCGCGGCCGTCCAGCACCTCAGGAGGGACGGGCGGAGCTCCGTCTGTTCCCGTCCCGTCCCGCAGCGACCGAGCCAGGCGGCTAGGAAAGGCGGAGCCGCGGGGCGGGGCGGGGGGAGAAGCGCCTCAGAGACCCTGAGGAAAGGTGACACGGCAGCCTGAGGCCGCGCTGAGGTGCCGTGGGTCCCGCCGGAAGCGCCGAGAAGCTGCGGCGCCGGGACGGAGAACTGCGAAGGTTCCCTATCCTCACGCAGCTGTCAGCAAGGTTTTCGGAGATAGATAGTGAAGGCTCGAGGCGGTAGGGCTAGCCGGCCAGCCTCCGCGACTCACTTGCACACTAGCGTCGGTGGAGACACACGCGACGAGCTCGTCGAAGCTGGTGGTCCCCACAGTAACAAATGCGCACTTCATCGCGCGGGTCGGAGATTCTAAAGCTCAGACCGGACGTGACGTAGCGGAAGTCACGGTTCCATCGCCCGTGGTGGGGGCGGAGGCAAAAAACACCTATAAACCGCCGGATTTTCAGGCGGGTGTCACGAGGAGGGAGGTCAAAGACTACTTAATTACTTCTTTGTCAACCCTCGCCCCTCCTCCCAGCTTCAGTTCTAAAGCCTGTGTGTTCGTCAGACTCCAAAGGTGGGGAGTTGCTAAATCCGGTTTTTTTTTTTTTTTTTCTTCTAGTAATGGGAGCTTAAAAATTACCCTTTGCTAAGCATAAGTTTGATACCGGTTTTGCGGTCCCACAAATCTTTCCCTGTTAAGAGAATACATAGTGAGTTTGACTTGAGTCTGAAAAACATAGACAAAGGCTCAAAAAAGAAAAATAAAAAGACAAAAAGAAAATTACTTATTTTGGGTTTTTTTGAGGTAGTGTCTCGCCCTAGACCAGGTTGCCTGGAATTCACTGTGTAGTCTCAAGCTGGCTTTGAACTCAGAGCAATCCTACCTTGGTGGTGTCCATTTGCAAGGGAAAGAGATGACCCTGGTGCCCTACCACACAACAGCCCAACACACACGTGCAAATAATAAAAATTTTGGCCTGGAGAGATGGCTCAGTGGTTAAGGCGCTTGCTGGCAAAGCCAAAGCACCCAGGTTTGATTCCCCAGTACCCAGGTAAAGCCAGATGCACAATGTGGTTCATGTATCTGCAGTTCATTTGTGGTAGCTACAGGCCTTGGCATGCCCATTCTCTCTCCATCTGCCTTTCTTAAATAAATATTTTAGGGCTGGAGAGATGGCTTAACAGTTAAGGCATTTGCCTACTAACCTTGAGGACTCAGGTTTGATTCCCTAGTACCCACGTAAGACAGCTGCACATAGTGGCAAATGCGTCTGGAGTTCGTTTGCAGTGGCTAGAAGCCCTAGCCTGCTCGCTCTCGCTCTCTCGCTCTCTCTCTCTCTCTCTCTCTCTCTCTCTGCTTCTTTCAGAAAATAATATTTTTAAATAAAATAAATATTTTTTTAAAAATGCTAGGGGAGCCGGGCGTGGTGGCGCACGCCTTTAATCCCAGCACTCGGGAGGCAGAGGTAGGAGGATCGCAGAGAGTTCGAGGCCACCCTGAGACTACATAGTTAATTCCAGGTCAGCCTGGACCAGAGTGAGACCCTACCTCGAAAAACCAAAAAAAAAAAAAAAAAAAAATGCTAGGGGGCTGGAGAGATGGCTCAGCAGTTATACGCACTTGCTTGCAAAGGCTTGCCACGAGGTAAAGCCTGAAGAAAAATGTGTCTCAAGCAATGGATGTCTATTTGCAATGGAGACACTGGCGCCCTACCCCATTCCCCCCAACACACAGATGCAAAAAATAAAGCGTTTTTAGGGACCTGGAGAAATTGTTAAGTGGTCATAGACGATTCCTTGCAGTCTTTCCGCCACGTAAAGCCCGACGGAATAAGTGGCTGCATGTCCATGTGCAAGGAAGAGAGAACCTTGAGCCCTGTCCCCTCATCCCAGCTCCAACAGACACACAATCCCTCTCTCTCTCTCTCTCTCAAACACATATACACACACGCACACACACACCCACACACACACATGCAGATAGTAACATTTTAGGGGGGCTAGAGAGATGGCTAAATGGTTATAGGGGCTTGTTTGAAGTCTTCCTACCACGTAAAGCCTGAAGCAAAAAGTGGCTTAAGACAATGAGTGTCCATTTGCACTGGAGAGAGACCCTGGCTCCCTACCACCCCACGCCCCAACACACACACACACACACACACACACACACATGAAAATAATAATCATGTGTTAAGGCGCTTTTTTATACGTACGGTTCCAAATATTGACACACAAAAATGTGGGTTGCAACCCCATGTGCAATTAGTAAATACATCACAAAGCAAGCATTTTAAGTGGCTTGGATTTTCATAGGGTTGCAAGGTTTTTTTGTTTGTTTTTATTAGTTTGCTTTGGTACTTTTTTTACTCTCACTCTTGTTTGTTTGAGGCAGGGTCTCACCTGGAACTCACTTTGTAGCCCAGACTGGCCATTTACTCCAGCCAAAACAGTGAGTTTAAAAAGACATGAGCCATTTAAACTTGATTCTCATATTTTTGGTCTCATGAATTTTTTTTTTTTTTTTTTTTTTTTTTTTTTTGCGAGGTAGGGTCTCACTCTGGTCCAGGCTGACCTGGAATTAACTATGTAGTCTCAGGGTGGCCTCGAACTCTCGGCGATCCTCCTACCTCTGCCTCCCGAGTGCTGGGATTAAAGGCGTGCGCCACCACGCCCGGCTCTGGTCTCATGAATTTTTGATATAGTTTGATTCATTTTGATTAGGTAAGCCTTTCATTTAAAGATTTGGTTTATAGCCGGGCGTGGTGGCCCACAACTTTAATCCCAGAACTTGGGAGGCAGAGGTAGGAGGATCACCATGAGTTCAAGGCCACCCTGAGACGACATAGTGAATTCCAAGTCAGCCTGAGCTTGAGTGAGACCCTACCTTGAGAAACAAACAACAAAAAAAAAACAACCAAACAAACAAACAAAAAGATTTGGTTTATATTTACAGTATAATAGTAATTCTGTTTACTTCAGCTTTCACTTCTTGAAAAAGTATTGCTTTCAAACTTTGAATAAACTTTGAATAATTTCTGGAGAGAGAATAAAAATGTAAAGAGACGCCGGGCATGGTGGCGCACGCCTTTAATCCCAGCACTCGGGAGGCAGAGGTAGGAGGATCACCGAGAGTTCGAGGCCACCCTGAGACTACATAGTTAATTCCAGGTCAGCCTGGACCAGAGTGAGACCCTACCTTGCAAAAAAAAAAAAAAAAAAATGTAAAGAGACCAGGGTTGGAGAGATGGCTTACCGGTTAAAGTGCTTGCCTGCAAAGCCTAAAGGACCCAGGTTCAATTCTTCAGGACCCATGTAGGCCAGAAGCGCAAGAGGGTGCATGCATCTGGAGTTGTTCGTTTGCAGTGGCTGGAGGCCCTGGTGCACCCATTCTCTCTCTTTCTATCTGCCTTTCTTTCTCTCTCTCTTTTCTCTCTCTCTCTCTCTCCCTCTCAAGTAAAATAAATTAAAAACTTTTTTAAAAAATGTAAAGAGACCAAAGGACTAACCTGTTTTTCTATCCCAGATAAACCCTGATAACTAAATACACATTTCCTTTTCTTTTTCCCTTTAAATATATTCTAAAATCTGATGTGCTGGTACAACCCTGTAATCCTTATTATGTAGCCCTGACTGGCCTGGCCTAGAACTTAAGATCCTCCTGCCTCAGTCTTTTGAATGCTGGGATTATAGGCACATATCACCTGGTCACGTAGTAGATTTATTTGTTTGTTTGTTAAAATGCTGGGGAAACAAGCCCAGAACATTGCACATACTAGGCAAATACTATAGTTTCTTAAACAAACAAACAAACAAAAAAACCCTACAGAATACTTTTGTATTTGTACATATATATGTATGTGTATGTGATGTCACACATACAAGCATATATATATGTTTATATGGTATCAAAGTGACTAAAAGCTCTCACAAACAAGTAACCCAAATACTTTTAAAGTTTATGCAATTTTTTAAAAATATTTATTTATTTATTTATTTATTTATTTATTTATTTATTAGAGGAAGAGAGAAAGAGTGAGAATGGGCACACTAGGGCCTCTAACCACTGAAAACTAACTCCAGATGCATGTGCCACCATGTGCATCTGGCTTATGTGGAACCTGGAGAATTGAACCTGGGTCCTCTAGGTTTTTCAAGCATGTGCCTTAACAACTAAGCCATCTTCTCCACTCTGTGGGAGCCTGGGACATGGGTCCCCCCACTGGTCAGTGAATACTTGGGACACAAAAGTTGTTGCTACTGTTTTAAAGGTAATCTCTGGTTTTAATACCTTAAATACAGGGATTCTACCCTTTGTTGATATTAAAGAGATAGATGAGATCCTTTACTTGATGTCTTTTTGTCATGGTTTTACTTTTATATACACTTTATGTAAGCCTGATGCTTTTTTTTGGGGGGGGTCGAGGTAGGGTCTCTCTCTAGCTCAGGCTCAGGCTGACCTGGAATTCACTATGTAGTCTCAGGGTGGCCTTGAACTCACAGCAATCCTCCACTTCTGCCTCCCGAGTGCTGGGATTAAAGTCGTGTGCCACCACGCCCGGCATGATGCTTTTTTAAAAAAATATATATTTTATTTATTTGTAAGAGAGAGAGAGAGAGAGAGAGAGAGAGAGAAGAGAAGCAGACACAGAGAGAATGGGCACACCAGGGCCTCTAGTCACTGCAAAAGAACTCCAGATGCATGTGCCCCTTGTGCATCTGGCTTACGTGGGTCCTGGAGAATCAAACCGGGATCCTGTGGCTTGGCAGGCAAACGCCTTAACCGCTAAGCCATTTCTCCAGCCCCATAATGCATTTTTATGTAAGGAGTTTATAACCTGATCAAATACCTTCCTTCAGTTTACCTATTTGACCTCTTTGTCTAGTAAGAAATTTCATCTAAGAGATGTGACTTTAGGTGTTCAAAAGAGAAGAACTATAAAGATAATCAGAGTTATATGCTGTTTGTAATTCCCTTTTCCTTGTCAGTGACAATTGGCCATTTTGTCTCTGGACAGGGTCTGGGGGACACATGGTTTAAACTTGCATGGGGTCTGAGATAAAGGGCTTTCTCTAGAGTCCAGCTTGCCATCACTTTAAATAGCATATAACAGTAAGCAACAGCAAAAGGAAATAACAAAGCAGAGAGCTAAGCATTCTGACATTCTTTATCCTATTCTGAAGTTGTTTTCAACTAGAAAATTTATTTTACTCATTTGTAACACACAAGGTGATAGGGTCTTGTCTATGTCTAACCTGGTGAGACCTCCACAGAATGGGAATTACATCTGTGCTTATGACTTTGTGACCCACCTATAATAGGACATCACCTGTGTCTAATGTAAGCTGAATTTAGATAAGTCTATGTCCCTAAATAAAACTTTTAGAGCTGGGAGGCAGAGGTAGGAGGATCGCTGAGAGTTCAAGGCCACCCTGAGACTACATAGTTAATTCCAGGTCAGCCTGGATCACAGTGAGACCCTACCTCGAAAAACCAAAAAAAAAAAAAAAACCTTTTAGAGCATCCTTAAGAGTCTGTAAACAGTTGAAAAATCTTTAATTTTAGGCATGGTATTTATCTACATTTGGCTTTTTGTTCCTTATAAAAGGAAATCAATTTTAGGCAAAATTTGGTCTTTTTCAATCTCCTACATCTTTTCTACATATGCACACCTTCGTCCACATACTTTAACATTCTGATCTAAGTTCCACTAAAAAAAAAAAAAAAAAAATCCTTCCCAGTTCTTTCAATCATCTCATCTCAACCCCAAATTAACCATCTTTCTTATAAGACTATTAAGAGAAACTACAACAGATTGATTAATCTTATACTCACTGACAAAGAAGCAAGTAGTCTAGCTTCAGTGTTAACCATCTTTCTGTTGGAAATTTGTAGAGAAACAGCCTTAGTAGAAAAACTTACAAGTTCCTTAGTATTTATGTCACCAAAAATCTCTACCTGACAACCAGACTTGTTTTATAACACTAATATATACACCTATAGATTTTATATAACCCATTGATTTGATATATCACCTATTAATAAACTCCATGAAATACACGTTTGAGTTATAAGTCTATGAATACAGGCAACACATGACAATCACTTGGGGGATAATCTTTATCAATACCACTAACACACTTGGAAATGCTTGTATTAGGAGTAACTAAGGCAAATTTTTGTTTTTGTCATGTGGCAGGTTGACTTGGAACTCAGCCCAGTTGCCTCCTTCTTTTAAGTTAACAGGATACTACAATCTTTTAAAATAACTGGCAAATTATAAGCCACCACCTCAGAGAGAATGTTGTTTTCAGTAATCCTCTATGTAAATTGAAGTTGACCTAGAACATAAACTCAGTAGTTATTTTTATGACATCATGCAGCAAAATCTGGCTTTGTTTCAGCTCCCCATAGGCTTTACTTAACTCTGACTTGAGACTTGGGACTTTAGAACTATCTTGTTGGTAAAGACTTTGAGGACCTTTGAAATTGAACTGAATACAATTTACAATGTGTGATGGTAATGAATCTATTGGGGGCCAGGTGCGGAATGTGGTAGTTTGAATAGCTAGCCCCCAATATATTTAGTGTTTTATTAGTTTGTTGTTTGTATCTCCAGCCATCTAGCTGGAGGCAAGGTCACTGGGTGGGTTCAGCCCTAAGGTGTGATGGGCGGTTTGAGATTGCAATCTAAAGATATGCAAAGTGTTGCTGAGTAGAAGGGATGGAAGAGTGCCCAGCACTGAAACATCTCTGTCACACCCTCCAAGGCTCAGGGCCCATTGTGAATGAGGGGGCGGAAAGAATGTAAGAGCCAAAGGAAGGGTAAGACTCCATACAATGCAACTGTCCAGACAGGAATTGGCTTTGATATCCATGACCTTGCAGTGCCTTGCAATACCTTTACAAGACCCTCATAATAGAAGAAAAAGATGATGTCATCAAAGTAAAAGAGAGACTAATGGAGGGAGGGAGGGGATATGATAGAGATTGGAGTTCTAAAGGGGAATGGGGGAGGGGAGGGAAATATCATGCAGTTTTTGCATGTAAGTTGTCAATAAAAAAATACAAAAATGTAAAATCAGAATAATAAAAATAAAAATAAAAAATAAAAAAAAGAAAAAGAAAAAAATATGCCAAGTGTGCCTAGCTGGATTTCCTGAGGTGTGCTGTACTCTGTGGCTTTTGGCTTGTGGCTTTGCTCTCTGCCTGGTCCTGTGAGAGCAGGCCAGATTCTTCTGCCATTATGGAACTTCCCCTGGATCTGTGAGTTTCAATAAATATCCCTTCCAGCCGGGCGTGGTGGCGCACGCCTTTAATCCCAGCACTCGGGAGGCAGAGGTAGGAGGATCACTGAGAGTTCGAGGCCACCCTGAGACTACATAGTTAATTCCAGGCCAGCCTGGACCAGAGTGAGACCCTACCTCGAAAAACCAAAATATATATATATATCCCTTCCACCATAACTTTGCCTGGTCTGGAAGTTCATCTCAGTGAACCTATAGCTGTCTGCTACACTTTTAAAGACAAAACCCCCCCCAAAAAAAAAAAAAAAAAAACCTTGAAATAAATCAAATGCCAACAAAAATTTTAGGAAAGACCTGTTGGACTATTTGGATTATAAAGAAATCAAAAGGTATCTATAAACAATGTCTTATTTGTTTAAAGCCTAAACAAAAGAGAAAATAATCAGGCACAGTTCAAATTAAAATTATATAATTATTTTTATCAAGCAATTTAAAAGTCACGTGGTTTAAAAATGTGGAGTCAGGCTATCACATTGGAACCTCAAATTTGTGATCCTCCTAGCTCAGCTTCCTAAGTAGCTAGGATAATATTTCTATGCATTCAGGCCTAGCTCATTTTCCTGTTTATAATACCTGCATGAATAAATGATTTACAGTTATATAAAAATATATTTGTCATAGAGCAATTTGGCATAAAATCACAGCAGTCAGTGAGCACCACCAAGCATGTCTTTCCCACTGTGTCTCTGTATTTCCTGAGAGACAATGTGGTTTCTTCCTGCCCCCAGTTGACATATCCATAAGCCAGGCCTCAACTACATAGTGGGAGGAGGCATGTGGTTGGGACACAGGCCTGTTGAAAAAAAGCTTTCCAGCCAAGGGAGCATTTTCAGTCTCCCCTTCATTTAGGTGGCCAGAGACCCACATCCTCTGGCTGGAGACTCCCTCTGCTCAGGAGGTGAAGTCTCAAATCTCCAATTGAGTTGGGCAGAGGCCCGTGCTGCAGGATGGGCAAAGCCCAGAGCAAGAGTCAGAGCTCCATCCTCCCATCCACTACAGGCAGCCACATGTCTTGTCTCACAGAGGTTTGTAATGGAAAAAGGATAAAAGTATAATAGAAGACATTTAGGCCAGTGGTCTTCGGTTCCTGGAGCCTCCAAGTGGCCATGAGGCCCCTCCCCCTCAGCTAGTCAGAACCAGCACCCAAGCTCTAGAGGAGTTCTGCCTTGGGGTCAGGGAAGCTCAAGGCGGCATCTCCCTGCAAAAGTTGTCATCTTTACAAAAAAGCCCGGCCTGGCATTATACCAGTTTGGCCTCAGGTGATAGCACATTTTAGTAGTGCTCCAATCCCAGCAAGGCGGAACAGACAAGGCAGACTGCCGGGCCAGTGTCATTCATTTTCCTCATTTTAACCAGAGATAGTGATCTTAGCCTCCAGCCAGAAAAGAAGGCAAGCCAGTTTTCCTAAAAGTGGAAGGAAGCAATAGAAATACACCAATTCATGCTCACAGCCAGAAAACATGCTTCTCATACTTTTCCATAATATAATAATCATAATTTTCCTTCTCAAGATTGTCCCTTCATCATAGTAAGGGTCCAGGAAAGTCCTTGCACCCCCAAACCTTAGGTTCATTTCTAATCTTAGTAAAATAATTGAATAAGGAAGAAAATTGAGAAAGATAATTATTATATCTATTGAGGGAAGTAGAGCCAGGAAAGGCACTCACATGGCTAGAGATCCCATGTAGAGGGTCTGAGGAAAAAGCATGGAAAGACAAGAGAAAAGAAAGTTTAAGGAGGTCCTGCCATGTGGGGAGCTGGAAAGGATAAAGGAACCCATGTGGAGAGTAAGGGATAGGGGGCCCTCCTGGATGGACCTGGACCAAACCAGCCCAGGCCCAACCTAGGAAAAATGTACCCTCAGCTGGAAGTTCCCAAGTGATCAGAGCTTTTTGTTTGTTTTTCTGAAGTAGGGTCTCGCTCTCTAGCTCAGGCTGACCAGTAATTCACTATGTACTCTCAGCATCGCCAGGCCTGATGGTGCACACCTTTAATCCCAGCATTTGGGAGGCGGGGGTAGGAGGATCACTGTGAGCTCGAGGCTATCGTGGGACTACATAGCGAATTCCAGGTCAGCCTGGGCTAGAGACTGAGACCCTACCTCAAAACAAAAAACAAACAAAGCTGGGTGTGGTAGCACATGCCTTTAATCCCAGCACTCAGGGAGGCAGAGGTAGGAGGATCGCCATGAGTTCAAGGCCACCCTGAGACTACAAAGTGAATTCTAGGTCAGCCTGGAGACCCTACCTTGACAAACCAAAACAAACAAACAAACAAACTCTAGCAGAAAATGGCAATATTAAAAGAAAACTTGTACTGGGTTATAGAGCCAATAGGCCAGAAGTTACTCTCAGAGATAAGTTCCTGGTCACCCTTGAGTTACCCAGAGGGAGAGAACAGAGAGATAAACTCCCACAGCCTTCACACAGGGAGACCAAAGAACAAATAGATGAGTTTCTTGCCCACAAGGAACAACCAGGGAATGAAGATAAGTTCCCTGCTTGTGCTGTGAATTACTGATAGTTTTGGGCTGACTGGAACATAAATTACAAGAAATTTAAACTATGTAGCTGCCCACCCATGCCTTCTGTAACCTTGCTTGCTTGTAAGAAAAAAGATATAATAAAGCCCCACTTGCCTAAGCTCTGGGCTGATGCTATTCCAGAGTGATCAGGATGTCAGTCCACTAGTGAGAATAAATCTTCCTCTCTGTCGGAATGGCTCTGAGTTCAGAAAATTCCCGCAACAAAACAAAACAACAACAACAAAACAATTGTAAAATAGGAATTGTGTCATCGTAACTCAGTTTCTGTTACCCTGGACATGGCAACTCCCCATTCTGACTCCAGAGACACTCTTGAAACATCACAGCCCCCAGTTGAGGGCTTTAGACCCACTGCCTACATCAGTCCATAAGGTTTCAGGGAAAAGTTTATTGGCAAAACCCATGAGGACTCAGTAGTACCCATAGGCTGTCTAGGTATTGCAGCTACCTATGGCCTTTATTTTATTTATGGCCTTTACTGCTTTCACTGGGGACAGAGCCAGCCCTCTCAGATCATGATGCCTACCCCTGGATCACCACCCAGGGCTGGGAGGTACCTGAGAGGTACCTGGAGGCAGAGGTAGGAGGATCACTGTGAGTTTGAGGCCATCCTGAGAATACATAGTGAATTCAAGGTCAGCCTGAGCTAGAGTGAATCCCTACCTCGAAAAACAAACAAAAAAATTAATTGTAGCCGGGCGTGGTGGCGCACGCCTTTAATCCCAGCACTCGGGAGGCAGAGGTAGAAGGATCGCCGAGAGTTCAAGACCACCCTGAGACGACATAGTTAATTCCAGGTCAGCCTGGACCAGAGTGAGACCCTACCTCGCAAAAAAAAAAAAAAATTAATTGTAAAATATGTGTGTAGCTTTTGTTAAATGTAGAATTTAGAGCTTGGCATGGTGGTGCACACCTTTAATCCCAGCACTTGGGAGGCAGAGATAGGAGGATTACCGTGAGTTCAAGGCCACCCTGAGACTACACAGTGACTTCCAGGTCAGCTTGGGCTAGAGTGAAACTCTACCTTGTAAAACTAAAAACAAACAAACAAACAAAAAAGTAGAACTTTACCTAATTATGTGTGCGCATTAATTTTGTGGTACTCCAGCTAGGCTGTTGCTATACAATTGATCTATATCCCCAAGTCAAGTTTAGAGCTTATTGAAAGTTTGTATGAAAAGAAATATAATGAGCTAGAGAAATTGTTCAGAAGATAAGGTGCTCACTGCATGAGTATGAGGTTGTGAATCCTCAATACCCACTTAAATGGTGGGAAGGTGTAGCAACCTACCTGTATTTCCAGGCCTCAGAAGGCAGAAACAGTATGCCTAAGGCAAGCTGGCTAGCTAGACTAGCCAAATGGGCAAGCTCTGGATTTAAGTGAGAGACCTTACCTCAGTAAAATAAAGTGAAGAGCAATCAAGGAAGACACCCAATGTCAACCTCTGGCCTCCACATTCATAAACTTATACCCACATGCATATGAACACACACATTAAAAAAAAGATATAGTTTGTTCGTGAACAATAAATCTTTTTAAAGATTTTATTTTTATTTATTTATTAGAGACACAGAAAGAGACTAAGAATGGGCATGCCAGGGCCTCTAGCCACTGCAAACAAACTCCAGACACATGCGCCACCATGTGCAATAAATCTTGCAGTGGCTGGAGGACCTGGACCTTGAGACATCTGAACTGGGGTCCAATCCTTAGGCTTCGAGCCTCCAACCAGCATGTGCCTTAACAGACAAAGCCAACTCTGAGCCATCCCCAGACTTTGTACTTTTAAATTTTTTTTATTTGAACAATAAATCTTGTAAATAAAATTTTTTACAAGATTTATTGTTCAAATAAATTAAACATTGTACAAAGTCTGGGGCTAGAGAGATGGCTCACCAGTTAAGCGCTTGTCTGTGAAGCCTAAGGATCCTGGTTGGAGGCTCGATTCCTCAGGACCCACGTAAGCCAGATGTACAAGGTCTGGAGTTCGTTTGCAGTGGCTGGAGGCCCTGGCATGCCCATTCTCTCTCTCTCTCTCTCTCTGCCTCTTTCTCTGTCTGCCTGTTGCTCTCAAATAAATAAATAAAAATAAACAAAAAAATTGAAAAGGGGGCTGGAAAAATGGCTTAGCCATTAAGATGCTTGCTTGCAAAGCCAAACAACCCAGGTTTAATTCCCCAGTACCCATGTAGAGATAGATGTACAAGGAGGCACATGTGTCTGGAGTTAGTTTGCAGTGGCTAGAGTCCCTTGTGTGCCCATTCGCTCTATTTCTATTTGCCCTCCCCCTCTCTCTCAAACAATAAAATATTTTTTAAAAAGAAAAAGTCTCAGGGTGGTTGAACTCAAAGGGATACCTCTGCCTCCCAAGTGGAGATGGCTCAATAAAATATTTTTTAAAAAGAAAAAAGTTGAAAAGGAATACTGGGGAGATGGCTCAGAGGTTAAAGGCCACATGCACAAAGTGATGCTTTTATCTGGAGTTCATTTGTACTGTCAGGAGGCCCTGGTGCACCCATATTTTCATTTCTCTCAGTCTTTCTATATCTCTCTCCCTCTTTCCACTCTCCATCTTTTTCTTCCCATCTCTCAAATAAATAAATATTTTTAAAAGATCACTATATCCTGCATTTAATGTAAATTCTGAGGTTCTGAACTCTTTTGGTCTAGCTGGCCAAACTTAAGGCTTGCAGTGTCCACTGTTATTTATCTCCACTAATGACTTCTCTCTCTCTCCCATGGAGTTGCATGCAGTATAGCTTTTTCTAGCTTTCTGTCAGCTGGTCAACTGGGAGGAGGTTTTCAGCTCAGCTCCAGCAAGATTTCTCAGTTACCTTGCAGCCTATATTACAGAAATTCACCTAAACTTTATCTCTTTTCACTATTACTAGTAAATAACTCTTTTGGTTTTTTTAAATTTTATTTATTTGAGAGAGAGAGCAAAAGCAAGTATGGGCATGCCAGGGCCTCTTGCCATTGAAAATGAACTGTAGATACATGTGCCACTTTGTGCATCTGACTTTATGTAATGTGAAATTGAATCACGGGCCAGCAAACTTTGTAAGTAACTGCCTTTAACAGTTGAGCCATTTTCCCAGCTCATAATCTTTTAAGCTGAAACCTTGCAAGTTATACATATGTCTTTAAAATCTGCTTTGTGGATTTTCGTGATCTTAAAAAGTTGCCAAAGCTTTTATTACACGTTACCCCTCCAAGGCTCAGGGCCCATTGTGGAAGAGGGGGCGGAAAGAATGTAAGAGCCAAAGGAAGGGTACCTCCAAGGCTCAGGGCCCATTGTGGAAGAGGGGGCGGAAAGAATGTAAGAGCCAAAGGAAGGGTACATCTCCATACAATGCAACTGTCCAGACAGGAATTGGCTTTGATATCCATGACCTTGCAGTACCTAGCAATACCTTTATTCAGAACAGATTAGCTGGGATTTTTCCTTTGTGTTTGTTTGTCTGTGGCGGTGTTGAGGATGAAACCCAGGACCTTGTGCATGCTAAACAAGCTCCTTACTACAGAGCCATAGTCCCAGTCTTCCTAATTTCTTTAAGAGCTTACTGGTGGCTTCATTTTCCAAAAGTGTACACGAAAACCAACAAAAATAGAAACAAAAAATAAATAAAAGGCAGAAACTATCAGGGAAAATCAGACCAAATTCTTACATTTGGGTTTCTTTTAAATGCAACTGTGTAAGTAAAGAATTGGAGTTTAATGGATTGTAATAAATAATAATTGGCTATAACACTGCTTGAGGTCATCAGAACCTGGGTAAGAAACCATTTTGTTTAATTTTTATTCTTTATGGAGTTATTTGAGAGAGGGAAAAGGGGAGAGAGAGAAACAGAGAGAGATAATGGGTGTGCCAGGGCTTCTAGCCACTGCAAACAAACTCCAAATGCATGTGCCACCTTGTGAATCTGGCTTACATGGGTACTGGAGAATCAAAACAAGGTCCTTGGGCTTTGCAGGTAAGCACCTTAACCACTAAGCCATCTCTCCAGCCCAGAAACCATTTTTTATTTCACACTCCTAATATGCCACATATTATAGTAGATATATTATACTTCTGATGTCATTTTACCAAACTAGAATTTAAAAAATTTTTAAGCCATCTATATATACATGAAATTGCTCTTACAGAAAATTAAACTATGAATCATACTAAAGCTCCATCATTGAAAGAAGTTGAAATGAACTTTTATGGTTTTTACCTCATTCCCTCCCATGCCACACTGACAAAGATAAAAAAAAAATCAATGCCGGGCATGGTGGTGCATGCCTTTACTCCCGGCACTTGGGAGGCAGAGGTAGGAGGATCACCAAGAGTTCGAGGCCACCCTGAGACTACATAGTTAATTCCAGGTCACCCTCTGAACCAGAGTGAGACCCTACCTCCCAAACCCAAAAAAAAAAAAATCACAAAATTTTCTTTTTAAGTAAAATCCAATTAAGTGTGGAACAAGTAACTTCAATCAAGCATTCACTTCTATTATAGCAAGTACAACATAAGTTACAGAGCTCATTGTCAAGTATTTTGTAAGAAAGACATTTATATGAACCTGATTATATGTGTATATACATCTTATATGGACCAATAAGGTTACCTAACTCCTGTTTTATAAAATTATAACTAAATTATATGTTGATTTAAGTGAACTAAATAAATTCAGGGTATAGCCTCCTTTAATTAGTCAGTGCTCAGATTCTAAATATTGCTTTGAATTCATTGTGTAATAAAGGGCTAATGCTTAGATGCAACAAGCTGTTGGTGGTGGTTTGAATTTTAAATGTCTCCCATAGCCTCAAGTGTTTGTGATTAAGCGTCCTACTTATTCTTTAGCTAGTAGAGCCATGGTGGAGAAAATGTGTCACTTGGGGTGGCCCTTGGAAATTGATAGTCCATCTCAGCTTGCCAGTCCTAGGAGCTATTGTGGAGATGTGACACATGCATCCACCCCTTCTGTCTGATCTTACCACACTTTCTCCACCATAATGAAACGTCCCCCTTCAAGCCAAAATAAACCCTTTCCTTCCATTATCTGTTTGTGATCCAGTGTTTTGTGCCATCAATGAAACGGTAACTGTGAGCAGGGCATGGTGGTGCATGCCTTTAATCCCAGCACTTTAATCCCAGGCAGAGGTAGGAGGATGGCTGTGAGTTCAAGGCCATCCTGAGACTACATAGTGAATTCCATGTCAGCCTGAGCTAGAGTGAAACACCACTTCAAAAAAAAATGGTAACTGCTACATTTCTATATGAGATATTTTTCAAGACCTTACATTTTCAGAAAGTTAGTTTAAATTGTATTATTTTGGTATTATTCAGTCCTCTAATTTTTGATAACACGCAACACAAATGAATATATAAATGCCTTATGGCCACACCTGTAATCCTAGCACTTGGATTGTAGAGGTCAGAGAATCAGGGGGAGTTCAAGGTCATCCTCAGCTACAAAGTGAATTGGAAGCCAACCCTGACCCTACCTTAAAAAAATAAAAGATGAGACCCTTTAATTCCAGCCTTAAAAATAGTTAAAGGTCAGCCTGGACCAGAGTGAGACCCTACCTTGCAAAACCAAAAAAAATAATAATAATAATAAATAAATAAATAAAAAAGATCAGAGCTGGAGGGATTGCTTAGTGGTTAAGGTGTTTGCCTGCAAAGCCAAAGGATGCAGGTTCAATTCCCCAGGACCCATGTTAGCCAGATGCACAAGGAGCGTGTCTAGAGTTCGTTTGCAGTGGCTGGAGGCCCTGGCATGCCCATTCTCTCTCCCCCTCTCTCTCTTCCTCTCTCTCCCTCTTTCTCTGTCAAATAAGTAAATAAGTAAAAATAAAAAGTCAATGCTTTAAAATATACTATAATTTATAGATATCAGAGGCATGGCTTTATCACATGATAAAAACAAATCCATTTAGAAACTCATTAAGCACTTATTGTATGTAAGTTTCTCTGTTATGCACATACACATTGAACAGCTTAAGATTGAGAGGGAACATATTCATATGCAAAGATGTACAAATTATGATGACATGTGAGAAATACAGCCACACAAATGAGAATGACTTGCAGTGTGGGGTGTCACCTACTTTAGATTTAATGGTCAGGGAAAGCGTTGCAGAAATGACATTTAATCTGAGGCATCAATGGTGAGGAGAAAGCCAGAAGGTCTAGCCTTCCAAGCAAAGGGCAGGTCATCAAGGATAGAGCTTTGATTGGAAAGAGAGATGAAAAAGGGCAATGTATCCAGCACATGATAAGCAAAGAGGCTGGTGACATGCAAATAAATCAGAGTTCAACAAGCCCTATAGGTCATGACAGGGAGGATTTTTGTATTTCTCAAGAACTGAGTTAGTGACAAGTGTGACAACATATTTGCAAGAACTTTCTCTTCTAAATTTTTTGGATTTATTGTTGTGCATGGTGGCGCATACCTGTAATCCCAGCACTTGGGAGGTGGAGGAAGGAGAATTGCCATAACTTTGAGGGCATTCTGGGCTACATGTTGAGTCCCAGGCCAGGCAAGGCCACAGAGTGAGACACTGTCTCAAAAACAAAAAAACAAGGGCTTGAGAGATGGCTTAGCGGTTAAGGTGCATGCCTGCGAAGCCTCAGGACCCCTTTTCCATTCTCTAGTTCCCATGTAAGCCAGATGCACATGGTGGCGCATGTGTCTGGAGTTTGCTTGTAGTGACTAGAGGTCCTGGCACGCCCATTCTCACTCTTTCTCTCTTGTTCACGCTAATAAATAAAAAAATAAAATCTTAAAAACAAAAAACAACAACAGAAAGATTTTTAGGTTAGCGTATACATATAGCACATCTCAGAATTAAGGTCAACCTTAAAATGTATTTGTTGGGATAATTCATTTTAAATCAATTTTTATTTTACTAAATTATTACCATGTGGATAGATTTAAAATAATAGTACAATGAAAAGCAAGACTACAGTCCTTTTCTTGCTTTAATTTCACTCCTGAAGTAACTTCAAACAATGATAGTTGTTTATATTTCTACATAGATGTTTATATTTCTGTAGTTTGGGTTTTCAACCTTTTAAGTAATACCTGCTAGTTTCCTGTTACAAAAGATAACATGTTTTTTTTTCTCTTCAGTATTCATAAACACATCATTTCCTCCTAGAATTTCATTTAATTTTTTGTGGGGGGATGTTTTTGAGGTAGGGTCTCATTCTAGTTCAGCCTGACCTGGAATTCACTAGGTAGTCTCCGGGTGGCTTCAAACTCACAGCAATCCTCCTGCCTCTGCCTCCTGAGTTCTGGGATTAAAGGTGTGCGCCACCACACCCGGCCCTTATTTAATATTTTTTGAGGTAGGGCCTCACTTTAGCCCAGGCTGACCTGGAACTTACTCTGTAGCCTAGGGTGGCCTGGAATTCATGGATATCCTCCTACCTCAGCCTCTCAAGTGCTGGAATTAAAGATGTGTGCCACTACATCTGGCTTAGAATTTTATTTATTTTTAGTTAATTAATTTATATATTTATTTGACAAAGAGAGACACAGAGAAAGAGGCTGACAGAGAGAGTATGGGTGTGCCACTGCAAACGTACTCCAGATGCATGTGCCCCTTTGTGCATCTGGCTTTACGTGGGTACTCGAGAATTGAACCAGGGCCATTAGACTTTGCAAGCAAGCACCTTTAACCACTAACCCATCTCTCCAGCACCAGAATTTTATTTTTTGAGGTGATAGTGTCTCACTATGTATGCCACCTCCCAAAATATTTGGATTACAGGTGTTTTGTTTTATTTTTTGTGCCTGTGTGTTTTTTTGTTTGTCTTGGCCTCCTGAGGAGTAGCTGGAATTACAGGTGTGTGCTATTATGCCCATCTTAGATCAGAGTTTTTCTTTTCTTTTCTTTTCTTTTTTTTTTTTTTTTTTGGTTTTGCGAGGTAGGGTCTCACTCTGGTTCAGGCTGACCTGGAATTCAAGATGTAGTCTCAGGGTGGCCTCGAACTCTCGGCGATCCTCTTACCTCTGCCTCCCGAGTGCTGGTATTAAAGGCGTGCGCCACCACGCCCGGCTTTTTTTTTTTTTTTTGGTTTTTCATAAGGTCAGGTCTCACTCTGGTCCAGGCTGACCTGAATTCAAACATTGTCTCAGGGTGGCCTCGTATTATGCGATCCTCCTCCCTCTGCCTATAAGATTTTGAAATTATATTTTATTTATTTGAAAGACAGAAAAAGGCAGACAGAGAAAAAATCAGGTGAAAATGATTATATTACCATGACTTCATAAACATTGCTCAAAATTTAGCCATGTATTATGCTATTACATTTCCTTTCCTATAAGATTTTGAAATATATATTTTATTTATTTGAAAGACAGAAAAAGGCAGACAGAGAAAGAATGAGAGTGAAAATGGGTATGCCAGAGCCTCTACCACTGAAAATGAACTCTAGGCACATGAGCCACTTTGTGCATCTGGCTTTCCACAGATACTAGGGAACTGAACCCAGGCCATCAGACTTTGTAAGCAAGTATCTTTAACTATTGAGACATCTCTCTAGCCCCCCCCATAAGATTTTTTTGGCACATTTTACTTTATTTTGTTTTTTTTTTTTTTTTTTTTGAGGTAGGATCTCACTCTAGCTCAGGCTGACCTGGAATTCTATGTAGTCTCAGGGTGGCCTTGAATTCATGGCAATCCTCCTACCTCTGCCTCCTGAGTGCTGGGATTAAAGCGTGCACCACCACACTCAGCTTTTGTTGTTGTTTGTTTCTTTGTTGGTTTGTTTGTTTTTGAGGTAGGGTCTCACTCTAGCTAGGCTGACCTGGAATTCACAATGTAGTCTTAGGGTGGCCTCAAACTCACAGTGATCTTCCTACCTCTGCCTCCTGAGTGCTGGAATTAAAGGCATGTGCCACCATGACAGCTTCCTTGGTAATTTTTTTTTTTTTTTTTTTGGATTTTTGAGGTAGGGTCTCACTCTAGCCCAGGCTGACCTGGAATTCACTCTGTATTCTCAGCGTGGCCTCGAACTCATGGCGATCCTCCTACCAAGTGCTGGGATTAAAGGTGTGCGCCACCACGCCCAGCTCCTTGGTATTTTTGTTATGAATCTATCATTGTACATACTTAAAAAGTCTTGCAAGGGCCTTTGTCTCCTGCCTTTTCATGGGCAGAAGTTCACTGTTCTCTCTCCTTCCTTTTCTTAAATTCAGTGCTTCTCAAACCCCGTTTTGCCTCCTTGGTCAAGATCTATGTCTCCATTCCTTCCCTTAAGCTCCCCTTCTCTTAAAGCTCCCCCTCCTAAAACTCTAAGCAATAATAAAATCTTCTGACCCTTAAAATATATCTCACCAGCCAGGTATGGTGATGCATGCCTTTAATCCTAGCACTTGGGAGGCAGAGGTAGAATTGTTGTGAGTTTGAGACTAGCCTGGAACTACAGCGTGAGCTCCAGGTTAGTCTGGGCTAGAGTAAGATCCTACCTCAGAAAACCAATAAATAAATAAATAAATAAATAAATAAATAAATAAATAAATAAATGTCTCACCAAATGATGTGTACATCTCCTGTATGTTCCAGCCCTTCAAATTATCTGTAACTTCATATTTTATTATTATTGAAAATATCTCTGCTGGGAATGTAGCTCAGTTGGTAGAGTGCATACCTAGTGAGGTGGTTTGATTCAGGTGTCCCCCATAAACTTATTGTTTTCTTAATATTAGGTCCCCAGCTGGTGGCAATTTGGGAATTGGAACCTCTTGGAGGCAGTGTTTTGTTGGGGGCAGGCTTATTAGTGTTATAGCCAGCTTCCGCTTGCCAGTGTTTGGCACACTCTCCTGCTGCTGTTGTCCACCAGATATTGGCCAGGAGGTGATGTCCATTCTCTGCTCAACCCATCATTTTCCCCTGCTACTATGGAGCTTCCTTTTGAGTCTGTAAGCCAAAATAAACCCTTTCCTCCCACAAGTTGCTTTTGGTCTGGTGTTTTCTGCCAGCAATGAGAAGCTAACTACAATACCTAACATGAAGGAAGGCTTGGGTTTCATACTCAGCACCACAGAAACAGCATGGTTACACAGACCTGTAATCCTTATACTCCAGAAGTCTAGGCCAGAAAATCAGAATTGACAAGGTCATCCATGCCAACATAGCAAGTTCAAGGCTAGCCTGGATGCATGAGACCCTGTCGCAAACAAAATGTCTATACCTTGGTGTGGTGGCACATGTATATAATCCTAGCACTTGGAAGTCAAATACAGAAGGTTCAAAGCTGGGCATGTTGGCGCATGCCTTTAATCCCAACACTCAGGAGGCAGAGGTAGGAGGATCGCTGTGAGTTCAAGGCCACCCTGAGACTGCATAGTGTATTCCTGGTCAGCCTGAGCTAGAGTGAGACCCTACCTCGAAAAAAAGAAAAAAAATACAGAAGGTTCTAGGACAACCTGGGTGACAAACTAAGACCCTGCTTCCAAAAAAAAAAGCATGTGCTGAATTTTTGTCCTCATGCACACATCTTAATTGGTTTAGTCCTGGTACAGAATTCTATGTTAGTATATTAGTTTATTATTGTTGTAACAAATTCACACCTGTTTAGGGTTCAGAGTAGGAAAAATGATCTGAGAATGTAGCTCAGTAGTAGAATATTTGCTTAGTAGGCATAAGGCCTTGGGTCCAGTGCCTTGGACTGTGAACTAAAGTTCTGAGAACATAGCTACATCTAATTCAAAAATCCTGCAAGATTATGAACTGACTAAAATTTCAGTGTACAGAGATTGGAGTGTTGCAGGTCCACAGCCAAATTATCTTGGGCTGTCAGCTTCTTTATAGTCAATTA
Source organism: Orientallactaga sibirica (assembly GCA_036365145.1). Taxonomy (NCBI): domain Eukaryota; kingdom Metazoa; phylum Chordata; class Mammalia; order Rodentia; family Dipodidae; genus Orientallactaga; species Orientallactaga sibirica. Next base: position 8,855,018 of record JAEOAD010000057.1, read on the forward strand.
ACATCCATTTCTGTGTCTGACCTACTATCCTGTGGCCAGAAAAATCCTTTTGGTATGTACTAACAGACCACTAGCTTCCACAGATCTAAAGGCTATGCTTCTACCAATGTATGTAAATAAAAAGTACCTTGGTTTACGACCTACTTTTGTTCTAGAACTATAAAAACTTCATGAAATGGTTTAACATCATGGAACATGGAATTTGGGGTAACCTGAATCTGTGTGCTGGGGCCAGGGTCACTCATATTTGGTTCCAGAATAAACCATTTCTTATTCCTTTTTGAGATGAGAGCTGTGTGTTTTGTGTCAACTGCAAAACAAAACAAAATAATCAAACATATACAAATTTATTCTAATACAAAATCTACTGTGAAGTATGTTACAGCCTTTTTTTCCCAATGCTGGTGGTTGAACCCTGGGCCTTGTGCATGCTAGGCAAGTACTCCACCACTGAGCTATACCCTAGGCATTCAAATCAGTTTCAGTGGTGTACAATGAAAGTGTTGACATGGCTTGGTTCATTTAGGAAACTCCAATAGAGAATTGTGATTTTGTTGTTGTTGTTTGTTTTTTCAAGGTAGGGTCTCACTCTGGTCCAGGCTGACCTGGAATTAGCTATGTGGTCTCAGGGTGGCCTCGAACTCATGGCAATCCTCCTACCTCTGCCTCCCGAGTGCTGAGATTAAAGGTGTGCGCCACCACGCCCGGCTTGAGAATTGTGATTTTTGTCTACGGCCATACCACCCTGAACGTGTTCAATCTCGTATGATCTCAGAAGCTAAGCAGGGTCAGGCCTGGTTGGTGCTTGGATGGGAGAATTGTGATTCTTGCATTCCTACACTGCTTGGCACTTGGCCCCTTCCTAAAGCTTCAAACATTCCAATCTCTGGTGCATCTTGGCATCTCTTTTACATTTTACTTTGATTTTTTTCCTGCCTTTAAAAAATTTTTTTGGTTGTCATGTGACTTTCTGTTCCTTTCCTTATTATTTTGGTTTCTTTATATCAAATTATTTTTTTTAATTCCTAAGAGCCATAAATATTTAATAGTGGGGCACTAAAATGATGACTGGAATATGAGTTGCTGAGCTACACTGAAGAGTAACTGAGCAGAAATTCAGGCATTTCATTGGAGAACCACAAACACCAATATCTTTGTTTTTACCTTACAGCTCCTTGTTTTATGCAGAATGTGATCTGATCTCCTGTTCAGCTGCCAATGACTTAGAAACCAAGTAGAGGCAAGATTCTTGGAGTAGGGGGAATGGTACTATTTAGTATGGAAAGATTCAATCCCTGTTTTCCTGGTAGTTCATCACCTCAGCTCTTAGATATGCCTGTTTTAAAACTAGAACTTCTTCACTGAAGAGATGACACTCTTACTCCAGAAAATAGAACTTGAACCTTTTTGTTGGGATGAACAATGAGCTCTTAATGTTTAATTGTTTTCTTACCTGGATTTTCAACAGATCCTGTTTATGGCCCTTCCTCACACATACCTGAGAAGTAACCTCTAACAGCTGACCTATTACCACCAGCTTTAAATTGTACCTTTCTGTGGGCTTTTGGTTGACTTAGAGCTTACATGTCATTTTCCAGCCTCCAGCTTTCTGTTAATGGCTCTTGTTTGCTACTGTCTTCTTTTGTTCTTTTTGTCCTTCTGTGTTCATGCCAAATTGATGATTCATTTTGTTGTCTATACTAGTACTAAAGTAATAAAAATAAAATTAATAGCAAGAAAGAAAGAAGAAAGAAAGACAGAGAGAAAATAAAAGAAAAGAGCTGGGCAGGTCAGTGGTCCCAGTTCCCCTGCTGCTGGCTTGGGGCTGCCTGGAACCTGCAAGCTTGCTGCAGAAGCAGGCCCCTTGCTGGTCCTTCCTGATTGAATGGCCCATTTGTCCCCAAATCTTGCATTTCCTGCTCTAGACGGTGTGCCCACAGAGTGAGTAGGACAGTTTCCAGTTTGTTCTTCACCTCCCAGTTCCCCATGTAGCTTTGATGTACTTGCAATCTCCAAAATCTGCCCACCTGCAATTATAACCCTATCGTACACCAATCTGGTTCACATTTAAAACAGAACACCCACTGAATATCATACAAGGACAAATAATTGCTTCCCCCTCAATAAATACCTTGGAATAACACTAACCAAGGAAAGACCTATATAATTAAAACATAAAAAACTCAAGAAAGAAATTGAGGAGAATGGAAATTGGGAAGATGGAAAGACCTCCCAATTTCCTGGATAAGTAGAATTAATACTGTGAAAATGGCAAATCTACCAAAAGCAAGATACAGATTTAAGGCAATACCAATAAAAATTCCAGCACCATTCTTCACAGAGATAGAAAAAGTGATCTCAAAATTTATATGGAATGGCAGCTGACCTCAGATATCCAAACTTATCCTCAGCAAAAGAAACACCTCTGGAGGTATCACTATACCCAATCTAAAGTTATATTACAAACCCATAGCAACAAAAACAACATGGTACTGGCATAAAAACAGAAATATAGATGAATGGAACAGAATCACAGACCCCCACCTTAGGTCAAGTAACTACAGCTACTTGATCTTTGACAAAGGTGCCAATAATACAGACTGGAGAAAAGACAGCATCTTCAACACAAGGTGCTGGATAAATTGGTTGCCCATATGTAAAAAAGTTAAACTAGACCCACTCATCTCACCATACACAACAATCAAGTCCAAATGGATTAAAGACCTCAATATTCAACATGAAAATCTACAACTATTGGGGAAAAATAGGAGGAACATTCTTTTTTTAATTATTATTTTTTAATTAACACCTTCTATACTTACATACAAAAAAAGAATGAGGAAAGACTTCCTGAACAAAACCTCAGTAGCCCAGGAAATTAAACTCAACCAATGGGATCTCATGAAGCTAAAAAGATTTTGCACAAACATAAGCAGAGCCAATAGATTACCCACTGAATGGGGAAAAAAAATTCACCAGCTATACCACTGACTGAAGGCTAATACCTAGAATCTACAAAGAATTAAAAAAACTAAACAATAAAAAATTAAACAACCCACTCCAAAAATGGGGCAGGGCACTGAATAGGGAGTTCTCAGAGGAAGAAAGCAAATGGCTAACACACACTTAAGAAAATTTTCAACATCCCTAACCATTAGGGAAATGCAAATTAAAATAACTATGAGATTCCACTTTACTCCATTAAGGATGGAAATCATTTAAAAAAATCAAACAATAAATGTTGGTAAGGATGTGAAGAAAGAGGAACCCTCATCCACTGTTGGTGGGAATGTAAACTTGTACAACCACTATGGAAGTCAATATGGAGATTCCTGAAAAGGATGGCTATAGAGCTACCAACAGATCCACTTATTCCCTTACTAGGCATTTATCCTAAATACTCCATGCTTCGTTACAGAGATATATGCTCAACCATATTTATAGCTGCTCAATTCATTATAGTTAAAAACTGGAATCAACCCAGGGGCCCATCATTGGATGAATGGATAACAAAGTTGTGGTACACAATGGAATTCTATTCAGCAGTAAGAAAAGAAAAGATACAACATAATTTGTAGAAAAAATGGACAGACATGAAACAGATCACACTCAGCAAACACACACAATCACAGAAAGACAAAAGCCACATGGTCTCACTTATCTGTGGTTCCTAATCTGGACCAGCTGGAGTTGCTGACATACCTGTTAGGCAACTCAAGCAAGACCCAGACAAAAGATGTGGAAGGGCTTGGGGAGAGGGAAGGCAAGGGAAGAATGGGGAGAAACAAACACAAAACTAAATCCAAAATGAACTGGTACCATAGAAACCTTTATCTTTGGAGATAGACTAAAACCCTCAGAAGGAATAAGGAGGGAGCACCTGAAAAGAAGGGCCCTGGAGAGGGTGGAATGAAGCCTAAGCTTAAAAAATTTGTTGGCTACCCCCACAATGCACGACCCACATTTCCCAATGAGGAGGATCCCTTCGGAGGGGGTAGGACAGGCAGGAGGCTATCGAAGGCACCACCATGAATGTAAAATTAAAATAAATAAAAAATAAATTGTCTCTGGCCTGTAACTCCCAGTACCAGAAATCAGTTGCTACCCACAATGAGCTGTTAGTCAGACAGACCTATGATGTCCCCAAAACAAGACAGGTTTCTGTCAAAGCACTTGATTACCCACCTGAGGCAAAAGCTAAGACCTTATTGCTGAAGATACCATATGCTGCCAACACAGAACATGGAGAGACCTGGCTGGAATCTGGAAGACAGCCAGTCCCCAGATAGTTAGTCCATCTAGTGCTGGAAAGTGCTACATGAGCTACTTGGGAAAGTGGCCAACAACAGTCTGAGCAACCAAAGGTCTAAGCTATTCAGAAGCAAACACCCTGACAGGACGTACATGTCAGTGCAATAGTGGCACACAGCCTTGGTGGGTAATCAATAGCTTTCTGATTGGCTAAGAGATCTGCTCAGTATAAAGAACCCATATCTGGAATTGAGAACCAGTTCAGAACTCTATGGAGACAAAGATTGTGATCTCCAGTGTCAAGCTCTCACTAGTCTTTGGCTAAAAGAGGTCTTACATACATCAAATTCTCCCCAAATTAATAATATTTATCCTATTTAAACTATGTTGACTTCACTCTCCATTGGAGTATCTGTTCTTCCTTTTCAGAATATAGTGAGGCCCAAGGAGATAAACTACCTCTCACACTTCAGCCAAGCCACAGCTAAATCCACAGAGGAATTGGGGGAGATGAGCAAGAGTGCTGTTTCCATCGTGATCCTGTTCAACAGCAAGGTGAGGGATACAGACCCTAAGGATACTCAACACCTACCCAAGCAAAGGTCTAGAGGCTCCTAAGAGCTCATCACTGAACTAGACTTAAAACTCACCCACCACAGCTTGGGAAATTTTGTGGGAGAGGGGGGAAAAGATTGTAAGAGCACAGGTTGAGACATCATGCCCAGAGGCATTCCTACTCCCCCAAAAAAAACTGCTGCTCCCACAATGCATAAACCACAACCCCATGAGGAATACCTTCAACCCCACTGAAGAATGACCCCAGGGGAATGGGAGCAAGGGTGCAGGAAGAGAGGGTACCAACACATGCTGTATCCTTATGAAATATGTTTTTAATAATAATAAATAAATTAATTAATTAAGCCAGAATAAAATAGAAATGAGCTGGGGCAATCATGGTGGTACATGCCTTTAATCCTAGCAATGGAGGAGCATTGCCATGAGTTAGAGGCAAGCCTGAGACTACACAGTGAATTCCAGGTCAGCCTGGGCTAGAGTGTGAGACCCTACCTCAAAAAATCAAAAATATTAAAAAAAAACAGAAAAGAAAAAATTAAAGAACTCACCTCTAAAGTGCCAGTGACTGCAAAGAATAAGTTAGATAACATTTAAAACCATGGCTTCTGAGGAAGTTGAACAATTGAAAAGTTTTGAGGTCTGAATAAAAAAAGACAAGGTGGGAGGATCACCATGAGTTCGAGGCCAGCCTGAAGCTACATAGTGATTTGCAAGTCAGCCTAGGCTCGAGTGAGACCTTACCTCGAGTGAGACCCTACTTCGACAAACCAAAAAATAAAATAATAAAATAAAATAAAATTAGTAAAAAAACTAAACAAAATTAAATATTTCAATTGTTTTATAGTTTGCCATATACAATCTTTCAAACTCACATATTTATTTAATAGCCTGAAATATCACACTCTCTCTGGGTATGGTGGCACACACCTATAATCCCAGCATGTAGGCAGTAAATACAGGAGGATCAGGAGTTCAAGGTCATCCTTAGTCAAATAGTGAGTGCAAGACCAGTTTATGCTATTTAACACACTATCTGAAAAAAAGCCAAAAGAAAAATTGGTTGAGTTGCTGACTTGAGCTTCATAAAAAATATTGTTGCTTCTCTTCTCTTCCACTCTTCTCTTTCCTTTCATGAAGAATTAGCACTTTGTAGACTACATTGGCCCTGAGCTTGCTACAATCACACTACTTCCACATCCCCAGGGACGGCACTTGGGCCCAGTATAGTACAGTTAATGACCGTTGCTGTGAAGCCATTGCAATGGCCACTGTGCCCTGAGTCTTGGAGAGGAAATAGAGATGTATCATTTAGACTGAGCACTCAACAGTCACTTATTCTGAGCATTTTGATGAGTTTTCAGTCTCACCAGTAGTCACCCAACTGAAAAAGAATATTCTCTGACTAAACCTCCCAGCTGTCCTGAAACTTATGAGGATGAGCTCTAACTTTCAGCAATCTTCCTACCTGTGCCTCATGAGTTCTGGGCTGGGAAGATGTGTGGAGCAAAGGCCATTAAGAGACCAGAAAATGGAGTCATTCCCCATTGTGGAACTTTGACGTTTAAACTGCTCTATGGAATTGTAGCCCCAATCCCCCAAAACCAACTCCCCTGCTGCCCAAGTCAGAACCATGATTTGAATTGCCTTGAATGGCATGGCAGAGATTGCATGCACAACAGCTCAGGATGACTCTCTTTCCTAGAACTGTATCTCTATCCTCCTAACCTCAAAGACGTTTATCACACAAATGGAGAAATATCACCCCCTACACACATATCCTCAGCCCATCATGCAGTATTCTACCCAGCTTGCTGCCCTCTTGCAAGTGTACCAAATAAATTCTTTTTCCCCTGCAAATGTGTGTATGTGTGTGTGTGTGTACATAATATATTTTATTGTTATCAACTGAATTTTGGCTTGGAATTAGGACAGAATTTCTTTTTCTTTTTCTGGTTTTTCAAGGTAGGGTCTCACTGTAGCCCAGGCTGGCCTGGAATTCACTATGTAGTCTCAGGCTTGAACTCATGGCAATCTTCCTACCTCTTCGTTCTGAGTGCTGAGATTAAAGGTATGTGCCATCAGGCCCGGGCTAGGGGAGAATTTTTAACACCTTCTGAAATGGTCCTAAACATACTTTTGCCATTTTGTGCTATGCATTAGTATGAAGCAGAGTTCTCAGCATGGACAATTATAAAATCAAATTAGCAGTCAACTCTGAAAAACTTCCAAGAGACTCTGCATCCTACAGTATCAAATGTTCAGCCAAGATTTAAGTTTTTATGTAAAAATAAATAAATGAGCCAGGCGTGGTGGCGCACACCTTTAATCCCAGCACTCGGGAGGCAGAGGTAGGAGGATCACCATGAGTTCAAGGCCACCCTGAGACTACATAGTTAATTCCAGGTCAGCCTGGGCCAGAGTGAGACCCTACCTTGAAAAACCAAAAACAAAACAAACAAACAAACAAACAAACAAATAAATAAATAAATAAATCCATCTCAGTATGCAAATGTGCCTTAGTTTTTAGTATATGGTAAATTATATATATGTCAAAGAATTATTTTAAAATAATTTTTATGATTTATTATCAATAACTGGATTCATGGCTTTTAGATTCCTATATACCTGGAAATGCATAAAAAATTTTCAGGCTGAGGCCCTGGTGCGCCCATTCTTTTTCTCCTCTCTCTTTTCAATAAATAAAAATAAAATAAAAAATATTTAAAAAAATTTAAGTTGAAGGTGAAATGTTAAGTTTGTCCTAAACTTTCTCTGTGCAAGGCATTGTGACTGTCATGGAGATAAGAATGAAAAATGTCTAAAATAATGTCCATTTTATTAATATTTTCATAATTCAATGTTGAAGATAAAACATGAAAAAAACTACTAAATTCTATAAGTTGTCATGGAACTTTGCCTCTGAGCAATATAAATAAAATAACTTATTTAGATAATATGATAAGTATATAAAATACATGTGGTTTTGAGTACCCTTCTATAAATGTCAATCTTTTATGGTAGCAACAAAATATTAAATTTAGGATGGGTACAATAAATCTAGAAAAAGGCATGTCAACTGTGGTGGTTTTAATGTGAAATGTTCCCAATAGGCTCATGTATTTGAGTAGTTGCTCCTCAGTTGGTAGTAGCCCTGTTTGAGAAGGTTGTAGAACCTTAACGAGATGGAGCCTTATGAGGAGGTCGATCACTTAGGGAAGGCCTTGAGGCTTTATAGCTCAGCCGTACTTATTTTTTCTTTGCTTCCTGCATGAAAATATGACTCCAGCTTCCCATTACAGCCTGCAATGCCTTTCCCACTATAATGAAACTTCCTCCTGAAAGTGTAAGGTGAAAAAAACTGCTTTCCTTCTGTAGCAGACAGCTTCAGGTTCGCTGAGATGAACTTCCAGACCAGGCACAGTTATGGAGGAAGGGATATTATTTATTGAAGCTTGCAGACCCAGGGGAAGTTCCATAATGGCAGGAGAAGCAGCCTGCCTTCATAGGACCAAACACAGAGAGAAAAAAGCCTCAAGCCAAAAGCCACACAGCACAGCACACTTCAGAAACTCCAGTTAGGCACACTTTGCATATCTTTAGATTTGAAATCCTAAACCCACCACCACACCTTAAGATCCACCCGGTGACACTGCCTCCAGTCAGGTGGATGCAGATACAAACAACAAACTAATAAAACTCTGAATATATTGGTGGACATATATTCAAACTACCACACCTTCCATAATCTGCTTGGGACAGGATTTTGTTCACACCAACTACAAAGTAACTGATACACCACCTATGGCATATTTGGGAAAAATTTTGATTTCATGTTTCTTTTACTGAAATGTATACTATTGAATGTCTCTTAGATTCCATTCAACAAAGGAAATTAGGAGTGTTATTTAATTTTCACAATAACACTTTGCGAGTCCATACTCTTTTTGCTGCTATTTTACATATGGAGAAACTTTGCCTAAGAGAAACTAGGTCACTGGCCAAAAGTTACAGAATTGATAAACTATGGGGTTAGGCATTACACACATTCTGTTTAAATCCCACTCTGTAGCCATTTGGCTGGACTATCTCTTGGAACCAAGACAGATTACGAGTGAGAGGGCCCTACAATTAAAAGTAGGCAATGTTGGGCTGGAGAGATGGCTTAGTGGTTAAGGCGCCTGCCTCCTAAGCCTAAGAACGCTGGTTCCAATCTCCAGGTCCCACGTTTAGCCAGATGCACACAGCAGCATGAAGGAAAGTCAGGCCAGCAAGGAGCACTGCTTTTTCCTCAGACCTTTTAATATTTGTGCTGCCCACAAGAGGTCTTTCTACCTCACCTAATCATTTTTAAGAATTTAATTAATTAATTAATTTTATTTTTGATGTAGGGTCTCACTCTAGCCCAGGCTGACCTGGAATTAGTCTCAGGCTGGACTCAAACTCATAGCCATTCTCCTGAGTTCTAGATTAAAGGTGTGTACCACCATGCCTAGCCTCAACTAGTCTTTTCTAGAAGCACCTTCATAGGCCCTCCCAGAATCATGTCTCTGTTAATTCCAGACCCCATAAAGTTGACAATCAGGACTAACTATCATAGATACTAATTGTTTTTCTTGTCAACTGTATTGTTAAAGCTCCTAAGGATATAAAAATGGGCAAGATACCTATCTATGACATTAAAAATTTCAGTTTAGTGACATAATTTGAGGATGTATTATTTATAAAGTTAACTGTATTGCTTCCCCTACTTCCTGAAATAGTTTTGCTTTATTTGCTTACATTTTCAATATCAGTATCTATATCACCACTAGAATTTGTTTCTGTCACCTCAGGTTTTCCAAGCTCATTGTCCTCATTTCTAAGATTTATTAAATTTTTCAGATCTCTTTATTTTTGTGGTGTGTGTGTGCTTACATGTGTGAATGAAGAAGGCTGTGCACTTGCTACAGTGGAGTTCAAAGGACAACTTCAAGTATACCTAGAGGTTTTCTCCTTTTCATTGTTCTTTCTGATCTTCCCAGAAATTCTGTTTCTTCTTCCCATAATGCCAACAGTATGCTGGAATTACAGAAACTTGCCACAGCTTCTGGTATTTTATGTGGGGTCTGGAGATCACATTCAGTTACTTAGGCTTGAGTGACAAATACTTTATCCATTGAGCAATCTCTCCAGCCCCTAATTTTGTATTTGATGCACAAAACATTTTGTATCACCTTGCTGTCAAAGAAATTTTATCCGAAGTCAGAAATACCCATTGACATAAAGCACATTTACCAATAAATATAATGTTCCATCTCCAAAAAGTTAATATATTAGCAAAAGTTATTTGTTATTTTTGTTATTTTTAGGTATGTATTTGTTCATTAATTTGTAAACAATATTTGATGTTAGTTATTATTTTGTACAAATATAGAAGTGTTAATAGACCAATTTCCCCTGTCTCAAAAAAAAAAAAAAATCCAGCATCAACAACAAAAGTTTTAGAGTGGAAAAGTAGCCAGAGATACAAGTATTTTAGGAGGCAAAAATTGATATGAAAACTATATAAGGATAGCAAAAGCACTGGGGAAATGGCTCAACAGTTAAAGGCACTTGCTTGCAAATCCTGCCAGTCTAGGATCAATTCCCCAGCAGTGGCAAGAGAAAAAAAAAAAAACAGCAAGATACATAGTTTTCCAAAAGAATTTCCTCATATTTAATATGTGTTCAAACTTACAATTTTGCTAGGTGTTGTCATTGTATGTCAGCCCAATCCCACACCTATAGTATCATTTCACAAACTTTATCTTAAATCTAATAAACAAGAGCCAGAGAACTTACTTATAAAGGATGATTAGTGCCAAAACAACAGAGGTAAGACTTTTATGTATGTGTGTGCATGTTCATTTGTGCACAGGTACATGCACATGCACAAGCACATGTGTGAATGTTTGTGGAGGCCAGGGGACAACCTTGGGTGTCAACCTCAGGAATGCCATCCACTTTCTTTAAGACAAGGTCTCTAACTGGTCTGGTGTTCACCAATTAGGGTAGGCTGGCTGGTCAATGAATCCTTGTGTTCCTCCTGTCTCCTGCCATTCAAGTGTACCACCACACCTAGCATTTCATGTGGCTATTGAGAGTCAAACTCGGGTTTTTGTGCTTGTGAGATAAGTACTTGACTGACTGTGCTATTTCCCCAGCCCCAGAGATAAGATTTTAATCCAGGTCTAACACAATCCTAGGTATTTTTTTTTTGCTTGATTCATTTATTTATTTATTATGCTTTTAATTTTATTTCTTTTTTTGTGGTGCTTAGGTCCAAACCCAGTGCCTTTTACATGCTAAGCAAGCACTCTACTGTTGGGCCTTGCTAGTAACAGGCTGGACCTGTGAGGAGGCTGGCCTGAGCTATTGGATATGGCCAGGGACCCTGGGCTGTGGGGTTGCAGCTGGCCCTCTGTTAGGAAGTCCCTGGCGATGGTAATGGCCTTCCCTATGTTGTAGGGCGTAGTGAGCTGTCATCGCCCAGAGTGGGCAGAACTGGTGAGGTGCTCCCCCCAGACCCCAAAAGGCTCTGACCATTCCATAAGTCAGACTTTGCCCCCCCCATAGTTCCTGACCTGTGGATAGCTGCCCAAGAGACCCTCATGTGGCTAAAGTCACGTAGCCTTCTCACCCCCCACAGTTTTTTTTTTTTTTTTTTTTTTTTTTTTTGGTTTTGCGAGGTAGGGTCTCACTCTGGTCCAGGCTGACCTGGAATTAACTATGTAGTCTCAGGGTGGCCTCGAACTCTCGGCGATCCTCCTACCTCTGCCTCCCGAGTCCTGGGATTAAAGGCGTGCACCACCACCCCGGCCTCCCCCAGAGTTTTGAAGTCACAGCTTTCTGCTAATCTCCTCTTCCACCCTTCCTCCTACCTTCCCTTATCCTTCCCCCATAGCTTTGAAGTTACTAGTCCTTCCTTTATCTAGATAACAGCCCATAAACTATGCATCCGATTGCCATATAGTCTGTACGTGCCATCTCAACCTTCCTCAAATGTTTATAACCCTCCCCCTTTGAATAAACGAGTACTGTCCATCAGACGGTCTCCCAGGTGCTCATTGCCCGTCATGTGTTTGCGTGTCACACTCACCCGCGCAGCCAGAAAGGACCCTGCTGCTTCCCTCCCAACTCCTCTCTCCCTCAACCGGGACGTCGGTGGCCAATGACCCCAGGGAATGGGAATGGAACGAGACCCACACTCTACCACTGAGCTGTATCCCCAGCCCTACTTACACCCTTTTACAATTAACAATATATAGTTATGAGATGACCATGGGGTACAATTCAGGTAAGTGGTCTGTATGTAATCAAAGAACAAGTGACCGGTTTCCTTGCATACCATTTTAGTCACTTATCATGCCTCCTACATGTCATGCTTCAATATTTGAGAAATCATCATTTTAAGAGTGTTTCATTAAAAGAAAAGGAGGAAAGAAAAGGCAAAAAAACAAGAAAAGTCGTGTGGGGATATCTGAATAAATAATCACAGATTACAGATTGAATCATATATATAAAACAATCAGATTGTGAGTCCCCATAGCAATGCTATCAGGAGAAGACATATATGACATCAAAAGCCACTTTAATATTTGAAACAGTACATGTAATGTCATAGATCTACTAGACATTTTTAATATCAACATAAATTTTATTTAACAAGAACTTGGAAATTAAAAAAAATAGTCATATTGCCTTTTATATCTTAAGCTTTAGTATAATTTTCTGATAGTGGTCTCAGACTTCACTTAAAGCAGACACTTTTTTTCCAGTACAAATGAATAAATGAACACCCAATAAATGTTCAAAGAAATGATATGTTTTTGAAAAGCGCATCATTTTCCAATCTACAAGAAGATGTCCATGCTTAAATTTATAAATGTTAATAGTGGTTAGTTAGAAAATCCACCAGATGGCAACCTCATCTGCATGTGAAACATAATGTGATGTGCAATCCTCAGCAACCCATGACTGATCCCTCGAGGCAGATATTCCCTGATTAGTGGCTGATTTCTACAGTGATCATAGGAAATGGACACTGGGTCATCACTAGGGAGTGATTGTTAGAAGGTGGAGGAGAGACCCAGTTGGTATGTGTTATTGAGGATGAAATATTTTACTAATTTTATTCTCTTATTAATATTGAGAAGAATACATGGTGTCTAATTCATTGTTACCCTTTAGACAAATATTTGACTTGAAGGGAACCATATTTATTTACCCAGAGTATGAGGCTGCCAACACTATTATTTCTTCATGGATCATGGGTTATTCTAGTTGGTTCCTTTGTACTTAGTGGCAGTCTGGTCGCTGGATGGCTTACTGCTTAAAGACCAGTCTTCCTTATGTCTAAGCCTGATAATATGCAGAGAGGACCGCTGGGGGTATTTAACATGTCCCTTCTTGTTTTCTGTTTATAAACAAGCTGTCCTAAGGTACTAATTAAGTGGAAGATCTTGAATATAGTTAGCAGATATTGCTGTGTTTTACCATACAAATAAATTAGTGGTCAAGGGAAAAGTTGCTGTTGGGTTGATCACATGAACTACATTCTGCTAAATGATAACCAATGTAGTAAATGTTAGTAAATAAATATTCCATAAGTAAGAAGACAATGGATTTAGATTTTTATTCCTCAGTAGCTAGAGTTCTAATGGCATCTGACATTTCAATAATAAATTTATTTCCAAATACAGGCTGGTAGAGCATACCTGCAATCCTAGCATTTTGGAATAGAGGCAGAAGTAAGACAGTATAGGGGTAACATTCCCTCCACAAAGAAGTAAAAGTGAGGATTGTATCTTTTTTTTTTTTTTTTTTATCTTATAAAGTCAGAAATGCTCAGGGAATGGTCTGTCTCATCTCGAACTTTCTTATCTTTTCTTCTTCTTATAAAGTCAGAAATGTGGGAATGGTCTGATCTTTTCTTATCTTTTCTTCTTCTTATTATTGTTATTAAGTTTTCATTTTAGAGAGAGAGAGAGGGAGAAAGAGAGAATTGGCATGTCAGGGCCCCAGCCACTGCAATTGAACTCCAGATTCTTGTGCCCCCTGGTGGGCATGTGTGACCTTGTGCTTGTCTCACCTTTGTGATTCAGGCTTAGGTGAGATCTGGAGACAGATGGCAAGCGCCTTAACCATTAAGCCATCTCTCCAGCCCTCTTTCTTTATCTTTCATCCTTAAAGAAGTTCCCCTTTCCTAGAAGAGGATTACCCTCTTCTGAGAAGGTTGCACTGGTTCCTGGAGAATTAAGATTCCTAGGAAGATTGCCTTCTTTTCCTACAAAACCTGACCCCCCCTACTTAGAAACCTGAGTATGAAGCTGGACTAACAAGTCCAGCCCCCATCTTGAATTTCCATTAAATACCCCGATCTAGTTGGGCTTTACCATTCCCAGGAACGTCATTCCTGCCTCCTCTTGGCCAGGCACCACGCATTCTTTTTTTCCTTTTCTTAAAGTCTAAATTCAATAATACAATTGGTCTAAAGTTAGTTCTCTGGATAGTAGGTTTCATTCACTAAAATTCAGAAGACAAGAACTCAGGCACCATTGACTCTGGAAGCTTTGTGTGACCATGAATGTCTGGCACACAAGCTCGTGAACTATTGTCCCCCCCACCACCACCCAAGAGCCAAGAAAGGCTCTGCCACTCTTAGAAACATCCAAATATCCCCATATCAGAAGGATCTGAGCTGGGTGTGGTGATGCACACCTTTAATCCCAGCACTCAAGAGGCAAAGATAGGAGGATCACCCTGAGTTCTAGACCACCTTGAGACCACATAGTGAATTCCAGGTGAGCCTTAGCTAGAGTGAGACCCTACCTCAAAAAAAAAAAAAAAGGATCTGGAGTTCACAGTCATCTCCACTACATACTGAGTTCAAGTCCAGCCTGGACCACATGAGATCTTATCTCAGAAAAAAATCCATTTCAAAACTGACATGTTTCACATTTAGTTATTTATTATCTTTCCTTAATGTGTGCACCTGTGTATGCACATGCATGTATGCAGGTGGAAGCCAGAGTACAACCCTAGTGGCTATCCTCAGGCATGCCATCTACCTCTTGTGAGATAGAATTTCTCATTTGCATGGAGCTTAATGATTAGGCTAGACTAGCTGGTGAGCAAGTCCCAGGAATTCATCTGTCTCCTCCTTCCCAGAGCTGGGATTATAGGCATGTACCACCAGGCCCAACATTTTATGTAGATTCTAGGGATTAGAGTCATGTCTTCATGCTTATGAGGCAAGAATTTTATCAAATAAGCCTTCTCATATTTTATTTTTCAGATGACAACTCATTTCAGGTTGATTCAGATGACAACTTTCAGGTTGATTCTCACAGATATACCTCATTTGAGGCAGTGTTTTACAATCTGAAATCACTATTTGCTGTTCTTCCGGGCTTACCTTGAGCTTCCAGGAAATTTTCCTGCTCCACTTTGTATCTCAGCTTCCATACGATTATAAATTTTCCTGCTCCACTTTGTATCTCACCGACAGTCTCAACATGATACGATTATAAAATCCCAACATAGCTTCCACCTTTTTATCTGGGGTCTGAAGACTGAACTCAGGTACTTCAGCTTGAGTGGTGAGCACTTTATCCACCGATCTATCTAGCCCCAAACCCATATTTAAAGGACTGCTGTGAAAGACAATTGTTTGAAATAAATAAGCTACTTAACAGGTTGCCTATTTTTAATTTTTTTCTATAAATGACATTTTGTTTCTGAATACATATGTTCTTCAACTTATAACGGAGTCATCTCCATATTGATGCAAAACACAGTTCTTTTGGAAGCCTCGTCCTTATTAATTAGCTGTCAGGATGCTGGAAAGAGCTTGCAGTGCACAGCCTTTGGGAGGAGAAAAATCATTAACAGTCTTAACCAGCAGTGGACCCTGCAAGCTCTACAGATTGCCAGCCAGGTAAAATGTATGAAATGGTGCAATGGTGGTATATCTATTTTGGAGGAAACCAATTGCTCCCTGATTGGACTTGAGGCCCACTGCATGGGAGGGAATTCATGCCTGGTACTGAAAACCTAGTCAAAAGCCTATGGCTGAGGCGGTCATAAGCTCTATAAGCCTTGGTGGTGGGGGGACTACTACTATTTTCTGGATAAATGCATATATTATGCCCACCAAACTGCCCTCTAAACATTCATGTGTGTGTCTTTATATTAATGTTACTTTCACTTTTAGTTAGAGAAGCTTCTCTTTTTAGAAGGCAGAGACTGGGGTGACTCAAAACTCACCAAAAAGCCTTTAATCCCAGCATTTGGGAGGCAGAGGTAGGAGGATTGCCATGAGTTTGAGGCCACCCTGAGCCTGAGACTACACAGTTAATTCCAGGTCAGCCTGGGCCAGAGTAAGACTCTACCTCAAAAAAACAAAAAACAAACAAAAACTCACCAAAGTGCTGAGCAGTGACAGTGGAGTGTTCAGCACTAAGACTTCTCTATCATATCCTCCAAGACATAGGGTCCATTGAAGAGGGGTGGTGGAAAGAATCTAAGAGCCAATGGAAGGGGAGGAATGATTGCAATACTGTCTTCCAGATACAAAGTGGCCACGATATTCATGCCCTCACAATGGCTGATACCACCTGCATTAGACCTGCATAATAGGAGTAAAAAATGATGACATCAAAATAGAAGAGAAACTTGATGGAAAAAAGAAGGGGTTCACTGGATGGGAGAATTTGGGAGGGGGAAAAGGGAATGGTGGGAAGTGATTATGATCATGGTATGTAGTTTATATTTACAAAAGTTGTCAATTAATTTTTTAATAAAAAAAACACAGCTCTTGCCTTCAAAGGAATAAGAAATAGTTTTTTTTTCCAGAACCAAATATCAGCAGCCATGGCTCATGCACACAGATTTTGATTACCCCAGATTCCACATTCCAGTGTTGCAGTGGTTTATAGTGATTGTCAACTTGATAGGACATAGAGTCATTTGTGACGAACTATCTGGATTATGTTAACCTCTGGTTATGCCTGTGAGGAATTGATTAGGTTAATTGGGGTGGGAAGGCCTATCTTCACTGAGGGCAGCACCATTCCATGTGTGGGGGTCCTGGACTATATATAAAGAAAGCTAGCTGAGCATGAGCCTTCATCATTCTCTGCTTCCTCACTTTAGGCTGAGCATTACCAGCATTGCTTCAAGCTTCTGCTGCCATGCCTTACCCACTATGATGGACTGTAACTTGCAACACCAATCTAATATAAACTTTTCTTCCTCCAACAATCTTACTTTTATCAAATATTTTGTCCCAGAAATTAGAAGGTAAACTGTTAAACATGTTAAAATTTAAAGAATATTTTCAAAGTTACAGACAAAGGTCATAACCCAGGCACTTTTCAAAAACATTGGTGAAAACATCAGTAGGAAAATCTCTGCTATAGGCTTCAGATGCTATCTGATGTCATTCTTAGCCTTTGGGTTGAAGGAAGCTAATGTTCTACTAGTACATTCCAAAAGGATTTACCTAACAGTCACAAGGATGTTAGGTCATACACATAGGTGGGTAATAAATGGCTATTAAGGAGAGTAAACATAGCCCAGATAATTTGGGCCTGAACTTTTTTTTTTTTCTAGGTAGGGTCTCACTGTAGTCCAGGCTGACCTGGAATTCACTGTGTAGTCTCAGGGTGGCCTCGAACTCACAGTGATCCTCCTACCTCTGTCTCCCAAGTGCTGGGATTAAAGGCGTGCACCACCACACCTGGCCTAAACTTGTAACATTCCATCTTTTCACAATCCAAGAAGTTCTAATCAATTAAATCAGCCTGATTAGAAGTAAATACAGCTGTTTTGAAGGACATTTAGTTCACACTTGTGATTCTATGGCTATTTGGAGCAGTGGAATGAAGTCACACACATCACAAGAGAATTTAGGACAGAATATTATTAGCTAGGAAAACAATCAAAGTTTGAAGTATAGTTTCTGCTAATAATGTATTGTTTTTATAGAATTGTGAAATCAGAAAGCACAAGTTGAATCATTAGACGTAGGAGACTGTGAATTGTGTACTATTTCATGTAACTTGAAATATTTTTTTCTCTTTCCTTGGTATTTTAAAATAATTTTATTGAGGCATATTTTATATATCATATAATTTTGCCCATTTGTAGTGTACAATTCAATGGTTTTAGTACATTTAAAAAGTCTCCTGGGTATTTTTAAATGGCAAAGCTGTGCTAAACATGCTGTTACTCATTATATGACAATTGCTCTCAACTTTGCCAGCCATCTATCTTTGGTTCCTAACTTGTTGGTTTAAAATGTTCTTTTTCCCCATAAATTAAGTTTAAAAAAATCTGACTCTTACACCAGGAATGGTGGCACATGCTTTTAATTCCAGCACTTGGGAGGCAGAGGTAAGAGAATCACCATGAGTTTGAGGCCAGCCTGGGACTACAGAGTGAGTTCCAGGTCAGCCTGGGCTAGAATGAGATCCTGCCTTGAATAAAAAAAGAAACATTAAAAATATCTGACTCTCATACCAGGCATGGTGGTGCACGCCTTTAATTCCAGTACTGGGGAGGCAGAGGTATGAGGATCAACATGAGTTCAAGGCTACCCTGAGACTAAATAGCGAATTTCAGGTCACCCTGGGCTAGAGTGAGACCATACCTTAGAAAAAGCAAAAATAAATAAATAAATAAATAAATAAATAAATAAATAAATAAATAAATAATATCTGCCTCTTGTGTGTCTAAAAATTAGTTATTGCATTATTGTCTTACACTCTATATAATGGAGAGACTTCCAACACACCACACATTACATCTCAGATAATATTAACAAATTTATCCTTCAATATTACCAATCTTATTGGAACTAGTAACTATAATCTTAATTAAATACATATGCAGTACTGAAATTAAACCATTTCACAACACATAAAAGATTATTTTTACTTCTGAAGGAATTATAAATTGGAAAAATTGATCTAAGGGTAAAGAGGTCTTCAGAAAAGTCATAAAAGATGTTTGCCTGCAAAGCCAAAGGATCCTGGTTCAATTCTCCAGGAACCACGTAAGCCAGATGCACAAGGGGGCGCATGCATCTGGAGATAGTTTGCAGTGGCTGGAGCCCCTGGCATGCCCATTCTCTCTCTCTCTCCATCTCTCTCTCACTAAATAAATAAATAAATAAAATAAATTTTTTAAAAACACACAAAAAACCCAATAGTTTGGCGGTGTTTAGTGGCTTACACTTACAATCCCATCTCTTATGGGAGGCTGAAGTAGGAGGATTTCTGTGAGTTCAAGGCCAGCCTGAGGTTACAGAGCTCCAGGTCAACCTGGACTAGAGTGAGATTCTGCCTCAAACAAAGAAAACTCAATGTCTGGTTATTTTATCAAAATGGCAATATAATTTTTATTTCCTTTATTCATGAAGGGCCTCATGTATCCTAGGTTGGTCTTGAACTCACTATGTAGCCAAGGATGACCTTGAACTCCTCATCCTCCTGTCTCCACCTGTCAAGTGCTGGTACTATAGACCTGCACCACCACACCTTATTTGTGGTGTACTAGAAAATGATCCCTTGTTCATGGTAGGTAATCCCTTTACCAACTAAGCTTTTCACAACCCACTGAAATATTTTATAAGCATTTTTAAAACATAGAGAAAGGTAAAGGGATTATAAAAGCATTTAATTATTCCACTTATTCTATTAGCCATCCATCTTTTAATTTTTTTTTATTTTTAGCATATGTGTAGTATAGTGTGTGCATGTATGCACGTGTGCTATATGCATACCCCCCACGTGTACCTAAGCAAAGGCCAGAGGAAGATGTCAGTGACCTCCTCTACTATTCTTATACCTTATTTCTCGAAGACAGAGTCTCTTCCTGAACCTGGAGCTAGTATTTGTTTTTGGTTAAACTAGCTGACCAGAAAGGCACGGTAATCTTCCTGTCTCCATTCCCCTTAGCACAGAGGCTATAGGCACGCATGTTGTGCCTGGCTTTTTACATGAATGCTGGTGATAAAAGCTAGGTTTTCATGCTTGCACAGCAAACACTTTTTCTTGCTAAGCCTTCTCCACAGTCCACTTATGATGAATGTAATAAAGTATAGGTAAAATTCTTCTTGTAACATATGGAATCTCTGCTACCAGCAGATTGTAGAGAAGATAAATATAATCTTCTATTATCTGTTGATGAGAATTTGAAGCTAAAAATCTTATCTTTTTACTTTGATATAATGATAGATTCACAAAAAGCTGCAAAAATGAAAGAAACATAAAGGGAGATTCTGTGTATTCTTTCCTCAGCCTGTGTATTCTTTTCCTCATCAACTTACCATTACAGAACAGTAGGAAAGAAATAAACTGATATTGGTACAAGCCAGCAGACTTACTCAGATTTAAACAATAATACACACACTTTGTACAATACTGTTGCAATCAACTTACCAGGTTACTCATCTGAACTCACACAGATCTTCTTCTCTTCACTCCTCAATACCTAGCAGCCATGAATCTTTTCTCTATCTCAATAATGATGCTATTTACGAATGTTACATAAATAAAATTGCATGATATGTGACCTTCAAAAATTATTTTAAGCCGGGTGTGGTGGTGCACACCTTTAATCCCAGCACTCCGGAGGCAGAGGTAGGAGGATCTCTGTGAGTTCAAGGCCACCCTGAGACTACATAGTTAATTCTAGGTCAGCCTGGGCAAGAGTGAGACCCTACCTTGAAAAACCAAAAAAAAAAAAAAGTATTTTAATTCTATTTTTACTTATTTATTGAGAGAGAGAGAGAGAGAATGGGTGCATCAAGGCCTTTAGCCACTGCAAACAAACTCCAGACGCATGTGCCACCTTGTGCATCTGGCTTTACATGGGTGGGGAATCAAACCTGGGTCCATAGGCTTCACAGGCAACTGCCTTAATGATTAAGTCATTTCTCCAGCCCCAAGTGACATTAAAATTTTTTTTTCACTTAGTATAATTCTTTGAGATCTATGTATTTTGTTGCATGCATCAATAATTCATTCTTTTGTGCTGCCAATAGTTTGCTTAACCATCTATCCATTAAAGGGTATTTGGATAGTTTCCAGTTTTTGACTATTATGAATGAAACAGCTATGAACATTCACAAACAAGTTCCTGTGTGAAAAACAAGTCTTCATTTATCTGGGATAAATGCCAAAAGTGAAAGAAACTGTCAAACTATTTTCCAGAGTGACTGCACCATTTTATATTCCCACTAACAAGTTATGAATAATAGTTTTCCCATATTTTCATCAGCTTTTAGTGTTATTACCATTTTTCATTGCCCATTCTGATAGCTATGTAGTAATATCTCATCAAAATTACATTTACTTAATGCCTAATGGTATTTATCATCTTTTCATGTATTTACTTGCCATCTGTATATCCTCTTTGATGAAATATCTGCATATGCTGTTTTATATGAATATTTTTATTTACTTGCAAGCAGAGAGATATAGGAGACAGTGAGAATGGGCACGCCAGGGCCTCCAGCTGCTGCAAATTAACTCCAGACTCATGTGCTATTTTGTACAATTGTCTTTATGTGGGTACTGGGGAACTGAACCCAGGTCATTAGGCTTTGTAGGGTAGTGCCTTAATTAATCACTGAGAAATCTCTCCAGCCCTGCATACATATATATATTTTTGGAGAGAGAAAGAGAGAGAGACAGAGACAGAGACAGAGAGAAGGAGAGGAAGACAGAGAGAATGGGCACACCAGCAGCCTCTCAGCCACTGTGAACGGAATCCAGATTTGTGCGCCCCCTTGTTGGCAAGTGCAGCATTGCGTCCTTGCGTCACTGCATCTGGCTAAACTTGGGACCTGGAGATTGGAACTGATGTTCTTAGGCTTAGCAGGCAGGCACCTTAACCGCTAAGCCATCTCTCCAGCCCGCATATGTTGTTTTGATGTCTGTCCTTCTTGTTTCTTTTTTCCCTCTGGATACTGGGTTTGGGATCTTGCTAAGCCTCTGCTGGCATTGAACTCATGACACCCCTGTCTCAGCCTCCTCAGTAGCTGAGACTTCAGGAGTATGACCCAATGCCCTGTTTTATTTATCCATTACTTAATTGCCTTATTAGGTTTTTTGTGTTTTTCGGATTGGTTGTTTTTATTTTGAGTTTTCATAGTTCTTTATATATTCAAGGCCTTTATTGGATATGTGATTGAAGATCCCCCTCACACACACTGCCATTGGTCTCCCCTTTCTCTTTAGCATGTTCATGTGTGTGTGCATGTGCATATGTACACGTGTGTGACAGTGTGGGCACACATGGCATGCTTGTGGTGGTCAGAGGGCAACTTTTCAGGGCAGTTCTCACCTTTCTGCCTCATTTAAGACAGAGTTTCTCTCTGGATCTATTTTTGCGGTTGCTCTTTGCTGGGCTTGCCACCACAAACTTCTGGGAAATTATCCATCTTCAGCCTACTGTGATTACAGAAGCCCACCACAGATTCCACCTTTATACATTGGGGGGGAGAGAGAGAGAGAGAGAGAGAGAGAGAGAGAGGGAATGGGTGCACAGGGCCTCTAGCAAAGGAACTCCAGATGCATGTGCCACCTTGTGCATCTGGCTTACTTGGGTACTGGGGAATTGAACTTGGGTCCTTAGGCTTCTCAGGCAAGTGCCTTAACTGCTAAGCCATCTTTACAATCTGAGACCATCTTTTCTCCATTAAATTACAGTTGCTAGGGGCTAGGGACATGGCTTAGTGGTTAAAGGCATTTGCTCAGAGTGGATCCCAGCACCCACATAAAAATCCATATGCACAATAATGCACACATATGTAATCCCAACAAACCTATGGCAATAAGAGGCAGTCAGAAGGCTTCCAAAGCTCATGGGCCAGCTAGTCTGGCCTACCCAGTGACAAAACAGCATTGTCTTAGTTGGAAGGGGAGAATCAACACCCCTGGTTTGGTGACCCTCTGACCTCTACACATGTGCCATGGACCATGTTTCCATACATATATACATGCATACACAAACAAATATTAATAGTAATAATACCAAAATTTACATTACTACTTTATCAAACATTACTTGGATATGTTTTGGAAATTTGTCTATGGGTTTTATATTCTAGTCCATTGATCTATGTCTGTCTCTCTGCAATTCATCATTTCAATGGAGAGAGCTAAGTTCTAACATTGAATTAATGTATTTTAGGAATAAAATTTCATGAACTTTTAAAATGATGATCAAACATATTAAAACTCAGTCACATTTGTACAAAACATTAACACATTTCATTGCTTCTTTTCCAATTCAACATTATCAGGTCTGGCAAATGAAATTTCTCTTTTTGAAAATCTACAACCTTTTGGAAAGGCTGG
Source organism: Orientallactaga sibirica (assembly GCA_036365145.1). Taxonomy (NCBI): domain Eukaryota; kingdom Metazoa; phylum Chordata; class Mammalia; order Rodentia; family Dipodidae; genus Orientallactaga; species Orientallactaga sibirica. Next base: position 8,878,234 of record JAEOAD010000057.1, read on the forward strand.
TTTTCCCTACCCTTTTCTTATGTTTTGCAATATTAGCATACTATTTTACTTTCATAAACAAAAACACAAACATTACCTTATACATTCAGGTTTATTGCTTTTGTTTACAGTTGCTTTTGCAGCAGTTTCAAACATTCACGGTAATTAAGCCTTATTACCACAGTAACTAAATTCTATTTCACAGAAAAAAAAGGAGGTAAGGTAGTAGTCGAGAAATACCATACACTAGAATTTAAGAAGACAAACAAAGCTTATAAATATACAAGTGGGCCCAGCTTCATACTTCTTTTGTACACAAAATGTCAAAAACCCATGTCCTGGGGCTGGAGAGATCGCTTAGTGGTTAAGGCTCTTGTCTGTGAAGACTAAGGACCCAGGGATTCCCCAGTACCCATGTAAGACAGATGCACAAGGTGGCACACCTGGAGTTTCTTTGCAGTAGCTAGAAGCCTTGGTGTGCCCATTCTCTCTCTGCCTCTCTCTCTTAAATAAATAAATAAAACATTTAAAAAGGGCTGGAGAGATTGCTTAGTGGTTAAGGCATTTGCCTGCAAAACCAAAGAATCCAGGTTCGATTCCCCAGGACCCACGTTAGCCAGATGCACAAAGGTGCACACACATCTGGAGTTTGTTTGCAGTGGCTGGAGGCCCTGACGCGCCCATTCTCTCTCTCTATGTCAAATAAATAAATAAATAAATAAATAGTAAAAAATATAAAACAAAACAAAAACAAAAAACACGTCTCTCACAAGACCAAGGGCATAGTTACCCAATAGCATGTGAGGAAAATAAAAAGAGACAAATGTATCTCAGTTTCAAATTATTCTCAGTAATTTTTTTTCTGTAGCCTATTTCAGTTAGAAACTGTCTGACAATTAAAGATTACTCACTAATTAATACTATAATTTAGACCTGAATGTCTTCCCACAGCGCATGTGTTAGAGATCCTCAGTTTGGCACTATTGTGAAGTGGCAAAAACCTTTAAGAGGACTCTTTCTTTTTTTTTTTTTTTTTTTGTTTTTCGAGGTAGGGTTTCACTCTGGCCTAGGCTGACCTGGAATTAACTATGTAGTCTCAGGGTGGCCTCGAACTCACGGCAATCCTCCTACCTCTGCCTCCCTAGTGCTGGGATTAAAGGCGTGCGCCACCACGCCCAGCTCTAGAGGACTCTTTCTTGACTCCATTTTCGTGGTAGCTGCACCTGGTTCATGGATCAGCTGCCAATATCCAGCTCTGTTCTTGTGCAGGTACATGCCCTCGAGGTGACTGGCCAGGAGACAGTCTCCCACATCAACACTTATATGGCCTTTCTGGAGGGCATCACCCTGATCAAGTTGTGTTCCTGGCAGGCACACCACTGGAGGATAAGGCCATATTAATCCAGTGTGCCAAGGAGGCCCTGACCACTCTGGAAGTAGCTGGGCTCATGCTGGGAGGTAAAGTCCATGGTTTCCTAGACCGTGCTGGAAAAGTAAGAGGTCAACCTTCTAAGGTGGCCAAACAGCAGAAGACAGGCAGAGCCAAGTGGCATACAACCAGTGCTTTGTCAATGTTGTGCCTACCTTTGGCAAGAAGAAGAGCCCCAATGCTAACTATTAAGTCATATGTAATCTTGTGTTTCTCTAATAATGTCACCGTTCACAGGCAAAACAAACAAACAAAACAAAACAAAACACCTTTAAGAGTGGGGTTTAGTGGAAGATTAAGTAGTAGGGTGCACTGGAACGGGAATTGGGAACTCTGGTATGTTCCTCTTTTCTTTCTTTCCATTAGATTCCCTCTGTGTTGATGTGAGCAGCTGCCTGTCACCACAATGTACTGCTTTCCAACATGCTCAGAAGTAACAAACCAAGAGGTCATGGAATGAAACTTTCAAAACTATCATGCCAAATACCTGTTCTCCTTTTAAGTCGATTTATCCCAGGTATTTTTTGTTTGTTTGTTTGTTTGTTTGTTTGTTTTTCAAGGTAGCGTCTCACTCCAGCTCAGGCTGACCTGGAATTCACTATGTAGTCTCAGGGTGGCCTCGAACTCACAGTGATCCTCCTACCTCTACCTCCCAAGTCCTAGGATTAAAGGCATGTGCCCGGCTATCCCAGGTATTTGTTACAATAATGAAAAGCTAACAAAATTTACTCTGATTTTACATTAATCCAAATATTTAATTTATCTAAGGATATTGAAAATTATGTTCAACCTATAGCACATAATTACAGTTTATACAAAAGTTTATCAAGGGCTAGGATGATGGTTCAGTGGGTAAATCACTTGCTGTGCAAGTATGAAGATCTGAGTTCAATCTCAAGAACACATGCAAAGCTGAGTTCACTAGAGCATGTTTGTAATCACAGGCCTTCTATGGTGGAGACAGGAGAATTCCTGGAATCTAGTGAGCCAGCTAGTCTGGTACACATAGGAGCAAACGAGACCATGTCTCAAACCAACACCCAGCCTTGTCCTTTCACCTCCAAATGAATGTCATAGCATGTGCACACCCACATTTACATTTACAAATGTGCACACACATCACACATACACAAAGATTAAAAGGTTAATCAAAATAATGATGAAATTTATGAGACATCTACATTTTCCCTAAAGATTATTTGGAAGTGATGTTAGCTTGTTTCATTAGTAATCCAAGATAACAAATTTAGGAAATTTATTATTATTATTATTATTATTATTATTATTATTATTATTTGGTTTTCCCGAGGTAGGGTCTCACTTTAGCTCAGGGTGACCTGGAATTCACTATGTAGTCTCAGGGTGGCCATCATGCCCGGCTCAAATTTAGGAAATTTACATTTTATAGTGTGTTCACTAAAGTAAAAGCTCTTTTTTTTTTCTTTTTTGTTTGTTTTTCAAGGTAGGGTCTCACTCTGACCCAGGCTGACCTGGAATTCATTCTGTAATCTCAGGGTGGCCTGGAACTCACACTGACCCTCCTACCTCTGCCTCCCAAGTGGTGGGATTAAAGGTGCGCGCCATCATGCCTGGCAGTAAAGGCTCTTTTTAAAAAGAATAGCATTTACTTCATCATACTTAATATACATTTGACAAAAAGATTTAGAGCCTGGGGCGTGGTGCGCGCCTTTAATCCCAGCACTTGGGAGGCAAAGGTAGGAGGATTGCCCGTGACTTCAAGGCCACCCTGAGAATACAGAGTGAATTCCAGGTCAGCCTGGGCCAGAGTGAGACCCTACCTCGAAAAAAAAAAAAAAAAAAAAAAAAAAAAAGGCTTAAAGCTAGTTTTCTCTTTATTAAGCTTAAATTATCAAACAAGTCTAAACTGTCCAAAGATTCATGTTGAGAATGCAAACATGAATTCCTATGGTATTTCTGAGATACCTATTTCTATAAAAATTGTATCAAAAGTTTATTTTTAAAAATATTGGTTTTGTGTGAGTGATTGTAAAAGTTATAATTGACATAAAGAGACACAATTAAGCTTATTACCTTTCATAGGTAAGACATTATTTCCTGTATAATGAAGGACTGTCTGATTCACAGCCTATAGCTTCTGTCACAGGTCAAGAGTAAACACAGGAACACCAAAACTCATAGGTGTAGATATGAAAGAACTATTCTCCTTCACAATGGGCACACAATTCTTAGTTGATCTGAATCCACAAGTAGATGAATGAAAAGCCTAAACAACCATATTCTCTGTCTCTCATCCAACAAAGAACAGTTCTCCACCATTTATCCAATAGGGGTCAGCAAACAGACAATAAAAACAAGTTTATAGTGTTCCTGCCATTAGCAGGCATTGACTGTGGCTAATTGAGACATTGCATCAAGTATTTATGTAACCAACACTCAAAATACAAAATCTCACTTTTCAGCTTGAGGAATTTGCCAACATACATGAATTATGCCAAAATTTAATTTTAAGCATACTTAAATTATCCGTCTATATCTATATATCTATATATCATCTATATATATATCTATATATATCTATCTATCTATCTATCTATCTATCTATCTATCTATATATATTTTTTTGGTTTTTCAAGGTAGGGTCTCACTCTAGCTCAGGCTGACCTGGAATTCACTATGTAGTCTCAGGGTGGCCTCGAACTAATGGCGATCCTCCTACCTCTGCCTCCCAAGTGCTGGGATTAAAGGTGTGTGCCACCATACCCGGCTCTATCCTTCTATATTTTTAGATTTACCTGAGCTTATAGTTTCTTCTTTGTGTGCGTGTGTGTACACATGTTCATATGTGCAGTGCAGATGCATGCATGCTATGGCATGCAGGTGGAGGTCAGAGGACAACCTCAGGCATTGATCCTTGTCATCCACCTTGTTTGAAGCAGTCTCTCTTGTTCACCGTTGCATTCTCCAGGCTCACTGGCCCTACAGCTTCTAGGTGACTCTTCCAGCTCTGTCTTTCTTCTTGCCTAGCTGTGCTGGGATTACAGATGCTAGAGATACTTTTTATGTGGATTCTGGGGATACAAACATGGGTATGCATGCTGGAGTGGCAAGCACTTTATCTACTGAACCATCTTCCTCAGCCCTATATTGTCATTTAAAAAAATTATCATTGTATATATTCATTGTACAAAGTAATAGGTTTTTTTTGTTTGTTTGTTTTTTGTTTTTTGAGGTAGGGTCTCACTCTGGCTCAGGCTGACCTGGAATTCACTATGTCGTCGTCGTCTCAGGGTGGCCTCGAACTCTTGGCAATCCTCCTACCTCTGCTGCCCGAATGCTGGCATTAAAGGCATGCGCCACTACGCCCAGCTCAAAGTAATAGTTTTTATAATGACTATGAGCCTGTATTTCTTCTGAAGAGTTTTTTTTTTAACTTTTTATTTTATCTTTTTTTTTTTTTTTGGAGAGAGACACAGAGAGAGACAGAGAGACAGAGAGAGAGAGAGAAAGAGAGAGAGGGAGGAAGACAGAGATGGGAGCGCGAGCAGTGTCTCAGCTGCTGTGAACGAAATCCAGATGTGCGTGCCCCCTTGTGGCCAAGTGCGGCATTGCGCCCTTACGTCACGTTGCATCTGGCTAAACGTGGGACCTGGAGATTGCAATAGCTGGGAGATTGGAACCAGTGTTCTTAGGGTTAGGAGGCAGGCGTCTTAACCCCTAAGCCATTTCTCCAGCCCTCTGAAGAGGTTTTAAAAATAATTTTTGCATTAATGGACTGTTCAATTATTGTCAGATGACGAGCTCTCTTTTTGTTTTAAAAAAGGTAATTTAAATGGGCCAGTCATTTCACATATTTAAAAAAATTTTATTTATTTATTTGTAAGAAGAGAGAGGGATAGAAGAGACACAGACAGAGAGAGAATGGACATCAGGGCCTCTAGCCATTGCAAAAGAACTCCAGATGCATGTGCCCCTTGTGCAACTGTCTTACGTGGGTCCTGGAGACTGAACCTGGGCCCTTTGGCTTGGCAGACAAACGCCTTAACTGCTAAGCCATTTCTCTAGCCCTCATTTCACATATTTAAGTGAGAGTATGATTTAGTTGATTCCACCAATAGCATGAATATAAAGCAGCTCCTAGTTTTCTCTAAGGACTTGTCTGACACAAATGAATACCAATTAAAGTACAATGTTTCCACTAGGGTGTAGGTCATCATTTTTCTAATTATGTCAGAAATCTCTCAATGGAAAAAAAGCTCCTTCATCTGTAAAGAATTAATTCCCAGCAGGAACCTTGTATGTTGTAGAACACCAATTATTGTGCATTTCTCAATACCTTTGCCAAAGGAGGCATGCATCAGTCAGTGCATTACAGTGATGGAGGTTAGTGGAAAGATAAACTACATTGGAAACAACTAAAAGCATTAAGTATATGAAATGATTTATTTGACCTTATGTATTGTCTTGCTTTTGCTTCACTAAATCTGAAATGTTTTTTACAATATTTTATTTTATATTATTTATCTATTTATGAGAGAGCAAAAGAGAGGGAGAGAGAGAGAGATTGAGAAAAAATGAGTGCGCCAGTTCCTGTAGCCACTGCAACTCCAGATGCATACACTACCTTGTGCACCTGGCTTTACATGGGTACTGGGGAATCAAAGCCAGGTTCTTAGGCTTTGTAGGCAAGCACCTTAGCAGCTGAGCCATCACTCCAGCCAGGTGTTTTAAAATCTATGTCCTGCTATTGGGTAAAACTAAATGAATTTTATTTCATAGAGAATAATGTATTTTTAATTCCTTACAGTTAGTTTGCTGTTATATGAAAAGATTTTATATTGCTCTTGATATAATTCTGATGGCAATATAATCCATAACATCTTAGACTATTGGCAAGACCTGAATGTTAGGTTTAACTCAACATTATTAAAGCTATTTCATTTATATTGATGACAATAGTTTATTTCTGTGGATATTTGTGAAAATTAGTTGGCTGAAATGAATTTATCCTAGTACCATAATCCATTCATCTCATTCACTTACAAAGAAATGTGATTTTCTCATTCAAATGAGAACACTGGGGCTGAAGAGATGGCTCAGCAGTTAAGGTGCTTGCCTGCAAAGCCTAACGACCTGGATTCAGTGTCCCAGTACCCACATAAAGCCAGATACACAAAGTGACAAATGCATCTGAAGTTTGTTTTCAGTGGTTAGGTGCCTTGGCACACCCGTTCTCTCTCTCTGTCTCTCTGCTTACAAATATATAAAGAAATAAATAAAATATTTAAAAATTACCTTTAGAAATGAGAATGCTATATTTTTTCTTAAAAATCTACTTTGAATATATACAAGTACAAACCATACGATGCATACAAGTTCATATTCTGACTAAAATAAGAATAAATAAAATTTGTGATTGTATAAACAATGATAAAACTCCAAAAAATAATAATTATAATATATCTCTGTTTTATCGTAGCTTCAAGCTATTATTTTGTGTAGCATCGTTATAGACAGTTATTCATTTAATTGACATATGTTGCTGTTATGGGTATTATGCAAAGATAGTAAAACAAAAACAATTCTTCCAGACATTAATAAGGAGTGAAAATAATCACAGACACAAGTCTGAATGGCTCATTATTTCAAAATATCCTTATAATACTTCAAAATTGGAAGCTAAATAACTTAGTTCTACTTCTGACTCAATGCAGAAATTTTACCATAATGTGACTAACAGGCAATATCACCTCCAAGGCTGTTTTTATTACTTTCTTGACATTTTGACCAAATACTTGACAAGAAGTAATGTAAGGAAGGAAGGGTTTATTTTGGGCTTACAGTTCCAGGAAGGTGGAGAAGGCATGGCAACAGGGGCATGAAGAAGCTGCTCACATTCAGTACACAGTGAGGAAGCAGAGAGTGAATTCTGATGCTAAGCTAGTTTTTTTTTTCTTTTCATACAGTTGAAGACCCCAGCCCATTGAATAGTACTGCCTACATTTAAGGTGGGTCTTCTGACCTCTATTAACTTAATCAAGAAAGTCCCTCACAGACATGCCCAGAGATTTGTCTCCATGGTAATCCTAAAATTTATTGAATTGATAAGATTCACCATCACAGAGGTTAACCTGAATTCTGATTCCACCTTATCATTCATCAGCTGTTTTGTTTAACATTATTTCACATATTTTCTCTTTGTTTTCTAATCTGCAGAATAAAAAAAATGATGGTGCTTACTTTGGCTGATATTTACTAAAGCAGCCATGGGATTTTTAAAAAAATAAATATTTTATTTGTTTGTAGGCAGAGAGAGAGACAGAGCAATGAGAGACAGACAATGAGAGAGAAAGAGAAAAGGAGAGAGAGAATAGGAATGCCAGGGTGTCTAGCCACTGCAAATGAATTTCAGATGTATGGGCCACTTTGTGCATCTGGCTTTATGTGACTACTGGGGAATCAAACACAGGTTGCTAGACTTTGTAGGCAAGCACATTTACCACTGAGATATCTCCCTAGCCCTGGCCATAGGCTTTTGAATAGATTCTTAGTATCAAGCATGAATCCCCTCCTGTGAAACAGGCCTCAATCCGAGAGCTGTGGTTTCCCCCTAACAGACAGTCACATCTTACCTGGCTGGCCAGTTGTATAGCTTGCAGGGTTGACTACTTGTTAAGACTATTGATGACTCTTCTCCCCAAGTAGGCTGCACAGCACTTTCCAGCACTGTGAGCTCTAGTCAACAGAGAGGAGGCTTCCAGCTCAGCTCCAGCTTGACTGCTCACTGCCTTGTAACTGAAGCATGTAGTGTCTTCAGCAATAAGGCCTTACCATCTAGAGCTGATGGGCAATCAAGAGCCTCAGCAATAGACTGCATTGAAAAAGTTAGTTATATACCAGGCACAGTTCAATAGGACAGTGGCTAAATAAAACAAGAGCTAAAGTTTGTACTATTCTGCTTCCACTTCAGCCAAATAGTGAAAATGAAGGAAAGAGTAAAATGTTAATTTAAAGGCATGGTCTATAGACTTAATAGCAGACACCTAAGTTTCAGTACATCACCAATCTTAGATATGCAATTATTGCAACTGTATGAATAGTATGATCATTATAAAACATTAAAAAATTAAAAAATCTATAGAGATAAGGAATAGGTTAATGGTTGTTAATGGTTGATGGAAGTTGGGCATTATGAGGCAAGATGAAAACATATCTAAGTTGAGTGTAGTAGCATACAACCTGAGGCCACTGCACATTCATTAGATTGCTATGACCAGCAAATGGAAAATAAGTGTTGGTGACAACATGGAGAAATTTGAACTCATATATGTGGCTGGGAGAAATGTAAAATTATGCAGCCATTGTGGAAAACAGTTCTACAATTCTACAACCAATCTAAAGTCATGCTACCATATGATCCAAAAAGTTTAGCACTAATTATTTATACTTGGGAGAATTGAAAATATGTATCGAAATCGATATTTCTTCATTGATTCTCATAATAAAATTATTTTCATTAGCCAAAAATTGGAAACTGAAAGGTTCATGAAGAATGGACCAACAGATGTGATACATCTATATAATGGAATGCTTTGGCATTAAAGCAAGGAAGTAGTTATATGTTTCACAACGTGTATGAACCTTGAAAACTGCATGACAAGGGCTGAGGAAATGGTTTATGGTTAAGGTGCTTCCCTGAGAAGCCTTAGGATCCAGGTTCTATTCCCCAGTACTCACGTAAAGCCAGATGCACAAGATGCCACATGCATCTGGAGTTCATTTGCAGTGGCTATAACATGCCCATTCTCTATCTGGGTCTCTCTCTCTCCCTCTCTAAAATAAATAAAATAAAATATTTTAAGCCAGGCGTGATGGAATATGCCTTTAATCCCAGCACTCGGGAGGCAGAGGTAGGAGAATCACCTTGAGTTCAAGGCCACCCTGAGACTACAGAGTGAATTCCAGGTCAGCCTGAGCTAGAGTGAGACTCTACCTAGAAAACCAACAACCAAAAATTAAAATGCATGACAAGTAAAAGAGTTTATCAAAACATTGCATGTTATGTGGTTCCATTACTATGAAATATGTGACATAGAAAAATCTATAGAGATAAGGAATAGGTTAATGGTTGTTAATGGTTGATGGAAGTTAATGGTTGCTTGGAAACGAAGGGGAAACAAGATTTCCAGTAGAGACAGATTGTCTTTTTTTGTCTGGGTATGGTGTATTTGCTTATGTGCAGGTGCACATGCACATGTGAAAATCCATGAGGGGGCCAGAGGTTGATGTGAATGTCTTCTGCATTTGCTCTGTACCTTATGCTGGAGCTCACTAGTCATCCAGGGATTCGTTTGTCTCTACTTCTTTAGTGCTGGGATTTTAGACACATAAGGACATGCCCAGCTTTTACATAGGTGCTAGGAATCTGAGCTCAGGGCCTCATGCTTATAAAGTAAGCTTTATCAACTCAGCCATCTCCCCAACCTGAAATGGGGTATTTTGAGAAGTAATGAACATATTTTAAAATTAGGTCATGGTGATGTTTATACAAATCTGAATATACTACAAATCATTGGCTTTCAAATTTTAAACTAGTGAACTTTATGCACTGTAAATTATATTCAGTAAAGCTTAACAATAAAGTAAGCGAAAAATTAAGTAATGGTTCAGCTACTTCCCACCCTGTGTCCCATAGATTATCTTGTTCACACCCCGAGTATACATGAACACTTTGAAAACCTGTGGTCTAAAGGTCCTTCTCAGTACTGAAAATATTATATGGTTGCCTAAATTGTAGCTAGGTGACATATAATCATCCCTTTAATGATTGAACACTTAATAGAGGTGGCTAGAGAGGGAAAGCAACACTATTGATTTGGACCTCGCTTGACCTTCATTTTATTTTCCCGTCATACTTATTAACCCAAGCGGGGATTTCCTTATCCAAGGATATCATCTCAACCAATTATATTCTGGCCAAGGAAACTGAATGGGCCTTAAAGAGAAGTAAATTTATGATCAAATTCTTTTTTTTTTTAATTTCTTGTTTTGTTTTATTTTTATTTATTTGTTTCAGAGCAACATACAAACACAGAAAGACAGAGGCAGAGACAGAAAGAGAGAGGAAGAGAGAGAGAGAGAATGGGCACACCAGGGCTTCCAGCTCCTGCAAACAAACTCCAGATGCATGAGCCACCTTGTACATCTGGCTTATGTGGGTCCTGGAGAATGGAGCCTCGAACCAGGATCCTTAGGCTTCACAGGCAAGCGCTTAACTGCTAAGCCATCTCTCCAGCCCTGATCAAATTCTTTTTAAAATTATTTACTGACAGAGAGAGAGAGAGAGAGAGAGAGAGAGAGCCAGGGTCTTCAGCCGCGGCAACCAAACTCCAGATGTATTTGCCACCTTGTGTGTTTGCCTTACTTGTGTCCTAGGGAATTGAACCTGGTTCCTTTGACTTTGCAGGAAAGTGCCTTAACCGCTAGGCCATCTCCCCAGGCCCTAAATTCTTGATTATGGTCTGATTTATCTAATGGTTACTACAAATATTTAGAAATTTTACAATTAGTATGGAACCTAAATCAGACTTACCCATATCATTTTTAGCAATTGTCCTTATCAAAGTTAACTATTCACACCTCAGAGTCAACATAGTATTGTACCATTCTTCTCCAAAGTATCTTTATCACAATTTTCCATTGCCTCTGTGATATTTTCATACTGGACTTTGCTAAGTGACATAAATAATACATTGGAAATTATTGAATTATTCTAAAACATACTTCTAAAAGCCTGTACAAGATATATATGTATATACATATAGGTTTTTGGGGGATGGGGTTGCACTCTCGCCCAGGCTGACCTGGAATTCACTGTGTAGTCTCAGGGTGGCCTCAAACTCATGGTGATCCTCCTACGTCTGCATCTTGAGTGTGGGGATTAAAAGCATGTGCCATTGGGCCAGGTGAAGATATGTTTCATTAACATCTAAGTTTATTCTTAAATCTTAAAAAATAAAGTTATTCTAAGTCCTAGAAGTATAGATCAACATAACTGCAAATTCTATACACAAATAGTACATTTTTTGTCAATAACATAAGTTGTGAAATTAATGAATTGCTTTGAACAGAGAAATTTGCAAATTTCACCTAAAAAATAATCATGAACATATTAGACACCAGATATTTTTTACCATAGGATACACTTTTATTTTTATTACATGAATGCATGGTTTATTGATTTTGACAGGTTTTTTAGATATTCAATTGAAGAACAAGAAAATTGAAAAAGTCAAAGGCTATCTTGTACAAGTGTGTGTGCTCTCTCAATTGCTTGCTTGCTAATTCATTAAGATAGGCTTTACAAATCTGTGTGAAATATCAAAGGCCTAAAACCTTAGTTATTCTGGTTATAAACTTTAATTTAAAAAACACACTAGGCTTTGCTAAGGAAATGTCAGATATACTAGCAGGTTTTTCTGAAAATAATCTTTTCAACAACATTAGCTACAGATATTCTCAAGGTTCACTTTAATATTTAGCAGAAAATAAAATGCAAGTCAGGAGCCAACAAAGCTGTCATAAGGACTGTTTAGAAGCAGCAATTTATTCGATGTGTGAGGCAAGTGTGATAACCAGTACACTGTGGAAGTACCCAGTTAATCCAGCCTGTATGGAAGTTTGGAAATTAAAGCCAGAGTTTAAAAAAAAATTATTTTTATTTATTTATTTGCAAGAGAGAGAGAGAGAGAAAAGAGAGAGAGAGAGAGAGAGAGAGAGAGAGAGAGAGAGAGAGGAGAGAAGGAGAGAGAATGGGAATGCCAGGGCCTCCAGCCACTGCTAACGAAGTCCAGGCACATGTGCCATCTTGTGCATATGGCTTACGTGGGTCCTGAGGAATCAAACCTGGGTCCTTTGGCTTTGTAAGCAAGTGTCTTAATCACTAAACCACCTCTCCAGCCCTAAAGCCAGATTTTGATCATAAGGAAAACAATTACTGTCCAGGAGAATTACCCACTACCACTTGCATCCCAACCAGAGTTTAGGTATCTATTAACTAATTTTTTTCTTCTTAAATCATATCCCAACTTCAAATTGGGTAAAGAAACCAAGATACTGGCATACCAAATGTATACCACTGACATTTTAACCCTGCAAAAATTCCTTTGAGTTGTTTAGATGAATAAAATGCATTTTATTGTTAAATTATTTACAATTATGCAGTCTTTCCTAAAGTTGAAATGTTGATTTTACTCAAATAAAGAGAAGCTACATGAAATCTCCCTTTAATCTTTAAGTATTGTCAACTTCAGAAGGGTCTAAGATCCATATTTTGGAAATTGCTTCCAAAAACGTTGCTAATTTCTTCTTCCACTCATAAATGTATATGTATCACACTTTATCCACTTGCTGTGTTACTATTTCCTCCCAAATGAAGCATTCTGTCTTGGAAGAAGACTCTTAACACTGAAGAAGAAAACAAAACTTATACATTATGAAGCTCCTGAACTTTACAAGATCCACAAGTCCTTTCCAAGGGTATATAAACAGTGCCAATTTCTGGGGGAAAGAGACTCTCCCACTTGCAGAGCTGCCATCATGTCCTGCAATGAGCTACAGAGATGCAGCTTCCAAGGGTCATTATCACCTACACTGGTGTGGGCTTTCTGGTACCTGAGTTTAGTGCTAGGTGTGCTGTACTGTAGATTTCACACATAAGACTGCAGCATCCACTCTTACCTGAACTTCCACCTGCCCTACTGCAATCAGACTTTCACAGTTCACGGCTCACAGATAACAGTCAATGAACCAAATCTATGTATTATCTATCTATCTATCTATCTATGTATCTATGTATCTATGTATCTATGTATCTATCTATCTATGTATCTATCTATCTATCTATCTATCTATCTATCTATCTATCTATCATAATCTGCCTATATCATCTATCCATCAATCCATCAATCTGTCCATTATCTTCTCATATCTACTTATTATCTATACTTATTTATCATCTATCTATCTATCTATCTATCTATCTATCTATCTATCTATCTATCTATCTATCTGGAGACTATCATTTCAATCATCCTCCTATCTAGAGAGAGAGGAAAGAGAGAGACAGAGACAGAAACAGAGAGAGAGGGGAGAGAGAGATTATGCCTTAGGATCTAGATTGGCTCTAGAAATTGCTTTATAACACCTCTAGATTACTTTTCCTGATATCATATAAATGCTAGTAGTTGTTATGGTGCATTTCTCAGAGAATGATGATATTTAGTATAGGTGTGATCTTTTCCCCAAATCTTTTCAATCTATAGTTGTTTGAACTGTGGATTGGTAGATTTCACTATCTACCTATCTATATGTATGTATATATATCCCTATTGTATACATGTATATATGCTAATGGTTCAATTTCCCTAGAGATCCATGATGCTATCATGGTCCCAGATATTAAATCTTAAAACTGTACTTTTTCACAAAAAAATCCTTAGCTCTGCCATACATGTATTTTGCTTCTTGTGTGCCTAGCTGGCTCACGAGCTTCTGGGTTTCCATCACTCTGCCACCATTGCTATAGTCATGTTGGGATTACAGACCTGTGTACTACTTTGTATCTGGCTTTATGTGGGTGCTGGGGAATTGAATTTGGTCTGCCAGTCTTTCAGGTAAGTGTCTTTAACCCCTGAGCATTCTTCGTAGTAACCTTGAGCTTCTTTTTTTTTTGGGGGGGGGGTTTCGAGGTAGGGTGTCACTCTGGCTCAGGCTGACCTGGAAGTAACTGTGTAGTCTCAGGGTGGCCTTGAACTCACGGTGATCCTCCTACCTCTGCCTCCCCAGTGCTGGGATGAAAGGCGTGCGCCACCACGCCCGGCTAACCTTGAACTTCTTATCCTTCTGCCTTCACCTTCTGAGTGGTAGAGTTGCAGGCATGTTCCATGTTGTCTGTTTTTTTTTTAATTATTAAATTATTATATTTATTGAGGGAACTACAGAACAAGACACACACTTGCCTATAGATGCCGCGTGGAGGGTCTGGGGGGGGGCGGATAAAAAACAAGGAGAGAAAAGCGAGAAAAGAAAGTTCAAGAAGACCCTACCATGTGGGGAGCTAAAGGGGATAATGGAGCCCATGTAAAGAATAAGACCAGGGGCCCTCCCGCGGTAGGCCTGGGCCTGGGTCTGGGTGGAGCCAGCCCACAACTGGAAGTTCCCAAGTGGTCAGAGACTATGTGAATTTTTTTAAAACCATAAATAACAAAGTTGTATTTTTTTTTTTTTTTTGGTTTTTCGAGGTAGGGTTTCACTCTGGTCCAGGCTGACCTGGAATTAACTATGTAGTCTCAGGGTGGCCTCGAACTCTCAGCAATCCCCCTACCTCTGCCTCCCGAGTGCTGGGATTAAAGGCGTGCGCCACCACGCCCGGCTTACTGTTGTCTGGTTTTATATGGTGCCGGGAAATAAACCCAGGACTTTGTGCATGCTAAGAAAGCAATCTACCAATTTACATACATCCCAAGCCCCTCATATTCCTCCTTTCTTCCTTTCTCTCTCCCTCCCTCCCTCCTTCTCTCCCTTCCTTCCTTCCTTCCTTCTACTTTTTGAGAAACAAAATGTAGCCCAGGCTGACCTCAAACTTGTTAAGTATACCAGAATGACTAGGCTTCTGATGATCTGCCCCAACTCCATCTCCCTGGTGCTGGGATTACAAGTGTGCACTACCACACCCAGTTTATGTGGTGCTGGTGATTGAACCCAGGGCTTCATGCATGCTAGGCAAGAGGTCTATGAATTGAGCTATGTCCTCGATCTCCCATCTCATTTATTTTGCTGTTTTGTTCTGGTTTTTACTTTCCCCAACAATTAACATTGTTAAGGGACAATTTTGAACCATAAAATCGTGATTTATAAAAATATACAATAAACACACACCAAAGATTTTTATTTAACTCACTCACCAATTGAATAATATATGAGTGTTAATCCATTTTCATTACTTAATGAAATACCTGATGTGGGTGGGCTAACTTTACAGAGAAAATAAGTTTATTTAGCTCATATTTCTAGAGGTTCATATCTAAGACCAGACATCCCTTTTGGTTTGGCCACTAATAATAGCTTAAGGATAGATGGTGTCTCAATCATTGCAGTGCATGTGTGAGGAATAAATCACATCTCAGGTTAGCAAGCCAATGAACAACTCAGGGCCTGGATTTACTTTTTAACAATTTACTCTCACAAGAGCTCACATGAAGGCAGTTACCCTAGTCATGTAAGGGACTTCTCACCAGACTCCACCTGTTTAAAGATCTCAACATTTCTTGACAATGCCACATTAAGGCCAAACTCTCACTACATGAACACTCTGGGCAATAGTCAAACTGTTTTCAAGCCATAGCAATGTTAAAACTGGTTCAAAGGAGAGCGTAAAGAACAGACATATATAGGAAAACAAACGACTTTCCTCATAGATGCTTAATTAATCAATACCCATTAGGTAATACAATTGAATGTTCCAAATATCTTTTTTTCAATCAATTGGATCTCCAACCAGAAAAATGATGCCTTTGTGGGTAAAATAATTCACATTTACTATCAATTTTTGACAACACACATAATTATAAAATACTCACAGTGAAAACATGTTTTAATAAAAGCAGTTAATCCTTAGAGATCCACTTGACAACATTTAATAGTCCTTTAACAGAATACCTAGTAACTGTTGCCTGTTATTTCAATGTTGAACACATTAAAAAATCTTTGTGTGTGTGTGCATGTGGGCTACCATGAACATGTGGAGGTCAAAGGACAACCTCAATTATTGGTGCTCATCTTCCATCTTATTTGAGGCAGTCTCTTATTCACCACTGCATATGCCAGATGAGCTGAACCATGAGCTTTTGGGGGGATTCTGTGTCTCTGCCTCCCATCTCACTGTAGGAAGCTAGGATTATAGACACTTGTGCTACTGTATCCAGCTCTATATGGGTTATGGAGATCTGCATTGGGTTTTCTCACTCACTTTACACACTGGGCCACCTCCCTAGTAGTATCTCACACATTTAACAGATAATAGATCAGTCTGTTGCTAAGCATTACTAAATGTATTAGACCTTCTCTTGCAAGAGAATACAGACCTATGACAGCTTCAGAACTGTATCAAAATAGAGAAATTAGGCAAGAGTATTAGTGGGGTGTTTGAGATTTTAGAGCTTGCAGTAAACAGTTTGAAAGCAGAGATTTGATTAGGCAGAGTATATAACATCATAGCTTTGGATTGGTAACACAGTAAAGTTGATGATCTAGAAGTTAATCTGTTTTGATTTAAGTGAATCTTCATGATGAAACTGTTTTAATTGATCTTCCAGGAGAAAGAGTTTCCTGGAATTGCTAAAATTTTATGTCTACTCCAAACCTAAGAACAAGCATGCAGGCCTGATGTCAGTATTATTTCACCAAAGGATAGGAGAATATACCTATTCTTCTGGGCACGGTGACACACATCTGTAATCCCAGCACTTATGGTTCTGGAAGCTGGAGGAATAAGGTTTCAAAGCTAACCTCAGCTACACAGCAAGTTTGCAGCCAGCCTGGGCTACATGGGACCCTGTCACAAAAATATGCCTGTTCTCAGAATTGATTAATACATGGATAGGGAATTATTTTCAGTTCTTGCCAGTGTCTGATACACATTGTACCGTTCCCAATTATTTCTATACATGCTTTCTCTGTTAGCCTAATTCCTTTAAAGAAAAAAATACCTTCTCTTCTTTTCAACCTTTAATGAGATATAATTGTTAATGCTCTAACTGTGTGTGTGTTTGTGCATGTGTATTGTATGTGTACTGTGGTATGTGCGGTGTATACACATATATGTACAGACACATGTGCTCTGTGTTTGCATGTGTGAGGAGGCCAGAGGAGAATGTCAGGTGTCCCCCTCCATCACTAATCTGAGTGTTATCTTGTGGTCAAGTCTCATTGATTCTGGACCTTGCTGTTTCCATGATCTCCAGAGATTCTTCAGTTTTTGTTCCTCACAGAACTGGGGTTATAGACAAATGTGGCTATGTCCAGCTGTTTATGTGGGTGCTGAAGAATCAAACTTATGTGGTCTGAGGCCCCTTCATACCCACATGCTTGCATGACAAATGTTTCTACCTGCTGTATGTTATGTTGAAGATATTTGAGATTGAACAAATGTAGAAAACTTGAAGCTTCTCCTGACTAAAACCAGATACTCAAGAGAAATGAGGACTGCCATAACATCCTTATTTGTAATCAGTTCTACTGCCAGGTCATAGACTAAGACTAAACCTAAATCACTTGTCTGAGAGAGTTCATTCATCATGAAGCAGAAAAACCACTTGCACCTGAATTAACAAATATCACATATTTTCCTATCACCCATTTTTCCCTCTAGAAACCCATTCAATTTTTTCTAAAACTCTCATTTGTTCTTCCTATAGAAGTCCTCCCCTCTTCCCTTGCTAACTTAGTTATATAAGTTGTGAATTCAAAAGCACCTCTTTTGAGTTTCTCAGTACTGAACAATCCCACATATATGTGGTATTGCACATGTGAGTAAATACTATTTTTCTCTTGCTGATCTGTCTATTTTTTTAGAGAGACACAGAGAGATAATTGGCATGCCAGGGTCTTAGCCACTGCAATTGAACTCCAGATGCTTGTGCCACCTAGTGGGCATATGAAACCTTGTGCTTGCCTCACCTTTGTGTACCTGGCTTACGTGGGATCTGGAGAGTTGAACATGGGTCCTTAGGCTTTGCAGGCAAATGTCTTAACAGCTAAGCCATTTCTCCAGCCCTGATCTATATTTTATTAATTTTATTCACATGTCTTCAGTGACTTAATACAAGAGGGTAAAGCAAAATATTTTTCTTTCCTAAACATAATGTCAACATGCTATTTCCTACTTTTGTATAAACCATCTTTCCTGTAAAATTCTAACGATAATTTTTGAGTACATATGTGTTTTGTGAATTCTTTAGTTTACTAAAAGAAATTGAAATAAAACATACTTGAACCTTTTATTTTTTTTTTACCTCTTTGCATAACTGCAGTTATATCTATAGAAAAACCTATCAACACATTTCTTTAGACATTTAATTTGCAGTCACTCCGTTGTCCTATGGTGTTCTTGGAAACAAGTCTCCTTTAGTTATTTTGTTATTTAGTTATTTTGGGATATATCTAAAACACTAAATATCTAAATATTACTTCCATCCCCATATTGTTTAAGAATGAAGCAGAAATTTAAACATAAGGTATGGATTTATTTATTCATCCATTTATTATTCTGGTTTTTTTTTAAGATTAATTTTTCACATGACTCAGCCTGGTCTTAAATTCACTACCAAAGATGATCTTGAAATTCTGATCTTCCCACTTCTTCCTCCCAAGTACTGGGATTACAGGTATGCACATCATAGCCAGCTTAAAGCATTTTACCTTTTTTTTTTTTTTTTTTTTTTTTTTTTTTTTTGGTTTTTTGAGGTAGGGTCTTACTCTAGCTCAGGCTGACCTGGAATTCACTATGTAGTCTCAGGGTGGCCTCGAACTCATGGCGATCCTCCTACCTCTGCCTCCCAAGTGGTGGGATTAAAGGCGTGTGCCACCATGCCTGGCTTCCTTTGTTTTTTCATAACACTTTGTATATGTCTGTATCATATACTCCATATGGTAATTAATGTGTTATACATCAATCTTCCCTGTTAGACTATAAACTTCCCCAAGGCAGAAATCATGGTTTATTTATTTATTTTTTTGCATGCGTAGTATGTGGTGGTGTGTATGTGTGTGGTATATGCACACGTGTGAGCAGGTGCACATGCTCATGCACATGCATGTAGATAACAGAGAACATCAGTTGTCCTTCCTCTGTTGTTCACCTGCATATTTACTTGAGATGGAGTCACTCTTTCTCTTCACTCAGAGCTATAGTTTTCACAAGCCACAGTGATTTCCTCAGCAGGTCTGTACTTGGAATTACAGGCATGTGTGGTCATACCTAGCTGTTTCTGTGTGTGCTGAGTTATCAAACTCAGGTGGTATCAGCCCCTGACTCATGCTTAGAGCAAGCACTCTTTTTTTTTTTTTTTTTTTTTTTTTGGTTTTGCGAGGCAGGGTCTCACTCTGGTCCATGAGTTGGGATTGATTGACCATGAGTTGATGTTGATACACATAAGCATCTTTATGTAAAGGAGAGAAAATTAACTTTGTAAATATGATCCAAGAATTCATCAGGTGCTTTCTGTAAGCAATGATGAATTGAAGGTATAATCATCATACGTATTTCTATTGATAACTGGACAAGTGTTCTTAAAGCATTGTTAGACTTTCTTAAAAAATGACAAAGCCTAAGAGATAATTAGGTTCTTAGTTTCAGGTTGTAAGACATGACTGAAGGAAAAATAAAAGCAACAACAAAAGCCATATAAAATAGATGATTTGACGAGTCTTGCTTTCTTGTCTTCATGTGGTATTTTACAATGTAGTGTTCCTGTCAGCTTAAATTTCATCAAAACTGCTTTGTGTGATTCTTTTGGTTAAAGCCAGTGTTCATAAATCAGGCAATGTTACTGTTGCTAGGGAACATGGTAATTACCTTCTAGTCACCAAATCAATTTTGAAAAAAATAATGCCATATTCAATTTCTCTTGTGAGTGTGTGCACTACACATTTCCAGCTGGATAAAATAATAATAAATGCTACATAAAACATTATGATTTGGACTAACATATGCCAAGGATGTATAAATTTACATTACTTAGATGCCATTTTAATTTAGTATTGCAATAGGTTATGATAAAGGTCAGCCAGGAAGTGTTCTGGGGCCTTTTAGAAAGTCAAGCATTCAGCCAACTTTATTAGTTTCAAGTGTTTTGCTTTTCTTCTCCATGCGTATATATCACCTTAGCACAATAAGCCTGGTTTTTAAGACCTTATGTTTGATTTATTTCTTTTTGGCAATTCAGCATTCAGCTTGAGTAAATAAGTGAAGAAATAAACAATTCACTGCCTGTATTTAAATAAAGAAATTCTCCACACTAATAACTATGTAATGAGAAAAGACTTCTCTTAGTGGTCAGTAACTAAAGTACATTTGAAACAATGGACTTTTGAGGGCAGTGGATTCCCCACCCCACCATTACCCACTGTTTGGAAGAAAACATACACCATTTAAAAACACCAACCATTTTGTCTGTGATTATGGCTGGTCTTTGAATATGATGGTAAAGGGGGTTTTGCAGATGCGTAAGGCTCCTAACCAGTTGTTTTTTTTTTTTTTCGAGGTAGGGTTCCACTCTAGCTCAGGCTGACCTGGAATTCACTATGTAGTCTCAGAGTGGCCTCAAACTCATGATGATCCTCCTACCTCTGCCTCCTGAGTGCTGGGATTAAAGGCATGCACCACCATGCCCGTTTTTTTCTAGTTGTTTTTGAGTTAAACAAAAGGGAATGTATACTGGGCAGACATGACCTGTTTGAGAAGCCCTTAGAGGAGACACCAGTGGAGGCAAGCATACTCCTGTTGGCTTGAAGATAGCCATCATGTGCTCAAGAGTTACAAGGCAATGCATTCTACCTATAACCATGTCATCTCAGAAGACTGCCTAGGGCCCCAGAAAGATCTCAGCTCTGGAGAGGACTTTGATTTTAAAATAGTGAGATGATGATCAGAGAACCCAGCTAGTCCATGCTGAGAATATTAAGCTTAGGAAATAACTGGATATTTAATTAAGCTTCTCAATTTGTGGTATTTTTCTATAGAGCAATGGAATACTAATGTACCCTCCTTTCTTCTAAAGGAGAGTTGCCCCCTATATATGAATGGATAGATTGAATGGTAAACAAGCAAGAAAAAGAAGAAAAAAACCCGGAATAATTTGAAGTCTTGATTAGGTATATTTTATTTTTTTATTTTTATTTTTTTAAATATTTTATTATTTATTTATTTATTTGAGAGAGAGAGAGAGATACAGAAATAGGCAGGCAGAGAGAAAGAGAGAGAATGGGTGCGCCAGGGCCTCCAGCCACTGCAAATAAACTCCAGATACATGCACCCCCTTGTGCATCCGGCCTACGTGGGTCCTGGAGAATCGAGCCTCGAACCGGGGTCCTTAGGCTTCATAGGCAAGCGTTTAACCGCTAAGCCATCTCTCCAGCCCTTGATTAGGTATATTTTAAATAACTGTGGCCCTGATCTAAATCAAATAATGAAAATAAGGATTTCTGAAAGAAATATATATTTTTTTCTTTTAGTTTTTTTGTTTTGTTTTGTTTTAGAATTACAAAAGAAATATGCACATTTCTTTTAGAAGTTTGGAAACCTTAGAAAGCACATCATTAATATTTTGGAAGATTTCATATCAGTTTTTTGGTATGCCTATTTTAAAAAATATATTTATTTATTTATGAGAGAGAAGGAGGCAGAAAAAGAGAAAGAGAGAGAGAGAGAGAGAATGGGCACGCCAGGGTCTCCAGCTACTACAAACGAACACAGCTGTAGCGGCCTCTCTATGCTGACCTTGGGGAGCAGAGAACTTCTTTAGCATTCTTCATTTGGCCTAGTCTTTCCTTGCTATGATTCTATTCCTCCTTTCTTTGAATGCAAATGTTTATTCTGTGCCATTATTTGTTGGAAGTATGTATTGAGTTTTGATTTTACAGGGCTCATGGTTGCTAAGAGATTACTTGAGCTCAGGAGAAACTTTGGACTTTAGAACCATGTTGGAACTGATAAAGACTATGGGGACTTTTGAGTTAAAAGTAAATGTATTTTGCATCATGAGATAGTCTTGAGACCTATAAGGCCCAGGGACATGATATGGTAGTTTGAATGTAAAATGTAGCCTGTGTTTGAACACTTGGTCCTCAGGTGTTTGAGAAGGTTGTGGAACCTTTAGGAGATGGATCCTTGTTGCAAGAAGTATGTCACTGTGGGCAACCCTTGTGGTATTATAGGCTAGCCCCATTTGCTGCTTTTGATTTCTCTACCTTTTCCCTAGTAAAGTGATGATGTGACACTGGCTTCCTGCTTCTGTCATGCTTTCCCTACCATAATGGACTCTACCTTCTGGAACTGTAAGCCAAAATAAATTCACTCCTTCTTTAAGCTGCTTCTGGTCAGATATTTTGTCCTAGCAACAAGAAAGTAACTCATAAACTGGTCTTCCAAATACCCACCAGAAAGGGCCATTAAGCTCTGCTTACAACATCCTAGGGCTTCTCTAGCCAGAAATTCAAAACTTTTTCATATTCCTCCTACAAACAAGTTCCAAATACCTAACAACCACAATGGCAGGTTTATGAGGGTAATGTTACACTTTGCACCAGTTTTCTGTGTTAAATATTTTTCTCATTGCTGTGATCAAACACTTGATAAGAAATACTCATGGGAGAAAAGGTTTCTTTTTGGCTTACTGTTTAAGAGGGGATCCAGTCCATCATCATGGGAAGGCATTGCAGCAGGAGTGTGAGGTAGCTGCTCATATTGCATCTCCAGTTAGGAAGAAGAAAGTGATGAATGTTCATGCTCAGCTCACTTCTCCTTTTAAAAAATATTTTATTTATTTATTTGAGAGAGAAAGAGAGAGGGAAAGAGAATGGGCATGCCAGGGCCTTTTACCACTGCAAATGAACTCCAGATGAATGTGCCATCATTTGCATCTGGCTTTAAGTAGCTACTAGAGAATCAACCCCATGTCCTAAGGATTTGCAGGCAAGTGACTTAACCACTGACTCATCTCTTCAGCCCCAACTTCTCCTTTTTATTCATTCCAAAACCATAGCCCATAGAATGGTGCTTTAACATTTAGGGAGGATGGTCTGTCCTTAATTAACCCAACATAGAAGGTCCCTTACAGATATGCTTAGAGGTTTGTCTCCTAGATGAGCTTAGATACTATCAAGATGACAATCAATGTTAACAACCATATCTAGCATGCATTGCTCTATAGGTTCAATATCAGCACCATATAAACCTGATATGATGGTATGTGCTTGCAATTCCAATTCTAGTACTTGGGAGTTGAAGGCAGAAGGATAAGATCACAAGGTCATTTTTGTATCCATAGAAGATTTGGGGCCTGGGCTATATGAGGCCCTGTCTCAAATTTTTAAAAATCACAAAAACAAAAATAACAACACATGAGGTTAAGAAGTTTAGTAGAGACTTCATCGAAGAAGACAAGACATATTGAGCACAAATAATCATACAAGTAATTGTTTAACATCATCACACATTAAAGGTGCTGCGAATTAAAATCACAACAAAATGTCACAACACAGCTATTAAAATGACATGTTTAGCAAGGATATAAAGAAATCAGATTTTTTTTACTCTCTTGCTTAGAATATAAAATGGTGTGGTCACTAGGAAAATTAGTTTGGCAGTTTCTCAACAAGTTAAATGCATTGCTACCACATGATCAAGCCATTTCATTTCTAGACATTAACACAAGAAAAAAGAAAGCATGTATCCATACAAAACTTATACATTAAGTCAAGTGCAGTGGAGCATACCTGTAATCCCATTACTAGTATACTGAGACAGGGGATCACGAATTTGGGACCAACCTGGACTATCTGGCAAGTCTTTGTCTTGAAACAATGAAACAAATGATTTGCATGTGACTACTTATAGCATTTTTTTTTTTTTTTGGTTTTTCAAGGTAGGGTCTCACTCAAACCAAGGTTGACCTGGAATTCACTATGTAGTTTCAGGGTGGCCTTGAACTCACAGCGATCCTCCTACCTCTGCCTCCCAAGTGCTGGAATTAAAGGCGTGTGCCACCATGCCTGGCTTATTTATAGCAATTTTTTTCTGTAATAGCCAAAAGGTGGAAACAATTCAGATGTTCATCAATAGGTGAAAGGATACACAAATTGCATTATGTACATGGCACAGAATACTCATCAGTGAAAAGAAACAAACTGTCTTTACACATGGATGAATTTCAAAGTCATTTTGCTGAGTAAAAGAAATCAGCCAAGCCAGGTGTGGTGGTGCACGCCTTTAATCCCAGCACTGGGGAGGCAGAGGTAGGAGGTTTATGTGGTTTATTTTACACGATTCTTTACATAAATATTTTAAAACGTCATTGAAAACAGCGGAGGAAAATGTGATTGTCTTCACTGTTTTTATTGGCATTTTCAGTAATGAATAGTTT
Source organism: Orientallactaga sibirica (assembly GCA_036365145.1). Lineage (NCBI taxonomy): Eukaryota > Metazoa > Chordata > Mammalia > Rodentia > Dipodidae > Orientallactaga > Orientallactaga sibirica. The sequence goes on from JAEOAD010000057.1 coordinate 8,902,822, forward strand.
ATAATGATATATGATCAAAAGCCAAAGTGTTTCTAATTGGAGCTGACATATATATATGAATACATATTTCATTTAGATCATATTATGGTGATGAACTATAAGAACAGCAATGGGAATGATGCATGGGAAAGAACTGACAATATTTCTTATTTCTAATGGACCTTACAAATAGCTTTTGTGATATTATTGCTGTGAGATGCTAAATTCCTCACTTGCAACTTGCTCTAAAGTTAATGTTTCAATGGTGTAATCCACCTGCAACAAAATAATGTGAATCTGACTAGGTTTTCTGTGCCTTGGAGTACCTTTGTCCTGAACAACAAAGGTGACCAATATTGACAAGCAACTTTTAGAGATGCTGACTGATCTTTAAAGATATGCCCTATGCCCCTTTCCTCAGAGGCCTGGTTGGACTCTTGACTCAGACCAAACATACGTGCATAAAAATGCTGATCATAGCATTGAAGACAAAGTGATCAGTAACTAGGGGACCATAGATCTGATGAAGGCAACAGGTGGGCTTAATGGGATTGTATTTGTCATCAGAGTGTATGCATGTTCTGGATCAGCAGAGTCCAGCAGGTCATACTCCTAAATCCCGCCCTTTAATAAATGTTTAAGGATTATCTATTTGCTTGTACAACGTACTACTTATTTGTGTGCTACTGTGTTTTTTTGTCTGTTCAATAAAAATACCAATGAGTATCTGTATGCGGAAGAGAGGAAGCCAAGGCTGCAGGAACATCAGCGCAGTGGTGACAGCAGATACACCAGGTTTGCTAAACTAAACCTCTCTTTAGTTTTTTTTTTTTTCTCACACTGCTGCTAGAGGCAGCTAGTCCACTTCTGGGATGTAACCACGAGGCGAGTTACCCCTCTCACCTCTCAGGTTCTGCTCCTAGAAGCAGTTTGCCCATTTACGGATAGAAAATTCCAGACGTTAGTCTTTGCGAAACTCAGGGCTGTGGCTCATAAATGGGGCGCATATATATCCCACAGTAGAAAGAAAGAATCCTTAGATTCTTTCTGCCCTATCTTCCATGATGTTCCCTGACCCCTGGAGGGCTTGATGTGTTTGTCTCATTTAGAGTCAAACTGTCATCAATGATCATTAGTGACTTATTTTCCATACTTGACTAGTTATAATAACCCTAAAAAGCCCTTATCTGAGGTGAAGAGCAGAACTGTTTTTTGGGTACAAAGATAGAGCTGAAGGATGAGGAGGAGCACTGTGAAACTCTGGCATCCAGCCATGACAAGGTCATTGGATTCATGAATTCACAGCAGCTATGAGGTCTTTCCTACATAAGACCTGCACTTGATGGGGTCAGCCAACATTTTGTTTTGGATAGGAGAGGGGCTTGGGAGGCCACTTCCCATTCTAATGAGCTAATGGCAGCTAATGGTTGCCAGGAAAATGGGATCATTCTCTTCTGGGGCTTTAGCCATTTGTAAGTGATCAGAAGGAGTACAGTGACTTCATTTGTTGGATTAACCAGACAAGATTCCAGAGGCCACTGACTCCTTGGAAGTTTTGTGTGACTGTGACCATCTGGCACCTTAACTCCTGAGATAAAAGCCCAACCAAGAGCCAAGAATGGCTCTATTGCTTACAAAGACACCTCAGATTCCTGTATCACTGTGGCTATTAGATGATCAGGTAAAATCTTTTTGGAATACACCAGTTTCCACCAACTCAGAAGCTACAGAGAAGTCAACACCAACTGGAAACATACCTGCCATGGGTCAAGGATTGTTGCAGAAGAGGGGGTGGGAGGATTCTAAGAGCCACAAGGCAAGCTCCCCCAGAGACAGGCCCTAATTATCACACAGTGAACACCAATAACCTTGCGGAGGAAGGTCCCTGCCAATAGCAGAGATGTCCCTACTTTGCTGTAATCTGCCTACCTGATGTCTCCACCAATATATTTGAAAAGCACTTTGTTTTATAATTTTTTGTTGTACAACTATAAAACTTCATGAAACTGTTATCATATTGGAACATGGAATTTGTGGTAACCTAAATCTGTGTTTCCAGACCATAGTCACTCAAATTTGAATCTAGAATAAACTATTTCTTATTCCCTTTGAGGTGAGAGTTGTGTGTTTTGCCTCAAAACAAATAAGAAAATTAACAGTTTTGTAGTAGTAAGTCATTTGCCCAAGATCATCCAAATAAGTAATAAAGATTGACTTGAAAACAAATTATGTCATAGGACATGATAGCAAGTACTTATAATCCCAGTGTTAGGAAGACTGAGGCAATATAATCACAAATTTATGATGAGAGTCTTTAACAAACAACCACCACCAACAATCAAAGCAACAACAAAAAATCCTGAAGCAAAACAAATCCCCAATGTTCAGATTCTGTAGTATGTGTCCCTAAGTATCTGGCATACTACTTCCCTAATAGTTCTTATACTGTTTACAGTCAAAGATCATTTGCTTTTGTTCCCTAATAGTTTGCCTAGCATGTAAATAAAGATGCCATTTTGAGACAGGAAGAATAGGGACTTGGAGAAAGCAACATTGAGATTAACATATAAAAGGAGGTGATGACAACCAGCAGGCTGGAAAGCTTCCCAATGCTGGCTACACATGACAATTAAGCCTCCACAGAAAAAAGCCCTAGTATACAATGTAAATGACCAATAAAAAGCCATGAAACTTGTGGCCTGGGGCTCTCTGGGGTGTATTTCTTTTCCAGATCACTAATCCTCTCTCATGCTTGGTATGACCGTTTTCATTTTTTTAAATAAATATTTTTTAAATTTATTTATTAGAGAGAGTGGGGGGAGTGGAGAGAATGGGCATGCCAGGGCCTCTAGCCATTGCAAATGAACTCCAAATGCACGTGCCACCTTGTGCATCTGGCTTATGTGGCACCTGGAGAATCGAACCTGTCTCCTTAGGCTTCACAGGCAAGCGACTTAACTGCTAAGCCCCCCCTTTCCTTCTTAATGAACTGTTTCTATTTCTGTTATTTTACTATATGTTTCTGGTACAATTGATTGTTAAGAGGCACAAGAGCCCAGAAACTTCAGCACATGGCCCTTAGAAACTCAGATGTGCACCTACTCATACCCATTTCATCTAATACTATTTCAGTGAGAGAGAAGTGCATTGAGAATTCTGAATGAAAACGATTTTCAAAGCTGGCTGTGGTGGGGCACACCTTAAATCCCAGCACTCAGGAGGCAGATATAGGAGGATGGCTGTGAGTTCAAGGTTACCCTGAGACTACATAGTGAATTCCAGGTCAGCCTGGGCTAGAGCAATACCATAACTCAAAAAACAAAACAAACTACTACTACAACAACAAAATAAAAGAAAAAAGTTCAAGAAAGCAGGAAGTAGATGAGCTAAAAAAAAAAAAAGGCAGAAGTGATTTCTATTTCACAGAATCGATTTGCTGTGTATGGTGGTTTGAATCAGATGTCCCCCATATAAACTTATGCGTTCTGAATGCTTGATCCCAAACTGATGGCAATTTGGAAAGTAAAGCCTCCTTGGAGGAGATGTGTTGTTAGGCACAGACTTGGTGTTATAGCCAGCTTCCCCTCTCTTCCTGCTATTTCCCTAATGCTGTGGCAGAAGTCATTTCCAGTCATGCTTTCTTCTGCCATCATGAAGCTTCCTCTGGAGACCATAAGCCAAAATAAAAACGTTCTTCCTATCAGCTGCTTTGGGTGCTTTGTCCCAGCAACAAGAAGGTAACGCAACACCCTCCAAGGCTCAGGGACCATTGCGGAAGAGGGGGCGGATAGCAACCGCCCAGACAGAAATTGGCCTTGATATCCATGACCTTGCAGTGCCTAGCAATACCTTCGCAAGACCCTCAAAAATAGAAGAAAAATATGATGACATCAAATTAAAAGAGAGACTAATGGAGAGAGGGAGGGGATATGATGGAGATTGGTGTTCTAACGTGGAATGGGGGGAGGGGAGGGAAATATCATATGTTTTTTTTGTATGTAAGTATAGAAGGTGTCAATAAAAATAATAATTAAAAAAATAAAAAAGAAGGTAACTCAAACAGTGTGATAAAGCAAATTAACTACAGTTAATTTTTTATGAATTATATTTTTGCTAATGTAGTGTTTTTGAAATGCCTACATTCTCAGGAGGCTCCTGGGGATATGGTAAATCATCACATGAATTTCTTAATACAGTTCATAATCGGATGCAAGATGTCCTGGGCAAAACTGAAGTATTAAATGTCGATACCAAAGACAGCTCTCACCTCAAAGGGGATAAGATATTATTTATTTAGGAGCCAAATACGAGTGACTATGGCCCAGGAACAGGTTACCCCAATTCCATGTTCCAACATGTTCACAATTTCATGAAGGTTTGATAGTTACAGAACAAAAGAAAGTCATAAATCACTTTAAAATACATTGGCTGACCATCAGGTAGGCTGGTTACAGCAAAGCAGGAAATCTCTGCCACAGGCTTCACACCCTATTGCAAGACATTCTTAGCCCTAGGGTTGGTAGAAGCTGGGGTTCTATTCTTACATTCTCAAAAGGATAATACCTGATAAACTGTTAGTCATCAGGATGTTAGGGCAGACATAGAAGTGGGCAATAAATGGATATTGAGGGGTTAAAAGTAGCTATGGATATTCAGTGTTTTATTAGTTTATAGTTTGCATCTGTAACCACCTTGCTAGAGGAAATGTCAATGGGTGGATATCAAGGTGTGGAGTGGGTTTAGGATTTCAATCTAAAGATATGCAAAGTGTGCCTAGCAGGAGTTCGGGAGGTATATTGTGGCTTTTGGCTTTTCTCTTTGTGTTTGGTTCTGTGAAAGCAGGCCATTCTTCTGCCATTATGAAACTTCCCCTGGATCTATAAGCTTTAATAACTATCTCTTCCTCCATAATTGTGCCTGGTCTGGAAGTTCATCTCAGTGAACCCGAAGCTGTCTGCTACAGTAGCCCAAAGTAATTTGGCTCTGATCCTACAAAATTCCATGTCTACAGGACATCTATCAGTCCATTCAGCCTTACCTGAGGCAGATGCTGCACTTTCCAGGAACTTCAGTTCACATAAACTAGTTCACACAAAGTGACATTCTTTTCAATTTGTGTGAGGCTCTCAAGACTTTAAAAACTGAAAGTAGCTCATAGCATCCACCAAATGGAAATTATTTCAAAGGCAATATTATTTTAGGTAATTTATACATTATTTTAATGTGAGAAAGGTTTAAGCTTTAATTGCAGTGTATATCAGTTTAATAACACTTTACTAGTGAATATTTGTGCTTCAACCATCTGTCATTAACCAGATATAATAAATATATCAGAAAGTGTTCAAAATCAAAACCTTGCAAATCAAACTACATTAGAGGCCTGGGAAGATTGCTCAGTGGATAAAGTGCTTGCTAATGAAACTTTGAATACCTGAGTTTGAATCTCCAGACCCCATGTAAATGCCATGTAAAAGCTTAGCATGTCTTTAGGTGGATGGTGGTCTCTTGATCAGATGAGTGATTGGCAGGCTACATTGGATTAACTATTAAGGGAGAAAATCATAGCTCTGATATCTCTACCTTCCTCCCTTTCATATGGCAATTTAAATCCTATGGAGAAGGGAATATGATTGTATCAGTTTGTTTCTTATTGCTGACATAAAATGCCTGATCAGAAGCATCTCATGGAAGGAATGTGGTTTATTTTAGGCTTACAGTTTTGAGGGTAAGTTTGGCAGGGATAAATAAGATAGCAAATACCATGCAGGGATAGATTATAAAATCTCAAACCTTGCTCCCAGGGACATACTTATTCAATACATTTTCACCTCCCTAAACCTCCACAACCATCCAGAACAGCATCATCATTGGGAAATAAGTTTTCTTTTTTTTTTTTTTTTTTTTTTTTTGGTTTTTCAAGGTAGGGTCTCACTCTGGTCCAGGCTGACCTGGAATTCACTCTGTAGTCTCAGGGTGGCCTCGAACTCATGGCAATCCTCCTACCTCTGCCTCCCGAGTGCTGGGATCAAAGGCGTGTGCCACCACGCCCAGCTTTGGGAAGTAAGTTTTAAAACACATGAGGCCATGAAGGACATTTTATATTCAAAGAATCACAATGATGTTTCCATTTGTGTGTGACGTGGTGTATGTGTGATCTGTGTTGCATGCATGTGTGTGCTTAGTTGTGTGTGCCCCAAGGCCTCTCCCTCAACCTAGAACTGCTGTTTTAGATCAGTGAGCCCCAGCAATTCTCTGCTTTCTGACCCCCCCCATGTACTGGAGTTACAGATGTATATGGCCATGTATAGCTTTTTACATGGGTTCTGTGGACTTAAACTTGGTGGTCTCAGGCCCAAGATGCCCTCATATTTAAGCAGTGCTCTTAACTACTGAGCCATCTCCCCAGCCTTATGTTTCCCTTATAGTGTTACCAAGGAAATAGGAGGGGGAGGTCCATCCTTCCATGACTTCCAAGCCTGTGAATGTAAGCCTACCTATACCAGATGCAACAGGATTAGGAGTTCAAGATCACCTCAGCTACACAGAGAGTTTAAGGCCAGCTTGGGTTATGTGAGCCTTGTCTCAAACAAAACAAATTAAAAACAAAGAAAACAAAATAAAGAAAAAAAGTGTTATTAAAATAGGATTAGAAAGAGATACCTATTTCCATTTTCTAAATTAATATCTCTTAACTCAAAAATTTCATCTTGGCAGACTTCTGTCAGAGTACTTGATTACCAACCAGAGGTTAATGGTAAGACTGTACTGCTGAAGACACCATACATTATCAGCACCAGTAAATAGCATGGAGAAACCTGGCTGGAATCTGGAAGAACTAATCCCCAGATAGTTAGCTGGTCTAGTGCTGGGAGGTGTTACATGACAAAACCAGGGAAAAAAGTGAACATCTGTCTGAGCAACTCAAGGTCTAAGCTACTCAAAAGCAAACAACCTGATATGCTGCTCACACAAGTGAAATAGTGACACACAGCCATGGTGGGTAACCAACTGCTCTTGGATTAGCTAACAGATCTGCTCAGTGGAAAGGAACCTATATCTGGAACTGGAAAGCAAATCAGAATTATATCCAGATAACGATTTTGCTTTCCATTGTCAAGCTCCCACTAATCTTGGGTACAAGAGAGTCTACACCCATTAAAGTCCCTCTAAATTAATACAGGTTTAACCTGTGTTGACTTCACTCTCCTCTGGAGAATCTCATTCTCTTTTCCAGATGTGAGCAGGACCTGAGGAGATAAACAACCCATCATGCTTTACCCCACTTCCAGCTGAAACCACAGAGGAATTGGGGAAATGAGCAAGAGAGCTGCTTTCTCAGTGAGCCTGGTATTAGCACAAGGGTGAAGGAGATAGACATTGATTACACTCAACACCTACCAAAGCAGAGATCCAGAGGCTGCTAAGAGCCCATCACTGAAGTAGACTTAAAACACACCGAACATGGCTCATGGAATTTTGCAGAAGAGGGGATGGGAAGATTGTTAGAGCCACAAATTGGCACATATTTTTCAGAGACATTGCCTCTCTTCCATAACTGACTGTTGCCCCCACAATGCATGACCCATACTCCCCATGGGGATGACCTGCATCCACAACAAGGAGGGCCCCTTTGGGAAAAGGGTAGGGCTGAGGGAAAGGATGGTACCACCATGTGTTGTTTATACACTAAGTATGTACATAATTAATAAAAATAAATTTTAAAAATTTCATTTTGGGGCTGGAGAGATTGCTTAGTGGTTAAGGCAGTTGCCCATGAAGCGTAAGGACCCAGTTTTTTGTTTTTGTTTTTGTTTTTTTGGTTTTTCGAAGTAGAGTCTCGCTCCAGCCCAGGCTGACCTGGAATTCACTCTGTGGTCTCAGAGTGGCCTTGAACTCATGGCGATCCTCCTACCTCTGCCTCCTGAGTGCTGGGATTAAAGGCATGCACCACTATGCCCAGCTAGGACCCAGTTTTGATTCCCCAGTACCCACATAAGACAGATGTACATGGTGGCACATGCAACTGGAGTTTGTTTATAGTGGCTAGAAGCCCTGGTACGCCTATTCTCTCTCTATCTGCCTCTTTTTCTCTGTCTCAAATAAATAAAATAAATGTATTTTTTAAAAAAAAAAAACAAAGGGGACTTCTGGGTAAGATGGTGGCATAAGAGCCATGCAAAACCAGACTAGGGAGGGATTTAAGCAAAACCACAGCAAAATACACTCTTCTTCTGAAAAGCGAAGAAGTATAGGTTATTCTTAGACACAGCAGAGAAGCAGGAGAGACCAAGATCCACCAGAAAGAAGAAAAATGGCTAGAATCCCACTGAAGCGCTTTTGGCCCCCGATCCCATGCCTGGCACTGCCCGCCAGGTGCACCGAGCAGCAGAGACCAAACAAGGGGATTTTCCAACCTCATCAGCCTCCTTGAAAAGTCAAGAAATCTGAAGGAAAGACAGCTGAGGTCACCTAAGGAGCTACTTAAAGAGATATAGGACTACATGAGCAAGTCCAGGCTTCCTGCACTCTTTCATCCCCCAACAATTAGAACCATAAACTTCCAGCATTCAGCCCCCATGGTAGCACATCCAGCACAGCTGAACAGAACTCTAGCTCCACAGCACAACACAGAGGGATCTAGGTGGGCATGAAGCTGACTGTCAAAACAAACAAACAAACAAACAAACAAACAAACAAACAAACAAACAAACAGGTACATAGGTCTGCATTGCAAGTGCTAATCTCTCTTTCCATGTCAGGGCAGGTTATGGGTTGCATATTTTTGGTTGGTTTTACCGTTTTCAAATAAGCTGTATTTGGGGGTTGAACATTTTTGTCTTTGATGCTTTCATATTTATAGGGCTTTTGTCTTTTGCTTTTGTCTTTTACTTCTGTCATTATTGGGGACAGGGTCCAATTCAGATCCAGGCTGACCTGGAAGCAAATTCAGAACAGAATTCTCTACCTCCCTGCTGACAGAATTAAATGTGAGGAGCAATACACACCCTCAGGGATTTTGGATTTATTAGACTATCTATTTCTTTTAATCCCCACACTTGTATTCTCTATTCCGGTTTTTATTGAATGTGTATATTGCTTAGTTGAAGTTTAGAATTTGCCAGTAAATTGTTCCACCCAGTCCACTAGAATACTTGCTTAGCAAGCAAACTCAACACATAGCGTTACTTCTTTGGTTGGATTGGGGTACAAGAGCTACACTTGGCACCTTAAACTCATATCCTGAAAGTATACCTAATTTTAAGTTATATTACAAAGCCATAGTAACAAAAACAGCATGGTAGTGGCACAAAGACAGACATGTAGATCAATGTAACAGAATAGTAGACCCAGATATTCATCCAGGAAGCTACAGCCATCTAATATTTGACAAAAATACCAAAAATATTTGTTGGACAAAAGATAGCCTCTTCAACAAGTTGTGCTGGGAAAACTGTATATCTATATGTACAAGGATGAAAATAGATGCTTGTCTTTCTTCATGCACAAGAATCAAGTCCAAGTGGATCAGGGACCTTTATATCAGACCTGAAAATCTGAAATTGCTACAGGAAAAGGTAGGGGAAATCCTTCAACATATTGGCATAGGCCATGAATTTCTGTATATAACCCCAATTGCTCAGGAAATTAAACCACTAATCAACCACTGGGATCTCATGAAATTACAAAGCTTTTGTATAGCAAAGGACATTGTGAATAGAGCAAAGAGACAAACTACAGAATGGGAGAAAGTCTTTGCCAGCTACACATCTGACAGAGGATTAATACCCAGGACATATAAAGAACTCATAAAACCAAACAATAAGAAATCAAACAACTTCTAAGTATAGAAGTTGTCAATAAAAAACATTTTTTTTAAAAAAAGCTGCTTCACTCCTAATCACTGTCAGTAACTTTTTAAAAATTCAGGTAAAATTCATATAACATAAAACTAACCTTTGTCCTCTTTTGTTTTGCTTTGTTCTATTTTGTGACAGGGTTTCACTCTGTAGCCCCCAGGCTGGCCTTGAACTCACTGTGATCCTTCTGCCTCAGACTCCCAAGTGCTGACATTATAGGCATGAGCTATGAGCTACAACACCTGCTTAAAATTAACCACTTGAAAGTGAATTCTAATGCCTTTCTGATGTTGTACAACCATCACCACCTCTCTCTAGCTCCAAAATGTTCATAAGCCCCAAAGGAGATGCAGAATGATAGCTTTTCTATAGATCAAATTATTTTGAGCCATGTGAGTGACAAAGCAAATGGCATCACAATGAGAATATCAAGATCACATTCTAAGGCTGAGTAGGTAAGAACATGACTGCCTTCATTATCTTCTGATTTCTAGAATGGGTATATCTGTGAAAGCTCAACAAAATAGTGGTATGATACTTAGCCAACTTGCTTTCCATGTCACTTTCAGGAGTGTCCATGTCACAAATTGTCAACTAGCAGATTTTTTATAGCTTCCTTCCCTTTTCTAACCACCATCACGGCTAAAGTTTCATTTGAGAACATTATTTAGCTAGGTTCTCTGCCAACTTCCTGTAACACAATTTATCACTGACCCAGTCTAGGTGCTTGCTAATTCACTCAAAATTAATTGTGCACTTTAATCATTTTCATTGAATCAGTTCCCATGTCTGTAGCTTTTATAATCATAAGTACTAGCTTCATAATGATTAAAATTTCCCATCAGTTGTATATGATGCATCATGATCAATTTTCTCTTTAATTTTTCTTCTATGACTCATAAATTGGCTCATAAGGCAGTTTCAAAAAAAGAGTAAAATGTTTGCAAATGATAGCAGTATCTATGAAATAAACGTTCTTTTTATTCTTAGTGAAATACTAAGGAGCATACATTCTGTTTTGTTGACATAATCTGATTCTATTACAGTCAAAATTAATAATCCTCATTTCACTATGAGTGTTAGAATCTTCATTTTCTATGAGAATCCCCACTCCTTTTTTTTTTTTAGGTTTTCATGGCATAATAGAATAAAATCATGATTGCATTCAGATTTTTTAAATTCATTTATTTTTTAATTTTTTTATTTTTTTAATTTTTGGAGAGAGATACAGAAAGAGACAGACAGAGAGGGAGAGGGAGACAGATAGAGGATGGGTGCACCAGCAGTCTCTCAGCTACTGTGAACGAAATCCAGATATGTGCGCCCCCTTGTGGGCAAGTGCGGCATTGTGCCCTTGTGTCACTTTTGCATCTGGCTAAACGTGGGACCTGGAGATTGGAACCTGGTTCTTAGGCTTAGCAGGCAGGCACCTTAACCGCTAAACCATCTCTCCAGCCCTGTATTCAGATTTTTAAAAAGTGTGTGTGTGTATCTGTATGTGTGTGCATACAGATGTATATGTGGAGGTAAGAGGACAACTTTGAGTTTTGCTTATCAGGCCTTGCCCACATTTTTTGTTGGACAGAGTCCCTCATTGGCCTAGTATTCACCAAGCACATTATGTTAATTGTCTGGTGATCTTCAAAGATCTGCCTATGTTGGTCTGCCTAGCACTGGGATTATAGATGCATGCCACCACACCTGGCTTAATATCTTGACCAGATACAGCATGACACTCTTTGCATATGTTTTAACTCTGCAGTCTTCAGGAAGTTCATCTTGAATTCCTTGAACATTGTTGTTACAGTTTCTTTTGTAGCCATTCTGTAACTTACATACATACATAAACACACACACACAGATCTGTAGATACATAGATATAGTTTGTGTGATGAGAAATGTGTGACCTGAGAGTTCATATTAGTAATTAAGATTGGCATAAAGGACCTGTGTTTGTCAGTGGCCAACTACCAAGGGCAACTGGGACTACTTAGAAAATTACAGGAAATGGAATTGGCATACCTTGTGAATTTATTGTTATTCAGTGAATTTTGACATTGTAGAAAGACAACCTGCCTCATAAGGACATTGTAAAGAAACCCCTAGATATAACTGTGGGTATATAACAGTATCCTGCTATCATTTGAATAAGGATAGTGTCACCCAAAGGGCCATATGTCAAAGGCTTGTTCCCCAGAGTGATGCCATTAAGAAGGAAGTCTTGTCAGTGACCCATTGACTCCTCCATGCATTCCTTTATGGCATGCTGCCTCATTAGAGGCCCAAAAATGTGGCCTAATCAGTCTTGGACTACAACCCCCACAGCCATAAAAACAACTTTTTACTTTTTATAGGTCAAATGCCTCAGGTATTTTGTTATAGTGATCAGTATAGATTAATATAATCCTGACATTAGTTTATTTTCCCTGTGATATTCAAGAATTTTTTTCTTTGCCCAAAATATTCTAGAATGATCTTTTTAGCATTTCAGAAAAAGTTAGCTATATAGAGGAGATGAAAGTGGTTGACTGCTGTCATTTGAGATGTCTAGCTAAATGTGATATTAGAATTACTTAATAATATCTTGAATTTTTGGAATAAATAATTTCATAATAAAACTTCAAAAATTCCATTTTTAAATAATTATTTTAATAGGGTAATTAACCTAGTAATATATATGAAGCTATGGATATTATTGTACTCAGTGCTGCTATCTTTGTTTAAGTGGTTCTGAGAACTAAACCTAGGACCTTTCACATGCCAGTAGTGTTGCTTATCTTATTTGAGGTGTCCCAAATGCTATTTTTCCTCATGCATGTATGTATGTGTTTATATTTGTATGTCTGTATGTGTGGGGCACATGCATGCATATGCACATGTGTGTGGAGGCCAGAGAACAATCTCAGATGTTTTGCTTGGGAGCACTGTCCACAGCCCTTGAGGCAGGGTCTCTTGTTTCCCTGGAGCTCACCAATTACATTAGACTGGCTATCTAATAAGTCACAGGGTTCCTCCTGACTCTACCTCCCGAGCCCTGAGGTGACAGATGTATGCTGCTTCCCAGAATTTTTACATGGGCACTAGGGGTAGAACTCAGGTTCTCATGCTTGTAAGGCAATCACTTGATTACTTTACTCACTGAGCTATCTCCCCAGCTTCCTACTTACCATTTTTCTTCCGGTTTTCAGGATTTTTTGTTCCATTCATTGTTCTTCCTTTTGTAAAGATGAATATGTTCTTTCTATGCATGTAATCTTTAGCACACATATCTACACATACCAGAATCAAAACTTTATTGGAATTTATATCTTCCTCTCTTTTGTGTGTGTGTGTGTATGTGTAATGTGGTGTGTGATATGATGTGTGTGTGGCATATGCATGCATACTGTGAGTGTGTGTGGAGGCCAGAGGAGAATACTCGTTGTTTCCCTCTATCACTCTTCTATATATTTCCTCATGATGGAGTTTCTCCCTCAATCTGGAGCCACCACTTTGGTCAGTGAGCTCCAGCAATTCTTCAATCTCCACTCCTGACTGTTGCAGAATATACTAGGTGTTACAGAGATGCATGGCCACATCCACCTTTTTTTCTGAGAAAAGCCCAACAGACTGGCCTTTTTTTAAAATGTGAGAGCAAGAGAGAGTAAGTGAGAGCGAAAAAAAGAGTATGTCTGAGAGAGAATTGGCATGCTAGGGCCTCCAGCTATTGCACTTGAAATCCAGATGTGTGTGCTACCTTGTGTGCAAGTGTGACCTTGTGCTTGCCTCACCTTTGTGAATCTGGATTACGTGGGACCTAGAGAGTTGAACTTGGATCCTTAAGCTTTGCAGGCAAGTGCCTTAACTGCTAAGCCATCTCTCCAGCCCCACATCCACCTTTTTGATGTGGGTGTTGAGGAATGGAACTCAGGACCTCTTAAGTCCTTATGATTAAGTGGCAAATGTTCTTACCCACTGAAACATCTCTGCAGTCCAGATATCTTCCTTTCTATTAGACCATAATCATAACAAATTTATGATTTTATTCTTGTTGTCAGCCAAGTTGAGATCTGGGAGTTTAGTTCAACATGAATATAAACATTTAAAAAATATTATGTACCTATATTTTTTTGAACTTAACCACAAGCTTTGTTGGTTTTGTTGCTTGCTGATATTTATTTTATATTTTCTTTTCAGAAGCTTTTGAGATTTAAAAAAAATCCTTTTTAAACTTTTGTGTTCAGAAATTTTATCAGAATGCACTTATAAATGTGAATATTCCTTTCTTTACTGTATTTGGCACTTAATAGTCGTTTTCCATCTGAAGACCAATATCATATCTTGAAAAAATATTTTCTTATTAATTTATTCATTTTTCTCTACTCTTTTTTTTTAATCCGTACTTTTTGGATTTCCTGCTACATGAATATTGAAATTCTGGATCTAAATGTCCGTGTATTATGGTTTTCTCAAGATTCCTACTTATTTTTCCTTTTGTTCTGAATATTTGGCTTGAAATTGTAGAACAAAAATTTCTCTTATGCTATATAAAATATGTGTTGTAGTAGTTTGAATAAATGCCACCCAATAGATTCATGAGTTTATTAAAACTTCTTGGATTTCCAGCCTCCTGGCTGGAGGAGGTATCACTGGGCAGATCTTAGGGACCAGCCTTAAGGTGTGGTGGTGGATTTGAAATTCCAATCTAAAGATATGCAAAGTGCCTGAGTTCTGTCCAGAGTTCCTGAAGTGTGCTGTATAATGTGCCTTTTTTGCTCTCTCTGTTTGGTCCTGTAAGAGCAGGCCAACTTCTGCTGTTATGGAACTTCTCCTTGATCTGTAAGCTTCAAATAAATATTCCCTCCTCCATAACTGTGCCTGGTCTGGAGGTTCATCTCAGCGACTTGAAGCTGTCTGCTGTGTGTGTGTGTGTGTGTGTATGAATTATAATTCTGTGTTTCAGCTCTGGTTACAATACCTTATCACCTTGTCATTACCAAGATGTAATTGTTTTTATTGTAGGAAGGGCTACTATATATAATCAGGGTCAATATTAGGCTGGCTTGATTTACCTACAGCCAAATAAGGATAACAGAGGAGGAGCACTAATCACCATTAGGATCAACATAATATGATTTGCACATTTGTAAAACTTATAATCAAAGGATATAAACAACAGCCAGTTGTATATTTTATGATAATATCTATGATAAACAGTAAAAAGTAAGTCTAAGAACCTATTTGTTCCCACTGCAGAGCTGCATGTGGACTGTCCTCTCTGCGGTTTGAATGTTGTGAACCTGGCTGGAGGCTCTTGATCTTATTTGGAAAAGAGTCTGAGCATGGTGGTGTATGCCTGTAACACCAGAACTTGGGAGGTGGAAGCAGGAGGATCAGCAGTAGCAAGAGGAGGGCATGAGGAAGAGGAGGGTAGAAAGAACCTATCGACAATAATGTCCCAAGTCGCTACTGGGAAAAGAGAACATCTTTACACAGAAAGCAACTAATGAGCCACTGTAGCCACTCACATAGAGGTAAAATCAGTCTGACTTTCTATCTCTACTTCAAAGAGATATACCCGACTGTGGTATGTAGTCAAGGTAATTTATATTAGATGGGCTGGAGAGATTGCTCATTGGTTAAAAGTGCTTGCTTGCAAAGTCTGACAGCTTGGGTATGATTCCCCAGTCCTCATATAAAGTAAGATGCACAAACTGGCATCTGGAGAATGTAATAAAGATGACTCATTTAAATTAATGGTGAGCACTCAACAGTAACTTATTTTCAGCATTTTGACAAGTTTTGAGTCTCCCCAGTAGTCACCACCATCTGTAAAAGGATGTTTATCTGACCAAAACTGAGAGCAGCACTAATTTATGGGTGCAAATATAAATATTTAGAGAGTAATTTGATGGGCGCAACATATCCATTTAGCAAAATAACAGTAGTAGCTTCCCCCATAAGGCCCATCACCTTCCAAACCATAGGATTTTTACTGGGTTTTCAGTATCAGACATGTCTCTCTAATAGTCATACTGCTACTGAACTAGTGAGCATATCTTGATTCGCTTGTCAGTTGTTTGTCTCATGAGATCCACTGCTAGGTAAGACTGTTGATGACATCTTTCCAGCCCCTGTTCACACAACTTTGGTCCCTAGCTCCATTTGATAGCTTGTCTTCACTAAGTAAGACTTCCTCTGCCATTTACATCTCTTGTAGGTATTTCTAAGTAGGGCTTTTGGTGATTAGGAACTAGCTATATTCTATAAGAAAAGACAATTGCAGGCTGGAGAGGTTGCTATGTGGTTAAGGCACTTGCCTGCGAAGCTTAACAACCCAGGTTCAATTCTCCAGGTCCCACATAAACCAGATGCACATGGTGGCACATGTGTCTGGAGTTCATTTGCAAGGGCTGGAGGCCCTGGTGCACCCATTCCCTCCCCCATCTCTCTCTTTCTCTGTCTCTTTCCCTCCCCCTCTCTCAAATAAATAAATAAATAAAAATATTTGAAGAAACAAACAACAATTGCCCCTTTTGTGACAAGACCAAATTTTTCCTTGGTGGTATGAAGGTTTAGTTGGATTACATTGTCAACTAAATTTTAAATATTTTTTATCTTATTTATTTAGTTATTTATTTATGAGAGAGAGAAAGAGAGAGAGGGAGGGAGACAGAGTGGATATGCCCGGGCCTGTAGCCACTGCAAACGAACTCCAGATGCATGTGCCACTTTGTATATATGGCTTATGTGGGTTCTGGGAAATTGAACATGGGTCCTTAGGCTTCATAGGCAAGTGCCTTAACCACTGAGCCATTTCTCCATTCACTGTCAACTAAATTATAAGAGAAAAGTGAGTTTTGTTTTTAAATAGTTGTCCCAAATTATGTTTTATTCATAAGGCAAGATAACATTAGATTATCAATCTTCACATGTCAAATTTACCAAAAAAGAAAACACAACCCACAAAAACTTATTTTAGTACTGGAGATAGAGCTCAGTAGTAGAACACTTGCCTAGTAATATAAGCCCCTGGTTTCAATCCTCAGTACTGCAAAAAGGGGGAGCATTTTTGTTGTTATAGCTGTTTAAAACAGAAAGTATCAGGCAGTCAAGGTAGCTCCAACATCTAATCTTAGCATATGGGAAGCAGAGGAAGAGTTAGCTATATCTTTTTGAGCTAGTTTAGTCTACATAGCAAGTTTGAGGCCAGTCAAGGCACCATATTGAAGCCTTGTCTCAACACTGAAACCTCATGACAATAGAGATCTAGAGTCTGTGGAGAAAGCAACACTAAATCAGATTTCTATCTTGCTCCTCAAGGTCGGGGAACATTGCAAATGAGGGGGTGGAAAGATTGTAAGAGCCTCAGGGTGGCTGGAAACCTGTTATTCTCATCTCTGCAGAGACTGAAGCCTTTTGGTTCCCACAATGAATACTAACAACCCCATAGAAGACCTTCAGCAGAATTGGGCAGGAGAGAGGGGCCTATGTGTACAACCTTTTATATTAAACGAGAGAAAGAAAGAGAAAGAAAGGGGACTGGAGAGATGCCTCGGTGCTTAAAAGTACTTGTTTATAAAGCTTGATGGCTTGGGTTCAATTCCCCCAGTAACACATATAAAGCCATATGCACAAAGTAATGCATGCATTTTGAATTCATTTGCAGTGACAAGAGACCCTGGCACACATTCTCTCTCTCTTTCTCTCTGCTTGCAAATAAATAAATAAAAATAAAAACAAAAACCCCACAAAACCAACCAAACAAGCAATAAAGACACAACAAACAGGGCTTTGTGACTACTGTGTAATTAATTCAGATTGGGATATTTCTTACCATATATGTAATGGAAAGCTTGAACATTAAGGCTTTGTCATTGATGGAGATCATCTATAATGATCATCTGTTTATTAATAGCAAGAGACCTCACAAAATTTAGTGAGCAAAAGTCTATCGTAAGATCAAACTTTGGCTATATTTCAGCACTTCCTTTAGCTCCATTCTAAGCACTATATGTTGTTTGCATAATTCTAGGATAATGTTTATTGTTGAGAGATCTTTCCTCTTTTGATTATCTTGTCCTTCCTAAGAAGTATGACCCATCTGCCATCCATCCCCATGATGAAAGAACCACTGCTCTGAACCCACAACTAGAACCCTAGAATCATTTTCATGAATGTTGGTTCTCTGATATGAAAATGGACTCCAAATTTCATATAGTGAAAACTAAAATCATATCTTTGTGTTATTTGAGAGATAGGCCCAATTTTGAAATATTTATTTATTCATGTATTTGTGAGGAGAGAGAGTATAGCTGCACCAAAGCCTCTTGCTGCTGTAAGTGCCTTAATGTGCCACCTTGAGCACCTGGGGAATCAAACCCAGGCCAGCAGGCTTTGCAAGCAAGCACTTTTAACTGCTTAGCTATTTTCCCAGCCCACAAGCATGTCTTTTCTTATTTTCTGTGTTTGATTAGAAACATATTTGAGCATACAGAAAAGGTTAATAATTTTTGCATATGTCAACACTAATAATGTACAATTAGCATTCTACTTTACTAGCTTTATTACATCTGTCCATGTCCCCATTTGTCCATCAATCCACATTGATGAGTTGAAGTACTTTCTTTCCATAGATTCCTGGATTAGGTATACAAATGGGATGGATCTCTGTATTGATATACCTTGGTCCCATGTTCTACTTTGAATTTAATCTCTTTCATGTGTCAAATTGTGTTTTGTTTTCAAATGCTGATAATCCTGTGGAGAGTAATTTATTCTATTAAGCTCTTGTCTAATTGAAGGGGATTAACTTCGTTGGAGGCCTTTGGGTGGTTTATTTATTTAAACATTCTTGCAGTTGCTCAGCAGGTGTCCAGAAACTCAGATAAAATATGAATCTCATTCATCTTAATAATAAGATTTTCTCAGAATAATAATTCTATTAAATGTCACTTCTCATTCCCGGGCTCTCTTGATTTTATCCAGAATGGTTCTATTACTGCCAGCATCTTTTGTGGATTATACATGTTAAATTAATTATATGATTTAAAATATGATTATCTATGTTCATGCTTGACTTGATCTTTGTCCTTTTCACCCTTTCATTTTCTTTTGTACACTCAGTTCTCATTCACCTCACTGATAGCATTGAATATGATAGGCCTAATAAGATTAAACACAGAAATCTTGTCAAAAATTATCAACTTCATATTCCTAAAATATACTTACAATGGTTAATACAATGCACATATGTTTAAAAACACTAAACCATATTAAAATTTACATGTAAAACAGTCAAAAAATTTGCATGGCTTTAGATATTCTCTTGCTCCCTTAAATTAGTAATGGCTTAAATAAAACAGATGAGCAAATAAATTGAGCCAAGGACATTTTCTCTAGAGAATTCAGACCTTTAAATGTGTTATATTTTCTTTTGTTTCCTGCTGTAATAAAACTGTAATATCTCTGTAGCAAAGCTAACTGCTTAATAGCATCAGAAAAAAATAAAAATACATTTCAGTAAAAGGAAAAGTATCTGAGCGTCCCAAAGTGTTCCTTGAGAGCAAGCACTACACCTTTTTTGTTAGATTCTTTTAATAAAAATAATTTATTACCAAGCCGGGCGTGGTGGTGCACACCTTTAATCCCAGCACTTGGGGGGCAGAGGTAGGAGGATTTCTGAGAGTTTGAGGCCACCCTGAGACTACATAATTAATTCCAGGTCAGCCTGGACCAGAGTGAGACCCTACCTCGAAAAACCAAAAAAATTAATTTATTACCATATGTTAATTATATATGATAATGGATTTTATGATGGCATTTTCATACAAGTACATAATGTACTTTGGTCATTGTGGTAGTTTGAATATATGTCCCCCAATATATTCAGTGTTTTATTAGTTATAGTTTGTATCTGCAATCACCTTGCTAGAGGCAATGTCACTGGGGGCCAGTCTTAAGGTGTGATGGTGTGTTTGAGATTCCATTGTAAAGATATGCAAAGTGTACCTAATAGGAGTTCCTGAAGTGTGCTGTGGTTTTTGGCAGTAGTTTTGCTCTGTGTGCTGTGTGGCTGGTGGGCTTTTTTTCTCTCTCTGCTTGGCCCTGTTAAGGCAGGCTGCTTCTCCTGCCATTATGGAACTTCCCCTGGATCTGTGAGCTTCAATAAATAATATCCCTTCCTCCATAACTGTGCCTGGTCTGGAAGTTCATCTCAGCGAACCTGAAGCTGTCTGCTACAGTCATATAACCCCCATTACTCTCTCTCTCTCTCTCTCTCTAATCTTTTTCCCACTCCTAATGAGCTTTCTTTTCCCAACTAGTCCGCCTTCTATTTTCATGTTCTTTTTTTGTGACCCACTGAATTTTTTTTTGTATTTCCAGTAATAGTTTATTGATTTCCAAATGCACAGGGGTGCCAAGTCTAAACGTCCTGGGACAGCAGTAAATATCTCTTACAAAATAATTTACAGTTTGAAAATGATATACTAAAACATTAACTCAAATATGTAATTCCCTTGAAAGATTGAGTGTTCCCTTATTTAGTGTAAAGAAGGGGGAGAAGGGGAAGATGCCTAAAGGAGGGAATGTGACCATGCACAAGATAGTAGGCAGAGGCCAAAGCAGGGACTGCTTCTGTCCATTCACGTTGTGTGGCCTGTCATTGGAAAGTGTTCAGGTTTAACTTCTATCCAGCATAAATCTGTGGTGCCCATCTTGGGCTCTGGCTTTCTTTGCACAAACACCCATGAGTGTCATTATTTCATTTTCCTACTCTGACACTTGTTTAGTGTTTCTGGTGTGCTCTTTCTGTTTTTACCAGGCAGGCAATGGTATTGTGAATGGCGTTGGCTCTTAGAATGGGCTTGGGTGCTGGGTGCGGCAGCACTGGCAAGATCTGGAATCTCCCTGTGGGGTTTTCTCGTAGGACAGGCTGGACTTCATCTATAGGGAGATTTTTGTTTTTAAACAGAAAATCTGGATGTGCTCAGCACACAGTAAACATGCAACTGATTTTCTTACTGAACAGTGTGTACTGTACAGCCATTATGTGTGACCCATTGAATTTAATTAGGGTTGCATAGGTAAAAGGTTACTTATATGAGCATGGGCAACTTACCAGTGGCCATGTCAGGCCCATGTGTATGTGTGCACATGTATATATGCATACATAGAGAGAGAGAGAAAGAGAGAGAGAGACCCAGAGGTGTAGCTCAGGCTGGTTTTGATCTCGCTATGTAGTAGAGGATGATCTTGAACTTCTGCTCCTCCTGAGTGCTGGGATTACAAATTCTGAAAAATCACACAAAGTGAATTAACTTTGAAAATATTGTACTAAGTGAAAGGATGTAGACACAAAATAACAAATTTTGCATGATTTATTATCTATCTGTATATTATTTTATTTATTTTTTTTTGGTTTTTTCGAGGTAGGGTCTCACTCTGGTCCAGGCTGACCTGGAATTAACTATGTAGTCTCAGGGTGGCCTCGAACTCTTGGCAATCCTCCTACCTCTGCCTCCCGAGTGCTGGGATTAAAGGCGTGCGCCACCACGCCCGGCTCTATCTGTATATTATTTTTACTTATTTATTTGAGAGCGAGAGAGAGGGAGAGAGAGCGAGAGAGAGAGAGAGAGAGAGAGAGAGAGAGAGAGAGAGAGAGAGAATGAGAATGCCAGAGCCTCCAGCCACTGCAGACAAACTCCAGGCACATGCACCACCTTGTACATTTGGCTTATGTGGGTCCTTACAGAATTGAACCTGGCTCCTTTGGCTTTGCAGGCAAGTGCCTTAACTGCTAAGTCATCTCTTACTATCATAACTTACTATCATAACTTACTATCATAACTTACTATCATAACTTACTATCTAGAATAGGAAAATTCAGTGATAGAAAGTAGATTAAAAATTACTGTGGCTGTGTGGAGAGGGAAACATGGAGTTATTAGTTAATGGTTATGGAGTTTCTTTTGGGGGGATGATTAAAATATTCTGGAAGTAGATTAGGGTAGTGAAGATCGTGTAAATGTTTTTAATTCCACAGAATTAGCTCTTAAATATATATATATATATGTGTGTGTGTGTCAAGCTTTATATTTTTTAATTTTTTGATGTCATTTTAAAATTACAATGTAATGTATTATAAATGGGTGAAATATGTGGTGTATGAATTATAACTCAAAAAGATTGTACATCACTCCAACCACATGATTCATCAAATCAACTTAACATTCACAGCAAGATGCTAGAGGAGAGGATAGGTGTGATAAGACACTTAGGGTAGGATGTCAGCAGAATGGAGCACCCTTGGGAAATGCAATGTTTATATGTCCCATTTCTCTTGTCCACATCACTCTTACCCACTGATGGTGGGCTTTGGAGGATCAGAGATGAGGTTTGGGTGAAAGGACTTTACAGGTGGAGAAAGTCTGAAGCTGGTTAAATGTATACTCTACTGGCAAGTTATAGGGGAAAGTATACTTGTCCATAACTGAAGTTTTCCATAGCCCAGTGAGCACCCAGAGGACACATGGACCCAGTTTCAGTGTGCTGTAGACTGGATAATCATCCTCTAAAGGTCTTGAGCCTCAGAGTAGCAGTACTGGGAGGTGTTTATGGACCTCTAAGTGTTAGGGCCTTATGGGAGGTCTTTGGGTCATGTCCTCAAAAGGGATATTGTGTTCAATTTTTCTCCTCCCTATTTTCTTCTTGGCTTTAGGTGGGAACATTTGCTGTGATATATGTTTCCACCATGATGTGTAGTCACTGTCAATGCCTAAACTAATGACCCACCTGACCATGAACTTGAACCTTCCTAATTATGAACCAAAATAAAACTCTTTATTACATAAGTAGTCAGTCTTATATATTTCATTGTAGCAACATGCAGCTAACAAAGTATCCTTCCTGAGTGGCTGACTGAGAACCTCATATATATTGAGCAGTTTATGTATATTTATTATACCTAAGTCTTAGGTACCTTATGTACATCATCAGTATGTGTTTCTTCCATCCCTTTGGATCTATTCTCTGTGCTTGTACATTCTAATTTCTATCTAAAATATCTCATAAGTTACTAATTTCTTTGACTTTTATTAGTATGCCTTTCACCCTTCCCATTTTTCTTATCTTCTGTAGAAGATTATTACAATTACTTTGCAACATACCCATTTTACCAAGAAACTAAAGCATAGTGGAATTAAATAACTTATAGGACTTGCCAAGGTCACAAATAGAGTTTAAACTCAATCTCTGGTAGTTTGAGTCCATGATATATGCTTCTCACTATGGTCCATGGCCTTTGAGGATAAGGGCAAGGTAAGTGTCTATAATTGTACAAGGTAGATATTATAAGGGAAGTTTAAAGTATTATGGAAGATCACTGGTAAAATATTTATTTATTTATTTATTTATTCATTGGTTTTTTGAGGTAGGGTCTTGCTCAAGCCCATGCTAACCTGGAACTCACTATGTAGTCTCAGGGTAGTCTCGAACTCACAGCTATCCTCCTACCTTAGCCTCCTGAGTGCTGGGATTAAAGGTGTGCACCATTTTTTACTTTTTTTTGAGAGAGAAAGAGGCAGATATATATAGAGAGAGATAAAGAGAGAGAGATTGAATGTGCCAGGGTCTTCAGCCACTGAAAATGAACTCCAGATTCATGTGCCACCTTGTGCATCTGGCTTACATGGGACCTGGGGAATTGAACCTGGGTCCTTTGGCTTTGCAAGCAAGTGCCTCAATTCTTAAGTCATCTCTCTAGCTTGTTGGTGAAATCTTTATAGAAATATTTGGAAATATGATCTAAGGTAACAGGAAGAATGAAGAAGATACTTTCAAGTTAAAATCAGAAAAGAAATATTACATTATTTTCAACTTAAAACACATTAGGGCTGGGGTAATAATTTGGAGGCAGAGTGCTTGCCTAGATCACATGACCCTGAGTTTGATTCTCTAGCACTTCAAAACAATAGCAGCAAAACATTTTAGCATAGACAATGTGACATTGTCCATTTGTTTGTGTGTCTGTGCTGCTTGTGTCCTTGTAGATTAGCTGAAGTTCCAACCCAAGTACAACTGATGTTCTAATTAGGCATTCACATTTCAGGGAAACCAAGCATTAGTTAATCTAACCCTGAAGTTGCTCCCACAAATGCATCTTTCTCTCTAGCTGTATGAACTTGAGCAATATTGGGTGCTTTACTACTTAGCATTGTGAATGTGGAAAGCTACTTTGTTTTTATGATTATCTATGTAATGTGGGCTAGCCTTGCACTTGTGATCCTTCTGTCTTAGTCTTCTGAATGCAGGCATTATATGCATGTAATATCATGCTTGGCTAAAAACTACTTTTTATTGGTGAAATTGGTGGCTAGTTAATTAGCATAAGGAATATTAGAAATTAATACTTGTTATTGAAATTAAAGGTAATCAATCAAGGGACATGGGTTAGCTAAAATCTTGCTGGTCATATCTCATTCCTGCATAAATTAGGTAAAAGAACTTAGTGAGGCCCATAGCCTTTGTCATTAGGAATGTCAGAACATGAACCTAAATGTGGTCCACTGTGCAATCCTTTTTTTTTTTTTTTTTTTTTTTTTGGTTTTTCAAAGTAGGGTCTCACTCTAGCCTAGGCTGACCTGGAATTCACTCTGTAGTCTTAGGGTGGCCTTGAATTCACAGCAATCCTCCTACCTCTGCCTCCCAAGTGGGATTAAAGGGGTGAGCCACCACACCCAGCTATAAAGTCTTTTGTTTGGAGGATCAATTGTGTGATGCATATTGTCAGAATCCTGCTTTGGAATATAGTCACAACTTACATTTTCAGAATTTGCTGATTAAGAAAGCATTTATGTGCATATGGATTCTAGAGTTACTTCCAGTTATCTCTTTAGAGTCTAAGAATTCTTGGTCTACAGATCAAAACCCACCTTTGTATATGGATGGGAAGAAAGATGGCTTACATCCCTGGAGCTTCATTTTAGAAAACTCAACTGGGCATTCGAGTAGCTTAGCTTTGTGAAGGTATCTTTGTGCTTTATTCATTATAGCTGCAGAGTCAAAACAAAACAGATGTCCTTCATGGTGTATGAACTTAAAGAAATGGTGGTACATATGAGCTATTGTATATTCTTCAGTCAAAAAAAAAAGGAACTGTTGATATACACAACAACTTGGATGATCCTCAAGGAAATGATGGGATATGAAAAAATGCCTCAAAATGACTCTGCATGATTTCATTTATGTAACATTTGTAAAATAGAATAATGATAGAGGGCCAATGGATTGGTAGTTGTCATGGTTTCCCAGGGATGTGGAATAGGGAACATGTGTGACTATAATGGAGTAGCATGAGAAAGTCTTGTGGTGATAGTACTGTGGACTCTTGATTGTGACAGTAAATATGAAAGTCTATATACAGGATAGCATTGCACAGACACACACTAATAAAATATGAATAAGCTGTATGTGTAGTATAAATGTTAGTTTCTTGGGTTTGAAAATGTGCTACATTGGCATTAGTGTTAACATTGAAGAAAGCTAGGGAAAGAGTATATATGAGGCCTTCCTGTATATTTCTTTTGTAGACTTTGGAGAATCTATAATTATTTCAAAATAAATATATATGCTTATATATATACTAGTATATGTATTCATGTATAAAATAAGCAAATATATAATATACACACATATATAGTGAGTGTATTATCTTCAACTTAATAACCATCTATTGATTGAATTCTATGACCAAGGGTCTGATTAATGCACAATTGAATAAATACATTTTCAATGACCATCCATTCCATTAAAGAGAGTGTTTTTGAGAAGTTCTAATCAATATACCATTAATCTCTCAAGGGAAACCTATCAGCCAGTAACATAAAATAATTGAAGTTCATCAGCTTCCCTTGAAATCCATTAATTATTATTGTTGTATAATTTATTCTTCCTTATACCATTCTGTTAAATCACTTTTACGAAGACCTTCAAGGATGCCCTAATTTGCCAAATGCAAACCGTAGTTGACCTTTTACACTTTTTTTTGAGGTAGGGTCTCACTCTAGTCCAGGCTGACCTGGAATTCACTATATAGTCTCAGGCTGGCCTTGAACTCATAGTGATCCTCATACCTCTGCCTCCCCAGTGCTGGGATTAAAGGTGTGCACCACCATGCCTGGCCCTCTTTTACATTATTTTTATTTATTTATTTATTTGATACCAGAGAGGAGAGAATCAGAGAGAAGAGAGAGAGAGAGAGAGAGAGAGAGAGAGAGAGAGAGAATGGGCATGCCAAGGCCTTCAGCTGCTATAAATGAACTCTGATACAGGCACTTCTTTGCACATCTGGCTTTATGTGGATACTGGCTAATGGAACCCAGGCCGTTAGGTTTTGCAGGGAAGCATCTTGTCCACTGAGCCATCTCAAGCCCTCTAGTTGACCTTTGTTGCAGTTACTCGTGGCTGGGACAAAGCACCCAACCCAAAGTAGCTGAGAGGAGGAAAGTGCTTATTTTGCCTTACAGCCTTGGCAGAAAGCTTCATGATGGCAGGGGGCAGAACGGCACTAGCAAAGGCTGGGCATTACCTCCTTGCTATAGCAGGTGGAAAAAAACAGCAGGAGAGGTGGGTCTAGCCCCAACTCTCCTAAACCCATCACCCAAAACATACTTCCTCCTCCAAAATTGCAAGTACAAGGTTTTACCTCCCTAATTGCCACCAGCTAAGGACTAATTAGACAAAACACATGAGTTTCTGGGGAACATCTGATTCAAACCACCACAACTTTTCTGCAACATTTATCCTTGTTAGGCAATTTCCTCTTTTTCAAAAGGTTCTACTTCAGCATTTGTGACATCATTCTTTTTTAAATTCATTGATTCTTCCAAGCCAGACTTAGATGGAATCACTTCTTTGGACAGTTTCCCTGTCTTGGGTAATTACACATTTTTTTTTCATGTCTCCTCAGGAAAAGTCAGACAACACATGGGGATTCATCAGATATCAATAACAGCCCAACAATGAGCCAAAGCTTTTTTTTTTATTTTCTCTAAAGTAAGGGGGGAGGTATACTACCTCAACAGAGACCTAATAGCTTCTATAAATAGAGAGCTGAAGTCAGAACATTAAAAAAATTAAGTTCAGCTTAAAGTAGATCTTTCAATTAGGGAAGGGGCTTGACTATAATCTGGTGAAGATCACAATAAAAGGATTTAAGATTTATGAACCTATCAATTCACCAGTGGACTTTAGGACTTTCTTGATTGTTCTCTCAGCAAGTTTCTTGAATATGTTTATAGTTTTTATTTTTCTAAGAATATGATTTTTTTTGGAATAGTAGAATTATCCTAGGACTATGCTGTATATTGCTTAGGGGAAACATATTTGCTTAGCATGCACAAGGCCCTGGATTCTGTCTCTAGCACCAAAAAAATTACATTGATGAAGGCAGCAGAATAATAGAGTCACGTTGCTGTAGACAGTAAGCTATGCGGATATAATCTCAGTCTTCATCAGAAACGTTGGCTGGGGAGGTTACTCTCAGGTGATCAATTGGGAATAGAGACTTTAATTCATTGTATAAGTAAGCCATATAGAAGGGAAATGCATTCTAGGTAAAGGAACAGAAAATGTCAAGACACAGGAGAGACCACTGGTCATTTAGAACTAAATGAGTCTGTGAGGTAGTCAGTCAGATATTAGCAAGCTTAAAAGAGAATTAAGGGGGCTGGGGGATGGCTTAGGAGTTAAAAGAAGTTACTTGCAAAGCCTTCTGTCATGGGTTCCATTGCCTATCAACCATGTAAACCCAGACACAAAATGGCACATGCATCTGGAGTTTGCTTGCAGTGGCAAGAGGCCCTGGTGCATATACTACATGCATACATACATACATACATACATACATACATACATACATACATACATATCTTTTAAAGGAGCATTGAGGATGGACCCCCTCCCTCATAATCAGTAGCTGTATAAACAGAATGAAACTACAGGATTCTAAATACTGCCCAAAAGAATGAGATCTGAGTCATATCTCTGGTCCTGGGTGGAAACAAGGCATTCTGAACTACTCAAATGATGAGCTGATTACAATCTAGTGGTAGGTTTTGTGGTAATAAACAAAGGCATACTGTTGCCCTATCCTTTAAGAGTTAATCCAAATGGCCGTGTCAGTCACCTTAGCAGGACCCATGCCCTTCAGGAACGATGTTCCAGAAATCTGAAGCAGTAGTATAAAGCCTACCTAAACATGAAGGTCAGCACAATGGTCTCTCTGTGCATTGTCCATTCTCATTCCATGAGATTGTCTTCCACAATAACTATTGAGCAAATGCACCCTGGTAAGAATGCTTTCCTCTGTAATGTTCTCTTTGGCTATTTCTCACTCTTTTCTTTGAGTGTATCTCATGTTATTCTGTAATAAACTATCATCTACACTATATGCAGTATCTCCTCTAAATTCATTTGGCAGAAAGCACAAGGGCTGAAGAATAGAGGGGAGGCCAGAACAAGAGCCCAGGAACAAGACTACTAAAATGAAAACATGCAGAGACAATTTATTTGGGGCTTATTATAGACAGAACTCAGCAACTTCAAATTTTGTATTTGGTAGAAATTTAAAAACAGGTAGAGGAAGGAGGAAGCTTTCTCCAGGGGAAAAAGGCTGGTTTCAGATAATACATAATTGGAAGCTGTGGGAATGAGGAAGCTGTGGGCAAGGCTTCACTAGAAACAGTGCATTATATGTGATTGGTAAAGAGTACATGTTTGTCTTTTTCTGGATGGACCAAAGTTTGTAATGGAGTAAAATTAGAGAAGTTGACAATTATTTATTACTCTTGGCTCTTTCAGACTGACAGAGATTGTGGTTTGGCATCCTGGATTAGTTTTTAGAGGAAGTTGTCTGACTTGCTACAAATCTGGCTTAGAAGTAGTAAATTGGCTCCCTGAACTGTTTGCTGTAGGTTATGAATCAGAGAGAGTTCTTTTCTTTCCTCCTTTCCTTTCCTTTCCTTTCCTTTCCTTTCCTTTCCTTTCCTTTCCTTTCCTTTCCTTTCCTTTCCTTTCCTTTCCTTTCCTTTCTTTCCTTTCCTTTCCTTTCCTTTCCTTTCTTACTATCTGAGACATGCCTGCTATGTAGCCCAAACTGCCCTTAAACCTATTATCTGCCTGCCTCAATCTTCCAAGTACTGGCATTAGAGGTGTGCATCACCACACCTAGCCAGAGTTATATTGTTTTATATTATCTGGCTATATTTAGTTTCTCAAGCCTGATTTTTCTTGGAGGGCAGAAGGAAGGCCAAGTGTGGCTGGAGTGAAGGAGTGCGAAAGTATGAACATAAATTGCTGACTAAGTCTGAGTGCTTGCCTGTGAAGCCTTAAGTACCTAGGTTCCATTACCCAGTACCTACATAAACCAGATGTACAAGGTGGCACATGCATTTGGACTTCGTCTGCAGTGGCTGGAGGTCCTGGTGAGTCCATTCTCTCTCTAGCTGCTTCTCTTTGTCTAATAAACAAATTAAATAAACAAATAAATAAATTAAATAAACAAATAAATTTAAAATTAAAGCTTTTAAACAAATAAATGGGATATCTCTCTTTTTTT
The DNA here is from genome assembly GCA_036365145.1 of Orientallactaga sibirica. Classification (NCBI taxonomy): domain Eukaryota; kingdom Metazoa; phylum Chordata; class Mammalia; order Rodentia; family Dipodidae; genus Orientallactaga; species Orientallactaga sibirica. The sequence continues at coordinate 8,932,255 of JAEOAD010000057.1, forward strand.
TTTTTTTTTTTTTTTCTTTTTTGGTTTTAAAAAGAAGGGTCTCACTCTGGTTGACCTGAATTAACTAGGCTAATCCTCCAGAAGTTTTGGGATTATCTCTCTTCAAGGGATATTATCTTCTTATCCTGCCCCTAAATTGATACTTTCAGTAAAAAAAAAAAAAATGTATTACACTAAACAAATGTGAATTTTCCCTTAAGGGGTAATTTGACTTGCTTATTCATGCAGTTCTATCTATATGAATGGCTACATGTAACAACTGGATAAGAAAGAATACATATATTTACATATATTTGAATCCAGAGTATTAGACCCCACCTCCAAAAGTAATTGGTACAATTAAATCTTGAAGAAAAGGAAACAAACCCATCAGAAAATTATAACCAAACTGTACATAAGATGCCAACCTATTAGCTACGATCTCATTCTAAATCTTTGAGCTTCCTTATGTGAGGAAGATTTTCTTCTGTGATTTAATATGGAGCTTTTTGGTCTTTGTAGATTTGTAAATGTCGCATAGGGACTTTTTCTCTTATTCTACATGGTACTCTTAGTAATCATAGTGTTATGTAGAATACAAGGGGAGAAGAACGCTTGATTAGTAATGGAATTTACATATGAAAAGCAAGTGATGCATATTCAATTGCCCCTATTTCGCACACTCATTATTATCACATTAGTCATTACTGTGTAGCTACTTTGTTTTGACTGATTATACATGTGAATCCAATATAAATGTGTATATCTGTCAGGAAGAAGTTTCCTTCCATTAAATTCGATGAAATAGTCACAAGTATGTTTATTTATTTATTACTTTATTTAATTTTTATTTATTTGTTTTGACAGAGAAAGGGGGGAGAGAGAGAGAGAGACAGAGACAGAGAGAGAGACAGAGACAGAGAATGGGTGTGCCAGAGCCTACAGCCAGTGCAAATGAACTCCAGATGCATGCAATCCCTTGTGCATCTGGCAAATGTGGGTCCTGGGGAATCGCACCTGAGTGCTTTGGCTTTGCAGGAAAACACCTTAACCACTAAGCCATCCCTCCAGCCCCAGTCACTGGTATATTTAAATATTGCTTTAAAAAGTGTTCATGTGATTCTTTCCCTAATTATCATATGCATGTGAATGTAAGCAAGTTTGTTTATTACTGCATTTTCATTTTTCCTACATTCAAAGTTGTGCTACAATAATGAGTGTATGATATCACCATTAATTTCCATCACAAGTTGCTGTAGCAGTGATAACATATATACAACTTCACAAGTGACCAAACAAAATACTTATGCAATTTAATAAATGAGGCAAAATGATAGCTTTTTATTGAGAAAAATTTCTTTTCTTAAAAATAAACTTTATTTTATATTATTTAATTGCAAAGATATATATATATATATATATATACATATATATATATATATATATATATATATATATATATATATATATATAGATATAGAGAGAGAGAGAGGTTAGAGAGAGAGAATGAGAATGGGTATGCCAGGGCCTTATGCCACTGCAAACAAACTGCAGAAACATGTGCCATCTTGTGCATATGGCTTTATGTGGATACTGGGGTACTGAACCTGGGCTGGGAGGCTTTGCAAGCAAGTGCCTTTAACCACTGAGCAATCTTTCCAGCCTGAGACAAAGAGTTTCTATGTAGGTTTAGTGGGCTTGGAACTTGCTATTGTAGGACAGGCTGGCCTGGAACTTGTAGTGATCCTGGTGCCTCTGTCCCCAAAATACTGCACCAGATCTTTAAAAGAAAAATATAGTTATTCATTTATTTATTTTCATATACATATATCTTTTCTTTTGGTTTTTCAAAGTAGGGTCTCACTTTTAGCTCAGGCTGACCTGGAATTCATTATAGAGTCTCAGGGTGGCCTCGAACTCACAGCGATCCTCCTACCTCTGCCTCCCGAGTGCTGGGATTAAAGGCATGCACCACCACACCCGGCTTACATATATCTTTATTTATTAGAGAGAGAGAGAGAGAGAGAGAGAGAGAAAATGGGCACATCAGGACCTCCAGCCACTGCAAATGAACTCCATATGCATGTGCCACCTTGTGCATCTGGCTTACATGGGTCCTGGGGAATTGAACCTGGGTCCTTTGGCTTTGCAGGTGAGCACCTTAACCACTAAGTCATCCCTCCAGCCCTTATTTATTTTTTTGACAGGGTCTCATGTAGCTGAAATTGGCCTTGAAGTCACTATGTTGCCCAAACTCTTCTTGAACTCATCCTCCTGCACCCAACTCCCCAATGCTGAGATTATAGGTACAGCACTACACCTGGCTCTAAAAATGATACACTGATTAAAAGCAAATGGAGTCATATAAACCTAAATTACTACTATCCAACGTAAAAGATTTTAAAGTGGTATTAAGAACATGTTATAGAATTATCATATCCAAATTTATTATGCTTATCATTATTTTCCACATATAAAGCAAAATCTAATAAATTTAGGCTCTAATAAATAAGACATTTTATGAACTCAACATTTATTTTCTTTAATTTTGGGGGGAGGGATAAGCATTATTAAGAAAGATATTAATGGGTCAACCCTGTGGCTCTGACATACTTTCCACCCCCTCTTCTGCAAAATTCCCTAAGCTGTGGTGGGTGTGTTTTAAGTCTTCTTTAGTGTTGTGCTCTCAGCAGCTTCTGGATTTCTCCTTTGGTGCATTTTGAGGATCCTTAGTGTCTGTCTCCATGGCACTGGTTGACAGGCTCACTATTGAAGCAGCACTCTTGCATATCTCGCCAATTCCTCTGTGATTTCACCTGGGCCCTGGCTGATGTGTGAGAGTTGGTGTATCTCCTCAGTTTTAGCTGCCTTATTGAAAAGAAAAACAGATTCTCCAAAGGACACTGAGGTCAGCATAGGAACGGAGGCACTCCCCCAGCCGCCGGTGGCTTATAATGACTGACTGCTGCTCACACATGTCATAGGAATACCAGCATTCCCACTGAGGAGGGCCCTCAACAGAATGGGGACAGGGAGGAGGGAAATGATGGTACTAACATATGATGTGCCCATACAAGTTTCTAGTTAATAAATATTTTATTGACATCCATTCATATACACAATATACCCTGATCATAATCTCCTCCCACCACCCTCTTTTCCTCCATCCCTTATCACCCCTCTACTTAACCCCTTCTTTCCAAATAGTCCTCTTCTATTTGATGTCATAATTTTCCCCCTCCTATTAATTAGGTTCTGTATAGGTAGAACCAGCCATTGTGAATCATGAATGCCACGGTCACTTTGTCTTTGGGAGACTGTATTACAAAGTACGGATCCCCTTCCTTTGGCTTTTACATGCTTTCTGCCACCTCTTATGCAATGGTCCTAGAGCCTTGGAGCATGTGATAGAGATGTCTCACTTAGTTATGAACACTCCACTGTCACTTCTTCTCAGACTTTGATGAGTTTTGAGTCTCCCCAGTGGTCACTGCCATCTGAAAAGAGAAACTTCTCTAACCAAAAGTGAGAGTAGCATTAATATTATTTACAAGATATATATGTAAGTGTAAATGTACCACATATTCATTATCCATTCGTCAATTGATGGGCTTCTGGGTTGATTTCAGTTCTTAGCTATTGTGAATTGAGCAGCTATGAACACGGCTGAGGAAATATCTCTGCAGTGAAGAGTGGAGTCTTTAGGGTAGATGACTAATAGAGGAATAGCTGGGTCAGTTGGTAGCTCTATTTTCATCTTTTTCAGGAGTCTCATATTGACTTCCATGCTGGTTGTACAAGTTTACACTCCCACCAGCAGTGAATGAGGGTTCTTCTTTCCTTACCTCCTTGCCAACATTTATTGTCCTTTGATTTTTAAAAAAATTATTAAGAATTCTACCCAGCATAAGGAAAAATTATATAATGAAATTTGTAGGAAAATGGACAGACTTGGAACAGATCATACTAAATGAACTCATGCAAACACAGAAAGACAAATATTGTATGTTTTCACTCATCTGTGATTCCTAACCTGGAACAGCTTGAGTTGCAGGCATACTTGACAGGTAACTCAACTCAAGGGAGAGATAATAGGGATGGGAGGGTTTGGGGGGAGGAGAATGGGAGGGTAGGAGAAGATACACACAAAACTAAATCCAAAATGAATTGATACATACAAACCTTCCACCTGTATAGTAGATTAAAACATAGAATATTCAGTAGGAGAATCAGGGTATTATCTAGTAGAAGGGTCCTAGAGAGGGTGGGTGAAGCCAAACTCTAAAGTATTTGGCTCTGGCTTGTAACCCCCAGTATATGAATTCAGTTACAACCTACATTGAGCTGCTGATCAGAGAGACTGATGAGGTCCCCAAAACAAGACAGGCTTTTGTCAAAGGTAGGACCCTATTGCTGAAGACATCACATGCTGCTGACATAGTATATCAAGAGATCTGGCTGGAATCTGGATGGAAGCCAGTTCCCAGATGGCTAGCCTGTATAGTGCTGGAAAGTGCTACATGAGCTACACTGCTATACAAAAGTAACCAGTCTGACTGGACATATACACCTGTGGAATGTCACCCAGCTTAGGTGGATAACCAATGACTTTCTGAGTGGCTAAGTGATCTGCTCAGCAAAAGGGAACTCATAAGTGGAACTGGGAACTGAGTCAGAATTCTGTGGAGACCAAGAAGGCAAAGATCATGGACTCCAAAGAGAAGATCCCAATAGTTTTTGGTCAAAAGAGAAGCTACATCCATCAAAATCTTGCTGCATTAACAATGCTTATCCCCTTAAACCTATGCTGATCTCAGTCTCCACTGGAGAATTTGTTTTTCTTTTTCAGTAGGCAGCGAGAACCAAGGACAACCAAAATTTATCAACAAGATAAGATAGCTGACTCCCTGGCAGGAGATGAACCACCCCTCACATATCAGCTAGGGCCCGGGTGAAACCACAGGGGAACTGGCAAGATGAGCAAGAGTGCTGCTTCCATGGTGAGCCAGACAACCTGTGTCAGGGTGAAGGGGACAGACACTGAGGATACTCAAAACGTACCAAAGCAGAAATCCATATGCTACTGAGAGTTCAACACTAATGTAGATTTAAAACACACATGCCACAGCTCAGGGAATTTTGCAGAAGAGAGGGTGGAAAGATTGTAAAAGCCACAGGATGGGAGAGAATATCCAGAGGCATTGCACCTCCACCTAGTGACTGACTGCTGATCCACAACTCATAACCCACAACCCCATGGTAAATACCAGCAATCCACTGAGGAGGGCCCTCAGTGGAATGAGGGCAGGGAAAAGGGAAATGATAGTACCAATTTGATGTGTCCATACAAAGTTTCTACTTAATAAAACCAAAAAAAAAATTAAAGTGCTAACCAAACAACAACAACAAAAAAAAAACATATATACTTATGGGAAAGAGCATAAGTGCCTTACATAAATAAATGGGAAAATGTGTATCTGACAAAGATTAGCCAGTAGAAAGTTCATATAGCTCTATTACTGTCAGATAAAATAGTTTCTGGGAAAATTCATGGAACAATTTTGGTGTATTTGTACAACTGAGTACTATGGTGAAAATTAATGATGATAACAAACGCTATAAGCAATCATTATAATAATAAGTTTCAGGAGGATATGTACATCATGGTGCATTCATATTGTTTTAAACATGCATTGTTTTGTAAATATTTTCAGGTTTTACATTTACTTGTATTAAAGGTGGTAATGGCTAGCTTTGTTCTTGGTGTTCACTTTCTTTCTTTCTTTCTTTTTTGTTTTGTGAGGTAGGGTCTCACTCTGGTCCAGGCTGACCTGGAATTAACTATGCAGTCTCAGGGTGGCCTTGAACTCTCGGTGATCCTCCTACCTCTGCCTCCCGAGTGCTAGGATTAAAGGCGTGCACCACCACACCCGGCTTTGGTGTTCACTTTCATAGCATGTAAGTCCTTGGACTTGATCCCAAGTATAATAAAAAAAGGGGGGGGGAGGAAATATTTAAACAAACACAAAGCAAATGAGGCATTCCAGTGTGGGGACTTGATAAGGATTGAGTAAGAATCATGATACTATAGTCTAGAATTAGGAGAAATAGCAAAGAATTTATTATTTTTTTATTGTATTAATTTTTAGCTTAAAATGCAAATTAATAAGATTAATTTTGTCATATATCTATATCATCTATATCTATATATCACTGTATTTTGGGGTACTAGGGATCAAACTCAGGTCCTCATGGTTGCATGGTGAGTGCTCTTACTCACTGAGCCATCTTTCCAGTCATATGCTTACAGAATTAATATGTCCCATTCAAACCTCTTCAGAATTTGGGACCCACTATTCAGCAGAGACTAGCACAGTGCACCATTCAATCTTTTTTTCTCCTCCATGTTTGTATATGATTTAATCAATACATACTTGATGTAAAAATGAATTAGAGTGTCAGCCAGTCATGGTGGCTCACACCTGTAATCCTAGCACTCAGGAGGCTGAGGTAGAAGGATTTCTGGCATTTTCAAGCTAGATTGGGTTACACAGAAAGTTTCAGGTCAGCCTGGGCTAGAGTGAGTGATACCATGCACACCCTAACCCCCTGTCAAAAATGAATCATAAATATCTCACTAATATTTAAAATTTATTTATATTATTATGTGCATCTTATTTTCCTACTTATGATTCATATTTTGGTCTTTCTCTGATGACCATACATTAAATAGGAATAGGGAAGTTTGTCCTTCACATTTGCAAAACTTGCATTTCCAAACACAAGCTGATAAAATTTTGGAGTATAAAAAGATAGCTTTATGGTCAATGTTAAGGTCTATAATAACTATATCCTTGGAGATGTAATTTTCTCAGAAATAAGTAGGCTTCTGATCTATCTAATTCATTCTTTGTGGCTAAAGAAAGCTTGTCTTTCTAGTTAGTTTTTTTTTTTTAATGTGATAGCATTTACTATAGAAAAACCAATGGAATTGCTATGTACACTTAAAACGCTATACAATTTTAAATAAGAACACTATTTTCACCTAAGAGGAGGCATTCTTATTTCTGTATTTGAGCAGGGAAGAGAAAACAATCATGCATTATGAGGAACTGAAATTAAATATGTACATTAAATTAAATATCAGAGAATTAGGATTTACATTGTGGGTGACAACCCATCCACATTTCTGCCCATTTCTTTATTCCATGTAAATTAAAGCTGCAAGATGTGCTCTTATATAAACTTCCCCACAGTCTGTTAAAAAAGTCTTTCAGCGGTTAAACAGTTGTTTTCAGAGATGGTAGAATTGTGCTTGTTTTGAATTGTTGGGCATGAAGAATTGATCATCTATAAAGCTCAATTGCTGTTTGCAGACCTCTCAGTGTAATAAAGTGGATAGCTTTGAAATATCTCTTTAGTGCTCACAAAGCTCAGGGAGAATAACTAAACTAGGAGCACAATGAATTGCTGTGTAAATTTTCTTTGAGACAGGATCTCATGCAGTCCTAACTCCTAATCCTCTTCTTCCACCTCCTTCGTGCTAAGAGTGTAGATGTGCACCATCATGACTGGTTTATGTTTTGCTGAAGATTCAACCCACATCTTCATACATACTAGGCAAACACTCTCCCCAACTGAGCCACTTCCCTAATTCTGAAGTGTAATCATTAATGTTCCTTTGTGTAAATACCAATATCTCATACATCCCTTTGGTCTCTGACCAGTTTTGTCAAACTGACTTCATTCTCCCTCCACTCATTATTCATAGGGTTGCTGTGAGGATCAAATGAGGAAAGTACGAGATGGAAGCTCCATTTCCAACACATGCTATTGGGGAGATAGGAAAAGCTACTGGTACCTCAGATACCTAGTCTCAGTCTTCCCGCATGGTCATCCTCATAGACAGCTGGAAGTCATTCAATTTTTTTTCATCCTACTACTGAATAATCAGATTTACCAATGATCAGTTTGCAAGTAGGAGGAGAATTAGAAGCTGGCAGATTAGAGAGCAAGAAATAATAATGAAACCTTAAAATGATATCTCACAAATTTGTTGCAATTATTATAATTTATATCAGGATGAAGAAACTAATGTGCTGTTTACATTTTTCAGACAATAGACATATGTGATTGGCAAACCAAACAGTCCCCATTTATTGTCCAAGGAGTAAAACGACATGCTAAATATTAATGTGAACATTGTGTTCTTGTTTTCATACAGTATGAATCTATTTCAAATATAAATGAATTCAAACAAAAGAAACTCCTTTTCCATATAATTTTTCATTGTTCAAAAAGTTTTTTTGTACAAATGCAGACAATTAAAATGTACTACTTAATATAACAATTTAAATGTAGTAAATGGACTCCTTATACCTACTTAGTACGTATGGTGGGATCTTCAGCAGTCAAACTCAGTTATCTAAGTCCAAAGCTTTGAATTTGGCATGGATGGAAAGGTTAGGCTGCATAAATCCACCTTTACTTGTTTAATCTTAATATTTGCTGCCTAATTCATAAGTCTTTTGCAGTATGTCTTGTTTTATATAACCCACAATTGTGAGATATATGAAATGTACAGTTTCTGTACATAGTAAGGGAGATTACTATTCAAAGAATTCATGTAGTGAGTCCTTTTATGAGGTAAATTATGTAAAATTCTTGATATTTGATAATTTTTGACTTACATATGGTCAATAAACAGTAAATGATTGTTTTCTTTGGAAGAGCACACGCAATGCTAATAACCTACCTAGTCACATACCAGCCAATGTGCAATTTTGTGGAGATTGGGGTAGGGCAAGGAACTGTCAAGTCAATATTTTGTTTTATTTTATTTTATTTGGAGAGAGACAGAGAGAAAGGGAGAGGGAGACAGAGATGGGCGCGTCAGCAGTGTCTCAGCTGCTGCGAACGAAATCTAGATGCACCCCCTTGTGGGCAAGTGCGGCATTGCGCTCTTGTGTCACTTTGCATCTGGCTAAACGTGGGACCTGGAGATTGGAACCGGGTTCTTAGGCTTAGGAGGCAGGCGCCTTAACAGCTAAGCCATCTCTCCAGGCCTCAACTCAATATTTTGGACAGATAAATTCAAATTGTGCCCACTGGTATTCAAGCTGACTAAGCAGTAATATGCTAATACATTTGAGGATACTTGAATCGAACTGGAAATTTTCATTTCTTTACAGTAAGTTTGATGTCATGAAAACATTCTGTTTATTTGCCAAAGATTAAATGCCATGTGAGTTTCCATAAGGACACATCTGCTTAAATGCATCTCCATTTCTTTTATATCGTGGGGCACTGTGGGGGATTATGTTGCTATTTTAGTGTAATCTGTGCTGTGTGCCTTGGTTAATGCTCAGTTTAGATTCTAGATCCCATGGGGGTAGTTGTGATGAAAGAGGGTAGTTGTTTTTCTGGTGTGCAACCTGATAATAAATTAGGAGTCATCACCCAAGTCAGTGCTTCAAAAGCAATTTTTATCTTCTGAAATTTGGGCTGAGTACTCAGGTGGGTAGGGAGTAGATGTGCAGGCCATGTCCTCACCAGGTTTAGGAAGGGGGCATCTAGGAGCTTGCTGTTCATGCATGTGTAATCAGTTCACTCATTTATCCAGCCACTAACTTCCCTACTTTAAAGTGCATTCAAATACTGTGGGCACAAAGAGGAGGACCTGGAGTGAAGGGAGACCTGTTTCATTAAGTTCTAGTGTGCATTGCCAGCCTTTGATGAAGATGTATGGCTGCTGAGTGACAATTTTAAAATGTTCACGGTGTCTGGATATTCTGGGTATTGGAAAAAGAAACAGTTTCAACCACTACCACACAATAATGTAAGGGTCACTTCGCATTTTGGAAAACATAAAGTCCAAAGGGAACTGCCTTCCCTATCCAAGTCTTAGCCTACCTGTTAATTTGTTCTGACAGCACACAGTTGTAACAGGTGTGGCAGTTGGCAATCCTCCTACCTCTGCCTCCCTAGTGCTTTAGCTCCGCCCAGCTACCTGTTAATTTGTTCTGACATTTTACAGTTGTAACAGGTGTGGCAGTTGGCTCCTAAGTTTGGAGAGAGGAGCATTGGCAAATGGCTGTGTACAAAAGTGGAGAGCACTTGGGAATTTCACCACCATGCTAGATTTAGACCAGAGTAAAGGGACCAATCTAAATTAGTTACCAACTATAGAGGGCTACATGCCTGGTGGAGGTGGCATGAAATTCACATCTATACTGTTCTTGTCTTACCACCACTGCAGTTCCCCATGGAACACACTGTGAAATTTGATTAGCTATTAAGTGCTAGGGACTATGACTTTTCTTTCTTTGTCTTTGTGAGCAGATGAACTATAACACAGGTATACCAGCTCATTGGTCACAAGAATTCGACCAGCTTTATAATTTCTAATTTGTGAACAGTACTCATCTCCTTTGGTTTCCCGTTGGAAAGTCCATTTAAACAAATTAAATTCTCCACTACTGGCATAATAGAGCTACTTATGAGAATGAAATTTTTCAAAAATATATATCTCCTATAGATAACAAATGAAACATATCAGTTTTTTTTTGGGGGGGGCAGGGGTCAGGAAGGGAGGAGGGAGGAGCCTGTTCTGAACAAGATAAATATGACTTTTAAGGACATTGATCTCACTAAGGGTTTGTTGGAGGGTTTGTTCAGTCTTTTCCCCCTTCATGTCTTTTTGTTTTCCTTGTACTCAGATCTAAAAAGAGTCTAGTAATGACTAAAAATCTCTCTGATCATGTTTTCAGCAAGTAAAACCTAGGACTCAGAAAGCTGGCATTTTTGGCCAAAGCCACAATTATTTAGTAACAGAATACCAAGATAATCTCAGTTCTGCTTTAAAATACAGCAGTGTCTTCTTTGCCAAGGTTACCTTTAAATAAAGTTCATGTTTGTGTGCAGCTCCATCCTGGAGCATGATGGAGAGAGGGAGAAAATTGCAGTGAAGCTGCAGATATAATGTAGCCTTCCTTATTATGACAACATTTTGACTTAATTTTCCCTTGCTTCAGGAGCAGCTCATCACTCCAGAGATTAGTAGTAATATATCTACCATTATCTGAACGTTTTAAAGTCCAGTAATAGTAATAACACAGATATAATATGCACATCTTCTAATTAGATGAGTTTATTCACCAGAAATTTCTTTCTCTAAAAGATGTTCTTTAAATTGAAAAAGATTCTTTAAGTCTCTTCTTTCATTTATGGACAACCCTGATGGGCTATGATGATCAAATCAGTGCTCTTTAGGAAAAATATTAGTGGTCTCTATCATTCACTTGTGATACAATTAGCTTTACAGCAGCAGACCTCCTCTGTGTTGTGTCCAAAGTGATTCATTAGGGCCAAAGTGATAAGTTAAAACCTGTTCTTTCCTTGAAAAGACCCTCTTAGAACACCTATAACCTTCAAAGAGAGATTGTTCTTGGCTCTTCGAGCTTCCAAGGATCTTGTGTTCTAACAACAGCTGCATATGAATTTCTGTGGTTTGAGGTTTGTTCAAGGCCCAGGCTCTCTTTGGTTACTATGGAAACCTGCCTGCCCAACCAGCTGCTATTTCTCCTATTCCTTTAAAAGAATGAGTCCTAAGCCTCTTAGATGTCCCATAAGTGCAGTCAAGATGAAGAAAAATGCAATGAAAACATGAACAGCTTGTCGTTGCACGGGAAGCTTCATGTGACAAAGGCAGCCTTCCTGGACATCACCATCAGGGTTCACTGAGATCTGCCATGAGTCACCATCATCCTGGCTTTAAGGAGTGGGGATTCGACTCTGCATCTCCACATCTGTGAACTGAGGAACACTTTCTGTGCTCTCAGTAATGGGTGAGATGACGTGTTTGAGCCGAAGGAGCATTGTAAAGAGCAGGATGAGGAGAATGGCCAGGAGGCTCAGGAATAATCCCACATACATGTACAGGCTGGAATACTTGTCTGAAGTGGTGTCAACCTCTGTTGCCAGTGTGGGAAAATGGGCCCGTCCAGTGAGATTTCCATGGTACTTAAAATGCACCTCCGTCATCACTCAATTTGAGTTGTTATTTGTTTTCTATTTGATTTCTATTGCCCTTGAGGCATGCCACAGTCACTTAATTGATGTCTGAATGTCAGAGTGCTCTAACAATTGGAAACAGAGCAAAATCAGTAGTGTACATGCATAGCAAGCAACTCCCAAATGGGTTTTATCACAACTTCTTTTTTTATAAGAAAATTTCAATTTCCACACACTTAATCTTATACTGATTAAAATAAATGTGGTGAAACTGCTTCATAATACTGGAATGAGACCAAGAATCTCTTAGAGTATTATATCTGACTTCAATTCTTTTTCAGTAGAGAGAGAATGGGCTCCTTTTAGCCACAGCTCATCTGGATGTGTAGACTAATGATGTGGACTTAATTGGGTCTTCTGCAAGGAAACTTTTCTCAAGGCTTTTTTAAAAGCATATTTTGTGTTTTTCCCCCTCTCGTCTGTCTCTCTCAATCTTTTCTAAGGATAGAGATTGTAATATTCCTGACCAGCTGCCCAACTTGAGGGTTGTAAGTCTAGAGGGTGTGTATTTTCTACACCTTTGTTGACATCCCTCACTGGAGACTGGAGGGAAAGTGTTGTCAGACCTGGTAATTCTCAGATGGAGGAAAACTCAGAGATGCTGACAGCAGTAGGTCAAGGCTCAGGAAATTTGGTTGTTAAGGTTCTTCAACAGATTTATTTTCCTGAAAATAGAAATATGAAAGTTTCAGGTATCAAAAAATCCAGGTAGTAATTTATTTTGAAATAGAAAAAGAGACGATATATTGCAAAATGGTTTGCTACAGGAAAACTAGTATTAAAATATTACCTTGAGTTTCCATAATTTTAAATGTCTTTTCCCCCTGGACATGAAATGGATATTAAAAAGTAAAAGGACAATTCAAATCACCAAAGAGAAGTTAACAACTAGGTTAGAATAATGTAATGCTTTCCAAGATAACTGGTCATAAGATTTACCTGAGGTACTTGTTAATATACAGACCATGGGTGTCAAACCTCGAGTTTTTGATAATAATCTTCATAGTGGGAATCTGGGCACTACTTTGGAAAATCAGACTTGATTGGTCTGGGATGAGACCCAAGCAGTGCTGTTTTTTAAAAGCTACCAAGAAACTGTAAATTGTAACCTGTCTAAGAAACACTGATGTAGCTTAACCAAGAAAACCCTTCACTGAAACAAAGACCCAGATTTTAAGATTTTTGCTTTCAGTTTCCAGCTCCCAGTACCTATTATCACCTTAAGGAATCCTAGAATGTTTAGGAATGCAGGCTTCCCCAATTTTGTTCTTGTTTTCTCTCTTTGGGTTTGTGAGCTGAGAATACACATTGGTTCAGGATTTGTAGACCAGAAGAAATTGAAGACTACATCTATTCTGAGCAAATAACTATTTGCATCTTTCATTATGACATAAGACAAAACATTGTCTTTATTGGTCAAAACATTCCACTGTATAAATAGTGGAGTTTCCCAGAAACATTGAGATCTTTTTTTTCAAATATTAACACTAAATATGAGTGACTAAAATGTACAATATAAATAACCATGACCTGCCACACTTCTGTAGGTTACAGTAGCAGATCACTGGTAAGATAGCCTAGCTCTGTCTCTTCTTAACTGTCACAGGAAGAGTTACCAGAAACAGTTCCAACAGTCACATCACTTTTCCTGACATCTTAAATTTTGACCCTATTCTTGGAGCACTTGAGTTCAGGTTTATATCTTCTGGTGTATATTACTATATTTTTGTAACCCATTCTTCTTATGCTACCTTATAATTGCCCCTGCTTCCCACACAGAGCCCCCTGGTTTACAGGAGTCATGAAGAGAGGAGGCCTCTTTGTATTATCTTTAGCAAAATGGTCTAGGAAACATTGTTTGCTCTACTTTATGGTTGCCTTTAATCAAGGCTCAGAAATATAAGCCTTTCAACTTATTTTTTGCACACTGTGCATTGAGAATTATCTGCTGATTGCTCTTTAGATAGCTAATCTGTTTTGTTTTTCTCAATATCCTACTTTAAAAAAGTATTCTAGAGGGTGAGGAGATGGTTCAGTGGTTAAAGGTTCTTGCTTGCAAAGCCTGTTAGTCTGGGGTTCAATTCCCCAGACACTCATATATGAATCTGGATGTTTTGCAGCAGCAAAAGACCATCGTGCACATGTATGCATGTGTATGTGCACATACAAATACACACATAAAGAAGTTAATGTTTTAGGGATCACGGAAATTGCTCAGTGGTTAGAAATGCTTGCTGCACTACACTAATGACTCCCACTAATGACACCAATTCATATACCCAGTACCCAGTAAAGTCAGATGCAAGTTGTTCACATGTTTGTAACACCAATGTATCTATAACAAAGGGAGGCATAGCTAGGAGAATCCCAAAGTTTGAGGGCCGGCTAGTTTGGCCTTTGAAGTGGGCAAACAAGATAGACCCTGTCTCAAACAAGGTGGAAGGAGAAGATCAGCACTCCAAAATTGTGCCCTGATCTTGTTATGTGTATTGCATCATGTGTGCACCCCTATGCACATACATCATACACACATAAATTATTTTAAACAGTGCTATAGGTTGAATTGTGACATACAAAATGATATGTTGATAAATTTATCCTCATATATGTAGCTGTGATCTTATTTCATAATAAAGCCTTTGCAGATGTAATCAAGTTCAAATGAGGTCATTATCTTGGCCCTAATCCATTGGTGTTCTTATGAGAAGAGACAACACACATATAGGGAGAAAACTAAAGGAGAGACTGCTGTGATGCATCCATAAGCCAGAGAATGCCAAGAATGCCAGCAAGCACAAGAGCTTACAAGAGGCTAGAAAGGTCTCTTCTTTACAACTTTCCAAAGATATTTTTTTTTCACAGCAGATGCATTGATTTTTAGCTCTAGTACTAAGAAAATAAATGTCTGGTTTTTTGTTTGTTTTATTTTTTTAATTTTTAAGAAATGTTTCTATTTATTTGCAAGCAGAGAGAAACAGAGAGAAGAAAGACAGTCAGAGAGAGCATGGGCATGCCAGGGCCTGTAGCTGCTGCAAATGAACTCCAGACACATGAACCACTTTGTGTATCTGGTTTTATATGAGTACTGGGGAATTAAGCCAGGGTTGTTAGGCTTTGCAGGCAAGTGCCTTAACTGCTGAGCCAACACTCTAGGCCAAAACATTTTATTACGAAACAAAAGCTTTTGCTTTTTTTGTATGTAGTATTGGGGATTGAACCCAGAGCCTCACCCATGCTAGGCAAGCACACCACCACACTAAATTATCCTCAACCCTCTTGTTTTGTATTATTTTTAAAATTGGGTCTTGCTACAAATCCCAGGCTGGCCTCAGATTTAAAGTAATTCTTCTGCCTCTGTTTCCCAAGTGCTAGAATTATAGGTGTTTATCACCACACTCAGCATAAATTTCCCTCTCTTTCTCTCTCTCTGTATGTGTACATTGTGCATGTGTGGTGATGAGAGGATTACATTGGGTGTCTTCCTTATTTGTTGAGAGTCTCTCACTCAAACCTAGATCTCATTGATTTGGCTAGTTGCTAGCTAGCTTGCCCTAAGGATCTACCTCTCAAGCACTGGGATTATAGGCAATCCACCATGACTTCCTGACATTTACATGGGTGCTGGGGACATGAAATTAGCTCTCCTTGCTTATATGGCAAGCACTTTTTCCCAGTGACCCATCTCCCCAGCCCCCAATATCTGTACTTTTAACCCACCTAGTGTATGCAACTTTATTTGGCAGCTCTAGGGAAAGAATACATAGAATCATCACTCTGATGCCATAGAGTTTTGCTTTTTGTAACTTTGGGGTAATATTTCTGAGAATAATCCAAAGGAACTCTCTTCATTGAAACAATCCAATTAAAATACAGATTCCTAGGCCATTTCCCTTGTTCATTGGTCAGAATCCTTGAGGACAGGACCTTGAAGATTCTCATTGTAGCATGTTTCCCAGTTAGTTTCTAAACATATTCTTTAGGGAACATTTTCAGCCCTGACTGTAATAAGTAATACTTATTCAGATTTTTGGACACACTGTGTAGGGTATGAACATCTATATTATTTAAAAGCTCTTTGGGCAATTTTGATATGTAGCCAAGGCTGAGAAGCATCATTCTACATACATAACAAAGCACTTCAAATTCAGGATTCTGACAGTTCAGGAAAACCTGCACAGGAGTTCCTTCATCTATGCTGCTCCACTAGATATTAAATGACTTTCTTATATAGGGTGTCCATCTGAACAGCCTTCCTTCCCAGCCCTTCTTCTTCCTGTAGTTCTTTTCCTTAAGAATGACACACACACACACACACACACACACACACTGGTATATAGCCTAGAGGCTGGTTTTGGCACACACTTGTTTTTCCAGCACTGGAGAGGTGGCGGCAGGAGGACCAGGAGTTTCAGTCCAGCCTAGATTACATAGGAAGTCTGGAGTCAGCCTGAGTTTCATGATACTCTGCTTCATTCCCCACAAAACCCAAACCAAACGAACAGCAAAAGGAATACTGTTAGCCTAGAAGTAAGAGCTTAATAGGTTTTACATCCTTGTATGTCATAAGTTATTTTTCCACTTGCCTTACATAAGGGAAGTGGAAAGGAAAATAAGCATCCATTACGAGTCTAAGTCAAATGTGAGAGACCACTATTATACCATAGTATTTTGCTTAGACGCGAAATAGACAGCTTTGAATAAGTTATACTCCTAGGCTTTGGCACATTGTCATCATTAATAAATCCTTGTTCTTTTATTTGTTTACTTAGTAACTACAGACAAACAGCAACTTCAAGAGTGAGAATAGTAATTGGCATGAGGGCTACCTATCTTCCCTCATCTTATACTCTTACCTACTTCTTGTCATAACCTTGAATTTTGTTTCAGCAACCCATAACTAGGTAATGCTAGTTTTTTTTGTTTGTTTGTTTGTTTTTCGGTTTTTGAGGTAGGGTTTCACTCTGGTCCAGGCTGACCTGGAATTAACTATGTAGTCTCAGGGTGGCCTCGAACTCTCGGTGATCCTCCTACCTCTGCCTCCCCAGTGCTGGGATTAAAGGCGTGCGCCACCACGCCTGGCTGGTAATGCTAGTTTTATTTGCTCTAAACTTTGTTTTTTTCCAAAGGCATTTGTCTTTGCATCATATTCCAGAAGTTATTTTTATTATACTTTCTATTACAATACAATTTATTTATGACTATTCGAGTGGTATAAAGGAGGAATAATATTTGAAAGGGAATGTATGCTTTGAGGCTGTTCATTGCCTTTGGGCTTCACTCCATTCTCCCTAGCTTCATATTCAAAACTCAGGCTGACCTTGATTCCTTCGAATAACCCCCCTTTTTCCAATGAAACTATAAGGTTTACTCCTAATCATATTCCTTGCTTCCATGTATTTGTTGGAAAAATTCCTTCCACCTTCACATTCCTCTACACAGGGAAATTCTATCATTCATCAAAGTTCAGCTCAGAGAACTGACCTGGATTCTTACCCCAATCTTAATTCCCACAATGTTTTGTTTGCCTCCTAGAGGTGTTCCACTTGGCTAATAGATATCTATTTGATTTGTTTCCTGTAACATCTTAACTTATAAATGTTATGAGGGTCTCTTTCAACATTCTATTTCTTTTTTTAAAAACATTTTAGTAATTTAATTAATTTATTTATTAGAGACACACACACACACACACACAGAGAGAGAGAGAGAGAGAGAGAGAGAGAGAGAGAGAGTGAGAATAAGCATGCCAGGGCCTCCAGCCACTGCAAACACACTCCAGACGCATGCGCCTCCATGTGCATCTGGCTTACATGGGACCTGAAGAATTGAACCTGGGTCCTTAGGCTTTGCAGGCATACGACTTAATCGCCAAGCCATCTCTCCAGCCCTCAATATTCTATTTCTTACACAGCTCTTTCTGCTACTCAGGAATGATAATTACTGCTCAGTAGTAATTGAAAGAATGTATGGATATAACTGAGAAAAGGCACATAGCACTGGCAACTTGAAGAGAAATGTAGTCTTCTCTTATTTCTAGTTTGATTGCTAATATAGTTGTCTCTAACTATCTTTGGGACATTGGTTCCCGAACTTCCATGGGCAACAAAATCCAAGATGCTGAAATATCTAATATAAAATGGTATAATATCTGTATTTAACTTATGCATATGTTCTTGTATATGAAATTTACCTGTAAATTATTTGTAAAACTTAGTAGAATGTAAATACTATATAAATAGTTAGTACACTTAATTTTAGTAATAATGACAAGAAATAAAATTTGCACAAGTTCAGTAACACAATTTTTCCAAATATTTTAGACTTGAAGTTGGTTTAAATTTAAATTTGAATTTTAAAAAGTACAATTGTGTCTATATGATTTTCAGGAGTGATTGATAACATGTTTCCTGCTTCCATGAATTTACCTTAAGTCTTAATATCTATTAAATATCTATCAAAATTCTAATCAGCTCTGTGAATCTTAGATAATAATCATCTCAGCTACAGTTGTCAGTTTCTTAAATGTTTCCATTGATGGCTTGGAAAACTCATCACATAATTTTCCAAAACCTTTGTGGTCTCTAGGACAGAAAATATCCAGGTCAATTCAGACAGGACTGTCCATTTAATTTCTAAAATTTATTGAGGAATTTGAAAATAATAAATGAAAAATGAGGAATTGGGAGAGTATCCATTATTTTGGTCCTGTATCAGCAACAACTTCTCATGAAAGCATTCCAAATAGTATTGTCATTGCTCTTTGCTAACTAATTAATGAAATGCAGTGATAATGAGATCGATCCATTAGAAACTAGGCACCATTTGGAAAGGAAAAAAAAATCACATAATTTCAAAAAGAGCACAAATTCTATTCATTTTGGGGAAACTGATTAGTGCAGAAAAAAATTTATAGAATTATTTTAGTATCCTGAAGCCTTTTCTGAAAAATCTCATAAAATTTCTATTCTTTATAGAAGTTATTGAAAGCTGCTGGAGGATAAGGAGGAAAGAGCAAGATGGGGAAAAAGAGCAAGAGATTAAGAAAAGAAAGGAGTGGAAAGGAATAGAGGAAGGGAAAAAGAAAGAAAACCATGAGAAGTGAGTAAAGAGAACAAAGAATGTGAGAAAGGGGAAACAAAGTGGGAGGAAATTAGTGGTTAAGAGAAAGAAAAGGAAGGGAAATAGGGAAATTCAGAGAAAGGAGGAAGAAAGTAATGGAGAAGAGAAGTTTGGAGGAAAGGAAAAGTGGGAATAACCTCGTTTCTGGTCAATGTCCAACACTAACCTAACTATCTCATTTACTTTACTTCTGATGTAAATCAAAATACTCACCAGTAATGTGCATGCAACTTTGACTTTTTATTGGCATGTTTTATCATTAGCTTGGTAAAAAAAAAAAAAAAAACAAGTAAACAAAGACCTTTTCTTTTCTTTTCTTTTCTTTTCTTTTCTTTTCTTTTCTTTTCTTTTCTTTGTGAGTGTGTTTTAAAACAAAGATCTTTCTAAAAAAAAACATTTTAGTATGAATATTGACATCCCAAGTTCTTAGTAATGTCTGACATTAACATAGTATATATAACGTCATAGGAGCAAAATGATATATATTCCCAGATCCAGACTTTTTCTCCTTATGATGAGAAAGAAATGTGGCTCCTTCTTCTTTTATCAACACTAACAGCGATTATTTATGTGAAACTTATTTCTGGTATGAACAACATTCTATATAACCTTTCAAAATCAAACTGTCATTCATTGAGTAAAACTTTTTGAAGACTAATCACATTTTGGACACTGAACTGGGTGCTGCTGGCAATATAGAAATCATTGTACTTACACCCTGTTTTGGTTCTTGAAGCATTAAGTAGCCTTTCCATTTGATTGATAAATTTCTGAAAAAAAAACAGCTCCTGGATCATTTTACAGCTTGTTATATGACAGCTGTCTACATAATTCGGGAGCTGAAATCCCATCAAACACCTAAGGACAAAGCAGGTAAATTGACTATCAGTTGCCTTTACTTTCTGTTTGCATGTGTCTGCCTAAGAGGGAGAGGAAACTGAGGGAGGTCACAGTGTGAGGTTGTGGAGTTCCATATCAGCCTATGGAAAAGCAATTTCAGCAGCAAGTACTCCTTCAATGGCTTGCACAAGTGGCAGTTGCTGTACCTTGTGCGGCAGATGGTGCCTGTTTGCAGCACCTGCTGCTAAATAAAATAATGCCTCTCACTTCATTGCCAATAGCATCATTGTATTTCCAAATCTTTCTTACCTTGTCTGGCTCACAGGAGGAATGGTGTTGGCCATTTAAATTGTCCTTCTTGAAGCTTGCAAGGACAGGTAACTTACTCTGGAGCATCACTGGAGTATCTGGAAAACAGAATGAAAAGCTCGTTTTGCCAAACACGCAGGACTATGTTCATGCAATGTATGCTTTCTCTTTCATCTTCCTGCAGAATCAGCTCTTTCCAGAAAAGCACCTTCCACTGGTTACTTAAAATGCCAGCTACTACTTACCATTTCAGATGCTTCTTTCTTACAAGCTGTGAAGAGCAAAGAGAAGTATCTATGTGGATGTGCAAGTGCCATCTGGAACACTTGAATGGAAGCAGGTTGAATTAGTTTAAGTTCCCCTTCTTTCTTTGCAGGCAGTAGAGTATACAGGAAAGGTGGCGATCTGATTCAGCTCAGCTCTGTCTTTGCGGTGAGGCGCCCCAGAGAGAGGGAGGAGAAAAGAGAGCAAAGTTTGTACAAGCCTTCCAATTTAACCCCTTAAAGCCTTTTTCATTGAATCCTAGGATTAGCTACAGTGTCCTCTCTTTAGAAAATCTGCTTTATGTGTCATTTAAGATGATCAAATCTCTTGCTCAATTCAAGAGATTTTTTTTCCTTGTAGGATTCACAGTGATAAATGCTTATGATCAAAAGCAAACATGCCAGGATGTGGTGGTATTTAAATAAGTGCATCTTTACAGGCAAGTGTCTTAACTGCTGAGCCATCTCCCCAGCCTCTAAGTGCATCTTTACAAAAAGAATGTATACATGCACATGTTTCTAGGTTTGAGAAGTTTCTTTTAAGCATCGGTTTAGTAAATTTAATTTGAATATTTTGTGGAAATGTAACAGTATCAAGAGTTTCTGGTTAAGGGCAGAACATCTTTTTTCTTTCTTTCTTTCTTTCTTTCTTTCTTTCTTTCTTTCTTTCTTTCTTTTTTCTTTCTTTCTTTCTTTCTTTCTTTTTTTTTTTTTTTTTTTTTTTTTTTGAAGTAAGATCTTACTCTAGGCTAACTCTAGCCCAAGGTGACCTGGAATTCACTATGTAGCCTCAAGCTGGCCTCAAACTCACAGCAATCCTCCGACCTCTGCCTCCCACGTTCTGGGATTAAAGGTGTACACCACACCACCCAACCAGAATATCTTTGAAGAAAGTGTATGTGTTCAATTACAATTGATTCATCCACATGATGCTTCAATACTCCAACTATAATATTATAATAATCCACATATTAAGAAAAAGGAGATTATCATTTCTTGAGGACCTTCTGTTCATAAAACACTCACTACAAAGAACTTCATTTCCTGAGCTAAGGGTGATGGTACATACCTGTTACTTGGGAGTTGGAGGCAGGAGGATCAGGAGTTCAAAGGCCAGCCTTGGCTACATGATGTGTTAGAGATCAGCTTCAAACATGAGACCCTGTTTCAAAGAGAACAAAATAAAATAAAACAGATGAACTTCATTTTCTTCTATTAACAGCCTTCTGATTTGGGAATTATAGCCCTTCTTTTCCATTGGGGAACTAAAGGCTCGCACACAGAGAAAGTCTGTAGTGCAGTCTAGTGAGAATAAATGCAGAATTGGAAATAAGGCAGAATGATCCCAAGGTCTCTACACTTTTCTCTATAGTAGTTATTCATTCTCTCTCTCTCTCTCTATCTCGTATGAGTGTGGGAGTGTGTGTGCCAGGGCATACATGTGGAAGTCACAGAAAAACTTTCCATTTCCTTTGAGACCAGGTCTCCTGTTGTTCGTCACTGCTTTTTCTCCAGGATAACTGGATCCCAAGATTCTGATGGATTCTTCTGTCTCCACCTCCCTTGTTGCCATTATAGGTACTTGTTATAGTATCTGGCTTTTTGTGTGGGTGCTAGGCTTTCAAACTTGAATACTCATGCTTGGGTGGCAAGTGCTTTATCCACTGAACCATCTTCCAGCCCTATAGCAATGATTCTTAACCTTTGTTTGTCTTGGATTTCTTTGAGAATTTAAGGAAATCTACAGAAATTTCCCTTCCTCAAAAGTAATCATTCAATGTCTGTGCTTCATGTTCTCCAGGTTAAGAACAACTGAATTTCCCTATGTCACTTCTCCAATGTTATACCATCATTAGTGCATTATTTATCCAACAACACCCTGAATCAATAACCTTTATTTTATTTTATTTTATTTTATTTTATTTTATTTTATTTTGTTTTGTTTTTTCACTCTAGCCCAGGCTGACCTGCAATTCCCTACGTCGTCTCAGGTTGACCTCAGAGTCATGGCCATCCTCCTACCTCTGCCTCCCAAGTGCTGACATTAAAGGTGTGCGCCACCATGCACAGGTCAATAACCTTTATTATGTAACAGCAGTAACTATATTAATAGTAGTGTCTCCCCAGTCTTTGTGGGCATATGTGTCTGTGTGAATGCATAAGTGCACATGTATGCACATGAATATGAAGGCTAGAGGACAATTTCAGGTGTCATTCCTCAAGAACTGTCCACCTTTTTGACACAGGGTCTCTCATTGGCCTGGAGTTCACAAAGTATGTAAGACTGGCTTGGCAAAGAGCTCCTGGGATTCTTTTGTCTCTGTCTTCCCAGTGCTGAGATTACAAGGATGTGCCACCAGGTCTGGCTTTCTTTACATGGGTTCTGGGGGTTGAACTTAGGTCTTCATGTGTTCAAGGCAAGCATTTTGCCAGTTGAGCTATCTCCCCAGTCTCTTTCTTGCCAGTCTTTAATAAATTAGTGGGTTGGACATTAGGCTCAGTGGTAAAGTGCTTCTGTGAAGCCCTGAGAGTGACTATCTGCACTGCAAATAAAATCACTACTCTGATTATCCTTTTATTTCCACATTCTTCTTAACAATGCTTGCATTTTACATCTTTTCATTTCCCTCATTTTAGTGATGTTTCAGCTATTAAAGCTCCCCCTGAACTATTTATTGCCTTACCAGCACTAAAGAGCACGTTGTTTCTGAGACAAGCAGTGAGTACTACAGCTTCTTCAGTAGTACGCTCAAAAGCCTGAGATTAAGCCTCAGTTTTGATCTATATTCTTCCATATTGCCTTAGGAAAGCCCATTTTTTAGACTGCAGAGATGGCTCAGCTAAGATGCTTGCCCACAAAGCTTAATGACCCAGGATTAATTCTCCAGTAGCCATGTAAAGCCAGATGCACAAAGTGGCATATGCATCTGGAGTTTCATTTGCAGTGGCTAGAGGCCCTGGCATGCCCATTTTTCTCTTTCTGTTTCTCTTCTTTCTCTGCTTGAAAATAAATAAATACATAAATATTTAAAAAAAAGAATGTCACTTTCTCTGAGACCAAGTTTTTTTTTTCATATAGAAAATAAAGGAAATTATTACAGAGAGAGATTATGTGACAAACATCTCTGAAAATGTGGTTGCTTCATAAATGCTGATGTTGGTTTTCTAATACCAAGAACTGATGAGGCTGACTTGAATAACTGGAGATTTCCCTCTACTTACATAGAAAAAAAATACACCTGTTATGCATCCTGATATTAAAATTCAGGTCTCTGAGAAGATAATCGATGGTCTACAATAGATAAGAAATTAAAAATTGGGTCATAATATACTGAATTTATAAGATAAATCCTCCTGGATAGGTTCCAAGAAATAAGGAGTCTGTGGGGAAGAGGGCAAATGGAAATTTGTGGAAGCATTTATTTGCAGATAGCTGTTACCATCTGCTATTTCATCTTCCATAGGAGTGATGGGGACTAGGGATGCCTTTTTTGCAGTGATCTCATGTTGAAGTCCTGGCAGGAGAGAAGATAGTCTAAGGAGAAACACTTGTGTTGCCCCCATTGGCTATCAGACTATTATGTTTTTCATTCACAAATAGAAGAAAGACACCCAATGTTCTCCTTTGGCCTCTATACCTACATTCATGGGTGTGCATATAGCTGTGCACACACATGCATACACAAAATGTAACACACACACACGGGAAGTATGGTTTACAGTTATGCAGGAGCCTAAGCTTGAAGTTGATGTCCAAAGGAAAGGTACAAAAGGCTTCTTTTTTACCTATAAAAGAATGGGCCTAGGGATAAATAACTCTGTCAGGCCCGAAATGGGTGAGCATCTTACATGCACCACCACATAAAATCCGAGACTGTTTCCTCTTTCAAAAATGAGGAATCTAAATGGGGTAGTACCTCATGCTAGTAATCCTAGTACTAGATCGACCAAGACAGGAGGTTTACCTTGAGTTCTAAGCTAGCTTGGGCTATATAGTAAATTTAAAACCAGTCTTGCTACAGAGTGATACTCTTTCTCAAAAAGCCATAAAAAGGGTTGGGGAATTATAAACAACCAAAATAAGGGGCTGGGGAGGTATCCCAGTGGTTCAGTGTTTGTCTAGCAAGCACAAAGCTATGAGTTCCATCCTCAGTACCACCACCAAAAATTAAAAAATAAAATGAAATGGAAGATCTTCAATATAGCCTACAAACATGATTTTCCTCTTTGCTCTAGGACTTCCTTTTTTGAATATATTTTATTTATTTATTTATTTGAGAGAAAGAGAGAGAGAGCGAGTGGGCACACCAGGGCCTCCAGCCATTGCAAATGAACTCCAGACACATGCGCCCCCTTGTGCATCTGGCTTATGTGGGTCCTGGAGAATTGAACCGGGATCCTTTGGATTCACAGGCAAACGCCTTAACCGCTAAGCCATCCCTCCAGCCCTGCTCTAGGACTTTCTAACCACATCCTTGCAGAAATGAAGATATTCAAAGAGACACTTATGGTCCTCTTTTTGGCCATCAGACTATTTAACCAAGCA
This sequence comes from Orientallactaga sibirica, assembly GCA_036365145.1. Lineage (NCBI taxonomy): Eukaryota > Metazoa > Chordata > Mammalia > Rodentia > Dipodidae > Orientallactaga > Orientallactaga sibirica. The sequence goes on from JAEOAD010000057.1 coordinate 8,957,383, forward strand.
ATTGAAATTTCCTCAGCTATCTCTTGCTGGGAGAAGAAAAGACCAAGGACATTGGGCCAGTAAGAGGAAGAACTTGTCTCTCAGAAAGAGATTTTGCCCACTTCTGTCAACTTGTCAGACGTCCTTGAAGGAAAGATTGGAGCTGAGTCACTGGTTAGTTGAACCAGGGACTACTTAGTTATGCTTACGTTTGTCCCTCTATTTAAACCTAGACCCATGAAAACAACCAAAAGATGGACTTGGTGTAGTTACTGGACTTCATTGTCCCTCCTACTAATGTGGCCACATTGAATACATTTTTTTTTTTTTTTGTTTTATTTTTCACTGTTACTTGTTTGTGTAACTGGATTGTTGAGGACTGGTCAGTGGATCTTGTTTATTAGGGCTGCCAGGACCCAGGGTTTGACTGTAACAACTTTGGTAACACCTTGAGTTAAAGAACTGTTTGGGAACTGGGGAGAGATAGTTCAGTGGGTATTATATTTGCTACATTGGCATAAGGATTTGAGTTTAGATCCCTAGTATCCAAGTAAAAGCCAGGCATGGCATGTACCTATAATCACAACACTGAAGAAACAGAGATAGGCATATTCCTATAGGACTTACTGCCTAGCTAGTCTAGCCAAATCGGTGAGCCTTAAATCAGTGAGAGAATGTGGATTTTTTAAAATAAATTTTATTTTTGTTCTTTTTTTTTTTTATTTATTTGAGAGCAACAGATAGAGAAAGAGGGAGAGAGAGAAAATGAGCACACCAGGGCCTCTAGCCACTGCAAATGAACTCCAGACTCATGTGCCACCTTGTGTACATGTGTACTGGGGAATTGAGCCTTGAACCGGGGTCCTTAGGCTTCACAGGCAAGTGCTTAACCACTAAGCCATCTCTCCAGCCCCAAGACTGTGGATTTTTGATTAAGGTTAAGCTTCCTACTTAAGTATCCAGCAGCCTGCTGGAGGAGGTGTCACTGGGTGCAGATCTTTTAGTCCAGCTCTAACGTGTCTAAAGAATGAGTTAGAGCTCTGGCTTTTGGTGCTTGCTGGCTGTTTGTTGTGTCTTTCCTAAATGGATCTATGGAAGTGAGGCAACTTCTTCTTCCATGATAAAACTTCCCCTGAATCTGTAAGCCTGAAATAAATCTTTTCTTCCTGCCATAGTCACCTTCATGTTGCTGGAATGAACTTCCAAATCATGTATAGTTTATGGGAGAAAGGAATTTAATAAAGCTTACAGATCCAGGGGAAATTACATAATGGTGGAAGAAGCTTCCTTCTTTTTCCAAATCTACACAGAGAGAAAAACCACCTCCAGAACCAAAAACAAGCACAATCCAGGAACCCCAGGCAGAGCTCAAGCACTCCAGTAACACCTGCCCATAGTGACACCTCTTCCAGCCAAGCTGTTGGAAATCCAAGTTGCAGCTTTAATAAAGCATTTGAGTCTATTGGGATACATTAACCCAAACTACCACACCTCCCATAAACTGCTTCTGGTCAGATGTTTGTCCAAGTGACTAAAGGTAACTACAAACATAAAATTGGTATCGAGATTTGGGTCATTGATGCCATGAATCTAACCGTGTGAGTTTTGATCTTTTGGAATGTGTTTGTGGGAGGAATGTGGAAGGATTTGGTACTTTGAAAATTAAGTTTTGTAAACTGAAGATGGTTGTACACACTTGTAATCCCAGCACTTGGTAGCCTGAAAAGGGTAGATAGATAGCTGCAAGTTTAAGACTAGCCTGAGCTACAAAGTGAGTTCTAGGCCAATCTGGCCCACAGTGTGAAATTCTGCTTACGAAAGTAAACAACAAATAAACCAACCCTTTAAGAGTATAAAAATTATCCTTATCTTGAGAGCTAAACAAAAAATGAACCATCTATCTCAGTTTGTCCTAGTTTGCTGGTTCCTAAACTATGGGCAACACAAAAACTGAAGTACCACCAATATCAAACATTATTCATTATTTCTTTTTAAAAAGACACATTTATTTGGTGTCATCAGACCATTACATTTAGCAGTCAATAGCATGAGTGAAAAAATATCTAGGGCTGGAGAGATGTCTTAGAGGTTCAGGTGCTTGCCTGTAAAGACTAAGGACCCAGGTTTGATCCTCCAGTGCCCACATTAGCCACATGCACAAGGTGACACATGTGTCTGGAGTTCATTTTATAGTGGCTAGAGGCCCTGGTGTGTTCATTTTTTCTATCTGCCTCTCTCTCTCAAATTAAAAAAAAAATCTATCTTGAAACTCCATGTTGGAATGCTTTACACTTTCCACAGAACAAAAACTAAAATACTCTGCTATGTAATTAGTAAATATAGTCCTGAGCTTAGGAGAGTTACCCATATATATGAATGAATATTGTCTAAAACATGTCTTCTCTATAGCATCTAGGCCCTGCCACCACTGTGTTTTGTTGAGTTCACAAATCTATACTAACCTGAAACTTCCCTGTCACTTCTCTGGCTTCCCTCTCCTGCTAAACTTTACTTTTTGGCAGTAATAAAAATGTAACCAGCATATATGTCACCAACAGATAAGTGGATCACAAAAATGTGGTACATAAACATAATAAAGAAAAATGGAAGAATTTGCACATTATTCCTTTAAGTAATGTAACACATGCTCAGATGTTCAGAAAGACAAATAACACACACACATACATACATACATACATACATACATACATACATACATATTGTTATAGGTCATGAAAGTAGGATGGGTACCCCGATAGGGGAAAACAAGTTTTGAGGGGGCAGGAAAGAGAACACATGTGACATGAAAACAGGAAGAGGCTACTGGAGGTGGAAGGGTACAAAAGAGCAGGGTGAAGGGGAAGAAGGGAGACCAACAAAAATTATGCTTGAAAATGCCACCATGAAACCTAATATTATGTATGCAAATTAAAACAATATTAAAAACAACCCTGCTGCCATAGCTACTGCTGCTGTGTGAACCACCATAACCACCTTGCTTTCATGGTTTGGCAATGTATTGGCCTCTACTACCATAGAAACCAGAACTACTGCCTCAAAGTTTCCTCCCCTCATGGAAGCAAAATTTGAAGACTGATTGCTCTAATTGCCCAAAATCATTATAACTTCTACCACTTTTAAAATAACTTCCATCATTACCAACTCCATTATTGCCATCCCCACTGTCTCCACATTCACCACCACCATGGCTGCCACCAAAGCTACCACAACCACTGAAGTTTCCTCCACAACCAAAATTGCCATTGCTACCAAAACCACCTGTATGACCACCACCAAAGTTTACACAAGCATTTTGACTTCGTTGCCTTGGTGATTGCCACCTCTTGCTTCAACAGGGCTTTTCTTTTTATAAAAAAAATTATTTATTTATGTGAAACAGAGTGAAATTGAGTAAAGGCACTTGCATTGCAAGGCCTCCTGCCACTGTAAAGGAACTCCAGATTAATGTGCTATTTTGTGCATCTGGCTTTATATAGCTACTGGCAAATCAAACCAGGGCTGGCAGGATTTGCAATTCAAGTGCCTTTAACCACTGAGCCATCTCTACAGCCCTCCACAGGGCTTTCCTTACTTCACCGCCGAGTTCATTCAACAGTATGGCATTTCTCAATGACAATCTTATCAAAAGCATTATGGCCATCGAATGAAACAAAAGCAAAGCCCCTTTTCTTTCCACTGCCTTCATCAGTCATGATTTCAGTGACTTCAATTTCCCCATTACTGTTCACAGTAGTGTTGTATGTGATATTCTTCAGTTTTTTTTAATACCACCAACAGAGAACTTTTTTTTTTTTTGCAGTTAAGAGGGTTTGAGCAGCTTCTCTTTACACAGCTCTCTTTGGTTCCACAACTCTTCCATCCACCTTGTGTGGCTTTGAATTCATGGCTGCATCTATCTCCTCCACAGTGGGGTGACAAATACTGAATGTCCCTGGGGCACTTGGTGTTCAGACCTTTCATTACCATATAGTCAGTGAGTGCTCCTCGTTGCTCAAAATGGGTTCTCAGGGTCATCTCAGTTGTTTTGGTGCTCAGCTCTCTGAAGAAGAGCTTCCCCAGCTACAGCAGTGAGACGAGAGACTTTACAGATGCTTCTTTGGCCCTGTCCACAGGTAGAAGTTATAAGCTAATGAACATATACCACCATACATTAATTATAATTGAAATTTTGCTTAGGACACAAAAGAGCATTATTTAATGCTGCTGGGAAATCAAGGCTTCTGGAAAGAGGTAGTGTTGAGCTGAAACCTGAAGGATAAAAAGGAGTTAGGGACAAAAATGTACATGGTGTTCAAGGCCAAGGGAAGCACCAAACCTTGACATAATTTGGTTCACTTTAGAAACTACAGAAGTGCAATACTGCAGAAGTGCAATACTGAATCTATGTTAAATAGCTTGCTCAAGATCACATAATTAGTAAGTGATGGAGCCTAGACTCTTAACCCAGGTGTTTTGACTTCAAAACTGTGCTTTTAGTCAGTCTATCATATTGCTGTCCTAGTATGGATGCTGTCTATGATCTGTTTCCAGCATTTGCAAATAAGTATCTCTGCTTTGCTCACTTCTGATTTCCCTGGGGATTAAAATGTTAAAGTTCTAAAAGGGCTTTAAGCCCTTTAAGATAAGACAGTGAATCAATAGTGTTGGGTTGCTTAATTAGACCGCTAGTTCTCCCTTTTTCCCCCATTTTTCTTTTATTTATTTATTTATGAGAGAGGGTAAGGGAGGGTGAAGGAGGGAGGGAGAGAGAGAATGGGTGCACCAGGGCATCCAGCCACTGCAAATGAATTCCAGATGTATTTGGAGCCTTGTACATCTGGCTTACGTGGGTACTGGGGAATTGAATATGGGTCCTTTGGCTTTGCAGGCAACTGCCTTAACCACTAAGACATCTTTCCAGCCCTAGTTCTCCCTTTTTAAAAGAACCCCTGATGCTCAAAGTCAAGGCGTTTGCTTTTTTTTTTTCCTTTTTTTTCTTCTTCTTCTTTTTTTTTTTTTTTTTTTTAAGTTTTCAAGGTAGGGTCTTACCCTAGTCCAGGCTGACTTGGAATTTATTATGTAGTCTCAGGGTGGCCTCAAACTCACAGTGATCCTCCTACCTTTGCCTCCTGAGTGCTGAGATTAAAGGCGTGTGCTGCCACACTCGGCTAGAGTTTGCTAGTTTTGTCCTTATAGGTGGGATCTTTTTCCTAATAGCTAAGTTCTTATAATATCATGATGTAATTTATTACATTCTTGTTATAGATTTAGACATTTCAAAAGTATGGCAACCTCTCACTTGGACTACTGTTCCCATCATCATCAATCATATGTATGACCTTAGGCCAGCGAGTTTACTCAGCACAGATTAAATCTGTCAGTTTTTAATTGATCACTTGGTGTATTTTTACTGAGGTTGCATGGTTTGAAAAGCTACTTTGGCCATGTAGTCACTACTCTCTAAACACATGCACCTTAAAGGCTTGTCTGTACTCTTGGAGTCAGCAAGAATAGAGGGAGAAATGAGAAGTAGGGAATGGAAATGGTCCTACCTTGCTGGAGCTTGTCAGTGATTCTTGACCAGGGCTATGTTTTTCACCCAGGGAACTCTTTCAAAATATCAAAGCTTGTCCCAATCTCAGACCTTCTGCAGGGCTAAAGCTTAAGAAAATGCATTTTTAATAGGTTCCCCAGCTGAGTAGCCACAACCAAGTCATGCAGGTGCCAAGTGAACTGATTGTATTAAATAATATGTAGTCAGCCTTGTCTATGCTTAGAAGTTCTGCTTGAGAAGGAATTATATAGAACTTTACTGTTCTAGTGTTTCAGTGCCTATGTGTGAAAAACATCCTGTATTATTATATAAATTGGATGCTGTCACAGAAATAAGTATGATGGTCTTCAGTGTTCGATTTTTATTTTTATTTATTTATGTATTTCTTTTTGAGGTAGGGTCTTGCTGTAGCCCAGGCTGACCTGAAATTCACTATGTAGTCTTAGGCTGGCCTCAAACTCACAGCAACCCTCCTGCTTCTTCCTCCCAAGTGCTGGGATTAAATGCTAAGATAAATGAAATTAATAGCAAAGTAGAAGTTCAAGTCATAGCTGAAATAATTTTATGGATTTTAATAAGTTAATGATTAAATACAGATGGCAAACATGTGTTGCTTCAATATTCCAAGAGAGAAAAGGAATACAAAATATATAATTTAGCAATAATGAGGAAAATGGGAAATAGAACATCAGAGAATGAAAGTTGTATGAAAGCTGGAAAGCAGAGGAGTAGTGATTACTGAAACAGTGTGGGGAAAACCACAGTTTATAATGCTTGCAGAGGGGGATTTAGTGAAATAGGAAGTCAGTAGCTGTGGTTTGAAGGTTTGAACTGTAGGTTGGTTCTAGTGGGACACAGTAGGTCGTGCATAGTGAGGACTCCCTAGGATTACAGGAATAAAACTGTCCTCTCCCTCCCCACCCTATTCCTGCTTAATGAAACAATCCTGCACTCACTCCCATATACACAGCAACTATTGCCATCTGTGCCATAACATGAGGCAATCAAAGTTTAACCATCACTGACCTACTATCATTGGGCCTTGGAATTGCCAAAACTGAGTTAAATAACCTGCTTTTTCTTTATCCAACCACAGTGTTTGGTTCCCCATATAACAGTCATGACACTATTGCACCAGTGGGCACATTTTTCCTGGCTGGCTGATTGTGTAGCTCAGAGTCCACTGTTGGTTAAGCCTAGTGATGACTTTTCTCCCCCAGTAACTTGCATGGCACTTTCCAGCACTATAATATTTACTCAGCAGGGAGGAAACCTCCAGCTCAGTTGTAGCTTCATTTTTTAGTGTCCTGCAACTTGAGTTTTAAGCAAGTTCAATGTCATTTGATTCAAGATTAACTTTGATTCACTCATATTTCTGGGTTTCAGATACCGAACAACCATCTTTCACCTCATCTAAACCTAGAGGTTATGTTTGTTTTACTCAGGAAATTTTGGATTTCAACAAGATACCCATTCTTCTGAATAATGGCACTGATGGGGAAGTGAACATTCACAGACCTCATCTTGTAACAGAAGCTCAGTGTAACACCTTCCATCGGGTTTGTACATTACTACTCAGAGTGTGAAGAGTAACCTGTCCCTTTCCATTTCTTCACCCTTTGTGAACCCAGAGTGTATCCTCTTTTTTCCCCAGAGAGACTGATCTCTATAGTAAGGAAATTGAAGTTCCTCTGCAGGGTTCCTTTGTCACCCTTCACAAGAACTGTTCATCCCTTCACAGTGGTGTTGCTATTTTCTGGAATGTTGATAGTTTGATGGATGTGAATATCTTCATTCTTGTAGTAGATTTGGCAAAGAGGGTCAACTCAATATTCTTTCTATAATAAGAGAATCTACTCATGATGCATATGAATGTATAAAAGCATTAATATGAGATGTGTCTTGAAACTAACCAGCAACAAATACATTTAAAGGAAACTGAGGATTTAGTTCATCAAAACAGTAAACAAAGGACTGAGGAGATGGCTCAGTGAGTAAGAGTATTTGCTGTACAAGCATGAGGACCTGAGTTTGATCTCAGCTCCCCTGTAAAAAGCCAGGCTTGGCTGCACATGCCTGTAACCCCAACCATGAGAGAGATGAACATAGGAGACTTGCTGGGGCTCTTTGACAATGCATGCTGCAGGTTCAGTGAAAGACTATCTCAAGGACATAGAGTGAAAGGGCACGGTAGAGGATGACATCCAATGGCAGACCCTGGCCTTCACATACACAGAGCATTAATATTTGAACCCATACATGCACACATATATAACCACACACACTACACAACCACTTCAAAAACGGAGACATTGATGGGGGAGGTTAAAAAATCAGTGTCACTTGTTATGTTGAAGACTGAAAAGAAACATAAACTGAATATATGATATAGGCAAATAATATAAAGTAGAAAGAAAAGTTAGAAACCCTAGCAAAAAAAAATAGAAAGCTACACGAGAGAGTAAATATATTATTTTTGGCCCTGGAGTACATACATATGAGTTACACAGTCACAATTATGTAAGCACTGACTCATCTTACATGTTAACCTATAGACAAAGCAGAGAAGAAAACTATGATAGAATGAATGAACAATAGCAAAAAGTTAATTAACATGTAAACTCAAAGCAATTTAGAAACAAAATGACTATCTGTAGTTGGGTGTTTGCCTGCAAAGCCAAAGGGCCCAGGTTCGATCCCCAGGACCCACATTAGCCAGATGCACAAGGGGGCACACACGTCTGGAGTTCGTTTGCAGTGGCTGGAGGCCCTGGCGCACCCATTCTCTCTCTCCCTCTCTCTCTCTGTCAAATAAATAAATAAAAATAAAATATTAAAAAAATACTCTTTTCTGAACATGTTCAGACTTTTTTTTTTTTGAGATAGGGTCTCCTATGTAGCTAAGGCTGGTCTTGAACTTGCAATCCTTTTGCCTCTGTTTCCTGAGTGCTATGGATTACAGGCAAGTGCCACCATGACCAACTATGGACCAACTATTATTTCCCTTGTCATTGTTTCCTAGATAATACAGTGTAAGAAGTATTATTATATTAGATATTATAAATTTATACACATTAAAGTATATGAGAGGATGTTTGTAGGTTATAAGAAAATACATTTTTTTGTTTTTAAGGTATATTTTATTTATTTGCAAGGAGAAAGAGCAAAAGAGAGATTAAGAATGGGTGCACCCAGGCCTTTTGCCTCTATAGTTGAACTCCAGACACATGTACCACTGTGCATCTGGCTTTATGTGGGTACTGGGGAGTGAAACCCAGGCTGTCAGGCTTTGCAGGCAAGCACCTTTAACTGCTGAGCCATAACTCCAGCCCTTAACATGTTTTTCTATGACACATACAACTAAGGCTTTGGAAATCACATTATAATTAAATTTATTTTCTCCTAATTCAAAGCCATCCTTCCTTCAGGTTACATTTTGACCCAATTATGACTACCATTCAAGGTCACCTTTTCTTCAGCACTTCAGGTTGGTAGTCATAAACTGTGACTGGCTAGTTGTGGTTAGTGACTTATATAGACTTGTGAAGAAAAGGCTCCTTCATTTCCCAATACCAATGGATATTTCAACACCACTCAGGTTTTTTACTCACTTGTTCTAAGAGTTGCATCCTCTAACTCACTATAAAAACATAAAAGGGGGAAAAAAGCCTACATTTTATTTTTTATTTACTTTTTTTTTTATTTTAGAGAGAGAGGGAAAGAATTGGCATGCCAGGGCCTCAGCCACTGCAAGCAAATACAGTTTTATGTTAGGAATTTGAACATTTGTGAATTTTGGTATCTGCATGGATCTTGGGACCAATATTTTGTTAATATTGAGGGATGTTATAAACACAATCGATAAACTGGAGAAGAAAGGGGGAATGATATAAGTATAAACATTTTAGTAGAGATAAGAGGTATTAGCTATAAAAGAAACACCTTAACAAGTTAAAGGTGTTTTATTAGAGAGAAGAAAACTGGAATGTTACATGTTGAGTAAAAGTCTGCTTTTCATCATAAGTACTTCGATCCTCTATTATATTTTGACCCAGTACATTAATTACTTCAATAAATGTTTCTCAATTATTTAAGAAGTATTTTTCCTGTTTTTGTCCAATGAAGATGGTTGCCATGAATAATGGATTTAGTGCAGAAAAAATACAAGTGATAGGAATTTGTTGAACTTGTATTATGTGCCATGAAAGGGGAGCTCTGAGAATGTATAGGAATCATCCTCTCTCCACAGCAAACTTAAAACATTTACAAACAATAAAGAGTGACAATTCATAGTTAATGCACAGTGAAAGGCTGACTTGTTAGAATGCTAAATTATTCCTACTAGGAAATCTGGCATCAAGCTATTTTTTTGAAAAACTGTTTTATTTTTATTTATTTGAGAAAGAAAGATGCAGTGTGTGTGTGTGTGTGTGTGAGAGAGAGAGAGAGAGAGAGAGAGAGAGTCAGAGAAAGGAGAATGGGTGTGCCAGGACCTCTAGCTACTGCAAACAAACTCCAGATGCATGTGCCACCTTGTGCATCTGGCTTAGTTGGGTCCTGGGAAATTGAACCTGAGTGCTTTGGCTTTGGAGGCAAGCACCTTAACTGCTAAGTCATCTCTCTAACCCTTTTTTTTTTTTTTGAGGCATGGACTCACTCTAGCCCAGGCTGTCCTGTAATTCTCTATGTAGTCCCAGGCTTGCCTTGAACTCACAGCAGTCCTCCACCTTGGCTTACAGAGTGCTGGGATTAATGACATATACCACCACACCTGACCCCTCAAGTTAGCTTGGATTAAAATTAGGGAAGACTTCAAGATAGAGCTGGGCTATGTTTATGGCCTTAAATGCTGGAAAAGATGGGACTAGATCAAGAGAATAATAGCCCTTCAAGGATGAAGAGGCAATGAGAACAATGTCTTGTAGCAGTTTTTTTTTTCTTCTTATATGTTATTAGAAAGGACTTTTATTCTTCTCTAATATCATGGAATATCTTTCTGTTTAAATCTTGCTAATATAACAACTTTCTCTGAGTGGATAATTTTTTTTTTTCTTGCTGACAGTGCGGTAAGTTTTCTGTCGTTTCACAGAATGGGAACTGCCATTTACTAAATGAGCTCTTCTCCATTCTGCTCTCCCTTGGTGCCAAGCCTTAATAAAGACAGATGGGTTTCCCCATCATGCGTCTGCTTCCCATCTCAGGCTGATAGATATGAAACTGAGTGTCTGACCCTTTCACTGTCAAATAATATAACAGCCTTTATCTTTATTTATTACCACACTTTAATTACTAGCAGAAAAGTAGCAATTAAGGAACAAAGGATCTTAAAAATCATTTCAGCAGAACCAGGTCTTCTGAGCAAGAACCTTTTTTAGTTTCTATTTTTTTCTGCTTTTGTGGCAGGGAGAATGAAAGTAATGGGGTGATGGTATCACTTGGCATAAACTTACTGAATAAGACTTCATAGTATAATGTTCCTTCGAAGAATATATATGGCAAAAACCACATCATCATAGGGCTAGTAATTCAAGTATTTGGCTTCAGATTAATGCAAAATTTACCCTGATATTCAATTTTCCAGGTAACCTGGCAGTCCTTTAGAGATGCAGCTGGAGTCAGTACATCAAGCTTTAGATCTATTTCCTTGTACGTAGTCATTACAATCAGTTTTATAATATAATCATGGCTGCCATAAATTCATTAGAAGTTGTTTGTCCCCCTGTATTGTGACGTAATGTGGAAACATTATGATGGTCCCTTGCCCCAAACCACCCCCAGTGTTCTGCTTTTTTTTCTACTGCTCAAAATCTAAAATGTCATTCATTTCTGTATTCTTTGGTGGTACAGTTTTGCATCTCCATAGGGCCTAGAAAGTTGCCCTTGCCTCTCAGATCACATTTTATGGCTCCAGTTGGCTTCTAGCACTTTAATATGAATTAGTTTATATGATTGCATATATGTATGTGTCATGATTTTTCAGAATAACATCAATTCTTTTTTCTTTCTTTTGTTTAGTTTTAATTATGAAATTTAAAGTATAATTCATATGTCATGTAACCTATCATATCCATGAGGGAATTTGTGACATATACATATATTTTAAGGGCTAATTATAAAATAACTCCCTACTCACTAGTCAGTCTAAGAAATAGGCTGGGTTGTTTGCAGAAACATAGGTAGGGGGTTATTTACAGGAGCATGGGAAACCTATCAGTGTTCCCACACCACTAAAGAAAATTTCTTGCCCTGTTCCAGCAACCATTACCTGCCTGTAGTTTCTCAGGGTGGGGGTAGGGGACTTGTGTTCCTCTCCTCCATGCATGAAATGATGTTGATGGATCCAGTCTTACACAGGTAATCACAACTGCTGTGAGTTCATGAGTATAACAGCCATACCATGCCCGGAAAACAGTGTTCTGTGACACTTCATTACCTCTCCTCTTCTGTGATGTTTCCTGAGCCATGGAGAGGGTGATATAGATGTCCCATGTAGGGTTGAATACTTTGATCAGTTATATGTCTCTGCAAAAAGAAACATTTTGAACTGAAACTGATAGCAGAGTGCTATGTCTATGAGAATGGATATAAATATTTAAAAGGCAATTTTTAAATTAGTTATCTATATAATGTGTATACAGCCATAATGGTACCATCATTAGCCTTATCCCTGTCCTCTCCCCATGGGGATTGTGGGTCTTGCATTGCGGGGGTAGCCATCAGTTATGGGGGTGAGGCAATGTCTCTGTGCATAATGACCCAACTTATGGCTTTAACAATCTTTCCACCCCCTCTTCTGTGAATTTCCCTGAGCCATGTTGGGTTCATTTTAGGTTATGGGCACAACATGTCCATTTAGCAAAACGACAATAGTATCTTCCCCACTAGAGACCATGACTTCTCCAGCTGTGGGATTTTGTCCACGTTTCCAGTCCTAGGCATGCATTTTCTCCCGTGGAGTGGACTGAAAATTAATTAGAATGTGGTTGGTCACACCCACATAATAGTTATGCAACTATTGCACTGGTCGCTATATCAGCTCTATCTTGCCTGGCAGGCGGTAGTATAACACACAGAATCCACATTTGGGTAAGACTATTTATGACTTTTCTCCACCAAGCAGCCTATGTGACACCTTTTAACACTATGAAAGTTATCTACTAGGAAAGGATCTTCTAGCTTAGTTCCAGCTTGATGTCTCTATGTCCTGAAACAACAATGCATGGAGTGTTCGGCAGGAGGGACTTACTATCTAGTTTAGTGGGCAACCAAGGGCAAAAGCAATAGTCTAATATTGTTTTGGGGGCTTCAGTGATCTCCTTCTTGACCAACAACTCTAGGGAAGTATTCCGTCCCTGGCACTGGGATTTTCATCTACTAATCTGTGCTTTCTGTGAGCAGCTTTATCCACCTATGCAAAGTACCTCCAAATTCTGTAATCTTTTATTTTTAATTTAATCCTGTATTATATACAGCCTTCTATGTCATTGATAGATACTTACTCTCTTTTTAAAAGAGTTTTCTTTTAAAAGAGTTTTCTATGTATTGCACAGTATGTATGTGCCTTAAGTTATTTAACCAACAATTTATCAATGAATACTGGGTTGTTCAAAACTGTTATTTATTTATTTATTTATTTATTTATTTATTTATTTATTTAACAGAGAAAGAAGTGGGGGAGAGAGAGAGGTAATGGGTGTGCCAATGCCTCTAGCCACTGCAAATGAACTCTAGATGTGTGTGCCCCTTTGTGCATCTGGCTAACATGGGTCCTAGGGAATTGAACCTGAGTCCTTTGGCTTTGCAGGCAAATGCCTTAAATGTTAAGCCATCCCTACAGCCCCCCAAACTGTGTTATTATAACAGTTATTCCATGACTACTCTTTTTTTTTACATATGCACATATGTATAGAAAAAAGGAATTATTTAATTGAAGATGTTAAACTTAAAGAATGCATTGATATAGCAATTGATACTTCCATCATTGTATTGAGGCAACATTTTTCCTGATATTTTCCCTAACAATTCGATGATTTTTCCTCCTGCTGATTATCAAAAGACATTTTATTTATAAGTAACTTGGAAAAATAGAAAAGTTAAGAAAAAACAAAATAGTCTGCATTCCTGCTTATCAGTAAGAACCATCGTCCCGCCTTTGGTGCAGTTGCTTCTCTTCTTTCTATATATTGAAGACTTTTGACATTCAAAGAAGATATGCCCTGAGACTTAACAGCTCTCAAATCTTGACTGTATCTATATCTTGTTTTGCTTATGTGATTCAGTTTTTGCACTAACTAGAGTCTGAAATAGTTTTCTAGTCACGTTCATTTTCCATGTATAAAATACTTTATCTCCACCACTATCAAATTGAAGTAGCTCTACAATATTATCTATTTAAAATCTATTTATTGGATAAGCATTATTTAACAGGCTTCTATTCTTTTTATAAAGAAATTATTTATTTGAGAGTGGGGGGCATAATAGGTGCTTTTGCAAATGAATGCCCATACAGCCTTATGAACATGGTTGGGGAATTGAACCTAGTTCAGCAGGCTTTGCAAACAAGTGCCTTGAGCTTGCTAAGCCATCACACCAGCCCCAGTTTCTTTCTTCTCTCTTTCTCTTCACTTTCACCACCAGCAATTGTATTTGAATTTTCTTTTGAGGATATGTTAAACCGAAAGTAGTACCTATTTGTTTTCACTTTATTATTAATATTTTTCATTTACCTCATGCTCACATGTTTTCTGAGATATTAAATGCTGAAATTTCCAGATTTCTCTATACTTTTGTGTACTTATAGCAAATTTTCACAATTCTTAGGCTTGAAGTAATAATGACTACTAGTAATTTATTTAATGAGTTCTCAAAATGAATGGCCCATCCCTCTGTTATCCATTATATAGTGCATTTTCTTCCTTTTTTTTTACATGTGTATCTGTGGGTGGTGTTGGTGTTGGTGGTAGTGTGTGTGTGTATGTGAAGATGTCTGTGAGGGTGCACATGTGTACATTTGCATGTGGAGGCCAGAAGTCAACACTGGGTGCCTTTCTACCTTATTTGTTGAGACAAGATTGTTCACTGAACCTTGAGCTCAATGATTTAGCTAAAGTGGCTAGGCAGCAAGTTCTGGGGACTCTCCTGTCTCCACCTCCCTAGTGCTGGGAATACAGATTGCACCATCATGTCTGTCTTTTACATGGGCATGGGGGATCCAAATTCAGGTACTCATACTTGCACATCAAGAACTTTCCCCAGTGAGCCACCTCCCAAGCCCCATAAATGGATTGTCTTTTCATTTTTTGCAATGGACCTCATATGAAAATGTATTCATGCATTCAATTTTAGTGGTTTTCTTTTTAAATTTTCACAAAATAGTATATTAGACATTATTGCATAGTTTTATTTTTCATTTAATAATTATTGTGGCCATATTTTATTTAATGAATACAGATTTCCATTATTTTAAAATAGCTAGGTAATATTATGCAACATGGCATACAATAATTTACTAAAATAATATTTTATTGATGAATGCTTAGTTTTGTTCAGTGTTTTATATGAACAATTCTTGGGGGTATATGAGTTATTTTATTTGTTCCTGTGACGAAATGTCTGACCAGAAGCAGTTTAAGGAAGGAAAGGATTTATTCTGGTTTACAATTTCAAGGGAATACACACCATTAGGGTGGGAAGCTGCTGGTTTGTCACATTACAACCAGAGTCAGGAAACAGGGTGAGCAAGAAGTGGAGATGAGCTAAGAAAAACCTCAAGGCTATCCCCCACCGACCATGACCACTTCCTCTAGAAAGGCCATACCCACTATATGTTCCACATCCTTCCCAAACAGCACTACCCACTTGGCCCAAATGTTCCAACATATGACCCTATGAGGGTCATGATATATTCAAATAAAAACTGGGTTACCAATTATTTCAGTTTATCTGGAACATTAATGTTTTTGGCATTAAAAGTCCCATATTCCAGGAAATCCTTCACTTCTAGGCAAACTGTAATGGTTAGTTGCCCTATTTTTACATTTTCCTACATTTACTTTGTCCAGTGGAACTTTTTTGATGTGTGTGTGTGTGTGTGTGTGTGTGTGTGTGTGTGTGTATGATGTGTGTATAAGTTTGTTAGTGTGGGCATGCCTGTGCCGCACTGCATGAGGATGTTTGAGTAGGGGTCCTTGCCTTATACTTTGTTTGAGACATGGTCTGTCTTGTTGTTCAGTCTTTTATTGGGCAGACTAGCTGGCCTGAAAGCTTCTGGACACTTCTCCTGTCTCTGTCTCCCTTATTACTGTAGGTGTGCTAGGGTTATTGACACCTGCCACAGCATCTCCATGCTCAAGCAGCAAGTGCTTTATCCTCTAAGGCATCTCCCAGACCCTGTCCACTGGTACTTTTAAAACCATCTTGTCTATACGCAGAAGTGAGATTGCCTTGCCTGCTCATTTGATTTTGTTCCTACATGATACTTTATTAAAAGTACTATTGGAATGTGATTCCTGTCTATTTCTAGGGTGGAGAATATTCAAGAGAGTGTAATAGAGCATGCATCTAGTCCATATGAGAAGTCACAATAAAAGTTTTTATTATTAGGCAATTTGAGCAGGGGGAGAGGGAATCACTGAGAGATGATGAAGATTGCTGGAGGGTTACCTAAATTAGTCCTACTGTGCAGAACCTCAGAACATCTAGTTTAGACACATAACAGTGAATTGATAATTTGGAGACATGTCTTGTTTGATCTCTCTCTCTCTCGTTCCCTCCCTCCCTCTTTCTCTCTTCAAATAAGAAGAGCTTTATGTTCTGGGTATAGAAGATCAAACTCCAGCTTTTTTTTAAAGATTTTCTTTTTATTTATTTATTTATTTGAGACAGAGAGAGGGAAAGAGAGTGAGAATGGGTGTGCCAGGGCTTCTAGCCATTGTAAACAAACTCCAGACACATGTGCCACCTTGTGCTTCTGGCTTACGTGGGACCTGGAGAATCAAACCAGGATCCTTAGGCTTCGCAGGCAAATGCCTTAACTACTAAGTCATCTCTCCAGCCCCAAACTCCAATTTTTAAAAAAGTGTCTAGAGTTAGTTCAGCTATTATAAGGGTTACATAAATATGAAGTATTGGTTCCGAAATCCACAGATGTCTTCTTGGATTGTTCACAGATGTTGGGTTATGTTAGCATCTCCCCATTAATATTGAGCAAATAAGATTTCAACTGGCCCATTTAGTATGTATATGTACAGCTTCTTGTGCCATCTGAGGTAGAGAATTTCAGAGCTAAAATGCTCAATATTGTTTGCCTCATGCTTTTAGTCAGAGCAATTAAGGAAAGAAGAATATGTGCTTTCCAGGAACTTGTGTTCATCTGTCACTTTAAAAATATCTGTAAGGCGATTTGTTAGATTGTGCTGGCAGTATGATTGGTTTTCCTGTGATAGTTGGTGATGAATTTACTTTAAGTCCAGAAGAAGTGGAGGGGGGAAAGGTTAAGAAGGAACATGCTAAGGCTCTTTTTTCCTTAGATTATTCTTATATCAAGTCTTTAGGAAGTCTCAGATATGAAATATCAAAACAGCAACTAATCTACCAAATTGTGGTGAAATATTCAAAGATTAAGAAGCTTTCCTTGAAATACCTAGTTGACCAAAAGGCAGCAGTGTGAAAATCCTTGAAAATATATAGTCCCAAGCTATAAGACAATTTCTATGTCAGGGGATCAGGTAACCTAATTTTAAGTAAGACTCAGAGATCCTGCATTTAGTACCTATTTCTCCTGAGTATCTGTTATGCTTCAGCTACTGGACTTCAATCTCTTATCCAGTACATGGGGGTAATGATAAGTATCTATAATTATGAGTAGATACCTGTTCCTTATGAATATAACACCTCTCCAGTAGAGAATGCTTTACTGGAGAGGTATTATCAGCTAGTTGTTATGAGTAAATACTACAGAACCAAAGTTTATGTGTTTGAATCTTCGCTGTGTCACAGAATTGCTATGTGGCCTGAACCACTGAACCACTGTTTCTCAATCTGTCAAATGGGATGCATAATGACATTGATTCCCAAAAGTCATTAAATGATCTGTATGAGATAATTTATTAATAGTGCACACAACTGTGCTGATGTTGCCATCAGTATCTATCATAAATCAGCTGATTAAATTCACAGACACAGGATCTACCTAGCTTGTGTTTAAATCTTGATTCTTCTGATAAACGACCATGGAATATTACTTAGTCTCTGAGTCTTGATAATTTCATCTTCAAAATGAGTATAGTAATTGTAATGACCTCAGAGGGTGAGTGCTGGTTTGTATGAAATAATCCATATAAAGGGCATATAAAACTTCATGGCACATAGTCAGTACTATATACTTATTTTCACCCAACAGTATTCTTGTTCTTTATTAAACTTTGCTTTCAGGTCATTCCCAAATGCTTGTGGTTTTCAATTTTTTTTAACAAATTCATATACATATACAATTAGTTGTAATCATATTCATTCCAACATTGCCCTCTCTTGTCCCACTCCCACACCTGCTGATCCCATTTCTTACAAACTAGTCCCCCTCCCACTTTCATTTCTTCTTTTTAACCCATTAAGTTTAATTAGGGTTAGTTTCCAGAGTATGGGCATGAGGTTATTTACTGGAGCATAGACAATTTACCAGTGGCTACACCACTAAAGAGCATGACTTCCCATCCTGCATCAGATGCCCTGCATAAATTCATGTGTTCTGAATGCTTTATCCTCTAAGGAATCTCCCCAGGCCCTGTCCACTGGTACTTTTATAGCCATTTAGTCTATTTGCAGAAGTGAGATTGTCCCCAGCTGATGGTGATGTGGGAGGTGGAGCCTTGCTAGAGGAGGTGTGTCACTGGGGATGAAACTTGAGGTTTACTAGGCCCTAGTTTGTCAGTGTTAGTTTGGCTCACTCACCTGTTGTTGTTTGACACCTGCTGTGGTGTCCAGTCTCTGTTCTACTATCTTTTCCCTGCTACCATGGAGCTTTACCTCACAACTGAAAGCCAAAGTAAAAAAATAAAAACAAAACCACTTTCCTCCCATCAGATGCTTTTGGCCAGGTGCTTTATCTTAGCAATGGAAAGGTAACTATAACATCTAGCAACTATTAATTGCTAATAGCACCTCAGGGAGTTATAGGGGCTTCAGGAGCCCCTCCTCCATCCATGATGGAATGCTGATAATCCCAGTATTGGGTAGGAAAACACAGCTGCTGTGAGTTTATGAGTGCAATGACCATATCATGTATGGATGACAGCATTCTATAGCACTATGCTCCTTCCTCTGGCTTTTATAGTATCTCTGCCCTCTCTTCTGCAAGGTTATCTGAGCCTTGGGCAGGGTGGTGTAGATGTCTTCTTTAGGACTGATCGCTGAACAGTCACTTATTCTCAACATGTTGAGCTGTTGCTGTATTATCCATCACCCACTGTAAAAAGAAGCTTCTCTGATCAATATTAAAAGCAGCATTAGTCTACTGGTATAAGCATAAATATTAGTATGGCTGTTTGAGTACATGTCCATTTAGCCAAACAACAGTAGTAGCCCCTCCCATCCCTGAGGCCTGTGACCTCCCCTGACATAGTTGTTTGACTAGATTTATAATACCAGGCATGAATTCCCTCCTGTGGATTGGGCTTCAAATCCAATCAGAAAGCAGTTGGTAATGCCTTTTTAAAAACTTAAAAAAAAAAAAACTTAACCTACGAACTAGAACTGAAGGGAATTTCACATGAAGGCTTGAAGATGAATGAAGACTGAAGAATTCAGGAGGAAATCATACCACCAGAAAGTCAATTGCATAGGCACTCCTTAGTGTTTCATAGTTATTGGAAGAATGTGAGTCATTGCTTTGTACAAAACTACAAACCATCATGCACATACCAAATATTCAAGGACAAAATTTCCTGTTACCTAACCTCTCCTCTGCTAACAACTCACCATTATGAACTACAGACCTTATTAAGTATGAGCTTCTTATTATGTGTTGAACCCTACATCATCTGAGGGATGCATTAAAACAATCTTGTGTGGTAGGAATTAACTCCATTTTACAGTTTAGAAAACAGATATATATGTCAATAAGGAAAATAATCTGTCCCAGACTCGCATAGTAATCTTCCATAAAAATGGAGTCAGAATATCTGCTTAGATTTATTTCATTTCTCAACTCCCATGTTTCTACTTCACCATATTTAAAGAGTTTTTGTTCATAGAACAGTGTCACTAAGTACAAATCTCATTGGGGATTTAAAGGTTTGTCTGGTAGCCTGGCTGAAGAAGCAGCAAGGACTGCTCTGAGCATTTTTCTAATTGCTGCACCTTCCTGCCCAATCTCTAGTGCTATGCAGCCAATACAACTACAGTGGTGACTTCCCTGAAATGAAATTCATTTTGAAATTTATGTTGCCAGAATACCATCTAGGCCCAGACAATAGACAAAACTGATCCAAAGTGCTGACGTTACAATTACAAGTTCAATATTTGCAAGGACTTGCCTGCAATACTAAAAGAAGGAAACCCAATTGATGACTGGGTAGATTGCTCCTCCCATGAGTCCTAGTAGACTAGAATAGAAACCAGATCAGCACAGCACTTATCCCAACATCTGTGTGATGGAAATATGTGACCACTCATCTAACTTCACCTCTGGGATTTAGCCTAGACAGCAACTGATTATGAAGCTGATTGGTAATATAGGGGAAATCATTCTCTGTAGAGTTAAAAAAAAAAAAACCTTATTTTCCATGGAGACAGTAAGACCAGATTCCAAGTATAGGTAACAAACATAGACATAAATTTTAGTGGTGGCTGGCAACATTTTCCAGAGTACACTTGAGATTTTCCATAATACTCTTCTTGAGTTGGGTTTTAGGGGTGTACCTTAAGGGAGTTTTTTTTTTTTTTTTTAACTTGCAGAACAACATGCTTCTGTGGAACACAAGATAATCTTGTTAAATATAATACTGGTTCTTAGTGAATTATGTCTAAGGAGGACTCTGCAACTCCATTAATGCATAGTTTATCAGTGGTGAGTAATAATGGCTATTTATCTTTCTGTAAATAATATCATGAGATTATGATCACTTTCAACTAAGAGTTACATTTTCTGTACCATTTATTCTGGGTATACATTTGTTAAATGGGATGGACTTTCTCTAATTGAGACCAGATATTTTTTTTTTTCTAACTCAATGAAAATGAAAGTTTTTAATTAGGTTGATTGTTGTTTTTGATGGTTTGAATGTAAAATATCTCCCAAAGACTAATGTGTTTGAACACTTGGTTTTCAGCTATTTGGATAGATCATGGAATCTTTAGTAAGTGGATCCTTGCTGGAGAAAGTTTGTCATGGGGGAAGGGCCTTGAGGTGTCATATCCTATCCCTGATTGCTATTCTCTAACTCTCTGCTTTATTCCTGCTAATGTGGCACAGACTTCCTGCTCTGGCCTGCTATGCCTTCCCTGCCATTACAGACTCTTTTCTGTGAAACTGTAAGCTAAATTAAACCCTTTATCTTCTATGAGAATACATATCATGGGTATTTCTTCACAGAAATGAGAAAGTAACTGATTCAGAAAATTGTTACCAACAGTGATATCATTGCTATGAAAAACCTGAATATGTAGAATGATTTATGGAAGGAATATAGAAAGAATTGGAACTTTGAACTCTGGAAGCTTTACAATGCTGTAAACAGAGCATAATTAGATAATTTGGTGGGAGTTTAAAAGACCAGAGCTGAAAAAAATGTAGACCTTACAGGCTCAACTCAGAGTAGAAGGACACCATTGGGAACTACACTATATTTCACGTGATATTCTGACAAAAACAAATCTAGCTGCATTCTGCCTGTGTCAGAGAACTTGAAAAAAATTAAATTGAAAAGTAATGCACTAATGTGTTTAGTGGAGAAAATTTCAATCTATGACCTGCTCTGATTCAGATCTACAATGGAAGAAAGCAAAGTACACAGCAGAAAGATATGGAAGATGTGAAGGTTGTCAAGGAGAAAAAGAGAAATGTGAGCAATTTTAAAGTCTTAGGCACAGGGACTACAACCACTTCCAGCTGCAATCGTTCAAGAGATTAATACCATTAAAAAGAAACCTATTGCTCTGCACTGAGACAATAAGAAAAATGTCCTCAAGGCAGACCTAATCCATTAAAGGCTCAAGAAAAGAAGAATGTGAATTCTTTTGAAAGGAAAAGGGCTAAAGGGAGAATATAGAAGTTCAATATGCCCCAAGGTTGGCATACAAGGGCTACTACAAGTATTACCTAAGGTTAGACTTCATCCTATCCTGGTATGAAAAGAGAATTGGCAACATTGCCCATGCGATACTGGTTTTGGTAGATTAATAGATATAAGATAGAGGGGGTCATGGAGTACTTTACAATGGTTCCATAGAGCCATGGAGGCTAAACAATGTGAGACAAGGCTTAAGTCCCTGCACAGTGGCCCTGAAAGGCATAAGCTGTGAAGGTGAACCCTAAACTACAGTGGTGACACCAGGATTTTATAGATACCAGGACCATAAGATGTCCGCTAGGGAAATCTGAATGCTCAGTGTGGATCTGGCTCACAAGAGAGGCTACAATAGCAAAATTACATGGGAAGAGCTACCCAAACTTTTAGAGGCCAGAGGATCTTATCACAAGTCCCACACTGAACCTCAGAATTTGATGTTTTCCTTATTGGGTTTTAGTTTTGCTTAACTGGTCTAATTTTTTTTTTCCTTTATATGCCCCCACACCTCTGTATTAGAATGAGAATGTTAATTTTGTACCACTGTATATTGAAAATATGTAACTTTTGTTTTGATTTTATGGGGTTCCCAGTTAAGAGACTGTTAAAGTCTTAGATGAAATTTTGGACTTCAAAAAAACAAAACTAATGGAACTATTAAAGATTATGTGGACTTTTAAAGTTGTACTGAATGCCATTTTGTATTATGAGATAGACTTAGAGCCTATGGGACTCATGAGAATCATGTGGTGGTTTGAAAATAAAATATCCCCCATAGGCTCATGTGTTTGAACACTGGTCCCCAAATATTTGGGAAAGTTATGGAGAATTTAGAAAGGGGAGGTGTTTTGGGAGGAAGCGTGTCACTGAGGGTAGACCTAGAGGTGTTTCAGCCTGCTCTACTTGCTATTCTTTCTTCCTGCTTTTGTCTGCCTGTGTGATGATGTGACACTGGCTTCCTGCTCTTCCCCAGTATGCTGCCATAATGAACCATACTGCCATAATGAACACTACTTTCTGGAACTGTAAGCTGAATCAAAACTTTTAATTTCAATAAGCTTCTTCTGATCTGGAATTTATTCACAACAAAAAGAATGTAACTGATGTACTATTTAATGTTGAGGTCAAACTTTTGCTCTGAGTCAGGTGTATTTCCCAATTAGCAGATGGACCAGTTTGTATAAATGGATGCTCTTGTTTCATATAAAGTAGCAATATAAATCACCTCACTGTGCTTTATATTCAGTACATAATAGCTTTGTGACAGACACCAACTGGAAGAATGCCATTTGTTAAGTGACTATGATGTATATCAAACTCTGCTACTAAATCAGAGGTGGCCTATGCAAAATTGCTTTTGTGCCATTCAACCTTGAAATGGGCTATGTCACAGGAAGTAACATATCAAACTTCAGCAATTACATCACATTTTTTAGAAAACATGAATGCTTTCTGACAGACTGTCCTACAGAATTAAGCCCTTGACTTGATGTTTCAGTCTGTATAAAAGGTCCTATAATGTTTTAGGCTTAGGCCTCAGGATGCATACTTGAGGAGCATGATAATGTCTCCTGAGTGTGCTCACTTGCCTGCTCTAAACCCCAGCTTCCTTTTCGAAGAAAATAAAGGGCTTAAGTAAGGGCCACCTAAAGTCAGCTTGACGCCAGTGTGTCTTGCTTTCATGATCTGTTTAGCACTTTCCATTTGTAAATGCCTTTACATGGTTTATTTCTTTTGATTTTTGAACAACATCAAGTAGTTAGAGCAAGAAGTTATTATTACAATTGAAAGATAAGAAAACTAGAGCTCAGTGAGCATGGTGCTCCCAGATGCAATTCATTTCATAGAAACCTACTAACAGGTAATAATAGACATCACAGAGACAGACTAACACTTAAACTGGCAGTTTTCTATATCATTTAACATGTAACAGAAGTAGCATTGAAAGACAGTGGGGTAAACTTGAACTATTTAATAAATGATGCTGAAACAAATGATTATCCATAGGGAAAAATGAAATCATGTCTCTATGTCACATTATACACAACAATTAATTCTAGATGGCTTAGGGACCTGTGTGTAAATAAAAAAATAGAATAAGAGAATGTTTTATTAATATTTTACTGTAGCAAGAAGGATTTCTTGAACAAGATAAATGGTGAAAACCATAAAAAGGGAAACACTAAATTAGACTGAATTACAATATTCTAAAATACAAACCAAATGTGAGCATTAAAAACCCAAGGCTTATGCATACTAATTGAAGTTTAAAATACAAACAGAAGGTGATCACCATTTCAAGGTGAAAGGTAAGGTATGATGAATAAGTTAGGGTCTTGACTGTATCAAGAGAGAAGACAAGAGAGCCAAATTCATCACCTGTCTCAGTACAGATTAATGTTGATAAACCAAGAACTAGAGTGATGTGAATAGCACCAACAATACTGAACACAGAAAGGGAAAGGTCTTAGGGGATTTGTCTGAGGGCAAAGGGCAAGGAGAAAGCATTTAACTTGCTATTTTGCACCAATATGTACTGCCTGGATTTTCATTTCCTGTTTATGTGTTTCCTATATAATAAAAAAAAACATAATTAAATGAGCAGGAAAAATAAATATGCCCAAGTTGTAGGTTTTGACCTCATTTTCTAACCAGTACTTTCAATATGACACAAGGGGATCAAGTTGGCAGGTTAGATCTTAAGCATTGCAGCTGTTAAGTCTCTGGACAGATGATTGCATTTTTGAAATAAGGCAGAAGCAGGTTGAAAAGTGTTTCAATCCTCCTCTCAAGTCTCCTCTGTTTACATGATTCATAGGGAACAGATGGCCCAGCTGTCTCTATTTAAGAGAAGTGGGTGGTTCCTGGTTTGCAATCAATGAAGCAATAATTACTACAATTTTGAGTAAACTGGACCCCATAAAAATGTTGTTTTAATTTGTGAATGAGATGGAGGGACAAAGGGAAGGTAGTGTGATTGGAGTATAATTACAACATATTTAGCAAAGAGTCTTTAACAGGGAAGCAGCTAAAAGCCTCTCTTATAATCCTGTCGCCAATATGTTGGGGAAATGGACTATGTCCTCTACTGCTCTCTGAAACATAACCCAACCTGACCTAATCAGTGTGACAATATAGCTGGTATTTTGTGCAAAACCCACATATTCCCTTCTTTTAAGTCCCAGGAAACATTACTGTTGTTAAGAAAGTACTGGAGTTGGCCAATTTTGAGAGCTAGAGAGAGCTTTATTTCTACTTCCCTAGACCCAGAGTATGTTTAAATACTATTTGGATGCTGTTAACCCACTTCCTCTTGGGAATGCTTCTCAGAAAATGAGAACAAGAATGCTTTGTGCCTCTCTCAAATGAGTAACTGCATAAAACATTGGAATTGCAAGGATTAAA
Source organism: Orientallactaga sibirica (assembly GCA_036365145.1). Taxonomy (NCBI): domain Eukaryota; kingdom Metazoa; phylum Chordata; class Mammalia; order Rodentia; family Dipodidae; genus Orientallactaga; species Orientallactaga sibirica. Next base: position 8,982,604 of record JAEOAD010000057.1, read on the forward strand.
ATAATTCACACTCATTTGTGGTGATTTAGAATATATAAATAGGCACACCATTCTTCATCTTTTACTAAGTAAATGTTTAAAGTGTCATATTGGCATGTGAATAGCATTTTAATTTTTCATTTTTGTGGCATGGGTGGGGGAGGGGCTTGAACCCAGGGCCTCACAGATGCTAGATAAGAGCTCTACCACCAAGCTATATTTCCAGGCCTAACAGCAGCTTTCAAGGGCAGGCTACAAGCTGTTAATGAGTGCCTTGTGACCCAATTGGTTCACTCTAGAGTTGCAGATCCTGCTTGTCTATGATTGTTGAACATTTGTTTATTTCAACCAGCCACAGCTTGGTTCAGAGTTCCACAAGACATGTGATCTCAAGGAATGGAATTATGGAAGCATCTTCTTTTTTAGTATTTTCATGTCAGGCTGTTTGGAAATACTCCTTTTTAGGGTTGTAGCAGCTTCTCCAAAGATGAGAGATCTTAGCCCAAGAACTGTGGAGTTGGAGATTACATTGAAATTCCTTAGCTGGAAACACCTGCCACTTCTCACGTATACTTTGTGTTCAGGTCACATTGGATTTAACTCACAGTAAACTCTGGGTGAACTGTTTAGCACTCTCCTGTGGATGTTTCAAAGTATAAGGTGGTAATTGTGACTTTAGTAAAGTTTGTAGTACTCCCCTAGCATTTACAAGTAGGAACCAGGAAGGTTAAACATTTTGTAATGTACTGCATAGAACTGACCCACTCAATGTAGAATTTAACAGGCTGGACAAATTTCCAAACTAGAAATGTTTTAATTTTATTGCCTATGGGTGTATATAATTTTGACACTATCATACATCATGCATTTTGTTCCCATATCCCAATTATCCTCTCTCATCCTCCTCTCCCTTTCATTAAAACTTTTCTTTTCCAATTTAATCCTCATCCTATTTTCATACCTATTTATTTTACCCATTGAGTTAATTTAGGATCTTTTGTATGATTATGGGTAAGAAGTTATTTACTGGAGTAAGGGGCAATTACTAGTGGCTACATCACTGAATAACATGCTACCCTTCTCCCAGCAACTATTAGTTGCCATTAGCTACTCTGGGAGGTGTGGGATCTGGTGAGCCTATCCTTTACTCATGACAAAATACTTATAGTCTCAATACTGTGTAGGAAACCACAGTTGCTTAAGTTTAACCATCATGTTGTATCCAGAAGGCAATACATTCTGCAGTCCCTTCCCTGTTCCCATCCTTCTGCCCTTAAATTATTTCAGCTATAAGCCTTGGAAGGGGTGTTTTAGATGTCATGTTTAAGATACCTGGAGTGAGGTGAGGATTGTGAGCTATAGGGGCATTTTCATCAGTGGCCTCGCATGCTGAACAATGGTGTTGTGCACCTGAGGGCAGGGAAGGGGCATGCCTCAAGTTTTAGTTTTGGCAACTTTAGTCATGAGTCATAATTTAGTGGTTTTTAGTAAGAGACTTGGTGTTTTATTTCTCCATGTTTCAAGTACTTTCTATAACCATTCTTCCTGTAATCCTCTTGTTTCTCTTCTTTCCTCTTTTGTACTCCTGAAAAAGTCAGCCTAATTCTCATATTCCAGACTTCATCTTTTTGATCTCTGGTGCTTTCCAAAGTTGCCTTTCTATAAGGCAGGAATCTATCAACATTTTCTGAACAGTGCTAGAGTATAAATACTCTTGGTTTTGCAGACTATATACTTTCTTACACTGACTCTCTGCCATTGTGGTGCAAAAGTGGCCACAGATAAGTAAATGTGTGGTTGCATTCAGATGAAATTTACTCTCAAAAGCAGGGTGGACAATTTGCCCATCTTTACACTAAATAATTTTGTTCAAAAATTGATTACATGGCTCAAAATACTGTAATGCATTTAGTAGAAATATATATGGCAGATATATACATATCTTCATATATGTATATTTACTTTTTCCATGAGACAGGAATATCTTATTCCTCATTGTGGGAAAATGACTAATATATTGTCTGGAACATAGTAGGTGAGCAATTCATAGAAATTTCTCTTTTTACTTATTTGAGCACTCAGAATATTTATTTAGGGCTGAGAGATGATGTCTTAGTGGTTAAGGTGCTTACCTGCAAAGCCTAAAGACTCATATTCAACTCCCCAGATTCCACATAAGCCAGATGCACAAGGTGGCACAAGTGTCTAGAGTTCTATTACAGTGGCTGGAGGCCCTGGCACTTCAGTTCTCTCTCTCTCACTCTCACTCACTCTCACAAAAAGGCCAGTCTGTTGAGCTTGCCTCAAAAAATATTTATTTATTTATTTATTTATTTATTTATTTATGTATTTATGTATTTATGTATTTATTTATTTGTGTATATATCCGGGGAACATGTGCTACAGCATGCATGTGGAGGTCAGAGGACAACTTTGAGGTGTCCATGTTCCCCTTCTATGAGAGATGGTTTCTTGCCGCTGTAAATGACTGCCAGACTGCAAACAAACATCAGACTAGCTGGCTAAGGAGCTTCTGATTTTCCTGGGTCTGCCTCCCATTGTCATAGGCTTATTAGGATCACAGGTACATTGCCACTTTGCAAATGGCTTTAAATAGTTGCTGGGATATTGAAGCTAGGCTAACAAGCTTTGCAAAAAATACCTTTAACTACTGAGAAGTCTACAGTCTCACATTGTAGTCCAGGCTGGCCTCAAACTCATGATCCTCCTATTTCAGCCTCCCAAGTGTTAGGATTACAGACTTGCACCACCAGAGGGTTCAGAGTATTTTCTTGTTATCTTTTTTTTATTTTGTTTTATTTTTTGAGAGACACACAGAGTGAATTGGCATGGCAGGGCCTCAGCCACTGAAATCAAACTCCAGACACTTGCACCACCTAGTGGGCATGTGTGACCTTGTGTTTGCCTTGCCTTTGTGTGTCTGGCTAAAGGAGGATCTGGAGCGTCAAACATGGGTCCTTAGGCTTCACAGGCAAGTGCCTTACCTGCTAAGCCATCTCTCCAGCCTGGTTCAGGGTATTTTCTTGAATAAACACTTGAACAGAGCACACTGGAAACAGTACTTCTTGGCTTCTACGAAAACCAATTTAACCTTCTGGTTTTAGTAAATGTAACTGGCTTTGTGTGAAAACTTATTCACTAGAACAGGCTATTGCCACCGTTCTTGATTGCTCACCATAACTGGATAGCAAGATAATATTGCTGAAAACTCCACACACTTTGGATACAGGATATAGGAAAATAAAGACAGAACAGAACTGACAGCTTCCTCTCTGCTTGCTAGCATTTATAGTTCTGGAAGGTGCTATGCAGGTTGCTTGGGGAGGAAAGTCCTCAATGACTTCACCCAACTGTGGACGTTCCTGCTATACAACCAACCTGCTAGACAAGATGTGCCCTCTGATGCAATAGTGGAGTGAGTGACTCTTATAGGGGTAACCAACTGCTTTCTGATTGAATTTGAGGCCTTATTCACAAGAGGGAATCCATGTATAGTACTGTCAACCATATCTGAGGAGGTCCTAGGTCCTAGGGAGGAACCTACTATTCTTATGCTAAATGGACAGGTTTTTCAACCTGTTTTCTAAATATTTATGTTTATAACTATAGATTAGTGTTTCTCTCAACCTCAATCACAAGTCTTTTTTTTTTTTTTTTTTTTTTCCCAGTGGGCAGAGTTTAGTGCCGAGAAAAAAGAGCTGAAAATAAGTGATTATGGTATGTTTAGCCCTAAATGGGACATCTTTTTTTAATTATTGTTTTTTATTGACTTTTATACTTACATACAAAAAAAACCCACCTGATATTTCCCTTCCCTCCCCCCATTCCACTTTAGAACTCAAGTCTCCATCATATTCCCCCCCTCCCTCCATTAGTCTCTCTTTTAATTTGATGTCATCATCTTTTTCTTCTATTTTGAGGGTTTTGCGAAGGTATTGCTAGGCACTGCAAGGTCATGGATATCGAGGCCAGTTTCTGTCTGGGCAGTTGCATTGTAAGAGGTCATACCCTTCCTTTGGCTCTTCCATTCTATCCGCCCCCTCTTCCGCAATGGTCCCTGAGCCTTGTAGGGTGTGACAGAGGTGTTTCAGTGCTGGGCACTCCTCCATCCCTTCTTCTCAGCACTATGTTGCCTTTTGGGTGATCCCAGTGGTCATCACCATCTGAAAAGAGAAGCTTCTCTAACCAGAAGTGAGAGTAGTGTTAATATGTGAATATGAACATTAAGTATAGTGCTTTCAGGGCAGCTTGGTGGGAATAATATATACACTAAATGGGACATCTTAAAGCACCCCCTTCAAGGCTCAAGAAACATTGCAAGAAGGGTAGTGGAAAGAATGTAAGAGCCAGAGGATTGGGAAGCCTGCTATGGATTGCTATTTTCTGGACATTATGGATTGAGAAAGGATTCATGAGATGACACTCTTCCCAGAGGAGCAATTGACACTTAATGTTTGCTGAGTGAGGGAGAGGCCATGCAAGCAACTCCAACTTAACTCAGTGGATCACAATAAAAATACATGGAAATAGGAAGGGCATTGAGTGAGAAGAAATGGTTTAGCAGAAGTGGGAGAGGAATAAGAGGGTAATTGGGGTGAATATGATCAAAATTTATACATGCATGTACTTGACAAAAATAAAATAAAATTTTAATTTTGAAAATGGATTCATTAGAGAAAACTTTGGATTTTAGCATCAAATCTTAAGCTCCTGCATTTGGCTAGTTCTGAAGATCTTTTATAACATTTAAACAAATCTTAACCAGTATAATGTCTGACAGACATAAAGCCTTCAATAAAAGTTTATGGAAATTGTATTTTCATTGTAAAAGTTGTCCTTCATGGGACCATTGCTATAAGAAAATAAAATATACAACTAAGCCATTTAGCTTAATTATATTCCATCCTTACTATCTCTTCTGCAAAAGGAATGAAGGAAAGAAGGAAGAAGAGAAAAAATAAAAACCTCAGAGCTCAGAATTTTGAGTTGGAAAATATTTTCTTAACATAAAGATGTATGAATTCTGGTTAACAGGTAATAGAGTCTTAATTATAGGACTAAGGAAGAAAATAAATTCACAGCAAGAGAATGTTCTACAGTTACTTTTAGGGGAGAATGTATCTATAGGCTTAAGTGAAAATTATCAGAGTATCCCTTTGTAACTAAAGCTTATTCTTTTTGTTTTGTTTTGTTTTGTTTTTGAGGTAGGCTTTCACTCTAGCCCACGCTGACCTGGAATTCACTATGTAGTCTGAGGGTGGCCATGAACTCACAGTGATCTTCCTAACCTCTGCCTCCCAAATGCTGGGATTAAAGGCATGCACCACCACGCCTGGCTTTAAAGCTTATTCTTGATGTGACCTATCCTGGCCTCTGCACACCATAGTCAATTTGAGAAAAGAGGAAAATACACTGATGTTTAGTGGATCATCTAAGACTATGAAAATTTGAATGTGCATGTCAGAGAGAGAGAGAGAGAGAGAGAGAGAGGGAGGGAGGGAGGGAGAGATATGGTGGGTCTTAAGGTTTGATTATTTGTGTTGGGATAGATGACTGGGAGGAGAAAGTGAGGTAAAGTTGGCACAGACAAAGAAGTGCTGAGGACCGAGGGAAGAGAGAGAGGAAGGGAACATTCAGTTAGGACCACCTTGCCCCATTTTCCATGCTTAAAATGTCCTGGATAATAAGGCTTGTCCTGTGCATCGTATGAGACACTGAGGCAGCTGTACCAGGATCACAAATACCCACTTTCATAGCTTGACATACTGATTTTAGGTGACTTTGGACCAAGAACTGCCTAAACCTTCCTAGGAATCCAGTGAATAGTTGCTCCAAAGAAAGATAGGGAAATCTCCCTTTTCTTTGCCCGTATGTAATAGTAGCATCTTCCTATTTGAAGACAAGACAGCGAGGAGCATCTATACCTCTGCCCCACCCCCCAGGAAAACAAAACAGAAACAAAAGTGAAAAACCAGATGGAGATTGTTTGCAGCTTCTAATACATGATCTGTAGGGCAGGAAAACAAACCCACCACAAGAGTTTTATTGGCATTAAGACAGATTTATAATACAACATTGATAGAACAGTATACCTGCATTGGAGGAGCCTACAATGCAATAGGGGAGCAACACTTACATTTAGTTAGCTCTCAGAAGAGAAGTAGAAGGGAGGTGTTCTAAGCAACAGGAACCAAAAGGCCCAGAGGTCGGAAAGCACAAAAGGTAATTTGGACCCTTCCAGTAAAATTATTGGGTGGGAGCATCGAGTAGGAAGGAATAGGAAAAAGAAGGAGGAAGAGAGGCAGGAGACGATCCAAGAGCCTAGTTAAGTGGTTTGGATATGTTCCTGTAGGTAATGTATAGAAAATAAAAGTAGCCTATTTTTTTCAGGTGATTAAAAATGGTAAATTTATTTATTATTCTCTCCTTTTTATAATTCAAACAATTAGATTTGAATGATTTGATCTTGTTACATTTCAGAATGTTTGCTAGTTTCTGAAATATTATCATTTATAATGAGATAGCACATATGTCAGAGGGTCACAGGCACTATTGAACTTTTTAGCCTTTGTGAGTACATGAAGATTTATGCACACAATTTGAGCTTCATAAATATATATCTTTAGTCACTGTTGTCTGTGTTACTAAGTTTCTGGTTCATAATGAGTTAATTTTTTTTTAATTTTAATTTTTAATTTTATTTTTAAATATATTTTTGTTAGTTATGTATATATTATATATACAGCCATGATGGAACCATCACTAGCCTTCTCCCTGTCCTCCCCCCATGGGTAATGTGGGTCTTGCCTTATGGGGGTAGCCATCAGTTATGCGGAAGAGGCAATGACTCTGTGTATAATGACCCAACTTACGGCTCTAACAATCTTTCCACCCCCCCTTCCTCCAATTTCGCTAAGCCATTTTGGGTTCATTTTGGGTCTATTTCAGTGATGAGGTTTTGTGAGTCTCTGTGTCTCTGGATATCTGATTTGGTAGGGATTGAGTGTTCTTTGTGTCTATCTCCTTCGCCCTTGTGCTGGTACCAGGTTCACCAATAAAGCAGAACTCTTGCTCAATTCTGCTATGACTCTATGGCTTCAGCTAGTGCCCTGTTGAGGTGTGATGGACTGATTCTCTCCTCAGGATGTGTGTCCATCTGAAAGAGAGAAGCATATTCTCCAATGGAGAGTGAGGTCAGTGCAAGATACAAGGATAACCATTATTATTTTAGAGAGAATTTAATAGGTGTAGGCCCTCTTGTATTCCACTGTTGGTGGGAGCTTGATATTGGAGAGAGGGCTCGTTTTTGGATATGGTTCTGACTTGTTTCCCATTTCTAGGTATGGGTTCCATTCCACTGAACAGATCCATTAGCCAAAACTAGAGCGGTTGGTAGCCCACCATGGCCGTGTGCTACTATTGCACTTGTGTGACCATCACGTCAGGTTGTTTGCTGCTGAGTAGCTTAGACCACAAGTTGCTTAGACAGATGTTGGTCAATTTCCCCAGTCACTTATGTAGCACCTTCTGAAACTAGACAAGCTGTCTGGGGACTGACTCTCTTCCATATTCCAGCCAGGTCTCTCCATGTTCCATCTGAAGAGCATATGGTGTCTTCAGCAGTAGGCTCTTATCAATAATCTTTGGTGGGTCATCAAGTACTCTGACAGAAATCTGTCTTCTTTGGGGAAACCTTGTAGGTCTCACTGATTAACAGCTCATTGTGGATGTTAATCACATGCTGGTATTGGGAGTTATAGGTCAGTGCCAAGGGAAAAGAAGCAAGAAAAAATATAGGCAATACGAAAGAGAAAGAGAGAAGAGAAAGAAGAGGGAGTGATCGAGAGAGAAACTGGAGAAGATTGAAGTTAGTCTTCATCATACACTCTCCAGGCCCCTGTGATTCAGGTATTCTCTCTAAGCACCTGATGCAGGTTCCACCTTTTAGTATGTGTTTCAGGATATAGGATTTTATGGTGCATTTCCATTTGGGTCCAGTTTTTTGTCCCCCCCAACATTTCCCTGTCCTCCCACCCCACCATCCTTATTGTCCAATCTTCAAGATGTTTATTATATGTGTCAGCATCTCATGAAAATACAAATTAGGAGCCACAGATAAGTGAGACCATATGATGCTTATCTTTCTGTGATTGGGTGAATTTGCTAAGAATGACCTGTTTTATTGACAACTTCTATACTTACAGAAGATAAATCATGATATTTCCCTCCCCTCCCCCCATTCCCCTTCAGAACTCCACTCTCCATCATATCCCCTCCCTCTCTCCATTAGTCTCTCTCTCTTTTATTTTTTTTTTTTTCGAGGTAGGGTCTCACTCTAGTTCAGGCTGACCTGGAGTTCACTCTGGATTCTCAGGGTGGCCTTGAACTCACGATGATCCTCCTACCTCTGGGATTAAAGTGCTGGGATTAAAGGCGCGCCACCACTCCCGGCGTCATTAGTCTCTCTTTTAATTTGATGTCACACCCTCCATGGCTCAGGGTCCATTGTGGAATAGGTGGCAGAAAGAATGTACGAGCCAAAGGAAGGGTAAGATGCCTTACAATGCAACTGTCCAGACAGAAATAGGCCTTGATATCCACGACCTCACAGTGCCTAGCAATACCTTCGCAAGACCCTCATAATAGGAGAAAAAGATGATGACATCAAATTAAAAGAGACTAAAAGTAGCCTATTTTTTTAAGGTTAGCATAGTTTTTTTTTTTTTCTCCTTTTTAAAAAAATAAAATGTGAATGGCTTAGAGCACAGCTTGTGCTTCTCATTTCATCATTAAATCCATCACTTGAATACTGCTTTTCCACACTTAGGGCTGATACACCAACTTTCTAGAGGCAGTTAAGTTTGGAATTTCCTGCTTGGAATAGGGAGTTACTGAGGTAGAGATGGAAAATTGGTATTTGTATATCTAGTGGCAATGGGAAGATCAGAGGGAATGAATGAGGTAAGAACACCACTCAGAGTGCTAGTGTATTATGAGGTAATATGTACTCTGTCAGCTGAGGCACAAATAACGAAAATGGGGTTTACTCAGACAATGGCAGACGATTTTGTTGTATAAAGGAACATAGTACTAACTCATCCTATGACATGTTTGATTCTCACTTGCTGAACCTAGAACTCATTGATAATAGTTAGACTAGTAGCCAGTGAGCCCCAGGGATTCTCTTGTCTCACCTTTCCCAGAAATGAGATTACAGGCACGAACCACCAAGCATGGTGTTTTGTGTGGGTTCTGGGGATATGAACTTAGGCCCTCATGCTTGAGTGGCAAGCACTTGATCCTTCAAGCCATCCTTTCAGCCCCTTAAACTCCATCTTGATGTTTAATTTTCTCATCCACCTCTTACCAATTACCCTCTCAGCAAGGAAAGTCAAATCCAGATCAATCATTGTCCTTTGGTCAAACCATTGTGTATGTAACACAAAGCAAGGAAGATATTCTAGGGAGAAGCATCAGGGAAGGTCTTCAGAGGCCCACAAAACAACTTTGGAAGCTCTGATCCTCAGTTTCATTTCAAACTCCGTGCTTCCAGACCTTCTGCCTTGAATGAATTTGAGTCTTAAGGTTCTCTGCCATAGCTGATTGTATAACTAGAATACAGCCAAAGGTATAAGGGCAAAGGAATGTGCAATCTAAAGCACACCAGGAAGCCACCCCTCCCCAATCTTCCATTTACAAAAAAACTTTAAATCATTTAGTTCTATATTTTCTTCAAGAATATCAATTAATGTGGAAAAAACTGATCTCCTTTTAAAAGTCCTGAAGTCATTAATGTTTTCAATCATCCCTACCTTAGCTTAAATTAGTTCAACCAGGTTACTTTCCACCACCAGAAGTTGAATCTGCACTAGAAAAAAAAAAGATTATCAGGAAGAATGGAAGATGATAATTATATATATATATATATATATGTATATTTACTTATTTGCAAGGAGAGAGAGGACTCACACACACACACACACACACACAGAAAAAGAGAGAGAGAGAGAAAGAGAGAGAGAGAGAGAATGGGTACACCAGGACCTCTAGCTGCTGTAAATGAACTGTGGATGCATGCACCACTTTGTGCATCTGGTTTTATGTGGACACTGGGAAATCAAACTTGGTTCATTAGGCTTTAGAGGCAAATGCCTTAAGTGCTAAGCCATCTCTCCAGCCAAATATGATGACTCATTAAACTTGGGCATGGACATACTTTTAGTGGAGAGAAAGGAAACAGCAGCCAACTAGAGAGCAGAATTTGGTGGGGGTGGGCGGAGAACAAGGAGGCTGTGAGCAAAATTCTACATCCATTAGCTTCATAACTTATTTTATTTTACTTTTTTGGTTTTTCGAGGTAGGGTCTCACTCTGGCTCAGGCTGACCTAGAATTCACTATGTAGTCTCAGGGTGGCCTCGAAATCCCAGTGATCCTCCTACCTCTGCATCCCGAGTGCTGGGATTAAAGGCGTGTGCCACCACGCCCAGCTTCATAAGTTATTTTTAGTTATTGATAGCAGTAGAGGAAATAATTTCATCAGATTTTTTCAAATATTGATAAAACCAGAAGAATGTTCTCAAAGGATGGATCACAAGGCAGCTACTGGATCCCCTTGCCTTTCACTTAAAAATTAAAGCTAGTGCTTCCATGTGATTGTATCCACATCTGATATGCAGAATACTTATCTGAGCAACACTTGGTTGTTCCAGAGGATCTGTGACTGGCTTTTGCTCTCTGTAGCACTTATCGTTTGGTTGCTGGGCAAAAAACTCGATCAGAAGCAGCTTATGGGAGGAAAGGATTTCTTTCAGCTTACAGACTTGAGGGGAAGTTTCATCATAGTGGCTTGGAAAGCATGGCAGGCCTGTGCAGGAAACCTGGGTCACATCTTGTCAGATTATATTGGGAGGACACAGCAAGAATGAGCTAGCTTGAACATCCAGAGGGCTGGACTGATAAACCTCTCAAGGTCTGTCCCCAGTAATATACCTATTATAGCAAGGCTACACTTCTCAAAGGCTCCACCATTGTCCAAAAGTGCCACAAGCTGGGAACTGAGTATTCAAAATACATGAGCCTATGAGGGGCAGTTAATTCAAACTACTATGGCTCCCTACCTTTTTTGTTAGTAATCTTTCCATAGTGTGGAATGAGGGATTTGTGGGAAAGGAGGTTTCTTATTTAAGGCATTATGAAGCCCTAAATATGAAACTAAAACCACAAGATACAAAACAAAAAAAAATAAAGAAATTATACCAATAGCCAATGAGCATATGAAAAGATGCTTAGCAACATCAGACATTAGGGAAATGAAAATTAAAATCAAGTTATTATTCCATACTTACAAGGTTAGCTACAAATGAAAAGGTAACAAACAGGCAAAATAAATGTTAGAGAATATGTGTAGAAACTTGAACTCTAATAAATTATTGGTGGCAAAGTAAAATGGTGTAGTAACTTTAGAAAATAATTTATCACTTGTTTGTTATATAACCCAGTATATTGATATACTTTTCCTCATTACTATTCCCAAATATCTGGCAGAAGCAATGTAAGGAAGGAAGATTTTGTTTCTTATGGCTCATGGTTGAGAGCACAGTGCACCATGTCATGGGAGGTATGCTGTGGGCTTGTCATGTTCCATTTACTGTCAGGAAGCAGAAAGTGATGAATGCTAGAGCTAAGCTCACTTTTCCTTTTCATTCAGTGTAGGACCCCAGTGCACTGATGCCACCCACAGTTAGAATGAGTCTACTTGCCTCACCTAATGTAATCTAGAATTTTCCTGGCAGATATTGTCAGGGATTTGTCTCCTAGGTGATTCTGCATCCTATCAAGTTGGCAGTCAATATTAACTATCACATGGAGCAATTGTACTCCTAGCTATATATCCAAGAGAATCAAAACTGTTTCCTAGCAACATTATACATTTTAGTCTTATAGTGGGAAAAAAATCAAAATTTGCATGCAATGATGAGTAGATAATTAAGATGTGGATATTCCATATGTTATGGTATAATATCAAATGACCAATTTACCTTGTAATATTAACTTACAGGTGGACAATATCCAATAGGAAGACCAATGGGAAGACTTGTCTCCCTCCAAAGAATAAATTGCAGCTACATTAGAGTATAGCTATTGCAACATTGACTGATTCCTACCACAGACAAATACACTTGCTAATACTCAGGGCAAGGAGAATTGAAAGTTGTAAATTACTCATTTCTTATTTAGGTCTACACATGAATTTGGTATAAAATTATCCAGAGATTTGGCCTGAGAGCCTCAGTTCATCACAGGCTCACAAACCACAGAAGTCCTATTTAAAAATTGTCATCTTTTTCTATGTATGAACACTGTGACATTAGGCCAATAATTTCAATATACTTATATATTGATGCTTTTTAAATGATTGGAATGTGGGTAAATATTCATGTATGAGAATATTCATATAGCATTAATTATAAATAGAATAAATTGAAGCCATTTAAGTGCTCAGTGATGGAAGAATGATTAAATGATTTAAGCTGGAAAATTACACTGTCATTACAAAGTCATAATTGTAAGAGTGGATAATGACATGAAAAGTACCTGTGAAATAAAGCAAAATGTAAAACCACAAATATAGTGTGATCCCTGTTTGAGGAAACACACACACAGATGGAAATCCCAACCCTTGGACCTAGATTATGAAAGATTTTAATTTTGTTTCTGTACATTCTCATACATTTTGAAAGTTCTCTACTGTAGACATGTATTGCATATCTTGTAAAAAAATCATTATGCTATTAAAATAACAATGATCAGTGAAATCGGGAAAATTATGTTTGCTCTGCATTTTTATGAATCTTTCTTTATGTTGCTGGTCATATTCAATCAATCCATGAGAGAGAGGATGATTTGCAGAAGCTTTTGCAGTGATTAACTGGGTCAGGGGCAGGGAAAGGAGAACTAACCAATGGAATATGTCCAGTAAGCAGTTGGACAATATCCAATGGGAAGACTCATCTCTCACTGAAGACTAAAGAACAGAAGATTACATTGCAGCTGGAGGGAATTAGAGTTCAACCATTGCAACACTATGGATAGTAAAGATCACTAAACCCTGAAGTGGGTCACATGGAAATTGTTGTTCAGCCATGCAGGATGATTTTAAGTCTAGATTTATTTCCAAATGGGGTGTAGACCAAATGACTTCATGTAATACTTATCAGCCACAATATCCTATGAGTCCCTGTTTTAGGAGGAAAAAAGTAACATTGTCTTTAGAGAAAGAAGTGAATGAGAGCTGATAGCTATCTGCATTTTCATCCCTACCTTCCGCCACTCCCATTGGTAATAAATTTTGATATGATATCTATTACCAACACATAATGATGATAAATGGAACTTTTGAGTACAATGCAATGAATAAATCTCCAATGTTTCTTTTCAGATTAGATATTTACTTCTTAATATACACCTCCAAGGAATTCGAGGTGTCAGGATCTTGCAAACGGCAAGTCTTGGAACTGGAGCTCTGGGAGGTTGGCTCAGGCCCAGGGACCCATTTAGCTGATGCTATATTTTGAAATCACCCTGTCTCATTTCTAAGTGCCAAATCTCATGCCAACTGAATGGCTCGACTCTGCAAAGTTAACAGCATCCCAGGAAGCCCGTTGTAGCACCATGAGCTACTGCTGTTTTGCAGCTGGGGAATTGTTGCTGTGAGTTACATATCTCTGTGCCCCAGACAAAAACACTGAGCCCAAAGGGAGTGCTGATGTTTGAACAGGGGAAAAGGCCCAGGACTTCAAAAGCATCTGAAGGTAGTACTCTTTTAGGTGTGGACTCAGAAATAGTGAGAAAGTCCCCTTTATTTCTGAAGCATAACTAATTTAGAAAAAAAATGTGGTATTTAATGTGGAAAGAGGGCATTCTTTAATTCGACAATTAGAACTACAACTTCCTATGCAAATACTTTCATGAGAATGAATACAGAGATGGCATAATGCAATCATATTGAGGTGAATGTACAGGCAAAAGACTTCTACTGGCTGCATATCTGAATTAGAGGGTATACCATCTCTTCAGGGATATGGAGGGTTCAACACAGAATCAGGGAGAAGTACTGGAATGACATGCTGGAACTGTCTCTTTTCTACTCTTTGCCCTTAATAACATTATTAGAACCCAAGTGCATATGTTTATATGTACAGGTGATTATGTATTGGTGCACATGGATACGAGGCCATTGTGTTTAAATATTGTGAAGAAAGATTAAAACTTTCTGAACAGGCAAGGTTACAATATGTTGTACACCTGTTAGATCTGTCCAACATTACAAAGTAATTATTCTCATGTCAGGAAATCAAGACTCTGATTGATTGTATTGTCTTCTGAAGATTTTAAAGCTTTTTCCCCTAAATAATTTATTTATTTATTTATTTATTTGAGAGAGAGAGAGGAAGAGGCAGAGAGAAAGAGAGAATGGGCTCACCAGGGCCTCCAGCCACTGAAAACGAACCCAGATGCATGTGCCCCCTTGTGCATCTGGCTTACGTGGGTCCTGGGGAATGGAACTGGGGTCCTTAGGCTTTGCAGGCAAACGCCTTAACTGCCAAGCCATTTCCCAGCGTTCTGAAGATTTGAGAACATGATGATTTGGGAATCAAGTGGCCTGGGCTTTATACTCTATTCAAATGAGATAAAAGAAATCTCTCTCATACACACATGCACATTTTGCAACACCCTCGGTACAATGGACCTAGGCTTGGCCTGCTTGGAACTCTGAGGTCTCTATTGGGCTACGGTCTGATGAATAAGTGATCATTTTCGAATGCACATTTGACTTACTTATTTAAACCTCTTCAAGGACTTTCATTTTTATTAAAGGCCATTTAGTCTTTTCTTTTCTTTTCTTTTCTTTTCTTTTCTTTTCTTTTCTTTTCTTTTCTTTTTTCTTTCTTTCTTTCTTTTTTTTTTTTTTTTTAGGGTCTCACCACTCTGGCCCAGGCTGACCTGGAAATAACTTTGTAGTCTCAAAGTGGCCTTGAACTCACAGCAATCCTCCTACCTCTTCCTCATGAGTGCTGGGATTAAAGGCATGCGCCACCACGCCCGGCTCTATTAAAGGCCATTTAAAGGCCAATATTATATTTACTAATCTGATCTCACCTAACTTGCTTACAGCTTCTCCTGTGATCTAACTTCACATAACTTCTGAAAATATCACTGAATTTTGGACTGGCTGCTCATCAAATGTGTCATGTGTTATTTTTTTCATGGTATATTCTCCATTTATCATATATATTTTTGAATTTATTGTTTCTTAATAAACTTGTTATCTAATGTTTTTTTTTACTCTTCCTGGAATCTTTATTCCTACTTTTCCACTTGGAATACTGTAACTGCTTTACTAGAAGAGTTGTTGAAGGTTCTAGGGTAAGGTAAGGGTGAGAATGTGGCATTAAAAGTTTAACTTCATATATTCACAACTACCTTGAAAACATAGTAAACCAGTCCCAAACCATCCATCCTAAATGTATGATTATTTTTCAGTCTTGTACATAAACATGTATGTGAAATATATATATATATATTTCAAGAGTGGAATCACTTTCAGAGTAATGTAGAAAGATACTAAAACTGAAAGTGGGAACCAAGATCTCATGACAGTTGGAAAGACTTTGAAAGGATGGCTTGAATTTTGTGCCCAAGTCTGTACACTTAAGTTGAGCCTATTACAAGAGTTGTTAAGGGGAAGTAGTGACCATTGTGGTTGACTCCTCAGGACTTCTTCCATCCCTCTCACAACAAATTGTCATAATATAATTTAGGGGAGCATTGATAACACCTTAAGGATTAAACATGATTGGTCTAAGGATAATTTTATCACTTTTGCTAGTTATGATATCATATCCTGCCTGAAATTCAAGCAGTTGTTTTATAGGAAGCTATTGGGAAATTGTCCGTACTTTTAGGAGAAGGGCTTCTACACTGGTACTGAGAAAGAAAACATGTAGCTTTGATTGTGGTTGATAACTCTCTTGTGACCATGAGGAGAATTCAGCCTTAGATTGCAGCTGATGCTTTTGACAGTGTATATTAGTTACTTTTCTCATTGCTATAACAAATGCTTGACAAAAACAATTTAGGAAGGAGGGCTTATTCCAGCTTACAGTTCCAGAGGGTAGTCTCACGTTGTAGAGGAAAGCATGGTAGCAGGAGCATGGAGCAGCTGGTCACACTACATGTGCAGCCAGGAAGCAGAGAAGACTACTGCTGCTTGTGTAGTTCTGATCTTTTTGTTCAGTCCATGACCACAGTCCATATAATGGTGCCACCCACATTTAGATGAGTCTTCCCACCTCAAATAACCCAATATAGAAAATCCCTTACAGACATGCTGAACTATTTGTTTCCATGGTGATTCTAAATCCTGTCAAGCTGATAACTGAGATTTTATTGTGGCATAGAATATATAATATAAAATTTGCCATCTTAACAATTTTCAGTATTACACAGTGGTATTAAGAACATTGATTTGCAGTCATCACCACCATTGATGTCTATAAATTCATGTTTCTCAAGTAAATTAAACAACAAATTAAACTCCATGAACAATGACACACCCACTTTCCCACTCTCCTGGCCCTGGCAACCATTCCTGCTTTCTATCTCTATGAATTTGACTACACTCATATCTCATATAAGAATTGTACAAGATTTGTCCTTTTGTGACTGGCTTATTTCACTTAGCATAATGCCTTCAAGGTTCGTTTATATTGTAGCATGTGTCAAATCTCCTTCTTAAAGACAGAATGAAGCTGGGTGTGGTGGCACATGCCTTTAATCCCAGCACTTGGGAGGCAGAGGTAGGAGGATTGCCATGGGTTCAAGGCCACCCTTTTTCTAACTTTTTATTCCCTTGTCTGTATTCAAGTCAACTGCCTAATGCCCATGTCATAATGCCTGAAATCTGTGATTGTATTCTCATATATAGGAAAAGGAACTTTGAAGTTGTGATTAAAGATTGTGAGGCATGAAGATTATACAGGTGTGTCCATCCCAATAAGAATGATCCTTACAACAGGAAAGTAGCAGGGTCAGACTTAGAGAAGGAACAGAGTTACATAAGCCAAGCTTTGTAAGCAACCTCTGGAAACCGAAAGGGTGAGATTTCCTCCAGCACCTGCCAAAGGAATGCAGCCCTACCTGCACCCTGATTATAGTTCTCCAACACTAATTTCAGACTTCCAACCTCTAGAACCATAAGATAATAATGTATTCTCGTGTGTTACAACAACAATGGAAGAAAAACATTTCACTACTTAAGCCAGTTTGAGTTTTCTGTTGTTGATTTCCAAGAGACTCTTACTTGACACACCAAATTAACCAATAATAAGATAGACCATGCACTGAGTTCTAACTACGTAGCAATCAATCATGTTTAGGAATATAGATGATAGGTATTCATCATTATGACAAGACTCTGGCTGGGAAAAGAAATACTGATGTGTATTGTGGTTAAAAAAATGATTGCAATAACATTTGGTACATTGTTTGATTAATAAAAGAATGGGGGCCAGAGAGATGGCTTAGTGGTTAAGGTGCTTGCCTGAGAACTCTAAGAACTCATGTTTGAATCTCCAGGTCCCACATAGCCAGACACACAGTGACACAAGTGTGCAATGTCACACATATGCCACAAGGGTGTGCCCATGTCTGGAGTTCATTTGCAGAGGCTGAAGGCCCTGGTGTGCCCATTTTCTCTCTCTGTCTCTCTTTTACTTTCTCTCTTTGCCTCATTCTCTCTCTCAATATAAATAATAAAAAAGACAATAAAGAAGAATGGCATTCTTTTTTATTGGGTTATTTGTGATGGTGGTTTTCTCCTTGCCTGAATGCTTTTGTGGGACTGAATAGAACAGGTTGTGTGTTTCTCTCCAGGCTCTGGTTTGGCATGTGTGTTTCAAGGTGGATATGCATAGGAGTTGATTGTGGTCCCAGAGGATCATCTCATAAACTCAGGCTTTTGTGCAAACTCCACTTGCCTCCCAAAGGGACTGTTTCCTTCTGTTATTTGTTGTTATATCACTAGGTTGAGCTAGCACCCAAACAACCAATCTTGTCATTAAGTCCCCCAGGGACAGAGATCTAGTTCACTTACCTTAGTCTCTTCTGTTCCAAGTGTCAAAATGACCAATAAAACAGAAAATGTCTAGGTTCCTTAATGCCTTGGTACCAATTTCATCTTGGTATCTGGGAGTTCTTGCTAAAAACAACAAAACAGACAGGCTTATTTCCCTTGTGATGTTTATATTTGATTAAAACTGACTTTCTTTCTTTTCTTCTTTTCTTTTCTTTTCTTTTCTTTTCTTTCTTTCTTTCTTTCTTTCTTTCTTTCTTTCTTTCTTTCTTTCTTTCTTTCTTTCTTTCTTTCTTCTTTTTTTTTTGTATTTTGTGGTTGGGTTACACTCTAGTCCAGGCTGACCTGGAATTCACCAGGGTGAGTTCAAGGTGGCCTTGAACTCACAGTGGTCCTCCTACCTCTGCCTTCCAAGTGCTGGGATTAAAGGCATGCCTGGCTAAGAGTAGCCAAGAGAGAAACCCACAAACCCATCCTATTTTTGGATATGGTATTGGCTGTTTTAAACAGAGCCAAGTTAGCAAAATGGCTTATCCAAACATGTCTATTTTGCAGTCTGGAGGTAGACAGACCTCTGCTGTATAAATTTGTCCAAGAATCTATACTGCTTGTCCTCAACCAATCATAAATTTCACCTTGTCCATATGGACATAATTACTTTCCCTAGTGTCTCAGAGCCAAGCAGTGTGAAAGAAGGAAATGTCATCTCTTAAGAGTTTGACCAGGAAATGCTTCATATCTCTTCTATTTGCATCACATTGGCATTTTTTTTTATTGAAAGGAAAGGGTTTTATTTATTTACTTGTTTGTTTGTTTTGGCTAACAGCCTCAAGGAGAAACTTCATCATGGTGGAGAGAACATGGCAGAGCAGGCAGCTGAGACACCATATCTTTGTTTTTGTTTTTGTTTTTTGTTTTTCGAGGTAGGGTCTCACTCTAGTCCAGGCTGACCTGGAATTCACTATGTAGTCTCACAGTGGCCTTGAACTCATGGTGATCCTCCTACCTCTGCCTCCCGAGTGCTGGGATTAAAGGCATACGCCACCACACCCGGCTTGAGACACCATATCTTGTCACCACAGTAGAGTGAGCTAGCTCTGAATACCTAGTGGGCTGGACCACACTCAGTGACACACCTCTTCCAGCAAAGCTCCACCTCCCAGAAGTCTCCAGCAGGTGGGGACTAAATAGGAAGCTTAATCACAATTCCAAACACTTGGGGCTATGGGGGATATTTTGTATTCAAGCCACCACAGACTACCAGGGACTGAGTCTTGGCTCTGGAACCTCTTGCTGTGTGAATTTGGTCAGGTCTCTTAAGCTTTCTGTGCCGTGTCTCATCTAATCTATAAAATAGAAATGTTTGTTAACAACTGATGAGATAATTCATGTAAAGCATTTAGAAAACTGGCTGGTACCCTTAAAAGTGGGCAGGGTTTTTTTTAAACTTTTTTATTGACAGCTTCCATAATTATAGACAATAAACCTTGATAATTTCTTCCTCTTCCCCACTATCCCCCTCACAAGTTCATCCTCCATCATATCCCCTCCCCATCTCAATTAATCTGTCTCTAATTAGTTGATTTGAGTGGTTGAATTTCTTTTATTTACTTATTTGTGTGTGAGAGTGCAGCAGGGACTATTGCCACTGAAAATGGAATGTCAGATGCTTGGGCCACTTTTTAAAAAAATTAATTAATTTTTTTATTGACAGATTCCTTAATTGTAGACAATATCCCATGGTACTTCCCTCCCTTCCCCCACTTTCCCTTTTGAAACTTGACTCTCCATCATATTCCCTCCCCCTGTCAATCAGTCTCTCTTTTACTTTGATGTTATCATCTTTCCCTCGTATTATGATGGTCTTATGTAGGTAGTGTCAGGCACTGTGAGGTCATGGATATCCAGGCCATTTTGTGTCTGAAGGAGCATGTTATAAGGAGTCCTACCCTTCCTTTTACATTCTTTCTGCCACCTCTTCTGCAATGGACCCTGAGCCTTGGAAGGTGTGTTATAGAGGTTTCAGTGCTGAGCACTCCTCTGTCCCTTCTTCTCAGCACCATGGTACCTTCTGAATCATTCCAAGGTCACCACCATCTGAAAAGAGAAGCTTCTCTAACCAAAAGTGAGAGTAGCATTAATATATGGGTATGGACATTAAGAGAAGTGCTTACTGGGCAGTTTAGTGAGCATAGTATATACATTTAGCGAGACACCAGCAGACGTTACACCCCTAGGGCTCATGACTACCCTTGTTGTAGGTTTCCAATATCAGGGATATATTCCCTCCCATGGAGTGGGCCTCCAGTCCAATTAGAGAGCAGTTGGTTTATGTGAGTGGTTAGGGAATTGAACCCTGGCCAGCAGGCTTTGCAAGAAAGCACCTTTAACCACTGGGCAATCTCCCCAGACAGTGGTTGAATTTATTTTTCTAAATTTTTATTGATGGCAAACTTTACCGGATGAACATATTGCATGCTGGTCCCCGTCCTTTCATGTCATCCTCTTATATCCCTTGTTCTCCACCCCCATTCTCCTGAGGGTCCTTTTCAGTAGAGTTGTTGGTATTTACCATAGGGTTATGAATGCACCAGTCAGTCTCTGTTGGGGGAAGACAATGCCTCCGGACACTCCTTTCCACCCTGTGGTTCTTACAGTCTTTCTGCCTTCTCTTGTACCATGAGCCTTGGTGAGGTGTGTTATAAGTCTACTTACGTTTTAAGCTCTCTGCAACCTCTGTGTTTCTGTTTTTATGAGCTTTGAGTGGCCCATCCCCCTGAGGCAGGTTGTCAGGATAGCAGTATGAGCAGCACTCATATTTAAATCACCTCTTCCTCTGTGATGTCTGCAAGGCCCTGGCAGATGTGTTACAGGTGACTTGTCTCATGCTAGGCCATTGGCTATCTTTTCTTATTATATTGATGGATCTTGGTTCTCCATGGTTTTCAGTGCCATCTCTTGAAAAAAATCATTCTCCAACCAAGAGTGAGAATAGCATGGGTTAAAGTGGATCAGCATAGTTAATTGAGAGATATTTTGATGGGTGGAGCAACTCTTTTTTTGGCCAAGGACTGATGGGAGCTTCTCTTTGGAGTTTGTGACCATCATATCCATATGATTCAAACTTGGTTCTCAGAACAAGGTATGAGCTCTCTCCCACTGATCAGAGAACCATTGATTACACTCAGGCTTTATGAGTTTAAAGGAAGACAATCAGTGGGCTTCTGGACGGAATCACTTTTAGTTATCTCTCTCTTTTCTAATGGTGTGAAACTGTTGCACAGGTGTGTACATCTTGTCTGGAGGTTGATTTTGTAGCTTGCAGGATCTACTGATTGTTTACTCTGTTGGTGGCCATTATCCCCCAGCAGCTCATATACCATTTTATAGCACTATGAGGGGTAGCCAGCAGAGAGCTGGCTTCTTTCTAAGTTCCAATGTGCCTGCAAAGAAGCCTGTGGAATTTTCTCTTTGGCTAAGTCATGTGCCTGGCTAATAAGCCTTTTGCTTTGGTCAAAGGGGAAGAATCGACATAAGGTAACCATCAATAATCATAAATAAAGGGCCATATCACTTACATCTAAATGACAAGTAAAATGGAAAAAATGGGCTGGTGATGTGACTCCGTAGTTAAGGACACTTTTTGCTTGCAATGCCTGCAGGCTTGGGTTAGGTTGCCCTGTGCCCATGTAAAGCCAGATGCGTAACATGTCACATATGTCTGGAGTTCGTTTGCAAGGGCAAGAGGCCCTGGTGCATCCATACTCATTCTCTGTCCAATAATTTTTTTTTTTTTGGTTTTTGAGGTAGGGTTTTGCTCTAGCCAAGGCTGACCTGGAATTCACTATGTAGTCTCAGGGTGGCCTCGAACGCCCACCTACCTCTGCCTCCTGAGTGCTGGGATTCAAGGCGTGTGCCACCACACCTGGAAAAAAATTTAAGAAAAGAAAGAAAAAACATAGCATCTTACCAGTTTTATGTCTTCAAGGTTTTAGAAGACATGCATTGACTTGCTTGCATTCTGACCAAAACACCCTGTACATAATCACTAAGACAGCAGTGACACACAGCAGCTCTGTCCCAATGTATTGGTTATAGTAATTAGCTTCCTGAAATCCTTTCATGCTTGTTAGTGAGTAGTTACTACTCTGAGACCCCTAGTGTACCTCTTTAGCTGATTGCCCCTACCCTGCCCTATATATTCTACAATTCAGCAATCAAAGAGTTAAGGCCTAATTCAGCAAGGAGCTTTGGAACCTTGCTCCAGAGCTAAGACATTGTCTATTCTGATTGATTTCAACAGGCATTTCGACCATCATCCCTGTAGTAATGATGTTCCAGCTGGAAGTTAATTCATGATTTTTCATTTGCTTGATGACATACATATTAGACCTAGTGCTCTGAAGTACTTCACACACTTAAAAATGGTCTTAGCTGGTATTGTATCTTGGTTTATCTATCCCCAAAATGTGAGACTGTCTTTGTGATGATGTCATGATGATGGAAAGGAAATACTGATAGCAGTATGAGACATAAATCTACAACAGTAAGAATTTTTATTTTGATCCTATTCAAAGAGAAATTTAAGAAAACCTTTCATCAAGAGAACAGGAAGAGTCATTGAATGAAGCTTAAAATGACAAGGTCTCTATGAGGGCTGGCAAAAAGAAAAGGCAGTGTTCAACAAGAAAATATAATGACAATAAGAGCTATGCTCTATGGCATCTCTAAGAAGCAACACTAGCATCTTAAATGATAGAATTATAAATGAATGCATTCCCCTTATGCAAGCAGAGAGGCCCACTGATTGGCTTTTTCACTGTTATTTCCCAAAAGAACAGCAAACAGGCAGCATGTGTGGAGGCTCAAAATAATGTCATAAAGTTAATCATACCCCAATGTGCACTTTGTCCCGTCAATATTCGGTCTGCCTCTGCATGCTCAAGAAAGCATGAGATAAAAAGAAGGTTTAGCAAGTTCCTTAAACTCTGTGAGCCTTGATGATAACCAAGCCAAGGTAGTCCTACCTTCCTTTCATTATGGTTGTGAGGTTATAAGGTTATAAAAGAGGAACATTATATATACATGGATATGTATATAATTGTTGCTCTGGGAAATGAAAGGTGCTTATATATTTTTTAGTTTTCTTTTTTCAGTTTATAGACATTTCTGGGTCCCAACATTTGGGAGGCTGAGGCAAGAGGATCTTTAGTTTGTGGCCAGTCTGGGCTACATAATGAGTTTAAAGCCAGCCTGGGGTACATAGCTAGATCCTGACTCAAAACTTAATAAGCAGTGCTAGGGAAATGGCTCATGTGTAATGTGTTGCCATCCAAGTATTAGGACCTAAATTTGGATCCTTAGCACGCACATAAAAACTTGGCATGGTGGTGTCCATCTGTAAACCCTGTACTGGGGAGGCAGAGACAAGAGTATTTATCAGGCTTTTGGCTAACTAGTCTGAACAAAATGGTGAATTCCTGATTTAGTGAGAGACCATGAGTAAGGTGGAGAGCAATTGGAAAAACAAAACAAAACAATATCAACTTCTGGCCTCTATATGAATGTTCACATATGTGCATATGCATCAGCATGTACACATGCACAATCACATGCATTCCACAGATGCATACACATACAAACACCTCTTATCTCCCAATATATGGCTGAGGCCAACAGCTCAGAAAATTTAAAAAAAGCACATTAATACAAATAATTAAATCTCAGCACAGATCTCTTACCCAATTGCTCAAAGTCCTTCTAAAAAGGCAGCTTTGGGCTGGAGAGATGGTTTAGCGGTTAAGACACTTGCCTGCGAAGCCTAAGGACCCACGTTTGAGCTCTCTCCAGATCCCACATAAGCCAGATGCAGAAAGGTGGGACAAGTGTAAGGTCACACATGCTCACTAGGTGGCACAAGCATCTGGAGTTCAATTGTAGTGGTTGAGGCCCTGGTGTGCCAATTCTCTCTCACACTTGCTCTCACTCTTTCTAAAAAGAAGGCAGCCCTAACGTTGGGAAAGCATTGACTCTATGAAATTCAACTTTGAATCATTTCTCCTTGTGTGCTACCTCTGCCCTTGCCCAAGGACTGTCAAGTTCCACTGGAGATAATCATGCCCATTGGTGCATATGATCTGATGCTTCAGCTGAATCCTCAACACAGAACCACCATTTTTTCTATATTTTATTTTTATTTTTTTTTAATTGAGAACCTCCTTTGTATAGTTACACCATGTGTTGGTACCATTTTTCCTCCTCCCTGCCGTCATTCAGCTTTTGACATCCTCTGCCTTCTCAGCAGTCTCTCTTATTCTCTATACTCGTTCAGCTATTATTCCTCTTCTGCCTCAGTGCTACCCTCTCTCCATCACAGACACTATTTCTCCTCTGAGCCACTAAGAGCACAGATAAATTACTACATACAAATCTACCTGTATTTGTGCTTCTCCTTTACCTCTATGTATCCTGATTTGATAGGAGGGAAATATAGTCACCTACCCAAACTAAGTCATCCTACTTTCATATGAATTCTATTCTTTTCCTGCTTGGAGAGCCATGTGTTTTCTCTTATCTCTTCTCTGGAAACTTCAGCTACTTTCTATTCCTTCCTCCCACTAGTATCTTAAATGGGTCAAGTGTCTAATATTTGAACATAGAAAAGGAGCTAGACATCTTTAGTTTTACTTAAACCATTTCAAACCTCTTTGTGGTTTTTGAATCAACTTTGAAGCTAGTAAAATTAAATTGATGGGTTGAGGGCTGGAGAGATGGCTTAGCAGTTAAGGTGCTTGCCTGCAAAGCCAAAGAACCCAGGTTTGATTACCCAGGACCCATGTAAGCCCAGATGTGCAAGGAGGCGTCTGGAGGTCATTTACAATGGCCAAAGGCCCTGGCACACTCATTCTCTTTATCTACCTGCCTCTCTCTCTCACAAATAAATAAATAAATATCGATGGGTTGAAAGGTCTGGCTCTAGTCTTCTTATAGCTTTAAAAATCAGTACTCTGCCATGGTTTGAGCAGGTGCTCACACTTACTGCTGTTCATGAAATGGCCTGTTTTTGGATAACTTTAGGTTTCTAGAAACCTAGGTAGCTTCCCCAAAATTGTTTTAGAACCCATAAAGTAGAATGATCTAGCTCTGATCCAGATCATATTATTATGATGAGGACAAATCATGTATTTAAAAGCCCATATAGAAATTGATTTTGGTAATTTTATAAAATACTATGCAATCATAAGTTAATTTTAAAAATCCATTACAGTCTGAGATGATCCATTCTTCTGCTTTTAAAATTCTGAGTTTACCTTTTATATAATGATGCCCTCTGCTGTTCTCTTGTATTATCTGCTTTAGACCAAACATTACTTGATCTGTTTCATAATTCTATGTAAGACCATTTGATTTCCCATTCTCATTTTAAAGATGGACAAAAAGAATGTGCATAATAATGAAGTACCTAAATCAGTTAAATCAGAGCCAGACCTTAGACTTCCTGACTTCAGTGTTCTTTAGTCAGAATGCCAAGATAGAAGTACAAAATACTATGTTATAGTGCATGCCTGTAATCTCCCCAGTTAAGAGGCTGAGGCAAGAAGATCATGAATTCCAGGCCAGTATTGGCTACATACTGGAGTTTCAGGCCAGCTTTGGTTACATTGTGAGACCTTCTCTCGAACAAAACAACAAAACACACTATCGAATTTGGTGTTCGTATCTCAACAGACTTGACTATTTTGACGATATGTGTTCTCCCTCCTAAATTCATCTATTCAGTCACCTAAGATAGAGGCCTCAAAGTCAGTTTTCTGTCTTCTCCCACAAAATAAATGTTATTATGTGGCTTAATTAATTCTATCTTTGAAGTGTTCCACCCATTCTTCATTTGGATGGTCCTCATTTGAGCCTTTGTCTTTTTTAGCCTGTTTTACTTCATTAGCTTCCCACATGAGTTAGCATTCTCTGTGTTCACTCATGCTTCCTTTCTTCATTCACTCAATACATTCTCACTTAAAATCTTCATCATGTTAAATGAAATGAACCAGACTCAGAGAGAAAAAAAAGTGTTGCATGTTTTCTCTCATATGTAGGAATTTAAAAAATCATGAATGCAGAAGAAAGACGATTGGGGAATATGAAGAGGGAAGGAGCAGTGGGAGGAAAGAGAAATGTGGGCAATGAGCATGTTTTCTTTGGAGAAATATCTTTTTAAACCACTTGGTCATGTAAAATTGATTTGTCACTTTTAATTTTTGAGTGGTAAAAACTCATTACTTTGAATATAAGTACCACATTCTATTTTTCAACCTTTTTTTCCTGAGCCAGGATCTCACCCTGTACTCTAGACTGGACTTGAATTCATGATCTTCTTACCTTAGCTTCCTGAGCACTGGGATTACAGGAGTGAGGGGCAATGCTTAGCTCTGGATATAAATTCCTTATCAAAGATATGAATTTTCAAATATTTCTCCCACTCTCTGGCTTGAATTTTCACTTTCTTTATGGTATCCTTTAAAGCATAAAAGTTTTAGTATTTTTTAATTTAAAAGAAAGTTACATAACATAAAATTAATCTTTTTAAGGGAACAACTCAGTGGATTTAGTGTCTTTAAAATGTTGTGCAACCACAGTCTCTATCTAGTTCCAAAATATTTTCATTATCCCCTAAGGAAATTCAGCGCTCATTAAGCAGTTGTTCCTCATCCTGCCTTTCCCCCAACCTCTGGCAGCCATCAGTGTATGTTGTTTCAATGGATTAGCTATTCTCAATATTTCAAATAAATGGGTTCTTTTTGTGTGTGTCTGGTTTCTTTCACTTGCTATAATGTTTTCAATGCTCTTCTACATTGTAGAATACATTTATACTCATTTTCAATCACTGAATAAAGAAGTAGGGAACTGGGACTCTTCCAAGTTTGCCCTTTTCAAGGTTGTTTTGGTTGCTTAGTCCCTGCAGTTGTAGGATATTTAGAATTTACATTTCCTTTCTTACAAAAATGATGTGAAGATTTTGAGAGATATTACATAGATTCTATAGCTTGTATTAGGTAGTATCACTACTTTAACAATATTAAATATTCTTGTTCTTGAAAGCAGGATTCCTTCCTTCCTTCCTTCCTTCCTTCCTTCCTTCCTTCCTTCCTTCCTTCCTTCCTTCCTTCTTTCCTTCCTTCCTTCCTTCCTCCCTTCCTCCCTTCCTCCCCTCCCTTCTTTCCTCTTTCTCTCTCTGACAGGGTCTTCTGTGGCTTAGGCTGGTATTGAATTTGCTGTGTACCAAGGATGACCTTGAACTCCTGATCCTCCTGCCTCCATCTTCTTAGTGCAGAGATGACAAGTGTGGTGTGTATGACTACACCTGGTTTCTGTGGTTCTGGAGGTGGAAGCCAGTGCCTTCTCTATAGTAGGTAAGCATTTCGCCAACTGAGCTACATCCTCTACCTTGTATCTTATTACAACTGAAATTGTTTCCTTAACTTCCTTTAAGTATTTTCCATTACTAGTGTATAGAAACACAACTAAAAAATTTAAATTTATAAATCTTTAGTGTGTGTGTTCTTGTGTGCATGTGTGTATAAACTCCAGGACAACCTTGGGCTTCATTCATCAAGCACTATCCACTTATTTTTTTTTGCGATAGGGTCTCTCCTTGGCCTAAAGCTAGCCAAGTAGGCTAAACCAGCTACCTAATGGGCTCCAGGTATCCACCTTTGTCTGCCTCCCCGGTGCTGGGGTTACAAACACTTGCCGTTGCATTTGCGGATTTCATTCAGGTACTCATGTTTTTAAGGCAAGCATTTTTTTTTTATTATTTAGGATACAAATTATTTATTATTATTATTATTATTTTGGCTTTTCAAGGTAGGGTCTCACTCTGTCTCAGGCTGACCTGGAGTTCATATGTCGTCTCAGGGTGGCCTCGAATTCATGGCAATCCTCTTACCTCTGCCTCCCGAGTGCTGGGATTAAAGGCGTGTGCCACCACACGCTTTATTTTTTTATTTTTTTTTAATTTTTATTGGTACATACCAAAAAAACCCCACCTGTTTTTCCACTTTAGAACTCCAGTCTCCATCATATCCCCTCCCTTTCTCCATTAGTCTCTCTTTTGATGAAATCATCTTTCTCTTCTATTTTTTTTTAATTTTTATTGATTTTTAATCTGGTCTATTCCACTTTAGAACTCCAGTCTCCATCATATCCCCTCCCTTTCTCCATTTTCCTAATTTGATGACATCATTCTATTTTGAGGGTCTTGCAAAGGTATTTTTCTGCAAGATCATGGATATCAAGCCCAATTTCTGTCTGGGCAGTCATGTCATATCTTCCAAATGGTCCCTGAGCCACTGGAGGAAATAGTTTGCTAGGCACTCCTCCATCCCTTCTTACATTTTTCCTTTTGTGTCGTCCTTTCATCTGAAAAGAGAAGCTTCTCTAGCCAGAAGTAATAGCATTTGTTGAACATTTGTTTTCCCCAGGGCAGCTTGGTGGGAATAATATATACATTTAGTCAGCCATGAGCAGGCTTATACCCCCAAGGCTCATGACCTCACCTACCATAGACTTTTACTTAGGCTAGAATGTATTTGGTAGAGAGGGCCTTCAATCAATTATTAGCAATAGCCAGAAAAGCCACTATTGCAGTTCAGTCATTGGGCCTGTCTGGCCAAGCTTGAATATTCAGCATCCACTATTTTCACTGATGGTTTAATGCAGTAGCTTTTTCCATAGTTGGCTTTCAGTAGGTTTTCATCAGCTAAGGCAAGCATTTTTTAAATGCCTTATTTATAGATCTGGTCTAGAAGAGATTTTGTGCATTCTTTTGGATTTTCTATATACAAGGTCATGTCATATGCAAATAGAAATAGTTTTACATTTTCCTTTCTATTTTTTGTTAAGTTTGTTTTCTCACTTGTCAGGCTAGAACTTTTGGTACAATCTTAAATAGCCAGGAAAAGTGAGTGTCTTTGTTATGCTCCTGGTTTAATGGTAATATTATTTAGTTGAGTTGATGTTGGTTTTTTAATCAAGGCAAAAGATAATTATTACTAGTTGGTTGAAAGTTTTTAATCAAGGAAAGATGATTAGACTTTGCAAATTTTTCTCTCAATTGAAATCACATGGTTTTATTGATTCTATCTATTAATGTGCTTTGTTTATTCCTTTTATTATGCTAATCAGTCATTGTATTCATGAGATAAATTGCACTTGCTCATATTATATACTCAAATGAATATGCCATTAGATTTGGTTTGCTATTATTTTGTTGAGACTATTTGAAGCTATATTTATATAGGATAATAATAGTTTTCTTGTTACACCTTACTATGTCTTTGGCATCTTACAGTAGCTTCAGATGTGTTTTATCCTGTTCTGTTAATTCTATTTTATATGTTATGTAGAACTCCAGTGATGCAGTGCATTCAGGATCCTGGATTTTCTTTTTTGGTAAGATTTTAAGTTGCTAATTCAATCCCTTTTTCGATTTATTTATTTGTATTTAGAAGGAGAGAGAGAGAGAACAAAAAGGAGAGAGGGAGGGAGGGAGGGAGAGAGAGATAAGAAAGAGACCATAAATACATCAGGCCTTCTTTTTTGTTTTTGTTTTAAAAAATATTTTTATTTATTTAAGAGAGATAGAAATAGAAGAGAGAGTGTGTGAGAGAGAATGGGAACACCAGGGCCTCCAGCCACTGCAAACGAATTCCAGATGCATGTGCCAAGTGGTGGCCTTGCAGGCAATCTTCTTAACTACTAAGCAATCTCTCCAGCCTTATATCAGGACTTTTTGCTACTGCAAAAAACTCCAGATGCCTGTGTCACTTTGTGCATCTGGCTTTATGTGTGTACTAAGGGATTGAACCTAGGCTTGCAAATTTTGCAAGCAAGCGGCTTTAATCACTAAGCTCTCTCTCCAGCCCCAAATCCAGCCTTTTAAATTGTTATGGGCCTAAGACGTTCTATTTCTCCCGGAGTCAGTTTTGGAAATTTGTCCATTTTGTTTAGCTTACCTTATTTGTTGGCATTCCAAACATATTTTCATAAAGTCTAACTTTTCTATTTTTTTCTTTTATTGCTTATATTTTTACTGTTGTATCTAGGAAACCATTGCCTAACTCAAGATTAATGAGGGTTAGAAAGATTTCTTAGTACTTAAGGCACTTGCCTGCAAAGCCAAAGGACCCAGGTTCAATTCCCCAGGACCTACATAAGCCAGATGAACAAGGTGGTACATGCATCTGGAGTTCATTTGTAGTGGATGAAGGCATGGCACACCCATTCTCTCTCTCTCTCTCTCTCTCTCTCTCTCTCTCTCTTACTTTTCCCTCTAAAATAAATAAATAAAAATAAAATATTAAAGAGATTAATGAGATTTATTCCTATGTTTTATTTTAAGACTTTCTTTTAAAAAATTAGTATGTATGTGCACCACAGTGTGCATGTAGAGGTCAGAGGAAAACTCTGAGGTGTCTGAATGCCACTTCTTTTGAGATGGGGTCTCTAACTGCTGCAAACAAATCACCAAACTACAAACAAACATCAGACTAACTGTTTGGGGAGCTTTGGATTCTCTTGGCTCCAGCTCTGAGTTCCACTTTTATATGTGTCTAGGTTATAGATAAGCATGCCACTTTTCATCTGGCTTTATGTGGGTGCTGGGGAATTGAACCTGGGCTGGAAGGCTTTACCAGCATGTGCCTTTAATTGCTGAGCCATCTCCCCACTGCCTTCTCCTTCCCCTTTTCCTCTCTTTTTCATCCTTTTTTGACATTTATAGTTTTAACTTCTATCTGAGGCTTATGATTTATTTGATTCATTAAATTTGTATAAAGTGTGAGATAATGGCTGAGGTTTATTGGTTGTTTATATCTGAATATGGCTACTAAATCCTGTGTTGTTTCTGAAGAAGATGTGATTTTGATGCCCATTACTCTCCAAACTTGGTGTAGAATTTAACATTAGGGCAACGGTATTGCAGGGAGAATTGCAGTTTTGTTTTGATTTGAAGGAGAGTGGAATACAGTTTTCTGGGAAAGGCCTTACTTGTGCGCCATTTGAGACCAAAGAGGTTCACACTGACATCTCCTTTGGGATTCATGCCTAAGTGAGAAGGCTGAAGGCTGGCATTTGTAATCACGTGATCATTTAGATTGCTCCATGCTGCTATCCAGCTACTTGAAATTTATCTAACCTGCAGTAAATGAAATGAGCCAAGGCCTGGGCTGTTCACAGCAAAGCACACACTACAGACATTTCTCTCCACTCTCATCCCGTTTTCTTTCCAAAGAGGCTCAGGGAATCAACCAAAATTCTATAGGTGGTTGTAGAAGCAGATAGGAAGAACAGATGGGGAGAAATAAAGATGTATTTGGCGGGAGATAACAAAGAGGAAGTAGTGAGATGAGAAAGTACTTAGGAATGAAGAAGAGAGGCATCCAAAAGCTCAATAGGGAGGGTTCCGGGAATGTCCAACCTTTTGACATTGAGACAGACATTGTCATGAACATGTCAATGCCCAAAAGCTGCATAGTTGAGTCACCAAGAAAAGCCAATTTAAACCCTTTCTTCCTTATGTTGCTTTTTTCATGTATTTGTCTACAGCATCAATAAAGTAACTGATACATAGGGCAAGCACTTAACCCACTGAATCATCTTCCCAGTCTCTCCTAGGGATTTTGTACAAAGTAAACGAGAAGGTGTCACTAAAGAGTACTGTGCAGGGCTGGAGATGTAGTTCAGTGGTAGAGCACTTGCCTAGCATGTGCAAGGCACTGGGTTCGATCCCACAACTTGCACATATGTGTGTGTGTGTGTGTGTGTGTGTGTGTGTGTGAGAGAGAGAGAGAGAGAGACAGAGAGAGCGAGCTAGAGAGAGAGAGAACAAAAGAGGAGAGGAGAGAAGAGGAATGGAAGTAAGGAGAAGGGAGGGAAGGTGAGAGAAAGGAGGAAGAAAAGAAATAAAGTAAAGAGAAAGAAAGAAAGGAAGGAAGGAAGGAAGAAGGAAGGAAGGAAGGAAAGGAAGGAAGGAAGGAAGGAAGGAAGGAAGAAAGAAAGAAAGAAAGATGAAGGAAGAAAGAAACTAGGGTAATATCCCTCAGTTTCTGATCACTCACTGCATTCTAGATATAAATTGAAGTTACCAAGGCTTTGATCTAATACTTGTACTTCTGTAATTTTATTATGAAGAAACAACTGAGAGAACAGAAACCATTTTTTAGCCAAAGTTGATCTCTGGGAATGTTAACAAAATGAATGGAAAACATTCTGAGCCCCTCAAGTAATTGAATTCTATTTACCAAAAATTATGTCCATGAAAACATTTAAGAATATTTTGCTGTTTAATTTATAGCATTAAAATAATAAAATTTAGTAGGGCGTGGTTGCGCACGCCTTTAATCCCAGCACTCAGGAGGCAGAGGTGGGAGGATCGCCATGAGTTCAAGGCCACCCTGAGACTACATAGTGAATTCCAGGTCAGCCTTGGCTAGAGCGAAACCCTACCTTGAAAAACCAAAAGTAAATAAATAAATAACTAAAATAAAATAAAATTTATGCACACAATACCATGTGTAGGTATCTCGAGTATATTAGAAAATATATGTGGAAACAATAGTGAAATGAAATAACAATCATGTTTGCCTTTCAGGGGAGGGTTATGAGTAACTCTTTTCCCCCACACATAAAATTACTTTTATAGTGGAAAACTTCAATTTAATTTAGAATAATTCTGAAGAGGAATTTGCGGAATACTCTACAGCAGCGAGAATGCTCTTCAGCTACATGTGACAATATGGGTAGATTTTCCAAACACAAATATTGAGCCAAAGTAACCAGGGACAAAATAATACACAGCAAGTAATTCATTGTTTACAAAGTACCACAGCTACAAAGCTAATCCATACTACTAGTGATCAAATGATGGGAATTTTGGAGACTTCATTGCTTACCCTTACATTTGTGAAATTTATCATGTGTTTGGGATGAGTAGTGATTGAGAAGGACAAAAGGGGGCCTAAACTAAGAAGATGATAGATGGTAGATAGACAATATACTGAGAGAATCAAATCATCATTGATTAGTGTGCTTGTCAGGAGTCTTTAGAACAAAAGGAAATTTTTATTTTGGCCACAAGATGGCAGCATTATTGCTTGGATAGTGCTTGTATAGTATATTACCTTAGAAGAGAACTTAAGGATTTTGTAGTTGGGCATCTCTAATTTTCCAGATAGAAAATAAAAACAATGTAATAAAAGGAGGATTTTCCCAAGAACATATTGCTGGTTAGCAGACAATATGGACTGATAACTCAGGTTCCTAAGCTCATAGCTTGTCCTGTTGTGCTTAAAACTCTTCATGTTCAGCTGTAGTTCCATCCTAGTATGGTTTGTAAGAGGAGGGATACCAAGAAGAAGCACCTCTCCTTAACTCCAAAAACCAGAACTCTCAAGTGGAATAGAAACTTCCTACTAGATTTGGCAGTATTGACAGGCTGCAGTGTGAAATTTCTTTTATGGGCTGTAAAAAAATATCACATGACCCTTTCTGCCTGAGCTAGTGCAGACATCTACTTCCTTCTATATGACAGATAAACCAGGCTGCACCTTCCTGTCAAACATATATACCCTCTCCCACTTCTTTATCTCCCTCATTTGTTTCTCACTTGCCCCCTCCCTTTGTTTCTTTTTTTGAGCTAATCTATATTTAATTCTATACTTTTCAATTTTAATGTCTTCTTAGGGAAGAAACATTGACATCAGTCTTTTAAAATTTATTTTATTTATTTATTACAGTCAAGGGGGGGAGAGAGAATGTGCACGCCAAGGCCTCTAGCCACTACAAACGAACTCCAGACACATGCACCACCATGTGCATCTGGCTTACGTGGGACCTGGAGAATCGGACCTGAGTCCTTAGGCTTCATAGGCATGCGCCTTAACCACTAAGCCATCTCTCCAGCCCTGAAGTCAGTTTTTTAAAGCTCGAGTGATTGCTATTATTAAAGAAGGCATTGTGTGGGATGGAGAGATGGCTTAGCGGTTAAGACCCCTGCCTGTGAAGCCTAAGAACAACTGTTCGATTCTCCAGGTCCTACGTTTAGCGCAAGGTTGCACATGCACACAAGAGGCTGCATGCGTCTGGAGTTTGTTCACAGCAGCTGAGAGGCTGGCCACTGGCATGCCCATTCTATCTCTCCTTCTCTCTGTCTCCCTCAAATTTTTTTTAAAAAGAAGGCATACTGTACATTCAACAAGGAAACTCTGGAAGGTCCAAGTGATGAGAGTAAAAGAAGTCTGATATTCTCTCTCCTTGCTCACTTTCTTTTTTTAAAAATAGTTTTTATATTTTATTTATTTATTTGAGAAAGATAGAAAAACAGACAGACATACACACACACACACAGGGAGAGAGAGAGAGAGAATGGGCATGCCGGGCCTTTAGCCACTACAAATAAACTCCAGATGTATATGCCACCTTGTACATCTGGCTTACATGGGTACTGGGGAATTGAACCTGGGTCCTTAGGCTTTGCAGGCAAGCACTTTAACTGCTAAGCTATCTCCCCAGCCATTCTTGCCCATTCTCTCTCTCTCTCTTTTTCTCTCTTCCACTTTCCTTGTCTGTCTCAAATAAATAAAATAAAAATAAATATATTAGAAAAGTGAAAAAATTCTGATGAAGGAATTTGAATCTGAGTCTGTTCCAAAGAACTACTTAACATCCCTTGGCACACTCATGTTCCCTAAATGACCAGAGTGACTCCTGATCCTGATAAGAAAACACAATTGTTAGCTTGCCCTGTAGCCCACTGAATCCAGACTCTAGCCTTCTTCACACTGACCCCTGGTCCTGCTTCTGGTCCCCAACAGGACACAAGCAGAAAAGCTTATCAGGGGAGGGCTCACGTGATCAGAGTAATTGGTTACTGAGAGGCAAATCAGAAAAGACATTGTTTCAACACTTGTGATTGAACATCTTATTTTATTTTATTTTATTTTATTTTATTTTATTTTATTTTATTTTATTTTATTTTATTTTATTTTATTTTATTTTATTTTTCCAGAGGCAGAGTCTTATGTATCCTAGACTGACCAAAACTTACTATGTAGCTGAGTATAACCTTGAACTTCTGATCTTCCTGCCTCTTCCTCCTACGGGCTAAGATTACAGGCAAGTGATATCATGTCTGCTTTATGAGATGGTGGGAATCAAACCCAGGACTTTGTGCATGCTAGATAAATACTCTACCCAGTGAACTAGGTCCTCAGACCCTAGAAAACATTTCTATTGTGAGTGCCTCATTTCTATGTTAGGAATTAAGAGACACTGGAGAACATGTTCAAAGTAGGTGTCTTCTTCAAGTTAATCATCATCTCAGTAATCAATGACCATGTTCCAGGGGTAGAGATGGTAACTGGAATATAAGAACCTTGGGGGAAGTCCCACTCTTCATTTTACAAGTGAGGGAACCAAGACCTTGTGAGAAAATGTAGAATCTAAGGTTATGAGGGTCACAGAGTTGGGAATAGGTAAAATCAGCTTCTATGTGGATTTATATCTTCTAAAATTGGGAGGGAAAATAATTGTGCTTAATTTGAATGTTCTGGATAGTGTAAATAGAATGCATAAGTTTCCCTGGTAGTCATCTATTTCTCAAAGTACCAGCCAGAACTGCTCTGACAAAGTAAAGGATTGAAGCAATTTTCTGAATCATTTGGGCTAAAACCCCATTGCACAGCTATAGCCTTTAAATATATGTGGT
Source organism: Orientallactaga sibirica (assembly GCA_036365145.1). Lineage (NCBI taxonomy): Eukaryota > Metazoa > Chordata > Mammalia > Rodentia > Dipodidae > Orientallactaga > Orientallactaga sibirica. The sequence goes on from JAEOAD010000057.1 coordinate 9,018,499, forward strand.
GTGGCTATAAAGCAATGTGACCAGTTTCCACAAACCACACAAGAAAACTGGGCATGCTATTATATATTCATATTGCATGCTCTGTATTTTCCATGAATACCAGGGACAGGAAATCCAGAAATAACCCCCAAACTTGTTTTGAAACAAATTTCTACCTCCACCTTCAACAAACCTTTTACAGTGGGACAGTCAGGAGAAGCAAAACCTACTTACCCATGCCATCACATTTCTTTGTATTTATTTATTTATTTATTTATTTATTTATTTATTTATTTATTTATTTGAGAGAGAGAGAGAGAGAGAGAGAGAGAGATGCTGCCAGGGCCTCTAGCCAATGTAAAAGAACTCGAGATGCATGTGCCACTTTGTGTATCCTGTTTTACATGTGTACTGGGGAATTCAACTCGGGTCATTAGGCTTTGTTGCTAACTGCCTTAACCACTGAGCAATCTCTGCAGTCCCCATAACATTTTTTATATTTCTCTTATGTCTTTATTTCATTATTTCCTGATGCTAATACCAAGGCAAGCAGCATAAAAAAATTAAAGGAAGGGGAACTAAAAGGTTGTCAAAAGAAAAATGATCTACTCATGGAAAAACAGACACAAATAACTGATGGCTGGCAATGACCACAACCCTGCTAGCAGAAGAGGTTTTGTTGGCTTTCCTCCCTGTTCATGTCCAATAGCTTTGCTACTCAAGGTGGCACACAAGTCCCAGCAGTGCCAGCAATAGCTGAGAGCTGGTTACAAATGGCATAGCTTAAGAAAGATGATAAACTACTAAACACACACAAGAGAAAAGGTAAAAAATGTAATAGCATGGCTAATTGACTGTGTGGATAGGAAGTGGTACCTCCCAAAAGTACATGTGTTGAAAGCTTGGTGTCCAGCTGATGGCACTCTTTAGAAGTGATTGGATCATGAGGGTGCTAGCTTCATCAATGTATCAATAAATGACTTTATTGCTCAATGTATTATTAAGAGGAGGGGCTAGCTGGAGGAAGTAAATCTATAGGGATATGCCTTTAAAGGATATATCTTATTCCTAGTCTCTCTCTTTCTCTCATGAGGTGAACAACTTTCTTGCATCATGCCTTTCCACCATATTTCTGCTTTGCCACAGGCTCAAAAACAGTGGTTTTGGGCTGGAGAGATGGCTTAGTGGTTAATTTGCCTGCCTGCTAAGCCTAAGAACTCTGGTTCCAATCTCCAGGTCCCACGTTTAGCCAGATGCAAAGTGACACAAGGGCGCAATGCTGCACTTGCCCACAAGGGGGTGCACACATCTGGAGTTCATTCAAAGCAGCTGATAGGCTGCTGGTGCACCCATTCTCTATCTGTCTTTCTCTCCCTCTCTCTCTCTCTGTGTCTCTCTCCAAACAACAACAACAACAACAAAAAAAAAAAACAGTGGCTTCATCCAACCATTAACTGAAACTTCTGAAGCTGTGAGCCCAAATAAATCCTCCCTCCAAGTGAAAGGTAATCTTGTCAATATAATTGGACTTAGAATCACCATGGAAACATATCCCTGGACATGTCCATGAGAGAATTTTTAGATTAGATTAGTTGGGGTTGGAGAATTCACCCTAACCGTGGGCACTACCATTGCATGGGCTGGAGACCTGGACTGAATCAAAAGGACAAAGTGAGCTGAGCACTAGCATTCATCTCTCTCTGCTTCCTGACTGTGTACTCAGTGTGACTTGCCTCTCCCCACCATGATCTGTGCTCTGGAAATCTAATACAAATTGAGCCTTTCCTCCCCATGTTTCTTCTTGTCAGGTATTTGGTCACAGTAACAAGAAAAGTAACCAAGCTTTAGCTGTTTTCCCATGTATTTTGTCATACCAATGCAAAGCTTGCTAGCACATAAGTCAATTACTTCTCCTTGGTGGCTTTTTGCAGAAGATCTGCAAGTGATTTGCATGCACATTGAAGCCTGTGAGGCACTGACGTAGAATGCAGTACGACTAACTCTAGATTAGCATTTAAAAATCCAGGTTTCTCTCTCTGCTTCTGCCATTTACAGGTTTAATAATTTTTTTCAAGTCTTTACTCCTTTATGAGCTCCAGAGGTTCTTTTTGGACATTGAAATTGATTTTATTATTTATTTACTTATTTATTCACATTTTCATATATGTACATAATGAAATTTGAAAATATTCACTCCTCATTATCTTCTCTTGTTTCTGCCCCCTCATATTAACACCCTTCTTTGCAAAAAGACCCTCTCTTATTTTCATGGCTTTTTCTTCTTTTGGGTGGGGAGAGCCACTGAGTTTAATTAGAATTGCTTGCATGACCATGAGTGTGTATGAATGGAGACAGTGAATTACAGAAGCTTGGGTAACTTATCAGTGACTACACCACTAAAAAGAATGACTCCCCCCAGCAACCATTAACTGCCAATAGCATCTCAAGGAGGGGTGTGGCCTCTTGAGCCCCTCCCCCATCCATAGCAGAATGTTGATGCTCCTAGTCATGTGCAGTAACCCCAGCTGCTGTGACTTTATGGTTATGCCATGTCCAGAAGTCAGAGGTCCACACCATTCTTCCTTATTCTGTACCTTACATTCTTTCTGCCCTTTTCCCCACAATGTTCCCCAAGCCACTTTACTTTTGGTTAGTAAAATGATATGGAGATTTCTCTCTTCCAATAACCAGTCCTCTAATGGACACCAACTGGTTGTCCTATACTTCTTGCCCAATAGCTACAAACCTACCTAGATATAGGATCAGATTACAGAGGTGGATGCTTCAGTCCCACAAGGCTACATCTACACACTTCAGATACCAGTCAGGAATTGTAGCTTGCCATGTGTACTTTGACTATTTCACTACTTCAGGTTAAATTAATATGCCAGAGAGGCCAACAGACACAGGGGAAAAGGGCAATATTCTCCTTGTTCCTACTGGTTTTTTAAAATTAATTATTATTTTTTTATTGAAAACTTTTATACTTACATACAAAAAAACCACCTGATATGCATTAAATAAGGGGTATGCAAAGGACGAAGGTGAGCAGCCAGATGAAGAAATGCATTGCACAAGGCCTGTTACTATGGAGAGTTGAAAGAATGCCACTTCCTTGTAGATGTATGTGTTTTATGAACTTGGGAGCTATCTGGTCTGTACTTTTGATTTTTTTTTTTTCTAGAGATGGAAAGCACTTATTCTAAAAACATACTTTATTGGGCTGGGGAAATGGCTTAGTGGTTCAGGCGTTTGCCTTGGAAGCCGAAGGACCCTGGTTTGATTCCCCAGGACCCACGTAAGCCAGATGCACAAGGGGCACATGCATCTGGAGTTTGTTTGCAGTGGCTAGAGGCCCTGGTGTGCCCATTCTCTCTTTCTTTCTATATACATCCTTCTCTCTCTCAAATAAATAAATAAATAAATAAATAAATAAATAAATAAATAAATAAATAAAATATTTTAAAAAACATACTTTACTTATGTATTTACTTATTTTGAGAGGGGGGAGATAGAGAAACAGAATGGGTGTACCAGGGTCTCTAGCCACTGCAAATGAACTCCAGACACACGTGCCACCTTGTGCGTCTGGCTTTATTTGGGTACTGGGGAATCAAACCTTGGTCCTTACTCTTACGCAGGCAAGTGCCTTAATCACTAAGCCATCCCTCTAGCCCTAAGGTTTTTTTTTTTTTTTAAGGTTTAAGGAGACTTTATTAGATTAAGAGAAGGAAAGAAGAGGAAGTACAGAGAGCTCCTGCCATGAGGGAGGCAAGAAAGTGTCAAGCCCCTACTTTTGATTTTTTTATGGACACTTTTACACCAACAAAATTGATTACATCATCGTCATTGATTAACTCAGCCTTCAGCTTCTCTCCCCTCTTGGGAAATTGAGGTGTGACTGAAGTTCTAAACATCTCAACACGTGACTGGTTGCCCTGACAACAGGCTCTCTAAATCATCAGACATCTTGCTAGCATACAAAAAGACACTAATCCCTTTGGAACTTACAGAGGTTTTTGGAGCTACATGGAAGGAAACAGCAGAAGCCAAATATATAATTTTTATTATATCATAATATCATCTGCAGTACTTGCTTAATTTAAATATCTATAAGCCACCCTAACCTTGAATACATAACAATGTTTTCATTATGCTTATAGATTTTTTTTTTTTTGGTTTTTCAAGGTAGGGTCTCTCTCTGGCCCAGGCTGACCTGGAATTAACTATGCATCTCAGGGTGGCCTTGAACTCATGGCGATCCTCCTACCTCTGCCTCCCGAGTGCTGGGATTAAAGGCGTGTGCCACCACACCCGGCATGCTTATAGATTTTTAAGGGTCATAAATTTATTCAGAGATTTTCTGGGTAATTCTTTTGTTTTTGTGGCATTAACTGAAGTCATTCAGGAGTATTTAGGGGATGAACGAGGTAGTATGGGAGATCAAATATGATGTCTGTGGTAGTTTGAATGTATGTTCCCTATAGACTCAGGTGTTTTTTTAATTAAATTTTTTAAAGTTTATTTATTTGAGAGAGTCAGACAGAAAGAGAGAATGGGTGCACCAGGGCCTCCAGTCACTGCAAATGAACTCCAGATGCATGTGCCACCTTGTGTATCTGGCTTACATGGGTCCTGAGGAATTGAAACAGGGTCCTTTGGCTTTGCAGGCAAACGACATAACTGCTAAGCAATCCCTCCAGCTGCTCAGGTGTTTCATTAAAGTTTGTAACTTGGGTCTCTAGCCACCTGGATGGAGGAGGTGTACCTGGGGATGATGGATCCTGGAGCCTAGCCCAAAGATGTGTTTGGGGGCAGATATGGATTCCAGCCCAAAGGTATGAGCTTGTTGCCTGTGCTTGCTTTTTGGTGTTTGCTAGATGGTAGTGGTTTCTGTCTTTGCTTAGATTTATGAATGGGAGCTGTTTCTTCCACCATTGGTGGAACTTCCACTGGGTCTGTAAGCTTGAAATAAACGCCTTCCTCCCATAAAACTGTATTTGGGACTGGAGAGATAGCTTAGTGGTTAAGGTGCTTGCCTGCTAAGCCTAAGGACCCAGGTTCATTTATCCAGAACCCACATGAGCCAGATGCACAAGGTGGCACACACACAATGTGGCGCATGTGCACAAGGTGACACACACAGTCTGGAGTTCTATTGCAATGGCTAGAGGTCCTGACATGCCAATTCTCTCTTTTACTCTCTCATAAATAAAACAAATTTATAAAATTTAAAAAACTGTGTTTGGTTGAATCTTCATCCCAGCATCATGGAACTATCTACTACAGTGTCACTCCAACCCCGTGTCAGATAACTTTAAGGGGATGGCTACAAGACTGGATTTAGCTGGGATTGCGTTCTTAGGAGGAAATAAGCTTCTTATATGGAAACTGGCTTTCTTCACATGGATAATCTTAGAATAATCTTAGAATAACCAGTTGGAAGCTGGAAAGCTTTTTATAACATAACACCAGCAACCATACAGTATAACTTCTGACATATTGTACTGGTTGAAGCAGTCACAAGTCCACCTTGTTTCAAAGGAAGGAAGTATAAATCCCACTTCTGAATGGAAGGAATGGTAATGAATTTGAGGACATTTTATAAAGCCTCTATACTATCCAGGGTGTATAAATAGTTCAACCCTAGTTTGGAACATATATACTGTGAAAGATTTATATTGCTTTTTAGAGGCAGAGACTCATTCTAGCCAAGGTTGACCTGAAATTCACTCTGTAGAACTCATGGAAATTCTCCTATTTCAGCCTCCTGAATGCTGGTATTATAACTGTGAGCCATCAAACCTGGCTGCCAAGGATTTATTTTCCCCATCTAGTTTGGAGTCGTTATAAAAGGGTAAGCTTTGACCTACTTAAGTGTACGTATGTTTAGCTATGGAAACAGCATTAGGTTAGAGGAGGTTATCCTTGGAAACATAGCATATGGAGTAAGGATGTGCAGAAATACTTAAGGAGTATGGCAGAGTGCCTTTCCTAATTGACTTAGTTACATAAATCAATTCACATAATTGATTATATTATACCTTCCATCTCATTTTAAAAAGTTCACTATAGATGATTTGACAATTACATTGTTTGGGCTTACAAAGTTATTTATTTATTTATTTGCAATCAGAGAGGGGGGTAGAAAGACAGAGAGAATGGGCATTCCAGGACCTAGAGCCACTATAAACAAACTCCAGGTGCATGCAGCACATTGTGCCTCTGGCTTTATGTGGGTACTGGGGAATTGAACCCAGGTTGTTGGGCTTTTCAGGCAAGTGCCATAACTCCTGAGCCATCTCTCCAACTATCCAACTATTTCTTTCTTTCTTTTTCTTTCTTTCTTTTTTTTTTTTTTTTTTTGTTTTTCAAGGTAGGGTTTCACTCTAGCTCAGGCTGACCTGGAATTCACTATGTAGTCTCAGGGCGTCCTTGAACTCATGGTGATTCTCCTACCTCTGCCTCCCACTGGGATTAAAGGCGTGCGCCACCACGCCCGGCTCTATTTCTATTTCCATTTTTTAACCATAAAATAAAGCTCTCTCTCTCACACTCTCTCTCTCTCACACACACACACACACACACACACACTTCAAGTTTATCTGGGGCTGCTCTGTTTTGGTTTTTCTTTTATTCTTTTTTGAGACAAATTCTTGCTATATAGCCCAGATTGATTTGAATACTGGAGTTCCGGGATTGCAGCTGTGTGCTATTTTCATAGGTTTTCTTCACATCTTAATTTGGCTTAAAAGGAGAAAGCAGGTGAGGACAGAGAAATCAGTGGTGTTTGTACTTAATGTGGTTATCTGAGGGGTTTTCTTTTTCTTTTTCTTTTTTTTTTGAGGTAGGGTCTCACTCTGGCCCAGGCTGACCTGGAATTCACTATGTAGTCTCAGGGTGGCCTTGAACTCAAGGCGATTCTCCTACCTCTGCCTCCCGAGTGCTGGGATTAAAGGCGTGCACCACCACGCCTGGCGAACAAGACATGTCTTTTTTTTTTTTTTTGGTTTTTCGAGGTAGGGTCTCACTCTAGTTCAGGCTGACCTGGAATTCACTATGTAGTCTCAGGGTGGCCTCAAACTCACGACAATCCTCCTACCTCTGCCTCCCGAGTGCTGGGATTAAAGGCGTGAGCCACCACGCCTGGCTCCTGAGGGGTTTTCTTTACTCCCATCTTCTATTCTTCCCCTCCCCTCATTTCTTCCACTCTCATTCTTTTTTTTTCAAGGTGGGGGTCTCACTCTAGCTCAGGCTGACCTGGAATTCGCTATGTAGTCTCAGGTTGGCCTCAAACTCATGGCAATCCTCCTACCTTGCCTCCCTAGTGCTGGGATTAAAGGCATGCGCCACCATGCCCGGCTCACTCTCATTCTTCCCACTACCCTCCTTCCCTCCCCCTCTCTTCTCCATGAATTTCTCTTTTCTTCCACCTTTCTCCTTTTGGGTAAGATATATGTGGACAGTGTAATTTTCTCTGCACCTCCCTTGATCCTGCTCTGATTTCCAAGAGTTATGGAATTGCTTTATTGCACCAGCCCATTGGGATCAGAAAGAATGCAAAAAGAAAACCATGCAGAAGAAAGAGGAGATCCAAGAGTGCCAAAAGAAAGCAAAGGTTTCTTTGCCATAGGCTATTTCTATTTCCTTCACTCCACTCTAGCAGGGTGGTCTAATTGTGTGGCTCTGTGGACTCCAGAACTCTTCTTCCTTCTAACCTTTCTTCTTTGAGATGGGGCCTCACATATGTATTACTGGTTGTCTTCACTATGTATCTAAGGATGACCTTGAATTGCACCACCATGCTCAGTTTAGTCAGTTCTGAGGAATCAAACCCAAAGCCTCATGCATATTAGGTAAGCACTCTAGCAACTGAGCTACATCCCCAGCCTTCCAATTTACTTTACATTTATTTATTTATTTATTTATTTATTTATTTATTTATTTATTTATTTATTTATTTTGGTTTTCCAGGGTAGGGTCTCACTCTAGCTCAGGCTGACCTGGAATTCACTATGTAGTCTCAGGGTGGCCTAGAACTTACAGTGATCGTCCTACCTCTGCCTCCCAAGTGCTGGGATTAACATACTTTTATTTTATTTTTTATGAGAGACAGAGTAAGAGAGTGTGAGAGAGAATTGGCACACCAGGGCCTCTGCAATTGGACTCCAGACGCATGTGCCACCTTGTGCGCATGTGTTACCTTGTGTGTCTGGCTTTTGTGGGTTCTGGGGAGTCAAACCTTGGTCCTTAAGCTTCACAGGCAAGCACCTTAACCGCTAAGCCATCTCTCCAGGCCCCTCTATTTTATTTTTGATGCATATCAAGTTGTGTACTTTCTGAGCAGGAGTAGGTACTTTAAATCTCCATTTTCTCTGCTCAGAACTATGGTATCAGCCACTTGGCTATCATTGGTCACTTACTCTGTGCCAGGCACTGTGCTAAGCACTCATTATCCTATTTAAGCTCCATAACACTATGAGGTATATAATATTATCCCTTAATTACAGGAGAGAAAACCAAGGTTCACTGGGCTAAAATTACTTGTGGCTTACATTGTTAGTGTAAAACACATCTTAGTTTGGAACTCAAGCAATCTGACTTAGCCTGCAAAATGGCAATCTAAGTTGAACAAGAAAGACAGCATTAGTTATCACAGAAATTATAAGAACAACACATTTATAGTCAACAAGACTTCTGCTTAGGGGCTATTGGTAGCTAACTGCGATAAATAACCAATATTTGTAAAAAGTACGTGTTTAATACAGGTTAGGTAACTATAACAATTGCAATTAATATTTACAAAAAACTTATAATGTGCCCAGAACTACATGGATAATTTTATTTTTATTAATTTATTAATTACAACAACCCAAGCAATGTAGTATTATGATGATATTTTATGATTGAGCAGATGGGGGCACACTGAAGATAATGAAACTGGTACACAGAAAGTTTAACTCAGGTGATCATGCTCATAACCATTAAGTAATAAGGCCTCTCTAGATTATATCTGCTCTTGGAAGTTGAAATTAAAGACACTATTAATATTTTTGAGAAAGTAAAGGTATGTAGCTTATTCTCGAAGAACAGAGTATAAAAATATTATTTCCTTTCTGCTTAAATTTCTTGAGAATCTTCCCAGAGTGAAGCTGTATGCTAACCATTTGGGAAACATGGGAAAAAAAAAAAAAAAAAAAAAAAAAACATCAGTAGCATACAAAAGATCTCATCTCTTAATATTTGCTCCATTTATATTTTCATCCAGAAATATTATCTTTAAGTATCTGATTCTTTAATCCTGGAGCCTTTACATTATCATAAACAAGCCTTGTTCCTAACTTATACATCCACTGCTTCGCTACTTATGAACCCTCATATGTAAATGGTCTTGCCAAATTCTACTCACCATGTCTGGACAATTGCAGCCACTAACAAGCTTGATAGAGCAATAAGGGTGGAAACACATTATTACTATAGTTTTTTTTTAATGTGATTTCTTCAACAATTGCCAATCAGACTACTACATCAAGTATAAATACCACTGATTTCAAAGTCTTCTACATCTTGCTCCATCAGAATTTAGGCGATGTAAGCTCCCTCTGCTCCTTTATAAATATGTCAGGCAGACAATCCCTGTTGCCTGAAATTATACCATGCTCATTGCTACCCTGTCAGGAGTGAGGAGCTTCAGGGTGATTCTTGGAGGGAATGAGCCCAGCTGGGAAAAGGTCTGTGGAGTAGGCATTCACAGACATCAGTAAGTCCCCATATTTATTTTATTTTATTTTATTTTATTTTATTTTATTTTATTTTATTTTATTTTATTTTAGTTTAGTTTAGTTTAGTTTAGTTTTAGTTTTTTGAGGTAGGGTCTCACTCTAGCTCAGGCTGACCTAGAATTCACTATGTAGTCTCAGGGTGGCCTTGAACTCATGGCAATACTCCTACTTCTGCCTCCCAAGTGCTGGGATTAAAGGCGTACGCCACCACGCCCAGCTCGTTAATTTTATTTTTGAAGAAAGGATTTCAGTTACAGTCTCCAACCACTCATTGTGTAATTTTCAAAGATACAGAAAAAGTGAACGAAATTTGTAGCACCATGTAGACTCATTACATAGATTTTAAAATTTATATTATTTTGAGCTTATTTTATCATGCACATTCTTTTATCAATTCATTTTATTTATTTATTTTTTTGCAGACTTGAGAAAATTTCTAACCATATTTCTTTTTTTTTTTGTTTGTTTTTTGTTTTTTGAGTTAGGGTCTTGCTCTGGCCCAGGCTGACCTGGATTTAACTATGTAGTCTCAGGGTGGCCTTGAACTCACAGCGATCCTCCTACCTCTGCCTCCTGAGTGCTGGGATTAAAGGCATGCGCCACCACGCTCGGCTCAAATTTCTAACCATATTTCTTTACATGCCATTAGCTACAGACCAAAAACTCACTGTAGTTCTTTTTAAGTTTGGTGGAAGGGTTGCATACAAAAAAAAAAACTGTACAAATATTATGTAGTATATTAGCCATGTTTTTATTTTATTGTATTGTATTTATTGAGTTCTTTAACATATCAACATATAGTAACTTGATCATGTTCTTGTCCCTTTATCCTGTTTTGTCTCCTCTCTCCAATCCTGTACCGCTTGAAGATGCTCTTCTTTCAAGGTTGTCCTTTCTCCATTTTGTTGTCTCCTTTGTTTGCTCTTCCTCTGTCTTCCGTGTCAAAATGTTGATGTGCTCAGAACACTGCAAATTTTATGGGGGTACTGGTAACCACTGTGAGGCACTGAGTGCACCAGTAGATTTATGCTTAGAGGATTGTGCCCCAAAGCACACCTATATACTCACACACCCTATTGCTCTTACATTTTTTCTGTCCTCTCTTTTGCAAAGTTCCCTGAGTTTTAGAAGGTGTGGTAGAAATCTCCTTGAGTGCTGAGCTCTCAATAGCTTCTTATTTTTTGCCCATCATGTTGGCCCAGGTTGATTGGGCCCCTTTGAATTGATTGCTATGATTATCTTAATTTCTTAAAACTTGTCTGGTCTGTTTAAGTTCAGTTTGACTATGTGGCATCTGCTGTGAGTCACTGCACTTTGGTCAGCTTGGTCTAGTGTAAGAGCTCAGTGTAAAATAATGGCCTCAATTAAATTGTATTTAACACGTGAGATTATGCAGTCACATGCCAGTTTTGTGTTTTAATTAATTAATTAATTAATTTTTCTTATTTTCATTGTGTGTATTCATTGTAATGAAATTGTTACATACTGGCATTTTCATACAAGTATATATTGTACATTGGGCATTTTCCTACATTTATTTATTTATTATTTGGTATGAATGTTTGTGTGCTATATTTGTGGTATGAGTATGTGTGTATATACATATGTGCACTGCAAATATGTATGGAGTGCAGAGGAAATTATCAGGTGTCCTCTCTTATTTCTCTTCCACCTTATTTCCTTGAGACAGTCTTTAGCTGAACCTCCAGTGCCATGCCCTAAGCACAGGGTCACAAACAAATGTGTCCATGGTTCTTTACATGGGTGTGAGGGTTGAGTACCAAACTCAAGTCCTCATGCTTGCACAGCAAGCACTTTTACCCTCTGAGCAAATTCCCCCACCCTAATTGATTATTTTTGAAATAAGGTTTTTCTATGTAGTCCAGTCTTTTCTTTACCTCATGATACTCCTGCTCCAGTCTCCTCTGTGCTGATACTTCAGGTATAAGTCAACTTGTCTAGATTTTTATTTTATAGGGTGCTATCAGACTGTTTTCTTAGATTGGCTGTACAGTATACAGTACTACATTCTCACCTGTAATATATGAGAGCTCATTTCCATTGCTGTTTGTTGTTAACAAAGTAGTATCCCACTGAACCACATCCCCTAGTCCCAGTGTTATTGTCTGCAGTACTCACCAGCATTTGGGGTAGTTATTATTTTGTATTTTGTCCATTTTAATCAATGTGCAATGATTTCTCATTGTTGGTTTAATTTGCATTTCCCTAGTTGAAAATGAAATTGAAAATATTTTCATGTGTTTGTTGTCATCCATATATTTTCTGTAAAGTGCCTCTTCAGGATTTTTTTTTTTTTGCTCATTCTAATTAATTGTTCCAGGGTGTCTTGGTGTGCATGTGTGTGTGCATATGTGCAATGGGACACATGTAGAGGTCAGAGGACAATCTCCAGTGTTGGTCCTCACCTTCTACCTTACTGACAGCAGGGTCTCTAGTTGCTCACCACTGCATTCTACAGGAAAGCCGGCCTATGAGTTTCCAGGGATTCTCTCTCTCTCTCCACCTGTCTTCTTGCCGTGGGAGCACTGGGATTAAAAGATGGCATAGCTACTGTGCAGCTTTACACGGGTTCTGGGGGTCTGAAATCAGGTCTCCATGCTTGTGTGACAATCAGTTTATCTGCTGAACCATATCCTCAGGCTCTAGACTGACATTTAAAATTCCAAAACTTTTAATGTCCCACATTTCCTCTCCCTTCAACATGACACATCTCATTCAGCTTCCTTGTGATTGTCATTCACTGCATTTTGAAAAAATGCATACATGTATGGAAACTAAATTCCTATGCAATGATATAAAGTGACAGTCACCCCAGAAAGTCCTATTCTGTTCTGCCTTCCCAGTTATTCCCTGCCCCAAATGTGTTCTGATATTTTTTGATCACAAAGTTTTCTTGATTTAGAAATTCATATAAATAAAATCCTACAAAATGTACTCCTTTGTGTAAAGTTTCTTAAGATAATTTGTATGAGTTCCAGGTAGTAGCAGTTTGTTGCTTTTTATTTTTTAAGTGGTATTATGTTGTATGAATAAATAATTATTTATTCTGTTGATGATCACTTTGGCTATTTCCAATTTGCACTATCTTCAACAATAACTTGCTATGAACAATTATTTACAGATCTTTATTTTAATATACATAGTCATTTATCTTGGAAAAAACTTAGGGGTTGCATTGTTGGATAATAATATAGACATACATGTATCTGTATCAGAAATGTCACATTTTCCCAATGTGTAAAGAAGTACTTTTAATATCCAAGATGCCTTAAAGAATCTTTGATTTATGGCTTTCCCAGGAATAGAAGTGCTCTTTATTCTGGAAGTTTGTGGAGGAGGCATGATTTCCACCCCCTCCATGGATGAGAACTGATTCAAGAATCTTTGTGGCTGTCCTAGCAGTTCTGTTCTCACAGCTGTCGGGTCTGCATAGAGGGAGGTGGAAGATTTAATTGTAATGCTTCTGACAGTTTCAAGCAGTGAGCCCTGTGCCTGCTGCACCAACAGCTGAGCTCAGCCTGAAGCTGCCATGTGGAAGACTCACCTCCCAGCATCTGACTCTTCCTCTAGCCTCTTGCTAAATGGACCAAGTGTTTCATGTTTCCACATGCTCAGTCCTGGTCAGGTGCAGGTGGCAGGCATACTCCAGTTTAAAAGGATTACATCACTGTCCTCATCTTACAGCACCATTGCTGCCAGTGCAGAATATGTGCAGCATAGTCAAATCAAGATCACTAAAGTCCTCAGCACCACGCATGCTCTTACATTGTATTTGTTCTGAACATAGTTACTAGGTGGTTTTGCTAAGGTCTTTCTGGGATTCATTTATGTGTTTTCTGACTTATTTCTCCCAAGGCTGATTAGGAAAGCAGGAACACCAAGATGAAAGGTGGCCTTGTTTCCCCTCTCCCAGAAATTTTCTTCATCTCCTCTCATGAATTTTATCTGCACTTTTTTTTTTTTTTTTTTTTGTGTGTGTTTTTTTTTATGTTGCATGTTTGCATGTGTGTTCCTATGTGTGTGGGGCATGTCTCAGTGTTGTGTATGTGTGTGCACATATGTGTGCATGAGTCTGTGGAGACCAGAGGTCGATGTTGCATTTCCTCTACAATCACTCTCTACTTTGTTTTTTGAGACAGGATCTCTCACTGAACCTAGAGCTCAATGATTTGGCTAGACTAGTTAGCCACCAAGTCGCAGGGATCTTTTTGTCTGCCTCCTCAGCTCTGGGATTACAGGCAAAGCCCCATCACCCACAGCTTTTCATGGATGCTTAGGGATATGAACTTAGGTCCACAAGCTTGCACAGAAAACACCCACTGAGCCATCTCCCCATCCCTATTTTATTTTTTTTTTCATTTTTCATAAGGAAGGTTTCAGTGTGTTTTTAGCTGGTTTTGTAGCTCAGGCTGGCCTTAAACTCAGAGTGATCCTTTTTTGTCTGCCTTCCAAGTGCTGGCCTTACAATTGTGTACAACCATGTCTACCTTCGTGTGACTGAGTACATTTATTCCTTGTATCATGACAAGTTGAAGTGATTTGTCTCAGGAAGAATTTGAAGTGACTTATCAAGAAAAATGAAATATAAATGGATAATGTAAATTTTGAATGAAATGAAAGAAAAATAGGACAAGGGTATACAATGGATTCTAGAAATGCTAATTTTTACTTTTGTTAGTTCTCCTAATAGTGAGAGCCATATGTGAAGAGTTGTGTTTCATCCATGTGGTAGTTTGAATACATGGCCCCATAGACTCAGCTGTTTTATTAAAATTGAGTTTGCAGCTTCAGCCCCTAACAGGCAGACTCCTGCTATGAATGGGTATGTCACTGGGGGCTGATGGATCGGAATTCCAGCACCAAGGTATGCAGAGAGGTCTGAGCTCTGGTGGTGGGGGTCCCTGCTTGCTGCTGGTTTGTGCTTGCTAATTTTTGGTGTTTACTGGCTGATATTTTTCTCTGCCAAGATCTGTGAAAATGGGCCAGCTTCTTCTACCATTGATGGAATTTCCCCTTGATCTTTAATTCTGAAATAAATCCCTTCCTCCTATAATCAGTGTCTGGTTTGGATGCTCATCTTAGCATTGTGGAACTGTCCTCAACAATTCATATTTCCTATTTCTCTCAAGATCCAAACATTTTTTCCAGGTAGCTTTCTTGAGGTATAATTAACATACCATAAAAATCACCCTTTTAAATATAATATTCAACAATTTTAAATATATTCAGAGTTGTGCAATCACCATAACAATACATTTTATTTATCTTTAAAAAACGTTTTATTGACAACCTCCATACTTGTAGACAATATACCATGATCATAATCCCCCCTAGCACCCTTTCTTTTCACCCTCTCCTATATCCCCTCCACTGAATCCCTTCTTCTTTCCAATGAGTCATTCCAACATATCGTAATTAAAAATGTTATTTATTTATTTATACATGTAGGGGGCACCAAAGAATTCTAGTGGCTGCAAGCCAATTCCAGATGTTTAACACCACTTTTTTTTTTTTTGTCTGGCTTCCATGGGCAACTTAGGAATTGAACCAAGGCCAGCAGGCTTTGTAAGCAAGTGCCTTTAACTGCCAAGCCAGGTCTCATTATTTTTCCCTCAAATTATGTGAGTCTTCCAACTGTGAGGTCATGAATGAAATGGCCATTTTGTGTCTGGAAGACATTATTCTAAAGCACTCCTTCCCTATCTTTGGTTCTTCCATTTCTAATACCACATCTTCTGCAATAGTCTCTGAACCTTGGAGGGTATGATAGAGATAGCTCTCAGTGCTCTGCATTGTCACTTCTTCTCAGCACTTTGATAAATTTTGAGGCTCTCTATTAGACACATCCATCTGAAAAGAGAAGCTTTCTTAAACAAAAGTGTAGTAGTAGTAGTTTCCCCACTAGAACTTATGACCTACCCAGTTATTTATAAGCTTTTGACTAGGTTTTCAGTAACAGGCATGAATTCCCTCCCATGCAGGGGCCTGAAAACCAATAAGAGAACAGTTGATTTATCTCATAACAGATATGCCATCATTGTGTCATATTACATGGTTAGCCAGCCATGAAGCTTTCACAGTTCAGTGCTGGTTAAACCTATTGATGACTTTTCTCCCCAAGAAGTTTGTACAATATTTTCTAGCATCATGGCAGTTAGTCACCAGGGAGGAGGCTTCCAGCTCAGCCCAAACTTGAGTTTTCATTGTCCTGTAGCCAAAGTATATGGCATCTTCAGCAATGGGCTCTTACCATCTTGCTCTGCTGGACAATAAAGAACCTTGGAAATAGCCTGTATTATCTGGGGGTGGGACATCCAGGGTGCCTGTGACCAACAAATCACTGGGAGGTATCCCATCGTTGGCACTAATTTTTTTTCCCTGTAACAGTCTATGGTTTCTGGGGACAGCATTATTCACTCTCACAGTGTGCTTTTGCCCAAACTCTCTCTTTTAAACACACCACACCACCCACCCCCACACCCAAAACACACACACACACACACACACACACACACACACACACACACACACACACACACACACAATTAGTTAGCAAAGCAGTAGGCTTCCACATGGCTTATTCAAAACATCTTTAATTTTGATTAACCATCCTTCCCCCTCTCTCTCCTCCATTCACCTTCCCTGACTTCACTCAGACCACTTCACCCCAGGAATTATTTTCTTAAATTAAATTTTATTTTTTAAAAGTTATATACTCTTATACCCCCTCTTCCCTGCCCCATTCCACTAAGGTTCTTCCTTATTGGTTATTGATATTCACTGTGGAGTCATGAAGACCTCAGTAAGTCTCTGGGGGAGGGAGAACATTCTTTGGGTTCATTTTACCCACTCTGAGGCTCTCACAATATTTCTGCCTCTTCTTCTACAATGTTCTCTAAGCCTTGGTGAGTGTGTTAGAAGTTTTATTTAGTGTTGAGTTCTCTGTAGCTTCTGGATTTCTACTTTGATGAATTTTGAGTGACCATAGTGTCTGTAGCTATCTTCCTGAAGCTGGTTGTCAGGCTAGCAGCAAGAGAAATATTCATGTAGTCCCTTACTCTGCAGTGTCTCCTGGGCCCTTGAAGACATGGAAGAGGTGACATGTCTCATGGTAGGCAGTCAGCTAACTTTACTTGTGATATTGATAGATCCTGTACCTCTCCCATATTCTCTGCCATTTGTAAAATAAAACAGGTTCTTCAACCAAGAGTAAGAGAAGTTTGGATTATAGGGGATAAGCAGATTTATTTGAGACACTTCAATTCTTTTTTATAGAGACTTTGTATGGACACATCATGTGTTGATACCATCATTTCCCTCCTCCCTGCCCCCATTCCACTGAGGGCCCTCCTCAGTGGGATCACTGGTATTTTTCCATGGGGTTGTGGGTTATGAGTTGTGAAAGCAGCAGTCAGTCATTGTGGAGGGGGGCATTACCTCTTGATATTACCTCCCACACTGTGGCTCTTACAATCTTTCTGACTCCTCTTCCACAAAATTCCCTGAATGTTGGTGGGAGACACTTTTTAAAAAAAATATTTTTATTTATTTATTTGCAAGAGAGAGAGAGAGAGAGAGAGAGAGAGAGAGAGAGAGAATGCCAGGGCCTCTTGCTGCTGCAAAAAACTCAGTGCCACTTTGTACATCTGGCTTTATGTAGGTACTTGGGAATCAAACTCAGCCTGTTAAGCTTTGCAAGCAAGAAGCACCTTAACTGCTGAGCCAGATCTCCAGCACTTGAGACAATTTTTGATGTGTATAACTACTCTTATTAGCCAAAGAGCATTGGAGATGATTTTCTCTGGAGTCTATGAGTTTCCTTTCCATGGGATTCTGACTTGGTTCCCAGTATCAGGAATGAGTTCTATCCCACAGAGAGCACAGAGAGGGTCTCATATACAATACAAGACCACTTGGTTTCCTCATAGACTGTGTGATACTATTGCACAGGTGTGTACTTCCTGCCTTGTGGGATGATTTCATTGCTTGCAGGGTCTCCTGTTTATTCATGGTGTTTGTGACAAATATCCCCCAGCAGCTCCCATAGGACTTTCCAGCATGGAAAACCAGGAGGGCAAGTGATGCAGGAGAACACTGATGTTCTCTTCTGGCCACCATAGGTAAGCCCACATGGCACCACAAGTGAGAACACATGGTAGCACATCAGCACATATACAAGCATATACCATACACAACACAAATACACACCATATATCCTATACCATGATAAAATTTTAAAAAGAAGGTGTGGAGATAGAGAGATGGTTCAGCCCTTGTTGTACTAGCATGAGAAACTGAGTTAAATCCCCAGTACCCATGTAAAAAGCTGGGTATGCCCATTCATGTCTGTAACCCCAGTGCTGAGTTTTGTGGAGACAGGAGGATTGCTCGGGCTCAGTCTACCTGAAAAATGGTGAGCTCCAGATTCAGTGAAGAACCTTATCTCAGGAAAACAAGGTTGAAAAGTGATATAGGAGGACACCTAAGGTTCTCCTCTGGACTCAGCACATGCACACATGAGCCATGTACATATGCACATACATATTCATACACATACAACACACATACCATATACACACACACACACAAAAGGTGAATTGTGCTCCTGAGAAACAACATGGAAGGTTGTCTTCTGTCTTCAACACTCATGTGCACATATGTGCACATGCACCTGCACACAATACACAGAAATGAAAAGAATGAGGGCAATATTGGTAAATAACATAGTTGATAAGAAAATTGTATTCAGAATAGCTAAAAAACTCTTGTCAATCACAAATAAGAAACAACTCATTTTTTTTTAATGAGCAAATGCTCTGAGTAGACATTTCTCCAAAGAAAATTCACAAGTGGCTAATAAGCACATGACAAGATATTTAACATAATGAGTTGTTAGAGAAATTCAAAACCAGAATATGATTCTTCATATTCATTAGGATGACAGAATCAAAATGACAGATAATAAAATGATGTGGCAATGTGTGCTCTCTGTCATATGTGGAGCCTACCTTCAAATTTTTAGATCTGTATGTGAGTTGGAGTAAGAGTCAGTAGTATAGGCCAGAAAGGTAGAAAGGGGACATGAGGCAGGGAAGAGGGGGCGCTAAGGGAAGGTAATAGTAGATATGTAAGTAGAGGGGAAGAATATTGGGGTAATCTGGCCACGGGACATTTAGAGACCATGCTGGAACTGAGGGAGAAGCTATTTCCCTCCTGACTAGCCCTCATAGTTCTAGAAAGTCCTATGGGAGCTGCAAGCAACCACCTTAATCACTGACCAATCTCTCCAGCCCCTCTTTTAATTTCAAAATGTAAATATTTGAATTGTAAATGTTTTAAATTAATGAAGTTCAAGGTATCTATTTTGTCATTCATTACATGTGTTTTTTATGTTGCATATAAGAAAATTATGCTTAACCTGAGATTATGAAGATTCCCAGTGTTAGTCTGCACAGAGTGAACATATACACATTTTATGAGAATAACTACCATTTGTGGAACACTTGCTTAGAACTTCACATTTTACTGTACACTTTACAGAGGGTATCAATGTTACTAAAAGCAACAAAAGTACCAAACTTTATAGAGCTTGTACATTAATAAACTCATTTAAATTTTACAATAAATATTTCAGGTAACTGTGATGAAATTTTCTATTTTCAAAAATAGGGAAACAAGATCAGAGACCTTATCTGCAGGTATGAATTGCTATAGCCATATTATGACCACAAAATAAGGCATTGATGTCAATCTGTGGGGGAAAGAATGGAAATATGGAAAGAACTAGGTACCAAGTTAAAAGTGAAACCATTAATAGCTGACATTTATTCAACACTTTATGTGAGTTATCTCATTTAATAATCTTATCAGTTCTTTGAGGTAAATATATTATGAAGGTTTCTACTATGAGTTTCAGACATGTTAAGTACTGTGGCCCACCTTGTTGTTTGCTTCAACTTCTTTCTCATGAAAAGAAGCCCAAGTTTTGTAGTTCCTGTGGGCATCCATTATTTTCTGGTGAGAATGAATCCTCTCCCACTCTGAAGAGGCGAATCATGATTAATTTGAGGCAATGTATGCCTTTATTCCTCTTGCCAGTCATTGGTTTGTTCCAAGTTTGTTTGAAATGGTGGTTCCATATATGACAACCAGAGCATGTATAACCTTGCAGGTCATTTAAACAGATATTGCTGAGAAACTGAGGAGAACAGGTGGCATTAAAAATCACTGGATTCTCTCATTTTATTTATGTATTTAAGAGAAAGAGAGAGGGAGTACAGGTGCACCGGGGCCTCCTGTCATTGGAAATGGACCCCAGATTCATGTGCTATTTTGTGTGTGGCTTTATGTGAGTACTGGGAAATTGAACCTGGGCCATTAGACTTTGCAAGAAAGTCCCTTTAACTGCTGAGGCATCTCTCCAGATCAATTCTCCCATTTTTTGAGGGCTAAACAATTTGAGCAGTCTCTGGTGTAGCAAAGGTTCCATTATCTAGGCAGAGGGAACTTTGGCATTTGCTTTTTTTGAACTTACAAATTTGGATGGTATGAAATGTTGTACATTACAACACAACTATAACAATATCTTGAATCCTACAATATTTATGTTTTCCTTTTCCTTTTACCTTGTAGAGTACAAATTAATGGGTTTCATGATGATGTCTTCACAAATGCATGTTATGTATTGTGCATGCATCTTCCTCTCAAATAGTATGGCTCTGCTTTCATGTTATCTGTCCTTATATCTGTCTGTCTATCTCTAAATCTAAAGTCTCCATATGACACATAATATTTGTCTTTCTGAGTCTCATATACTCACTTGATGTGATGATGTCTAATTCTATTCATTTTCCTACAAAATATATAGATTTGTTTTTTTATGGCTGAATAGCATTCTATATATTTATACATACATATATATTCATACCTTTATTCATACATGCATACATACATAGTGCATTTTCTACATCATTTATCCATTGACATCTACACTAATGATACTCCTAATGATTGGTGTGTTTTATGTTTCATTCCCTTGATTTACAGTGATTTATGACTGTTCTAATCAACTACATACAAGAGAAATGGTGCTACATTATTTTATTTTATTTTATATTATATTATATTATATTATATTATATTATATTTTATTTTATTTTATTTTATTTTATTTTTGGGTTTTTGAGGTAGGGTTTCACTCTAGCCTCAGGCTGACCTGGAATTAACTATGTAGTCTCAGGGTGGCCTTGAACTCACAGAGATCCTCCTACCTCTGCTTCCCAAGTGCTGGGATTAAAGGCGTGTGCCACCACTCCTGGCTTGGTGCTACATTATTTTAGCAGCCAGACATTTAAGGTGAATTTATCAAACAACCAACCAATCAACCAATCAATCAGTCAATCAAACAAACAAACCAATAAACACAGCTTTTTGAGATGAAGGCATTTAAGCTTCTGAAAGCCTTTATTTGCCTCAAAACAGATCTCCCAAAGGAACTCGGTGGTCATGAATCCATTTCCAGAAGCAATTTGAATCTTTAATGTCTCAGAATGTGAAGTTACATATGTATGCACTCCCAAGAAGATATTACAACAAAGTCATCATATCTCCCATCCATTGTCCTATAAGCCAGTTTAGCTGCCCAAAATGTTATTTCTTTTTCTATAAATTCCTTTAATCCTTTCTTTTATTAAAGTCATTTGTTCTCTTAGAAGAGTAGCCCTGATCATATTTCCTATTAAGATTGTATATCAGTCCTATATATTTTTAAATTTTATTTTATTTTCCAGGGTACCTAAAGCCATGTTCATGCAAGTGTATAATGGACTTGGAGCATATTCTTCCCCACCCTACTACCCTCTGTTTTCTCCTTCCTCCCCTCTCCTCTTTATGTCCTTTGTTCCCCTAGAATTTTTTGTTTTTACTTTCATATAATCTGTACATATATGACTTTATGTATCTAAAAAGCCTAGGCCCCACAAATGAGAGAAACCATGATATTTGTCTTTCAGAGGCTCACTTAATTCAATTAATACACTTATCTCCAGTTGCATCCATTTTTCTGAAAACAACTTCAGTATTCTCTATTGCAGAAAAAAATTCCATTGTAAGCAAAAAACACATTTTCTTTACCCATTATACTGTTTTTGGATGCCTAGGTTGGTTCTGTAACTTAGGTATTGTGAATAGGACTACAATAAACATTGATGTGCAAATATTTCCATCATATCTTGATTTAAAGTGTTCTGGGTAAATACCCAGGAGTGATATAGCTGGGTCATATGGTGGGTCTATTTTAGTACTTCTAGGAATCTCCATACTGATTTCCACAGTGGGCTGAACTAGTTTATATCTTAACCATTTCCTAGAATCAAATTTCCTTGTGAAATTCCATGTGTATATATATAATTATATAATTTCTATTATTAATTTGCCCTTTTTAGTTTTTCAGTCCTCAAATACCTAATAAGGTAAAGAAATAGTTTTGTCTCCAAACCAGCCATCACACTGTGAGACAAAGGAAAGTAACCTAAGTGGAAAGACCACATAAAGGCGCTCAATATGGAGAACTGAGGCCTCCAGCTCATAGCCAGCATCAACTGCCAAATATTTTAGTGAACTAGTCTAGAGAATATTCCAGCACCCAGCCTTTAAGTAATCCACTGGGAGTGCAGATTCATTATAGAGCAGAGACAAACCATTTCCACTGTACTTTGTCTAAATTCTTGACTTCCAGAATCTATGAGAATAATAAATGGTTGTTTTATGATGCTAAGTTTTGGTATAAAAAGTTGTGCTAATAGGTACAGGTGACAAACATCCAGAGATCCAAAAGTATGTGTGAAGGATAATTTTTAACAACAGCTCTATGAAACATAACTATTTTTAATATCAATAACTATAAGCCTTGGACTTTATATGCATTATTTCCATTAATTCTTACAAATTGCTTCCAGGTTGGCCTATTGTGATCCATATTTTCAAAATATATTTAATTAATTAATTTGTTTATTGAGGAGAGAGAGAAAGAATGGGTGTATTAGGGCCTCCAGCCACTGCAAATTCCAAATGCATGAGTCACCTTGTGCATCTGACTCACGTGGGTCCTGGGAAATTGAACCTGGTTCCTTTGGCTTTTCAGGCAAGCAACTTAACCACTAATCCATTTCTCCATCCCACTATCCATGTCACATAGCTGAGAAAACTAAAGCTCATTGAGATTATGTAGCTTTCTTGGGTCCAAATACTTAAAAGTGTACATGATTTCAATTATTCCATATAACTTCCACAAAAGAACCATATTTTAAATATGCAATAAAAGGTAGACCTGCAAAATGTGATTACAGAACTCTTTCTCCATTTCTTAAGGCTTGTCTCTCTTAGCTGCTGCAAAGCCATCTTCACTAAATGCCTATAGTTATCACATTAACCTCTTGCTGGGTTCTCTGTTTTTCAGGTCTTTAGGGTACAAAGTTTTTAAAATAATATATAACCCCTCTTTCTTCTGGAAGAAGTCCAGGAAGTGTGAAGGCAGTGAAAGTATTATCTATAAACATTGTTTGAACCAAATGAACACAACATTCTCGTCTACATCAATGAAGAGAATATAAATGCTTATATAGCTTTTTTAGACATTTAGAAGAATGTGAGGGATACCTGTCACTTAAGGCCTAGTTTAAGTCCCAAGAAATAATTTCTAGGAAGGGCCTGTTCCTGTATAAGCAATCTCAGGGACTTGTAAAGAATAAAGAGATGGTAATCCAGGAAGTGAAAGGAGACAGAAAATTGACCTATATTATAGTGCATCCAGATTTCAGCTACTGAAGTAACTCCCAAACTTGCACTATTTGCAAACTTTGTGCTAGCCCATATGGGTGAAGTGATTAAAAGACAAACAATGAAGAAGTGGCACCACCTGCCCTTAGAAGTGATGTCAATTCTGGTTGAGTCTTAGAAAAGGGAGAAGGTGCTGAGTGAAGCTATTAAGTCAAGGGCATTGGTATGAGACAAACCCAAACTTCTTGTGGTCAAGGATGAGTACTACATTGAAGATTCAAGATAGAAATAATGCTAATTCTTTTAAAAGGAAAAGACCTGGGGGAATAATGTTGAAGGCAGTCACTGCTTCATAAGGTCAGAACACTAAGTCTGCTATAGATGTATTCCATGGGTGCCAGGCTTCATCCTTAACTTGCAGAACTTGGAACATAGGAATGGATTTTAGAATAATGCAAGATACAAAATGACGAAGGTCATGGAGTTATCTCATCATAATTCTAGAGAGTCACCAAGGCTAAGCAATGTGAGGCAAGTTAGAAACCCCTCATGTTGTCCCTCTAAGGTCACTGTATGAAGCTGTAAAGGTGGACCACACATTGCAATGGAGGCCTGAGGTTAGAAATGCCAAGATCATGGGACATCTGCCAAAAAAAAAAAAAAAAAAAGCTGCAGTTTCAAGACAGATCTGTCACGTGATAGAGGCTACAGAAAGCACAGTTAGAGGGCTGGAGCTACTGAAGCCTTTTAGAGCTGAGAAGATTTCATCAATTTCATCAGAGACCTGACTTGAAGCAACAGACTTTGGTGTTTGCCCTGCTTGTTTTCAGTCTCGTTTTGTTCTAACCTTTCTGTGTTATGCCCCTATTTCTCCCTTTTGGAATTGGAATGTTTGCCATCTGTCCCTATACATTGGAAGTATGTAACTTGTGTTTTATTTTATGTTTTAGAGAGAGTGAGTGAGAAATAGAGAGAGAGTTTTAACTGATGCACCAGGGCCTCAGCTACTGAAATCAATCTCCAGATGCTTAAGCCACCTAGTGGGCATGTGAGACTTTGTGCTCACCTTACATTTCTGTGTATGGCTAATGTGGGATCTGGAGTTGAACATGGGTCCTTAGATTTTGAAGGCAAGTGCCTTAACCACTAAGCCATCTCTCCAGCCCATATATTGTGTTTTGATTTTATAGGGTCCATAATTAAGAGATTGTCTTGTGTCTCAGGTGAGACTACGGACATTTGACTTTTGAACAGTGTTAGGACTGGCAAAATAGTATTTTTTTTTTTTTTGATCATGAGATGGCCATGGAGCCTGTGGTGGTTTGAATCAGATAAACTCTTGCGTTTTGAATGCTTGGTACCCAGTTGATGGCAGTTTAGGAAGTGAAGCCTTGCTGGAGGAGGTTGTGTTGTTGGGGATGGGCTTAGGACTGTTGTAGCCAGCTCTCCCTTGCCAGAGTTTGGCTCACTCTCCTACTGCTGTTTTCCTCCTGTTATGACAAGGAAGTTGATGTCCAGCCTTTGCTCATGCCATGCTTTCCCTGCCATCAAGAAGCTACCACTTGAGGCTGTAAGATAAAATAAAAACTTTCTTCCCATCAGCTGCTTTGGTTGGATGCTTTGTCCCAGCAACTGGAAGGTAACTACAATAGAAAATATTTGTGATGGTTCTGTTCTGTTGTTAACTTGATCAGATTAGGAATCAATAGACATTCCTCTTGGGTGGGTCTCCAAGGTTGCTTCAAGGGAGGATTAACTGAAGGAGGAAGCCCTTTTCCAGAGTGAGTCTTTCTACCAGTGTGTGGCCTTCCTGGTGGGGGGCAATATATAAGGAAGCTCTGAGAGAACACAATCCCTTTTTTCCACCTGGCTGCATAATCTGCTCACTGGTGAGTGCTTTTTAACTGTCCCCACGCCCTGCTCTTTACACTTATCTATCCTGTTCAGCTATCCTTCCTTGTATTAGAACCACATTCCCTCATATTTTCACATGTACTGAAGGCCAGTGGCTATCCAGGATTCCCCTAGGCCTTCAGTGCTGGAATGTGACTGTTGAAACATCCAACCAAATGGACTGAGCAGCTACAGGGTTCATTGACCCTGGATCCTGCAGACAGTTATTGTTGGACTGCCATCAGATAATGTAATAAATTATTTTCAAATACCAATTCATTTTATCAGTTATGTTCCTCTAGAGATCCCTAATACAGATAGTGGTACCAGGAGTAGCTCTAGAGAAACAGAATTGTAAAGATGGATTATTCTGGTGGGCTTGATGTTATCTGGGGTTGGCTCTCCAACTTCAGTGCTTTAAAGGCTTTGCTGGTAGTAATGAAAGTGCTGATTATTCATGGTATGAACTATTTAATCATTACCTTTATTTTAGTTTATTTTTTATTTTTTATAAGAATTACTTGAGAGAGGATATGCTTGATGATCCTGATTCACCTTTTGTGAGTAGCAAGGATCTTAGTGACTGTTTATAAAACTTTTGAGCACTTGTGCAAAAGTAACAAATATAATGATGCTAGCTGGTTGCTTCTAGAATCTCTGGATAGAGTAATGATGGAAAAGAATAATGTCATAGATGAAAATTCTTAGCTCAAGAACCAAGGATATTTTTTGAGATTCTAGGACTATGGGATAGATGCCAGCTTGGAAAGGAGTTTTCCCCAGGCTGTGGGCAAGCCAGTTGGAAGGGCAGAAGTGGAACCCTAGAGACTTTATCACTGGTTACAGATGTTGGACTTGGAGCTACAGGATTTCATGCTTACCCTGTTTATTTTAGATCTTGCATTGGTTTAATATTTGCTTGCAATGCCATAATTTTTAGTATAAATATTTACTCTGTACAATTATGTGCTTTTGGTTTTACAGGCTCACAGTTAACAGACTTTGGACTATGGTATTGTTTGAACAGTATTGGGATTGAAAAAAAAAAAACAGGGACTTTTAAAGTTGACTGAATGCAATGCATTTTACACCATGGATGGTCAACAGTTTATAGGGACCAATGGTGGAATGTGTTGAAAACTCTTGGTCCCCAGCTAATAGCAATTTGGGTGGTGGAGCTTTGCTGGAGGATGGAGGTGAGTTTAAGGGGGGTGCTTAGGGGTATCATAACCAGCCTCCTTTCCCAGAAAATGGCTCACTGTCTTGTTGCTCTTTTATGTCTGCTGTGGCAAAGGTGATGTCCAGCCTCTGCTCATGCCATGTTCTCTTCTGCCATCATGAAGCTTCCCCTTGAGACTGTAAGTCAAAATAAATCTTTCTTCCCATCAGCTGCTTTTGGTCAGGTGCTTTGTCTCAGCAACAAGAAGGTAACTACAACAAAGCCTATGAGGGGGTGGGGATCAAAGGAAGAATGTGATAGTTTGAATGTAATTCACCCAATAGGCTAATATGTTTGAATATTTAACCCCTAGCTGGTGATACTACTTGTGAATGTTGGGGAACACCTAGGAGGTGGAGCATTACTGGAGGAAGTGTGCCAATGGGGACAGACCTTGAGTTTAGCTGAGTCCTATGTGTTGTTCTCACTCTGTCTACTTCTTTCTTGCTAATATGATGATGTAACACCATTTTCCTGCTACTTCCATTCTTTCTTACCATGATAAACTCTGCCCTTTGGAACTGGCCACCAAATTAAGCCCGTTTCCTTTCATAAGTTTCTTCTGCTTAGGTATGTTGTCTTAGCAATGAAAACACAAACTGATACACAAAATCATTACCAAGAAGTGGAGGCACTGCTGTAATAAGCCTGATCATCTGATTCTTAGGCTTTTAGAAATGATCTACAGGAGGAATGTGGAAGTGTTTGAAACTTTTTATTTATTTATTTTTAAATTTATTTATTTGAGAGAGAAGCAGAGATAGAGAATGAGCATGCCAGGGTCTCAAGCTGCTGCAAACGAATTCCAGATGCATGTGCCACCTTGTGCATCTGGCTTACGTGGGTCCTGGGGAATCGAACCTGGGTCCTTTGGTTTTGAAGGCAAGGACCATAACCACTAAACCATCCCCCTAGCCCATGTTTGAGACTTTTGATTAAAGAAGTCTTGCAATGTTGTAAGCAGAGATTAATGGGCCATTCTACTGGGAATTTATAATAGAAGCCAAAAGAAAGACAATGAAGACTTGGTTTCAGAGGGAAAAATGATTCTATTTGGAACTGGGATAGATATAGTTCATGTAATATTCTGGCAAAATATTTTTATGCTCATGTCCATTATGTTTGGTGGAGGGAATTTCAAGATAGCATAGCCTCAAGTCTGTGTCATGGCTTTTATTGGCTATCCTTATTCAGAACTACAGTAAAGGAGAACAAAGTACACAGCAGAAAGATATGAAAAATATAAAGTTTGTCGCAAAAAGAAAAGTGAGCAAATTTAAAATTTTGAGCAAGGAGACTGTTGCCACTTCTGCTATAATTATTAAAGTAATTACCACTATTAAAGAGAAATCTACTTACTCTGCACTGACACTGCAAGAACTATGCCCTGAGGGCAAGATCAAACCCATTGAAAGATCAAGATAGAAAGAATGTGAATTCTTTTGAAATGAAAAAGCCTATTAAAGATGACAGAGAAGGTTTCTGCCCCCCAAGTTCAGCAATAAAGGGGCTTCCACAGCTGTATTCCATGGTTTTCTGGACTTCTTCCTATCTAACAGCAGAATTAGGTAGCATTGGCCATATTGTGCTGATTTTGGAATTAAAGATGCAGGATGAAGGGTGTCATAGAGTATTTACTACCATTTCAGTGAGCTGCTGAGGCTAAGCGAAGTGAGGCAGGGTTGAAATCTATGCACAGATGTACTGAGATGCCACTATGTGAAGCTCTGAAAATAAACCCTAAGTTGAAGTGGAGATCCCAATATGTTGGAGATTCCAGAACCAATGGAATGTCTGCCAAAGAAAGTTTCAGGTTCAAGGTAGAATCAGTCCATGAGAGAAACTACAGGAAACAGAGATAGAGAGCTAACCAAGCCTTTGGGAATCCAGGCAATTTCATCAAGTGTCCCAAATGACAGACAAGGAACTGCTGTGCTCAGTTTTAGAATTGCTTTGGTCCGATCTTTCCTAATCATGCTCCTGTTCCTTTCTTTCACAATGGAAATATTTATGCAGTGCCATTATATGTAGGAAGTATGTAACATGTAGTTTGTACTTAGATTTTGCAGTGCTCACATCTAAAAGATTACCTTGAGTCTCAGATGAGACTTTGAACTTTCAATAAGTCTGGAGACTTAAAGATTATGGGGACTTTAAAGTTAAACTGAATTCATTTTGCATCATGAAATGGCCATGAAACCTATAAGAGTCAGGGGAGAGATGTGATAGTTTAAATATAAAATTCCCCCAGTAATTCCATCTGTTTGAATAATTAAGTCACATATGGAGGCATTGTTTGGTTGTGGAACTTTTAGGAGAAAGTGTGTTACTTGGAGTGGACTTTGAAGTTTTATAACCCTTCCCTGTTTGCTGTTCTTCTTTTGTTTCCTGTCCACTGTCCACTGGGTGACTACAGCTTCCTGCTACCACCTACCTTCCTCACCATAATGGACTATGACTTAGAACTTTAAGCTGAAATGAACCCTTCCTTCTTTAAAATGATTTTTATCAGGTATTTTGTTCTAGTAATGAGAAAGTATCTAACAAAACCTCCAAGTTAATTTTCAGAGAGGCCCCTGAGGACCCCCAAACAGTACAGGCTATTTCCAGTGCTTTTTAAAATAAATTTTATTTTTATTTATTTATTTGAGAGAGAGGGAGTAAGGAAGAAAATGGGTATGCCAGGGCCTTCAGCCACTGCAAATGAACTCCAGATGCAAGTGCCACCTTGTGCATCTGGCTTACATGGGTCCTGGGGAAATGAACCTGGCTGCTTTGCATGCAAGCACCTTAACTTCTAAGCCATCTTTCAAGCCCTCCAGTACCTTTTGTTTGTTTGTTTTGTTTTTCAAGGTAGGGTCTCCCTCTAGCCCAGGCTATGTAGTCTCAGGGTGGCCTCGAACTCATGATGATCCTCCTACTACTGCCTCTCAAGTGCTGGGAATAAAGGCATGCACCACCACACCCAGATCCTCCAGTCCTTTGATTGCCCACCAGAACTAGATGGTAAGACCCTACTGTTGAAGACACCAATTGCTTTGGTTATAGGTCACTGAGAAATCAACCTGGAAATGAGCTGGAATAAATCTAACAAAATATGTGAAAAATCTCTACAATGAGACCAACCTATAAATCATTTTTTTTTCTAGTGGACATATACAAATGGCTGAGGAGCCCAGAAGTACCTTGTTATACTTTGCTTAATTTTATTGTATCTTGTAGCTATATGTTTCTCTGCTTTGTTATAACCCTGTGTTGGGAATTCTTTTTTTTTTCTGGGGTGGCTATTTGGTTATCTAAAATAAAACAAAAGCAATGAAATAAAAGAGAAATCTATCAGTGTCACTTTTCCAATAGCATGTGTTCACTTTCAGTCTGTGTCACATTTTGGTATTTCTCCAAAATTTTCAAACATTTTAATTGTTATCTCTTATGGTAGTTTCTGATCTGTAAACTTTAATGTTAATATTCCAATTGTACACATAACAAACCCACATAAAAGAAATGTTAGTTACATTTGAACTGCTCCATTGGTCCAGCTGTTTCCCCATCTCTCTACCTTTTATGGCAATTACAGTTCTCTGAGACACAACAATATTGACCCTAGTTCACTAATAATGTATAATGAGCTCTACATACCTAAGTGAAAGGAAACTCTTATGTAATCCTCTTTTATTCACCAAGGATTTTACATGTTAAATTCATAAAACTGCATACCAAAAAGTCAGTTTTATTGTGTATATGACAAATTTTTGTGATAGGGTTAAGTCGATGGGATTGCATGTGAGAATTTCATCCAGAGTTCTTTCTACAGCAGCCAGGGTTGCCATGGAAACAATGATCACCACTGTTCTGTTGAGTCATAAAGACCAAGTGGCAAAAGCAGCTTGCGCTCCTGGTTTCCCGCCAGAACTAGATGGCACTCTCTTGTCCTTGTTGGTGAAGACTTCACATGGTTGGGATGCAGGTCACTGACAAATCAAGCAGGAGCTGAGCTGGAAGCCTCCTCCCTGTCACGATGCTGGAAAGAGTTATACAGCCTGTTGGGGGAGAAAAGTTATCAATGGTCTTAACCAGTTGTGGACCCTGGAAGTTTACAGCTGGACACTTATACCAAATGTACCAACTTGTACAGTGGGTTGCATGTCTGCTATAGGGGAACCAACTGTTCTGATGGGATTTGAGGCCCCTCCACAGGAAGGAATTCATGCCTGGAACTGAAGTCCTAATAAAAAGTATATAGGTAGAGAGGCCATGAGCCTTTGGCGGGTTGGGGAGGGGAAAGCTACTACTGTTGTCTTGATAAATGGGTATAGTAAGCCTACCATATTACCCACTAAATATTTATTTATGTCCATATATTAGTGCTGCTCTCACTTTTGGCTAAGGAAGCTTCTTTTTCAGATGGTGTTGACTACTGCAGAAACTTGAAACTCTTCAAAGTGCTGGTAAGAAGTGACAGTAGAGAGTTTAGCACTTCTGTTCGTGGGGGAGATATATTGACTTTGGTTTTTGCTTTAAGATTTATCCTTCAGAAGACAGTACTTGGTCACCATTTTTATGGTACCTCTGTGTTAAGTGAGTATTTGGAATAGTGCTTGGTGTTTTAAAAATTTTGGGTGTTTGAATTTGCTAGTCTTTGCTCTGCTTTGTGTTGCTTGGACTTCAGCCTCCGAAATAGTTTGATGTTGCTTTGTGGATGGGGTAGGCTAAGTGATCTCAGTTCAGGTGCAGCTGTGTCCTGACTCACAGAGCAGTCACCACCTCAGTGTTGAACCAATAGCAACCAAGGGGAATGGAGAGGGTGCTGGGGAGAAGATGGCATCTGACTTTACCAATGACTAATGGGTGGAAGGATGGAGGAATAGAAAGGGTGCCATAAAAGAACTGAATTACATACTTGCCAATATCTGGTCACCACAATCTGAAGGAACAGAGAGGGTGCCGGAGAAAAGCTAGCACCCTTGCCTGGCTGGCCAGTTGCATAGCTTGCAAGGTCCACTGTTGGTTAAGAATACTGATGATTTTGTCCCACAGCAGGCTTCATAGCACTTTATAGCACCATGACAACTAGTCAGCAGGGAAGAAGGATGTGCCCCCTACTGTAATAGGGGTGTTTCTGTTATGGGAATAACCAACTACCAGGATTAGATTTGAAGCTCACTACATGGGTGAGAATTTATGACTGGTACTGAAAATCTAGCCATGGGTGAGAATTTATGACTGGGAAAGTCATAAGCCCTGGGGGGAAACTATTGCTGTCATTTGTCTGAATGGATATATTTTGTCTACCACATTGCTCACTAAATATTTGTTTATGCAACTCTCACTTGTGGTTAAGGAAGCTTTTCTTTTCAAACGGTGCTAACTATTAGGGAGACTCACAACTCTTCAAAGAGTTGAGGAAAAATGACAGTGGAGTGTTCAGTACTAAGTGAAACATCTCTTCATACTCTCCAAGACTCAGGTATCATTGAGGAGGAGGTGATGGAAAGAAAGTAAGAGCCAAAGGATGGGAGCAGTGCTTTGGAATGCTGTCTCCTACACACAAAGTGGCTGTTGTATTCATCATCTCATGGCAGCTACTGTTACCTGCACAATATCTATTAGTCCCATTAACATATTGTCATGGACAATGGAGAAGGGCAAAAAATGCCATCAAAATATAAGGGGGACTAGTTGGAATGAAGAAGGGGTTCAGTGGATAGTGGATGGGTAAAAGGGGTAAACATGGAGGAGATTATCATCAAAATACATTAGTATGAACACTGTGAGTTTAAAACAAAGAGAGCCAGAGAGATTGCTCAGCAGTTAAAGGCACTTTGCAAAGCCTGATGGCCAGGACTACATTCCTTAGTACCATGTGGGCTATGTGTCTGGAGTTTGTTTGCTGGGGAAGGAGGTCTTGGAGTGTCCATTCTCTTATTCTCTCTAAAGGAAGAAAAGAAAGAAAGAAAAAAGAAAGAATATTAAGAACAAATCAAAGCCTGCATCCAAATTTAATAATCACTAATCAGCAGCAGCCTGGGGAATAGAGAGTGTGTCAGTGAAAACCTGAATTCATGAAGGGCCCATCATTGGAGCTGGGGGGCAGACAAACAGAAAGAGAAGGTGTTGGAGAGAAGATGATACCGCAATTCACCAATGGAGGATTGGAGAAAGCCTATGGACACACAACAGGTTCCAGGGAAAAGCTGACTCCTGAATTTACCACTGCCTATCTGTGGCAACCCAAGGATAAGAAATCCACAAATAGACAAATCTTTAGGAGCCTGGGGGGAGCATCCAAATTCACTAGTATCAGATATGAGTGAGCTGAGGGAATAGAGGATGCTGGAGAAAAGCCAGCACCTGAACTGGTAAATACTTGATCTTTGGGAACGTGGGAGACAGAAAGAAAAGAGCTGCCCCCTGAATTTACCAAAGGCTGATCTATGGAGCACAGTGGAACTGAGTGAATGGAAGCATAAAGCTGGCACCCTAGCTGACTGATCACAGGTCTACTGGAACTGGAGGAGAACCATAGTGAAAGCCAATGTTTCTATTCTGAACTAAGTGAATTGACAAAAAAGGAGTTTTTTTAAGAAATAAATTTCCCACCTCCTGGTTGCCATTATTCTACTGTCTGCTTCTTTGAAATCAAATTCGGCTTTCACACCAACATGACCCAATACAATATTTGCCTTTCATTGCCTGGTCTATTTCCTATTTCATTCAACATATTGCCCTTCAGCCTTAGCAAGTAACCACAAATGACAGGATTTTATTCTTTTCATAGCTGAATATTACTCCATTGCATATATGCACCACATTGCCTTTACCCCTTCCTCACTCTTTCCATACTGTCTTATTTCAGATGATCATCAACTCACTGGACCTCTACCATGCAATTTCCTTCACAGATCCTTGATCAGCACACCACTGCAGCAGTAACAGATCTGATAGGCCCTAGCTGGTTCACATTGCCTTTGCTTCAGTGGTCTTATTACTCAATAAGAATAAGACTAAGGTTTCCATAGTAATACAGGCTATGGCAGGGATGGGGCAAGTCCCAGGAGGCTTAACCATCATTTAACTAAGCCTTTTCCTGACCCATTGCTGTTATGTCCTAAAATTCTTGAAACTCTGTGGTCTGTGTTCCCCAGCCCCGTGGGTAGGTTGTTAGTGGGTTCTCTCTTTGTTCCATACCACCCTGTTCCTTGGATTGGCCCTTGGTGAGTTCAGTGTGTACTTTTCTCAGTGTCTTCTCTGTTTCCCTTTGGCCTCCATGAGATGGCCAATGGTGAGTTCAGGTGACTCTTCTGTCTGATGTCCTCTCTGTTCCTCAGGCTCCTTAGGGTGGCCCATTCATGAATTCAGATAATAGCTTTTCTCCAGAATCCTCTTTTTTCTTAATTTACTTTGTTTACCTTCCTCCAGTTTCTCCCCTTCTGCGATCTTTCCTACTTAGCTACCTTTCTGATTTCATACTGTATGCTTCCTTTTGTCCTTTCTCCCCTTCTCATCACTTCACCCCCACCTCATTGTCTCCTATCTCAAATCATACTTAGGCCTCAGTCTCACATCATCTTGAAAATAAGGTGCTACATTTAATGAGAAAAGGCAAATTTTAGTCTTCTTGGCTTGGGTATCCTTACGTAGTACATTCCCCCCCCAATTCCATGCATTTCCCTGCAAATTTCCTTTATTTTTTTGAGGTAAGGTCTCACTCTGGCCCAGACTGACCTGGAAATAACTATGTAGTCTCAGGGTGGCCTCGAACTCATGGCAATCCTCCTACCTCTGCCTCCCAAGTGCTGGGATTAAAGGTGTGCACCACCATGCCCAGCCCCTGCAAATTTCTTAAGTTCACATTTTTAACCCCTAAGTAAAACTTCATTGTGTATAGGCACTACATTTTCAGTATTCAGTCATCAGTTGATGGATATTTAGGTTGATTCTATTGATAGAGAGAATTTATAATGCTCTATAGTAGTAGGGTAATCATGAATGACAATGAATTGGATGTTACTTTCCAACTTTTGTGAAGATAGTTATTTCAAAAGAAATAGGATATGCTCATGGAAATTGGATGGGACACTCTTCAATTTTAAACAATCATACCAATTAGCCATACATACAACCAAATTAATTTTGTTTTATAAAGTCTAACACATAAAACCTTGGTGGAAGGAGGAAATCTCAGTTAGATAAGGGGACATCCTTCTGGGGTTCCTGCCATTCTTGCCACAGTCTCTGTTGCTAGACAAATCTTGGCCAGCAGTCTTTTACTGACTCATGAAGACCAAGTGGCAAAGACAGCTTAAAGCCACGAGGTCCTGCCAATCAGCCTGTTGCAGTGGTGTATGGATCAAAGACCTGTGAAAGAAGTTATGATAGAGGTCCAGAGAGTCGTTGAACTTCTGAAATAAGGCAGTAAGTATACAATAATAAAGGTATAAAGACAATGTGCTACATATGCATAGTTGGAAAGAATTTTGCAATAAAAAGAATGAGATCCTATTATTTGTGGTTACTTGTTAAGGCTGGAGGACATTATTTTAAATGAAAAAGGCCAAGCAAGGAAAGACATGTTGGCATGTTGGAGTGCAAAATAAAGTTTATTTAAAACAAGTAGAGTGAAGAGTAGTGATGGTTTGTGTCAAGTTGATCTGTTTAGTAATCCACAGACATTTCTCATAAGTGTCTCTGAGGTTGCTTCTAGGAAGATTTAACTAAGGAGGAATCCTTCCCCCAGGGTGAGCCCTTTCTCCAGAGTGGGCGGCCCCTTGGAGGTGGGACATTATCTAAGGAAGCTCTGGGAAGGAAAGCTCTCTCTCCTCCCTACTGGCTATCAGTGCTGCTTGCTGTTTGCTGTTTGCTGCTTGCTGCTTGGCACTTTCTGCTTTCCAGGGTGGACTGAAGAGCAGCGTGGACTGAAGAGCAGCACCTCTCCAGGATGCCTCCAAGCCTTCAGTGCTGGGTTGGGACTGCTGAGGCCTCCAGCCTCATGGACTGAGCAGCTACCGGGTTCCTTGACTCTCAGGCCTGCAACCTGCTATTGTTGGACTGCTGTAAGCTAATCCCAATAAATTCCCCTTTAATACAATTCATTCTATCAGTTTTGTTCCTCTAGAGAACCCTGACTAACACAGATTGTGGTACCAGGAGTGGTTCTAGAGAAACAGAATTGTAAGGATGGATTTCCCTCATGGGCTTGGTGCTTTCTGGAGTTGGTTCTCCAACTTCAGTGCCACTAAAGGCTCTACTGGTAATAAGGAGAGCACTTTAACTGGTAATAAGGAGGGCACTAATAATCCATGGTGTGCACTATTTAAAGAACTCCGTGAGATAGGTGTATTTGGTGATCCTGAGTCATATCTTGTGAAGAGCAAGGAATTTAGTGACTCTGTATCTTGAACATTTGAATATTTGTGGAAAAGTAAGAGGAATGATGCTGCTGGATGGTTACTTCTACCATCTCTGGGCAAACTATTGAGAGAAATGCAGAAGCTCAGTAAGGAAAATTCCAAACTTAAGACCCATATATATTATCTGAAGTTTTCTAAGGGTGCCCTGGAGGAGAATATCCTCTCTAGTCAGAACAAGGCTCAAATTGCAGAAAACCAAACCCAAGCTCTCATTGTGAGATAGGCTAATTTGCAGCATTAGCTCAATTCCCAGGCTCATAGGCTATCAGAAGATAAAGTGAGGGCACTGATTGGAAAAGAGTGGGATCCTATGACTTGGGATGGGGATGTATGGGAAGACCCAGAAGAATCTGGGGACACTGAGCTCTCAGATTCTGAGGAAGTTGTTTTGCATGAGAATGTGGCTTCCCCTCATTTAGCTGCAGTTGCATCCCCACCCCCACACCCTGAAGTATTGCCCTCTCCACCCTTGCCTAAGGGAATCACTCCTTCTTTGTCTGAGGAAGCAGCAATGACCCTTCCTGCAGGAGGTGTTGATCGCTTCTCAGGGCCCACCCATCTTTGCCTCTAGGCCTATAATGAGGAGTAAGGCTAGGCATGCCCCTAAAGGAGAGTTAGAAAGCATGACTCAAGAGGAAGTGGGATACACCCATAAAGAACTTCAGGAGCTTCCTAACTTGTACAGGCAGAAGCATGGGGACTATGTGTGGGAATGGATTTTAAGGGTGTGTGATGATGGTGAAAGGAATATAAGATTAGATCAGGCTGAATTTATTGAAATGGGCCCACTGAGAAAAGATTTTAGATTTAACACTGCAGCTCATGCAGTTGGAAGGGGTGTCAAGAGT
Source organism: Orientallactaga sibirica (assembly GCA_036365145.1). Classification (NCBI taxonomy): domain Eukaryota; kingdom Metazoa; phylum Chordata; class Mammalia; order Rodentia; family Dipodidae; genus Orientallactaga; species Orientallactaga sibirica. The sequence continues at coordinate 9,055,427 of JAEOAD010000057.1, forward strand.
TTATTTGATTGGTTGGCTAAAGTATGGATCCAAAGATGGCCTACCATGAATGAGCTTGAGCTGCCTGATATCCCTTAGTTTAATGTTGATGAAGGGATTAAAAGGCTCAGAGAACTTGGAATGCTGGAATGGATTTGCCATATAAACTCATCTTTGCCCCCACAATGGGAGTGTCCAGAAAATGTGTCCTTCACTAAGACTATAAGAAACAGATTTGTGAGGGGAGCCCCAGCATACATAAAGTTGCCAGTAGTTGCCATAATATGTAAAGAAGACATCACAGTGGGAGCCACAGTTGCTGCATTAGGTGACTTAGATGCAATGGATCTAACTGGATCTCGGAGTAACAAGGGCCAAGTATCAGCATTGAATCTCCAAAGGCAAGGTGAGCATGTTTACCTTAATGGACAGCATAGACAAAACAATGCTCATAACAGTATGATTCATGGAGACCTTTGGTACTGGCTGATTAATCATGGTGTTCCTAGAAGTGACATAGATAAAAAGCGTACTAAGTTCCTGCTTGATCTGTACAAGCAGAAAAGTTCCAGAGCAAAGGACCAAAAGGGCATTTTGAATTATAACAACAGAGAATCAAGGCCTCTTAACCAATTTCCAGACTTGAGCCAGTTTACAGATCCTGAGCCCCTTGATTGAAGGGGTGGCTGGGTCCCTTTGAGGAAGGACCCTCCCATAATCCCCAAAAGTTTCAATATTTAGCTTAGTCCTATCCTTCCTCTGAGGGACCTGCGGCCTTTTGCTAGGGCGACTACACTGGGGATAAGGAAATAATCAGACCTTTTGGGGCTTACTGGACACTTGCTCTGAATTGACATTGATTCCAGGAGACCCCAAATGGCATAATGGCCCTCCAGTTAAAGTAGGTGCTTATGGAGGTCAGGTGATCAATGGAGTTTTGGCAAATGTCAGTTGATATTAGGTCTAGTAGGTCCCCGAACTCACCCTGTGGTTATTTCCCCATTCCCAGAATGCATAATTGGGATAGATATACTTAGGAGTTGGCAGAACCCTTACATTGGTTCCCTGACTTGTGGAGTGAAGGCTATTATGATTGGAAAGGCCAAATGGAAGCCACTGAAGCTCCCTCTACCAGGGAAAATAGTGAACCAGAAACAGTATCACATCCCTGGAGGAAATGCAGATTTTAATGGCACTCTAAAGGACTTGAAGGATCCAAGGGTGGTGGTTCCCACCACATCCCCTTTAACTCTCCTATTTGGCCTGTTCAGAAGACAGATGGATCTTGGAGAATGACAGTGGATTATCGGAAACTTAATCAGGTGGTGACTCAATTGCAGCTGCTGTTGCAAATGTGGTTTCTTTACTTGAGAAGATTAACATATCTCCTGGTACCTGGTATGCAGCTATTGATCTTGCGAATGCCTTCTTCTCCATACCTGTCCATAAGGACCACTAGAAGCAATTTGCCTTCAGCTGGCAAGGTCAGCAGTACACGTTTACTGTTTTACCTCAGGGTTATATTAACTCTCTAGCCCTGTGTCATAGCTTAGTTCACAGGGATCTTGATCAGCTGTCCCTTCCACAAGCTGTCACATTGGTCCATTATATCGACGACATTATGCTAATTGGATCAAATGAGCAGGAGGTGGCAGCCACTCTGGAGTTGCTGGTACAACATACACGCATCAGAGGATGGGAAATAAATCTATCCAAAATTCAAGGACCTTCCACCTCAGTGAAATTTTAAGGAATTCAATGGTGTGGGGGCATGCAGGGATATTCCTTCTAAGGTGAAGGATAAGTTGTTGCACTTGGCCCCTCCTAACACTAAGAAAGAAGCACAACGTCTAGTGGGCCTATTTGGATTTTGGAGATAGCACGTTCCTCACTTGGGTGTGTTACTCTGTACCATATACCAAGTGACCTGGAAAGCTACTAGTTTTCAGTGGGTCCTAGAACAAGAGAAGGCTCTTCAACAGGTCCAGGCTGCTGTGCAGGCTGCTTTGCCCCTTGGGCCATATGATCCAGCGAATCCAATGACACTTGAGGTGTCAGTGGCAGATAGGGATGCTGTTTGTAGCCTTTGACAGGCCCCCATAAGTGAATCATAGTGGAGGCCCTTGGGATTCTGGAGCAAGGCCCTGCCATCATCTGCAGACAATTATTCTCCCTTTGAGAGACAGCCCTTGGCCTGCTATTGGGCCTTAGTAGAAACTGAATGCTTGACAACGGGCCATCAAGTTACTATGCGACCTGAGCTGCCCATTATGAGCTGGGTGTTATCTGACCCACCAAGCCATTAAAGTTGTACGTGCACAGCAGCAGTCCATCATCAAGTGGAAGTGGTATATCTGTGATCAGGCTCGAGCAGGCCCTGAAGGTATGAGTAAATTACATGAGAAATTGCTCAAATGCCTATGGTTGCTACTCCTGTAACAATGCCTTCTGTCCCCAAGCATGCACCTATGGCTTCATGGGGTGTGCTCTATGATCAATTGACTGAGGAGGAGACGACAAGGGAATGGTTTACAGATGGTTCAGCACATTATGCTGGCACCTCCCAGAAGTGGACAGCTGCAGCATTACAGCCCCTTTCTGGGACAACTCTGAAGGACTGTGGTGAAGGGAAGTCTTCACAATGGGCAGAACTGTGGGCAGTACACATGGCTGTGCATTTTGCTTGGAAGGAAAAATGGCCAGATGTGCGGTTATACACTGATTCATGGGCGATGGCCAATGGTTTGGCCAGATGGTCCGGGACTTAGAAGGAGCACAATTGGAAAATTTGTGAGAAGGACATTTGGGGAAGGTGTATGTGGATAGAGCTCTCTGAATGGGCAAAGGATATAAAGATACTTGTGTCCCATGTTAATGCTCATCAGAAGGTGACCTCATCAGAGGATGACTTTAATAATCAAGTAGATAAGCTGACCCATTCTGTGGACAGTGGTCAACCTCTTTCTCAGCCACCCCTGTCATTGCCCAATGGGCCCATGAACAAAGTGGCCATGGTGGCAGGGATGCAGGTTATGCATGGGCCAAACAACATGGACTTCCACTAACTAAGGCTGACCTGGCTACAGCTGCTGCCAACTGCCACATCTGCCAGCAGCAGAGAAAGACTCTGAGCCCCTGATATGGTATCATTCCTCGGGGTGACAAGCCAGCAACTTGGTGGCAAGTTGACTACATTGGATCTCTTCCATCATGGAAAGGCCAGCGTTTTGTCCTCACTGGAATAGACACTTATTCTGGGTATGCATTTGCATTTTCTGCACATAATGCTTCTGCCAAAACTACCATTCATGGGCTTATAGAATGCCTTATCTACCATCATGGTATTCCACACAGCATAGCTTCTGACCAAGGAACTCACTTCACAGACAAGGGGCTCATGATCATGGAATTCACTGGTCTTACCAGGTGCCCCACCACCCTGAAGCAGCTGGCTTGATAGAACAGTGGGATGGCCTTTTAAAGAAACAGCTACTGTGTCAACTAGGTGGCAATAGTTTGGAGGGCTGAGGGAGTGTCCTCCAGCAAGGTGTATATGCTCTGAATCAGCCTCCTATATATGGTGCTGTTTCTCCTATAGCCTGGATTTACGGGTCCAGGAATCAAGGGGGTACAAATGGGAATGGTACCACTTACCATCACCCCAAGTGTCCCATTAGACAAATTTTTGCTTCCTGTTCCCACAACCTTATGCTCTGCTGGCCTAGAGGTCTTGCTTCCAGAAGGGGGAGTGCTTTCACCAGGAGGCACAAAGAACATTCCATTGAACTGGAAGCTAAGACTTCCCCCTGGCCACTTTGGGATCCTGATGCCCTTGGGTACACAGGCTGAGAAAAGAGGTTACAGTGGTAGCAGGGGTGATTGATACAGGCTATCAGGGATAAATTGGGCTGCTCCTCCACAGTGGAGGTAAGGAAGAGTATGTCTGGAGTACAGGAGATCCTTTAGGGTGTCTCTTGGTGTTACCATGCCCTGTTATTAAGGTCAACGGACAACTGCAACAACCCAATCAAGGCAGTGTGATAAATGGCCCACATCCTTCAGGAATGAAGGTGTGGGTCACCCCTCCAGGTAAAGAACCAAGACCTGCTGAGGTGCTTCTGAAGGTGGAGAAAATACAGAATGGGTAGTAGAAGAAGGCAGTTACAGATAGTAGCTAAGGGACCAGTTACAAAAACATGGACTGTAATTGCCATGAGTATATCTGCCTTACCTTGTTAAGAGTTTTTGCACATATCTACACCAATATTAAGATGTTTTGTTCTTCCTCTATTTCTCTATTAGGTAATTAATACTGATTAAGATCATATTGCTAGTTAACCACTGTTAAATTTATATTTGACTTATTATATTAGAGACTCAGCATTCCTCAAGGAACTTGCTTTGTGTTGGGGGGAAGATTGTGTGTTTCCGGTTGTATGAGCAATAGTTACATCATGTTAGGTGGAGTTATGACTTTGTTAATGTCTTCATTTGGAAATTAAGTATGATGTAAGGAGATATGGTTTGGTGTAAAGTTGACATGGGGTGGACTTGTGATGGTTAAGTTTGTGTCAAGTTGATCTGTTTAGTAATTCACAGACATTCCTCATAAGTGTCTCTGAGGTTGCTTCTAGGAAGGATTAACTAAGGAGGAATCCTTCCCCCAGGGTGAGCCCTTCCTTCAGAATGGGTGGCCCCTTGGAGGGGAGACTTTATCTAAGGAAGCTCTGGGAAGCAAAGGATCCTCTCCTCCCTGCTGGCTGTTGTTGGGGCTTCCTGTTCGCTGCTTGCTGCTTGGCGCTTTCTGCTTTCCAGTGTGGACTGAAGACCAGCAGGGACTGAAGAGCAGCACCTCTCCAGGACGTCTCCAGTCCTTCAGTGCTGGGTTGGGACTGCTGAGGCCTCCAGCCTCATGGACTGAGCAGCTACCATGTTCCTTGACTCTTGGACCTGCAACCCTGTTGGACTGCTGTAAGCTAATCCCAATAAATTCCCTTTCAATACAATTCATTCTATTGGTTCTGTTCCTCTAGAGAACCCTGACTAATACACCAGTAGTTGCGATCTTGAGAATGGTGAGATGGTTCATGGGTTGAAGTGAACAGTGAGATGCAGAAAATTCCTTTTCTCAAATTCATTTTTTAATATTTTATTTTTATTTATTTACTTATTTGAGAGAGAGAGAGAGAAATACAGAAATAGGTAGGTAGAGAGAAAGAATGGGCACACCAGGGCCTCCAGCCACGCATCCCATTGTGCATCTGGCTTACATGGGTCCTGGAGAATCGAGCCTTGAACCAGGGTCCTTAGGCTTCACAGGCAAGCATTTAACTGCTAAGCCATATTTCCAGCCTGAGAGTTATATAATTTAATTAGCTAACCAAGAAGGTTTCTATGGCACTGATTCATGCCATCTTTAGTTTTGTGTATCTCCCCCATCCCTTCCCTCCCTTATACCAGCCCCTCCAGCCCTTTCCACCTCCTGCATTTGTCCCTCTACTTGCCTCAAAATTATCTTTTTCTCTCATCCCTCGTTGATTCCCTGCCATCTCTCTGAGCCCCTAGCTTCATACTTAGTACTACTGATGCTTGTTGCAACTCATAAACAAATCAAACTATTCTTTTTTAGGATCTGTATATAAGAGAGAATATACAGAACTTGTCTTTCTAAGCCCATGTAACCTTGCTCAGTATGATGTTTTCATAAGTTCATCCAATTTCCTACAAAATTCATTATTTTATTTTTCCTTATCACTGAGTAGAATTCCATTGTGCATATGTACCACATCTTCATTATCCATTCATCAGTTGATGGGCATCTGGGTTGATTCCAGTTCCTAACTATTGTGAATAAAGCAGAAAAACTAGGGTTGAGCAAGTATCTCTGTAGTAAAGGGTACAGTCTTAAGGGTATATGCTCAGGGGTGGTACAGCCAGCTGACATGGTAGTTGTATTTTTAGAATTTTGAAGAAGTCCATACTGATGTCCATAGTGGCTGTACAAGTTTGTACTCCCACCAAGAGTAGATGACGGTTCCTCTTTTTCCATACCCTCATAAACATTTGTTTTTATTTTATTTTTAATAAAATATTTTATTTATTTATTTGCAAGCAGAGAGTGTATGAGTGTGGCAGAGACTCTTGTCACTGAGAACATACTTGAGATGCATGTGCTGCTATGTGCATCTGTCTTCATGTGACTACTGGGGAATCTAACCTTGGCTCACAGGCTTTGCAAGAAGCACCTTTTACTGCTGAGCCATTTCCCAGCCCACATTTTAAAAATTATTATTAGGAAGTTTACAGTGTGAACATATTGCATATTGGTCATATTCCCATCCATTTATACTCTTATATCTCCTCTGCCCCCATTCCAGGGAAAGCCCTCACCAGTGGGGTTATTGGTATTTACAGTAGGATCATGAATACACTAGTAATTCTCTGTGGGGATGACAATCCCTCAGTAAACAACTCCCAGTCTGTAGCTCTTACTATCTTTCCACTCCCTATTCTGCAATGTTTCCTGAGCCTTGACCAGCATGTTATAAGTTTCTTTTAGTGTTGAGGTTTCTGCCCCTTCTGAATTTCTGCTTTGATGGAATCTCTACTTTGATGAGTTTTGAGTCTCCTCAGTCTCTATTTACCATCTCACTGTAGGAGGTTGCCTGGCTAGCAGTGAGAGTAATACTCATGTTTAAATTTCTACTTCCCCTTTTGTGTCTCCTAGGCCCTGGAACTCATGATAAAGATGACCCATTTAGATAGTGTGCTATCTTTTCTTGTTGTACTGATGGATCTTGGTTTGCCCTGGGATTTCTGCCATCTGTAAATAGCAGATTCTCTAACCAAGAGTGAGAAAGTATGGATAAAAGGGGATAAGTGCAATCCTTTTCAAAGGCTTTTTGATAGGCATATTTTCCTAGTCAAAGAACAATGGGAGCTTCTCTCTAGAGTCTATGACCTTCCTAGCCATAGGATTCTGACTTTCTTCTCAGTACCAGGTATGAATTCCTTCCCACTTTGTTGGATTCTTATCCAATCAGTGAGCAGTTGATTACCTCCATTGTCTGTATGCCAATATTGCACAGCTGTGTACATCTTGCCCAGCTGGTTGATTTTGTAGCTTTCAGGACCTCCTGCTTGTTCATGCTGTTGATGACCATTATCCCTCACAGCTCACATAGCACTTTCCAGCATTGAGAGCTAGCCAGCAGTGCACTGGCTTCTTTCTCAGTTCTAGTGTGATATCTCATTATCTTGTGCTCACAGCCATTGGTGTCTTCACCAATAGAGTCTTACAATTTAGCACTGGAGGATGATTACATGCTTTGGCAATAGCCTTCATTGTTTGTGGACCTTGTGTACCTCACTGACCAACACCTCTCTGTGGTGGGTTCTGGCACTGGGATTTACCTGCTATACTTTTTAGAGATTTTAGGGTTAATATTTCTCCACCACTTACAGGATACCTCTGCCCAGAAAATTCCTCCCCCCATTATTAGAAGTTGTAGATTTTAATTAGCTAACCAGGAGGAATGTATCTATTGTACTTATTCATGCCCCCACCTCCCCTTAACTGCCATCTCTTACGACCCTTCCACCTCCTGTATTCTATTCCTCTACTTGCCTTCAAATATCTCCTTTTCTCATCTTTTGTTATTTCATCTCTCTCCAAGCCTCATTCTATCTTCCTAATCAGTACTACGGATGCTTACTACAACTTATAAGCAAATCAAACTATTCCATGTTAGGATCTGCATAAGAGAGGGAAGATACAATTTGTCTTTCTACCTAGTATAACTTCTCAGATCAAGGCATCTGCAGATTTGATGGAAGGGTACACAAGGACTATGGTGCCCCTTCAATTTCTTTGCATGTGCCTATTCACTTCTGTGTGGATGCATGTGTGTGTGTGTATGTGGGTACATGTACATATGTGACTGTGCAGGCAGAGGGAAACCTCGAGAGTTCTTCCTCAGGCACATTGTGCACCTTTTTCAGACACGTTCCCTTATTGGTCTGGAGCTTGTCATTTAGTCTAGCCTGGCAGGGCAGTAGTAAACCAAAGAGATCTGTCTGTCTCTGCCTCCTCAGTTCTTGGATTACAAGTATGTACTGTTATGCCATTATTTCCATGGTTTCTTGGAATACAACTCAAGTATTTATATGTGAGTAAGGCTTTATCCATTGAACTATCTCCCTAGTGCTTATTCAGTCTCTTAGAAGAGCAGTAATTCTAGCTGAGCATGTAGGCTCACACCTATAATTTCAATACTTGGAAGGCTGAGGCAAGAGGTTCAACATGTATTTGAGGACAGCCTGGACTGCATAATGAGTTCTAGGCCAGTTTGAGCTACAGAATTAGACTGTGGCTATAAAAAGGAAAAATAAAACAACAAAGAGCATTAATTGTATTCAAGAGGGTGGCTACTCATGACCATATCACTTCCTCTGTTATCTAATAATAATGAGTAGTGCCAGAATTTGAGTCTGGCTCTAAAGTTCATGTTCTCACCAATGCATGATCCTTTAGCAAGTTCCCATTGATGCTGATATCTGTTTGATCCACTGATCTGTTTTCCAGGCTAGTAGCATACTGCCTTTCTGTCTATAGCTTTATAATAAATCTTTCTAGTGTAAATCTTGACTTCAAATATTTCTCTTGTTTTAATAGTCATGGACTTGGCTATTTTTTCTCTTTTTTTCTTGTGAGTATGTGTGTAATGTGCTATGTGTGTGTGGAGGGGGATGTGTGCATGTGTATATGCCCTTACAACATCCCATGCATATACCTGTTATGGGAGGGTTCTTCACCCATGGTTGCTGGAATAGAACATTAGGTGTCTTGCTCCATTGCCCTTCAACTTGTTCTCATTTTGAGCTGGAGTCTTACTGATGGCAAATTTTCTAGTGTTTGTGAGGCTAGGTGCTTCCCTATTGTCTGCTCCCCTTTGCACAACCGGAGTTACAGGCACATTGTAACTATATCAAGCTGTTTCATGTGCAGTATGCAGATTCAAACTTGTGCAGTTTCAGGCAACCTTGGGTGATCATGCCATACAGGAAGCTCACTTAACAACTGAGTCATCTCTTCAACTGGGTCTTGGATGTTCTTCAAGGTATAACTTATAGACTTCCATAAAAATTATGATATCAAGAAGTATAATTTCATTTTAGGGGTAACAAAATCCTGTTACATTTTTCTTGAAACTTATTCATATTTCTGGATGACTTTGAGGAGGATTCATATTTTTACAGCATTGATTCTTGCTGTCCATGTACATGGTCTGGCTCTATATTTATTCAGTTTCTGTTCCTTTCTTCAATAGTTTTATGACTTTTTCCAATAAGGGTCTTACACATATTTGTTGTATTTATTCTTAGCTACCTTATAGTTTTTAACTCACCCCAACAATCTGTGTACAGATCAACTCACTGGCTATTCGCTTACTGTGTCTCGCACTAGATCTTATTCTCTATGCTTTTGATATGTAACAAATAATTTTTGAACATATATATCATCTATATCTATCATAGATATCTATATCATCATCCCTCTCTATATATCATCTAATAATTATCTTTATCATCTTTATCTATCTATCTAATGAGTTCTTTTGTTTGCTGCTCTTGTTTATTAAGCTGAGTTTCATTAATAGAGACTGAAACATAACAAGAAAGGTCTAACTTCCTGATTTTTGCAAGGATCATGATGTTTTCATGTAAAATAAATGAGTCTTTTTGCCTTTGTGCAGTAATGGTTGTCTCTTGCTCTGTATCTGGCCTTTAGTACTCAGCATGTACATGGTCATTTCTCACATGTTCTTGCTACTAGGCTACTAGGTTTCACAAAATATAGTTCTTCTTTTTCCAATTTCTTTATTCTGTTGCCTTAAGGCATAAGTCTCCCTAGATCTTCAAATTGAATTATATTAAATTTATTTATTTATTTTCACAAGTTTGTGCATGCACCAGGTTCTCTTGCCATTGCAAAAAAAAAAAAAAAAGGCTGTCCAGCTTAATAAGGGTGGCAGGGGAATTGAACCTGGGCCAAGAGGCTTTGCAAGCAAGTGCCTTTAGCTGCTGAGTCATCTCCCCAGCCCCTTGGCTTTCATTTTTAATGAAGTATATTAGATATAGTTTCATTCCCGACACTTTCTCTTCTGCCAGGTGGCCTCATTCCTCGAATGAATTGAATAAAGGGAGCCTTGGTGAGCAGATGAGAATTCTTCAAAGAGGAATATTTTTGTGAAATAGTCTAGGTCAGTTTTTTTGTTTTTTGAGATAGGGTCTCACTCTAGCTCAGGCTGACTTGGAATTCTCTATATAGTCTCAGGGTGGCCTTGAACTCATGGTGATCTTCATACCTCTGCCTCCCAAGCGCTGGGATTAAAGGCGTGTGCCACCACATCTGTCTTAGATCAGTTTTTCTTTTTAAAGTTTTCTTTAGGAAACATTATTCCATGCCAAGCTGTATGGGAAAATAAATGTTCAGCACTTTATAAAACAGGGAGAGCAAAAGTCCTTTATACTAAATAGTTTTAAATACTTTGCAATATTTTCAGTATGCTAAAAAACCCTGTTAAGTTTTACTTTTTATTTTGTGTGTATGAATGTGTGTGGTGCTATGCATACATGTGTTTAGATGAATGTGAGTGCACTTCTATATGCAGGTGCACATACACATAGGTACATGTCTTCAGAAGCCAGGATGAACACTGGGTGTTTTATTTAATCAGTCCCCACTTTACTCTTTGAGACAGGGTCTCTTGCTGAATCTAGAGTTCACTTATTTGGCTTGACAAGATGGTCAGCACGCCGTAGGGTTTTCATGTCTTTGCCTCCCCAGCACTGGGATTACAAGCACACATCATTTTGTGTAGCATTTTATATGGGTTCTGGGAATGTGAATTCAGGTCCTGATTCTTGCTCAGTTAGCACTTTGCCCACTGAGCCATTTTACAGCCTTAAAAGCTCTGCTAAGTTTTATAAGAATGAGAACTAAGGTGTGCATTGAGTGAGTAGGCCAGAGCTCCTAGTTCAACATGCACCTTCCATTTCCCTGGTCCTGGTATGTCTGCTGCTGGCTTCGGATGGTCTGGACCCTGCATATGTGCTTTAGAAGCAGGACTTCTGCTTTGGCTTCCTGGTTTCCAACTCCCTGTTCTCTTGAACTAGAGAGTGCCCAGACCACTGTGGGAACTGGCCTCTTGCTACTGGCTCCCCAGCTTCCTGGCTCCTGGTTCCACAATCCTTGGTTCCCCTGTGCTGGAGAGTGCGTGAAAGCTGAATGAGTATGTCTGAGCTCCCAGTTCCTCACTTCCCAGCTCCCTATGTACCCTTGTTGCACATGCAACCTACACAATCTGTGCACTTGCAACGTACATAATCTGCGCATTCACGGTTATAACCCCATCCTACTCCAGCCTGGTTCACATTGAAAACAGACTGTTCACTGAAGATCCTACAAGGACAAGTACTTCCTTCCTCAATAAGATAAGAATTTTATCCCAAGATAAGTAGATCACAACACACAAAAAAATCAATGAAAGTCAGAAAACTGAGAGATCTCTACCAAGGATGCCTAGTCTCACAATGGAAGCCTCCAAAGAAAAACCCCAAAAACAAAAAAAACAAATTGAATCCCAAATGAAAACACAACAAGCTATGTTACCCTAAGAGAATTGCTGAACTGATAGCAAAGGATCTAAAAAGCAACAATTGCAGAAATGAAATTGAGCAGAATTCTCTCTTACAGCACACAGCTTTTTTCACTAGGTTTAATTGAAGAAAGCCAGAGAGGCCTCAAAAGAGAGAAAAATGAATTGAAGATGAGTCAACAAATAGGGGATATCAATAGCCAGTTAATTAAGCTCAATGAAGACATGATCAGATGTAAGAATGAATTCCAGGAAGCATCAAGAAAACCAGACCATGACCTGAAATCTCATAAATGAGATGGACACTATGTAAAAAAAAATACAACAGAAAACAAAAATCAAATAGAGCCTTTATAAACCTCTCTAGAACCCCTAACTAACAGAGTCACTCATGTGGAGGGCAGAATATCCGAGCTGGAAGACAAGACAGAAGAAATTGATCAGGAGTCCAAAAACTTTGCTAAGCTCAAAAAATCATGCTAACAGAACCTAAGGGAACTGTGGGACCCTAAAATGAACAATCATCTGGATCATGGGTATACCAGAAGAGGAAGAAATCCAGGCCAGAGGCATAGAGACCATATTCAACAAAATTATTGAAGAAAATTTTCCGAATCTCTCAAAAGAGAGGCCTATCCAGATACAAGAATCTCATAGAAAACCAAACAGACAGGAGCAAAGAAGAAATTCTGCAAGGCACGTCATAGTTAAAACTCTAAACAATGAAAACAGAGAATGCTAGAAGCAGCAAGAGAGAAACAACTCACTACATACAAAGACAATTCCATCAGAATTACCTTAGATTTCTCAGTGGAAACCATGAAAGACAGAAGGGCCTGGAATGGAACACTTCAAAGTCTAAAAACTATGGCTTCCAAACCAATCTTCTGTACCCAGTGAAAGTATCCTTCATAATAGATGGTGAAAGGAAAACTTCCCATGAAAAAAAGGCAACTCTATGATTATGTGAATACAAAGCCAAACTTACAGAGAATACTTCAGGGAATACTCCACACAAAAGAGTCAAACAACCAATCTCAAAAGGCTACAACAAGAAGATTAAAATAACCAAAACAAGAGCAGGCTCAAAAATTATGTTTGGCACATATAGATTTATGATTGTCATGTCCTCATGTTGCATCATTCTCTTGATAATTAAGAATTGGTCTTCTTTGTGTTTTTTGATTGCTTTTGGTTTGAAGACTTTTTATAGATATTAATATAGTAATGCCTGCTTTTTTCTTATTTTCATTTGCTTGGACTATCATTTTCCATCCTTTCACCTTGAGGAGGTGTCTGTTTTTAATGGTGAGGTAAGTTCTTGAAGACAGCAGAAAGAGGGTCCCATTTTTCTGATCAACCCTCTTAAATTGTGTCTTTTGATATGTGAGTTAAAACCATTAATATTTAAGGTTATAAATGTGAGGATTGATTTAATCCCTGCCATATGGGTTGTTTTATGGTGTTTGGTGTTTTCTTGGGCTTTGTACTCTTTTGAGGAAATGAACCACCCGTTGCACTTCAGCCAAGGCCCAGCTGAAACCACAGAGGAACTGGGGAGATGAGCAAGAGTGCTGCTTCCACAGTGAGCCTGAAAATCAGTGCCAGGGTGAAGGAGACAGATGCTGAGGATATTCAACACATACCAAAACAGAAATCCAGAGGCTTCTAAGAGCTCATCACTGAAGTAGACTTAAAACACAACCACCAAGCTCAGGGAATTTTGAGGAGGAGGAGGATGGAAAGAATGTAAGAGCCACAGGTTGGGATGTCATGCCCAGAGGCACTGCCTTACCCCCAATAACTGACTGCTGTTCCCACAATGCATAATCCACAACCCCATGGAGAGTACCAGCAACCCCACTGAGGAGGCTCCCCTGCTGAATGGGGGCAGGGAGGAGGAAAAGATGGTATCAACACATGATGTGTCCATAAAAAGTATGGTCTTAATTAAAAAAAAAGAATTAAAAATGAATGAAAACTTTGTTTAGCTCATCACTTTAAATTCGTATTTGACCATAGACTTTTTCTGCTTTTAGATAACTCCTATTAGTATGATAATACCATATACCTGACACTGGGGAATATTGATGCTGTCCATCCCTTTGGTCTCTTAATTTAAAAGTGACTAAGTCATTTTTCCTTAGCTGACTCCTAAAGGCATGTGTGGCATCCATGGAAGCATTGCAAAGGCTACTATCATGACATAATTCCTCTAAAATTGATTTCAAACCCTTCATGTGTATGTTTGGTTATCCCATTCAGACTTGTATCCTCAACAGAACTAATATTATTTTGAAAGTTTGAACCAAGACAAGAACCAAGCAAGACAGAGATCATTATGTATGGATAAGAAAAATATTCAGATATTTCTCCTTAGACTACTTTATTTCTATCAAGTATGTCATAGAGAAAAAGGACACACCCAAATTGAACTCATCTGATCACACCAGACTTTAACTGAAAATCAATTGCTGCGTAAATATTTACCAAATCCTTGTGATATGCAAGAAGGAATTTTAAGACATTAACCTTTCTGGAATTTTGACATCTTCTTGCTCTTATTCCTTGATATTTCTTGACCCCTGATGTGAATAATCCAGACTTTTCAAGATATGTCACAAAGTAAGACAGAAACAGGGAAAAGAACAGGGCAAAGTCCCTGAGGTTCTTATATACAAACCAGGAATGCAGAAGTTAAATGTTGGGAGGGGCTGAACTAGACAGGTTATATACCTTAGGCTTTGCTAAGCCAACACCTTCCAGAGAAGATGATCATGTTTTTCTTTTCCACTTGGAGGTACACTGTTGGTTATGGAAGTCAAGCAAAAACATGGAGCTATGATCACTTAAGACAGTTAAACTTTAATGAATAAGCTCTCAGTTGTTTAATGGTAGCTTCCTGCCCTCATTTAATTTTTCATCCTCTCTTCTTCCTTTTTTTATTTCTGTTGGTTTGTTTGAAACAAACAGGGTCTTATGTATCTCTAATTGACCTTGACGCCCTTGTGTAGTAAAACATGGAATTAAACTTCTGATCCTTCTGCCAATACCTCTAGAATTCTGAGACTACAGGTGTGTACCACCACACCTGGTTTATACGGTGTTAGGGATGGAATCCAGGACCTTGTACATGCTAGGCAAACACCCTAGCAACTGAGATACATCCTAGTCCTCTCTTCTGTCTTATAGTTTGACCTGATCTAATAAGTTCAATTGGGGTGCTTTTTTTTTTTATAACATACTTGAGTGTTATAGGTTTCATTCACCAAATTATTATATCAATTTATAGTTTGTGTGGGAGAGTCTGGGCATGGTGGGACAGACCTGTAATCTCAGCACTCAAGAAGATGAAGTAGAAGGATTGTAGCAATTTCAGAGCTAGCCTGGTCTACATAGTGAGTACCAGACCAGGCAGTGCTATACAGCTATACCTTGTCTCAAGAAATAAAAATAAAAACAAGTTTGGGGAGGGTAACCTTTCAATTCTATCTTCCATGAAATTCTGGGTTGATTTGTCTTGTCCCTTTCCTACTCCTTCTTATAGTAGATAGAGCAGTTAAAAAAAAAAAAACACTTTTGGATCCACGAGCTAAAATATCTTAAAGAATTTGCAGATTTGATTTTCTCTGAAGAGAGTAAAATGAAGAGGGCTACATTTTCTAAGAAACTTGATTTGACTGTCTAGTCTGGACCCCAGGCAGATTAGACCAAGGTTTTGGCCAAGTAAAATTGCCAATTTTCTAAGAGAAAGGACTAACACATTGCTCATTAGAGTATTCTGAGCTTGCCCGTGCAATCTTTTTTTGCTACCCTGCAATTTCCTGTTGGTTATAAATGAAACCTTTCTAGCTGTTAATTCAGGCTGTGAATCGAAGAAAAAAAAGCATGTAATTAATCATAGGAGGTTGGAGGGGGGATTCACTAAGCTTGAGTTACAGGGAGAAGCTGGACAAGGCACTAGGACCTAGAAGGCAACTATCCACCCTGGCAGGAATTTCTTGCTTGGAGCTCAGACAACAAAGGCATAGAGAGATTGGTTTTCTTTCTCTCAGCATCTCCACCCAACCAGCAGAAAACCGGTGAGTGAGCCTTTCGAGTGATTTTCCGGCAGAATGTAACAGATGTCAAATGGGCAAAGCACAAGGCAAAGCTCTTTCTGTGTCTGTCTCTCTCTTTCCTGTTCTTTTTTGCATTATTCTATAGGATTTTTCCTCTAAGCTTCTACCTGGGATTTTTTCATTGGAAAAGTGAGTTTGCTGTTCCTTTGTTTTCACTCGGATGTTAATTTAGAATAATATCATCTCGGGTTCTAAAGGGAAGAATTATTGACACAGCCTGCCTGCCTGGGGAAATGCTTGCTACTTGTCTTGAGGAGGTGGGGTCTTACTACTGCAGGTTGTCTCTTGGAGACAATGCTGAGCTCAGCATAGGTCATGGTGACATTGGAAAAAGGGAGAGTGAGCCTGGCAAATCTACCAGCCACCAGTCGTTCTTTATCTCTTGTCCCCCTAGTCCCTTGCAAATCTTGATGTGGCAGTGTATGTAACAGCTGAGCCCTGCTTGCTTGTGAGTCTTTTTATCCCCATCTGTGAGGTGAATGTTAATAGTTTGGTTCCTTGGATGTCACTACCTTTTTGAGCAGTTGGGTCTTTGACTGTATTTGGTTGCATGTTCTCATTGTTTTGGGGTTGGGGTGGGAATGGGGGGCTGAGCAGAGGGGGAAATGAAAGGCTGACAGATGACCATCGTTTGCTTCAGTTATGCACCTGGGCAATAGATAAGTTTGGGGTGCATTGCCTGCTGTGAGGGCAAGATGCTCGTTCAGTCAGGGTAAAACCCCAGAACAATGAAAGGTATACTTGCTTGTAAGGATCCCATATGCTATTCAGGGATTCATTTGGGACTATTTCAACAATTGTATTGATTCCATTAAGAGGTGTTGCCGCATTGATGGGGAGGGGATAAAGCACCTGGAAGGGAAAAAAGGATTTTGTGACCAAATAGAACCAAGAGGAAAGCAGGCTAATAACTTGTAAAATAACTGATTTCTTCTAATCCTCCCCCTCCAGCTTATTTCTAACAAATGTTGGATAGCTGCACCAGCTTGATGGGGGAGAGGGTTTGATGAATAGCACAAAGACACTGGCTATTCCCTGGAGGCTGCCTCTTTAAAAGAGAATCCTAGTTTATTCTGGGGGAGGGGATACACATATTTGAGTAAGAAAAAAGGATTTGGAATAAAATTAAAACACTCCTTGTCTTAGTCATTGTACCCACTGCTTCCTAAGCTGGGGATGCTAACCTTGGCTAGTTCCTTCATGTCTCTTCAAGGGGAATTTTATCAGGCTATGGATTCATTTACAACTGTTAGTCATGTGGGCATGTGTGAGGAAACAGATGCCAGTTTTAATGTATTTTGCCTGAAGTTATAATTTGATAGGAGCCACTGTCAGTAAGTTCCAGGATTTTAAGCTATTTCAACACCCCTCTCACCATTTGGAACAGTGCCAAATGTGCCTCCCTTTCTATCTCTCAGTCCCACCACCCCAGCCCCCACACACCAGCCTGCTGCCCAGCCCCTCCTTCTTCTCTATTAAGATCAATATTCCTGCAGGTCAGGGGCAAGCAGCAGATGGGTCACAGGCTCTCCCCCCACCCTCCCGCGCCACCAGTTCTTTTCACAGGCAGCAGATTGCAGATCTGGATCTGGCTAATATTTGAATTCTTTTTTTCTTTTTCTCCCTTGTCCCCTTTTCTTCGTATTTCCTTATCCCCGCCCCTGTCTCCAACACTTAGGTCTCTGAGGTTCCACAAAAATATGGAACTTGATTTTGGACACTTTGACGAAAGAGACAAGACATCCAGAAACATGAGAGGGTCACGGATGAATGGGCTGCCAAGTCCCACTCACAGTGCCCATTGCAGCTTCTACCGAACCAGAACCTTGCAGGCACTAAGTAATGAGAAGAAAGCCAAGAAGGTACGTTTCTATCGCAATGGGGACCGCTACTTCAAGGGGATTGTGTATGCTGTATCTTCTGACCGTTTTCGCAGTTTCGATGCTCTGCTGGCTGACCTGACTCGATCCTTGTCTGACAACATCAACTTGCCTCAGGGAGTGCGCTACATTTACACCATTGATGGATCCAGGAAGATCGGGAGCATGGATGAACTGGAAGAAGGTAATTCAAGTAGTGGATTGGCAGCCCCTGGTGGGAAATAACATTGTTGGTTATGGTTACATTCTTAGACTTCATTGAGACAAATTAGAGACTTTGTTTGTCCAAACATCAGGTAGATCAATGCTCAGATTTCTGATTCAATAAGCATCAACAGGGTCCTTAGCCACTACCCTTAATGGGCTTCAGTCTCTGTTGGGGATGAAGTGTGTATGATGTAGGTAATGCATTGTGCTTATCTGCTAGGGCATACAAAGAAAATCATGTCTGTTACTCTATCTCTTGTTCAAAATTAACTCTGTATAGCACTATCAAAGCAAGTGTGAAATCATTAGAGAAAGGAAAAATGTTGGGTTGAGTTAATTGAGATATTTTTTCCTTTGAACTATGGAGAGATTATTTGGGAACTGCAACTCATTACACCCTAAAGCAGGACTTCTTGGACATGCTCACAGAGGATTATACTTTTAGGTAAGTGGTTGCTTCTCAGCTGTTGCTTCTAAACAGCCCACTTCAGGGTGTGTCTTTGAGGGTGAGATCATTGAGAGACATCCCAAAGAAGGCTGTAGGTATGTCTGGTATTTTAATAAAGACCATTCCTGGTATAGTAGGAGTAAATCACTCAACCTAGTTCCTTCAAAATTTTAGAACTGTAACAATATTTTATGACTCGGTTGCTGAAAATCCTGACAACCTGTGGACTAACCTCATAATAGGGAAACCCCAACTCTTACCAATAACTTGCTCAATCTTGAAGTTTTCTTTGTGTTCATTTAGAAAGTAGATCTTGTTAATATTTTGCATTGTCAAATAAATTATATTGAAGATTGGTGGATTTAGCACATCAGATTAACTTAACCTGATACAGTGCTTTAAAAGAAAGTATCGAGCAATGACAATAAAGAAAATGACCCTGCTCCAACCTTTCCTGCATTATCCAGCCTTCCCTCCCTACTCCCATCATACACTGAACATAGGTGAGTATAGAGCAGGCAGATCTCTAGGGAAACCACATTATGAAATAACCAACAAGGAAGGAGAAATAGTACACTTAATTACTTGGTAGGTGTACCCTGCCTCTGCTTCACAGCTACTAGGTGTCCTGTGTTCCTAGACAAAGGCGCATGATTGCTTCCCTTATACAAGAGCCTACTTCTGTCAAGTAGCTGTGGCTTTTCAAGTAGCCGGGCAAAGTGATTTGGACCAGTAACTAATAAAAGGCATTGTAGTGTCCATATAGTTGTTGCATCTGAGGCTTGGCATTCAAATTGAAGTGTTTTTTCCTCCATAGATGACCTTGAAAATTCATGTTGAGGAGGCTTAGATTGTTTGATCATGAAGAGAGGCAAAGGTTAGTCCTAGGCTGTCCTGACTATCAAAGGATTGACCATTCTAGTGCTTATCTTAAAGGTGAGTCAGGGAAAATTTGAAGATTTGATCTTGATGGAGCTGTCCAACAGAGTAATCAATAGGGTGTGTTATCTACTGTTACTGTAAAATCTATACCTTAGGCAAATTTGAGGACTTGCTATGTAATAACTTATACAAAGAATGCTGAAATCTCCCAACTTGTCTTCATTTCCATTAGCTGTGAACTTCTAAAGGCCATAAGAAATGGTAGGGTAGAATTCTGGACTAAGTGACATTGTATTTAGAGCAAGGATGAGAATATGTTGGCATTTAATACAAGGGGTATTTATGTGCAGATTCCTCCCTAAATCCATTTCTTACAAACTGACTTTTTCCCCCATGAATGTGTGTGTGTGTGTGTGTGTGTGTGTGTGTGTGTGTGTGTGTTGGCAGAAGGTTGGTAATAAACCATTTCAATTTAATATGGGTAGATGATAAATGTGAATATTTTAAAAAAAGACTGCAACTTACTTTTCATCCAAGTCCACTTGAGTCCTGCTAGATTGGACTTACCTGCCATTTCTGACTACAGTGGTACTTCCTGGTGAGTTCCAAGACAGTTGTAGGATGTGGATAGACTGAAATTGCATTCATTCATATGCCACCCATAAAAATCCAGTGACAGAGGATGTCAGTGCTTTTCCAGTTCTGAGTGTTGCCAGAAGTTATTAATACACATTGTTTTCTGTTAATGTTCAAACCTATAATGGAAAGTTTGGGTGAGGAATTAGGAATATTGGATTCTAGTCTTAGTGGGAGCAAATTACATTGGAAAAAGAAATGTTGATAAGCTGATTTATTTCAAACACATCTTTCAGATGTTAGACTGTTCAAACTTGGACTTTTTAAAGCTGTAAAATGGGAATATTTGCATTGATAATGAAATATGATGATGTATCTGAAGTACTTTATATTTTTCCCAGTATATAATAAAGGGTAACTACTACTATGTGAGCCATCTATATTATAGCTTATTAGCTTTATGTTCACGAGTTTGTCTCTATCATGACTATGACTAATGTTCTAAATGACTAATGAATAAAATAATTATTTTAGCCTGGTGTGGTGGCGTACAGCTATTATCAAAGCATCAGGAAGCAGAGGCAGGAACATCTTGAGATCTAGGCTAGCCTGGTTCTTGTGTTCACATCAGCAGAATCAGAACCCTCAGGACAAGAGTCCCTGATCTTGTTTTTACAGACATTATTGAGTGATTCTTATAAGTGCATACATTTTGGAAATGTTAGGGACAGTGGTCTTGGTGATCTTCTCTCATTAATAATAATGGTAGAAATTCCCAGATGCAAAAATCCTTGCTTTTTGTCCTTTTACTTTGGAGATCTCAAAGGAATGGAGGAGTAGAGAGCATCTTATGTTTCCACATGGCAACATTGTTAGCTACTTGACCTAAAATAAAATGAAAAGAATTTAATCACTCTGATATTATGGCACCCGTTTGACTAGTGCCTCAAGTCAATAGACTACTACTAGATGAGGAAAGTATCAAGGGGAGCATTTTGAACCAAAAGTCCATTTTAAAAGATATTTTTAATTTTTATTTATTTATTTACTTACTTATTTATTTATTTATTTATTAGAGACAGAGAGAGAGGGAAAGAGAGAGAGGGAGAGGGAGAATGGGCGTACCAGAGCCTATAGCCACTGCAAATGATCTCCAGACATGTGCGCCCCCTTGTGCACCTGGCTTATGTGGGACCTGGAGAATCGAACTGGGGTCCTTAGGCTTTGCAGGCATGTGCTTTAACTGCTAAGCCATCTCTCCAGCCCCAAAGCCCATCTTTTGATGTCAGCTTATATAGAGTTTATTTGGTACACTATGAGTCTTGGCAAAATAACAGAAAATGTGGCGTGCATTAGCTATATTCCCAGAAGGTCCATGAATAAAACCCACTGGTCACATTTCTTTTTGTCCTGTCTTTTCTTTGTCTTTCATCACAAAATTGTTCTCCTCTTTATAGCCTGTCTAATTTTTTCCTTACTTCACTTCCATATATATTTGCACCCAGATCAATTTTAGTGCTGTATTTAAGACAGCCAGTTATTCTCAATGTAAATTCAGACAAGTTTGTGTATTGTTAGACAGACCATGGGAGGGGTATTGACAATGGTAATAGTTTTGGGAAAATCTGATCTGTATAGTGACATTTTCTATGATCCATAGCTCATTTGTTCCAATGATATTGAGCCATCTTTTCATTAATTTATTCACTAGCTACTAACCAGTGCATTGCCAAAAGCAAGGATTTTAAAATACTTAGGACACTTAGGAAGGATACATTATTAACAGGTATGATAAAAATAAAACATCATTTAATATTTTAATACAAGAATACAATATGGTATTTAATATATTATTTCTTAAGTTGGGAAGCCCTGGAGAATAAAAAGCTCAGGTAAGAGGCTTTTGCCTGGACAAGATATGAATGCATATGATGCCTTTGGAACTGAAGTTCTGCTAAAGGTGAAGGGAGGTAGGCAATACATCATTTTGGACCCACAGCTTCTTCTCATTCCGGCCTTTCAGCTGTGCTTCCATGATTTCATTTCCTCTCATCACTCTAAAGCAGGGTATCAATTCCAGCAAATTGTTGCTTTATTTGGCCTTAAAACAGACTTTATTGTAGGTTCCCAGAGGGTGGGAAATAGCCTCTGGAAGCTGGCAGGATGGAAGTCCAGCTGCATAACAGTGCAACACACCTCACCCAGCTGCTAGTGACAGATAGCCGGATGTGCAGGAAGTACCAGGCTCTGGCAGTAGACATGGCAAATGTTTGCTAGATCAGAACAGGGGAGCCTCAGTGTCTAGCAAAGTAGCATGTGCAGGTCTTTCCAGTAGTAAAAGTAGAAGATCCTTGGTGCTGGCTACCTATTTCTTTACCATTTAATCACTGTAGCAATTCTATTTTTCTCAAGCCTGTTGGAGATCAAAAGAGAGGGAAATTCCTTATAAATTTTTAGGCCTAGAAAGGATTCTATCACCTAGTAAAATACTTTCATTTTATGGATGAAAAAGTCAAGACTCAGAGATTAAGTGATTTGCCTAAGGTAATACAGCAGATAAATATCTAGCTCAAGTTTGAATTAAAATTTTTCTCCTTTACTCTTCCAAGTGCTGCCATTTCAAGTTTGCATCATCATGCCCTGCTCCAAGTCATTATACTTTTTTGTTGTTGTTTTAAGATAAACTCTCATGTGGCCTTTGAACTCTCAATCCTTTCACCTTTACCTCTTGAATGCCAAGATTATAGGCATGTGCTACCATACCCAGCCAAGTCACTAGTTCTTTTTTGTGGCATATATAGGTGCTTGTGGTGTGTGTGCATATGTATATATGTGGGCTGCCATGTATGTATGTCTATGTGTGGGTTCCACAAGTTGAAGTTGGGTGTTTTCTTCTATCACACTCCACCTTATTATTTGTTTCTGAGATAGAGTCCCTCACTGAACACATAGCTCACCAATTCAGCTAAAATAGCTACCCAACATGCTCAGGGAATCCTCCTGCCTCTATCTCTTAAGTACTGTAATTACAGGCACGTGCTTCCATGTCTGGCTTTTACATGGGTTCTTTGGACTGAACTTAGGTAGTTATGCTTATGTGGCAAGCACTTTACAAATGGAGCCATCTTCCTGGCACCTCAAATCACTGTTCTTAAGTATCATAAATGCCCTTCCTTCAGTGGGCATGAGCAGTGGCTTTGCTGAGGATGAGCAACAGAACTGACTTTGCCACTTGCAGCACTTAGAGTCTTCCTACTAGGCATCAGGAGCTCCTATCTCTGAGGCATGGCACCCCCACAGTGCTCATGTTATAAAATGATCACAGCTTGGGCCGCCGATAGCTGACCTTGTTGCATTCTTTTCTTCAGCTTGGGTTCCTCCTCACCTCATACCCCTCTCTCTTAATTTTTACTTCTTTCGCTCTCCCTTTGTATTTTCCTTTTTATAATGTTCTGATTCCCTTCAGATGAGAGGCCTGATGATAACTATACGAATTTGTGAAGTGTTTACTATGCTCCAGCCTCCTGGCTCAGCACTTTGTATCCATCATTAGACTTGTACCCCCCAATTCTAAAAGGAATGGATTATCATTAGCACCCCCACTTTTCAATCAAGAAACTGCAGCCCAAGGAATTCAGGTAACTTGCCAAGGGTGCACATCTAGTGTTAGAGGCCCCATTCTGACTGACATCATACCAGCTGTTCTTTTTCCATTACTATGTACTCAGGCCAAAAGGAGAGAGTGGAGTGATTAAAATGTACCCTCAGAAGGTGCTCAACATAGAATTGGCTGAGGGCTCAGGACTCTGGAAAGTTCTTGGGTGCCATATGATACTATAGTTATTTGCCATCATCTTCATTTTCATCTGGGAGTAGTTAATCATTCTCATAGTTCAGAGGCTTAAGAGGTTTAAGAGATGGGAGCAAAAAAAGTCCAGAGTCCTAATAGAGTTACACAGCTGACTCTCCTGAAGAGACTTGGATGAGTGAAATCATAAATATATAGCCTTGTATATTTTCACACCACCAGTTGTCTGACAGAGGTTTAGAGTGTATGACAACTTATGGAAAACATCTGACTTGAATGCAGTGACCCCTTGGAAGGTGCCTATGAATCTGATGAAGTACAAAGGAGAGAGTCCATTTCTAGTGAGCATGTGGGAGATGTTGGCTATGAATATAGAGAGTAATTGAAGCAGCCCCTTTCTCCTTTTGAATTACAAATTACAGACATTACTCTATAGACACTTGTGTTGCATTGGATTAGCCAGCAAGGAAGCCATAAACATGAGGGGTTCTCTTAGCTGGTGCCTTTGACCTACCCATCTTGGGGGAACATGTGTGCACCAAGTAGGGACAGTGTGATGCTTATATATGATCCAGTCCTAGGTTCCCCTGTCAAGACAAAGCGCTAGTGAAATAGGGCAGCTTTATGTGCCACATAACCTGCCCCCTGTTCACACATACATACATACATACATACCCATGTGTCCTCACAGGTACCCTAGAGACTGTGACTAAGTTGAATCTTAGCACTAAGCAAGAAATATATTAATTCACATGGCTTAAAATTGGATGTAATCAATACTTGCAAAGGTTAAAATTTATCAGCCTGACATTTCTGAATTTCTCTTTGTGGTTCTCCAGCTAAGACCAAAGAAAAAGAAGAAATATCAGAATATAATTGTGTTTTAATGTTTCCTTTGCACTGGATAGAGCTTATTTATTTATTTGTTTGTTTATGGTTATTGATGACCACTTAAGCCTGATTAAATCATTGTTTCTGCTGTTGAACCTTTGGAAGAACTTCTTTGTACCTGAAGGCTTACGGGTTTTACTTAGCAAATCCAGCCTTTTTAAATATTCTTTTCCCCTCAGGCTGAATCTACCTCTCTTCCTGTTTTTCTTCCCTTGCTAGTCTCAGGTGTATAAACCCCTCCTGTTCCCTTTGGCTTCTGCATTTCTTTGGCTGTATTTAGTACTAATTTTCCTTAGCCCATGGCAAATGCAGAAATTATACTAGATCCCTTCAATCCATATATCAGCTTGCATAAAGCAGTCTCCACCTAGTTACTTGTGGCAGCCAAGTGGAAGCACATGATGAAGATGGCTCCAAATATACAGGTCGCAGATCTAGTGTGCAGCATTTAGGAGGATGGTAAGATGCAAGGGAGTTCCAGAAACAGGAAAGGAAAGCATATTTTCAAGCAATAGATTCACTTGTAACACAATGAATACTGTGTGTGTGTGTGTGTGTGTGTGTGTGTGTGTGTGTGTGTGTGTTCCAAATGGGAGTGGAATGAGTAGTAAAGGCACACTTATATACACATTTAACCATTGGACACACACATGTGTGAGCACATACACACTTCACATTTCAATACTATATCTTGTAGACTGTGCAAACTATTGTTTTGTGTTTTGCCAAATGTCTGCTTTATACCCTATATAAATGGTTATTTAGTTCATTTTAACTTACAAGAAACTAAACTTTGAAAGTTCTGCTTGGTTAATACTATAACAAAGGGGTGGGCCATTAGTGCATAAGCAGTACAGAAATATCCATTTAAAAATCCACCAGTAGTGGTCAGAAGTTAACACATATCCTAGAAACTAACATTTAAATTCCAATAAAATCACATTAAGTACAAAAACCTTACTTGTTAAATTAAACATAGGTGTGTTTTTGTCATTATAATCCTTACTTTTACAAGGTTCTTAACTAAAAATGCCACTATATTGAAGAGTATTTAGTGAATTAAATTTTGAGATCAAATGAGTCCAGTTGCCAGAGGGCTCATTGAGAATCTATGTAAGGTTGGTTATTATCCCCATTTCTCTGAAAGTCTCACTGAAATGTCATTGTATGATAGATTGGTTCTTATCTATAAATCTACCATTGTACTAATCACTTGACTACTTATTTCTTCCCTTAGGGGAAAGCTATGTTTGCTCCTCAGACAACTTCTTCAAAAAAGTTGAGTACACCAAGAATGTCAATCCCAACTGGTCTGTCAATGTAAAGACATCTGCCAATATGAAAGCTCCCCAGTCTCTGGCTAGCAGCACCAGTGCCCAAGCTAGAGAAAACAAGGACTTTGTGCGCCCCAAGTTAGTGACCATCATCCGCAGTGGGGTGAAGCCTCGGAAGGCTGTCCGTGTGCTTCTTAACAAGAAGACAGCCCACTCTTTTGAGCAAGTCCTCACTGATATTACAGAAGCCATCAAACTGGAAACTGGAGTTGTCAAAAAACTCTACACTCTTGATGGAAAACAGGTAAGTACCTTTGCAGAGTATTTTTATTCTTCTAAATCATTAAATGACCATCTAGTACCTAAGTCATTATTCATGGTTGAAGGACTGTCCCTTCACATTTCATCATCCTTAATTGATACTCTGCTTTATTTAAAGGAAAGATATTTTCAACAGGCAAAGGAATGGACCAGAAATGTTATGCTCAGAAATTCACTCTGCTTCTGATTTATCAAGAATACCAGTTGGTTATCCTATACTTCTTTATCTGCTAAGAAAAAAAGTCTTAGCAAGTAGGTCTTATAAATTCACATGGGCTTATTTATTGCAAGATACAACCTTGATTATTCTATACATATGACCAAAGACGAGGCTTGCTCACTCATTTTTTTGATCAATTATGTTGGTTTTCTGCATCTATTCTTTTGAAAGGATGTTGAAGATACCCTCATATTATATGAAATGCATATGGGGAAGCACTGAACTTCTAGTTCATTTTCTTTGCCTTGCACTAAATCATATTTTCTCTCTCTTTCCCATGTGACATAGCTGTTTTAATTTGGTTCCCCTGATGGTTTGTGAAAAAAAAAAAAAAAAAGTATTTCAGGATCCTAAAATTAGCCAAAGAAAGATGCTACCATCTGTTCCCCTCCAAATCAGGTTCTTCATGTCATTGGTTATACTACTGAAGTGCTACCTATATAAGTATCTGGGAAAGAAAGAAAGCAGCCAGGCGTCTCCTTCAGACAGATGAATCATTCTCTTGAGCAAAGGGATCTGTAAATATGTAACAAAAATGATCCAAGGGAATCAGGAGACTGGCTGGTTCTATTGGCTCAAAGGAGTATGTTGGTGTCCCATATCAAAGACAAGTGTACATTATTATCTGTCCATAATTCTATTCCTTAAAATACATTTGGTGTTTGAACAACTATAGAATCTCTAAAACTGAAGATTCATATACATCAACATGAATGATGAGTGTTCAAATATAGAATTGTGCCTTTTCTCATAATTGCTAATATATAATGCTCCAAGATTTCAAGTTTCAGGGAAAACTCACTTACATACTATGTATGTGGCAATTTTGATAAATCTTTGGCTTCCTTTTACTTATTATTTTGAGATCCAGTAGATACCTAGATACATTGGTTTATAGCTAATTGGTATTTGTTGTACCAAAACAATGGGTTTCCTTGTGATAATGGGAAATGTTTTAACTTATAAGCCTTGTTCTGAGAGTATGACTCTTGAACACCATGAACATCATCAACATAAGCTGTGCCACAACAGGCTTGATTGCCAAAACCACATTTGGGAGAAACAGAACATAGAAATTTTGGAATCATTGGATTTCACAGTAGAGAATGTTGTTAGAAACCATGACATTTAATATTATATCTAAGGCAGGGATATCTTTTTTTTACTATTTCAGTATGAATGTTTAGTTCCCTATTCAATAGCTTTGATACTTAAAATAATTTCTTCTACATTAGGCATACCTTGGCTTTTCTTTACATTCTTCCTCTTGAAGTAATGAACAGAAAATATAAATCAAGAACATAAGATTGGTATTCAGAAGGTATGGTTTCTAGTATTGATATTGCCAATTACTATGCCACCTTGGACTAATGATTTAACTATCCAGAGCCTTATATTCTTCCTGTGTACAAAGAGACTGATCATACCTGCCTTGCCCATGCTTATAGGATTCTTGTGAGGACCTTGTAAAGACACTGCAAATTATAACACATTTGTATACAACTCATTATCAAATAAGATTTATTGTTATTTACATATCACTTGATCAGTACTTGAGCACCACTTTACCTCTGCTATTTTTATTATGAATTTCAAACATTCCTTATCATTCTGTGACTGCACCTGTTACCATGTAAAGGGATGCAAATAACTCCTATATAAGGAAACTCCTGTTCAATGATGTCTGGATTTATATTCTGAGTAGGCCATACATCATAGCACGTCCTCTCTGACGCCTTCAAACATAAGTCCTGGTTTCTTTAGTGAACAAAACAAAATAGCACTATTTGATAAAGCCATGTAAGTCCAGAAACACAAGGTAGTGATGCTTAATGGAACAGCACAATGCCTTTTAAAAAAAATTTGTTTATTTAATTAATTTATTTATTTGAGAGCAATAGACAGAGAGCGAAAGAGGCAGAGAGAGAGAGAGAGAGAGAGAGAAAGAGAGAGAGAAAGAATGGGAGTACCAGGGCTTCCAGCCACTGCAAATGAACTCCAGATGCATGTGCCATCTTGTGAATCTGGCTTATGTGGGTACTGGGAAATCAAGCCTCGAACTGGGATCCTTAGGTGTCACAAGCAAGCACTTAACCGCTAAGCCATCTCTCCAGCCCCACAATGCCTTTTAAGGTATCTGTAACTCTGTATACACGTTTTTTTTTTCTCTTTGAAATTTATCCCTTTGTTCACCCTTACCATAAGAAGACATCTTTTGAGTTTGGGTTCAACATTTTTTGAGTCAGAGTCTCATGTAGCCCAGTCTGGCCTAAAACTTTCTATGTAGCTGAGGATGATCTTGAACTTCTGATCACCATGCTTCCATCTCCCAGTTGCTAAGATTACAGTTGGTCACCACCACGCCTGACTCAAATCTTTTTTTTCCTTTACTTAGCACCATTTAATGTATTAAACATCAGCTTTGTCAGAAAACTCAAAACAGGGAATATCGTGGTCTCTGAGGAATAAGACATGTAATAATTCACATGGCCCCGAATGAAATGCATGGTACTTTTGCTATAGGTTTTCAATTTTCCTTGGACAACACAAAAATACATATCCAAACTGTGAGTTTTGATGAAATGAACACAAAATCTTCTTTTGACAAAAAGATGTTTTTTTTTTAAAGTAGAACTAATGTTGCAATACTGTCACACCTGCTGACTTGAGGCACACAGCTGCCATCTATACTGGCACATGGAACTCTTCACCCCTCCCTGTGGTTCTGTCCCCATGCAACATTTCAATCAAAAATGCAATAGTTACAGGTGTGTCACTGAATGAGAACTAGTACAACTCGCTGAAGGAAGCCACTTCATTTGCTGAATACTGAGGAGACTAAGGTTGGGTGACACTTGAAGGGTATGTAGCAAACTGCATTTGTTTTTGTCCTTTCACTGATAGCAGAGCTTCTGTACCCAGAGGAAGTAACACTGCCTCAAAACACCCTAAACATTAGTTAGAAAAGCATGAATATGCTGGTGTTTATGCAATGGTCATGATAACATAGGAAGATATAGTTAAGTTATAAAGTTAAATGAAAAAGTAGGATACAACACTATATACACTATATGATCTCCAACTATGTCAAACTGGCTCAACCAATACCCTAGAAAACAAAATACTTCAGCTGGTCAGCAGTGTCTGCTAGCACTGAGTGTACAGTGGCCCCTCTTCCTTTCACTGTCTTTTTTAAGGTGTAGCCACCACACTTGGTCTTTTTCTAAATTTTGCTCTACTGAGCAATTCTGAAAAAAACTACAATTTACAAAAGTGTGAAAGCTGGGCATGGTGACACACGCCTTTCATCTCAGTCCTCGGGAGGCTGAGGTAGGAGGATGGCTGTGAGTTCAAGGCTAGCCTGAGTGAATTCCAGGTCAGCCTGGACTAGAGCAAGACCCTACCTCAAAAAACCAAAAACAAACAAAACCCAATGTGATTGGAGCAATAAATTTGAGATAATGACTTAAGTTTAGCCTATAATAAAGAACCCCAACATTCATGAAAACTATGAAACATTCCAAGCTTATCTGTGAACCCACTGTTCAGAATAATGGTCTGAAAAAGACCTGTGACCAGACTTACTCATGCTAAATCCAATGGAAATAACAGGTATTTACAGTAAAGAACAGAAATATCCACTCCTGTCTACAACTTACTTAATGTATAGCTGCTTTTCAACACTAGAATTAAATAGGAGCACAGCTCTTTTCTGCTGTTTTCTGTGTGGAGTCATTTTCTGACAGCGAGTATGGAAAAGAAAAACTCATCCTGGTTTAGAAACAGAAGTGCTGCTACAGGAGCAGACCAAGATGGTTCACACTTGGGAGGCTGAGGCAAGACTGTCTTGAGTTCAATGCTACCCAGGGCTACAGTAGGAAAACTTGTCTCAAAAAAAGAAGAAAAGAAGCTGGGCATGGTGGCGCACGCCTTTAACCCCAGGACCCAGGAGGCAGAGGTAGGAAGATCGCCATGAGTTCAAGGCCACCCTGAGACTAGAGAGTGAATTCCAGGTCAGCCTGGTCCAGAGAGAGACCTTACCTCAAACCCCACCCCCCAACAAAAAAAAAAAGAAAAGAAAAGAAAAGAAAAGAAGAAAAGGGCTGGAAAGATGGTTCAACAGTTAAGGTGCTTGTTTGAAATGCCTGATGACCTGTACCCACATAAGCCAGATACACACAGTGGCACATGCATCTGGAGTCCGTTTGCAGCAGCAAGAGGTCCTGGCACGCCCATTCTTTAGGGACTGTCTATCTGTGTTTGCAAATAAATAAATATTTTTTAAAAAGAAAAAGAAGAAAAGCTAGGCATGGTCACGCACACCTTTAATCCCAGCAATCAGGCAAGAGAGGTAGGAAGATTGCTGTGAGTTCAAGGCCAGGCTGAGACTACATAGTGAATTGCAGGTCACCCTGAGCCAGAGCGAGATCCCACCTCAAAAACGGATGGATGGAAGGAAGGAAGGAAGGACGGAAGGACGGAAGGAAGGAAGGAAGGAAGGAAGGAAGGAAGGAAGGAAGGAAGGAAGGGCAAGCCCCAGTGGTGCCATTAGTCCCAGCACTCAGGAGGCTGAAGAGGAGGATTGCCATGAGATTGAGGCCAGCCTGGGGCTACAGAGTAAGTACCAGGTCAGCCAAGGCTACAGTGAAATACTACCTATAAAGAAAGAAAGAGAGCTGGGGAAATGGCTTAGCGGTTAATGTGTTTGCCTGCAAAATCTAAGGACCCTGGTTTGATTCCCCAGAACCCACATAAGCCAGATGCAGAAGGGGGCACATGTGTCTGGAGTTTGTTTGCAGTGGCTAGAGGCCCTGACATGCCCATTTTCTCTCTGCCTCTTCCTCTCTGTCTCAAATAAATAAATAAATAAATAAATAAATAAATAAATAAATAAAATATTTTTAAAAAGAAAAGCCAGGCGTGGTGGCACACGACTTTAATCCCAGCACTCAGGAGGCATAGGTAGGAGGATTACCAAGAGTTCAGGGCCACCCTGAGATTACATAGTGAATTCTAGGTCAGCCTGGGCTAGATAGAGTGAGACCCTACCTTGAAAAACCAAAAGAAAAAAGAGAAGAAAAGAAAGGAAAAGCCGGGAGTGGTGGCACACACCTTTAATCCAAGCACTTGGGAGGCAGAGGTAGGAGGATTTCCGTGAGTTGGGGGCCACCCTGAGAATACAGAGTGAATTCCAGGTCAGACTGGGCTAAAGTGAGATTCTACCTCAAAAAAAAAAGAAAAAAAAAGAAAGAAAGAAAGAAAGAAAGAAAGAAAGAAAGGAAGGAAGGAAGGAAGGAAGGAAGGAAGGAAGGAAGGAAAAAGAAAAGAAGGAGAAAGAAAAGAGCACTTGGAAAATGAAGGGAAGAATGAGGAGTTCAAGGCTAGCCTCAGATTTATAATGAATTCGAGACCAGCCTGGGCTATAAAAATGACTCTAAGGTGTTGCTTTACTGGTACTTTAAGGCCAACCTTCAAACACTTTCCATGGAAAGATCCGATGATTTGTTCATCCAACATAGAGGGACCAAAGACTAATAGTGCACTAGGCACTGAGGCCTCTAAGAGGCCTGAGCCTGCTCACAGCCTTCCCAAGGTGGAGGTGACATATTCCACTAAATGTAGGCATTGCTGCTTTCTTTCACTGACTTAAACAAACGTGCTTACACGAAAACTTTTCTGACTTACCAGGAAGCAAAAATGCTACAACTTTCTTCTGATGGGTGCTTCTTAAAAGGGCAGATTCAGACACTTTGGATTGTCTGCCCCCTACCACCCACAAAGCCCGGTGATATCAGTTAACTTTCTTGCAAGCAATGGAGTACACTTTGAAAAATGGAAGTAAGTGCCCTGGTCTATATCTAGATCAAAACTCATCAGAATTATCAAAAGCTGAGACACAGGAATGCTAATTTCAGTTAAATTCTTTAGCCTCCTCTTCCAACTGCTGGTTTTCAATGTGCTCCTGAGTCAGCCTCTCTATGTCTTTGCGCACATCCGGGTGGTCTTCCAGATCTTCATAGAGTGACCTGACAATGTCCAGCCTCCTGTAATTCTCAGGCTTGAGGAGGCTTTGCAAAACCTGAAGGCACCGCTCTTTCAGGGTATACACTGGCAGCGTGATGTTGGCAAAAATAGGCTGTCCACCAACATTGAGAGATGGCACAAATAATTCAGTTTGGTTAACCAGAAGTCCATCGGAGGTCCCTGCATCCCTGAAGAGCCAAAGGTGACCTCGGTAGCTGTGCATGCGGCGGCCTGTGCCCGGCAGCAGCGTCGGGTAGGGCTGCGGCTCGCCGTCGAAGTTGAGCCACAGGGGCAGCATGACGCGCGGGCTGCGGTTGCAGAAGATGACCTGGGAGGGTTTGCGCAAGTTCACCGATCGCAGCACGGGCCGCGGCCGCCCCGCCTCCATGTCCTCCTGGGCGCCCGACTCTCCTCAAATCTTATTTTGTCTTTGACAACTTCTATCTCCATGAAGCACAGTATTATTAATATTCAGCTCCTAGTATGGTGTAGATGTTTTATAAATGTTGGTTGACTAAAGTGACATACAGGGACTCTAATGTGGCTTAGGTAGATATTTTTAGAAGCCTTCTTCTGTCAGTGCACTTGGAATATCATGAGGTATATCAGAAGAGTTAAAAGACTTCTAAAGGAGTACATATTCTACCCAGGCAGCCACCAGTTGGTATTTAATGAGAAGGCACTAAGAGAAGATATTTAAAGCAGTTTCCCAAAATATATTCTAAAGAGAATTGTCTCCATCTCCTCACCCCTAGAAGCTCTTTAGGAAAGGGTTCTATGGCCAAATAAGGCTATAAAACATTACAAATTATAGTTCTTTCTTGGAAATTTTCAGTGGTCATTGTCATTATAGAAAAAATAATGAATAAAATATATTTAGGGATGCATGGACCAATCTGCTATTCAAAGATAGTACCTGAGTATACTGAATAAATGATGACATACTCAAAATTTGAGATCCCATCCCATTTCCCAGTTTCAGTAATGACAACTCTAATATTACCATCTGTCAGTCACTTTGATTGTTATTGGGTAGTCTCCCAAACTAGGGACACAGTCTTGCTCTGTGGAGGCTGAAGGCACCTGTGTTACAATAGTTGAAACTTGCTTGAATGAAATTTCACTGCATTTTTTGGCTTTAAGTGTCACCATGCATCAAGTTGGAAAGACAAAGGATGGTCAAGCCTATTTGTTATGGAGCATTTTGTTCATGAAATCAAGGCCATACTTTGATTCCAATGTTTGTTCCCTGACTGGATCCAATATCAACCTAATCAAGTGGTTTATTGCCTTCATCCAAGTATTGATCATCTAAAAGAGCCCAGGGGATTATACAACATGTACTGTTATTTCTGTTCTCATGTATGCTAGTGGACGGATTGGCTTACACTGACTGACAAGAAATCTGTCTTGTCTCTTTCTCTTTATATCATTCATATGTGCTTTTGGAGCTTTAAGTAATTTTAGGGCTTATATGCTGCTGGCATAGAAAACTGACTTGCAAACATCTTCTTACTTCTAACATGTTTGTAGTCTGTTAAAATGGGAAAACTAGCTATTCCTAGTATGCAGAGTCCCAATTGTTTCCTTCGCTTAGTAAGAAATTGTGTGTGAGATGAGGAGTAGTTGATAGGTAGTGGGCTGGTTTCTCCCAGGAGCTGAAATGGCATTCTAAGAGAACAAGGAGGACTTGAGGGAGGGTAGGATGATGATGCATGTCCATAAATTCTCAGATGAGGGGGTTAGTTGGAATATTTGGCTTCTGGAGTGGTTGTGGTGTTTTCATAAAACTACCTAAATATTCGTTTTGGTAATCAAGACACTCATTGACCTTCCTGTGTAAAGATCACAGACACATAAAACTGAAAATTAAATTCTGATTCACTTGATGGTAGTGATTTAGTAAGTTGGTTGTCTTGTCTTAAAATCTACTCTCAAGGCAGAGAGCATGATGTTTCTGTTGGAGGCACAAACTTGCTGCTTTTTTAGCCATCATATGCAGGGGTGTAGCTTGTTCTTATAGCCCGATGATTCCCACTTTTTTTTCCAAGGTAGATTCTCACTCTAGCCCAGGCTGACCTGGAATTCACTGTGCATTCTCATGCTGGTCTCGGACTCCCGGCAATCCTCCTACCTCTGCCTCCTGAGTGCTGGGATTAAAGGAATGCGCCACCATGCCCGGTGCCTCCCACTTTTATGCTGCATTGATCGGTATCTCTAGGGTCAGTTTTTTTCTACAAGGAGGATCTGTGGAAGAAAACATTCATTATTGCCTCAGGATACATGCCTAAAGTATAGGTTATGAACTTTACCATTTCTGTTGTTAGTCCAGTTTTCACTTAGGTGAATTCATTTCCTTTTCTGCCAGCACTTTTCTAGTACGCACTTAGATAAGGGACACAAAGCCTCAGAATAACAGGAGAAATTTAAACTGATTCCAAGATCCTCCATAAACTTGCATCTCTAGAGTTTTGGGGAAATATTTGGCACCTTATAGAAAGATAACAGCACAAAGAATGTTTGAGTTGCTACTAAGTATTCTAAGAAAGCCTTGACCTTCCATCCTATCATCCAAATTAACTAAGTGCTGAAAGCACAAAGGCAATTGCAGGAAACACAGGAAGACAGGTTGGATTTAACCTTGGAAAATGAAGAGTGCATGTCCCAAGGTGGATGTGTCGGTTTTTTTGGCTGT
The DNA here is from genome assembly GCA_036365145.1 of Orientallactaga sibirica. Classification (NCBI taxonomy): domain Eukaryota; kingdom Metazoa; phylum Chordata; class Mammalia; order Rodentia; family Dipodidae; genus Orientallactaga; species Orientallactaga sibirica. The sequence continues at coordinate 9,090,413 of JAEOAD010000057.1, forward strand.
GTAGGCAGTTTTTATTTCCTCCGTTATCTCTGACCCCCAGTCACATCTGTTCTTGGTTACATTTCCTGGCGTATAGTTCGCCCAGAGCTTCTTCCCTCCTAGTATTATGACCCTGTCAGTCAACACTGGGCTCAGTGGAAAAGTCCATGTGGCCAGAAATTATGTCCAAAAGGGAGGTCACTAATCATTGAATCTAACTTGAGAAGGTCAAGGCAGAAAAGGTGACGTTTGTATTGCCAACATTACCTCTCCTCACTTTTCTCAGATTTCTGGAGACCATCTTTGGGAGGACTGGCTTGAATATGATGTGGGGAAGAACAAAGGTGTAAAGCCAGGCTGGGCTCTGAAAGGAGACAGTGTACAAACTATCTCCATAAGCATGCGGGTAGATTTTGCACCTTAAATCTACTGGTTTGGGCTAGGGAGATGACTCAGTGGGTAAACTGCTTGCTACACAATTGTGGGGACCTGAGTTTGGGTCCTGAGAACTCAGGTAAAACCAGATGCATTACTGTTGTCTATAATTCCAGTCTTCCTATGGTGAGATGGAAGATGGAGACAGAAGAATCCCTGGAAAGTTGCAGACTAGCAAGTCTTGCATATGCAGTGACAAGCAATAAGAGACACTGCCTCAAATAAGGTGGGAAGGTGAGGACTGACAGCCAAGGTTGTCCTCTGACCTCCATACATGTAAGGTGGCATGTGTGCATCTGCACTCATACACATGAACACCACACACACACACACACACACACACACACACGTGATAAAAATAAATTTAAAATGAGGGCTTATGATTGGAGATGGCCAAACATCAAATATACTGTCCTTCCACACGGAGAATATCCTATCATAGCCTGAAAATCAGTTATTGCTTTAGTATTTTATCCTTTTGGGGTTTCATTTATTTATTTTGTTTAATTTTAATAATGTGTGCCTGGCTTTGAGCTGTAATGGAGGAAGGAGTTGTCCAATTCAGTAACAATATTTGGCTTAGTATTCCAATGTTCCACAGTAACTAGTCATAACTACACAAAGCTCTAGGTTTGAATTCAAAGACATGAGCTTTCTGTTTAACTCTGTTTTCTGCTTGATATGCAATGTAAGGCCAATTGTAACTCTTCTTTGAACCATAATTGAATTAAAACTTTATATTGATAATCTTCATACATGAACACAGTGTAATTTGATCACAATACTCTCCCATTACTTTCTTTTGTCTCCCTCCCAGCCTGTTCTACTGAATCTCTTCTTCTTCCTATCTAGTCTTTCTTCTATTTTTATGTCTTTTTAAACTTTTTGTCATCCACCTCTATACATATTTACAATATATTCTGATCATAATACCCTCCCACAACACTTCTTTTTCCCCCATGCCCATCCTCCATCCACTGAGCCCCCTCTTGTTTTCCAAATAGTCCTTCTTCTATTTTGATGTCTATTTTGCCCTCCTCAGCCATCCATATGGAAATGTTGACAGACTCAATATTATACAGTCCTTATTGTGGTAAAAAAGAGCAAATATGAAGTCACTTCATGTTAAAGAATAGTGTCCTGGAGTACTCTTCCTTATCCTCTGGCTTTGAAATTCTATCCACGTTCTCTTTTGCACTGCTTATTGAGCCTTGGAGGCATAATAGAGATGTCTCATTTAGAATTGAATACTTGACAGTTACTTATTCTCAGCACTTTGATGAGTTTTGAACCTTCCAAGTAGTCTGAAAAAAGGAGCTTCTTTGACTAAAGGTAAGATCAACACTCATCTATGGCTATAAGTATTATATAAATATTTAGAGGGCAATTTGATGGGAACAACATATCCAGTTAAGCAAATGACAGAAGTAGCTTTCCTGCCAGCATCTATGCTCTTTCTAGCCATAGGCTTTTGACTAGGTTTTTAGTACTGGAAATATATTGCCTCCCATGAACTGGGCCTTAGATACAATCAAGAGAGCAGTTGGTTACCCCCATAACAGTTATGCCACTACTACACAAGTGGGTGACCCTTAAGAGTTCCTCTATGGCTGGGGAGATGGTTCAGTGGATAAAAACTTGCTGGAGGGGCTGGAGGGATGAATCAATTGTTAAGGCACTTGCCTACAAAGCCTAACAACCCGTGTTCTATTCCCTAGCACCCACAAAGCACCCACATAAAGCACCATGTAATGTGGTGCACACATCTGATATTCATTTGCTGGAAGCCCTGGCACACCCATTCATTCCCTCCCAATCTCTCTCTCTCTGTCTCTCCCCCCCCTTGGAAATAAATAAAAAAATATTTTAAAACTTGTTGCATAAACATGAGAGTACCTGGGTTCAAATACCCGGGACCCACATGCTATAATCTTAGCATGCCTGGGGCAGGAAGGAGAGTCAGAGACAGGAGAATCTATCAGAAACTCACAGGTCTGCTGGCCTGGTGAATAAACAATGTGAGTCTCTACCTCAAATGAGGTGGAGGCAAGGACCAGCACTCAGAGTTGTTCTGTGACCTCCCCATGGCACAAGACACTTATACATGTGAAGACTCACACTTCCTCTAACTCCATGAGAGCAGGAGCAGGGTATTCATTGCAGAGTGTTGGTTCTGACTAGCTACCCTTTTCAGTGTTCTATATCCCTCTATTCTCCTAGGATCACTAACATGATGCTATATTCAAAACTACTTCTTGAACAGCTTTACTGAGATATAATTCCCATATAAGTCCCTCATTTGAAGTATACAATGTAGTGTCATTTAGTATATTATATGAGCTCTGCATCAATCATAACAACTGATTTTAGAATGTTTTATTACCAAAATAAATACTACACATTTTAGATATTACCTTCTAACTTTCAGATTTCACCTCCATCCCTGCCTCTGTATTTCTGTCTTTATAAATTTTCCTGTTTAGGGCAATTAATAACAATATAATTATACCATACGTGCCTTGTTTGCCTGGGTTTCTTTGCTGATCATAATGCTCTCAAGCTTCATACATGTTTTAATATTTGTAGGTATTTCAGACTGATAGATGAATAGTAGTCTTTATATGGATATATCACACTTTTAGTAACTCATCTATTGTTGGATATTTGAGTTATTTTCATATTTTGTCATTATGAACAATGCCATTGTGAATTTTAACATGCTTATTTTTATGTAGACATATGTCCCTATTGATATTGGAGAAATATTTCAAATTGTAGCACTAGTGTGGATGATATGTGTATTTTTAAATTTTCAAGAAGCTGTCAAATTGTTTTACAAAGAGTTTGCTCTATTTTCAATCCTCACTAGCAATGTATGGGAAACTGTAATTTCTTTACATCCTAACCAACACTTGTTATTGTCTATTTTTTCCTTTTCTTTTTTTGCTTGTGTATGTGGGCATGTATGGTGTGGTGGTGGTGGTGGTGGTGGTGGTGGTGGTGTGTGTGTGTGTATTGTGGTTTTTATGGCTACTCATGCTCACCTGTAGTGGCTGGAGTGGAATGCTGGGTATCCTTCTCCATTGCTCTTTCTGCCCAATCTTGTTTTGAACCAGTCTTCACTGATTTCAGAGATCTCAAGGGTCTGATGATTGTCAGGTCTCTGCTTACCTGTAGGACTGGGGTAATAGCTGAGTGTGGCCACACCCAGCTGTTTTAAGTGGGAAATGAAAATTTGAACCTTGGTGGTCTATGTCTCCCTCAGGCCTCATGCTTGTGCAGGAAGTTTGCTTAACTGCTGAGCCATCTCTCTAGCTCTTGTCTATTTTCTTATTAGAGTCATCTTAATGAGTGTGAAATGCCATCTCATTCTGATTTGATTTGCATTTGCCCAATGACTAATGATATTGAGAATAATTTTACATACTTATTAGACAGACATGCATACTTAGGGGAAAGAAACATTTATTCAAGGGGTGGAAGATACAATTCAGTAGTAAAGCGCTTCCCTTGCAAGTCTGGGTTTGAATCTCAGCATTTAAGAAAGAAAACAGTCTATTCAGGCCAACAGTGGTAGGGCTCATGCTTATAATGATGATATTTTAAAGGATGATGCAGAAGGACTTTAAGTTAAAGGCCCACCTGAGCTATGTTGTGAGTTCCAAGCAAGCTTAGGAAACACAGTGAGCTCCTGTCTCAAAAAATAGGGCTGGAGAGATGTCTCAGCAGTTTAAGGCACTTGTTTGCAAACCCTGAGGGCCAAGGTTAGGTTCCCCAGTATCCACATAAAGCCAGATGCACAGAATGGTGCATGCATCTGGAGTTCTTTAACAGTGGCAGGAGGCCCTAGTGTGCCCATACTCACTTCTCTCTGTCTCTCACTGGCTAAATAATGAATAAATATGTAAATGTTTGAAAAAAGAAAGGAAGGAAGGATAAAGAAGGGAATAAAGAAATGAAAAATTACCCATACCCTCAACCTTGGTTGTGTGTGTGTATGGAGGCTCAAGATCGATAATATGTTTTTTTCCTCACCTGCTGTCCACTTTGCTTTTTGAAACAGAATCTCTCTATGAACCCGGAGCTCACCAATTTGGTTAGATTAGCTAGCCAGTGAGCCCTGGGGATTCTCTTGTCTTGCCTCTCCAGTGCTGGGATTATAGGCATATGCCACTATACTTGGTGCATGTCCTCATGAATGCACTACAAGCACTTTCCCAGTTAAGACATTTCACCAGCCCTTTGCCACCCATTTTATTGAGTTATTATTCTTCTTAATATTGAGTTGTAAGAGTTCTTAATGTATTCTGCATTCAAATACATTTTTACCACTGTATAAATATTTTCTTTCATGTCTTCATTTCCTTGATTTTTGAAAGGAGTTTTTCATTCTGATAAAGTTTAATTTATTAAGTTTTCTTTTATATATTATGCTGGTGTCCCACCTAAGAACTAGTTCCTTAACCAAAGGTTTTGTTGGGGTCCCCCCCAAGGCCAGCTCAGGAGGGACGATAGGGTCTCTGCCGAATTGGGGTGAGCAGCGCGGAGTCACGACACAGACTCCGGGAGTTGGGTGAAAGTGGAGCGAGAATCCACAAACTCGTTTATTCAGGAAGTACACATGGGTTTTAAGGGGCTGTTAATCCTTGTATGGGGCGGTCCCCTTTTGGTCACCAATGACAGCTTGTCTCTGGACAGGACATCTCGTAGTAGGCTTCTCGCGAGCATGGGGCTGTAACTGTTGTCACATCAAGCCTGCGCAAAATGCCACTTTTACAGAAGCCACTTCCTGTTGTCTTTTGCCATGCGGTCTGGCTAGGACCAGGCCTGTATTGTACCATACATATCCTCCTTTTTGTTTTTATTATTGGCAACCCTGAGAGGTATGGTTTATTGCCAAGCCATTGTTGAACCCAGGCCCCAAGGGATCATCATACGTGACAGTGCCTGTCTTAGGTTGTTCCATCTCATGGAGACTTACCCGTCATGGGCCAAATGCCACCTAGGTGAGGAAACCCAAGGGGGATAGCCTGGTATGGCTTTTGGAAAGCCATTGTTGAACCCAGGCCCCAAGGGATCATCACATGTGACAGTGCCTGTCTTAGGTTGCCCCATCTCATGGAATCTTACCCGTCCTGGGCTGGCTGCCATCCTGGTGAGAAAACCCGAGGGGTATGGCCTGGTATGGCTTTTAGCATGAGGTCTGGCTAGGACCAGGCCTGTATGAGGCTGTTGCCTAGGAGGCATGGAAGGGCCAAGTGGGCGTGGCTCTGTGGCATGTGAACAGTCCCAGCAAGTGAGAATCAACTAGAGAGCCTGAAGAAGACTGGGGTAGGACAGGTTGCTGGGTGAGTTCACCCTAGCGTCATAGTCAGTAGCATTGAGTGTCCTTAATGGTAGCAGCTCAATGTAATGAAAGGAGTTGGAAAGGAATTTATAGCTAGGTGTGGGGGGGAATAAGTTTAAAGTCCCATATGTAGTCTGAGGGGTCTGGCATCATCTTCTTCAGCAAGGCTGGTCGCTGAGTCAGTGGCCGGTGGGGGGAAATAAGTTTAAAGTCCCGTATGTAGTCTGAGGGGTCTGGCATCATCCTCTTCAGTAAGGCTGGTCGCTGAGTCAGTGGCTGGACGGACGTTTCTGGCAGGAACCCAAACTGGGATCTGTGAAGTTTCTGGAAAGACAGAAGCATACCCTCGGCCCTGCATTAAAAGAGGGTGGGGCCCCTTCCAAATAGTAGTAAGAGGATCTTTCCAGCTGACTAAGGGTAAGGGTGTCGTGGTTGGTTGGGATCTCCAATGTTTGTAGGCTGGGGAGAGTCCTGCCTCATCAAAGGTGAGAAAATTGAGGGTGAAAAGAGCTTCCACTAGGGCCAAGTGGGGGTCCTTGGGTGACATATTGGACTTTTGTTTTATAATTAGTTCCTTTAGGGTCCGGTTTGTTCTTTCCACGATGGCCTGTCCTTGTGGGTTGTAGGGGATCCCAAGGGAATGTTTTATTCCCCAAGATTCCATGAAGGATGTGAATTGGGCAGATGTGTATGTAGGGCCATTGTCTGTTTTAATTGACCAGGGCACACCCATGACCAACATAGCAGTTTTTGTTGCCTTAATAACATGGGATGCCTTTTCCCCAGAGAGAGCAATAGCAAAAGTAAGCTTAGAGTAAGTGTCCACAATGACATGGACATATTTGAGGTGGCCAGGGCCTCGAGGGGGGCAGACACAGGATTGATATCTTTGGTAGCTACAATCCATTTATGGAGGTCCTTATTATGCACGGCAGCAATAGCATTACGCGCTGCTGCGGATGCTCCTTCCCATGCCAGTTGCTTAACTAAAGCATCCCTGGTGGGGCCAGGGGGAGTGCGTCGGTCCACGGACTCTGTCACATGAGAGAGGAAATCTGTGAAGCCCTCGGACGCGCCCTGGACCAGATTACGAAAATAGGTATCCGGCTTTTGTGGGAGGCAGGCCTTAAGCCCTTGAAGGGATAACGATTTAATTTGGTCAAAGTAGGTGTGTATGCCCACTGTGGATTGTGATACAGGGTGTGTATAAGGTCCTGTGCCAAGGAGCATGTCCAAGATAATTGGAATTACATCCCTAAGATTTTGGCGGGCCTGGGATTCCGCCAGGTCACTATAGGTGGCTTTCCATTGGAGGAATTCAGGGGGGAGAAGAACTGCCTTGAGGAGGGAATACCAGTCATAATAAGTCTGAAGATGGATGGCCCATTGTAAGAGGACTTGTTTAAAGTAAGCAGAATCAACGCCGGATTCCTGGGCTGCATTACAGATGAGAGCCAGATCAAAGAGGGGGGTGGGGAGCCACGGCCTGATTGTCGCATCCGGCCCTACGTTAACAGGGAAGGCGGCGAAGGGGCGTGTCAGGGAACCGGCAGTCACCTGGGTGTGTCCAGGGCTGAGCGGGGGGAGGTCCTTGGAAGGGTAATGAGGGGGAAGGGTGGTTGCCAGTGTGGCTGTAGCAGGAGGGGGTTGTGGTGGTGGCCTATTGTAATGCAAAAGTGTGACTTCCTCCTCATCCAAGTTACTGTAAGAGGGGGCTGGGAGGAACAAAGTTTGAAGAGCCAGTTTAGGATCATTACAGCGTTTGTTATGGGCCGAAATGATGTTCTCCACAGTGGAGTCTTTAAGGCCGGCAATTATGGCAAGGAAGATAAGAATCCATGGGGCTAAAACAAGAGTTTCATCCCAAAAGCTATGGAGGTCTTTTTGTTTTAATTTTAAGCCACATTGTAGAAGGAGGGCCTTAAGAGCTTGTAATTGCGGCGTCCTCTGGTGGGGAGGGAGGTTGCCCATTGCCACGTGGTGTTGTTTGATGGGGGGGCTGGGCTGGGACACTCCTGAATCAAAGAGACTGAGAAAATCATAACCCAGATCAAAGATGATAGACCAGAGGATAATCATGCAAACCACAAGTCCTAATGCCGGGGCCAGCTGAGAAGTACGGATAGATTGTTTAGGACCCACGTGTCTTGTGCTTAGTGGGGGGAGGGGCCAACACAGGCTTAGGGCCATGCGGCAGTGTGTGCCTTACTGAGGGGGGGTAGGGGAGGACAAACAAAGAAAGAAGGGGGGGGTAAGGGGCTGCCTGCTCACCCACAGGCAACCGTTAGCCGTTTTTCTCACCAATGAAGAACTGGGCACTTTGCTCGTCGGACTTTCAAGGACGAGGCATCGCCGAGGGGGCTACTCACCGAGGGGGCTTCTCGAAGAACTGGGCGTTTTGCCGTTCTGCCAAACGCCGAGGGGCTGCTCACCGGCTCACGGGACGTTCAACGGGGCATCTCGCCAGATGCCGATGGGGCAGGGGGGTCACGGATGGGGTGTCTCGCTAACACCGACGTCAGGGCAGAGGGTCCCTATTCAGGCGCCAGATGTTGGGGTCCCCCCCAAGGCCAGCTCAGGAGGGACGATAGGGTCTCTGCCGAATTGGGGTGAGCAGCGCGGAGTCACGACACAGACTCCGGGAGTTGGGTGAAAGTGGAGCGAGAATCCACAAATTCATTTATTCAGGAAGTACACATGGGTTTTAAGGGGCTGTTAATCCTTGTATGGGGCGGTCCCCTTTTGGTCACCAATGACAGCATGTCTCTGGACAGGACATCTCGTAGTAGGCTTCTCGCGAGCATGGGGCTGTAACTGTTGTCACATCAAGCCTGCGCAAAACGCCACTTTTACAGAAGCCACTTCCTGTTGTCTTTTGCCATGCGGTCTGGCTAGGACCAGGCCTGTATTGTGCCATACAAGGTTTCAAGATTTTCCCCCTCTTTTTTTCTTCTAGAAGTTCTATGGTTCTAGCTCTTACATTTAGTTCACTGATGTAGCAGACAGCTTTAGGTTCTCTGAGATGAACTTCCAGACCAGGCACAGTTATGGAGGAAGGGATATCATTTATTGAAGCTTACAGATCCAGGGGAAGTTCCACAATGGCAGAAGAAGTTGGCCTGCCTTCATAGAGCCAAGCAGAGAGAGAAAAACCATCAGCCACACAGCACAGCACACTTTAGGAACTCCTATTAGGCGCACTTTACATATCTTTACAATGGAATCTCAAACCCATCATCACTCCTTAAGAACCACCCAGTGACATTGCCTCTAGCAAGGTGGCTGCAGATGCAAACTATAAACTAATAAAACACTGAATATATTGGGGGACATATATTCAAACTACCACATTCCGCCCTTGGCCCCCAATAGATTTAGCCTCTGGCCCCCAATAGATTTATAATTATCACATATTGTAAATTGTATTCAGTCCAATTTCAAAGGTTCTCACAGTCTTGACTAACTTAAGATAGTGAGTCCTGTAAAATCAAACAAGTTAAATACTTTCAACATGTAAAGGCACAGGGTAAACATTTTTAACTGGTATAAGGCATAGGAAGGAGAAACTAGAACAATGCAAACTCAATCACCATCAGTAGTCATCAGTCTTCTGCAGTTCAAGTTCAATATAACCAGAGACTGACGGTCTCCAGGTTTTCCAGTTTTTCCCCTCCAGCTGGGCAGAGTATACAGGGAAAACTTCGATCCCAGGCCAACATTGTACTCCATGGTAGCCCTTGCATAATCCTGGTATATCCAAAACATCTTCCATGCAAACGGTTCATCTTCCAAAGGCCCTTCAAGCTTATTCCTGAGGGTCTTTATGCCCTGCCTCATGCCACATCTCAGCAGCGTCTCCTGGAACCGTGTGCAATTCATGACCATTCCATGCATTTTTCATGTTTCCAAAACTAATACCAGGTGTGCAAGACACAGCCATATTTTTAATCCAGGGACAAAATAAATCATAGTTTTGAAAAGCAGGTTACTTCTCCAGTCAACTCTTTCCAAAAGAGTTTTTATTTCTAACAGTCTTTCCTCAGGCATCCTCTCCATTGTTTAAATGTAAAGCAGTCGGGCCACCTTCCTTCCATCTTCCTTAAGATTGCTACTGTGTTTGACAATAGCAGTTCCAGTAACTTAAAATCAGTCTCAGTGTCTCTAATTTTAACTTGCTTGAGGTTTTCCAATTTAAAATCTTAAGTCTCTCAATCTGGTATCTTTAGCCAAGCACATCAGTCCATTATAAATTTAACCTTGATTAATTTTTTTGGGCCTGGATAGCGGAATGCAGTTATTCCTTATGTCAGTAGCCCAGTTCCAACAAAGTCCTCTGTAGTCTTTTCTTCCCCTTAGAAAGCTCATAAGCCAAGCCTCGAAGTTCAATATTGTCTGCATTTAGTATTCTCAAACTCTCATCAGAATAGTCCATAAAACTTGGCTTACCATTCCAGAAGGCATCTTTAGTTGCAAGCACCAAGTCCATGCCCATTTCTACAAAACAAAGGTTCCAAAAGATGAATATCCATTTGGTCAGGTTCATCTCACTCCACTCCTGGTACCACTTTTGTAGCAGACAGCTTCAGGTTCACTGAGATGAACTTCCAGACCAGGCACAGTTATGGAGGAAGGGATATTATTTATTGAAGTGTACAGATCCAGGGGAAGTTCCATAATGGCAGAAGAAGTTGGCCTGCCTTCATAGGGCCAAGCAGAGAGAGAAAAACCATCAGCCACACAGCACAGCACACTTTAGGAGCTCCTATTAGGCACACTTTGCATATCTTTACAATGGAATCTCAAACCCACCACCACTCCTTAAGAACCGCCCAGTGACATTGCCTCTAGCAAGGTGGCTGCAGATGCAAACTATAGTTTTGAGTTAATTTTTAAACATGGAGTAGGGATCATGTTTCTTTTGGGGAGGTAGAAAGGAGACACATGGATATCTGATTTTCCAGTACCCGTTATACAGAAGTAAAAGCAGTTTCTTTGACTGTAGACTGACATTTATAAATAGTGATGACCCATATAACACAATGTTGCCAAGGTTTCTAGCACTTCTAAGAATCATGTCTGTAAATTAATGAAACACAGAAGCTTATCCTATACATATGATCTGGAACACTAACTCACTTGAAGGTGACATTGGTAAGATTTACTGAGTCTCTTTATATAGGAAAAATAGGGATTCATAAGGAATGATCAAAGGAACTATTGACAATGTCATTCCATTGTTCCAGTCTTCTGGGATTCCCTCTCAGACCCAATCAGCCGCCTGTCCAATGTCATATCCACTCAGTGTAATGCTAAACAGGATTGAGGCCAGAGAGTACAGGGATGCCTAGTATTGTTGGTATAACCTCTATTTTATTATTTTTTTTATTGACAACTTCTATACTTACAGAAAATAAATCATGATATTTCCCTCCCTCCCCCATTCCCCTTCAGAACTCCATTCTCCATCATATCTCCTCCCTCTCTCCATTAGACTCTCTTTTAATTTTATCTTCCCTTCAGGTCTGTGTCCTGTGGTCAGTCATTTTTTTATTATTTATGTACACACTCAGTGTGTAAACAGCACATGTTGGTACCATCCTTACCCTCTTCCCTGACCCCTCTGAAGAGACCCTCCTTGTTGGGTATGCCAGGGCCCCAGCTGAAACCATAGAGTAATTGGGGAAGTGAGCAAGAGTGCTGCTTTCTTGGTGAACCTTGTATCATCTTTATTTTTAACACCTTAAAATATAATTCACATACCACATACTTTATCTCTTCAAAGTGTACAGTTCAATGATTTTTATAATATTCCCAGGTACATGTAAACATCACCACAGTCAACTTTAGAACACTTTTATCAGCTTCCTTACTCTCTAGTCCACTCCAATTAGCTCTAAGCAACCATGAATCTTGTTTTTGACTTTATATGTCTTTGCTTTTTGTGAACACTTCATATAAACAAAGCATGTAACATATAATCTTTTGTGGCAAGCTTCTTTTATGTAATAAAGCTTTTAAGGGTCATATATCTATGTTTAATTCTTTTTCATGGCTGAAAGGTGCTTTATTGCATGGGTATAACATATTTATTCATTAATTCTTTGATGGATATTTAGTACAGCTCCCATTCATATTTGTTTTGCAGTGTTGAGGATTGAACTTAGAAGGTTTTGTGAATTCTAGATAAATGCTAGACCACAGCGTTTCATCCCAGGTCTTATTGATGGATATTTGGGATTGTTTCTAGCTCTTGGATATTACTAATATTGACTCTATGGTCATTTGTGCATACTTTTTTGTGTGGTCATATCTTTTTATTTTTCTTTAGTATATACCTAATAATCAAGTTGGTGGACATTGATGTTTCTTGATTGCCTATCCTCTAACTACCAAGTCATTTTCTTTAAACATATACTCCAGGGGGATGAACCAGGAAACCAATTTCATATTTTTTTCTGTGCTACTATGTAGCCCAGAGTTCTTGCCTAAAAATGTAGTAAGAAGCATGAAAGTATCTTTACAAATTTTTCTTAGATATAGAGCAAACTATAAAAGTTATTTATTTTTTTTCAAGGTAGGGTCTCACTCTAGCTCAGGCTGACCTGCAATTCACTATGCAGTCTCAGGGTGGCTATTTCTTTTTTATCTGAGTCCCACCTTGGTCTTTTTAACTTTCCAGGATCAAAGATGATTTTGATTATTTATTTGTTTTCTTTTTAATTTGACTTTATTTTTTTCTTAAAGGTAAATATTGTATTGTACATTGAACATATTCCCCCAGACTTCCCTATCCTTCATTTTTACACTCTCTACTCCTGTTAAGTTCCATCTTTTTCCCTGGACAGCTTTACTTCTACTTTCATTTCATATATGCATAATGATTTTATATTACTACATGAAATCTAGGAACCACAAATGAAAGAAAACATACAATTCTTGTCTTTCTGAGACTGACTTAGTTCATATAACATGATTATTTCTAGTTGCATCTATTTTCCTGTAAATAGCATAACTTCACTTTGTAGTTGAAAAAGATTTCATTGTGTTTGTATACCACATTTCAAATCAATTTTTTCTGTTGTTGGACATATAAGCTGGATCCATAACTGGGCTGCAATAAACACTGATATACAAGTATCTCTGTGATATGTTGACTTGGAGTCCTTCAAGCATATACCAAGGAGTGGTATAGCTATTTCGTGGAGTAGTTTTATTTTTAGTTGTTTGAGAAATATACTGATTTCCATAGATGTTGAATTTACATTACCACCAGCAGTATATAAGGGATCATGTTTGTCAGCATTCTTTCCAGCATTTGTTATTTTGTTAATGGATGAAATTATGACTGGTGTTTTGATTTGCCTTACTTTGATAGATAGAGAAGCTGATTAATTTTTCATGTGTTTTTGACTACTTGCATTTCCTCTTCTGGAAACTGTGTTTATCTCATTAACCCTTTTATTGATTGCATTGGTAGACTACTTATTTAGCTGTTTTGAGTTCTTTGTATATTCTTAATATTAACCCTCTTCCAGGTGTATAGTTAGCAATTTTTTCCTATTACATAAGCTCTGTTTACTTGATTGTTATCTTTGCTGTGAGAAGCTTTTTACTTTAAGTTTTTTATTTTGGCCTTATTTCCTGAGAAACTATAATCTACTTAGAAAATCCTTGCTTATACCTATATCATAAATCATTTTCCTACTTTTTTTTTTTTCCTAACAGTTTCAGAGTACATGTTTTGCAGTAAGGTCTTTGATCCATTTTCGAGTTCAGTGTGTGTGTGTGTGTGTGTGTGTGTGTGTGTATGTGTGTGTACATGGTAAGAAACAAGGATCTAGTGTCATTCTTCTACATGTGGATAATCAGTTTTGCCAGCACCATTTGTTGAAGAAGTCTTTTCTGTAATGTGTATTTTTGGCACCATTGTAAAAAAAGAGATGGCTGTAGCTATGTGGGTTGAAATATGTGTGAGTTTAATTCTGGTCTTCTATTCCACTGGTTTATGAGTCCATCTTTACACTAGTATCATTCTGATTTTATTACTATATCTCTGCAGTATAGCTTGAAATCAGGCATAGTTTTACCTCTAGCATGATTCTTTTTGCTCAGGATGGCATTGGATATTTGTGATTTTTTTTGTGCTTCCATATGAATTTTAAGGTTGTTGTTTTTCTATTTCTGTGAAGATTTCTACCAGAACTTTGTGATTACATTGACTCTGTAGGTTGCTTTTGGTAGGATGGCCATTTTCATATTAGTGCTTCCATCTTAGTTCTTTCCATCTTCTAATGTCTTTCTCAGTTTCTTTCTTCAATGCTTTTAGTTTCATTGTACAGGTCTTTCAGTTCCTTGGTTAGGATAACTTGAAGTTTTTTGAGGCAATTATGAATGAAAGTGTTTTAACAAGACATTTTAGCATGTTTGCTATTGATATATGTAAAAGTTATTAATTTTTGTTTATAGTTTTATAATCTGCCACTTTGCTGAATATATTTATCTAATATGTGAGTTTTCTGGTAGAGTATTTAGGGTTATTTTTTAATAGATTCATGCCATCTATGAATAAGGATACTTGTACCACTTCCTTTCTATTTAAAATATTTTTATATGTGTGTGTGTGAGAGAGAGAGAGATACAAGGAAAGAGGGGGTGTACCAAGGGCCTCTTAAACTGTAAATGAACTCCAGATACATTTGCCACTCTCTGCATCTCCTCTTTTAATAGGATAGCTGCCTTATGTGGGTACTGGAGAATAGTACCCAAGCCGGCACACTTTGTAAGCAAGCACCTTTATCTGCTGAGATATCCTCCCAGCCTCCACTTCCTTTCTTATTTTATCCTTTTTATTTTCTTCTCTAATCATTTTGCTCTTGCTAAGACACTCTAGTACTATAAAGAAAAAGGGTGGGGGGAGAACATCTATGTTGTGTTACTTATTTTAATGGAAATGCTTTGTTTCTCCATTTGGTATAATGTTAACTATAGTTTTTCATATATAGCCTTCATGATGTTATGATATGTTTCTTCTGTTGCTAGTGCTTCAAGATTTTTTTTACTATTTTTTATTTTATTTGTTTTCAATTTTTGCATATGTGGAACTCTCTCTGTATCTCTGAAATGAAGCCAACATGATCATAAGGAATACCCTTTTTGATGTGCTCTTGAATTCAGTTTGCAAGTTATTTTATTGTGATTTGTACATGTACCTTCAGTAGTGAGGTTGGTATATAATTTTCTTTTTTTGTCGGGCCTTTATTTGGTTTTGGTATCAGCGTAACACTGGCTCTAGTTTGATAATGTGTCTTTCTTTCCTACTTTATGAGATATTTCGAGAAATGGTATTAATTCTCCTTAAAAATTGATAGAATTCAGCAATAAATCCATCTTGGCCTGTACTTTTTATTTGGGAGATTATATTTTTAAAGAATAGCCTAAAGATTTTCTGAATTTCATTGGTATATACTGTAGTATGTACCTTTTCATCTTTAATTTTATCAAATTGTTTAATATATAACACTAGTCTGATAGAGTGTTCTTTAGTCAAATAAGCAGATTAATATTACATAGAATATTCTTTTCTTTTTTAGGACTATGACTGTTTTATTCATTCATCTTTGAAATACACTATGACAATAAATGCTATAATTATTTTTGTTGTTTTTTGGGGTTTTAAATTTTTTATTATTTATTTTAATTTTACATTCATGTTGATGCCTCTGTTAGCTTCCTCCCTGACCTCCCCCCTCCAAAGGGACCCTCTTCATTGGGGAATGTGGGTTGTGCATTATGGGGGTAGCCAATAGTTATGGGGAAGAGGCAAAGTCTCTGTGCATAATGATCCAACACTCTTTCCGCCTCCTCTTCCATGAATTTCCCTGAGCCATGTTGGGTTCATTGTAGTTCTACTTCAGTGATGAGGTCTTGGGACCCTCTGTGTCTCTGGATATCTGGCTTAGTAAGTAGTTGAATGTTCTCTGTGTTTATCTCCTTCAGCCTTGTTTTGGTGTTGTGTTCACCAAAAATTTGCACTCTTGCCCATTTCCCCCATTACTCTATGATTTCAGCTGGGGCCCTGGTGAGGTGTGATAGTATGATCCTCCCTTCAGGTTCGTCATCCATCTGGGAAAGAGAAGCAAATTCTCCAATGGAGAGAGAAGTTAGTACTAGATAGATGGAATGGCCATAGTTATTTTAGACAGAATTTTATATGCATATGCCTTCTTCTAGCCCACATTTGGTGGGAACTTTCTGTTGGAGAGTGGGCTCATAGAATATTCTTCTCATAGAAAAACACTCCAAGAACATGTCTGAAAAGAAACCTGCTTGATTTTGCTTAAGCCAGTATATTCCTTGCACTATTTTGAACACAAAATTAAAAAAAAACATCTTTGACCATATGACAGAATGCACATGGGGAACCACTGGCCTCTGCCTTAGGTATTTATTTACATTTTAATTAGAAAATCTTAAAAAGGAATAACGTTAAAGGCCCAGAGGAATAATTAAATTGAAAGGATACAGGCAGCATTGCATTTTGACAGGGCTTATAAACCAGAGCAAAAAGGCTTATTTAGATAGAGCACTGACAATTACCCAACCATAAGCAAGGCAAGGCTTGAGCACATCCATTTCTGACACAGCCTCTAGAGGGAAATGGAGAAACTGAACAAAAGAGATCATTTTTCTAGAAGAAATTTCAATAGACCTTCAAAGTTATAAAAAATTAAGAAAATCCTTTTGGTTCTGGGCATTCAAACTTGGATTCTCTAATGACATTGGTAAAAGGTCAGCAACATGGATTGCCAGCTTTACAGCCTTCACATTAGATTTAGTCCAATACAAGCCAGAATGTCTTCCATGACTACATTATGCAGTCTCATTGGAGGACTCAGAAAAGTTTACTAATTAAACAACTTATAAAAGTATTTCTTACTATTTGAACAGGCTGCACACTTTCTATTGCACGAAGCCCAGATTTCTCCACCTGGCAACAATTTGGCAAACCCTAAAAGTCTGGATGGCTCATCTAGCAAGGGAATAGTCCTTAAAAGAGGTTTTAGGCCAGAGACCAGGACCTACTGAAGTCACTTTGTATCTGCATATACACACTTATGTCCCTGTTTGTTTTAAGTATTGGCTTTCTCATCAGATGAAGTCGTATATAAATATTTACATGTCAAGATATTTCTGGTCTATTCACCAGAGACATTACAGCCTTGATAAAAAGCTTTCTTCTGGCAGTATTTACTCCCATGGTTTATTTAATATGGCAGTTGATAGGTGAACTTCCTCTTGCTATTTGCAAAGAGGATGCAGCCTTGCCTTGCTTAATGTTCTAAGTGTTTGACTTGTCGCCTGCTGGGAATTGATGTTTGGTTTTCCCAGATTACCCTGGTTGAAAGAAGTGTGGCTTCTCTTGTGGGCCATCCTTCTCTTTAGATTTTGGATCATCAAGAATAGTTGATATGCCTTGGAATGCATTGTGGTTTATGTTGGCCCTGGGTACTTTTGCTTTTATAGATTCCTTCCTGCATAAGGAAACATAGCACTCTGTTGGTATAAATGGCATAATGTTAATGTTATGTATTTAAACATTTTCTTTAACCTAAAAGTTCATTTCTATTTATGATCTGAAAATAAATCAAAACCTTTTCATGAGCTGATAAAAGCCTGGTAGGCCTAGACACTGTACTTTCTGTCCCTAATGGATAATCAATTCTACACTGGCTATGTTTGGCCTGATCCTGTGAACACACTAAGTAATGAATGAGGATGTTATGCCTGAAGAATCAGTCCAACAGAGTGGTAGTTCCTGGGATCTACCAATTAATGATTGAGATACACCAATAAGCACCCTTTCCCTACCCCTGTTCTAACATTTTACACACTGTACAAAGCATAATAAAATGCCATTAAATTTTCTCTGGCTCTGAGTAGGGAATAGAGATCTGCTTCCTCAGCACCTTCTGGGACTGATGGATGGCATCATTCATTTCCACACTGGAGCAGCCTTTGTCATTTAGTCTGCAGCCCTGCAGAAGGCAGCTGTGAAGGTGGAGGGAAAGTTGATTAGCAATGAGATGGATGACTGTTCATCCAGACAGAAAAGGATGGGGATTGCTTTAACCCATGGCTATCTTTAGTGGTAATCAATATAGATGTATTTATCTCAACTCTAAACATAAAACTTTCATAGCAGCAGCAGAAACCACTCACTGTAGCATAGGATCTGAATGTTACCACTGTTATAATGACTGCTGAGGATGTGTTGGCTAAAGGTTTACCAATAAACCCTATTTGGAAGCTGGTGTCAATTGAGATTGAAATTAACTGGAAGATGAGGATTTAGATGGCATGCTTTTATAGGGTTTTGCATTATATAACCACATTTGATTTTCAATTTTTCTTGAGCAGGGACTGGATTGGTATTTGCTCTCTCAAGACAACTGCTGTTACAGAGTAGGCTAAAGCATTCACACATGTACCCTCAGCCAGTTTAGCAGCTCTGCTCTGGATCAATTCAATGAGTAGTATGGACTTTGGCTACTCCATAGGGACCTTGTGGAGTCCTTGAGGTCAGACAGCAATCACTCCCCCTCCCTTATTTCAGAGCAAAAAAAAAATGTTTCAATCAATAGTTTCCCATCCCCCTCCCCACCACTGAATGCAGCTTTCAAGGATGACAGCATCTGTTCCACGCTGCCCTTGCCCTTGTCAAGCCTCAGCCTGAAACAGAACAGAATGGTATTGGGTAGCTTGGTTTGTGTATGTTAACACGTGCAGCATAAAAGCAAAGATATGGGTCCTGGAAATCTTCATACAAAAGACAGCTAGTGGAAATGTAAAACAAGAGTAATCAGAATGAAATATAATTAAAAAGAATTAAGGCTGATCAGAATTTGGAGGTTCTAGGAAATGTCCATTTGGGCTACCCAGCAAAACTTGATCTTCCATGACTTTAAATATAGTAGATTAGTGCTCATTAAATGCTAGTTTTAAAAGAAAGTGAGAATATACACAGCAGAGACCATGTGGGACTCCAAAATTTTAAAAAAGGTCAATACATAAGTTTTATGGTGTAAAATATATTTTTGTATGTCTATAAAGTGTATAATGATCAAATGTGGGTTAATTAGCATACCCATCACCTGAAACATTTGTCATTTCTTTGTCTTGATATCACTCAAAGTCTCGTTGTAGCTTTTTTTTGAAATATATAATGCGTTATTGTTAGCTGCAATGGTATAGAACTCTTCTTACCCAGCAAATTTATTATATGGGATGTGGTTATCAGAATGCTGTAGATGAATCAAGGAGATGAAGGTCCAGAAGTTTCATTTTATGAAATTAACTCATGTGATTAGGGAGGCTTGTAAACCTGAAATGTGTAGGGCAGCCAGAAGGCTGGAGACCCAGGGAAGAACCAGATTTTTTTTTTTCAGTGTGGAGTCAAAAATCATGGTATTTTACAGGAAGCATTTGCCAAATATTGCAGTTCAAGAAGGACTAGTGAAAAAGAACCCTAGACAAGAGACTTTCTTTGCCATAAACCCATAGATAAATCTCTAGCTTTTCCATAAAAGAGCTGGGATAATGTAGACTGGGTTACTTCTACTCTCTAATCTGTTTCTGTTTTCATAGAACAGATTGCCTCAAAGTTCCTTCCACAATGAAATAATTCCACATATTCAGCCTTACCTATACTTAAAGATCCCAACTCAGAAAGTCAGGTTTTTAAGAATCTCTAAAAGTCCAGTTTAATTTCTTCCCTCACAATATCTAGAAATAACTGCATACTCACACCATTCCCAGTCAGTCAGTTTTAATTATCTATAACATAAAGAGTAAACAAAATGTCCAACCTTTCCAATTTGTAGGTGTCATTACTAATTGTATGTCCCATTTATCAGAACTGACTATGACTGTCCTTTGTTATCCTTAACACAGATACATGTGTTATTGTATTGTATTTAGAATATTGGACTAGGAGCTTTGGGAGACTCTATAGGTACCACAAGGCACCACTAACTGCAAAAAGAAGCTTCTCTGAACAAAGGTAGAAAGATTTTATGATCCACAGGGTGGGATGGAGTATCTTGAGGATTATCCTCCCTACAGAGGCTGGTGCATTCATGAATACTAATTTGTGAATACTAATGACCCCACTGAAGGGGGACTTTGGTGGAATGAGCACAGGGAAGAGGGCACATAGGTTATATAACCCAATGGGAATATGACCAATATGCAATAAGCTAAAAATAAATAAATAAAAGATGAAAATAGAACCATACTACACACATAACTATTTAGAGTATAATTTGATGGACACAACATATCCATTTAGCCAAACAATAGTAGTAGTTTTTCCTCTAAGGCTTATGACCTTTCCAGGCACAGGCTTTTGATTAGGTGTACAGTACCAGATGTGAATTTTCTCTAGTGGATTAGCTTCAAATCCAATCAGGAAGCAGCTTGTTACATCTATAACAGCTATGCCACTCTTATACCAGTAACCAAATATTTCATGGCTGGTTGATTGCAAAAGTCTTATTTTATATATGAATACATTAAATCCAAGAGCTCAACCTTCCTCATAGAATCACAAAGAATAATATTACATCATAAAACTTAGAACTAAAAGTTTCACACAAGTTCAAAATATCTATGAATATGCTCCAAGTCCACAAAATAATATCTATTTGTAAGGAATTATTATGCCAATAGAACAAAAAAAAATGCCAAAGTATCCCCTATGTAATTAAATGACATTAAAGGTTTGTTCATAATGCTTGCACATTTTTTTCTGGTCACTCTGGGTAAAAGAATGAGTAAATGTCCCATTTGAGATGTTGGAATATAAATTATTGAATTAAATAGCTGGCAAATATAGATGACGTACATTGCTCTGAGAATCCAATTTTGTATATTTTAAGTGTAAGAGGATAAAGACCTATATTACCTTACTTCTAGCATATATGTAGCCTTCATTATCTGTTTGGGACATAGTCGTTGTAAATAAATGAGACTTGGAAATTTTAGCCTAGTATGAGACATTTCTGCCTGAGGTATGTGCTTTGCTTTTGGCTCCCCATGTTATCAACTTGCACTGAGTTTGTAGATGCCACATTTTTGGAGGAAACTGGCAGCCTAGGGTAATTTCTATTCAAGATCTGTTTATATCCCTGTTCCCACCTTTTCTTTATTTAGACCTGACTTTTGTAATTTAAACTCCTGTACAAAAGTGTGAGGTTGTTAAGTGCATTTTGTAGTTTTCCTATTTACTTCCATGCTGTTGGGTTATATTTGTTTGTTGTCTGAGAGATCATTTTTGTTGAATGGCTTCCCAGGGGAAGTACAATACAATGTAAGATGAGGCTCTATGCAGCCTACTTTTTTGTGGCATTTCTTGATTCACAAACCTTATTTTGATGTTAATCATACTAAGCAGGCCAGAGAGCTTATCACTTCCTTTTTACATATTTACTTTTCATGTGTGTTGGGTCTGTCTTCTTCAGGAAGATCCTGTCTTGCCCCTTCTTGTATCTCTTCTCACTCCAATATTTAGCATATTTTTACAACTTCATTCATATTATGCCTTTTTTTGGCTTTTCGAGGTAGGGTCTCACTGTAGCCCAGGCTGACCTGGAATTCATTCTGTAGTCTAAGGGTGGCCTTGAATTCATGGCAATCCTCCTATTTCTGCCTCCCAAGTGCTGGGATTAAAGGTGTGCACCACCACACCAGGCTTGTATTATGCCTTTTAAAATCCCAATAAGATGTTTCTCTACTGAACCTTTTTGCCAATAACTGAACTTTCTAGAAGGGTAGGATGTGACTGCCATGAGAGAGGGGATGAGATAAAAGTATATAGGGCTATCACTAATCTAGAATAATGGTTTGAAATGTGCCTATGACCCAATATCACCCAGGAACCAAATATCCAGAGGAGGGACCTGGTAATCTATAAATTTCATAGGTCGCCAAGTAATTCTGATAAGCAGTTATGCCTAGAGACAACTGGCTTCCAAGTCGTCTAAGTGCTTCTCAGATGTGAATTTGTATGCCACACTTTACATTTCTAACAACCTCTGAGGTGGGAAGAAGGAAATGAGGGATGGAGGGAAGGAAAGGAGAGAGAAAAGAGGACAAAATAAAGAAAAAAAGGAGGGAAGAGAGGAAAAGAAGGATTTTCCATTCTTATTCTAGATCTATTGAGTCCAAATCTGGCGCAGGATCCAGGGATCTGAGTGTCAGCAATTCTTGTGGGGCATTCTGACAATTGCCAGTGAGAAGCACTGCTGTACCTAATATTAGTATTACATATGTGGAAATGCTCTGTCAGCTGTAAGGGATGCTATAAATATTAGGTGAGATTCTTGTTAATCCAACAAATCTTGGCCCTTTGTCTGACACTAGTTATGTCGTAGTTCTCTGTAGTGCTCGAGTTTTGGCAGCAGTTTCACTGATGAAAACTGAAGGAAGGGGATTGAGTAATAAAACTAAGCTGTGCTTATCGTGCACTTCACCCTTGTATTACCTGTTAATTGTCACAACCTGATGAGGTTGCAGGATTCTCTCCATTTGACAGATGCAGAATCTGCTATTCTGTGGCATGGAGTGACTCACTCTAGGTCACAGAACTGATCCATAGTGGAGTCATAACTAGAATTTAGATCTCTTGACTCCTAGGTCAATGTTCTTTCCCCATACTTAGCTGACTGACTGAGTAAAATGAATTTTTAAGTTTCACTGCCTGCATGCTAATTAGGTTAGTGCAAGCCGGAATGTGAAACAAGCTGTGATCTTCTTTAAGAATCTTAACCCTGTCCAGTGTTTCCTCATCTGCTTGAGTTAAAGCATGCAGCAACTGTCAGAAAGGCATAGCTGAATCCCTCTGGTTGGAATTTCTATGCATCACAAACCTTATCAACTACTGGCAGGCAGCTGGATTACACATATATTTCAAAATCAAAGGCTACATTTGGAAACCAGAATAATAGTCTTGCATCATCCAAAGCCTTTTAGAATGGATTAGAAATAAGAACCTATATCTTTTAATACAGCCTGAAACTGGAGGCTTCCTTTCCCTGTTGAATTTTGTGTTTTTGACACCTAGCCTAATTTTCACAGTAAGTAGGTGTAGAGGAATTTCAGCTTTGGACAACTATAGTTACCAAGGGCTTACATCTTAATATAGACATTTCCCATTTGCAAAATAAATTCCAGAGAATGACATATTCTGCTTGAATTGACAAATTAAAGAATAAAATATGATTATTTGAGAAGAAAATTTCTTCTTAAAAAATCTCTAAAGATAGGTTCTGGACAGAATTATCATCACAGAGCAGGCAGAGCAAGAAGCTTCCTATTTGGGTCTTCAGGGCAGGTCTACATTCTTCCATGTCAGTACCTTTACTTCCTCCCATAAAAACATTAGACATTAACCAGTACACCCAGGTAACCCTGTCACCTTCAATTCTGTTGCAAGTTCCTCTAGTCAATGTGAATTCCTCTGAGGAACCCTGTGTTTAAGCAAACAAAAAAAAGGGACTATTTTCAGGAACAAAAATGTGTGAGGTGGTATAAATATTTTTGACTATGAGTCAGAAAGTCTGGGGTTAAGTTGCAACCAAATAATTTTAAGGCTGTTCAACCTACTTTATTGTCAGGATGTCAGTTTCTACATGTAGAGTGTGAGATAAATAAAGTTGCTTAAACTAAATCACAACTATTAGAAACTAGCTTTCAAAAAGGACAAAATCATGACTCAAGCAGATATATAAATGAAGATGTGTAAGTACTTTTAACTGAAAATCAATGAGAGCACCAGGCAAATGTTATAAACAAGTTCAACCAAGAATCTCCAGTATGGTTATGGTGATAGTACTCTACTGAGTCATTAAAACACAAAGTAAAATACTAACTGGGTTCTTGGTTGAAATTGATAAACCAATTTTAAAACTAATTTGGAAACTTAATGTATCCAGAATAGACACATGTAGTCACATTAGGAAGTGAGAAGTTTAATCTTTTGATGGAGATTAATTGGTTGATTTGGAGAATATTGTCTGGTTATATTAAGAAAAGAAACCTAAGAAATCCTAGGCCAGCATTTTGAAGTGCTATACATAGTCCACATATATCAGACTCCATATAGGAATTGTGTTAAAAATAGAACTAAACCCAGGCCTGTTCAATCAGTTTTGTTAGAGGTTGTACTCAGAACTACACATTTTTAGTAACCAACTACATGAATTCATGCAAGTGCTAATATTTGAAATTCAATGGGCTAATAGTCTAACTTCAGGAATGTTTAGAGGTTCTAAACACTGGCTACATTTTCTAAATAACTGAGATTTTAGCTGGGTGTGGTGATGCACGCCTTTAATCCCAGCACTCCAGAGGCATAAGTAGGAGGATTGCTGTGAGTTTGTGGCCACCCAGAGACTTCATAGTGAATTCCAGGTCATCCTGGAACAGAGTGAGACCCTACCTTGAAAATATAAAAAGAAAAAAATACCCAAATCACTGAGATATTAAAAATACAAATGATGGTGTTAAGTAAGGTAGCATAACCTGTAATCATAGTGCATGAGACGTTGAGGTAGGAGGATGGAGATTTCAAGGCTAGTCTGGGATGAATACCAAGTCTCTTTCTCTCTTACAACACACACACACACACACACACACACACACACACAGAGAGAGAGAGAGAGAGAGAGAGAGAGAAATCAGATAATAGACTACTCCTCAGACAAATTAAATTAGACCTTTTGTGTACCCAATACATCGGTTAGTCCCTGCCTAAACTGTGGCCCACTACATACATACATACATACATACATACATACATACATACATACATACATATGTATATATATTAGAGGCTCTTCCAGGTCAGCACTGCTCCTATGCTTGGCTGCTACCTTTCATCCTGAGCCTTTGTTTGGTCTCCTAATACTTCCTTGTATCTGCTGTTCAAGTATTAACACAATTTCAAATGGAATGGGATTGTTCAGAGGAAGCTAAATTCTTGAGCTCTTCCTGCATTCATTCATATGGTCATTTTTATGGAGAAAACTGATCCTTGTGGAGAAGAGAGAAGGGAAGAATAGGAGGGGGAAGCGGAGGTGTGAGAGAGTAGAGGGAGGAAAAGAACAAGAAGGAGGAGAAGGAAGGGTCCAGTCATTGAAGATGCATCTAGAAGATAGAAGACATGCTCCATTGTTAAGGAATAAAAGCCATGTTCACCACATAGAGGATTTGACATCACTGGGAAACATCTTCACTCCCAGCTTCGTTTAACCCTCTCATTTTCAACATAGGGGTGACTGCTAGAGCAGGTGGAGGTGACAATAAACTGAACCCAAGCAGCTTGATTTGGCAACTGATTCTCAACAGGAAAGAAGGGGCTTCAGTTTCTGCTCTTCTCTTAGTCTAGCATTAGATTCCAAGACAAAGCTCAGATTGATACAGTCCCCACCCCACCCTTCTTCTCCTGGCTTCTTTTCTATAAGTCATGTTTTCAGTGTTTGGAGCCTGGCAGCTGCAAGGCTTCGTTGCTAGGTAACAATTTCTCAGCACAAAGAACTCTCAGCTGGGAAGGTCAGGTCTCAGTGTGAAACAGCTGTATAGAATTTTTATTTGTCTTCCTCTTGTTTTGGTTAATCACAGGGCATGAAACCAGAATCAAACTTTTCATAGAAATGAAAAATGCTGGAGGGTACCAGTTCAGCTGCTGCTGTTTTTTCCTTGATTTTCAAGTCATGGCCTTTCTATTCTGACTCAATACAGCCCCAAAAAGCAGGCAGGCCAGAAGTGTAGGAAGGAGGCGGGGAGGGTCAGGTGTTCCTTAGCCTTTTAGTGCCTTGGACCAGCAAAGGCACAGCTGAACTATGAGCTGAGAAGTTGACTCCCTTTCTTTGAATTGGCCAGTAGTTTTTTAGGATCTGGGTTGAAAGCTTAAATGCAGGATGCCCTCAAATTTTAGTTTCAAGCCGTTTGTGGTGACACACACATATCACAGCTACTCTCTGGCTCTCTGTTGGAGGCCAGCCTGCACTACTTCATGGTTTGGTTCTGTCTCAAAAATTTAGTTTTAGGTAATGAGAAATTAAAATTAAACTGGACATATTGTATTTTTTTGCTAAATATAGCAACTTGAAATAGTATGCCATACAATCATTATGAATTTTCTACAGGATTGATATGAATAGTCATAAAAGTAGGGAAAGAAAATTATTCTGGAGCTATTATGGAGGGTCTGTCTTGGAAGAGCTTTGACCTGTGTGCTAGAAGATGAAGTTGATTACCAGGGATGTAGTTCAGTGGCAGAGTGCTTGATTACCATATATGAGGCCTTGGTTTAAATACCCCATGCTGCTAAAAATATAGAAGCCATAGTCAGAGAGAGGTTTGTCTAGAGTTGCATAAAGAAAGTACAGAATCCTTTTCAAGTGTTATTTCCTCTTACAGTTGTTCATTATATATATTAGTCTTGTGCTTAAACTTGAATGTGCTGCTGTGAGAAACATATGATTTCAAATTGGATGGATTTTTAACCAACTGATTGATCTTAGACAAGTCATTGCTCTTTCAGTTGCCTTTCCTAGGCCACAGAGGAGCTGGAATTGTGGCTTCTCAAGCATGTTTCTACAACCATCAGCAGCATGAGCAAAGCTGTGGACTTTTGATAAATGTGGACTATCAGGCTACAAGTTAGAACTTCTGAATCAGAAAATGGGGCTGGAGCCCTGAAATTTTTATTTTCACAACCCTTTTGATGATTTGAAATAAATTCCCATTTGAGTACAACTGAGCTAGAGGAATGTTAAGCACTTTTTCAGCTCTTACTTACTTTGGTTCTGTTCCCTTATTGGATAGTTCTTTCGGTCAGCTAGCTATTAATGGCAGGCTTGCCTAACTCCCAGCCTCAGAGATTTGTTCCAAATTACTTTGAGTTGGTGCTTTGTGTCAGTAAAGAGACTTCCTTTATGTTTGAATATTAATTTCTCCTTGTATCCACTCTTGTTTTTTTCATATACCCCCCCATTCTTTAGCTGTTTTGACAAGGATTTCTAAGGTTTATTCTGTCAACAGGCTACTGTGAAGGTTTCTGCAAGTATCAGCTGGTCCCCTGTTTTATGCATGCTTCATCTCACCACTGAACAAAAGACAGTATTTAAGGGAGTGTCATTATATAGGAAGAACTGACTAAGGACGCATTGCTTTGAACCATAGCTGCTGTCAGTATTTTGAAGGTTTTCTTTTTAAAAATCTAGTATGTTTCCAAACTCCCTCCCCTGCCTCATTCTTGATTCATCTTATGAAGCAATGTAAAGATCTTACCCCATTGTGTTCACAAGTATCTGATTACCAAAGGGAAGGAAGCCGAATAAAGAGGAGACTCATGGCCCTAATTTACCCTAGCGGACAACCAGTGGCTCTGTCCATGGTCCTGAAAATAGTCATTGCTCCTACCTAACTCAGAAAGAGATCTTTGTGGGTAGTATGTATTGGCAAAGGAAGGGAAGCTACATTGGCATAGTAGTCTGTCCTTTGCTTGTTTCATTTCCCAATGTACACAGGCTAATGAATTTGGGAATTCAATAATGCCACTTAGTGAAGTAGACCAGGGCAATTATGTTGTTTTATGGGTCAATGCCTTTCTCTGGTGCTTTTCTACTTGGAGTGGCAGAAAAAGGAGCTTCTAGCTTCAGTAACTGAATTTTATTCTAACAAAGTGCATTGGATGTAAAGTGTGTGTTTACTTAAGAAGAAGGGATCATCTCCTAAGAGCTGCATTGTAAATGTAAGTAAATGACAGCACTAAGATATGAAGTTAGCCAACCCAAGCCTAGAATAGGACTCACAAAATTATCTTATCAAACAAGCTTAAGTGTAAGTAAACTCAAACTTACTGTTCTAGTCCTGCATAGGATACTTATAGAAAACATTGATTTTATTTTAAAAAATATTTTTATTTTGAAATAGTAAGAGTTTCATGGGCAGATACAAAAATAGTACAGAAACTGTACTATTTACCTTTCCTCTGGTTTTTATTAACAACAGCATCTTACATAACTATAGTAAACAGTCAGAACCAGGAAACTGACATGGGTACAATTCCCAGTCCTTATTCAGATACTGCCAAAGTTACATACTTTAATTTGTATTTGTATGTACACATAAAGTTTTTTTTTAAGATAGGATTTTGTTATGTAGCCCACTCTGGGGTAGAACTCACTATGTATTTAGACTGACCTCAAAATTATGACCTCCCTTAGCTTCTCAAGTGCTGGGATTTCAAATCAGCATTACCATGCTCAGAGTAAATAATTGTGAAATTAACTTTATTTTTTTTGCAATGCTTGCCATTGAACTCAGGGGCTTGTGCATGGTAGGCAAATGCTCTACCACTACTCTACACTGTTAGCTTCCCACACAGCTCTATGGACACATATAATTTTTATCATGTGTTGATTTATTTGACCATTTGTATTAGGAATATTCTCATTACTATAGTAAAACACATGACATGTGCTGTTTATTAAGACATGAAGCTTTTTGAAGCTCACAGTTTTTGAAGCTTGAAGTCCAAGACTGGTCAGAAGCCATTGATTTAGTCTCTGATGATAGGGGTAGATGGTGACACGGTGGGAGTGCATGTAGGATAAAATATAAAACCCAGGAGGACGGTTCAGGCTTGTTCCTTTCAAAACAACCCTCCTTAAAAAACTCAAGGGTACCATGAAAACCACTTTACAAGAATATGAGCTCAATGCCATAATGGCATTGTATGAGGTCCCACAACTTAAAAGAAATGTCCTACTACATCTTATCAGTACCACATTGGGAATCAAAGTGCCCCAAAATGAGCTTTTGTTATGACATAAACCATATTCAAGCCAAAACATCACAAGCACAATCAGTATACATGACTGTTCCATCACCATAAAGATCTCTTGTGCTGTGCTATCCCTATTACCCTCATGCTCATCCTCCCCCTTGACCACCCCAATCTGTAACTACTGGAAGCCATAGATCTGTTCCCCATCACAATATTTTTGTCATTTCTAGAGTGCCGTACAAATTAAACTACATAGCATGCAACATTCTGAGATTGGATTTTTTTGTTATAACTCCTGTTGCATTCAGGTTTACAGTGCTGGCAGAAAACACTCAACCAAGAGCAGCTTGTGGAAAAGAAAAACAGGTTTATTTTGGCTTACAGACTCGAGGGTAATCTCCATGATGGCAGGGGGAAGTGATGGCATGAGCAGAGGGTGGACATCACCTCCTCGCCAACATCAGGTGGACAATTGGAACAGGAGATTTTGCCAAACACTGGCAAGGGTAAACTGGCTATAATACCCATAAGCCCACCTAAAATAATATACTGTTTCCAGGAGGTTTTAATCCCAAATCTCCATCATTTGGGAACCTACCATTCAGAACACCTAAGTTTATGGGGGACACCTGAATCAAACTTCCACAACTTCCTTGAGGTGCATGTATCCAATAGTTTGCTCCTTTTTGTTGTTAAATAATATAACAACCATAGCTGGAAAGCCTAACAGGGTGCAGTGTGGGAACCTTTAAATTAACAATTTCAGCAACTGTTAGCACCCTCTTTGGACTGTAGAAATAAAAGGTTAGTGTCACTAGAATTCCAGACCAAAGATACCTGGTATCATGGCCAAGGTCAGCTGGGATCATAGCCAGCTCTGCTATAGAGACAGGATCTGTGTAAGAGCTGTTGTCACCAGAAGGTATGCTATGTAAAATAGTTAATGGGGATTCTAGTCAATAAATTCTTCAGCTTCTTCCTTCCTTCCACCTTTCATTCACCCTCTCCTTCCTTCCATTGGCTGCATTCAACTGGACGTCTGATAACATGGACATTCAAGATAGGTAGTCAGCAGCAGACACCCTGCTGAAAAATTGAGTATATCTTTGGACAGTGAAGAATGGACCTGAGGATAAACAGTCTCACAACCTGCATAGTAGCATGTCTGAGCATTCAAGTTCCCAAGATAATGTCACTCTAATTTTCTATACAATTGTATTCATTAATATCCCCCTAAGCAAAATAGAAAAGATACCAGGATCCATGTATTCTCTAAAACCTGGATTGTCTGTGGATATGTTAACAGAAAGTTTCTTGAAACTACTCCACTCTATTCTCATATGGGCAGATTCTGAAATCTAGTAAAGAATAGTTCAAGTCTACCATGCCCTCCAGCCCTAACTCTAGGCCCTGGTTTTCATCTCCCTTGGAGTTTTCATCATAGCATGGACTCTACTTTAATAACATTTAGAGTAAATGTTGTATGTTCATAATACACTGTTGTAATATACATGGGCACCTACTTTCAAATTTTGATGTAGTTTTATGTACTTTATAATTCTTCGGAGGACCAAAGTAGGAAAAGAACAAAGTGAGGGAGCTCATTCTTCTAAGAGCTTGGGTCTGTATATGACAGAACACTGTAGAATGTATCCAATTTCAAATCAATTTAAAGTGTTATATCCAAGTGCAAATAGTAACCTAGATGGGTTTCTAAGTCTCTTCCTGCTTCAGTGTTATCATCTGTAAAATGGGTGCAGTAATCCTGAATAGGTACTATTTATTTACTAATTACTATATGACATGCACAATTCCTAATAAATAGGACTCTCAAGGTAATTGGAATTTTTGGAATGTATATGAGTCATAGTAGGAAGTAAACATGACATCTATCAACATTATTGATGAGGTTAATAACGCAGTTCAGTTGGTATAGTGACTGCCTAGTGTGCACAAGGCTCTGGGTTTTGTCCCAGCACTGCATAAATCCAGTGTAGTGGTACATGGCAGTAATCCTTGTACTCAAGAGGTGGAGGCAGGAGGATAAGGAGTTTAAAAGTTCATCCTCAATTTTGTAGGTGAGTTTGAGGACAGCCTGAGTTTTATAAAAACCTGTCTCAAAACAACAATAAAATTATTGACAAATACTCCATTTCTAAGAAGCCCAAATACATTTGGATCATGTATGGTGAATTAGTCTCCTTTGTTAGCCAGTAGTTGGTTCTGTCTAATGTTAGCTCTTAAGATGCCTGGCCAATGTGTTCTAGAAACCACAATTACTCTTGGAGACAAGAGTAAATACAACATTCTTGGCTCAGCAAACATGACTTTCATGTACTAGTAACACTGAGTGAGGAACAGAGCATCCCTAAAATATTTGTCCATGTAGCTTGACAGTCAAAGTATTAACACAGGTCAAAACTTCTACAAGACTTGGTCAGTCATTTCTGGTAAATATTCACATAAATATCATTTACCTGTTTTGTGAAATCAGGAACTAAGGAATGGATTTCTTAGACTTAATCTTAGTCCTTCTCTCTTTCAGCTCTATATCTAGATGGAGTGCTCAGCTCCTCTGGGGCTAGAAGAATAATGTCAGTGAGGCCAGCTTTGTTTTGTTTTGGCCACAAGTCTAGTAGCTGCAAATATGAAATTGTAGCTTTAAGGATATTATCACTGGGGATATTAGCTACATGGGATCTGTGATAATGGAATATTGACCTCCCTAATAGACAACCTCATTTCATTGTATTGAGTTATCAGCTTTCTTCCATTGAAAAGCATTCTTTGACTGCTGACTTCTTCATAACCCCAGGAACTCATTTTGCTAAATTGTCATCTATTTCCCTTCCCAGGTGGGAGGATATCTAATAAGCTTTCACGTGATTGAAAGTAGCCTGGCAGTCAGTAGATCCAATGGAGCCACTGAGCCTGAAGGTTCAGCACCTCTCCTTACTCTCTCTCCACTCTTTGTAGCTCACCTGCTGAGCTAAGATTCCAAGGCTTTGAAACTGATTTACCAGCCATGGGTAGATGGCTGGTGGTGATAAAAGCAGTTCTTAGCCGGGAGTGGTGGCGCACACCTTTAATCCCAGCACTCGGGAGGCAGAGGTAGGAGGATCTCTGAGAGCTCGAGGCCACCCTGAGACTACATAGTTATTTCCAGGTCAACCTGGACCAGAGTGAGAGCCTACCTCGAAAAACCAAAATAATAATAATAATAATAATAATAATAATAATAATAATAAATAACTAAATAAATAAAAAGCAGTTCTTATGTGTTTTTAGCTGTCACTATGCTTTCTCCTTATGGCACAGCTATACACTTTCATGCAAGATATTCATTTGCCACCCTTCCCAGAGCACACTCCTCTTTTCCCTGTGCCAACCAAGTAGCATCATCCAGCCTGTGAGGGCAGGCTGTTAAACTGAGCATCCCAATGGGGAGACTGAGCAATAAAATGATTTGGAGTGATGCTGCCTTTCGTAGCAAGAAAATGGCCCCTGGTGTGCATAAACAGCCATTTCGAACAGGGTATGGATAATTGTCCAATTTTAATGGGATTTTCATTAGGGGGAGGGGTAACATAATGTAGCTTGAGTGAGTCCCAGCTCTGCCCATTCTCTGGTTCTGTGGTGATGTTAATCATGCTGCTCCTGGCAAGTCTGTCAGGGCTGAAGTCGATGATGTAACGGATTTTCCAGCAAGCCCTTTGTCTGAGTGACTGTAGCACAGCTGCAGAACAGAGCACTAGGGAGCTGAATGTGTTAATGGGGAAAGGCGCCTTTTCCTTTCTTTCTTACATGATGCTGATTTCACCAGGAGCTTTGTGTGTAGGGTCAGTACAATTGTGCTTGGTGTATGTGTTGGTGGATTGTCTTATCACAGTACTTCTCAAGGTTATGATGGGAAGGGCATTGTTAGGAACACAAAAGCTCCAAATGCTCAGGTCAAGGTTTGCTCCAGCAACATTGGGCTGCTGATATTGCTGGACTTTTTTCTGTGTCAGTTAGAGGCTATTTGCTTTTATTGCAACTCTGTAACTCAATATAGTATATAAATAATAGGTGAAAAAATATGTGTGTGTACTACAGTATGTATGCAATAAATGCATAATATTTGGACCTCTCGCTCTGTACAAAAATGTACAAGAATGGTGGTGAACAGTGTGAGAATGAGGTCCTTAGAGTTAAACAACTTTGGAATTATATTCTGGTCCTTCCAATTATTAGCTGTGGGATTTTGGAGAAAGTTATTCATTCTGAGCCTCTTCTTTAATTCTATCTCCCATGGAGATTATAAAAGTAGGGGGTATTCAATGAAATATCCCATACAATTAGCTTGATGCTAACAAATTGTAAAGCCCTTCATAAACATTATCTTTATTACCAGTGGACTTATTTGGTGTATAGAAAGTCCTCTCTGTGTGTAAGTACTGTTGTTATCCCTATTTTATGGGTTAAAAAAACTGAGGCATGTACAGGTAACTTTGCCTAGAATCTTACAGAAACTGTATGTACTTGGTTGAGCCGAATTTGCCTTGAAAATCACAGACAACAGAGCTGTTACTAAGTTCCAGGGAACTGGGATGGGTCTGTATCCTATTTAAGGGTTTCCTTCCCTTGCTGTGAATTAGAATCATTCAGGAAAGGTGATTGCATTACCTAGCTTTTTGCATTTCCCAAACTTATCAGGTGGCTCAGTTAGACTTTTTTTTTTTTTTTTTGCATTTCACTGTATGCAAAAGTATTTAGTAAAGAGAACTTTAAGCAACTATTGAACTCTAATGATATGCCTGCAGAAAAAAATTACGGGTGAGTATACTTATTTCTGTAATGTATTTTTAAACCATGCTGAAAGTTTTATTCAAAAGGTTGCAAAAGAATGTCTATACATATCCAAAAGCAATTTGTACTAGGTATTCTTTACTTCAAAGGCATCTGACTACAACACCATCCCACTTACATAACTTATTTACATGTTAGTGCTGTATTTATAAGACTCACTTTGTTATAATGATGTAAAGAGACTGAAAACAAAAGGATGTAAAGTTATATTTTGAAAACAATAAATAAAGCCAATCATAAGTGACTTGATAATATCAAATAATATAATATCTGAACAATATAACATATCAAAAATAAGATGTATTGATAGAGGGCTAGATAGATGCTAAGACAAATGCACCATGTGCTAATTATAGAATCTAAGTGAAACAGATTTTACTGTTTGAAAATGTGCATCAAGTGTTCAAAAAAAGAAATTAGAATCACCATGAGGAAATTTTATTTTTACTTTTTAATACTATGCCTGAGGTCTATTCGGTTTTAGAGTAGGGCACAGCTATCCCCATTGTTTTGGTTGTTTTTTAAAATTTTGTTTTTGTATTTATTTATTTTTTAATGTGCCTTAGTTGATCCTAACACCTGGTTGAAAACCATTACTAGGTCAGTCCAATTTTGGTGTTGATTTGCTAATAAATAATGTACCTTAGGCCTTCACAACAAACTCTTGGCTTTCAAAGCCAGCTCATAATAAGTACCTCTGGGTTCCAGACAGAAAATGCCCCTACAGACCAATTATTTCTGAAACATTAATGAATAATATGCTCAGGGATGTTCTCCATACCCTAAAGAATTATCTAGTCCAAACTGTCAGTAAGGCCAATATTCAGTTAAACTAGTATTTCACAAACTGAAAAGTACATATCAATCACATAGAAATTTCATTTAAAGAGACATTCTGATTCATGAAATGTGAGGTGAGTACTGTAATTTTACCTCTCTGACAAGGCTCAAAGTGTTGGCCCTGATGCCAATCTATGGATCTATGCATTAAGTAACCAGGTCCTATAACTTCCTTCTTTATATCTTTCCAACAATTATGCCTAACCTCTCTTGGATATTATGGAATCAGCTACTCTGAGAAACAGGGGGCAGGGAATAAATTGCTGAATATAGAGTATTGTGCTTTGTGGGTCCATCAGAATCTATAAAAGAAGGCTAGTGTAAATGAGAATTTCAGGAACTGATCCCACCTTTAAAAATGACATGCATTTCATTCATTTGAGGGAGAGGGGAGAACACTTAAAATTTTTTCTGAAAAGGCCAAGTGTAGAATGGGTATGAGTGCCCGACTCAAAGCAGATGCACAAATCACACTCATTGAACCAACTGACAAATTATCCATTGCTCTGTAAAGAGACTCCTAGAACTGCAAAACAAAGGCATCTAGTAATGCAAAACACTGTCATGGAGTCCTACACAGCCAGAAAACAAATGCACTTCATCGACTTTCCACTTGAAAGAGTGGCTCTAAAATGGATGCATCCTCTGGGAATGTCCGACCCCCAGCACTCCTGGATAGCAGCAGGAGCAATTAAAATGGACCAGAGTGTAAGAAAGGAACATATACAGCAGGGTGAGCTGAAGGAGTATGTGTAGGGGTCAGGACTTCACTTGTTCTTTAATCATTGTGGTGAGGACTGAAGGGCCAGGCTCTGGAAAAGGGAACTGGCCATAGTAAAGAGAGAGCTTGCACCTGCTATCAGGGCCCGTTTACCCTCTACCTTTGACTTTTCAGACATGTGTGCTAATAGATGATGTGATTTGCTTTGTACCAGCTACTGCGCCATCCATGCTTCCCAGGTGCCATGCCATAGATCTTCCATTGTACCTGAAATTAAGTCTTTTGGGGCAATCTCCCCAAATAATGGAAGATTTATAATGGCTTCTATTATAATACATGAATTTGAGGCTGGGATGTTACTCAGTGGTAGTGAACATATTTAGCAAATGTGATGCTATGAGTTCAGTATCCAGCACCTAACTAACTACTTAACTAACTAAACAAACAAGAAGACATATATTACCACCAAAAGAGAAAGTTAATTGTTTGTTGAGGGTTAAGAGGATTGGAGGAGCCAGGTGTGGTGGGAGGTAGAAGGATGGCTGTGAGTTTGAGACCAGGCTGAGACTATGTAGTGAATTCCATGTCAGGTCACATTGGGCTAGAAACACTAAAATTTATTGAGTTTTACACTTTAAATGCATAAACTGTATAGTGTATGAAATATATTCAATATTACTGTTATTCATGTCTATGTATGAATTCTAATATATGCATGTAGACTAAATTAGAGGATTCAGATTAATTTACGAGATAATTGAAGGAATTGTTGCCTCACAGATTCTTGGGGAGACAAGATAATTCCACTAGCAGTGAAGTGAATATTGAAACAAGAAACACAAGGCAGGAATTGGGATTCAACCAAAAATTTTCAACTCTACATAGCCCACTTCTATTCTTTCAAATCTAGTCACAAATAATCCCAGTTGTTTTCAAATTTTCCAATATTAGATTTTTTTTTTGCTTGAAATAGCATCCAGGAAATGTTTGAACACAGTTGAGAAAGAAAGCTAGGTCCCCTAAGATAAAAGAAATCATGACAGCATTAATAATGCAGGGTTTGACAGCATCAGTATCTTGGGGTCCTGGGAGCTTTTAAAATTAGATAAGGCCATTGAAAGTACTGCTACTTTCTACAGAGAGCTGCAGGACCTGAGGGCTGAGCAAAATGGCTAGTTCTTTTCGTTGAAATAGAAACTATGGTTTTGGAAGAGGTGGTGTTAAAACCACAATTCTTTCTTTTAGCCTTGTGGCCAAAGGGTCCAAAGCCACAGAGGGAGAACACTTGTCTCTGTATATGTTGCTTCCTGTGAACACACAGTCATTTCCAGGAGTTTGCATGGCACAATTGGAGCCTCCAAAGCAAGATCATTTCAATAAGCTGTTCAAAATACAAAAATGGCAGTATATAGAAAGAAGTAGGAACCCCCTTTTCTAGGTCTTAGCTCATGCTGATTGGACTTACAATTAGTATGGTTTCAAATGTAGTAGGAAATACTTCCACCTTCCAGCTTGTAATTTGAAACGCCCTGTGAATTAAAAAAAAAGCATCATGTTAACTATCATCAGTGTTTATATCTTGTGATGAATAAAGGCTCCAAGGACTAATTCATAACAGTTTGGCTAACCTGAGAAAAGAAAGACACACTGCTAAGGGAAATGGATATCAAATAAAGAGGTTGGTGGCTAACAAAATAAATTTTCCTTTTTCTCAGTTTTGCACTTAGAATTCACTTGTCTATATTTATTACCAGTTATTTTTGAACATGGGAATATGAGTTGAGACAGGGCTTTCATAAGGCTATAGAATTATGACATCTGCCCCCAGAGAACCACTGAATACACTACTATGTAATATATAGTCCAAAATTTGTGACTTCCTTAGAGCCCCCTAATATCAGAGAAACCCAGGACAAAGGAAAGACTACAGAAGACAAAGGCATTAGGTATGTGAAACAGTTATTGCATAATGTGCTCATGGCAAAGCATTATCTCAAGTGAATGCCAATTGGAAGTAGTCCAGAATTGACTAGTGACTAACCTTGGGCACAATAAAATCCCAGTTTTCAAAAAAGGATTGTGGAAGCTCTTCTGATGAAACTTATCTCACTTTTCAGAGGATCAGGGGTTATTTTCAAGGTTTGATGATATCCTGCAATATTCCATTTTCTGCTAGAAGAGATTTTATCATCTCACCAGATTTTGCACCAGGGTCAGTCTCACTTGGCTCCCTTTCCTTATGTCTGCAGACATCAAATAATCAGGGAACATCTTGTCAGGAAAAGGCCAGATGGGCAGACATGGAAGCAATCCAGACCTGAGGAAATAAAGTGCTCAACCTATCTCTGCTACCCTATGGTATTAGAAAATGAGGTGCACACAGACAGATATACAGGAGCGTATCCCTCCAACCTTGCTCAGAGTGGCACCATTTGTGACAGAGGAGTAGATAGGGAGTTTCAGGAGCAGAAAATTTAAATTCCCATGTTGTAAGCTAACTTGATGAAATTTGATGCCACTCTCCCTGTGCTCTGGAAATGAACTCAGCCCTCTCCTTGAACTGGGAGTCTGAACCACAGAGCCTGACACTGCAGTGCTCCCTCCCCACACATTCTGGGAGTGGGAGGCAAAGGGAAATATTCAGGATAGAGGCATAGTTACTGATGTCTAGTCCAATCAGTAGTGTTGTCAATAATTTTACATTTTCCATTCCCCATAAATGTTATTTCTCTAAATATTATTTGGTAAGTGGCTTTTGGATTACAAAATTCAAGAGTCATATTTGCATCTCCAGCAAGTAGTGCAGTTGCAACATTAAGCACTTCCTCACACCTGGTATTAACCTCTCTTTACCTTCTGAAATATTGGGGCCTCTGTTTCTTGACATCATTAGGCAGGTGCTATCTCTTCCATACTTTATACTGGCCATCAGTATTGACTGTAACCTGGGACGCTGAACAATATCTATATAATGCAATCAGGAACAGGGAAACATGTTAGGCAAGTCACCATAAAATTTGACCATTCTGAAAACTAGCCTTTAGGGTGAGCTCTGGTTGGCTTCATCTTCTCAGCCTTGATCCTGGCCTCATGGCTTTGACCCACAATATACAATATTTTGCAGTGCTTAGGGAGGAATTCAGTGTTTTTTGTATACTGGGCAAGGATGTTACCCTTGAGCTACACCCAAGCCATTATTGGATTTCTTTGTTACTATACTTACTTCTTGTCCCATGATTTGAACATTAGTCCACAGATGTCAGAGGGTGAGTCTTGGCTTTTATTGCTTAATTGCTTTTGTGACGAGGAGTCAAAATATAGTTTTGGATTGAGGGGAAGTACAAAAGCAAGGTTGGGTTGTCAATGTCTAAGCTGAATATATGTAAACAAGGACTGGAGTGAAACATAGAGACTACACATTGGAAACACAGGATAGGTTAGTTACCAGTTACTTTTCACTTCTGGGACAAAGTACCCAACTAGAAGCAGCATAGGGAAGGAGTTTATTTTTGGCATCATGACAGTTGCTGGGAGCCTGACTTCACATTGTCATGTTGACAGGGAGGAAGTTTAGAGAGAGAACAGCAAGTCAAGTGGGGCTGTCCTAAAAAAATCTCAAGGCCCACCATATCGTCTTCCCAAATAGCACTACTAGCTGGGGAGTAAGTATTCAAACACGTGAGTTTATGGGGGACATTTTACATTCAAACCACCACAGGTTGTTAAGATTAATATCATGATATCATGATAATTATAGTCTCAGCCAATGATTCTCAACAAGGAGTAATTTTGCTTCCTCAGAAGCATAGAACAGTGTCCAGAGACATTTTGATTATCATATTGACTATGGGGGCTCTACTGGCACCTAGTGGATGTTGGTAAACATTCTACAGTGTTTCAGACAGCTGCCTACAGCAAAAAAATTAGCTATCCCAAAATACCAGTAAGAAACCCTGCAATAAGGAAAGGAGCAAAATGCAAGCTGTAGATGACAATTATTTAAATTATACAGATGAATAAAAGAGTGTAAGATTGCATGCCAGAATAGCAGTGGATATGTCTGGGTGGTAGGATTATGCATCATTTTTGTCTCTGGCCTACAAAGTTTCTAATGTGTAAGTGATATGTGAACAGATCCTTGTAAAGTGTTATGATATTATAGATAATACTAACGGCCTTTTGGATCTGTTGTTTTCCCTTCCTAGAGATAACCAGTATTATGGATGTGACCTTTGAGAGCTTTAGCTATGCATTTTCACATATATTATGTAAAACCATAGAAAATATGTACTAGCACATACTTTTTAACAGCTGCATGGTGCGTGCCTCCTTGAGCTGGCTTGCAAAGCCATCCTAAAGTGGGCATGGCAATGTAAAATTGGTAGGCTATGGGAAATGAATATTTAAAACTTTATCAGCTACTATCTTCCAAGGCTTCCACAAATTTAATTTCCTGACACCCTCACCAGCACTAGATACTTATCAGTATTTTATGTTATTTGTTAATTGAATAGCTAAAAGTAGCATCATTTTTTTTAGTTTGCATTTTTTGTTATGGATGGAGTTGAGATCCTCTTGGTACATTTGTTGAACCTGTCATGTCTTTTCCATGAACAGTGGTGTTCCCATCCCTTGCTTTTGTCTGTATTTCGATACTTTTTCTAATCTTTAAGAATAAAGGAGTATGGGATCAGGTTTGCATAAAACACAGAAGTCAGACTGCCCAATGTCTTGCTGGTCCTCTCTGGACTCATTCAGAGTTCCTCCCAAATAAAAGTAAGCTTTTCTTGCCATTAATAAGAACCCAAGAAAGCAGCTAGATTAGTAAAAAAAATAGCTAGGTCCATTCCCGCCACTGCTTCATGTTTCTCTCCACTGTGAGCCTCTGCTAGGCCAGCATCATGACACAGAGCGGCCAGCAGGTACTGCCAGTCACATTCGCTCCAGTCACATACAAATCTGATATGTGGTAAAGCATAAAAGACCATGAAAGGCAGCGTGTGAACTGGATGGTAATGGCGGCCCGTGCAAATGGCAATTAGGACCATTAAATTTCACTTAATCTTCATTAAGAACATCTGTTGTCTAGCCCACATGGGAAAGCCCAAGATGGGATGGAGCAATTGTGTCCCCCTCTCAATAGTTTTATCTGTTAGTTTTTCACCATATTGAGTATAAACTAAAATAGATGTGACAGAGGAAATATATAATATGGGATTAGTAGTGGTCCAAGAAGGAAACCAGATGGAAAGTTTCTTCAGGAGTCTAACACAAGCTGTGTGCAGTGGCACATGACTGTATTTCCAGCACTTATGAGATGGAAGAAGGATGCTCATTCTAATCTACATAGTGAGTTCAGGATCCGCCTGGGCTACATGAAACCCTGGCTCAAACAAATAAACAAACAAACAAAACCAAAGCAGAGCAAAATGCTAGCATATTTGGAAGCATGGGACCTTGTAGGTAATGCACATTTGTAGGGAAGAGAATTAACTTTGTTGTAATATGTTTCATTATCAGAAGAAGAGGTTGCATTGACTTAAACAAACCAAACTTTGAGATTGGATATGAGGACATTTGAACATATCAAATCTAACTTTTATGGTTTCCTCCTTATCTTTTGGTTATTCTGTACTATACACCTTCCTACCCTCTCCTCTTGGTGCTGTGTGCTCTGCTACACGAGTATGGATTTAAACCATTTTCATCCTCATGTTGCCTGTTTTCCCCTCCCCTCCAGAGATGGAGTATATATTCTGCCTGCTAACCAACCCCTTTAGCTTGTGTTCTATTGTGGAAATCAAACGTTAGGGGAAGGGTAGCCTGAGCTTAGACAGGTTAGAATTTTCCTGATTATTTTTCCTGATTATTTTCCTGATTATTCTGATCTTTCCTTCTGAGTGAGTGGTTGTTTGGGAGGTAGATAAGTACTCCAAATCATGTACTTTTGTTATGTGTTCCAAGTCCTTCACTTCTATATCCTTCCTTCAGTCTTAATTTTACATTGATTTGGATGACTCTGGTAAATAACAATTTTTTCTACAAGTCTTTAAACAACATGGATGTCAGAACCATGTGCTTTTCTTCTTCAGCAGCCGCCCCCCAACACTTATTACAAATCTATTTCAAATGCTAATGGATAAATATTATTGTAAATAAATTTCCATAAACCTGAGATTCTCAGAATAGGGGAAAGCTAGGCACATAGGCCAGAATAATAGGGAAAGGCATTTGTGAGGGGCAAGACATTTCACCATCTCTCTACTCTCACTACAGAGACACAGCTCACTATGGGACTCCACAGTTCACCTTTGTGTAAGTCTGTCCCCTGATTCTGATAACAGTACCTTCAAGAAGTGGACAGTGGGGAATGACTGAAGATGAAGCCTGACTTTTACAGTTTACATTTTCCTGTGATTTCAAAGCCACTGTCATCTCTAGGACAGATATCCATTAGCAGACACAAGCCCATCTTGCTTTTTGGAGCCAAGAGAGTA
Source organism: Orientallactaga sibirica (assembly GCA_036365145.1). Taxonomy (NCBI): domain Eukaryota; kingdom Metazoa; phylum Chordata; class Mammalia; order Rodentia; family Dipodidae; genus Orientallactaga; species Orientallactaga sibirica. Next base: position 9,131,932 of record JAEOAD010000057.1, read on the forward strand.
AACTGTACCAGCAAGTTGTAAAACTGGAATGGGTAGGGAAACATAATTACTCAGGGGCTGAATTCCCAGTAAATTTAAAACAGTGATATGCCGGTACATACATTCTTGAGTCATAATATCCCCCAAGAGTCTACCAGTGCACCATTCCCTTGACTTTCAAACAGAGTAGAGATGGAAGGTGGATAGGATGGAGGCTTCTGTAAAGAAGCTGTAAATGAAACAGTGATGGTGATTTGAAGGGACTTGACTCAAGCTCTGATTCCACAGAATAGTTTTGAATGGAAGCAAAGATTATTTTCTTCATTCTATGTTACTTCTTACCCCCATAACCTTCATTCAATCTCCTAACAATTTCTCTGAATTCTTGCAATGCCTTCTACCTCTGTTTATCAATAGCAGAAATGGGATACTCACTGGATCCCTTGCCTCTCCCACATGACTCAAGACTGACGCAGAGGAAATAGCTAAAACCTCGAATGCTTTAACCACATCAGCTTCACAGTGCTACTAATAGGAATTGTACTTGTTCACAAAGCTAAAGCTAGAGATTTCCAGTGAGACCATTACTAATCTCATAAACTCAGGAACTAGATAAAGCAGTTGGCTTGGACATCACTAATTTCATTTTCATGCTTATGTTTGCCATCATTCACTGAGGGACAAGAACAAGACAGCTATGATAAGAGCCAACCCTAGATAAGCATTGTCCATTGTAACTGTAAATTTCTACAATAGATGAAATAGATGATTTAAAGCAAGTTATGGAGGGAACAAAAAAACTACAAATGAGCCTGGGATAGAAAACAACTTTGTTATCCACTAAGTTGGGTATTTGAGATCAGTTTATTTTTCACATTTTACAAGGAAATAGTTCCCCACAAACCTGAAGATTGTGTGTAGATTACCAGTTTAGGATCTTACTGAAACTGATAAAACCAAACTTTAGATGATTTTTTTTTTTTTGAGTTAGGGTCTCACGTCAGCCCAGGTTGACCTGGAACTCACTCTGTAGTCCCATGCTGGCTTCAATCTCACAACAATCCTCCTACCTTTGCCTCCTAAATGCTGGGATTAAAAGTGTGTGCCACCATGCTCAGCCTAAAACCAAACTATAAATGTACTGAAATGAAAAAGTCTGAAATCCAGCTATTTGAAAGATAGTGACAAAACAATTTCTCCTCTTAGAAGCATGAAATATTTTAGAGCCAAAGCATATATTTTGTGGGATTACCCAGTGTCACTCTCCATGCAAAACAAAAGTTCTCTTTGCCAGCAGTGCTTTAAATTCTATCATTAGTGACAAAAGGCCATTGTCCTTTATTGACTGAAACTCTCTCTCTTCATTATCATTTTTAGATTATTTTTTCAATACAACTGTGTATATAAAATATATGTGAAAATTCTACCATTTCCCCATTCCCCCTTTCTATTTCTAGAGGTGACCACTGTCCATTGCATATTGTGATTCTGCTACCCACTTTTTAATTCATTATATTAGTGGTTCTCAACCAAATCAGTTTTTCCCACAAGGGAAATTTTTCAGCATGTAGTGGATAAAAGTGAACATCTTATAATTATCCTCACAAAAATGAATTATGTCCCTAAATGCCAGTATTATCAAGGTTGAGAAACTCTGATTTACACATGGATATATAAACATATTTTTGCTCACAAGTAAATAGGATCACAGAATATATTTTTCTGTGATCCTACTTAGACACTGTTGAGAGGCCATTCTGTATGGGTACATGTATTTCAATGGCATCCATTTCAATAGCTAAATGATGTTCTATAGTATGAATGTATTGTAGCTTATTATAAAATCCACTATTGGTAGATATTTAGATTAGCTCCATTTTTTGCATTCCAAGGGAATACCGAATTAAATATTTTGTATTGCTATCATGCATTAGATTCTTGGGAGAATTACTGTACAAAGAGTATATGCATTTTCTATTGGATAGATTCTGCTAAGTTTATCTCAGAGAAGACTTTATAAATGTATACTTCTATCCATAATGTTTAACAGTGCTGCTTTCTCATACCTTTAGCAATACTACTTATCCAAATTTGGTAGGGCTATTCAATTAATGTTGTAACTCATTACCATGAAATGCAACCCCTCCCCAATTCTTCAGTTTGCCAACAAATACATCATGAAGACCTGTTGGGGTCCCCCCTAGGGCCAGCCAAGGAGGGAGGGCAGAGTCTCTGCTGAGTGGGGGGTGAGAGGCACGGAGTCACGACACAGACTCCAGGAGTTGGGTGAAAGGAGGCAGAGGGTAAGCTGCTGCAAACTCGTTTATTCAAGGAAGTGTAGGGGGTTTTAAGGGGTTTGGCTGGGCAATCATTGTATGGGGTGGTCCCTTTCTTGTGACCAATGACAGCCTGTCTCTGGGCAGATCATCTCGCAGCAGGTTTCTCGCGAGCATGGGACTGTAGCTGTTGTCATGCCAGGTCTGTACAAGATGTCACGTCCACAGAAGCCACTTTCTGGTTTCTTCTGGCATGCAGTCTGTCTAGGACCCGACCTGCATTGTGCCATACAAAGACCTAACTTTCAAAACCTCAGACTGATATTTCTGGCATTTATTCTTCACCTTAAGAACTCTTTCTCAACTATTGAAACATACATCAAATTCCACTTCTGTTTTCCTAAATCGCTAGTTCCCATCCTTAAAGCAGAATGCACAGGTCTTATTTCTTGTAGAACAGAATTATGATCCCTGAAAATCTTCCTATAGTGTGTTGCGAATCCCTTCAGTATCTTATGTGCTTGCTGCATCTCTAGGCACTGAGCCTGTGATGGCAGATGAGCTGTTGAGAAAACCTGTGAACTTAGTAGCAACTCAGTGGCTAAGAGTGAGTACTGTGAGGCACTAATGATTTCTGTCATGGACTTGGGAGGAGGTATTTTGCTAACTCTGACCTGTAGCATGGTCAATACTCAAAAGATATTTATCAATGTGTTTTGTTCACCTTCAGATGTCTTTTAATTTTACCAAAAGTAATCTATATGTGTCTTTGGACAATACTTACTTGTACCTATTGATAATTATTTTGAGTGCTAAAAGTCAGTAATTTTAAGACTTATTTTTATTTATTTATTAAAGACAGAGAGAGGAAGAGGGAGAGAGAGAAAAAGAGAGAGAGAGACAATGGGTGCTTCAGGGCCTCTAGCCACTGCAAACAAACTCCAGATGCTTGCGCTACCTTGTGCATCTGGTTTACATAGGACATGGAAAAGCAAACCTGCGTTCTTAGACTTCTCAAACAAGCATCTCAACCACTAAGCCATCTCTCCATCCCTGAAAAATCAATATTTTAATGATACTTTTAAATTTTTCTGGGTATCAGCATAAAGTTTAATGATTGGATTATATTTTCTGAGAGATACTGCTTCCCCTTTGCAAACATTAGGACAACACTTCCTTTCTATTTAGCCTTCTGGCATCTCTTCCATTTTCCAAGAACTTTCCAGGTGGTGGTGACTCATTTGGAGAAAATGACCTCTTTCACTCGGACCTTTCAACAGTATTGTTTGTAATGGTCAGAGGCCATGACTAGGAGAGCTGTTTCTTGGAAAAAGTGTATTTGAATTGGGCAAATCAGAGGCTGAAGTCAGGATGGCCAATAAATGTGTTATTGACAGAGACCCGGCCTAGAAAAAGAGCCAAGTCTAGGAAGGCAGTTTTCTCTGAACCATGGCCCAACAAGCATTTCTGATGGCCTTCCCTGTCTTCCCTTCCCCTTCACTTGGCTCCATGTTCTCCTTTTTGCTGCACTTTGACTCTTCTGAGCTGAATTTGGATGGCTAAAGTGTAGCCTCAGCACAAAAGTGACCAGAAGAATGCACATCTGCCTTTGAGTTCCCAATTAGGGCTTAAGTCAGCAACTGTTCATGATGGAGATAAACAAAGCAGGAAGCAATTTCAAAAAATTAAGATACTAGATTATTAATAATATACTTCAGGCTGAATGTATTTGAAACAAAGATGACGTTAGTTATGTAGGTAGACAAAAAAATACAACAAAGTATTGATCTATGGCAATCCTAAATGCAACAAATTTCTTTGTGGACCTACTATGTGCCCATGTCTTAGATACTTGGAGGCTGCACAAACATACTTTTAAACATGTTGCAATAATTAAGCTGTTTTCTACCTTCGCAAAAGAATGACAGAGATTCAGCTTCCTAAAAGACTTTTCTTTAACAATATTTGGAACCAAAATGCAAGCGGATTTTTTTAAAGGTTAGCTTTCAGTGACCGGAAAATGAAATTCATCCAAATTCTCTGTTCCAACCATGTGTTAGTTAAATGACCCTTGATCTACTGTAAATGTGAAGAAAATGAGCTCAAAAAGCCTGTAGCTTGTCATCTCACCCAGTGCTCTGGATTGTTCTGTAGAGGTTGCAACAGGCTGTATTGCTATTGGAACTGAGAAATCTTATTGTGCAGGTTCAGTCAAGACAAGGTTCTTGTCACTTCAATGTGGATATTAAAACTTATTTGGGTAAGAGATCCTCTAAGCGGTTGACCTGCTGCTAGAAGGCTTAAAGCTGGCCCTCTGATCCCAGCAGCCCATGCAAGGGGCAAATGTAAACAGCACTGCTTTGCTCAAAGTGGAATGGTTTAAGTTGAGCTCCTTCCAGGAGATCATACTGGTTGCCATTTTATGCAGTCTATTTCTGTCTTTCTGTACACATCCCTCAATTTGCATTCCTGCTGAAACTTGCCACTAGTTCTGCTTTTCTGTGTGGGAGGTGGAATGGAATGGGAGAGTCAAAAGAAAGGCCCTTTTGTGAGTGGTGTAGAATACAGAACTTTCACTTGCTGTTCCTTTTAGGTGTCTTCAGAGAAGCATTTTGTCCCCTGGCCTCCTTGAGGGCTGTAACAGAAACTCTTTCTTTGTAGCACAGACATCAGCCTTATTTCCTCATGTATTGGACTTTTGGCTGAGCTTGAATCAATCTGGCTCATAAAAACATCATTGGAATAAAGGGAAGATGAGTTAAAGGGAGGTGGAAATAGCTCTGAAGATGGTATGCATGCACAAGGTGAATTGAAGAACTAACACTCAATCTTTCATCAGATTTTTAACAGATATGAGATGCCTGATACTATAATTTTATTCTTTTATATTCAGTTCTGGGCCTCTCTAGGCATCTATCCTGCCCAGGGTGGAGGGAATACCTAGAAAGGTCTGTAGCTAAACACTCTAGCATGGATTAGCTTATCACTATTTTGCAGCCAATTTAACTGTTCCCAGCAACCAGTTTTTCTTCATTACCAATGTATTGGACCTGGACTTCTTTCTTTCCCTCATTCTTAATGCAGGCAAATTTAATTGTGTAAGCACACAATCTTAACAAGCTCAAAAAGCAATTGGTATGAGTCAAAACTTGGACTAACCAAGCAATTTGGTTGATTGTATAAACATGGTCCAAAAGTCAATTTTTAAATGTAGGTTAAATGCAAGAAGAGAATGAAACTCTGACAGGAGCAACTCAATGAAAAATTCCACAGAGAAATAGCTTCTTGAGGGTAGGAGCCACATCTTACTTTTTCCTAATAGTCACTATAGTGGGTGCATTATCATGAACACCAAATAAAATTTATTTAATGAGTGAATTGAGAAGAATATTTTGACTACAAGATTGATTCTGAAGTATGTTAGTAATTCAGTGAGGTCCTATTAATCTCTCTCTTCTAAACAAATTCCCCTCAAAAACTTTACTTGGCCTTACTTTATTTGCCTTCATTTCTTCACAGGTCACATGGCTTGCAAAGTAGTTATAATAGCTTGTACTTAAACAGGTCCAGTGGTTTTCAAAACACTTTCATATATATTATCACTTTCTGTTCTACACTGGAAAAAAAAAAGAAATCAACATAAAGTAGTCAAAGGAACATTTCCTTAATGATCAGATAGAACATTTCTGTAAATTGTTCCTAGTTACACTGTAGTGTGTGTATGAATTGAGACTAGAAGCTAGGCCCTTTTGTCAAAATCACTGTGTGAAAATTCTAGAGTGAAGGTTTGTTAGGAAAACAGTTTTATTACATTCATAGTCATTCTTTTTTTTTTTTTTTTTTTTTTTTTTGAGGTAGGGTCTCACTCTAGTTCAGGCTGACCTGGAATTCACTGTGTAGTCTCAGGGTGGCCTCGAACTCATGGCGATTCTCCTACCTCTGCCTCCTGAGTGCTGGGATTAAAGGCATGCACCACCATGCCCGGCTCTCTTGTTTTGTTTTTATTTCAAGTTTCTTCATCATTTCACTTTCTAAGCATATGAAGTTGACACTTGAAAAATAGCCAAACTAGGGCTGGAGAAATGGCTTGGTAGTTAAGGCACTTGCTTGCAAGCCTGACAGGCCAGGTTCAAATCCCCAATACCCACATAAAGTCAGATGCACAATGTGGCTCATGCATCTGGAGTTTGTGATGGCATGAGGCTCTCTCTCTCTCTCTCTCTCTCTCTCTCTCTCCCTGATTTAACATAATAAACAAAATTTAAAAATAACCAAACAAGACATTGTCTTAACAGTTGTATATCAATTTATTTTCAACATTCTTCTTCAAATGGGAAACTAATGATTAACTGGCTCAGCTCCTAAATGCCATTATGTAGGACACAGTTCGTCTTTCTTTCTTTCTTTCTTTCTTTCTTTCTTTCTTTCTTTCTTTCTTTCTTCTTTCTTTCTTTCTTTCTTTCTTTTTTTTTTTTTTTTTTTTTTTTTTTTGAGGTAGGGTCTCACTCTGGCCCAGGCTGACCTGGAATTAACTATGTTGTCTCAGGGTGGCCTCGAACTCTCAGCAATCCTCCTACCTCTGCCTCCCAAGTGCTGAGATTAAAGGCATGTGCCACCACGCCCAGCTTTATAGGACACGTTTCTGTGTCTGCTTATGCCAACTGACATAAAAGTATTCTGAAATGTGTTGTTTCAGGATAGCTGCCCTTCCCCCACCTCACCAGTTTTCTTTGAAGTCACAGCATGAAGACTTCTTGTACTAGTGATAGCTCATTGAGCCATTTCTTTCCTGGTACTGGTACCTCCCTCACAGAGGTCCAAGAAGCTTTAGGTTCCATATAATTACCAGCCCCAAACCCTGTTTGGTGACTATGAATGGAATGAGAACCGTAGTGTTGCAGTGAAACCATGGAAGGAATTGGAACCTCAGAGTCTGGGAAGAATGCCAGGACTAGAAGAGCTTGCAAAAACCAGAGGTCTAGGTAGGCTGAGCCATTAACCAGACAAGCAGAAACTAGGAAATAAGCTTTCACTGGGGTTAAAATAAGGCTAAGGGTCAAAAAGTATATAGCAATCAATAGACAATAAGAACAAAAGGGACCTAAAATTAGATACATTAGAAACCTGACTAGATGGAGAATTCTAGGAGTGGCTTGTGATTCAAGTCAATCATCTTTTAAAAAGTACAGTGATGAGTGTGGTGGCTAGAGCTATGGTAACGTCCTGATGGTCATGAAATATCCTGGAGCAAGGCTTGTCAGTTTTGGCATTATGAATAATTTTTCTATATAGTTCTTTGTTGTAGGGGGTGCCATGTGCATTGTACAACATTTAGTAGCATGCTTCTACCCTCTAGATGTTAGGTTACATACCCTACAAATTATTACAACCCAAACTGTCTTCAGATATTGTTAAATGTTCCCTGGGAGAGTTGAAAAATGGTCTTTGTTGAAGTTGACTGCTCTAGAAATTGTGACTTGTGAAAGCTTACTGATCCTGAACCTTAGAGAATTCATCACCTTCTAAAGCAGCCCTAAAAAATGGAGACTAAAAGAATGATATGCATACCTATATTCTCATTTTCTCTAGGCATTCTTTCACATCTGGCTCATCACCTCCCTTAAGCTCTATGGCCATTCTAGAGAACATTGAACTCCTAGAACTTTTATCAAATTACATATACGTGAAAACTCAGGAGTGAATCTGCTCATGGTTTTAAATTTTGCACACTCAGTGAATAGCTTAGATGGTTTACATGCAAATTGAGACAAGTATAAAAATACCTTTTACTTTTTGTAATTGAATTATAACATATATGTTATTCCTATTTTCATTTCCCTTACCTTGAGCTTATTGTTTCTTCATTTCCTCATCTTTCCCTGCTTTTATTCAACCACCTTATTTTTTATGAGGGAGAGAAAGAGATCACAAGATAATGATAGAGCAAGAGAGAATTTGGTACACCAGGGCCTCCAGCCACTGCAATAGAACTCCAGATGCATGTAGCACCTTGTGTATCTGACTTTTGTGGGTTCGGGGGAGTCAAACTTGGGTCCTTAGGCTTTGCAGGCAAGTGCCTTAACCAGTAAGCCATTTCTCTAGCCCCCTAAACCACATTATTTTTTTTTCGTATTTGAGAGAGATAGAGAGAGAAACAGAGCTAGAGAGTGAGAGGGAGAATGAGTGCACCAGCAGCCTCTCAGCCGATGTGAACAAACTCCAGGTGCATACGCCCCATGTGGGCATCTGGCTAAAGGTGGGACCTGGAGATTTCAACCACATTCTTTATGCTTAAAATATACAGCTGATGAAGTTAGATACTTAGAGGCCAGGGAAGAGGATAAGGAATGAAAACTTGATTAACAAAGTTTAGAAACAACTGGATCTAAGCGTTTCTGTTCTGGAATGTATTTGTAAGGAATGAATTCTCCTACCTATCTTCTAACTCAGCCTGTTCCCTCAGAACACAGTGTACTTACCCTTTCATAAAAGGAGAGGAAAAGGTTTAGGTTCTCTTTTCTTTTCATAGACATTTGCTCTTAAACATCATCTAACCTTGGCCAAGCCTCTGTTTCTTCCTTTTTTTAAAAAAAATATTATTTATTTATTTACTTAGGACATAGAAAGAGGCAGAGAGAAAGAGAGAGAGAGAATAGCCAGGGCCTCCAGCCACTGCAAACGAACTCCACATGCTTGGGCTCCCCTGTGCATCTGGCTTACGTGGGTCCTGGGGAATTGAACCAAGGCCCTTTGGCTTTGCAGGAAAGTGCCTTAAGCGCTAAGCCATCTCCCCAGCCCAAGCCTCCGTTTCTTTATCCAAAAAACAGGGCTGTTTGCCTACATGCTAACTGTATGATTCAGATGAGACAATGGGGGAAGTAACATGAAATATTTAAGGGCTTTTGAAAATTCAAATGATATTTTTATTATTGCTTAATTAATATTTATAACTCTTTGATATTCCAGGGTATTACAGCAGTTTCTTTTAAAAATTATTTATTTATTTATTTATTTATTTATTTATTTATTTATTTGCAATAATAGAGAGAAGAGAGAGAAAGAATGGGTGCACCAGGGCCTCTAGCCACTGCAAACAAACTCCAGATGCATGTACCACTTTGTGCATCTGGCTTTACATGAGTACTGAGGGATTGGACCTGGGTTGTTAGGCATTGCAGGCAAGTGCCCTAACCACTGAGAAATCTTTTCAGCCCCCTTCATTTTTTTATAGTGGTACATATAGTCTTTGGGTTTTCCACTCCAGGTACATTCTTTACTCTCTACCTTACTGTATTCTGTTCTGTGCCCTTGGAAGGTGACCCTTATCAGGAGGCTTTCTTGACTTGAATACCAGTGGTTTTAGGCAAATTGAGCCCAGTCAGGGAGGAGGGGAGTGAGATTAAATTATCTACTCTCTGACTCCCTGAATGAGATATCACTGGCTATCATTTGAGTAAAGGTCCCAGCTCCCATTAAGAAGTCCTTTCCATAAAGTTGTCATTCTCTCTACTCTTCTCTGAGTTCTGAAAGTTGCCCCTTTTCCTTCAGGCTTAAGGCTGATAATGAACCCAGTGTTGCTATTCTTGAGATACTACACTATCCCCTTGATTACTCTATATCAATCAATCCCCTTTATCAAACCCTTCTTAATTTATCTACTTTCAATATTATGTATTTTCTACTAAAATCCGACTTATCCAACCTCTTGAATTTCCTCTCTTCTGACTTTTTTGGTACTAAAATATATCATTTCAAAGGAAGAGATATTATGTAAGGAAATACAGTTTGTTTATGGCCATTATTTTGCTGTCTGATCATGTTGAGAAAAAGTTCCTAAGTCACCATCTCAAAGTATTTACAATAGAGCTATACATCGCTTCCCAACTGAACAGTTGTATTTTTTGTCCTATCTTAAATCAACTATGAGGAACACTTAGAAGCCATGACTCTCAAGCCTACTCTTTCTTGCAAAATTAGGATCCTTGCTAAACTCCAGCAACCTGGGAGGCAATAGCCTGAGGCATACTCAAGTCTCTGGTTTGCAGTAAATCAGTTTGCACTCCTTTGCTTCCCTTGGACTTAGTTTTCAGGGAATGAGCTTACATCCTTTTGCTTCCCTTGGACTAGAGTCTCAGGAAGCATGGGAAGGGGGTACAGTTAAGCCTCTGGGATTCCACGACAGCTGCCAGCATTCTGGTCTGAGTATCTCTGCTCATTAACTGTGTCCAACCTGGAATGTTTCATACTGTCAGAACTAGAAGAGAGTTCAGAAACCAACCAGTCCAGAGGTCTGAGGATGTCTAGATAGGCTTCAGGGAAATCCTTAAACCTCCCAGATTACATGGAAACTTAGCCATCTATGCACGTAGATGCATTTTTCTGAAGAGAAGATCCACAGTTTTAATCAAATTTTCCAAAAGACTCATGACACAAACAAGATATAAACCTCAGACCTTACAGCATAGGAAAACTAAGCCCAGAGAGAAAGCACTGAGCCAGTAGCATGTTTTCGCTTTCAATGTAAGTAGACTTTAACTTTTTGTTTTTGCAACAAACACCCCCTACCTATCATGCTTTGAACACATGACACAGATAGCTGTTATATGCAAGAAATAATTGAAACAGGCCCTACATATGTACTCTCTCATTGTAATTGACCTTACTAAACAGGACCTGGAATTGTGTGGGGCCCAGGGCCAATCTTAGAGCTTAATGGTGCCAAGGGATCAAGCAGGGTTTTTCCACCCCAGTTCTCTCTGATGAATGGAGTTCTGTCTCGTCCCTGTTTCTCTGAGCCAACTTTTCCCCAGGGCCCTATGGAAGGGCAGGTGTCAGTACTGGGCATGGACTCAGCAGCCCAACTCCAGCGCCTCTGCAGCTGTTCTTATTCCTGAGAGGCCTTCAGTGGGAGCTGATATAGACTCTTGGAAAAATGGCAAAGAAAAAATAAGGAAAAAAACAACTCTGACTAATGATGGGTTTCCAGGCTTCCAAGGAGCTGGCATTGCCTAAGCTCAGGTTATTAAATCACAAACCAGCTCCTGGTAAAATAGGGTAGAAAGTCTTATTTCTTCACATCATCTCTCTATGCCCCCTCTTTCTCAAACCAGTGGTACCCAGAGTCTCCCACTCTATTCCTTACTCCTGGCTTCCTTGTCTAGTCTATAAAGGCCTTTGCTGGATACGTTATATATCCTGTGTGTCAGAGGGATACAAGCTATGTTTAGTTCAAGTATCAACTCTATCACTAACTAGCAATATGACTTAATAAAAATCACTTAACCTTGATAGGCTTTTATGCTTCATTTATTGAGAAGGAGGCTAATGAAACAAATGAGATAATAGAAGGGTGAATACCTGACAGTAGAACAGCAAAATCTATGTAGGGCCATAGTGGCCTTTCATCATGCAAAGATAATTCTTTTAACAATTGACAAGGATAAGTCTGAGGGTCAATATCTCAACTGAAGTCCGACTTCCTAGATTTCAGTCTAACTTGTCTGTAGGAAGTCTCAGAATGGGGTGAGGAGCATCACTATAGCTGTGAGATTGAGATTAAGATTAGTGGAAGAATCAGTTGCCATAAACACAACATATCCCTAGAGTTTCTCATAGTGTTTTACTACTCAGATACATATGACAACAGATTTTGAATACAAGCCCCTCTTAATCAGAAAATAGGGAGAGAGACCTCATATGCTTTAATGCTGGAGGATCATAGAGTCAACCTCAGTATGACTTGCTATGGGAATAGGTACACTGCCTATAGAAGAGCTGGAAAACTACAGAGAATGATACAAATAATGGGAAGAGGATCACAATACTCCCTCCCTAGTCAGCTATCAACACTGTTTCCCAAAGTTCTGGAATGAGTCACATACTAAAAGTAAGCACCATGAGGCAAGACACAGAAAATTAGAGATGTGTACAGTAGTCAAAAGAAATAGTAGACAGAAAGGAAAGGGCAAGACCTATTGAAGGATTTGATTGTAAAGGAATGATCTTTAGTTGAGGAAAGAGTTTGCACTGTACTGTTATAAAAGAAAATAGTTTAAAAAAATAGATCCAGAATTTAGTAAGAAACCAATCTTCATCTTGTATGACTCTCTCCTATATGATGCAGGACACAGTGGTCTTTAGTAGTGTAGAGATAACTATTATACTTCAGTGTCCTTAATTGGAGTCTAAAATTGATTTTTTAATTTTTTTATTATTTTATTTATTTTTGGAGAGAGACACAGAGAGAGACAGAGAGGGAGAGGGAGACAGAGATGGGCGCACCAGCAGTCTCAGCTGCTGTGAACGAAATCCAGATGTGTGCGCCCCCTTGTGGTCAAGTGCGGCATTGCGCCCTTGTGTCACTGCATCTGGCTAAACGTGGGACCTGGAGATTGGAACCGCTGGAGATTGGAACCAGCGTTCTTAGGCTTAGCAGGCAGGCACCTTAACCGCTAAGCCATCTCTCCAGCCCTAAAATTGATTTTTTTAGACTTACAACTGTTGATAACCAACATGTTTAACTAGTAATTCATATTTGAACTTAGTGAGGACACACTGATTAGTCACATAGATGAGCTCTCCATCTTTGTGGAGCTCAGATTTTCATGGTGGTGGTATTGGTTCTAGTTTACATTGAGCAGTAGGGGAGAACTTGGGGGGCAGCGATGAAAGAAATTTGACTTCTGCCTTTAAAATATGGCAGGCCTAGCATTCCACAGAACATTTCTTCTATAAGACAAACAAACTAAGGATAAATTTTAATAAACTTATCTTACGCTTCTCTTTATCAAAGAGCTTTATTGAAATATTATTCACATACCATACAATTCACCCATTTACAGTACACAATTCAACAACTTTGGTGTATTATTTGCATTTTAAATTGGGTAATATATAACATAAAATGTGTCCTTTTAACCATTTATGTCTATAATTCAGTAGCATTACTTTCATTCATAACATTGTTTATTCAATATCTAGTTCCAAAACTTTTTCAGTAGACAAAATGAAAACTCTGTAACTTAAATGATAGCTCCCTATTTCTCAGTTCCCTTGTCCCTGAAAAGTTCCTAATGTACTTATATCTCTATGAAGTTATTGATTTTAGATATTTCATGTAAGTGGAATCATACAATATTTTTGGTTTTTTCCTGATTTATCTTTCCTAATATAATGTTTCCAAGTCCATATTATAGCATGCATCAGAACTTTATTTCTTTTCTGGTTGAAAAATATTCCATTGTATAGCTATAATACATTATCTTCAGACATCTTTTGATGGCCACTTGGCTTATTTCTATCTTTTACTTACTGAGAATTATGAACACTTGAATACAAGAACCTATTTGAGTCTCTGCTTTTAATTGTTTTGCATGTATAGCTAGACATAGAATTTTAATGTCATAATGTCTTAGTTTTTGAAAAAAAAACTATAAAATATTTTAGTTGCTTTGTTAAGCTTCAGCAAAGAAAACTAAGAGAGGAGAAAGGAACTCAAAATTGAAATAAGACCATCAGACAGTTTGTATACACTTAGTCTCCTCTGGAGGTAAATCTCCATACCTGAAACCTATTGACTTGGATATTAATAGAAATGCAAGGCATGCATGGTCTTTGAAAAGTGAAAAACTTACTGTTTCAATCCCCATATTATACCAGAGCCCTTTAAATGGGTTATTCCTAATGAAATGATAGTTTTGGAAGAAAGGACATGACTAAGATAATAAGAACAATAACATGAAATCCCTGCTTGCATGTGTTATGACATCATGTGAGAAAATAAGGAAGGACACGACCATGGCTTCTGCTGTAACTACTTCTCCTGAAGTATATCCCTATAAGTTTGCAACCTAAAGCTTGTTTTTAGGCACATCTGGAGTTTAAGCTTATTCCACTCGTGGTAAGGGATATCATGGAAGAGAAATTAAAAACTGACCCCATATTGCTAATGCCCCTTGGAACATATGTTTGGCAGACAATAATCCAGCCTAGGCCCCTCAGGATTCTCAATGTTTAGACCACAATAAAAAAATAATATGGGGCTGGAAGGATGGATCAGAAGTTAAGGTCCTTGCTTGCAAAGCCTAATGACCCTGATTTGATTTTGCAGTACCCACATAAATCCAGATGCACAATGTAGTGCATGCATGTGGAGTCTGTTTGTAGTGGCTAGATTCCCTGGTGTATCCATAATCTCTCTCTGTCTCTCTCTCTCTTTTACTTTCTGTTACACTCTGCTTGCAAATAAATAAATAAATAAATAAATAAATTTTAAATATTTTATATGTATTTATTTTACAGAGAAAGAGGGAGGGACGGAGAGAGAGAGAGAGAGAGGGAGGGAGAGAATGGGCACACCAGGGTTTCCAGCCATTGCAAACGAACTCCACATGTGTGTGCCCCCTTGTGCAGCTGGCTAACGTGGGTCCTGGGGAATCAAACCTGGGTCCTTTGGCTTTGCAGGCAAATGCCTTAACCGCTAAGCCATCCCTCCAGCCCCATAAATACATTTAAAAATTATGAAACAGGTTCTTGGGAGATGGCTCAATGGATAAAATACTAACCTTGCAAGCATGAGTAGCTAAGTTTGGATGACCAGAACCAACATAAGGTCAGACACTGTAGTAACAGTTCCAGGATCTGCAATCCCAGTACACCTACAGAAGCAAGGGAGGCAGAGACAGAAGACTCATCCTAGAAGCTCACAGGACAGGTAGACTGACGACCAGAATGATAATAATTAGAGACTGTCTCAAACAAGGTGGAAGGTGAGGACTGACAACTGATGTTGTTCTCTGACTTCCGCATGCATGCACGCATACTCACACACAACATGACAAAGCACACGAGGAATCAAGTCACCATTAGAATTAGGAGAAACAACACATTTATGCTCTTAAAATGTTCAGATATTAGAACTATCAGGACACACATAACTTGATTACAGATTAGTTAAAGAGACAAAACATGAAGCTTGGGGAGATGGCTCAAGTTAAAGGTGCTTGCTTGCAAAGTCTGCTGGCCCAAATTCAATTCCTCCAGACATGTACATGAAGCCAGACAGGCATTTGATTACAGCAGTAAGAGATCCTGCTGCACGTGCATGCACTTGTGTGCGTGGGCACACACACACACTCTCTCTCTCTCTCTCTCTCTCTCACACACACACACACACAAATAATTGTAAAAAGAAAACATGGAATCAAATGGAATAAGGAAAAAAAGACTATCATTGATGTGGTGGTATTATAGAAGATAAGAAGGGAGACTATTTAGGGAGGAAAATGTGTTCAATTTATGACTGTGTTGCTGAGGTGCTAAGATGAAGCAGAAAGTGACATTGAATTTAACAGAAATCCGATCATTGTGGACCTTGATAAGAGCAGCTTTGCTGGTAATATGGGGGTAGAAACATGACTGCATTATATTGAGATAAGAAATAGAAGTGTTAATGAGAAGGTAAAATAGTTTAACTTTTAGTTATTTATCAATTATCTTTATTTATTATATATTCATGGCTTGAAATGATGAGTTTCATTATGAAATATTCATACATATATTTAATGTACTTTGTTCATATGACCCTCTTTTGTCCCCTCTACCCTGACTTGTTGGTTTTTCCTCTTCCCCAAATTGTCTCTCCTGTAGAAGGGTTTTAAAAGCAGTAAAAATGCAGGTGGCATTGCTATTATTTTAGTACAGCATTGAATAGAGTTCTGCATCAAAGAGGCATTGTGGAGTAGGCAAAAACATTTTTATTAAAAACCCACAAACAAAACTTCAAGAAAATGAGTTTGATAAGAAATCCAGGGTCACGTCAGAACCATCACCTAGGTCACCAAGCCAAATAGGTGTCAGCCTTGGACTGGAGCCAGTCCACAGCTAGCAGGCAAGAAATACTACAGAATAAGAGTGGCAGGAACTCATAGAAAGCCTAATCTGTACTGTTTACTCGATCTTTCATTAACTCATTTTGCCAAGCTTGTCAGCCACTTTCTATGGCCAGATCACACCATTGGCAAGGCTGGGACATCATTGCGGTTTGTCTTCCTTGCCACAGGGTTTCCCCTTTTTCACCACTGAGGCCAGTTCTCCCCATAGACATGCTTTGCCCTCCTCTTCATCCTAAATTCTGCAAGGAGGCAATTGTATGTTTTGTCTGTACAGAAGGTTGGTAAATGGGTTTGGTCATTGTGCTATGCACAACCTTGGAGGGTCAGAATCTCTGTTACTGTAGCCAATAAGATGCAACTGTGTTTTGCCCAGGTTATTAAGGAAGAAGGACACTCCTTCCCCTCTGCCTTTCTTAGTGCAGCTAGTTACCTCTGCATATACCAACTAAACCTGCATCCGCCTATATAACACTCATACTTCCAGACTCAATTTGTGAGTCATCATGTTGTGAAGTCTCCCTCAATTCTCTTTTAAAAATTTTGATTCTCATATATTCATTGTATATACTGAGGAATTTCATAATGACATTATTTGTTTATCTAGAGCTTTGACTATATCCTCTCTCCACTACCAACAAGTAGTCCCTCTTTTCCCCCAGATAAACTAATTTTGTGTCATATATGATTATATGTGTGTGTGTGTGTGTGTGTGTGTTTTTCTGAGGGTGCGTATGAATCTAGGTCACACTTATCTTGATTCAAATTATTTTTTTTGCCTTCTGTTCTTTTTCCTTGCTCTTTGTGCCTCTACAATAGTGCTAATAGCCTGCCTTATATTCGAGTTATTTGTATAGTTCTCACTCATATTTTGGAGATGGGACCCTTTATTGTTCAATTCTGCATCTCTCACATTGTTCCTTTGCCCCTCCACCCCAGTAAGTGCTTAATGATCAATACTGGTGGAATTGACCTTTCAGAGAAAATGTTATGCATGTCAAAAGTGAATGTCATAGATTTATAAAGTAGACCTTTCTTCCCGAGGTAACATTTCTCTCTGAATAATTAAACGTGGAATCTAGTAGCAGCAAGGCATGAACGAGCTAACTGCCAGTATCTGTAATATGTGGATAGAGAATCTAATCAAGCCTAAATTAAGTCACAAAGTGAATTTTCCATTTACAGTTAATAGACTCAAACTTCTTCCACAGGGTGATCTGTTGTGTCCTTTAATCCATTTGTACTTTGACATTTTAGCCACTGGACCTTCTATATAATTTATTGTTCATGCTAATGCATGACCAAGCTGGCCCCCCTTCCTCCCAACACCTGCTGTTTCTTCTTTAAAGCAAGAGCATAGAGGTTATGGTTCAATATTAATGTGAGTTGATTTTATTGATTTTTCTGCTGACAGTTGATTAATCATAAGTATAGGTGTCATGCTTTTGTGTTCTCTTCTCTGCCTTAAATACCCAAGTGTGACTCATAATGAAGCTGATGTCAGCAAGATCTTTGCTCTCTGAGGATGCTGCAAGTGGTGTCATAATGATTATACTATTTCTGATTTTGGCGCTACCTCCTGATGAAACTGTTATCTCAGAAAACTTACTTGAAATTATGTATTTGTAATGTAAGTCAACATGAACTTTGTGTCACATTAGCTCCATGAAATTTTAAAAAAAGAACAGGTACCAAGAGAATTAATTCTTACCCACCATTCTGCCTATCTTCCTTCACTCTTCCCATCCCACCCTCCCTATTGTCTGGTCCTCAGGGTACTTATTAGGTTTGGCAGCATCTCAGGTGGATTCAGGTTAGGAGCCACAAATGAATGAGACCATGAGACGATTATCTTTTTGTGGTTGGGTGAGCTCACTGAGGACGATCTGTTCCATGTTCAACCGTTTTTTTTTTAATCTTATTATTTCATCTTTCCTTGATACTATGTAGAGTTCCATAGTATAGATATACCACATCATTGTTATCCATTCATCTAATGCTGGACATCTGGGTTGATTCCAGTTCTAAGCTATTATGAATTAGCAGCTATAAATATGGTTGAGCATATCTCTCTGATCTGAGGATTGGAGCCTTTAGGGTAAATGACCAGTAAGGGAATAACTGGATCTGTTGGTAGGTCTATAGTCATCCTTTTTCAGGAGTCTCCATATAGCTTTCCATAATGGTTGAACCATTTTACATTCCCACCAACAGTGAAAGCTTGTTCCTATTTCTCCACAGCCTCAACAGCTTTTGTTTTCATTGTTTTTTTAATGTTAGCCATCCTTACTGGTGTAAGGTGGAATCTCATAGTTGTTTTAATTTCCCTGATGATTCGGGATGTTGAACATTTTCTTTTTTATTTTTATTTATTTTATTTTTTTAATTTATTATTTTTTTATTGTCACCTTCTATACTTACATACAAAAAACACATGATATTTCCCTCCCCTCCCCCCATTCCACTTTAGAAGTTCAATCTCCATCATATCCCCTTCCTCTCTCCATTAGTCTCTTTTAATTTGATGTCATCATCTTTTTCTTCTATTTTGAGGGTCTTGCAAAGGTATTGCTAGGCACTGCAAGGTCATGGATATTGAGGCCAATTTCTGTCTGGGCAGTTGCATTGTAAGAAGTCATACCCTTCCTTTGGCTCTTCTATTCTATCCGCCCCTCTTCTGCAATGGTCCCTGAGCCTTGGAGGATGTGACTGAGGTGTTTCAGTGCTGGGCACTCCTCTATCCCTTCTTCTCAGCACTATGTTGCCTTTTGGGTCATCCCAGTGGTCATCACCATCTGAAAAGAGAAGCTTCTCTAACCAGAAGTGAGAGTAGCGTTAATATGTGAACATGAACATTAAGTGTAGTGCCCCCAGGGCAGCTTGGTGGGAATAATATATACATTTAGTCAGACAAGAGCAGGCTTTATACCCCTGAGGCTCATGACCTCACCTGCCATAGACTTTTGCTTAGGTTTTTCAGTACCAGGTATGTATTCCCTATTTTTATGTCTATATTTTTTATTAGTTACCTATATAATGTGCATAGAGTCATGAGGGTACCATCATTAGCCTTCTCCCTGCCCCCCCTCAGGAATTGCAGTCTTGCATTGTGCCGACAGCCATCAGTTGTGGAGGAGAGGCAATGTCTCTGTGCATAATGACCCAACTTACTGCACTAACAATCTTTCCACCCACTCTTCTGCTAATTTCCCTAAGCCATATTGGGTTCATTTTAGGTCTATTTCAGTGATGAGGTCATGGGAGTCTCTGTGTCGCTGTATCTCTGGTTTGGTAGGGGTTGAGTGTTCTCTGTGTCTATCTCCTTCACCCCTCTCCTGATACCAGGTTCGCTGAGAAAGCAGCACTCTTGCTCATTTCCCCACTTATTCTATGGGTTCAGCTGGTGCCCTCGTGAGGTGCAATGGGCTGGTTCTCTCCTCAGGTTCTATGTCCATCTGAGAAAGAAGAAGCAAATTCTCCAATGGAGAATGAGGTCTGTGCAAGGTACATGGATAGCCATTATTGTTTTAGAGTGAGTTTAATGGGTGTAGGACCTCTTGTATCCCACTATTGCTGGGAGCTTGATATTGGAGGGTGAACTCGTTTGTGGATATGGTTCTGACTTGTTTTCTGGGTCCAGGTATGGGTTCCATTCCACTAAGTGGATTCTTTAGCCAAATTAAGAGCAGTTGGTAATCCACCATGGCTGTGTGCCACTATTGCATTTGTGTGAGCATCATGTCAGGTTAATTGCTGCTGGGAAGTTTACATTTCGAGTTGCTTAGACAGATGTTACTCATTTTCCCCCAGTTGCTCATGTAGTACCTTCTAGCACTAGAAAAGCTAACTGTCTAGGGACTGTCTCTTCCAGATTCCAGCCAGGTCACTCCATGTTCCATCCCAATAGCATATGGTGTATTTGGCAATAGGGTCTTACCATCAACCTTTGGTAGGTCACCAAGTACTCTCCACCTTACCAATGAAGCTCTACTACCTAGCCAGCAAAATCCGGGATCCTCCCATATTAGCCTTCTAAGCACTGGGACTTGAGGTGCACACCACCACAACTGGCTTTAATGTAGATGCTGGGGATGTGAACTCAGGTCATTGTGCTTAAGCAGCAAGCATTTTCACACTGAGCCATTTCCCTAAGACCTTTTCTTCTTTTTCTAAACTCCTTTTCTACTACTTTTACTGAATAGTTGTCAGTAGTAGATAAGATTTTTCTCATTCATGGATTTAAAATATGATCATTAATGAAACTTCTTTTTTTTTTTTAAATTTATTTTATTTTATTCTTTGGTTTTTCAAGGTAGAGTTTCATTCTGGCCCAGGCTGACTTGGAACTAACTATGTAGTCTCAGGGTGGCTTCGAACTTATGGTGATCCTCCTATCTCTGCCTCTTGAGTGCTGGGATTAAAGGCATGCACCACCACTCCTGGCTGAAACTTCTTTTTAAACCCTGTAAAATAACTGAATGTAAATTGGACAATTAATAGGACAAGTGAATCTCCTTACAAGTGGTTTTAGGAAGGCATATTTTCTTAGGCAGCTAAATTATTTTGTTCTGAATTGAGGCAGAACACCTGAGAGGTAGTGCCAACACTGTCATGAGCCAACTGTGTATCCTTGGGGTGCTTTGACTGTGCCTTGGGATCCTCAAATTTAAGATGGTGACTGTTTTATTTTTCTCACTATGTAACAAAGATGGGGGTGGGTGTCTCAGTGATCACAGTATTTGGAAAAGCTGGGTTTCCACATATACAGTATGAATTTGTCTACATTTGAGAGCCTATAAAATAGGGAAAAGGATCACACAGGAAACCTGATACTGAACAGCTGGATTGCAGCATGAATATGCTTGATGCAAGCCATGCCATTATGAAGTTGTCAGAGCAAATTTTCCTTCTTATAAGATCCCCAAAGGAGAGGCTATCCAAAAGCTTTGTTTAGAGTCTGAGAGGAGGTGGAGAAGCTTGGGATTGCAGAGTGTGGGCTATTGTAACAGCAACCATTCTAAAAATCTGTAAGGCTCTTTGCTGACCTATAATAGGATATCATGACATGTAACCAGGATGAAAACTCACCCA
The DNA here is from genome assembly GCA_036365145.1 of Orientallactaga sibirica. Lineage (NCBI taxonomy): Eukaryota > Metazoa > Chordata > Mammalia > Rodentia > Dipodidae > Orientallactaga > Orientallactaga sibirica. The sequence goes on from JAEOAD010000057.1 coordinate 9,153,167, forward strand.
TTTCATCCAATTATCAAGCTAATTGGGGAAGTTCTATAGAGAAAAATTTCGAACTCCTAGTAATTTCTACTTTCTTGTAGAATAAATTTGTGTTTTGGTTGTTTTTCAAAGCCTTGAAATGCTAAACTCTGTTGTCATCCACAATTTATTTTAAAATTCTAATTCCTACTTTTCTATTCTTTTGTATCCATGGAAACTCTCTGAATATCCCTCCTTATCTTCTTTGCATGAAACTAAGTAGAAATTACCTAGGAAAATTTGTTTTAAATATCAGGGAGGTATCAGGAGGTAATCAAAGTAAATAATGCACTTGGTGTATTAAAATTAAGAGCACCACACGCTATTGAGAATATCAGGAGATCTGGAGGAGAGCTGATAGCATGTAGCCTCTTTTATTTAATCTTACACCTAGACAATATAGAGATTATATAGACAATATAGTGTCAGCCAACCATCAAGTCACTTGGATGTGGTTCGTAATATCTGCCATGGCACCTATAGATTGTCCTGCACTGCAATGAAACTTAAATGATTTGTTTTGATGTACAGCACTCCACCAGATGAGAGTTCAGTGATGTCTCCCGTTGCTCAAGCTCTATATAAATGTTTTGTGTTGTCGTGAGCTTAAAAGCACACCAGATAGATCAGCACTTGTTTAGATTTATGGCTTTTTACCTGTGTAATTTACTTATTGTCTCTGTGTCTCAGATTTCTCATCTCTAAAATAGTGATGACAATAATAACTATCTGCATGGCTTTCTGTTAGGCTAAATGGAAATGACATATATGAAAGAACTTAGGCCAATCTACTGCTGTCTTGAAGTATGCATTCAATCAATAGTAGCTCTGACTGTCATTACATGATTGTGAATTGAATGGGTTAGGGACATGTGGGCTGAAGAAGGGTATTGGTGCATTTGATAGGTTGGGTCCCAGAATTGGGAAGAAACTTAATAGGAAAGACCCTGGCAGTCCTCCAAGTTTCCTTCCCTTCTCTTGGCATCTCATAGATGATTGGGAGGCTGAGACAATGGAGGAAATCTTTAAGTAGCTCTCTCTTTGTATAAGGCATGTAATCATCTTGGCTGAGGGAACAGAAATTGAATAGACGTTGGGTGGGGGATGATGTAATAAATATTTTTCAAATGTGACATATTGCTCTCTGCACACAGCAAGCTGATGTTAGTTTGTGAGCATTGTGATTTTGGAAAGCCAAGGCTAGTGGCTAGAAAGAGTCTCTCTGAACAATTAGTGGCTTTGAACACTTACAAAGTGAGGAGTTGGATAAGCATGGTTTTGACTCCATGCTTCTTCCTGGGGTTTGCCTGATGGGCTGACCCAATTACCAGATGTAATTAGGAAATTTGAGAAGTGGGGAGACTGCAAAGAGCAGTTGCAGTCTACTTTCCCAGGTACCCTAATTTCTTTGTGCAGAAAGGGGGCTGGGGAGACTATCTTCACTGTAAAGATGCAGCAGTGTACATAGCAGTGCAAGGCAAGAAAGATCCTGGGAACATAATAACAGGAAACATTTGATAAGCTTCCAAGTGGTCATTGTACTTCTTGTCTCCTAGTTTTTCAGTGACAAATGATATTCTGGGCTATTCCTAGGTATTCTTTTAAAACAGGAATCCAATTTTTATTCCTCCAAAGCATTAAAGAACAGCCTTCTTCTTTTCATGCTCATGAATATGAAGAGAGGAATTTCTATCTCAGGCTCAGCAATGGGGTCTACCTGCCACAAACTGCAGAAAATCTTTTCCATCTGCCTTAGCTTAGACTCAAAGTTGGACCACGAATACTACGGTGACATTTTTTGAGGCATTTACTGGCTAAATTTTCTTCAGAGGGAATAATTCCATTTGGTCATGGTCTCAGTCCTACTCTTGATGTCATGGAAACAATATGACCACACATGCAAAGTTCCCACCCCACTTCCTCCCAACAAAGTGTGAGATCATTGTCATAAGAATGCCAAATGCCAATCCGTTGTTTCTGCTTTCTCCATAGGTTACCTGTCTTCATGATTTCTTTGGTGATGATGATGTGTTTATTGCCTGTGGTCCTGAAAAATTTCGCTATGCCCAGGATGACTTTTCCTTGGATGAAAATGGTAAGTAGAACCACTGGGCTTTATTACCCTATTCTTTCCATCCCTTCTATTCATTAGGATTTCATGAGCTTATGTGGCTTGGATTGCATCCCAAGCATGGCCCCACAAGAGCAAATATGGTTAGTTTTTCTCCTGCATATTTGTATTCATGGGCACTAAGTGAAAACTCAATAAAACTGACTATTTGTCCTCTTAATGACCATCTTGCTTGAACCACATACTGTGTCATAAGGGCTAACAGCCACTATCAGAACACAGGAAAGCATATTTGGAGTTAGAATGTGGATATTATTGCACAGAAATGTTTTGCTACTCATCCTCCCTTAATGGTTCCATTTTCAAAAGATTTTTTATTGTATTCTTAGTGATAAGCCCCTTTCCATCTTTGTGCTTGCTGCCCCATCCTCTCTACGTTGTGATTCACAATTCCAGAGTATTCTTCATCTCAGAAAAAAGCTGAACATCTGCTCATCTATCCTCTATTAGCTCACACAGCAGTGTTAGGGTGAAATACTGATGGAAAGACACATTGCAACCATATTTTCCATGCAGAAATAAAATGTGAGAAAAACAGGGAATTTCACTAATATGGCATCTACAACAACTCAAGTGACAAGGTCCTTTACAGAGGTGGCATTTCTATTGTTGTTTTTGAGAAAAGACAAAAGAGAAACAATTCCAGGCTATGCACAATTTTCCATGCCCTTTGCTTCTCCAGCTCTAGATATTTATTATTAAAGTTCAACCAAAACAAGAAGTAAAAAATGAATTCTAAACTCCATTGAGTTTCCTAAAAGTTTGTATTAATTCCTATTTAAGGTGCAGTAAAATATAAATTAACCAGGAAGATCAGAGGAACTAATTCAGCAAATTTGAGTCTACTTTTCATAGCATAGTACAAAGTTCAGGAAACTGTACAGGAAAGAGATGGGGAGCTAGGGAGATAGCTTGGTTGATAAAGTCTTTTCCATGTAAGAATGACAACATGAGTTTAGATCCCCAGCAAATATATCAATGCCTGGCACAGAGATGTGCATTTGTAATCCCAGTACTAGTAAAACAGGCAGAGACAGGAGGATCCCTGGGACTCGTTGCCTACTGAATATAACCCAGTTGATTAGCACCTGGTTAAGTGAGAGACATTGTCTCAAAAATATGGTGGCTGAGTGCTGCTCTCACTGCTAGCCTGACAACCAGCTTCATAGAAATGGCAATAGATAGTGAGGACAAGCAAACTCATCAAATCAGAAATTCAGACATTGCAGAGAGCTTAACACTAAAGTAGAGTTATAATACACTGCTAAGTCTCAAGGAATATTGTAGAAGAGGGAGTGGAAAGATTGTAAGAGATATAGGGTAAGAAGGAGTATCTTTAAGCATTGTCCTGCTCCATATAGAGACTGATACATTCATGACCACACAGCAAATATCAATAACCCCACAGAGGAGGGCCCTTAGTGGAATGGGAACAGGCGATAGGGGACAAAAGAGTATAACCCATTAGAATACGATCAACATGCAATTTTTTCATACAGTAAAGTTTATAATTAATAAATTAAGGTGGAAAATTGAGGATTATTTCTGGCCCCCACTCACATGTGCACATATGTGCATATGCACCTACACACACACACACACACACACACACACACACACACACTCAAAAACATGCAACCATTCATATACACATACTACACACATACACACTCACAAAAAGAGAGATGAGAACTCAGGAGACATAGCTATTACACGTTTTTCTGCTACTTTGTTGCTTTGTGCCCCTAAGAGGCTTTAGGTTTTAGTACTTGCATAAGAAAAATCAATGTAGCAATTTTCCTACTAAATTTTCACTCTGTTCCCACAATTTCCCTATTGTGGAATTCTGAATGATCTGCATGCAGAGTGCTCCAAGTGTGTCAGGGTGGGGTTGAAGTATGTGTGGAAACATTTAGAAGACTCTACTATGCAGCCATGAATATTCTCATGTTATGAGTGGCAGAGTCAACATTGGTCTATTTAGTCATTAAACCAGAGTAAGAGATTATGATATGCATTGAAGATTGAAAAGATATCTATACATGCATGGTGATGGTGGTGGTGGTGGCCACAGTCCTTCATTGTGTACAATGACATAACATTTATAATTCACTTATTACAATATGTAGCATGTGCTAGATAATGAGTGATAGCTTACTTATGGATGTTACATCTATGTCACATTGACTTCTGAGAGATATCAATCTCTACTTCTATGAAACCAATTAAACATATCCACAGCACTACTATCAAGCATGGCCTGGTCAACTTTAAATGTCAGAGTGTCTGTGCTTGTTTCATAATCTAGTAACGTAAATAACTAGTTTAACCCAAGTAAGTTTTAAAATTTTCCCCTATGCCTCTGTCCACAGAGCCATAGTTAATACGAACAATAAGGACCACCTTGTAGTCATTAGCCAGTTAGGTGTTTTGGCCAGTAATTATTATTCCCACTTTCTTAGGCTGATAACTAGCTGAGGCTCAGTTCTACCCTCTGCTAAGTTCCTTGTGTCCTTTTGCTCCAGAATGCAGAGTCATGAAAGGAAATCCATCAGCTACAGCTGGCCCCAAGGCCTCACCAACACCTCAGAAGAGCTCAGCCAAGAGCCCTGGCCCTATGCGTCGTAGCAAGTCACCAGCTGACTCAGGTAACGACCTGGACGGTGAGTGCTATTCTCCTATTGTGCACGCTGATGTCATTGATGGAGGCTCATACCTTCTGCATGAGAGGAATGATTTCCTCATGATCACCACTGTGTCTCCATGAGCACAAATTCTATCATCTTAGAGATTAAAGTAAACCTGTTTGTAGTCATGGAAGCACAGCTATAACCCTTATTCTACTCAAATGGATGCAGACCAGAAATGTTACCTGTTTACCATGCTTGCTGTATTGCTTATTGTCATGGTTATTATCATCATCCTTCTCCTCCTCCTCATCATCATCTTAAAAATCACCTAGCCCAAGCATATTCCAGGACATTGCAAGGAAAACAACCTTAAATTAAGTCAGATTCCAGAAGAGGAATGCAAAAGTTTCCATTCAAAAGTGGCAACATAGTTAATATATTTGTGCTCCAAATTTCTGTGCAAATTAGATATTAAAGAAATTAAAATGACAACTAATATTTAAAAAAAGAATCAAGTACATCTTGCACAATTTTTGTAACAGAGAGAAAAGATAAATTGAATCACTCTCACAAGAGGAAAAGATTGATCAGTAAATATTTTGTTTAGTGGATTGTGGCCAATCTAAAATTTATGATCCACAGATCACTGTAAACCCATGATATCAGTCAGTGTGTGCTGAGACTAGATGCTTGTGCCAAATGGAAATATGTCAATGAGCAAACCATTAAGATAAAATTCCCTTGTTTTCAGAGCATTGTTTCTTTGATGAAGGCATCAGTGTGTGGATTTAAATTATAGCAGAAATTCCTTATTTTCTTTTTTTAAAAAATATATTTTATTATTTATTTATTTGTTTGAGAGAGAGAGAGAGATACAGAAATAGGCAGGCAGAGAGAGAATTGGTGCGCCAGGGCCTCCAGCCACTGCAAACGAACTCCAGATGCATGCACCTCCTTGTGCATCTGGCTTACGTGGGTCCTGGAGAATCGAGCCTCAAACCGGGGTCCTTAGGCTTCATAGGCAAGCGTTTAACTGCTAAGCCATCTCTCCAGCCCAGAAATTCCTTATTTTCTTTTGTGCCCAGTTTGAATGGCACTGATTGACCTAAAAGGTAATGTCTCCCATTCTTTGGTGAGACATCTTGTTAGAAATAAAAAGCCAAAAAAGTCAAAGTTCAGAAGTTTACCATACTCTTATACAATTTGAGTGCTTCACACTAAAAAATATTATGTGGTCCTGAAACTTACACAATTGTTCTCCCAAGACTCAGCATAGTTCATTATGACAATCCTTCTAGCCTGACACCCTTGGTGAAGTATAAGACGTCTTTGGGGCAAAATGAGCAGCTTGTTGGCTTTAAAGTGCCTGAACCTAGAAAAGCAGCCTGTTCTACCTGCTTTACACCACCAGGAGTATCATATCACAAGCCATCACCTTGTTCTCAAGTAGAGGAAATGAAAGTATGAAAAATCTGGCTGAAGAGATGGCTTAGTGGTTAAACGCACTTGCCTGTGAAGCCTAAGGAACCATGTTTGACACTCCAGGTTCCACATAAGCCAGACGCGCAAAGGTGAGGCAAGAACACAAGGTAGCACATGTGCATAAGGTGGCATACATGTCTGGAATTTGATTACCGTGGCTGTAGGGCCCTGGCATGCCAATTCTCTCTTGCTTTCACTCTCTTGCATAAAAAAAAGGCCACTCTGTGGGGCCTCCCTCAACAAAATAAAAATAAAAAAAGAAAGTATGAAAAAGCAACCCAGGCTTCTTATACTTCATGTCTTGGTACAATTTATTTCCCCATACCCAGAATGTCATCCTTCAGCCACTACTCTTTGCTTGAAAATTCTTATCCTTCCCTCAAGACCTGTCACAGATAGTTTCTTCATTCAATGAACTATCATAGCATGCCGTTCATATTTGTGTAGCAGTATTTACCATGCTGTGCTGTAAATTATGTTTACCTGTCTACTTCCCCAAGTACATAGAGTCCTGAAGTGTCATGTTCATATTTGTGTCTTAGTGCTAAGGACAGTGCCTGACCTATAATAGATGCTCAAAAAGTGTTTCTGAATGAATAGAGTTGCAAAAGCACCTATTTTACCCAGCATGGTGCTCACATCCAGTTGTATTAACTGAAGGGATGAAAATGTGTGTGCTTTGAGTCATGTGTGATGACACACACCTTTAATCCCAATACTTGGGAGGCAGAAGTAGGGGAGATGCTGCGAGTTACAGGCCAGCCTGGGACTACAGAGTGAGTTCCATGTCAGCTCAGGTTAGAGTGAGATCCTATCTCAAAAAGAAAGAAAGAAGGAAGGAAAATATGTGTGTTTTGATGACATTTTGTTCAAACAGGCAGAAGAGCAAATAGATCTATCTAAGCAAATTCATGTTGCTCAGACAACAAAGATCTAGGTTTTAACACTTGGATTGAGAATAACATTGATTAAACAACATGGAAGTAGAGACTTGCAAAGAAGAACTTTAAAATATTAGTTCAAGGGCTTGGGGATGTAGCTGCATTGGTACAGTGCTTGACCTGTAAACTGGTTGTGGTGGCACACACATGTAATCCCAGTACTTGGATAGTGGTGGCTCCTGGATCAGAACTTCAAAGTCATCCTAAACTGCATACAGAATTCTAAGCTATCCTGAGATGCATATGAGTTCAGATTACATAAAAACAAGCAATTAATTAATTAGCTAATAATTTTATGGAAATCTTGCTATTTCTGAAGATTTCTTTGTTATTTATTTCTGAGAAATATTTCCAGACTTAGTGATTTGTGATTGTATAGTTTCTGTGAGTCAGGAATTCTAGAGTGGTTTAGCTAGATAGTATTCACTCACCATTTCTCATGTACTTGTGGCCATGTTTATTTCTGCAATTATCTGAAGGTTCATCTTGTATGATCCACTTACAATATCGCTGTGGGCAGTATCTCCTCCATGAGTGAATGATTCAAGAGAATGAATAAAGATGCAAGTCCTTTCATGATCTAGTCTCCATAGCCAACAATGCCAACTTCTGCTTTATTATAATATATAGAAGCACTCCCTAAGTCTACCCTACACTCAAGAAGAGAGGAATTTGGCTCCCTCTCTTCATGGGAGGAATTAAAGACTTTGTGGAATTATTTATTATTATCCATTTATTTTAGCTTATAATAGTTGTACAAAATATTTGGCTTCATTATGATATTTTAATACATGTATATAAGTAAAGTTTGATTATATTCAGACCCCATCAGCTCACATCCCATCTTTCCCCTTCCTTCCTATTCCACTGGTGTGAACCTATTTTTTTAAACCATTATGTAACCTATTAGAACTTCTCAAGTTGACAGAAGCTTGAAATAACTAGATTCTTTTTGCAGACCATGTTCAATTTAAATACTATTTGAACATATGTCAAATTATCAATAACCAATATACTATGTACAGAATTTCTTTCTACAAGATATGTACCTCACTGACAGAGACAAACCAGGAATACATTTGCACTCACTGAATATTTGTCAAGTTGAAAGGAGTTACAGTAGATCTTAATCTGGTTCTGGACAAGATCTGTTCTTGCTCCTTCAAATCCTTAGGCTAAAGAAAAGGAATAAAGATTTATTCAAACTCACAAGGTAAACAGAATAGTTTTAGAAGGAAAGGGGACTTTACTTGGCAGCTATCATAATTATTTATGATAGCTATTCCCTACCACCTATCTAAAGTAGTGTGTCATTAGAGAATTAGGACCTTCATTTAAGAATATGCAGTAACATAAATGAAATTAAACTCTAGTCTAGACAACCTTCATGACAATTTCATGAATGTTTCAGCTCACATGATAGGATATGTTTATAGTCTGTGCATGATTTCAGCCACAAAGGCTAGGAACTCTTCTTGTTCCTGAGTAGCTCATTTACAGCCCTGGGGACAATGGTAAAATTTGGTAAAGTAGTAACTTATGTGATTTGGGATATGATATACCCATTTTGTTATCTCCATCCTTACCACAGATTCAGGATAACTCCAAGCTGGGAGGTAGAGGAGGTAGGATGAAGACCTCTTTCTAAGAATGCCTAGGGTATACTATTTCCTTGTTTTGCAAGTTGCAAATATCTTTCTTTCTTAAAGATTTGTTATACCATTTTAGATAAGTTAGAATTTTCTTGTTTATGTATATATACAAGAATATTTTCCTATTGTTATTCATTATTTATACTTTACAGAGACATAAAATTGTATCAAAATCAGATAAAGAGAATAATGAGCTACAGGTAGTGGAGTTTTCAGTCAATATAACTTTATTCTTATATATGTCTGAGATTTAAGAAGAAAAAATCATTTCACAAAGTGTTAAGATATTTCCGAGTTTTTAGCAAGGAATATATTCAGGTTAATAACCATAGAAAAATAGTGATTTTAAAGCTGAAAATCTTTTTGTCATTTTCTAGACCATGGTGGTCAGTATGAGCCTGTTTCCATCACACGTGGGTCTGTTTTGGATCCGGAGCTTGGGGATTGATTCGCATACCTTCTTTCAACCCAAGTAACAAGATAGTGGTGGTGGTGGGGGGAACATTTCCATGGAAATTTAGCTACCTCCTTTTGAAAATAACCAAAATTGTTTCCCCTTAGCAAGGATTCAATTCAAATAAAACATTGGTTCACTTAAAGGAGCATTTTGAGGATCGATGATATAGCTATTAGAAATTACATAGGGTTGGATTCTAATGTGAATAAACTAGTGTGTGTGTGTGTGTGTGTGTGTGTGTGTGTGTGTGTGTGTGATTTGGTCCAGTTCATGGTGCATGGTTTAATAATATCTGGGTTCAGTTTGACTTGAGATTTATTAAATTATTATTTGATTTGCATCATAATTGGATTCCTCAGACTTTAGGCCTTGAGAATAAATCAGAATCTTCCTTCTCTATTATCTTCAAGATCAGTCCCCATTCTTGACAATATTTGGTTGCTAGAAATGGAATTCCTATGCTAGAATCTTGAACTCAAGTTAAGGAAGAATTTGGTTGTCCATATTCCTGTCAGGTTCTCATTGTTCCTCAGCAGAGCTGATGGGCTCTTAGAAATCTGTCTTTACAGCAAGCCAGGAAACTGGGGTAAGCAGGTAGAATTTGAATCCAGGAGGCTCTTATGGGATAGCTAGAGAAAAGTTCAGCAATGTAATATTTTGGTTAACTCAGGATTCTCCATTTTGATATGAAAAGGTAAGCCTAGGTTTAGAACTCAAGGAATCACTTCTAGTTTGTGTTTTTCTGTTTCTATTTCTGCCATTAACATTACAAAATTCCTTTACTTAACTTTTCTACCAAATTAATTGAATTAAAAGGACAAAATAGCTAGTTGCTAGGAAGGAGTCTTTTCTTTTTCTTTCAAGAGCTCCAAAGAAATCTAATTCCCCACTAGGGTAGGCTGTGCAAACCCTAATGTGATAATTGGCTTGCTATTCTTCAGCAGTAAGTCATCATGGCAGTCCATGTTCCTCATTTCCCTTCCCCCAAGTCATGTGACCTTATTCCTGGAAGTCAAATCTTTCTTGTTTCCAAAATTTCATGACTGGATTCTTTCCCAGAGTGTGCAGCTTTTTTAAAAGAGGGTGAAAAGACACAAAACAGAAGGAATGAGAGAATTGTGACACAGGGAGCCCCCTTTGCAGAACTTAAGCTGCCCATTGTGAATTGCCCACAATAGAGGGATCTGACAGTTCTGACCTTCCTGCCAGACTAGTTCTGACAGAACTATAATGTCAGCTTCAGATGCGCACTATGTATGTGATCTTTAATCTCATTTTTAATGAGCGTATAAAATAATGGATTTTATTATGACATCTTCACAGGTGCATAGCACAAAATTTAAAATTGTTGTAGTCACTTTAAAAAAATTAATGTAGAAAGCCGGGTGTGGTGGCGCATGCCTTTAATCCCAGCACTTGGGAGGCAGAGGTAGGAGGATCGCCGAGAGTTCGAGGACACCCTGAGACTACATAGTTAATTCCAGGTCAGTCTGGACTAGAGTGAAACCCTATCTCACAAAACCAAAAAAAAAAAAATTAATGTAGAAAAGAAGCTAATTTAATATGGGTTTGTTTTAACAACCTATGCAAAAGGTAATGATTTCAAAATGTAATCAATATAAGAAATTGAGATGTTTACCATCTTCTAAATTGTGTTTTATACTTACAAAGCATATCTCAAATCTCATTAGCCACATTTCAAATGTTTAATATCACATAGAACTAGGGACACCTGTATTAAACAACACAAGAATACCTTTATTCTCCAGCTAAGAGAAGTTCAAGGTAAAAATTCTTTGTATGAATTAAATGTTGTGTGTTTTAAAAAGCATTTCCTTCACCTCAGTTTCCCCTCATGATAACACTATAAATTAGGTTGGGAAAAGATAATTGGTTAGCTTTTACTAGATTGAGAAACCAAGATGCAAAAAGGATAAGAATCTCAGGGCCTTCCCAAAGTCACATAATAACTATTTACAACTAAAGATCCAGAACACAGCTCTCCTCACTTTCTAGTAGGCATTATTTTTATTGCCCCACTAAAGTCAAGTGGGGGAATGTCCAGTCTGATGAATGTCAAGGTCTCCTTTGGATAGTCTTTGCTTCTTAGCCTCCTTCTCCCTGCCTCTTCCAGGTAGAGGGTACTGAGGTGATTTCCACATCATAGTTTCTGAGTTGTGCTGAGCACAATTCCACAGATAATTTTGTGTCTTTGTTACAGGTGCTCTTTTTTAGATAGACTCCATTAATTCCCCTACTGTCACACTAAGGAAAAGAGATGTCATTGGTAGAGATGTGTGAAGAAAAAACTTCTGTTGTTTCTTTCTCTCCATCTTATTCTTTCTAAAATCCCCTATTTTAAGAACAACTTTTCAATAGCCATGAGAAAATTACTAGGAAATGATTGGAGTTGAAAGTATAATGAAGCAACTGAGCACGCTGTGATGTGTGAGGTATGATGCTGTATTCCTATAACAGTAGTCCTACTAGCCTGCCTTGGCCAGGGAGTTGACTTCAATACAGCTGAATCTCCAAAGTTTTTGAGGAATACCTAGTAGTGCCAGGTGCTATGAGGAAAAGGATGAAATACAAATTCTCTATCACTAAGAAGTTTTTTTTTTTTTTTTTTTTTTTTTTTTTGGTTTTTAGAGGTCGGGTCTCACTCTGGCCAAGGCTGACCTGGAATTAGCTATGTAGTCTCAGGGTGGCCTTGAACTCATAGTAATCCTCCTACCTCTGCCTCCTGAGTGCTGGGATTAAAGGCGTGTGCTACCACGCCCAGCTAGAAGTATTTTTTTTTAATTTGGAAAACCAATATTCATATGAATTAAACTTTTTATTTACAAATACCCACATAATTCATTTGCATGTCTTGTGTTAGGTACATGGGACTACACATATATGCATGTTCATATGTGTGTGGGCTCACATGTGTGTTTGTGCATGTGAAGGCCAGAGGTTGATGTGTGGTGTCTTCCACAATTGTTATCCACCTTATTTTCTGAGACAGGGTCTCTAACAGAACCTGAAGCTCACCAATTTGGCTTGACTAGCTAGCCCACAAAGACCAGGGATTCTCCTGTCTCTGCTTCCCCAGGGCTAGGATTATAGGGACATTCCTCTGCATCTAGCTTTTACATGAGTACTGAAGATCCAAACTCAGGTCTAAATGTTTGCATGGCATCTTAACCATCTGAACCACCTCCTCAGCCACTATAGATCTTATCATTATCACTGTACACATACTAACTAGGTAATTTTTATAACAATTTAAGATTAGGCACTATTTTGGAGCATAACAGATGAAGAAACTTAGGCATATAAAACTCAAGTTATTTGACCAAAGTAACATAGGCTTGTTCCACTACAAGCAGGCTTTTGGCAGAACCAACTTCAACAGGAAATAAATGTTGACATCATTGTCAAGCCTGAGAAAATAATCTTGGTACTTTCAGCCCCATTACAGATGTGCTCTTCTTAAGCATAACTCATCTGTATCAAAACATCACAAGCTTGGCTGGGGTTGCAGCTCAGTGGTAGGCACTTGCTTAGCATAGATGAGGCCCTGGTTTCTACCCCCAGCATTACAAAATATTATAATACTGGGTATATAAATTTGTCTTATAATAGGGAGGACTATTGTCTCTCCACTTTATTTAAAGAACTCGGAATTGTATGCTGTCCAAGTTTCTGTAGGAAATAGATTTAAAATTCACAATTCTTCTTGTAAAGCTGCATTATCTCACAACCTATGATTGAATTTGGCTTCAATTTGGGTTGAGAAGCAACCCAACGACCAAATCACGGAAGAACTATTTCTAAGCTCTCAATTCTTGCCTCCTTAATGCATGGGTCTGAGGAGAGAAACAAAAGAATTTCTATTGAGCAGAAACAAGTAATCAAAGCAATCCAGACACTGCACCCAAGGGCACTTTAGAATGAGTGTGTGAAAGTCATAGAGTCTATCTTTTGGCTTTATGCTGAAGTTGTCACCACTTTGGCTCCACTTGGATGACCTTCCAGAGAAAACTCCCTGCATATTTAAGAAAGAAACAGTGTCTTTGGACTGGAATGAAAGAAAGCTGAGAGCACCCTAATATAAGAACAAGACAAAGTGGCCCAATTGTGTACTGAGATCTCCCTGTGCAAGGCATTAGGGAGATAGAGAATATAAGACCAAGAATGAATCACTGACCAATCACAGTGGGAGATAAGTGACATGCTGTCCCTTGGGAATTTTGTAATAGATTCTATTGTGAACGTTTGTACTCTTTAAGCAAGACATACCATCTCCAAAACTGTATATCTTTGTTGATTCAAGAGAAGCTAGTAATACTCAGCCACTATCTCTTACTTAGTATTACCAGGAGAATCAAGTGGGTTCATGTATTATAAGATGTTTTGAAAATGACCATGGAACTACAACTGTAATTATTAAGGGGTCTGAAATTATTGCAACTTTATGTAAGCTGGGGTTGTTTTTAGAGAAGAGTATTTCTTTTTTTAATTATTATTTTTTTATTGACAACTTCTATACTTACATACAAAAGCACATGATATTTCCCTCCCCTACCCCCATTCCACTTTAGAACTCGAATCTCCATCATATCCCCTCTGTCTCTCCATTAGTCTCTCTTTTAATTTGATGTCATCATCTTTTTCTTCTATTTTGAGGGTCTTGCGAAGGTATTTCTAGGCACTGCAAGGTCATGGATATCGAGGCCAATTTCTGTCTGGGCAGTTGCATTGTAAGAAGTCATACCCTTCCTTTGGCTCTTCCATTCTATCCGCCCCTTTTCCACAATGGTCCCTGAGCCTTGGAGGGTGTGACAGAGGTGTTTCAGTGCTGGGCATTCATCCATCCCTTAGAGAAGAGTATTTCAAACTAGATATCAAATCAAATCTTCCGGAGTGATTTTGAATTGGGATCAATGTTGACATTAGAATGGAAAAGGAGGCTAGGGCCAAGTGAATGCATATTAAATTAGTCTAGTATACAGTTAAAGGTTAGGAGAAAATTACATGCCAAGTGGTCCTTCTTTTCCTGAGCCATTCTGGTCAAGTGAATTTGACCTGAGAAAGTATCATATTACTTGCCTTACTCACTACCCAGAAATTTCTTTAATTACTACACCTGCAGACACTTACACACAACTTTTATGCACCTTTTTCTTATTTTTCAGTGCTCAATGTAACCTCCAGACAAGGGAGTGCCCAATCTGGGAGCACAGTATCAACTCTACCTGGCTGGTGACTTAGTTCATTCAGTCTTTGACTACCCACACTTGAAACTGGACTCTCCCTTTGGGAGCTAGCAACCCTCTTCCTCTCCATCATAGTCCTCACTTCTGAGAAATCTTTTTCCTGTATTTAAATCCCTGTAAATCATGGTATGTCAGTCCACTTGTTTGGACTTATATTGTCTAACTCAAACAATAAATACTGATAGAGCCAAGGAGTTAAAGATGATTTCAGGGGCAAGGACCAGCATAACCATTCAGAAAAGCCAGTAAGACAAGACCATGCATGGTTGAACTTGACAATTGTGTGGCACAGTTGAAGAGCATCAATGTAGGTAGGTGACAGACAGGGCACAGATAGCATATTTTTAGAGAGCTCAGTGACATGAGACTATGTTATGCCATGCTGGTGTCTCTGTCTGTTGTTTCATGGCATTGTATATATACTCAGCTGCTTTGCTTAATGAAGGAAATCTTTTGCTAACCACTTTTTAATTTGAACCATATCAAATAGGATAAATGCCTCAAATTTGGGTCTCAGCTCTGGTGTCTTCTTCTACCGTCTTACTCTTTTCTTTGCTACAACAATCCTTATTTCCCCCTTTCCCATAGTCTTTGTAAGAAAATTATCAAAGGAATATATAAAAAATACTGGAAGCAATTCCTGTTTTCTTAGGAAATAAAAGAAAGGTCTATGAATCAAAAACTGAAAACCAGCAAACAAATATGGACTAATATACACGGGTTTTGAAATCAGTTGCTTTCTCCGTGGGGAATAAGTGGGTAAGTGTGAGAAGGAGGTTGATTCATTATGGATATTCAGTAAATGAATTATCCTATTTCTACTGATAAGATTGATAAGGTGGTCTAGGAGATTTAAATGATTTTGACAACCCCTTGTTGCAAAGGAGTACAAATGAACCATCCAGAGAGAAGAAGGAAGTGAGAAGATGTGGACTGTGTCTAAATAAAAACCAATAACAATGAGACACTTCTGTGATGCTGAGGAAGGATATGATAGACAGAAATCAGCAAGTAGAAAAGATTTCCTCCCAAGGCATTCTCAAATTGCCAGAGACCTAAAGATGTTTAATAAAGAAAATAATAAAAAATGAAGGCTATCAAACAGTGGTGCCATTTCCATTCATTCTTCAAATGAAATGTGACAGTCTTTCTACATGGATTTGCCAATCCAAGAGCACACACAGTTCATCAGACCCTACTTACATTACTTCCTGCTGCTGTTTTTATTTGACATTTATGGGAATTGGTTTCAGAATCCATTTCAAATGGCATGCTTTTAGAGTTTTTTTCTCATAGAATCCAAAGATAAAATATGCAAGCAAATACATTTTTATCTAGGCTGCAAATGTTGGGGTTCATTCAGCTTGTTAGGAATCTACTTTTACCTGTGCATGTCTAGAGTTTCTCATTTCTTTTTGGCCATCTTTAGATTTTACTCATCAGCAATCTCGGAAAGTATGGGTAATATCTTTCTTTTTTAAAAAAATAATGTAGTGCATGGAAGTTAAATTATTAAAAAGGATGTACAAAATTAATATTTATGACAAACTAAAGTCTTTGTTTATAGATAGCTTAAGAATGATTCTCTGGGGTTGAGACATGTAAGACATATGTAAACATTTATACCTATATAGAGAATAATATATGGAATCTGTATTTGTGTATTACCTTTGAAGTTACTGGGTGAGTTTCTAAGGTTATAGAGGAAAAATATGTAAGTTACAGAAGAGACTATGTAGTCCCATCTGTAGCCAGTAGATGAAAATTGATACTTACGAAGATATGCTTGTTGGTAACAGTTTTCCATGCTCTGGCAAGGCACTGAGTTCATTCTCACCTAGGTATATAGACAAAAAAGACAACTTTAACACTGAGGTATAGTAGTTTCCCTTTGTGATGTGGCTAACAAATAAGGGGCCATTAAAATCTGTGAAGGATATAGCCACCATATGGAGCAAAGCACTAGAACTTATGTAGGGGTGCCCATATCTGTTAGTCCTCACATCAGAGGTTCAACCTTTTGTGGAAGAATTCCATTGTGTCATTTAATACAGGTATCTAAGAGTGTCCTTTATCCTGAGTGCTATTGCCAGGTCCTGTTGGGAAAGCCCTCAGGCACTGTAGGTGGTCCATTAACTCCTTCAACTATTAACTCCTTCATTTCCTCCCTAAAAAGAATAGGTGATTACTTTGCCTTGCTGTGGCTCCACAGACTCTTGCCTTTCCTAAAGTGTATCCTTTAGTCACTACAGTGGAAACTGTGGTTCTAGTATACTCTGTTATTTTGCACAGGTCATGTTCTTTTCTGGGTAGCTTATAAGGTAAGTAAACATGACACTCTAAGATTATCTGGCCTCTAGATCCCTATCTACCAGTGGATTCCTTCTTTCTCTCCCAATTACCTTAGAAATCACTTAGTCAATCACTAATTGATGACTGCAATATCTTTTAAGCTACCCCTGAGTTGACCATTAACTTGTTAACCCATTCCATTCCATTCTAGTCTTATCACAACAGATAGAATAATTTTTCAAATGTAAATTTGATTATATCCATTTTAGTTTTAAGTCCTGCTGAGACTTTTCTTCAGAAATCAAATCCAAACTTTTTCCCCTCTATACTGGAGAATGAACCCAGGAATGCTGAGCTACATCTCCAGCTCTTAACAACACTTTTTTGGTGTGTAGTATGTCATGCTGTGTGTGTGTGTGTGTGTGTGTGTGTGTGTGTGTGTGTATGTGAGAGAGAAAGAGAGAGAGAGAGAGACAGAGAGAGAGAACTACGTGTGTGAATGTCCATGTCCCTTGTATATCTTGTGGAGGTCAGAGAAGGACACTGGTTATCTTTTTTCACTCCTCCACCTTATTTATTTATTTATTTATTTTTTTAATTGATAACTTCTATACTTACATACAAGAAACACATGATATTTCCCTCCCCTACCCCCATTGCACTTTAGAAGTTCAATCTCCATCATATCCCCTCCCTCTCTCCATTAGTCTCTCTTTTAATTTGATGTCATCATCTTTTTCTTCTATTATGAGGGTCTTGCGAAGGTATTGCTAGGCACTGCAAGGTCATGGATATCGAGGCCAATTTCTGTCTGGGCAGTTGCATTGTAAGAAGTCATACCCTTCCTTTGGCTCTTCCATTCTATCCACCCCCTCTTCCGCAATGGTTCCTGAGCCTTGAAGGGTGTGACAGAGGTGTTTCAGTGCTGGGCACTCCTCCATCTCTTCTTCTCAGCACTATGTTGCCTTTTGGGTCATCCCAGTGGTCATCACCATCTGAAAAGAGAAGCTTCTCAAACCAGAAGTGAGAGTAGCATTAATATGTGAATATGAACATTAAGTGTAGTGCTTTCAGGGCAGCTTGGTGGGCATAATATATACATTTATCCAGACAAGAGCAGGCTTTATACCCCTGAGGCTCATGACCTCACCTGCCATAGACTTTTGCTTAGGCTTTTCAGTACCAGGTATGTATTCCCTCCGGTAGAGAGGGCCTTCAGTCCAATTATGGAGCAGTTGGTTACCCCAAGAGTAGACATGCCAGTATTGCACCCATTCAGTCATTGGGTATGTATGGCCAAACTTGAATATTCAGCGTCCACTGTTTTCACTGCTGATGAAATGTCCCTCACTGAACCTAGAGCTTGTTTTTTTTTTTTTTTTTTTTTTTTGGTTTGACTGGCTGACCAGTGAGCCTCAGTGATCTTCCTGTCTCCAACCTCACACAAGTGCAAAGGGTTACAGGCATGGGCAGCTATACACAGCTTTTCTTCACGTAGCTGTTGGGGATCATGGCTGACCAGCAAAGACTCGTACCCACTGAGCCAGAATCTAAGGTTTTTTTTTTTTTTTTTTTTTTTTTTTTTTTAGACAGGATCATTCTAAGTTTTTCCAGGCTGGCCTTGAATTTTTAGTCCTTTGTATCAGACTCCCAATTGCTACGATTAGAGGCCCAGGCCACTACCCTTGGCCAGCCCTAAACTTTTTTAAAAAATATGTATTTAACTAGCCAGGTGTGGTGGTGCACGCCTTTAATCCCAGCACTTGGGAGGCAGAGATAGGAGGATCACCATAAGTTCAAGGCCACCCTGAGAATACAGAGTTAAATTCTAGGTTAGCCTGGGCTAGACTGAGACCCTACCTCGAAAAACCAAAAAATGATGTATTTATTAGCAAGTAGATACAGGGGAGGGATAGAGTGAAGAGACAGAAGGCAGGAGAGGCTGAGAGAGGGAGAGAGTCAGTATTATCTTGCCACTGCACACTAACTTCAGATGTATGCACCACTCTGGGCATCTGGCTTTACATGGGTACTGGGGAATGGAACCCTGCCCATCAGATTTTACAAACAAGCACCTGTAAACATCGAGCATTGATCCAGCCCCAATGCTAAACTATGCTAAAAGATGTCCAGGGTGTGGTCCTTATCCTCAGTCTCAAACCTCGTTTCTTTGAACCTCCTGCTGGGACCCTACCTTTGAGCCATTTGGAGCTACTTGTATTTTGTAATCTAATTGTGTTCTTTCTGCTCTTCTCATGTTTGCCCCTGTCCTGCTAGTGTGATTCTAATGCATAGAATACCCATTCTCTCCTCTTTACTGAGTTCATTTCAACTCATTCTCTTCATCAAAAGTTTTATTGGTACAAACTCATTTAAAATGTATAATTCAGTGGGTTTTAGTTTAGCTAGAGTTTTATGACAGTTGCCATGATTTTATGCTAGAATGACTGTGTCTCACCAAAACCAAAAAACCTCCTACCAATTAGCCGATACACTCTCCATCTCCCTCTATCTCTGTTGTGGTCAGCTCCTTGTTGCTGAGACAAACATCCAACTAGACACAGCTTATGGGAGGAACAGACTTATTTTGGGGTTTACAGAGTCCAGGGGAACATCATCAATGGAGGAAGAAGCTGGCTCCACTTCAGAGATCCAAGCAGAGAGAACCACTAACAGCCAGCACCATCAGCAAGCATGAACAGCCAGAGCTCAAATTGCTCTCCACACACTTAGGGTCTGCACTCAGTTCCATCCCCAAACCTTAGGGCTGGAACCCAGGATCCACCCCTAGTGACATGCCCCCTATAGCAGGGATCTGCCTGCTAGGGGCTGAAGTTTCAAGTTCATTTTTAATAAAAACCTGAGTCTATGAGGTCATACATTACACTATTATGTTCAAACTACCACAAACTCCTTCCTCCCCCTGTCCACAGCAACCATCAGTCTATTTTCTGTCTCTAGATTTATGCCTAACGCAGACTCACCTTTCGCCATATCCACGTACTGCCTCTTCTTGTCTACCACAATGTCCTCTGATGCCAAGTCTATCCTTTGGGCTCCAGCAATGCACCACGCATGGTTCTGACTTCACACTGATGTCACTGTATCCTTGCCTGCATCACTATAGGAAGTGAAACCTATATTTCTCAAGCCCTGATATCTAATATTTTTCCTGGCTCATCGGTAATGATCCATGGCTTTGGGCTAAAGAAATTTATGGCAGGGGGGAGTAAATGAGAGATGAGTGAACATACACAAAATGCCAGTTAGTGGGTGCTTAAGTGCTCTTTTTTTTTTCCAGCTCAGTTGCATTACATATCTCAGCAATGACCACACTGCACTGATGTGTCATCTATCTTTACCACTGATGTGCATGTTTCAGAACCTAGGGCACCATTACCATAAGTAATGTAGAAAAAGTACATCCTCAGGGGATATTCATGCTACAGCAATTAAAGTGTTTTGTGTGGTACTAACAGCAACATTCTGAGACCATCTTTCTACTTGGGCTTGCTCTTTTTTACTCCTCTTTTTTCCTTTCCTCTTCCTTCTTTCTTCTCTCTCTTTTCTTCCTACCTATATACTTTTTTAGACATTTGCCTTTTTTATAGGACACTTTAAGTTATCTAATAATACTGGTCCTAAGATTAAAAAGTACATTAACATGAAATGTCTGACCATGAATTCTTTTGGAAAGCTGTTTAATTATTCCATTTTGATATTGATGTACATTTCTTTTTTTCATAATAAGATATTAAGAAGCTCATTAAGAAGAGAATATAAAACAATTTGAAATCACAATGGAATATAAAGGAGCCAAAACCTTAATCATCAAATTATTAGGATTTTACTGACTATAGATTGATTTGGAGTATCCACCAGAGTGTCTGTGTCTTTCCCTCTGTTCTAAGTCCTTTCTTCTAATCTCCTACCTTATCTTTCTTGACTATACTTGCCTCCATTACAGATCTTTCTCTATATCTCTTTTATTTTCTCTTCTATGGCATGTTTTCATTTGTGTCCTTTAAATTTCATTTTTTCTCCTCTACTTTCTGTGTCATTATTTTTCTTGACTACCTTGTTCTCTCTTTCTTCCCTTCTGCTCTTTTTACCCAGGATGACATAACAAAGTAGGAGGTGAGCATGAATAGAAAGAGAGAGGGGGGAAGGGAGAGAGGGAGGGAGAGAGGGAGAGAGAGAGAGAGAGAGAGAGAGAGAGTGAGTTTGGGGCTGTTCTAAACCTACCTCATCATCTGACACAAAGGGCGATATGCCCTGGCCCAAAGCACCTCTATATTTTCCCCTTAATGGAAGGCAAATAATTTCTCTGTGCTTCACCTTTCTTCTCTCTAAAATTAAAACAAATTAAGGTTTTTTTCAGGCTGCCTCTTAAACATATTAGGATCAAATGTGAGGATAAATATGAGAAAAGGTTTGAAAAGAAACAGACCCCTGTTACTGGGAAGCACTGGATGAGAAGGAGCTTTGAACTGTGAAGGAATGTAAGGAAGTGAGCAGGACTGTTCTTGCCATTCTGTGTGTTTCTTCTCCCCTTGGTTCTATTCATCAAATCACTTAGTTGTCTGTGTACCTTGTCTGAATGTTCTAGTGTCTTAGGAGGGAAAAGATAACTTATTCCTTTTATGGTGTTGATTTGTATCCTTTCCTTTTCTCTTGCCTTGGGCTAGCAAATGGAACCTCAAGCAGCCAGCTGTCTACACCCAAGTCTAAGCAGTCTCCCATCTCCACACCCACCAGTCCTGGAAGTCTGCGGAAGCACAAGGTATTATGTCTCTTATACCTTACTAAACACCTTTGCTCTCCAAGTTTTGTAGATGGTTGGGTGGAAGTTTTCTCTCATATTCTACTTCACTTCAACAGCACATTGGAGCCTGAATTCCTTTTCATTGGTTTCATTAATGTGAAATAATAAGAGTCCCAAAAGGGAGCAAGCATCAAGTCACTTTTGTTAATTTCTCTGTCCCTTTTAAAATTTTCCAGTTATATTTTAGTATTTCTTTCAATGAAGTATCAAGGTCCTAAATGTCAATTTTGAGGTAATATGGAAACCAAACCATAAGCACTTGTCTTACAAATTCTGAAATATAGTCAAGGGGCAATTTATGTCACCAGGTACCAAAGTGGAAATAATATGAAGATAGCAGACAAAAGTTGTACTGAGTTTCTCTCTTTAGAGTTGTAAGACATCAACGAACAAATAAATCTTAGTTTCACTGTGGATTCTTCATTATAAGGTAGATTCTGGTTCAGTGTATGAAGAAAGAACACCAACTTAACACAATGGTTTTGGGTACCATTTGGATCCCTATGCATCCAAAATAAATACATCATTGAAATAGGAGAACTGTACAGGCTGGAAGAGTAACTCTGTGGTAGAAGACTCACCTAGTATACACAAGGCTCTATGTTTAATACACGGGACTACAAAGCATACTAAGAAATGAAGTCTCTACATTTTCTTGCTACTCCTTTACAAGAATATTCCTGCCTAGAAATCTGTCCTATGTAGAAAAATCTGGGGCATTCACTGCTTTAAATCTCTTAAACCTGAAGTACTGTGGATGTGCCTTCTCTGATCACACCACATTGTGAAGCAAGTTCCTCTTTCATTCTCTTGTCTTCCCCTGGCTCACATGACTAGATATAAGATGGAAAGAGACAAAACTCCACAATATGTCTAACTCCATCAGAGAATCATAGATGGTCAGAATGAAAGACTTATTAAATGTAAATATATCTTTTATTGATTTCTTCAGTAATCTTAGAGGTTTTATAAACATGGTAGTTGATATCAAAATAGCTAAGCTACTGAGTTGGGCAACATAGTTATAATAGCACTGGTACTCAAGTCACCACTAGTGGAATGCCAAAGTCAGTTCACACTAGCTCTTGAGCGCTGATTATGTACCTTACATTTAAACTCTATGTTCAGTGGCATCAGGCTAGTAACCTTAACTTGGCCACTACAGGAATAATTGCCCTATGAAAATCAGCAAATAATGCAAAGCAAGATTGCAATTTTCCCACAGAAAATTAACTTTCAAATATTTAACAGCACATGATTGCCTGACATCCATTTTTATTTCTATTTCTCTACATTATATTTTTAGTTTCCTATTTATTCTGGTCTTTGCCTGCCCTAATATTGTTAATGCCTATTCCATTTCTTTAATGGCCACTTTTACTTCTGATATTGATCCTCAACAGAACATTTGAATTACCCTGCTGAACCACTGGACTTCAGGTTTCAATGAACTATCTCTGTAGACAGTGTAACCTGGAGATTGGAAGACGGATAAAATTGCTTTTATGGTCAGTTTTTAGTTGTTACTTGTCTAGCAGCAAAGTTTGCTAATACAAACATTTCAAGATGGCAACAACCCACTTGAGTTATTCCAATTCCTATAACAAACCTCCTAGACTACATTGTTTCTAAATATATTGTTGCTCTATGCTTTATGCACCTACCTTCTGGGAAGTGTGCTTTTCCCTAGCACCTTCCATATATCCCTTTCCCAAAAGCTGGAGGCAGCTTGGGCACTTGCTACACATACTTGAGCCTTTCTACTTTTCTACTGACATGTCCATTCCCATAGGCTCATTGAGGTAAGTGTTGGCATTGCTCATTCATTTCTTCTGGCCAAGCTTGCAGACACTGGTGGCTTGTTTTTTGACTAAATTCTATAAATGATTTTAACCACCGAGGAACTAGAAACAGCACATGGGTGGCAGCATTGACAGACCCTCGTTGTTCTCTTCATTGCAGAAATCTCCACATATCATTTTATTCTTAAAATTACTTTTTATAAAGACAGTTAAGAAAACAAGCATGAAAGAATAAATTATAGTTTTCTAGAGCAAACTTTTAAATAAAATATACATTTAAATTTTGGTATGCTTTACTACTTTAAAAACATTGCTATATTATTTCAGATTTCAGAATATTGCAGTAATAATAAAGACTATATTCTTGTTATACAAGTTCACCATCTTTTACTACTTTTCCCCACTTTATTTTGTGTTCAGATTCTTTATATGTAAACACATATACACAGATGTGTACACTATGTATGTACTACTCTATTCTACTCTACTATTTTTTTCTACACCACTGGACATGAAGTTCAAGTGTCATGCCATTTTACCCTTAAGCCTTCATTATATATTTTCTGAGAACAGGAACATGATCTTTTATAACAATGATAAAATCATCAAAATTGTGAGGTTTAACTTAACAACTTTATATTCCAACTTTATCAGTTTCCTCAGTGATATTGTTTCTCTTGTCCAGTATCTAATATAGGATCACGCAGTGCATTCAGAAACAATATTTTTCTGGAAAATTTTTTCTTTCATGACAGTACATTTTAGAAAAGAGGAGTATAATAGGCTTTATTTCAGTTAGGGCTGATCTAAGGTTTTTTTTTTTTATGAGAATATGATCAGCATCCAACTAATGGCACATCCCTCTATACATTCTAGCAGGAGGAAATAGTGTCATAGTTATACAACAATAATTGAGATTGAGCAGATTTCTTGGAAAAAACTAAAGGCCTCCTGTGACCTTGCCTCAGTCCCTGTGGATATTAAGTCCAACCTTCACATCCCTCCTTTCACCCAGCTACCTGAGCCTTAGCACCATCAATCTCCTTGGACAACAGCCAATGCAGATCTCATCTAACCTTCTCTGTCCAAGTGGACCTGAAAGGTGTGAGTCATGATGGAGACAGGAAGCAGGTGGCTGAGGCTATGACTTTCCTCCTGCGCAATTGGAAACAATCTTGAAGTCCCAACATCCCCTTAGTAACTTTTGATGGCTGTGGCAGGGCCCTAAGCTGCAATCAGACTTTTGGCTTCTCCTCTTAAGCAGCTCATGGAGAATCCTCTTTAATGCAGCTGCAATGGGGTTAGCCAAAGTCCATATACTCAAGTGCTACAATATGGACACAAAGTAAATCTTCGTGTAGTTAATGAGAACAACATTTTCATTTCTGTATTTTCTTAACCTTTTCAATGCCATATTCTCATTTGTTCTTGTAATAACACAGTGAAAGAAATAGGACAGATAGCATTCTCATTTGCAAATGAGAACAAGAGATGCAGGGATTATAGACAGCCACAGTATTATTTAACATTTATTGAGGACCCTATTTGGAGCTAGTACCCTGTTGAAGATGTTCAAAAGTCTATAAACATAGCAAAACTCTTCCATTTAATTAAAACTTTTTTTCCAGATTAGTTATTGCATTCGTAGATTAATTTTGAGACATTTTACATGCAATGTTTCTGGAAATGAAAAGAGAAAACACAACATTTAACATATTGCCTAAAGATATAACTGACATTATTTAAACACACACTTTCCTCTGCTTCCAAAATTCTTTTGTCATCTCAGAAATGGTCAGAGAGATAGCTGGATGAGTAAATCAGGGTCCTGAATCTGAAATTATAGGCATAACTGACTCTAATATAAGTGGCATTCGGTATAGAATTAAGAGCTAAAAAAAAGACTGCAAGAGCAAAAAGTAGGCTGGGAAAGACATTTGATGGGGTGAGGTTGAAGGGCATGGGTTGGGAGACATTGGACATAGAGAAAGCTTTTCACAAACTGACATTTAGATGGGGCCTTGAAGGCTGGATAAGCTTTGGTGGGCTGGTGAGGAGAAAAACTTCTGAACCATATCAGCAGGAAAAAAACTACTCCATCAGGAAAGTGCAGGGCACATTTGAAAAATAGCAAATCCCAACTAGCAGCCAGCTTTCTCAAACATCCCTCCTGACTTCTCTTGGACTATAAGCTCTTTGGACCGGAGAGCCACTTTTTGTTTTCTCTAATGCAATAGTATCGCCAGCACAGCTGTATTTGTTACAAACATTTTGTTCTGTAGGGCTCCAAGGGACTAAGTAAATGAATTTCAGGTGCAAATTATTTGTATTGTTAAGCAATATGTGTTTCTGTATTTCTACATATCAATCAACAAAAACAGAATGCTGAGGTAATTGCTTTTCCTCTGCATTGTTCTATCCATACAAGAAAACATGCTTTGAATCTGAAGTTAATTGATGGAGGTATAGGTATAGGCCTAGTCCTATGGATTCTTTCCATAGCCTGTATTGCTTTTTTTTTTTTTTTTTGTAAGTCTCAGCAGCTATTTATCTTCTCACCATTCTCTTTTCTGTATTCTGAGATAAACATTTTATATAATCATCTCCACTAACCAACCAAACTAAAGTGTCTGTTTTTTGAACAATTAAGAGTAGAGGTGGGAGACTGGAGAGGTGGCTTAGCAGTTAAGGTGTTTGCCTGAGAGCCTAAGGACCCATGTTTGACTCTGCAGATCCCACATAAACCAGATGCACAAAGGTAAGTCAAGTCAAGGCTGTACATGCCCACTAGTGGCACAAGCGCTTAGAGATTGATTGCACTGGCTGAGACCCTGATGTGCCAATTCTTTCTCTCTCTCTCTCTTTCTCTCTCAAAAGAGTAGAGGTAGGGCCTGAGGAGATGGCTCAGTGGGTTAAGTGGTTGCTGGGCAAGCATGAAAGCCTGAGTTAGGATCCCTCGTAGCCACATGAAAGCCAGGCACAGGATTGTGTGTGCTTTTAGTGCAAGTGCTAGGGAGGCAGAGATAGGATCCTTGGGGACTTGCTGGTGAGTTAGCCTAGTCCAATCAGTGAGCTCCAAATTGTGTGAGAAACCCTGACTCAAAAAAAAAAAAGATTAATAATAACTGAAGAGGATGCCTAATGTCATTCTCTGGCCTCCCCATGCCCATTAGCACTCATACCTCTCTTCCCTTCCAGTCATACTCTGATAACCACTAATCTACTGTTTTCTATAAATTAGCATGTTCAGAATATTTCATGCAAGTTTCTCTTACATTAGGATGTTCAGAATATTTCATACAAGCTTTCCCTCTGAGAACTTCTTTTACTGCTTCCTATAAGTTTTGGTATGTTATGAATTCATTTTCTTTTTCTCAAACTATTGAGTATATCAAATTAGTGTCCCTTGTGATTTTTTTTTCTTCTACTCACCAGTTAGTCAGCAGGGTGTCAGTTTGCACAAATGTCATTCTATTAGGGCTTTATACTTTAATGCTACTCTAGTCTATATATGTTTCAATCCTTTTAAGTTTATCGAGGCTTGGTTTATTACCCAGTCAGCCATTTTCCAGGTCTCCATCCTAGAGACTCTTTCATGGGCACTTGAGAAGAATGTATACTACTGTTCTTGGGTAGAGTGTTCAACAGAAGTGTGCTTGTTTCTAATGTTGCTCAAGTCCTTTCCTTGTATGCTGGCCTTTTGTGTAATTGTTTCATCCATTATTAAGATGGGATATTTAAATCTTTAGTCAAGATAGTTAAATTCTTGATCACTTTCATTTCCAACTATCTTTGCTTCATGTATTTTGGTACATTGTTGTTAAGATATAAGTATATTTTCTGAAGGCATTGGCCCTTTTATCATTATAAAATATTTATTTTCTCCACTAAAAGACTTGCCTTAAAATTCATTTTTTCTCATATTGGTATAGTCATCTTATGGTTTTTGTTGCAGATTGCATGCTAGACTTTCAACATATTAATATGTTCGATCTAAATTTTTTCTTTATCAGACAGGATAAAGGTGTGTCATACTTTTAAAAAATCCATTCTGCCAATCATTGGCTTTTAATTTGAGTGCTTAATATTTGATGTAATTACTGGTAAAGTAGGACTTGCATCTGCCATTTTGCTATTTTCTGTCTTATGTCTCTTTTTGTTCTTTCATTATTCAAATCTTACCTTTTGTTACATATAATCTAGTGTATAACTTTAATTTCATTGTTGATTCTTTTACTAACTTTAACTTAAGCTATTTTCTTGATGTTAATCTGATGATTATGATATATATCTCAACACAATCTACTTTAGATTAATACTAACTAGACTTAACTTGCTTATATATTTTTTCTACAGGGTAGCACTGTTTCTTCCCCTTTCCTTTGTGCTCTTATAAACATACAAATTATATCTTTATAAACAATGAGTACATCAACACATTTTTATAATTACTAGTTCATACGGTTGTCTTTTGAAATAAGCCAGACACAGGAAAAGAAATACTGCATGATCTCACTTATATGTGGAATCTTTTTTAAAAAGGGAAAAGTTCAAATATACAGAGATGAAGAATGGAACAGAGGTTACCAAAGAAACTTGAAGGGTGGTGGAAATGGGGAGATATAGTTTATAGGATGCAATGTTACAGATATATAGGTAAAGAAGTGTAGAGAT
Source organism: Orientallactaga sibirica (assembly GCA_036365145.1). NCBI lineage: Eukaryota > Metazoa > Chordata > Mammalia > Rodentia > Dipodidae > Orientallactaga > Orientallactaga sibirica. The sequence continues at coordinate 9,181,335 of JAEOAD010000057.1, forward strand.
ATAATGTACAAAGTGAGGACTGAATTTAATAAAATTGTATCATTTAACATGTAAGTAGATTTTGGCTGCTCTTGTCACATAAAAAATAACTGTGTGATTCCATTGCTGTTAATTTGCTTCTCTGCAGTAAGTATTTGATTTTTCATATATATATATATTCCATAACCTCATTATTACAAACCTAAAATATATAGTCAAATTTATTATTTATTAAAATTAAAAGAAAAATAATTACAGATGTAAATTCATACACTTTTTGTAAATTCCTTATGAATTGATGTTAATAGTGTTTTTTACTTGCAATGTAGATTTAAATTACTTTCATATCTCCATGAAGGATTCTCTTCAATATTTCTCATACAACAGATATGCCAGCAATAAACTCTATGCTCATGTTTGCCTGGGAATGTCTTCACTTCTTGATTTTATGTAGTGAACAAATTGAGTGAAAAGATTGCCATATTTCCTTAACTATTTTGATCTAATAATGTTTCCCAGCCTTGACTGAGGGCTCTATGCATGTTGAGGCAGGATTTCAACACTCTGCCAGTTGACAGCTCTACCTTTGGGCCACAAGGTCATCCAGAGATGATAGACTAGTGCCTCTCGGCTTTTAACTGAGCATACAGAATCCTCACCATGTGCATAAGTACCTAGATTCCCAGGATTTTTTTTTTTTGCAAATTCCCATATAGACGGCTAATCATGCAGATTTTCCATGAAATAATTTATTTGGGGCATGTCTTATCCCCTACTTAAGGCAGCTGTAATTTTCAAAAATTGCATCGAATGCTGATTGCATTTTCAAGATTGAGTCAAATAAAGAATTCAGTAAGCAGGAATTTCCACAGAGCTTCAGAGTAACAATTCTCTGGCAATGAGGCATTTGGGTAGCTCTGAACCCCCATATGCATTATTCAGTGGTTCCTACATTGTTGTTTTTCATGGATACTAAAAGTTGCTGGTTTTCAAAGACACCGTGGAGCTGGAGAAAGCAAGAATGAAGAAAATTCGGCAAGTCAAGGCACTGAAAATATTAGTATTTTTATAAGATTCAGACATTTTTCTTGAATAAATACTTGTACTCTTGTAAGGCTTTGGTTCATTGCCAGAGTCCTGAAAAAATTGCTTGTGAGGATGCTATGGTATTTATAGTAGAACAGATTTTCACAGTCCTACGCCTCGTTTCTGTAAGTCTGAAGCACACAGATACTTTTGACTCTGTTCAATTTTCACTTGACAAGTATTTGAGAACTAAATCCCTTCAGGGACACAGTTCCATTGTAGATCACTTGGCATTCATTCAATTTTGCAAGCATTTCTTGTACTGCCCTTATTTCCTCAGCATTGTACAACATATCTCTTATTGATTTTCTAGTTAACTTTTTTTGTTTACTGCATTTTAGAATAGGGCTACCAAGTCTTGTCAGTGTCCTGAATATTTTTGTATAGATTGTTCCTGTTATGAAAATGGTTTTCATGTGGCTGGAGAGATGTCTCATTGTATAAGGTGCTTGCCTACAGAGCCTATCAAACCAGGTTCAATTCTCCAGTACCCACGTAAAGCCAGATACACAAAGTGATTCATGAATTTAGAGCTCATTTGCAGTGGCTAGAGGCCCTGGTGTGGCCATTCTCTATCTTTCTCTCTGTCTCTCTTCTCTTGGTCTCTCTCTGCTTTCAAATAAAATTTAATTTTTTTTTAAATTGGTTTTCCCATCTTTAAAGGGTTGTAAAGGAAACAAAAGCCAAACAAACAAGAGATTATGACACATAGGCTTCATGACAAATAATGTCCAAAATAATTACCATTTCACAGTTTGCAGAAAAATTTTACCAAACCCTGATTTACAGTGATATGAGATGGTAGGTTGGTGAGAATTGAATGATAACTATGGTTGCATTTTCTGTGTTTAAGATCAATCAATATTCCTTTAAATGTTTACAACCATGATTTCAGAACTGAAATAGATATTACACATTACCTTCTCCAAGGTCTGCAGTTAGTTGAGACAGGATCATGATAGATTTTCCTACAATTATAATCTATCCCAGAATAATGAAAATTTACATTTACACAAAATATCCATATGAATATATACATCAGGTTTATTTTGTGACAGCATAAAATGTCACTCAATGGGTGAATGGTTAAATAAGTGGTGGTATACCCACATCATGGAATACTACACAGAAGTAGAAAGGAGGAAGCTATTGATAGATGCAACAACTTGTCTGCATCTCTACAGAATTGTGCTACAATGAGGAAGTTATATATTATATTACTCCCATATGGATAACATCTTAGAAATGCCAAATTACAGACATGGGCAACATTGGTTACCAAGACTTAGGCATGGGGGAGGGGTGGATGTAACTATAAAGGAGTAGCATAAAGGGATTATTTGGTTGTGTATCTTAATTGTTCTGACAGTTTAACAAATGTACATGTGGTAAAAAAATCACAAGGAACTCTATACTTACACACAATCAAATGTGTACATGTAAATCTGCAAGATGCTACTTTGGGGAAGGGAGAATTGAATAAAGGGTGCATTTGTTCATGGGTATCTCTTTGTACATTTTTTCACTTATTGGTAATCTATAATTATATCAAAATAACAGTTAGAAAAAATGCTAATAAAAATAAACAGTCTCAAAGCTCAAAATATAAGGGATCAGAGAGTTAACTTTGTCCCTTGTCTTTTTACAGGACCTGTACCTCCCTCTGTCCCTGGATGACTCGGACTCACTGGGTGATTCCATGTGAAGGGCAAGATACAATGGAGTCCAGAGTATAAATCCAAGCCTACAGTTATAGCAGAGTATTTTGCTCAAGTGACCAACAAGGCTATTGGTGCTTACAAATTTTTGTTGTTATTATTGTTGTTGTTATTATTTTTTTTTCAAAACACTCTGTAGTATGTAGGGTTTATTTTCCTGTGACTTCTCCTCTGGGCCACTAATCCACAACTTCCAACTATGAGAGATAGATTGATAACCATTCTTTGGGTAACTTTCCAGGGATGCAAAATGTGCTAGTCTATGACATTTCTACTGAATGCTTAGGGGCCTTTGTTATTCTTCCTGTCTCACTTTGTCCAGACACTAGTCTTCCTTCTGTGGAAGGCTGTTTACATACATATCACTTCAAATGTTTTTGTGGGGGAAAAACTTATTGGTGGATCCAAAAGTGACAAACACAAGTGCCCCTTGTCCTGGATCTTAAGAATGCTGGAGGATCCTAGGAGTATGGTGTGACAGCTCCTCAGCCTTGCTCTTCACTCTGGCTGTGAAGAGAGAGAAAAACCAGCAACTTATAATTGTGACACCAGATGATTAGGGCTATGTTATAGGGCTAGTTAAATGCAATGAGGCAGACATTTCAGTAGGATTTATAAAGCACAGTGAATTCCTGGTCAATCCCTCCACTCGGGCAATTTGGAATCAATAAGCAATTGATAAGCATTGAGGGGTGATGTCATACACCTGATTCCTCCAGGAGGCTGTATAACATGCCAGGCTATTATACAAGCTGTATGGTATCCATCTATCTCTGTTCTATTGAATGAATGCCTTGTAAACAGCTAACACTGAAAACACTGTGAGAATTTGTTTTCAGGTCTGACACCTTTTGGTCGCTTTTTATAGCAAGAAACCAATATCCTTTTTTATAAAAATTCACGTCTGTATTTCTGGAGCCAACTCTTCAGGCTCCCTTTTTTATAAACCGGTGACTTTTCCTTTGTCTAAAAAACACATGCAGAAAATTTACCAAAAAAATACAGAAGAATAATGTAGTTTAGAAATCATGCTATCACTGCCAAACATAAACTTCCAGGAGAAAGTACAATGAATAGCAGAGGCCAATTCAATAGAATCCGTCTTTTGATAACTTTTTAACCGTTATGCTGGCATTAATAATTTCAATGTGGACCAGACATTCTAATTATATTTTAAATGAAATGTTATGGCATATTTTAAGCAACTCTTTTTTATCTATAATCCTAATATTTCATACTGAAGACACAGAAACCTTTCACTTATCTTAACATTAGAAAGGCTTTCTTTTTATTAAGGACTGATCATTTGAAATAATTCTCAGTCTTTGAGATACAGGTTCAGAACACTGTTTTTTGTCTGTGATCATAGCCCATAATAGCAAAGACAACTAAATTTAGGTGAAAGCCATGCATGCCAGTTCTGTGTTTGCTTTTAGCAGATATGAATATTTCTTTTGTTTCACTATAAGCATTCAGATATTTTGAAAGTTACAGCATTCAAAGCCAAGCTGTTATGTGGCTACCAAACAACTTGCCATTGTCCTTACATTCTAAGTGGAATGAGCTTGGTGTGTGTGTTTGCGTGTGTGTCTGTGTGTGCATGTGTGCACGCGCATAATAAACATCCACGGCTGCTTCATAATTAGGAAATACTACAGGACAACCCAACCCGGATTGATGGCAACTTGGTGGCATTGCTGACATTCGGGGGGGGGGGACCTAGGATCAAAGGGGTTGTAACTAAAGCCCCTTGACAAATTTCAGATGTTCCTAGTTATAAGAAACATTTTTGGTTTAGGAGAAGTGAGATGATGGTAGTTCTGGTTTCTGGTTAAACTAGTCATCAAAGAACCCCAAATTATGAGAATCTCTTCTTGCCCCCCACCCCGCAACCTTTATTTGTAAACCCATTTGAAACCATTTTTTTTTCCTAGGATCTCAGGGTTTTCATAGTGCCTCCCATAACAGTTCATAGATAATTAGGGCAAATTGGTGCTTGGGATGGATAGAGAGTGGTAGGAAGTCTATTTTTAAACTTCAAGCCTGATCCCCCCAAAGATTCCACACACATATTTTTTAATCATTTAGTCCTTTACCTTTATTTTAAGATGAAGAACTGGAGACTTAGTTAATGGCATACTGGGAGAGCAAAAACAGAGAAAGACTGAGAAAAAGTCCAGATCTTCTCAGTTCCAGGCTCCAATTAAACCACTGAGCATTTACTTGCTTATGGTATATGTATCACTAGAAAAAAAAATATATTGACAGATTCTGTTTCAAATATTTGTGAATAGACACTCTTCTAAGACATTAGTGCCATTTCTTTCCTTTAATCAGCAGTGAGGAAAAATTTTTCATATGTGGATACATATTAATATTGGTATAGTGCAAAACTCAAGTCTCTAATAATTTCATTTTAAATTGGCCTGTTTTCAAGTAAAAAGACTTTCATCATTTGTAGAATTGAACTGCTTCCTCCCTGTTATTCATTCCCAGCTTTACCCAATCCAGCATTACCACTTTATTCCCATTGCATTGATTCTGCATGATTAGTAAGCATTTGCCAGTACTTCCCATAACTTCTCTCTCCCTCCCTACACACACACACACACACACACACACACACACACACACACACACACACACTTTGTTGCTTGTTCCTACCTCCTTATTTTTCTTCCCTACAGAAATAGAAATAGGGGCATCAAAGGGGAAATGTATATATGGGGGCTGGGCTGAACAACTAACCATAGGTAGTGTTAACTATAGGTGAGTTGAGAGAAGAGTTCCTTTTCTCTTCACTGTTTTGGAAAGGATAGCCATTACCGTGACTGCTTTGTGTCCTTATGGACTTTAGTATTAGCCTAGGTCGACTCATTGAGTTTTTTAGCTGAAATGAACCTTAAGATCACATCACATCATTTATTCCAATACCTCATTTCCCCCTTTGGGCCGGGAAGCAGAGATGTAGAGGTAAAGTAATTACCCCAAGGACACAGCTGCCCAAGGGCTGCGATTAGAACCCACATCTCTTGGCTCTTATCCCAAGATCTTTTCCCACTAACAATTACTGACTTCCATGAGGCTTCTGAGAATTCTTTCCCAGAGTCATGTTGCATCTTGGAGCCATATGCTATTGTCCTGATTTCAGCAGGAAATCTACCCAGCAACCTAATCCGGCCTCTGCTCTCCACATTCACATGTTTCCCATCCTCATGGGATGCAGATGATCCCAAAGAGAGGGAAACATTGAGAACCAAAGGAATGATAGTGCATTCAAAGCAGAGGGTCACTGACACACCTTGAGAAGCCCTCTAAATAGGTCCCTGACCTCCTGTTCTATGAAAGTGGAATGGAAGAACACTATATTTTCTTGTCATCTCAATTCTGGTTGGTCTTTCCCAGCTAAGGAAAAAGTTTCTTGTTTCCAGGGCAGGGAAATTAAGAAATGAAGAATGAGGCACTGGCTCTGTGTGGCCTTTCTGAGGTGACCTGTCAGTATTTGTAAAACTACTGTGGCTACCAGTGCTACAGGCAATGATTACTTTCAAAATGCAGGAGTGTGACCAGCTAGGGGAAAACAACCTAGTCTTTCTGGGATTGTTGTTATTCTCAATGCCAACACAGCCATTCTGCCTGATGGCACAATTTCCGGTATAAGCAAGTGGCTTTGGTACTAAAATGTAACTTGGCTGATGTTAAACACTGTCTTCTTGTGTTTTCACCAAAAGAACAAGTAGTGGATTTACAACATACCCACGTTATTGTGTAGCCTTGTTCTTGTGGCCTTCCATGGAAAAACCTGGGCAACAAGGTGGGTATAAGTAGTTTTCCCTGTAGCAAGGCTTGTTCTGGGGGCTAAGGGCAATTGATGGATTTCTTAAAAATGTATAAAGTTTACGCCACTCCAGGTACTTCTCTCTCCTTCCTTCTTCTCCCTAATTGGAAGTAACCAAGGAATCTTGAAGTTGATGACTAGCTGTCTCCTAGATACTCCTTAGAATCACCTAGCCCAAGTTTTAGATCAGCAACCCAATTCTTGTTTTGGATAAATGTATGTTTCCATCCCCATTCTCTTCAATACTCTAAGGTAGAGCTGTCTCCATTCTCTTTCACATTTGATTCCAAATAGATTATCCTGAATGGGAGGAAAAGCATTCCTATGTGCCCCAAATGACCTCCTGCACAGTGATGGAAATGTTTCAAAATATTGCCAACCTCAAGAACATCTGTGCCATGAGACTTCCCTAGACAGAAGCATTGGATGGTGTAATTTCAATGAATGACTTTCGTGGCAGTCTGGTTTGCTATGGTAATTAAAGACATTGGTTAGTTCCCTTTTTCTCTTTTATAAAAGCAATTGGAACCTGTCCTTGGTCACATAGGGCCACTTGGATCCAGGACCAGGCTTCATTTATATATTGACTTCATTGCATTAAGAGGTTAGGTTTTTAGGCTAAAAGTGGTTTCCTATGTAAGCCGTATTTTGGACTTTTTCTGAGGGCATGGGAAGGGTTCAAATACTATGATTTTAGGACCTGGAAACCGGAGAGGACACATCCATTTATAACATGTCAGGAGTGCTTGGGCACTCCTTGTGGCAACTGAGCCTTGCAAATGCTAGGCCTCCTAGGCCTCTTGCATTCTGGAGAATTTAGAAGCACCCACACTTCTGTGTCTGCCCTAAGAGGATACATGTACAGCACCACCCACTGTTCTGTGATTTGACACAGGTGTTCCTCTTCCTTGTAGGCATTTTCACCCACAGAAAGGATAATTCATTGATTCTTCATGCCTAACTTTTTGCTAAAGAGACATCTTCCTCAGGTTCTTTGGCTATGGCTATCCCAGACCCTTCTAGGACTGTCACCTCCCTAGTGGATTCGCCTTAATCAATCCTTTAATGCAAAGATTGTGTATTGTGACAATACAGGCCATTTCTTTAAAATGAATTCCAAATTTTCTTCTTCCTAGTAGGCCTCACTTCTCTAGCAGGTAGAAAGCTAGAAGTCCTTTTACACAGCTTCCAGGACAGAAGTATGAGTAAAAGATGCATTTCTAAACCCACAGAATACTGATTGTAGTGGACAAAAACTACTATGGGCTTGAACTATCAGCAGCTTCTTCTAGCCCCCTCCACTTCTGATCAGAAACTAGAAAGTGTCTACTCTCTCAGGTTACCTAACTGAAGAGTGTTTTCCTCCTAACTCTCTAAGAAAGGTCACCTTCCCTCTGTCTCCCTGACTATAGTCCAAGAAAGATCAAATGTGGTCTTTCCTTCCAACCCCTTGTGGCTTTGCTCGTCTCCTTGTTAAGGGTTCATGTGCACGTCACTCTTTGCCTAAACTAGTATGGCATTGGCTAGCATTTGACAAGACTATTTTTCCCTTAGTTTATTGATGACAAATCTTCTGGAATTATAGTTGATTATTTTTTCCTATCTGGGATGCCTGGGACTGGGGGAGTATAGAATTCTCATTGGGAATTAAGGCACTTTCCTGCTCCTGATGAGAAGGGCAATTGAGCTGGGAGAGATCAAATAGCACACAGAAGTCGGAAGAAATAACTTGGTAAACTAAGGTAAAGTCTTGAAGGCATTGAAATCTCTCATTTATGAGCAATAACTCAAGGGAAAAATGGCATTTTGCCACTCCTCATTTTCTCTCTATTTATACTCTGTTATCAATCTCTCTTTCCACAGTGCAAGTTTCCATCTTTTGACTCCCTCCTTTATTATCTTTCTTATTTTTTCCTTCCTTGTCCAGGCACTGAGTATATGCCTTTTTTAGCCTGTGATTTTGCCTTGGAATTGTAGAGAGATTATTTTCAGGCTCAACCATTCCTAATCCTAACCCAATCCAGTCAGAATTAAGTTGTTAGGAACCAACTTGACCCTAGCCCTTTATTCCTTTCTATTTTCAGTCTCAGAAGATCTTTTCAAGCATTTTCATAATATCTCTTATATCTTTAGGTCTTTACATTCTAAGCACTGTACAGAATATTTTGTGGTTCCTTTTTAGTCTGCCATTTTGTGGAGCAGTGAAGTGTGCTCAGAAAAAAAAAAATCCACCCATGGATTCATATCAGCTAAGTACTCTCAGTTATTAGTTTAATTTGCTTATAGTTTAAAAAGCTGCAATATAATACAGTGAGAGACCACAGGTAATTGATCCTGTCGTTTGGTTAGGTTGGGTGGGACTGGGAGGGGGGTGAGGAACACTTTGTTTCTACTTTTTACCACTGTTCAATATGTTCTCTGCAATAACTTTATGTTTGGGTTTGCTGACTGCTGAGATATTTTAGTTAAACTGGTAAGCAATTTGGGTTAATTTTAATGAACAAGGTGTGTAAAAAATCTGTAGTACAAAAAGAAACCTTCACTTAATTGAAATGTATTTTTCATTCTGACATTAGATTCACCTGAACACTTTCCTTTTGACACCAACTGTTCAGGACTTTGCACAGACAGTTCATGAATGTGTAATTATAGTGGGGTTAAAGAAGCCAGGTAATTTATTCAACAGAGTACACAACCCTAGGAATGTCACTGGTTTGCAGTATAATATGAAATACTCAAATTACCAGTGATTTTTTTTGTCAGTTCTCTTAAAGGGGTTTGATAAAGTAACCAATGTCTCTCCAACTTATGGTTCTGTAATATATTGCAGCTTTAAGCCAATGATCCCTTATGACTTGTACACAACTAATGCATGTTTTGACTGAATTTTGCATTTTTCATGTGCAGTAAGTTCTTTAAAACATTTTGGTCACCTTTTTGTGCCATTAAACTTGTACAGAAAATGCTTTTATGGCCATTTTCAAAGGGAGAAAGTTTAAAATGGAAACAGCCCACCCTTTCTGCCCTATAGCTGTAGTTAGAATTGAGTAACTGTAGCAAAACAGCTGTAATTGGTGGTTGTAGTGTTAGAGGTGTTAGCTTGCTAGTGACTAGCTTTGGAGAGTAAATGCATGGTATTGTACATCACATTTCTTAAATAACTCATTTTAGACTCTGGAAAAATATATTATTCCTTGTGGCCCTTCTTCCCTTTCCCCCCTCCCTGCTCCCAGGTATCTTACAATTAATTGTAAATAACTGATTTAGGGGCCAATAATTCCTGCCAAGTAAAGTAAGCAAAGAGCACATAAGCCAAAAAGGGAAAAAAAAAACAAAAACATTTCACAAGTCTCTCAGCAGTTGTTGACCATTTCTCAAGGAATAGCAAGGGATCAAAGACATAAAAATCAGAGGCAAATTGGGAGTTATCTTTGGGTGGCATATTACATTACAGAATTGAGTCGTTCTCAGACTTACATAACCCAGAGACAATAAACACTGATATCCTGATCCCTGCAATAGTTTTGAGGTATTTGGAGACATCATAAGGCCAATGACCAATAATAATTTGAAAAAAATAGAAGAAAAGAAAAACAGAAATATGATGAATATTCAGCAGATTCAGTCACCCCTTCAGCCAGCAATGGCAAGGACATGGGTTTATATGCATTCCTGTCATCTGCCAGGCAATGTGTAGCCCATGCTTGGACTGTGATACAAAAACAGTATTTCAAGAAGACATTCATTCTCTTTTTGGTTTGCTGTTCTCCCTTGGACTTTACATTTGGTGAGGCCTATGTAAGCTGGTTAGAGCAGACCCTTTATATCTCCTGTGCCTGTAACTCTCCTCCCCCTGTCCATAATTTGATGAGGGCTCTTTGGTCCGAGGACTTCAAGGTCGTCTAGAGAAGTTCACCCATGTATGTGAGGTGTTGTGAACTGTGAATGCTGCTGGTCTGCAGTGTTCAATACTGGGCAGCCAAAGAGCTGCTCATGCAATCCTTTTGGCTCTCAAGCTCTGTTCTCCATTGCATTCTCATTTCTGTGTACATTTGCGAGATGTGTGTAATGTCATTTTCCAAAAATAAAATTTGATTTCAATATTTCTGGCTGACATTCTCTTTTTTTAAACCATTTGACCAATGATCATATAAACACAAAATGTCCAAGCTCTGTAATCAGGAAACTTCACCATTGTATTGTTGAACCTCTCAATTTTATAAATGAGAAGCTGAGGATCAATGTGTGATGGAAATATTACAATTAACAGAACAATATACTTGCAAACATGTAAGGTATTTTTCACTCTCCAAAGTTAAGCAGGATTCAAATGACCTTTTTGTTTGTCTAAATGTTTTCTTAAGGTCACTCTTTGTCATCCAAATAGGAGGAAACTTCTTGTGTTTGTAGAGGTCCTAGAAGAACTCCATATTCCTCGAAAATACCTCTATCAGTTTCATGCAGTTCCTCAAAAGGTTACTGGTACAGTAACAGAAAAAGAGTATGCACATACATTATATATATTCTCCTCAGGTAGAAGTAACTAAGTTTTGGTCTCAGACCAAGTTTTTTGTTTTGTTTTGTTTTGTTTTGTTTTGTTTTCCTAAGTAGGGTCTCCCTTTAGCCCAGGCTGACCTGGAATTCACTATGTAGTCTCAGAGCAGTCTCAAACGTACAGAAATCCTCTTACCTCTGCCTCCCAAGTGCTGGGATTAAAGCCATGCACCACCACACTCGGCGTCAGATCAAGTTTTAATGAGCTCAAGAACACAAGGAAACAAGGAAGCAAGTTTAGAAGAGGTTGATGGAGAGCATGAAGTTGATGGAGAAGTTGATGGGAGCATAGAAAGGAGGCTGAGACCTTTGGGCCACCTTGGCAAATCTCACAATTCTGTGAGGGTCAAATCAGTAGCTCCTACCTGACACGGTTTAACCAAGTATCCTCAGATACTCCCCACAACTGAGAAGATTAGAAATTCACCTCCATGCAGTATTTTATTAACTAGCCCCATGACTATCACTCTGGTTGAGACAAAGAAAATAAACAGAGACCGAGTGTCTTGGTGTTTCTAATCCAAACAACAGTTGAATGTAACAAGCATACCTTACTAGGCCTCTCTAATAAAAATTTCTGTAATGAAATTTTCACCAGACTTTGGAAGGAAGAGAAGATTCAGGACAATAGTGTGTGTGTGTGTGTGTGTGTGTGTGTGTGAATGTTTTCATAGAAGTAAGGTACTTCATTTAAAGGAGTATATTTGGTTTTGAAATACCCTTTTTACCATGTGGAGTGTGTGTGTGTGTGTGTGTGTGTGTGTGTGTGTGTGTGTTTGCACATAGAGGCCAAATGTTGAAGTTGGATATATTCTTATACAGGCTTTCACCTTATTTAATGAGTCACAGTCTCACCTGAACCCAAAGCTCACTGATTCAACTGGATTAGCTAGTCAGCTTGTTGTGGACATTCCCTGTCTTCATGTCCTGAGCACTGTGATTATAGATGTGCCTCCATGCCTGCCTAGAATTTATGTGGGTGCTAGAGATCCAAACTCAGTTCCTTACATTTCCATGATTGCTGTCTTACTGACTGAGCCATCTTTCTGACCCCCTTTTACCACTTTTGTTATTTTAAAAAATGTCCTTTCTTAAAAAAATTAGCCTTGGCAGATGCTAAGTATTTTTCTTGAAAAATATAGGTATTTACTTTTTACTATCACAATCAGGAAAAATTCAAAGTAACTAATTCCTGGAAGGGGTTCAAAACAAATCATTCTTTCTTTTCTTTTTAATTCCAATCAGAAGCAAACATTGGCTTGCATTGAAAGAATGGATAATGGAGAAAATGCTATGAGTTGTAAGATCAAAGGTGTATTTGAAGAAGTTCTTCCTAAGAGCACTCAATCCTCTCCATTTTTCCCTCTCACTTCTCTCAGCATTCCCTCAGCCTTCCTCCTCTCTACAATGCTCACACTTGCTCACACTTCAGAGTAGCCCATCAGCACCACCTAGGAACTTGTCAGAAATGAATAGCTTCAGGCCCCACCCTATACAGAATGCCTCAGAAACTCTGGCAGGGGGGCCCAAAACGTCCTGTGTTAAGAAGCCTTCCAAGAAGCTCTGTGCCACTTGAGAACTCTGCTCCAGTGAATTCCACTTCCACTTCTCCAGACTTAGAGTATAAAATCTCATGGAACTTTTGTGTTCAGTGTTCGCATATGAGACTGATACTTCCAATAAGATCTCTGTCTCTTTCTCTCTCTCTCTCTAGAGAGAGAGAGGAAGACAAACTCTAAAACACAAGACAAACCTAACAGAAAGTGAAAGAGATCTTTCCAGCTACCACAAGAATCCAGGTGGGGACCCCTACATTAAGGCCAGAGATGTGATGGTATCAATACAGAAGTGAAAGAATTTGGTGGGACAACTGGATATAGGAAAGAAATGATATAGAAGGAAAGACCAGACTTGAGTAATCTAGCCCAAGCTTCCCCTGTTCCCTGAGACTCCTCTGTTCTGGACAGCTCAGTAATCTCTCACAAACCTCCTCCCCTGACTTTAGCCCTGGCTCTGTAATGCTCATTCACACTTCACTCTTGCTGACAGTCTACCCTTCTTTTCTTGCCTAGAAAAATACCCTCTGAATGCCCTTCCATATTTTCTTCACCTGTCTAAATCTCAAATGTAGCCAAAACCTAACAGCAACGGAACTTAAGGCATATTTATAAGAAAAACAAACCCAAACATGCAGAAAAATTGGCAACTTTCTATCCTGAACTTTCCAGTGCAGTCTTGATCTTATATAATTTTTTCCCTTTTGCAAATAAAGGTGGCTTGTTAAACATATAACTAAATGTGATTTTGTTTTTTATACCTTTCTAAAAAAGAATTTCCATAAATACACTCACAAATCAGAAAACATCCCTTGTCAGGCCACACATCTGCACTGAGGGTTTGGAAAATAGGACTTCTTTAGGAATGAGGCTTTCCCTAGGTTTCCCTGTCACCTTTTCTGCTGATCTCCTTGCCAGTGTGTGAGAGACACAATGCACTCTTCATTTATAATACCTCCTTTGCATTAAATATTTTATTTATTTAAGAGAGAGAGAGAGAGAGAGAGAGAATGGGCATTCTTCCAGGGCCTTCAGCTGCTGCAAACAAACTCCAGATATATGTATCACCCTCGTGCATCTGGTTTATATGGGTCCTGGGGAATTGAACCTGGGTCCTTTGGCTTAAGTGCTAAGCCATCTCTCCATCCTTAATGCCTCCTTTTCAATGTCCTAAGAGGATCTTTCAGGTGTTCTGATTATATCAAACATGATTGCTTCAAGGAGATGTCCTTGAGTAAGCAAGTGGGCAGTTTTTCCTTGAAGCCTGGAGGTTGCTGATTTTCTGTAATCAAGACTTGGTTTAAATTGTTGGGCCCCTTCATCCTTTTCCCTGCCTGTACAGCCGTGAATAGTTCAGAGAATACTTTCCCCAATTAAGAGATGGATGAACACAGCATTTCTGAATTAGGGACTACAATTTCCTTGCCCCAGAAATGAACCAGTGCATATAGAATCGCAGACTGTCAAAGGTGGATGTGCTTTTGCAAACCACTTGTCCAATCTTTGTTTCTCAGGGTATATGACTTACATGGGGTAGTTGTGTCAAATACTAATTTCAAGACCCCATCTCAATGCCACTTCATTAGAGTGTCCAGTCCAGCACCCGAGAAAGTGTACACCGAGCAAAAGCTTCAATGGATATTTCATCTGGGAATTTTACATTACCCCTTAAACTCTGATGTGGACAGCATCACCACGAGAAAATGTGAAGCCTGATTCAGGAGATATCATGTAGGGTTATGGAGTTTTCATGAGCTACTACCAATTGATATTCCATGCTTCTGGTCCATGAGTCCCACTTTAAGTAGCAACATACTAAGTTCAAGGCACTAATTATTTAGAAGAGAAGTCAACTTTAAGCCCAGGAAAGAAAAGGAGTTTTTTTTTTTTTGTTTTTTTTGTTTTTTTTGTTTTTCTGTTCAGACACAGAGGCAGAGAGGGCTAGCACTGGGGACTCTTGACTCCTGAACCAGTGCTCTTTCCATATGATCAGCTGACCCATCATCAACAGGCACTTAAAGCAGCCCAGCTGCAACAGCGCTGTTTCCAATCAAAGGCTAATTGGGAAAATGATGCTTCCTGAAAGAGAAGCAGCCCTGGCTTGTCTCAGTAATGAGTGGGCACACTGGCAGGAAAAATACAAAGGGTGGGGGAAGGGACAGAATTTATGTTTCACTTTAATTGAAGAAATGAGCTAAAGTCCCCTTACAAGGAGCCAGGAGTTGGGGGAGGTGTAAAGGTCATACAATGCCCTTCTACATCATGTAGGTGAGGGAAAACTAAACTGTGGACGCAAAACACATCCCCCAAAGCCTTGTGGAAGTGCTGGGATGGAGGTACTGCAATGACCTGCAAGTGCTCAGAGGAGGGGCAGTCTAAGAGCAGGAGTAGCCAGAGGGAGGCTGCTAGATATTGGAGTTAGTAAAGTAAAGCATTAATGATGAAGAATGAGCTAGGAATTACACTGCCTAGAATAAAATCTTTATATTAATGGTTCCCTCCATGCACAAGCTACTGAAGAGGTGAAACTTGAGCTGAGGCTTAAGAAAGTTGAAGTTTGTTAGGCAAATGTTGTGAGAATATTTCTGACAGAAAGACCGGTATGAACAAAGACAAAGAGGCATAAGCTATGTCTAATGTGTCTGGAGATGAGAAAGGCCTCTAAATGAGGTAGAGCATTCAGGGGTACAGAGTACAGCGGAGTGAGTGGGGAAAACCATGTTGGAAAGTTGAACTGCAATTCATTCACTTGACCCACAGTAGTAACATTCTCTGTGTCAGGCACCTAGATAGGCCATCGAAGTAAATTGACATAGGTAAGCACCTTACAGAACTCCAAACCTATCTATCTAACTAGACGGTAATTCTGAAGCAGTGTGTCAAGTACACGGCAGAAGGATCACATATGGTACCTAATTCAATCTGATGGGGGTTAAAAGAGTCTTCACAAAGGAAGTGACATTTAGCTAAAACCTAAAAGATGATCAAAAGTTAGCTAGAGGGAGGAAAATATTCTAGATGAACATAAAGGGATATGTGAAGTCTCCAAGTAAAAGCACTCTTTTGGAGCAACTGAGTGAAGTCCAATCACACTCAATTGCGGAGTGTGATGGAGGACGGGTGGTGAGAGATGACACCAGAGAGGCAGACAGAGGCCAGACCATGTGGGGCCTTTAAGCCACATTAAGGAGTTTGAATTTCCCCCTGAAGAGCACTCAGGGAGTCATTAAAGAGGTTTAAGCAGGAGAGTGAGATGAGCAGATAAAAAGTGGAGTTAAATCACTCCTACTGGTGCCAGGTGGAGGCTGGGCTTAAGAAGAATGGGAGCTGCAGGCAAGAAGTGCATTGAGGGTTGATGTCATGATGCAGGTGAGAAACTGTGGCACTATAGACAAGGGTAGTGGTAGGACAGACAGGAAGAAGGTGACAAATTGTAGGGATTTCAAAAAGGTGGAATCAATACCTTTTGGGGCAGTATAAAATCTGAGGGAAGGTGAGGGAGAAAAAGTTCATATTCTGGCTGGAGGAAATGAGTCACATTAGGAAAAACTCTAGGCCAGGAAGAGCTGAGGATCGTTAGGACATTTGAAGGCCTCCTGCTAGGCACACACAGGCCCTCCTGGAAACAGTATTCTGCTAGCTATGAGAACCCTGGGAGCCCAGAAGGACTGTTTAATAAGGCAATTCTATTCCTGCTTGAGTGCAGTACTACCTCAGGCTGCTTTCCATCTGGGCTGGAAGATTATGGGCAGAGCTATCAATTGTTGAGCCTTCCTGGCTGAACCAGGTGTTGTGCCCCTTCACTCTTCACTCATGTCTTACCAAAGCCAAGTAGTGTGAGGGAGGTTGTGCTGAGAAAACAGCTCCGAGAGATAGAGTGGCCTGATAATAGTTACATAGCCAGCAAATGATAGTAATGTGTGATCTTTCCATTAGACTAACTTAGCTCTTTGTAACTTTATTTTTTTTTTATTTTATGAGAGAGAGAGAAGAGTAGGAGAGATAATTGGCACGCCAGGTCCTCTAGCCATTGCAATTGAACTCCAGACATGTGTGCCACCTTGTATGCATGCACACAGACATCACCTTGTACTTCTGGCTTATGTGCGTTCTAGGGGCTTGAATCTGGGTCCTTAGGCTTCACAGGCAAGTGCCTTAACCACTAAGCCTTCTTTCCAGTCCTGTTTACACAGTTTTGATATGACATTATCTTGACACAAAGTCCTACCTTATGACTGTCATAAAGACAGAAGTTAACATCTTTTATAGCTGGTGTGGCAAAGAGGTTATAAGTAGATTTGAGGCTGCCTTCATAATCCGTTGCATTGTGACAAGAGAAACCACACGAGCATGGACAATGTAGCAAGGAGGATGTGGGTGCTAGAGACACACAATATTTAGAATGAGGCCTCTTCTCTCTAGAAGCCTGAAACTAATGCATAAAGACAAGGAAGTGCCTCCACCCCCAAACATGGGACTAGCTCTTCACTGAGAGGGCTGAAAAATACTATGAATGTAAAATCAGAATAAACTAAATAAATAAATAAATAAATAAATAAATAAGAAAGAATTAAAGAAATCATGTAATCAGACCAACCTTGGGCATGTGAACATCATTCTTGCTGGGTTCATTTTCCGTTTTAACACATATTCTGTGTCTTAAAAATGTTAGCAGGTACTCTTACCACAAAAAGATAATTATTTGAGATAATACATGTTAGTTTGATTTAGCCATTCCACAATATATACATATTTCAAAACATCATATTGTACATAAAAAATACCATATGCTAATTAAATTTTTATTTATTTTATTTTTATTTTTTTTTTAATTTTTGGAGAGAGACACAGAGAGAGAGACAGACAGAGAGAGAGGGAGAGGGAGACAGAGAATGGGCGCGCCAGCAGTCTCTCGGCCGCTGTGAACGAAATCCAGATGTGTGCGCCCCCCTGTGGGCACGTGTGGCATTGCACCATTGTGTCACTTTGCATCTGGCTAAATGTGGGACCTGGAGATTGGAACTGGGTTCTTAGGCTTAGCAGGCAGGCGTCTTAACTGCCAAGCCATCTCTCCAGCCCTAAAATTTTATTTTTAAATGTAGGCATCAAAGAACATTATGAAAGAATTGTAGAAGTAACATATGAAATTACAGAAAATACAAGCTATGTATCTGAAAAGGGGTTACTATCCATAACATATGAATAATTCCTACACCCCAACAGCAAGTAAAGGAATAACTTAATGAACAAATGACCAAGTGACATGAATGGGCATTCCTCCAAAAACATACAAATGGCAAAGAGCCAGATGAAAAGTTGCCCAACAGAACTAATCATTAGGGCAAAGCAAATCAAAATCACTATGAAATAGCAATTCTCTCAAGTAAAAATAGCTATTATAAAAATGAACAAAAATAACAAAAGTTGAATGACAGAAATTAGAACCCTTGTCTATTCGTGACAAGAACGTAAAATGGTCAAATGCTGTATGAGCCCACATATCTCAGGTATCTAAAGTAATCCAACTCAGACATTAAGTAAAATGGTAGCTATCAGGAACTGAAAGGAAAGGAAAGGAGAGGAGAGGAGAGGAAGGAGAGGAAAGGGAGGAGAGAAGAAAGGAAGGGAAGCGAAAGGGAGAATTGTAAAATGAATATTGACATTCAGTTTGCAAGCTGAAAATGTTTTGGCAATCCTTTTCACAGCCATGTGAACATACTTAACACTTACAATGTTAAGATAGTCATTTTCATGTTGTGTGGATTTTTATCATAATTATATTTTCCTTCAAAGTTGTCTTAAAAACTTTAACTCAGCTCCTTCCTCCTTTAACTTTTCCTAAGCACTCCTCCTAAGCTTCCTTCAGAAAACTTTTTAAGGCTATTGGAAGAGGAGGAGAGGTTCTGTGACAAGGCTCCTTCAAATCCCACCCCCCCCCACTCTACCCAGCATGCAGAGTTCCTTCTTTGCTGTACCCAATGGATATTCTTAGTCTATTTCGCATGTGTTCGTGGAATGTGCTTGTTCAGAGGTACTGAATGAAGGCTGTCCATGAAAAGGAGAAAGGTGTGGACAGCTTGTTCCAACTCTAAGTTATAAGGAGCTCTGTGCTTGTCTGGCAATAGCAAAGCTTTGCAGATTTCAGGCAAGCCTGAGCTTCCTCTGAAATGTTCTTTCACTGCAGGCACAAAAACACAGCAAACCACGATCCAAAAAAAAAAAAAAAAAAAGTCCACCCGTGAATGGAGCTTTGTAAGCAGGTTAATGTATAACACTTTAGAAAGCTGGGTAGAGAGCATGTTTGCTTTTCCAACAGGAACCACATCAGGGGTGTCAGATGCCAATAATCAATCCCAGGATTCTGTGGTCATAGGCTTTGAATCTGCAGCCAAACTTTGGCATCCAGATGAGGAGGCCAGTGATTTCCAACCTTTTCACCACCAAGGATCTCTTTTATTATTTTTTCCCTGTGGGCCTCACAGTTGGAAAGATTTGTTGTATCTAGTAAGCTACATTTATTATGGAATGATTATTTTCCCCATTTTTTACTCAGAGCTTCTAATTCTCATGAGATAACCACGCCAAGCTAATATAATTTAAGTCAAAAGCAAAGAAACGTGATATGCTACTTAGCCCTTGTGGTTTTGTCTTGGCTGAGTGTCCAATTTCTAATAGACTTTTTAACAGTGAGAAATAGCTTGAGGACACTGGCAACTACCTTTAGAGACCCCAGACTAGAGCTGCCAATACAAAGTAAAATGGAATTGATAGGATGACTATCAACTTAAAAGGTTCCAAAACTCACAAATCGCATACAAACCCCAAATCTATTCATCAGAAGGTCCCCATGTTTCAATTTGCTAATATTTCACAGGCTTGAATTAATTTTCCCTATGTGAATGGAAGGATGAAAGTGATCACTCCCAAAACAAAAATAACATATTCACCAAGCACATACTTAGCTGACTCTTACTGCAACAGGACAGATCTCATAAATGAGGATTTACTTCCCCTCCAGTCATGACCCTCCTCAAGCCTAAGTCATCCACTTTCTGAATCAAGGACATAAAGTCTTAGAGGCTGATCTGAACCAAACATCCCTTACCACACTGAATGCAAAAAGACAGGACTGTAACTCTATATTTTACTATGCTAGAAACTCCTTGAAGCAAAGGACTTTGTCTGATTTTTCTCAGGGATGTTAAGTCCAAAGGTATGGTTGAGGCTCATATAAGCCAAACAACCTAGTTTTGTTAAACCAACTAGGACAATATAGTGTCTGGCATTAAGAAATACTAGTGTAGTGAGTGACATTAATTTCTCATCCAGATGAATAGGAACTAGACTGTGAACACATTAAAAAAAAAAAAAAAAGAGTGCCATGCATTTCTGTGTTTCCAGTGCCTAGCACAGAATAGCCTGAATGAATGAACGGATGGATGGATAAATGAATGAGTTAGTGGACCTCATTATTGAAGAGCAGCATACCAGTTACTATAAGTACATTTTTCTTTCCCTCTAAACATGTCCCTTCCCAAACCTAACAGAACACAGGTAGAACCCCTGCCTCACCATTATTATTTTTTGAGATAAGCTCAAAAGACCTTTTGTTTAAATGCAAGGTAGTGAGAGCAAGAGAAAAAAAGAGAGAGAGAGAGAGAGAGAGAGAGAGAATTGGTGCACCAGGGCCTCCAGCCACTGTAATCGAGCTACAGATATGAGCTCCACCTTGTGCACATGTGTGACCTTGCATGCTTGTGTCACCTTGCACGTCTGGCTTATGTGGGATCTGGGAAGTTGAACATGGATCCTTAGGCTTTTCAGACAAGGGCCTTAACCACTAAGCCATCTCTCCAGCCTGTCACCATTATTTTTGTAAGTTGTCTGTTTGTTGCTACTAGTTGGCTACCACATTTTCCTCAGTGAGACTCAATATAACTCTTTCTTCTCCTACCTCATCACCCTCCCACCTAGCCATTGTTTACATACATAAGTCCATACACAATAGTCTGATAAAAGAACATGGGTCAGAACCCTGGCACACCGTGGTGGAAAGGTTTCTGACCCTTGTTCTAAAAGCATCCCAGAAAGGACTGAGAATGAATGCAGCCTAGACATGTCTCTCCTGTGGTGTCATTGGGTGTAATTTAAGCAGAGGCATTCCTGCAGTTGTTACACCCAGGCAAGTGTGGGGAAGGAAACAGTTGTCTGTGACTGATTTAAACCATGGTTTTTGACAACTGTGCCCTGGATTGAAGTGTCCCATCTGTTAATTTTAGTGTCCAAGTGAGCTGTGAACATAAGCTCCAATAGCAGCAGCAGCAGCTCTGTGGTGTCCTCGACAACTCAGGAAGTTTCTGCTCCCAAACCAAACTGGGCATTTTCTCTACATCTAAGTGCTGTTTAATTGAGGTGTTCTTTCTGGTGGATCCTAGAATGCAGGAACAAGGTGAGCAGAACATGGAAGGACAGTAAGAGAGGGTTAGGGGAAAAGCCTCTTCAAACAGTTAAGAAATAAGCATGGCTATCTTTATGCAAAGGTCACCTAAAGGCCTCCTTCTCCAATTTCCACCACTACCCTCATCCTCACCCCACCTACTTCATCGCTAAGCCTGAAATACCATGTCAGCTCCTGCTTTGAACAAAAGCATTGCAAGCTACTATTTCAGTTTTCGGCATGATTAGGACATGAGTAACCATTGAAATTTACAATGACATCTATCAAGTTTCGAAAGTGATAAAATTTGGATAGTGAGAAGAAAACATGCTTCCTAGGGAAAATAGTCCTGGTTGACATCCTGCCTGTGACAGAGGGAAGAGCTGTATGTTCAAAAGGACAAAACTAGAGGGTGCAAGAAGAAAGAACAAAAATTGAGGTGAAGGAACCCAAATTCTAAGATTTCACTTTAGGTAGACCCTTGTTTACCATCTCCATTCCAAAGGAACAAGACTGGAAAAATGTTTCACTTATATTCCCACCCTCAGTGACAGACTTCCCAGCTGCACAGTCAATGAATACATGGCTGTCTTTACAGCTATATTTGGCCAGGCAGGCTCCGGTGTCTACACATACCAGATTGGAGAACTCATGTAAACTCACTCCAGATTTAGGTTCTACCCTGTCTGATCTACCACTATTTGCTAGCATGAACTCTGACACCTATCCCAACACACATCACAGTTCCACAGAACTTCAGACCTTATACTCTGCAGATATCTTTCCCCATGCCTCAAGTGTCTGCTTTCAAAACACTGTTATTCTTCCAACCCATCAATTTTCACCTAGTTCACAAAAAGTTTCCCTGGCAACCCTCTGGGGAAGACTTTAGGTAAAATTACCACACCAATCTTGAAATGTGGATACTCTAGTTCTCAGTATGTCTATGACCTTCTGGATGTGGTACCTCAGGATTAGAATCCTATGGAAAGGGATAAAAAGAATGGATGAAGGAAATTCACTGAGAATGCTTAGATGTCCCAAATTTGGACCCAGAAGATTAGCATGACACGAGGGAAGAGGCCAAGTCTTGTCATAAGAAAACTTATTTGAAATTGAGCTGTCTCTGAGACACCTAGCTCATTCTGGTGAAAAGTAAGCTAGGCAAACATGCAAGAACCACATCGCACATGATAGGTGCTGCATCAAAGCAAACTGAACCAGAAGTGCAAAGGAAGAGTGTGATTCCTGTGTTTGGACTACCAGCTCATTTGGGGGCACTGTTTTGGTATCTATCCCTGAATCTGACCCTTCCAGTGTTTCCCAGATCTCCAAATATCTTTGCAAGTTGTTCTCTGTGATACTTCATCAAGGAGTCAAGACTGGGATCTGACCTACTGTGTGTACTATGGGCAGGTGTCAAATCTGAACTATCTGTGTTCTGTTTTTCTATTTGTCCAGTAAGTGTCCTGTGCCTCACTTTCCCCACCCCCATCCATTACCTAATTCTGCCCATTCCTCATGTTCTCAAGCTAGCTTAAGCTTCAAGGCCAAATTCCATTTCCTCATCTTATGAATCCTCCCTTCCCCCATGATATATCTTTTTTTTATACATTCTTGACATGATCACACTCCATTCTCTTACAAAGTGAGTTGTATAAAATGAAAATGCTTCATTTCTAATTTGTCTTGCAGTCTTCCAGGAGAACAGAAGCAAGCTGACAGCTAAAGGTGATCATATCTTCTTTGTTATGCCTTCTCTGAATTCAGGGGGAAATATGATTTGTATTAGGGTCATTCTTTTAAGAAGCAAATGCTAGGGTGGGGAGATAATTCAGTGTGTAAAGTGCTTGTTACAGGGCTGAAAATATTGCTCAGTGGTTAAAAGCACTTGCTTTCAAAGCCTGATGGCCTGAATTTGATTCCCCAGTACCCATGTAAAGACAGATCCATAAAGTGGGGCATGCAATGGAGTTCATTTGCAGGGACAGGAGGCCCTGGTGTATCCATATTCCAATCTCTCTCTCTCTAATTAGTAAAAATATTTTTTAAAAGTGCAGTTTGGATCTCCAGTACTCACATAAAATACCACCTACAGATTTAGGTCTTTGTATTTTTGAAAAATTTATAAGTCAGTATGTTTTTAAATATATCTTCAGTCCCATGCTCTTCACTCTCTCCTTCCTGAAATTCCTCCAGTGCAAATGTTAGCACTTTCGTTCTTTTACCACGAGTACTTCTACAAGTTACTTTTTGTTGCTGGGACAAAGTACCTGACCAGAAGCAACTTTTAATTTAATTCAGCTTACGTTTCAGAGAGTAGTGTAGAGTCCATCATGATGGGCTGGCGAAGAAAACCAGAGTTATAGTTCACCAGTACAAAAGAAAGCGAGAGCGAGAGCAAAACAGCAAGATAGCAAGTGGGTCCAAGTTGTAACACATCAAAGTCTGCCCCCAATTAGAGCAAAGGCTCCACCTCCTAAAGGATCCACATACTTCAAAAATAGCACCACTTTACCAGAGACCAAGTGTTCAACCCTGTGAGCCTGAGGGGGACATTTTACATTCAACCCATCATAGACCCTATGCCCATGGTCCTCTTTTCTGTCTATTTTTCCTCTGAATTTGTTTTTTTTTATATCTTGAGACAGAGTCTCACTATGCAGGCTAGGCTGGCATTGAACTGTGATTCTCTTGTCTCAGTCCCCTGTGTGCTGGGATTATCAGCTTGTGCCACCACACCTGGCTTTTTTTTTTCTTCACACTGGATAAATTCTATTGATCTGTATACAGTTTTACTATCATCTGTTTTCTCCATTCTACTACTAAGTCCACTCAATACATATGTGTTTTAGTTATTGGGATTTTCGGGAGTATACTTTTTGTTCTTTTACATTTTATATTTCATTGCTGAGATTTCCCATTTGTTTCAAGAAAATTATTCATTGCATTTTACAGCCATTTTGCCCTGTCCCACATCACAGTGTTCACTGTCTCTGCTGTTGCATGGAGGTGGACTCAGCTCACTGTTGCACTAATACTACCTTCATGGCAGAATTGGAGAAGTGATTGTTTCTTCTGGACAGAGCATAAAGGATAATGTCCCTACTCAGGCCCTTCGAAACCTCAGAAGAATGGCATGCCCTTGTTCTACTGATGGTTAGCTGAAATAGGATGGGTATTTACATAGAAGGTTTTCTATTGTTTTGTTACCCTTTTCCTAGTTTTGTGGCTAGGGGAAAGAGTTTTCTTTGGAACAATTTTGACTCTGCTGGAAGTTCCAGGTTGAAGGATTCTACAAAATTCTGTTGGAGAAATATGGGAAGTTAAAAAAAAATCAGAGTGGCTGCAGGGATTGCTCAGTGGTTAAAAGGGCTTGCTTTCAAAGCCTACTGGCCTGAGTTCAATTCCCAAGCCACACATGGAAAGGCATTTGTTTGCAGTGGCAAGAGATCA
Source organism: Orientallactaga sibirica (assembly GCA_036365145.1). NCBI lineage: Eukaryota > Metazoa > Chordata > Mammalia > Rodentia > Dipodidae > Orientallactaga > Orientallactaga sibirica. Next base: position 9,205,959 of record JAEOAD010000057.1, read on the forward strand.
TGCCATGACCATGCATGGGTGGGCATACACATACACATATGCACAATTATTTTTAAAATGTGTGTCATAATATAGATAAATAACTTTAAAAAACCCTGGAGATTTCAAAGCTGCATAATTCAGTACTTCAGTGCCTAGATTGTATGGCTTCTTCCAACTTTGCTGTCTTAGCATATTTGCTTGTTGTGTGATGCTCAGAATCTTTAGTTTTAAGAAAGTAGACTTGGTGCTCGTTTCAGTAGCACATATACTAAAATTGGAATGATGTAGCATGGACCCTGTGCAAGGATGATGCCCAAATTCATGAAGTGTTCCATATTTAAAAAAAGTAGACCTGGGCTGAGGGTGGGAAATGGAACTACTCTATTTTGCTCAGAAGTAGCAGTCTGGACCATCATACACTTTAAGCATATTACCATGTTTTTCTGTTCAACCTCTACTTTATATTTACTAATTAGCTAAGAAAGAAGTAGACTGCCATGTGGCATTTTTATTCATCTTTGGTTTTGTTTAACCCTCCCCCACCCTTTATTCCCTTCCCCTGACCCAACTTCAGTCCAAGTGTTCTACCCCTCTACTTACATATTTACTATCCCCTCCCATTAAGCAGTCCTCTCTGCACATGGAACCTTTCAAAATTCTTGGCCTCTACTGACTCTCATTCAAACTTACATACAAATTCAAAATTCAAAGAGTATGGAAGTGCATGAAGCATTTGCCTTTATTTTAAATATATATATTTATTTGATGAGAGAGAGAAAAAGAGAGAGAGAGAGAGAGAGAGGAGAGAATGGCACACCAAGGCCTCCTGCCTCTGCAAAGGAACTCCAGACACATGCACCACTTTGTGCATGGTTGTACGTGGGTACTGGAATCAAACCCAGACCCATCAGACTTTGTAAAGAAGGGCTTTTAACTGTTTATCCATCTCTGGCCCAGCATTTTTCTTTCTGAGCCTAGATTTTAGCCTTATTCTTTCAAGCATCAGACTGAACTAGTCCCTACATTAATACCCACCATGAGAGTTTTTACAAAGCACTTGGGTGTGATTTTAACAACACCCCAGTTTATTTTTTAAGTTTATTTTATTTATCTTTTGTTTTGTTTTAGAGGTAGGGTCTCACTCTAGCCAAAGCTTACCTGGAAGTCACTCTGTGGTCCCAGGCTTGTCTTGAACTCATAGTGATCCTCTTACCTCTGCCTCTTTTATCCATTACTTTCTTTTGTCAATCTCCTGTGTCTTCTTCCACTCAACCCCTTCTTCTCTCCAAATAGTTTCTGAAAAGGGTACTGTTTGGATCATTTTCTTTTTTTGTTGTTGTTGTTCATTTTTTTATTGACAACTTCTATACTTACTTTTCAGGGCAGCTTGGTGAGAATAATATATACATTTATCCAGACAAGAGTAGGATTTATACCCCTAAGGCTCATGACCTCACCTGCCATAGACTTTTGCTTAGGTTTTTTAGTACCAGGTATGTATTCCCTCCCGTAGAGAGGGCCTTCAGTCCAATTATGGAGCAGTTGGTTACCCCAAGAGTAGACATGCCACTATTGCACCCATTCAGTCATTGGGCCTGTATTGCCAAACTTGAATATTCAGTGTCCACTGTTTTCACTGCTGATGACTTCTGTCTCCCATACGGCTGCATGCAGTGCAGCTTTTTCCAGCTTTCAGTTGACTGGTCTATAGGGAGAAGGTTTTCTACTCAGCACTGCCTTGCCTTCTCAGTGACCTTGCCTCTCAGGCAAGAGATGTCTTCAGCAATAGGGTCTTACTATCTGTTTCTCAAGGGAAACCAAAGGCTTTGGCAAAAGTCTTTAATGTTTTGGAGGCTACCGGGACCTCCTCGGCCAACAACTCACTGGAATGTATCCCATCCCAGGCACTGAAAATTTTCTAGTAACAGTCTACAGCTTCTAGATGTGTCATTCTTCAAAAAAGTAGGTTTACATAAGTCTTATTCACAATATCTTGAATTTTGATTGACCCTCCCCCTGCCCTTCTTTTACACATTCTCTTCCCAAGGCCTCGCTTAGGATCATTTTAATTTTACAGAAGTGAATACACCAGAGATTAATTCATGAGCATAAGAATGGTGAAGTTGGCATTTGAGGCCAGGCATTAAGGGTTCAGTGCGCTGTGGATCACATACCTTCAAAATGTCATTTGCCTGATTTACTGATCACCAGTCTCTGTTTGGCCAGTGGACAGTAGATTTTTCCAACATGCCTTGTGTCTCCAACCCCATTCTTTCAATTTCTGTATCTAGTCTATGTGGCAACAGTCTTGCCCATCTATCAGTGAGAATTTTGATGTGACCAGCTATAACTACACACGGACTAGGTCTCAAAGGACCTCTTGGGCCTCAGTCAATCCAGATCAGCACAGAAACTTCAAAAGAAGTGATGGTCAAGAACTCAGCAGTTAAAGGCACTTGGCTTACAAAGCCTGCCAACGGAGTTTGATTCCCTAGTACCCATGTAAATCTGGATAAAAAGTGGCATATGCATCTGTGATCACACTGCCTATGACGTTTGTTTGCAATGGCAAGAGACCCTATGTCAAAGGAGGTGGAAGGTGATATGTCATGTGCATGCCCCAATATAAATAAATAAATAATAAACAAACATACAAATAAGATTTTTTAAAGACGTGTTAGCCTGTATTTTCTAGATATGGCAGCTATGGGGATTTAATATAAATGTTAACTGAAGGCAGGACCCATATGTTCATATAAGATCCTGTGCTTGTAGGGGCTCTACACCTGGTTTAATGTCTTAAAGTTGCTATCTCAAAATTCCCAATATATTTTTAATAATAAGCCCCATAGTCTTATTTTGTCTTGGGTTCTGCAAATTCCATAGACATTTCTGGCTTGGACCTACTGTAGCCAGGTCTCTGGGAGCAGAGGAACCTGTAAAGTTATAGCCTGGAATGAAAGGCCCCAAGCGTGAAATCCACTCCTTCAAATTTCATACCACACTCCCATTCTCTTGCATTCATTCAGGCTCAGTGACCTGTGTTGCTCCCTGGGGAATGGTCTCTTTGAGCTAAAATCTCACCACCTTGTCTTCATGTCATGCCTGGACTGCTCAAACCTACTGGACCATTTTAACTACATCTCTTGAAAAAACTGTTCATCAAATAAAATAAGATATATTTGATTTATACAGCAACCTTCTCGCTACATCATGTCTTTTTGAAAATTTTTAGCATAATAGTATATTCACATCCAGTTGTAATAAATAGTGCAGAAATTCATTTTACACTTTTTTCAGCTTTCTTTGACAGCACATTTTGCCAAGTTGTTTTCTCAACAATTTTCATCCATGGTCATAATGTGGAGGCCATTACTTTCTTTTGTAGATCTCCTGTGTCTCCTTCACTCCACCCCTTCTTCTCTCCAACCAGTCCCTGAAAAGTGTACGATCATTGTCATTTTATCACAACTAACTTATTGACCTTGATGCAATTAACCCATCTTACTCAGGTTTCTTGATTTACTGACACTCATCTGTGTATATGCATTTAGTACTATATAATGTTATCACATTAAATTAAATATCACCATCACAAAGAATGTACTGAACATTATCATTATCTCAAGGACCTTTTCTGGCATTGCCATGTTCTTGTAGTGCTCACCCTCAACACTTATCAAACACTTCTCTAGTTTTGAAGCTAGGATATCTGGACTATTCCTAGTTGCGTCTATTGAAAAATATTACCTCCATTTTTGAATGTGTGTTCTCATGAATTACAGCCACTTAAATGTTTAGTAAAGCAAGTTTTTTAAATGTCGTTGAATCCCCTATTAGTCAACAGTTATTTTTAATTTAGAGTTGACATAGTTCTGGGAAAACCTGGAGGGCTTTGGAGTTGGAAGAATTATTTTTTTTTTTAGAAACAGTACTCTACTATTTCCTTCCTGTGTGGCCTGAGGCTGATTTCTTAACTCATTTACACACACACACACACACACACACACACACACACACACACAATCAGGGAAAACAATGCCTCTGTCATAGAGTTGTTTGGTCAAGATTAAATGAGATACAACATGGAGGTTCCCAGTACTTTTGGGCTTTTCAGACTATAGTCAGTACCTTCTTTCTTGGATCCAACTGAGGAGAAGGGAGGAGTCTAAGATAGTGAAAGCCCAAATGCATACTGGGGGTTTTTTGTTTGTTTGTTTGTTTGTTTCAAGGTAGGGTCTTACTTTAGCCCTGGTGGCCTGTTAACTCACTCTGTAACCCCAGGCTGGGCTCAAACTCACTACGATGATCTACCTACCTCAACCTTTTAAATGCAATTTTAACATTCCTAAATATTTACATAAGTTAAAATAGGGCAAGAATGACTCTAAAATCAGGACTTGCAATTACATTAATAAGGCCTAAGAGTTTTAGGAGGGAATTGGTGAAACATTTTTAACTAAATCAAACAAGTCTTATCCCCAATTCCTCTCTCCCTTGCCAACATGAAGCTTAATTAGTTTAATAACTCTTTTCTTTCAATATCCTCTTATTACAACCTATAGTTTTCCTTAGTCCAATTTTTCAAAAACCCTGTTAGTGGAGGCAATATACATGACATTTTATTGGGTTAAAGAGAGTCTCCCTATCACATGTTGGAAAGTTTTCATTATTCTGTTTGTTTTCTAACCACTCCCATCTTTACTCCAACCTCAGGATTAACTAAAGCTCAAAGCCACCTCCTTCCACGTTTTTAACATTCCATAACCTTTCAAAGAGATGTTTATGTACTTATAGCTTGGACAGTTACTATTCCTTACATCAGACTTGTCCATTCTCTGTTTTGTAATACCAAAAGATGATTATACATTCTACTTGATTCTGTCTCTTTCTCTCTCACGGGCCCATTTTAAGTCTCTTTTTAAGTTGCTAGTGACTTTACTGAATATATTTAGAGGCCTTTGCCAAGAATTTGTGCTCACCTTATGTACTTCACAATATAGGAAAAACAAAAGTGAAGAAGTCAGAGCTGCTGTCCTCAAGGGATTTGCGATCTGAGGGAATAAAAATTTCTACACAAACCATTGAAGAATATTTTTTTTCATACTTTTGAGGGTGCTAGTGGTTGAAACCAAGACACATACTCTTTCACTGAGCCACACTCCCATCCTTGGGAATGTTGTTTTTACATCTTTTAGTTTACTTTTAGTTTTTTTTTTTTGTCACTGTTTGAAACAGGATCTCACTATGTATCCCAGGCTGACTTCAATACTCCTGCCTCAGCATCCCAAATGCTGGGATCACAAACATGTGCCATCACAGCCAGTCCCACTGGAGAATAACTAACCCAGACCCTGCATGGTAGGATAGTGCCTCAAAATGAGATGACTATTCTGAGATCTTGGGGTAGTGAGGAAGGAGGAAGGTTTCATGGAGAAAATGAAATTATAGAATTAAAGAAAGAGAAAGGCCTGCATAAGACAGAACAGCCACAGTTGGGGAACATCTTTAGTAAACATATGTGGGGGGAGGGTTTGCTTATAGCAGATATCCAATATGCACCGAGAAGTTGTTCCTAGGTGACCATGGGCTGTGTTCTTAGTCTTGGAGTCACATTACTTGGCTCCACCCTGCCGTGCCCAATGTTTCTGACTGACGAATTCTGGATTGTCTCAGTTGTTAGTTTCTTGCCTTATCTTCTTCTATCTATCCCTATGTCCACTCTTACCTGGTATTCAATGCTTAATTCCTTATAATTGCCATTTTCTTGGGTACATTTGATTTCGAGGACTTAGATGACATTTATATATAAAGCAACAGCTCCACTCAACCTTTCCCAGCCCTGTATTCCCTACTTTAGTACCAGCCCAATCTTAAGCCAATGGAATTCACTTGTATTCTGGGAAATTGTCTAGCTCTGAGACATGGAACACAAAGGCCAGTTAGACAAGTAGTACAGAAACCAATCTCTTGGTTGATGACTAAGGATAGCAACACGGATTTGATATAGTCAATGATTATCTGATGAGATCGAGAGCATTCAGGGTGCTATAGCCATAGACGTACTAAGAGACTATCAACCATTGTCACTTTATAGAAATTAGTCAGGCCAGGGACTTTCTCACACTCATATTGAAAAACTAGAGTCCTTTAGATGACAATGCAAATGAATTGCTTCCCCTGGTTAAAGGATGTTCAGCTGGTGGTCCAGCAAAGCATATTTTTGTACTAACCAGGCCAAATGGGGAAAGCATCCAATTTACCCCCTCCCAAAGTCTTGGTTGAACTCCACCCCACTTTGGCATAAAGCTATTTGGTTTGGAAGCTGAAAGTTCATCCTCTTCCTGGCTTCTGTTCATACTTTTACTGGCCTTGGGGGATTATAAACTCAAAAGAGGCAGCAAGTGCAGCTAACTAGCCAAACCCAAATGGCACTGCCCCATACTGCCAAGACGTACTACACCAGTGGGTACCACACAACCACCACTGGTACATCAGGGCCAGCTGTCTTTTATTCTACCCACAGAAGAATTCAGCTTTATAAGCTTGGGCTGTAAAATACCCAAGATGGGGAAATAATTTGGCTGGACATGAAGCTGGAGGAAGCAAAAGAGCAGAACTCCAGACTTGGGTGAAAACTGAGATAGAATTAATTAGAATCTATAGCACCTTGGAGAAAATAGCTACCCTCTTGTCCAGAAATACTGGGATATTAAATCAAAAGCCTCATTACCAGTTCCCCCAGTAAATTAGTAAAGGTCAGTTTTAGATAAGGAAAGTAAGTTTAAGACAAGGAAAATGTACCACATTATTCTAATAATAAAATAAGCAATATAGACTGAAATGTTTCACAAAATTACTTGATGGATAATCTTTTGATTTTTTTTTTTATTTATGAGAGAGAGAATGGGCACACCAGGGCCTCCTATCACTGCAAATGAACTCCAGATGCATGGGCCATTTTGTGTAACTAGCTTTACATGGGTACTGGGGAATAAAACCTGGGCTGTTAGACTTTACCTGTAAGTTAATTTAACCACTTAGCCATCTCTCCAACCTCAATATGTGATCGTTAATTCATTGAAGTCTGAGCCCATGTTTCTTACTGCTCTCCATTATTGCCCCAGCAGCTAGCAGAGAATCTAATATATAGTAGTAATTAGTAAATGATGGAGTGAATAAATGAATCACAGTAGTAATGGGAGAAAACAATGTTTATTGAGCCTCAATTGTAGTTTTAAATGTTTTTCATGAATTAGACAGCTCATTTAATCTTCATAACAATGCTCTAAAAATAGGTGTATTATTATTCCCATTTTATAGAACAAGAAACCAAAGATCAGGAGAACCGTGCCTTGGTTAGGTTCATAATTATCAAGCAACAGTGTTTGAATAAAGAGTTCTTAAGGGAAGGTGGGGACATACCAGTTATCTTCTGACCATTTGTGGTTTGCAGTGTTCTTAATGATAAGTCAAGTACAATATGAGGAAGATCCAAGGTGCTTTATTATTTCCTTCTGAGGTTTCCATTTTGATTCTCCTCCATTACCTCTACCAACACATGCACACATCAGTTCTTCCTTCCTATTGGAATCATGCTCATTATTCAAGATTCACTTCAAATTCTACCTGTTTCCCAAAGCCTGCTATACATACTCTGGCTAGAAGAGCACTCTTCAACTTTGAAATTCACAGCCCCTTTGGGCCATAATAATCATTTGGTACTTGAAAACCTCAGGGCATTGTGGTGAGTAGCCAGACTTCAGAAGTCAATGGGGGTGGGGAGTTTTAAATCCCAGCTCTACCAATTTACTAGGTGTGTGACCATGAGCAAGTTACTTAACCTTTCCACCAGGGAGCATGATCTTTGAACTGGAAAGAGAATTAAAGCACTAGATAGATGAGGAGATAATAAGGGAGTACTTAGCTGCCTTCGGTGAGTTCAAGTTTCCAGGCCCAGGCACATTATATCCAAGGCTACTTAGAGAATGTACAGATGTGATCACAGCACCAGTTCTGGTAACCTCTGAGAAATTATGACCAAGGGAAGGAATGAAAGATGCAAATACATAGGAAAAGATCCCAATTTTTAGTAAATGTGGGTGATGCTGCTGGTGAATGTGAAATATAAATCTTGGAAACAAGACCAGTGAGCATGGCATTTATCCTTGGCAAAAGTATAGAATGCACTATTAAGCAGGTCATTTGTGAGGCCTTCGAAAGGGAGCGGAAATCACTAGGGGTAAGCATGAGCTCACAAAAGCAAGTCATGCCTAACTAAGCCCATTTCCTTTTTGAAAGGATATCTACAAGGGGAGATGGCAGAAACAGTGTAGCATAATGCATCTGCATTTCAGAGAGACATTTTAAAAGTCTCGTATATTTATAGAAAAGATGGAAAATAGGAGCCAGGTGGCAGCAATAGCTACATGGGTTGTTTCAAGTGTGAATAATTTATTAAAAGTGATTATTAACATAAGAGTATAACCTGATGGAAATATGAACAATTTTCAATATGTTCATATATTAAAATTCTCAACTTAAAAAGTGATCACCAATGAGGGGAGGACTCTAAGGCTGCATGGGAGTATTCTCACTCAATGTATTTATAAGATCCATGGGTAAAATAGGCCCAAAACTTCACTGTATAAAGCATGCATTCTCAGTGGTGCAATATTGTCTCCAAGAGGACTGACACTGGTCTTTGAAAAGTGAAAACAACTTTCTTTCTTATATGCAGAATATAGATATATATGCAGTAATCAAACATCTATAATAATGAAGAAAAGGGATATATCAAAATTAAAAAGCAATGGTTTTTGATGACGAATATAAGCCCAGTATCTAGGTTACACTGAAAGCCAATTGTACAAATACAGGATGAGGAACAGAATGAAGTTCATGTGAGAAACCACAGAAGGTTTAAATTAAGCTACAAACTACATACTGAGCAGGTTTATGCGCAAAAGTCAACAAGCACAGTAAAAGATCTGGAGACCATATCCTATGAAGCTTGGTGTAAAAGATGTGAAGGTGTTTATCTGAGGACGGATGGCTTGGGCTAACATAATAGATATCTAAACAGTTGCTGCCGTGTGAAAGAAGAATTAGCAAAAGTTTGAGTGAAGCAAATGTTTGTTCAATCTAAGGAATACAATTTAACAATTAGGGAATACACAAATATGGAGTAAACTACTCTCCAGAAGGGCAACTTTTCCAGATTATCCCGAGGCTATTTCTGCACTGAGCAGGAAAGTAGATAAGGTCTCTCTCTAATGCTAATACTCACATTTTATGATTTCCTAATTTGAAAATTATGGAGATTGAAAAGATCACTGAAGATGAACCCAGACAAAACATCCTCCCTTGATTTCAAAGCCAAAGTCCTACGTAAGGCATATTTGCTCTTGAGCCAAATTGAGTGGCACTGTTTAAAGGCCTAATTCTCCTGGGCTCTGGGATTCTGTATTGCCCCAATCTTAGGTTGATTTCTGTTTTGACATAAAATGCACACAGGAAAATGTCAAGAGGGAAATCTCAGAGATGCTCAGATCTGTTTGTGGAAATATTGGTATGGAGCCAGTGAGTAGGGACAGCATACTTCCTTTCTTTGTTAGTCTTTCTCTTTCTCTCCTTCTCCCCCCTCTCGTCCTCCTTCTCTCCCTTCCTCCCCTCATCTCTTATATCTTCAACTGACCAACCAGAATGAAGACTGGTGCAGGGGAAAAGAGGTTATTAACTTCAGGTTCAAGGACAGGAAAACTGGTGAATGAGATGATGGGAGCCTTCACAGCTTAGGAACATGAAATCAACAAAGTAACATGAAAATCATGTCCTCCACTGCAGTCCAAATGAATTTCCTGAGATAAAGGGAGCAGGACCTTGAGCAGGATTCAACATAGTTTTCACTGGGGGCTGAGCACTGCACTGAAGCCTCTTGGTTGGCCTTTTAGAACAAACTGTTATTTTCTGGGCTTTTCACCTCATGCTGCTTGGCTGAATCTCCACTGCACATTGCTAGAAATCATACTTCTTACAGCTGCCATGGAATCAAACTCTATCCATTTCCTGTCTCTCTGGCCTTGGCCAAGTGTGACTTGCTCCTTCACAAAATGTCCTTTTCCTCTTTCATCCCACTAAATGTCCTCACACTTCCACTGGATGCTAAAGTCTTCACTGCTGTCCTAGATGCACATATGAAGGCCGTGTTTGCAGCCTCGCTCTCTAGAAATTTGCCAACACTTCCCCATTTTTCTCTCCATGCCATCTCTCCAGTAATGCCCATGTCTGCAGTATTTGCCCCTGGGACATAGAAGTCAGAAACCTATCAGACCCGCTTTCCCAAAAGTCCTATTTCTCCTTGGAACAGAAAGGGCTTTCTAACGTGGCTTTCAGGGTTTTCCAACTTGCTGGTGGATGGATGTGGAGTGGGCATCCCGTCTGCACATCTGGCAGGGGAGCCTTCCAGATTTTCCTCATGACTCAGGATCAGTTTCTGAATGCTGGGCGGGGCAAAAGCTCCTGAAGTTGCTGTGAGGCACCTCCCCCTATGAGCAGAGTTTGGTACAGCCCAAATACTTTTCAGGTTAAAGAAAGCCAGAATCTTTGTTCAGCCACACTGACCGAACAGATTTAGTGGGGTTACCTGGCTAAGAGCAGCCACAGCCACAGCAGCAGCAGCAGCTGTAGCAGCAGCAGCAGCAGCAGCAGCAGCAGCAGCAGCAGCAGCAGCAGCAGCAGCAGCAGGGATAACTCAGGTGAGTAGAGAGGACATCCAGAAATTTAGCCTAGACTTTTATTTTGTGGGTAACTCAGCATCTAAAAGAAGTAAAGACACTTCCACTTTGTAGTTCATCATACTTTGCAATTATAATGTTTTGGGTTGTCCAGATCAAATGTATGCATATTTATAGCAGCTTGGAAACTTCAACGAAAAAGAATTTGAGTTGGCTATTTTGGGGACAGTGTGCAGCGTTTGTGGCTGTGTTACAGTAAGACTTTTCTGGGTGTCGATGATCAATTTTGTATGTACGTGTATGTATGCAAGCCTTCTGGGAAATACTTGGGAGAGGGGTGTAAGTGGGAAAAGTATGGCTGACAGTCAGGGCTTCATTTTTATCTTCTTCTTACTGGTAGGTACTGGTAAAGTGCTGAAGCATAGGGAAAACTGTAGAGCCACATACTGTGTCCATGTCCTGAGACAGCTGGCACAGGGATGCACAGGTTGCTGCACTGTTGCACAGGAGGGAGTGGCAACCTAGCCTGTCTTATTAAACTCCTTGTCTGTAGTTGGGGTGGGGGTCCTCTTGCCCTAGTGACAGGATGATCTTGGCTATTCCATTGTGAGCTGCTGGTATGGATTTGTTTCTGTCTGATTCTAGATTTGGTTTAAATTTTGATTTGTATTTGAGGATTTGACCCCCCAAACCAATGACGCCATTGCAGGGGCTTAACTGGGTTACTTGACTAGAGCTGACTTTGGGGGTGGGGGAGCAGGAAAAAGGAGCTACCACTACACACAGTAATAGAAACAATTGTCTCTGAGGATTTAGAACTCTAAGTTTGGTGTAAAGCACTTTGGAGAATTCACCAAATTCTACTGTTTTGATAGTCACTTTCAGCTTCAGTAAAAAAGCATCGTGGTTTGTATTAATGTTTTATTAAACTTCAGCAAATGCTTCATTTGCTCATCTTTGTTGTGAAATTAAAGACTCTTTATAGTCTCAGTGAATAGACAAAAAAATCTTTAGGAGCTTCTAATTAACTGTTTAATTCCTCAGGCAGTGTGTATGTGTTTATGTGTATGTACATGTGTATGCACGTGTATGTATGTGTGTGTGCACGTGCACTTTTATTTGAATAGGAATAGCACTCTTTATTAATCCTTACAGTTTCAAGGAGACCAGGGAAAAGCTTCAACACTTGAATGGTCAGGGATAGGTTAAAAACCAGGCTTTCCATATCCTTGCAGGTTTTCAGTTCCTAAATTAAAAGCAGAAAAAGGCCCCTTTCTGACCTCAAAACAGTTTCTTTGATTAGCTTTGATTTGAAATCATCTCACCTTCTGACAGCTTGTAATTCAAAAACAAAACTCCTAAGTTCATCCTTGCTAGAATAGGACAATGAGAATTTCAAAAGCAATTCCATGCTTGTACTTTTGTGTTTGCATGCTCCCTCCTACACCACTGTGAAAATGTGGTGAAAAGAGTCAGTAGGTCCCGTTTTCAGTGCCAATTCTGTCATTATGTAACCTTGGTCAAGTCTCTTTATCTTATAGTGAAAGAAAGAAGTGGTACTAACTGGTTTCTGAGTATCCTTCCAGCATAACATTCTATAAAAATCAGAATTAGCTTCTCAAAGGACTATAAAATTAGACTTATAGGATATATTCAGCCAAGAGAACAAGTCAGCCAAAAAGGGGAAGTGAAATAGGGAGTAAAGAATGGCAGAGGAGCCATTTTATATGTGTCCTAAATGTCAACGTGTGTCTTATTTAAAGCAAGTAATCAGACTTCCACCCCCTCTAGTAAGCATAGAAATGAGATTTAATTTGTTAAAAGCAAGCATTTCTTAATACTACTGCCATACGTTAACCTTATCCTTTACAATTAAAAAGCATACTGCCGGGCCTGGGGATATGACTCAATGGGTAAAGTGCTTGCTGCACAAATGAGAGAACATGAGTTTTGATCCCCACAATCCACATAAAACTGGACAAAGTAGCACATGTCTGTAGTCACAACACTCCTACAGTGAGTCAGGAGGTGGGACAGGAGAATCGCCAGAAACTCCTGGGCCAGTGAGCCCAGTAAACACCGCAGTAAACAATGAGAGACGTTGCATCAAATAAGGAGAAAGGTGAGAAGCTGAAACTGTTGTCCTTTGACCTCCACATGCTTATCAAGGCATGTGCGCACATGCACACACACTCATGCATGTGTGCACGTACACACACACACGCACAAATGTATACTGCCATGCTTCATGTCAGTAGATTTTCCCAATAACGCCCTAAATGTATAGGGCAGCTATCATATTCCAACTGTGCTTATGAGGCAACAGAGACATGATCTACACTAAGTGGTAGCATTGAAGATTTGATTCTAGTAGTCTCCTGACTACTTATACTTTTTTATGATTTTGAGATGCTTTTTACTTTTTGATAAAGCCCTGACTTTTATTTCTATTAACTTTCCTAATATATGATTCTCAATGTAACAGCTCTTTCCTCCCTATCATCATCAGGTGTGGTGTGACAGTAAAGAGGACTTATTCCTTTCTGCACACACCTCTGTTCTGACAGAGAAGATTGTTTATGAGAATCTCAGTGTACAAATGTCTGGGTTTCCAAAAGTTTTCTGAGAGATAATTGATGAGACCTCAGATGTAAAGGGTTTGAATTCTCCCATGATTATTAAACCATGAAAATAAAGAACCTTTTCAATATCCACCATGGCAATAAATTCTAGGCAAAATGCCTCAAAGTTGAGCATCATGTTTGCTTTGGAGGATTTCCTCATATGGACTAAAAAAAATTCTTTCTTTCAAAAAGAAAAAAAGGCAGTGACCAAAGAAGAAATGTGATGTGATGGAAAGCCAAATACCAGATCTGGCATTACACAGGCTGGGGTATGAATTGGCCCTCCCAGTTTCTAGCTGCTATTTTCTCTGAGCTGCCATGTCTGCAAGTACAAAATGAAAGGCATAGATCGTGTCTACACAACATGGCTGCTGCAAAGGAAAAAAAAGATGATATAAACTAAAATGGCAAGTGTACATTTCAAACAATAAATTGCTGTACATTGGTTTACTGCTAAGGGCATTCATCTGTTCAACAAATATTGATGGGACAGTGGTAAAATGTCCAGTTCTATGCCAGACAATGAGAATGCTACAGTGTATATGTTGCATTCATGGAGCTCTTTCTACTTATTCACAATTGCTTCAACACTAACCACCTCAGCAGGTATAGCCACACTGTAAGGGGTCAGGATGCGTACCCTGCCTGTCCTGATGACAAAATCATGGTACAAAAAGATTAAGGTCCTGAAGTAAATGGGACACAGTTCTCCTGTTAATTAGGCAGAAATAGGGGTTGGTTTTACTGTGTAAATCTAAGCAGACCTGAAATCATAATTTTACCCAAATGAAAGTTCAGACACGTAGCCTGCTATAACCATATTTTCTGTTTATTCCCCCAATGCAAACACACACACCGAAAAGACATCCTATCAAGGTTTGACCCTTCTATATCAGCTGTACAGTCTGTCTCTGAAAAAATCAACTGAGATCATGCTGTTGTTTTAAATCAAACTTCATTTTGTTAAATTGATGTTACTTCGCTGTCTAGATAGGCTCTCTTTATAACATTCCGGGCACATTATTTGACTGAATATTGCAACAGGGACTTGTGAGCACATGTGGCTTTCCCAAGAACAGGATATGCCCATTTATCCAGAATGTTCAAGGACTAGGAGGTTCTGGCAAACTAAATGTCCTAATTGCCTCAGACTGTCCCATATTTGTAGTCCCCAGCCTCTGGCAATTCACCAAGCCTTCTAGGGAAAACAAGAGGCACAGCAGAGTTTGCTGAAACTTTGAGCACACATGAAAATTGGGGTCCAGTTGTAATAGACTCCAGAAAGGAGACTGGGCAAACATTCAGGTTGGCTCTGATGTTGCTTAACTAAAAATTATTACTGATGCCACCCATACTTTCAAATACAATGAAATACAGTAATATTTAAAACACAGGAACAGACTGAAATCTGGTTAGCGGAAAGCACTTTGGTGTTTTGCAGTGTCTCTAAAACCCTCAATTTGAAAAGTAATTGGCAATAAATACAGCTGTGGAAAATCGTGGTTACATTCAGCTTCTTACTGCTTGAATTTAGAAGAGTATGTTTGTTACACAGAGATTGAAAATAGTATTGCCATAAAACAACATAGCAGAAATTAAAATTAAATTTGTATGGTTTTCAACTGGGAAGAATATTTCATCAGTGAGGTATTTCATTGTTACACTAAAAGGATGTGATAGGACTGAGGTCTGATTGATAGTATGGTTTTGTTAAAGTTTTAAAAAAAATTTTTGAAAAATTTATACATGTATATACTGTATTTTGATCAAAATGCCCTCCAATTACTTTCTTTTGACCCTTCCCTGTTCACCTTTCACAAAATCCCTTCTTCTAAAAATGTCAACAATTGCCTTATAGATATGTAAGGGATACTTTAATTTTTTTTTCTCATTATTCAAGGTAGAGTCACACTCTAGCCCAGGCCAGAATTTACGATGTAGTTGCAGGATGGCCTCAAACTCATAACGATTCTCCTACCTCTGCCTCCTGAGTACTGAGAGTAAAGGCATGTGCCACCATGCTTGGCTAGAGATACATTTAAATGTGAGAATGTAGCTTATTTGGGGTTTGTTTTTGCAATTTCTTTTTTTGAACTCTGAATATTGGTCATTTTTTTTTTTTGGTTTCAACCCTCCTGTGTTATAGAATATAGATAGTTATCTCCCTGGAATATATGGTTAAGTTAATTGACAACATGAAAGTTTTATAACACTCTCCTCATTTATTATAAAATGTCAGTGGTATCATGAAAATCTATCTTTATGAATAAAGTAAAAACATTGAAAAGTCGTTTATCACTCAAAGCTACTTAAAATCAAATTTGCCTTTCAAGCTATCTTCAGAAAAAAACAGTGTTAAGAATATTTGAGTGTTGGGCATTCTGATAGACTGAAGGACTACTATGTTAATATATTAATTCTGTTTAACAATGTGAGCTTTTCTTCTACAGTTTTTTTTTTTTTGAAGAAAAGAAAACAACAGAGTATTACCACAGGATAAGAATCTCCAGTCCATTAAATTAGTGTAATTGAATTCCAGAGTCTGCCTTTTGATTTTAGAGTCTGCGAATGATTGTACATTAGACTGTGAAAAAAAAAAAAACATACAATCTTTCTATCTTTTCTTGTCTTTGGAGGCCATCTGCTGAGCTCTGCTTCTTGCATTAGCCTTCACAGCCAGTATGAAAACTTGCAAAGCTTTTTAAATGATAAAATAAAAGTAATTGTATAAAAGGGCTTGTTAAAATTGAAAGGCTGCTTCTCCCTTGTGCACTAAGTGCAACAACTTATTCTGGATATGCTATAGTGATTCTTCTTCATTTCTCTTCAACTTTAAAAGTGTATTTTGTTGAGATATTTCTTCATGGTAAAAATGGCCAATTGCTCTTTAAATTATTATGATTCATGCTTAGGTGGCAATATTCATATCTACTATCTATTTCGCCAGTGAAATTAATAGGTGCATATTGTTTCATTCTGCAGATGAAAAAAAAAAACTGAGCCCCTAAAATGGTTAGGTGCTCACTCAAAACCCCATATTTATTTGTTGCTGAGCCTGGACCCTTCTTTCCTTGCACATGGTGACTTTTCTTTTTCAAGAAAACTTGAAGTACTTAGTTCTGGGATGAAGCCACTGGGATGATTTCTATTTGTGTAATTTCAGGTAAACTAGAAAACTTCCTCCTTATTCCAGGCACAGTGGGACACTATGGGTCCTCCTCTGAAGCTCTTCAGAAACCAGAAGTATCAGGAACTGAAGCAGGAATGCATCAAAGATGGCCGACTTTTCTGTGACTCCACATTTCTGCCGGAGAATGATTCTCTCTTTTACAACAGATTGCTTCCAGGGAAGGTTGTGTGGAAACGTCCCCAGGTAACTTTCATCCACTCTCCCCCACATGCTATCTTCTAGACTTCTTTCTGATTCAAAACTCCACTAGGCTCACTATATCGCTTACACTGTTACCTATCAAAGAACTTAAAGATAATCTCAGACCAGGGAGGAGAAAATCTCCTTAGTCAGTGAGCTTCAATAAAATGAACTCTATAGGGAGAAGATGGAGTTTGCGTTGAGGGAAGGTGGCTTTTTACCTACTTGTAGGATATCATTTCCTGCATCATGCTTCTGTTGGCCAGGGGGATACAGATAGAACTGCAGTATTTTACCTCCTACTTATTAATAATAACTATTATTGGAAGTACCTCATAAGCTGTACAGGAAGAGAGCTCAATGTATAATAAGATATGGCGAGTCTGGAGAATAAATAGCAATCTTTCTATATCAAAAGAACATAACTGGACACAAGGCTATTCTTGAGTTCCTTCCCAATGTGAGGTATATGGGCCCTAGAGGGCTGTTGCAAAATATAAGTTCTTGGAACTTCACAAAATTCTTAAGATGTTCTGTCTAATGAAATAACTTTCTCTACACGATTATAGGACCACCTCAGTCACCAGCTAAATGTTTGCATTGTTTAAGGAGGCAACTATCATTTTTTCGTTTCAATGCCCATCATTTAAACTTCTTAGATGTAATTTCAATACATTACTTTAGTTCATACAGATTACCACCAGGTGGTGCCAAGATACATTGGTTACAAGGAGAATGTTTTTCTATAAAATTTGAAGGATCAGTGTTTGCTCATAAATGATAGCCATTCAACTCCTGAGACTGGAGGTGTAGCTCAGCACTAAAGCAAAGGTCTTATGTTCAGTCCCCACTCAAAAAATTCTTTTAAAAAAGAGAAAGGAAGGATGTAAGAAGTCTACCTGCTTCCAGTTGTTGACATCTCTGCAAATAACTTTGCTGACTTGCAACAAAAGTTTGGGGAACATTAGCAGAATACACTAAATAGTACTTGGGAATGAAGATAGGTAAGATCTCTACCTTTTCTCCAAAATTCATGAAGAAAATAGATATCCTTTCTGGGAGCCACTTTTATGCATGGATGAGACATTGCTCTTTTGTAATACTCGTATGTGAGAGATACCAGGCAGGACAGAAAGAAGCAAATGAAAAAGAAAGTAGGAAATTATAAGTGTATTGGGTGGTATCTTTTTTACACAGGATAGACTTGAACATATTTATAGACTAAGAAGTATAGACAGTAAAGCAGAGATTGAAGATGCAGAAGAGAGAATGATTAACAGATTTTAGGTACTAGTGGATACTGGGGAGGGGGACCTGGTGGGCTGCAAAATTACAAGCCATTCCCCAGATGTGAACCACGTAGACAGTGCTTCCTGTGCTGGCTTGTCTTAAGACACATCTTTCCTCCTCTGTCTTGGCACAGTCCTTTGCCTTTATCATCCAAATTCTGTAGATATAATCCTAGGTGGATTAGCAGGGAAGGAAAAAAAACTCAATAACCATGACAATAAGTCCATTTTTCCTCTGAGGCAAGCAATGCCCTTTCAAGGGTAGGGAAGTGTGGGGTGGGAAGTGGGGAGAGACAGAGACAGATACAGACAGTGAACAGGTGAGGTGTAGAAAAGGAATCAATATTTATGGCATGCTTACTATGGTTCAGATTCCATGTTGGAGCTCTCTATACAGTATTTTGTTTTGTATTTATGTATTATGGTTTAGCAAGGTAGATATGTTAATAATTTACTTTGATATAATTTTCTTTCAGGGTTAAAAAATAGCAGTATATATTATTCCCCTCATATTGACAAGGAAAATGAGTCTCTAAGAGAACGTAAAGTTTCATTTATGATCAAACTACTAAACTAAGATTTGAATCCAGGTTTGTCTACCAAACCCACAGCAGTGTTGTCTCTCCTGTGCTGTCTGTTTTATTTGTGCCTCTTCTTTTTACAAAATTAGTTATGTTCCTTACTGTCAGTTTGCACATCCACCTTCACTGTGTTGATGCTGCACTTTCATCAATTGATCCATATTCTTCCTTTGGAGATCATTGTGGTAGCACAGCATTGCTAAGCGCAAAGGGAGAGACAATCTTTTCCAAGTACCTCCTCTATGACAACCTCTGTGCAAGTCACCACCATAGCCTTGGATGAAGCTAGTGGGAGAATGTCAGTTGGGAGGATGGATATTGAGCTACCAAAGAGTTAACCAGTAAATCCAATATGTGATTTTAAACCACACAGATATTAAGTCATATAGGGTCTTTGAAGACAGGGAGATCATATATTGGAATTGTTGGGTAATGGGCCTTTTGTAGGTATTGGAGAAAAACAAGATTCTGGACCACCTTCTGAGCCTTCCCTAAAAGATATGGATTCCTTTCTAGCCAGAATGGAAGCCAAGTCTATCGCCAAGAGCCACATCAAAGCTCTCTGGCCACTCATCAGGAAAGCTCAGACAGTAATGGCCTCTCAGAATTGACTCAGGAGATCCGATGGTTGTTGCCTTCCACTACCTCATTGGTAAGGTTGAGCTCTTGGTGTTTGGGAAGCTTACCGACAGTCATCTTGTTCTTAGGAATGCACATAGTCTCACACTCAACAATAGGGACAGTTTCCTGATATTTTCAAGATGGAGGCAGCATGATTACACAATTTCTCTCTTTCTCTTTCTCTTTCTCTTTCTCTCCCCCCTTCTGTGTCTTCTTCCAACTTTTCCTCCTTCCCATGGTAGAGGGGAAATCTAGGTCTTTGTGCACACTAGGGAAGCACTTTACAATTGAGCTACATCATCAGCCCTAAAATTTGCCTGGCAAAGTCCCACAAAAATCTCTTCTCCAACATTTTCCAGTCAAATCTGTTGTTTTTTCCCTGACTGACTTATATCCACCCACAATCATGTCTTAGAGTCAGACACATCTAATCCCTGGCTGTCATAGAGCAAAGCCTCATTGGAATTTGCACAGCCAGCTGTGAGGCAAGAACGGACATGTGCACAAGGTCTTCTGGTCAAATTCTGACCTCTGTTTCTCCCTTTTCCTTGCTCAGCATTCTTTTAGGGTAACCTTACGAACAGCCATTTCACTACATTGTCTGGAAAGGAGAAGATAGCGATGAAATTCCAGGTTAAAATAATGGCAGTAGGAAATGACAGAGAAGGACTGAGAGGATGCATAAGAAACAGAACACATTAGCCTGGGTGAAAGAGAGCAAGTGAAAAAATTGTAAAGATGACACACTTTTCTGTGCTAAAAGAAAATTTCTATCTACTACCTACCTGAACATGACACCTTGGAGTAGTTTGGACTTAGCCTATTCATAAATTCCCTATGTTCCCTATATATCATGTCCTTCCACATAAATAGTGTTTCCTATTACTGCTTCTACAATCAAATAGAGCCAAATATACTGATATCCTTTCTGCAACCATTTAACTTATTTTGCATTCTGTATAAAATATTTTTTTCTGTTGTATTGAAAATACAATTTATATGCCATGAAATTTCACCTGTTTTAAGTGTACAATGCAATGATTTTTTAGTAAATTTATACAATAGTACAAACATTACCACAACTTAGTTTTTAAATAGTTGCATAATCCCAACATTACTCCTATGTTTACTTATAGTGAGTACCCTGTCTTCCCCAAGTAACCACTAGTTTACTTTCAATTTCTATCCAGATTTTCCTATTTTTAACTATTCCTTTAAAATGTAATCATAAAATTAAGTAGCTTCTTTCATTTAGTATAATGTTTTCAAAGTTCGTCCATGCTGTAGCATCTATGACTTTGTTCCTTCTTTAAAAAAATTATTTATTTATTTGAGAGAGAGAAAGAGGAAGGGGGAAGGAGAGAATGGGCATGCCAGCGTTTCTAGCCACTTCAAACAAACTCAAGACACACATACCACCTTGTGCATCTGCCTTACATGGGTCATGGGGAATAGAACCTGGGTCCTTATGCTTTTTAGGCAAGCGCCTTAACGGCTAAGCCATCTGTCTAGCCTGACTTTGTTCTTTCTTGTTGCTGAATAGAATCCCATTGAATAGATAGTAAATTCTTCCACACAATAAAGAAGATTGGGGTCTATACTTAGAGTCTCATAGTAGAAGTCTGGAGGCTCAATTAAGGAAATCATTATGTAATCATTTGATGGTCTAGGTTAGAAGTGAAAGTTGAAATTTAGTTTTATTTCTAGGCTCCATATTGAGTTTTCCTGGGAGGAGTTAGGAAGGAAGAAAATATTTTATTTATTTTTAAATATTTTATTTATTGTTTTTTAAATTTTTTAAATTATTTTTTATTTATTTTTGGAGAGAGAGACAGAGAGAGATAGACAGAGAGGGAGAGGGAGACAGAGATGGGCGCACCAGCAGTCTCTGCTGCTGTGAATGAAATCCAGATGAGTGCGCCTCCTTGTCGGCAAGTGTGGCATTGCGCCCTTGCCTCACTTTGCATCTGGCTAAACGTGGGACCTGGAGATTGGAACCGCTGGACATTGGAACCAGCATTCTTAGGCTTAGCAGGCAGGCACCTTAGCCGCTAAGCCATCTCTCCAGCCCTATTTATTGTTTTGAGAGAGAGAGTAAGACAGACAGACAGACAGACAGACAGACAGACAATGTGTGCACCAGGACCTCTAGCTGATGCCAACAAACTTGAGATGCATTTGTCACTTTGTGCATTTGGCTTTACAGGGGTACTAGGGAATTGTATCTGGGTTGGTAGGCTTTTCAGGCAAGTGCCTTAACCACTGAGCAATCTCTCCAGCCCAGAAAATGTTTCATTGATTAAAAAAATATATTCAAATAGAAATCAAAATAGGAACTTCTTGAGAGACTGGTCCAAAATTGAGCCCATGCCTAACTATAAGTGCCTCATCTAGATATGGTTTTGTTCTCTAAAATAAGATCTTGGTTCCTCAGATCATCTCACTAAGCCCTCAGGTCCTAAATTACAGTTTTGTTCTAATTAGCCCCTTGCTCCTTCTGGCAGTGGTTAGAAATGAGGAACCTACGATAGGGCTGGCCACGCCCTTTACCCCCCAGGACTGGCAGGTTGCATGTAGTGCCTTTGAAATTACCATTATGCATCAGGGTTCTGGATTTCTAGGGAGCATGTTATGCTCCTATGGTTCCTGAAGTTTACCCAGGATCTTAATGTTTATTGTCATCAAATGTCACTCATATAAAAATCACTAAAGATTTGGATGTGGCTGGTGCAAATGGAGTGACCTGTGCAGGGCTATATGCTTCATAATTACATATCCTTCTCCCTGAGGTCTCTGGAAAGGGACAGGAAGTAAAAATAATTGTATGGTTCCTAAGAGAATTTAATTCCTAGCAAAATGACATGCCTACAGAGTGCTCTAGTTTAGCAGGAGAGTATGCAGGGAATGGTCCAGCTTTACTCATGTTCAGCTTCCTACTTGTGTGTCCCCCCCCCCGAAATTATTTTTGCCTTGACAGCTCAGTTCAAGGCTTGCTTCAGATGTACCAACACAGCTGGAGCCATTGGAAACTCAGCATCACTCTCCTACTCTCAAGCCATCCAGATATTATTAATGTTTGACTTTTGACCTCTCTATGAATTCCACTTAAACTGAAATGCCCCATCTGTACTCTAAGTCTCAGCTTGAGTTCCAGAAAAATCCCTCCAGCCTCCTTCTTTAACCTCAGCTGGAAGATATCCAGTGTGTCCAAAACTATAGGAAGTCAATAAATAGCCATTTCATTATAATTCTTTTCAAGATTTTCAAGTCATTACCAAAAATTTTCTTTAGACTGTTAGATTTGCACTGTCTCATTTCCTTTTCCCTTTCTAACTCCTTGGCTACTAGTTCTAGTCTTTTATGTTTTAGTTCCTGAAAGAGGTAGATGACGTGGTAAAATAAAGATTTGTTTCCTATGTTCCATATCTTGGTACTTGCATGTACTACAAGACTGATTCATAGTAAATTCAATTGAGGAAATCAATGCCTAATAGTGAGATATTGATCCCAAAATTAGAAGCTAAAAGTGTCTGGCAAAAAAATGTAGTATTGGGCTAGAGAGATGGCTTAGCAGTTAATGCGCTTGCCTGCAAAGCCTAAGAAACCATGTTTGAGTCCCCAGATTTGATACACAAAGCCAGACACACAAAGTGATGTATGCACAAATTCTCACGTGTGCACAAGGTGGCACACACATCTGGAGCTCATTTACAGTGGCTGGAGGCCCTGATGCGCCAATTCTCTCTCCCTCTCTCTCTCATGTGCACTCTTGCTCTCACTCTCTTTCATAAAAAAGGTCAGGCCGGGCTGGAAAGATGGCTTAGCAGTTAAGGAGCCTTCCTCCTAAGCCTAAGAACGCTGGTTCCAATCTCCAGCGGTTCCAATCTCCAGGACCCACGTTTAGCCAGATGCAGTGACGCAAGGGCACAATGCTGCACTTGACCACAAGGGGGCACACACATGTGGATTTCGTTTGCAGTGGCTGAGAGGCTGCTGGCACGCCCCTCTCTATCTGTCTTCCTCTCTCTCTCTCTGTCTCTCTCTGTGTCTCTCTCAAAAAAAAAAAAAAAAAGGTCAGGCTGTTGGCTTGCCTCAAAAAATGGAATGTTAAACAATGTGTATATAATACTGGGATGGCTGGATGAAAGAGCTGCTGGCATCTTTGTTCCTAGAGAGATGCACAATATTATCCCAGACATAGGGCCATTGAAAATCTTAAAGGCAAGGAGGTGGACCAGTTGAAGTCTTGAGGTCCTTCTCTAATGGTATGTTTTTAAAATAATATTTTGTTTTATTTATGAGAGAGAGAGAGAGAGAGAGAGAGAGAGAATGTATGCATCAGTGCCTCTAGCCAATGCAAATAAACTTCAGACACATGTACCACGATGTGCATCTGGGGAATGGAACCTGGATCCATAGGCTTAGTGGACAAGTGACTTAACCACTAAGCCATCTCTCCAGCTCCTAATGGCATGTTTTTCAATGAAGAATTAAGGACTTCAGCTCTAGGCATCCTATTAACTAGATCGATAACCCGAAAATCGAGTTCCTGCCCTTCTCTGAGCTAGATTCTTCAGATGTAAAATAAAGAGATTGACTAAATAGTCTCTAAAAGTTCTTAATTTTTGAATTTCATATTCAATATATATCCTATATGAAGTGGTGATGTAAAATGAGAAAAGAGCAGGTTATAAGAGAGAATATGAAATAGTTTCTTCCCAAATTCATATTCTAATATGATTGCACACAGCTATTAACATATAATATACATGCATTAACGTTGATGCATAGACACACAAAATAACCACATCGAGTCCATATCTACAGGACAATTATCACCCAGTTCCCCAGTTGCTCAATTTTGTGTCTGTTTACATGCCTTTTTACACTTTCTTATGTGACCCTTTGTGTCTTAAGAGAAGTTGTTATGTCAGAAATATTTTCTAGTCATAGATCTCTGGTTATGGAAATTGAAGACACTATAAAGTAACTCCTACCACTAGTAATTCTACATAAAACCAGCAAATAATTTACATTACTAATAGAAAGCACATTTTTTTATGTATAACTTTGCTGTTTTCCATGCTAGGAAACTATGTTACATTTCATCTAGCTCCAGGAAATCACTGTGTAACTTTACATCTTCGTCCAAATAAAATGGTAATGTCTGATCTGGGAAGGACAAATTATGCTTAGTTTCATCTTAGAAAAAGCAAAGAAATAGACAAGAAGAAACTCCAGAATCTAACTCATCCAACACACCTGCTCTGTGTTCAATAAATGGAAAAAAATGGCAACTGACAACTCATAAACTATTTAATAAGATAATAGGTCATGATAAGGCACCAGACATGCATCTTAAACAAATAAGACCAGAAAATCCCAAACTGACAGCCTATCTAACAATCCCTTTTGGCAGAGGGTTGCCCAATTAATCTTCACTTTGGATGTGTCCTTGCCCAGAATGCTGAATTCTGTCCAGAGTTATTTTGGCTTTTAAAGAATATATGGAATGTTTTATTCTGTAGACCAGACCCTTCATCAAGGAAAATTATGTCCATTAAAAAAAAAGAGTTGAGCACCAGAAAAATACAGCCATCTCTTTTTAATAATTTTTAAAAGGGTATATGTCTGGATTTTCTTTCCATTTGCAACTAGGATTTATTTCTGCTGGGTAAGCAGAATGTCAAGGTACAGGCCAACAGCCTCCTCCATGAAGCTGTCTCCATCTATCAAGACTTCATTGGTATTTGATGCCTTTGAACTCTGCAAGTGCTGGTGCTCTGAGTCACACAATCATGTCTGCAATTCTATGGTATCATGTATGCTGCTATGCCTTTGCCTATGCCAGTCCTTCTACCTGTTATGTCTTCATATCTCTCCCTTGTCCAATGGCTAACTATAGTCAACTCAGGTCTCATCATCATCACTGTGGCACCTATTCTTTCACCAGGGGAACTTTGGGGATTTTTACCTTTTAAGCATTGATTATCTTTATAAAATGTCTCCATTGTGCCTTCATTTCATTTTTTTGTAGCTATATAATACAAGTCTAATTTTCCTATGCACAGTGGGAACGACCCAGCTAATGAATGATATGTTTATGTGAACACAAATACTACCTACCCCGTCTCTGTCCAGACCCCTTTGGAATCTCCATTGTGGAAAGTGTGTTTGTTGATATTCTCCTATGCATGGTCTATTAACACATGCTGTAAATGCTGCTGCAGTCTAGATTCATAGCAAGGTGGGGTGGGGAAGCTTGTTGCCATGGAGACTGCTATTGCTTTTGCTTTATGTTAGAAAGAGGCTTCCTGTAAAGACTCCTAACTCATTTTCCTAGAGAGGCAGATGCATTAATGTTTACCTCTACCAGACCTTGTCTCTTAAGTGAAATCACCCTTTACCAAGCACAGGTGCTGCAGAAAAAAAAATAAAAATCTTGTCCTAGAAAAATGGGATCAAAATGTAATGTCCTAATCCTTCATTCTCATCTTTCAAATTTCACTACTGTGGTGAAAATTCTTCCAAACAGCAGTCCCTCCACCAGCATATTCTATCCTATCTCACCCCATCCTCTCATTGAATTTCTTTTTATTTCATTTCCTCATATGATCCCTTTCTTGTGGCTAGATCATGTAATGTTTTGTGTTTTTCCATACAATCCCTTTAAGTTTCCCTTTATCCCATCTATCAAAACCCTAGCTACCTTTAACACCAACTCTATCTTAGGTTGTCCATCTGCCTAGTTCAGTTCACAGTGAGTCTTGGAAAATTCTTCCCTATACTCTTATATAACCAACTATTATATCCACAGGACATCTGCGATGACCCCCATCTGATTGTGGGAAACATCAGCAACCACCAGCTGATACAGGGAGACTGGGGCACAAGTCAATGGTCCCTGCTTTTCCTGCTTGGCTGTTCAGGAGACTCACTGGACAAAGGTATTCTCACTTGTATGGGATCTCACTCCATTTCGACATTCTACTTTAATAACTATAGCATATTCTATTTCCTGAAGCTAGAAGCATGAACTAGTGACTTCCCTCTATTTCATTATAAGAATTGTTACAAACACAGATAAGTTAGATTTTATACTGACCAACCATATGTACCAAGATTCGATCACTGACATTTTACTCCACTTGCTTTCTTACACATACTTTTTATATTTTCTTGCCATTTCCCGTTCTTTGACTTAGTATTTATTCATATTGTAGACTCTGTACCTGTTGGGGTATAAAGTCAGTAGGAAGTAAGTACTCACTAACATGTTAATGCATAACAAAAAGTTGAGAAAGATAGAGATGTGTCCCTAAAATGTTTCTAATAAATGGTTAATAGTGCAATTTCCTTTGATAAAAACAACAAAGTAAGGTTGAAGAGATGGCTTACTGGTTAAGGTGCTTTCCTGCAAAGCCAAGGACCCAGGTTCAATTCCCCAGACCCACATAAGCCACATGTACAAGGTGGTGCGTGGATATGGAGTTCATCTGCAGTGCCTGAAGGCCCAGGCACACCCATTCTCTCTCTCTATCTGGCTCTATCTCTTTCAAATAAATAAGGTAAATAAATTTTAAAATATAAAAAGATAACACAATGTGTATATAATACTGGGATGGCTGGATGAAAGAGCTGCTGGCATCTTTGTTCCTAGAGAGATGCACAATATTATCCCAGACATAGAGCCATTGAAAATCTTAAAGGCAAGGAGGTGGACCAGTTGAAGTCTTGAGGTCCTTCTCTAATGGTATGTTTTTAAAATAATATTTTGTTTTATTTATGAGAGAGAGAGAGAGAGAGAGAGAGAGAATGTATGCATCAGTGCCTCTAGCCAATGCAAATAAACTTCAGACACATGTACCACGATGTGCATCTGGGGAATCGAACCTGGATCCGTAGGCTTAGTGGACAAGTGACTTAACCACTAAGCCATCTCTCCAGCTCCTAATGGCATGTTTTTCAATGAAGAATTAAGGACTTCAGCTCTAGGCATCCTATTAACTAGATAGATAACCCGAAAATCGAGTTCCTGCCCTTCTCTGAGCTAGATTCTTCAGATGTAAAATAAAGAGATTGGCTAAATAGTCTCTAAAAGTTCTTAATTTTTGAATTTCATATTCAGTATATATCCTATATGAAGTGGTGAAGTAAAATGAGAAAAGAGCAGGTTATAAGAGAGAATATGAAATAGTTTCTTCCCAAATTCATATTCTAATATGATTGCACACAGCTATTAACATATAATATACATGCATTAACGTTGATGCATAGACACACAAAATAACCACATCGAGTCCATATCTACAGGACAATTATCACCCAGTTCCCCAGTTGCTCAATTTTGTGTCTGTTTACATGCCTTTTTACACTTTCTTATGTGACCCTTTGTGTCTTAAGAGAAGTTGTTATGTCAGAAATATTTTCTAGTCATAGATCTCTGGTTATGGAAATTGAAGACACTATAAAGTAACTCCTACCACTAGTAATTCTACATAAAACCAGCAAATAATTTACATTACTAATAGAAAGCACATTTTTTTATGTATAACTTTGCTGTTTTCCATGCTAGGAAACTATGTTACATTTCATCTAGCTCCAGGAAATCACTGTGTAACTTTACATCTTCGTCCAAATAAAATGGTAATGTCTGATCTGGGAAGGACAAATTATGCTTAGTTTCATCTTAGAAAAAGCAAAGAAATAGACAAGAAGAAACTCCAGAATCTAACTCATCCAACACACCTGCTCTGTGTTCAATAAATGGAAAAAATGGCAACTGACAACTCATAAACTATTTAATAAGATAATAGGTCATGATAAGGCACCAGACATGCATCTTAAACAAATAAGACCAGAAAATCCCAAACTGACAGCCTATCTAACAATCCCTTTTGGCAGAGGGTTGCCCAATTAATCTTCACTTTGGATGTGTCCTTGCCCAGAATGCTGAATTCTGTCCAGAGTTATTTTGGCTTTTAAAGAATATATGGAATGTTTTATTCTGTAGACCAGACCCTTCATCAAGGAAAATTATGTCCATTAAAAAAAAAGAGTTGAGCACCAGAAAAATACAGCCATCTCTTTTTAATAATTTTTAAAAGGGTATATGTCTGGATTTTCTTTCCATTTGCAACTAGGATTTATTTCTGCTGGGTAAGCAGAATGTCAAGGTACAGGCCAACAGCCTCCTCCATGAAGCTGTCTCCATCTATCAAGACTTCATTGGTATTTGATGCCTTTGAACTCTGCAAGTGCTGGTGCTCTGAGTCACACAATCATGTCTGCAATTCTATGGTATCATGTATGCTGCTATGCCTTTGCCTATGCCAGTCCTTCTACCTGTTATGTCTTCATATCTCTCCCTTGTCCAATGGCCTAACTATAGTCAACTCAGGTCTCATCATCATCACTGTGGCACCTATTCTTTCACCAGGGGAACTTTGGGGATTTTTACCTTTTAAGCATTGATTATCTTTTTAAAGTGTCTCCATTGTGCCTTCATTTCATTTTTTTGTAGCTATATAATACAAGTCTAATTTTCCTATGCACAGTGGGAACGACCCAGCTAATGAATGATATGTTTATGTGAACACAAATACTACCTACCCCGTCTCTGTCCAGACCCCTTTGGAATCTCCATTGTGGAAAGTGTGTTTGTTGATATTCTCCTATGCATGGTCTATTAACACATGCTGTAAATGCTGCTGCAGTCTAGATTCATAGCAAGGTGGGGGTGGGGAAGCTTGTTGCCATGGAGACTGCTATTGCTTTTGCTTTATGTTAGAAAGAGGCTTCCTGTAAAGACTCCTAACTCATTTTCCTAGAGAGGCAGATGCATTAATGTTTACCTCTACCAGACCTTGTCTCTTAAGTGAAATCACCCTTTACCAAGCACAGGTGCTGCAGAAAAAAAAATAAAAATCTTGTCCTAGAAAAATGGGATCAAAATGTAATGTCCTAATCCTTCATTCTCATCTTTCAAATTTCACTACTGTGGTGAAAATTCTTCCAAACAGCAGTCCCTCCACCAGCATATTCTATCCTATCTCACCCCATCCTCTCATTGAATTTCTTTTTATTTCATTTCCTCATATGATCCCTTTCTTGTGGCTAGATCATGTAATGTTTTGTGTTTTTCCATACAATCCCTTTAAGTTTCCCTTTATCCCATCTATCAAAACCCTAGCTACCTTTAACACCAACTCTATCTTAGGTTGTCCATCTGCCTAGTTCAGTTCACAGTGAGTCTTGGAAAATTCTTCCTATACTCTTATATAACCAACTATTATATCCACAGGACATCTGCGATGACCCCCATCTGATTGTGGGAAACATCAGCAACCACCAGCTGATACAGGGGAGACTGGGGCACAAGTCAATGGTCCCTGCTTTTTCCTGCTTGGCTGTTCAGGAGACTCACTGGACAAAGGTATTCTCACTTGTATGGGATCTCACTCCATTTCGACATTCTACTTTAATAACTATAGCATATTCTATTTCCTGAAGCTAGAAGCATGAACTAGTGACTTCCCTCTATTTCATTATAAGAATTGTTACAAACACAGATAAGTTAGATTTTATACTGACCAACCATATGTACCAAGATTCGATCACTGACATTTTACTCCACTTGCTTTCTTACACATACTTTTTTTATATTTTCTTGCCATTTCCCGTTCTTTGACTTAGTATTTATTCATATTGTAGACTCTGTACCTGTTGGGGTATAAAGTCAGTAGGAAGTAAGTACTCACTAACATGTTAATGCATAACAAAAAGTTGAGAAAGATAGAGATGTGTCCCTAAAATGTTTCTAATAAATGGTTAATAGTGCAATTTCCTTTGATAAAAACAACAAAGTAAGGTTGAAGAGATGGCTTACTGGTTAAGGTGCTTTCCTGCAAAGCCAAGGACCCAGGTTCAATTCCCCAGACCCACATAAGCCACATGTACAAGGTGGTGCGTGGATATGGAGTTCATCTGCAGTGCCTGAAGGCCCAGGCACACCCATTCTCTCTCTCTATCTGGCTCTATCTCTTTCAAATAAATAAGGTAAATAAATTTTAAAATATAAAAAGATAACTGTTTCTGTTTAAAAACAACCAAAGTATTTAGGACAAAGAGCATTTGATTTGGGGTAATTAACATTTTCCTCATGGAAATAATTATTATAAAAAGAGAATCTCGGCTGGAGAGATGGCTTAGCGGTTAAGGCGCCTGCCTGCTAAGCCTAAGAACACTGGTCCCAATGTCCAGCAGTTCCAATCTCCAGGTCCCACGTTTAGCCAGATGCAAAGTGAGGCAAGGGTGCAATGCCGCACTTGCCCACAAGGGGGCACACATCTAGATTTTGTTCACAGCAGCTGAGAGACTGCTGGCGCGCCCATCTCTCTCTCCCTCTCCCTCTCTGTCTATCTCTCTCTGTCTCTGTCTCCAAAAATAAATAAAAAATAATTAAAAATTTTAAAAAGAGAATCTCATAAAAGTAATTTTATTCATATCATATTTTATATAATATATCTACATGAAAATCTTTAGAATGGACATTTACAAACTGTAATTGGTCTTCTATTTTTTCACTTATTTTTTTTTTTATTTATTTTAAAATTTTTATTTTTTATGTGAGAGACAGAAAGAGAGAGAGAGAGAGAGAGAGAGAGAGAGAAAGAGGAATGGGCGTGCCATGGCCACTAGCCACTGCAAACAAACTCCAGGTGCATGCATCACCTTGTGCATCTGACTTATGTGGGTACTTGGGAATCAAACCTGGGTCCTTTGGCTTTGCAAGCAAGAGCCTTAACCACTAAGCTGTCTCCCCAGCCCTCACTTATATTTTAATGCCTTGCTTACATGTTTAAACACACAATAATGAGTTGATGTGAGTAGTCCATTTCTCATCATCTAGTTTATAAATTATCTAAATTATCTATGAGAAGCTCCTGATTGCATCCCAACCATCCCGTGCATTGCGAACAGGTATGGAAATATCACACTTAGGTGAAACCGAACTAAAGAAGCAGGAGTCATAGACAAAATGCCCTACTTAGATCTTTCCAATAGACTCAAGCCATGTGTATTTGGAATGCTTCCATTTGCCATATGGTTTTGCTAGTAATTTATTATAATCTCAGTATCTGGATATTGTCTTGTGAATAACACTTGATTGAATGTTTTTCCCTTTCCAGACAATTCCAAATCATAAGGAACAGGAATGGGATCCAAGAAAACCAGATAAATATGCTGGAATATTTCGCTTCCGTTTCTGGCATTTTGGAGAATGGACTGAGGTAGTGATTGATGACTTGTTGCCCACCATCAATGGAGATCTGGTCTTCTCCTTCTCCACCTCCATGAATGAGTTTTGGAATGCTCTACTGGAAAAAGCTTATGCAAAGTAAGGAGGGGTTGACTAATCTGTGGTCAGGACACATGAAGAAAAGAAAAATCACTCTTGTCTTTGGGAGCTCATTTTCTTCAAAATCAACCCTAGAATTAAAATTCAGTTGGATCACAGTCAAATTCAAGACATTGCTTTGAGCCTAGGTGTGGTCCTTAGAAATCAAAGATGAGAGTGAAATCAGTTCTGGTTTCCATTAAATCCTTATCTGACCCTTGGTTTCCTAGGTACCCTTTCTTGGTGTGAATTTGCATATCATATGAAATTATCACCTTCTAGTTTTCTTTGTCTATTATCTGCCGGTAGAAAGAAATTTCAGTATGGACTATCTATAACCAGCATAGCCTAAAGCCTAGAAATCTCTGATTGTAAATCTCAAAATGTCTCTCACTTCTTATCTTGTGTAAAGTCAGCTAGGAAAGGCTGAGCAGGAATTGTTTTAATTCTTGGGAACATGATGTCCTTGACCAAGCTAAATAATTTTTACAAAGATAACGTTGTAAATTTGCCTCCAGGCTCTTAGGCTGTTATGAGGCCTTGGATGGTTTAACCATCACTGATATCATGGTGGACTTCACGGGCACATTGGCGGAAACTGTTGACATGCAGAAGGGAAGATACACTGAGCTTGTTGAGGAGAAGTACAAGCTGTTCAGAGAACTGTACAAAACATTCACCAAAGGCGGTCTGATCTGCTGCTCTATTGAGGTTTGTGTTTACCAAAACAACCTTCTTATGCTCACTTCTCACACAAAAGATTACAAAATTTAGGAGAGAACATTGCCCTGCACCCTGGAATCCAAAAAAGCCATTAAAAGAATTCAGAAAGCTAACATAGGCATAGAGCCCTGGCATGGAGACAGGAAAGCATTAATTTTGTATCCTTTTGAACTAGTCATTCCACCAAGGACTTATTCAGTACCCAAGCTGGTGTAAATAGCTTAGCTTCTGATAAATTATTCCTCTTGTCTCAGCACCTGGCTTGCTCAAGGAATGGATTTGCCCTATCAAATTTATTTCATGTCAATGAACAACAATGAGTAGTTAGAATCTGAGTTATTTGTTTTTTTTTAAATTATTTATTTATTTATTTGAGAGAGAGAGGGCAAGAGGCAGAGAGAATGGGCACGCCAGAGCCACCAGCCACTGCAAACAAACTCCAGACGTGTGCGTCCCCTTGTGCATCTGGCTTACATGGGTCCTGGGGAATAGAACCTGAGTCCTTTGGCTTCGCAAGCAAATGCCTTAAGTGCTAAGCCATTTCCCCAGTCCTGAGTTATTTGTTTTTATATTACATTCTTTATTTTCTCCCTTGCACTTGCTTAAATGACATGTTAGGTTTCAGGATCAAATTTCTGTCTGCATAGAGAGTCCTAGCTTCAACCACAAGGGATAAACCAACCAAGGAAGGTGGGTCTCCTTATATGCTAATGTGTATCTTTCTTTACTCTCAGTCTCCTAGTCAGGAGGAACAAGAAGTTGAAACTGATTGGGGTTTACTGAAGGGTCACACCTACACCATGACTGACATTCGCAAGATCCGTCTTGGAGAAAGGCTTGTAGAAGTGTTCAGTGCTGAGAAGCTGTATATGGTTCGTCTGAGGAATCCCTTGGGAAGACAAGAATGGAGCGGACCTTGGAGTGAAATGTGAGTGTCATCCCACTTTCACTGCTATAGCTCCAAAGCTCTGTAGTTCTCCCAAACCTCTCCCTCCAGACTGCTTGTGGATTCTCAATGCACAAAGACTTTTGTGAGCTCTAGTCAGGCATGCTGCCTGTAACCCAGCCAGACATAAGATAAAACAGACTTGATTCTCATGCATTCCCTTCCTTTGACAGCTTGGAAAGCACAGAGGCTTATCCTTTTCTGCTTTATTTTCAGTTCTGAAGAATGGCAGCAACTGACTGTGGAAGATCGTAAGAACCTGGGACTTGTCATGTCTGATGATGGAGAATTTTGGTGAGGAGAGGTGTTCTGTACCAAGGGAACTGGGTATTCTGCCTAGAACTACAAGAGGTAAGTATTAAATACAATTTTCATTTCTTTCGCACACTCTTCCCATTCAGGATGAGCCTGGAAGATTTTTGCCAGAATTTTCAAAAACTGAATGTCTGCCGCAATGTGAACAACCCTGTTTTTGGCCGCAAGGAGCTGGAATCAGTGCTGGGGTGTTGGACTGTGGATGATGATCCTCTAATGAACCGCTCAGGAGGCTGCTATAACAACCGTGATACCTTCCTGCAAAATCCTCAGGTTTGAGTCAGCTATTTTCCTTAACCTCCAAATTACCCTGCCAATGGAAACCCAGGTCTCACTTTGGTCCTCTCTGGGGTATTTCTTTAGCATCCAGTCTTCCATTAGCAGCTATTGTGCAATATTCATCCACCAGGATCTCTAGGGTTTGTCTCTAGATGCTTGAAAGACCCAGCAGACTATGTTTTGCAGAGACGTGCCTTGGCTGCATTACCAAATCAGAATCATCTTCCATAGCTGTCTATCTTCTATTGAGATGCTTAGTACAACTCTTAGCTCTTGCTTTCTTGTGATGGTCTCACACTGCCCAGAGATCTGCCTCCAGATGCTATTCCACTTCTTCCTCATGTGTCTTTACTGCCTAATCATTTTCTTGGATGCACTTTCGCTATTTTGACCTCTTTTATTTTCAGAGAGGGCACACATCTGAAACCCACCATTATGCTTTGCCCTTTCTCTTCTAGAGAAGGATCAATTTCCTCAGGATTTGAATCACTTCCCAATTACTCCATGACAATCCTATCTCAGGTGACATATAAGTGGTCAGGCCAGTCACACCTCAAATTTAAGAAAGTCCAAACATTCCAAGCCCAAGTTTCTAATAAACTGTATGAACATGTGCTAATATCTAAACTATATGAGACAGAATTTTGGTTATATTGTTGCCTCACTACTCATAGGTATCTCTCCTTTCTATGGATCTCATTGGTCAGGCATTTTGGAACACACTAGGGCTGTTGAAACTCATTTACTTAAGTCATACTTTCTTTTTACCTTTCCTCCTTTAATTATATCCAAAGAACGCAAGCTCCTATTACTCTGTCCTACCTCACCCCCATTTACAACCCTAGAAATGTTTCAAATATCAAGCACATATGCCAAAGGGGGGAAATAGTTTCTTGGTGAACATACTAATAGGACTGACATTTGGGGACCTTGGTTTTATACCTGGTTTCTATTTCATTCTAAAGGGGAAGGAAGAAACAGAGATAGGAAGAAAAATCGGGGGCTCTAGCTTTTTTCCCCAGTAGGATGGTTCCACAGATGATTTGGTACAGGACTATTATTTCCTCTAACATGATGGTAACATACATAAATTCTCCATTGAAGTGGATTCAGTCCTTTCAAAAGCTACAAATCTGGGCTGGCATTATGATCTTATTCCCTGGGCAATGCATAATTTCTGGCTTAGTGAAATAATATTGCTTTCTGTTTATTTTTATGAATTCTGGAATTTTTATATTTAGCTTTTAAAAACAAAAGGATAATAATAATAGAAAACCATCTCTGGCTGAAGAGATGCCTCAATGGTTAAATGCACTTTGTGTGCAAGCATGAGGGCCTGAGGGGACCTGACACTGTCAGAGTTTAAATCTTCAGGACTCACGTAAACAGCTGAGCATGACCACTCTCACTTCTAACACCAGACCCACAGGGGAGCAGAGACCCAAGAATCATCACAGCCTGTGACAAAATGGCAAGCTCTGTAATCAGTAAGAGACTCTGGCCCAAAAGAAGACCCAGAAAAATAATGATGGAGCCAGACAAATGATATTCTTCTCCAGGCACTATAAGCATGTTCATCCCACCACAGGCAACCATATGGAGGTGGAGATGAGCTACATGGGCACATACACATTCACATATGCTACACACACCACATCACACATACACACATAAGTGAAAAAATAAAATAAAACCTACCTTCTAGGCATCAAATGCCTAAGAATGAAGTTGTCTTTCAGAAGATTGTGGCATGCGTAAAGAAAAGCCAATGTAATGATTTATACTGAATAAGTGTATTAATTATCCAGGCCCTCATTGTCTGGTTGATGGCAAATCCCTGAAGTTAACCCCAGATTCTGCTTCCCAATTTTGGGCTTTATACCCTAAAATTTAGGCTGGCTTATCTGAAGCAGGAGTATTAACTCGGCCCTTTGGTGGTTTTGTTTTCCTTTAGTACATCTTCACTGTGCCTGAGGATGGGCACAAAGTCATCATGTCACTGCAACAGAAGGACCTGCGTACTTACCGCCGAATGGGAAGACCTGACAATTACATCATTGGCTTTGAGCTCTTCAAGGTAAGGCTGGCATTTGGAGCAAAGAGAAGGAAGACAGTCACCATTTAAATCAGGACAGCTTAGACTTGGGCGAATTATGAAGGAATAAAGGAGACAGAGGACCTGGGACCTTCTAACACAACAATTCACAACTCTGATTTGATCAGAATGGAATATTTCAGTCTATTTTGTCTCTAGGTGGAGATGAACCGCAGATTCCGCCTCCATCACCTGTATATCCAGGAACGTGCTGGAACTTCTACTTATATTGACACTCGTACTGTGTTTCTGAGCAAGTACCTGAAGAAGGGCAACTATGTTCTTGTCCCAACCATGTTCCAGCATGGCCGCACCAGCGAGTTTCTACTGAGAATCTTCTCTGAAGTGCCTGTCCAGCTCAGGTTGTTCCTTGGCAAGCTTTTCAAACTCTTGTTCTCTCTCTCTTTTTTTTTTTTTACCTCTGATTGTAAACAATTTCTCCCATTCTCTTTTATCCATACTCACACTGGGACAACCTGTTCAAAGTCGAAATGACAGTGGTCAAAATATTTCTCAAAGTGGGGATATGGAAAATGCCCCACTGCATGTCTGTGATTCAGAGCTCTGAACTGCCACTTAAAGGGAAGAGACTTGTAGCCTAAGCTCTCCCACTTGTATTTTATCTTCTGTTCTCTAGCTGATTCTATCTCTTCTTGAACAGCTGGCACTTTTCAATGCTCCTCTGTTATGCTCTAAGTACTGGGTCACCAATGAAAGCTACCTTTTCCCTCCAGCTACACCTACTCTGATCTTTACATTCTGGTCTTTAAAACCAAAGGAAAGGAAACCAAACTCTTAGAATTTAAGCTATATCTAAGAAGGAATTGGCTATGTTATCCATCTTCTCATGCTTTTCAATGGTGATGGCTGCTCAGGCAGGATTACCTTGTCAAGAGATGTGTTCATCATAAGATGACATCTTTTTATTGTTTCAGGGAACTGACCTTGGACATGCCCAAGATGTCCTGCTGGAACCTGGCACGTGGCTACCCAAAAGTAGTCACCCAGATCACCGTTCATAGTGCTGAGGGTCTAGAGAAGAAGTATGCCAATGAAAGTAAGAATTTCAAGGGAATTCTGGGAATGCCAAATCTAGTTTTATTTACTACATATATTTAAAAATATAATCAGAAATTATTCTCCCCAATGGTGTTTTCAGGCTAGAGAAGTTGGAATGGATATCAACCATGGTAGAGAATGGGGTGTTAACTTTAGGCAAGGTCGACGTAATACTCATTTCTATATTCATATATGAAATATGGGAAAAAGTAAAGGAAGAGGGAACCAAAGTGCTAATTCCTAGGTCATTGTAGTGCCAAGTGTTATGTGAAAAGTTCCAGATTTGATTTTATAAAATAGCTTCTAGCTTATCTAGAAAAGGAATCTTAATCACTGTGTTAAAAACAAATGCCACTTTGTTCCAGCTGTAAACCCATATTTGGTTATCAAGTGTGGAAAGGAAGAAGTTCGTTCCCCTGTCCAGAAGAATACCATACATGCCATTTTTGACACCCAGGCCATTTTCTACAGAAGGACCACTGACATACCTATTATTGTTCAGGTAATACAGGAACAAGGGACTGTGGGGGCGGCTCACATTCTCTGTCAGATATTAGATTATCCTAAGTGCTTCACATAAGTTTAGGATGTAAAGGCAAGTTTGGTTACTTTGTTATTTACTTGCCTTACTCTCAAAACATTTTGCACTAAGCAAAAATCTGGCTTCCTTCTTCATCTCTACCTTAAAGCTCTTGCATTTATTTCATTATAAGTAGAAGCTAGCATGTTCATGAGTACACTTGTGAACACATCTACTGTAAAGTCTCATGAGGGGAAGCATGTGCCAGTTCTGATGGCCCTTATTTGCTAGTTCAGAATGGATCATTCAGTCTGGCAGTATTAATCATTAATATTTCTGATCAATTACCTCTTGGTGACTAATCCCCTAGTCAAGGATGATCCTGATCTCTGCTTTCATATTTATTGTTTAAGATATCATATTCTCAATCAAATGCCACGAGGAAAGGATAAAAATGATCTCTTGGTTTTAAAAGCAGTCTTCCCAAGATCACCATTTGCAGATGACCCTAGGCAAGTATCAGTCTCACAGACGGTTGCTCATTCCCACTTCCTTGATTTGTCTCTCCAGGTGTGGAACAGCAGAAAATTCTGTGATCAGTTTTTGGGGCAGGTTACGCTGGATGCTGACCCCAGTGATTGCCGTGATTTGAAGTCCCTGTACCTGCGAAAGAAGGGTGGCCCCACTGCCAAAGTCAAGCAAGGCCACATCAGCTTCAAGGTTATTTCTAGTGATGACCTCACCGAGCTCTAAATCTCCAACCTCAAAGAATCTTGACAGTTTTCCATCCTTTTTAATGTCAAGTGTCAGGTCTTAGCTAAGATTCACAATTGTTGAAAGAAAGAAATTCACCATTAACTTTTCCTCTTTTCTGATAAGTTTCCTATACCTCCCAATCCAAGTAGCATCAGTAGCTACATAACCTATATACCTCCAGCAGCTGGAGAGGGGGAGGTGACAATCCTACCTTGAGATAATACAGATGTTTGTCAAGAAAAGATCTTTGGGCCTTCCGGGGGTGAGATTCAAGTAGGACAATAACAAGCGGCTGGACACCTTAAAGATGTCTTTGCTCTTTTCTGGTGCCCAATATATCTCATCTGTAGGGCATGTTGAGGAAGGAGGAAGGGTGATCAAGGCCAAGCTGGTCTAGCCTGACATCCAAGCTCCTGACTGACACTACAGACATAACAGCAGCATTTCACCCAGTAGCTAGAGCTTACCCAGCCCTTACCATCACTACTGCCACAACCATCATTGCCACCACCTCCGGAAAATATAGTTCTACCCTAACCCGTCACGGCCCACAGTGTTTTACCTTCATGTTGAGGAAGATTCCTAGGTGCTTAATCAAAAGCTGAAGGTCAGTGAGGCTATTTAGTAAGGAGAGCCTGAGCTTCAGCTAGGTGGAAGCCAGCTGTGTGCCAAAACAGGGAAACATGGAAGGAGCTGTAGTGGGAGACAAAGCCTTGGTCCCCCACCCATCCATACACATGCCTACACTCACACACGCGCACATAGGCGCGCACGAACTACCATTCAGATAGTCAGTGGGCAAGAGCAAAGAGGAGTGGAGTTATCACACACGTGGAATGGATGAAAGAATCCATTGAGTAATAGGACAGCCAGTTTGGGGCCCCTGACTGCATCGTGAAACCTCTTGCTGCTGCTAGGTTTACAAACAAGACCATTGTCCTGTGCCTCCTAATATCACTGGTACTGAAGACCACATATAGGAACTTGGGATGTTGGGTCTCAGCCCAGACCCCTCGTGCTTTTCCCTCAGTTGGAAAGCTTCACTTCCTGGGGGCATTTGTTTGCCTTTTTGTTTTTCAGTACTCTACAGAATTTCCTTTCCAGTCAATCAGTATAAAACGTCTTCCCTTCATCTTCATCTATCAATATTCTACCCTTACTTACTTCAAGGCCCAGCGTAAATGACACTTCCTCCATGAAGCCCTTCTAAATCTTACCCCCAAGCCCTACTTGCACCAGTAGTTCAACGCTTCTGCAATGGTGAAAAAGAAACATAGTTGTAGTGCTTAGTCTAGCCCAGCAAGCAGTCATTTAAAAGTATATTTTGTAGGGTGTTTTTAAAGCTCACTCACTTTCTACCAAGTTTTGCAGTCTGTGTAACTTTGAAGGTGCCTTTACCACATTGCCTTACACAAAGCATATCATCACAATAAAGTTCATATTCAATAAATTGATCAGTGTGTATTTGATTTGATGGTGCTGGTGGGATGGCAAGGGTGGTCATCGGTTAAGACATATTTCAGAGCTACTGGAAGTGTGGGGTAGGAACGTTTGATGAACTTAGGCCAGGCATGAGTCTGGTGGTTTCAGCTTAACCGAAGTCACCTCCCACAGTGCTTTACTTTCATGTTGTGGAAACTTCCTAGGTGCCTAATGGAGAACTTGAGTTTAAACAGGCCAAGATAGATAGTGTAAAGGGTATGAGCTTTAGCTAGGCTCTGATGGTACAGAGGGCCTTCTTTTAGGGTTTGTGGTGATGTCTCAACAGATAAATGTGTGTGCTTGCAAAGCCCACCAGTCCAGATTCAGTGCTTCAGTGCCCACATGAAGCCAGATGCAGAATGTGGTACATGTGTCTGGAGTTGGTTTTCAGTGGCAAGTGGCCCTGGCATGCCCATATTCATTCATTCTATCCATTTCTCTTAGTAAATAAAAAAAAGTATCCAAAATGAAAGTCCTTTTAACCTATTTTTAGAGACAGGTGTATAGTATGTGAGTTTACTTTATTTTGAAAACTCACTAGAATTGGACTTAAGATCAAAGCTATAGTAGCCAAGGTCTCCCAACCAGAGGCAATACCAACTCCTCTCTTCCAGTATCATTTTCAGAGCCAAATGGATGTGGAGTCTTCAATTATTTGCTTACATACCCCATCTACCCTCTGCCCATCCAAGGGCCAACTACAGATAAAAATCTCATTTTCTTGCTTCTTGAGATGAACAGATCCCTATTCAGGAAGGTGATTTCACTTAGCAAACCATCCTTAAAATTCAGCCCTCACTTTCAGTCTCTGCAAGGCAAGGGCAGAACACATTAGGGATTTACATGTAGATATTTTGTTAGAAATGATGTCACACAGACAATGCAATCTTTCTATATGGTCACCAGATGGCACTATTATATTACAATTAGGCTCAAAAACACTAGTGCTAAGGAGAATTTTCTCCCCAAATTAAAAAGCAGATAGGGATCTAATAGCTTTTGAGTAATCACTGTGTGTGTCCCATTCCATGCTCAATGCTTTATGTATGTGATCCCATTTGAATGTCCATATGAAGTGCTGTTAATTGTCCCTGGTTTTCCAAGATAAGGGTTTTAAGGAAAAGAAGTGAAACAACTTGTGCACAATTGCTGAGCCAGTAAGTGATGATGGATTTATGATCATGTCCATTTCACTCCTGACCTTGGATCTTTTCTGTGAAGAAGTTTGCATCCCAGAAAGTGGTGATGTCTCATCTATATCTGTATGCTAGCTATGTATTACTGTGCCAAGGATGGTGCAAATATAATACTAAATGTTTTTTTTTTCAATTATTATTTTTATTGACTTTTATACTTACATACAAAAAAACCCCACCTGATATTTCCCTCCCCTCCCCCATTCCACTTTAGAACTCCAGTCTCCATCATATCCCCTCCGTCTCTCCATTAGTCTCTCTTTTAATTTGATGACATCATCTTTTTCTTCTATTTTGAGGGTCTTGTGGAGGTATTGCTAGGCACTGAAAGGTCATGGATATCGAGGCCAATTTCTGTTTGGACAGTTGCATTGTAAGAGGTCATATCCTTCCTTTGGCTCTTACATTCTATCCGCCCCCTCTTCTGCAATGGGCCCTGAGCCTTGGAGGGTGTGACAGAGGTGTTTCAGTGCTGGGCACTCCTCCATCCCTTCTTCTCAGCACTATGTTGCCTTTTGGGTCATCCCAGTGGTCATCACCATCTGAAAAGATAAGCTTCTCTAGCCAGAAGTGAGAGTAGCGTTAATATGTGAATATGAACATTTAGTGTAGTGCTCCCAGGGCAGCTTGGTGGGAATAATATATACATTTAGTCAGACATGAGCAGGCTTATACCCCCAAGGCTCATGACCTCCCCTACCATAGACTTTTACTTAGGTTTTTCAGTACCAGGTATGTATTCCCTCCCATAGAGAGGGCCTTCAGTCCAATTATGGAGCAGTTGGTTACCCCAAGAGTAGACACGCCACTATTGCACCCGTTCAGTCATTGGGCCTGTCTGGCCAAGCTTGAATATTCAGCATCCACTGTTTTCACTGTTGATGGCTTCTGTCTCCCATATGCTGCATGCAGTGCAGCTTTTTCCAGCTTTCAGTTGGCTGGTCTACAGGGAGAAGGTTTTCTGCTCCGCACCAGCTTGCTTTCTCAGTGACCTTGCCTCTCAGGCAAGAGATGTCTTCAGCAATAGGGTCTTACTATCAGTTTCTCTAGGGAAACCAAGGGCTTTGGCAAAAGCCTTTAATGTTTTGGAGGCTACCGGGACCTCCTTGGCCAACAACTCACTGGAAGGTATTCCATCCCGGGTACTGAAAATTTTCTAGTAACAGTCTACAGCTTCTAGACATGCCCTTATTCAAAAAAGTAATTTTACATATGTCTTATTCATAATATCTTGAGTTTAGATTGACCCTCCCCCTGCCCTTTTTGTATGCATTCTCTTCCCATGGCCTCGCTTAGGCCATTTCCCTCCCTGTAATCAGTTCTTCTACTTACATAATAATACTAAATGTTTTTATCTCAGCATCTTTACTTCTTTTACACTTTCACGTATGTGTATAATATGTGGGTAGACTTGGTGTTCCCAAAAGCAATCTAGTGCACCAATATATCTTAATAATATTCAGCGTGAATGCATCCAAATAATTCTGCTCAGTGAAAGAAGTCAGACCAAAAGGGTATTGTTGTTTGATTTCATTCATACAAACTCTGTACAATGACAGATAAGTACTACATTGGTTATATGGGAGAAAGGGCAAGGAGGACAGGGGTACAAAGGAACTCAAGGAAACATTTTGTGATGGTAATTATGCTGGCTTTCTTGGAGCTGATTAGCATCTTTTTGCTGTTAAGATAAATTTTACAGGTTAATTATTTTTAATTATAAAATGTTTCAATTACAATTAAATTATAGAAACAAACTGTGTATTTGAAATTAGTCAAATATTTGCTAATTATTAAGAATATGCTATTTGGTAAAGCAAATTTGCTTTCTAAAAATCTGAAAATATATTATGGAAAACCATGGATGAATTGCTACATATAGTTTATTAATGATACCTTTAGACTCAATGAAGTTTAATTATTATTATATCATTTTTCTCATCATCTGTGTGAGCATGTACTTGTTTTGCCTAAATTTTCACTAGGTATAGAATTCCACTTTGATGATTTTCATTCATAAATTTAAAGATATTATTTCACCCACTTTTACCCTTGTGTTTTCAACAGTTCTATTAGCTATCTAAGAGTAGATTTAAGTTTATCCAGTTTGAGGTTCACTGAGTTTTTGAATCCATAAATCAATGTCTTCATTAAATTCTACAAAATTTGTCAGCACTATCTATTCAAAAATAATTTCTACTGTAGTTTCTTTGTTAGGTGACTATATTATGAACAGACAAACATTTACTCATCCAAGATAGGCCACCAACCCCCAAATCAAAGAAATGCTTACACCCAAGGCTAGCTGGGTGAGCCAATGAGCTTACTGGGGACATTTACAAGAGCATGGGTGGTTCAAAGGCAGCTGCATCACCAAAAAGCATCCCACAGCATGGGTGATGACTCAAAGAGCTATGACCTTTGGCTCCAGGCTCAGTTTGCAGCCATCTCCACAGAAGTCTCCTTTCCTCCAGCAGTTGTTACTACTTCAATAGCCTTGGGGAGGGCCTTTGAATCTTGCAACTGTCTGAGCTTCCCGGAGTCTTGTAAATCATGTAAATTTTCTGAGTCTGATAAGTTTCATTAGTTTCCTAATTCTAGTGAGCTTCTCCTCAGAAGGAAGTGTTTCAATTTGGACAAGATAGCTATGCAA
This sequence comes from Orientallactaga sibirica, assembly GCA_036365145.1. Lineage (NCBI taxonomy): Eukaryota > Metazoa > Chordata > Mammalia > Rodentia > Dipodidae > Orientallactaga > Orientallactaga sibirica. The sequence continues at coordinate 9,249,586 of JAEOAD010000057.1, forward strand.
CAACTTCTTTTTTATTATTTATTTATTTATTTATTTATTTATTTATTTATTTATTTTAGAGAGAGAAAGAGAAAGAGTGAGAGAGAGAGAAAGAGAGTGGGCATGCCAGGGCCTCCAGCCACTGCAAATTAACTCCAGCGCCCCCTTGTGTATCTGGCTTATGTGGGTCCTGGAGAATCCAACCAGGATCCTTTGGTTTTGGAGCAAATGCATTAACTGGTAAGCCATCTCTCCAGCCCCAACAACTTCTTAATGACTTAAATGACATCAGTGTTACACTTTTTGATATTGCCCCAAACATCTTTAAAGTTTTGCATTTTTTCACATTTTAATTCTAAATTTACATTTTTTAAATATACATATCCCAAATGATTTGACACCCAAGCCAAATTCTAATGGATGAGTACAACTTACAAAATGAAGAAGGGAAGGACCAAGAGTTCCAGACAGAAGAACGTGTGCAATGTATTCACATGCAAGGAAGAAGAATATTTGAATAAAAATCCTAGTTATGGTTTGAAGGTAGAGTGCCAAAGCAAGAGTGATAAAAAACTATGTTGGGGAAGTAAACAGAAGATAAACCTTGAGAGGTCATTTATTTCAGGATAAGAGGGTTTTTTTTTTAATCCTTTTCTTTAATTTTTATTTATTTGAGAGAGAGGCATGGAGAGAAAAAGAGAGAGAGAGAGAGTGAATATGAATATGGGTACTCCAGGGCCTCTAGCCACTGCAAATGAACTCCATGTGCTGCCACCTTGTACATCTGGCTTATGTGGGTCCTGGAGAATCGAACCTGGGTCCTTTGGCTTTGCAGGCAAATGCCTTAACTGTGAAGCCATCTCTCCAGCCCCCAAGGTTTTTTTTTAAACTTAATCAGTCATGATGCCAATTAGGAAACATTTCTTTTCATATTAAAGTTAATTTTTCTTCATTTTGCTTTTCTGAATTTCCCATGTTGCTATAACAGTTTACTGAAATATAATGTACATACAATATAATTCATCAATTTTAGGTGTACAACTTAAGGGTTTTCAGTATATAGGATTCATCAAGCTGTACAAACAATGCCATAACCTTAGAACAATGACAACATTATCACCTCCAAGAAGAACATAGCTTTTCACAGTCACTTTAGATTTCTCAACTTCTCTTCCCTCCCCCTAGGAAAATCTTCCTTCTCCATGGATTTGTTTATTTTTGGCATTACTTATACATGAATTCATTCCATATATTGCCTTTTGTATCTTGCTTCTTTAATTTAGTAGTACTTTCAAGATTCACCTATATAGTGGAACAACTCCATACTTGACTTAGATGCATGGATATACCACATTTTTATTATTCACTCACAAGTTTAGGAAAATTTTGGTTGTTTATGATTTTTCTATTATGAATAGTTATTTTGCAAACATTTGGTTGTGCATTTTTGAGTGTATGTTGTAATTCTCTTGGGTATATATCTAGGCATAGAATTGTTGTATCATATTAAAAAAAAAACTGTGCTTAACCACTGAAGTAACATGAATATTATTTTCCAAAGCAGCTGGACCATTTTCTCTTCCCATCTTCATTGGATGAGGTTTCAAACTTTTCCACAAACTTTGAAGTACTTGCTAGTATGTCTTTTAGAATCTTCTTTCACCCTAGTGAGTGTGAATTGCACATTGGTTTTCAAAAACACAGGCTGTATAGATTACATACCTGATGTTGTGCAACATGAAGCTGTGAAATGATTACTATAGCAAAACAAATTATTACTATTATGTGCGTGCTAAGCAAGTATTCTCTCAGAAAGCTATATCTTCCACTGCCGCTCAAACAAATTATATCTAGCTCCTCTTATAGTTACTTTTTCATGTAAGCACATGGAATCTACTCTCAGAAAATTTTCAATGAGTAATAAAGGTATTCTTAACTATAGTCATCATGCTGTACATTAGATTTCTGGACTATCTCATCATACTAAGTGAACTAAGCTAGACACAGAAAAATAACATTTTCATGTGGAATCTAAAAATAGTTAAATATATAGAAAGAGCAGATTGGTGGTGACAAGGGCAGAGAGGTGGTAGAAATGGGAACATGTTGGTCAGAGATTACAAAGTTGCAGTTATATAACAAGAATAAATCTCACTTTTTGTTTTGCATTTCCCTGATGACTAAGGAGTTTCTTTTTTATTTACAGTTTTGGTGTGATATCTCAGGAACAACTGCTTAACCAATGTCACAAAGATTTATATTTCCATGTTCTAAGAGATTTGAAGTTTTAGTTTTGGGTGTATAGGTCTTCTGTCCATTTTGAGTTTTTTTTTAATTACAAGAAAAAAAACAAGGGGACTTTAATTATAGCATAAACATGTTTTAATTTTTTTTTTTGAGGTAGGGTCACACTCTAGCCCAGGCTGACCTGGAATTCACTATGTAGTCTCAGGCTGGCCTTGACTCACTGCGATCCTCCTACCTCTGCCTCCCAAGTGCTGGGATTAAAGGCGTGCGCCACCAAGCCCGGCCATGTTTAAAATTTTTTGTTCTTTTTTTATTTTGTTTGTTTTTCAAGGAAGGGTCTCACTCTAGTCCAGGTTGACCTAGAATTCATTATGTAGTCTCTGGGTAGCTTTGAATTCACAGTGATTCTCCTACCTCTGCCTTCCAAGTGCTGGAATTAAAGGTCTGTGCCACCATGCCTGGCTCATTTTTTTATTCTTTATTAATGAATTACTCAGTTTGCAATATGAATCTCTCTCCATGTCCTTTGCCCCATCTTACTGCCCCCATCCTACCTTTCTTTTCTCACCCTTAGTATTCCAACTTTGACTTTCCTATCACCAAAGATCTGTGAGCTTTCCTACCATTCCAGCCTGAACAGCCTTTCTCTCCTTCATAGGCCACTTTCTAGTTGCATGATATCTACACACTCTCCTAAAATAACAGACACAGACACACACACACAGACAGACACACACACACACACACACTGAAAAGATTCTAAGATAGGATACACATATGAGAGAGAATATTCAGCCTGTCTTTCTGGGCCTGGATCACAAATTTCATAATTTTATTTTTCCTTATAGCTTAATAGAATTCAAACTCTCTCATATATATGTATATATTCACATTTTCATTATTTATTCATCAATTGATAGGCATCAAGGCTGACCTAAGAGTTTTGAAATTTTAGTTTTTGGTGTTTAGGTCTAGGATGTGCAGTAAGGGTCCGAATTCACACATTTGCATGTGGATATCTAGTTGTTACTGAATAATTTGTTGTAAACAACTTTCTTCCCTCACTGAATAATCTTGGAACTTTTGTTAAACAACAATGAACCACAAATGTGAGTTCATTTCTGGATTCTCAACGTATTCCCTTACTATAAGTCTGTCTATCCTTATGTCAATATGGTGGTGCTTTGATTACTTTAGTAGTTTTGAAATCAGGACATATAAGACCCTCAAGTTTGTTCTGCTGTTTTTATTATTCTGGGCCTTTCACATTTTTCTATGAAATTTGTCAGTTTCTGCAAAGTAGCCAGCTAGGATCTTGATAGGGATTGCATGGTATCTGTATATAAGGTTGGGTAATAAGCAAAATGAACATGGACATGTATGCCTTTTAAAAAAGAAAGAATGCCTTTTAGGCTGATAATTCGAGGGGCACATATATCACTTGATAAAAATAAAACAAACATTATTTACAAAATGGTATATAAGACTGCTTTTGAGCCTCCTCTCTTTTTGAAAAAAAAAAATAGCATACAAAAAGGTTTCTTCATGACCCTTGATGTATTTTTACCCTCATTGTAAAACTGAAGAATCCTATGCTTAGAAAGAAATTCTGTTGTAGCTCTGAAATCTAAACCATCAATTCCATATTAATCTAAGGGAGCTCTATACTTCAGAAATTCAATGTAATTGGCAGCATTTGATTTAGTCAAGTTGAGGCAACACCAAAGGAAGCAGTGGAAATGAGCATGAATTATATTTTGCTACAACTTTCCTAGGAATGATGATTTTACCTTCACAATTTTCTTTGGGCGAGAAAACAATGTTTCAGAATTCCTCTACAGGAGAGGCACTAGGAGCTGTAAAGATTTGGGAATATGACATATTATCCTAGACTAAATTGGAAACTACTAGAAATATAAAAACTGACCTCCAAGGCATTTTGCAGTTCTGTTGAATGGAATTAACACAATCATGCTCTTAAAGTATGTTAACAGAAGTTTTATTAAAGGGTCCTGGGTAATATTGAGGACTTAAAAGCCCCCATAGTGAGCTCAAAATGGTTTCCTCATTTATGAGTAGGGAGAAAAATAGGATGAATGAGCCACAGCTCATATTTTAGCCAATAGGAGAATAAAATAAAGCCACTAATGCACCATCCACATGTTGGCCAGCAAAGAAGTACCTCTCCATACAGAGTAAATTTATTTAGTTCTTAGACATTTAAAGCCCACAGGGCCTAATTTGTACTTTAATCTTGTTTTATGTAGCTGCAAATCCAACCTCAGCTGTATATAGGTGCTATAATCAAGATTAAGAAAAATATGACTGAAAACATTTACTATCATACGGAGGCATTTTGCTCCTTCAACTACCAAGATGGCTAAAGAAAAACTGGTTTAAAAAAACCTGAAGATCTAAAAAAATGAAATGGACTCATTTGAGTACATGTCGTCTTATGGCTCACTCAGAATGTAATTATACACTAGGACTCACCTTTCCCATCAGCTGAACAATGGCTCCTAGCACAACCCACTTATGATATCAAGGTTGTAGCTTCTTTAATGCTTGTGTAGTGCTATAGTTAATATACGTTACAACGGGGGATAAGTTTGGTGTTAATAATGCTCAAAATTATGCAGTTGGGGCTGGAGAGATAGCTTAGCAGTTAAGGCACTTGTCTGCAAAGCCAAAGGACCTCACTTTGCTTCCCTAGGACCCATGTAAGCCTGATGCACAAGGTGGCACATGTATCTGGAGTTCATTTGCAGTGGCTGGAAGCCCTGACATGCCCATTTTCTCTCTCCCCCTCCCTCTTTCTCTCTCTCTCAAATAAATAAATAAAATATAAAAAAATTATGTAGTTGGTGAGTTAGTGAAGAACACAGGAATTTCCCATGGAGACAAATAAAGAGTTACATTGATCCTGGAATTGATGCCTTTGCTCCTGATATGAGCCTGAAAGTGAAATGCTCTAAAGTATGTATACTGATACTGGTACTGGTGGTGCCAGTGAGGTGTGGCCAGAGACACTTCCACACTGCTGCCTGCAGCAGCCTATGGAATCCTTGAAGGCCTCTACTCAGTTGAAGCTGGGGTTCTTGACTTTATTCCAGGAAAGTTTTTGGATGGATTAGTAGTAAGCAGAGTAGGAGTTTATTAGGAAGAGTTTTAATGTAGATTTAAGCACAGGGGTTAACAGAGAAGCTCTCAAGGAAAGGATAAGACACCCAAGTACGGATATGGGGCTTCTCAAAGGAGAGTTGCATTTAAGTATCTTTACCCTATGTAAGATTTAGCCCTATGTAAGATTTTGGTGGGTTCTAAAGTGATATGGCAAAGGGTTGCTATATGGCTGAATATAAAATGTCTGCCATAGCCTTATGTATTTGAATACTTAATCCCCAGGTGATGGCACTGTTTGGGAAGGTTGTGAAGCCTTTAGTGGGTGGTGCCTTGTGGGAGGAAGTATGTCACTGGGAGTAGAACATGAGGTGTATAGTCCAGTCCCACTTGGTCTTTAGCTTTTCTACTTCCTTCCTGTTGATGTGATGATGTGGTGCCAGCTGTCTGTTCCTGCCATTTTTCCCCACTATGATATAAGGTCCCCTTGAAACTGTAAGCAGAAATAAACTTTCTTTCCTTCCAGAATCTACTTTTGGTCAAGTGCTTTTCCCCAGCAACTAGAAAGTAACAGCTACAGTTGCTTAGGAACTTAAATGAGATTATATTATAGTTCCTGAGGTATACTGAGTAGGATTATAGCTAATAAGGGCAAAAACCCAGGTCACAAGGATTACACAGGAAGATTGTCCTTTCCTTTCCTTTCCTTTCCTTTCCTTTCCTTTCCTTTCCTTTCCTTTCCTTTCCTTTCCTTTCCTTTCCTTCCCTTTCCTTCCCTTTCCTTCCTTTTTGTTTTCTTTACTGTAAGCAAAAGTTTACAGTTATGCTTGTAAGTTTCCCAGTTTCTAGAAGGTCATGCATGCTCAAAACTTAAGCATGGCTCATTGTTACTTTAAAAAGAACATTGGGGCTGGAGAGATGGTTTAGTGGTTAAGGCTCCTGCCTCCTAAGCCTAAGAACACTGGTTCCAATCTCCAGGTTCCACGATTAGCCAGATGCAAAGTGACACAAGGGCACAATGCCGCACTTGACCACATGGTGGTGCACACATCTGGATTTCGTTCACAGCAGCTGAGAGGCTGCTGGAGCACCCATCTCTATTTGTCTTCCTCTCCCTCCCTCTCTCTGTCTCTCTCTGTGTCTCTCCAAAAAAAATAATAAAAGGAACATTATTTCTATATAGGCAACCTTTACAATAAATTTTATTAATTGGCATTGGATTCTTGAATCTTAGTTGGCCAGAGACTTCAACCAGTCTCTAGGGGTGAGTGGCTCCTTCCCCATGTCCCCTTATTTTTTCCCCTTTATATACTGCCTTAGTATTATGTGGTCTATTTTAATATTAATATAGGTGCCTGTATCATTAGTAAATAGATCAATAAAAAATGTTATCCATGAAACTCTGCTATGTAAGTGGAATATTTATAGAACTGAAAAATTCATGAATGTTGCTTCTTGTATGAACCTTTAGTATGGGATCTAAATGGGAGGGACAAGACCTCACATTGGGATTTAATTATATGACCCTGCACAATATGGGATATCTATATAATTTTGATGTTAGATATACTCATGTTGGTCAGATTAATGATAGCACAAATAATTCAGGAATAGTTAGAAGATGCTAAGTTGCTAAGTTACAAACTGGGAAAAAATATGTCTCTCTATAGTTAGGTGTTACAACAGGAATACCCGGAAAGCATATTATGACATATGTACTTCTGTTTCAGGTTAAAAGCAGCTCACTAAACACAATACATCCAAAGATCAAAACAAAATTATTGCTAAAAGTAGTGCTGGACCCATAGTAGCAGGAATAAATATTTTAGGAGAATAGTTTGGTAACACTTGCTATCTACTCAAATGTTAGTTATGGCTTTTTAAATATGAAAGAAATTTTCATTTTTAAAATATTTATCTATTTGAGAGAGAGAGAGAGAGAGATGCAGATAGACACAGAGAGAGTGTGTGGGCACACCAGGGCCTCCAGCCACTGCAAACAAATCCCAGATGCAGGCGCCACCTTGTGCATCTGTCTTTATGTGGGTCCTGGGGAATAGAACCCGGGTTCTTAGGCTTCAATGGCAAGCACCTTAACTGCTAATCCATACCTCCAGTACCAAAAGAGATTTTAATTCTACTTGCTAATATTTGTTCACGAGAGTTTAGAGAGGAAGTGTGGAAAACAAGGCGGAGATACTCAATTGTATCTACTGTGGAGTTTCAAGACACATTGTCAAGGACTGTATTCTGTAGTACAACATTGTTACAACAGGACATTGGTTCCCTATCTTTACAAATACAGCAATTCACTGTTACATGTAAAGTTAAAGGCTGTTTCTCATTATGAGTTTTAGTCTTGTGGGACACTATAGGCTAAGATCAAGTCAATTCATACCCGTAGGGAAGAACTCCTAATATTTGAATTTTCTAGATTCCCAGTGAGACCTTAGAAGTACAAGAAGAGAAAGTGAGAAGTGCCTATCACCCAAGGTTGGCTGGACTGGTGACAGGTGAAATTAATTTAGTAAGGAACAGCTTGAAAACAAGGTGACTTGGAGTATGTGATTGAAGTGGGGTGGGGCAAAATATCCAGCCAGTATCTTATCTTGTAAGTATGACCTCTGAAATAGTATTAGGGAGGACAAGTGTAGTTTATTTATTCTCTTACTGTAAATTGTGTTGAAATGATTGCACATCTGCATATAACTGTAAGAACAGAGGTCACATTTAACTTTTTTTTTTTTTTTTTGGTTTTGCGAGGTAGGGTCTCACTCTGGTCCAGGCTGACCTGGAATTAACTATGTAGTCTCAGGGTGGCCTCGAACTCTCGGCGATCCTCCTACCTCTGCCTCCCGAGTGCTGGGATTAAAGGTGTGCGCCACCACGCCCGGCTACATTTAACTTTTGTACATTTCTCCTCAATGATACCACAGTCTTGTCTGTTATTTTGTGGACTGTATATGAAAAAAAAATAAAATAAAGCCTGCATGTAACTACAGTGCACTAAAACAACAAGTTAGCATTTAAAAGGAACATAGATGGTACCAGAGTGCATTAACTTACACAGAGGCGTGCATTTAAAAAATGATCTATGTGTGTGTGGCCATGCATGATATGGTGTATACATTTGGAGGTACGAGTTGTTGCCTGTGTTCCACCTTATTTGAGAGACTGGGTATTTTGCTGCTGCAAATGACTCTGGTTCATAAGTGGCTTTACATGGGTGCTAGGGAATTGAACCCAGGCGTAAAGCTTTGTAACCAAAAGAGCCTTTCACTACTGAGCTATCTTCCCAGACCAAGGTATAAAATTATTCTAGGCCCACTATATAGGCAATACTGGTAGAATAAACTTCTAGTTTTCTAAATATAATATTTTTGTCTCAAGTCTTGACACAAGAGAGTCTGACAAATTTGGCTGTAGCAGGAGCATCTAGTAATTTTCAATGAACTTCAGTGTTATGTAGCTACATTTAGAGGTGTTTTTTTTTCCTCTTTATTCTTCTGAGACAGAGTCTTATTTTGTATCCCAGTCTGTAGTGGAACTCACTATTTAGCCAAGGTTGGCCTCAAACTCATGACAATCCTCTTCTCTCAGCCTCTGAAGTGCTGGGATTACAGATTTGAGTTGCAATGCCTGGATCTAGAGATTTTTAAAAAGTTATTTATATTTATTTATTTCAGAGGGAGAGAGAGAGAGAGAGAAGGGGAGGAAAGAGACAAAAGAGGCCTCTAGCCACTGCAAACGAACTCCAGACGCATGCACCCCCTTGTGCTTTTGGCTAATGTGGGTCCAGGGGAATCGAACCTGTATCCTTTGGCTTTGCAGGCAAACATCTTAACAGATAAGCCATCTCTCCAACTTGAGATGATTATTTTTTAAAGAAAAGCTATTTTAAGGAGAAATATTCATAGTGCTTGATACACACTAAGACATCTCAATAAATTTTGTTTGTTTGTTTGTTTTTCGAGGTAGGGTCTCACTCGAGCTCAGGCTGACCTGGATTTCACTATGTAGTCTCAGGGTGGCCTTGAACTCACAGCAGTTCTCCTACCTCGGCCTCCCAAGTGATGGGATTAAAGGTGTGCGGCACCACACCCATCTCAATAAATGGTTTTTAAAGGCATGAGTTAGTGAAAGAAGATTCATAGCAATGTTGGTTTGGAAAATTTTCTGTGCCGTCTGGCATACTCATACATTGATACAAGATATATGACAAAAAATTATACAGATAATATATGTGTTTTTAAAAAGCTCTATGTAGAAAAATTATCAGAATGAAAATGTTTGCTACATATGAATTCTCTTGGCTATTTTCCTTCATTTGTCTTTTTCTCTGAATCAAATGTGCACATTCACCTCCTTGAACTATTCTATGTAAAGGCAGTTAGAGACTCTGGCTTTGAGTGATTTAGTGGCAGAATCTGCAGGGCATCTCCTGTATTTGTCACAAGGCCAGGCATTTCATTACCTCCATACCTGAGAGACCCTCCAAACTGTGAAGGAGGTCAAATGACAGCACGGGGGTGGGAAGGTGACTGAAGTGAGAAGTACCAGATCACTGATATTTGTCATTTTTATTTGCAATACTTTAGGTCCAAGTTTCAAACTGCAATATTTTTTACACTCAAGACATAGTCATGCACAATCCATATTTCAAATTTCTATTGCTTCAACCACAATTTAAAATAAGAATATAAAAAAAATCCTTAAAAAGATTGGATGCTGAGGTCAGAAGGATGGAATCATACCATCAGCATGTTTACAAAAGAAATAACTTACTTAAAAATCAAACAAAAGACCATAAATACCTTTAATCCAAAGTTACAGAAGAATTTCACTACACATGGGTTTACAGAGAACACATTTTGACAAAAGTAATGCACAGCCAAATGAGATACAACTCCGATAAACAGTGAAAATGTAGATCCTCCTCAACTTATTTTATCTGGATGTTATGAGTACAATCTTAGTAGACATAAGTACCCTTGCTATCTTGCTCCTACTGGCTGATGTATTGAGATTTAAAACTCAACCCATTAATGGTGAAAGATCTTACAATGAATATAGTATATGCGGGTCCATAAAGCACACCACACACAAGCACACACATTGGACTCTACATTCAGGGCTGGTTGGCACTCTGCTGTAGGCAGGTAGTTTGGACCATCTATCAACTAACTTACAGCTTACCTTCTTTGCATCATCTACTCATATAAATTAGCCAATCACTGTGAGAGTCGTCATGAGAAATGTTACCTTTGATTCTCAGCAAGCAATTTGTCAATACTTCTTAATGTTAAAAGCATGCAATTACTTTTGTTCATTTATTTCTCTGCAACTTGTAAGCACAGAGGGTCCACTCTTTGTTGTCTTGGCCATTAAAATGCATGGGTTCTGCCATCATGTGCCATTTATGCTTTAGCTCTCTAAGACCCAGCACTGTTTCATAGGAAAGGAGAAGTTCAAATACAGTTCTATTCTAGCAAATGTGACAGTGCATTTATGTTCTAGTAGCAAATACTGGCCACAGCTTAATGAAAACCAGACTTTACATACAGAATGCATGGCAAATGAAAACTGGGAACACTCAGCAGAAAAAGGATATTAAAACAAAAACAAAACAATTGTGAATAAATTGGAAGGTTGCCACAAGTTTTATCAACATTCCCTAGTGCTGCTAATTTCATTTACTTGAGTTTTCCCATCTTACATAGTTCATTTAATAGCCACATAAGAGACAAAGGCTTCATCACATGATATTTGCCATCACATTAGCAAACTCAATTTTCAAGGCAACCTATTATATCACATAATGTTAGAGATTTTGGAAAGATCTTGGAGAGCAGTTAGTCCAATACCCCTACTTTACAGATGAAGAAATAGCCATGGCAAGGTTAAGTGATTTGCCCAGGGTTGCATGGGAAATCAGGCATAATGCCCATATTAGAATCCAGGTGTCCCTCTTAGGCAAGGATTACATCCACATCTTACACATTCTCTGGTATTGCTATCAAATCTTCTTAGGTACTTCATCAGGTGAACATGGTGCCTGCTTTAATGTTGATATTATAGAACAGCATAAAGCAGATGGAAGTTTCTGAAGGAAATTCTAATGGCACTACTCAGATTCTATAAATTCATTTTGCAAGTTCAATCAAATTAAGTGGCAGTAAATGCTACGAGTTGTATAATATTCTTATAGCCAGAAATGTGTACATAAGAGGTGGTACCTCATTTCCTACACTTGCAGATTCAGATATATACTGGTTAATAATGAACAGATAATCCCAGTGCATGAGAAGCTGGGTTAGAAATACTTGGTTACTAAAGGACTGTGGATCAGAAATGAAGTGATATGATAAAAGCTAGCCAACAGAAAATTATAGTATAAATAAATCTTTTATGAAAAATTCTTTCATAGGAAAAACATTTCCATTATTTCCAAAGCCTCATTTATTTCCTTCCAAAATCCACATGCAAATATATGTTCAGAGTTTTGTGTTAAAGTCATTCTAAAACCCCAGGCCCATTCCACTGTCAAGTTTATCAATGCTGACTTTCAGTCTTGCTCCAAGACTGGGAGATGCTTAGTTTATACCACTGGTCATACATTTGGTTAACTGAAAATTAACTGCAAATAGCTCAGAAAAGGACCACAAGATTGAACCTGGGAATGGAAGGGTTAAGACTTCCATAAGTATTTTCACATTGAGAATGACTAATGAAAAATCTGAATTTTCTAGGTATAGGGTCTGCTTTTGATGGCCCTGAGTAACATGCATGAGGCCACCACCTCATGATTAAAGTCCTCATCTAAAATTTATTTGGTGATTTAGAAGGAAATTCCTCTCTTTTGGTGGTTGGTCTCCCTTTCTCTTAAAAACCACAATCACTGTACACAACCTATAATTCTGCAGTACCAAAGCACAAGAAGACCATCCCAAGCCAAAATGAATAGGACTGGAACAGAATGCTGGCAGAGACAATATATATGTCTGCCTTAATGATTTCAGAGATAGATTTTAATTATGTCATAGTTTCTATAAAAATCAGTGAGACCTGCCAATCTGTCATTAATAGAAATCCATTCTGAATGATATAAGATCTTGTTGCACAAGGAACTGGTGGCAGCTGGGTATTTTATATTTTTATTACTCCAAAATTAAACTGGAAAATTTGTTTAAACAGCCCAGAAAGGTGGCACCTGAAACCAATATTGTTAAGGGGACCAATCAAATGGTCACCCATTCAATCTAAAGCAATCAGAATGGACACCTCAATGTCATGGCTGCCTGGTTTAGAGCAGAAGAATGTGTTTGGAGTTCTAGTAGTGACATCTTCTGAGCTTGGGCTTAGATAATAGTCTCCTAAGAAAGCATGTGCCATACCTGAGAGTGTGCAAACCTCAGTGCCCAGGCAAGTATAAAGCCTATGTAATAATTGTGAGTAGCAAACTGTGCCCTACATGCTCTGGGCTCTGGCCAGAATGCTTCTGCTTCTGGCATCTTTTCTATGTTTCTACAGTTCCCTTTCTATTGTTTACTCATTACAAAGTAATATTATAACAACTTAAAAGTAAATTTCAGAAAGAAAAACTTCAAATAATCCCACCACTCTAACAACTGATTACAATAATCTGTGTTCCTAGTCTTTGTCCCTAAGCACATTTGTTTTTACATAGTTTGCAGTTTCGGTTTATGTTATTTAAAAGTGACTTTATAGAATCTCTCTGAGAACTGGCAGCTTTAATAGAAATAAACAACCCATTGAGCAAAGGAATATAATTATTTACATGATCTTTGAACTGAGAAATATCCTTTATAGGCAAACATCTCAAACTATCAAAACAGTAATACAGACAATGGGAAGCAATTTTAAATTTCTTTTTCTTTTAGCAATGGAATGTGCTTCACAGGGGAGGGGTAGATGTGAGAATTAGGTGGTTAAACTCAAACATTGAGGTGCAATTCACAAGCCTGAAAGAAATATGAATAACACAATTAAAGAATAAATACTTGTTTTAAATCTTTTCATGTGACTTGGCCATCCAGTAGCCAAAATGGAGCATGGACGCACAAATATTTACAATGACACATAGATGAGATCAGCAAGAACGAAGTCATTACCCAACATGGTGACTGATTTGAGGGGATTGTGTCATCCCAAAAATCCTCATGGGATTATGACAACACACCGGATCCTTGCTACAATAGTAATGTTCTATTCTTTGTTAAATAAATAATCTCTACTGTGCTTCTCACCCTTCCCTGACTTTCCCGCTGCCCTATTGCTATCTCAGGACATTTTGGAATCAAAATTTGACAACGTGTCCTCAACTACCTCAGGGCACTCTAGCAATATTAACAATCTGGATAGACTCACTCATGTTAAGATGAGCTGAAAAATGAAAGGAGAAGGACTAGTAAACTATTAATCATCTGGAGTTCAAGTTGTTCAAGTATACCAAATGTGAATCCTTCAGCATCATTTTGGCATGAGAAACTGCTTCTCTCTAATACTTATATCTAAATATATCTAACTCTCCAACACAAGGAAGAGGCAGGCATTAGAAGCAATTCTCATCTGAACATGAATATAGATAGAAACTTGTGAGCAGAATATTTTCATTAAATAGTGGTACAATGTGGTAGTAGGCAGGTACCTGGCTCCTCGCTATTAGTGGAACAAACTGAAAGCACAAAGAGTAGCTACTTCTCGGCCTACAGTGAGATCTGAAGGACCACTGCTCCAGGGTCATTAAAACAACAAATGGCTTTTACCACATGGAAGGGGTGCTAGCTAATGACTAGGGCTTCCCATACTGGGAGAGTATAGTCATACATCTATTGAATTTTATTTGCATCCCAGGTATTTCATTGAATTCTCGGGCACTATGAATGAAAATTTAAAAATCAACTTTAATTTTCAATAAAATCAAAATTAAAGTCCCTTTCTCTCATTAGAGAGCAGTGTGTCATTAAAAGTTTAAGGCTCAGAAACCTCTCTACAAAATATAACATATTAAGCTTGAAATTAATATTATTGTATGATTTTTTTCTTTTCACATTTTTTGACCCACTGTGGATATTTTCAGGGAAGGGGAAAGCCCCTCCCCACTTTTATAATGTAGGAAAATAATAAATCCACAATTGTCATAATCTTCTAAACATAAATATGTGCATTATATGGATGCAGGAACTAGAAAGAAAGTGCTTAATCTTTAGGGATGGATGGATGGATGGATGGATGGATGGATATATGGATGGTTGGGTGGATAGATGTACCTCATAGAGGAGAGAGGCCTCTGTCATTGATCTCTTTCCCCCTCTTGCTAAATGTAGATAAGTTCTATTTAGATTCTTTATATATACAAATTAAGAAGCCTTTTATATCATAGGTTGTTATCTTTTCAAAGGTTCAGAGAAACAACTCTCCAGAATTTTTAAAACTGGCAATACACTCAAAAGAGAAGTATATCCTTTTCTATGCAGACACCTTCCAGATATTTTTCTACTCTCAGAAGATTCATGAAATATTACCTATTGAAATTACAATAAATAGATATATGGTGAAATAATAGTCAAATTTTGGAATTTTCCCCAAGCCACAAAAGGAATTCATTTGGACTAGCATTTCTTGGGATATATAATTTCAAACCAAAATTATTTTCACTAGGGAATTACAATATCTTTATGAACAGACTTTTGAAATCTAAAACCCAAGGAACAAAGTATAAATATGTCATATCCTAAAAAGGAAAGTGGTGATAATATAGAGAAAACAGAAACATGTGTTTAGAGCCAAATTTTGATTGGGATGTAACTTTTACTGACATCCCATTTCTTACACAGTTGAATATTTAATATCTCTGCTCTCTAGATTTTTTTTTTAAATCTAGCATTAGAAACTGTCAAAATCAATAATTTTTACCATAAGGAATGTAGGTTAATGGCTCTATTTCCTCGTGATGTGCCTACTTTGCAATGCATATGTTCCACAAGCACAAGAGAGGATTAAATTCATTATCTTTAAGCTGATTTACTTAATGTTAAACAAGGATTTCTATATTATACATATATCTTATTTTCCTTTTGGCTCTCAGAGAAAGTCTCATCTTTGTTTAAATATGCTTTCTCCTTTCAGGATATCCTAGGCTCAGGACTTGGACTCACCCATGATGGATGCCACAATCTCAGCGTGTCCTTTTTCTGGTACCAAGAAGATTAACCAGTTGGTTACATGATAAATCAACTAACTACCTTTCAAGCATCCTTGTGAATATGTGACAGGATTTCACCATTTGAACTTTATTTAGATACACAATTTTTAAAAGCCCCTCCTGAAAACGCATATTCTTCTCTGCTTTTGGAAAAAATTCTTGAAAGAAGTATTTTCCAATACAAACACAGAAAAATAGGTACACAAACCAAGCCACCACTATAGAAGAAGAATAAAAAATTGCAACTCTATTAGGGCATGGACACATGTTCACACAGTACTTGCTCTATTTTTTTGTTTTGTTTGTTGGTTTTTTGTTTTGTTTTTGTTTTTTTTTCTTTTTTTCTAAAAAAAATTTTGACATCTTTTTTTAGGACATCTAATGACAGTGCAAGTGAAAAACATCACATTGGGTAAGGGGTTTTGAAGGAGGTTTGAATGCAAGAGGGACTACTCTCTAACTTAAGAACAAACACAACACTATGAAGAGGGAGTGTGCATCTTTGAGAAATCTTTTTCTTCAAAGTGACTGCACAAAATGAGGGGATTCACTACTGGCTCTTTCGCTTCACGGTAGAAGTGACCACTTGATGGCCACTTCGACATTGCTGCCCTGTGTGGGCTGCATTTCAGGCTTACAAATAAATTACATAATCTGAGGGAGTAGGAAAAAGGCTTATAAGAAGTTTCTATTCATTTGAAAGTTAAAGAACCCCCACCCCATTTGACTGTCTTTTCTTCCATGTTTCCTGCAGCAGAGTTTTAGTTCAGTCTTACTTATGAAGGAGATGGTGAGGGGTAAGGCTTGCAGTTCTAGCGGCTGCTGTTCTTAATTGCTTCCTTTGCAGCGATAATCAGAGGAGTCAGGCTGGAGAGAGGCTTGGCTAATTTTAAAAACGGATGCTGAAAAAGGAAGGAAAAATGAGGAATTACTAGAATTTTATTTCCAACTAGTATATTACTTTACATTTCAAGTATCACTTCTTTCATTAAAATGTATTTTCAGCACCCAATTAGTTATCATTTAATTTTAAAACCTAGCCTTTGAAAACTGTCATAGCTAGAGACTTTTGAATAGGGTGCTTGTTGGATTTCACTGAATTCTTAATGGTTTGACTTTAAAAGTTTTTCTTTAACTGAGGAATGTATTTGTCAAAGTCCTCCGTCTTGAGAAAGTTTTCAACTGACCGCTGAAATCAGTTTTAATCTGAAACCAATGGCTTCCTAAGTGATTAACCAAATAGTTGTGTCTGCCACTTTTCTTTTGACCCACCTGCAGGAGTCATTGCAAGAAGATGTCCTTTCCTTCTCTGAAATGGTCTCCTCTTGGGGACCTGTAACATTATTGCACCTTGGGCCTTTTTCCTGTGCATGTGTTCTCGCTACTCCCTCTTCATCTTCTTGTCTGGTTTTACTTCCTCCTCCTACCTCTCACATACCAGAACTTGGCTTTCTTTTTTTCGAATTAATTTCTTACAGATCGAATTTCCTCCAGGGTTTCAACATGTCACCAACTTTATGCGGATGACTTGCACATCTATAGTGTGTCACTTGATGTCATTCCTAAGCTCCTGTTCTCTAATTGCCTGCTGGATATTTCCTCTGGAATGTACTATCATTTTATGTTCAACATGTAAAAAGTTATGTTACAATCTCCCCAACAGAGTTCTTCTATAATGAGGTAAGCAACAAGGACATTAGAGTCAGAACATTTAGGTTTAATTCTCACCTGTGCTTGTTATAATGGTTTAACGGGGCAAATAGCAGTCCTTTGTAAACTATATATGGCCAAGGATAGTTGGCTATTATAGTACCCTGTAGCACTTGCCCTTTTACTGAATGTCATATTAGTTTGGTATCCTGAAGTCACATTTTTCTTATGCTACACGTTACAATGTTACAATGCCTCTTATATTTATCTCTTGCTTTTGCTAGTTCAAGCCAAATTAATTTTAATTCCAAACTATTGTAATTACTCCTTGGTCTTTAAGCCTCCATTATTCTGGTTGCTAATTCTTTGTTTTTTCTTTTCTTTTCATTATTTTTTTTTTTGAGACAGGGTCTTTCATAGCCCAGACTGGCCTTGAACTTGCTATTGTCGCCGAGGATGACCTTGAATTTCTTCTGATCCTCTTGCCTCCACCTCCCAGGAGTGTTTGGATTTTAGGCGTGCATCACCATGCCTGGAATCCTGTTGTTAATTCTTATTGCATATTGCCAGATCATTCTTCCTAAACAATGTTTTTCATGAAGTCTGTGCCTCCGATGCCTTCAGGTTTTGCTGATTCTCTATCATCCTAACTCTTTAGCCTGGTGTTCAGGTGTTCAAGACTGTCTTTTCCCCATCTTGTCTTATGCAGCTTCTTTACATAAACTTTTTATTTCAGCCACACTTTCTATATTCTCTTTCCTTCAACTTTACCTGCATGCCTTTGGGTGTACTATAATACTTCCACCTGATACCTGGATCTTCCCCTCTTTTGCTTAATTGTCTCAAACTGAACTTATGCCCTTCTAGCCCCTGTCCACAGACATCTTCTAATCATGTTGGCCTACAGAAGTATTTCTCTAATCAACATCATAATTTATTAGAACATCCACTTGGTTTATGTGTATCACTGGACAGCTTACTTTATTTTTCATGTAACTAAGGAGATTGTGAATGTTTTGAGAGTGGGAAACATGCCTCTGACAGGTTTGTGTCACATTTCCCTTATGCTTTGCAAATTAAAGTCATTCAGTAAATAGCCATTGATGAACCAAGAATGGTCTTAGGTCATAAAGAAAAGTGCAAAAATTTCAAGACCTTTGCTTTTTCTCCAGCCTTCCAGTGGCATGAATGCCATGCACATCTCTCCTTTGTAATCTCTCAAATAGGTAGGGATAGGCTAGAGTCAGAGAATGAAGTGATATAGACTTAAGGAGATATGTAGGTTTGGGTATAAATGTATAAGTGAAGAAAGGTAACAAATTATTCAATTTGTAAGAAAATGTAGCATTATATCAGTTATCAGAGTGGTTCATACAAAAGTATTATTGGGGGATGAATTGGATCTATAATTTATTCAATAGTATATTTAGCTGTGTGGCTGTGTGAGTACATTAACAGATCCTATGTCTTCAGCATCCTTGGAAGAAGGTGTATGGGGTATATACATCAGCATGTGCATGTTGGGTGACAAGAAAGGTTTGGGAAGATGAGGAAGTAAAACATTCAGGAGTTCTGGTTTTTCACCCATAATTAGAGGCTGGATTAACTAGATGATTAACAAAGCATCATTCCACAGTGGGTATTTTGGACACTATGACAACCTCTAAAACCTCTTTTTTTGCTCACAGGTAGCAGAAAAGATATGGTGTAGCTTTTGCAGTTGCCTCAAATACGTTAGGCTCTACTATGGCCTGGGTTGCGATTTTTTTTTGTTTTCTGGATGTGACTGTCTGTGTATAGAAGGAGTAGGGAGCAACAGGAACAGATTTTTTTTCTTCTGTGAAGGAAGGTAGGTTGGAACACAGCAGATCTGTGCTTAACACTGCATACCCAAATATTTTACCTTTTGGTTAATGAACTTATGTGTTGGTAGACACTGGGAGAACAAGCAAGCATTATTCTTGGATATTACAGATCTTGAGATATATGTCCCCAATGAACTGTGGCCAGCAGCAAAGCTACGTATGTAATCCTGTGCATTTGCTTCTTCGTCAAATAAGTTCATCTTTTTAAAAATTTTAAATCTAAATTGGTTGTGTTTCATGTGTGGTAAAAAGTCAGATATTCCAGGGTACAGATTAAGGCTCTACTGCCATTCAATGGCTGCATGAGTTTCTACATCTGAAAAAAAATAGAATAATAACACCTACACTGCAGAATTGTAAGAACTGAAGGAGAAAATGTGTGCAAAGGATTAAGGAAAAAACAGGTCCTAATTATTATCATATACACTAATCCCTGAGGGCGATGAAAAGGACAAATGGTTACAGAGGCACTCACCACTGGATGGTACTCACCCAGGCAAGCAGGTGCCTGCCATTTGGCATCACAAGCAAAGGGGCTTTGACCAGTAAAGCATTAGAGTAGCAAATGCCATGGAAATAATTGCATAGTTATGTAGAGAATTACCTCCGGCCAAGAGCACCTGCATACAACATCCAGGGGCACAAGTAAAGTTTAGAACAAAAAACAGCAACACCAGAGGGTCACATTGTTTTTTTCCCTTGCAAAATAAGATTCCAGGAAGAACAAAAGAGAAACATAAATTGCCAATTTCTCAGAAGAAAGGCAATATTACCAATCAATCATGTAATCGATGCATGCCTATACTTATGTGTCTGTGGTCTAAAATCAAAAGGTAATAGCCTAATTCTACATATCTCTTGACAGTGCTCTCTTACTGTCACACATTGACATGAAAAAGCTCAATATAATAAGTCTCTCTTTGTAACTGCCCTATTTTATTTTCACCTGCAAAAGCTCCTTGGCAGATCCTCGCCTATCCACATCCATCTCAAGACAGCGATTTAAAAAGTCACGGAATACAGCTGACAGTCTCTCAGGATTCTGGAGCTCTGGGGTACCATTAGTGGCTATCAGATATAATGCCTATAGTGAAAAAAAATTAAAGACTATTTAGCATATGCATAATAAAGTCAGGAGTTAGCATAGAAAACACAAGTCAATTTTCTTATGGTTTGCACTCTAGCTCTTAAAAATTCCATTTCAAAGAATGACATGAACATGCATGCAAAGTTTCTATAACACTTTGGAAGTACTAGAATTGGCTGTCACTGATGTGACAATGACCTGTCCTATACTCAAAGCACTTGAAAAAAGATTGTAAGGTTAAAGGTTAAGCCAGTAAAAATTCACAATGAATGTGTGATTAAACATCTAGTAACTAAACAGAAGCATTGCCAGTCAACCTGTGATTCCAAAGAGTTGAGGAACATGAACATTCTCACATGATGTTCTGAGTATAACCTTAGGAAAGCACAGTGGAAAACTGACTGTAATTACTGAGCACTGATGTTATTTGAATAATATTTTTGAGTAGACTGTGGATTAAGAGACTAGATTATAAAATTAGAGAAATGCAAAGATCCAGAAGATAGAAGTTCCTGATGGGGCCCAAGGACTCAAATCGGTTTATGGCAGCTATAGCCCTATTGATTTTAATTATGTTTAATGACGTTTTACCTATATTGAGAGGAAATACAGAATCAACTGATATTAGTGGTCTTGGTACTAGTCAATGATGATCAACTCTTGGCATGCTGATAGAATCATGGTCAAGTGCTGAACCCAGGACTGTGATTAAATCTCAAGATAAACTTATCTTTGAAGGTTTTAGTAGCCAAAAATGTTGGCTATTTCTGATGCCTCCTTTGAGCAAACAATTCTATAGCATATTGTGTGTACTAGATATTTTAGTAGACACTAGAGATGCAAGGATGAATAAGGCAGTAGTCATTCTTTCAATCACATACTTTACTGAGGAAGAGAACACAACAAGTTACAAAATAATGTGATAAGAATTAGTACTAAAATGAAGAAAGTGCTAAGTGTAAGAATGAAGCTGTTTACACCAGAGCTCAGAGAAAGCTTGACAGAGGAGGTTGGCATTTGAACAGGGTAATGAATAGTAAATAGCTTTCCTGCCGGTATTGCCAGGAGGGTAATTCCTCATGATGGGACCAACCTTCATAAGTCTTAAGAAAACATGCTCACTCCTGAACTCACTTGGCATAATAGGAATAATAGGAAATTATTATCCTCCTTTCCCATCAGGGCTCCTGATATTATTATGAGTTTTTTGTTTGTTTTGTTTTTTAGTCAAAGTCCTTGCCCGGGTCAGGATACATCTGTTGGCAAGGAAAACTCTCTTTTCCAACAACCTCTGCAACTTAGGACATTTAATCTCCTCGCTCTCAACTTGTAGTGTCAGCCAGAATCATCTGTATGGCTTGTTCCTGGGCTCTGTGGGGAGTTTTGAATTGACTAAATCTGCATTCTTTATGAGTAGTAGCCCACTGATACTGTTGCTGCTGGCTCACTAAGTTAGAGGCTCTCAGACTTGTATATTAGGATCACCTAAGGAGATTAAAAGAACCCCATACCTAATTCTCACTACCAAATTACATTAATGTCAGGATAGAAGGGGCTAGATAATTTTTTTCTTTTTATTTTGAGTGTAAGGCTTTATTGTCATGGGTCAGAGACAAAAGCAGGGAGAAAGATAGGAAGAGGGAGAGAGTGAAATAGAAGACAGGGAAAGAGACAGAGAGGTAAAGTGGAGATGGAGTGTATACAGCAGGTAGTAGGCAATTCAGATAGAGGGCAAGGAAAGCCAGAGGGGGTTTTATGGAGAGAGGAGGGAAACTGCCCTGAAATGGTGGGGCCTTGAGTGATATGCTAAGGTAGAGGCTGTGGCAGGAGAGTGGATGGTATTCCCATTTCTCAACCAGAAGTATCTTCAATTACTATAACAGGAGGTAGTTCAAAAATCTCATAGCTAGACTAGGCCTGGCCAGGTGGAAGGAGGGAAAAAGTCGATGGTAGAGAGCGCGAGACTTACAATCAATGCAAGCTTCCCAGATGATTACAATTTGTAGCCAACACTGAGATTCACTGGCTAAGGATCTGAGCCCAGTTTAGACTTAACTCAGTTTCTTTAGATCACCAGACACCAAATGCAAAAGCTACTGCCTTCTACATAAAGATTCTCTTGCAGAGACATGTGGGTATTACAAAGATATAGGCTTCTATTGGGTGCAATTGAATTTTGTGTAACTTTTCCTAAGCAAATGCAGGTGTTTGCTCTTAGGACTTCCATCTCACAATAAAAGACTTGACTAAAGGATGCAATGAAAAAAGAATGCCCAAACTGACTTTAGAAAGTCACTCAATGGGCTAAAAGTCACATGGTACATTATTACAGCAGATATGTGAAATGAAATAATTTCAGTTTGGTTATGATGAGTGCATGAAGCACCTGACTTACAAACCATTTTTATTTCCTTATGAAAAGAAAACCAGTTCCTAACTCATTTTTTAAATTTTGTTTTGTTTGTTTCATTTCTCTATTTATTTATTTGACAGAGAAAGAGAGAGAGAATGGGCATGCCAGGGCCTCCAGCCACTGCAAACAAACTCCAGACAAGTGTGCCCCCTTGTGCATCTGGCTAACATGGGTCCTGGGGAACTGAACCTCGGTCCTTTGGCTTTACAGGCAAATGCCTTAACCACTAAGCCATCCCTCCAGCCCTCATTGTTATTTTCATTTTTTTATTTTACTTTTTTCCTGTTCTGTAGTCAAACACAGCCCCAAACCAACACACCTGTTTCATCCCTTTCCCTAGACCACTTCTGCTCTCTCTAGGTCTATATGTATGCTATACAGTGTCATTTGCTTACTTTTATCATTGTTAACAGGATCAACTTCATAGCAAATGCATACTTATCTTTGCTATAAAAGTCCTCACCTCTATTCAATGTGTGTGCTTTGAAAAAAATATTTAAGTACAAACTTTATGAACAAATCACATATTGGTCATATTCCCATTGGGTCATACTCTTATGTTCCTTTTTCCTCACTCTATTTCACTGAGGTCCCTCCTCAGTGGGATTATTTGTATTCTAGGTGGTGTTATGAATGCCTAAGTCAGTTTCAGGAGTGAGGAGAAATGTGGTTGGATACTCCTCCTAGACTGTAGCTCTTAAAATCTTCCTGCTCCATCCTCCGTCCATGTTCCCTGGGCCTTGGCAGGTATGTTATAAGTTCTGTCTTATCACCTCAGGGAATATATACCCTTCTTTTTCTATGTCATTTATAAATCAAGAATGATCTTTTCATCATGGCTAAGCCTGAGGAGCATGACTGGTTATATACAGCTAGAGAGAAGAAAGCCCTGCAGCAAAGAATGTCAGAAGTAATTAAGATCCAGTGCCAAACATTTCTATAGTACTTTACAGGCACGTGTGTACACTTCATAGCTTCTACACAGTCTCTTTGTGGTTTCTGGTGGGACCAGGACTGAGAATAGAGGTATTAGTTGGTAGTTTAATAGCTGACTCCTACTTTGATCAATTACCATTGATCTGACACACCCTCACCACAAATAAATAAATAGTAATTCAACATATGGCTATACCTTAACTATTGTTGGTTAGCTTAAAAATACATAAAGAGGAATAAAATTATGTCATGTGTAGGACAATGAAGTTGAATTGGAAAACATATTGTGCAAAATAAGCTAGATCTATAAAGACAAATGTCACATTTTCTCTCATATATGGAATCTAGATTTTATATACATACATATGACATGAAAGTAGAAAAATATATGATATAAAAAGAAAGTATGGGGCTGGAGAAATGGCTTAGTGGTTAAGGCACTTGCATGCAAAGCCCAAGGACTCATGTTTGGCTTTCCATGTCCCACATAAGCCAGATGCACAAAGTGATGCAAGTGCACAAGGTCGCATATGAGCAAAAGGGGGCACACGGGGCTGGAGTTTGATTGCAGTGGCTGAGGCCCTGGCATGCCAATTCTCTCTCTCTCACTCTCACATAAAAAAGAAAAAAAACACAATTTATGAAGTATGCATAGATAAGATATGAAGATAAATAGGGACTACTGTTTGGGAAAAGGAAGGGATATTAGTGGCAGAGAGACAGGAAGGGGTAATGTGGAGTGAATATAATCAAAGTACATGCTATATATGAAAGAAAATATCTGTGAAATGTATCACTTTGTATAGTGAATATGCACTAATATAAAACATGTGCATTAAGAAAAAAGTTGAAACATACCAACATGTTAAAGGTACCTCTCTGAGTAGTAGGATTGTTGGTGATTTGATTTTTTTTAATTTTTTAAAATTTTTATTTATTTTTGGAGAGAGACATAGAGAGAGACAGACAGACAGAGAGGGAGAGGGAGACAGATAGAGAATGGGCGTGCCAGCAGTCTCTCAGCTGCTGTGAACGAAATCTAGATGTGTGCACCCGCTTGTGGGTAAGTGACCCTTGCGTCACTTTACATCTGGCTAAACGTGGGACCTGGAGATTGGAACCGGGTTCTTAGGCTTAGCAGGCAGTCGCCTTAACTGCTAAGCCATCTCTCCAGCCCGGTTATTTGATTTTTAAACTATGTTTTCAACTTTCCAAAGTTTATACAATTTATAAGTGCACAACTGATTGTATTATTTTTAAAATTCTCCAAAACATTACTTAAAAATAAATTTTAAAAGCTGTGTGTTGAATCTAGTTTACTTTGTCTTCCAAGGATTAAACTTGCTTTTCATCAAACACTACCCTTTGAGGGCAACAAAAACTTCAGAGTATTTCTTTTTTCAATTATTGCTTTCATTTTAATTGCAACAGAATTATTTCCATTGCAAAAATCCACATTTTCAGTTATATTATGGGAAAAACTGGCCTTTGTGGATTGGCCTGGGAACCTAATCACTATGTATAATGCTGTTTCTATGGGAAAATATACTTTGAGATCCAAATAATTAACTTAAAAATGAACTTTTGGAACACATTCTGTGTTAGCTGGGGACTGTCTTCATAAAAAGTAAATTGCTACCCACTGCCTTGCTAATGAGATACAAATACAGTTGTAGCTAGCACAATGAAAACAAAAAGGGTTTTACCAGCAAAGTCAAGTTTTAGATAAAGAATATTGGGTAAAATAAATCTGGACATGAGTGACCACATGTTGGTATTAAGTGAATTACTGAAAATTCAAAGAAAATCAGCTGCATCTTGGAAAGAAACCAGACTAGAGATTTTACATATATTGTCTTTTAATATAAGCAAGAAAACACAAAATCATCTCTGAGTTCTTTCTCAACCAACACCCTCCTCACTCCAACTACTAGGTTCTACTAACACATGACTTTCATATCCATCTACTTTTCTCTAACTCCATTGGTTTTGCTTGTGACCAGGCTTCCCTCAGACAGACCCAGTAGTCTCCTAGTTGGTTTTCCTTATTCAACCATTATTCCTTTTAAGTCCAACCCTCTTAGCAATTGTATCTTGTCACAGATTTCTGTGCTGGGAAAATGGAGAGGAGAGGAAAGGAGAGGGGAAGAGAGGGGAGGGGAAGAGAGGAGAGGGGAGTGGAGGAGAGGGAAGGGGAGAGGAGAGGGAAATTGTGGGAAGTCATTCTATCTCTCACAAGCACACTCATACATATATTTTTTTTAATAATATTGTCACCCACTTATCTATTTAAAAGGTTTTAGTGTCCTCTTATGGTCCATAGAGGCAGTTTTTAAAATGAGTAACCTCACATTTCTCCTCAAGAAAGGATAAAAGGAGGTATAGAGACACGGTGCAGATTTTAGGACTCTACATATGTTTTAATCACAGGAATTTTGCTTTCCTCCTCCTATGTATGATTCCAGGCAACATTTTATTAGAAGTAGAGGATCATAATAGTGGTTGGAAAACCATTGGTATACATTCCTTGGTATAGCATATATCATGATTTCACCTCTGTCTTTCTTTCAAGTTCTGTTCCTCTGTTCTATCGTCAATCTAGTGCCTTTCTCTGATCCCTCCCAACATACACACCACTAAAGCTCATATAATATTCACAAAATTCTTTTCATCATTCCCTGAATAAGAAGTACTTTCTCCTGGATACCTGATCTACTGTTTTAAAATGTTCCTTGCTCTTCAAGAACAAGTTTAAATGCTATCTCCTCTTTAGTCTTTACTATCTCTTCTAGATAGATATAGTATCCAACAACCCTGAATTTCTGGGGTTTTAGAATTGAAGATCTTGTGGCCTTCAATCCCAAGAAAACCAGAATAGTGAATTGGTCACCCTGCAGATAGTTATCCATTTCATTCAAGCTTCCAGCGCCCTTTGTTCTTATATCTATTTTCACATTGCATCAGGGACACTTGTTACTTGTTTGTAGGTCTGTAAACCCTCCTGGTCTGTGAATGCATGGAAAGTAGGAAATATATTATGTTCATCTCCAAATTTTATAGTCATTGGCTCAAAATAGGTATTCAAAGAATGCTTTTGTTTCTGAATGAAACAGGAGCCAAAGTATATGAATTTCATTGAGCTTGGAATATAACAAATACAGACATAAACTATTAAGGCTTGGAACCTAAATAACCCATTAAAATATAAGAAGATGGTGGCTGGGAGAATGCTTAGTGGTTAAAGGTGTTTGCTTACAAAGCCTGCTGGGCTAGGTTCAATTCCCCAGCCACCCATGTAAAGTCAGGCACAAAAGGTGGTTCAAACATTTTGGCATTCATTTGTAGTTACTAGAGACATTGGAGTGCCCTTTCTCTGTCTCTCTCTCTCTGTCTCTCTGTCTCTCTCTCTCTCTCTCTCTCTCTCACACACACACAAATTAATTAAAATATATAAGAAGATAAGTGAAAGATGAAAAAATTAACTTTTCTGAGTTGAGGAAGCTTAACATGTGATGATATTTGAGTAGCCACTGCTCACTAGAGGAGGAAGAAGAAAGCTCCATGTGTACTGTGTCTAAGAAGATGCCATCAAAGGGAGGCCGAGCTGAAGAAAGGTAAGCACAACATGCTGATATAGCCTAGAGAGGAATGGGAGAGAACAAGTGCTTCCAAGAACATGAAAGAATGGTCTCAAGAAACTTCACAGTTTCAGAAATTCTTATTCTATGACCATGAGCAGATAAAGTCCTCTTGTTTAATCTGTTAGAAACTTAAGCAAGATGTCCATGGTTTGCAGATCTTATTTATAGCATTAGAATTACAATGTTTGGCACAAATAATATGATGGCTATCTCCATTGTGATATATATATTACCTAGATATTTCCAGTACTCTAGAAATCTGCTTGAGAAATCTAAATATTTTGATATTGATATACAAACTTTAAAGCTTTCACTGACACTGATGTAAATCTTGTTTTACCTAAGCATTGAGAGAAAACTAGTCTTTCTAGTGAAAGGAATAATTCAGTTTACCTTATTGGCAATTTCCTTTGTCAAGAAAGATCAAAGCAGTCATCACAGAAGTTGCCATATTTTTCTAAAGATATCCCCAAACAATCCATATGTACCGAATAAATTTTCATTAAGACTGTTTTGCAACAGCACTAATGATTTAATTAAAAAGCTTTAGTTGGTGACTTCACTTCATTATAACAGTTTATGAAATTTATGTTAAGACATCAAAAATCAAACCAGAGGACTTATATGACAATGTTTTACCAACTATGAAAGGCTTTGGCACCAACATAAACACATTTTACAGAAAGGACAGGGTGTGGTTGGAAATCTTTTTGTAAGCTGAATATCTGGGACTCAAAACACATTTTTTCCCATGGAAATCATGTTATATATGGTGAATGGGCTTTCAGCATAGTCCACAAAATTCTATTGTATACATAATATAATATAACAAAAACTGCCAGGGGGTGGGCTGTAAAGATGGCTTAGTGGTAAATGCACTTGCCTGTAAAGCTTAAGGACCTGAGTTCAATTCCCCAGAACCCACATAAAGCCAGATGCATAAAGTGGTGCATGTGTCTGGAATTCATTTGTAGTGGCTGGAGACCCTGGCACACCCATTCTCTCTGCCTGTCTCTCTTCTCTCTATCTCTCTCTGCTTGCAAATAAATAAATAAAAATATTTTTTAAAAAATGAGTCAGAGGGCCATTCTATATGTAAATGTCTGTATATATATGCTCATGGGAAATAAGAACAGGCAAATTTATTAAATAATATTACTAGCTCACATAAATTAGCTCATAAAATCCACACAGCAACCTCCTGAGGTAGATGATCATGATCCTCAGTTGACAGGTTAAGAAATAGTCCTGTGGGGTAAGAATAATTTACCCAATGTCATACTTCTAGTCATATAGAAATCAATATTCCAAGTCTCTGGGCAGAGGCAGACAAGTGAAGTTACTGTGCATGAACATCGGGCTTATTTGATCTGTGCAGAGGAAATGGCTCTTCTACAGCCAACCATTCTCCACCAACTTGGAAATAGGGAACAAACAGCAGACATGTAGTTGGAAGGGAGAGGTTCAGAGTCCATTTTCTTCTGCACGTGTGTGTGTGTGTATGTACACATGTGTACACACATTGAGGGTTTAGAAAACAGCCTGAATTCAGCTGTTGCATGCAACCAACTGCTGTCTGATTTTTTTTTTTCACAATTTAGAATTTTCAACTCACTGAGTATTTTATGAGCAAGATTTTGCAATGAGCAACTTGACACCTTATGAGTTAATTTAGTCATGGCCTGGGCTCTCATAGGTTATAGGTCAGAGAATATATTGCTGCTTCTGATGGTCTATGGATTTCATGAAAAGCCCTGATGTTCCTGTGTGTGTGTGTTTTTCTTTATATTTTTATTTAGAGAGAGAGAGAGAAGGAGGGAGGAATGGGCACACTAGGGTCTCTAGCACCTGCAAACATACTCCAGATGCATGTGCCACCATGTACATCTGGCTTATGTGTGTTCTGGGGAATCGAAACTGGGTCCTTAGGGTTCGTAGGCAAGCACCTTAACTGCTAAGCCATCTCTCAAGCCCTCATCTGTTTTTGTTCTAAGAAGAAGGTAAATGGTGCCTAATCTTTAAAAAAATAAATCACTATATTATAACAAATACTGGATGGTGTACTTTGATCTAAATTCACAATCTAGTGTGAGAACAATGTGGCCTAAGTTAGCCTCCTACTTGTTTTATCTCCCACCAAATTATGGGACAAATTGTTATTTTGTTGTTAAATTCTTAAAGAGCCATTTAATCTAACAGGGATCTTTATCCTTTTGGGTTGAAAATAAAAGTAATTGAATAGACTGATGATGTCCTAGGCTTGTTGTCGAGTACTTTTTTCAGGCATTGACCACCAACATAAAATAAAAACCACCTGACTATAAAATACATGTATTCATTCTAATTTTTTTAATGTTATTCTTATTTATTTGTTAGAGACAGAGAGAGGGAGAGAGAGAGAGAGAATGGCTGCACTAGGGCCTCTAGCCACTGCAAACAAACTCCAGAGACATGTTCCAACTTGTGCATCTGGCTTATGTGGGACCTGGAGAATTGAACCTGGGTCCTTAGGCATCACAGGCAAGTGCCTTAACTGCTAAGCCATCTCTCCAGGAGTAGACTATTGTACTCATGAAGCGACCCTGGGAAACTCTTTTAGCACTCAAGGTTTGGACCTATAGGGAATTTGAAAGTAGGAGTTAGGGTAACCATGGAGATTAAAACAAAAGCAACGGGAAATGGCCCAGGAAGTAGAAGAGAAGAGAGAAGCTGTGAGAAGCAAAAGAAAGTAAGGTAAGGGAGGGACCAAAGAACAATGAGAGGCTAGTAGATGGAAGAGAAGGAAAAAATAAATATAAAGGCTGGAAAATAAGTGAGGTAAAGGAGACCTAGATTCTAAATTTCATTTTGCTGCTGCTCCATTTCTCTGGTTCTGAAATGATAAGGAGTTGGAAATGTTAATTATGCTGATTTGAGTACTGTAGTCTGCATACATGTGTGGGAATATCACACTGGACCTCTTTATTATGTGTACTTATTATATATTGACCAGAAGTTTTAAAAATAAAAGTCAGTAAAAACTACCACTTAAAATATTTAATATATTTACTTTTATATTATATTTCATATATCATCTTCCAAGCCTCACATTTTCACATCCAAACCCACACCTAATTTCTAGTTTAAAATATGTATAATGTTATACATTTGCTTGCATCTCAATTCAGAATATCAGAGGAATGACGGGCTAAGTAACTCCCTGATTTGAGGGTGACTTCTCAAATCACGAAATTAGATGCAAACAAATCCTGACTGTGATAGGATTTGTAGAACACATATTACTGCTTACATAAGCTGATTTCTAGTTCTATTTTGTATGCAGTACACCATCTAGCCAATTCTGTACATAACAACATCCATTTTTTCATCATATTTCAAAGAATACATGAAGTAAGAGCTTTATCACTGCTGAGCTCTTCACAGATGTGCCTCCAAGATGACCATCAGTATGATGTTATTGAGTTCCATGCACAAAATGTTTTATATCATGGTCAAGTGTCTTTTCTTGGTAAGACAAAGGGGTATTTTTCAACTCTACTGGATAAATTTTAATCTGAAGTTCGTGAGATTGATATACTGGGGCCGAATTATGAAGATCATTCCTCTGAAAGCACATTTAAAGGTATTCAGACTATGGCCCTTCAGCAAAGTCAGGGAAAACTATAGATGCCTACAGTCAAAACACATAGAATTACAGTAGGAGATCTGTAAGTTTCTCCCTTTGTTTGAGGAAATTTCGTGTGATATTGCAATACAAAAAAAATCAATTTAAAAAGAGCTATTCTTCTGGAGTCAAGTGCCTTACATGGTGACCTCCCTCTTGTTCCCTTCAACAGCACAATCTCCAGGCAACTCTAGGGCTATGTGAAGCCCACTGGGAAAGCATAGCTTAGTCAAACACTATTCACTTTAAGCAATAAGACAATAGGAGCTCAAGAAGAAGTGACCTACACACGTCATTGAGTTCCTGACTGACCTATCTTGGAATAGTTATTCTTCAACTCACAGAACCTATGGAGTTGGTAGAGACATCACATATCACTGTCTGTAGTCTTCTCATATTTATTGGCAATTCCTAGATGAAAAATCCTGATGAATTTTGTCATCTGAAGATGGGGATAATTCTTATTCTTTCTCTCTCTCCCAAATAAAAGAAAAAAGAAAGTATAAGACCGGCATGATTCTTAGAATAATGTTTGAACTATGGCTTTCCTTGGTACAGAACTAAGATTGCCTTAATGAAGTAACTTTCCCTACTGAGAAGTTTAGCTAAAACATTTTGAAGCATCCTTCTGTCACAGTCCGAAGGATTTTCTGAAAAGACATCGTGACCACATTAGAATGTGCATAAATCAAAAATATTATCTTGATTTTCAGGAAAACCCTGGTCCCCTTGGTAAAGTCATTTCTCATTGGTAAAAACACATATTTCCAGAGGCATGGAATAAGACATATGAGTGGGCATTTACACAGGTTAGTCCACATCGTGACAATACAAAATGAGTATTTTTACAATTATCTTTCATTTTGAGGGACTTAGCTTCTTGGTCATGGTATGGTACTTATTAGGGCAATAAGCAAATATATCTCTGGGTTATACCCAAACCATCTTCTGAAGACTCTAAAGAATGATTTAAAAAAAAAAAAAATCAAAGGATAAGGGAATCTCAGATTTGGCCAACAGTAGCTCTCTGGTCACCACATTTTAAAACTTTCTTTTCTCTTTGCCTGGTTTGAGTTTCTTGGATTTTAGCTCACTATGGAATCAATTTCTCCCTTGGCTGTCTTCTGGATCATAACTCATCAGTTTGAACTGTCTGCTTGTGAATTACAATCTAAATGAGACTTGCAGCTTTCCTATGGCTAAGTCCCACTTTCCTATGTTGAATTCTTGACAACCAGTGAGTCTTAAGCACTTTCTATCTTTTGACAGGCAATATTTTTTGGCTGATTAAAAAGAAACCCTGTTACTGTTCTATAATTATTTTAGTTGAAGTTATCCCAACTCGCCCCTCCTTTTAGGCATAGGTTAGCCCTCAAAGGAGGAGGAGTGTCAACAAGTCATCAATAAAGCTTGCTGTTCCACAGTGGCTTACGGAAAAAGAAGGGAATGCTCCCAGTTCTTCCTGAAATACATTCAAAACAATCTTGACTGAGTGCTAGCAAAGTATGCTTGCTTCTCTGGTGCTCAGGAAGTTTATGTCTGACTTTAATTCCAAATGAGCACGCGCCATCAAACCCAGACATTCCAATCCACAGCGCGGGTTCCAGTGGTTGGAGGGAACAAGATGCAGTTTGGCCCTTAGTTGCTGTTTTTCAATGGCTGCAGATTCTCTTTTTCTGCCCATCTTACTCCCCTAGAATTCCGCTGCTCCTATATTACAAAATAAGAAAACTGACATTTGTGTAGAGTTTTAAGTATTGGGAAATAAGGCGGCTAGGAAGTCTTTTGGTATAGGCAACAGGCCACAATTTAGATTGCTATCCTTCTTTCTTCCTGAATATCCAGGCAATGTATTCTTAATCATATCAGTCCCATGGGGCATTATGCTCTCATATATGTTAGGTATTTAACAGCTAGCCACTTCATTTTAATGATGAACTCCATGTTGAGGAGACACAAAACTGACAACATGGAGATATATGTGTAATGAATGTTGTTCCTTTTTTGGCAGCATTAGTATATTGGTAAACCTGAAAAAACAAAAAAGCTAAATAAGATTTCAGTTAGGTTTTGATGACATTATTCATGATGTTTTAGAGAGATTGGAGAAATGTGAACCCAATAACAGTGTGGCTTTTTAAAGAGGAATGAAGAAAAACTATTTTCAGTGAGGACAATGTTCTATAACAGGCTTTCCATGTACTTTTGCATTTGACCTAGTCCTTCTTACCAGTGTTGGGGGGGTTTGGAATCTGGTGTCATTGGTTCCTAAACTCTACACATGACTCCAGTGTGCAAACAGTGAGGTGAAGCATTGGGGTTGTGTGGTTCATGTTGTACCACATACTGTTTTTAGCAGTGATACCTATAACTGTCTTCCAGTAGTTCAAAGGTTTGTTCAGCCTTCTAGATGCTAAAGCAAGGTTATAAAGAGAACACTGACAGTTCCTTTTGGCTTGGATAGATGGTTTGAAAATAATACACAAAAAGGATTCCAAAAGTTTAATATGGACTTCAAGTGAACATTACTGAGGCATTTTTCATATATCCTAATATAACTTTATAAGAACAGCCTCATTGTGTGTGTTAACTTAATTTCTTAAGGTGCTCTCTTTGTTGCTATCAAAGAAAAGCAAAGGTTTTTGTGACAGAAATGATTGGGTCTTCTTGAGAATCAGGTTATTATAAACACAGGTCTTATCAAAGCATATCTTCAACTAACCAAAAATGTTGATATGAACAGAAACAAACATTTGAATTGCATATTCACAGGGAAAGTTGGATTTTTTAACCTCCAGTAACTTTGTCAAGCAGAAAAAAAATAAGGAATTTTATTATGGGAGACCGAATAAAGTCATCAATGGGTCACAGAACAACATGTCCAAGATGAATTGTGTTGGGTGCAAAGGCTTCAGGCAGTATGGGAAGAGTAAGAAGCCTGTCTCCGCTCTGTCTGAGGAAGGGCTACCAACTTCATAACATTAGTACAGTTAATAGCTCTCTGACCTTTAAAAGGCATCTTCTGAGCAAATTAGGTAAATTATTACTGAGTAATTTATATTAAAAATCTCAATAATTTTAAAGCTAGAGGGAAGAAGTGGCCAATTCTTTGCATTAAATATACATGAATAACCAAAGACACAAAAGATACAAGCCACAGTGAAATGCAAACAACTTTTACACTCATAGAATGAAATTTTACCTTGAACCTGTCCTGTGCAGGGTTACCTATTTATGCTAATTTAATTGAATGTACAGAATCCTCTACACTG
Organism: Orientallactaga sibirica; assembly: GCA_036365145.1. Taxonomy (NCBI): domain Eukaryota; kingdom Metazoa; phylum Chordata; class Mammalia; order Rodentia; family Dipodidae; genus Orientallactaga; species Orientallactaga sibirica. The sequence continues at coordinate 9,283,685 of JAEOAD010000057.1, forward strand.
GGGGCAAGGATGTGTTATGATATGCAGCTAGTTGGTAGAAAATTTTTTGGCAAGAGTGAGTAAAAACTTCTCCAAGTATCATTGTTTTCTTTACTTTCTTATTCATATTTGAATTTCCACATGCATTTTTCTTCAGTGAGTTAGATGTGGTGCTAGGTGAGTTACACACTTTGTTTTCTTATTGACTCAGGAAGATACATATTATAACTATTTTACAAAAAAGAAATAGGCTTAGAAAGGTTTGAAATGACTTGTAAAATGTCACAGATCTTTTAGGTCATAGAGCCAGGACCCAGACATATATGCCTGACTACTAAACCAATTGTTTTTACAAGTGCATGCCACCCATCACTCTTTCACCCTCTCCCTTTTACTTACTTCAATTCATTCCTTCTACTACTTTCTAACCCAAAGCATACAAATGGTGGACAGGTTTCAGTACTGGAAAGATTTTAAAGAAAGAATCCAGTTTCTTTCTAATATCTCCTGAAGCTTTGCATGATTTTCTAATTCCTAACACAGGGCCTGGCCACAAAGATTCAAGAAAATGCAGTTTCCTTGCAACTTTATTCCACATATTTTCTCTTCAATGTCCCCATGGTTTCGATAAATACCACTTTCAGGTCCCAAATAAGGACAAGACACTGTGTTTTCTCTAAGACAACACGAGGACAGAAAATTTACAATCAACTCTTAAAAGTATTTCTGCTATCTAGGAGAGATAGCTTCAGAATTAGGCTGGCCCGATATGAGCTTGTTGATTAATTAATTGGAGGCTGATCACACAAAGACAGTAATATGCAAAGTCAGAGTAAATCCTTATCAGTAGAATTCAACAGGGTGGTCTTTCTGTCAGGTCTTTTTGTCATAGCCCCAATGTGAGCTTCCTGAACTTTGTGGTTTATTAATTTGCTCCTACTATTTTGATATAAGGCTATGGATTCTGAGAGACAAGCTGTTAATTATGAGTGCTGATCTCAGGCTGGAAGATGCCTATGAAGATTAAAACTTGTTTCCTTTTTTTCCCTAACAATTAGCAGACTAGCTAAAGAGAGATCAATTATAATTGGGGAACAGAATAAGGTAATAAATGCATTACCGAGACCAGTTGCTTTACAGAGCCATTTATGTAATCCTTAAATTCTCCAGGTTGTAAATTACTCACTAGAAGGCAGAAAGCAAAAGAGCCATAATCCATTTAGTGCCTCCAAACTCTGCTGACTTAGAGGAGGAAATCCAGGGAAACTAGAAACTACAGGCCTGATGTTTTTTTTTTTTTTTTCACTGTTATTTCTTAATGGGCAAAGGTAGTTAAACAACAAGGAAAAGCCCATGTAATTATCCTGATGCGCTGGTCCATAGGTCAGGGTTGGACTTGATTAAATGCATCGAGGGTTGACCCACAAATGGTGGGAAAATGCCCCTTCTTCTCCACTTAGCCCTGCAGGCAGCTAATCAATGTGCACATCTCACTTGCAGATTGTTTCATGAGACCAGAGTAACAGCCCAGTGCATTCATTAGGGCAGTCACTCATATCTGTTGTTTTCTAACCAGTGCAGGGTCTGGGACAAGAAGTCCAGTACCAGGAATTAGAAGGGAGCCATGAAGAGGCTGCTACCTCTCCATACGTAAGGAATATAGGTACACTGGCAAAGTTTTCAGCTACAAAAACAACTAGACATTTAGCTTACAAGTTTCTCTGCATGTATTGAAAACCATATGTATTTGTATTGAATATAGATTTTGCCAGCATAATGAAAAAACAATTATTACTGAGGGCAATGGTTTTTGTGCACCAAGGATAAAATTCAAATTTAGATTCAGTGGTAATGACAGAGACTTTGGTATTTGTGTTGTGCATGCATTTTGAGAATAGATATGTATCTGCATTTTTTCTTTCATAAACAATCCTGTGACCTTTATGTTTATGAAATAGAGTTTCTGGTTCATTGTTGGCTATGTATAGCACAATAGCTCCTGGCTTACTTAGCAAACTTTTTTTTTGTATTCTTTTGTCCTCTTTCTTCATGATCAGCAGCCCATCTCTGAATGAAGCCAGAGAGGTTAAACTACAAAACAGAACTTTTTTTTGTTCTTTGCAAAAGAAACTGGATCCAACCTGTGATTTTTTTTTATTAAAAGGATTTTTTTTATTTATAAGAGAGAGAAAGAGAGAAAAAATGGGCATGCTAGTGCCTACAGCCACTGCAAACAAACTCCAGATGCATACGCCACCATGTGCATCTGGCTTACATGGGTACTGGGAATCGAACCTGAGTCCTTGGGCTTTGCAAACAAGCGCCTTAACTGCTAAGCCATCTTTTCAGCCCCCAACCTGAAATCTTGTAGTGGAAAACTGAGTTATCCAACCCAAAGTACTTCAATTTATTTTTCTACTTGACAGTCTTTTAATTAAGTTTGGCATTTCATCAGGCTGTTGTTGCTCAGTGAATCACCTCTGATAGTGAAGGAAAATCCAAATTTAAAAAGTATAGCTGTTCTGGAAATTATTGATTAGTTTGACAGCATAATTATAAATCAAGTGTTTCCTAGGTACATGATTAAAAATGACCATTTCTTCCTACATCTTCATGCATTTCTATTGTCTTACAGTAGAAAGCTGTATTACGAAAGGCAAAGGGTTTATATGATCTGAAGAGAAACCAGACTACTAAAGCTACATTTTAAAGAATTTTAAAAGTTCTTGTTATTTAGAAATATGGAAAACAAAGACATTTAGACAGCTATTGAGATTTCCTAAGAAAAAAAATTACTCCCAGTAATTTAAAAATGATAACTTAGTATTTCTTAGTTACTTGTCCTAGGAAAAGAGCCAGCATTGTGCCATGTGGTGGAATCAAGAAATGATACTTGGTCTTTCCCCTTTACTGTGTATGAAATACCTGTATTTTCCTCTGACTTACCCTGAGTGGATTTTCATTAAGGTAAGGGGGTTCACCTTCCACCATTTCAATTGCCATAATTCCCAGAGACCAGATATCAACTTTTGGTCCATAAGCTTTTCGAGTCACTACTTCAGGTGCCATCCAGTAGGGAGTTCCCACCATAGTGCTCCGTTTGCTTTGCTCAGGAGTGATCTGGGCACAGAACCCAAAATCAGCTGTAGGGAAGAAAAATCAATTAAGATAAACCTAAATTGTTTTCTTTCTTCATGCATCTAAACTCTCCTTTCATGTTAAGACTGGGCTTTCACAATTGCCTACATCATAGCATTTTGTTACTTGATCTCTTAACCAATCCTGATTTTAAAGGGCTCTGGAATAATTTATTAATATGATACCACATTTGCTAGACTTAATATAGTTCTCTTCCCAGTACTTTTTTTCCTATAACTTTCAGAATCTTCCTGTATTCTAGTTAGTTATTTGCCATCATCCATCCACTTTGAAAACCATTAGAAATTCTGAAATATTAATTCCAAAAAATCTTATCACAATCTATAGGGATAGAGTTTAGGCAAACTCTATGATTCAGGTTGCTTTCAAATATGCCACTTTCAGTAACCATTGTCTTTTCAAGATAGACAGTAGAAGAGCATACATTCCAGGACATTTTATTAAATAGTATCTGAATAGAAATACCTACTCAATTTAACAGAACCATCCATCCCGAGGAGAATATTGTCACTCTTTATGTCTCTATGGATCACTTGGTTTGAGTGCAAAAAATCCAAAGCTTGGAGGCACTATTGAATAAAAAAAAAGTTCTAATTATATTACAAAGAATCTGTTTATTCTAAGTTTTATCTCTAGACACATTTTGTGAAAAGGTATGGCTTGATATTGTCAAGTAAAGTAGATAACTGAATATTTTTTTGGTGTTTTTTTCAAGGTATGGTCACACTCTAGTCCAGGCTGACCTAGAACTCACTCTGTAGTACAAGGCTGGCTTTGAACTCAAAGTGATCCTCCTACCTCTACCTCCTGAGCGCTGGGATTAAAGGCATGCACCACCACTCCAGGCAAACAGAAAGTTTTAATGCCACTTTTAAACCACATTGCCATTCACATAAGTGATTCTACATAAATAACCTGAGATATTTGATTGCTCCCATGTCAGACTAGGCCTGGAAGAGGGTAATGTGATAAGTAGGACTAATAATTAATAGTCAAAATGACCAATTGACATAATCATGCTTTTGCCTCATTATCTATTAGATATGGATTCATCTTAGTCTTATATATATGATGTTACCGTCAGTATATATGGTAGAGTTTGACTCAGTAGGTGTAGAGTAGGACACAGGATTGTGCTGTTAAAACAAATTCCTCAGGCAATTTGTAATGGACAGCTAGGTTTAGGAATGGTTCTATGCTATAAACTAATTATAGGTACTTCTTTGGAAATGCCTTTTGGAATATAATACTAAAAGGTGTAAACTATAGACTAAGGGCAATATATTCTCCAAAGTGACTGCAAGCTTGATTTATGGAATGAAATGATTTGTTGCTGTAATGTATATGTTTAGAGAGGGGGAATGTGAATGAGAAGAGAACAAAGAAGTAGGAAATGTAAGAGAGCTAGTCAATATAAAGTTGCAATAATTATCTGGTGTCATTTAGTTTTGTTTTCCTGTCATTGGTTTGTAAGTTTCAGTAAGTTTCAGAGTCACAGTTCCTACTGTAGTTTATAGCAAACTTCACCCCAATGCGTTAGGATGATGACAATGTCCAACAAGAGACCTCACTGAAGAATTTGTGTTTTTAAAACATTGAACCTAATAATAGAATAAAATATCCTTAACATACTTTGAAACTAGGGCCACTAGCTATTATGTCACTTTTCTTGGAAGTGACAGACCCACAGGCTCACTGGATGAATTTGAGGGATATTCAGAGTGTGCTATAAGAGCAACTGCTTTCTGGGCAGAAGGAGGATATTGTTTAAATTGCCTTATAAAGCATGAATGGAATACAATATAGCCTGCGTTTTATAAGACTCATTGCATATGCATAACAAAATAGCTGCCTTGTAAAAATTCCCTCAAATCAGAAAGAAGTTCCATGTGAACATCATCATTTGCCAGCACCTCCAGCTTGGCATAATAGAGTTCAAAAGATACACAGAACAGCAACTAAAAGAAACAAGGTTCTGGGGAAGGCAATGCAAAGAAATATTATTAGTTTATGACTTTAAATAAGCTTTGCAAATATTTTAGTAGGAATATTATGCTGCCATCATTTTGAAGTTGTAAACATTCTGAATAAGAATTAAGAAAGAACAACCAATTTTGGTGTTCTCATCAGCAAGAAATTCTCTCTTTTCTTACCTCTCTGCAAACAGCTGCTATCTGTCCTTCATCCATACAGGTTTCAGTGACCACATCAGTCAAAGATCCGCCGGCCAAGTATTCCATAACTACCCACAGTTCATCACCCACCAAGTAGCTATAATAAGAAAACAAAAACACTTTGGTTTTAGACCATGAAAATGGAGACTCTCATATTCTCAGGTCTTCATTGGGATAACTTTCAACTGTGAGGAAGTTCATGTGATTTCTTTAAGCAGTTATTGAGGAGCATACCTCAGTGATCAAGCATGGGAACCAAGGTCACTAGAACCTTAAATTAAGGTAAAAAACAAAAATTATTCAAACCACCCAGCACCATCCAAGAGATAAATCATGGTGAACAGTAAACTGAACATGGTGGAACACATCTGTAATACCAGCTATTTGGGAAACTGGAATAAGGCCACCCTGAGCTACAAAGAGACACAAAAAAGGGGAATATGTGGATGTAGCTCAGTGGCATTATACTTTCCTAACAAGTATAAGACCATGGGTTCCATTCCCAGCATTGAAACAAAAGATGTATACCACTGTGAAGCAAGACTTTCTATTCAGTGGTACTCCAATCACAGTACCTGTAAGATTTGCCAAGCTTCTTATAAATGAAAATCCACAGGCTCTATTTCATTATGGAGAACAGCATAGAAATCTGTACATTTTATAAGTTCAAATACAACTTTTACAAAATTATAAATACAAAATTGACTAAAGTTTATGCTGTTGCTGATGGGACCTAAAGAATGCTTCAAGAAACACTGATCACAACTTTAATATTCAATTGTCTTCTTATCTCCCCATTTTTCTTCCTGATTTACTGGTCTAGTACAGATAGCACACAAAACCCTAAAGTTCATGGAGATTGAAGGCCTAGCCTTATTTCCTTTGTATTTCCTCAGAGAATACAGCCCTATGGTGCTAAACAAACACTTGCTAAACCTGAACAAGACAGAAACTAAACCTAGAGAAGAGTTACCACTGTCTTTAAGTGCCTATTTATAACACACAGTTAATACCACTGATGAAAGAGGCATTAATTACCTTCTTTAGGAAAAAAGGTTTAAAGTCTCAATTCCCTGGACCTCACTATCAGTTAATCACAAAGCACCCATTAAAAGCAGGGCGAGTGTAGTCTGCCTTTTTACTTAGCCTCCTCGAGACGATCCTGGCTCCATCACACACTTGATGAAATGTTTCAAACACCCCTGCTCTTTCCTATATTCACTCATCCATTTCCTGACAACATGGAGCCACAGTACTCATAAGGAAATCACATAAACTGCTTATGCTATAGCCACCTCCATAAACCATGTTTTTAAGTGCTTGATGGGTGGACAAAGATAAGTAAATGCAAGTTGAGCAATCAGCCTACTCTGCCACTTTGTACCATTTGTGAGATATTGTAAAATAATTATTAAGTTAGGAAATCCTCAATAAAAAATTTGTCAAGGAAACGATATCTCATAAAGAAAAATATGTAAATGATAACATACTTACCTATCTAAATAATTGACAATATTAGGGTTCTTATTTTCCCTCATGACCAGAATTTCATTAATAATTAATTCCTTTTTGGGTTGCTGTTGAAGGTTCATCTGCTTTATGGCCACCTGAATGATGATTAAAACATAAAAATTAATGACAATTATAATAAACATAAATATCAGCATTTGAGAGGACAAAGTTAGGTTTATATAAATTCTTTGTCTATTGCTTAACTGTATAAACCTATGTTCATTCCAAACAAACCATACACTTCACATGTTTTGAACACCAAAGAAATAAATTCCCACCATAGTTTAATGCTACCCATGAAGCGTAAATGCCATCAATAAGAAAACCTGGTAAACACAAACAAAGGAAAATCATGATGATCCAGTGGTAGCACCTACCTCTTGTCCTGTGGCAATGTCTAGTGCTGTATAAACAGTACCCGATGCCCTGTAAAGGTGAAAATTAACCAATGAATAAGCAAGCAAAGTATTACTGATCTATTTCTCTAATAAGAAAATGTAATTTCTTTTGAGGAGACATAAATTAGCAAAGTGGAGATTAAATAATGAGATAAAGCAAGGGCAATTCTCTGAAAATCATTGTCTTAAAAACATTTAATACTAGATCTATTCAATACTAGATCTACCCTCTTCACAAATTTCTAGATGCACAATACCAGAACAAGTGCTATATATAGTAATTGTACTTGAAGCAATCACAATGAATCCCTTGTGGGAAACTAGGAACTCCCAGCAGACTTTCTGGCACCAGTTCCTAGTCCATGAACCATGAATTAATGAATTTATCCAAATGACCTTGTTCCTCTTAGTAAACGGGAATATTTTGAATATTCTTTGTCTTGCAACAAGTAATGTTACAGGCCTCTGATGAAATAAAGTTTAAGAAAAAATATATTACCTTTTGCTTATGCAGCCATAAATTAACCTTCATTGTTGGCATATGGAGAGAATAGTTGTTTTCATACATTGCCAATCCTTCACCTAATGACTCAATCACTCACCACAGAGTTCTATAGCCACATGGAGCAATAATGTGGCTTTACTATGGAACTATTGTCTTTTTTCTACTTTTTGCTAATTTTCTCAACAGCTTCCATGAGATTTTACTCTAGTGAAGTATTTTGTGATAATCCTTCATTCTTTGAGTCTTGGTTACACTGATGCTTCCATTCTAACATGCCTTGGTTGGCAAAGGGAAATTGTATAACCCAGTGATCCTCTTGCTTGGCTTCTCAAGTGGTGGGATTATAGGCATGAGACCCTACATACAGCTCAAAATTTCTTTTTTATATATAAGCCCTTTCTCTATAATTTCTCTCTCTAGATGAGCCACCATATTTCTCACAAGCCTAGGAAGTTTATATATTGCCTGCTCCCAGTATATAAAATGGATAATGCAGTGTAAGGAATATGTGATTATTAGCAAAGATTTTAGTTCTAATATATGCTCTACTATCAGCAAGCTAACTAACCTTGGGCTACTCATTTCCCACTGAGTTTCAGTCCACTCACATGATGTATAGTAATCATAATAACATTAAACAATGTACTGAGTGTATCATGTGGGTCAGGCACTGTATTAAGAACTACATGTAATTGATTTTATATGATCCTTACTTATTTCAATATAAGGCTACTTAGATATAGATTATTTATCTCTATATAATGTTCATACATTTCTATGTAAGGCTACTACAGCATTTCTATTGTCCTTTTGTCATAAATGAGTTTACAACTCAGGTCTATCAGACTCTCTTATCTGTACTGTATAGAGTATTAGCTATTTTATTTTTGAGGTTCTTTAATTCCATGATCTATTCTATAATCAATAGTTCTACTGCCCTCCACATTCTGCTCAGCTTTTAAAGTGCCTATTAAATTCAGGCTGAAAATCACATTTAATCCATAGCAGCCACTTGAACTAGAACTTAGGAGTTCTCAATATTCCAGCCCACAACTTTGCTAGCATGTACTTATTTTCCAAGGACAGAGGTTAAGGGTGATCTACTGGAACACTGTGTAGAGGTTTCACATCTCACCCCCCCACACACACAGGGAAAGGATCTTGTGTTTTTTTCCTTTTAAGTTTTTAACACTTTTATTGAATGAAATCATAGGCAGTAACTCTCAATACATAAAACAAATAAAATGGGAGCTGGTCCAGTTAAAGCATGGAGAAAGAACCAAAATGCTAGCCCGTGTGGCTTTCCTCTTATTCACAATGGGTGTCCCTCCAACCCTGAAGCTCATTTCCACTGCCCTAGGGGGTAAACTTCTGATTGACTTGGAGTGCAAGTGGGATTAGTGTTTAACTTCTCTGGAGGTTTACTTTTAAATCCTTTAGATCTTTTTTTTTTTTTTTTTTTTTTTGGTCACTCAATTCCCTTTAGCATTTTATTGTCTTTAAAAAACTAGAGCCATAATCCTGAAATCCCAATATCCTGGGTTTTTACAACAGTCATTGGTAGACAATTGCTACATTATCAGAGGTTTAAAGTTTCTGAAATTCTAGAGCATTTGGTTATTAATTTAAAATGATTTTTTCATCTCTCCTTTCCTCTTCTTACTGGATATCTTCAATTGTTTAGTAGAATTCAGATTCCCACTGAACTTTTGTTCTCTAAAAATGGTAATAGAGGGCTGGAAAATGGCTTAGTGATTGAGGCACATTGTCTGTGAAGCCTAAGGACCTCAGTTCGATTTTCCAGGTCCCACATAAGCCAGATACACAAGGGGGCAGATGTGTCTGGAGTTCGTTTGCAGTGGCTAGAGGCCCTGGTGTGCCCATTTTCATTCTCCTACTCTCTCTTTCCATCTCTGTATCTCTAATAAATAAATAAATTTAAAAATATGGTGATATACACTCCATAGTCCTTACTACTCTTCAAAGCAAACATATTGATCAGCAAGTTACTGGCTTGTCCACCTTCCTTTGTAGAACCCTCAACCACAATTCACAAACTAAGGTACTGTCTATAGAGTGAAATAGTATCTGATTTCTACCTCCATCTTTGCATGCCTAACATGTCTCTGAATCACAGTTCTATTCTCATTTTACATTCCAGCAGTTTAATTTGATGTCTTCCTCAATTAAATGGGAATTTCTCCTCCAAAGATCTCATTTTCCTCCAAGATTTATCTGTTAAAGCACATTCATTGTTGGGTTGAGAACAGTATTTCTCATTCCTTCTTACCCAAATATCCCTTGGTTCAACTTATACTAGTTCCTAATTATGTAAACATAAGTAATTTATCCTCTGTGGCTCAGGATAAGGTGAGAATTAAATGTATTTAGGGCTTAAAATATATGTACAGTCCTGGTGCATAGTATTTGCCTAGTACATATTAACAGTAATCATGACTATTTTCATGCTTGTTTCCTAAAATAGTTACTAACTTCTCAAATTATATTCTGTGGACAATTATAAATCTCTTTAAATATCTGGGATTTTTTAAGATATTTGTTGTTTCAAATTTCATAACAAGTTCAATATTTACCTAAGATAGAAGTAATTCAAATATCACACAGGTTTCCTTTTAGTTATATACAGTTGGATATCATCTGAAGATCAAAAAACTCTAAGTAGCAGTTGTAATTTTTTGCTTAATGAAGTAAAAAATCAAACTTAATAAAAAATATCATCCTCAAAATTAGTTGTAACTTAGAGTTCACAGAACAAATTAGAAAAGTGGTCCTTGGTATAAAACCAAGAAGCCCTCTCCTTGTGATAACTGAAGCACTCTAATATTATAAATTATTCATGCCAATCATGTGCCATAACAGTTACCTAAAGTGAACTTTACAACATTTTGGTGTCTACTGAAATATCTCAATACATCTATTTATAAAATAAAACTTTAGCTCATTTAATTTTAAAAAAAGTTAGTATCTGTCAGCATTTCAGGGCATAAAATGACAGAAATCAAACTGCCAATGACAGGGGATTAAGACTCCTAATTCTCTGACATATTCTTGATGGTGTACATAAATTGTCAACCTCTGTCAATTTGATTTTTATGCCAGCCACTTAATTACATTAATCCTATCATTCCTCCATTTTTATTTCATTGAAGATGTATTGCTGTAGGGAAAACGTTTGTTTATGATGGGGATATTGTTAATTAGAAAAGAAATTATATTTTATTAGGACTAAAAGGAAAATCAAGATTATCCTATTTAACTTTCTCATTACAGATAAGAAATTGGAAACCCAAAGAGTGGGAAAGATATGTCCAATATGATACAACTAGTAAAACAGGTCACCTAATTCTGAAGTGCTTCTCTTTCAACTAACTTACACTATGGTTAAGGAATAGTAAACCAAGCTATTGTTTAACTATTGGTCTCCTCATCAATTCAGTGTAATAAGTAGCACTGCTCTGTTCTTGCCCTCACATTAGATACTTTATCAATAGTCTTTCCTTGGCATGGCTAAGTATTTAATGCTCAAATGGAAACATTGGCACCTAGGCTGAAAAGTCACTAAAGAAAAAAAAAATTCACTATTTCATGCAAGACAAGTCAGTTTAATTATCAGCATTCTTCATCAGGTTTTGAAGTTTCCTGCTAAAAGCCAAGGCCAAACTGTGTTCCCGAGTAAATGCCAGAGCAGCAACATGGTAAGACTAATAGTTTAAATAAATCACTTTGATTTCAAAATGGAAATGAAGGAAAGAAAGCCATAAATTAGTGAGGCTAGTAGAAACCTCATGGACTGACTGCAAGGAAAAGGCAGGCAGGAAGGAAAGGAGGGAGGGCGAGATTGAATGAAGAAAGAAAGAAAAAAAAGAAGAAAAAGGGAGGGAAAGAAGGGAAGAAGGAAGGAAGGAAGGGAAGGAAGGAAGGAAGGGAAGGAAAAGAATGAAAAGAAAGGAAAGGAAAGCAAAAAAGGCAAGAGGGCTCCACAAGGTCCCAGGTGGGGCTGTAGGAATGAGTGAGGGAGCATAAGGGATAGGTACTACTCCCTTTTAATGTTTTACAAATTTATATGTGGTGCTAATGAGGTCACAGTCAGGAACTTAATCCTCATTTAGGATGGTTATATTTTAAATCTAGTTTTACTTTTACTGCTGCTGATGGTAGAAATCTCTATATCACTTATTGAAACCTTCTCTCTACAGGCTATGTATAAAATGGATGGTCTGAGTGCCCACCCTGTATAACCCTATTTGCTTCATTTTAATAGAAATAAATTGGAACTGGGAAATGGTGAGTAGCTTGCCCATGGTCATACAGTTATCCAGTAGCTGGATTAAAATTGCATCAGTTTCATGTCATTGCACATTAACTTAACTTTCTTTACCTTTGGATGCCATTGCATGTGCTATTTAGTTTAATTTTAAAATAAGTTTTGAAGTTAGAACCCGTATAATGATTTAATCATGGCATTTTCATAATATTTTGTTTTTTTTTGTTCATAGTCCTTTCTTGCTGTCCTTCCTCATCTTCTTGCATCTTGCTTCTCTCAAAAGTTTTTCCTCCCTGTTTTTTATGTCACATGTATTTCAGTACTTTCCCTTTATTTTTCCTCTCCCCTCCCCTTTAAGATTTCTTCTTCCCCTCTCATGGCTACCTTTTGAGTTTTATGTCCTACACACACAAACACACACACACACACACATACACACACACACACGCACACAAATGTAGATGATGCATATGAGAGAGAATATGTGGGATTTGATATTTGTTTTTATGAATCTGGCATATTTGGTTTAACATAATGATTTCTAGTTCCACACACTTACCTGTGAATGACTTGATTTTATTCTTTAAAGCTAAATAATCGTTTCATTTTAGAAAAAGATCCTTAGCATTTTCATTAAGGTAAATTGCAAGTGCAGTATTTCCCCAAGCTTACATTTATATCTATCATGCAAGGCTTTCCCCTCAATACTTTTCTTGCCTGTAAATTTCTGATTATTTAGTCCACATGTCCATTTTTAGCAATTTAATTTTTCTGAGGACACTGATTCTGTGGACTTAACCATATAAGGTAATTTTTCCTGTTTACTTACTCAAGTAAGATTTGTCATGTAAGTGAGATTACACTGGACCTACAATTAGTTTTCAAGACTAGACTTTATCTTCTGCTGAATTTTTGAGAAAGTTACTAGTTTTAGAAGTTACCCTATCTAAAAATTGTTTCATTATGTTAATGCATCTGACCTAAAGATAAACAGATATGTTTATTGCTTGATACCACTATAGTTTATCTACTTGTTTTGTTGAAATATGAGTAAATGTAAAACCTAACCATCTGTAATGGGAATAAAATTATGGACTGTGACCTAAGTATCCTTTGGTAAAGAACAGTGCTAACATTGACTGCAAAGACTTTTCAAAAACAAGTTTTCATGGTGTTTTCTTTTGTATAGCTCACTTCTCAAGAATGTGTATCTAAAGTAAAAATATAAAATTATGTAAAAACATACCTTACTACCTAAGTACACAAATTAAACCAGGACAAGTGGCATGATCTTAAATTAGTAGGATTATAAAATTTAACAGGGAAGTTTCTGTTCCTTAGCTAGGGCATGACTTTTCCTGGAGTCATCATGGTCATCTATTTCAAATAGAGCTGTAACACATTATGGGTGTGAGGCCAGAGAGCTCAGTGGGTTATAGTCCAGTGATAATGAGCCCACAGTTACACAACTTAATCCCTGGAAAGGCCAGATAACTCATTCACTCCAACATTAAGTCTAAGCAGATGTTTCACAGTGTGTGCCATTGGTTGCAAGAGGGCCTGGACAGGAAAGGGGGGCAGGTGGCTTAAGAAAGGCTCATTACTATGGCTGGAAAAATAGCTTAATGTGCAAACTCTGCTAATGGTGGTTGATTGAGTGGCATCATCTTTATTTACAAGGACAGCACACACCAGTGCATTTAAGAGCATTAAGTAGAACAAAGGTCTACCTTCCATTGCTCTCTAAACATTGTTCTTCATAAATGCCATTGTATTTCCAATCTTCTACATCAAAATGCCTGTTAGAAAACTCAGATGGTATCTCTTTAGTACTGTCTAACAATATTCTACCTTGTGTGGCCCCAAAAAAATCCAATGAAGAAGCAAATACTTTTTAAGTAGGTGAACTTACCCAAAGAATAACTTCTGTAAACACAGTGGATACCACTTCTGCTATTACCCATTAATTCTATGGTTTCCTGAACAACAACAACCAAAACCAAGTCACAGGTTTTATTCTCAGCTTGTTTCCCTGAGTTCTAAACTGTACACTGCTTTGTCAGGTTCTCTAAACCACAATATTATTCATCACATCTTTTAAGAAATAAACGATAATAGAGAAGGGGGCTAATTAGAGCTAAGTATTATGACTCATATGTATGAAAAGGCCACAATGACACCTATGACTCTGTATACTAACTTAAAAAAGTAATAAAAGTAACCTTCTCCAAATTAATATTATTCAAAATTATTCATCTTCAAAATGGGAATTTCATGTGATACTAAGAATAGAGCTTCTCACTGAGTATTGGAAAAATAACCCAACATTGAGTATGAAAAACACTTAACATGATATATTTACTTTTTCAAGCCTTAAAACTAATTTAGAGGTATAAGAACTGTGCCTGATTATACATTAACTAGTAATAAAGCTTGTCTTCAGTTATGAATGAATTGATCATACTATTATTCTCTATAATGCTATGATTGACAAAGATCCAGATATTAAATATGATGCCTTTGGCAAATGTCTATCTTTATGTGTGGTCGATATGATTTACATATAAGTATGACATGCTATTTGGGCATTATGTAGATATTCTACAGTTATACTGAGTTAGCCAATAAATTTTTCAGGGTATTTTGTTTTGCCACATACTTTCTCATTAGAGAGTTCCTTTTCTATATATATTTCATTTTTAAAATGACTATGGAGATGAACATTTATTACAATATAATCCCAAATGAATGAATACAGCTGTGTTGGCAAGGATGTGAGCAAACAGGCACACTCATACATTGTTAATGGACTATTCAATGGCGCAAACTCTATGGAGAGCAACTTGGAACTTAAAATTGCATATCTTGTCATGTAACAATTCCACTTTTAGAAATTTATTCTAGTGATAAATTTTCATATGTATGAACTTTTTCATTTGTAAGGATATTTCCCAAAGCCTGGTTTATAATAGCAGAATATCAGGAAAAAGAAAAAAGAAAACTTAAATGTCAATAGAGGCCTGGTTAAATCAGCACTTGTCAAAATGACAAAACACTGTGCATATGTTAAAAAGAACAAGGTACTTTATTAAAGAAACCTATGAAGAATGAAGAATTTTATTAGTGTCCCTAGTAGTAAATAAAGGGAAAATGCAGGATTTTACTTGCTTAAGCTTAATGTACTATTGTCTTGAAGTGTTTTAAGAACAGTAGTTAACAGAATCCTTTCTGCAACACAGATAAAGAGGTTCCCAGATGAATATTTCTTACAGCAACAGGGTACTTATATGTAACCATTTCTGAGTACAGGTACATAGTAGAAAAAGAATGAACTGTATGTTACAACCTATCTTATAAATACTGCCACAATAAACAGGAAAAGTCCCCCCGCCCAGAAAAGTGGTTGCTTCATATTAAGATCCTTAGAAAAATCTCTCATGTGATATTTATCCATATTTGTTTTTTGTCCAAAAAACACATTATATTGAGATATTCTCAATTTATATGAGTTTAAATGTTTATAGAGAGTGCTTGATGAATTGGAAAGAATGCATATAAATTATTTTAGAGGGCATGGTCTTATAATATAGCTATTACATATGTTGCAGTCAGCTTCAGGTTCACTGAGATGAACTTCCAGACCAGGCACAGTTATGGAGGAAGGGATATTATTTATTGAAAGTTACAGATCCAGGGGAAGTTCCATAAAGGCAGGAAAAGCAGCCTGTTCTTCACAGGACCAGGCAAGAGAGAGCAAAAGCCAACCAGCCACCACAGCACACAGAGCAAAAACTACTGCCCAAAGGTCACACAGCACAATTCAGGAACTCCTGCTAGGCACATTTGCATATCTTTACAATGGACTCTCAAACCATCACCACACCTTAAGACCAGCCCCCAGTGACCTTGCCTCTAGCAAGGTGATTGCAGATGCAAACTATAAAGTAAAACACTGAATATATTGGGGGACATATATTCAAACTACCACAACATATCATAAATATGCTTTCCAAAACTTGTTCAAAAGTTCTACAGTAAAAACAAGGCTAGTCTGACAACTGAAAATAATACTAAATGTAAACAGAAAATGTCATATTTCATGATTTTATAAAAGATATTTGGAAATGTAAAGGAAAGCCTTGTTGCTTTTAGACATAACTTGGGTACTAATTTCTTAGGTTGAGATTTAGTAATTAAAAAATGAAGAATTTATCTTGATTTTCTTGTTCATGTTCAGGTTACTGAAGAGTCCTAGGTGATAAATACAGTTCTCTCCAACAAAACTATAAGAGCTAGTAATTGTGGAAGGAATAATTGATATAGGAAATGACCTTTATAATATTCAATGAAATAATTGATGTTAGACTCAGTGGTTAAAGGCACTTGCTAGTAAAGCCTGATAGCCTGGGTTCAATTCCCTGCTACCCAAGTAAAGCCAGATGAACAAAGTGGCACAGGTGTCTGGGTTTGTTTTCAGTGATAAGAGGCCCTGATATACCCATTCTCTCTCTTTCTTTCTCCTTCTCTCTCACTGCTTGCAAACATATAAATAAAATTGGAAGAGGGAGGACAGGGAGGAGGATAAGGGAGCCAACACTATGAATGTAAAATCAGAATAATATAAATAAAAATAAATTATGGGAAAAAACAAAAAAAATGAAATAATTGCTTTGAGGAATGATCATCAATAGATGAAATTATCGTATGAAAATCTGTAGAGCGTACTGGAAAGATGGCTCAGCAGTTAAAGACACTTGTTTGCAAAGCATGATGGCCTGGGTTCATTTCCTTGGTACCCACCTAAAGCCAGATATCCAAAATGGCACATGTCTAGAGTTGATTTGCATTGGCAGGAGACCCTGGTGTGCCCATTCTCTCTGTGTGTCTGCCCATTTCTTTATATATCTCTCTGTCTTGATAAATAAATACAGTTTTTTTTTAAAGGAAGAAAATCTGTGGGGAATTTTACATGGGAGGGGACAGTCTTGAATCTTTATATTAATCTACCCCTCACTAAAATATGGGGCAATCAGACACTGCATCCTGATGTAAAGTAATACTATATGCATAGCACTGCTTATAAACTTTCTTGCCAAAAGTTGAACCTGAATCTAAATAAGGCTCTTAGAACTAATTTTCATTTATAGGGAATGTAAGGAACAGATGAACAATTCAAATGGCCCCAAGGGATACTAACAGACAAATCTTAAATGTCGTACATTCTACCAGATAATGGCCAGCACCTTCAACAAGTCAATGATAGTAGGAAAAGGGAAAAAAGGAAAGGAAAAGAAGAGAGGTTACTTTACAGGACAGACACTGAAGACACATAACCAAATGGAATGTGCAGAACATTTTTGTCTGTTAATTTGACCAGATCAACTATAAAAATAGCATTATGACACAACTGGAATTTAGATATCAAACAATTATTAATGTTTGTAGGTGTTATAATGGTGTTGTGACCTTACTAAAAATAAATGACAAGTGTTGATAAAATATGGATGCTTCTATACTATTTTCTATATTTTGTGTACATTTGAAAATTTATAGCAGAAAATATAAAAAATGATATAGTAGATAGTTGTGTTATGAAAATCTAAATATACGCTGAAGGAACAGACTGAAAAACCACCATCATAATATTACATGACTGGGTAATTGGTGACAGAGATAAAATATCAATGGATAGAATCATATGTGTACTCAAAACCACAAATATTTTAGATGAAATCATATAATATGTTTGTATAACTGTCAGAAGACTCAAAAGGGGGCTCTATTGATTATGAAAACAATAATGTTAAAGATGCCTACTTTGGAAATTAATGAATTCTTCTGTTGTGAAGTGATAAAGTGAAAAAAGAACTCTACCAAATCTATATTTAATTTTATATAAGTAGTTATAATATGTAAATAGGAGCTTATGAATAATTCAAGTGCTATAAGTAAATACTTAACTAGTTATATATTTAATAGCATATGTATTCAATTATTTTTTTAAATTTTCTTTATTTATTTGCAAGCAGAGAGATACAGACAGAAAGAGAGAGAGAGAGAGAGTACAGATATGCCAGGGCCTCTAGCCCCTGCAAACAAACTCCAGATGCATAAGCCACTTTGTGCATCTGGCCTACGTGGGTACTGGTGATTCAAATCCAGGTCGTTAGGCTTTGCAGGCAAGCACCTTAATCACTGAACCATCTCTCCAGCCCCACATTCAATGATTTTAAAAATTGTTTCATGTCACCTTATATTCAAGCATACATGGAGTATGAATCTATGTGATTGTGTATGAAGGTACTTGTAGAGAGTAAATCAATGAAAGCATTGCACGCGAAACCAATAATTATTTCTTTCTGGAAGTTTCCTTTGTACAGACTAATTAAAGAGCTGAAAAACAAGTGTTGAGGTGACACACAGTTTTACACATTCTCAGTGTTACACTGCTACATGCTAGTACTACCTACTAAAACATTAAAGCAGAGAAAACCATCGTGTTGTCATTGGGATATGAAGTGCTATAGATTTTGAAAGGCTCATGGATTAAAGACTTGATTTTCATGGTGATAGAGCTACTGAAAATTGATTGATTCATGAGGGAACTCGTTTCACCAACAGATTGATCTATTGATAAATTAACAGCTGATTGACTTTAAAAGGATGGAGCATGTTGGAGGAAGTGGGTCTCTGGAGTTGTGTCTTGGAAGTGTATGTCATGTTACTATCTCCATCCTTTTACTCTCTGGTTCCTGTCTGCTATGAGGTGAGGAGCTTTCTTTGTCATACCCTTTGTAATTTCTGCCTTGCCACTGGCCTAAAAGCAGTGAAACCAGTTGATTATGGACTGAAACCTTCTGCCAAAATGAATCTTTCCTCTCTTAACTTATTTATGTTAGGTATTTTGCCACAACAAAGAATAGTGATACACACAGTATAGCCTGTATCTCTAAATTACTTTATAACCTTCCCTACCTATTATTCTAGCACTGTTTCCTCTTAACTGTCCAGATGAATTGGACCTTTCCCTGCCCATGGAACTAGTGCTGTTCATTTCATTCTTCTGGCCTTTTAAATGTGAAAATTTATGCCAGGCACTGTTGTAGACCTATGGATAACAAAGTGAATAAAACTGAAGAGTATAAAGTAAATATTCATTTCATTCTCTTCAAAGAGAATGTCCCACAATCCTCACCTGTTAAGTTCTTATACTTTTTCCAGTCAAAACTCAAATGCACTTTTTCTCTAACAGTCTTTGGCATACCCCCTCCCTGGCTATAAATCATTTATCTTTCCTCTAATCTCTGATTTCTTTGAAACTACATTATAATACTTTTGTTCTTTGCTCTGTATCATACTATCACATAGGTGAGTCTTTCATCCTCAAATAATAACTAACACTGATAGAATACGTGGAATATGTGGCATGTGCTGGGCTAAGCACTTGAAATGACTTCTCTTGTTTATTTTTTCAGAACTTCAGGAAGTATGTGTATTTTGTCTTACTATGAATGAAAAAAAATCCTTATGTCCCAGGAAATTAAATAATATGGCCATAGCTTCTGAGTTATTAACCCTTGCTTTTTCCCTTCAATTTTGCAAAAAAAAAAATTCCTTATTTTAAAACATTTTTTAAAATAAGTATTAATGCAGGTACAATCTATAGGATTCAGAGGAAAATTGATAGAAAAGGTCAATTAGTGCCTTGGTGGGTACACAGGGATTTGTGGGGAGATGACAGTGAAGATGAGTATATAAATATGGGCTAAATGCATATGTATGGGGTAGATCTTTACTCATATTTATTATCTATCTGTCGATCTATCCATCATCTATCTATCTATCTATCTATCTATCTATCTATCTATCTATCTATCTATCTATCTCTCTCTCTCTCTCTCTCTCTCTCTCTCTCTCTCTCCAGGACCTTGCACATACTTAGACAAGGGCTCTGCCACTGAGCTACATCCTCAGCCATCTGCTTATTTCTTTATACAATTGTCCTTTATGCCAGATACTCAGGAGAGTCAATAAACACAGAGGTCACCATGGACCCCCAGAACTTAGTTCTTCATTACTACTCTGCATTCATGTAGTGAACTCTCAATAATAGTTTAATAGGTTAGAAATATTTGTTAAACTAGGTCTTTCAAGCCTTCACTACTTATCTGCTTCTTTACAAAACATGTTATGTTGTAACAGAGAAGACAATATAAATCTAAAATAAAAGGGGGTCCATTTTTCAGTGTCTTTTGATTTAAAGAAAAGCATTAAGATGAATTCAACCATATTAGTGAGAAATTGGTGAGGACAGTTGCCAGTATTAGTAAATTCCACCCTCTGTTACATTACTACTGTTTATTCAAGAATTACACAGGTTTGCCAATGATAGTTGTTGGCTGAAAAATAAGTATTTGATTCTATTGTCTTACTCTACTTCATTTACCACACAACTTCTTTTACATAACTATCCTAAAGTGTGAAGATTCTTTAGTTTCCACCCTGTACATCTCTGAAAAGCTCATGTTGTTGAGTTAACAATGTGTGGAGTACCTGATTTTCTGTTCTTTTGTTTCTTCCTGTCTCCCTCTCCTTCTCCCACTCCCTCTCCTTCTCCTTTTCTCCACACATCTGCTTGAAATGTTTGGATTTAGTGGTCAATTATAGAATACTTTTCACAGCAAACCTAGTGAAATACTGTCATTTTTAAGCTTAGGCTCATAGTTATGGCCTCAAATGATTAGACATGAAATTCTGAAGTTGATTTATAGGTGACAGGGCCTAATTCTCTGGCTCCAGGCCTGGATCCTGGGATGGCAGAAACCCATACTGGAAAAACTTACTTTTCCAAGTAGATGAGGGTGATTAATGAAGAGGATTTTTTCCCCTCAAATCCAGCTCTCAAGAGTGAGCTGTTGTGCTCCTACAAGCTGAAAATGGAATACTGGGGTTGATTATTTGTAGCACTAAATAGTGGCAGGATTTTGAATGTCACCATAACAATAGGTAAAGCAAAACAATAAAAACCCAAGACTTAATGAAAAGAAAATAAAACCTTTATGTATTGGAAATAAATACTAAATTTCTTAGCTTAGGGCAATAATTCATGGAAAATCAGTTGTGAGCCATTTAAGTAAAAAGAAAGCTAATATAAATGTTTTCTTTTTGTTTAAAAGGAAAAAAGGAAATATTTTTCACATTTACCCAATAACAATAGTAGACAAAAGATCCACTAAAACAAAAATATAAAATGGTTAAATTAGATACATTATAAGATCTCAGTGAATAACTTAAATAACTGAATTATATCATAAACATTATTTTTAAAATGTATATTGATTCTATTTAAAAAAAAAAAAACAACCTTGATTTTTTATTATGACCTGGTTGGGCATGTGCAATGGGCAGTAGAAAAGTGAAGCCATGGTGCATGAAAAAGGTACATGTGCAGCATACACAAACACCCAGAGGATAGATAACAAGATGTGGTGAGAAAGAACAAGTGACTGTGAGAGAGAAACATTGAAAAAATGAGAGAGACAGAAACAGAGCATGTACACACACAACACACGCACAAGAAAAGAAGACAGAAAAGGGAGTGCTTGAAATATTTTCATTAGTTAAACAAATATTTATTGAGGAAACAAAAACATCCTAGAGAGATGGAATAACAGATAGGGGAAGGTCTGTAGTTTAACTTTCAATCTGGCTGATAATTAAACTTTAGAAAAGGGCTGTAGAGATGGCTTACAAGTGAAGGCACTTGCCTGTGAAGCCTAAGAACCCAGGTTTGATTTCCCCGGTACCTACATAAGCCAGATGTACCAGGTGGCACGTGTGTCTGGCGTTCATTTGTAGTGGCTGGAGGCCCTGGTGTGCCCATTCTCTCTCTCTCTGGCTCCTTTTCTTTCTTTCTTTCCTTCCTTCCTTCCTTCCTTCCTTCCTTCCTTCCTTCCTTCCTTCCTTCCTTCCTTCCTTCCTTCCTTCCTTCCTTCTTTCTCTCTCTCTCTCTCTCCAATAAATAAACATTTTAAAAAACTGTAGAAAAAAGTTTTGAGGGCCTACTAAGTACAAACTTTGGGCCACCAAATGCCAGTTAGTAGTATACTAGACACCAAACAAGGCAAAAGGAGAAATGAAATAAACTTCCTAGTCTCTAAACATTTACTAAAAGTACTGTTGTGCCTATGACTGCACAACCAGCTGGTTTTGTCGTTCTTTAAAATTAGGTACTCCCTGTGAACTTAAAATAGATCTTTCTGGTGGGGCAAGCAGGATTTCTGCTATGAGTTTTAAATTTTTTATTTGATATATATATATTTGGACACATGGTTCCGTATATCCCTGGCTGGCTATGAACTCTGTGTAGCTAAGGATGACTTTGAACTCCTGATTCTATTGCCTCTACCTCCAAAATGCTGAGATTACAGGCATGAGCCACCACAGGTGAGGTCTTTTAAATTCTTTTTGATGATAAAAACTTTACAGAGGCATTCAGGAATAACTTTCCTTTATTCCTTTAGAAGTCCAGGTATAAATAATAGTCCAAAAAATCCCTTTGGTATTCAAAGTTGCTTGGTGGCCTAATCTTTGCTCTTAGAGGTATTAGTCTTGATTCATTACCTGAGATATTTAAAACCCTCTCTTACTTTTTATCTCTTTTAAATTCAATGCTATTTTGGGCTCAGTGGGATTTTAGTAGGAAAGAATAGTCAAAACAATAAAATCATAAAATCTCCCATTTTATTGTCTCAACAAACAACTCTGCAAAACGTTTTATAAATAAATAAATAGCTCCCATTTAAACCTACAATCAAAGAAGCAGTCACTAGAAATATATTTTGAGCTGTAAACAAAGGCAAAATGGGGCAAGTAGGATACTATGAAACTAAAAACCTTCTGCACAGTAAAAAAAAAAAAAAAAAAACACTGAGGGACATAGCATAAGGACACAGCATGTAAAATATACAGAATGGGAGACAATATTTATAAGGCAAAAATCTGAGAAGGCACAGATATCTACAATATATAGGGAATGATAAAAACTGTAATGATTATGTATGACACATTTTTAAATGCCAGAAGAGGATTTTAAATGTATTCACCACAAGGAAATGATGAATGTCTGAGGAGATAAATATATTCATTCTGAATTGAAAATTATGCAATATAAATCCATGCATCAACACGTCATATCACCATCCATAAATATATACAATTATTACATGTCAAAAATAACAATGTGTAGCTGGGCGTGGTGGCACACACCTTTAATCCCAGCACTTGGGAGGCAGAGGTAGGAGGACTGCCTAGAGTTTGAGGCCACACTGAGACTACAGAGTGAATTCCAGGTCAGCCTGGACCAGAGTGAGACCCTACCTCGCAAAACCAAAAAAATAATAATAATAATAATAATAATAATAATAATAATAACAATGTGAACCATATTTTAATTTTCACAGAAGTATATTAAAATTTATTCAAATGTGAAATTTGGTTTAATAATATAATTTGTTTTGTCCAATATTTGCAACATACATGTAATTATTGAGATATTTTACATTCATTTTCTTCTGCAGAATGTTTTTTAAGTTAGGCATGTATTTGATACTTGTAGCACATCTCAGTTTGCATTAGAAACATTTCAAGTGCTCTAATAGCAAAATTGAGCAAAAACAGCTATGACAAGAAACAATAAAGATCTGGTATGTTCTTTCCAAGTTGAGTATATATCTTGCCCTTATTTTTAGCTCTATCAGAGATCCAATAAAATATAAATAAAATCTAAAACTACCTTTTGTATTCTGAGTCCTCTTAATATATATTGTCTTTTTGCAATCTGATTTGTGGCATTTTCCTTTTGGCCACAAAGAAAGTTAGTTGTAGTTGTATGGTCTTGAATACAACTCTTTTTAAACAAAACATTTCCTTGTTTTAAACGACTTGACCAACTCAGGCCCTCTGCTTGAGTTTCACACAGAAGCCATCGGCATATAATTACTTCCAATTGCCTTGCAGAATGTGTGACTCCTACCTTTATCGCCAGTCAATGATGTAACACCATAATATACATGTCTAGCTGAAGAACTTTTATAAAGCTCTCATTCATAGATCTAATGTCAGATTTCTGATTCAAATATCTGGCTGTGAGGCCTAGGAATTCGTATTTTAAGGAGTACACTAGGTAAAAGTGATGGACCATTCACATCTCATCTCAGGACGATTGATCTACTTCCCTTGGACTCAGTCAACCCTCCTATGTTTGGACCATTCTTTTTCTTTCCTTGTCTTCATCCTGTCCCTTTCCACTGTGATAAACAAGATCTTATCCACACATTCAACTTGATGTATGGGGTATAGCATAAAGCCAGTTTTGATATAAGCTAACGTTCCTAAAGCTAAAGCTCCATTGCTTTTCTAGATGAATCAGTTTGAATTGCAAATAATATAGATATAAAAACATATCTACAAAATTAATTAGCAGTTGAATGATAGTGAAGATTCCAGCAGGATATGTTCCTAGGTTAAATACCAGTTAGTCTGCCAGCTGGAAAGCCTAATAATGAGAATATAAAACACAAATATATTCCAGGAAACAAGAAGCATAAATTGCCAAGATTCCAAGCTGTTAGTGCATTTGAATGAATGTTGTTGGCATATGTTGCTAGTTCTCATCTTGAATTTCAAATAATAATCACTTACCCTTGACCAATTTTTTCAAATCTTGTGTATTTTTTCTTTGGGTCCCCAACACTCACAATGCTTCCTGAGATAGAGGGAGGAGGAGAGGGAGAGAGGGATGAAAGAAGGGAGAGAGAGAGATTGAAATGAAAATTACAATACCAAAGTCAATGGCCAAAAAAAAAAAAAAAAAAAAAAACTAGACAAATACACTCATATGATTCTCTTTACAATTTATATGAAAATGTTCTCAATTTGTTTTAAAAAATGATATTATGGATTAGGAGATTAAAACATCTAAGAGCTTATATTGAGGATTATCTTCTCTGAGTTGGAGTAAAGGAAAAATTACACTACAGTCAATTATTCAGGACAAGTACCTGCTGAATAATTTCTGTTTACCTAGTTCTGTGTGAAGACAATTGCAGATAGGGATGGGTTTGATGAAGAAAAAAGTTAGATCACAAAATAATGAATCTCATGCTTTTCATAAAAATACATTGTCAAATATAGAATTTCATCAGTGCTTTTAATCCATAACCAGCATTACTGAAATATAATTTACATACTATGAAGTTCACCAATTTCAAGCTTATAGTTCAATGGTTTTGAATATATTTGCAGATTTGTGCAAACATTACCACAATTTAATTTTTAAATAATCATACCCAAAAGAAACCTTGTACATATTAGCAGTTATACTTATCCTTCCTCAGCTTCCCAAACAATCCTTGAAGAATCTGTCAAAAGGATCAAGCCCAAATTCCTTGGTTGAGAATAGAAGGTCCTTTCCTATCCACCACATCTGGCTCCTGTCTAACCAAAGCTGTTATTATTCGTTCCTCCTTTAGATGTTATTAATTTCTCACTCTCCAGTGCATAGGTCTTTGAATATGCTTTTTTACATTCACTTTCTTCTCTAAATTATGAACTCCTGCTTCTCACCTAATTCTAAACTCAGGGCATCCTTTTTAAAGTCTTTTATCCTTCTAGTGAGGCTTACATGTTTGAAGTCTAGAAATGTGTCCTTTCATCCCTCTAATTTTGGTGCCCAGTGCAATTGTTCCCAGTGAACAAGTGAATAAGAACAATAAATTATGTATTCAAATGCTATACAGTAAACTTCAGACAGTGTCTGATGCTACATTTAGACCACCATCTAGTCTGTACACAATATACTTTCAGGAAAATAATCAGCTAATTGTTTCACTCATGCACTATTCATCTGATGGAGGATTTTTCATTGCTGTTATTTCTTTAAAATGGATGACCATCTTTCACTTAGACTAAATAAGACTTAGCTAATATATGAGCTGTTATGTTTCATTTTTTTCTTGGATTTCCTATTTCATTCAGTGGTGTTGTCAAACTGTCTGTTAAGAAGCCTGGTGAGAATTTTTAGAGTCATCTTTGACTCATCTCTTAGCTTCATCCCCTACATACAATGTTTACTGTATTTGGGTTACTGTATCTGCTTTTTCCTAGACCTCTGTTTCAACCTGCCCCTTCTTTAAGTCTTCTCTCTGTGTTGGATTCTACTCACATTTTGCCTAGGTACTTCCCACTACTTCCTAAGTGGAATCCCTGTCTCCAGCCTCTGCCCATTTCCATTCTGGTTTCACATCTCTCTGAGAGTGTTCCAAATACAGTCCTGGTCAGATTAGATGATACTCTAGTTCAGGATATTTTGATGGGTCTCTAAAAACTACAGCCCAAATTCCTTGGCATGGAATGCAAGGCTCCTCATGATTGCCTCTTGCTTCATTGTCCATTCAAACCTTGTGCTCTGACCACAGCAAACTAACTGTAGATCCTGATCAGTTCATGCTTAACAGTTTAGGAGCTGCTCCTACAAGTTCAGTAAAATCCTCTGCTACCAATTCTTTATGTAAGCAGCAGAGAATAAGTTAGTGTTCCTAGGCATGTACCTTCAAGTCTTTATATTATCTTCTTTCTCTGGAATGTACTTTCTAGATTTCTCCATGGTGAGCTTCTAGTCATGTTTTAAAACTTAGCTTAAATGCTGGGAGCTTTTCTTGATCCATTTGAATAAAGTCAATAACTTTACTTTTCAGCTACTACTATATACTCTCCCCTCCCCTTTCCTCCCCTCCTTTCTCCTCCTCCTCCTCCTTCTCTCTCTCTCTCATGCATTCATTCACACAAGCTCACTTTATCTGTTCTTAATGTACCTAATGTATCACATATCTGTTTGGCATTCCTTTTTAGGCTGTCGTAATGACAGGTATCAAGTCTTATTTGCTGCTAGCTTCTCAGTGCCTCTTTATGCAATGCTGTATATAGAATATATCAAGTCCTCAGTAAATAGTTGAATTAAATTAAAATAAAATTGGGTATTTCTATTTGTAAAAGCTTCATGGCTTAAGACAATATGGAGAATATATTTTACTTGAGCTATATCTAGAGAATGCCACCAGCTTTGTGATTTCTGAATTGCTATTCTGCTTTTCAATTTGTCTGACAGTTTTCCACACCACAAAAGCCATCTTTCTTCAAATAAGTTATTAATTAAAGTACTTGGATCTTTTAAAAAAATATAATGATTTTAAAGTCACTTGAAATGATAGTTCTATTAAGCCGTTTATGGCTTTTAAGGAAAGTTTTACTATGAAGTTGCTGAGCAAACTCTTTTCCATAGACTGATCAAAAAGCAAATAAGCTTTAGTTTAGCCCAAGCCACTTTCTGAACTAAGACCAATTCCAATTGGTGAGGTTCAGTTAATGAGGCTTTATGGTAGTAAATTATTCAGCCATTATTTCCATGGTATGTGAGGTTTGAAAAAAAAAACCTCAAAATAAATCCTTTCATAAGGATTACCAGAAGACAACCATTTTGATGAGATTCTGATTCTGAATTTAACTGCTATTCAATTAAAATGGCGTCCCCCCCCCATGCCCTTCACAATAGAGTGTGTGCTGCCATCTACTGATGCTAGGCAAGCTTACAGGAGGCCTTGTTTACAATTCCAGTCACAAGCCAAGCTTCTAAAGTGATGTCTCTCATCAGATCCATTATAATTTGCTTTTATGAATTCCAACAAGGAAAAGGAACACCATGGGGACAGAGCATAGTAAAAAGTAATTTTAGTGTTTTAATTATAGATTATTATAAACTATAAACTTAAGGGCAAGGAGTTTATTACAAAGGGTGTACTGTTCACAAACTGTAAAAATAGTATAAGAACTGTACATTGTGAACTCTGGTTACTTTTCTCTTGTACCATATAAAAGTGTATAAAAATTATCAGAAAGCTAATGTGTGGGAATATTGCCTTATTTGTCCGTAAAAATGGAGCTCAGTAACATAACTGTTTCTTGACTATTTGGAATATCTTATCGTGTATTCTTGTTTGAATTCCTCCTCTATTTAAGATATATACATGGAATCACAGTGTTTATGTAACAGTTCTATCCTTTTGCCTGCAGGTCAGTTTTAATAAATCTAGGAAGTGATAGAAAAAAAAAAGGTGAGGCTAATCAGTGAATAAAATCAAGAGGAGGAAAACTAATAACAGTATCAGAATTTCCTACCAGACAATTTACCTAACATAAGAAAGTAACAACTTATTTTAAATCCCAAGGTTTTTAAAATGACTAAGTTCTGCTTGACTGCTCAGCTCAATCTCTAGCCCTTGCTCCCTTTGTTTCATTGGCAAATTTTGGAGTCCTTGTTTTGTTTGGAAATTTCTGCCTTTCATACAATACAGAAGGTTAATGTTAATCTTAAATGACTAATAATTTCAATGTGACTTTCATATCTCCAAAGAGATGCTATAATGGACATAGTATAATGGATCAGCCTTGAGAAAAGAATGAATGTTTTGAATTGAGATAATAAGTAAACAAACACATTTCCTATAATAAAAAAAATAAAATAGGGTTCATCTTGTTGTTTCAATGGGCAAAAAGCCCATCTGTATATTCTCTGACAACGTATTAAGCTAAGCTGAAGTTCCAACATTAATATATTATCCCTTTATCATAAAGAAGGTTTTGATTCCTGAGGGAAAATCTAACAATTCTCTAAATTAATATTGATGCTATTAGAGTGAATTAATAAAATGAATTTTGAGCAAAGTGTTGGAGGAGTGGAGGAAAAGGAGAATAAAGGACCATGGGGCCTGAGAACAGGGAAGCTGGAGATGAATTTCTTGCACTGCATAATTTTGCTGATAGTCAGCACCTTTTGAAAATGTTCACCAGTATGTAGGATCCTTTATTTTCTACAGATCCAGACAGCCCACAATGAACAAGCCAGACCCAGGCTATCTGTCTGTGTAAAACTGAAAGATGATCTGTCCATTTCAGCTATTAATGACTCTGGTCTGGCCCCTACCATCAGTATCTGTGTACAAGACGAATAGCCTGCTGAATCTGTGGTTTGGCTTGCACACTTCCTAGCAATCAGATCATCGAGGCTGAATATGAGGATGACTGCATAGAAGCCACCATTTCCTCTTGCTCATGCATGTAGGATCCACTTTAGTATAGGTGGCTAGCCATCCCTGTAATTCTCTGCTTCTTGCCACCTCTTCTTTACTCCTTTACTCGGGCTTCTTTACTCCTTTTCAGGGTCTGATGACACTCTCAATTCTGATGACCTCAATGATTTTTCTGTATTAGCCAGGCATGGTGGCACACACTTTTAATCCCAGAACTTCAGAAGCAGAGGTAGGGGGATTGCTGTGAGTAAGAGGCCAGCCTGGGACTATATAGTAAATACCAAGTTAGCCTAGGCTATAGCAAGACCCTACCTCAAAGAGAAAAAAAAAAAAAACTACTCTTTGCTTCTGATTCACTCTATGTTCATTCTTATTTTGTAAAAGTTGCATAATTTTATACTATTCTTTATTGTACACTTTAAACTCACTTTCGTCTTCACAAAACCTTTATTATGTGGGTGCTATGATTTTCTCTGTTTTCAGAAGGTATTAAAAGACTTCCTGAGGGACACAACGCAGACATACAATTCAAACCTAGATATGAGTTTTCCAAAGCTTGTCCCATTGTATCACCTCACTAAGGTTTTATACTCTTAATAAAATGATGACCATTTTTTAATCACCTACCATGTGCCAGGAATGTTTGATGAGGATTTAATGTCTTTTACATGCATTAGCCTTGTTATCATAATGCTATTTATTGGCACTATTATTATCTCAACATTTTGGAGGTAGAAATCAAAGCTCAGAAAAGTTGAATAACTGGCCTACAGTGAAATAGTAGCAGTAGGCCAGTGATTTGAATTCTGGTTTTTCTGACTCCAATCCTATTTTCTTAACTATAGGTCGATCTCCCTAAGAACCATAACACAGACAGAATTCTAAAATGTACTTATGATTCTTATGCCCATTTCACAGATAAGACACTGAGGCTTGGTGGGATTAAATGTCTTTTAAGGTTAACTTATGTGTAAGTAGCAGAGAGAGAGAGCATGCGTAGAGGGGGATGATGGAGCAGAGGGTGGCATGGCCAACATCCCAGCCAAGATCCACAAGCACAGAGAAAGGCTCATAGACACAGGCCTGCTTTCTAGAGGGGATAATGATTGTCTATTAGAGAAACACGTCCACTTAGTTCTTTTCCTTTTTTAAAAAAATTATTTATTTATTTGAGATAAAAAAACAGGGAGAGAGAGAGAGACAGAGAGGGGGGGGAGAGAGAGAGAGAGAGAGAGAGAAACATACCAGGGCCTTTACATGTACCACCTTGTGCATCTGGCTTACGTGGATACTCAGGGATTGAACCTGGGTCCTTAGGCTTCACAGACAAGTGCCTTAACCACTAAGCAATTGCTCCAGCCTTAGTTCTTTTCATATTGTGTATTTGCATGTGGGCATGTGTGTAGTACTGTGCGTGTAGAGGTCAGAGGACAAACTCAGGTATGCATCCTGACTCTTGCCATTCACCTGGTTTGGGGCAAGATCTCTGGTTGTTCACCACTGTGTTTATCATCAGTGGTTCATCATCAGACCCCAAGCTTCAGGATTCTCCTGTCTGCCTCACTTCTTACTCAGGGACATGCTGGGATTGCAGTTGGTCATACTACAAGCCAAACAGTATGTGGGTTCTTGGGGTCTAAATTATGCTCATCAGGCTTGTAGAGTCAGTTTTTAATAAAAATGCAATCAAAGTTAGGTTTCTCCTCTGTCCTTTTGTTCAGTTCAGAACAGACTAAGTAGCAAATCATGAAGATCCCAGACCCAGCACTGTCACAATTTGCAAGCAAAACAAGATCACAGCTTAGAAAAACAGTTTCTTCTTCCTCAGCTAACTTATATAAAATGTACAAATGCATTTTCATGATAATAAATGTATTATGATATGAAACAGATACAAGAGATATTTTGACCAATGTAATACTTTTAGATTTTAAGTCTAATATAATCTCATAAGTCATGTGTACAAAACAAAGGGAGAAGTTGTGCCAATTATCTAAATAATTGAGCTCCATTATCCAGGCAATTCTTTTATTTCTTACTTTCATTTTCTACACAAGTGCATGGATTATGCTGAAGCAATGTGAGTAATGGCAAAAGCATAAGCTTTGAAGGCATACAGACATGAGGTCAAACTCTGGCTCTGCCACTCATTAGTTTGGTGACTTGGTCACTTAAGCTCTTTAAAGCTTACTTTTTCAGTGATCTGTAAAATAAGGCCATTCAATCTACTGCAGGTAATTATTGTGAAAATGAACCCTGATAATGTATGGAAAGTGGCCACTCAGAAAGTGCTCATTATGTGAGAATTATTAGGGTTGTTAGTACAGCAAATGTTTGGCACTAACACTGGAAGCATACCTAATCATGTACAGTAAAGTCCGTTTGCTAAGGTCTAGCAATTCTATTTCACTGACAGCCCCAACACAGGCCTTTGTCTTTCAAATGCTTCTAACTCAGAGACCTCATCCGCAGCATTGTGGACATTGGGGCTAAATATACTCTGCTGTGAAAGACAAGGGTGGAGTGTCCTTTGTGTGGTGCAACATTCAGCAGTATCTCTAGCCTCCTGCACTAGATGCCAGTCACCCAGTCTGAATTGTAACAATGAAAAGATTTCCACACAAAGTCAAACATCTCCTGGAGGGCAGAGTGGCCCTTATTCACCACCTCTACAGAGCCTCCCTGTGGCATATGGCTGAAACTGCTCTCTTATTTTTGTCTAATCTTTTATGGAAAAATAGAGAAAGAAGGTAAAGCTAGCCTATTATTTTCTAATTGTTTGCTGCCATTAAAGATGATTGTTTCTTGATGATAGGGTCTTTTCTAAACACCTTGAGGAAACATTTGGTTGCTCAAGTTTTTGATTCACCCACTCAACAAGTCTTTGTGAAGTGTCTTTATGTGACAAGTACTTCTCAGGAGTTAAACTAGAGGATGAGTGAAAGACATAGACTAGAGCAGAACAGTATGAGTTTAACGATGATAATAGCAGTAAAGGTAGAGAGAATTAGGAAAGGCAAAACAGCCTTTTCAAAGATGGGGATTATGATCCAAGTCTTGCAAAATGAGTAGGAAGGAGTTAGTAAAACCGAGGGTATTGATTTTAATACATAGTAATTTTGTATGAGTCTAATAAATATTATTTATATACCTTTGACTCTTTTCAGCACAGAACACATTATTTTATTTTATTATTTTATTTTATTTATTTACTAGCAACAGACAGACAGATTGAAAGAGGCAGAGAGAGAGAGAGAATGGGCATACCAGGACCTCCATCCAATGCAAAAGAACTCCAGATGCATGCACCAAGTTGTGCATCTGGCTTACATGGGTACTGGGGAATTGAGCCTCAAGCTGGAGTGCTTAGGCTTCACAAGCAAGTGCTTAACCACTAAGCCATCTCTCCAGCCCAGTTTCTTTGTTTTTTAATTAATTTATTTATTGGCAAGTACAGAGAGACTGAGTGAGAGTGGATGCACCAAGGACTCTAGCATCTGCAAATGAACTCCAGATACAGGTGCAACTTTATGCATCTGGCTTTATGGAGGCAAGTGCATTAACCACTGAGCAATTTCTATAGCAAGAACATATTTCTTAATCTTGATTCTTAAAAGTTTTGTCAAACTGAGGCAACAAGTGTGTATACACAAGCATGTATGTACTAGCAATAACATGGGAGAAACTGTTAGCATTGGCTGGTTCTGCCTCCCTCCCCACAGAGAGATTCTCCTAATTTAAGGGGAAAGGCCATATTATCTGTGGTTGAAATTTTGATTGACTATATATTGGACTTTGATGTTGACTTTTTGTACTCATGAATGGCCTTTGGGTTATGCTCACAAAAGTCTGTCTATTAGATTATTTACTCTTTTTCAGCTATGCAATCTATCTTGTTTCTTGAGAGAGTCTCATGTAGGCAAGGCTACCTATTACTCACAATGTAGTCACGGATGACTTTGAATTCCTGAGCTTTGTGCCTCCATCTCCCTCCTGAGTGGTGAGATTATAGGCATGTGACACAACTCCCAATATATATGGTGCTGGGGATCAAACCTAGGGCTTCATGCATGCTAGGCAAGTATTCTACCAACTGAGCTATAGCCTCAGTCCTTGGCTCTTTAACTTAATTTGGATATTATTTAATATGTTTGTCAAATTTTTACCTTAATATCTTCATTTAAAGTAAAAGAAAAATTTCTATCAGATTAAGAATGTGAGGGAAGCTGGCTGTGGTGGTGCACGCCTTTAATCCCAGCCCTTGGGAGGCAAAGGTAGGAGGATTGCAGAGCGTTTGAGGCTACCCTGAGACTATATAGTGAATTCCAGGTCAGCCTGGACCAGAGTGAGACCCTACCTTGAAAAACAAAAAACAAAAACAAAGCAAAAACAAACAAACAAACAACAAAAACAACAAAAAAGAGTGTGAGGGAGAGACTGACAAGGTATATATACATTACATCCCAAACTTTTGTCACTTGACTGCAGGGATCCTGGCATCCATACAAGCAGCAGATTCAAACTTTTTTTTTTTTTTTTTTTTTTTTTTTTTTTTTTTTTTTTTTTGGTTTTTCAAGGTAGGGTCTCACTCTGGCCCAGACTGACCTGGAATTAACTATGCAGTCTCAGGGTGGCCTCAAACTCATGGCGATCCTCTTACCTCTGCCTCCCAAGTGCTGGGATTAAAGGCATGCACCAACATGCCCGGCCAGATTCAAACTTCTTAAGGATGATTTCTCCTCCAGTTTGTTTATGAGAGACCCTTTCCTGAAGAAAGCAAAGATAGTTTAAAAAAAAAAAAAAAAACTTACTTAGCTTCTCTAGGATCTCCTCATCTGTCATCTTGGATTTTTTCCTTTGCCGGTCTGTATTCCTGTATAAAGTACTAGAATTGGCATTCTCGGCAGAAGGTGGTGTGACTTCTTTACTTGGTGCTGCTGGCGAAGCAATAGATTCAACCACAGAACGAGTGTAGATCTAAAAGACAAAAATAAAAAATAAAAAAATGGAGAAAAAAACCAACAAATTTCACAATTAAAACAGCAGGCCAGTGTGGAAACCTTACATTTCAATAACTTTTTAAGACAAATGGTTGTCTATTAAAGAATTTTAAGGACCTTCATGTACTCTAAAAGATCTTGGAAGCCATTCATTTTAAGTCCCTATGCCTATGTATTGCTAATTCTGGTATTGATGCCTCTGACTATGTAATTCTTTGTATCTGTTTGATGTGAAATTCTCTCCCTACTTTCATTTATATAGTTTTATAATTTAGTGATTGTTATTTTGGGTATTAGCACCCAATTATTTAATGTTATAACCTTGTCCCCTCAAATTGTAACCCCAAAACCAGGCTCATATTTAATGCACTAGTTCCGAGACTGTAGGAGATGCACTATAGGTACTAGTTGATTAACAATATTTTGTTTACACTCCATATTACATCCTTTTTTATTTTGTTTTGTTTTGATGAGACAGGGTCTCACTATATAGCCTAGGCTGGCGTCCAACTTGTAATTCTCTTGCCTCAGTCTTCCAAACAATGAGAATAAATATGTATGGCACAACATCTGGCCCAAAAGACATCTTTAAAATCATTTGGAAGTATTCACTTATGGCTTACTGATTTTGTATGCTCTGGTCTTGGTGCAATAACTGGTGGGGCTTCGTTGTCATCTTCCTCTTCCTCTTCTTCTTCATCCTCTTCTTCAGATACAGGAGGAGCCAAAGGAGGCTCAGAGGCTGTTTTTGTACTCTTAGGACAAAAAGATTAAAGACTATATAGTAATTCCTTACTGTTTTTCTTCAGAAATGAGAAAAGAGAAATGTGCAAACGTTTAGGGATATGAGAGAACTACATCTTTTAAAATGATCAGAACAATCTACAATTTGGTGGCCAAGACCAATTTACT
Organism: Orientallactaga sibirica; assembly: GCA_036365145.1. NCBI lineage: Eukaryota > Metazoa > Chordata > Mammalia > Rodentia > Dipodidae > Orientallactaga > Orientallactaga sibirica. The sequence goes on from JAEOAD010000057.1 coordinate 9,318,753, forward strand.
TTCAGAGATAAATTAATGAAATGGTGGAAAGGACTTTTAAGTTTATAATGTTATTATTTTTTTTTAATTTAAAAAAATTATTTATTTGAGAGAGAGAGAGAGAATGGGCATGCCAGGGCCTCCAGCCACTGCAGATGAACTCCAGATGTGTGTGCCCCCTTGTGCATCTGGCTTACATGGGTCCTGGAGAATTGAGCCTCAAACCGGGGTCCTTAGGCTTCACAGGCAAGTGTTTAACTACTAAGCCATCTCTCCATCTCCATAATATTATTTTTTAATTTTCACTGAACTAAAAGATAGTGAATTATTCACTTAATATTTTAAATTCCAATGTTCTTGAAATCAATGGATGCGTGAAAATCAACTTGACCTTAATGCCTTGACTATGTACTGAATAGATCATAAATGTATTGATTGATGGAGTTTGGCAATCTGAAAATTTTCTGCCTAATGATCAAATCATGAGCATGAACATGACTGTCCAACTACAAATACTAATAGCAAGCAAACCAGTAAATGAGTCTTCCTTATTCATCCTTCTATAAAGAATCACTCTGCAGTAGACATGAAACTTCAAGGAATACTTATCTAAATGAACAATAGGTATATATGGATACTGGGAACTTAAAATATCACTAGTTTGACATGGGATACATTGTAAGACCACAGTATGCCCCAGATAGTGCATACCTGACATAAAAAAGATGCAAAATATTTCATTAATGCTTTTTATATTGAGATATTGAATATTAGTATTTTTATATACAGTCTTAAATAAATCATTAAATTAATTTCCCTTTTCTTTGTACATTTAAAATGTACTTGGTAGAATAAAGTGTTATGTGTGGCTTATGTTATATTTCTATTGGGCAATGCTATACTTATATTTTTCATATATATATTTTTTGGAGAGAGACAGAGAGAGAGAGGGAGAGGAAGACAGATAGAGATGGCCGTGCCAGCAGCCTCTCAGCTGCTACAAACAAAAACTAGATGCATTCACCCCCTTGTGGTCAAGTGCGGCATCGCTCCCTTGCATCACTTTGCATCTGGCTAAACGTGGGACCTGGAGATTGGAACCGCTGAAGATTGGAACCAGCGTTCACAGGCTTAGGAGGCAGGCACCTTAACCACTAAGCCATCTCTCCAACCCCCTTTGCATATTTTTTATGTTTATGCCACTGGGTGTACTGCCCAAAGAGTTCCTATAATAAAATTTCATTTCCTTGGGAACCGTCCTAAGACATTTATAGCTTCTATTAACAATGTGTTACATTGAAGGACCTAAGTCTGTGGTAAAATATTCAATATGGATTTTCTATAATCTTGTGAATACCCACAGTGGAGTAATAAGGTGTAATCATCTACTTAATGAGGCAGCAGCAAGATTTATTTATTGGTAGAAGGATACAATAGAATTCCTAACTAAATATTTGAGAGAACATTTGATTGCCCTGTAGATGCTCTGTGGTTTAGAAAATAAAAACTGCATATTTGCCAGACATGGTCTCTCACTATACATCTATATTTCTAAATTTATTGTTTAAAATGTAGAGTTAAGAATTCCATTCTGGACCTTTGTTGGGAGTTTAGCCCTGGCATGTGCATTATAGGAGATACCCATATGATTTAATGTACACTGAAGGGAAAGAGCCACTAATCTAGATGAACAAAGGAAACCAGTACTGCAAATCAATGAGAAGCCACCTGTCAATTGCAGACTCAGTTTTTCCTTCAGCTGTTTTTTTTTTTTTTATGTAGAGTGTGTGTGGTGTAGGCACATGTATGTGCAGATGCATGCACCCAATGCATGAAGAAAACATCGGGTGCCCTCTTCTGTCAATCATCTGTACATTTCCTTGAGAAGGAGTCTCTCCTTCAGTCTGAAGCTTGCCATTTTTTTGTCAGTGAGCCCCAGTAATACTCCTGTCTATGGGGCCCCCCTCCTTTCTCCTCTGAAGGACTGAAATTACAGGTGTGCATGGCCACACAGGCAGCTGCAGATTCTCTCAGGCCCTCATGCATAATCAACAGGCCTTCTTAAGCACTAAGCTATCTCCCCCGCCTGACATCCAATTTCTTTAAGTACAAATCATGGCATATATTTGTATTACTGTGTTGTATCTTCTACTTGGAATAAAAGCTCAGGATTCTAAATATAACATTTCATTACGAACAATGTGATTCAAGTAGAATATTTAAAATTTAACTGCGAATTAAAGATGAGGAATCTGAAGAGTATTTAGAATATAATACACTGGTATTAAAAGAGTGAGAAGTACAGCAGATGGGAGATGGGAGGTGTCTCCGTTTTCAATAGTCGTCACACAGCCACAAATTCAAACCATTTATAGAATACAACAGTGCTTCAATTTTAACACCTTCCCAGGTTACCAAGGAATACTCTGTCTTGAGATACTAGTACAGGCTGTATGTAAAGTAGTGAGTACTTCTACATCAGCTTCTGTAGGGTTATCAGGTCTACTGAGGACACAGAGTATGAAGTGCAATCTCTCTAGACCCATGATACAATGCAAGGCATATTATTTATTCCCAAGGGACAGAGTTTCATTGAAGTGAGCCTAACCAAACTTAAGGATCCAGTTCAGTTCATTCAGCCAACAGGAACCTAGGCTTGGTCGAGCAGTTTACTTAGTCAATCTGTACTTGAAAGTCCTGTAAGCCCTTGAAACTCAAACTGTCAATAGGAAACCCAATATCTTCCAAAACAATTCTGCTTCTCCAACATCTTCATCTTTTTAACCACCCACATATCATTTTAAACATATAATTATCTTTTTAATGTTTTCTTAGCATATATTCATTTTAAAAGATAATGGGTTTCAATGACATTTTCACACATGTGTAACGTACATATTGCTCACATTCATGGCCCTATTACTCTCTTTTCCTTCCCTTCCCACTAATCTCCTTTCTCATCCCAAACAGTCCCCATCTACTTTCATGTCTTTAATTTTTAAATATAGATACATCTTAAGAGAGAAAACATGATGTTTGTCTCTCTTTCATCACACTTTTTTTCAAGGTCCAAACAATATCTGGAGTCAGCAGCAATACCACTGCACATGAGGTCAACCAAACAATAATGTAAACATTTCTAGAATTCAAATCTAATGTTCATTCCTATTGTCACTGTTTCTGGCCTTATGTTTGCATTATTTTCCCAGATGGCTATCCATCATCTAGTCTCACCTTCTGTTTATTTATTGATTTATGAAAGAGAGAAAGAGGATGAGAGAGAGAGAGAGAATGTACGCCAGGGCTTCTAGCCATTGCAAACAAACTCCAGACACATGCACAACCTTGTGCGTCTGGTTTTTGTGGATCCTGGGGAACTGAACCTGGGTCCTTTAGCTTTGCAGGAAATCACCTTAAGTGCTAAGTCATCTCTCCATCCTGTCCCTTTCTGTACTGTCTCTTTGAACATTTCCTTTTATATTACACTTCATTAACACAAGCATTAATCATCTAAGTAGACTGCTGTAAAACACTGAAGGACTTCCTGCTACCTATTAGAAAAGCCAGATTTCTTAGAATTCCATGTTACAGCTTCTAGGATTTGACCACAATTTAACTTTCAAGGCTTAACTCCCATGAAGCCTTTATTTGCATCAAAGTCTTCACTCAACACCATAGCTTATGTTCCCTTGCTCCCCTCACCAATTTGCCCCTTCTCTTATGTTTCTTTATTTGTTGTGAATGCCCACCTCCATCTTCACAGATCCAAATCTTTTCTCATCTTCAACGTCAAACTTAAATTCCATCATATATATATATACATATGTGTGTGTGTGTGTGTGTGTGTGTGTGTGTGTGTATCTCCAACAAATGCGTGCCAAGTGCCTATTTAGCATGAAGCACTGAGCTTAAATATTTGGAGACAAGAGCCATCTTCCCTTTCCTTCCCTCTCTCCCTAAAGAGAATTTCTTTCCCCTGAATAAACAAAAACAAACTGTTTTAATAGATTTTATAAGTAAAAACTAGTTTTCAGTATAAAACTAGATTTTAGGGCTGGTGAGATGGCTTAGCGGTTAAGGCACTTGTCTGAAAAGCCAAAGGATCTTGGCTTGATTTCCCAGGACCCACGTAAGCCAGATGCACAAGGACCTGGAGTTCATTTGCAATGGGGGGGAAGCCCTGGCACACCCATTCTCTCTCTCTCTCTCAAATAAATAAATAAAAATAAAATATTTAAAAAAACTAGATTTTAGTCAGCCTTCTTTCTCCTTAGCAGCCTCTTTCTTTCTTTCTTTCTTTCTTTCTTTCTTTCTTTCTTTCTTTCTTTCTTTCTTTTTTTTTTTTTTTGGTTTTTCGAGATAGGGTCTCACTCTGGCCCAGGCTGACCTGGAATTAACTATGTAGTCTCAGGGTGGTCTTGAACTCACGACAATCCTCCTACCTCTGCCTCCCGAGTGCTGGGATTAAAGGCGTGCGCCACCACGCCTGGCATAACCTCTCTCTTTCTATTACTCATTCTTCTCTCCATCTTCTTCATAAATCTACTTTTGCTTTGTTTAAAAACATATCCGGGGCCGGGTGTGGTGTCGCACGCCTTGAATCCCAGCATTCGGGAGGCAAAGGTAGGTGGATCGCCATGAGTTCAAGGCCACCCTGAGATTACATAGTGAATTCCAGGTCAGCCTGGGCTAGAGTGAGACCCTACCTTGAAAACCAAAAAAATAAAATAAATAAATAAATAAATAAAAACATATCCAGAGGCTGGAGAGATGGTTTATCTTAGCTCTTAAGGTACTTGCCATTGACACTTAAGAACCCAGGGTTGATTCCCCAGTACCCAGTAAGCCAGATGCACAAGGTGGCCCATGTATCTGGAGTTCATTTTCAGTGGCTAGAGGCCCTAGAAAATCGATATATTCTCTCTCTCATAAATAAAATAAATAAATAAGTAAGTAAGTAAAAACACACCTGGATTCTGTATCTAAAGCTGAATGAATGCTTATCTTGGGAAACAATGTTCAATGTTTCACTCACCGAAGGATGCGCTGCTATGTATCCATGTGCACTTTTATCTGAAATGTTAAAATAAAGAAGTCATCTTTGTTTTTATGAATCTGCATGCCTTTGGCCAGAAGGCAATTTAACATTAAATATATATTATACCAAATGATGTGCTTTTTTTCTAAAACAGATCACAACATAATATCCTCACCATGTTCTCAGCAAGACATTTTACAAGCCTCAGTGAAGGTTTCCATGAAATCTCACAGATATGGAGGAGCAGCAAGAAAACCTCTTCCTGATTACTGTGAGTCTGTACATCTATACAAATATCCAGGGTTTATTCTCCTTTCCCTTTGCCCTCTTCCACTTCCTCCTTTTTTCATTCCCTCCCTCCTGATTCTCATCTCCTCCTTTCTACCTTTGATCCAGCCAGTTTCAACACTAGTGTTGTAGTAGTGAGTTTCACTCAGCTAAGCATTGGGCAGTAACCCATATATTGTTGAGTTGTAGGAGTTCTCAGGAGTTCATAAGTGGAGAGAAATTGGCACTTAAAAATAAAGTTGCTAAATAGCACTAAAGAACAAACAGAAATTGAAGAGTGTTAATGGCTGCATGGAACTGATTTGCTACATGTATTTTTTAAATTATTTTATTTATTTTTGAAGAGAGACAGAGAGAGAGACAGACAGAGAGGGAGAAGGAGACACAGAATGGGCGCGCCAGCAGTCTCAGCTGCTGGGAACGAAATCCAGATGCGTGCGCCCCCTTGTGGGCAAGTGCAGCATCGCGCCCTTGCGTCACTTTGCATCTTGCTAAACGTGGGACCTGGAGATTGGAACCGCTGTAGATTGGAACCAGCGTTCTTAGGCTTAGCAGGCAGGCGCCTTAACCGCTAAGCCATCTCTCCAGCCCTGCTACATGTATTTTAAGTTTTGGTTACTTATGGTTCTAACTTGGAGTCCAGCTCCTGATTTCTTCATATAAGGCATTGTTTTATGCACTACTTGGATAGACATTCCTCATGGAAGACTGAATATTATAAATAGTTCTCAATGGCTTTCTGTTCAGGTTTACAACAAGGTGGGTAGATAAAAACCTACTCATATCGAAAAGTCCCATTCAGCATATGAATTGTAATCTGTCTTCAAATTTGAACTTTGATGTTTGAGATGGCAAGATCACTTTTCTCTGTCCCAGTATACCTTGCAACATTCCCAAAGATAATTTAACCCCTTCTTACATACTAAATCCAATGTCAATTGGTAGGGGCACTTTGTAACTGGAGTACCAATGATAGCTAGCATTCCCTTTTGTATGTTAAATAAATTATTCTAGAAAAATTATTCAGACCACTTTTTTCCTCAAAAAATGAAATTATCAAGCAAATGAAATATGTACACACTAGCAAATGCAATAACAATTTGGCAGCAACTTGACTATTTCAATCTCCATAAACAGCAAGACATGATTTCATTCCCACCCCCATTTTGTGATCAAATCAAAATAAACTGATAATCACAGCATTTGTTCCATACCTTCACAGTAGAAATTAAAATGGCCTGGATATCCATGACCTCGCTGTGCCTGGCACTACCTCCATGAGACCAGTATAATAGGAGGAAAATATGATGACATCAAAATAAAAGGGAGATTGATTGAGAGAGGGAGGGGATACAATGGAGAATGGAGTTGTGAAAGGGAATGTGAGGGGGTAGGGAAGTATCATGGTTTATTGTCTATAATTATGGAAGTTTTCAATAATAGAAAAGAATTTAAAAAAAGAAAAAAATATAAAACTGGAAAAAAAAGAAATCAACAAACCAAAGGGCAAAATAAATTCCCAGAAAACATGGCTTCTAATGTCAGCCTCAAACTTCAACTCACCCATTGGTTTACTTAGGCTGAATCCATTTCTTCAAACTACTAGGACTGACAAGAATTGACTGGTTCTGAGATTGAAATGATTTACCACCTTTGATACCATAGAATTCCTCTTACCTCCTGACGTGAAGCTCATGTATTTCTGGTTGTTGACAGTTTCTTTGGAATCATAGAATTTGAGAACATCTAGAACAGCTTGTGGGTTCTTCTTCTGTTCCAGTTTTGTTATGTTGGACGTTTGGAGTAACCGTGCCCATTGTTCAGGGATTCCCTGTGGACAACCAAAGGGAAAGAATGGCGGCTCAGCACATTCGTCAGTTGCATGCTCAGGTTCCAGTAAAGTTCTTCACCAAGAAGCCCATGCTACCTGTAGGATTACACTTGGGAAACTGAAGTTACATTCTAGATTTAACGTTAGTAACTTAATAATGAAATCATTCTTTTCTCTAATTAAACACATAGGTAAAACTAGAATCCAACTTAAAAAGGGTGGGTGAGAGTATGACTGTGATATAAAAAAAAAGCGCATGAAAATCACCTCCATATTGACTCTGCTCATCCATGAAATGATGTTTATAGCTTAGTTTATTTTTTTTTCTGGTGACTCAGGGCAGACATAGCAAGACTTCTCTAAATTTGTGCACAGCATAGTATAGTGCAGATCAATAGCTTTTTAGATGGCTGGAGTAACATAAGCTCTTTCTGAGTATATTATAATCAGAATATCTTTTAGAATGAAAGGAAAGTCTCACCCGTGATCAGTTTATATTTACTTTGTGGTTAAAAATGTAATTTGGGGGGAATGTCTAAGGCTTTAATATAATATAATATCAAATTGGGAGGAGATAGAGCTAGATTTATGGAGGAGCAACAACCTCTGAGAAGCGAAGCAATAACTTAATGCTGCTTTTGGAATTTTCCTTGCAGCTTTCTCCGGGGCTTGCCTTCCTCCTCTCCTTCCTCTCTCCCTTCCTCCCTACTTCATTCATTGGCAACATAGAAGTTGGGGACTATAAAACCATGCCAAAGCCTTGTGAGAATTTGCAACAAGTACTCTGAAACATTTATGGCAGAGAGGAGGGAATATTTGGAAATCTAACCAAGGAGAATTGTAAACATTGCTGCGAAGCTAGCTTTGCATTGAGCATTTCACATTCTTTCCTGCCTGTTCAATGTACAGATGTCCCCATTTCATAATTATCTAACCTCCAAGAACAGCTTGGAGAGAGAAAGGGACACTATTCCAGAAGTGCATTCAGACACAATTTATGTGGCTTTGTCCTATGAAGTCTCGGCAAAACAATGTGTGACGTGGGCCTCCAGAGTTTGGGAATGACAACAAAAAAGTGAGATAAGCCAAGCAACAACTCTACTGCACACACATGAACCTGCTGCTGCAGTGCTATGACATCTCAAAGAAGCACTTTGATGCAAGCTTCTTTTGGGCCTGTGACGCACCTCTGGGAGCTTCCCTGGGCACATCTGTGAGCCATAGAGATCTGGCTGTAATGGACGTAAATAAAGAAAGAAAAGAAAGTTAAAACAGAATGTGGGACAACTTAGAAGGTGGGAGGAGATGAAATCAATGGGTCTGAATGGGGGGGATCCCTTTTAAAGTGGGGCAGTTATGAAAATAGGGAGGTATTAAGTAAATCAGGGACATGACAGGCTACAGGACAAGAGATTTAAGAGAACAGAGAAAACAATAGTGTTTCAAAGTTTGGATGTATAATTTCATTTTGGGCCAGATATTTCCTCCATAAATAGGCAAATAATAATAAGTTACCATTAGAAAATGGGAAAAGTTACTAAAAGCAGCAACATGAATTTGGAGGGACGAAGGATGGCATCATGAAAAGCTTTGACAATAATTTGTAAGTTATTTTTATAACTAGGTGATCACAGGTAGCCAGTGGCCATGTGATAAACTTATGAATTTCAGTTCCCAATTCTGGTTAACCAATTTCAGCTTCATTTTGGAAGTGTCCGTGTGACTAAAATTCAAATGATGACTAAATGTCAATACTGAGCTTTTATTCTGATTGATATGATTACTTTTTATTTTATAGCTAACAAGATGGCTGGCTTAGAGAAAACTAGATAATAGACATTCCCACACAGCCAGACACTATGTATAGGTTAATTATATATATTTAGTCAAGGGAAAGGGAAAACATTTCATTTCAAGCCATATCTGAATATATTTTACTTAATGTTATAGTACCAAAACCCCACTTCCCATGAATAAAATCAGATATAAGGTAACAACTTTGTCTTAATTAAGATATTTCAAATTCTATAGAAACATGCTTTGACCCAGCTGGTTTGATTTAGGATACATGTCCTTGATTCCTGGAATTTGGGGTTACTCCAAGCACAGTGAAACAACACTTTTACATGCATTCATCACGCAGTTTGATGCTAAAGCCTTAAGCCAAAAATTGGAACTCAGGAGCCCATGCATGATCCCAGTTCTGATTCTAAGTGCAATTAATAGCATTTGGTTAATACTGTCATGGCCAAAGGAGTTATTAAGTGTTACAAATCCAGGTATGCATTGCACATAACCACTAAAGCAGACTTCACTGGCATGATCATTGGAATACTTTCAGGTATTATGCATTCCCATGGCACTTCTAAACTTTTGTAATAAATAGTTGTAGGATCACTAGACAGCAGAAAAAATTGCTGTCAGTAGCAGAAGGTACACCAGACAACTATACTTACCACATGACTACACTACTGACACAAATTAATTTTTCTAAGTTGAGACAAAAATGGTTATCACTAGAACCTGATACTTAAATTTGAAAGTGTGCCACAAAGGCACATAATCAGAAAGCCATCTTACTCCAAATTGAGGAACTAGTCCAAAAAGTTAGACAGCTAATGAACACCTAGCAGTCTGAGCATCAGAAGCAGGAGCACATACCGATGCCTGACTATGTATACAATAACTACTAGAAGACATCAAGCTGGGGATTGTCCAGTGTAGCCCAGGAGAATGGCAGCATGATATAACAGGCCAAGCATGTATCTTATCATAAGAAATGATAATTTATGTCACTCATACCATTTTTCCCTCTGATTGACTTGAAGCGACCGTCACAGGTCTAGAGGTCTGGAAAGGGGAGTTCTGAAGTATTTGGGACAAAAATGGTAATATAAAGGGTAAGGACTTGCAATAACTTAATACCCCAAATCTCACCTCCCAACCTAATTTTAGCTTCAGGGTCCAAGTGTATGCTCAAGTGTACAAGGTTGTAGGAGCCAATTAGCCATCAGGTTATCACCAAGCAACACACTAAACCAGTGTCCAATTATTCAAAAGAGCAAGCCCTTATAAGACAACTGGACAAGGTAGTTAATAAAATGGCTCAAAATTCAACCTCAACAGCCAATGTAATCAAATCTGGCAATGTGATTCCTCCCAACACACAATGCCTTAATGGAGCCTATGGTAATTGGGACCCAGTTCTAAATCCTACCAATAAAATATTTTTAAAAGCTTATTATCTTTTGGTTGTTTTAAGAAGTCAAATATACTAACATAGTAAATGTAAATCATAGGTTAAGAGAGTAAAGAAGGCAGAATTTAGCATCTTTAAACTATTTGTGGACAAGTAGTTACCAAAGATCATCATGATGACAATAAAGTATCTCCAACTTCCAAATTTAGTTTGTGTCTGTCTGTATAATTAGTGGGTATCTACCAACTATTTCCAAGCAGCTACTTGATTTCAGATTGTTTTTTTTTTAGTGGGGCAGAGTTATTTGGTTTGGTTCTGTCATAATTGGAAGACTGCACACTTCATATTGCACCCATCCCTCTCTGGTTGGCTCATTAGGTTCTAATTAAGACCCAAATGAAAATGGCTGGTATTATAGTCAGCAAGATGGTGATAATTCACTTTCCCTTCATGTCCACTTAGGATGCAGAGAGAACAAAGAAATGGCTAGAGATGAAGAATTTTGTAATGTACGAAAACAAGAAAGTGGTAAGTGGCAAAAACAAACTTTTGAAAGGGAACCAGAATGTCAGATGAGATAAACAGAGGAGGAAAATTTCATATAATAAAACAAAAGGGAAGAAATTAAGAAAAGAAAAAATGTGGTATAACTACAATAAAATGAAAAGAAGTTGAAACAGAAGGTGGAAGCACAGATGGAAGAAAATGGTCAGAACTGGAAAAATGAAGCTTTCAATATAAAAAAGAGGAGTTATTGGAAAAAATCCTATAAAATTTGAGCGCTTTTTCCTGTTTCAAATATCATAAAATTAGTTATAATCTCTCTGGACTTGTAAAAATTAACAATAGTTAAATTATAATTTTTTTTATCTGGTAGGATGGTGTTAGTGGTTGTGTTGGTAGTGAGACTGCAGTTTCTAAATGTATCTGAAAGAATATTCTGGCAATATAATAAAGGCTGGGCTCAAACTAAAGGCCATTTAAATAATGTCTCTGACTCTGATAATGAAATTGATGAAATCAGACCTATCTCAGTTTTAGCTTTGTCATTATATATTAAGGTTCTCTTCTGTTTGCTACTGGGAACATGGAAATAATCTGTCCAACACTTTATGAGGCCAAGATATTTATTATTTCCATTTCATTCTTACATGTGTTACTTCCAGAATTGAGCAAATATGATAATTTGGCTATCAATCCAGCAACAAGGCTTAGTACTCAAAATCAGATTTGTCTCCTTCTCTTTCCCCATTTAGTAGTGTGAAAATGAGCATTCACTAATCGTTATGTTATGAGTCAGAAAATTTAACTCATCAATATATACTTTTTCTCTGGTTTAACAAACCAAGAATGTTTAGTGATGGTTCCATCAACGTTTTTATTTTCCAAATTCATTCAAACTCCTCATTATTTCAGGATACAAAATATGAGTTCTTTACAAGTGTAGAAAAAGTAGTCAAAATATAGGGAAATTTTTCTTGCAGTATTTTTTGCTTAAAAAAGAGTTGCCACTGGGCTAGAGCAAGACTCTACCTTGAAACACTAAAAACAAAAGGATGTGCCAGATTTTTTAAAGAAAGGTTTTAAATAACATAGATAAGAGATCTTGTACTATTTGAGCCCTACAAATATCTAAGGAAGGGCTGGATCTATTGCTCTATAGATAGTTATATCCAGATAATTCATGTTGGTAATTGTTATAGATTATTTATATGTAATATGTATAGGGAATTTAATCACATAACTATAATGAATAACTATCAGTATTTATTCATGAAACATGGGATTTGTTGTTATGTATGTCTATAATGCACACTTAATTCTAAAAATTATGTTTTTTAAAATCAAAAGGAAGAACAGAAAAATTTAAGATAATTTTTGTTTTGGTTAGTGCAGTTAGCTGATCTGGGTAATTCAGGTCACAATGTAAAGCTTGAATTATTCAGATGGACTGACTTCAATGGCCAAGTTGAATGGATGATTTGCCGATTCACTTCATGTAATTAAAGAACAGGTTCAGGCAGGGTCTCCTTACCATAGCTACATTTTCTGTGCCATGGCAAATTAATATTGCCAAATAAGTTAAACTAAAAATCATCCGATATTTTTGTTAAGTTGGACAAAATGATTTTGCCAAAGTAGTTGCCACTTTCTATTTTCATTTAGGATTACCTTTGCAAAGTCCATCTTTATTCTGACAGTTTTGGAAAATAGCCATTCTTGCTTGAAACCTATATTCACAAAGGAAATAGGTTTTTTTTTTTTTTTCATGGCTTACAAAACAAAATAAGAAGCTTACTTACAGTGAATTCCCCGGTGACTGCATCAAACCCCACATGAATCGTATGCTCAAAGTCAGAAGGAAGAGAGATCTCTGGGCGTTCTTTCTCTTTCTTCTTATTGGCTAAAGGCAAAATGTTGATATGTATTTATTTGGGATATAGTTTTACCTTCTATAATTTGTATAAGTAGGCTCATCAACACAATTATAAAGTTGAAAGTCTGTTGACTCCAACATAATTTTAACCATGTTTAACTTCCAAATTTCCAATTTTATTTGTTCAAATCCACCGGGTATACACCAATAATGCCAGTATTTGGGAGGCTGATATAGGAAGATTATGAGTTTTAGACAGTCTAGGCTACATAGTAAGTTCCAGGATAGCTTGGGGTCCATACGGAGACCATATCTCCCTCCTCCCCTAAATTCAAAATTTCAAACAGAACTGTCATTCAACCTGATTTATATCCTTTAGTAGGATAATGATATAAACATCAAATATCTGACCATGTAGTATTTAACTGCTTTTGTTGGATGAAATATCATTTACTAAATAGTCAATTCATTGCTTTCAATTTAGACTAAGGCTTATAATTAGAATAAAGTATTCCAGTTATCTATAAAAGTGTTATGAATTATTTAAATGCTGACTTTAGTTAAATGTTAAGTGATAAGAACTTTCTTAATTTATATACTTATGTTAAAAGCCTCTTTCAACAAAGATGCTATTTGTTACAAATCCTTCTTTATAACTATTTTAACCATTTTTCAATCCAGCATTTTTAATAAAAACTATAAGCAGGTGTTTTTGCTAAATTATTGTTATTATTTTGGTTTTTCGAGGCAGGGTCTCACTCTAGCTCAGGCTGACCTAGAATTCACTCTGTAGTCTCAGGGTCACCTCAAACTCTTGGCGATCCTGCCACCCAAGTGCTGGGATTAAAGGTATGCACCACCATGCCCAGCTAAATTATTTTTTAATTTATAGAAAGCACAAATCAATTCTTTAGGTTAGTCTTTTTGGAGATTTTTCTGTGTTCTCATTGTACTCTATAATATTAGACTTTCTCAAGTAGTATATTTTTATAGTGACATAATTATGAATAAATGTAACAGAAGATATTAAGCCAAAAGCCTTTAAAGATATACTTGCTAAAGAAATTAAATTGGGAACTCTAGTAAAATTAGTGTATCTAGAAATAGTTCCCAGGAGGATAGGATAATGGAAATACTCTAAAATGACAACCAGTACCTACCATAAAAGATATAACATATTTAAGCATGTGTCTTTAATCAAATTGCAGTGAACTCTAAAAAAAAAAAAGGAACTCATCTTTTCAAAGAACAGTAGAAGGTTCCTTCTAGGGTCTATGGTCTTACAAGCCATAGGCTTCTGACTTGGTTCTCAGTCCCAGGTATGAATTCTTTCCCATGGAGCAGGCCTCATATCCAACCAGAGAGAGCAGTTAATTGCCCTCATAAGTTATGTGCCATTATTGCACTGGTGTGTTCATCTTGCCTGGTTGCTTGATTCTGCAGCTTGTAGAATCCACTGTTGTTCACACTGTTGGTGACTTTTCTCTCATTTCGCATAGCATCTTTCATCGACCTTTCCAACACTATGACAGCTAGCCAGCAGTGAGCTGTCTTCCATACAATTTCCACCTTGATTTCCACTGTTTGCCTTTATGGCTCAATGGAGAGGTTCTGCCCACTAAAAATCTTTTAAATATATATGTATATTCCTTTGATAATGCTGCTCTCACTCTTGGTTAGTGAAACTGTTTTTTTTACAGATGGCAGTGAATATCAGAGAGACCAAAAACCCATGAGAATTATAAGAAGAGAAATCCCAGTGCCTTGTATGAATCATCTCTATCATATCCACCAGGACACAGGAAACATTACAGAGTAAATGGCAGATTAAATAAGGTTGCTGCTCTCACTGCTAGCCAAAGAACCTTCCCCAGGGATATGGCAGTAGACACCGAGGAGACACAAAATTCATTCAAGCAGAACATGAGAGGCTACTGAGAGTTCAAGTCTAAAGGAGACATGTAACATGCCCTCCAAGGCTCCAAGAACATTGCAGAAGAAGGCACAGAAAGAATGTAAGAGCCACACGATGGGAAAGTGTATTATGAGGCACTGTCCTCCCCACAGGAACTGACTGGTGCATTAGGGTCCCAAAGTGACTAGGGTTACTCTCACTGAGGGGTGCTTTCATTAGAAAGGGGGCAGGGAAGGAGACATAAGAAGATAACCTGATGGAAATACAACCAATAATTCCCAATAAAAATTATTTTTAAAACTCATCTTAGTCAAGTCAGAATGAACCTACAAAGTAGATGTTTATTGGCCTGAATTACAAACAAAACTCAATTGACTCTATGTAGATTACTGGTATTTTAAGTTATCATTGATAAATTTTAAATTGAGAACCTTTCATAATCAGCTGTCATGGCTCAGGATTCTTTTATCTTTCCATTCTCATCCAGCACTCTCTATGACCAGAAAGAGGACAGAAATAAAGGGTAGAAAATAGGAAATCACAGGTAGTGAGAGGGGCTATACAGAGTCTGAAAGAAAAGGTTCAAGTAGAAGGACAAGATCACTCAAAGCCTTTTGTGACCAAGGAACAGATTTAGGGCTGATTTTAAGGTATCTTTTTGCTACTTAACCTCAGCAGAGACCTCATTTTTTGGCAAGTTATTTCATTGATGAATATCATCTTACGTGAACAGTGAATTTTGAGCTTTCAATTGGCACTCTGAACTCTTGTGCATGTTTGTGTATTTATACTTGCTCAGCTCCCATTTTTCCTTGTTCAGAAAGGCAAACAGAATGATCAGCATTCTGTTGATAAAGTTCCACCAATGGTATCCCACTAACTCCCGCAATCTTTATCTTTGTTTTTCTCTTTCCTGATTTCCCATCCTTAATGGACATGGCTAGCTATCTGTCTGTCCATTTCCTTGACATTGTCTGACTTTTCTCCTCCCACAGTGACCATGATTTCTTTGAGTATCCTTAATTCTTTTTCTTCCACATTTCTAAGTGCAGTTTTTGTCCTTCAGTGATCTTTCCTTTACATGCATTCTCTCTCCTTTTTGGGTAACTCCCTAATCTGTGGTTGACAGAGGTATGAGATCCAGATATTGTGTGACGAAACACTTCATTTAATTTCAGGGAAAGGCACATCTTTAAATTAAAAAAAAAAACAATAAAAATTAGAAATATGTTATTGCAAGGGCTCCCCCTTGGGCTTTGGGAAAGTTACGGGTAAGTGAAAAACTCTGTTGGAGCAACCTCATTTACTTCATAGAAACAAGTTCTTGGTAACCTCTTTGGGGTCAAACTACATTCTAAGAAAACTAAAGAAAGTTATTGAACTTCTTCTCATTAAAATGTAGCAAGAATATATACACAAATTTGCATAACCTTTCAGAGGATCATGATTTGCCTGGCTTCCATATTAAAGCTTTTGCCTTACTTTATATCTCAAGACCTTATATCAGATTGTACTGATGGTATCTTCCACAGCAAATAAATTCTCCCAATTTCACTATTACTCTCGACTGTGCACGTGTGACATACTGGCTTAGATGTAAACACTCCACTTGAATTTTACACAGAATTGGCTCATTAACGTCTCCCTGAAAGGCTTATTTACAGCCAGTTTCTTACTTTTACTCATGGCCAAGTATAACAGAGGCAGGAAGCCCAAACTCGGTCTTCCTCTGGTGCTCCCTATCTCAGTGAAATGATACTACTAGCTACACAGGTTATAGAAGTAAACAATGCCCTAGACTCACACCTCTTTTGGTTAAAGTGAAACAAAGAATTGATTAATAGGAAAATGAAATAAAATGTAAGGAAATCCAATATGTATGATTTTTCTATGATGATTTAGGATATATTTGAAATCATAATGTTTCCACATTTTTGATACCCATGATTTTTAAGATGCCATAAGCCTAAAATTACTCTGGATTCTGTGTAATTCAACACTGGCCCACTAACACAAACAAAACTTTCTGAGCCATTGTGACATCTAGTTTATTTCTATTTTAAGTAAACAATTTTTTCCTGTCCCCGAAAATTAGTTTTAGTCCATCTTCTTTCTTTAATCTGCATAAAGTACTGTCATTATCCAAGGCAATCTGTATTTCTTTCCTGGCCCCACTACCTCCAATTTTGTCTCCTCCAACTCAATTCTCTACTTTGTGGCCAAATCATATTCTTCCCTTTAAGATCCTTAAACCCCCCTCTCATAACTCATGTTAATGTTCATGTTCCTTAGCACAATATCCACGGACCTGCATCATTTGTTCCTAGGTTACCTTCCATCTTCTACTGCTCACAAGGTAACCACTGTCCACAATCATTTCATGCTTCCTAAGTGATTAGGATTTCTCTTATCTCCAAACTTTTATTCATGTAATACAAAGGCTTAAAAATTGTATTCCTTATCTCCTCCTATGTGGGTTACTTTCATTAGTCCTTATTCTTTTTATTTTCTTTTATTATTCTTTTATTTTCAGTGCTGGGGATCAAACCTATAGCCAAACGTAGAGCCTCACATATTTTAAATACAAGCATTTTACCAGTCCTTATTCTTAAAGACTCATTCTTTGGTTTCCTCTACCTTGACAAATCTTATCTGGCTTTCCCTCTGCACAGAAAACTAAATATTTTCTCTCCTTTCATACTCCCCAATAGACAATTCATCCTGTGTATATGCTGTTCTAAGTATCAACATAAAATTATTATTTTATTTTAAATATGTTTATTGTGAACTTTCTTATATGAACATATTGAAAATTAGTATTATTTCCTTTTTACACACTTATTTCTCTAGAAAAAAATCAAGAAATTTGAAAGCAAAGAATATATCTTTAACTCTGTCATTCCTCTGTACCTGTCTTTGACCTGCACTCTCAATAACCATCCTTTAAGAAACATTAACTTCTAAGATTATCTCATTTAATTTTCACAACATTCTTACAAAGCAGGTTTTATTATTATTACTAAGGTTGCATAGATGACAAAAGTAAGATTTGTAAAGATTAAACCATATACTTAGTTTTACACAGCTGTGAAAAGTCGGAGCTTATATTTGAACTTATTCCCAACTATGTTCTCTGAACTTAACCTCATAAAAGCTACATTATTGAATACTCCATGGAATTTAAATCACACACACACACACACACACACACACACACACACACAGAGAGAGACTTGGCCATAGACTTCAGTAAATGTTTAGTGATTGAATGCAGCTTAGATTAGAACTGACTTTTGTTTTGCTTTATGCCTTTAGAACCCTAAAATGTTTATCCCTCCCAGAAAATTCTGTGAGAATATATATATATATATATATATATATATATATATATATATATATATATATATAATCTGCACCCTAGCCTGATTTCTATATTAAGATTCAACCTGATAAGCTCTAGGTTGGTATTAGCAGAGAACAGAAGCCCAAACATGCATCACACTCTAAGTGTATCTCCCATATTCTATTGGAACAAGGGCATAGATTATTGGCTGGACCATAAACTGCAAGACCTTTGGCCTTGGGACCCTCAAAGTATGTATAAATTCTTCTTGTTATTTTAATACTAAACTCTCCAGAGTCTCTCATTCAGACATCTTTCTCTATTTCACCATCTCTTTTAAAGAAAGAAAAGTCTCACTAATCATCTGTCACGTATTGTCTCCTCTGTACCCAAACCAAAAAAAAAAAAATATTCTACATTTTCTTAAGTGGCTAGATCTTGTTCCATTAAGGGCAAATTCTCATCATTAAATGCTTCCATCACCTCTTGCCTTGGATAATCCTGGTATAAGCTTTTCATTCTTCTTCATCCCAAGTCCTCATATATGGAAGCATGAAGAATCTCCACTTTCTGCCATTTTACTCCAAATTGTATACTTGAGTTCAGTACTTCTACACTTGTGTATAAAGTCCTCTCCTTTTGAAGTTATTGCCACTTTGTCCTTCTGGCAATGCCCCCTGTATCCATTAAAGATTTGAGTTCCCAACGTTCCTTCCTAACTCTAGACTACCATCATTTTGAGACAGAAGATAGAAATGGACAACTGCTTCACTCCTTTTCCTTAGGGTTTCTTGACCTTCCTCGAGTCTATCTTCTGTAACCCACTTCCAATGCCATCTTTTAAGCCTGTGGTTCTCAACTAGGGCAGAATTGACTTTCAGGACTGTATAAAGTAAAACATAGATTTTTTTTTTTTTTTACCCACAATGTATAGCTAGAGTGAAGAATCACAACTGCTTCATGTCATTTCATTAGCCTGACCTTGAACATTTTTTCTCTGAAATATTCAACCCTGTTTTCTCATGCTCTAAACCCAGTCTTCTATCCCATTTGCCTTATAATTTTTTCAAGCTCCTATTTCTGTTATTTGTGCCTTGATGTTCACAAAAAGTCTGTTCTCTAGCTCTCTCCATTTTAAGTCAAGTGCAGTTCTTTTCTGGCCTAGACTCTATGACACATCATGTAAATTGTTCTAAAGTTACAGACTTATAAATTTACCCTATGAGTTCTTCTTGCAATTGCCCAACAAAATCCCTCTCTGAAAGACTGCAATCATGAAATCTCACCACATTTATACTAAAGTTGCTGAAATTTGTTAGGGGGCAAAAATCAAGTAGTCATGTGGGCTGATATTCACTATAAAGGCCACCAACCTTCACTGGGCCACTAAAGATGATTAGCAACATTTTCCTTTTTGCTTACCAACTTCCTTACCTAATTCCCTCACAAAAGATTCTAGCATTTCACTCCTTCATTCAGTTTCCTGATCCATGCTATCCTCCCTTAGCATCAGCTATGAACTTCCTAATAACTCGCAAACTTAAGAAAAATGGTAGTCATCTAAGGAACCTTTATGGTTTACTGCTTGGATCATGTCTACCTGTTTGTGGGTGTCAATAGTGACTTCTTTCCTACAACCTGACTGGAAGCAGGTTCGTCCTTCCACCCAGAAGGTATTCCTCTACTGGTTCTCTAAATCCTAGTCCCTCTCACTTCTGCAGGGAGCTCATCTATTTGTTATTTCTCTTTTCTTCTTGTCTATTCAGTCTCTCCTTCTCTACTGGAATTTTCTTTAGACTTAAAAGACATGCTGAGATCACTATTCCCCATAAAAATCAAAACCCCTCTGCCTCATTGCATCTGTCTCTAGATATTAGTATTTCTTACCATTCCCTCACTTAGGTTAAACTTCAGTAATCAATTTAGATTGTATCTCTCCCTCCCCATACCAGTGCAATGATTCCTTAAAGTAACAAACTAATCTTTGCCTTTTCCCAAGTGTTACTTTTCAGCCCTACCAACCATTAGCCTCTTAATGAAAACAGGCACTATTGACATACTTATTGAAACTCCCTCCTTTGCAGAGCTCTTTGATATTTCTGTGCTTTCTTTCTCAGTTTCATTGGCCGGAGTGTCTTTCTATTGGCTTTTTGAATATTATTCCTAGAAGATATCCAATGTCATCTCATACATACCTTATTTCTTGCACTATCATCTACACTAGTGTGTCCTCGTGTGTACTTCCAACCATTCCCTGTTGGCTGCATCCCAACCCTCATGTAGTTAGCAAGATATTGGTAATCTCCCTTGCCTTACATCATAGGCCCTTCAACAGTAAATATTTTCATGAGTAAAGTAATTCTTCACTGCCTTTTCCCAATCCCAAACAAGAGGAAACTACATCTACTCCCTTGTCGTCTACCTCATCCTTCTCCAACTCTTCTTTCCACAATCACATTTATTCCCTATTTTTATTAATTCTCCCTTTAAAATACCATCTCTGCTTTTTTCTTTCTTTCTTTCTTTCTTTCTTTCTTTCTTTCTTTCTTTCTTTTTCTTTCTTTCCTTCTTTCTAGAGAAAATGGAATATAGAAAGAATGGGCATGCCAGGGCCTCCAGCTATTGCAAACTACAGACATATGTACCACTTTGTTCATCTGGTTTTACATGGGTACTGGGGAATCACACTCAGTTTGTTAGGCTTAGCAGGCAAGCACATTAACTGCTGAGCCATCTCTCCAGCTCCCTCTCTTATTTTTAATAATACTTCCCCCTAAGCTAGTCACCTCTGATTTTCACAACTCCTGCATAGCCTCATCCTACACCCCTCCCACTCACATTTCTTGCACTAGCTATCTGAGCTTCCTGTGGTTGTTTTCGTAGAAACACAGGGAACAGTGTTTCAAGCTGCTCTTTCTACAAGGAATGCCACTCACTCTTCACATGGCTAGCTCCATTCTTTTTAGGACTCCCCTCAGTTCAGTTGTTACTTCCTCCATGAAGCCTTCCTTAACTTTTCCTACCTTGTGTCTTCAATAGCAATAAATGTCCCTTCTCAGTGCTCACTTCTACTTTGTACTTCCCACACTAAATTCTAATCATTGACTAACTTGTCTGTGTCTCTCACTAGGCCATCACTTCCTTGAGGACTGATATTGGGATCGAGTCCCTTCTTTACCACAAAACTGAACAGTACTCATTATTTAATAATCAAGTAAATGAATAAACAAATGAATGGATGGCCTTCAACATATGAAAAGAGACACAATAGAGATAGGTCATACTTATTTGATAGAATGTGTTCATGGATGAGGCGACAATGTTCCAGGTCCACTAAGAAGGCCAGAGAAGTGAGGAACACATAAAAGTTATTTCTGTAGTTGCAGTTGTTGATGGTGTTGATGGTGATTTCCTCAGAAATAGCTGAGAAGTGTTCACGGCACAACAAAACAACCAATTCTCACCCAAATGGAATCCCTGGATAGTGCTATGTTTGTCTTCTCAAAGTCATATTAGAAAACTGTCACCTAAGTCTTACTTGTTGTTGGAGTTCTACATCTTCCCCTAAAATTTCTGGGAGTTTTTTGTACTGTATGTCATGTGGTAACTTCCAGAATGAAGTTTTAGAATTATTCTAGCTCCTTGAAAGCAGAACATGAAGTAAAACAAAAGGAATGGCAGAAAACAGACAGAGAAAGTTTTCTGACATAAGCTTAGCCTAGAAGCACAAAACAATAATCATTTTTTAAAAGGCAACTGAAAATATGTGAAATGTTACAGGATATATGACATCTTTTGGAAAAGGCAACACATAAAGCCACATTAGTGCTGCAAGCTAAAAGCAAAATATTATATGAAGGTATATTTTAAAATATAGAAATATATATTTATAAAGAAAAACACACTAACTAATTGTCTGAGGCAAGCATTACATGACTCCCTCTTTCTGCTGCCTCCACTTCTTTGCCTTTGCATGAGTTGATGAGTCAATTAGAATGTGCATACTGAGGTATGGTTTGATGTAGTGACAGGGAATGCTAGATGATTCTTAGGAACCTAAGTAATATTCTAAACTTAAATGACAAATAGCCATCAATAATGCCAGACCAAGGAAACTTAGTTGCTAAATTGTGCAGAATAGAATATAAATGCCTACCTGAGGGGGGGAAAAAGGAGATCACAGATATTTATGGTGGGTAGTCAAAGTTCACATAGGACCTAAAAGAGGCACCATAGACAATGAATAGGGTAGGACACTGGAAGTGGGAGTGACAGGAATAGAAGTTCAGAAATAAATATAACATAGCACATAGACAAGCACAGCCATTTGATAGGGAACAGTCTTGGAAATCAGCAGAGATAGTGGCAAAAAGTGTGGTGGGAAAGGTCTGTGAGCAGGTGGATGACATTATCAGAGTTTCTCAGAAGATAAATTAGGTAGCTATGTGCTGCTAAGGCATACGTGCCTTGATAGAAGCAGGACTCCTGATGACTGCTGCTCCACTCAGACTGGGAAATGAATGATGGACATGCAATGGGAAAATGATGAGGACTACCCATCACCACAATCTGTTGCCTCTAACGTCAATTATTAGGCATTTCCTATCAATTGTGAATCATTGCCTTTCTCTCTCTTGTTGTTGTGTGTGTGTGTTTCTTATAAACTCTAAGTGTGTATAAAGGTATGTGTTATTTCTGCAACTAGATAGAAAATCTACTTGGACAAACTAGGTAGCTATGTGCTGGAAAGGCACTTTGACTTATATGGAGAATCTCTCACAACACTTAGCATAGAGGAAGTCACAACAAAAGCACAGGCACAACAATTTTTTGGGCGAAGGATATAAATCAGCAGTTTAAATATGCTCCAGATATCTGACTTCTGAACCGAGTTTCTTTGGTCTGGCAGTATTGGTTCCTATTTGTCATTTGTTAAGTTTAGAATATGAGATCTGTGCTCAAAGTCAGCAAGAAGCTCAGATCTATGCACTGGCTGTTCCACACGTATATCTCTATCCCATGGTGTTATATAAAGTCCTATAAGATAATGGAGGTCTAATAAAGCAGTTTGCTAGAGGACTTGTATTGGAGTTGCTAAAAGGTTGGAGCTTTCCTGGGAATTAGCCTTGTTCAATAGCCCCTCTCATGATACCAGAAGCCCTTCTCCCTCTCTTGTCCATTCTGTTATTTGTTTTTGTAACCTTACAACTTGTTCAGACATAGAGGCTACTTCTGTCATGGGCAGTGGGGGTGACTGGAGCAGAGATACACCATACTCAAAAGCTTCTATTTTCATCTCAATATTCTTAAGTTTTGTTCAGAGAAAGACAGTTGGAAGGATACAAAACTGATTTTAAAGGGCTATCTATGTTCTAAGGATCATAATGTTCATTTTTCCTGACAGGTGATCCTTTGTGACTTGGTCACTTTTGCTGAGTGATAGGTGCCTTCCACAGAGCATTAATTTCTCTGTCACTAAGAAGCTGCTACTCAGTACCCCCACAAAGGTCATCTATAGAATGTCACCTTTTTCGAAAAGATTGAAAATACTTTAGTGTCTAATTAACTGCCATGACAATGAATTAAAGACTGGACTTGGTAATGCTTTCATTTTGTTTTCATGTCACTCTGTTCCATCCTTTGAAGTGTGGGTCACAGAGCACACTCTGCTATTTGAGGGTTTACTTATGTTTGAATAAGAATAAATATCCCAGGACAGTTCTTCCTATAGCAACAGTAGACCCACAGGTGGTCTCAAAGAAACAAGTACCACTTGTGAAAGCAATAGTCCCGGAGGTATAATTTCTGCCAAGGTTCAAATCCCCGAGACATCTGCTGTGTATACAAATATCCTGCTTGCAAGCATGGTATGAGGGGAACCCACAAGAATTTCTCACATATTTGCAGCATGTAAATTTTCCCTTACATGTGGAAAGGGGGAATGATTCTCTAGTTTTCACATTATTGTCTGGCAGAATGTCATTGTAAGGATCTTCATATTTATTTTCTCCATTGGAAACATTTGAGATTTTACATGACAATTGCAAAGGAAAAATCAGGCACAAACACAGGCTTTATTGTTGGCTCTAAGTATTTAAAGAAATTGACAGGGAAGGGTGAGAAAAATAAATAAATAGACTCCACACAACAGATTATTTCTGTCTTAAATCTAGCATTTTGGGAAAATGCATACTAATTCTGACCAGAAAAGGAAGGTGCTTAATAAATTAAGAAGAGTGCTGGATTATAAATGTGTGCAGGAGGAGGGAATGATGACAGGTGGCCTTGTGTTCTATTTTAATATGGTTCTTTAATGTTTCAGTTTTCATAAGCATCAAACATTTTCCTAACCACAAACACTTTTAAAGTCCACCAAATAACACAGTAACTGGGAAAAAAAAATAATGAATTGTGGTTTTTCTTTATAGAGAAAGGCTAATTGTTTTCTGGTAGTATATTAGATCTGCCATGCTTTCCTAAGTAGTGGGTCAACTTGGTGAGAGTAATGTAACACCTCTAAAATGCCTACCTTTACAAAGTGGCTTCCATAAAAGCCTTTCCTCCATCAGAGGAGGCTTGAAGTACATGCCTAATATTAAAGTATGTTTAACATTGCATTGCCTGTGTAATAACCTTTTCAGAATACATAATTTCATTAGTAAATCACGTAACAGGGTAACTAGTATTGCTGGACAGCTAACTAACCTGGAAGTTTTTAAACTCAACATTTCCATCTTATAAGTGAGAGATTTGGAAATACAAATACCATGTTTTAAGCATTTTGG
The DNA here is from genome assembly GCA_036365145.1 of Orientallactaga sibirica. Lineage (NCBI taxonomy): Eukaryota > Metazoa > Chordata > Mammalia > Rodentia > Dipodidae > Orientallactaga > Orientallactaga sibirica. The sequence continues at coordinate 9,343,508 of JAEOAD010000057.1, forward strand.
ATTGTCAGGACAATGCCTTTTCATATTAGCAAGGTTCAGAAACATATAGTTGGGAAGGTCAAGAATTGAAGGTCCATTCTCCTGTCTTCAGGTAGAACTTGCTAAAGTCCTTAAAAAACCTCAATAGAGAACCTAGGGAATTTCATTCTTACTAACTCATAGTATCTAGTTAGCCTATCTGAATTTTCTTTATGTTCATTCTGTCTTGTGAAATATTAAGCCAATTCTTTGGGTTGGGTCTTCAGTGACTACTAAAAACACACTATGTACAGGTAACACCTGAAAGTGACATCTGATTTTGCAAGAGCAGCTACAAGCCAGATTCATTGGCTGAATGGTCATGAAGGTGATGAAATGAAGAAAATAAAATGATGGCCCCGTGTGAATCCTCTAGTTACCCCCATTCACACATTCAGACAGTCATCACCTTCTGTGTTTCATCTTCCAAGACACTCAGCTACAGTGATCATTCTGGGAAATACTTAGGAAGTTGCCTCTTATTTGTCTCTTTCTAGGCCACACATTACTTGTTCTGCTCTTATTTACATACAAGTCACACATGCACCAGTTTTAATGGAAAATACTTGAAAACAAAAGGAAAAGATGGGGTAGTGTTGTGAGATCATGTAGATAAGAATATCAGCTACATGTTAGGAAAAAATGACCTTATTTGTTCCAACAAGGAAAGTAATTTTGCAACCCTTAGCTATTGATATTTTTTATTTCCTTGTACATTTCACTTTATTTTTTGATAAAGCCCTCTTCTGTCTTGCTCTTTTCTCACATAGCTTCTGTATCTTTTCCCCTCCAAATCTTCCTCTCCCATATTAGTTCTTCTCCTTAATTTATCTGTATGCATCCCCTAATCCTGCATGCCATACCTTTCTTCAGTTTGACTGCCTGGAGGTTTTAGTAGACTACCATATTGGGCCACTTTCCCCTATTTATTAACCCTGCAGTGGTAGCACAGGCCTTATTAGATAGGGACAGGCATCCTTATCCCACCTTCTTTCATTTCAACAGGGGACTTCTAGGAGTGGAGGAGGTTCTTCTGGGAAACAGCACTGACCCTCTGGACAAGCAAGAACCTGTGCTCTTCAGGCTTCCCCAGGGTAGGTCAATGATCTCTGAAGAACACTCTTTGCTAAGCTGCTTGGACTACATTGGGAGAACCAGGAGGAATGCAAACACCACTCAGGAAACAGAAGTCACTGACCCCTAGCTTTTTGAAAGCAGAAACCTCCATTAATTGAAACTCCCACATGTTATTGGTGAAATGATAATCACTTTCAGCTACTGCAAGATCCCGAAGGGCCTTCAGCAAAAGCAAAGAAAGATTACATACTGTTATCAAACTAAGTATATTTTATTGTGTATTAGATGAAAATAAGTAATATGCATTGACCAAAACATTTGATTAACAAGACCATAAAGTATAGCTGAGAGTTATCTTTAATTAATTGTTGCATATCAGTGCACCCTGCTATTGAAGGTGACACAATCTAGGAATCAAAACAATAGTATATGCATATATTCAATACAATATAAGCAACTATATAGCACTTTATGAACTGATTCACATATATGAAGACACTCACATAGAGCCTCATCTTTTCTAAAGTAAGCAACTTGTAAGCCTGTGAGGTACACAAACCAAATGATACTCTAACCCACACAACACCCAAATCAAAAGTTAGGCCATCTCTATTGTCTTTTGTATTGTCTCACTATCATTTGCCTCAAAAACTTTAAAAAAAACACAAGGTTTTTGTTTTCTTTCCTTCTGAACGGTAATTTTTTTAAATCCCCCTTCTCTGAAATTCAGATGCTTTTCAAAGTACACTGCAATCTTCATAAGGGGAAATGAAAGCCACTCTGGTTTTTGATACTAGGAACACAGTATATCACATAGTCCCTTTGCCCCATTGCAAGGCAGGTGAATATAGAAAACTGAGAATACAGTTTGGAGTCAGAGACCAGGCTTCTGTCTTTTGCTATGTAGGCCTTGGCTATATTTAAATGCTTTAAGCTTATCTGAAAAAAGGGAATAGTATAAAGAATGTAGGGATTAAGTCTCCATGCATGTGTAAAGCTTGCAACTTATTTTCACACCCAGTAACTAATCATGGATGAACACTCCTCATTTGTCTTAATTTGCTTTATATCCAACTATTCTGTCACATGCCTGCCAGGAAAATAGCCCATCAAATAATTCCCCAGCTCAACAGCTCACAAAATTCTTTGCACTTCACCACAAACAAAATGCACATGAAGTATGCTCACTAAAGACACAGCCTTCCACATGGAAATGTATGTCCTCCAAAACATACCTAATGCCCAAGAGCATCACAAGACAAATGAGCACATGACACAGATGGCACACAGAACATGTCACATCCAAATGCAGCCTCACCTGCTCCTTTCCCATATGTTATTCCAGCTTCAAGTCCTTAACACTGATTACTTCTGGAGGCATCATGCTATGGGCATGGTGGCTGCATTTATTTGCCTCAGTCTTTTTTCTTATTGGTTTATTTATAGTCATATACTTATTAATGTATTAATTAATTAATATTTATTCAACAACTTGTCCCCAAAGGGATACCAGGTAGCTTATGAAAGTACACAAATTCAACATGAAAGAAAACAAAGAAAAGAGGAAAAGGGTAAACAAAAATAAAGATAAGAACATTAAATGAGCCTATAAGATAGCTCATACAAAGTGCATAAATAAATACCATATAAATGCTAGGCATGGACCACACATTTGACTTCTCACTTTCTAATAATCAACAAAAAAGAAACTTGATCTGTTCCACACATCATAGTTTGTTTTTGAAAAATAAAATCAAACCACTCATTTAGGTTGTACTTTTCCTCATTTGAAACCTTAAAGGAAAACCCTTTTCTACAGTTTAATATCATAAAATGGTGCCAAATCATCCCTCCTCGATTGATTTCATGCCAACATTCAACTCCCAGCACAGTTTCCAACAAAGATAACCAATCTCAACATTATATCTGCTACTAATTTTTCTCTTCTACCTGTTTTTGATGCCCCATTTAGTCAAAGAAATGTAGCTGTTAAAGTAATTCCTTAAAAAACAAACAAACAAAAAAAAAAATGAGAGATGCTTACTTCTTCATGGAAAGAAAAGTTGTAAAAATGCACTAAAAAACCCCTGTATTTTCACCAAAAGCACAGATATTTTATCTTATGTCATGAAGTAGACTTTATGACATTATTTTTTATGACATTATTTTTAATGCAAAAAATTAGGAAAGACTCCAGATAAGCAAAAAAGAGAAATAGTTGAATAATAATGCTATCATATATTAAAATATTACACACCATCAAAAAGGACATTTATAAAGACTTTGTTAAATGAAGGAAATATTTCAAGATAAGCAAAATAGCAGAATACAAAGCTGTGTACATTGTGAGAATAGCTATGTAAAAATTAATATATGTGTACAGATAGCCATAAAGAAAGTTGAAAACTAAACTGGCCGAACTGTAAGCATTGTTTCGAGGATTTGTGATTATGGGTGATGTTCTTACTTTCTTAAACTTGTCTTGATGTCTCATTTTCTGATATTGATGAACAATTCAGATACGATGATGAAAGAGGAACTAAGAGGACCCATACCAATTCTTTGGGTTATCCAAATACAAGCAAATTTTCTATGACATATAAATTCCAGTTATGGAGAGAGTTACTTTAAAAATGTTTAAAACCCCAGTTTACTAGTTGTTTGTAAAGTTTTAAATGCTACAAATATAATAATATTTTACTTTTTTGTAGCCCTTTGGTATTTGCAATTACATTTGGTTATTGCAACAATCTGGTGAGTTATGCCAGGAACGACCATGCTTGTTAAACAGGTGATAAAATTCAGGCTGAGCAAAGTTTATGTGATTGTCACAAAGTCACAATAATATATGGCAGAGCCAGACAGGAACCCGGGCCTCCAGAAACTAAGTCAAATGCTTTTTTTAATTAAATTCAAAACTGTGATTAATTCAAGCAGTCACCTAGAGGCAGGAACATAAAATCAACAAACTTTCCTCATTCTTGAGGGTCATGTTCTTATATAAACCCCAAGGTAGCAAAGTTAAGTTGAGGAAACTATGGATTTAGAAACAGAAATGGACAGAAGAAATGATTTCACAAGTGAACAATTGCAGTCTCTTATAAATACTTTATATGTAGTAAAAATGACTCTGCATTACATGAAAAGAATAATGAAAGCTTACAACATTTAAAATAATGAGAATGATAGGTGCTACATCGTTTCCACTTAGATCCTGAGATGGTTTCCAGGGGTGGCAAGGATGCATTTGTCACATGTTATGGTAGTGGGATATGAGGGTGATGGTGAAGCAATGAACAGTGGTGACGTGTTAGTTCAAATTATGGATGTCAGTGCTCTTAAGGATCACTCAAATCCAATGTTGAAGTTGTAACATCTTGCTTGTGGCTATAGCTCCATCAACTATGTTAGTATCCGTGGCTCTAGGTAATGACTCTGGTCCCTGTGAAGTTCTGCCTTCTGTATTCTCAAATCCTATTTGAAGCTACCTAAGTGCCTCTGTATAGAGTTCACTTAAATCATTCAAGCTCTGTCCAAAGATAACTTACCAGCCACTCAGGAAGGACATTTAAATGGCATTGACTGATGTTTTAGGACTTTCCAATATCGCATTCTTCCCATTTCGTTTTGTTACAGCATGTCTTTCTAAGTCCAATTAAACCATCCAAGCTTTGCCTGAAGGCAGCTCATCAGCTGTCCAGCAACAGTATCAAATGGCACTTGGTGACTGTTAAAGTGATTGTTTTTGATAGCATCATAGTACCTTTTCCCAGAATTCTCCTAAATCACTCAAGTTTTGAACAGGCATGATTTAATATGAAAAGGTATGAATGTTCATTACTTTTGTGGGACATTCATAACTTTACATTCAGTCTCACAATCTCCCAGTTATACTCATTGTCCCTTATGATAACCACTGCTAAGCTTCTGGAGGATCATCCTACACAGCATCACATCACTTAAATCAGTGTGACAAGTTCAAATTCATGGATTCTTCTAGATCAAATGATTTACTGCTTTCAGGAGAGAGTGCCGAAAGATTTTGAACCACCTCTAGCCAAATCTGCCAAACTAGCTAATGTTTCTTTTAAGGATACATTAGTGATGGTGTCAGAATCCCTCACACTAGGATCTTCAGAATCTTAGTGAGATTTTTGAACAGTAAATCTGTATGTGCTAGCTATGTCTTCATGAGTAGCTTGATCTAAGGGCTCAAGATGTGGTCTATCATAAAAAACAGTGTTTACCCTAGAAAGTACACTGGTAAATGCATGTGAATAATGCATGCAACATCCAAATGGACATTGAAGAATCAGCAGGGCTTTGAATACAAGAGTTTTTTTTTTTTTTTTCCTTTTCTTTAAGTAGTCTTAAGAGAGAACTGTTGAAGCCATTCCTGAAGGAGAGGGTGAATCATCCAAGCTCTTCTTTTTGCATGCCAAATCATGGGAATCTTGGCTCAGTTTTCTCCCCAGAGACGATTTGGGCATAGTTTTCTGGAGAGAAGCAATGGTTTCAGTATGAGGTCAGTTGATGTATTGGCACAAAACAGAAACATCAGCCTCTCTGATTTTGCTGACCTCATGTCAACACTGGTTGTCTTTTGTTCTTCAAATGGGCAAGAAGGATTTTTCAAAGACTCCAAAAGCATTTTAGTCTCAATAGCACCAAGGATTTGTTCTGGCCCATGATCTCATCCTTCAATTACTTTCTGCAGCTCTGGCAAATAGTTGCAGATGACTTGATCTCTGCATATTGGCACACCTTAAATTCTGAAGCCATCTCTTGCTCTCAGAAATTTATTTTCAAGGTCCATTTCAATGTTGGCAAAAATGATTTTTTTAAAAAAAAAAATCCCTCCTACATGGCCACAGATCACTTGTGTGGTGAATATTTCATTATTGTCTCAATTCAATCCTTAGGTCATGAATGGAAAAGCATCTTGTAGACATACAACAGGCAATTCTGTTGACTAATACCAAATTCATCTTTCCTTATGATACAAATGGTGGATTCATTAACATCATATAAACACCCACAAAGCCACTTTTTTACCTTGAAAAAGCAGATCAAGAATGTTTTTTTTTTTTTTCTTCCAAAGACATCACCTTGCTTCCCCTTTTGGCCCATTTCTGTGATGCCAGTGACCTTGTGCTTGCTTCACGCATATCCTGTTCAATGGTTTCATCAATAGAAGCCATGCTTCACCTTTATGCTAATGAATACAACCTGACAGTTACTTACTAGATAATTCATGAACCCAAGGGTCACAAAATGTTAGCATATCATACTTTAACAAAAAAAACTGTATTATGAATACCACACGGAGTAACCTATAATGTATTGTTACTTTTATGCGCATGGAACTGATTGTGTATGGGACAACTGGGAGCAGAATAAGAGAAGAAACAAAGGACTGTTTCTTCCCACCACATGGTATAGTCAGGCACACAATATCATGGCAATTTGGACTAACTCCTTCAAAAATTCTGAGATACCATAAAGCTATACAGAAGTCAATCTAGCTATAGTCCTATTTCCAAAATGGACAACGTATAGTTAGGAATGGTTGCTATCATATCTTCTCTGCTATGGGAAAGTTACTATTTTTATATTCTAGACAGTACTATTGCTACAATTTACTTTGCCTTAACTCTGTGAGAGGCAAGCATAGCATAGGGGTCCTTTCTGTCATCCCACAGAAAGCAATCAATCATGATCCTCTGACAAAAATCAATCTCTGAGGATGTAAATGGAAAGGGCAGGCAGGCCCTGAACAGCCAATGCTTGAGAACCGACTCCCTGAGAAAGTAAGTGACAATGAAAGAATAAAATTAGCCCCTTTGCAATGCCCAACCACTGATACTTTACTTTTATCCCCTCCTCCTGGGAAGATAGAGCGAAGCCTGGCTTTCTTATTCTTCTCTTCTGGGGCCATGGGAAGTGGTTTGGAGCTGTGGTTGAGTGCTGAAGAATCTCGGTTGTTACTGTTCATCCTCAGAGGGGGAGCTGGAGGTTTTTCTTCATTATCCAAACCGTCAGACATTTTCAGTTATAACTGACTTTACAGCTCCTAAAAAAAAAAAAGTGGCAAAAAGAAGTTAAGGAAGGACAAGTCTAAAACAAATTCAGTAAATATGGGATTGGGTCATCTTAGAAATAATAGCATTGGTTTCATTTTCTCTAGTCTCATGTAAATCATCTTGATAGGTTTCTCTTTTGGAGAGAAGGGATTTGCCTCCCTAAATACTAACAGTACAACTTAGAAAATAAGCTGAAGTAAAATGAAGATGGTAATTAATAGCTTATATATATGCAAGCACATATGTGGCAGTGATTTTCCCAGAGTAAAGCTTTCTGCTACCAACACACAATTTCTGAATGAACAATTTATAGTCTTCTTTAAAAATACTGTCTTAATGAATGTAATGGTCAAGTGGCACAAACTCCTCAGAGTTAGGAATTGATACAGTTTGGATGTTGATATTTAAGACCCACCACCCTGATTTTTAGTGGTCTTAACAGTGGAACACTCTTGAGAAAGCATTTCACAGACCTGGCAGGTTCAGCAGAGTTGGGGTGTACAACAAGGCCCCATCTTCCCACAAATCTTATAAATGATAAAAGTGGGCCAAATGTCATCATGACGAGAGGAGTCATGTCAGTGCCCTGAGAAGACATCATAACCTTATTCCAAGTCCTACTTTATATCCTAGAACAGGGAAGAACCAGGGGAGTTAGCAGAGCTATGGGTTCTACAATACAGTTTGGGTTTTAAGAATTGATTTAATCTCAATTTCATTATTATTCAGTAACTTGTGTCAAAGTAGGAGTGGATGAGGAAGTAAACTGGAAAAAGTGTGGACTCTCCAAGGAACTGTTTGCCTTCTGGTATCTTCCTCTGACACTTACCAGCATAAACCAAGTGCTAAAGGTAATTTCTGAATTTATCCATAGTTTGAATAAAAGAAAAATCAAATTCAGTTACAATAAAATATTAGTAATTCTCAAGGATTATCTGGCACTAATTTAGGAACACTCTCTAAATGCAACTTACAATACTACTTTATAAAAGTGACATTTACTAGACATGAACATAAATACAACAACAAGAGTTTCCCCATGACTGCTGGAATAAGAAATAATCAAGCATAACTCTTTTAGCCCTTTAGTACTTGCAACACTATGATTGATAATATTATCATTTTTAAAATATTTATTTATTTGAGACACACACACACACACACACAGAGAGAGAAACAATGGGCCCACCAGACCCGCTTGCTGCTACAAACATCAAATGCATGAGCAACTTTGTGATCTGGTTACATGGAAACTAGGGAATCAAACCCAGGCCCTCAGGCTTTGTAAGCAAGTACCTTTAACCATTTAGCCATCTCCCCAGCCCCAATACTATTATTATTATTATTATTTTTTTTTTATAGGTAAGGCTAGAGTGAAAACTGTAGCCCATGCTGACCTGGAATTCTCTATGTCATCTCAGAATGGCCTTGAACCCACAGCAATCCTCTGACCTCTGCCGCCCAAGTGCTGGGATTAAAGGCATGCTCTACCATGCCCAGCCTTATTATTTTTAATAATAATGTCTAAGTTAGTCCATATTATGTGAAGAATTTAATTTTGCTATGTTCTGTGAAATCATGCTGTTTACAGGAAAATGGATGGAAATTGAAAGCATCATATTAAGCAAAATAAGCCAGACTCTCAAAGACAATTATCACATTTTCTCTCATATAAAAAAAAATGTCGATTCAAAAAAAAAGACAAAAAATTAGAAGAGAGACTTTGGGATGAGAAAGAGGACCAGAAATATGGGTAATACAATAAGAGAGTGTAATAAGAGGAATATGATCAAAGTATATTATATACCCTTGTGAAAATATCATAATGAAGACCAGTAATTTTTTACAGTTAATGTATGGTAATGAAATTTAAAAAAATGTTTTGCTACATTCTAAATTCAATCAAATATATACAGTGTATAATTAAGAATAGGCTAGTATTATTTAATATCTTTTTCCAGTTGGCTGCCAACTCACAATGATTGGCTTGATCTTCATTTGCACAGATCTATTTTCTTTGGCTTTGTCAAGCCTTACATGGCCTTAATGAATTAAGACAAATTCTGCATCTTTTCAGTAATCATGATAGTAAAAACACTCAGTAATAAATGTTTTGTCATCACCAACAACAACATGATAAGCCTTGGAATTTTCCACATAGGTGAAACTGCAGTGTGAGGTACAAGGAAAGGTAACTGAGACATCAAGGATGAAGCACATGCCCAGATACTAGTGGTGCTTTTAAGCATCTTAACAAAATTATAAAACCAGTATTAAAGTTTTTACACTTTGTTTCGCATTTTGATTTTTGGTCCTTCTAAACTCATTCTCTAGAAGAGAACTTGTTTTAAGACTGACTTCATCAATGGCAGTTTTATTTATTTTTACTTATTTACTTGAAATAGGCAGAGAGAGAGGGAGAGAGAGTATGGGTGAGCCAGGGCCTCCAGCTGCTGGAAAAGAACTCCAGACACATGTGCCACCTGGTACAACTGGCTTATGTAGGTTCTGGAGACTCAAACCTGGGTCCTTTGGCTTTGCAAGCAAGTACCTTAACTGCCAAACCATCTCTCCAGCCGCAGTAGCATTTTCTTAATCAGCTCATGGTTTTAATTTAGCCCCTGAGCAGAATTGTCTGCCAGACTGACTGTTGTGGGCTCAAAAAATAATGTTCAAAAATGAAGTGATTATTGCATGAATCTCAGATATACGACATCTAACCTGGTAAAAATGAAATGTGAAATTTAATGAAAAGCATCTGCGCATTTAGAGAGAAATACCTAGAGATGATAGATTTCTAAAAAAAAGTGTCCCGCAGGGATATAGAAGAACCATTTTTCCAGATGATATATATTTTCTGGTGACATATTACTTAACTTGAGATGACAGAAGTCAGAGAAATAAGCATGACCTCTTTAAAACAAAGCTGATCTTCTATTACAAACCAGGAGCCTGGGACAGCAAAGGTTCTAGGGCAACTACATAATTTAAAACACTGTGCTCCTTTGTTCTTGATAAACAGGCGTGGCTTAGAACACAGTAGCCTTTTTTGTTACTAATTACACTCTCTAACCAGAGAAGCAGGTAGATGCCCTGTTTCTTTTCAGGCTGCCTGATTACCCTGATGCTATCTGACCAGCTATGCTTTTGGTTGAGAGGGAAAGACTACTTGGCATACAAAATTAAATCTAAACTCTTCGACATTGCACTAGAAATCTATAACTCAAATTTCAACAGCATGCTATTGCTGTGGTCAGTATCACAACCTGCAAAGAACAGGAGCTTATATGCAGACTTTCTACTCTCACCCAATTGGAATTGTTTTGGTTTCATTCACCTCATCAGGGAGTCATCAGAAGGGCTATAATAAACCTTTTATAGAGATAGGAACGAAACTGAAGAATGAATGGCCAGCTCCACACTGGGGATATAAAGCACAGCCCAGATATTCTCTATTTACCTAGGCAATGAAGATTGTGTTTGCTAGAATTATCTTACACTACTTCTGTGCTCTATTATGCCATATATGGCAGAAGTAATCATCATCTTCTTCTATTGTCTCCAGATAATTCTGATTTTATGTCAAGAGAAGAGTACAACAGGTTTTTTGTTATACTTAACCCATCTTCAAAAGATGTGCTTCAAAGCACACTTTTGGACCTGTGGAGAAAGAGCAGGCATTTATAAGGAAGCCTTGGTGTTAATATATTTGTTTTCCAAGTGACAAGTGCCACAGTACTCTTCCACAAATGTAAATAAAAAAGGGAATTCTATTGTGTTTTGTTTGTAAAGAATACTGATATACAGCACTGAAGTCAGGTCCTCTTCTGTGATAGCTTTCTACAAAGGACACTATTAATGGATTGTTGCTTCAATCTACCTATGAGGTCATTATTTCCAAGATCTTAAAAGAGATTACTTTATTGGGGATGGCTGCAGGCTCTGTTTCAAGAACTGTATAAAAGCACCATTATTCTCTAGACACCAGATCAAAAAGAAAAACTATTTATCCTTAAAGTTTACCTGCTGTTGTTCACTTCTAAAACAGAAAGGAAACTTGTGAGTGGTACTTCTGATCTAGCAACAGGCCATTCCTTTCATTTTCAGAAACTGGCCCTCGACAATATGAAGAAATATCTAATAGTAGTGGAGAACCACCAACTATTTACATCTGTTTACAAAGTGATTTCATAGTTAGATGCTTTTTTTCAGAAAGAAACCAAGTAATTTTTGTACAATATGTGTGCATGCTTTATTTAAATATTTTTATTTATTTGCAAGCAGGGAAGGATAAAGAGAAGAGACACACACAGAGAGAGAATGGGCACACCAGGGCCTCTAGCCACTGCAAATGAACTCCAGGTGCATGCACCTCTTTGAACATCTGGCTCTATGTGGGTTCTGGGGAATTGAACCAGGGTTGTTAAGCTTTGCAGACAAGCACCTTATCCACTGAGCTACCTCTCCCCGGATCCTATATACTTTTGACCCAGACCTAGGATCTTAATGTGATTTACCATTGCTCTGAAATTACAAGGGAAATTAGTTTGTAATATGAAATATGACTCTTGTTTCATTATCTCCAGGTATCCTACACAACCTTTTTAAAAAGTACTATAACATATTACCTCTCTAGTTTTCATGTCTTTTCCTCTCTACTCTCAGCCTCACACACAAGTGTGAGAGTATATGTTTACACAGGCAAATATGTGAACATAGATACACAGATACCTTCTGTGACTTGCCTTTTGATCCGTGTCAAAAAATTCACTACAAATAATTTTACAGGAAAACAACTATGAAGATGCATGGCAATTTTGAAAATATTAGAATTGAACAATTGTCATAATTCTCTCATTGTCCCAAAATGCATTCCTCTATTGTGAAGTACCAAGCTAAACACTCAGGAAATGGTCATTGGTTAAAAAAAAAAACAAAAACCCTCCAATTTATTTGAATCCAGAGCCAAGGTAAAAGATATGTAATTAACTATATTATAGCTAATGTGACCACAATTCATAGTAGGGTAGATGTGTAGAAATGGATGCAAGAAATAATGTCAATTATTCTCATCTGCCACAGTTATTCTACCCAGGTATATGAAGGATGAGAATCCAGAAAATCTGGTCCTACGATTTGCAAGCCCATATATTAAGTCATAAGCATATGAAGTAAATATTTCAATCAGATATGATATCATGAGAGACACATATAGAAATAAACACTGTGTTATTCGACATGCTTTTAAAATATGACTATTCAATTTGCATATTTTTCTAAAGGAAAACCAACAAGCAATACAAGACTATTACAGCATATTGATGAGTAAATTTACATGGTTTAATGTCTTCTACACATAAAGCTAAAGGGTCTAACACAGGACTGAGATAGAGCCTAGGGGAAATGTCCAGGATGAACTTTCCAATGTTTCTGACATAGACAGATAGATCATGGCATATTATTGCCATATAATTGATAGAAGATTAGATAGATGACAGGTAGAATCATGACATATGATTTATAGATAATGGAAGATATATAGATGATAGATAATGGATGATAGATAGTTGATGGATGGAAGATAGATAAATAAATAGATAAAATAAGAACAGAAACTATGACCTTATGGAGGTGACAGCCCTAAAATACAAATTGACATAAGGAAATAGGAAAGAAGATGGATTTTAGGATTTTAGAACATAGTGAACTAGTTACAGAACTCTATTAAGACTTGAATGTTTCTCAAATTTCTAGAATCTGGGAGTTTAGAATCTGAGAGTTCTTTGTGGCAGAATCTTCATAATAATAATTAGCTCTATAGATCAAGAATTAAACTTTTAATGGCATCCTATATACTTCAAGATATTAAATAAATATAGACTTAAAGTCAGTTGGTGTCTCCATAGAGAACAATATCAGTATCAGACAGATTTTTGTGTATAAGCATGGGGTTAGTGTCTTTGCTAGAGGAATGATGTTTATACTGAATAGTACTTTGATGGTGGGAAAAGAGGTTTGAGATTTACACTTGCTGGATTTTTTTCTGGGCTTCTCTGTCTCTTAAAGAACACATTTTCAAGATGATTAGCTGAACTTTCAGCCATAGACTTCACTGGATACAAAGGATGCCATGCTAATTAGCCTTGGTTGACACCAAACCCACATTATCTTGTATGCATTATTAGCAAATGAACTTACCAAGCTCTGAAACTTATGACTGATAATGTAATACTATGTAGTAGATGTTTTATAAATCACCCTCCCCCCCCAAAAAAAAAGAAAGAAAGGGAAGGGGAAATCATCTAATTATGTAGCTTTCCATTAATGGGATAGTATCTTGTGATTTGAAAGAACCATTATATATTTCTTTGCATATCTATAGCAGCTATTTCAGACAATAATTCCTATAATGTGGTGTGATGCTAACAAGAACATTTTGCAGAAAAGAGAATGAACCAAGTCTGAGTCTTGCAGAAGTCCCCTGACCACACCACCATGCCCAGAGTTGGTGGAGTAAGATTCCAGCCACTAACTATAGTGAGTTAGATGGGCCCAGTTTACTATTTCTAACAATTTATCTGAAGTTTCAGAGTTAATATGTATGTCATTCTTCCCCCTAGATCATAAGCTACTTTAAGCTATAGCCCCTTAATCATAACTGTATTATACTGCCATTTTATCTACTACAGAGTGCATTGCTCAAAACAGTCATTGCATGTGAGGCAATTTAATGGAGTGCTATATATTATGTGTATTTGTTTCAGCTATGAGTAAGTTTTTTTCATAAATTTACATAAGCCTAAATCCTTTATAGAAGGTCTCAGCCAAGAGAGCATGTTTGGAAATATCAACACTTATCTAACTGCAAAGGAGCTGGGCATCATTTAGAAGTCAGCTACCTTCTGAATACAAACACTTTACTTTTAAAACAAATGACTTTGTGATGACTAAAATGTTTCCATGTTTTACTCTTATTTCAACCTCACATCAATACAATGCAGAAAGACACACCATCACCATGCCCACCATGAGGAATTTACAAAGTAATGAGATTAAGTGACTTGCCCAGGGTCACAAAATAAGGTAATATTTTATGCTTCTAAACATTTGCCAATTCTCTCTCCACTATCCGACAGCAATACAAAGTGTATCCAAATAAACACATGAATGTACATGCTTTTCATATATACATTTTTAACCTCTTAAAATATTCATACAACAGGCATAGCCTCTTCATTTCAACCCACACCAGGCTGGTACTTACTGAATTCAATTTCTTTTCCCATCCAAAGACCCAAGGCTATGTGGTTTACTGATACAACTCCAAGAGGTTTTGTTGGCTGGTTGAACCAATTCTTAGATGGCCTTGTTTTGGAGCTCGCCTCTCTGGGGCACTCATCAAGAGAACTCTGCTATCAGAGACAGGGGTGTGCTGTTTCAGAGAGCCTCGCCAGGGAGATACCATTACAGTGTGTAATGGAGGGAAGCCATTTGTAAGATCATTTGATCAGGAGAAGCTGAGCTACTTGTTAGACAGGAGATTTGCAGAAGCAGCCAAACAAGCAAGGGAGGCACTAGCTCTTTTTACAGCCGCCTAGTTTCAATCTTAGATTATGCAAGAGATAGCTCACTGCTGACATACATACAGCCACACTCACACAGAATACATTCATGTTCCCTTTCATTCACTCACAAATGAGAACAGTTCTGCAATAGCCCTGTCCACTGCTAACATTCTTATGAGTGACTGCCATTGTTTTCAGCAGGAATGTGACATCGAGTCAGCATATTATAGCCACAGATTTCAATGTCAGACTACAAGTAAGGAAATCAATAGGTATATCCCTAGCATCCGGACCTCGAGTACTGTAGATCTCATGAAGGACAAATGGTTATTTTCAAATGACTTCTTCAGCCTCTAAATGTATGCAGCACCATACTTTATTATTTATTGTGTATGCTGTATGAGCCAATACCAAAAAATGCACATGATTGTATGATGTGTATTTATATTTGTACATTGATATAACAGTATGGGTTTCGGCTTTTCATTCCTAGTATTCACACATTTAAGATGCTTAAAGCACAAAGGTGGAGACATTTTACAGCATGAAATGATAAAAATAATTATGATAAAAGATACACAAAGGAATAGGTGTAGGGGAGAAAAGGAAAGCAGAACCTAGTAATAAAACATTCCTACATTTCACATAGAGAATGTAATATCCTTGGAAACAATCAAATGGAGCAAATTCGGTGCAAACTAATATCCCAAGGGAACAGGGTATGTCTTAGGTCTCTGGAGTTCTAGTGGCTTTCTGTTACTATGCATGGATGATAATTATCCACCAGAGTAAGATATCCACATAGTTTCTAAAATGTAAGCTAAGAATGCAAATTCCTGCATTTTTCTAGAGCTCTCTGCACACCATCTAGATGCCTGGTGGCTGTTTCTCAACCCGTGATTTATGGCTCATCATCTAGCTCATTGGTCTGTTCCCGGTTTTCTTTATGCTCTGATTGGCTCTCTACAAAGAGGATGCCTAGAAATGACTGAAGAAAAGAGCTATGTAAGGGTGAATGACGCCTTGTATTATTTCTAAATCAATAATATAGATCAGCTTAGCAAAGTTCACATTTCACCTAGAAAGTGACTTAATGTCAGAACTAGAGTTAAAGAATTTGAGTTAGCAGGAAGTGAGGCAACTCTTTCTCAAGCTTTTGACCTTAAATCAATGTTTGCATGCTCACATATATAAGACAGAACATGTCCTTCAGCATTTCATATAGGAGACATGGTTAGTGAGAAGGGAAATATTATTTATGCAAAAAGGCTTCCCTCAAATACTAAAGGAATAATGGGAAGTGACAAAATTTTTTTTATCTATCTCATATCCCAAATAGTCAAGGATTAACTGTATATATGAAAAATGTGTGCTTATCACACCCATGACTATGAAAGCTTCCAATTTATGACCCCATCAAACACAAACAAATTACTTTAAAGAAAATTGGTCAAGCCAGACATGGTGACCCACCCTTGGGAAGTGAAGGCAAGAGGGCCAGGAGTTTAAGGCCAGACTTAGCTCCATAGAGAGTTTGAAGCCAGTCTGAGATACATGAGACCTTGTGTCAAAAAGCCCTCCAATCTCCCCCCCCCAAAAAAAAACAAAGCAAACTGACCATAAACCATTACAAAATAATTCTCTGGAAACCAAAAAACTAATCTAAGACATGATCTCACAATTGACTATACTGGCTTCTCCATGGTCTTTATCTGATACAAGCTCTTCATTTGTAAGTTGTTGGATTAACCAAGCAGGCACCTTGGTCCCCTTGATTTCCATCACTCCACTCTCTGGTTATAGGTGCCACTGTTCACTTATGGAAGGCATGGCTTGTGAGTGGTTCATGCTATAAAACATCCTTACCCCAGCACATAATAAGGTTGGCTTCCTCAGAGCTCATTGACTTATGAAGAGAAGACTGCTGTGTGACTTTCTGTGGGAATCTTCAATCTGAGGGAATAGAGCCCAGACCTCACCTTAAAAGATTGTATAGCTCTCGAGAGAAACATTGCAGGTGGAGCAGAAGCAGAGTTAAGTGCAAAGAGCTAGAGTTGCAGGCCTAAGAAGGAATCAGTCGGTAGTGTTCAAATTAGTCCCATGAAACCTGGACTGTGGCTCAAATACATCCTGACAAATGTGCTTGGCATAAAAAGGACAGGGACCCGGAGTGTTTATAATAAATATCTACAACTATATGAAATGATGTACACCTTACAATGTTTTATCTTCTTTGAAACTGAGCCTGGTAATTTCTCCATGTCACAGCACTCAAAATTATGTCAACCACTCACTGATGAGTATATGGCTATGGGTAGAGTACCTTCATGGATGTCCTGTTATTCTCTGATGCACAGCTTGATAATATGGGTCTAGAAGTTATACAGTTGTGTATAGAAAAATACATCTTAGCCTCTTATAGGAAAACATTAACCAATGCTTTATCCTTGCTGATTTTGAGGTGACTCTGATTTCAAAAAATTTTATAACCAAAACAGAGACATGCTACCCTTTTAGGAGTTAAATAATATGGTCTTATTATTAAGGCCCCTTAAACAACTCATTTGTACATGTACTTGTTTACTCAAACAACAAATCTTTACTGGTGTTATATCCCAGATTCGGCCCTGACTTAGGGTGGTAGACTCAAGCAGTGGTTGCACATATATTTAGATTTATAACAAATGTACAGACAAAAATACACAATAAATGCTACCAAGGAAATAATGGCATATATATGATAGATATTTTTTTAATGTTAGATGTTGTTTTAAAAACCCACAGCCTGGTTTTATATCCATTTGCCAGTAACATTCCATGTCACAGGTATGATATGTCACAGGTAAGTATAGGCAGCATACAAAGAAATGAATCCATGATCAGTGTCTCTCTTTAGGAGAGGTGAATACAGGAATACAAGATAATGCAACCCATGTAGGTACAAGAAGCTTTGGAAGGAAGGACAGAGAAGAAAGGGTCACTAATGTATAAATGTATTTCTATCCAAAGAAGCACAGAGCAGAGTAGAAATGTAGAAATCCTAGTGATTTTTGTAGCCTTTAGCTTACACTGTGGATTCCACGCAGAACTGTATTTAAGTTTCCATATTTGTGAACTGAAACTAATCAACTGTAATAATGATGGAAAACAAGCAATTAATTTGATGTGCTGATAGCAGATGCAAATATGCTGGAGGCCCTTTGTATTAACAATCATTGGACTAAAGGCAATGATTGTACTCTTAAGATAATAACAATAATTGTTCTACTATTTTTGGCTAAAAGGACATCACCTATAATGAATGTTACAGAAAAGCTATCTAAATTTTCACATGGGATCTACCAAGAAACACATTAATTCTAGACAAACAAGGCATCTGCAAATAGTCCTCAAGTATACAAACTTGTATAAGTCAATACACAAAAAGAAGAGGCTGAAAACAGTGACAACATTGGGAATCTCAGAATTGAAACTAGGAATATCTAGGGAGAAGCAAGACAAACATTTATGTGTCTTGCCCATAAGAAGTATAAACCACATTGCAAGTAAGAAAAAGTTGAAGGATACTACAATTCACACACACTGGTTAGATATATTATTAGCTACATCTATTCTCAGTAGAAATCACATGACTAAGACAATAACCACGATGACAACACGGATGTGACACATTCCCTTAACACTGTGGAGTTATTCCAAGGAAAGCTGGAAATATGGGATGAAGATTTTAACTTGGAGACCATTAGCATGGGAATAAGTACAACCGCCCTGAAAGTATATAGAATAAGAAAAGAGAAAACCTCTTGGGCACATCAATATTGAGGAGCCAGTGATCACAGAAAAAAAAAGGCCAACGATGGGAATGGTATAATGTCATGGAAATCAGGAGAAGGCTTCAAGGTGAATGCACTAATATGGCACAAACATTACAAACAGGTGAAAAATAATCATTTTGTCCTCCTATCAACTCTGCCAAGTTTGTTTAGCTTGATCTCTTAATATTTCCATGTCAGCAAAATGACTTGGTACTACCACAAGTCTGTAGATATGTTGTGAGCATTCTCATAGTCTGGACATTTATTGTTACTGGAGCAGCATGAATGGACCACATGGTATGCTGCAAAAAAAGATTTTCCTCCTGGTTGAGAATGGTACCATTGTGACTATTACTCCTCCCCGTTCAGAACAGTACTGTAATGATGTCACAGGGGTTACCCTCTTAGAGCATGCTGGGCATTGTCCAAGATGCACAATAGGTTTTAGTTATTAAATAAAATGTACCTACATTTAAATTGTTTTCTACTTAGAGGAAGGGTCGTCTCTGTTTGAAAAGCTATCATTCAGTACCTGTAGTCTCAGAAGGCTTATTCCAAGTGAAAATGCAAATATTCAATTTGGACTGGTGCCTGCTTAGCTTACAGTGCTAGGAGTGAGTTGCATGAACTTGAGTATATTGTTTGGACCCTATGAAGCTTCTTCTCTATACAGAGAAGAGGACCACCTCACCAAACGGTTGTGAGGATGCAATAAGCCACATCTGGGAACTGCTGTGAAATAATCTAAGATGGCCTACTAAGAGAATATGCTTACAATTACTGCCATGGATTTCACAAGATGTAAACAAAGTTATCATTATTCATTGTGATCTTATCATATCCCAGGCAATGTGCTCAAAGTTACTCATATGCAAATTCACATAGCTTGCATAACCCCATGGAGGTTTTATTATGATTTTCCTTTTAAAGAAGAAAAAATTTACAATCAGCATCATTAGGTCACTTGTTCAAGGTCACAGACATAGTAGACTTAAGAAGAAAACTATAATCTTATGTTTCTGTGATGCTAAATCGCATGTTCTTTGGTTTTATGGTAGTGGGGATCAAACTCAGGGCCTCAAATACTCTAGGCACGCACCATACCACTGACTGCACTATGTCTCTTGTTGCCATGTTCTTATTTATCTACCTTCTGTTACATACAAGAGTCATGTGATATGGCGAATTCTTTGTTACTCATCATCTTGACTTGATGAAGAATGCTTTCACAGATTCACAGTAAATGAACTGTTCCTCCACCGGGGTATATGGGACCAAAGCTTGGAAATGAACAGATCCTCTATCCACAAAGCAAATATTCAACATTAGAGTGAGGTACAAATGTGTGCTGTTGTTACACAGCTGAATGCTAGCCCTACCAGCATTAAGAGTCCTTCCTTTTTCCCTCTGTATACCAGCAAATAAAGGTATCATCATGGAGAGCACAACAGATTTACAGAGGGAAGTACTATCACTAGAGATGGCACCTACATGAACAAGAAATATTGCTGAAGGGATGGAGAGATGATTTAGTGGTTAAACGCTTGCCTGTGAAGCCTAAGGACCCCGGTTCGAGGCTAGATTCTCCAGGACCCATGTAAGATGCACAAGGGGGTACACACATCTGGAGTTTGCAGTGGCTGGAGGCCCTGGCATGCCCATTCTCTCTCTCTCTCCCCCAGCCTATCTATGTATCTCGCTCTCTCTCTCTCTCTCTCAAATGCATAAATAAAAAATCAAATATTTTAAAAAGAAATATTGCTAAAGTGGCAAGATAAACATGCCCACATGGTACAGAAATTGAGAGAAACTCTTATTTTTCACTCATATCATTGAGTAGGTATGAGCGCTGGATTCTAGCTAAACAAAACTCAATGATTTTAAGAGGAACAGGAACATCCTGTGACAATCAGATTTTGGCTGCAAAATCTTGGGCTCTATTACCTTTTCTGTGTTACCTTAGCGTCCTATCTCTTTGAAGGTGTCTTTGAAAAGCTATGATAAATATTATAATAAAATCGATCACTTGTTTAACACTTACTATAGGCTAGACATTATGCTACCAGCTTTCTTAAATTAATTCTTTTCATCCTCATAAGTCCATGAGGTAGCTGGCAATAGTATCAATCTCATCTTATAGGCAAGAACAGTGACTGTTAGAAAGAAAGTTAAATATTCAAACAAGGTTGCATAGCTAGGGTATGACTAAACAGGTATTCAAATGCTGGTCTAACTGACTCCTTAGTCAGTGCTCCTAATGCCTGTATCATAATGGAAGAATTATTAATATTTTCAAAAGTATGATATAACATATCAATGCATGAGAGTTGATCTTCACATTTTAATTTAATTCAATTTAATGAATGTTTCTCATTAAATTCAAGTGAATACAAGCAGGTACAATTTTTTTCCTGCCTAAAATTTCAGCCAGTCCTGTAGACTGTATAAATTACCTTTGGTGAGATTTGGACATCAGCTAGAAACTATCAAATGTAAAATTGCTAGGCAGGCAAGTTTCAACTATCAGCAAGAAACTAGAAAATATGAAATTCCCAGGCTGTTTCTCAAAAGCTGTCTCCAAGAGAAGGTAGTAGCTAAGTCTTTTTTTGATTATTATTTTTTATTGACATCTTTTATACTTACATACAAAAAAACCCCACCTGATATTTTCCTCCCCTCCCCCATTCCACTTTAGAACTCCAGTCTCCATCATATCCCCTCCCTCTCTGCATTAGTCTCTCTTTTAATTTGACGTCATCATCTTTTTCTTCTATTTTGAGGAAAGTCTTAATTAACTACAATATCCTCAATAAGGTCTGTAGTTCACTTCTCTTAATCTTAGGCTCAATAACAAACACCTCTGATATATTATCTTCTGGAAACATGGCACAGACAACACAACGTTTATTTGGCAAGTGGCTTCCCTAAATTCTTACTGTGGTTCCCAACCACTTGTGGGCCTTCAAGTCCTTTGGAGCCTGAAGACCAGTGGATGATATGATAAAGATATCTGTAATTACAAACTATAAAACTAATGTTTCATGGTGACTTCATCTTTCCCACACAAATGAAAATACCTCATGAGAAGAGAATGTGTCTTTTACCTATTTGCATCTCCCTCTGGGCTTGACACCATGTGGGGCCCATAGAAAAGCCTCAATCTGACCTGCTAATGCCACTGGAATTGTAGGATTAGGAAGAGAGATATTGAATCTGTACTGACAATGTGGTTCTGCCCACATATCCTCTTTAGTGTCTTAATTGGGTTGCACAACTACCTGCTTTAGGCCTAACCTTCTGCCAGCATGATTCCAAAATAATATGATGTAGTTTGTGCTGTCAAAGACATTCTCAATCTAATGACACAAGTCATAGGGTTGAATAACATTCCTGAATGGATGCTCTTCCCTATGGCAAGCAGGGCTGTATCAAGGGGTACCTTAAATATATTTTGTATTCACTTTTGATCCAGGAAGACTTCAGCAGAGCCATGTACTGGAGACTACCACAACGTGATGTCCCATTTCTAAATCTCCTATGATATGCAGCTTTCACGCTGAAGTCCTGTTTTATCTACTGGTTCACTCCTGGGTTTGTGTTTTGTGCTTTCTTGTAGGGAAATCTATAGTCTGTCTGGAGTGTAAGGAACCTTCTTCAGTTTGTCTTTACCTATGCCTACAGAAAAATCTGGTGACTTGGTAGTAATAGCTGCTAAAATTTCAAGGGGTCTACAATATGTGTGAGCACACTCACAGTTGAAAATTTTCATCTAGCTAACTCATTAACCATTTATTTACCTTTCTTGAATGTCATGTTCCAGGTATAACAGAGTACTAAGAAGACTTAAATAGATTAGAGGTGCCAAAGGAAAGGACTTTTCATGTATGTAACCAACATATCATAAATACAAAGTCAGAGACGTAATTTTTGTATGACAAACCAGGAAGAGTACAGAAGGAAACAGATTATTACTCTCTCCCAAGGACCAAAATGAGATGACAAGTTAAACCATGAACTCTGAGAAAATAATTACATCATCTAAAACCCACCATTTCACAGGATTGGTTAATGCTCCCTTAGAGTATGTGCCACCAAGAAAGTGAATGCCTGAATGTGAATGCACACCAAAATGTTTGTTTCTGTGTAAGTGTAAGTCTGTGTGAATGTGGCAGGGGAAGGGCGATGGCTTCAATGGTGTGTATGTAAGTGAACGTGTATGCTATTCTTTTATAATTATTTTATTTATATTTATTTTATTTATTTTATTTCATTTGAGAGAGAGAGAAGAGAGAGAATGGGTGTGCCAGGGCATCTAGCCACTGTAAACAAACTCCAGACTCATGCGCCCCCCTGTGCATCTGGCTTACGTGGGACCTGGGGAATCAAACCTGAATCCTTTGGCTTTGCAGGCAAACACCTTAACCACTAAGCCCTCTATCCAGTCCAAGAGTATGTTATTCTGAGTATAACAGTATATGAAAGTGTGTAACAGTTCAACAAAATATAAAAGAGCAAGTGAGTGTGATGGTACTTTGCTGTAACCATATAAACATGTGAACTATATGGACAACTGTGCACACTTGTATGTCATTGAGTTATTTATTGACTGTAAAGAGGGAATGGTAAAAATAACAGTGCAAGCATTCTGTAGCATGTGAAATTGAATGTATGCAACTGTGAATGTGAGCGAGAGTTTGAGTGTGGGCAGGTGAAAAGTCAGGGTGTGTGTAAATACAGTGTGTGTGATTATATAGGCATTTTCAAGGGTAAGGGTGATTATGTCATTTATATGAATGTAAGTGAGTGTAAAAACATGAAAGTAAGTACGTGAGAATGTAAGAAAGAGAATAAAGGAGTGGGTTGAGAGCATGGTGGCATATATCATTATGAAAGTGTAGACATGAATATGAGTGTGCAAACTGCACTTTATATGAGGGTGAGGAGATAGGTATGACAAACGATAGTGGGTCCTGAATATAAATGTGGCTGTACATGAGTATGCTTATGAATATATGTACCTATATGAACAGAATAGCCCAATGGAAGATGCTAGGAAACTCACAAGGAAGAGTTGTCCCTCTCAAAGCCATAGTGTATCTCAAGTAACAGGCAAATTGCTGAGTCCCTCCCAACATCCTTAACAGCAACAATAATTGCTAAAAGCAAGCACTACTTGTAGAAACATAAATACTACCTTTTAGAGCAAACACCTACCATGCAAGCTTACTGAAGAAAGAACTAAAGTGCCTAGTACAGAGCTGGTAACAGTTGATACTCAATAAATAAAAGTTATTATTTCAGCTGTCACAGAACACCCAGGAGAGATCCCAGGGCTTGCTTCTTATTTTCGTCAGTTCTAGTTACCTTCTGTCAAAGTCTATAGTGGATCCCCAAACAGACCATCTCTAGAATGTTGAATGCATTGGTATCGGCAAGGCTGTAATTTCATACCTTCCATTCCACAGCCGAAACTCTGGCACTTCCCTTTCATGAGAAGGCATCACAGAAACACCTGCTGTTGCAATGCACTTGGACCTTGTCCTGTAGGTTCAGGTATGCTTAATGTGAAAATGAATGAACTGTGTATTCCTTGTTGGATTTTTTTTGTTGTTGTTTGGCTGTTTGGTTGTTTTGACTTTGGCAACAACAGACATGCCTAAGCAGCTGACAAGGAGATAGATAGCAAACCAGATAGGGACAGAGGAAAGCAAACTATAAAATAGGTATATGGACTGCATGGTATAGAAGGAGAGGCCAACACAGAAAGACATTGTCTGCCTGAGATACAGAGATGAATAGATGTCAGGCAGGCAGAGAAACCTAAACACAATATGGAAGAAGACAGGAAAAAGAGAGGAAAAAACGAGAGAGATTGACTCTGCAAAGTTTCTGGGGAACTCTCAGGCAATTATAATGTAAATGAGTAGAGTGATGCCATGTGTCATCTCTGCTCTAGAACAGCGTATAGTCTAGCTTACCTGCCCAGATGAATTCTGCACAAGCCCTTCAGGAAGTTTGTAAAGTGAAAGAAAAATGGCTTTACTGCCTGCATGTGGCACTCATATGGGAGAGCGGGGGGTGGAAGTATGCACTTACCACCTGCTTAGGTGGGAAGGCAGAGAGAAGATTCCTGGAGGTTGACACTAAGCCTACTAGACCCAAAAGCAGGGAAGAGTGGGTTGGGAATACATTTGAATATGAAGGGAAAATTAAAATTATAGGGCAGCAGAACTGATTGGTGGATTTGTGACATGTGGCTGAAATGTCACTCAGACCTCAGGAAAGGAAAAGAAAAAGAAATGACAGCTTGATGGGAAGCATTTTCTCTGTTATAGTGAAGCTCTTCGATGGTGCTTGACATTTGCAAAAGACTTGGCAATGATTGTTATGTTGTTTCTCCTTTTCACCTCAAAATGTAGGTCAAGGCTGTTATCCTCATATTAGAGAGAAGCCAAGAGACCAAGGACAGCTCTAACAGGCAGAACTCCCCAGAAAGTAAGGGTCATGTCCTGAAGCCTAACTAACTAGTGAGGTCTGGACAGGGTCTTTAATATTGTGAACCCAAGTGTTAGGGAAGGATTTACCTAGATTGCGTGATCCTTCACTTCCTGCCCCATTACTCACCTCGCACGACCACTGCTGCAAGACCTCAGCACAAGTGAGCACTGCCCATGAGAAGGGGCCAGCCAGGCCAACTTTAGCTCTGATGTTCACAGTGCTGGACACACCAGCTGCCACAAGATGCAAGGACTCAGATGCTCTCTCCTGGAGGAAACCTGCTGAAAGAAAGAAACATTGTTGGAGAGACAGAACCTTTTCCACCTGTTGTTACTGCCTCATCCAATCCCCCACCTTTCTCTCACACACACACACACACACACACACACACACACTAGGGTGGATTTCAGAAAACACTTTTAGACAGGTAGAGAATGAGAAAAGCAAGAATTTTTAAAATGTGTTGTCCTGTAAGACTTGAACTCAGAGGCCAGAGTTACAATTTAAGAATTGCTATTCATCGCCTCACCACTCTGGGCCCACAAAATCTTGCTCTTCTATTCACTTTGGACAAGTATTGGGAGGGCTAAATCAAACAAGATGTGAAATATTTATGTAACTTTAAAAATTATGGGTCATTTTGCATAATAATCAGAGGTGGTAAAGTCTAGTGTACAGGAAGGAGACTGCCAGTATACCTAAGCTCTGAGAATAGCTGAGCTTCCTGGTGATGATGGTACTTTGATTTGTCATCTCTCAACTCCAGGTTCCCACCTGCATTTCAATTCTTCCTGTCACCAGCCTTTTTCATTTTGAGTGTGTGTGTGTGTTGTGAGTGTGGGGAGATTTTGTCTTCTTAGACAAGAATATTCTGAGTCCTCTATCATCTTACAGCTTCTACTTAACTAGAACATTTCTCTACCTCCCTCCTCTGTCCACCAATGGGATGTCTTACACAGTCTTTGCCAGAGGATATATATTCCCAGATGAATACATACTGTGCTTTGCTGTTTTGGCAACAATTTACCCTATTCCCTACCCCCCTGGAGGTTTCCACGTTTAAACATGAAGTTTTGAAACAGGATTCTCTTGTTCTTTCTTTCCGCTTCACTATCCGTGTATGTGTATGTGTGTGTGTGGGGGGGTATTGGAGATAGAACTCAGAACCCATAGTCCATGCCTAGGCAAGCACTCTGCCAGAGTACATCCTTAACAGTGACAAGGCCCCTTTAATCCCACCGTTTTCTGCCTTTTCTCACAATCACTTGATTGTGCCTCTCCAGGGAGAAGCTAATCTTTCTTTTGTAGGATTTGAGGCTGTACAACCCCTATTCCATTTCCCCCTCAACTCCCTTGAACTATGTTTACCCTGAACAAAAAGCAGCAACTATATACCAGTCCCCAATAGAGACTAGCACCCATTTTAATAGAGGATGCCAAAATGCACAGTCTTAACTAAAAGACATAGAAGGCTATCTAAAGTAAAAAGCCAAAAAAGTCCCATAACGTCTAATTCTCATTAAGTAAAAAGACCGTGCCATACCCTGGGTTTGTCTCTTGCTCTGGGAGAGATTCCAGAGTACTTCTCTCCCCCAGAGTCCCTGGCATTCCCTGTGCGCTTCCCACATGCACACTCCAAGCAGCTTTTCCAAATCCCTCCCACTGCGCCACTGAGTGGTGTACCGCCCCCTCCCTCTCTGCATGAGCTCACCCTGCAAGGCAGTGAGGTGGGGGGAGAGGAGTAAGGTCTGCCAAAATTCCAGAGAGGGGCAAGGATAGAGGAGGGCATTAGGAGTGGCCCATTTCTGTGGCTGAGGGCTCACTTGGGAAGCAGCATCCACTCATACTGGTAAGAAAGAGCACTAGAGGAAGTAGGAGAAGGGTTGATACACCAGCAGGTACTAACCAAGAATCTCTATGCTCCTGAGCAAGTGTTCCTTGGGCCTGCCTCCTCCTCCTCCCTCCCATTTGGAACACCATGCAGTAACTACATGGCAGCTTGCCTTGAGCCCACCAGTTGCACATCTTGAGCCAGTGCAGAATCAACTGGCAGGACACAGTGCTTCACCAGATAGCGCCACTCATCTTGCCCACTGGGGGTGTGCTCTGTGTGTGTGGACTAGAGCACATGCGCATTGTGGTGGTTTGAATTAGAAATAAATGTCACCCATAAACTCATGTGTTTGGTAACGCTTTGTCCCCAGCTGGTGGCAATTTGGGAAGTGGAGGAGGTGTGTTGGTGGGAGTGGGCCAGGTCCCCCTTGGCAGAGCTTGGTTCACTTTCTTGCTGATAC
Source organism: Orientallactaga sibirica (assembly GCA_036365145.1). Taxonomy (NCBI): domain Eukaryota; kingdom Metazoa; phylum Chordata; class Mammalia; order Rodentia; family Dipodidae; genus Orientallactaga; species Orientallactaga sibirica. The sequence continues at coordinate 9,370,858 of JAEOAD010000057.1, forward strand.
TTCTGTCCAGCTATAGCAAGATTGTGATGTGCATCCTCGGCTCTACCATCCTTTCACTGAGACTGTAAACCAAAATCAACCCTTTCCTCCCATCAGCTGCTTTTGGTTTGCTGTCTTTTCCCCAGCATCATGAAGAGAACTGCAACATACATGGTGGGTCATATGTATTTGTGATGCTCCCTACACCATGTTGTAAGTACATGTGTGCGTTCTGTGCCATATCTATACCACGCTGTATGTATAGTGCACCTGTATTGTGTTAGTGTGTGGGTAATGTGGGACTTACATCATGTTGTGTGCATGTATTATGTTAGTAAGCTATTGTACATGTGCAATATTTCTGTAATATGCTGTATATGTGTTGCACCACTACCATGTTACATGAATATGTACGTACCATGTGTCTAATTTGTACTGCGTCACATGTCTCCACCATGTTGTGTGCCTGTAGTGTGATTATTGCATAAGTGTATCATAGTGTACACCTATCCTGCCTTGTTTTCCACCTGCTGGTCAGCCTCCTACTGAGTATTGGGGTAGGTACCAGTGCACTTATCATGTACATACCTAATGTCCCCTCTTGCCTTGCTGCGTTTCAACTTCTTGTCAGAATCCCTTTCTAAGGACAAGGGTCACCACCTTAGGAATAAAAGGAAAGGAAAGCTTTGGCAACTGTGCCCTCTACTACAGATCCCTCCATGGTAAGTGTCTTTCCCAGCACTGAAGATTTCTGGGAAAATCCTTTGGAACCTTTTTCCATTCTCAACAAAGGAGAGGGCACTGGGGGTGATGGTCTCGCTCGCTAATCCCATTCGTGCTACAGAAGAACTTGGAAGAAGCGGTGGCTTTCTGAGCTCCTTTAGGCTGGATGGAAGGAACGGAGCCCACTTTTGTGGGAAGTAACAACTGCATAAGGGCACTGGCACGCAGGCTGGGCCAGGGGATAGCATGGGAGAGCTCAGCAAAGATGTCTCTGTTGATGTCACTAGAGGGCGCTATTGCTAAATGTTAGGGATCATGTCGGTTTAAGGTGCACAATTTCAAAGAGTGCACGGGGAAAGATACGAAGGAAAAGAGGAGTCACCTCAAGTCAAGCCTTTCCTTCACCTTCACCTCAAGCTCTTCTTGTTTTGAGATTGAATCGGGAAACAAGGGCCAGTAGTGAATATCTGCTGCCTACCCATCCCCCTGAGGTCTGTTTCTAGAACCCCACAAAGAGCTTTTCAGGGACTTGGTTAGGTAGTCCTTCGCAGTTACATACTGCTCCCCAGTCACATGAAATAAAAGTGGAACCACACTGCTAAAAGAGATGAAATGTAGGCTCTAGTTGTATACTTGTCTATTTTGTATCATTGACCCCCAAACTGGTGGGGGGGGGCAGAAAAATGGATTGTGATATACAAGAGGTATTTACTTTTCGTGGGGGAGGGCTACCAAGAATAAATGGACCACTTCTTACAGAACACCTAATCCATTTCCATCATTTGAAGAACAAGAAAACAGGCCCAGAGAAGCCCAGACACATTCATCCCCAAATACCTGATGTCTGACCCTCAAAGTTCCATACACTCCAACTTCTGGGTCCCTCAGCCTCCTACTGCCCCCACACCCTGACAAAAGTATTTCTCTAATCCAGCCCCATCCCACCTCACAGAAAAACCTTGGCCTCCCCCTCAAGTGCGTAGGTTCCTACGCCATCCTATTCTATCTCAGTGTCTGACCTCTGTGAACATACATTTGGAAAGACTCCTTCTCTCCACCAGTAATTTCGTTAATCTCTTCTCAGTCTTCAAGGTCCATTTCCCCCATTTTGCTTCCCACCTCCAGACCCAGCTGTAGCTGCAGAGTTTTATCCCCCTAATTCCATCCCCTGGGTGCAGCACAGATTGCCCCAACTTGCAGATAAACTGACCGAATGTGCAAATCAGACATGGATCTATTGCATTGATTAACATTTCCAATTAAACTCCCGGCTAGGCTCTGTGTATTAGGGACTCAAGTAATCACTGCGGTGCATGTAAATGCATATGCCTTTCAATGCTGCGGAGCGCGGTAGAAAGCACTGTATTACTGCGAAGAAATGGGAACAGACTGTTTCTCTGGCACTCCTATATTAGATTTCAAATATATAGCTGATAGTTGATCCCAGGCTCAGGATTCACACCTGAAATGGAGGACTCGGTCCTCCGCGATGCTAAGCGCCCTTGTCCGCCCCCTGCTGGACAAGCTGTGAAGTGCCAAGTTGGCCTGGGAATCCACCCAGGCCCCTGCAAAGGGAACCACCTAATTCTTGGCTTGTGCCTGGGGTAGGGGTGCAGCCGAGGCTTAAGCTGTGCTCCAGATGCCAGGACGGCTGCACTTACCTTCTAGGTTAAAGGGTTTTCTTCTGTCCCCAGTGTACACAAGGTCCCAGGGGACCCCAGAAAGGAGGATTTTTTTCCCCTACTACATGGTCCTAACACACATGTAAATACAATCTCCCCTCTTAGGCAGATTATAGCTCTCTTTTGGGCCCTGGCCCCTCAGTCCCCTCTCCTTACCCAAGAGGAAATATCATATTCCCAGGTTGCTGCTTATCAAGCTTCTTCACATTTTTTTCAGATAAAGCTACTGGATCCTAAAGATGGGTTATGCCAGTGGAAATGCGAGTGTAGTGTTTCCCTAAATAGCTAGAAATTCCATCGATTCTTGGTTGAGCCATAGCTGCCTCAACTACCAAAACTTTCTATCTCACCAGGGAAACCAGGGCCTTTGCGCTCCTGGTAAGATGAAGGCATTTCTTATCTCTATGTCTTTGCTCCTACCTATCCCATTAGATCCTACCTACTTCATCTGACTTCTGGACCTGATTTATTTTGTCTCAGTCATACTTTTTGACCTTGTACTTAGTCTTAATTTCATAATAGCCAAGTGTGTGATGGCAACACCACTCCAATTCTGCAGTTGTTCCTCACTTTCCTCACCTATCACATCTGCCACTTTCCTCCCAGCCTTCAGAAAACTTGTTTGCTTTACATAACATTTCCATCTATGACCAGAAAACTCTGCAACCTGTGGGAATGGTCACCCAGTCAGAATGTTTATAGAGCACTGTGTCCACTTGCCTGTACTCTTATTACACGGCCCAACTGCCTTTGGGGAAGCTTAAGGGGTTTGTATCTTGACTTGTCTTTCTGGACTCTGAGTTAACACTGATCAGTTTTAATACAGAATACTGCCTAGTCTTTTCCTATTTTTGTCTTGCATGGGCAGAGAAGGGTATGACATTTGTAATCAGAAAAAGAAGAGCCTTACTTGGTTCTCTTCCCAAATCCCAGTCTCTTAATCATCCATTATTACCACATTAAGCTCCTTTACTAAAAGGTACGTGCCCCTAACTGACAGCTCAAATGCCAAATTACAGGTCATGCCCAATTATAATTTCACGAATGGCCCAGAGAAAAACCACACTGACCTTTAGATCTGGCTCATTCCAGAACAGGGCCACAGTGTTGTCACCAACAGGGATGGACCTCTTTCTGTTCCAACACCTCAGACAGCCATCCAGTTGGCCTGGATTTGAGTCTGCAAAACCATGGGGGGAGCAAGACTAACATGGCTAAAGGCTTCCCTGCTGAAAGCCATTTTACACAAATAGCACTGAGACCGCCCCCATCATGCTTCCCAAAGCCAAGCCACTCACCCTTCTCTCCTTCGCGTCTACAGACCACACAGAACCCTCAAGTCCAGAATCTGGAACTGGATTCTGGAAGGTGGGACAAAAAAAAAAAAAAACCCAAATGTGGTGGCCTCTGGTTCCCTTCCTGTGCAGCCGTCCGCACCCTCCAAACCCTTACCCCACCCCTCAATTACAACCTACGGAAAGAAAACCTGCCAGTGCCAGAATCTAAAATGTTCCTTTCACCCAGAAGTACCCGCAGTCATCTTGCCAGAGCCAGGTCACAAAACTGAGAGCAATGTCCCCTGCAAGCTGAGGGGCACAGGGAAGGGAGGAGGCAATAGGTCCAATGACCCCACTTCCCAGACAAAGACAAGGGCCAACAGAGGGACTCCAGGTTGTCCAAGGACCTTGTTGCATCCTTCCAATACCAGCAGAAAAAGGAGAGTACTGTCTTTACCATCAACACCCCACACGAAAAAGGGGAGGGGGTAAGGATTTTTTTTTTTTCAAAAGGAAGAAGGATCTCAGTTAAGAAAATTAACACTTTTTCTGCTCCAGTCAGGCTTTTCTGTGGCGGACTTGACCAGACAGTGGCCACACCCCCTCCCCTTCTCCGGAGGGCGGCTGTCACCGCTACTGTAGCTGGGGGGGAGGGGGCAGGCGGGAAGGAGGGATAAGACTTACAGTCTGACGTAGCTTTCAGGATGGATTTTGCCCCCAAGCGGCCCAGGTCCCAGTAAGCGAGCCCAGGGCTTGGCCAAGCGAAGGATTCCTGGCCCTCCAGGACTGGCCCAGACACACCCACTTGTCCGCCTTCGCGAACCGAGATGGAGCAAACTGTTCCTTGGGTCCCAGGAGGGGCAGGGAGGGGGAGCCACATAAGAGACTGGGCAGCCGCGGAAGGGGAACCCAGGAAGAAAGAGCATCTGTCTAGCAGCCTCAAAGCAATGCCCTGCAGCCTTCCCTTCCCAGAGCTAGCCCGGAGCCATAGAGAGGTCGTGAGATTTACCTGCCACGCGTCCAGCCACCCTGTCAAGACCTTTCCTGTACCTCCCTGCGCTCTGGCTGGTGGGGCTGAGGAGCCGGAGCTCCGCGGCCGCAGCCGCAGCCCCAGGCCCAGCCTACTCCCCCCCCACGCCTCTTCTCCCTCCCCAAGCACTCTCGCTCCGAGAGGGGGAAAGCTGCAGCCCCCAGTGCAACACCCCAGATCGTTCGCGGCCACAGCTGCCCGCCTGCGATAGAGCCCCAGCACGGCAACCGCTCCCTAGCCCTTCACTGCTATGACGTCACCCGGACTCTGCACCGTACCTAGGCCAATCAGATGGTGAGCATAAAACTAAAATCGCCCTGAGTGGGCTACTGGGGACCAATCTTTTGTTTCCAGGCAGGAAGCGCCCAGGAGGGGGAAAAAACTGAAGGGGAGGGAACAAGGAGAGGGAAAGGAGATGGAAACTTCTACATGGTAGGGATTGTAAGGTGGGGCCATTAAGAAAGAGGCACCAGAAAGGGGAGGGGAGGGACTTTTCCCCTATCTTCCTTACTAGCCTCTCTTATAAAGACAAGGCTTCTGCATGAATTTTCAGGGTAGGGAATGCACCCAGCTGCAAAGGCAGACTTTCTGGGGGAAATGGTTCAGATTTGGGACACCACCTGTCAGGCTAGCAGGTTAACACACACATACACACACACTCTCTCTCTCACAGAGAAGCTGATGTGGTAGTGGAATTAAGAGAGATAGCAATTCAGATGGGGAAAGCACTCTTCTATACAAGAAGCACACATTTCAAATCAGGCAGCGTTATACCAGAGGAATAATCATTCAACTTCCAAAAGAATATGTGAATGACTTTCACTAAAATATAGTTCTCCTTGTTCATCTTTTCCCTGAAACCTTCAACATTTCCTCTTTACCATAAGGTTCAGATTTTGTCAGATATGCTAAACCTTCTAAAATCTATCTCCAAAAATCATCACATCTTGCTCCAAAATCCATACTTCCCAAGATGTAAATTCCACCAAGGAGACAATAGGCTGACATAAAACGTCTAATGCAGTGTTGTAAGTATATTTGAATTTAAATGATGGAAAATATGAATATCCAGAAGATATTCAGAAGCGAACATTAAATTATATTGGCTGGGCTTACAGGTGAGTTTTCCTGTCTACTTCAGACGTTTTTTTTCAAATAAAGAGAAATGTATTCTTACATACATGAACGGCTAATAAGGGTTATGGCTTTTTCCATGCCTATTGATTCAATTTCTCAACAATGCATCATATTCAACAATTGCTTCTCCACAATGACAACCGAGTAAGTTTCAAGACCAAGACTGAACTTAATATGTCTTTCCAGATCATACACAGAAAGCCACACAACAGATCTCCAGATTTATCAGAGATAACTTTTCAGGCAGTTGAAAAATGAGAGCAATTCATTTTGAATTGTGATAATGCAGGGAATTGAAAAAGAAGGATGACCAAATCCATGCCAAAATGGGAAAGCAGAAGGCAGAGACCAAGAACATTACATAATTCAAACCATTTTTAAGGATGACTTTGCATTATATTTTCCTTAATTATATATATGGAAACATGAATATTACATGAACATTGTGGAAAGTGGTAGAGCTCAGATTTGTATATAAATCTGAACCTAAAATCTAGGTTCTTTCTAAAATGCTAAAGTGCACTCCTAAGAAGAATTAAATAAGGTATTAATGATGGTTAAAATACATGTTGAGTTTTAAAAAATAACACTGTACAAAATAGTTTTTAAGCAGGTATTTTTAAAAAGCTTTAAAATTCTGGTGGCTGCCTTCTACTGCAGAAATGCCCAATACTCTCCCTCCCAATCCTTGATTAATAGGTTGAAATCAGGATGGTTCTTCTTCCAATGATTTTACAGATATCTTTTTAATTAACTTTGGGGTTAAAAAAGTAACTACATCACATTGATTTTTTTCTACATAATGGTAAATGTAACCTAAAACATACTAATCTAAATGTTATTTACTTAAATGTTACCTTTTCTGCTTTGCAAAATGCATTTATTAGGGTATTTTGAACACAAACATTTCCCTTTTGGAAACAGCTATAAGTGGAATTTTCTGGTAATTATTTAACTTGCTTTTTCTGGGATATTGATTTAAATTATAATTAAAAGTTATTTGATTTCACTCTAATCTTTGTGTACACCTCAGCTATAACTCAGAACTATTTATGCATTCACTTCACAGAGCTATTTAAACATTTCATGTGTGTATTTCTTCTCTGTGTAGAGATTGCAGAAACAAGCACAGGATCAAAATTCTATTAGGTACTTTACAAATTGAAGCACTGTGATGTCATCCAAACAGAAATGAACTTAGGACCCAAGCACAGTACAAAACACATGGGTCCTCCTTTAAGAAAGCAAAAATCTATATTATTGTTGATCCCAAAAGTAATCTTTACTGCCAGCATGATTTGTTCAAGAACATAGGGTCACAGGAAGGGACTCTGAACTGAAGAAGTTTAAAGATTTCATCTACGTGTAATTTTTCCCACTCAACTTCCACCATCTCCTGCTCCCTTGATTGTGAGCTCTTTGATTTAAGGATATAACAGCACTAGCTTAATAACCACTTGGCATGTGTATCACACTTCTCAGATTACAAACCACTTTTGTATCTCAACATTTAATCCTCACAACAGTTTACCTTGGCAAGTATTATGATCTCTATTCCATAGAGGAGACTGTGGAGGCCCAAGGCTTTGAAGTCACCTGCAAAATTCCTCACAGACATGGTCATAGAAAACAGGTTTACTACTCTAACTTATGGCTTCTTTTTACCTTCTTATGTAATGATTTAAGAGTATGTGTGTGGGGTGGGGGCATACAGTTCATATATATATATAGATAGATAGATAGATAGATAGATAGAGATATAGATATAGATATAGATATAGATATAGATATAGATATAGATATAGATGGTCTTCAACTTGTGATGTTGCAACTAGCAATTTTTGAACTTTATGGTGCTAGGTGACATGCATTTAGTTGAAACTAATTATCCCTCAAATTTTAGATTCTGAGTTTCTGTTTCTGATTTGGGTCCCACCAACTCAAAGGGGCATTTGATTCACATGAACAGTGAGATGTTGGGGATGTAACTTTTAGTAATAAAAGCAAATTAAGCCAGGCATGGTGGCACACACCTTTAATTCCAGCACTTGGGAGGCAGAGGTAGGAGAATCACCATGAGTTTGAGGCTACCCTGAGACTACATAGTGAATTTCAGGTCAGCCTGGGCTAGAGCAATACCCTACCTCGAACCCCCCCCCGAAAAAAAAGTAAATTAAAATGAGTATCTTCAAATTGTTTCAGTCATATGTCATATCCTGAATAAAAGAAACATTGTTCACTTTCATATACGATTGTTGGCAGTGAAAAAATGTCATAAATTTTTGATTAATAAGTGAGCAATACTTACCAAACTTTAAAATATTTATGTCACTTGATCCAGCAATTCAAACTCAAGGAATTTGCCTATAGAAAACCCCCAGAACAACATGCTTAATGGCTTAATGGCTGTATGTAATTGAGCTGAGATATATTTGAATATGTTCATTGTTGAATCTTATGTAAGAGTGAAAAAAATCTTACATAAAGTATAGGTTACATGTCATCTAATAAAGGAATTATTGATTATATATATATATATATATATATATATATATATATATATACACACACATACATACACAGAGAGAGAGTCTCATGTAGCTCAGACTGACTTCAATGCCACTACCTAGCTGAAGATGACCTAATCCTCCTGCTTCCACCTCCCAAGTAGGATTACAGGCATGTGTCCCAATGTCTAGATATTGTTAAGTTTTTTTTTTATTTGAGAGAGAGAAAGAAGCAGACAGAGAGAAAGAGAGAGAGAGAGAGAGAGAGAGAGAGAGAGGGAGGGAGGGAGTGCCAGGGACTCTAGCCACTGCAAACGACTCCACCCCTGGATATTGTAAAAATTTTAAAAGAATTTCTTTGACATTTGACTACTACTCATATATCTCTACATATTTAATGAATATAATAGCATGTCTTTGAGGAAATCTAGGTATCTGGGAATCTATCACCAACAGTTTAATTCTCACAACAGTCTACCTTAGCAAGTATTGTGATCTTTCATAAAGGAGACAGTTGGATGCCCAGGGCTTTGAAGTCAATCAGTTGTCTAGACATATCTATCACTTCTTAAAGTTCTGGTCTGTCCCAATAAGGAAATTGTCAAATAAATTGTGGCAAATAAATTGTGGTGTACACATATTTTAGAATGACATGCATTAACTATAAAGAATCAAGTAGATTTCAATATGCTAAAATAGATGCATATTGACCCAGTTTTGATTTATAAGAAAAAACCGCAGGACAGTCTGTCTATGATCAATTGATGCTTGTTTAAAAAGATCACAAGTATGTATATGGGTTTAAGGTAGAATTATACACATTAAACTATTATTCAAGTGACTACAGGGATAAAATGGGTAAGAGAAGACATGTGGTATGTCTGTTTTCTTCAAAAAGACAATCTCCAACTTTATTTTGGGTTTTTTGGGGAGGTTGTTTATTTGTTTTTACTTTATTATGGTGCAAAAGTGATATGCATTCAGTAGAATCTGTACTTTAGATCTTTGGCAGGGATAGTGATATGCAGTATTGTCCTCTCTATATATAGGGTAGAAAGCAGCAGCCAGATGCAGTTTTCAGTCAGCCACACAGTCCCAAAGGGGAAACAATCCATTCTCTAAAGTTGACTATGTTGTTAAGCTACAATGCTCTGTAGGTTTGGGAAATTCAGAACATATCCAAGTTAAAATATTTTCAATTTACAATAGATATATTGATGTAAACCAGGCGTGGTGGTGCATGTCTTTAAGCCTAGGCAGACCTAGGAGTACAGAGTGAGTTCCAGGTCAGTATAGGCTAGACTGAAACAAACAAACAAACAAATAAACAAACAAACAAAACCAGCTGGGAGTAGTGGTGCATGCCTTTAATCCCAGCATTTGGGAGGCAGAGGTAGGAGGATTGTCATGAGTTCAAGGCCACCCTGAGACGACATAGTCACTTTCAGGTCCACCTGGGCTAGAGAGAGACCCTACCTCAAAAAAAAAAAGAATGATTTATTGATGTTACCTTATCAAAAGTCCATGAACACTTTACTTGTGTATTATTTGTTCATAGATGTATATAATACATATATGGATATATAAGTGGAGGGACAGAATACTGGGGGAAGAAAGGTCCAAGTGGGGATCGGGGAGGAGGATGAAGGAGAGGAAGGTGTGGGAATATAGTTAATCCAAACTAAAGATGCTATGATTATGACATATGAAGGCTTACTTTTCATTAACTAATTTGAACATTTCTTAAAGAAATCATAGTGCCAGAGGTGAGATACCTCCCAGTGAGTTGTTGGTCACGGAGGCTCAAGAGCCACCCAACACATTATAGGCTATTGCCAAGATTCTTGGGTGTTCATCAGAACTAGATGAGAAGACTCTTACTGATGTCATCACATGCTTAGGTTGCAGAACACAAAGAAATCAAGCTAGAATAGAGCTGTAAACTCGCTGACTCGTTGTCATAGTGCTGGAAAATGCTATGCAGCCTGCTGAAGAAAAATCAACAACCGTCTTAACCATCAGTGGACCTGCAAGCTACACAACTAGCCAGCCATGCAAGATGTGCCCACTAGTGCATTAATGACATGTCTGCTATGGGGGTAAGCAATTGCTCTCAGATTGTATTTGAGGCCCACTCCACAGGAGGGAATTCATACCTGGTACTGAAAACTTAATCACAAGCCTATAGCTGGGAAAGTCATAAGTCCTATGGAAAGCTATTACCATTGTTCAGCTAAATAGATATAGCATACTCATCAATTTGCCCTCTAAATATTTATGTTTATGCCCATTTTTATACTGCTCTCACTTTTTTCTTTTTAAAAATATTTTGTTTTTATTTGTTTATTTGAGAGACAGAGGAGGCAGAGAAGAGAGCGAGCAAGTGTGTGAATGGGTGCACCTGGGCTTCCAGCCACTGCAAACAAACTCCAGATGCATGTGCCACCTTGTTCATCTGGCTTACGTGGGTCCTGGGGAATTGAACCGAGGTCCTTTTGCTTTGTAGGCAAGTGCCTTAAGCACTAAGCCATCTCTCTAGCCCATTTTTTCTTTGTAAAATATGTTTATATATTTATTTATTTGCAAGGAGAGAGAGAATGAATATAGGCATGCCAAGACCTCTTGCCACTGAAAACAAATTCCAGATGAATGTGCCATTTTGTGCATCTTGCTTTTTACATGGGTACTAGGGAATTGAGCCCAAGGTGGAAGACTTTGCTGACAGTGCCTTTAGCTACTAAGCCATTCCTTGGGCCTTCTCCAACTTTTGATTCAAGAAACTTCTCTTTTCAAATGGATGTGACTACTGGGGAGACTCAAAACTCATCAAAGTGCTGAGAAGTGACAGGAAGTGGTCAGCACTAGTGAGACATCTCTATCACACTCTCCAAGGCTCAGTGACCATTACAGAAGAGGTGGCAGAAAGAATGTAAGAGCTAAAGGATGAGACGGAGTGCTTTAGAAGGCTGTCTTCCAGACACTAAAGTAGCATTTACTTTCATAACTTCACAATAGTTGTCCTCATGGGCACAAGGTCTCCATAATATTGGGCCCATCAACATGTCATGGATGATAGAGGAGAAAAAAACATTAAGGTAGGAGAGGAAATAGTTGGAAAGAAGAGGGATTCAGTGGAGAGGAGATGAAGACTAAGAATGGTGGTAGGGAGGTGATAATGTAAATTTTAAAGTTAAGTTGTTAAATAATCAGAAATGGAAAATATAGGGGTTTTGGAAGATGACACAGTGGATAAAGGACTTACCACAAACTCTGAGTACCTGAGTTTGGGTCCCCATACACCACTCACACAAAAGCAGGAAACTATAATGGGCTTCTGAAATCCCAGTGCACATATCATGAAAATGGGAGCAAAGATAGGAGAATTTTCCCAGAAGTTCATGAATGAGGGATGAACAATGAGATACCCTGCCTTGGATGGAAAGGGCCAACCTGAAAGTTGGATTCTGGACTCTGGCCTCCAAATGGCATCCATGTGCTCTGAATCACACACATACATAACCACATAAACAAAAATGATTTTAAATGGAAAGTACTAATTTTTTCAGTGGAGGGTTTGTCTTAAAAGTTTTCTTTTGTAAACCAGCAGATAAAATATCCCAAATATCCTGAATGCCAGACCAATGGTTCAGGGAAAGCTATCGAGGGTATTGTGTGCCAGGTTGAGTTGAACCAGCCTGTATACCGACTGGATGCAGGGCTATAACAAATAGTCTACTGGGCAGAAACAGCCAGATCATCCTGGTTCCCTTCCCACTCCTACCAACAGCCAGAAATGGTTCCTAGTAGTGGGTACTAAGTCTCTGTGGCTCTCTGTCTTCACATCATTGTCAAGAACAGATGCACTTTTTAAAAAACTACCTTCCATCCCACTTGCTCTGCAACTGATATATAGGAATTAGCGAGGAGCATGATGCCCACTCCTCCTGGCTACTGTGTTGTCATCACTGTATTCTGGGCCAATTGGCCCCCTTCTTGCCTGGCTCCCTCCTCTGCTTACTAGTGGCTTAAGTTCTCCTGCAACAGGCAGCATTGTGAGCAAGGAGCTGCAGATATGCAAAGAAATCTCATTGGAGTCCCTGAAAAGCCAGAGGTTAGATACAGAGGAAAACTAGGAAATCATCATTTTCCTAGGACTACCAAGTACTGGTTCAATTTAAGAGGTCTCTGATTCCCAGCATCTGGAGAGGAAACCTTTAGCAAGACTGCATTTCTCCAAGAGTTTTCTCCTCTGTCAAACTCACCCTGCCTATCTCCCTTAACTGTTCTATGGGTGCAGGTGGTTACATGTAATGATACAAGAGTGGATCTAATGGATTTCAGAGCCGTCCACCTGCTTACTCAATTTGATGAGGCCCTTACTTACACGTGCTTCCTAAATGTGCACTAGGGAATGGGGGTTGTCCTAATCTTTGTTCATTATAATTAGTGCCACTGGAGATCAGCCCTGCAGAACCTGTGAGCTTTCAGAAGCCCACTGCCTCTCTTGCCCTTTTGCTTTCCATGAGGGAGTTAGCAGAGAAAAAGCAAAAGAAAATTAAATCCAGGTTCCTTTAGGGTGAATTAATAAGAGAATTAGAAAGTTCCTCTCCTCTGACTTAATGTTAATTACCCTGCCTTCACTATGGTCCTACATATCAAACCACATTATTTAATTGAGCTGATGTTCTGTTTGACTTTTCTTCCCAGAGGAGCACATTAAACATTCCTTTCCCATATACTCCCAGTTGCTGCACTGGGTGAACTTAGGTCAAACTGCCTGCCCAGTGAACTGAATTTGGAAAGTTGAGTTTTTACTTTCCCTATTTTACTAGGAGAGAGAGAGGGAAAGGGAGAGGGAGAAAGAGACAGGGGACAAAGAATCAAGAAGAAAAATAGAAAACCAAATCTTTTATTTTTTAACCGGCTGGACTATGATGTCATGTTTTCCCAGCTCACCTGTGATTGGCTGCTCAGTTCAGCATCTGCTGAGAGCTAAAGGCTGATTATTTGCCAGAGATACAGACCTTTCAGGGAAGCTTTGAATCATTGCTGGTTGTCGTGACAACCTGGGCAGTGTCTGCTCCTGATAAACACATAATGAGGTTATCAGACACAGAAGTGCCCCCATCCTCACACCCAAGCATCTGAAGTGGTGAGCAATGGAACATTTCTCCTGGGAGGTGAAGAGGAAAACTCATCAATAGGCAAATAGTGACCACCCCTCAGAAAATATATTCCAGTTAAATCATAGAGACAATGTCTTTCACACCCAGACATCCAGTTCCTTATCTATCAGCACAGATCTCTCAAGAACCCATGTGTTTTCTGTACCTCAGACACCTGAGGAAAGAGCAGGTGGTGAAGTGGTGAGGCATCTCTACAACCCACCAGTAAAGCTAATCAGAAAGAGGTATGAGTAAAATGCAAAGTTCATTATGTCAAAATATGTTGTCTGTTTTAAAAGGGTGCCGTTGTGGGCATTATCCAGGGGCAATGAGAGGCAATAGTAAAAAAAAAAAAAAATAGTCAAAATGGTCCAATTCAGCCACCAAAGCCACATACAAAGTGAGCTTGGGTGATGAGTATGTGCTTTTCTGGTTGCTAATTTTATTTTCCTGGGGGCAAGCACCCCACTGTACAGAATACTATGGATCCAGATGGTCTTGAAAGGGAAACCCAGCTGCAGCTTTGTGAAATATCAGTTATTCCTAGGTGGCATTTACTGAGAACCTACTAAGTGCACAACATATAGGTTAGTATTACAGAAGCTGTACAGATGAACAACACTTGGATCATCTCTTTAAGGAACTTGGATTCTAGTTAGAGAGAGAAAATATACCCTCATGCAGACAACTGACACAGGACGGGTGCAGTATTACTACAAAGGAAAACGGAATCCCTTGAATTCAATGAGAGCAGAATCATGTCCAGCCTGCCACACTCCAGGTCCTCACTTATCCTCCCTAGTTCTTCTCTTAACACTCTTCCCTTATACCCAAGTGTCAGCTTGACCAAGCCGTTCAGTTTCCCACATGCATTAACTTTCATACCTTCACTGTGCTTTTCCTCCTGCTGTTTTGTCTGCCTACCCCAACTTCCCTCTTCCATTCCCTACTTGATACTATTGATGCCTATTTCCATCCTCTACTCAAATGGCATCTTGATGAATGAAGTGGTCCAATATTTATAAACCTATAGGGATCTGTACCTGTTAGAATTAAAATACTTACAACACTATGGTTCCCAAGATTCAAGTCCAAGGGTCTATATAGAGAACACTGGTCTAACCAAGTGTGGATCATTTGTGGAAGAATAGACAGTCAGACTATTTTGGACTATTGTTTATAGATTCAACATGAACCTGTGTTCCCATCAAATATATTTATGGTTTCCTGAAAATTTTGAAATTGTATAGAGCTCACAGGAAAATGCAAAAATAGCAGAATCCCCACTTTTACTCCACCAAATGTTCCCCAACATTGTTATATTTTGTGTATTGTTTAAAACTCGTGATGAGCCAAGTGTGGTGGCTCAGGCCTATAATACCAGGACTCTGGAGTCTATGTAGAAGGACTGCTATGAATTTGAGACCAGTCTTGGCTACAGAGTGAGTTTCAAGTCAGCCCAGGCTAAAGTGAGAATCTACCTTTTTAAATTTTATTTTTATTTATTTATTTGTGAGAGGGAAAGAGAGAGAGAGAGAGAAAAGAGAGAGAGAGAGAGAATGGGTGTGCCAAGGCCTCCAGCCACTGCAAGCAAACTCTAGATGCATGTGCCACCTTGTGCATCTGGCTTACGTGGGTCCTGGGGAATCAAACCGAGGTCCTTTGGCTTCACAGGCAAGTGTCTTAACCGCTAAGCCATCTCTCCAGCCCATGAGAATCTATCTTTAAAAGTAAAATAAAAACTTTGAACTTGACAAAAATAACTCAAATATAAACCTTATTCAGATTTTTGTGGTTTTTACATATTCTCTTCCAGAAGATATTTTATCAACTGGCTGAAAAGTAGTAAAGCTACTAATAGTTGATATAAATGTCAACTTTTCTCTCAAATCCCTCTCTCCTCCCAGCTTTTGAAAAGGGCCAGGACCTGAAAGAGTCAAAACCTATCTGGGATTGAAAGAATGAACATTTATGTGGATGAAGAATACACAGGCCTGCCATAAATTAGGATGGGGGGACAGCCACATAAAGGCAGCAGTAACATTTACAAAATTCACCCATTTCTCATAGAATAGTTGTAAAATGCCATAGGAGTCCCCACCTTCCTTAAGTGATGACTACCTACCTTTCTACCAATGGTGCCCACACTTGCTTTGCTACTGATATTTATTATTGGGGATACCCAATGGCTAAGCCACTCAACAAATCTGATTTTGTTAGACTGAAGTTCTGTCTCCGGGAACATTTTCTGTTGAAGCTAATGAAGCTATAAGAAGGACTTGAAGTTTCGGAAGTTACACATATATCTTGGACTTTACCTAGAGGCACACAGTGTGACTAAAACTGGGTGACTTACATAGCAGGTCCCTAATAAAGTCTCACTGCATTGGACATGGGATTGTCCTATATCAAATTTGTCAGAATGTTGCTCAATATAGAGACAAAAGTCCAGAGGGATGTTACTGAATAAAATTTCAGCATGCAGGGGATAGGGAGATGGCTCAGTGGATAAAGCGCTTGCCACACTAGAGTAATGACTAGATTTCAGACCCCCAGAATCCACAAACACTTGTAATCTGCCAGGGGATTGCAAGGAATCCTTCAAAGAAGCTGGCTTGCTAGACAAGCAGAATCAGGTGGGCTCTGGGTTCAAGTAAGAGACCTGCCTCAGTCAATAACCATGGAGATCAAGAAAGAGACCCCATGACAACCCCTTGCTTCCACACACACATACACATATACAGATGTTCATGTTCATATGTACTCATACGTGTGCTCATACACATGCAAACACTTATAAACACATGTATACCGCACATACATACTCATAGAAAAAAATCAGCATACACACTCAGTAATGAAATTGCTACATTCAAATCCCAGATTCAGTTTGTCATAGTCTTAAGACCTTGCATAACTTATTTGGACCCTCGGAACCTCTATTTCCTCATCAGTGAAATGGGAGCCTTCATCTTCCGGTAATGGGAAAGATTAACACAAATGCCCATAAGGAGGGAAGGTGTTAGGGGAATGGTTCCCAACAGTTTTATATATCAGAGATTACCTCATAAATTTTGTAAAATGCCAAGGCTTCTCCCCTAACACCAAACATTCTGATTTAATCTGATGGCATAAATCTTATGATCAAATTTTCAAAAATCCCCTAAGGTTTTAATATTTTCAGGTTCTAATGTGCAACAGAGTTTGGGAAGCATTACATTAGGGGTTTCTTTGCTTAAGGACTATATGTCCTTTAAGATTTCTCCCTGTCTCTCTCAGTATGTCTGCATTTCACAGGGCAAGGCAGCAGAATTGGGAAATCTTGAAGGAAGAGATTTATTCAGTCCTCTCTGGAGGCTCCCAAGCTTCTCCCCTATGACATCTCCCAGAGGTTTGGTATGACTTGAAAGGGAATGCATACTTTCACTTCCATGTCCTTAGCAAAGGGATAAAGATGGGGAATATTGAGGTAAAAATCAGAGATGTATTCATCTCTCCTTTTCCCCCAAACAAATTTCAATCACACTTCAAATTAAGTGGTCTGAAGTGTGAATTGAAAACCAAACTTAATAACATGCAAGCAGCAGTAGCTGACCATCGCAGCGTGTTTAATGGATGCAGATATCAACGGGCTGTTGTGCCCCATAATTAAGCACCTGTTGCGCCTCATGATCAACCCTTATTTTACTCTGAAGCAAGAACTCCTTACAGTCAATGCTGTTCACGTGATGAGGTCCCTTGTGGAGGAGAGGCATTCAAAATAGTTTGCACCTCCCCCCTTTTTTAAAAAACATCATCCAAGTATATTCAATCTAGTCAGTGAATAATAAATATAAAGTAACTGGTGAATGTTAAAGAGCAGTTAGCTATTATATTTTTTTTCCAAAGCCATTCTCTATCACCCTCCACTCCTGAACTCCTAATTCATTCCTGCTGCTTATATGGGGAATTTAACGAATTCTGACATGATAGGCTAAAGTTTACTGCCAAAAAGGAAAGAGGGCAGGTTGCTAGGCAAATTAATACCATAAACATAGAAAAGGTGACAGGCTGTTCAGGGAGTAGCTAACACAAGGTTTTTAAGCGCCACTCTAAGTGCACTTTGCATTCAAATGACCAATATGCTAATTATGGTCCTGATCTGTTTGTTCAGGGTCTTAAGACTCTGCAGCTCAGCACACAGACCCTAGCCAGCAGTTTGACTGGGGGCTTTTAGAAATAATAATATGGCATTTCTTTCAACATATTTTCAAATTCAAGCTTCTTACAAATCAAGATTGGCCTTTTCCCCTTTTCAGGGAATTAGTGAGGCTTAACTGTGTTCACTATGATGGAGTCCCCCACAAACCCCAAGAACAAAGGCTCTGACTCTGACTAGAGCACAGCCTGTTGGGACAGATTTCCATGGTAATTTGCAGGACTCTTTTGAAAGACATGGGGTGTCTTTGTAAATGGGATTGGTAGATAGCAGGGGGTAGAATGGATGTACTTTCTCACTAATCTTGGGATGGTCTTTGACCCTTTTTCATTTTCACCACCCTTGTAAGTCTAGAAAATATCTTTAACCCAGCTTTTTGCAATTTAATGCTTGTGGCCCCTAAATAGGATCCTAAGAGAAAGGTAGAGACACAGCTCACCATGCTCCCAGTCCTCCAGCTAAAGTGATCAGATACTTACAGGAAATATATAGGAATAGAGGAGTTGAGGGGGCCAAAGCTTTATCACTCATCCTGTGCTCTATTTGGATTTGCTTTCGAGGAGTAGGGTTAGGGTTACTGTTGAAAGGAGAGAGAGAGAGAGAGAGAGAGAGAGAGAGAGAGAGAGAGAGATTCCTAAAAAGTGAAATATAGTGAAGTAAGATATTTATTTTTGAGGCTGTTATTTGTGTTCATGTACAAAATCTAGGAGACAAAAATAAGGAATTTGAAGGCTTACGAGATATAAATAGAAGAGTATACTTTTGGCCAGTACCCTGCCCCGCCCCTCCAGGCAAATCCAGGTGGGAGTGATGAAGTCCTGAAGGCCTCATAAAAATAGCCATTAACTAGAATAAGGTAAGGGATTGTTTCAGAAATGAGAGCTATGACATACCAAATCACAGGGAGGATAGGAGTTGTGAGCTGATTTATGGGCCAGGAAGGTCAAGAGCCATTAACATGAAAACCTCAAGAATTTGCTTCAGCCTACTCAGGTTTTTGATACTTCCAGCCAGAGTGGAATGTCCTACTGTTTGCTAACAAATTGTTATGCTGATGGAAGACAGGATTTAACCTGTTTGAGAGACAGGAATTTTTCTTATTTCTACTAGACTATTTCCTAATTGTCAACATGTGTCATTCATTCAATAAACAATCATTTTCTTTTCTTAAAAAACAGTCACTACACATCAGGAAGCATATTAGACAAAGAAGAAACTAGGAAAAAAGTATGTCCACGTCCTCTACCTTTAAGAATTCATGGTCAGGGTCAGGAATAGAGAACGTTAATTCTGGGAAGGGGCATGATATAATCCATTTATAAAATGTTAATGTATAGAATGTCTAGGATATACCTATATAGTTAGCATATGTAACTTGCATTTCCTTGTGCAAATGAACTCACCTTAGTAATAACTCATGCAAAGCTGGTTTCCTCCGGGCATAGTGGAAAATAATGGAAAATCATTTCTGTTTTCCTCTTTCCCCCCAACCAATTATTGCCTCTCCCTCCTCCCAAAGTAAGATCAAAAGAGTCAAAGGGAGCAGCTAGGTTCAAGCAGAACTGGCCTGAATAACCCCCATTCATCTATTCTCATCCTACCCCAAAGGACTTCTTTATAATTAAAAACTTTCCCTAAGCCTCTTGGTGTCTTTATAAGCTCAGATATGACTTTCCAGAAGACATTTTGCAACTTTATAAAATGTTAAGTTTCAAATGTCCACAGATCATAGTTGACTTGTTTTTGTTAATTTTAAGAATTATAATTTAGAAACTAATAGAAAATAAAAGTTTAAAAATACTGGCCAGGGTTATACATTGTAACTTATAGTCATTACGTTCCTTGTTGAATACAATATGATCCACAATTTTACTTTCAAACATTCAATTTATAAATGGAACCATTGTCGTGTTAAATGCATTGCTTTAATGCTAACCTAAGAGTTTCTGTTGCCAACTGAATTAATTTTAAGAAAATATGCACTATATCAGACTATGAGTACTTTTATAGAAAACATAATGAAATATGCAAACATTAAAAATTAATGTAACATTTTCATTGCAATTGAAGAACAGAGTATTTAAAGTTTAAGAATTTTTGTTTTCATACTTTTTAAGAGACAAAGATGTCATCTACATGATCAAAATAACTTCTGTTTTAAGGAAACTTCATTCAAAATAGTCTTAATAAAATGTGATAATGAGATGGCAAATGTGACATCATTCCCTTAGTCATAATTACAGCAAAGTGAACATCACACAAAGAAGAACTGGATAGGGCACAAATAATAATACAGTAATGACATGAATTGGTACCATAGAAATCTTTATCCTTAGAGATAGACTAAAAGATCACATACATTTTAACAGCATACATGCCACTGATTTTTGGACTTATATTTGGACAATAGATGACCTCAGCCTCCCTTAAAGTCACCCTTATTTATTTCAGAGTCCTCAAAAACATTCCTTTCAGGTTGTTCTTTTACACCCATACTATCTTCATAAATGTCAACTGCCGGAAAGTTTATTCAACAAATAATTCTTAGGCCTAGGCACTTGCATGGTTGCTGGGAATCTGGTGAGGATCAGCACAGACAAGAAAGTCCTTTGCTCAGTAAGTGTGTTGATATTTTTATCATACTTTTTACATTATGGCTGCTCATTTACTTATTTTTTATTTTAAAAATTGACTTGTTCTTAATTGACACACTTGTCTTTATGATGTACAAATGCTTTTTTAAAATTTTGTATTTTTATTTATTTTTGAGAGAGCAAGAAAGAGAGAATGGGCACACCAGAATCTCTAGCCATTGCAAACTAACTCCAGACACATGCATCACCATGTGCATCTGGCTTACATAGGTTCTGGGGAGTTAAACCTAGGTCCTTAGGCTTTTCAGGCAAGCACCGTAACTACTAAGCCATCTGTCCAGCCCCAAATGCTGTTTTTTAAATATATGTACATGTATCTGTATATTGTAGAATGGCTAGATATGTATATAGTCGCTCACATTATTTTTTGTGGTAAGAAAACTTCAACCCTAGATCCTAGTAATCACCATTATAATCACCACTTTTATGGTATCAACTATTTATGTTCTAGGAATGTATGTTATCATGTAGTGTCATGTTTACCTATGCCTGGATTTTTTCACTTGGCATAATTTCCTGAAGATTCATCTATGTTGTTGTAACTTATAGTATTTCCATTTTAATGCTGAATAGTGTTCCATTTTGTATGTAAATGACATTTGCTGGATTCATCATGTTTTGGGGGATTCTTTTTGAGGTAGGGTCTTACTCTAGCCCAAGCTGACCTGGAATTAGTTTTAAGCTGGCCTCGAACTCACAACAATCCTCCTACCTCAGCCTCCTGAGTACTAGGACTAAAGGCGTGTGCCACTGTGCCCAGCTTCATCATCTTTTGATAGAAACATATTGATTCAATAACTTGGCTATTATGAGTATTGTTGCAAAAAATGGGTATATAGATATCTCTTTAACATACTAAATTCACATCTTGTGACTATATACTGGGAACAGGTTTGTTGGATAAAATGGTAGTTCGGCTCTTGATTTTCTAAGGGCCATCCAAAGTATTTTATAGAATTGCTGAGCTAGATCACATTCCCATCAACACATCTTTTGTCTTTTACATAATAGCCATTCATGTAGGAAGAAGCTGTTGTTTCATTGAGGTTTTAATTTGCATTTCCCTGATGATTAGTGGTATTAAAGCATTTTTTCATGTACCCATTGGCCATTTGCATGTCTTGTTCTGAGAAATGTCCAGCCAGATCCTTTGCTCATTTTTAGTAAGTTTATGTGTTTTATAACTATTGAGTTGCTTGAGTTCAGATGTAAATTTGCATGTTTTCTCCCATGCCATATATTGTCTTTTCATTCATGTTTTCTTTTCTTTCTAGAGGTTTTTAAGCTCTAGCTTTGTTAATGTGACTGTGCTTTGATTTTATATTACTGCCCAGTCAGTGCCAGGGAGCATTTACTCTATGTTTTGTTATAGAAGTTTTACAGTCTTAAGTTTTATGTTCAACCCTTAGTCTACTTCAGCTTGATTTTTAAATAAAGCAAGAAATGATGGTCGGGCTGGAGAGATGGCTTAGTGGTTAAGGTGCCTGCCTCCTAAGCCTAAAGAACACTGGTTCCAATCTCCAGTGGTTCCAATCTCCAGGTCCCACGTTTAGCCAGATGCAAAGTGAAACGAGGGTGCAATGCAGCACTTGACCACAAGGGGGTGCATGCATCTGGATTTCCTTCACAGCGGCTGAGGCTGCTGGGCGCACCCATCTCTATCTGTCTTCCTCTCCCTCTCTGTCTCTCTCTCAAAAAAAAAAAAATAAAAAAAATAAATAAATAAATAAATAAATAAATAAATAAATAAATAAATGATGGTCTACTGTTATTCTTTGCAAATGGATACACCATTTTTCCAACAACATTTTAGAAGAGGTTGTTCTCTCCCCACTCTTAATTCTTGGCATATTGGTTGAAATTCATTGATTTTAAATGCATAAATTTATTTCTCTGATCCCTGTTTTGCCCATTGGTATATTTGTTTGCTTTCATGGCAGTACTAGACTTGTTTCATGATCAGGGTTCTGTAATAGCTTGTGAAGTCAAGTAGGATGGTGCCTATATGTTACTTTTTGCTCAAGACTACTTTAGCTATTTAGTATCTTTAATGGATCCAAACAAATTTTAGGATGATTTTCCTATTTTCATAAGACTTTGGGTTCTTAATACATTGGTTATGTTAAATGCTTTAGATCATATGGATGTTTAGATCATACTAATTCTTCCAATCCATGAAAATGGGAAATCTGTCCATTCATTTATATTTTCTTTAATTTCCATTTTGTTTTAAATTTGAGGTAGGGCCTCAGTCTCTAGCCCAGGCTGACCTGGAATTCACTATGTAGTCTTAAGGTGACCTTTAACTCACAGCAATCAACCTGCCTCTGCCTCCCAAGTGCTGGGATTAAAGGCTTGCACCACCACGCCCAGCTTCTTTAATTTCTTCCATCAATATTTCATATTTTTCACTGTACAGATATCACATCATTTGCTGACTTTATTCCTGGGTACTGTATTTTGTACTCTTGTAGAAGGAAATTTTTTATTTTTTATTTTGGATACTTTGCTGTTAGTGGATAGAAACAAATTCTACTTACATTTGTGCAATGACTTTATAACCTGTGACTTTCCTAATTTTATCAGTTATAATAGGTTTTTAAATCAGTTATAATAATTATAATATAATAGGCCCAACCTCAAATTAAAATTAAATGACATTTCCAGATTTTTTTTTATAATAGAAAATTAAGCCATCTACAAACAGAAATAACTTCTCTGTTTCTGATCTGGGTGGCTTTTATATCATTTTCTTGTCTAATTGTTCTAGCTAGGGTTTCCATCATGATGTTGAACAAAAGTGGCAAGAATGGGCATCACTGGCTTGTTCTTGATCTTAGAGGAAAATTTATAAGTTTATACCACTGAGCATGGTGTTAACTGTAAACTTATCATACATGGCCTCTATTATATTAAAGCACAATCCTCCTGTGCCCATTTCTTGAGAGTTTCGGTCATAAAATGACATTAAATTTTGTCAGGTACCTTTTCTGCATCTATTCAGGTATTTCAGGTGTTTTGTTATTTATTTGGTTATTGTATCACATTTGTTAATTTGTGTATGGCAAACCATTCTCGCATCTCTGGAATGAATCTTGTTTAATTGTGGTGATATCCTTTCAGACAGCTATTGAGTTAGGTTTGCTAGAATTTTGTTGAGGATTTTGGTACCTATGTTCATCAAGGATAGTTGCCTTTAACTTTCTTTTCTTGTATAATCCTTGTGTGTCCTGATATCAGAGTAATGTTAGCCCCATAAATTAAGTTTTCAAATACTGCTGTCTTCAGATTTGTTTGAAGCATTTGAAAATAATTGGCATTAGTACTTTCAATATTGCCAGGATTCAATATTAAAGCTATCAATTAGAGCCCAGTGGCTTTTCTTTGGTGGAGGCCTTTATATTATTTCAATTTCCTTAATCATTATTGATCTTCTTATATTTTATTTCTTTTTATTTTGCATTGATAGGATATATGCACATGGAAAAATTATTCATTTCTTTTGAGTTATCCAACTTGCTGGCGTATATTTGCTCATAGTGTTCTCTTTATCCTTTGTGTTTCTCTGATTTTTTTTTATTTCTTATTTTTCTTATTCTGTTTGCTTTCTTGGTCCAGCTAAAGCCGACCCAGTTTATCTTTTCAAAAATCAATTAGCTTTGTTGTTTTAAATTTATTTTTTCTCTGACATTAATTATTTACTCCCTTGTATTAACACTGAGCTTATTCTGTTCTTTTTCTTGTTTCCCTAAAGTGTGATGATAGGTTGTATATTTGTGATTTTCATTTTGATATATGAATTTATTATTATAACTTTCCACTCAGTATTGCTTTTTCTGTATACAATAAGCTTGGGTATATTGTGTGTCCATTTTCATTTGATAAAGCTTATATTTCTAATTAAAGAATAAGTGGCAGTCACTTTGTCCCATTCCAGGAGCTAATGGCTACCTCTGGCTTTGGGAACATGGAGGCCACTGTTGTAGGTGGAGACTGCTGCTATTTTCTCTTGTGCAGCTTTGACAGAAGCTATTGACAGCTCCAAACTCAAAAATGTGGGAATGTCTAGTTCATTTCTTGCCACATTTTGTCAGTGAAACAGCATTGCTTCTAAATGTCCCTTCATGGAATTTGTGTGAAAAGAGAAGCTTCTGTTTCTTCCTGTGGCATCATCTCCCTCAGTCCACTTTCCTCCAGCTGCCCTAGTTCAGACTATCAGATTTGGTTCCTACACCTAAATAATATGTATCATAATGTCCTGTCTGATCACCCTTCCATCCCCACAGCCTTGTGTTTCTGACCCTCTTTTTCTCATAGAAAGCTTTGTCATTCACAGATCATCTCAAGTGAATGGATTTCTGGAAGACTTCAAACAAACAGATTACTAAATCCTTACAAGGTCTGAATTTCAGTTTCAATGTAGCAGGGACTTTGCTAGATATAATGCATCTTATGTACTCTCTAAAGAAATATTATACACTCAGGTATGCATCTACACTCCACTGCCTATAATACTTCCTTTCAAAAAGTATTGAAAACCAAATGGCCTTTCCTACCCTTTCTGCAAAAATGTAATTGTTATAAACCAGGGTTGGAGGGATGGCTTAGCAATTAAGGCATTTGCCTGCAAAGCCAAAGGACCCAGGTTCAATTCCCCAGGACCCATGTTGGCCAGATGCACAAGGGGGGGGCACACATCTGGAGTTCGTTTGCAATGGCTGGAGGCCCTGGCACACCCATTCTCTCTCTCTCTCTTTCTCTCTCTGTCAAATAAATAAATAAAAACATTTTTTTAAAAAATGTAATTGTTAACTGGGCATGGTGGTGCACCCCTTTAATTCCAACACTCAGGAGTCCAAAGTAGGAGGATCGCCATGAGTTTGAGGCCAGCCTGAGACTATGTAGTAAATTCGAGGTCAGCTTGGACTAGAGTGAAACCCTACCTCAAAAAACCAAAACAAACAAACAAACTTATTTGTTGACAAAACTTATTATAACTAAACACGAAATTCTTAGTGTAAATGTTCATATTTTCTTTCAAAACTATTGATGTGATTAATGATCATTATCTCTAACCCAATTGAAATTATTCTGCAACATGCAATGCTTATAAAATTGAAAATAACTTGGAATATGAAAGGTATTTGGCTATAAAGTGTTTGAATAAAGGTAAGGGAATGATTTTTATTCCAATTTTATAGGTAAGAAAACTGACATTCTGAGTCTTGTCCAAGGCCAGGGAGCTAGACAGTGGAGATAGATGGAATAGAATAAAGGTCTTTCTGACTTCAAATTCCTTGCAACTTGTGATGGTTGGTCTTGATTGTCAACTTGAGAGTACTTAGAATCACATAGGAGACTACCCTAGAGCAGATCTGTGAAGGATTTACCAGAAAGAACTAGCTGAGAGAGGAAGATTCACCCTCAAAGTGGGTGGTACCTTCCAATGTGCTGCCAAGTTATAAATAGGTCTGGGGGAAAAGTAGTATGAGTCTGCTTGTCTTTGCTTCTTCATTCTAAGTGAATGTGTCTGTGATTGCTGCCAACTTCTGCTAATATCAGACTCCACATTTTTGGCCTTCTAACATAGTCTCTATACCAGTGACTCTGCAGGGAACTCCAGGCCTTCAGTACCAGATTGTGACTGATGAAGCATTCAGCTTTATGGACTGAGCAGTGATTAGGCTCTCTAGTTCTCCATAGTGCAGATAGCCACTGTTGGATATCCAGCCCTATCATATAAGACAATCTAATGAATCCTCATGTATATCTATATCTATATGTAATCTATCTATCATCTATCTATCTATCATCTATATATGTGTGTGTATACACATGTATGTAGACATGTGTATGACTATATGTACATAATATTCACATGTATGCATGTATGTAGGTATTCTATTGGTCCTGTTCTTCTAGAAAATCCTTACTAATACACAATTTCTAGGGTATAACTTTGGTTAATGGACTATGCAGTAGGTAGGGTATATAGATGAATCTTGACATCAGAGAAAGGACTAAGTAATCACAGAACATCTAGAAATCCAGTCTAGCAAAGTATTTAAGTTTCTTAGCTATCATGTTGATAAAATTTAATACAATTCAACTTTCAAAAATTATTTTGAGGGAATATATTTAAGTACTTTTTTTTTTAGAAAAGAGTGGCTAGGACAACTCAGAGACAGGCTTCCTTTCTAAAGGGTTTCAAGGTGCTTACCATTCTGCTCTCTGTCTGTCGTATGGACTTGAAGCAGAAAATCTGAAAAGTAATATTTGATCAAGATAAACCTCCCAGGGCTGGAGACATGGCTTAGTGGTTGCCTGCAAAGCCTAATGACCCAGGTTAGATTCCCCAGTACACACGTAAAGCCAGTTTCACAAAGTGGCACATGCATCTGGAATTTGTTTGCAGTGGCTGAAGGCTCTGGCATGCCCATTCTCTCTCCCCACCCTCTCGTTGCAAATAAATAAATAAAGCCTTTCCAAAAAGATAAAACTCCCTATGTGACTAAATAACTCTTGTTTCAAAATGGTAAAACCTTCCAGGCATATTTCCAGTACTTTAGTAACCATAATGTAAGATTTGCTGTTGTTGAGAAGCTAGTAAGAGTGACAAGCTCTACCTCGTGGTTTGTGCCATTTTGTTTAATCATCTTACAACTACCATGAAATGTAATTAGAAACATGGTAATGATGGTGAAAATGATGATAACAACAGTAATGTATTGAATACATACAACACAGTTAGAATTAAGTGAGCAATTCTTTTGTGTATTATTTCAATATTCACAAGAAGCATATGAGATTGTGATTAACTGAGGCTTAATTGAAGCTAAGATAATTGAGATACTGAATGCTTGAAGTAATATGTCTAAGGTAACACAACTAGTTAAGTATTCACTGTTTATTGTAAAGCTCTGAATTCAGTTCTTTCTCTTTCCAAAGAACAATATTACCTTACTGAACTATCTTTACCAATGATGTATAAGAAAATTCCTAAACCAGACTAAAGAGGTAGCTCAGTGGCTAAAGGTGCTTGCTTATAAATCCAGATGGCCCATGTTCCATTCTTCAGTACCTACATAAACCAGATGCACAAAGGGGAACATGTGCCTGGATTTCATTTACAGTGGCAAGAGGCCATGAAGTACCCATACTCACTCTCTATGTTTGCCTCTTTTTCTCCATCTCTCTCTGTCTTAAATAAATAAAAATATTTCTTAAAAGTCCCCAACCCTCTTTTCAAATATTTTAAATTCATTTTATTGTGAATTTTAGTATGTTAACATAGCATCATTGATCACAATCCTCTCCATTACTCCCCCATCCCCATTTTACTGAACCCCCACATCTTGCCAAGTAGTCCTTCCTTTGTTTGAATGTCTCATCCATTTTTGTCCTCCTCTGCCCTCTATATCAAAATATGGATTGTCACAGTATTATATAGATCTTGGGGTTTAATAACATCAACTGTGAGGTCATGAATGCACCAGTCAGTCCATGTCTGAAGTATAGTGCCCCATAGTAACCAGGTAAATGTTGTAAATATGCAATAGGCTGTGCCATTAGTTTGGGCCACTTACCCAGATTCTAGAGTTTGATATGCAAGCACCATTAACTATGAGAGTCATCTGATGACTGCATGTGTACTGTGAAGTATCATTGGGAAGAATATTTTACTACAGACATCAAAGAGGTGGGAAATGACAGGTTGCATGTGAAAGAACCACATGTAGATCCAAAGGCTTGGGAAAATATCACTTCATTAAAGGATACAGCAATTCTCTACAGACAAGCAGGAGTGAGTCAGACCTGTTTCCAATTATGAGCACTGGAAGTGAAAATTCTCCCCACCAGGGGCATAGCATATAACAACAGGGTTGGGTTCTTCTGAAAGTACCATCAGATCAAAACAGTGGCCAAGACAGAGTATAAAAGACTGGGCTAAGTACAAATAGAAGCAGAGTTAAGTGTAATATTTTCACTCAACACTGGAAGTACAGAATGGCATGTTTTTCCTCAGTTGCTTGACCTGTAAAATGTGGATAAAAATAGCATCCCTGACAGAAGGAAAGGGGCTATATTAGATAGCTTCAAGATATTTCATCTCTAAGATTCATTTGAAAGAGCTCTTTTAGAGGTATAATAATGACTTCAAGTATGCAAAATTCTTAATTTAAGTGCTCTTGGACATAAAAATGTCTTTCCTCTTCATACCTTTAGTTCATCTTGAAGAGGAAACTTTCCAGTGCAAAGGAATTTCAAGATTTTTTTTTTCTGTCGACAATGTGGCTCAGCTTCAGGAAAGCAAGGTGCCCCCACCTGAGACATGTCTTAGCCTAGATACATGACTTAACCCTTTTGAAGTCACCATGGTGGAAGCATAAATCTTTCAAGATCAATTTTCATGGTACATACACATGATCACAATCAGCTATGTAAAGATAGGGCTTCACAACAGCATTGGTTTTGTGCAGCATCCAGGAATCTCAGAATAAGCTCTGTTTCTTTGTCTCAGGCTTACTATACCCATGTAAGGCAAAAGCATTTTGTAATGGCTTGTATGGGCAGAAAATTTATCATAGAAAGGAATGAGCTAATAGATAATCTAACACATTATGTAGGAGCATGTGGCAGGGAGGTTAGGAGACCACGATACTGGATCCCATTTTATTTTGTACTTTCATTAATGGCACAGTAGGGAAGGAAAAGGCAGTCAGATACAGTTTGCAAATGAAGGGTCATCAAGGAATTAAGGCCATAAAAATAATGGGTGTAGTATGTAAATGAAACCCTGTACTAGGGTCCAGCACCATTAATCTTGAAAACTTGAAAACCTCCCATCTACAGGATGTGTGTGTGAGGCAGCAGTAGAGGGAATGAAAGTAGCAATAGGAAGAGACAGAGACCATGAAAGATGTCAGAAGGAAGCTATTCCACAATATGATATACAGGTCCATGTTTCAAGGCAATAACGACTGATATGCAGGTGAAATAGGAATTTTGTTTGGGTCTTATATGGCTAAGATTGTATGCATATATAATAACATGGGAGATTACGTACTAATTATCCCTTTTTCATGGACACAGTGAGCTTGACAAGCATTAAGGCAGAGGCATTGAAAAAAAAAAAAAAAAAAAACCTAAGCAGAATCCTTAGCCTCTATGGAGTATACAGCCCTTGGTCTATTCCCATGGGATATCCAAAGATACAACCAGCTAGGCCTCTGAAAGGTAGACACAGCCTCTAGGATTACCATGAGTCAACATGATGTGTCTGTCCTGCCTGCTGACAAAGAGGGCTCAAAAGGCAAATAACTTCTCTCCAACCCTGAAGAAGGATGTATAAGAAGGGGGCTTCTTTGCCATATGTAGACTGGCTGACCTTGTACTGCTGATGCTCAGCTTCATTTCTTACACTTCCAAATGCTCACTCCTAGCTGGTGCTGAATACAAAAGTCCAATCTCACTAGCAGTGCCTCCAGATTAGGAAACAAAGACACACATAGGCTATTATAGTTTGCATTGATTGAGAATACAGGCCCCAAAATCAGCCATGCAAGACTCAAATACAATTAGAAATCAGCAATAAAAACACAGGCAAATTATGCCACTCCCATCATGCAGAGCCAATACAATATACATCTATAAATTTAAAACACAAGTATACTTCTAAATAACTCTGGAACCAAAGATAAATTTAAATTGTTATGATAATGAGAATAGTACATGTCAATGTAATATAGATACAGGTAAAGCCATATTCAGCAAAAATATATGGCCCTATATTTACTTATTAGAAAATGAAGCCAAATGGAAAATAAATGAACCTAGCTACCAATTTCAGAAGTTATAAAAACACAATAAAATAAACCTGTATAAAGTACAAAAAACATTTTTAATGATAAAAACAGAAAATGGTAAAATAGAAAAAATTGAGTTAGTCAATCCATAAAATCAAAGCTGTTCTAGGAAGTCAAACCTTTACATGACCCAGCTACACCACTCCTGGGTATATACCCAAAGGACTCTGTATCCTGCCACAGAGACAGTTGCACATCCATGTCCATTGCAGTTCTATTTACAATAGCCTGGGAATAGAATCAGTCTAGCTGTCCATTAACGGATGACAGGATAATGAAAATATGATACATATACACAATGGAATTTTATTCAGCTGGAAAGAAAAATGAAAGTGAGCAACTTATAGAAAAAAAATTACTGGATCTGGAAAATATATAGAGCGAAGTAAACCAAGCTCAGAAGCATAAAAATCACATGATCTTTCATATGCAAATCCTAGCCTCTAACTTTTTGTATGTATATGATGGTTTATATTCATTATCTACTTGAAATAACCTAGATTAATCTGTGAGGCATTATATAGATCAGGTTAGGTTAAGGAGGAAATACTCAACTGTGACTGGCACCATTCGATGGGCTGGCATCCTGGGGTGTATAAAAAGGGAGCAGAAGCTTTCTGCTTCCCCACTGTTAATTGAATATGACAGGCTATCTCAAGCTTACCATGTCTTTTCTGCCACTATGGACTCTAACCTGGAACTGTAAGTTTAAATAAACCCTTCTTTGCTAAACTGTTTTTTTTTTTTTTTTAAAGGTATTGTCACACTATGGCCCAGGCTGACCTCGAATTAACTATGTAGTCTCAGGGTGGCCTCAAACTCATGGCAATCCTCTTAGCTCTGCCTCCCAAGTGCTAGGATTAAATGTGCGTGTGCCACCATGCCCGGCTGCTAAACTCTATTTTTGTCGGGTATTTTTGTCCTAGCAATGAGAAGAGAAACTAATATATTGTGCTGGTGTAGGACTGAATGTGTGTAGTGGCCAGGAAACTAGATGGGACCTTTGAGAGGGGGCAAATAGGCTTTAAGGGAAACAGGTTTGGAGGTTAACAGAATACATATGATATGAAAGTTGAATGGGGAATACTTGGATTGAAAGGATACAAATAGGGATGGGGGTCAAGGAGATTGGGACTAGGAGTGGGAGAGATCAACCAAAACTAAGTGTGAAAAGGCTATAAGGAAAACTGCTACTTTATAAGCTAATTTAATTTTTTTAAGGGCATGAGAGATGGCATAATAGTTGAAGATGTTTGCTTATGGAGCCTGATGGCCCAGGCTTGATTCGCCAGTACTCATGTAAAATCAGATGCACAAAGTGGTACATGCATCTCGAGTTCGTTTGTGCTTGCAGAAGGCCCTGGAACATCATTTCATTCATTCATTCATTCATTCTCTCTCTTCCATTCTCTCTTTCCTTGCAAATAAACAAAAATAGCCGGGCATGGTGGTGCATGCCTTTAATCCCAGCACTCGGGATGCAGAGGTAGGAGGATTGCCGTGAGTTTGAGGCCACCCTGAGAATACATAGTGAATTCCAGGTCAGCCTGGGCTAGAGTAGGACCCTACCTCGAAAAACCAAATATATACATACATACATACATACATACATACATACATACATACATATATATAATGAATAATAAAAAATATGTGATGGTTTGTGTGTCCCCCATAAACTCTTATGTTCTGGATACTAGGTCCCCGGATGGTGGAAATTCAGGAATTGTAGACTTGCTGGAGGAGATGTGATGTTGGGGGTGGGCTTGTGGGTGTTATAGCCAGCTTTCCTTGCCAGTGTTTGGCACATTCTCCTGCTGCTGTTGTCCACATGATGTTTGCCAGGAGGTGATGTCATGCCTCTGCTCATGCCATCCTTTCCCCTGCCATTATGGAGCTTCCTCTTGGGTCTGTAATGCAAAATGAACCCTTTCTTTCCACAAGCTGCTTTTGGTTAGATGCTTTGTGCCAGCAATGTGAAGCTAACTGCAACAGAAGCCAAGCATTCAGTAAGGACTAATAAGAAAGAAGGAAGAAGAACAAATAAATATCACCAAGAAGACAGAGTCATAAATATATGTACCAAGTTTATATTAAAAAGGGGTTAGAGAGATGGCTCAGCGGTTAAGGCACTTGCCTGCAAAGCCAAAGGACCCAGATTCGATTCCCTAGGACCCACGTAAACCAGATGTGCAAGGTGGTGCATGCATCTGGAGTTCATTTGCAGTCGCTGAAGGCCTACTCTATCTATATATATCTGCCTATCTCTCTCTCTCAAATTTATAAATATTTTTTTTGGTTTTTCTCACTCTAGTCCAGTCTGACCTGGAATTCACTATGTAGTCTCAGGGTGGCCTCGAACTCTCGGTGATCCTCCTACCTCTGCCTCCCAAGTGCTGGGATTAAAGGTGTGTGCCACCACACCCGGCAAATAAATATTTTTTTTTTTAAAAAAGAATGCTATATGAATTTTTAAAGTGGTATATTCCAATGGGAAAATTTTGTACAAGAATTTTAATTACTAATATTTACTCACCAAGAAACAAAGCAAAATAAGAGCATACATTGTAGGCTAAACTCTCATTTTATAGAAATAGTAGCCCTGGCGTGGCCATTCTCTCTCTCTCTCCCTGCTCTCTACCTGCCTATTTTTGTATCTCTCTCTCTCTCTCTCTCTCTCAAATAAGTAAATAAAAGTAAAATATTTTAAAAATAGAAACAAGGACTGGAGAGATGGCTTAGCTGTTAAGGCATTTGCCTTCAAAGCCAAAGGATCCCGGTTCAACTCTCCAGGACCCATGTAAGCCAGATGCACAGGGGGCGCATGCGTCTGAAGTTCGTTTGTAGTGGCTGGAGGCCCTATTGCACCCATTCTCTCTCTCTCTGCCTCGTCCTCTTTCTCAAATAAATAAATAAAATATATTTAAAAAATAAAAACAAATCATGTAATTATCTCAACAGATGCAGAAGAAAAACATTTGACAAGTGTTGCAGTCAGGTTCACATTGCTGGAAGAAATCACCTGACCAAGAGCAGCTTGTGGGAAAAAAAGGGGTTTATTTTTGCTTACACACTCAAGGGGAAGCTTCATGATGGGAGGGGGAAATGATGACATAAGCAGAGGGTGGACATCACCCCTGGCCAACATAAGGTGCAACAGGAGAGTATGCCAAACACTGGCAAGGGGAAACTGGCTATAATACCCATAAACCTGCCCCCAACCATACACTGCCTCCAGGAGGTGTTAATTCCCAAATCTCCATCAGCTGGAAACCTAGCATTCAGAACACCAAAGTTTATGGGGGACACATGAATCAAACCACCACATTCTGCCCTGGATAGTAGTTTTGGCAGAAGCAGGAAGAGCAAATGCATACCCAGACTAAGTGTCTATTCCAGTAAGGACAAAACGCTGCCCTTTCCATGATGGAAGAAGTCCAATATAGCCAACTTGCCACCAAGTTGCTGGCTGGTCACCCCGTGGAATACTACCATATCGGGGGCTCAGAGTTGGTCTCTGCTGCTGGCAGATTTGGCACTCAGCAGCAGCTGTAGCCAGGTCAGCCTTAGTTAGTGGAAGTCCATGTTGTTGGGCCCATGCATAACCTGCATCCCTGCCACCATGGCCACTTTGTTCATGGGCCCATTGGGCAATGACAGGGGTGGCTGAGGAAAGAGGTTGACCACTGTCCACAGAACGGGTCAGCTTATCTACTTGATTATTAAAGTCCTCCTCTGATGAGGTCACCTTCTGATGAGCATTAACATGGGACACAAGTATCTTTATATCCTTTGCCCATTCAGAGAGCTCTATCCACATACACCTTCCCCAAATGTCCTTCTCACCAATTTTCCAATCATGCTCCTTCCAAGTCCCGGACCATCCTGCCAAACCATTGGCCACAGCCCATGAATCAGTGTATAACCACACATCTGGCCATTTTTCTTTCCAAGCAAAATGCACAGCCATGTGTACTGCCCATAGTTCTGCCCATTGTGAAGACTTCCCTTCACCACAGTCCTTCAGAGTTGTCCCAGAAAGGGGCTGTAATGCTGCAGCTGTCCACTCCTGGGACGTGCCCACATAGCGTGCTGGACCATCTGTAAACCATGCCCTGGTCTTCTCCTCTTCAGTCAACTGATCATAGGACACACCCCATGATGCCATAGGTGCATGCTTGGGTACAGAAGGCATTGAAACAGGAGTAGCAACCGTAGGCATTTGGGCAACCTCCTCGTGTAACTTACTCGTGACTTCAGGGCCTGCTCAAGCCCGATCACGGATATACCACTTCCACTTAATGATGGACTGCTGTTGTGCACGTCCAACTTTATGGCCTGGTGGGTCAGATAACACCCAGCTCATAATGGGCAGCTCAGGTCACATAATAACTTGATGGCCCAATGTCAAGTGTTCAGTTTCTATTAAGGCCCAATAGCAAGCCAAGAGCTGTCTCTCAAAGGGAGAATAATTGTCCGCAGATGATGGCAGGGCCTTGCTCCAGAATCCCAAGGGCCTCCGGTGTGATTCACCTATGGGGGCCTGCCAAAGGCTCCAAATGGCATCCCTATCTGCCACTGACACCTCAAAAATCATTGGATGCGCTGGATCATATGGCCCAAGTGGCAAAGCCGCCTGCACAGCAGCCTGGACCTGTTGAAGAGCCTTCTCTTGTTCTGGGCCCCACTGAAAACTAGTAGCTTTCCGAGTCACTTGGTATATGGGACAGATTAACACACCCAAGTGAGGAATGTGCTGTTTCCAAAATCCAAATAGGCCCACTAGACATTGTTCCTCTTTCTTAGTGGTAGGAGGGGCCAGGTGCAACAACTTATCCTTCACCTTAGAAGGAATATCCCTGCATGCCCCACACCACTGAACTAGAAATTTCAAGGAGGTGGAAAGTCCTTGAATTTTGGATGGATTTATTTCCCATCCCCTGATGCGCATATGCTGTACCAGCAACTCCAGAGTGGCTGCCACCTCCTGCTCATTCAATCCAATCAGCATAAGGTCATCGATATAAATGACCAATGTGACACCTTGTGGAAGGCACAGGTGATCAAGATCCCTGCGAGCTAAGCTATGACACAGGGCTGGAAAGCTATGACACAGTAAATGTGTACTGCTGACCTTGCCAGCTGAAGGCAAATTGCTTCTGGTGGTCATTATGGACAGGTATGGAGAAGAAGGCATTCGCAAGATCAATAGCTGCATACCAGGTACCAGGAGATGTGTTAATCTGCTCAAGTAAAGAAACCACATCTGGTACAGCAGCTGCAATTGGAGTCACCACCTGATTAAGTTTCCAATAATCCACTGTCATTCTCCAGGATCTGTCTGTCTTCTGAATAGACCAAATAGGGGAGTTAAAGGGGGATGTGGTGGGAACCACCACCCCTGCATCCTTCAAGTCCTTTATAGTGGCATTAATCTCTGCAATTCCTCCAGGGATGCAATACTGTTTCCAGTTCACTCTTTTCCTTGGTAGAGGGAGCTCCAATGGCTTCCATTTGGCCTTTCCAACCATAATGGCCCTCACCCCACAAGTCAAAGAACCAATGTGGGGGTTTTGCCAGCTCCTAAGTATATCTATCCCAATTATGCATTCTGGGACTGGGGAAATAACCACAGGATGAGTTTGGGGACCCATTGGACCTACTGTCAGTCTAACATTCACCAAAACTCCATTGATCACCTGACCTCCATAAGCACCTACTTTAACTGGAGGGCCACGATGCTGGTTGGGGTCTCCTGGAATCAATGTCAACTCAGAGCCAGTGTCCAGTAAGCCCCGAAAAGTCTGATTATTTCCTTTTCCCCAGTGTACAGTTACCCTAGCAAAAGGCCATAGGTCCCTCTGAGGAAGGATAGGACTAAGCTTAATATTGAAACTTTTGGGGATTATGGGAGGGTCCTTCCTCAAAGGGACCTGGCCACCCCTTCAATCAAGGGGCTCAGGATCTGTAAACTGGCTCAAGTCTGGAAACTGGTTAAGAGGCCTTGATTCTCTGTTGCTATAATTCAAAGTGGCCTTTTGGTCCTTTGTTCTGGAACTTTTCTGCTTATACAGATCAAGCAGGAACTTAGTAGGTTTTTTTATCTATTTCATTTCAGGGAACACCATGATTAAGCAGCCAGTACGAAAGGTCTACACGAGTCATACTGTTACAAGCATTGTTTTGCCTGTGCTGTCCATTACGGTAAACATTCTCACCTTGCCTTTGGTGATTCAGTGCTGATACTTGGCCCTTGTTACCCCAAGAGCCAGTTACACCCATTGCATCTAAACCACCGAATGCAGCAACTGGGGCTCCCACTGTGATGTCTTCTTTACATATTATGGCAACTACTGGAAACTTTAAGTGTGCTGGTGCTCCCCTCACAAATCTGTTTCTTATAGTCTTAGTGAAGGGCACATCTTCTGGACACTCCCATTGTGGGCTTAAAGATGAGTTTACATGGTCAATCCACTCCAGCATTCCAAGTTCTCTGAGCCTTTTAATCACTTCATCAACATTAAGCCAAGGGATATCAGGCAGCTCAAGCTCATTCACAGTAGGCCATCTTTGGATCCATACTTCAGCCAACCAATCAAATAAACTCTTGGCACCTCTTCCAACTGCATGAGCTGCAGTGTTAAATCTAAAATCTTTGGTCAGTGGGCCCATTTTAATAAATTCAGCCTGATCTAATCTTATATTCCTTCCTCCATCATCCCACACTCGTAAAATCCATTCCCACATATATTCCCCTTGCTTCTGCCTGTACAAGTTAGAAAGCTCCTGAAGTTCTTTAGGGGTGTATCTCACTTCCTCTTGAGTCACGATTTCTAACTCCCCTTTAGGGGCATGCCTAGCCTTATGCCTTGTTATAGGCCTCAAGGCAAAGATGGGTGGGCTCTGAGAAGCATCAGCGCCTCCTGCAGGGAGGGTCATTGCTGCTTCCTCAGACAAAGAAGGAGTGATTCCCTCAGGCAAGTGTGGAGAAGGCAATACTTCAGAGGGTGTGGGTGGGGATGCACCTGCAGCTAAAGGAGGGGAAGCCACATTCTCATGCAAAACAACTTCTTCAGAATCTGAGAGTTCAATGTCCCCAGATTCTTCAGGGTCTTCCCATACATCCCCATCCCAAGTCAGGGGATCCCACTCTTTTCCAACCAATGCCCTCACTTTAACTTCCGATAGCTTGTGAGGCCGGGAATTGAGCTTAGGCTGCAAGTTAGCAAATCTTACAGTGAGAGCTTGAGTTTGGTTTTCTGCAATTCGAGTCCTGTTCTGACTAGACAGGAGATTTTCCTCCAGGGCACCCTTAGAAACCTTCAGATCATGTATGCGGGTCTTAAGCTTGGAAATTTCCTTTTGGAGCTTCTGATTTTCTCCCAACAGTTTATCTAGAAATGCCAGAAGAAACCATCCAGCATCATCATTGGTCTTACTTTTCCAAAAATATTCAAAAGTTCTAGATACAGAGTCACTAAACAGAGTTCGTTAAATAGTGCACACCATGGATTGTTAGTGGCCTCCCCTTATTACCAGTTAAAGTGCCCTCCTTATTACCAGCAGAGCTTTTAGTGGCACTGAAGTTGGAGAACCAACTCCACAGAGCACCAAGCACTAGGGAAATCCATCTTTACAATTCTGTTTCTCTAGAACCACTCCTGGTACCACAATCTGTATTAGTCAGGGTTCTCTAGAGGAACAGAATGGATAGAATGAATTGTATTAAAAGGGAATTTATTGGATTAGCTTACACAGTCCAGCAATAGCAGGTTGCAGGTCAGAGAGTCAAGAAACCCAGTAGCTGCTCAGTCCACAAGGCTGGAGGCCTCAGCAGTCCCAATCTGGCACTGAAGGCCTGGGGGATTCCTGGAGAGACACTGCTCTTCAGTCCACACTGGAAAGCAGCAACACCAGCAGCCAAGTGGGAGAGAGAGAGAGCCTTTCTTCCCAGAGCTCCTTTTTATCAACCAGCCCCCTCCTCCAGAGGGGCCGCCCACTCTGGGCCGCCCACTCTGGGGGAAGGGCTTACCCCTGGGGGAAGGATTCTTCCTTTAGGTAATGCTTCCTAGAGGCAGCCTCAGAGACACACTTATGAGGAATGTCTGTGGATTCCTAAACAAATCAAGTTGACACAAACTTAACCATCACAAGTCCCTTTAAAAGTCCCCATAGTTTTTTTTTTTTTTTTTTTTTTTTTTTTTTTTTTTTTTTTGGTTTTGCAAGGTAGGGTCTCACTCTGGTCCAGGCTGACCTGGAATTAACTATGTAGTCTCAGGGTGGCCTTGAACTCTCGGCAATCCTCCCACCTCTGCCTCCCGAGTGCTGGGATTAAAGGTGTGCACCACCATGCCTGGCTAAAAGTCCCCATAGTTTTTATCAGTCCTAATGTTGTTCAAACATCCCCATAATCCAAGGTCTTTTAACTTAGCCATAATGCCAAAAAATCCCCCCAAAACCCATGATGGCACAGAATACACATTCACACTGCAAAAGATGGCATTGGGCATAGCAAAGAAATATTCAACCAATACAAGATTTAAACAGGGCAAACATCAAACTCTGTAGATCCAAGTCCAAAAACTCTAGTCAGTGAAAAGTCTCCAAGTCTGATAATTCTAACCAGCAACAAGTCTCTGGAGTTCCAATTCCACCCCTCCAGCTAGGCTACTCACAGTCCTAGAAAACTTCATGCAGGGCTGGCAGCTCTCCTTACCAGACATCTTGTGGTCCTGGCATCTTCATTGGGTCTCCACTGAAACTCATCCTCACAGCTCCATGCAGGTATTCAGCAAACCTACTTCACACGGCCCATGGCTGTTTCCAAAGCCCAGGACCAGGACCGTGTTGCAAACTCAATGACCCTCTCTTTCCTGCATTTCTTATACTCCACAATACCAGGTAGGGTGCCAATTTGTTAATCTATGGTGGAATAAAGCAAACTTTGAAGAATAGGACATTCCTTGAGCACTCAGGACCCTTCAAAAGAGTCTACATTCTTCCTGTTGCCCCAGTGCAGGTCAGTTGGTCCAATCTCAAAGGTTGTAACTTTTCAATTACAGCTGAATGGGCAGAAGTTTCAGCCCAAAGATTTCATTTCCATGCCATATCCTTCTGCTCACACCAGTCCATTTCTACACAATGCAATCCTGCACAAATTCTCAGGACAGGAGTATAACAGCAAGCCTCTCACACAAACTGCTTCTATCCCAGTCCAAAAAAAGCTCTTTTGCACCCTCATAAGCCAATCTTCACAATCCATAGTTCTTACTACATTCAGGGCTTTTAACTCTGACCAGAATAATCAATCAAGCTATACTTACAGCACTGCAATGTTTCTCCTAGGCCAAGGTTTCAGATTCATCTACATTTCTTTTGAAAATCAGCTCCAAAAGGCCAAAGCCACACAGTCCGGTGTCTAGCACAAAATGACACCACTCCTCTGGTACCAACATTACTGTTGCAGTCAGGTTCGCATTGCTGTCAGAAATCACCTGACAGAGCAGCTTTGGGGGGGGAGTAAAGGGTTTATTTTGGCTTACAGACTCAATGGGGAAGCTCCATGATGGCAGGGGAAAAGATGGCATGAGCAGAGGGTGGACATCACCTCCTGGCTAATATTAAGTGTACAATAGCAACAGGAGAGTGTGTCAAACACTGGCAAGAGGAAACTGGCTATAACACCCATAAGCCCACCCCAACCATACAGCTGGGACCCTAGCATTCAGAACACCTAAATTTTTGGGGGGGATGCCTGAACTAAACCACCACAACATGATTTAATAAACATGTATGCTGAAAGCCTATATTCAACAAGTAGTAGGAGAAAACTTAAACGAATATTTATAAAGTTATGAGGAGGAAATATTAGCAATGTTTACAACTTGTTTGAATCAGGCTTGGAGTTTGGTTCCATCATATATAAGCTGTGTGAGCTCAAGTAAATTAATCACTCTGAGCTTCATTTTCCTTACTTGCAAAAATGAGAAAACAATTCCTTCCTCATAGTATGATTGTGAGGACGAAGTGCTATAAGATAGAAAAAGGCACTTTGAAGAGTATCTGGTAATATTAAATACTCAATAGACATTAGCTGTTGATGTTAGCACTTAGAGGCAAGGTGGTAAAATAAGGAGCAAGATAAGAAGGGTCACTATCACCATTTACTGTGCAACACTGTGACATCTTAACTAATGAACTAGGGCAAGAAAAATATGAGAGTATTAGAAAGGAAAAGACAAAATTGATGTTATTTACAAGTGATATGGCACCATGAAAATCTAAGAGTCAAGTGATACATTATTAGAATCAGAATGAAAGTGCAACCAAATGATTTTAAATAATAGCTTTTAGTTATATCACCAATAACTTATTAAGATACATGACAGGAAAAAAATCTTACTCAGAATAGCAACAAAAAGTTTAAAACATGGGCTGGAGAGAATGCTTAGTGGCTAAACGCTTGCCTGTGAAGCCTAAGGGCGCCAGATCGAGGCTCTATTCTCCAGGACTCACATAAGCCAGGTGCACAAGGGGGCGCACACATCTGGAGTTTGTTTGCAGTAGCTGGAGGTCCTAGTGCACCCATTCTCTCTCTCTTTCTCTTTCTCTCTCTCTCTACCTGCCTATTTCTGTATTTCTCTCTCTCAAATAAATAAATAAAATATTTTTTAAACTTTAAAACACTATTTATGAGACCTTGAACAAATCATTTAACCACTCAGAGCCTCAATTTTCTTACAGTTTTAATAGATAACAGTGCATTTATTACAGGATTGTTGTAAGGATTGAATGATACAATGCATGTAATGTATTTAGCAATGTTCCCTGATATACAATGTACTCAGGAAATGGTAGCATCCTTATTACCACTATTATTATTTTTAATTGTTTTATTTTTATCCTCAAAAAATAATGATGGTATGTGCAAAGCTGTCTCTGGGAAATTGTTCACCTCCAGGAGATTCTGTGGGTATCTCACTTCATTTTGCAGGCCCAATCTTTTCAGAGGTAAATTCAGCTGAAGTTACTGCTTTTCATCCTGTGGGCCACACTACCTAAAGGTCAAGCTAACTCTGAAATACATGCAGGAGTAATAGCTAAAACAATCTTGAAAATGAACCAAGTCCAGAGGCTTATTTTATAATTACAAAACTTGTTACAAAGCAACAGTAATGAAGATACTGAGGAAATCACATATATGGCACACACGCACATGATTCAGAATTCAATACTTTTCAAAACAGAAAACAGACTTTAAAAATATGTCCATTTATTTATGAGAGAGAGAGAGTAAGAGCAAACATGCCAGGGCCTCTTGCCACTGCAAATGAACGCCAGATGGATGTGGCACTTAGTGCATCTGGCTTATGTGTGGGGATTGTGGAATCGAACCCAGAATGTTAGGCTTTGCAAGAAAGCACCTTTATCCTCTGATCTACCTCTCCAGCCTCAGGAAACAGACTCTTAACAAATGGAACAACCAGATATTTATGTGCAAAAGAATTTTGACCCAAATCTTACATCATATGCAAAACTAAACTCA
This sequence comes from Orientallactaga sibirica, assembly GCA_036365145.1. Lineage (NCBI taxonomy): Eukaryota > Metazoa > Chordata > Mammalia > Rodentia > Dipodidae > Orientallactaga > Orientallactaga sibirica. Next base: position 9,412,621 of record JAEOAD010000057.1, read on the forward strand.
CTGGTTCAAATGCCTAAAACTATAAAACACATAAGAAAATATAGAGGCTAATCATTTTTTGTTATGACAGGAAACAGTTTCTTACACATGACACCAAAATTACAAGCAATCAAAACAACAAATGACTAATAAGTCTTCATAAAAAATTTACAAAGTCGCTTTATATGTCAGAAGGCATTATCAAGAGAACAAACAGATAATTCACTGAATAGGAGAAAATATTTATAAATAACATCTCTGATGAGGCGCTTCAGTTTAAAACATATAAAGAATGTTCTTTTTAAAAATTATTTCTTTATTTGCAAGCAGAGAGAGATACAAAAGAGAGAGAGAGAGAAAGAGAGTGAATGGGTGCACTAGGGTGTCTAGCCACTGCAAACAAACTCCAGATGCATGTGCCACTTTGTGCAACTGGCTTTACGTGGGTACTGGGGAATTGAACCCAGGTCATTATCCTTTTCAGACAAGCACCTTAACCACTGAACCATTCTTCTAGCTCCAGGAATAGTCTTTTAACTCACTTTAAAAAGAAAACCTGACTTAAAAATAGTAAAGTACATGGGTATAAGGGAAAATAATAAGGGAAATTCAAATCAAAGCCACAATATGATAGCATATTCCCACGACTATGGTCAGAATTTGTTTAAATGGTGGAAAAGAAGTTGTGCTCCAAATGTGGAGAAGTTGAAACATTCATGAACAGCTGATTATGATGAAAATGGTGTAGCCACTACAAATAAAACAGTTTCAGCTGGGTGTGGTGGCACACGCCTTTAATCCCAGCACTTGGGAGGCAGAGGTAGGAGGATCGCCATGAGTTTGAGGCCACCCTGAGACTACATAGTTAATTCCAGGTTAACCTGGATCAAAATGAGACCCTACCTCGAAAAAAAAAAAAAAACAGTTTGATCATTGCTCAAAATGTTAAAAATGCAACTGACAGAGGCCTAATATCTAGAATTTACAAATAACTCAAAAATCTAAACAATAAAAAATAAAACAACCCACTCTCAAAATGGGACAGAGAACTGAATAGGGAATTCTCAGACGAAGAAATAGAAATGTCTAACACACACTTAAGAAAATGTTCACCATCCCTGACCATTAGGGAAGTGCAAATTAAAACAACTATGAGATTCCACCTTACTCCAGTAAGTATAGCAATCATTAAAAAAATCAAATGACCACAAATAGTGGTGAGGATGTGGAAAACAGGAACCCTCATTCACTGTTGGTAGGAATGTAAGCTGGTAGGAACCACTATGGAAATCAATATGGAGACTCCTAAAAAGGATGAATATAGAATTACCAATGGACCCAGTTATTCTCTTACTGGGGATTTACCTTAAATGCCCCAACCTCGGGACAGAGATATTTGCTCAACCATGTTTATAGCTGATCAGTTCATAACAGCTAAGAAGTGGAATCAACCCAGGTGCCCATCATTGGATGAATGGATCACCAATATGTGGTATATCTACACGATGGAATTCTACTCAGCAGTAAGAAAAAATGGCACAATGAAATTTGTAGAAAATGGTCAAACTTGGAACTGATGACACTCACAGAACTCACACAATCACAGAAAGACAATCGTAGCATGGTCTCACTCATCTGTGGTTCCTAACCTGGATCAGCCTGAGTTGCTGGCATACCTGATAGGCAACTGAAGGCCTGTACAATAATGGGGAGGGAAAGGAAGGAGGAAAAAAATCACAAAACTGACCCAAATGAAACTGATACCATAGAAAAATATATCCTATAAGATAGACTAAAAGGTTGAACTCTCAACAGGAGGTTGGGTGGAGGGAACACTTGTAAAGAAGGACCCTGGAGAGGGTAGAATGAAGCCCAACCTTAAATTTCTCTTGTTCTTTTTTTTTCCCTTTTATTTACCCTTGGCTCTGGCCTGTAACTCCCAGTACCAGGATGCAGTTAACACCTACAATGAGCTGTTGATCAGAGAGACCTACAAGGTCCCCCAAAACAAGACAGACTTCTGTCAGAGCACTTGATTACCTACCAGAGGTTAATGGTAAGACCCTACTGCTGAAGACACCATATGCTATTGGCATGGAACATAGAGAGAACTGGCTGGAACCTGGAAGAGAGCCAGTCCCCAGACAGTTAGCCCATCTAGTGTTGGATGGCACTGCATGACCAACCCAGAGAAAGTGGCCAACATTTTTCTGAGCAATCCAAGGTCTAAGCTACTCAGAAGCAAATAATCTGATGTGATGCTCACACAAGTGCAAGAGTGGCACACAACCTTGGTGGGTAACCAACTGCTTTTGGCTTGGCAAAGAGATCCACTTAGTAGAAAGGAATCCATATCTGGAACTGGGAAACAAGTCAGAATAATAGTCAATGATTTTGCTCTCCAATATCAAGTTCCCACTAATCTTGGGCTATAAGAGGGACTACACTCATTAAATTCTCTCTAAATTAATAATGCTTATCACATTTAACCTGTGCTGACTTCACTCTCTGTTTGAGAATCTGCTTCTCTTTCGCAGACAGGAACTGGTCCTGAGGAGATAAATGACCCATCACACTTCACCAGAGCCCCACCTGAAACCACATATGAATTGGGGAAATGCTGTTTTCTTGGTGAGCCTGATGATCAGCAAAAGGGTGATGGAAATAGACACTGAGGGCACTCAACACCTATCAAAGTAGAGATCCAGAGGCTCCTAAGAACCCATCACTGAAGTAGACTTAAAGCACACCCATCATGGCTCAGGGAATTTTGCAGAAGAGGGGGTGAAAAGATTGTTAGAGCCACAAGTTGGGACATTATGCCCAGAGGCATTGCCTCTCCCCAATAACTGACTGCTGCTCCCACAATGCATGACCCACAATCCCCATGAGGATGACCTGCATTCCCAGTGAGGAAAGCCTCTTCGGAAAAGGGGCAGGGATGAGGGAAAGGATGGTACCAACATGTGTTGTTTACATACTAAGTATGTCCATAACTAATAAAAATAAAAATTTAAAAATGCAGTTATCGTATGGTCCAGCAATTCCACTCTTAGGTATATATCCCATAGAAATGAAAACATGTGTCAATATAAAAAATTTACAGAAATGTGAATAACACCATTATTTATGGAAACCAAAAGGTGGAAAGAGCCCAAATATCCATCAATTTACTCATGAATAACCAAGTTTGGTATATCAGTATAGTGAGCTAGTTTCAGCCATAATATGAATAAATTTATATATATATTACAAAATGGCTGAAACTTGAGAACATGTGGCTAAGCAAAAGAAGCCAGGCCTAAAAGGTCTCAGACTATATATGATTCCATGTCTATGAACTGTCTACATTAAGCAAGTATGTAGAGGGACATTAAGCTGCCCTGAGTCATGTCATGTCTCTTTCAAGGATAGAGATTCTGTGTTGGGGGAGAGGAGTTTTATATCTGCTTCTGTTTAAAGGGTTGCTTGAATTATTGGACATAGTATTATGGTTCTTAGTTTTAAGTACTGGCTAGTGCTCTGTGAATGGTTGGAGTGGAACTCACATCCAGGACTGATACTACATCCCAGGTGGACTTAGATCTGGTTTGTCATAGTTTTCAAGGTCTGATACAGTCTATATGAACCCAGTAGCCTTGGCAGTCATACTTCATGTTAGGGCACTGTGTGCTAGCCAGATCAGGAGATATCCAGGGTTTAGAACAGTAGCAAGTGGCAAGTAATATCAATTTTTTTAAGTGCTGGTTAATCTTCATCAACTTGACTGAATTTAGAAGCACCTAGGAGACATATCTCTGGCCATTTCCTGAGAGGTTTAAATTAGGAGAGATGAGCCACCATAAATATGGGTGCCACCTTCCCATGGGCTGGAGTCTCAGACTAAATGAAAAGGGAAAAAAGAGATAGCTAGATCAAAAAACAACATTCAGAATTCATAGCTCTCTGCTTCCTGACTGTGGGCACAATGGGACCAGGGACTCATATTCCTGCCACCATGACTTCCTATTATGGTGAACAATTTCCCTTCTTACATCCTCTTAAAATAAATCCTTTTTCCCTTAAGTTGTTTCTGTCAGGTATTTTTTGTCACATCAATGAGAAAAGTAGCTAATATAATAGGCATGGTTAGAACTTGTCACAGGGCATGCAGATACCAGTTAAGTATTTGCATGGCTGCTTCACAGAGAATCTTATGGTGATGTCTCTCTTTTAAGAGGGTTTCTCAAGACAAAGACTGCATAAAAATATAGAGAGTAACAGTGTGGGCTAGTGGTTGGCACACAATGTGTATGGAGTCTTGAAGTCCTGGTTTGGATGACATTTATCTAGTGACATGTGCATCCAGGTAATGGATGCTGCAAAGCTGTATAATGTTGGTTATGGTGGGTGGTTAGAGGAGAGTACTTTGGGGGCAGCTCAAGGAGATGGTTCTTTATCACCATGCAAGGAATTATTCCAATATTTTATTTAACACATGATATGGCCACACCAATGATTCTAGATGAATTTTCTTGTTGGCTGTAGAATTAGTATACTAAGCAAGAATCAACCAATAATGTGAGGAATTTTGGATAGTAGCAGATGGCTGGCTCACACTCTGTGGAGAAACAAAGAAGACAGGGCCAAAATAGGGCCTTGGAAGCCTTAATCACTACAAAGATTTTGATCTTCATCCTCCTCTGTGTAATTTAAATGGAAGCAATTCTAAATCATACAACAGATGTTTTTAAAACTTCACAATAAAGTTCTTATTTTTTTTCTCAACATGATTATTTCATCCTTGTAAATATCAAATTTCAGATTCTTTCCATAATTATTTGGTTGGTATTCTTTGCAGGGTTATGGGGCAAAGCACATGCTGATTTGGATTTTGGAATAATGCTGAACTGATGAATTGGGTGCCCTGGAAAAGTGGATTCACTGGACATGTGGTGAAAAGTGGACCCTGGTCTGGGAAGAGGATTGCTTTTGTGTGAATGAAAGAACTATATGAGTCCTAGTGAAGGTAAGAGATTTTCAAGCCAGCTACACAGTGCACAGGTAATGAGTCTCTCCTGTGTTTCCTGTGCAATGTAGTAATTGGTGGTCGAGATTGATCGCTTGGTGGGAATATTGGCAGCATAGTAATGTATGGGGTAGAACCAAATTCATTGCATTGAAAAGTTCAGAAAGAGTTCCAATCTGAGTGTAGGTCGCCTCACAGAGGGAAGGCAGGCCATGGAGGCCAGTGTCAAGGATGCATAATTCCAAGAGGTACTCTTGTGGAGAATAGTCTTGTCTCAGTGTACAGGAATCTGTGGTGTGATCTCAAAAGCAAAGCTCTTCCACTTGGCATAGCTAAGATATGACTTCTCTGGGAGCAAGGACAGTTGGTTAGTATCTACAGCATGAGAAATTTCTAGGAGAGTTTTATTATTTTTTTATTTATATTATTCTGATTTTACATTCATAATGGTGACTCTATTATCCTCCTCTCTGTCCTCCCTCTTCCAAAGGGACCCTCATTCTAGGAGAGTTTTTGAGGTATGCAGTGTAGTGGTGTGGTATGTGCCCTAAAAGGTACTCAGTGCTTCTCCTGTTTAGTGGACAAGGGCCCTGAAAGGCTGTGTCAAGGAAAGAGAAAAGGGGTTGTATTGGGCTTTCCCATGTAGTGTGGCACACTCTGGAGGGTCCTACACAGGATAAGAACTACCTAGTTGAATACAGCCTGGTCCAAGTGTCTCAGTCTTGGCAAGATCCTGCATGATAATACATAGTTCAGCAAAAGTTCCTGGGTCTGAAGGGTTCTTTGGTCAAAAATTGCAGTCATTATAATATGTGAGGAATTAGTACTCTAGAAGGATCACCAATGGTTGGTTACTCAATATCCAAACCTTCCTAGTATCCACTATCTGCACAGAAATACACATGGAAATAGCTTGACAATTCTGAATCTGTCCTGGAATCATAGAATTATAGAACCTTTAATTCTCCCCATCTGTATATGCAAACAATGGTAGCCAGCTACTAAGAACTGGCTCCAACTCTGTTACCCATGTACCAGTGACAGAAACACATTCCTAATCATCTCATAATCAAAGTGTACTGTATAGAATATGTCTGGAGACTATACTATTATTGTAGTGCCTTCCTGGAAGAAACTACACAAGAAAGCTGTGTATCAGATATCTGTTAGCATTTTCCAAACATGTCAAATATCTCAGAACACATGTGAATGCAATTTAATTGTGCACAGCTAATACCTATGCTATACATATATCAAAAATTTCCACCGCAAATGCCACCAGTGTTCATAGATTAATGACAGATATATCTTATTATTTAGTTACAGCATACATCAGACCACAATATCCTTACATTTTGTGCTTTTCTTACATGCATCCTTTATGACTTTGCCATTAAGCACACTCTTCCATGAATGAAGTCAAACAATTTGCAGATTTTTTTCCTGTCATTGCCACTGTACCAGCTTAAGATTTCATAAAACTGTGATTTATGGAAACAAGTCAAGAGAAGGAATGTACTTACTACACATACTAGTGAATAGATCTGGCTATGAAGTTAGAGAACTTTGCCTCATATCCAATCTCTGTCACTGATTAGCTGTCTGTTGCAGGAAAACTTAATCACTAATCAAAATCTAGCCTTCATCATTTATAAACTAGTGATAACTATAATTGCCCCTGGCCCTTGGGAGTCATTGTGAGAACTAAATGGAGTTATGAGGTAATGGGCATAAAATGCTTAAGGCAGAGTCTGGGCATAGAATAAAGACTCACTAAATGCTAGCTGCCATTATTATTAACACCATGAGGTAGCAGGACTATAAAAGAAAGTTTGCGTATTGCTCTGTATAATCCATGACAAAGAAAACATTGTTTCTTTTAGGCAACATAACTACATACAACATTTTTGAAGACCTGCTTATCATTTCAGTGTTTGTTCTAAATAACTGATTCATGTATGTTGTTGCTCCATAGGTTATTCATGACCTCTGACATTTGTACAGTTCCATCATTACATGTATCATTTTAATTTAATGTTAATTTACCTTCCTTTGAAATGCCTGGAGATTATGAGAAACTGACAGAGGGACTACAGTATTACTAGAGGCTTGGAAATAGGTAACTTAATGAAACAGACTGAGGCATGGCAGGGGTAGACAGAGGCTGTGGCTCTCAAAGTCCTCTTCAAAGGCAAGTAGAAGCACTGACACTAGCAATAGGTCTGCTTGTTTCCCTGGTTTCTCACTTTCTTATGATAACCCAGAGGGTGATGAAAATCAGTGAATTTACCATCTGCATGTCATTGGAAGGTCAATCATTGCCTTGAACTTGAAAGTTCCACTTTAAGGACAATTTGAGAACTCGTCACTAATAAAAGTATCTTCCTGCTTAATGTCAATAATGGTGTCAGGCATGTATAACTTCAGCACTCAGAAGGTGGAGGTAGAAGGATCAGGAATTTGAGGCTAGTTTTGGCTACATAACAAGTTCACAGCCAGCATGGACTACATAAGCTCATGTTACACACAAAAAATAAACAACAACACACACATATACACACATGGTAGATAGATAGATAGATAGATAGATAGATAGATAGATAGATACATAGATGATTGGTAGATACATAATAGATAGATGATAGATAGATTGGTAGATAGATGATAGATAGGCAGATAGATAAGACATAGGTAGATAGATGATAGATAGGTAGGTAGATAGATAGATAGATAGATAGATAGATAGATAGATGATTGGTAGATACATAATAGATAGATGATAGATAGATTGGTAGATAGATGATAGATAGGCAGATAGATAAGACATAGGTAGATAGATGATAGATAGATAGATAGATAGATAGATAGATAGATAGATAGATAGATAGATAATGACTCCAAGTTACTGGTGAAGAGGTACCTAATGATTTCACTTGCATTTGAATCATCACCTTTCACTGCCCTGTTTGGTTCTTCTCCTTCTTCCAGACAGTAAGACTGTACACACACACACACACACACACACACACACACACACACACACATTCTGGAGAACCCACTGATGCCACACTAAGTGAAGATTTTTAAGTAAACAGAAACCCAAGTTATTAGAGGTGCAAAGTGTGGCAGTGATAAAGAGAATAAGACTAGGTGCTTAGGATTATTGGTTCAATAGGAAAACATCTCAAAACATTCAATGTGGAAGACTCAGTGTAGAATAAGACAAGAAGGAAGCAGATGGGCATAAAATTGTTTAAAGAAAGATCCTTGTAGGCTTTTAGCTACTGTTTAGATAATTATATAAATCAAGTTCTTCCAATGAAAACTAGAAAAAGTTTCATCTAGGCAAACTGAGGTTATCAATGTAATCACTGAGATTTAAGATGTATATTCAAATCTATTTTCATCTACTCCCACAATCAACACAGGTTTACTGTGCATCTGATATGTGCCAGACCCTATTCTAGGTCCTGAGGATACAGAGGTTAACAAGCACAAATAAAGTAATTGTTCCAATAAGACTCACTCTCTTTTCCTTCCAGTGGAAGTGACATGTTTTTCCAGAAACCAATTTGAGACCATATTTTCTTATTCAAATGATGACAGTTCTCTATGACCAACCAAACACACCCCTCTCTTTCTTTTCAAACTTTTCAAAACAGAACTAAGTTTTGTGGTTTCATTCTGACAGCATCTGAGAGTCTTGGGCCCCTTGCAACTTTCTTCACAATCTATTTTATAGCATTCCTTCCATCCTCATATAGCCACCAGGTTTACCTTGTGGAGGCTAGACATAGACACAGGATAAATAAACCTAAAATTGGAACAGAACACTCAATGTCTTGTCCTCATTAGGAACTCTATTATATACACACCATGCAAGCCCTGACACTGGCTGGTGCCCATTTACCAACAGAAGCCAAACAATCATTCTCTGCTGGGCTCTTGGCTCCCACCAGTCCAGGATGAAGCTCAGTATGGAGGATGAGGTCTTGCCTACTGCCAAAGGGAGAGGGTGGAATAGCAGACTGAGATTATTGCCAGCAATTCTGTCTGAGCTGAGGAGCTAAGTCTAGAGGGCCAGGATCCTGCCTCAGCTCTGCTACTAAGTATGATGAGCTCCTCTGCTCGAAAACCCCAGGTTAGTAGTGTGTTAAAACATAAAATGGAAGTATATCAACTGACAGTATTAGGGACCAAAGCAGATTTACAAACAGCTTTACATGTCTAGATGCAATTGACGATATGTTTGTTGGTGACTGTATTCATTCTGGTGTGTCTATAGGTTCTGAGTGTGCATGGATATTGGGAAAGTGAAAGAGCAGTGATGACTTCATATCTAGGCTTTCCCCCTCCCCTCAAAGATTGAAAGTAACTGAAAGGCACTCTCCCACTGTCCATATTGACATTTGTCCCTGTGAGTACTGAGAGATTTATTTTAGGAGGCTGATGGCAAGGAGGACCAACATGCTTATTCACAGGCCCTAGTCAGGGCCCTCTGCCTAGGAAAGACTCCACAAGGTTGCTCAACAGAGGGCGTGGGCTATCGGGAAAAGGCTGGAGAAATAGGAGATTACGCTAATCCACCTGTTCTGCTTGTACTTCTTGGGAGCTAAGCAGTGTGATAAAGCCTTTGAAATAAAGATTTTCTATTCCCTCAATTGGTTTGTATTCCTTACGGAATCCCACTCTCGTTGCTTTGAATACTCATCTCTAATGCCCACAATATCCACAATACCTATCTCCTCTTCTGTCTCTCTTGCAGCATTCTAAACCCATTTGGAAATGTCTTTCAGATATTTCAGGGAATGAGTAAAAAATCAACATACTCTATACCAAAACTGTCATTCTCCTTTCCTACCTATTATTAGTTCTTCTCTCAAACTTCTGGCTTTATTGTACTGGCAATAATTTATCATGATTTACCTCTTCTTTCTATGCCTATAAGGTCTAATCAGCAAGATGTTCCAAACCACTATTTCTTCATTTTGTTGTTGTTAAATAAATGAACAGATAATTACTTATTGCATTATTGATTTGTGTTCCAAGTTCTGATACTTTGTAATAGAAATGGTGACCTGAGAAGAGTCTCCCACTGTTTGGAGGATTAAATAGCTTTAGATCAAATCTGGGTATGATTAGTCTAATATTGATTTTTGTTTCTACTTCTTCTTCCTTCTGACCACCACCGATTTAATTAGATGCTTTAGTGTCTATTGTCTGCATTTCTGCAGTAAACCACTCTGCATCCAATTAATTTACTCAACATTCATTCAATATATGTGTATACTGTGCATACCACATGCAAAATACTCTTTCAGGCATGGGGACATGATAGCAAATCCTGCTCTAATGAATCTTATGTTCTAGTTTTGTATATTCTAGTATAGATAGCAAAGACATCAGGAACAAGATAATGTGATGGGTATCAGTACTATGAAAAAATAAAACAAGTTGATGTGTTAGAAAAAAATGACAACAGGAAAAGGAAGCCTTTAAGAAGAGGTAACATTCTTGCTGAGGCTTATGACTAGGATGTCAAATGGAAAGATGTAGGGGAAGAATATTACAAAAAGAGAGAAGAGACAGTGCAGAGGCCCTAATTGGCTTGCTAGCAGAACAAAAAAAGACAGAGCAACAAGGCTACAGTGAACAAAATGGGGTGTGGTATATGATAATGCTGAAGAGACACAAAGGGCCTTGGAAGCCAGCACAAGTACTTTGGATTTTATTCTAAGTGCCAATGAAAGCTATTGGATAGCTTAAAGTATACAAGTTTATGAATTACATTATCAAAAGCTCACTCTGGAGGCTCTGTGGTGAATTTATTGCAGGGTTTATAATTAATACATTAACCACAATAACAATACTATCATAGAGCAAAAATAGAAGTAGATAAATCATTTAAGTGATTATTACAGTGATTCCTAGCAAAGTACAGTGCTACTCAGACTAGGGGAGAGAGCACAGTTGGGGTTTGGTGTGAAAATGGGTAGAGGATGGATCAAGAGGATGTTTGGAGGGCTGGAGAGGTGGCTCAGCAGTTAAAGGCATTTTATTGCAAAGCCTGACAACCCAGGTTCAATATCCCAGTACCCACATAAACCCAGATGCACATAATGGTGCATTCAACTGGAATTCATTTGCAGAGATTGGAGGCCTTGGCATGTGTACCTCCCATTCCCACCTCACATTGTCTGTTTGTCTCTCTCTCTCTTTCTGTGTCTGCTTGCAAATAAATAATTTTTTAAACAAGATGTTTGGTGCCACAATATGAGCTTGAGCTGCTGTTAGATTTCTAAGTAAAAAATATATGATAGACAGTAGTATTATGAGTCTGAAGTTCAATGGCAAGGTGAAAGCTAAAATTACGAATATGAGCAAGTAGACCATTTTTAAAATTATGGAACTGGCTGAAATCACTAAGTAGAGGACTTATAATAGAACCATTGAGTTCTGCTAATATTTACAGATTAGCTACAGAAGATATAAATGAACAGGGTAAAAAAAGCAATATCTAGAAGGGATGAGGAAAACCAAGGGAGTGAGGAGTTGTGAAACTTCATAATTAGAGTGTTACAGGAAAAGGATGGAGGAGTGAAAGCATTGTATAGGACTCCATGGAAGTAATTAATAAGATTGATAAATAGTAACTGTATTCTTCCTTGTGTGAAAGCCTGTTCAGTCAAAGTTGAGAACAGATTGACAATAGGGAAGTTAGAACAACTGTTGTTTCTAGAAGGGATTCTATCCAGCAATAGAGAAATGGAGAGGACGTTGGAAGAGAATATGGAGTCAAAGAAGACCTTCATTTGTATGCTTAGTTTTGGAAAGCAGCCAGCAACTACTGACTAAATATCTCAGCAGGGAAAGAGATTGATGATTCAGGAGAGAAATACAGCATTTCAAGAGCAAAGTCTTTCAGGGGGACAAGGAGATAATATTTTCTGTACGCTTCAATAAGAATACCCTACACAAAGGAAGTGGAAGTTTGGATGATACAATTCTGCTCCAAAATTCACCATGGCTCTCCACTGACTAGTAAATAAGCCCAACACCGTAGCCTGGCATTTAAGCCTTGCTCCAATCAAACTTTACATATCTGTTATCTCTTAGCATGACCCTGTGGAAGCCAACATAAGCTACATACTGGCACCATCATCTTCTGAGTGTGTTTTCACCTCCAGGGTTTTACTGAAGCCTTTTGCCCTCAGATATCGTGCTTGGATGCTTTCCATATTGCCCCCAGCAAATGATTCATCTCTTTCCTATCTCTTACAGCACTTCATAATTTGCATGGTCTGCATAACAACTATAAGCAGGGCTGGAGAGATGGCTCAATGGTTAAAAGCACTTGTTTGTAAATCCTGAAAGCCAGAGTTCAAATCCCTAGTACCAATGTCCTGATGCATAAAAAAAAAGGCAGATACACAAAGTGGTGCATATGTCTGGAGTTCATTTGAAGTGGCTGGAGGCCCTGGCCTGCCCATATACACACACACTCTCTCTGTGTTTCTCTCTGCTTATTTCTCTCTTTCTTAAAATAAATAAATAAATATAAATTTAAAAATATTACAAGCATTAGCATTACACAGTTTTATCAATTTATAAAGGACATAAGCACATTCTCTTTAGCCTGATCACACTATCATATCATATATTATGTACATTTGTATATGTTTCTTACCTCCCCCTCAAAACTGTTAAGTCTCTATGGTCAGGGACTAACCAGTAGTCTTCTTTGTAACTCAACATAGCATAAAGTGAGGTGCTCAACAAATATAGAGTGGTGGAATAGTTCTGAATCTTCTTCTATACAGAGTTATGTCTCTGTTAATGAAAGAAACATGTCTGCAAAAAGTTAACAAGCATCAAGGCTGTAAGTTTTAACAAGGCCTATCTATTATCTACTAGGGAACATGGAATGCTGAACTTCTAACCACCTTATATGGCCTGGTGTTATGTCACATGCATGCCTTATGGCTGGGTTATGTGTTATGTCCTAGGATGCAAAGAGTTATAAACAATATACATGGACTTGTTGCATTAGTTAAGTTTGCACACATTAAGGAACATCAACAAAGTGACTAGGGGAATAAAACAATCATAGTTACCATATGTAATGTGATACTAAGTAGTCCTGGCTTAACACTTATTGTGTGCCAATGCTATTCATAATATTTTGAACATGTCATCTAATTTTTCTTTACAAAACCCTATGAACAGTGATATCTATATCTTATTTTCACATGTGTAAAAACTTATGCTCACTGAAGGTGGATGAGACTTTTCCAAGGTCACACAGGAAGCAGATTGTTGGGCTGAGATTTGGGATTTCCCCACCCTATTTGAACCCTTTTTGACACTCTCTGTTGCCTTACATGCTATTTCATGAGGTTTTAAAGATTTCTAAGCATTCTAACAGTATAGCAATCATATCCTCACAGTAAGCACATACGGTCAGCTAAGCAAAGACTATGTGGTCATTTTACAGAGGATCAAACTGAAGTCCAGTGAAGGAGACTGGCTAGTTTAAAGTCATACACTTGTTGGCCCATGAGATCCTTGCTCCTTATGTAATAATTTCTCCTCTACACCATACTGTCTCACCAATGGTAGGAAAATCAAGTCAGCTCTCAACCTTTAAAGCTGACTATTCCTAAGTGTCTTTAGCTGACAGAAAATGAGTACAGTCAATGCAAGAAAGCAATCACCAGTGTCCAGCCAATAATACACACTCAGCAAATGAGCCTTCTTCTGCTTCCCAGCTTCTTTTCATATACAGCTCTCTCTGCTCACCATCAGTCAAGGCTCTCCTCAATTCCCTCAATTGAGCAGGTCAGTCAGGGTGGCCCTTGTTAACAATAAGAGATGAAGTTACTGAGTGAAACTTAGCTCAGAAAATGAGAAGGCTAGGTTGTCTGGGCATAGCAGCATGGCAATGACAGAGACAAAAGCCTTGAAACAGGGTCAAGTAGAGGTGACTAGTATTGAACCATTTATATTACTAGAGCCCCAGACTAGCACCAATGCAACTGAGAATTGCATTGAGAGTTGCAATGCAACTGAGAGTTGCCCCACCATCTACATTATACCTGGCCCATGAACACAGTAAGGTAGGATGAAGTATATCAACTCTGAATGTCATTGTCTAGAATTTAGAAACCAGAAGAGCCTAGAGGAAGATAAGTGCTCCTCATTACAATGGATTGCCTCTAGCTAGAGGTATGTGGGTAGATGTGGCTGCTGGGAAGATATGTGGCTGTTACTTAACAGACTACATCCAACTTCTGTTTAGTGACTAACTTTCCAATTATCTTCTTTTCTTGACTTTCCTATTAGCTTCCCTCTCATTACCTGGGAGATTATGCCTCAGACACTGAGTATAATCATAGTGTATATAGGAAGATAGCAAGCTCAGTGAAATCTCTGAAGTGAAAAAGAAACCCATAATTGTATGCTAAACTATCCATAATTCTCCTCACCTATTAACAGAAGTGCTGTGCTTAAAGTGCCAAAAGATATAACTGTTTTTTAAATAAAAAAATATTCCATAATGCAGGCAACCTGGAAGTAGCTTCCCATAGCATAGTGAGAAGTGTTTAGCAGTATGGATCTGCTTTGAAGTGGTGTCAAACCACCTTGGTGTTATCACACTGATGTCTAAGGTAATTTCATACACATTTTGGACACATTTCCCATCCGTTGCCCTTGCTGGCCTTTCTCCAGACACCTGTGCCTGATTATATCTGTAGATAGCATCTGTCAAGTTTCCCTCAGAAGAATAGCTAATAGTATCTAAGCTCTAAGATGGAAAACAGTTTAATTGGTGAGGGCAGGAGAGGAAGAAAGGCCAAGGCAGGTCGTGGCTTGGGTTCTGTCCACTGAGTTTCCTTTGTAGAGGCTCCATAAGCCATGGAAGTTTTTCATATCATATGACATACACTGAATCATATCTCCTACCTACTTCTGAGTCTCCTAAACCAGCCCCTCCATACAAGAGTAAGATTCACAATCTCAATGATAGAGGCTAGGTAAGCAAATACAAAACAGTGGGTTTTCTTGGAGATTGTGTTCCACTAACCTGCTTAAACATATTCTAAGATCAACTTCTAGTAGTCACAGATGACAACACAGATGGAAAGCTTTACACTCACGTGGACAAACACTCTGGAACTCGGGAACTTACATTCTCCAAAGCTGTACCTGAAGACACCCCTACAGTGTGTAAGGCAATGGAGATTGTGTTTGCCAGCAATGACAGGTCACTATAGCAGCCAAAATGACAACTCTGTTTCCAAGGCAACATCCAGGGATTTACCAGAATACATGGGCAGAAGGGAAAGGAAAAGGCCAAGAACTAGACCATTCTTATTCTACTTCTGGTTATACAAAACAGTGGTTAAAGACCAAATGAATAAGACAGGTCTTGATCTTTGGGAAAATAAGCTATAAGTTGATGAGAGGTGGAAGAAAAAACAAGAGCAACCAAAAGCCATCATCCTGGCATTTGGCTGAAATAGCAAGTATCACAGTGGGCTGTAACCCCACTCTATTGCTTGATCATGTATGGTAATGTGGCAGTGAGCAGTGACACTTTGTGGAAGTTTGAGATGCTCTTTAAGTTATATCATTAATTTACTGTGTGGTTTTGGGTACGTGAGTTAAAGTTTTCTCATTTCCTGGGACAGTTGAACCTCCCATTCCCTCTTCTTACTTCAAACCATGATGGAAGAATTACAAGTGGTATATTTTAGGTTTCTTATAATTGTTGAAACATACTCCTTGAAACCATGAAAGAACTAACAATGCAATCAATGTTATAGGAAAGAACTGAAGTGATAATAGCAACAAACAGAGATTAGTGAGTATAAAGGTACTGCTTTTGCACTGAGTATTTTCCAATGCCAGCACATTTGAACTTTCATGTTGAAAGTCTTGTGGGTAAAGGGGACAGGAATCAAGGCCAAGAGTACAAAATCTGGTAAGAAAGTAGGTCAGGTCTTCAAATGCTTTTATCTGTGGGATAAAAAACATGCAAACATCCCAGTGGTCATTGCCATCTGAAAAGAGAAGCTTCTCTAACCAGAAGTGAGAGTAGCGTTAATATGTGATTATGAACATGAAGTGTAGTATTTTCAGGGCAGCTTGGTGGGAATAATATATACATTTAGTCAGACAAGAGCAGGCTTTATACCCCTAAAGCTCATGATCTCACCTGCCATAGACTTTTGCTTAGGTTTTTCAGACCCAAAACACAACATAGTGCTGAGAAGAAGGGATGGAGGAGTGCCCAGCATTGAAACACCTCTGTCACACCCTCCAAGGCTCAGGGACCATTGCGGAAGAGGGGCGGATAGAATGGAAGAGCCAAAGGAAGGGTATGACCTCTTACAATGCAACTGCCCAGACAGAAATTGGCCTTAGTATCCATGACCTTGCAGTGCCTAGCAATACCTCCACAAGACCCTCAAAATAGAAGAAAAAGATGATGACATCAAATTAAGACAGAGACTAATGGAGAGGGGGAGGGGATATGATGGAGATTGGACTTCTAAAATGGAATGGGGGGAGGGGAGGAAATATCAGGTGTTTTTTTGTATGTAAGTATAAAAGTTGTCAATAAAAAATAATAATTTTTAAAAACATGCAAACATAAATCTTGCAACTTGAGTTTAGTATGCCCAGAAAACACAAGTCAGACTCCAGATGGCTTCATCACAGCAATGTCCCAGTACACTGGCCAAAGCAAATACAAACCATCTGAAGAAAGAGAAGTATCTTGGGGTCTAAAATACTCAAATAATGGTCAAATACAATGACCTGCATACAAAGATCACCCATCACAAGAGAAAATAAGAAACTATAATCAAGTATCTAAAGAGATAGAAACATCAGAAAAAGACCCTCAGGGACTTAGGTTATTGGACATATCATAGAAAGACTATAAAATGATGGTTACTATGTTCAAAAAGATAAAGTTAGAGTGTTATATGGTCTTATATTATCTATGAGCAGGGTAAAAGATGATTTCAAACTATAACATACTCTAATTTCAGCTTTTTAATTTTTTAATTGAGAGAACTACCTATTTATGAGGTACAGTGTTATAATTCAATACATGAATGAAATGTATACTGGTAAGCCCAGGGTTATTATCATTTCTTTGTGTTAGGAAGCTTTTTCTCATCTAGTTATTTTCAGATATACGGTAATAGATTTTAGTTCTTGAAAGTTTACTGACCCCTATTCCTTGGTTGTTCTGTGAAATGAGTGTGGAGTGCTATTGTGACTACTCACCTTACCCTCACAGGCAACCATGACTGACTAAAAAAAAAAATCAGAACATGGCATCTAAAGGGACATAAAATAGATGAACCCTTTCCTCTGTGCTTCAATCTTTGAAGATGTCTGGAGTAAAAAGCTGAAAGCACCTGCATAGGAATAGTCAGAAGCATGAGCAAGACCTGGATTAGGACAAAAAAAATAATGACTAGAACTGTGCCATCTTGGGTGTTCAGACACCTCACCACACGGTTGCATCACTTTTGGAGGACTTGCTTTTGGTAAATTAGTCTAAAACTGTTTGGTGTGTGCTAGCAACTATACGCTTTCCCTGTATCTTATCCCAGGAACTTGAGGAGCAGCACAAGAGCACAAATACAACCAGCAGAGCTGGATTTCTGGGTATACAACACAATTTGTGCAGTGGGTTAGGGCCTTACACTCAGAAGAAACCTGGACTTAGTTTAATGCTCTGCTCACACTATCTTCAGAGTCCTGCATCTCTATTCTTCACTGGAGCCTGAAAATTATGCAGCCCATCCCTAGAGCCAGAGTGCCATGTAGCCGAAGGTGAAGATAAGGTCAATGGCTACTCTGCTGAATTTTGTCAACCTAATGGCTCATGAAGATTCCAAGCACAAGACTCAATGAATATCCAAGAACATTTTGTGCAGCCCATGGGTGGAAGTCATGACAGAAGTATGAGAGTGAGAGCATCAATCAAGAACTATTTGATAGACAGGTGTTGTGGCACACACTTTTAATTCCAATACTCAGGAGGCAGAGGTAGGAGGATTGCCATGAGTTCGAGGGTACTCTGAGACTACATAGTGAACTCCAGGTCAGCCTGGGCCAGAGTGATACCCTACCTCGAAAAATAAAAAAAAAATCATAAAAAGAACTATTTGAGGCCAATTATCATAATGATATACAACTATGAATCAGGTTCTATATACCAGGCATTGTGGCAAGCATATATTTTCTATTTTTTTAGTCACAGGGCACTGTATTAGGTGCTATAGGAAAAAAAAAAATCTAAGTCCCCTCCCATGGAGCAGCATACTGTCTATATGCATAGACATATAAGAGTAGTAAAACAGGGCTGGAGAGATGGCTTAGTGGTTAAGGCACATGCTTGCGAAGCCTAAGGACCCCGGTTTGATTCTCCAGGTCCCACATAAGCCAGATGCACATGGTGGTGCATGCATCTGCAGTTCATTTGCAGTGGCTAGAGGCCCTGGCGTACCCATTCTCATTCACTCTCTCTCTCCCTCTCTCTAATAAATAAATAAATAAATAAATAAAAGAGTAATAAAACAACCAAAAAGAAGGCATTATATGTTGGGGTTCAACAGCATGGAAGGTCTGAGCAGTACTGTAATCAGAGCTCACAGAAGAGGCTTCCATTGAATCTGGATGGCCAGAAAAAGGTTTTTGAAGAAACTGAGGATTGAGATCGATTTTCAAGGAAAGGTAGGCCCTCAACACATATTTCAGAATTCCAGGTACCAAAGCAAGGAGTATGGTATGGAAGAGAAAAAGAAGAAATGCCTGCATGGTGACAGGAACAGGAGCAGTCTTCCTTAAGTAGGAGGTAAGTACGGTAGAATGACAGAAGCAGCTAGAGATTCTGAAAACGAGAATGTATGTGAAAGGCCTCAATTACAGTAATTCAAAACTGACTTACTGATAGTGGGGGAAAGCAGAAAAGATTTTGGCCAGAGAAGTAGGTGGTATGGATGAAGGGCTGTTAGAAGCTAAACCCGATGGTAGATGCAGTCAGTATTGAGTGGGTTGAGTAACTCTGAGCTCCAGAAGGAGCACTAAAAGCAAGTCTCTGAAGGACTATGACCAAATTGTGCCCTGAACATTCTTCCAGGACTTTCCCTTAGGAATACCATTCAAGAGGGCAAAGTGAGAGCAAATCTATTTCCTCAGCCCTCTTTTCTCACCAGCCCTTCCCAGAAAGGGCCTGTCTGGACCTCAGCTCCTGCTTCAGTGCCTACGCAAACACTAATAAGTGCCAAGGCGTTGTCATGGAAACCACTGCTTCATCTCTCTCATGAACCACTCTGAAGCATCAAGCCTTCCTGCTTTGGGAAGCTTTTAGCAAATATTTGAAGAAAGTAGCAAATTCGTCAGCTAGACATACACATGGAGAACTGGCTGGTTAGGTGGGCACTGTAATGAAGAGGCTATCCTATGTTACAGGGCTGCTGTGGAGCCCACTCAGCTGTGGAGATCATTGGGAAACAATTACCTTACCTTTTAAAGCCACTGTGACATTAGTTAATAGTCTGGACATTTATCAATGCTCTCATTCCCTTCTACTTCCACTGGGCTAGACACCTAAGACTGGATAGCATCAATTCCATCTACCATCTGCCCTGTCCCAGGTAGACTAGGAGACTACTAACATCTCCCCCAATACAGTTTAGAATGATGGGGCTAATTTTTCAGGCAGAAAAACATTCCTAAAGATAATAACAGAAATAAGCCATAGTTTATTCTATGTAGTACACTGTCCTAAGCATTTTATGCAAGTTTCCTCATTTAATTCCCATGCTATCCTACTCAGTTAGTTCTATGAGCTGCAAGAAGCTATGGGATTTACCCAGATACTCAGGGAATAAGCGGCAGTATTACTAGCCATGAACCATGACTTAACATAGGATCTTAACTATACTGTCATTCCACATTTCTTTTTTCTTTTCTAAATGATAGTTTTATTGTGAAATATAGTATGCATTGAAAAGTATAAAATATATGTATGGATTTTAAAATAACTATATGTGTCTGTTTCCAGTAATTGATCCAGAATAAAGGTGATAATGATAGTTATACTTACTAATATCCACTGGGCATTTAGGTTTTACTTGAGAGTGTTATTAAAGACTTTACTAGAGTCTATCTTAGGTAATTCACTCAACTACTCAATGAATCAGGGACACTTATTTCCATTTCCATGTTAGAGAAGAGGATATTCAGGCCAGGAGAGTTTAAGTAATAGCCATTGGTACTTAGGGACATGAATTCAGGTCTCCAATTCCAAGGTCAAATATGCAGTTGTTCAGTATTCTCTCTGGACCTTGGAGTATATTCAAACCCCTACCCTTCACTGCTTGATTGGTGATGTCTTGGAGATTATTTTTATATTTTCCCCTTTCTTGGGGATGGTAAAGATTCTGCAGGACATCCCCTAGATTCTCAGTGTCAGCAGTCTTGCTTCAGCCAAAATCATAGGAAATATGTGTCTTATAGAATTCCTTCTGAATTACTCGGGGTCTTGTGGGCCCATCTACTCTAGGTAGATTCAATCTCCTGGGCACTCACATCTTCCCTTGGCTTCCTGGTTGGATTCTAGCCCAGTTCAGGGCTAGGAATAATGATACCTCATCTCCAATCATTCAGAAAGCCACTTCGGTGTGGGCTGCAGTAGTCTAACCTAGTTCTCCAAGTAAGAAATCATTTCTGCCCTAGTTCTCCCACTGCTCTTTGTCTGCATGGTCTATTAAAACATCAAGCCGGTCTGTTGAGCTTAGAGTAACTCCAGCACTTTCTCTTGCAACCCATCATGGAGAAACCTCACCTGGAGGCAGACTTTTCTAGGTTTCAGTGAGAGTGACAGGTGGTACAGGGTCGATGAATCAATCAATTCTATTTGCTAAGGGGCTAAAGACAAATGGCAGGTACAGGTAAGGTTAGGACAGATATAAAACTGACAAATGATAGCATATGTTTTTTTGACATGATAATTCTTATTTAACATCAAAAGAAATCTGACAAATGGGAAGCTGAATCAATAAGTGACATCTAGCACACTGAAATAGTTTCCCCCAAAGACTCTTGTGTATAAAATTTGTCCAGGATCTACAAGGTGTCAGAAAGTAAAATTGGATTTCAAAATAGTAACTAATTTTAGAATAAGGAAGGGGTGATAAGGGAAAGTCTACTGAATTCTACACTTTATACACTGAATTCCATGGATACATTTGAAAATGCCATCCAAGATGTTAAGAGTGGCATAGGAGACAAAGTCTTCCATAAAGTTCAGGCTTAACCTGGGTCTTCCCTTATGCTATTACTGACTAGCTGGGTGATCTTGAAAGGCAAGTCTTGACTTTTGATTCTCTAAAAGAAATTATAGTAAAGACTGTCTTATCCAATCCTCTCTTGAGTCTTGAATATATTTAATACCACCAGCTTCTACTTCTGTTTTGGGAGTGTGGTAGTTTGAAAAGATGGCCCCAATATATTCAGTGTTTTATTACAGTTTGTAATTTAGATCTGCAGCCATCTTACTGGAGGAGGTGTCACTGGGTTGATCTTATGGTTCAGTCTTAAGGTGTAGTGGGGGTTTGAAATTCTAATCTAAAGATATTCAAAATGTCTAGTTCCACCTGGAGTTCCTGAAGTGCACTGTGTGGCTTTTGACTTGAGGCTTCTCTCTCTCTGCTTGGTCCTGTGAAAACAGGCCAGCTTCTTCTGCCATCATGGAATTTTCCTTGGATCTGTAAGCTTCAATAAATATTCCTTCCTCCAAAACTGTACCTGGTCTGGAAGTTCATCTCAGTGAACCTTAAGTTGTCTACTACAGAAATTGATACTGCAGAGTGGGCTAGAGTGCTGAGGTGAATCTGACCATGTGTATTTTGGTCTTTGGGAACTTTTGGTTTGGAGAAATAGGCATGGACTTGGTATTTGCAACTGATGATGCCTTCTGGAGCAGTGATCCAAGTATTATGGACTATTCTTATGAGAGTTTGAGAATGCTAAGTGCAAAGAGAAGTGAACTTAGAGGCTCGGCTTATGAGCTTTCTAAGGGGAAGGAAAGACTGCAGAGGACTTTGTTGGAACTGGGCTACTGGCATAAGGGATGGCTGCATCCTTCTTCCCAGGCCCAGAGAATTTGATCAAGGATAAATTTGTAATGGACTGATGTGCTTGGATAAACACATTGGACTACAAGATTTAAGACTTTAAAGTAGAAAAACCTCAAGCAAGTTAAAATTAGAGGTACTGAGACTGGTTTTAGGTTATTGAAGCTGCTATTGTCAAATACATTAGCAATCTTAAATAAGATGTCCCAACTGTTTTACATTAAAACAATGGAAAGGATGCCTGAGGAAAGACTATGATAGAAATGCAAACTCTTGGAAAGAGTTGACTGGAGAAGGAACCTGCTCTTCAAGGTGATGATTTATTTTGTCCTTGAATTAAGAATATGGCTTTTTCCACCATATCCCCTCCCTCTCTCCATTAGTCTCTTTTAATTTGATGTCATCATCTTTTTCTTCTATTTTGAGGGTCTTGCAGAGTATTGCTAGGCACTGCAAGGTCATGGATATCGAGGCCAATTTCTGTCTGGGCAGTTGCATTGTAAGAGGTCATACCCTTCCTTTGGCTCTTCCATTCTATCCACCCCCTCTTCCGCAATGGTCCCTGAGCCTTGGAGGGTGTGACAGAGGTGTTTCAGTGCTGGGCACTCCTCCATCCCCTTCTCAGCACTATGTTGCCTTTTGGGTCATCCCAGTGGTCATCGCCATCTGAAAAGAGAAGCTTCTCTAACCAGAAGTGAGAGTAGCGTTAATATGTGAATATGAACATTATGTGTAGTGCTTTCAGGGCAGCTGGAATGGGGGGAGGGGAGGGAATATCAGGTGGGTTTTTTTGTATGTTAGTATAAAAGTCAATAAAAAACAATAATTTTTAAAAAAAAGAATATGGCTGTGTCCTGCACACCCGGTATTTGTTTTAGAAGCATGAAAAATGCATGGAGTGGATCAAGAAGTGCACACACATGGTTCCAGGAGCCACTGCTGAGATGTGGAATGATGCAGGGCATGATAACCCTGATGGGCTGGAAGAGCCTTTGGAAAAATGGACTGTGGTTTTCAATGGAGACCTGAAGATGTTTTGGATGTACCCGGACTATTCAAGGGCTACCATGGAGTGCACTGTTGGCTAGGGATGGAAGTTTTCCCTGGCTACTTAGCCCAGCTGGAGGGGTGGAATTGGAAAACCCGGAGACTGTCAGTCACTGGACTTGAACTGCAGAAGTTTGATGTTTGCTTGGTGGTGGTTGAGTTTGCAATGTTCTAGTCTCTCCTTGTTATGCCTTATACCAGTTGAAAATTTGGGCAGATCTTATGGTCCAGATCTAAGGTGTGGTGGTGGGTTTGAAATGCCACACTAAAGACATGCAATGTGCCTAGTTCCACCTGGAGTTCCTGAAGTGTGCTGTGTAGCTTTTGACTTGTGGCTTCTCTCTCCCTCTGCTTGGTCCTGTGAAAACAAGCCAGCTTCTTCTGCCATTTTGGAACTTCCCCTGGATCTGTAAGCTTCAATAAATATTCCTTCCTCCATAACTGTTGCCTGGTCTGCAAGTTCACCTCAGCAAACCTGAAGCTGTCTACTACAGGGAGTAAATTGGAACTCACTACCCTTCAAGCCACATACTTCAATTCTTTTTTTAAAAAATATGTATTTATTTAACAGAGGAAGAGAGAGTCAGTATGGCTTTGTCAGGTCTTGCTATCGCTGCAAATGAACTTCAGATGCATGCACCTTTTTTTCTCATATGGCTTTATGTAGGTACTAGGGAATTGAACCCAGGCCATCAGGATTTGCAAGAAAGCACATTTAACCATTGAGAAACCTCTACAGCTCACATACCTCAATTTTTAATTAACTCTCAATTTTACCTCTTTTATTTTAAAAGATATTGTGTCCTTTATATATGTGTGACACCAATCTACGCAAATAATCTATTTCATTTTCATAACAACCTTTTAAAAATATATTCTATTTATTTATTTGAGAGAGAGAAAGAAAGAGGCAGATAGAGTGAATAATGCACCAGGTCCTCTACCCACTGCAAAAAACCTCCAGATGCATGCACCACCTTTTGCATCTGGCTTATGTGGAATCTGGGGAAGTGAACCTGGATCCTTAGGCTTTACAGGCAAGTGCCTTAACCACTAAGCCATCTTTCCAGCCCACAACCTTTTAATATAGCTAGTATTATTATCCCTATGTTACAAATGAGCAAACTGAGTGTCAAATAGGCTAAAATACTTGCCCCAGATCACACAGCTGTAAAACTTCAGAGTCAGAATTCTGGCCTGTACAATGCAGTTCCAACCCATGTATTTAACCACAGTTCTATGTAAAGCTCTTTTATTGGGCTGAAACCTGTCTGCTTCCTTGTAACATATACCCCAATAATCTTAATACTTACTCTTCCTGGAATCCTATAGGTGTTGTACTTAATCTCAGAAAAGCCCTTTCTTTCCCAGTGATGAGATTTTTAGTTTTCAAGCTTTTTTTCCTTTTTATTATATATTTCTCAGCTTTCTTTTCAATTTTATTTTTATTAATTACAAACATAAAATAGATATATCATGTGTTGGTACCATCATTTCCCTCATTCCTGCTCCCTTTATGAAGGGGGCCCTCCTCATTGGGGTCTTAGGTTTTCCCCATGGGGTTTTTAAGTTTTTTAAATAAGCATATAATGGTTTTCTTTATGGCACTTTCACATATATATGTCTTTATATTTTGTTCTATTTATCCCTCTTTCCCACTTCCATCCCCCTTATCCCTTCTGGCCAGTCCTCTTCTTCCTCCTACCTAAAAAGTCCCACTTTTTGTCATAAAGACCTTTTCCATTCTTGAATCGATAGCTTATGATGCTGCATTCCTGTTGCTGCAACAATGGTGAGGTAGGTACTCCATCTCAGGTGAGCTGAGGATCATAGGGCACTTACAATCACTATGCCAGGCACACAGCAGGAACAGAGCTCTTTCAAACTCACGGAGTGAGTTGATAATAAAACCTAAATTTGAATCTATGAGGTAGAACTTTACATGCAATTCATTTTATGCTGTGGCCCCTAAAGCTCCCTTGACTGTGCCTCCTGCTCTATAGTATATACTCTGTTGCTACTGTTGATAGTAACTGTAGATATTATTCATGAATGTTTACCTCTTCTGTGCCTGATGCTTTTCACACATAATCTGACTTCAGGCTTGTAGCCATCTCTATACTCTCAGATTGAGACTACTGTCATCATTTTACAGAGATAGGAACTGAGACATCACCACAGCCAAACAGGCAAACAGCTGGTAGGTTATAGAAGTAGATTTGTACTTAGATCCTTCTGTCACTAAAGTCTGAGCTTTTGATCACCGTGTTGAAGGCTTTGTCATAATATTCACAAGAAATATGCCCTCTTTGCTGAAAAAAAAATTACTGTTAAAGATCAGTGAAGAGCCAGGCACAGTGGTACACACCTGTAATCCCAGTTAGTATGGAGTCTAAGGCAGAAGGTTCACTGACACACAGTAGTTTGAAGCCAGCCTGAGCAACATCAGGTGACTTTCAGAAAAAAATCAAGGAAACAACCATAAAAGACCAAATGATAACATGTACCTGACATAATCAGAATTTTGTAAATATTGAAAAGGAAGAGTTTGAGAAGAATTAAAACTTCATGACTGAAGTGATAAGACATGAAACTATAAATGTTTTTTTGTTGAGGTGGGAGAGATTCATGCTTGCTTTAGTGTTCCAATATTTTCAGCACTACCCATTATGATCCAGACACTCTATTATCCAGTAGGCATTCCCTGGTCACTATTTGATAAGCTCAGGTTTTGTTTCTCACAGGGTTAAGCTGATCCCTTATGATTAAGGGGAAGAAAAGATTCATTTACTTCTTTCCACAGCTGAACTGATCTCCATGAGTGGTAAAACCACACTACTAAGGAAAAACTAGTTTTTGAAAAAATAAGGGATATAGAAAGACTTAAAAAGCCATTCATATCAACCCCCCCCAAAAAAAAACAATGTGAAAGTCTCTCATTTCAAAACACTTGCAGAGAATATGCAAAATTGAAAGGTATCCCTGTAATGTGATAACATGTTTAGATATTTGTTAATAAAACTACTATGATACTGTTGGTTTAATGGGCAAAAAATATAAAGAATTTCTAGATACAAATTTTAACCACAGTGTTTATCTGAGTTTTAATAAAGCAGGCTGGAGTGATGGCTTAGCAGTTAAGGCATTTATCTGCAAAGCCAAAGGACCTTGGTTCAATTCCCCAGGACCCATGTAAGCCAGATGCAGAAGGTGGCACATGCATCTGGAATTCATTTGCACTGGCTGGAGGCCCTGGTGCACCCATTCTCTCTCTCTCTTCTCTTCTCTCTGTCTGGCCACAACCCTCACTTAAATAAATAAATAAATACATATTTAAAATTTAAAAAATAGAGCAGTCGATGCTGGCAAGGGATTGTCCGGTGAGTGAGTACACTCATGTGTGTCTAGTAGAAAATGGATAAACTTCTGTGAAGTAGAAAGTGTGTGTGATAGTCCTACAACACATTTTGATCCTTTAGTATACAATGGATTCCTTTGGTCCTATGCATGAAAACAGCTATGGACTGGCCTTAGGCATAAGTATCTACTTAATAAACAATCGCTGTCTTCGATAGTCAAGCTTAGCTTCATGTAATTCTTTGTACATCAAATGGACCTGGCTCTATGTCCAGTACTCACTCCTTCAGGAAGCCTCAGGTATAGTTAATGTGTTCACGAAAGGTTTCCTAGAGATTGAGGAATTAAGTGATCTGGCAAGACACTGGGAGGCCAAGCTCTTTGCTCTGTAATATAAAGAACATTTGGTATCATGTACTCCATTGGCCCTTTGGCTTTGTGAAAGTTATTACCATACTGTTTAAATTTCCTGACCTGTAAATTGGGGGGTAGTGCTATCCCCTCTCAAGATAATCTTAGACTTTGGAGTAAGAGCTTTTCCAACTCCAAGCTGTATGGTCTCGGGAAAACTATTTAAACATTCTCTCCCAAACTCAATTTTCATACCTATTTAATTCTTTCCTCAAAGGCTAAGGAAAAGATAGAATGAGATATTGCATAGAAAGAACTTAACATAGTGTCTGACACAGAGTAGGAATAATATAAATGAGGGGGCAAAAATGAAATATCTTGTACTTGCACAGCATTTAATATTCTATTTTTAAAGCACTTTCTTTTTATTCTCTTTCTCTCTCTAGGAAAGCCTGAAAACACCCAGCTAATAATGTCTCACAGCCGTGACCACAGCCTCTGCCTGCTGGCATACCACACCACTTCCACTCTGCTTTCATGCCAGACACCATTCAGTCCCCAGCATGGCATCAGCTACCCACAGTAGAGAACAACAGGTGGTTCAGAAAAATCCAGCCAACTGCTTACAACTCTCTGTGGGCATCACAGTGGCTAGTTAATGGTGAACAAACCAAGGCTTAGAGATTTGGATGAGTCCCTGCAGCGTACAACAGTTGAAACAAGAAGCAGAGCCCTAGACCCATACAGACCACAACTCCCTACATTAGCATAACGTATGTGAGTTTTAGGATGTGTTCTGAACTTCTCAGCTTAGCCTTCCCAAAAGGTCATGTAGTCAACAGGGCAGATAACTCCATTTCTGTTGAGAAGATGAGGAAGTGAGGCTTAAGAGTATGGCAGATTTGCTTAAAGTCCTATGGTTATGAAGGGGGGTAGAGTTATGGTGACTGGACCCCTAAAGATAAAAAGGACAGGAAAGTCTTTCTTATCTCTTGACTAGTTCCAAAGAACTGTTTTACCACAGTCAGGACCCCTCCTGAGAGGAAGGTCTTCCATAGGATTTAAAACATTGTGGTTGGTCAAGTTTAGCCCTGGAACCTGTGCCAGAGCTAATGTCTTCCTGAGACAGCCCCTAGTCCTAACCAACCAGCTGGCCCTCTGGCTCACCTGGGCCAAAAAGGTAGCCCACCATCGTAAGCTTATAAATACCTTTTCAAGAGGAGGGCAGTCTCTCACTCTCTGATCACTTGAAATTTCCAGCTGTGGGTGAGTTTTTCCATAGGCTGGGCCTAGGTGGGCTCAGCCCAGGCCCAGCCAGGAGGAGCCAGGCCTGGACTTAACAGGCCCAGCCTGGAGGGGCTTAGGCTTGGCCTAGGCCTTACTCTCTGCATGTGTTCTTTATCTCCTAACCCCACATGGCAGGAGCTCCTTGAACTTTCTTTTTTCTTTCCATGCTTTTTTTTTCCAGATCCCTATCTGGTCAACTGGACTCCTGAGCTACAGGTGGCTCACATGGGCTTTTGGGCTCCACGTGGTATACGTCTCTTCTTCCCACTTTGTTTCTCCTTACCTCTCAGCCTTCCCCTTTCTGCACTCCTTTGAAAATCTGAATAAAATGTATTGGAGAAAAAGATGATGTCATCAAATAAAAAGAGAGATTAATAGAGAGAGGGAGGGGATATGATGGAGAGTGGAGTTCTGAAGGGGAATGGGGGGAGGGAAATATCATGGTTTATTGTCTGTAAGTATAGAAGTTGTTAATAAAAAAAAGAAAAAAAATTCTCTTGAATCTGGAATTTCCAATTCTGTGGTTAGTTTACAGATATGAACTCACGGCTTGGGGTTCCAGGAAGAAACCCAGAACCCCAATTTCCCCATTACAGTTAGTTAGCAGCAGAGGTAAAATTAGAACTTAGGTCCTTCTAGCAAAGATGTCTAACCTCTTGAAACTGGGACATGACATTTTCATCTTCATATGTGGCAGACAATATTCATAGCTATCTTGGGACACATGTGGCCTATGGGAATTCTTTCCATTACAATGAAAGTCCCGGTACAGCTGTCAAGTTGAATTTCAAGACAGTGAAACACCTGAACTGAACAAAGAGGTTGTCAGAGGAACAAGACTACATGACTTGTGACATCAAGCCCATCCTTGGATCCCATCGTAGTCTACTTACCTTGACCTAGGAAATTACCCAAGGACTGAAAACGGCAACATTCATGGAGTAATAAGTCTGTCTAAAAAATAAAAAGCAGCTGAAGAAGCTTATGTAAAAGCTAGATTTTATACACTGTCAGAAAAGAAGGAGTGAAGCAGTGATAACAATATGTTCTTTGAAGCATTCAGTATGAAAGGTGACCTCTGTGTACTCTCAGGGATATTATAAAAAAAATCTCCTCTGGGATTTTATTCAATTTCAGCTTCTTTCTCTCTCGCGCTCGCACTCTCTTGCTCTCTCTTTGTTTATTCTCTCCCTTTGGGCATAGTTTTCCACATCAAGTAGGTTACTGTGACCATCTCCAAGCAAATAATCTGTTCGTTTCACTTTCTAGCTAAATACAGTAATAAATGAAATATAGAAGGAAAAATTGAGAGCTGGTTTGTGTGCTACCACGTGTAGCAGGGCATGGTGTCTCACACCTTTAAATACATCACTTGGTAGACAGAGGTAGGAGGATCACCATAGGTTTGAGGCCATCCTGGGCTACAGAGTGATTTCCAGGTCAGCTTCGGCTACAGTGAAACCCTGTCTCAAAAACAACAAAAACAATTGTGTGTTTGACAGGGAGTGGAAAAAATGAAAGCTGGAGAAAGAAAGAGAGAGACTATTAACATAATGATACTGAAATGGCCCAAGAAGTGAGACTGGAATTCTATTTAAAGAGTAATGACAAATGTCGGGTGTGATGGCACAGACCTCCAATCACTTTAGACCTTAGACCCTTCCATCCTGCTTCCTTTCTCTCTCTCTCTCTCTCTCTCTCTCTCTCTCTCTCTCTTTCTCTCTCTCTCTCTCTTTCTCTCTCTCTTCATTGGTATGAACACATGGAAGAAACAAACTGCCACAACCATATGGTATGGGTAGTGATTGTCACCACTAACCAATACCAGGAAAGAACTAAGATCCTGTGGGTGTCCAACAACAAACAAGGAACTAAATTCTCCCAGCAACAAAACGAGTAAGTTTAAAAGTGGGCCTGGAGTGAATACTGCTGTGACCAACGCCTTGACTGTAGCCTTGTGAGAGTCCCTACAGCAGAGGTGAAGCTGATCTCGGCCTGGATTTCTGACCAATAGGAGCTGTGAGATAATACATGTATGCTCTTGAAAGCTACTAAGTTTGAGGGTGACTTGTATGCAGTATGATTCCAGCCCGCAGTTTTACTATTCTTCTACTATACATGTACACCTTGAATAGGTGAAAAGGATCAATCAAGGTGAGCTTCGTAACTCTAAGGGAGAGATGTCAATCTGAACATAACCTTTGACCACATCAGCATTTTCTCTGCCCTGAAGGTCTGATGGCCATGGTCTGAAGTGGCCTAAAACTTTTTTCTTCTTGATTATCCCGTATAGTGCTGAAAAGCAGTACATGAGCTGCTGGGGGAAAATGGCCAAAAACAATGTGAGCAAGCAGGGGACCCTGCTATATAAAAGCAACCAGCCTGACAAGATGTATACACCTGTGCAATATTGGCACACAGTCTAGGTTGGTAACTAATGATTCTCTGATTGGCTAAGAGTGGAAAGGATCTCATAATTGGAACTGGTAAACAAGTCAGAATCCTATGGAGACCCAGATTATGGACTCCAGTGAGAAACTCCCACTAGTCTTTGGCCAAAATTGAGGCTGCATCTATCAAAATCTCTCCAAATTAACAAAACTTATCCCATTTAACCTATCCTGATCTCATTCTCCATGGGAGAATCTTTTTTCTTTCCCCCAGAAAGCAGTGAGAACTGAGGAAAACCAAAATCTATTAACAACACAAGAATAGATAGCTGAGTCTCTGTCAGAAGATGAATTACCCCTGGCACAGCAGCTAGGGCCCAGGTGAAATCACAGAGGAACTGGTGAGATGAGCAAGAGTGCTGCTTCCATGGCGAGTCTGACAACCTGCACCAGGGTGATGGAGACACACACTGAGTATACTCAAAACACACCAGAGCAGATATCCAGAAGCTGTGGAGATCTCAACACTAAAGTAGACTTAAAGCACATCTGCCAAGGCTCAAGGAATTTTGTAGAAGAATGTATAAGCCATAGGGTGCGAGGGAATATCTAGAGGCATTGCCCCCCCATAACTGACTGCTTCTCTCACAACTCATAACCCACAACTCCAAGGTGAATACTAGCAATCCCACTATGGAGGACCCTCAGTGGGGTGGGGGCAGTGAGGAGGGAAATGATGGTACCAAACACATAATATATCCATACAAAGTTTCTACTTAATAATAAAAAAGAAATTTTATAGTTTCTTACTTGCCAGTGGCTACTGAATCCAGCATTTCACAGTGCTCGGCTTGTGTTCAAACCAAGTGTCTGGCAGCCACAGATCAGCTTTTCCTTACTGTCAGCTTAGAGAGTTCCCTAAAATTCCCCTTAATGTGGCCACAGTCACCACACAAGTCTGTCTCCATCCTAGCGACGGCCCCAACCACTGTGTTCTTCTGGAATTTCTAACCAAGTGTAGGCTGGAGTAAGTGAGGGGTTTTGACAGACTCCTTAAAAGCAATTAGCCAAATGGGAATCACTTACGCTCAATTTTCAAATGGCTAATTTGGTTTAGGGGAATCTCCTTTTAAAAGTGTGGGTGGCAGACACCCCAGCATCTCCTGTCACTGGCTAGATAGCTTAGTCAGGGAAATTGCATTCACACATGCTGAGAAGTCTTACCAAGGGGGAGTATCAGAGTGCTGCTTCTGCCAGTTTGACCATCATTATAAAACTAGATACAAGTCAGAGAGGATTATTTTATTTTTTACCACCCCAGCCGCAGCAACGTGAGTGCACTCAAAGTGAGACCTTGCAGATCTGTACAGTGCCTGTGAGGCAGGGGACTGTGACCTCCTCCCTTAGATTCTTAGGATGTGTGTGTGTGTGTGTGTGTGTGTGTGTGTGTGTGTGTGTGATCGCCTGTATGAGTTTTGTATCTGAGGAGTGTGGGGAAGGAGGGACATAACACATTTGGGAATGTGTATTCTCCACAAACATGCATGCTTCCATAGTGGATGATGGGTGTGGGGATTTGACTCATCACAGATGTGTGGAGTACCAATGTGTAGAGGCTATGGCCAGAAAGATTGGGTGTACACAGTTCAAAGGGAGGGTGAGAATGTGTGAATCCTACCATGTTGTCACTATAGGATGTTTCAGTGCCTGCATAGCTAAAGCTGACAATAATAAATCAATTCACAATGGGGTTTTGTATGTATGTAGTGCACGTCTCAAGTTCTTAGTGTGAGTCACTCGCTGACGTGTGTGTGCACACGTGTACCTTCCTGTGCGTTAGTAATGAGGGGAAAGAAGACTAGCACATAAGCATGGAGACAAAAACTGACAATGAGCTCATGAAGAGCCCTTTAAGAAGAGGACAAGGAGGAAGATCTGGCTCATTAAGAACCCACCTCATTAAGGCCTGAGTTACCAGGGAGCTGAACCAAATTACTTCATTTCCTTGACAATTGAGCCAATTCCCCCCTTCTTCTTTCACTTCAGTAATCAGCAGAAAGGGAAATGGAGCGAAATTGCCCCTGTCAGATGAAATTTACATGTCCTCCATGCCTCTTTCTTTTCTAACAAGTGTCTGGGAGTGCCTGCTGAGTCTGCTCAGCATTGGGCAGATTTCCCTTTGTTTTCCATGATCGTCATTTGATATACACAAGTACATTGTTCACAGGGGCATTCAGGGAAGAAGAATGCTTCAAGGCAATGCTGTGAGTTATCCAAACCTCAATTTCTAACTGAGTCCACAGATAACAGGAGCAGTGGCTACAAGTAGGGCAATAAATAGATTATCTTGCACCAAGAAGTCTGGTGCCCTAAAGAGCCAGGATTGGCTGCAAACCAGAGTTGCTCACATAATGTTCCTTTTTTTTGCTTGTGGTTATACACATACAACCTAGATTTAATGGTCTTCAAGAGCATGCATATAAATGTTTACAAGCTTGGGAATGTTTCTGAAAGAAAGCTGCCAACACAGTGAGCAAAAAGAAATGTTTTGATTAGTTTCCAGAATGAGCAATTATTGGAAAACATAGGTAGGGTCTCTTAAGTACTTCTGTGCTATGGATCCCTACAGAAGTCTAATGAATCCTGTCGATGCTTCTTATAATTTTTTTTTTTTTTTGGTTTTTCGAGGTAGGGTTTCACTCTGGCTCAGGCTGACCTGGAATTCACTATTTAGGCTCAGAGTGGCATTGAACTCTCGGCGATCCTCCTACCTCATCCTCCCGAGTGCTGGGATTAAAGATGTGCACCACCACGCCCGGCTTAGAATATTTTTTTAATGAATAACATTGTACATACAGAATTAAAAGGAAACCCAAAATTAAAAAAATTTGTAATATATCTATGCTTCTTTATTAACACACTAAGCAGGTTCAAGCAGTAGGTTTCATAACTACTGTAAATTTATTTTATCATTATTACTATTTTTTTTTTTTTTTTTTTTAAGTAGGGTCTCACTCTAGCCCAGGCAGACCTAGAACTCACTCTGTAGCCCAAGTTAGCCCCTAACTTGAACTCATGGAGATCCTCCTAACTCAGTCAACCAAGTCCTGGGATTAAGGACATGAGCCACTACACCCAGCAACAACTACTATAATTTTAAAGAAGTCATGCACAAAAATTTATTTGACAATATTTAGAATAGCTACAATGTTATAGAAAACATCCATAATTTCTATTAGTGATGAAGTCTGAATTATTGCTAATATTGTCACTTGTTGGCTATATTCATAGTAAGAAAAGTTGTTGCATTTAGAGCTTAGTAAACATATTTATGTACTTTTACCCCATTAAAGTTCACAGATACCCTGAGTTCAATCCCAGATGTTGTTGTTGCTGCTGTTGTTCATCTTTTGGATTGTTGCTGAGACAGGATCTCAATACAGCTGAAACCGGCCTTGAACTCACAATCTCTCTCCCTCCACCTCCCAAGTACAAGGATTAGAGATATGTATGCCTGGAAATATGCAATCTTTTATTTTTATTTATGAGACAGAGAAACAGAGAGAAAGAGAGAATGGGCACACCAGGGCCTCTAGCCAGTCACTGCAAATGAATTCTAGATGCATGAGCCACCATGTGCATCTGACTTATGTGTGTTCTGGGGAATAGAACCTGGGTCTTTAGGCTTTCTTTACAGGCAAGCATCTTAACCACTAAGCCATCTCGACAGCCCAAACTATGCAGGTCTTTAAATGGGTGAATATTCTTACACTTGAGAGGGGAAGAGAGAGACAAAGCTGAAAATAAGGTTCCAATAGTAAATCCCACACAGGAGAATGCTCTAAGTACTGCTGAAAAGGCAAATTAGGCTAGTAAAGGTGAAGGCATTGGCTGTGCTGGTGGTGAAAAGAAACAAGTACACAAACAATAAAGAAAAAGCTCTCCACTACCTGTTGTGAAATCTGAAGTAAGTGATTCAAACATACCTATTTTGTTACCGCAGTAATTAAACATGATGATAGTCCAGCATCAACTAAAAACAGTGAAGATGTGTTTTGCTCTTCTGTTTTCTA
Organism: Orientallactaga sibirica; assembly: GCA_036365145.1. Taxonomy (NCBI): domain Eukaryota; kingdom Metazoa; phylum Chordata; class Mammalia; order Rodentia; family Dipodidae; genus Orientallactaga; species Orientallactaga sibirica. The sequence continues at coordinate 9,447,278 of JAEOAD010000057.1, forward strand.
CTCATTAAAAAGTCTTTCATTGGTTTCAGTGTTTACTGGGAAAAGCTTAATGTGGGGGGTTGGATGTCAGGGGTTCCTAGTACTTTCCTTGTATTCAATAAGCTTTCTCTGATCCTCTCAAATGGCTCATCAATCCTTGCTCTACTTACTTCTGAGTAATACTGTATTCTATTCCTCTATTCCACATATCTGTTTTGTTTTGTTTTGTTTTGTTTTTTTTTTTTTTTTTTTTTTTTTTTTTGGTTTTTCGAAGTAGGGTCTCACTCTAGCCCAAGCTGACCTGGAATTCACTATGTAGTCTCAGGGTGGCCTTGAACTCATGGCGATCCTCCTACCTCTGCCTCCCCAGGGCAGGGATTAAAGGCATGCACCACCACGCCCATTTTATATCTGTTTTTTTTTTTTTTTTTTTACACTAGATTGTGAGCAAGGATTTATGTGAGACAGATATCTCACAGTAGGTAATCAATTTTATGTTATTGTAAGTGACTATGCTGATGAGTGAAATGTTTTAATTAACATATATTAGTTATACACAATGATGGATTTCATCATTCTGAAATTTTCTTTTTATGTGCGTACATGTGCACACATGTGTAAGTGCATGTGAAAGCCACCAGACAACCTCAGGTGTCATCTTCAGGAACACTATCCACCTGCTTTTGAGACAAGTTCTCTCACTGAACCTTAAACACACCAGTTAGGCTAGACAGGCTGTCCAAGAAACTCCAGGGATCATTTTTTATCCTCCTCTCCAACACTGGTATTACAGTTGCATACCACTATTCTGGATATTTTTGTGGGTATTGGGGATCCAACTCAAGAGTACCATACTAGCTGAGCTATCTCTCCCCAACTCCCTGTTATAACATTTTCATGCATGTACATAATGCATTTGGATCATATTTACTCTCTAATTACCCTATCTTGACCCTACTCCTCTGTCCCATTGGTCACATTATTCTAAAATAATTCCCTTTCTACTTTCATGTTTTTGTTTTTATATAGAGTCAATATAAGAGAGAGAAAATGGGATATTTTCTGAGATTGGTGAAGTGCTTTGTTTTCTGCTGATGAATAATTTCAAATAACTGGCTTTGACCACATTACTTATTCACTCTGATGTTTGGTTGGAACAAGGATGAAAGTTGGATTCTACATAATTGTCATATGAAAAGTTTACTAGTTTAGTAGTTGCCCAAATTGTAAGACAGTAACGATTAGAGCTGAGTACAAACTGACATATAGAGTAGCTTAAACTTGCACAGTGAAATTATTATCACTTCAGTTTATTGAAACCAAGCTAATATGCATCATTTGAACTGCTATTGGGCATACAAAAATACTAATAGAAGGAAGGGAAAATGATGTCTTGAGGAATGTAGATCTGAATTCAGATATAATCAAGACATTAGTTGATCAACATCAGATTTTTCTAATTTTCATGATCCAGCCATGCAGCCATCTGTCCATCCATACATCTAACCACCCATCTGATACACTTTCAAACATATATTTCCCAAGCATTGATCAATATCTTCATCTATGTTCCCCATATCCCACATCTGTTAATCTAACACTCATCCATCTATTTAGCCAATAGAATCATCATATTAAAAGTTTGATGAGGGGTATGGAAGAAATCTAATCTTTAGCAATTGTTGAACTAAATCAGCTCTTCTCATAATTTTTCTACATGTTTTCTTTTCCTTCCCTCTCAATATAAATTCTTAGTAATTCTCACATATTCATCCTGCCATGCTTCTACACAAAATTTCTCCTTATTGAGCAATGTCAAGAATCTAGGGGAGGAAACTTCCTTTCAACATCTTTGAGGGTTAGACTTCTGCTACTTTTGAGAGATGTGGCGAAAATCACAAGGAGGTTGTGGTGGTTTGAATGTAAAATGTACCCCATACCTGAAAGTATTTGTTAGTAGCCTCATACTTTGTTCCCAGCTAGTGGAAATTCTGGAAGGTTGTGGAGTGCTTGGGAGGTGGAGCCTTGCTGGACAAGGTGTGTCATGGAGGGCTGATCTTAAGGTTTATTAAAGCAGCCCACTGCATGTTCAATGCTCACTCACACAGATTACTTCCTTTTTGCTGCTGTCACAAGATGTGACATCCTGGCTACCTGTCCTGCCATTTTTTCCCTGCCTTGATAAAGCTTCTCCTAGAAACTGTAAGCCAAAATAAACCCTTTCTTTCTATAAGCTGCTTTTGGTCAGGTGTTTTGTCCTATCAAGGAGAAGGAAACTGATCCAGAGGTTTTAGGGAGAGTGTGACAAAGGGTGTGTGATTTGCTGAAGCATTACTGGCCCCCAATTCCTGAGGGAGAGTACCAGAAGGCAATCTTCAGGAGATGAAGACTAGTGGAAGCATCTGAAAGTACAGGGAAGGTTATTGCCATGCTTCCCAGCCAGTCAAGCTGGACAGCTGAGTTGGCACTGTGACTCAGTCCCTTACATTGCATCAGTCTGATATGCCTGAGGTAATTGAATTAATGCTGCTGAGTGCAGCCAAGTGGGTTGCATTGCCAAAAGAGAGCTCCAGCTTTCCTCCCAACCCCAGGGAAAGGCCAACACTATTTCTTGAGTCATGCAGACTCCAGGTTTTTGAGGGTATAGTGAAGCAAAAACATACAAATATATATTAAAAGGGAGTGTCTCCCAGAAAGATTATGGAATTCTGTTGTACTACCTTATAGATAAACTTAATTATGTTTCAGAAAAGAATTTATATTTTTCTTCTTTTTCATCCTTCCTATCCCAAATGTTCCTTCCTCATTGTCTATGTAAATAAAAGAGTAATAGGACTCCTTAAGTTTATGTTAGCTCTTTTAAAAAATATTTTTATTTATTCATTTTGTAAGCAGAAGAGATAGAAGAGAGTCAGACAGAGAGAATGGGCGTACCAGGGCCTCCAGCCAATGCAAACAAACTCCAGATGCATGTGCCACATGGTGCTTTATGTGAATATTGGGGAATTGAACCTGGGTCATTAGGCTTTGCAGACAAGCACCTTAGCTGCTAAGCCATCTCTCTAGCCCCTCATGTCAACTACTGAACAGTCTCTGAAGCAGTCACTATATTCTTTGATTCATATGATGTTCAGAGTATTTTTTCCCTTCTATTTATCCAAATACTGGCCACCTTTTCAGGGTCCAGCTAAAATCCCACATCCCTTTCATCGCCATCTACATGCCATCATTGTTCCAGTCTCCTCTGAGGACCTGAGCCATTGATAGTCTTTTCCACTGTTTCCAAACTCAAGAATCCTATCCTTGCTGTTTATTGGCAGAAAAAAAAAAGTATTACTTTCCATCTGCTCTTTCCTAGTACTTCATACATAGTTTACTTACAAAACAATCAAAATGGTTTTATTCTGCCTATAGGTTTCTCATTGCTGGCTAACCTGTGATCTCCTCAAAGGTAGAGACAAACTGGTCCCAACAAAGAATCCCATAGTCCTTATTTGTAAAATGAGAATAATATTAGTAGCTTTTCTATAGATTATTATGAATTATTTTATTTGAGAGAGAGAGAGAATGGGCATGCCAGGAAATTCAGCCACCACAAATGAATTCCAGATGCATATGCCCCATTGTTCACCTATGTGGCATTGTATGCTTGTGCCACTGTGCATCTAGCTTACCTGGGACCTGGAGATTCAAACATGAGTTCTTAGGCTTCTCAGGCAAGTGCCTTAACTGGTAAGCTATCCCTGCAACCTGATTATTGTGAATTTTAAAAAAGAATTTCAGGGCTGGAGAGATGGCTTAGTGGTTAAGGCACCTGCCTCCTAAGCCTAAGAAGGCTGGTTCCAATCTCCAGTGGTTCCAATGTCCAGGTCCCACGTTTAGCCAGATGCAAAGTGACACAAGGGCGCAATGCCACACTTGACCACAAGGGGGCGCACACGTCTGGATTTCATTCGCAGCAGATGAGAGACTGCTGGCAGGCCCATCTCTATCTGTCTTCCTCTCCCTCTCTCTCTATCTCTCTCTGTCTCTTTCCAAAAATAAAAAAAGAATTTCAATCCCCCCCTATTGTGAATGGTGAGATTGTATTTGGAACATAGCAAGGGCTTACAGAGTGCTTGTACTTTATTATTCACACTACCAGTACTACTGTTGTTAGCATGTGCATACATACTGGCTTCATTTTGCCACAGAAAAGGCTTTCACTCTTTAATAGTTATAATTAAATTATTATTTTTTCTGTGTATTCAAATTGCAACTCTATAAAACACTGTATCAATTGCAATGTTTCATTATATCCTGCCTCCAGTACCTGGCAACCATCATTCTACTTTCTATTTTCATAAAATTCGTAAGTATAAGTATCTTATATCAATGGAAACATGTAGTATATGCCTCTTCTCTCTGTATATTGCCTTAAGGTTCATGGATTGTTTTAGCCTACGTCAGAATTTTATTCCTTTTTGAAGGTGAATAATATCCCATTATACACACATATCCACAGACCCATATATGGATAGAATTTCCCATTGCTATGACAAAATAGCTAAGAAAATCAATTTACAGGAGGGATGACTTATTTTGGCTCATGATTTCAATGGTTTCAGTCCATAGTTGGCTGGTTCTGTTGTTTGGGGTCCAAGACAAAGCAGAAAATCATGACAAGGAGTGTGTGATGGAGAAAATCAGCTTATCTCATGACAGCTAGGAAACACAGAGCAAGAGAGGAAAGGTCTAGGGCCAAGGTAAACCCTTCAAAGGCATACCTCCAGTGACTAACTTCCTCTAACCAGTCCCAGATCTTAATAGCACATTTAGTATGAACTCATCAATTGATTAACCCATTAATGAAATTAACAACCTTATGACCCAATCACATAACAGCACCATTAGCATTTTGGATGGACATTTCATATGCAAACCACAATATCCAAAATAATTGAAAAGGAAACCAGAAGAGATATTTGTATGGTAAATGCACTTCAGACAGGAAGAGAGTGGTGGTGGGCATTGCAATCTTTGGGCATGTCACATGCAAAAGCACAGAGTGGTGAATTCCCCAGTTATGTAGGCAAGATAAAGAAGACCAAACTCCTGAAGTAAAGGGTCTTTTGAGAGAGAAGTGGATGAGAAAGGCCAGTGTAGTGTTGTCTTGATTGGCAAGCTAAGGGGTGTTTTTGAGTGATTTCATGCTGTGCCTTGATCCCAAGGCTTATCTCAAGGGTAAGGAAGTGACAAGGCAGGAAGGACCTTCACTTGGACCCTCACTACATGCTTCAAAGAGAACTTGTCTACATTTTTAAAGAATATTTACTTGCATTGACTTTATATTTGGTGATATTATATACATAATGTATTGACTGATAAAAAAGGGTCCCTTGGGGCTAGAGATGTGGTGCAGTAGGTGTAGTAACTGTCACATAAGAGTAAGGACCTGAATTCAGATCACCGGAACCTATATGGAATCCTGATTTGATGGCATGTACTTGTAATTCCAGCAGTGAGGAGCCAGAGGGACAGAGGGTCTCTGGGGCTGGCTGGCTAGCTCATCTAGCTGAATTAGTGAGCTCTGAGTTCAGTGAAGGACCCTGTCTCAGAAAAGTAAGGTGGAGAGAGATAGAGGAAAACACCTAACATCAGTCTCTGCCCTCCATACACTTGGGCACATACATGTAAGCACACCTATGAACACACATACATGCACTCACATCACAAACAAAAAAGGGGAAAGGTTCCCTTGCCAATTGAAAGTCAAAGGATAAATGAATAAATGAGCAAAGAAATGTTAAAAAGTCCTGTGCCAGGCAGTAGAAAGCCATTTGTGATTTTTTAACCAGCTTCTTGACACTGCCAGACCTTTGCTTTATGAATGTAATTGTGCCAGGAAATAAGAGCAGGGTACAGGAGAGGAGAGGAAGAAGGGAGATCTGCAAGGACCTTGCTGTAGCCCTTTAAAGTGGCAAGGCTTGTGGCACCAAGAATAATTAGGAAAAGGACAGATGTTCAAAACATTTCAGAAGATATACATAGGGCATTAGCAGTGGAGCATATTCCCAACTAGAAGTGAGGGACAGGAAGAAGTCAAGGGGTTAACTTTTTAGAGCAGATACTTCAGCTAATTGGGAAATTAGCTCAAGTCATTCCATTTTGGGTGAGCTGCAGTTTCAACTCATCTGAAGAGAAAACTGCCTTCTACTTGCTATTCTGGAAAAGAAAACAAACGGATGCATTTATCTTCAAGAGCAAGTCAGGTAAAATAAGAGGCCATTTCTCAGAACTACTCAAAGACCAGTTACGAGATACTCCTATCTAACAACAAGAAATTCCCCTGAATGATACTTAAGGAAAATTGGGGAGAAACAAGCTTAGAAAAGTGAAATGTTCTTATACATTGTATCTTCCAGGCACGCACGCACACACACACACGTGTGTGTGTAAGTATGATATGGGTGTGTGGTGCACATGTGAATCCATATGTGTGTGGAATCCAGAAGAAATCCTCAAGTGCTGTTCCTCAAGTACCATCCATCTACCTCCTCCCTATTTTGAGACAAGGTCTCTCATTGACCTGGAGATGGCCAATTGGGTTAGGCTGTCTACCTATTGAGCCCCAGGGATCCTCTTGTCTCTACTTCCCCAGCATTGGGATTACAGACATATGCCACCATGCCTGGCATTGAACTTGGATGCTGGGGATCTGAACTCAGGCCCTTATGTTTGCATGACAAGCATTTTTCCCACTGAGACACTCCCCCAGCCTTATATGCCTTTTCTGTCCATGCAGAGAAATAACTATTTTTCACTGAGCACCAACAAAGTTAGAGTGGAAGATGAAGGACAGCAATCAGACTTAATTCAATCATCTCTAGAGCACCTAGCTCATTATTGTTGCTTACGCCTTGCTAAATCAGCCATGAAAAACGACATGGATCCCCATGCTGAGAGGGAAAGGAAAAGTGGGTTAGGCTAAGTGAGACTCAAGTACAGGCCTAGTGAGAAATAGAATTTGAATCTCATTTATGCCTTTCTTCCCCAGAAAAAAAAAAAAACACTGGACAGGGAACCCCAAATTCAACACTAATGATACTTGCTGCTTATATATATGTGACATTGGACTAGTTATGTGGCAAAGTATTTTGGTACAGATCTTATATAACTGGGAAGTGGTATGTGACCAGAAATTTTATAAAACAAACCATATATTAACATTTCATTATTCTGTTTTACAAATTTGAAAGATTTTTTTTTTTTCGGTTTTTGCAAGGTAGGGTCTCACTCTGGTCCAGGCTGACCTGGAATTAACTATGTAGTCTCAGGGTGGCCTTGAACTCTCGGCGATCCTCCTACCTCTGCCTCCCAAGTGTTGAGATTAAAGGCGTGCACCACCATGCCCGGCTTTGAAAGAATTTTTATAGTGAGCACTCAAGTCTCTACCATATCCTTGATAATCATAGTATTGAGTAATAAATTTGCAAAAGACATCCTATTAGTAATGCACCTTGACCTCATGCTTTCTGTTAACTTGTCCCTCTTACTTACTATTCCAGTCTCCTTGGGGCCTTTGTATTGTCTTACAGGGAAATTTTTATGCCAGGGAGAACCAGAACATGTTTGCTGCCAAAAAAAAAAAAATCATTTTGCTTTTAAGGTTGGGGCCTAGGGTAAAGTGGCTAGAAAGGTAGAATACTGTGACTGGACCAATGAGGAAAGTGTCAGGAGCATGTGGTTCAGCTGGATAAACTATAACCTAACTAGAAAAGATCTTCTCCCTGGATGCCCGCTGCTTCTGAGGGGCTGCACTCTTATTACTGGGAACATAAATAAAATCTGCTTGACTGACAAGTAGTAAAGTTTCCGATATTAAAGGAAAGAATCACAATGCTATTTAAAAATATCCACCAAGCAGTCTTACCATTGGGTAAATTAAAACACTTTGGCCTGGCTACTTTCCCATCAATGAAGATGTCCATTTTCAGGGGAATGCCTACACATTTCTGAACAGACTGAATGCCCATCGGTTGGTGAATGGTTGAATTAATTCTGGTATGTTCACATTATGGACACTTATGAAGCTATTTGCAAGAATGCACCAGATCTACAACAATGCACATATTAAGTCTGTGATACACTGGTAAGCAATCTGTAAACACACACATAACACAATCATATCCTAGCAACGTTCCCTGTGGATGTGCTACATGCTTGCCTATATTTGTGCGTGCACAGAGAACACATGAGGAATCAAATCCAGACTGTTAATACCACTTGCTCTGCACAGGACAATTAATGTGGAGAGGATTGCTTATTTTTCTTTTAATGTTTGTGCTTTATTTCACAGATGGTATTGAACATGTGGAACATTTACAATTTCTGAAAAAAATTTAATACTTTCAAAGACTTTATGTGCTGAGTAGATGGCTCAGCAGTTCAAGGCACTTGCTCTGCAAGCCTGCCAATCCAACCTAGCACCCATGTGAACGGACATGCAGAGTGGCACATTCTTCTATAGTGCAAAAGTGCTTACAGTGATGAGAGGTGGAATCAGGAGACTCCAGAAGCTTGCACAGCAGCTGGACTGGCATTTCCAGTGGTGAAAAGGCAAATGACAAGAAAGATCCTATGTCAAAGAAGGTGGAACGAGAGGACTAACACCACAGTGTTGTCCTCTGGCCTCCACACAAATGCTGTGGCACATGCATTCACTTACACACACACACACACACACACACACACACACACACACACACACAGAGAGAGAGAGATGCGCGCACATGCATGTAAATAAAAGAAAAGAAGAACTTTACATGGCACAGACAGTGCTACCCCTCTCTGCTGCTTCCTAATCTTTTATGCACCCTGTCCCTCATGTGTACTTTAAAGGATACTAAAAGTTATGCCTCGCTCAGAGACTCCTGCCAAGTTTGCTGCTAAATCGTTTGCATGCCAGTGAGGTGAAGGGTGGAGGAACAGAAAAGCCTTTAACTGAGATTCATCCTTGCCAGCCCCACCCCTGCCCAGCATTTCTGGGAAACAGAAATAGCCTGCATGGGAAGTCAGACACTACCTCATGCATAAATCTTGCCTGGGTGAATAGAGGCAGCTGTGTTTCAAAATCTTGCCTATATTTTAAGGAATCAATAGATTGGCAAGACCTGTGGTGGAGGAGTCCCTGCCACCCAAACTGCATACCCTCTGCTGAAGCCTCTTCCTTCTGCATGCAGCCCACCCTCCAGAAGTATCCCAAGACACCATAAACATCACCATCTCTGGTGCATGCATGATGAGACATGTACTGTACAAGGTACTTGTCAAATATATAATCTCCACTTAATCTGCACTACAACCTCTACAATAGGTAGAGTGTGGTTTTTCAGAAATGAGACCAGCTGGAGATATCTTCTGAGGCTTTCTCTGGGTGTTCTCAGCTCACTGAAAAACTGAAGGTATGGGGATTTAATGCTGTTCCAGTTTTGGTTAAAAGATGCAGATATGGGGCTGCAGTGATGGCTTAGTAGTTAAAGTGCTTGCCTGTGAAGCCTAAGACCTCATATTCAGATCTCCAGATCCTATGTGGCTAGCTGCACACTGATGCAAGCATGCAATGTCAAAATGTGCCACAAGGGGGCGCACGCATCTGGGGTTCGCAGCAAGCTCCTGGCATGCCCATTCTCCCTCCCTTTCTCTCTCTCTCTCTCTCAAAAATAAAAAAAAAATAAAAATTACAAAAAAGATGCAAATATGGACTTCAGAGAAGCTGGCTAGTGCTGATGAGTTTGCAGGATCATGAAGAGTAGAAATGAAATAGGGCTTCTCCAACCAAATGTGCTACTTTCCAAGATTATAAGTGAGTAGCCTTAGGTCTAGTTCCCCAGCATGCAACTGGGTGGCTCACAGTCATTGCTCATAGCAACTCCTGCATGGCCATGACACTTTATATTTTGTGAAATAGCTCCTTGAATGTTTTTCATATCTTCTACTTATAAATCTAAGGGAGATGAGGCAGGAAATTGCCCCTATTATGTAGATGAAGTAAATGTTTCTGAGTAGTGAGGAGTCTTGCCCAACATCACAAAGCTCACAAACCAGGGTTAAAGGTTAGGTGGTGAATAAAGTATAATACTGTCTGTGTGCATATTTTCCTGTTCTATGAATTATCTGTAGTGGGATCATTAGGACACAGTATTCACTCGGTTGTGTTAAAAGCTATGGTTTTGTTATTTGCTCACTACATGGCTTTAGGCTGGTCTGTTATCAGATATGTCTTGCTTTTCTTATCTATAAAAAGTGCATACTGGGACAGTGGTTCAAAGTGCTTGCTTGCAAAGCCTCATGGCTTTGATTCCTCAGTATCCATGTAAAGCCAAATGCACAAAGTGGTGTATGTATGTGCAGTTCATTTGCAGTGGCAGGAGACCCAGCTTTGTCCATATTCTCTCTCTCCTTGCAAATAAATATTTTTAAAGTGCATATTAACAATATTTGCCTTCTAGAGTCATTATAAGGATTCTTATATAATTTACATACAGCATTAATACAGTGCTTGACACACAGGAAGAATCCAGCATGTGTGAACTCTTCTATTAAACTGTTTAAGAGTACTTCTTGCTTAGAGATTCAGCTACACAATGGATTTCAGTGAGGTTATGGAGCCCACCAAGGTTATTTTGCAAGGCTACAGATGCTTTGACATGGACAAAACTGCTCATACCAATGAGAAGCCCAAACATGGAAGCCATAACATAAAGGAGTGCGGTTCTCTGCAGCTATATTGGATAACCTTCCCTTGCAGGTTGTCTGTGACCCCTGGACCACTACCTGACAATGGGTAGGTGCCAGTGTGCTGCACATGTTATCAGGTGTGCCCAGTCTTCCATAGCAAAAAACAAATCTCTACCAGGCTTAGCCTGCACTGGACCAGTGCCATCTTGGCAAGAGGTATCTTTTCAGAGGCCCAGCACACCCGATATACCCAAACCTATACATGTAGCACTTAGAGATGCTTACTGCTGGGGCTCCAAATGGGAGGTAGGAAAATAGTGAAGATTTAGAAAAGCAAGATATGAAAAGCAAGGTGGGGATAGGGCGAAGTATGGAGCCATGAGAGAAGGGCTGACAGAGCAAAAGAGCACATCTTGCTCTGGAGACAGCCAGCATAAAATGGGTATTGAATTCAGAGGCCATGGTTCACAATGGTGGGGATGTAGTAAATAATACAGAATTTTGTCCAATTTATTTTAGACAGAGAGAGAAAAGGGCAGGGATAGAGAAAGAGAGAGAGAGAATGAGAATGGGTGTGCCACGGCCTCAGGCTGCTGCAAACAAACTCCAGGTGCATGTGCCACCTTGTGCATCTGGCTTACATGGGTCCTGGGGAATCAAACCTGGGTCCTTTGGCATTGAAGGCAAGTGCCTTAACCACTAAGCCATTGCTCCAGCTCAAGAATTGTTTGTTTTAAGATGGTTAGGGTTCTGTTATGTGAATTTTACCTTAAAAAGAAACAAAAACCTCAGAGGTCCACAATACTATGATACTAGAGATAATTTCATGCAAACACTAGCTCTGCCCAGAATTTTAAAGGGCCCTCATATGTCTATTTGTGTCCTTTCTGCAATGTGTCATCTCCGTCCATGTTGCCCACCTGGAGGCACATGCATGCACATGTGTTCACATGTGGGTTCTCAGAATAGCACCTATGCTACTTGACTGCAGAACCTTTGTTAAATAACAATGATACCAAATCCTTATGAAGTCCCATTTAGAGCTCAGCTGGGATCCCGACAGTAACCACCAGGGGTAGTACTCATTATCGCACACACATTACAGAAAAGGAAAGTCAGCGAAGTTCCAGGAGTTGCTACTAAATCTCTAAGAAAGTAAAGGATACATATTAAAACTGGAAACAAGGGCTGGAAAGATCGCTTAGTGGTTAAGCTACCTGGCTGCAAAGCCAAAGAACCCAGGTTCGATTCCCCAGTACCCCACATAATGCCAGATGCACAAGGTGTTTCATCCATCAGAATTCATTACTTTGGTTAGAAGTCCTGGAGTGTCCATTCCCTCTCTCTCTCTCTCTCTCTGACTCTCTCATCTTCCTCTTTCTCTTTCAAATAAATAAAAGTAAAACTTGTACCAAGATAGTGTGTGAATCCACCTAAGGCTGTACCTATAGCCCACATAGTATTCATTCTTTACTTACTGAACACTTGCTCTCTCACACATGTCATGGAGACACCTGACATGATACAAAGAATGAGGCATCTGTCCTTAAGGAAATGACAATATTGGGGCAAATATATTGGAGGAGGCTGCAAAGGATCATTGGAAAGCATGCTTGACTCCTAGATAATTCTCATAATAAGAAGAGACATTTGCTCAACCATGTTTATAGCTGCTAAATTCATAATAGCAAAGAGCTGGAATCAACCCAGGTGTCCATCACTAGATGAATGGATAACAAAGATGTGGTATATCTATACTATGGAATTCTACTTAGCAGTAAGGAAAGATGAAATAAGGAAATTTGAAAAAAAAATGGTCAAACATGGAACAGATCATCCTCAGTGAGCTCACCCAAGCACAAAAAGATAATCGTGGCATGGTCTTGTTTATCTGTCGCTCCTAACCTGAATCCACGTGACATGCAGCCAAACCTAATAAATACTCTGAGGACCAGACAAAAGGGAGGGTGGGATGGAGGGAGGATAAGGGTGGGAGGGAACGAGAGGGTGGGAGGGAGGACAAGGGGGGGATACAAATTGGGACCCAAATGGAAAAGATACTATAAAACCCTTTACTCTGAACAACAGACTAAAACATTGATCCTTCATCAGGCCTGCAGCGGGAACACCCGAACCGCAGGAACCTGGAGAGAACATCATGAAGGCCAACTTTAATCTTGTCCTGCTTCTCTTTCTCTTCTCTCTCTCTCTCTCCCTCTCTTCTCTATACTCACTTTCTCTTTTATATTATCTATCTTTTTCCTCCCTCATCTTCCTAGGTGCAGACTTATAACACCCAGTGCCAGCACGGGGTTAACTTCCACAATGAGCTGTTGATCTAAAACACCTACAAGGTTTCCCAAAAAAGACAGACTTCGGTCAGAGTACTTGGTGACCCACCAAAGGTTAATGGTAAGACCCTACTGTCGAAGATAGCATACGTGTGTGAGACCAAATACAGAGAGACCTGGCCAGAATCTGGAAGAAGGTCAGTCCCCAGACAGTTAGCTAGTCTAGTACCAGAGGGTGCTACACGAGCAACTGGGGGAAAATTTCCGACATTGGTCCAAACAACTTGCAGTCTAAGATACCCAGCAGGAAACAACTTGACGTAATGCTCATACAAGTGCAGTAGTGGCAAACAGCCATGGCGGGTAACCAACTGCTCTTAATTTGGCTAATAGATCCACTCAGTGGAATGGAACTCATTGCTGGAACTGGGAAATAAGTCAAAACCATGTACAAAAAAATGAGCTCAGTCTCCAAGATCAAGATACCACCAAATGTGGGCTAGAAGAGAGCCAATGCATATAAAATTCCCTCCAAAACATATATGGTCATCCCTTCTATCTAGTACTAACTTTTCTCTCCGTTGGAGAATTTGCTTATCTTTTTTCAGGTGGACAACGAACCTGAAGGGAGGATCAGCTAACCACACCTCACCAGGGCCCCAGCTGAAACCATAGAACAACAAAGGGGAAGGGCAAGAATACAGTGTTCATGGCGATCAAGACACCAGAAAAAGGCTGAAGGAGATAAACACAGAGAACATCCAACTCCAACTAAGCCAGATATCCAGAGACACAGAGGCTCCCAAAACCTCACCACTGAAGCAGAACTAAAATGACCCCAATGTGGCTCACGGAAACTCGCAGAAGAGGGGGCAGAAAGATTGTTAGAGTCACAAGTTGGGGCTTTATGCACAGAGACTGGGGCATAGCCCCCATAACTCTTGACTAACCTCACAATGCATGACCCACATTCCCCATTGAAGAGGATACCTTTGAAAGTGGGAAGACAGGGAGGAGGACAATGGAACCAATACTATGAATGTAAAATCATAAAAATATAAATAAAAAATATATATTTATAAAAAAGAAAAATGTCAAAATAAAACCCACATTATGTATAAAAAAAAAGAAAGAAAAAAGAAAAGGACTGATAATGATACCAGGAAATTATGTTGATTCATGTTGGCTGAGTACATTTTTATATGCTTGGCATGAATTTATCACATATCTGACCTCATTTACTCTTTAAAGAAAACCTCTAGGGCTTAAGAAATGGCTTATCACTTAAGGTGCTTGCTTGTGAAACATAAGGACCCAGGTTTGATTCTCCAGTACCCACGTGAGCCAGATGCACAAGGTGGCAGATACACCTTGAGTTCATTTGAAGTGGCTAGAGGTTCCAGTGCACCCATTCTCTCTCTCTCATAAATAAATAAATAAATAAATAAATAAATAAATAAATAAATAAAATCTCTAAGTTTCAAATTAGTAAGAGCCTCATTTAACAGGAAAAGAAACCTGAGACACAGAAAGATGAACCAATGTAACACTAAGATGTGTATAACTACCAAGTAGAGATAGACAGGACTTGAACTACTCTTGGTCTAAGCATAGAAGAAACTCAGTAAATACCCATAAAGTAAATATGTAACTTCCATATTTGAGCACTGTTATGAAGTTTATCTCATTTAATATGACCACATAAATCTAGTATGATTGTTGCCTCCATTTTATAGATGAGGAGCAAAAGATAAGTGATGTTAAATTTATTTGGTCAAGTTCACACAGCTATTAAGGGGTAAAGCTAGAATGTGAACTGTGCTGCTCCACTCCAACACTTTTCCATTTGTCTTCTAGAAGTGTTCTCTAGGTTTTCATGCTCTGTAAAGCCCAGCTCCCTCTGTCTGTGTATCAATGTTAGCTGGACTGGATTTGGATGTAAACGCAGAAGATATAAATAACAGGCTAGTCTTGAATTCAAAGAATGGGAAACTCAACCATAACATGTAGGCACAGGGAAAAAGAGCAACAATGGGGGAAGATGGGACAAAACAAGGTCTGGAAAATTTCAATGGTCGCAGAGGCTGGTATCCATATGCTCCCATGAGGAGAGAAATATTTGGGCTACACTTACATTAGAAGTGGTAAACTGAAAGTATGCCATATCCAGCATGAAATAAAACTCTTCCTCAGAATTCTGTTTTTAATAAATGACCACCACTTAGAAGAGGCAGCTTGGCTGAAGCAGCCTGGACCCTATACCTCATCAGAATTATATTGCTTCCTGGTGGATTCTAAATGCCACCCACAAGGAAGGGTCATTTACCTGTGACATATCCTGCTTTTGAAAAGAACAGTTCCATTTGCCCTAAGCCTTTGTTTTATCTTGTTTTGTGGAGTTCTCTGTTCTGTCCTGTGGATCAGGGTGGCTTCCAGGACCAGACCACATGGTTCACAGGAAGTTATCACAGAAAGAAGTCAGTTTTTCTTACAAAGCTTATCCCTGTGTGGGTAGGTCCAAAACTCTTGTTCACCGACTGACTGATTTATGGGAAGGTAATTCAGCATAAGGGCTTTGCTATCCCAAGGATGGTCTATGAAATGGTGGCATTGGCATCACCAGAGACTCTTCTAGAAATAGAGAATCTGGACTGGCATTATAGTTCAGTGGTAAGGTACTTGGTTAGTATGTATGAATCCCTGGGTTCAATGTCTAGCATGATAACAAAGAAAAAGGAAGAGCATGGTAGCTCATACCTTTAATCCTAGCAGTTGGGAGACTAAAGTTGGCGAATCACCATGAGTTGGAGACTAGTCAGGATTAAAGAGTGGATTCTCGGTCAGCCTGAGATAGAGTGAAACTGTGCCTCAAAAAGAACCTGAAAAGAAAGAAAAAGGGAAGGAAAGAAGAAAGGAAGGGGGAAGGAGGAGATGGAAGAAGGGCTAAAGGAAGAGAGAGGGGTGAAAAGAAAAAGGAGGAAAGAATGAAAAAGAAGAAGAAAAGGGATACAAGGAAAGAGAAAGAGAGAGGAAGAAAGAAAGAAAATAAAGAGAACAAGAGTGCCAGAAGGTAGTTCAATAAGTAACAGTGCTTTCTGTACAAGCAATGAGAGTATGAGAAGGATGGTTTCACAGTGAGTTTCATTACCCAGCACTCAAGTAAAAAGATGAGGTTGGTCATACATGTCTTAATGCCAGCCCTGTGGGCACAAAGACAGAGAATTGCTCGGGCTTACTGGTCAGGGAGTCTGACTGAAAACAGCAGCTCTGATTCAAGCATGGATGAGCAAAAAGAGGAGGACACTGGGCTTTCTGCTCTGGCATGTGCATGGAGGCATGTGCATCTGCACACACATGCATATAACACACACACACACACACACACGCACACACACACACACATACACACACACACACCATATAATATATGCTAGACAAAAAGAAAAAAGAAAGGAGAAATTAGGAATACCAGGCACCACTGCAGATGATCTGAAGTTTTAACCAGGTCTCCAGAGCTTTGAGCGTCAGAGTAGAAGAATCACTAGTGCGAGATGGTGGCTCTGGAAGGCTACCCCTCTGTCCCATCCTCTGGCAGGTCTCCCATCCTTCTAATTTGCTAGGGTTTTCTAAGATTCCATTGCTTTCCCTGTTTGGTTATGCATTATGTCATATGGAAATGTGTTTTAAGGATTTTTTTTAATTTGGAAAAAATTTAAACTAATTAAAGAATTACAAATTAGCACCAAGAACTTTGTCTCTCACACAGACTCAAAAAATGTTAGCATTGGCCATTTTTGCTTTGTTCCACCCTCTTAACATTTTTTTGTGTGGTTTTCCTCCAGAGTCCATTTGAGTTGGTTGCAGACATTGTGCCCTTCACCCCAAAATATCTAAGTTTATATTTCCAAAAAAGGACATAGTCTTACATAACCAAAGCACTAATTACCAAGTTAAGAAACTTTTAAAGTTGATACAATATTACCTAACATATATTTCTTACTGAAATGTGGCAAATTTTAATTATCTCAGTGACATCCATTATATAATTTAATTCAAGGAGCTTGTCAAAAGTACCAATGCTATGGTCTAACTCCATGACAGTGAGGACAAAAATATTTCATTTAACATAATGTCCCCCAGTCCCATACATTTTGTTGCAATTGGAAGGGCTTTTATTCTCTTTATGGCAAAATAATATTCCATTGTGGATATATGAAACATTTACTTTGTTCATTTATCCACTGATAATTGATTCCTTACATTGTCTGTTATGAATAGTGCAGCAATAAACATAGGTGTGGGGGGAATTCCTATGGTATGCTAACTAGAATTCCTTTGGGTATATACCCAGCAGTGTTATAACTGGACCATATGGTAGTTCTATTTTCAGAATTTTTGAGAAACCCCCACAGTGTTTTCCATAATGACTATACTAATTTACATTCCCACCAGCAGTGTATAAGAGATTCCCTTTCTTTGCATCCTAACCAGCATTTGTAATTTTTTTGTCTTTAAAAAAATGACAGAATCTCTGAGGGAGAAAACTGTGCACATAGATATTTAAAGCTCTCCAGTAGAGTCTAATGCACAGGCAAGGATAAGAACTAATGAGCTATAGAATTTTTCTGTGAACTTTTCAGATCATGGGGCAGGAACTGCTTTTGGCTGGATAAGGCTTGAGTACAATTCGCCTAGACCCCATGTCTCCTTAGTCTGAGTTCTGACATCACTAACTACCTCTGAGGTTCCCTGCACCTTTCCTCACTGCGTTCTGATGCTACCTGTCTGCTGGTAACAGTTACATCCCACTATCCCTCCCTCCATCACAGCTACTCCAAACAGTCTCTCATTATGAAAAAAAAAAAGGTATATGATGGTGTTGACTTCTACACCAAGAAAATCCTAACCACTTGGCTGTACCACCTAAAACTGCAGAAGGGCAGGGCGAATTGCTGGGGAATTTACATCAGG
This sequence comes from Orientallactaga sibirica, assembly GCA_036365145.1. NCBI lineage: Eukaryota > Metazoa > Chordata > Mammalia > Rodentia > Dipodidae > Orientallactaga > Orientallactaga sibirica. The sequence goes on from JAEOAD010000057.1 coordinate 9,465,238, forward strand.
GATCAAGCAAATAAATTAATGTGAGAACCTCATCTCTTTAGCCTTGTTGCACACTTTCTCTAGCATTGGACATGTACTTTCTTATAACCAGAATACTCCCAAATTACCTTGCCCTGGAAAGCAAGCAGCCGAGGTGAGCAGACGTAGTAGTTGGGGCTGCACTAGACAAGGAGTTAATGGACAGATGGGGAGTGCTTCAAACACCAGCACGGTAATCCCATGAGCCAGCAGGCTTTTGCATTTCCAGAAAGAATTTGGGTCAATCTAACTGGTCATTCTAACCAGTGCCAAGGTATGTGCTCTGTTTTCAGCCATTAATGGATGAAGGGGAAGCATGGCAGGTCTGACAGGAAGCTGACTTAGAACCCAGGACATGGAAAGCTGTTGCTGCAGCATGGAAGCAGCATGGTCACCGCCACCTTCTGACCTCTCTACCACCCTAACATCTATTTCACTGCAGCTAAAAAAGCCTGCTTTCTTTGAAAAGGTTCTGCTAGCAGGGTATGAATTCAAATTGGTATGTGCTTATACCTCCTGGAAGCAAGGTGAAGGCAGAAAGGAAATCATTTGGCTTCAAAGTTGCTTTGTCAATGCCCAACCCATCGACTTGCTTTTAGGATGTATTGATATTCTTTAATATTTGAGGGAACTAGCTTACTCAGATGGATTGCTCTAAAAGATGCATCTTTGCAGATAGCCAATAACAAAATATTCGTGAGTGGTTAGCGTCTTTCCTCCTTCCAAAAATTCAATCATGTGCCAAATGAGATCATTCCCTCTGGCCCAAGACTCAAGAATATTTTGAATTGTGTACATCCTGATTGGAAGCTAAAGAATACTCTAGTTATCATCAAAGTCCAAATGGAGGGCACTTGTGTTCCTAGACAACCATTAGAAAATACCTTAATTAGGATCCAGTGTGTGCTGCTATTAGCATCTGTAATCATCTCTTTCATGGGAGGACTCCTTATCTTATTACAGATTTTGGTCTCTGCCAGTAAGACAGAATGTCCTTCAATTTGTCAAGGATGTGTGAATTGCACATGCCCTAATTTTCCTACAAAAAGGCCAGTTTCAGGAAATATTTTCAAAGGATATGTTATTTCTTGTAGCTTAGCTGAGGCTAACAGAGGATTGTCTTGCCCATTAGAAGTATGAACTTGGTGAATGTTCTCTCCATCTGTTCATTTTCATTCTCCAGTTATTTGATGGACATATTTTATGGACCCATTTTAGGCTCTTTAAATCTAAAATCAGGATTATATGTGATAGTGGGATCCAGACACACACTCACTCAAATACCTCATTTTTTCCCATAGCCATAGCTAAAATCTAGTGGCTTCTGAACTGGTCCTCTCTCCTATGCTGAAGTCCATCCTCTGAGTACACACATCCCATGCCTTCAGAATCAAATCCCCAAATATTTAGTTTAGCAATAAATGCCCTCTCCACAACCTAGTGTCAAAGATCTACACTACTCCCTGTCCCTTTCTCAGTGGTAAAAATAAATCTACACATGAAGTCAGGTAGCCTACTTGCTGTGTGCTAGACCTTTGTTTTTTAGCTCATGCCATTACCTCACTTACTGTTGTTTCTCACAACCAAATGAAGAATGCTCTGTGGTGCCCATTTTCCAAGTAAGAAAACAAAGGCTAATAGACATTAAATAACTTGCTTAAAGCCAGTTTTCCATCAAAATTATGGAGTTGGCATCAGAAGCTAAACAGCTTCATCTTCTTAGAGTGTTCTTCCTTAACCTTACCTGCCTAAACATTTTTGTGAGCTTTGTTCTACAAGTTTGTTGCTCCGTAGTCTTGGTCATCATATTCTCTTCTTGGGAAGCAACCTTACATCCTACTCTTCCATCTCTATTTACTGAGACATTTTCCAGCTCAAATGACATTTTCTCCACAAAGCCTTCCTTGATCTCTCTGGCTTCATGTTCTCACAGCAATGGCTGTCATACTTTTTCTAGATTTAAAAAAAAATTTATTTATTTTATTAGAGAGAAAGGGACAGAGAGAAAGAGGCAGGTAGAGAGAGAATGGGTGCATCAGGGCCTCCAGCCACTGCAAATAAACTCTAGATGCATGTGTCACTTTGTGCACCTGGCTTACATTGGGTCCTGGGGAGTTGAACCTGGGTTCTTTGGCTTTGCAGGCAAGTGCCTTAACGACTAAGACATCTCTCCAACCCATTTTTTCTATATTTTTATCATGGTAATTATTTTAACTACATTCCTTTCCCCTACCCACCTCTACAAGGTCAAACTCAAGCTCACATCACTATGGCCATGTCATTTTGAAGCTGAGAGAGTGCCACTGAGGGATGCATTACCAAGCAAGTAATAGAAGTGAGCAATGGAGTAGGTCATCTCTAAGCTCCCTCCCAACTGAAAGCTCCTATAATCCTGGACAGCCGTATCCTTGGAGACAGGGCTGCCACCCTCCAGAGTAGCTGGTATGTCTCTGGGAAGTGGCTGAGCCTGCAAAGCTACATCCTCTGAATGTAGAGAGCTACAGAACTGACGACATCCTCGTTCCCAGCCTCTGTACATCTATCCATCAGTGTCATGTGCATTTGAAGGTGACGCTGCTCTGCAGGTCTACCTGCAGGGCTGCAGTCCTTTCCCAATTCCTTCTCCTAGAGACAATCTATGCTTTGTGCTGGGCATGCAAGTTGATGAGGCATGTGTATATTGATGCCTGCCATATTCAGAACTTTGCTTGTCAGTCTAGAGAAGTGTTTCAAACTTGAATGTACATCAGACATAGACTCACCAGGAGGGAGTAGGAAAGCACACATTGCTGGACCTCAGCCTAGATTGGCAGAGGAATATCTGAGAACCAACAGTTCCAACTAGTTCCCTGGTGATGATCTGCAGGTCTCTAGGCTACACTGAGAACTCCAGACAATGCCTTCACTCACAAGGAGATGCATCCCCTCTCTGCCTGCTGCCTATAGAATTGAGGAGTCTTAGGGATGTGGAGCAAGAGAATCAGCCCAGAAATGGGAACCTGAAGACCAAGGGGCCACACAGATATCACATCTATAGAACTGGGTGACAACGGGCAATTCTCTAGCTTCTCCCCAGGCCCAGGGACAAAACGAAGTAGTACTTTGGGTATTTCTAGAAATCAGAAGTAATTGATTTCTCCCTGGTTCTATCTTTCAAGGTTGGAAACTAAGTATCTCCCTAGTGTTTCCCCAAGCACCCAGGTACCCACTTTACCACTAATTCCAGCTTGAATGCTTATTTGGGGGTTTCCCTTACCAAAGAGCATAGTTTGTGCCTTCTACCTTGTAGAAATAAATTTGCCTTCCCAGGGTGTGGTGGTCTGATTCTGGTGTCCCCCATAAATTAGGTGTTCTGAATGCTAGGTTCCCCAGCTGATGGCAATTGGAAATTAAAGCCTCCTGGAGGTGGTGTATTGTTGGGGGGCAGGCTTATGGGTGTTATAGCCAGTTTCCCCTTGCCAGTGTTTGGCACACTCTCCTATTGCTATTGTCCACTTTATGTTAGCCAGGGGGTGATGTCCACCCTCTTTTCATTGCCGTTGTTGTCCCATGCCATCATGGAGCTTCCCCTCGAGTCTGTAAGCCAAAATAAATGTGTTTTTTTTTCCCACAAGCTGCTCTTGGTCAGGTGATTTCTGCCAGCAATGTAAACCTGACTGCAACACATGTTATCTATGCCCTGTGTGTCCTATTAAAAACTCTCTAGTATAGACATAAGGACAAAGAATCCTATAGCCTATCTGGACATAGTACCATACTCCTATAATCCCAGTATTCTGGAGGTAGAGGGAGGAAGATTGAGAAAGTTTTCTTCTTTTAATTGAGATCTTTATTATATGAACATATTACAAACTTGTCATATTCCCATCAGGTTATACTCTTATGTTTCCTCTCTCTTATTGCCATCACATCGAGGGCCCTCCTCAGTGGAATTATACTTATTAACTGTGGGGTCATGAATGTACCAGTCTCTGTGAAGTAGGGGGAAATGCCTCAGAATACACCATCCCACCCCGTGGCCCTGACATTCTTCAGTCCCCTTTTCCTCAATGTTCCCTGAGCCTTGGAGAATGTGTTATAAGTCTCCTTTAGTATGGAGCTCTCAGCAGACACTAATTTTCTCCTTTGTTGTGTTGTGAGTCTCTTCAGTGTCTACTATCATCATCTTGGAGGAGGTTCTGGAATAAAAGTGTTTGAGTTCAGCCTGGGTTACATTTTGAGACTGTGTCTCATAAACAAAACCAAATCAGAAAAGGCTGCTCCAGCCAATCTCCCTGGTGTAATCTCGTTTATCATACTACTTACCCAGGTGAATTATTTCACATCTCTGATCTTCAGTCAACATTAAAACGAGGAGAAAGAACATACTTCATGAGTTACTGGGTTGATTAAATAAGATAATGCATGCAAGACATTTACCAAAGTGTCTAGTACATAATAAATGCTCAAAAAATGGTAGTACTTCCCCCCGCCAAATAGGGTAATGGCCTCCTCTGTAATACTAGATTGTTGGAGACCTTGAGCCAAACTGCAACCATTTGGAGGAAGAAGCCTCCGCTCTTTGTGTTAAGATTTCAGCTTCCTGAGTTCCTGTGAAAATTACCAAGCCTTTCCAAAAAGCCTACTTTGACCTGTAGATAAGAACAAGGTGTAACCTAAAGATATGTATCTTAACAAACAGGATTGATGTAACTCTGCCCTGCCTGTGATCTCAACACAGACATTCTTGTAAACATCCGTGAGGCCTGTCACTCAGGAGACCCCTGCCCCTCTCTCCTCATCAATCAAAACATCTGGTAGCCATAAAATCCATTTGGCAGCCATAAATCCCATTTGCCCACATACCTTCTTCCTGCCTCCCCTATATATACCTCTGTATGAATAATAATAAATTGAAGCCTTGACCAGAGTCTGAGGCAGGGCTTCCTTCTTTGTGCCTGTTTGTTCCCCATCCAGGGTTAGCCTCGCTCGAGCCTCTGTTGAACCCCGCCGGCCGGGGCACTAGATGAGTAAGGAATCAGAAAACACTGCAGCTATCCATCCACTTTCTGCTACATCACCATAGTACATAATGACAACAATAGTACTATTTTGTACATATACAAGGTTTTATAATTTTTACTAGACTACCAACTAAATACTCTGTAGTACTTACAAAACTATAGAGACAAGGCAAGCACTATTGTGTGGATTGGTTTCTAAAGCATCATTCCTGTCTGTAAGCCACCAATGCTTTGGGCTGCTTGTGCCTGTGTGGATTTCTGCTTCTGCACAGTGAGTACAAAGAGGAGCCTTTAGAAAACCCCACTGGTACTTATTTTGTTTTTGTTTTTGGTTTTTCGAGGTAGGGTCTCGCCATAGCCCAGGCTGACCTGGAATTCACTCTGTAGTCTCAGGGTGGCCTTGAACTCATGGCGATCCTCCTACCTCTGCCTCCCGAGTGCTGGGATTAAAGGCATGCACCACCACGCCCGGCTGAGGCCTTATCTTTTGCATGGGATGAAGGCTAGAGACCTTCATCCCATGATGCATCACTGCCTGAACATTTTATGATACATGCATTATCAGGCCCCAAATAGCCAAATGATGCTCATTAAATAGCTAAAGGACTTTTGCTATAAACATAAGCCAAAGCAATGCAAAAATTTCTGGACTTTTCATGAATTCAACATAGTACTTCAAGAAAAATCATTTCGTCTCCTTATACAACCAATTACAGTTCTCATCATTTTTTACTCTGCAGACTAAGGATGATGTCACATGCTGAGGTACCTGTGCCACACTCATCAGTAATTATAGCTCGGTGCTTGGAGAGGAATAAAGCACAGGAGACTCAGAAATTTGTTATGGTGCTTAATAATGATCTATTTACTCACCAGAAATTGGACAGGGATTTGAGACTCCAACCATTTCACTCTCCTGCTCTTTCCTTCCTTTCATGTTTCTATCATTTGGAATTGCTGGAAACAGAGGGCAGCACAGGGCTACTGGGCATCCCTTGCTTGATCTCTGTGCTCTTTCCTCTGTGGCTAGTTCCTTTAGGTGACCTTCAAGGCAAACTGACTTGGCTCCCTCTGCTGTGGCCACACTGGATTGCCTACTATTCCTTACACAGGCCATGTATGGTGTGTCCTCAGGTCATTCACATTTACCTCCCACTGGGAAGCTCCGCTTCCTGACATTTGTTCTTTCTTGTTTTTTAGCCTTTGTTCAAATGACATTACCAGCTGAATAATAGTGAAGAAACCAATCTCTCTTTGCCTCATCTTTTCTATCTGTAAAATGGAGATACTACTGATAATCTCATATATATGTCTGAGGGTCAATGGAGATAATATCTGTGTGCAGCAGAGAGGAGTGGCTGAAATAAGCACTCAGCATGCATTACAATTATGTATGATTATGTGCTTTATAGTATTACACCCCCTTCATCCTATACTCAAAGCAAACTATTAGGAGAAAAGAAAATTCTTTCCATTGACTGGTAAAGAAATTGCAACTCAGGGAAGTGAAAGAATATCTCTAAGGTGCCGTAGCTAAGGGGGGTACTGACATATAGATCATTGATTTCCGGAGCCAATGCTCTGTTCCTCTACTCAATTTGACACATAGTATGTTCTTACCAATGACAGCAGTTTCCCAATAAGAATTTGAGTTCATACTGGCCTCTAAGCATCACATTCTCCTTGGTGCTGGATAGGACCTGGGATGTGGTAAAACTTCTGGGGTCTTGCAATACAAGTAAGAGAGAGAGAGAAAGAGTGCAAAGACAGACAAACAAGCACCCCTGGAACAACGGGGTTCTGAAAATCACATGCAGCTCCAACCTTACACAAATAGCGAATCCAAGGTGGTTGTTCAGAGTTCGAAATATGAAAGGCTTTTGTCCAAGAGAAGCATCACTGAAAACAGTGGTAAGTAGCCATGACAGACTACCAAATGAACCTAGAGCATTACACAGCTACTGCTATGGAACAATTTCCACAGAAAACAAGAGAGAAGAATGAGACAAGACTTAGAGGTAAGGCAAAGGGGAAACTCCACCAAGCCTTGATGACCCAGGAACTAAGCTGGATTTTATTCAAAGTGTAACAGGATGCCTCTGGAAGCTTTATAGAAGGATCTGGTTTACATGTTTGGAAGAGAACATTTATGCTATAATAGTAAACTCTATAAGATATGATTCTGTAATGAGGCAAAGTGAGCTTGAATCTCAACTCTATTCCTCTGTAGCTTGAAATGCTTTGTTCAGTGAAGTCACTGATAATACCCAGCACACAAGCAAGTTATATGGGCCACTATGATGAGGAGTATAACAATGCATGCAAAATGCTTAGTCCAGTACCTGGACCATGAAAACTGCTCCGTACAAGCCAATGGCAATTATTATTAGAACAGCCAGTAGTACTAGCTTAGTGTTACAGTCACAACTTTATGAAAATACACAGGATGTGGTCCCAATCTGATATTAGGCAAATGCTGGTTGAAATCAATTTTTAGACTTTGAAAACACAAACCAATGTTGGAATCTCTGGTTGTAAAAGGAGATGATGTAAAACAAAAAAGGATATCACAGGTTGTAGCCAGTAACTATGGGGGTTTTCAAGCACAGGACGTGATCTTACTGCTGGCTGTGCCCTAGCAACAGAGCTGCGTCTAAGTGTGAAATGAGATGAGTGACGGGAAAGCCCTTGCTTCACTTCCCCAAATCCCAAAGGGTTCATTCATTCAAAAGTTAGCAGGCACTTCTTCTGTGTCAGCCTTGTGCTGGGTTGCCATCTTTCGAGAAACAACTGAGTCATGGACACCATGGCAGAACACCATTGAGCCAATTTGTCACTTTACACTGTTGATGATTGTGCAGTGCAGCAAGTGAGATGAGGTGGGTGCCAAGGCTTCCAGTCATTGCATGCCCGTGGCCTTTTACTTTGGGCACTTTAGCTGTTTTTTGGCCTGAATTCCATGAAGCTATTAACTATCCTCAAACAAGCAGTGAGTGACAGGCTGGGATACCAATGTGGCACGTGTCTCACATGTGCCCTGCACCATAAACAGACCAAATACAGAGAACGGTCATGACACAAAAGGGTTTTCCTTTGGGTGTATTTGTGAACTCCAGGGTCTTGTATGAACTCACCCAGTTCTTATTGTTCAACAGCCTGTCTGATCCCCAGAATAGGTGACTATAGAGGATACAGCATGCACTCTTGACAGAGAGAGTTTTCCATGCCAATGACTCCTCATGCATCCTAAGCCTGAAGTGTGTTGCAGGAATGACTAAACCAAAGGCTAGTGGGCCACACAATTCACAAATCCCTTTCTTTTCACACAAGTCTTTGCCATCTATTTTCTTGTAGTCATTCCTCCTTCCATTTGATCATCTACTTACTTAATATTTATTGAGTGCCTACTATGTGTTAGGTACTGTGGAAAGTATCAGGAATATACAAGTCCCTGTCCTCAAGAAACTTACATTTTTATGTAAGTAGCTGGATCACTCTCATTAGATTATTACTTCTCCCATGTAAAGTTAGTAAAAGCCTCCATAGATCTTCATCCATCTTCCTGATACTGCTAATTCTACTTTTGTCCTTGTTGTTGATTAAGTGAGGCATTAATTTACACTAGTTGTCTCCAAATCCTTCGATCCCCTTTCTCTCTTGAACTCTCTGTAATTGCTGGTTGAATCAAAATCACCAGTGACCTCCACATTACAAAATTCAATGCTCAATTCTCAGTCTTCATATAAACTGAGATCTCTTCAGTATTTGACATAGTGGCCACCTTCTCTTCCAAAAATCACCTTTTTCTCTTGGTCTCCAGGAACGATCCTGTGTTAGTTTTCTTACTTCTTCTCTGGCTTCTTCTCAATCTCTCTTTACTTGCTGCTCCTTGTAGTAGACAGCCTCAGGTGACTGAGATGAACTTCCAGACCAGGCACAGTTATAGAGGAAGGGATTCATTGAAGCTTACAGATCCAGGGGAAGTTCCATAATGGCAGAAGTTGGCCCCCTCTTAAAGGATCAAGCAGAGAGAGAGAGAGAGAAAAAAAAAAGCCCCACACTACATAGCACACTTCAGGAACTCCAAGCAAACTAGGCACTTTGCATATCTTTAGATTAGATTAGAATTTCAAATCCACCACTACACTTAGGGCTGGACCCTAAGATCTGCCCAGTGACTCCTCCTCCACTCACATGGCTGCAGATCTAAATTATAAACTGTAATAAAACACTGAAAATATTTGGGGCCATCTATTCAAACTACCATACTCCTCAACCTAAATGCCAGAGACTTTAGCATTCTTTAAGTCTCAGTCTTGGAACCTCATCTCTTTTCTACTTGAACTTACTCTCTCAGGCATATTCAGCCTTTTGATTTTGTGATATGATGTTTCCATCTACAAAGTTCACACTCAAGCACAGTGCAATTGAGTTACAAAAAATTCCAATAGAAATCTCATGATGTTTTGAGTAAGTTTCCAATATTTTGCTGGGCCATGTTTATGGCAATACTTGCCAGATGTTGGCTCGTGAACCATTGACTGGACATATCTGTGTGATTGTCTGGTTCTATAGCCTGCAATGGTCTATTTCCAGACCAAAGATCTGTGAAGTACAGGTTGGTATCTCCTATTCTACTTGACATCCCCAGTGGGATGTAGAATGCGCACTTGTCTTACTCTGGTCTTGTTGTTACAGAGAAAATATACTGAATCACCTTGTTCTGGGAACTGGGTAAACCAAGATAAACGGGCTGGTGACTGACAAGGACCTGCTTTTCATAGATGGTGCCTTCTACTGCTCACATGTTGGTGAAAGTGAAAGACTGCTCATTATTTCCTTTCCTAAAGGCATAAGGGCATTCACCCTATTCTTGAGAGCTCCTTTCTCATGAGCTAATCATCTCTCCAAAGCCCTATCTACTAACACCATCACGTTAGGGACTATAATCTCAACATATGAACAGGGTGAGGGAGACATTTAAACCTGAGACATATCAATTTCAAAACTAAACCCTTGGAATTTCTCCATAAAACTTACCCCTTCCACATTCCTTTTCTTCTCAGCTAAATTGCAACTGTATTATTATAGATGATCAGGCCAAAATCTTTTGTGTCTTCATTAACTGTGGACCTTGTCTCATGCTTGATATGGATTCTGTCAGCAAATCATGTATACTCTATCTGTAATAATCCAGTCAGAGTTTGACCATTCCTATAAGCTCTCATATCACTCATTCCTGCCAGCTTCACCAACCTTCTCCAAGCCACTATTATTTCTCACCCAAATTACTTTGTTGATCTCCTGGATGGTCCTGCTGATTTCTACCCTTCCCATTTCAGTTTATTCTCAACCTAGTACTTAAAGTGAACCAATTAATTTCTGTATCAGACTATGTTACTTTCTGTTAGACAATATTCCTTATCACTCACTAAAAGCCAAAACTGCTATAGCAACCTTCAAAGCCCCAATTAATTCTATGAAATAATCTCCTACCACTCTTACTCTTGCTTGCAAATACTTAGTCACAGTGGGCCCCTTTGCTCTTCCTCCAACCACATCAAGTATGATTGAGCCTCAGGAACTTTTCATTGTCCTTCTCTGCCTTAAATGTGTGCATTTATATAGAAATATAGGTTTTCCATTTCCTTCAGGTGCTTACTCAAGATTCACATGCCCAAGCCACTCTGAAACTTTTATTACTGCAACAAAACCATCCTATCTTCATTTTCTTCATTATTTTTCTTCTTAACATGTATAATCTAACACATTATATGTCTTAGTAGGCTCAAACTGCCATAGCAAACTCCCATAGACTATGGATCTTAAACTGAGGCTTATTTCTCACAATTCACAAGGCTATGAAATCAAAGATAAAGGTGCAAAGTAGATTTCATTCCTAAGCCTTTTCTCTTGAGTTATAGGTAGCTTCCCTCTGTCTTTGCTTACAAGACCTCTTCATTGTGCCCATGCACAGTGGAAGGCAGAGAAAGCAGCTTCTTTGGTGTCTCTGTCTATAGGATACAAATCCAATCAGACTAAAGCCCCACCCTCATAGCCTCATATAGCCCTAATTATCACCCCAAATTCCAATCTCCAAATAGTATCACATTATGGCTTGGGGATTCAACATATGAATTTGTAAGGAGACATGAACATTCAGTCCAAAAGACTATAAACACTATATAACTATGTGTCTTAGTGATTTCACTTACCATGTGCCTTCCTCATTGGGATGTATGTTTATAAAGTTTATGAACTGTTATCACTGCATTCACTATTTTAATCCTTGTATTTGAGTAGTACCTGGTACATGAGAAGAGCTCGATAAATATTTACTGATTAAGTGGACAAAATGAGCAAATTAATTGCAGCTTGTGATAAGAACTAGGAATGAAAGAAACAAGCAGATAGACCAGAATGGAAGCCATTAATAGGTAGCCAAAATCATCTGGGAAGTACTTGAAACTGTAATTACTTAAGATTCAACCACCTCCTCCCCAAAAGAATTCTGATTCACTTGATCTAGAAAAAGCCTTTGCCAATGAGTTTGAGAAAGACTAGCAGTGAAAACCTTCTTGAAATAGACTGTACAGGAAAGGTCTTACATCTTTGCTGATATGGTTTCATCTATGTGGCAACATGAAGGACTAAAAGAAAAACATGTGGAAGGTGGGGCAAGTATAGGTATCAATTCCTGGCAAATATAACAAGACTGAAGGCACTGAAGTCAAACTGACTGTGGTGTGTTCTCAAAACACAGATTCTTGGGCGCAGTGAAGAGAGGGAAAGAAAGGAGGTGGAACAAGGCTTTGGATGCACAAGGGTGACACTATACTGGGCTTCCTAGACCATGGGAAGGTAAAGGGATCTGTACTTCATGAGAGGAGAGCCAAGGGAAAATTGTGAGAAGAGGAACGATTGGATCTGATTTACTCTGCTGTATGGAGGCATCAGTGAAAGTAAGAAAACAACTGAGGATGGTATGTGGGTAGCTGAGGATGGTATGTGGGTAGCCCAAGAGCCTAGAGTGGACTGACAATTAATGATACCCTCTTCCATCTAGATAGCAGAAGCCTGAAGCAGAAACCCATTGTGCTCAGGCAAAGTCACGCACTACACTTTCCAATGCTTTTATTCTTTACATAGCTCATTCCGTGATAAGTGGCCTCAAAGGTTGGAATAAGTGTGCTATGATCTACTTTGGCCTTCCTAGCTATCAGTTGGGAGGAAAGATGCTTTGTAACTAGCAAAACATCCAGTCTGAAAGGGATTTTGAAAAAGTGATAGCAGCATTTCCTCATCTTAATTTCAAAGAACCTCACTGAGCTCCAGGACTGGCTCATTTCTGCTTCCTGGGAGAGGGAAAGCACTGTGCTCTCCAGGAAGTTTATAAACTGGAGGAGGAGCATAATATAACAACACAAATAAACATAACAAAAGAAGAAACAAGCAAATATCAAGAGGAAGATATAACCACAATCAATATCAACTATTGTTTATTTAGCACTCACCATATGCTGAGATGTTATAAGCCTTACTTATGCTTGCACTTAATCTCTACAAGGCGATGCAGTAGGGCATATGACCACCCATGATGATAAAAATAATAGTGGCTAACCTTTACTAAGTGCTGAATATAAGCCTGTCATTAGTCTCAGTGCTTTTTATTTTTATTTATTTGCAAGCAGAGAGAGATAAAGATAAGAGAGACAGAGAGAATGGGCACACCAGGGCCTATATCCACTGCAAACAAACTCCAGATGCATGTGCCACTTTGTGCATCTGGCTTTATGTGAGTACTGGGGAATCAAACCCAGTTTATTAGGCTTTGCAGGCAAGTGCCTCAACCACTGAGCAATCTCTCCAGCCCAGTCTCAGTGCTTTGATATCCATGCTGCTCATTCTGTGATGAGGACAACTAGACCCAAACAGCATAAAGACTTATTGAACTCACAGATTTAGTCAGTTGCACTTTGGATATTCAAATACAGATGACCATCAAGCTTATTTTCGTAAAGCATTCTTGGCGTTTAGGGGAGATGACTCCTGTGTTATTCTGGAAGATGCATACATACAGGGATGAAGCTAAGAAAGAAGGGGGTTATACAGGACCCAAAAATGGCCCCCACTTGGTCAGAGCTTTGGAGAACTTTGGATCAATGGCAAAGTTCTACTCCTTCCTAGTCCTAATCTTCATACCTGTGCTATCAGCCTTTCATTAAGCTTCTGTCACTCACGTTTTGAATTTGAAGTACCTTGGTTATCTAAAGCTTCCTGAGAACTTAAATACCCTCAATTCCACTGCAAGAGAAGACAAAGTATACACTGTCAAACTCAAACCTTGATGAATAGTAAGTTTGTAGCTCTGTCACATGATGAATTAGTAAGCTAATAATAGATCACTTGATCTCATTTCTTCTTACTTTTGTAGAAGCAGCTGTTGACCATTTAGGACACTGACAACAAGATAAAAAAGAGATAGAGGATGTGGGATGAAAATATTATCAAGGCACAAAAGAAAGTTCATCTCACAATACAACCTATAACAGCAAATTTTACCAATGATCTAAAATGCCCATCAATATGAGAACAGTGAGATAAATTATGAAATAGCAACAGAAAGAACATTGAATTATTTTTAAAATGAATTAAAACTGGCTCTGACAAGGAAGGATGTTTCCAAAAGACATTAAGGAAAAAAGCAAGTTAAACAACACTTTCTATGGTATGATCCCATTTAAATCCTGGAGTTTTGTTTATATATGCACAAACCAACTGAACTTATTTGGCAGAATACACAGAATTATAAGAAATAAACTTTCACTTTCTAATTTACATGAAAATGCATGTTGTTGACCTTTATAATAAACCACTATCACTTGAAATTAGAAAAATGTATACTCGTATTTACAATGTGCAAAATAAAACAACTATCTTATTCTCATCCATAATGTCTTTTGTTACAACATTTTATCAATGTCTATATATTTGATAGAGTCACATTTTAAATTGTCTCCTGAATGAAATAAGACTGTAACATATTAACCAGATTATAATATAGTCAAATAGATTGGCAATTGATTAAGGAATTTACCCAGAGCATAGGTGGTAACTCATAGCAAAGTCTCTAGAGAAGGGCCACAAGGCTTTTCAAACTTTATTAATAATTTAAATGATATATAAAATGTACTTACCACGACTGAAGATGACTCAAAGCTGGCAGAGTGTCAAATATGTTGAAGAACAAAACTGAGATTCAAACGGAACTCAGATGGGCTGGAATACGGGGCTATAATTTAAAAAGGTTAAATTTAAATAAGGTGAAGAAAAATACTCAAACAAAAAATTTAAAATCCACTTTGTTGGGACATAAGAGGAGAAGATGTTTCCACAGCAGCTCACATACTTACCCATCAACCAACCAAGCAAAACAAAACAAGCAAACAAAAAAGATTTATGTTGACACACAAGCATATAATTTGAAGCAATAGATTAAAGTACATAGAATATTTGGCTGGTTAAACACTAAAGTACAATTTTTGGCTATAGTAATGAAAATACAGGTTCTAGATTCTGAATATGATCACTTCTCTGTGGCCTCCACTATGCCCTCCTAGAATTTCCTATTCAATTGTAGGCATTATATTTTTTGTCACTGAGAAAGTATGATATCTTTAGAGGAGGAACACAAGATTAACAAAAGAAACCAGTCCATAACAGGGGTGGCTTTTGAAGAAACTTGAGGCCTGTGAAGGAGGGAGATTGTGTATTGGATATTCAGTACTCACCTGCTTTCAAATCTCTAGTACTTTCCTATGGAAGATACACTCTTATCCTGGGTTATTCTGGTGGAAGGACTAGAACTACTGCCACCCAGTGGTATCAAAGAGACAGATCCCTCAGTAAAGCCACCAGAAGGCTTTCTGACCTTGAGAAGGTCCTGCCAGAGGCTGAGCAGACTTGTAAGGCAGGGAGAAGTTCAAGTTATAGCTTCAAAGCAGATGCCTGTGGCAGAATTATTCTATGTCTCTTTAGACCCTGCAGAGACTACATCTCTTTCACTGAGGGTGACCACCTCTTTGCTGTGTCTCCCTCTTGTACAGTGAGCCCGCTTTGTGCTGTCCACTGAGTGCTAAGGATAGCTCTCCAGGACCTGCTGGGGCTGCTGCCTCTTCTTTATTATTGTTGCAGGCCTAAGGGAACAAAACCCACTTCCTGAAGGAGGGACAGATGGCTGATATAACTGGAATCAGGTCCTTCCCTGGACAAGCTCCTTTGTGGCTTTCAACCTCCCTGTAAATGACAGTCATCATAACACACAAAACTAAACCATCTGGCCTCTGTGACCTCTCTAATCTATCCCATTACCCTTCTCTCCATTGAACCCACTCCTGTAACATACTTCTCGGTTTCTGGAGGTTTGTGAAATGGCAGGCATTTTCCTGTCTTGGGGACTGTCTTCTGGCTGTTCTCTCCTTACAATGCTCATTGCTCAGATGCCAGTATAGCTCACTCTGACCTCAGTAGACACAAGTAGCTCTCTTAGTGAGGCCTCTTATGATCACTGTCTTTCAAATTATAGGATGTGGGGCTGAGAAGGCTCAGTGAACAAAGTGCTTGCCATGCAAGTGTGAGGACTGGAGTTTGAATACCCAGCACCCACATAAATGCCAAGTGGGCATGATGACTGCTTGTAATCCCAGCACTGAGAAGGCAGAGAGAGGGGAACTCTGGAGCAAACTGGCTAGCTAGACTAGCTGAAGCAGTGAGCTCTGAGTTCAAGTGAGAGCCTCTGCATTAGTAAATAAAGTGGAAAGCAATCAATGAAAACACTCAACATTAACCTCTGGCCTACATACACACACACACACACACACACACACACACACTCCTGACCATATTGGAACTCTTTATCGCCCCAACTGAAGTTTTTCCCCATAGTTGTTAGTACCACATAATGTGCTATATTATATTTGACTTTGTTTTCCTATCTCCCTCTCTCATTCATTTTTTTTTTTTTTTGATTTTTTGAGGTAGGGTCTCACTCTGGTCCAGGCTGACCTGGAATTCACTATGTAGTCTCAGGGTGGCCTCGAACTCTCGGCGATCCTCCTACCTCTGCCTCCCAAGTGCTGGGATTAAAGGCATGTGCCACCATGCCTGGCTCCTCTCTCATTCTTTACATGCAAAGCTCATGCCCACCCTTTTGATTGTGGTATCTCAGCCTCTAGATCTTTAGATTCATAGTAAATGCTTAGTGACCTGCATCTCAAACCTATGGCATTTTCTGAACTTTTAATTTTCTCAGCATATGAAAATTAATGCAGGACAATAATAAAATTTCAATTAAAATAATACAAAAGAACTCAAAACAAATTATTTAATTACAAAATTAAATTTCTGTTTTAAATATGACATCCAAAATCACATCAAGAAGTTTTATATTAGTAGTAATATTTGAGATGCTTTTATGTATTTTTTCAATTTCTTTTATTTATTTATTTATTTATTTATTTATTTATTTATTTATTATGACATGATACTATATTATTTGTCAACTCGTGATAATAATTGTAGTAGCCAATATTAATTAATATTAATTGAGTGCTCATCATGTACCAGCAGTGATAGACACTTTACTTGGGTTAAGTCCTTTAATACACATCATAATCCTTTGTACTTGGCACTTCAAGAATACCTATTTCAATGACCAAGAAACTCAAAAGCCAGGACACTTGCCCAAGGTTCCATAATTAATACCACACAGGTTCCAAAGCTCATGTTACTAATCACTGTCTTCAACACAAGATGAAAATTAATGATGAAAGTAATAAAAGCTAATATGTCTTTTGTATTAATCTCACATGGCACTGTGCTAAATACTTATAGCACATCACCTCATTTAAAGCACAGACAAGCCCCCATGAGATAGACTATTATAGAACTGTTTTATTCAGTTCTAGACCCTCCTATAATGTACTCAGCCACATTCAGTCCCACTTAGTCTCTGCATTCGTTTCGCAAGAAGCCTGCTTTTAAAAAATATTGGCAATTTTCATACATATATTTAATGTATTTGATCATAATCCCCTCCCAATTCCTCCTCTTGCCCCCTCTTTCATTCCCCTTCCATTGGACCAATTCTTCTTTCCAACTAGTCCCTATTCTACTATGATATCTTTTCCCCCTCCTCCATCAGACATGACAAAAAGTAGATGTGTCTTATGCAGATTTTGACTGTCAGTGTGAGTTTATGAATCCAACTGTTATGTCCTGCTTGTATGACAGCGTTCCATAGCACTCCTCTCAGTCCACTGCTTCTCCATTATTCCCACCTTTTCCACATTGTTTCTTGAGCCTTATATCAAAGTTCACTACAAAATTAAAATCTGATTTCAAAATTGTAATGCTTTTAGCTAGGCATGGTAGTACGTGACTCTAATCTCAGCACTTGGGAGGCTGAGGTGGGAGACCAGGGGTTCAAGGTCATCCTGTACTACATAGAAAGACCTATCTCAAAAAACCAAAACAACCGGGCATGGTGGCGCATGCCTTTAATCCCAGCACTTGGGAGGCAGAGGTAGGAGGATCACCGAGAGTTCAAGGCCACCCTGAGACTACATAGTTAATTCCAGGTCAGCCTGGACCAGAGTGAGACCCTACCTGTGGTGTGGGGAGATAGCTCAGTAGTTAAAGGTGCTTGCTCCCCACAAGCCTGTAGACCAGAGTTTGGATTTCCAGCACCCATGTAAAGCCTAACACAAAGTGGCACATGTATCTGTAGTCCTGATGTTCTTACAGCAATGGGAGGCAGAGTCAGGAGAATCCTGAAGTTAGTGGGCCAAGTAGTCTGGCTTTTTCAGTGGCCAACAACAAGAGAGACCTTGTCGCAAACAAGATAGAAGGAGAAGACCAACACACTGAGGCTGTCCTCTGACTTCCAGATGCATGCCATCACATGTGTGTAACAATACACACACACTCATGCGGAATAATTTTTAAAAAGAATTAACATAAACATGGATTTTAATCTTTCCAAAAAAAAAAAGATCTGGCCACATGGGAATTAATTTCTCATCTGTTTATTATTTATAATCAAATGGAGTAGATAATGTAATAAGTGCCATAGGAAAACATAAAGCCAGGTAGGAGATCAGCAGTTCTAAAGTGGTAAAGTTGGGGATTCAGCAAGGCTAACAGTTTTACAAAGGATGGATAAAAAAGGCCTCTTATAATGCAGTCACACTGTCATAGGATCAACATGGACTAGAAGTCAACAGCAGCAGTGTGCTCCCTTTTTATAGACCTTGTGGATGAAAAGTTAAGGGTGTTACTATCCTTCACATACAAAATGCAGAGTAAAAAGACAATGATGTCACTTGACGTGACTCAAAATAGATTTCTTTAAAAATTATTTGATTTCATACAGGTAGGTTTACAGATGATAAAACAAGTATCAAAGTCTTGGAGAGAGGACAGTGTGCATAAAAGCTGTCAGGACAGGGCCTGGCATGCTTGTGCAAAGCCCATAGTAACTAAGAACAACTAAACACCTCAATAAACTCAGATACATTTCCTGTGTAATGGGGTCAATGCAATTAACCTGACACTCATAGCTATACCCCTAACTTGTTCTTACATCACAGGTCATAGCCATTACATGAGATTAGAACTCATTATAATTAAAGTACAGCCAACTCTGTTGACTCAAACATAGCATGGGTAAGATGGAACAAGAAGGGAAACGGATCTTCCTCTATTCTATTGTTAGTCATTTCTTGTTTGGTTGTTAGATTATTTTTCTGAATACTAGTTTCTCTAATAAATGAACATTTCAAACTACATATATATATATATATGTGTGTGTATATATTTTTTTCAGGTGTGTGCACAGACATATACATACATAAATACAAAATATATATTAAACTATGCATAACTTTCTTATATATTTGTATATGTGCACATGTAAAACACTATGCATCTTTACTGTGCAATCCCTTCTTTGTTGCTGCTGTTATTTTAATGGTGATGACTACCCACTGAGTTGATTTCTTGAACAGTGAGTAACAATATGGCTGGCTTCATGAAAACCCTGCTCTTCACCAATGGCTTCCAAATCAGGCCCCCCACTACAATCCCTTGGTGAATATGTTAAATACATTTCGTTGTGTCAGGCATGCTGAGATGGAACTCACATCTACTAGGCCAGTGTTCTACCACTGGGCTCCACTCCCACTCTCAGCACATAGTCTTGTGTTCCTTTCTGAAACTATGGCACACGGATGTTTTTCAGTGTACAACACAGGAACCTGGCTTTTTTTTAAATCAAGGGTCAGCTGTGCATTGGCATTAAGGATTCAGTTCTCCCCAGAAACAGGAGTAAATGGCATCAGCACTATTATACCAGCATAAGAGCTTGCCACTCATTATCTAGATAACTCAAGTCCTCTTGGCAACCTCACTTTCTATTTATTTATTTATTATTTATTTACTTAATAGAGGGAGAAAGAGAGAAGGAGAGAGAGAGAGAGAGACAGTATCGGTGTTCCAGGGCCTCCTGCCACTGCAAACAAACACCAGATGCATGGGCTACTTTGTGCATCTGGCTTTGTGTGAGTTCTGGGAAATCAAACCCAGGCTCTCAAGCTTTGCAAGCAAGTTAATTGTTGAGCCATCTCTCCAGACCATCCTTCCCTTCTAGATGAGGAAACTGAGTCTCAGAGCACTTGAGTGAGTTGATGGAAGGCATAGGCAATGGAGATTAAGACAGGGCTATGATCCATGAAGGACCTGTCTGTTCAAGCCTACTGTTCTATCTGTCCTATCTCCTTCCCCGCCTTTCCCTTACATGCATCCAGAGGCCTTAGATCTGTCATAGAATGTTCCCTACTATTCCAGGTATATAACAAAATGGTTCAACCATCAGAAGCAAGGAACAGCCACAAAACAACAATAATACTAATATGTTGCACTCATATCATGTTTTACTGTTTCCATAATATATGTGTCTACCTTCTCCACATTTATACCTTTTCCTAACTCTTGTGAATGAGGAGTGACAGAAGGAAAAAACAAACTTAATGAGGAAGAAGAACCTAACTGAGTCCCACAGTCAGGCTGCAACACTGTGACTCCCTTTGGCAGGGTCTAATACTGCACTTGGGATGGCTTTCTACAGAGCTCCCAGCTCTATCTTATTTCAACCCTAGCTCCCTTTAAGGCAGAACAGATACAGAGGGTTTGCTTTCCCCTCCAGCCCCACAGAATGTACACCAATTTCAGTAATG
This sequence comes from Orientallactaga sibirica, assembly GCA_036365145.1. Taxonomy (NCBI): domain Eukaryota; kingdom Metazoa; phylum Chordata; class Mammalia; order Rodentia; family Dipodidae; genus Orientallactaga; species Orientallactaga sibirica. Next base: position 9,485,552 of record JAEOAD010000057.1, read on the forward strand.
CATGAGCTCTCCATATACACTGCCTGAAGAACAGGTTGCCATGACCTCCACACTGCTGTGCTAAGGACAGGCTGCATTCCTGTTTTTGCAGTGCAATTTGTAAAAACTCTGCACTGTGCTTAAAAAAAAAAATCACAGATGTCATGATGAAAGGAAAAAGCTCTATTCCTCCCACAGGGGTGAAATGCCACCAACCACACTAGCAAAGCAGTCGTTGGAAGCCTGTGCTGAGAAAAATGGTGAAAACCACAGCTAACCTAGGTGGTAGATTTCTCCGGTCTTTGTGATGGCAGAAAGAGGCTGGAGGGATATGAATGGCTCCCTTTTAGCTTTACAGCTGAGGCTTCCCTCCATTGAGAACATCTCTTCTGTTTCTGCCACAGAGAGGGATGTTGTTTACAGTGGGTATGTGATTATGTCACAAATGACTAGTGATTTATCAAACACTGTGTCAATTCTAACATTTTTCTTCATCCCTTCCCCTTCACAATGTAGATCTTTTTGTTTTTCTCCTTAACAGCTCTATAAGCAAGCCTCCCATTTCCCCAAAACACACACACACACACACACGGAGAAAATACAAGCAAGAGTTTTTTCTCTTAGCCTTACTCTTCTGATCTAAAAATGAACAGGCTGGAGGATATGGTCTGTTAGTCCCCATCTATGGTACAAGGATCCTGATCAAACAAATGAGGAAAGCCCCAAGTGTCAATGCATTGGTGATTTGGGCAACAGAGCATGGAACAATAAGTTCATTTCAAATTATTATTATAAGTGGATGTTTTATTTTTTGAGAAATAGTCTCATGTATCTCAAGCTGGACTTGAACTTGCTATATAGCCCAGGATGTCCTTGAACTTCTGATCCTCCCACTTCTGCCTCCCAAGTGCTGAGAGTCCAGGTATGCACTACCACACCTAGATTTTGTCTTGGAGGTGTTCCATCCGAGGCTTCATGCGTGTCAAGTAAGCACTCTACCAGCAGAGCTGCATCCATAACCCTGAAATTGTGTTTTCAACAGTCTTATTGTTGATGGGAGACAAACATGGAATAATGAAGAAAATTCTAGCGTGTCCTTGAGTATGTTGGCATGCTAATGATGAGGGTTGCATTGACTTTCCTCTGTGTTGTTTTAGTTTTCATTCTCTTTGTGAGAATCATAACTGCTAAGCCTGCCTAGGTAGTTACCTCTTCTCCATGTGTTGATTTCTCTTCCCACACAAGGGTGGCAGGTACAGTCTTGCCCTGTAACAGCTAAGGCTTCAGCCCTATAGAGCTTCCATTCTCACCCCAGTGGAAACATTCTATTTGATGTCAGGGAAATCTGAAGAGGTGTTAAATTTGCTTTGTGGCTGCAACTCCCTCTCAGTTTGGCAAGGCTGGCTCAGGCTTTGATAATTTTATAGATTTCATTATCAACAAAGCACAAAATATCTCTGATTTTTAAATCTTTTAATCTATATTGTCAATCACCCAAGTGGCTCCTTCCCAGTGGGGCTGCTAAATAGATCTGTATTGGCTGCTGCTTGCCAACAAGGCATGTGCCCATCCTGCTTCCCAGGGCTGAGTTCAAGGCAATGAGATGCCTAGGGAGGGGGGAGGTCCCTCCTGTGGGGTTTTGGAAAAGAGATAAGAGGAAGTAAAAGGGCTTCTTATTCTTCTGCACTATAAGAGAAATACTCACATCATCCTGCCTGTGTCAGAATCTGAGTCACTCAGTCTCCTGGGTCTGTTTGCTTACTGTCAGATGGGAATTATACTCGGAGATACTTCATAAGATCACCATAGAGACTAAATGAGTAAAGAGCCTAGAGCAATGTCCATCGCTTGTGAACACCACAATAACTACCGATTATGTCGTTATGGTTCCTCCTGGCTAAATTGGTCTTTCAGCTTTCTGACTCAATGGCTGACACTTTCTGGCCATCTCATTCTACCAATGCACTCCAGCTATAAGGCTCAGATAATGTACATCCTAAAGCCCCCAGAGCACTGGGGAGCAAAATTTTTCATTTTCTTATTCATGTGCTTACTCATCAAACATTTCCCGGCTACTTATTACATGCTTGGACACAATATTAGGTGATGAGAACACAATGATGACCATGACAATGTCCCTGCTTAATTAAGCTAATACTTTAGAAGTGGGGATAGGAGAACGGGGAGACAGATAAATACAATGAATGAGAGACACAGATGAACTTGGTGGTGATCTTGAAGGACAGAACATGTGCCTAGGGTTGGGGTGTGGTATGAACAGGACAGTCAGATGAGATAAGTCTATTGGGAATGCAAGATGCAGATCATTACAGCTTTGTCATTTTGTGTTTACTCTAAGAATATTGGGATAGAAATGAGGTTTGAAGCAAAGAGTCAATATACTTGAATGTTTCAACTGTTTGTTAAAGTTGTGGCTGACTGTTGTGCAGAGTTGAGACTGCTAAGGGCAAGACTGACACTCTGATATAGAAAATCATGTTCCTTCCTCAAGTGGAAAACATCAAAATTAGGGGCAGTGTTTTAAAGTCCAACCTAATCAAATTGAAATCTTGCCCAAGACTGTTCACCAACAAAGTAGCAGGCAGCAGCCTGGCATGTGTGTACTTACATTCCTCTCTCTTGTGCATTTCTTGTCACTGGAATACATGTATCATCAAAAGCACTTCACACCCTATTGTTCGCCTTTCCCAGAACAAGCAACTGTGGGTGGCAGGGGTGGGACTTAGGCTGGTGAGAGCAATGGGCAGTGAAGCAAAGACATGAACTCAGGAGACACTTAGGGCTGAGGCAGGATGATTGTGTGTACCACTGATTGTGTGCATTTGCACATCCTTTTCAGAGCCTGTGCAAGACCATGAACATTGGTTTGCTTTTGTGAAGGCGCAGGCTCTCTTCTGCAGCCCTCAGACTTGTAGTCAAGAAGCCCAAAATGTTTGCACCCATCTGCATGAGCTTATGTAAGTTAGTATGTGTCTGTGATATAAATGGCATACCATAGCTATAGTACCTAGGAAGCAAGACGAGAAGCAAGTAGGAGGCTGCTGCAGAGGTCCAGGGAAAAGATGATAGTGAATCACACTATGTTACAGCTGGGGAGGTGGTGAGCAGTGTCTAAAATCAGAATCTATTTTCAAATCAGTCACTAAGACTGGCTAATGGCCAGGGAAGAATGTGAAAGGGAACACAGGATTTCAGGAGACCAGATAGAAGTCTGGTGAGGGGCCCTCTCGTTCACATACTTGGAGGAAAAACATCACAAGTCTTACTGTGAACAAGTTGACTCCAGCTTACAACTTTCTGTATATTAAGCTCCTCCCATTGAAGGAACTCCTCCTCACTGAGGATTTCAAAGCTCTTTATTCAAAGAAAATCTGGAAGATTGGTAATCCCCATACTTATTCCTTGGACCTAAGATGACATAGTGATTTCAGTTTGCTCCTCTCAGTTTCTCCTGGTACTTACCTCTCCATCTCTCAAAAATCTTTTCTTTCTTTCTTTCTTTCTTTCTTTCTTTCTTTCTTTCTTTCTTTCTCTCTTTCTCTTTCTTTCTTTCTTTCTTTCTTTCTTTCTTTCTTTCTTTCTTTCTTCCTTCCTTCCTTCCTTCCTTCTTCCTCCCTCCCTCCCTCCCTCCCTCCTCCTCCTTTTTTCTTTCTTTCTTTCTTTCTTTCTTTCTTTCTTTCTTTCTTTCCTCTCTTTTCTCTCTTTCCCTCTCTCCTTCCCTTCCTTCCTTCCTTCCTTCCTTCCTTCCTTCCTCCCTCCCTCTCCTCCCCTCTTTCCTTTCTTTCTTTCTTTCTTTCTTTCTTTCTTTCTTTCTTTCTTTCTTTCTTTCTTTCTCCCTCTTCTATTTCTCATATTTCCAAAAGTTTCTTTCTGAGATTTCTTTTTGTCAAAATCCCACTAACAGGCTAGGGAGATTGCTCACTAGGTATGAATGCCTTCCCTCAAGCATGAGGGCCCCAGAAGGCCGGAGGTCCATCCTTTTCACCTATATGTAAAAAGAGCAGATATTTACTGGTCAGCCAGTGTGACAAAAAATACCTGGCAGTTACAGGTCCAGAAAAGACTCCATCTTAAGGACACAAAGAGTATTTAGAGGACACCACTGTTCTTCTCTGTCATCCTCACACATAGGCACAGTGTGCACATATCTGCACACACATGTGGTATGTATGGCTCTTTTTACATGGGTAGTAGGCAGACATTCCTTGAGAGATTAGCATGCTTATGTGCAGACTTAAGCAGGAGTCCAACTCATAGTAAAGGTGATGATGACAGATGCAAAAGGAAATCAGAGACACCAGGCTTTCACCCTAGTTTCAGGTATTTTGTGGGCCCAAGCAAGGAGTCAATTTTTGTTTATTTTTTGTTTTGTTTTTAACTAAAGGCTTGGGGAAAATTGTGAAAGAGGAGGAACAAGGATTCTAAGAGCCACAGGGTGGGAAAAAGTATATTGAGGCACCCCTCACACCCCTGACAGAGACTGATGCATTCATAACCCCATGGTGAATACCAATAACCCCACTAAGGAGAGCCCTCAGTGGAATGGGGCAAGGAAGAGGGGATATAAGAGGATAACATGATGTTCCCATATAAAGCAAAGTTCATAATTAATAAAAAAAAAAGTATTGAGGGCGGAGAGATGGCTCAGCAGTTAAAGGTGCTTGCTTACAAAACCTGATGGCATGGATTCAATTGCCCAGTTCCCAAGCAAACTCAGATGTACAAAATGGCGCATGAATCTGGAGTTCATTTGCAGTGGCAAGAGGACTATTCTTTCTTTCTTTCTTTCTTTCTTTCTTTCTTTCTTTCTTTCTTTCTTTCTTTTCTTTTCTCTCTCTCTCTGTGTGTGTGTGTGTGTATAATTCATATATATATATATATATATATATATATATATATATATATATATATTTACTTATTTATCTCTCTGTAGCTCCATGCAAATAAATGAAATCTTATTATAAATCTTAAAATTCAAATGGGGCTGGAGAGATGGCTTAGTGGTTAAGGTGCCTGCCTCCTAAGCCTAAGAACGCCAGTTCCAATCTCCAGGTCCCACGTTTAGCCAGATGCAAAATGATGCAAGGGTGCAATGCCACACTTGACCACAAGGGGACGCACACATCTGGATTTCATTCACAGCAGCTGAGAGGCTGCTGGTGTGCCCATTCTCTATCTGTCTTCCTCTCCCTCTCTCTCTCTGTCTCTCTCTGTGCCTCTCTCAAAAAAAAATTAAAAAGTTACAGTTTTATACAGTTTCTCTCTACCTGTTATAGTCTAATGGTTGATAACAAGTAAGGAAATGAGGTCTTCAGAAGCACAACTTTATCTGAATAAATTTGAAAGTAGGTTCACCTACTGAACCTACAGATAAGATCCCAGCCTAACTAACACATGATGTTTGACCAAGAAAACAGAATGAAAATGAAAATATAGCATGAAAACTTGTAGAACACAGCTAACACAGTGATATAAGGGAAATGTGCAACACTAAATACATATGTGAGAAAAGAGGAAAGGTTTAATATCAATATCAAGCTCCTACCTAAAAAAAAAAAAAAAAAAAAAAAACTTTTAGGGGCTAGAGAGATGGCTTAGCAGTTAAGGCAATTGACTGCAAAGCCTAAAGCCCTCGGTTCAATTCCCCAGTACCCACATAAGCCAGATGCACAAGGTGGTGCATGCATCTGGAGTTCATTTGAAGTGGCTGGAAGCCCTGGTGTGTCTATTCTCTCTCCCTCCCTCTCTGTCTTTCTCTCTCTGTCTCTTTCTCTCAAATAAATAAATATAAATAAAAAATACTTTAAAAGAAGAATAAAATAGCCAGGCATGTTGGTGCACGCCTTTAATCCCAGCACCTGGGAGGCAGAGGTAGGAGGATTGCCATGAATTCGAGGCTACCTTGAGAATGCAGAGTGAATTCCAGGTTAGCTATAGTGAGACCCTACCAAAAAAAAAAAGAAAAAAACACAAAAAACAGAAAAAAATAACCCCCCTATATGAATTAGAGGGATTAAAATAACTACGGATGAACAGAAACCAGTGAATTTGAAAATAGAAAAGCAATATAGGATCTGGGGACATGGCTCAGTGGGTAAGAGCACTTGCAGGCACAAGGGCCTGAGACCACTTGGAATCAACACCCCAGAATTCAAGTAAATAGGTAGGTATGGTCATGCATGCCTATAATCCCAGTCCTGTGGGTAACAGAGACCAGAGATTCACTGGGCCTCGTGGAAACCAAAGCTCTTCATAGAGGATGGAATTCTGTTTCAAGGAAACCCATGGGTGAGTGATTGAGGACATATGATGTTCTCTCACCTCCCTATATACAATCAGGCATGTGCATCTACACATACACATACATAGAAAACACATACCAACCACATGCTACACTTGCAAAAATAAAAAGGGTAGTATTCAAAGTTAATGAAACAAAGATTTGGTTCTTTGAAAAGATCCTGAAAATTGATTGAACAATCTAGCAAGACTGACAAAGATAAAGGGAGAAGACACAAATTTCTATTATCTGAAAGAAAATATTGATGCAGGCCCTATAAACATAAGTATGATAAGTGAGTGGTACAAACAGTTCCATACACAGTAATATTACAATATAGAAGAAATGGACAATTCCTTGAAATGAAAAAACTACCACAAATTATCAAGTATGAAATAGATAATTTGAAATTGAATTCATCATTTTAAAGAAATAGTCTCAAGAGTAAAAGTTTTAATTAATTAATTTTATTTTGTTTTTGCTTTGAGTCTGGGTCTTACTATGTATCCCAGGCTGACATCAAACTTGTGATCCTCCTACCTCTGTCTTATAAAACCTGTTATTACAGGTGTGTACCACCACACCCAGAAAACCAGAAATTTTCTTTAAAAAATACTATCAAATTCAGAAATAGTAATCATGCCAATTTTCCACAATATCTTCTAAAAACTGGTAAAGGAGAGAAAACATTCCAATTTATTTGAGGCTAGTATTATTCTCACTCCAAAACTAGATAAAAGCAGTACATAGCTGACAGGAGAAAGGAAAAGAAGAAGGAAGAGAGGGAGGAGATTATGAGAAATATCTTTTATTAATATAGACTAAAACTTTTCAACAATATATTAGCAAATATAATTTAGTATAATGTTTTCTAATTAATGAGCACAGGATGTTTCTCTGTCTTCTTTAATTTCTCTCAACAAAATTTTACAATGTTTGGATTTTAGATTGTGTTGTTAGATAATTATTTTACACTATAAGTTCAATCATTTTTTTTGTTGTTGTTGTTTTCTTCAAGGTAGGGTCTCACTCTAGCTCAGGCTGACCTGGAATTCACTCTGTAGTCTCAGGGTGGCCTCAAACTCATGGTGATCCTCCTACCTCTACCTCCTGAGTGCTGGGATTAAAGGCCTAGCTCTTGAATCAACTTTTTGTTTGCTTTTTGCTTTTGTGTAGAAACAAAATTGATATTTTTGATATTGATTTCATACCTTGTAACCAAGCTGGACTTGTTTGTTAATTCCAATAATCTTCTGCAGTATCATATCAATAGCCATTGGAGATATTTTTACTTTTTATTTTTCAATTAGGATAGCTTTTACTTAATTTTCTTCTCCTGAATAGAACCTCTCATACAATATTGAATAGATATGGCAAGGTAGACATTCTGTCCTGTTCATGAACTTAAAAGGAATGCTATTGAAGTATTAATTGAGTACATATGAGTTCCCATAGTGTCTTACAGTTTTTTGACTTTATGGTGGTACAAAAATGATAAGCATTCAGTAGAAACTGTAATTTCCATTTTGAACTTTTACTTTTTCTTGGGCTAGCATAAGGTAGCTGATACTTTCTCATCCATATGTGCAGCAGCAGGAAGGAGCCAGAATATGAACTTTCATGTTTATGGTCATGTGATTTTTGAAAAGGGTGCCAAGAAATTTCAATAGGGTAAAAGCCTTTAAAAAATGTTTATGGGACAATGGCATGTCCATATGAAAAAAAAATTTAATTTGACTCTAGCTTCACACCATAGAAAACTAACCAAAAAGAAATAAAGTACATAAATTCAAAAACAAGAACCATAAAATAAAATGACCCCAATGTGGCTCAGGGAAACTTGTGGAAGAGGGGGCGGAAAGATTGTTAGAGCCATAAGTTGGGGCATTATGCACAGAGACTGGGGCCTACCCCCCAGAACTCTTGACTAACCTCACAATGCACGACCCACATTCCCCATTGAAGAGGGTCCCTTTGAAAGTGGGAGGACAGGGAGGAGGACAATGGAACCAATACTATGAATGTAAAACCAGAATAATATAAATAAAAATATATATATTTAAATAAAAAATTCTTAGATGAAAACAGATGTGAATGCTAAATACTCTGGATTAAGGAATAGTTCCATTAAAGTGACAGTAAAAGCATAAGCAGTTAAAGAAAAGAATAAGTAAACTATAATACATTGCTAAAATTAAAAAAAAATAGACAACTTTGTATTGAAACCATTAAGAAAATTACAGATCATTCTTAGTGAACTCACCCAATCACAGAAAGATAAGAGTCGCATGGTTTCACTCATCTGTGGCTCCTAATTTGTATTTTCTCGAGATGCTGACACACCTACTAAACATCTTGGGGACTGGACAATAGGGATGGTTGGATGGGACGGCAGGGAAAGGGTGTGTGGGTGGCACAAAAAACTGGACCCAAATGGAAATGATACCATAAAATCCTATATCCTGAAGGACATACTAAAAGGTCGAACCTGCATCAGGTGCTTGGAGAGAACACCTGAATCACGGGGGCCAGGAAAGGACAGGATGAAGATTAACTTCAATCTTCCCCTGTTTCTCTCTGTATCACTCCCTCTTCTCTCTTTCTCTTTCATATTACCTATATTTTTTCTTCTTTTCCCTTGGCACTGACCTGTAACTCCCAGTACCAGCATGTGGTTAACATCCACAAGGAGATGTTGATCAGTGAGACCTACAAGGTTTCCCAAAAGAAGACAGATTTCTGTCAGAGTACTTGATGACCCACCAAAGGTTATTGTTAAGACCCTACGGCTGAAGACACCATACGCTGTGCAGACAGAACATGGAGAGACCTGGATGGAATCTGGAAGAGAGTCAGTCCCCAGACAGTTAGCCAGTCTAGTGCCAGAAAGTGCTAAATTAGTGACTGGAGGGAAACGACCAACATTTGTCTAAGCAATTCGTGGTCTAAGCTACTCAGCAGCAAACAACCTGACATGATGCTCACACGAGTGCAGTACTAGTGGCACACAGCGACGGTGGATTACCAACTGCTCAAGATTTGGCTAATGGATCCACTCAGTGGAATGGAACCCATACCTGGAAACGGGAAACAAGTCAGAACCATATCCAAAAACAAGCCCGCTCTCCAATATCAAGCTCCCACCAATAATGGGATAAAAGAGGGCCTAGACCTATTAAATTCTTTCTAAAATAATATTGGTCATCTTTGTATCTTGCACTGACCTCACTCTCCATTGGAGAATCTGCTTCTCTCTTTCAGATGGATGCACATCCTGAGGAGAGAATCAGCCCATCCCACCACATCAGGGCACCAGAAAAAGCCATTGAGTTATAGGGGAAATGAGGAAGAGTGCTGCTTTATTGGCGAACCTGGTACCAGCACCAGGGCAAAGGAGATAGACACAAAGAACACTCAACCCCTACCAAGTCAGATATCCAGAGACACAGAGACTCCCAAAACCTCCTCACTGAAATAGACCCAAAATGAACCAACATGGTTCAGGGAAACTTGCAGAAGAGGGGGCAGAAAGATTATTAGAGCCATGAGTTGGGTCATTATACACAGAGTCATTGCCTCTCCCACATAACTGATGGCTACCCACATAAGGCAAGACCCACATAACCCATGGGGGTGGACAGGGAGAAAGCTAATGATGGTACCATCATGGTTGTATATAAACTATATACATAAGTAATAAAAAAATTTAAAAAATAAATAAAAGGAATATTCTAACAAAAAAATACATCTACATTCTAAGTTTATATGCTTTCCTGCTTAGAGCAGCCTTCATTTTTGAGATTAAAAACTTATTTTAATAAATAGAAATTTAGGTTTGTTTATTAAAAAAAGAAAGAAAATTAAAAGACAGCCCATAGAATGGGAGAAAAGATCTGAAGATCATATCTGACCAGAGACTATATACATATATAATTTATAAATAACTCATAATAAAATGAGAAATAAGAAAGCCAACAAGTTAAAATGATCCAAATAAGTAGATAATCCAAATGTGATATAAAAATTCAATGGCAAATTATTCAGCAATAAAAATATTAAATATTTATCCACATTAACTTATGAATCACTCTTAAAACACACCATATTAAGTTAAAAGAGGCTCTCACAAAAGACCATCTATTATGTAACGGTATTTATAAGTAATGCCCAGAACAGGCATTCCATAGAGGCAGAACAGAAACTAGTGGTTGTCTAGGACTGAAGAAGATTGCATATTGCATGGTGATGACTAAGGACTGTTGTTTTAGGGGATTTTTTTTCTCCATAATGAAAGTATTCTAAGATTGTGGTGATGAATGCAAAATTCTATTAATATACTAAAATCCAGTGAATTATGAATTTTAAATAGGTAAATACAATGCCAGGTGAAAAGGGGAAAGATGGTATGTGCATTATTTCTGATAGATAAGTGAGTTACAGCTAACATCATAATGGTAAAAGAAAGAAGCAAAGATTCCTCCTCTCATCACTGATAATTCAACTACAGAAGAAATGAAATAAAAGGCAAATAAATTAGAAAGAAAAAATAAAACTGGGCTGAAAAGATTGCCCAGTGGTTAAAGATGCTTGCAAAGCCTGATGGCCCAGGTTAGTTTCCCCAGTAGCCACAAAAAAACAGAAGCCAAAGTGGTGTGTGCTTCTGCCATTACTTTGCAGTGGCTGGAGGCCCTGATGTGCCCATATCCACTCTCTTCTCCTCTCTCTCTCTCTCTCTCTCTCTCTCTCTCTCTCTTCTTTTTCTTTGTCTGTCTCTCAAATAAATAAAATATTCAATAAATAAGTAAAACTGTACTTATGGATGGCACAAACATCTATATAGAATACATCATGGAGGATTGGGGATGTAGTTCAGTAGTCGAGTACTACCTTAGCCTACATAAAAGTCCCTGGGTTCAGTACACTGCAAACTAAACAAATAAGTAAATATCACGTGATCTATTAAAGTGCTACTTGATCTAACAATGGGTACAGGTTAATAAGTATGTAGGAAATATAATCATGCAAGACCCCCAAATCAATTTCTTTCTTTCTTTCTTTCTTTCTTTCTTTCTTTCTTTCTTTCTTTCTTTCTTTCTTTCTTTTTTTGGTTTTTTGCGAGTTAGGGTCTCACTCTGGTCCAGGCTGACCTGCAATTAACTATGTAGTCTCAGGGTGGCCTCAAACTCATGGCAATCCTCCTACCTCTGCCTCCCGAGTGCTGGGATTAAAGGTGTGCACCACCATGCATGCCTAGCTTCAACTGAATTTCTATATACTACTGATGAACAAGTGAAAACTCAAATCTGAAAATATGATATCAGGGTCTGAGGGTATAGCTCAGAGCTAGAGTGCTTGCTAACATAACAAGGCCTTGGGTTCAAACCCTGGAACTGCAAAAGGCAACAATAAAAACATAAATATGTACAATAATACACATAATCCATTGAAAATTAATTACTTCTTCACAAATCTAGCAAAATTTAATAGAGTTTGTAACCTAAAATTTAGAGAACATTGATAAAATAAATCAAACATATAAATAAAATTCAATAAAGTAAAAGATAGAATTCTTCTTAAATTGGCATAAACATTTAATACAATTCCCACAGATATCCTAGCAAGATAACTGTAGACATAAGCAATATTATTCTAGGATTCATTTGGAAAGAAAAATGAGATAAATATAGCTCATATAATTTTGAAAATAATAGAGTGAAAATAATTGTTTAACCCAATAGTAAGTTATTTTTACAAGACTACACTAATCCAAGGAACAGAGTATCTGCAAAGAGATAACCACAAATCAATGGACTAGAAGAAATAACCCAGAAACAGATTCAAATATCTATGAATAGACTTTTTCCAAAGCTGCAAAAACAATTCAATGGAAGATTTCTTTTCAAACAAATGATATTAGAGCAATTGAAGCCACAGATAAAACAAAGAATCTTGAGTTCAATCTCACACCTTGTGCAAAAGTACCTCATGATAGATCACAGATTTAAACATGGGCTTGCTATATCTCGGTGGAAGAGCATTTGCCTAGCATATATGAGGCCCTAAGTTCAATCCCCGGCATCTACATAAATAGATGATAGATAGATAACAATAAATAAATAGAAAGTATAAAACTATAAAAATGTGGGAGAAAACACAGGTAATGGTCTCAGGGACACGAGCCTCATTGGAGAGTACTTAGACATGAAAAGCAGATATAGAATACATAACTAAAAACTGACAAAGTGGACTCCATAAAAAGTTAAAACTTTGCTCCATGAAAAACCTTGTTAAAAGAATGAATTTTGGGCTGGAGAGATGGCTTAGCAGTTAAGGCACTTGCCTGCAAAGCCAAAGGACCCAGGTTCAATTCCCCAGAACCCACATAATCCAGATGCACAAGGTGATGCATAAGTCTGGAGTTTATTTTCAGTGGCTGGAGGCTTTGGTGCACCTATTCTCTCTCTCTCTTTCCCTCCCTCTATCTGCCTCTTTCCCTCTCTCACAGACACAAATAAATAAATAAATAAATAAATAAATAAATAAATAAATAAAATATAATACAGAGCCATATGTTTTAAAAAAAGAATGAATTTTTTCATTCTTCAGAAGATGAATGGAAAGATTGTAAGAGCCCCAGGGTGGGTAGCAATAGCCTAAGGCACCTTGTCTCCGTCCCCACCCACCTCCCATTGCAGAGACTGACTGAGGCTTCTTGGCCTCTACAAAGAATACCAATAACTCCACCTAAGAAGCTCCTCAGCAGAATTGGGGTGGAGGAGAGGGGATCTAAGAAGACAAATTTTTATTAAAAAATTAATAAATAGTAAAAAATATTTTTAAACAAATGAATATATCAGCTAAAGTCTGAGAGAAGATACTCACAAATCATGAGTCTGAAAAGAAATTAGTATCTAAAGTATATAAATAACTCTTGAAAGTCACCAGCAAAACCCACAAAATAATCTTTCTTTCTTTCTTTCTTTCTTTCTTTCTTTCTTTCTTTCTTTTTTATTTTTTTGATATTTTGAGGTAGGGTTTCACACTAGCCCAGGCTGACCTGTAATTCATTATGTAGTCCCAGGGTGGCCTCGAACTCACAGCAATCCACTTCAAATATCTATGAATAGACTTTTCCAAAGCTGCAAAACAATTCAATGGAAGATTTCTTTTCAAACAAATGATATTAGAGCAATTGAAGCCACAGATAAAACAAAGAATCTTGAGTTCAATCTCACACCTTGTGCAAAAGTACCTCATGATAGATCACAGATTTAAACATGGGCTTGCTATATCTCGGTGGAAGAGCATTTGCCTAGCATATATGAGGCCCTAAGTTCAATCCCGGCATCTACATAAATAGATGATAGATAGATAACAATAAATAAATAGAAAGTATAAAACTATAAAAATGTGGAGAAAACACAGGTAATGGTCTCAGGGACACGAGCCTCATTGGAGAGTACTTAGACATGAAAAGCAGATATAGAATACATAACTAAAAACTGACAAAGTGGACTCCATAAAAGTTAAAACTTTGCTCCATGAAAACCTTGTTAAAAGAATGAATTTTGGGCTGGAGAGATGGCTTAGCAGTTAAGGCACTTGCCTCACCATGCATGCCTAGCTTCAACTGAATTTCTATATACTACTGATGAACAAGTGAAAACTCAAATCTGAAAATATGATATCAGGGTCTGAGGGTATAGCTCAGAGCTAGAGTGCTTGCTAACATAACAAGGCCTTGGGTTCAAACCCTGGAACTGCAAAAGGCAACAATAAAAACATAAATATGTACAATAATACACATAATCCATTGAAAATTAATTACTTCTTCACAAATCTAGCAAAATTTAATAGAGTTTGTAACCTAAAATTTAGAGAACATTGATAAAATAAATCAAACATATAAATAAAATTCAATAAAGTAAAAGATAGAATTCTTCTTAAATTGGCATAAACATTTAATACAATTCCCACAGATATCCTAGCAAGATAACTGTAGACATAAGCAATATTATTCTAGGATTCATTTGGAAAGAAAAATGAGATAACATAGCTCATATAATTTTGAAAATAATAGAGTGAAAATAATTGTTTAACCCAATAGTAAGTTATTTTTTACAAGACTACACTAATCCAAGGAACAGAGTATCTGCAAAGAGATAACCACAAATCAATGGACTAGAAGAAATAACCCAGAAACAGATTCAAATATCTATGAATAGACTTTTTCCAAAGCTGCAAAAACAATTCAATGGAAGATTTCTTTTCAAACAAATGATATTAGAGCAATTGAAGCCACAGATAAAACAAAGAATCTTGAGTTCAATCTCACACCTTGTGCAAAAGTACCTCATGATAGATCACAGATTTAAACATGGGCTTGCTATATCTCGGTGGAAGAGCATTTGCCTAGCATATATGAGGCCCTAAGTTCAATCCCCGGCATCTACATAAATAGATGATAGATAGATAACAATAAATAAATAGAAAGTATAAAACTATAAAAATGTGGGAGAAAACACAGGTAATGGTCTCAGGGACACGAGCCTCATTGGAGAGTACTTAGACATGAAAAGCAGATATAGAATACATAACTAAAAACTGACAAAGTGGACTCCATAAAAAGTTAAAACTTTGCTCCATGAAAAACCTTGTTAAAAGAATGAATTTTGGGCTGGAGAGATGGCTTAGCAGTTAAGGCACTTGCCTGCAAAGCCAAAGGACCCAGGTTCAATTCCCCAGAACCCACATAATCCAGATGCACAAGGTGATGCATAAGTCTGGAGTTTATTTTCAGTGGCTGGAGGCTTTGGTGCACCTATTCTCTCTCTCTCTCCCCCCTCCCTCTATCTGCCTCTTTCCCCTCTCACAGACACAAATAAATAAATAAATAAATAAATAAATAAATAAATAAATAAAATATAATACAGAGCCATATGTTTTAAAAAAAGAATGAATTTTTTCATTCTTCAGAAGATGAATGGAAAGATTGTAAGAGCCCCAGGGTGGGTAGCAATAGCCTAAGGCACCTTGTCTCCGTCCCCACCCACCTCCCATTGCAGAGACTGACTGAGGCTTCTTGGCCTCTACAAAGAATACCAATAACTCCACCTAAGAAGCTCCTCAGCAGAATTGGGGTGGAGGAGAGGGGATCTAAGAAGACAAATTTTTATTAAAAAATTAATAAATAGTAAAAAATATTTTTAAACAAATGAATATATCAGCTAAAGTCTGAGAGAAGATACTCACAAATCATGAGTCTGAAAAGAAATTAGTATCTAAAGTATATAAATAACTCTTGAAAGTCACCAGCAAAACCCACAAAATAATCTTTCTTTCTTTCTTTCTTTCTTTCTTTCTTTCTTTCTTTTTTTATTTTTTTTGATATTTTGAGGTAGGGTTTCACACTAGCCCAGGCTGACCTGTAATTCATTATGTAGTCCCAGGGTGGCCTCGAACTCACAGCAATCCACCTACCTTTGCCTCCTGAGTGCTGGGATTAAAGGCATGTGCCACCATGCCCAGCTTATTTATTTTTTATTTATTCATTTATCTGAGAGAGAGACAACAAGCATGTGTATGGCCATGCCAGGGCCTCCTGCCATTGCAAATGAACTCCAGACACATATACCACTTTGTGTATCTGGCTTTACATGGGTACTGGGGAACCAAACCCAGGCTATCAGGCTTTGCAAGCCAGCACATTTTTATCACTGAGCCATTGCTCCAGCTTAAAACCCACAAAATTCATGGCAAATAGCCACGTGAAAGATATTCAACATCTTTAGCCATTACGAATGAAAACTACCTCTGGAGAATGCATTCAGCCCCTGGCAGCAGGGCATCCAGAATGGCTGATCAAAACACCAGATTCACAGCACAACATGGAGGGATTGAGGTGGGCACTCAGCATTGGTAAATTCTGAAGCCACCCCAAAAGGTAACAAGGCCAACTGACAACAAAGCAGGTACATAGGCCCTCACTGGAAGTGCTAATCACTCTTTGTATGTCAGGGCAGGTTATGGGTCACAAATTCTTGGTTGGATTTAGCATTCTCAATTAAGCTGTATTTGAGGGTTGACTATTGTTGCCTTGGATGCTTTCAGATTCTTAGGGCCTTTGTCTTTTTCCTCTGTCACTATTGGGGGCAGGGTCTGATTCAGACCCAGGCTGATCTGAAACCCATTTCAAAACACAAATCTCAACCTACCAGCTGACAGGATTAAGGATGTAGAGCAACACACACCCTTAGGGATTGTGGCTTTTATAAGGCTATCTGTTTGTTTCAATCCCCACACTTGCATACTCTGTGCTGGTATTTTTGGAATATGTATTTTGCTCAGTTGAATTTTAGAATTTGCCAGTAAGTTGCTCCACCCAGCCCACTAGAATACTTGAATAGCAGGCAAAATCAACACCTAGGATTACTTCTGCAGTTGGATTGGAGTACAAGAGCTACACTTGGCACCTCAAATGCCTACTCTGAAGGTCCATAAAGTTGGACTTCCAAAACTAAAAACACTGCAGATTATTAGAAAATCCAAGCATCAAATAAATTCAGGATGCAAAACTCACAACATTATAATACAAGAAACCCAAAGAATCAAGACAATACAATCCCACCAAAAATTATAAAGCAATCAAAAACAGCCCCCAATGAGACTGTTTTAGATGAAATGCCTGACAAAGATTTCAAAAAAATGATTTTATCTATACTCAAAGAAATGAAAGAAAAAAAAATCAAAGGAATCAAAGAAGAAAACAAAAAAACTAAAGAAGAAAAGAAACTCCTGAATGAATTCCAAGAGAACACAGGAAACCAGCTTCATGCAATAAGGAGGTCATTATAAGACATAAGTAAGGAAATAGAAATACTGAAGAAAAATAAGGTAGAAATTCTAGCACCTAAAAATGCAGTCAGTCAAATAAAAATGCTGTGGAAAGTCTCACCAGTAGAATGAAGGAGTGAACAGAATATCTAAACTAGAAGAAAAGTGGCAGACCTAATACAGTCCAATAAAGAGAAAGACAAGCTCAAAAGAAGGTATGAATGGGAATTTCAAGATATCTGGGACACTATGAAAAGATAAAACATAAGAATTCAGGGTATAATAGAAGGAGAAGAAATTCAATCCAGAGGCTTAGTAGACATTTTCAACAAAATCATAGAAGAATATTTTCCCCAAATTGGGAAAGAAATGCCAGTGCAGATACAAGAAGCTTTTTGAACACCAAACAGACAAAACCTGGAAAGAACCTCTCCTCACCATGTTATAATTAAACCACTAAAAATGCAAACCAAAGAAAATACATTGAAAGCAGTTAGAGAGAAAAAGCAAATCATCTATAAAGGCAAACCCATCAGGATCACCACAAATTACTCAACACAAAGTGTAAAAGCCAGAAGGGCTTGGAATGATGTAGTCCAAGTTCTAAAAGATAACTGTAAACCAAGATAACTTAATCTTGAAAAGCTATCTGTCCAAATTGTTGGAAAAATAAGGACATTCTACAACAAAAACAGGCTAAAGAATTTATGACAACTAAGCCAACTCTACAGAAAATATTTGAAGGAATCCTTCACACTGAAGAGAAAGCAAAGCATACACATAATGAAAGAAAAAAAATAAACCATGCTCAAATAACAAGAAAGTAAAGGGAAACAGGAACCACGAGAAAATAAGAATTGGTTAGAATAAACACATATCTTTCAATAATAACTATTTATATTAATGGCCTCAATGCCCCAACCAAAAGACAAAGGCTTGCAGACTTGACTAAAAGGCAGGGTCCTGCTGTTTGTTGCCTCAAAAAAATTCATTTCTCAGTAAAAGATAGACACTGTCTTAGGGTGAAAGGTTGGAAAATGGTATTTCAAGCAAGTGGACCTAGGAAACAAGCAGAGGTTGCCATCCTCATATCTGACAGGATAGACTTCCAACCAACATTAGTAAGGAAAGATAAATAAGGTCACTTTATACTGATTAAAGAAACACCCCAACAGGAGGATATTAAAATCCTAAACACATATGCACCTAAAATGGGGGTTCCCAATTTCATTAAACAAACACCATTAGACTTAAGGTCACAGATAACACCAAACACAATTGTAGTGGGTGACTTCAATACCCCACTCTCCACAATTGACAGGTCATCCCAGCAAAAAAAATAAACAGAGAGACATCTTCATTAAATGATGTCATAGAACAAATGGACCTAACAGATATCTAAAGAACATTCCACCCAAATACTGCAGACTATACATTTTTCTCAGCAGCACATGGAACATTCTCCAAAGTATACCATATATTAGGACACAAAGCAAATCTTAACAAATACAAGAAAACTGAAATAATCACTTGTGCTCTGTCTGACCACAATGGGATTAAAGTACAAATAAGCAATAAGAAAAACTACAGAGCATACAGAAATTCATGGAGACTAAACAGTAGACTATTGGATGATGAATGGGCCATTGAAGATATCAAAAAGTTAATCAATAAATTCATATAATCAAATAATGATGAGAATACAACATACTAAAATCTTTGGGACACAATGAAGGCAGTACTAAGAAGGAATTTTATAGCTCAAAGAGCCTATATTAAGAAATTGGAGAGCTCGCAAGTAAACAATTTAATGCTTCACCTTAAGGCCTTGGAAAAAGAAGAAATAGGCAAACCAAAAATCAGTAGATGGTAAATAATAAAGATTAGGGCAGAAATTAATGAAATAGAAACCAAAAAAACAATCCAAAGAATCAATGAAACAAAGAGTTTGTTCTTTGAAAGGATAAACAAGATTGATAAACCTTAGCAAATCTGACCAGAAGAGAGAAGAGACAAAAATTAACAAAATTAGAGGTGAAAAAGTCACCATTCCAACAGACACCAAAGAAATTTTAAAAATCATAAGGACATACTTTAAAAATATATATGCCTCTAAGTTTGAAATTCTGAAAGAAATGGATGATTTCCTTGATTCATATGACCTACCAAAATTAAATCAAGATGAGATAAATGATTTAAATAAACCTATTACACGTACAGAGATCCAAGAAGTTATAAAAAGTCTCCCAACTAAAAAAAAAAATCCAGACCCAGATGGATTCACTGGTGAATTTTACCAGACCTTCATGGAAGAACTAACACCACTGCCTCTCAAATTTTCTATAAAATAGAAAAGGAAGGAATTTTACTGAATGCCTTCTATGAAGCCAGCATCAATCACCCTTATACTAAAACCAGACAAAGACAGAACAAAAAAAGAAAATTACAGACCAATCTCCCTTATGAACATAGATGCAAAAATTCTCAACAAAATATTGGCAAACAGAATACATGAATATATCAGAAAGATTATTCACCCTGACCAAGAAGGCTTTATCCCAGAGATGCAGGGATGCTTCAACATATGTAAATCAATAAATGTAATACACTATGTAAATGGACTGAAGGACAAAAATCATATGATCATCTCAATAGATGCAGAAAAGACATTCAACAAAATCCAACATCCCTTCACGGTAAAAGTCCTACATAAACTGGGAATGGAAGGAACATATCTCAACATAATAAAAGCTGTTTATGACAAACCTACAGCCAACATAATACTAAATGTGGAAAAACTTGAAGCCTTTCCACTAAATTCAGAAATACAACAAGGGTGTCCACTGTCCCCACTTTTATTTAATATAGTACTGGAAGTCCTAGCTATAGCAATAAGGCAAGAGATACTCTTAAAAGGGGTACAAATTAGGAAGGAAGAGATCAAATTATTATTATTTACAGATGAATTATTCTATAAATAAAGGACCCTAAAGACTCTTCCAGCAAACTGTTAGAGCTGATAAACACTTTTAGCAATGTAGCAGGATACAAAATAAACACACAGAAATCAGTAGCTTTCATATATAAAAACAACAAAGATGAGAAAGATGAAATTAGGGAATGTCTCCCATTCACAATTGCCTAAAAAAAATAACATTACATGGAATAAACCTAACCAAGGATGTGAAGATCTCTACAATGAGAACATTAAAACACTCAAGCCAGAAATTGCAGAAGACACAAGGAAATGGAAAGACATCCCATGTTCTTGGATTGGAAGAAGCAATATTGTGAAAATGTCAATATTACCAAAAGCATTCTACACATTTAATGCAATCCCCATTAAAATTCCAATGGCATTCTTCACAGAAATAGAAAAAAAAAACTAAAATTAATTTGGAAGCGCAAAAAATCCTCGAATAGCCAAGACAATTTTGAGCAACAAAAATTAGGCTGGTGGTATTACCATACCCGATTTTAAGTTATATTACAAAGCCCTAGTAACAAAAACAGCATGGTACTGGCACAAAGACAGACACGTAGATCAATGGAATAGAATAGAGGTCCCATATGTCAATCCAGGCAGCTACAGCCATTTGATTTTTGACAAAAATGCCAAAAATATTCATTGGAGAAAAAACAGCCTCTTCAACAAGTGGTGCTGGGAAAATTGGGTATCTGTGTGTAGAAGGATAAAAATAGATTCTTGTTTTTCTCCATGCACAAGAATCAAGTCCAAATGGATCATGGACCTTAATATCAAACCTGAAACTCTGAAATTGCTACAGGAAAAGATATGGGAAACCTTTCAACATACTGGCATAGGTAATGACTTTCTGAATATAACCCCAATTGCTCAGGAAGTAAAACCACTAATCAACCACTTGGATCTCATGTAATTACAAATCTTTTGTAACAACAAAGGACACCGTGTATAGAGCAAAGAGATAACCTACAGAATGGGAGAAAATCTTTGCCAGCTACACATCTAACAGAGGATTAATATCCAGAATATACAAAGAACTCAAAAAACAAAACAATAAGAAATCAAATGACCCAATTAAAATATGCCTATGGAATTAAATAGAGAGTTCTCATCAGAAGAAATACAGATGGCATATAAAGATCTAAAAAAGTGTTCTCCATCCTTAGCCATCAGGGAAATGCAAATTAAAACTACTTTCAGATTCCATCTCACTCCTGTCAGAATGACTACCATCAAGAAAACAAATAACAATAAATGTTGGCAGGGATGCAGAAAAAGGATTCTACACTGTTGGTGGGAATGTAGTCTGGTACAGTCATTGTGGAAATCAGTGTGGAGGTTCTTGAGACAGCTAAAAGTAGATCTACCATATGATCCAACTATAGCACTCCTAGGTATATATCATAAGGACTCTTCCCACTACCTTAGAGATACTTGCACAACCATGTTTATTGCTGCTCTATTCACAATATCTAGGAAAGGGAATCAGCCTAGATGTCCCTCAACAGGTGAATGGATAATAAAGATGTGGTTCATTTACATAATGGAGTTCTATTCAGCTGTAAACAAAAACGAAATTATGAAATTTACGGAAAAATGGATGGATCTGGAAAGGATTATACTAGAGGTAACCCAGGCCCAGAAAGCCAAACAATGCATATTCTCTCTCATATGTGGATCCTAGCTACAAATATTTAGACTTGTGTGTGAGCTGGAACCAAAAATCAGCAGCAGAGGCCAGTAAGCTAGAAAAAGGCTATCAAGGAGGGAGGAGAGGGAAGGACTTTAGGGTAGGCTATTGTATATATGTACGTAGAAGAACAGATTATAGGGAGTGGAAAAACCTACATGAAGCCAGGGGAAGAGACTGAGTAAGAGAAGGATGGGGGAAGAGTCAATCAAAATTCAAGATATTCTGAATAAGACATAGGAAAGCCTACATTTTTGGATAATGGCACATCCGGAAGCCATAGATTGCTACTAGAATATTTTCAGTGCCAGAGATGGGATACCTTCCAGTGAGTTGTTGTCCAGGGAGGTACCTGTTGCTTCCAAAACATTACAGGCTATTGCCAAGGCCCTTGGTTTCCTGTGAGTAACAGATGGTAAGACCCTATTGCTGAAGACTTGCCTGGGTGGTAAGGTCACTTAGAATTCAAGAAATCAAGGTGGTACCAAGCTGAAAACCTTCTTCCTGTAGACCAGCCAACTGAAAGCTGGAAACAGCTGTATTGCATGCAGCCCCAT
The DNA here is from genome assembly GCA_036365145.1 of Orientallactaga sibirica. Taxonomy (NCBI): domain Eukaryota; kingdom Metazoa; phylum Chordata; class Mammalia; order Rodentia; family Dipodidae; genus Orientallactaga; species Orientallactaga sibirica. The sequence goes on from JAEOAD010000057.1 coordinate 9,507,898, forward strand.
GGGAGACAGAAGTCATCAATATTGAAAACAGAGGAATCTGGAAGCCTCAAGTTTGGTCAGTCAGGCCAAATGACTGAATGGGTGCAATAGTGGCATGTCTGCTCTGGGGGAAACCAACTGCTCTCTAATTGTACTGGAGACCCACTCTGTGGGAGGAAATACATGCCTGGTACCAAAAACCTAATCAAAAGCTTATGGCAGGGGAGGTCATGAGCCTTAGGGGTATAAAGCTGGCCCTTTTCTGGCTAAATGCATATATTATTCTCACCAAACTGCCCTGAAAATACTACACTTAATGTTCATATCCATATATTAATTCCACTCTCACTTTTGGTTAGAGACACTTCTCTTTTCAGGTGGCAGTGATCACTGGGATGTTTCAAAAGCAACATAGTGCTGAGAAGAAGTGATGGAGGAGTGTCCAGCCCTGAAACATCTCTATCATGCCCTCCAAAGCTCAGGGTCCATTGTGGAAGAGATGGCAGAAAGAATGTAGGATCCAAAGTAAGGGTACGACTCCCTACAATGCAACTGTCCAGACAGAAAATGGTCTTGATATCCATGACCTTGCAGTGCCTAGCAATACCTTCACAAGACCCTCATAATAGGAGAAAAAGGTGATGACTTCAAAATAAAAGAGAGACTAAAGAAGAGAGGAGGGGATATGATGGAGAGTGGAGTTGTGAAGGAGAAAGTGGGGGAGGGAAGGGAATTATCATGGTTTATTGCCTGTAAGTATAGAAGTCAATAACTTTTTTAAAGGAATGAAACTTAAAGGCACAATGAGATATTACTATACAGTTGCCATATTGACTTAAGTAAAAAGAGAAATGTGTGATATCACTAAATGCTGGGAGGGGCACAGTGAAACCAGATCACTCATATATTGTTTATAAAAATGTAAAATGGTATAGTCCCTCTGGAAAACAATTTGACAACTTATAACTGCTAAACATGAGGGCTGAGGAGATATTTCAGGAGAGAACTTGCTGTACAAGTGTGATCACTTCAATTTGGATCCTCAGTATCTGTATAAAAGCTTGACACAGGGGCTGGAGAGATGGCTTAGCAGTTAAGTGCTTGCCTGTGAAGCCTAAGGACCCAAGTTTGAGGCTCTATTCCCCAGTACCCACATAAGTGAGATGCACAAGTTGTTGCATGCATCTGGAGTTCGTTTGCAGTGCCTGGAGGCCCTGGTGCTCGCTCTCTCTCTCTCCCTCTTTCTCTGTCTGTAATTTTAAATAAATAAATAAAAATAAACAAAAATTTTAAAAAAGCTTGACACAGCAGTACATGCATGTAATCCCAGCACCAAGGGGAAAGAGACAAGAAGATTCCTGGGGCTTACTGCTAGCTAACAAGGCAAATCTTTAAGCTTCAGTTCAGTGAGATACATTGTCTCCAAAAAATAGAAATAAGGTAGAGAGCAGTTGAGGAAGACACCCTATGCCAACCTCTGGCTTTCACAGCTGTACACACACACACACACACACACACACACACACACCATACACACAAACATGCACATACATACATACACACACACAAAAAACACATTAATTCACCTTATTACCCAGCAATCATACTCTTGGACATATTTAACTTTAAAAAATATTTCTGCCAAGGGCAAATACCTATTCATAATATTTTCATATTAACTGTATGTGTTATCACCTCAATCATTTGGTGAGTAGTTAAACAAACTGCAGTGTACCCATCCTATACAAAAGGAATTGATTGTGAATGTATGCATCAGCCTAAATGGATCAGTGAGTTTCAAAAAGGTCTATTTCTAGTCCTTTATTCCATTTACATAAGAATCTTGAAATAACATAGGTACAGAGATGAAGAATAGAAAAGAGGTTGGCAGGGCCTAGGGACAATAAGAAGAGGAAAGTAGGTGTGAGACTGTTTAGGGATAGCAAGAGGCAGATCTTTGCAGCAATGCAGTAGTTTCCTAGCACAACAGTGGTGTTAGATACACAAACCAGTTCAGTCATAGCACTGTATACACATGCTGCACCAATGTTACTTTCTTGGATTGATATTGTATGACTGTTTGCAAAATGTATCCATTGGAGCGAACCAAGCAAAGGCCCACTACAAGAGCACTCTCCAGAATCTTGGCAACTTTCCTTTAATCTATAATTATTGAAAACTAAGATTTTAAAAATGTAATTGCTCCTCAGAAATATTTCTTTGCCTGTAGAATCTTGACAGTTGAATAAAAAACCTAGCTGTTGAAAGACTTTACACAAATATCAGACCCTGAGCCCAGGAGACATTGCAGGGGAAGTGGTGACACAAGTACTGCTCTCACTGCTAGCCTGACAACAAGCTCCAGGGAGATGGTGACAGACTCTGTGGTCACCCAAAACTCATCCAAGCAGAAATTCAGAAGCTACAGAGAACTCAACCCTAAATCAGACATCTAACATGACCACCAAGGCTTAAGGAACATGGAAGAATAAGGGGTGAAAAGATTGTAGGAGCCTCAGGGTGGGTAGAATTAGTCAGTCCCAGGCAGGTCCCCCCACACACCCACAGAGACTGACTAAAGCCTTCATGAACTCACAGTAAATACAAATTACACTGAGGAGGGCCCTCAGTGGAACTGGGGCAGTGGAGAGGAGTATAAATGTTATATCCTTTTAAAAAATAAAATTTAATTAAACAAAATGGGCCCATAGTCCCGGGCTCCTCATTGCTCTTTCATGTGGGAATTATCCTATTCTACCCATCATCACCCTCACCCAGGACACCGATGTGAATTATGCAAGAGCCCAGCCACTAAAAGTCATTTGAGTGTTTGGGCTCTAATTATGTGTGTACCCCAAACCTGTGCCTGTTTGAACTCCTTTTCCCATTTCTAGCATATCCCTGCCCCTCAAATATGAATCCTGTGTAGGTAACATCCATACTTGGCCACTTCTTGCTCAGGGAAGATACAGCTAAGCTTCCTTTTTCTGTTATGAAGTTGATATTTTGTTAGTTTCATTATACCTGTTCTGTTTGTCTTGGTCCCCTTAACCCATTCCAGTTTTTGCCAAATACTATAAGCCTTTAGGATGTACTCTTGAGTTCCTTGGCCACAGTTAGGGACACAGCAGGCCCCAAGTTGGTATACTAGAGGTTAGGTGTTCTCCACAAATCCTTACTTGTTTGGATAGAAGTATCTTTCTATCCACTCAGAACAAACTGAGAGCTGAGCATGAGAAACCAAGATGTCACATGCCTGATATTCCTTGCACACATAAAAGGTCATTTGTCAACATACACAGGCCACAGTCTTTGCTCTCCAGTTTAGAGCATTCTTCAGGACATGGTCTACCCATCACACAGGCAATACACAGACACATTCTGTCCACACATATTTTCTTTACAACTTTTTAAGCTATAAATCATTTAAATGCCCTTATAATTCAGGAAAAATTATGAGAAAATGTAGAGGAGAAAAATAATTTATAGCACCACTACCTACAGATGATCACTATTAACATTTTGGAATGGTTCCTTCTAGTCTTTTTTTCTGCATTTTTACACACATGTTTATGCATGCACATATACATACTTCAAAGAAGTGTTTGCACTAGATGTGCTCTTTAGCCTGCTTTTCTTACCTGATTGTATATTATAAACAAATTCCTTGGCAATAAATGTTCTTGTAAAATAGCCACCCAAACCTACTTAGAAACTGTTTTTCTTTTACTTTTCTCTCCCCTTCCATTCCCTTCTCAGTCTTTAACATACTAAGTGAACCAAATTCATAGGGATAAAGGTTTTGAGGGAAAGCAGTGGACCTGAAGAGGCTATAGAAAGAGGAGGAGGAGGTGGAAGGGGAGGTGGTAGTCTGGTGCGTAAGGATGAAAAGCTGCTTGGTCATCAAAAATGGGCTGCTAAGCCAAGTGGCAAAGTGAATTGTCCAACCCTCCTTTGTGTATATGAATGAAGCTGGAGCCCTGGGGCCAGCAAAAACCATCATTCTGTCCATTATGGAGACTCCAGCTGTGGAAAACCATTTCATATTTAAAACACAGATGATATGCCCCTATTTGACCAATCATTGAAAGAATGAGGCTAGATCAGTTTATTGAATTGTAAGCACCCTCCCTTACTAAGGATTTACATACACTGGGCTTGATCTGAGTTTGTACAGTAAAATACAGTGACGAAGGTGGCAGCCTCTGAAGCAGACTACTTGGGTTCCATTCCAGCTCTGCCACTTACTATCTGGGTGGCTTGGGCAAGTTGCTTATGATAAAAATTGGCCACATAGTTAAGGAAAACAGTGCCCTGAAAGTGATCAGCTTTTTTCCCCCTCTTGGCTAAAAGTGAGAAATGTCCTAAAGCCTGTAAAGGGGGATCTGTTTTTTCCTTATCTCTTTTTGCCTAAAGAGGTCTTCAGCAACCTTAACCTTGCCGGAGGCCGGAAATACCAAAAAGGAGAGTCTCTTCCTTTCCAATCTCCTTTACCCGAGAAACCAGACATAAGGATGTGACCCCAAATTCAAGGTGCCTGGACACCTGGCATGGGAACTGGATGGACCAACTCATCCCCTCGTCCAGTCCAGTAAAACCTTGTTGTTATCTGAAACCCTTATATCAGACACCATGCATGCTACCCACTCGGGACCCCTCCCAACTTGGGAGTTTTCTGCTGTACTTTCTTAAATCTTGCTTAATGGTATGCCATTTCTGTGGACCCCTCCTGCTATACCAGAGCTCTGCCTTCTTTCCTTCTCTTAAATTCTTTCATAAAATCTTTCTAAACCTCACCCTCTGTGATCCATGGATTTCAGTCATCGAATTTACCACACAACAACCAGGAGGCCACTGTCTTAGTGGACATTTTGTGCCACTCTGAACATCTAGTACTGTAAGTCCTGAGTTAAAAGCCCACCCAAGGGCCAAGCATGGATCCATTATTCTCAACGACACACCAGATTCCCATATCCCTGAACTACTCTTTGATCCTTAGTTTCTATACAATGAGGGTAATGTAGCAAAGCACAGTGGAGGCAGATTTCTATAATCCTAGCACATGGGACACTGAGGCAGGAAAACCATGATCTTGAGGCCAACCTGGACTCCCTAATGAAACCTTTTCTCAAAAGAAAAAAAAACTGGGGGATGAAATGAGTCCCTCTTTCAGAGAGTCATTTTGAGGATTTCAAGAATTACACTTCATAAAGCCCATATGAGTGCCTCATCTTCAGTAATTCTCTTGGTGTTCACTTTCATTATGTAAGTGACAAATCCTCCTCACAGCTATGAAGGAAATACTGTACTTTTGATTTTTCTATGAGATGTGACAAAACTAGGGCTTTTAGAGAGACTTCTCTCAGATGACCTTACCAAGCTATATAATTTAAACGTTGTGAGGTTATTTAAGGTGGACTGGAAGAAGCTATGACATTTGATAGGCTAGGTGCATTTCATTTTTCATATTTCATATTTTTGAGTTGTGATATTTTCAAGTTATAAGGACTTATCATGATATAACCTTATTACCAGCCAAGGAGTGCTTGTATCTTGGACCACAATCCTTTCAAAGCAATCTGTATTCATTGACTTGACTGCTCCACTGTCTCCATGAGAAGGGAACAGGAGAATCTTTACAGATAGAAGAACAAACCTAGAGAAGCAGAGTGACTTGTCAGCATTAAACATGGAGCGAACGATTGACCTTCTTAAAGACCTTGGTTCCTTCATGTCTATTGACTGTTATGATTAAAAATGACAAGTGATGAGGTTAAGATCTGATCCAGGTTCCCTCACCCCAGGCTGAGCTTCCTTAGCACAGAACTGAGGGGCTGTGCCATGTGTGACTCCAGGCTAATTTTCTTGCTCCCAAAGCCTCCTGCTGAAGGCAAAGCACAGTGATAATCAGCTGGCCTTCTCTTGCCTTTGGCCACTGCATCAGACCCCAGATTCCAATAGGACTTAAAGGAATATTCCTCGAACCCCACACAATAATAGTTGTGATAATGAGTTGATATTCCTCTTCTTAGGGACTGTAAGCTTGAAAGCTTACAAGTTTTCTGAATCTCTGATACTTTGTTCTGTGCCAGAACTGCTTACCTGGTTCTGACAGTCCTCTGCCCCACTTTCAAAACAAACCCATCTATCTCCCTTAGGCCTGTGTGGCCTTCAGAGCAGTGAGCCTCACTGTGCCTAGAAGAGACAGCTGTCTGGAGGCTGGCCCCTTTGTTTGCAAGGAGCTGGTAAATCAGCAGTAATCCTTGATACACAGTGATAATCAGCTCCCTGTGTGGACCGTCAGGGTCAAGCTGTACAAAATAACAAGTGGGGCCGCACCTGTTCTGAGGATCTGGCACTCATAAAGCAAGCTGCTATGAATGGCCAAGCCCCCACACAAGCAGCAGCTGTGGCCTGGAATCAGGGCTTTGTTAACATAAGAATGGGGCCCAGCCAGCCAGCCAGCCTGCTGGCCTGCCTGCCAGACAGCCAGCCAGCCAGCCAGCCAACCAGCTATCTTACTTCACTCCATCCTCCTCATCTTGCCCTGAACGCCAAATTGAACACCCTCATTGTGGATAGGTCAGCTTAATGTTTCTTTTATAAGAGCATTGATCAATATTTCATTTGTGGGGGAAGAGCACTTTTCTTTGTTGAGACCAAGCCCAAGGGGAGAATGATTTTCTGAATCTACTCACTATTTCCCCATGTTCTCACTCCCAGGCAAGGACCTCACAGCACAGAAGAGGCATAATACACAGAGATTATAATGCAGAGTGACATGAAGAGCCTGGGCAGCCTTCTCTGTGGCAAATGTAGGAAGGATTATTCCTACCAAAAGGCCTCTAGCCTCTTGCGTCTCCTGGACCCATGTAACATCAGTGCTGGGAACTTGTTAGAAATGCAGAAACTCAAGTCCTACAGAAGACCTACTGAATCAGAAATCTGAATTTAGAAAGATCTGATGATTCATATACACATTAAAGTTTGAGAAGTACTGAGCTAGAAAACAAGGCTATGGGTTTCACACCTTCTCATACTTGAAAATGCATGAGCTTTCAAATGACAAAAATCATGGCTCAGATCTTATCTCTACCAATTACAATGGGTGTGACCTCAACAAAGACAATATTTTTTTTTTATTTGAGAGAGACACAGAGAGAGGGAGGAAGAGAAAGAGAAAGAATGGGCACACCAGGGCATTTTCAGCCACTGTGAACGAACTCCCGACACGTGTGCCCATTTGGGCACATGTGCGACATTGCGTGCTTGTGTCACTTTTGCGTCTGGCTATATGTGGGACCTGGAGATTTGAACAAGCATTCTTAGGTTTTGCAGGCAGGCGCCTTAGCCTCTAAGCCATCTCTTCAGCCCCCAACAAAGACACTTTTTAAAGAGATTTTATTTATTTACCTATTTATTTATTTATTTATTTATTAGAGACAGAGAGAGCAAAAGAGAGAGGGAGAGTGAGAATGGGCATGCTGGGACCTCTAGCCACTGCAAATGAACTCCAGATGTGTGTGTCTCCTTGTGCAGCTGGCTTACGTAGGACTTGGAAAATTGAACCAGGGTCCTTAGGCTTCGCAGGCATGTGCCTTAACCACTAAGCTATCTCTCCAGCCCAACAAAGACACTTTTTGAAGGTCTGTTTTCTCATTTGTAAGAGGGCAACAATCATAATTGTAGCTACAGTGGCAGGATGAGTAACAAAAATGCATATGAATGGGAGGAGGATATTGCTGAGGAGGATAGCATATGATCATGTCTCAATAAATAAAAACATTTTTGTTTATTTGCTAAGACATGGTATCCTTCTGCAGCTCAGGCTGGCTTGGCACTTGCTATGTAACCGAAATTGGACTTGAACTCACAGTCTTCCTACCTCAACCTCTTGAGTACTGGTACTGCAGACATGTGTCACCAGAATTAAAAAAAAAAATTCTTCTTCCTCCTCCTTGGTAAATAATACTATCTTGCCAACTGCAGATGATTCAGATTCTGACTTCTCCCATTGTGTGGTAATTGAGAGGAAAACTTTACTTGTTTCTGCTATGGGAACTCAAGGCAGTAGATTTAATGGAAAATAACACCTCACATTTACATAGCACTTTGACCTCTGGGAAGCTTTTTCATACTGATTACTTCTAAACATAAAAGATTCAAGGTATCAGAGCTAAAAATGAACTGAGGGATGATTTAGTTCAACATCATCTTTCTCTGATCATATGAAGGTTGTTTAGAGACTTGGCCAAGGTCATTTTGTAAACGATCAACACAATCAGCATGAAAACCTGATGCAAACCAGATTCCCAGCTCCAAGCTTTTACTCAACAGCAGTTCTAATTTAAAAAATATATGTTTGTTTATGGAGAGATAATACTAGAGGCTCAGGTTAAGCCTGGGCATAGGTACAGACTTCATTCACCCATAAGCTTTCCAAAGCTGAACAAGTTTAAATGATTTTACAGCAGTATCTTTGCTCATACGTGAGAGTGTACATATTCCCATTTCCTACATGCAGATGGAATGCTTGCAGCTTGAACTCCATTACAATTTGAAGAGTCAATAAGGGCCACTGAGCTGCTCTAAGAGGTAAGGGCTCATTGAGACTCTGCTGTCATGGGGCCTGCAGCATTAGGATTGGACAGGATGTCCTAAGCTTTTCTAAATTCTGATAGAGGGAACAGAACTTCATTTCACAAAGTAAACATGTAACAAACTTTAATCACTGGGACTTTCTGCAGTTGTAAAAATGACTAATCACTCGGGACAATATCAGACTTATGTTAGACGAAAAATACAAGTTATAGAATGGTATGCAACTTCACAAACAAAGCTGATCAAGACTGGGTATTCTTTAGGCAGTAATTGATTTTATCTTTATGATAGGTACAAAAAACACCAAAGAGGCCAGACCTCATAAAGACCTAGTCATAGAAAGTCACACCAAGCTTTCAGAGGCCTCAGTTCAGACCATGTAATCAAACTAATATATATGAAAGGAACAGAATTCCTAGACACGAGGTCTGGGAATCTTTCATACTTTTGATATATAAAAATGTTCTTCCATTCCTGATAATCACTAAGCTTCTTAGCATTCGTCATGAGGGTCAATGTCAATGGCATTCAAAGTTTTCTTCTGGTTAGAGAATTTTCATTCTAATAGAAATCTCAGAGTAATGAACATATACAAGATACCATTTCCCTAGATCAGAGATTTGGCCTTCATATATAGTTATCTTGACCAACTTCACTTCAAGAACACACGGGAATCTATGCAATATCATTTGAAAACCATAAACCATTGACCAAGTTGTCAGGAGTCATTAATGCCATAAGAAACTAAGTAACATGGCAATTTTCACATGATAGAAAGATTATGAAAGTTCAAAGACAGCTTAAAGGAGGCTGCTATCAAGCCAGGCAATTCGGTTAGGAAGATACTGTAGTGGTCCAGGTGACAAATCCAGAGAATCAAGAAAAGCAGCAGTCAGGATGCAAACAAGCAAACAGATAACAGAGATTTGTGGATTTGGGGATTACATTAACTTGGAAGAACTTGTCATTCATTGCCAAAGATGAGTGAGGTAAAGTAGGAATCTTGACTGATTCAGGTTTATCAAAAGATAATCATTGCATGGTCTCACTCATCTGTGGCTCCTAACCTGAATCAGCCTGAGATGCTGACATACCTAATTAGCATCTCGAGGACTGGAAAATAGGGAGGGTGGTGCGGGAGGGGAAGGTAAGAGTGGGGGGACACAAAACTGGACCCAAATGGAAATGGCACCATAACATCCTATATCCTGAAAGACAGACTAAAAGGTTTAACTTTCATCAAGTCCTTAGAGGGAACACCTGATTCACAGGGTCCTGGAGAAAGTATAATGACGACTAACCTTAAGCTTCTCCTACTTCTCTCTCCTTCTCTACCTCTTTGCTCTCTTCTTTCTCTTCTCTCATTCTCTTCTATATTACCTATCATTTTGTTCCTTCTTTTCACTTGGCACTGGCCTGTAACTCCCAGTATGGTTAACATCCACAATGAGTCATTGACCTACAAAGTTTCCCAAAAGAAGACAGATATCTGTCAGAGTTCTTGATGACCCACCAAAGGTTAATGGTAAGACCCTATTGCCAAAGACACCATAGTCTGTTGGTACAGAACATGGTGTGACCTGGCTGGAATCTGGAAGAGAGTCAGCCCCCAGACAGATAGTCTACAGCCAGAAGGTACTACATGAATGACTGGGGAAAATTGACCAACAACTGTCCAAGCAACATGTGATCTAAGCTTCTCAGCAGCAAACAACCTGACGTGATGCACACGCAAGGGCAATAGTGGCACACAGCCATGGTGGGTAACCAACTGCTCTTGATATGGCTAACAGATCTGCTCAGTGGAAAGGAACCCATAGCTGGACCTGGGAAACAAGTCAGAACAATATCCAAAAAACAATCACACTCTCCAATATCAAGCTCCTGGCAATCATGGGCTACAAGAGGGCCTACAGCTATGAAATTCTCTCTCTTTAAAATAATAATGGTTATCCTATTTATCTGGTGCTGACCTCTCTCTCCATTGGAGAATTTGCTTCTCTTTTTCAGATGGACGCAGAACCTGAGGGGAGAATCAGCCCATCGCATGTCACCAGGGCCCCAGCTGAAACCATGGAGTAATAGGGGAAAGGAGAGAGTGCTGCTTTCTCGGTGAACCAGGTACCAACACAAGGGTGAAGGAAATAGACACAGAGAACATTCAACTCCTACAAAACCAGATATTCAGAGACACAGAGGCTCCCTAGACCTCATCACTGAAATAGACCTAAAATGAACCCAACATGGCTCAGGGAAATTCGCAGAAGAAGGGGTGCGGTGGCTGTAAGAGCCATAAGTTGGGTCATTATGCAGAGAGACATTGCCTCTTCCCCATAACTGATGGCTACCACCACAATTCACGACCCACATTCCCCAATGAAGGGGGTCCGTTTGGAGGGGGGAGGACAGGGAAGAGGCTAACAATGGTACCAGCATGACTGTATACACACGATCTACATAACTAATAAAACATATACAAAAAAACCAAGTTCCACTTTGTACAGCTTGACCTTGTTGTGCCATGGCATTTCCAGGTAGAAATAGTCAATGAGCAGTTAGCCAGATTTAGTATCCATGAGAGTCAGCTATGGCAAGAGGTATAAATCCAAGAGTCATAAACATGTGATATATGAAACCACAGGCATATAAAGAAAAATGTGCAGCAAGTAAGATTGAGATTTCTGAAAATGCTCATACTTCTGGCCTGGAAAGAAGAATACCAAACTGGTCAAGACATTAAAAGATGAATCAAGAAACAATAGTGTTGTAGAATCCAAGGGATGACAAATTTTCAGGAAGACGGGATGTATAAATTGACTCAGATGTACTAAGGTTAAAAAAAAAAAACTAGTATATTTCAGTTGGAAAATCACTGATATTACCCCCAAGGACATAGTTCCTCTAACCATATAATCACCATATCCCAAATTTCATTCAGAATTTGAATCTATCAATTGACTACACCATTCATTAGGTCAGAGTCAGCTCTGTCAATGTTCTTGGAGACAAACTCAGAGTGTGCTCTACTAATAAATCCCCCTGGATATCTCTTATTTTGACAAAGTTGTCAAAACTAACCATTCCAGGGGCTGGAGAGATGGCTTAGTTGTTAAATCACTTGTCTGCAAAGCCAAAGGACCTCAGTTCGATTCCCCAGAACCCACATAAGCCAGATGCACAAGGTGGCACATGCATCTGGAATTCATTTGCAGTGGCTGGAAGCCCTGGCACACACCCATTCTCTCCCTCTCTCTCACTCTCTCTCTCTCTCTGCCTCTCTCTCAAAATAAATAAATAAATAAATAAATAAATAAATAAATAAATAAATAAATAAAAATAAAATATTTTTTTAAAGAACTAACCATTCCAAACACAGTGGCAAAATCCAGGACTGGGGACTGGTAATCAAAACAGAGTAGAGGGCTGGAGAGACGGCTTAGCGGTTAAGGCGCCTGCCTCCTAAGCCTAAGAACGCCAGTTCCAATCTCCAGGTCCCATGTTTAGCCAGATGCAAAGTGACTCAAGGGCCGCACTTGACCACAAGGGGGCGCACGCATCTGGATATCGTTTGCAGCAGCTGAGAGGCTGCTGGCACACCCATCTCTATCTGTCTTCCTCTCCCTCTCTCTTGCTCTCTGTCTCTCTGTGTCTCTCTCAAAACAAAAAGTAGAAATGAAAATGAGTGGAAATAAGTGATGTCAAAACAACAACAACAACAAAAAACTTGAACTATAAGTGAGACCTTGTTCCATTTCATTCTTACCCAGAACCCTCATGACTCACCAAGTCATTCTTTCAGAATGGGAGCCAAAATACTTAGAATTTCCTACAAGGCTCTGTGTTACCACTCTGATCTCATCTTCTAACTAAATTTCAGCTACACTTGCCTCCTCATGGTCATGCCCATACCTATCTCAGGACAGTTGTACAGACAGTACTGTCTGTCACCATCTTCCACAAGATACAAGATACTCCAACGAGATATTTGCATGAGTACCTCAATAAAACCTATCTTTTTTGAAATTCCTTCACTCACTTTAAAATTGACCTGCCTCTAAGGATTCCTTAGCTCATCCACTGCTCCATATTTTCCTTAATATTTATTTAAAAATTTGACATTCTTTGCACTATTTATTTGCTCATTTATTGATTACTTGATTATCTTCCCCATCCCACCTCCCACCGATAAGCCTCTTGAGGGAAATGATTTTTATCCATTTGTTCATTGACATATTCCAAACACCTACAATTGATCCCAGTCTCCAGGCAATCCATAGATATTTCTCAAATGAATAAAGGAGTCCTAAGTCCAGTATCAGGAAGATCATCCACTGGGGCAACAAAGTCATCTAGAATAAAAGCAGGAGTTTGGTTGGGCTAAGGTTATAAGCAGTATATTAAAAGTGCAGGAAGAGTTAGTAAAAGAGGAAGATCATGAGTTAATTTTTTAAAAAAGCAGAAGCCAGCCTAGATGGTATGTGTCTCAAAGGAACATTTATTATATTTAATTTTATCTTCAATACTATTTGATACAAATCAATTTTATTTCTCTTTTACTATTAAGACAATCTCATTTGTACTTAATTATTTAAATCTGCTGCCTTTTTTCACTTTGAAGGGTGGACAAAAAAGGATTGAAAATAGTACTGAGGAAAGAACAGAGTGTGGACATCACCTGTCAGCTCTGTGGAATGTGCAATACAAGGGAAGGAGCCACATAAATATATCTTAATAAAGCTTCAGGAAAACTCATGGATATGTTAAGGCAAGTAGGTATCAGTGGTGTGAGGAGGAGCCCGAGTGTTTCTATAGTTTCATTGTGTGTGTGTGTGTGTGTGTGTGTGTGTGTGTGTGTATGTGTGTTGAGACAGGGTCGTATGCAACTGACCTCAGACTTGCTGTGTACTTCTGTTCCTCCTACCTCACCATTCCAGGTGCTGGGATTACTGATATGAGCCACTGTACCCTGCTGGCTTCTGTGTTTTTAATAGCATCACCTGAAGTAGCTCTTCAGGCCAGTAGAATCAAGAACTCTGGGGATGGGGTTCAGGCTTCAGATGTTGTGACAAAGCTCCCCAGGTGATGTCAGCCTTTAGCCAGCACAGTAGCATGCTGATGCAGTTTATACTGTGAAAGGATGAAGGGTCAAGGGAGTTTGCCAATATGCAACATAGGTCTCAAAGGGCATAGAAAATAAAAACTTGCAAGAAATGATGGAGGGTGAAGAGAAAGTAGAAACATACACAGCAATGAAACAGAGAGGGCTCAAAATTGTGCTTAGAACCTTTGGAAAGAAATAACTGTGGCAATGTTGTCCCAGATGTGCAATCAACTGTGAAGGTACTGATTCCCACCAAGGTCCAGCCAGTTCCAGATGTATGGAAGCAAGAAGGTACCAAGAAGGGTGGTGTTGAGAATGGCTATTGCTTGCAGTTCCTCTTGGTGGCCTTGGGAAATAGGAAGTGAGGTAGACACCTTAATGTTCACTGCTGTGGACTGGGTGCTCTTCAAATCACAATGAAGTCATTGTTAGTTCTCCAACAGGAGAAGTGGAAGAAAATGGGAAGGCTTTTACTTAGGGTTAAGCCCTTGGACCCTGGAAGAAGACAGTGTCCATAGTGTCCAGAACATTGGGGATATATGCAGAGAAGAGTTTGGTTAAGTAGGGTGCTGAGATGGTTACAGTAGGATTGGGCTCTCTACAGTGTCAACCTATATGCAGGAAATTGATAGCGATCCTCATCCCACTGAGATGCTAAATCCACACCTACTCCCTGTAGCTCCTCTGCTTCAGTTCTAGAGCAGAAGGAAATGCCCAGCTCTGAAAAGTAACCTCAGAAGTTTGCAGGTACAAGACAGGGTATTGCCTCTTCAGTTTAACCGTCCAGCACATGCTTGAAGCCCTCCTTAAAATGAACCTGCAGTGACCAGGAAGTCATCAGGAATCACTGAGGTGTTATCAAACCTGGTCTCCAGGCACTCCCTTCACTGCTTGTATGGACTGTTATAGCTCCTTTGTACTACCCATCCCTCAGTGTCTACAGCTACATGTTATGCACCTGAACTTCCTAACAGTACCTGTAGACTTGTCAATAAAGGGGCAGTGGGAAAGAGGTTGGTTGTACCCAAGGAGCTGGCTGTTTCTGCCTTTAGTTCCAGTGCTGATCTTTTTTTTATAATTTATTTTTTTATTTATATTACTCTAATTTTTCATTCATAATGGTGACTCCATTATCCTCCTCCCTGTCTTCCCTTTTCCAAAGGGACCCTCATCAATGGGGAATATGGGTTATGCATTGTGGGGGTAGTCAAGAGTTATGGGGGATAGACCAAGTCTCTGTGCATAATGCCCCAAATTGTGGCTCTAACATTCTTTAAAGCCAGGATATTTCAAAGTGTGGTCCATGGATCACTTGTATCAGAATTCCTGGGGATGTTCATAACGTGAAAATTCCTAGGCTCCCACTTCAGAACTGCAGAATCAGACAGCTTTCTGCAATAAAGGCTACAAGAGCACCTTCATTTTGTTTCTTTGTGAAATTGTAACCTAGCTATATTCTGCCTATTGTGCAACCAAATATAAGAGATTCCCTAGCATGCTATCAATGATATATGTTTCCATATGTCATATAGTGAACCCCATGGCCATGAAGTCCTACACTTGCCTGAACAATTCAGGCCCCTTGGGCCACTTCTGGACTTTTGCATTGCACAGCCTGAGCTAGCCTACACATTCCCATGAGGTCATTCTTCTGTGACCACACAACCATTACTGTATTGCCGAAAGATGTTCTTATAGAACAAAGTTAAGTGTACCTTGTGTACTATGTGGACACAGAAGTAATTTTTTGAAAGACAACTAATGATTCAATGAAGCTCCAAGGCTGCTTTGAAGCACATACGTCTTTGAGTCGTATTTGTTTATTTTACATTGGTCTTATTTGTTTATTTGCAAGCACAGGAAAAAGAGAGAGTGAAAGAGGGAAGAGGAGAATGAGTATGCCTGGGCCTCTTGTCACTGCAAATGAACTACAGAAACATGTGCCTCTTTGTGCATCTTGCTTTACATGGGAACTGGGGAATTAAACCTGGGTCCACAGGGTTTGCAAGCAAGTTCCTTTAACCAGTCAGCCATATCTTCAGCCCCCATATATGCAAAATTTTTAAGGCTTGATGCAGAATTAGATCCCAAAACTTTGTGTTGAAAGAGAAAGTAATTCCTTGCCCTACTTAATCAGTCATCATTCAATGCATTATCTTGGATGATTTGGAAGATACAAAGATGACTAGGGCATAGTCAATGTTGCCAACATTGTCAAAACCTACCTAAAAAGACAACAAGTACATTCATGTTCACTATCTTGATCAAAATGAAGTAACATAATACAGATGCTAAGTGAACATTGTATAGCAAATACCACACAGGAGGAGGGCTAAACTCAGGTTACATACTGAGGCCCATAAATGTTACCACCATGCATCAAGTTTCTTGGGTTAGAATCATGGAAGACTTCCTTGAGTCCTTACTCCTCTCACCTCCCACAGACAGTCTTCTTCTTGTTGTTGTTCTAGCTACAAAGTATTTCCCACATGTGCTCAGCTCCTTTCATGGCTACTGGCTGGCAAAGTCTAAGCCACCAGCATTTCTTCCTGGAGCACCTCTCTTCGTGGCCTCCTAATTTGCCCTGGTTGGTTTCTCTCATTGCTTCTCTCTCCAGTTTGATAGTATATAACATCCTGAGAGATATTGTTCCCATGTAAATTACATTATTTTGATTCCTCATTTAAATACTTCAGTGGCTTTCCATTGTACTTAGCATATGGAGCTCATTATGGTGGCCTGAGAGGCTCTGCATAGTGTCCTGCCTCAATACCATCCTTTTTTTCTCTGGGTAACTGTCACCTTTAGTCAATTGAATAAGACAAGTAATCACCCCTTAGGGTCTCTGGACAAGTTGTTGATTCTGCATGGGACACTCTCTGTTCATATATCTTCATATTTCAGGCCACAGAGTAGGTATCACTTCCCTTAGGCCTTATTCATAACCCCCTCAAATTTCAATTCGGTCTCCCTTCATATTACATTGTCATTTTCCATGAGAGCACTGTTATAATTTATAAAACTCTGAATTTATTTGCTCCATATCTTTCTGCTCCACTAGACCATGAGCTCCCTAAGGGAAGGGTATTAGTCTATTTTGCTTATAATCATATTCTATGTGAAATATCACAGTACCTAATATACAACAAGAACACAATATTTGTTCTTAGATGAAAGGGTGAAAAATAGAGAAGTATAATGAAGAAGTAAGATGGTCGGTAGGATTTTCAGAGAAGACTCAATGGGAGAATGTCATGAGCAAAGTCATGAAAAAATGTGTTCTGGGGACATGATTTTCTACTGTGGCTGTGGTGGGGGGAAGTCTGTGTTAAATGGGTATTAGTGGAAATATACTCGTTACTCATTTACACTGAAAGCATAGGAAAATTAAAACTCAAGCTAAGAAGTGTGATCTTTATTTGTGCTTTCACCCATGCCTCTACCCTAGCCTAACCTATAGGTTGAATATTCACTTATGTGAAATGCTTGGGACAAGAAGTATTACGGATTCAGAGGACTTTGGATTTTGTAGTATTTGCATAGGATTGACCCATTGAGCATCCCTAATCCAAATATCCACACTCGAAAGGAGTCTGAAATAGAAAATCTTTTTGGAGCGCCATATAGACATCCTGTAAGCTCTCAAAGTGCTTAGAATTTTGAAACATTATATGTCAGAATTTTAGATGACAGATTCTCAACTTGTATTCTTAAAAAAAAAAGCAAAACTTAGGGTGAGCAGTATGTACCACGCTTCCTCAGATGCAACCAGCTCCAGGTTACATGGCCCTTTTGTCTCCAGCCAAGGCCAGGGGCTTAGCAAGATTCAGAATGAGCAATGTCTGCTATACTCAAACACCTTCAGGGAAGTGGATGGTGGTGCTGAGGAAGGACTAGCTGTTAAATATATCCAAAGTCCTCCTAGGTCATGCAACCTCTCTAAATCCATACTACTCAAGGTTGACCTATATCTGTAGTAGTATCATAGTGTCGATTTCATAAGATTATGAAGATTGAGTTACATATATATGCAGTAAGTATAGTACCAAGCACATTATAAGCACTCAAGAAAAGGTAACTGTTATTGTTAGTCCTCCTCTGTGAAATAGTAGTAATAATAATAATACTACCTAATGCATTGGTTTTGTGAGCACTAAATGAAATAATACATGTAATACTTAGTTCAGTGCCTAGAATGTAATACACTCTCAGGAAATGCTTGCCATTTATAGCATTAAATGCAGAAGCAGCTATAAGATTCAGTAATTCAGGCAAGAAATACTAAGGTTTAGCCGGGCGTGGTGGCGCCCGCCTTTAATCCCAGTTCTCAGGAGGCAGAGGTAGGAGGATTGCCGTGAGTTCAAGGCCACCCTGAGATTACATAGTAAATTCCAGGTCAGCCTGGGCTAGAGTGAGACCCTACCTTGAAAAACCAAAGAAAGAAAAAGAAAGAAAGAAAGAAAGAAAGAAAGAAAAAGAAAGAAAGGGAGGGAGGGAGGGAGGGAGGGAGGGAGGGAGGAAGGAAGGAAGGAAGGAAGGAAGGAAGGAAGGAAGGAAGGAAGGAAGGAAGGAAGGAAGGAAAGAAAGAAAGAAATACTAAGAGTCTAAAGTAAAGTAGAAACATTGGGGAACCCAATAAAATCAGAATTTGCATGAAGTAGTCATTTGGAGACCCTCAGACATAGGAAGTAATGTACAGAGAACAAAGCCTAGTAGGAAGGACAGGTTGCTTGGTGACCAGGCTGAGGCAAGTGTTATCGTGGGAGGTGGCCCACTTTTAGGCAGGCTCTGTCACCAGGGCTCAGTTCTCAGCTCTATTGATCAGGTAGCCATTGTCACTATGGCTGTATGCAGTTGCCCAACTCCATCTATTACTTAGAGAGGAGACAAAGGTTTTCTGACTCCAGTTGTCTTGGAGAAATGCCAGAAAGGGAATAAATGGCTGTCAGGCCTAACAGAGGAGGTGCGGTGGTGAGGAGGAGCAATTGACAGAATTTCATGCTGTGGAAGCCAGTCTCCTGGGGAAGTTATTAGGCACATCTTCTTTGTTCCCACTTTTGTTATCATGCGAACCATTTTCAGGAACAGAGAATCAGCTGTTCCCCAGAAGCAGCCAATATGACATGGCATAGTGATTTTGGAGAAAGCCCTCAATATCCCAAGAGTTCCCCAAGCAAAAACTGCCCTTCTCCTCTACTTACTTCAAACAATGTATACCTCACAGATATCAGAAGTCTCAGCTGGAGTAAGAATTGGCCCAAAAAATCAAGCAGACACTGGACAACCATGGACCAAAGAACCGACAGGGGCACTAAGGATGGCAACTGAGCAACAATATCAATACCTTATTTAAGCACATCTGTGTTCCAGGAGGTATCCTAAAAACTTTGCAGAAATTATTATTATTTCTCAAAAAAAAACCTCTTAAGATTTTACTGCTATTATTGTCTCCATGCTACCTGTGTAGAAACAAAGAAGTGGTTAAGTGACTGTCTAAAGTATCTGAATGAGGACTCAAATCTCTCCATGGAACATCACGCAAATGCTACAAATGGCAGTACAGGAAGGAGCATCATGTATGGGGCACACATATATTATCCTTACCACAACTCTATGAGGTAAGTACTGATGTTATGTTTCCCATTGTACAGTGCTAAGGCAACTAGTTAATAAAAACCTGTTCCAAGGGATAAAAATGTAGCTCAGTGGTGCTGTACATGCATAGTTTGCATAAGGTCCTGGTTTCAATCCACTACAGAAATAAACAAAACCAAACAAAGAAAAAGGAAACATTCTAAGACTACACAGCTAGTTGGTAGTAAAACAGGGATTGTATACATAAATCAAATGATCCCTTTAACCTTTACACTACATTCTCTTTTCTATCAAAACAGCTTTTTAAATTTTTATTTATTTATTTATTTGTGTGAGTGAGAGAGAGGGAGAAAGAGATAGAGACACAGAGAGAATGGTCCTATAGCCATTGCAAACAAACTCCAGATACATGTGCCAATTTGTGCATCTGGCTTTGCAGGTACTGGGGAATCAAACTCTGGGTCCTTAGGCTTTGCAGGCAAGCACCTTAACTGCTGAGCTGTCTCTCCAGCCCCAAACACTCTTTTGCCAGAGAAAATGTGAAGACATCACATTCATACAAAGATGCTTCACTTGGGACTTTCTGACTGCATGAGGGAGCAAAAATGAAATACCTTCAGCGGAAACAAGACACTGGACCAAGCAATACATAGTCTGACACTCTTTTGATGCTGGATAATGGCAGTGAGCTCTAGCTCCCAGCCATATAAACATAATACGATACTAGTGTTTGTGTATGCAGGAGTCAAAAATGGCATGAGATATTCAATACTTTCTTACTAAGTAGGAATTTATCTCAGATAACTTTTTCCATCTACATGATTTTAATGTTGTGAGGTTAAGGTGGACTGGATGGAGCCATGACACTTGATAGGCTAGGTGCATTTCATATGTTTTTTTGACTTGTGATATTTTCAATTTACAAGGACTTATCAGGATATAACCTTATTATAAGCCAAGGAGTGTTTGTATCTTGAAATTTGAAATCCTTTCAAAGCAATCTGTGTTCATTGATTTGATTGCTCCACTGTCTCCATGAGGAGAGGAAAGTGAGGATCTTTACAGATAGAAGAACAAACCTAGAGAAGCAGTGACTTGTCAGCATTAAACATGGAGTGAACGATTGACCTTCTTAAAGACCTTGGTTCCTTCATGTCTATTGACTGTTATGATTGAAAATGGCAATAAAAAATGACATACACTGCAGAAAATGTCTGCAAGTACTCTCCTGAGGGTTCTAACTAGAAGGAGAATTTTGTAAAAACAATACCTAATACAAAAATCTTTCCTGAAAAGAAAACAAAACAAATGGTCTGGGTTTTGCAGCAAAGTTAAATTGTTCCATGCCCTGAACTACAGTCAAAATAAAAAGTTAAGCTCCTTCAAGTGGGACATTAGGTTAGGGTCTGAGCATGGATTGGGCTCTAGGGGTATACTGTGGAAATTGCAGTGCATGGTTTTGATGTGTTCATGAACTTGAGTCATATCAATCCTAGTTCCATGAGTCAGTATTTGTAGACTCTAGCTACCTCCTGCTGCATAATGCAAGTTTGGTAGAGTCAGACATGAAAATTTGAGTGAACTGGCAACCCAACAATCCAAGCCAACAATACTATTTAATAAGTTAATCTTCACAGTAGTCATGGGCAATTCTCCTGGCTTTCTCCCCTTAACTCAGTCCCTCATTAGTTAAGAACTTCCAGGGGCTAGAGAGATGGCTTAGTGGGTAAGGCACTTGTCTGTGAAGGCTAAGGACTCAGGTTCGATTCCCCAATAACAACATAAGCCAAATGCACAAGATGACACATGCACCTGGAGTTCATTTGCAGTGGCTAGAAGCCCAGGCATGCTCATTCTTGATATCTCTCTCTCTCTCCTCTCTCTCTCTCTCTCTCTCTCTCAAATAAATAAATAAAATACCTTTTTAAAAAAACTTCTAGGAAGTCACTTTCTACCTACTAGAGGTCCTCTATACCCTCAGCACAAGCTTCTAGGTGGGAGTATGAGAAGGGGAAAAGTATGTTTCCTATTTCAAAATCTGAGAAAACAGCAATAACCACAGGAGTCTCAAGAATTTGCCTTTCCATGCCAATCTTTACAGTCTTGCTCAATTATCAAATCTCAAGTCTCAAAACCAGAATCCTAGTTCCACTTTTACAATGATACATAATAAGTCCAGTTACATTATGTTGCCATTAAAAATATCCCCCTCCCTTGCTTTACAGCTGTATAAAATTATGTCTGGGTCCAGACTCGCCACACCCAAGAAAATCTATTGCTTCATACATTACCCTTTGGTATATCACAGCTTATTACCATTTTCTCTTTTTTAAAGATTTAAATCTTTTTTTAAAGTTTTTCTCTTTTTTAAATGAGAGAGAAAGAGGCAAATAGAATAGGCATGCCAGGGCCTCTACTGCAAACAAACTCCAGACACTTGTGCCACCTTGTGCATTTGGCTTGCATGGGTGCTGGAGAATTGAACCTAGGTCCTTAGGCTTCACTGGCAAGTGCCTTAATGGCTAAGCCATCTCTCCAGCCCAATGGGGAGCTTTTCATAGCTGAATACTCTGACTATTCAGACTCCAGGATCACACAGATAGATTCACTTTGCTATATATACATCCTCTGAAAGAACATTTGTAAGTCAGTCAGCTGTTCTGAGGTTCAGTTCCCTCCTCTGTGAAACAGACATGCTAATAATACTGTAGAGGGAATAAAATGAGATGTACAGACACGTACAGTACCTGGCACACAGAAAACACTCAATAAATACGAGCTATATATAAAAAGGAAGAGTGACTGTCTTTGAAAGTTGGTCTGCTGTAAGCATTTCCTTAGCTCCACCTCCCTCAATACTGAGGAGAAGACTAAAGGCTGAGACTCAAAAAGATAGTGCAAATGGATACTCACTGATGGGAACTCCTTTCCTTTTGTCAGTTCAAGGTTAGTATGGTAATGAGTCAGGCAGACCCTATGGCGAAAGGAAATCCAGTCAGTTTTATAAAAAGACTTAATGATTGATTTGGAGGAGATACAGTGTTGTGGAGGTGGGGAGGTGGCTAGGGCATGAAAAGTCTTTGTGCTGAGATCTCAGAAAATAGAAGAATCTCACTGCAGCACTGTGACTTTAATGAAGAAAAGAGAAACCTGGGATGTGGAAACCTGAAATAGGAAGCAAAGAAGAGCTTAGGGCACATGGGGCTAAGAGTTTATGCTATTTTGTCCTTTCTCACTAATGCTTCGAGTAAAGGGTCATTTTGCCAAATAAAACCATAAAAGGTGTGCACTGTTGGATATCTGGTCAGTTGGTCAGTTTGTTCATCCAAACCTGATATTATGACAGAGAATACTCTGCTTTCCACTCACCTTGGCAGAAACCCACCCCAGGGAACGAGCTACAACACCAGCCTCCTCAACCTTCGGAAAATGGCTTCATTCCCTCAGGCCTGAAAGCCCGGGAGAAATTCCCTCAGGAGGAGGTCACAATCTTCTCCAGAACCCCTTGAGAAGCTAGCTAACAAGCAGATTTCGTAGTCCACACGCAGGAGTTGCCCATTCAGTTGTTCATGGTGAGACTTCCTATACATTTTTCAAAAGTGTCTCCAACTGATTCTGTCACAAAGTAAGCTTACATTTTGGAGATGAGAATGTTTTACTTTAACTGAAGGAACAATACTATCTTTTTCCAAATATTGCCCTCATTTTATATTTGAGGAATTCAAGCCTCAGAGACACTTAAGCAATTATTTAACAAAATCAGGACCACAACGAGATTCATCTGCTTCTCCATTCACTGATAACCACATTTTTGAACTCTCTTTGCCTCTGGTATAATGACATTTTATTTTTGAATTAAGTGTATAAAATAATGTGACTTCCTGGTTTTAATCAAAGTTATAAAATAACAGTACCTTCACAGAATAAATCCCTGGGGGGGAGGGACACTATACACTCCAGTTTTGCTGGAAGTACCAAAAATAATTTCAAAAGGCCAAGAAAAGCAGTAAGTGGTGGTTCATGCCTGCAATCTCAGCACCAGGAAGCTGGAGCAAGATGTTCACAAGTTCCAGGACAGCCTGATCTGTGGGTTGTGAGACCATGTTTCTAAAACAAAAATACAAACAAACAAAAACAATGGAAAAAATGCTAAAATAAATTAAACAAGTAAAAAGAAAAAAATGACTTTTCCTCTTATAATCACCATAAAGGAGAAATGTATCCTGTAATTTATGTTTAAACCATAATTGTTATTATAATGTTGAAATTTTAAATAATTCAGAATTGGTATAGAAACAATCTAGCTTTAAAACAGGACATTCATTAGCTTAATATCTAAAGGATTTTTAAAAAGAGAACAAAGATTATTAACTGCATTATCTGGTCACCAATTCCCTGTGAACTAGCCCTACTCTAGTACAATCTTTTAAAAGAAAAAAAATATGTATTTAAAACAATCTAAAGAGTTAGAAAACAATGATGTGTTCACAGAATACTCTTGATATTTGCCAAATGTGAAGATTTTGATATAAGTGAAAAAGTACAACTCATAATTGTCAATTCAAGTAACCCAAATCATTCCTTCATGGATAGTAACCCTCCCATCTTCTGACAGCTTGTAAATTCCTAGGAGTAGGCTGTAATACTGTTACATTAAAGTAAATGATGGATAAGTATAAAGAGCATTTTTAAATCTATCAAATTTGAAATCTTTACTTTGAGGTCACCTATACCTGTCCCTCTAGGAGAAAAGTTGCCAAATCATTAGCTAGCAAGTGTTAGTGGGTACATCAGAGGCCTTTTCCAAGTAGAGCCCAACTCAGAGTAATATTCCTTTTGAGATGTGTTTTCCATCTTTAGAACAAGTGAGCAAAAATGCTCACAGCTTACACACTCCCCCATAAGATTTTAATATTGTTACTGTTCACGTCAAGTACAAGATATTAAGTCACTCAAATGATCAGTTTAATTTTTACCTTCTAATCTATAGACTATACTGCAACCTAAAATAAATAGCAAAATTGAGATCATATCTTAATGTTGGCAGAAAAGAGATGAATAGATGAAGCAAGGCCAGGCCATGTGAGAGGGAAAAACCACACCTGTACCTGTTTGCCACTATTCCCTATGCAGAGTGACATCACTGTTTATTTCTCTTAGAATAACTTCTCATGGGAGGGCCTCAATCTTAGCCTCTTTGCAGAAAGCCAAGTTACATAGATGATGATTCTTACCCAACACTCAGCCTCCAAAAAATTCTGGAAACAATTTTGCTAACCTCAAAGGTCAGTGATGATGCAGCAATAATAGATTTTCCTCCCCAAGTTTCTTAACACAAGGTATACCTCTAAAGTGTGTCTATCATTGCCTGCTGTTTGTGGCTACTGCCAGCAGAGCTGACCCTAATTAGTCATTCATTTCACAGTGAATTTATAGAAAAACTGCTTTCAAAAATGCTTTTGGCAAAGTTCTAGTTAGAAATGAATTTTTTTAAAAAACACATTTTCTTAAATAATTGAAGGTGAAACATGTAGCATGTGTTTTCCATGTTACACTTAGCAATTTTTGCTTCCAGAGTTTTCATGGTGTCCAGTGTGATTTAATAACACATACCTGAATTGTAGAAATGATCAAGTAGAGGACCAAAATATGTTTTTATATGCTGTGGTAGGGGTGAAAATTGGTAAAAGCATTTTAGTAAGTAATTTGACAACATCTAGAAAAAATGATCAGTTGAATACATCTAATACTAAGAATATACTTTAGAGAAATAATGTATGTTTTATTATCATTTGGGTGCTTACCAAGAAATAGAGTGTGTGACTTTTTGTTGTGCATGCTTCAGTGTGCGAAAGCAGACATGTGCATTCCATGTAGCATGTGTGGAGGTCAGAGGACAACTGCTGGTATAAATTATCACCTCCTGCCTCATTTAAGGCTAGGTTTCTCATTGTTCATTTCTATAGTCACCAGGCTAGCTGGCCCATGAGCTTCCAAGGGATTCTCCTATCTTCCTCCCTTCTCTTTCAGTAGGATCACTGAAAATATAGATGCTCAAGCTATAGCATCCATCCTTCTGTGGGTTCTGGGGATCTAAACCCAGGTATTCACACTTGCATGACTAAACCATCTCCCCAGCCTAAATTGTATGACACTCAGAAATCATGAGCCAGGCCTGGTGGTGCATGCTTTTCATCCCAGAACTGGGGAGGCTGAAGTAGGAGGATTACTATGAGCTCAAAGCCAGCCTGAGACTACATAGTAAATTCCAGGTCAGCCTGGGCTAGAGCAAGACCCTACTCAAAAAAAAAGAACATTTCTGTATTGCATTATACCCAAATCAAACAATAAACCATTTAATTCTTTGACAATGTAGTTAACAGTTAAATAGTTCCTATAAAACAAACATCCCTCCAAACTATAGAGATTCCTATTATCAAAATGAGAAAGAACAACTCAATAGAAAAAAAAAAAAAACAAGATAAAGCTTTAAAATGGGAACACAGATGGCCAGTAAACAGATGGAAAGATGTTTAACCTCCATAAGACTGACAAGAAAGAAATATGCAATGAAACAATGTTTTGTCAACCCTCAGATTGTCATATTAGAAGAAAAAATGCTTGAAATTGGTGAGGAAGAACATGGTGAAATGACCACTGGTGGTAGAAATATAAGTTCTAATAACCTTCTTGAAAGCTTGTTTGGCAGGTTCTCTAGTAAGATCAGATGGTGCAAACAAAACCTTTTGAACTAGGAAGTTTACCATCAGTTTACACAATAAAACACATTCACATGCAGAGATGCATGAACAATGAAATAATGAAAAATGTCATCATCAAAGGTTGGGACAAAAAAACATGTCACAACCATATTATGGACTACTATGCAGTTATTAGAGTGAAATAGCTAGATGAATATTGGGAAGGAAACACTTCCAAACACATGGTTTATTGAAAAGCATGGTATACAACAGTATGTGGAACATGCTGGCATCCTTTATTATTTGACTGCATGAATACGTATATGAATATTCATTAAAAAAGCACAGGGCTAGAGAGATGGCTTAGCAGTTAAGGCGCCTGCCTCCTAAGCCTAAAGAATGCCGCTTCCAATCTCCAGCAGTTCCAATCTCCAGGTCCCACGTTTAGCCAGATGCAAAGTGATGCAAGGGCGCAATGCCGCACTTGACCACAAGGGAGCGCACACATCTGGATTTTGTTTGCAGCAGCTGAGAGGCTGCTGGCGTGCCCATCTCTATCTGTCTTCCTCTCCTTCTCTCTCTGTCTCCCCACCCCCAAAAAGCACAAAACAATGTATACCAACTTGTGAACATAGTGGGGAATTGGTGTTGGATAAGTCATGAATGTTCTACTTCATGTTTCTATTTTTACAATCACAAGTATACATTTGTTATTTTTATAATAAAAATGGCTTTTTTATCAAAAGTGTACATGAAAACAGAAGAGGAACTATTCTGGGGGAGTAACAGGACCAGTGAAAGGGAGGGAGAAGGAATAAGAAAGGGTGAAGGGCAACTTGAACAATGTACAATGATACATACATAAAGAAAAAAATCAAGGAGTTGTAGCACTCTCCTCCCAGCTTCTGAAGATGGCCTTCCCAAGGACACAGTATTCTAGTATTTAATACAACGTTTCTAATGCCCAAAGCCATGAGATTTTTTGTGGAAAAGTTATGCCATTGTTTCAGAAGAGTTATCCTTTCATTCAAATATGGCATGATGGACAGAAGCTTTTTTAGTCCAACCCCATTGCTCATCCTCCCAAATCTCATGCCATTCCTCCTGCCACATCTCCCTACCATTCTTCTTGATAAAGTTACACATGATTACCTCATTTCACTTTCTTCACTGTGTTTATCTCAAGTTTAGCATTCAGTCTTGTTCATTTATTTTAAGTAAATCACACCCTAAATCTTTTTCCCCCACTCTATTTGACATGTTCTCATCTCAACACTTCCAGTTCCCTCCAGAAAGGTTGAAAATCCATCCTCTGGGGATTTTTAGTATTTAGGAAGGATCTACAATGACCTAAGAAAAAGTAATGCTGGAGCTCTGGACCTGGGTAATCCTAAATTAATGTACATATTAGTGGATGTAGATGCTTCCCTGGGGAGTGTACCTGTAGCTTTCAGCAGACGTTCATGGGTATCCTTGTCCAAGGAAAAGGCATAAATACCAATGTAGAAGAGCTGGCATGATGGAATCAGCATTGAGAATCAAGGAAGAACACCCAGTTCTTGTAGGTGCTGCTTGGCTTGGGGTATCAGGAGGAATGGACAGGGACCAAATGAAGCATCACCTTTTAGGCTCCACCAGTAGCTGATCTCTTTGTTAAATCTATTACTTGAGAGCCCACCCAGCTCAGCCCTGGATGTGACCTCACAGTCTCATCAAATGAGCTAACCCAAAGCTCCTGAACTACCTAAGAAAGCTGTTTGATCTAATAGCACAAGGAAATAGGAGATTTAAGATTTACTATTAGGATGGCTTTTGTCATCCAATGGTTATGTGACCTCACACAATTCATTTCACTTTTCTTTTCTTCATTTCATTAACCAAACAGAATATTCTCACCACATGAACTTCTAGAGGCACCCACAGATCTACCATTTTATGAATCTCCCCTCCCAGCCAAGCATCTCCACTATGTGATCAAGAGTACAGGAGGACACCACTCTTACTTTTCATCATAACACAATCTTAATGGCAAAGAGACCTTGTGTGTGTATAACAGAAATTTTATTGCAACTGTAGCTTTTGCTTTCATACAGAAAACTAGTCTTATTAATTATAATGCCTCCACACCAGGCACAATCTCAAGCTCAGTTTGCAATTGTTATTAGTCATTAATTCTCAAAAGATCCACTCTCCTTTCAAAGAAGTTTGTAAAGAAGATGGTAAGGGAATTCACATGAATCAAAGAAATCAGGAAAGGTCAACCATCACATGAGTACCATTCCATTTGTCTTTACATTTCCTTAAAGATGGCCTCTTCTTTGACAAAATGGACCCCTAACATGGATAATGAAGATTGTTCACTGGGGCCACTGGAGGTGAGCCTTGTGGCAGTGAGTGCCAAAGATGACCTTTACAAACTTCTTCTTAAAGATGATTAGTGTAAAGGATAAAGATACCTTTCCAATCAAACAGTTCTCACCTCCAGGGCTCTCTGGTCAGCAGGGTACATTCAGATTGCTGGGCTTGTTCTTAAATCTAGATTGATAGGAACTCTGGATCAGGAAATTAAAGGCCAGTGTGAAAATTTTCAGGATGTGAAAGGAAATAAGCTCAAAGAACTGAGTCATCCAAGGTTGAGTGACGATAGGACTTTACAGTCAAAGCAGACCAGAGAACTGAAGCAGTCTGGCCCAAGTACAACACAGACACTAAATTTGGTCCTGAATTATCAGGTTAATTGCCTTAATTCTTTAATTCCTTTTCATAATAAGCTTGAGTTCACATAGTACATTTCTTCTGTAAAGCTCAAAATACTTGCAGAGATATTATCTTAGTTGTCATCACACTATCACTGTCAATGAGAGTGATGATTATTATCAGTCTCCTTTTACAGGCAGAGGAGGGAAGAACAGCTGAAAGAGGTAAAGCCAGTCATCCAAGTTTATCCTTCATCCATGTTTATGCAACTAGATACTGATAGCCTCTGGACCCAGCTAAGAATTCTCTTGCCCAGCATATCCCCAAGAGTATTCTTCTTAACACCAACTTAGACAAATACTATTGGAATGCAGGTATTGGGGACAAACATCTGAGAAATGTGCCTATTTTGTTTTCCTAGACACTCACAACATGCATTAACCTAGCAAAGTATTTTAGACGACCTGTAGTAAACAAACCTCTCTCTCTTTTTCCCTTTCTCTTTTCTATTTGGGTTCTATGCACATATGTGTGCAAGATGCATTTGCCCTGTGTGTTCATGTGCAGAGGCTAGAGGAGAATGTTGGGTATGCTCTATTGCTCACCTATGTGTTTTGTTGAGACCAAGCCTCTCACTGAAAGTGGAGCTACTGTGTTCAGTCAGACTGGCTGACTAGAGTCATAATGAATCTTCAGTCTCCACTCCCTATAGAACTTGGGTTACAGGTGAGCATGGCCATACCATCATGGATGTGGGGCAAAACACTATTATTTGCTGAGCCATCTCCCTAGCTATCTGTTTTCCTTTAAGGAAGAATCTCCCAAAGGTGACCACAACTCTCTCTCTCTCTCCCTCCCTCTCTGTCTCTCTCATTGTCTTTTTCATCGAGGCACCTTGCATCTAGGCACATGGACAAGCACATCACTTCCATTCTAGTCCAAGCTCTTTAGAGATATTGCCTTATACTATCTGATAGCAACAGCCACTGAGCAAAAAGCACAATGAGGAAATCAAAGAACATTAAGCCATCATCTCTTCTGCAGCAGAGCATTGGCCCACTTACTTCTGCTGACATGTCTTCCAAATAGAATCCAGAGCTATTTGAGGACTTCACTTAAGGGAAGAGGTACTTATGATACTGACCTATATCCTCAGAGCTCACACTCTTCACAAGCATAATTTTGTGCCAACAGTCACTTTGACTGGAAATCATCAACCACTAGGCTCAGTCTTAGTAATATTCATCAACCAATGCAATCAGCACCAACACATCAAAACAGAAGACTCCAAATGAGCTCCTGGTCTTGTTAATTGCATGAGTATTAGAGTAGTCATTATATATCCATTTCAAAATCAACATACAGCACAGAAATCTTGTGCTATTGTTAATTACCACTGGCATTAGTAAAAGTACCCAAAATGCACAAGTCCCTGAAGATCCTATCTTGATTAATTACATGTGATTCAAATGATGAAAGATCACAGCTAATGGATTTGACATTTATTGCTACCATTTTCATATTTTCATTTAGTATTTGTTAAACACCTACAGCATGAGGGAAAATTCCTGCATTGAAATCAGTAACTTGTTGCATAAAAAGGAAACGTAATTCAGTTATATCTGTCTTTATTCATTGACTATGTGAAAAATTCTGTGGACATGGATTTTTGATTTAAAAATCTCACTATTAAAGTCATAGCAGCACTGTTATTTAAAATTCTCTGATTATGAATCCTTTTGTAAAGCCACCAATTCTGCAACGTGAGCACTGCCCATTTAGTTCATTTGCACTGCAAATCCACATTCACATACTCATTTAAAGCAAAACATAGGCAAAACATTAAAAATGAGCCAGACATTTTTTAAGATGGGGATTTTTCTGATTATCAATCTGTAATATTGACTCCTTTTGGATTCACCATTAATCATAATTCTATTCCACAGAGATTCATTCTGGGCTTGTTGAGAATTTGACAGTAATACTTTCAGACCCCCTGCAGTCTTACTCACACACTGTTCCTTCAGCTTAGGATGCTATTCTCCACTTAACCACCTGGTGAATTAATTCTTTAAGAATTAATTTACCACAATATCACCTTCCCAATGAACCCTGCTTTTATCATAACTCCCATCCTCATCCCAGCATCTCTCAGTGTTCCCACAGTACCTTGCCCATCCCTTCACATACTCTATTTCCATGCTCTATTTTGCCTACCAGACTACACTCCCTGAGAACTGAGATGATGTTTTATTCATTTCCATACTTCCAGTACCTAACATTACTACCGACATGACACACATGACAGGTATACAATAAATGTTAATTGTTTGATCACTATCCTTAATTGGGATTTGTGCATGTGTATGATTGTGTGTTCTCCACAAATGAAAAATAGCCATAACCAAAAAGCTTAGGCACTTTATTCATTTTTATTGGTCTCTTCTCTCTTTAAACCAAAAGGAAAGGAAAGGAAAGGAAAGGAAAGGAAAGGAAAGGAAAGGAAAGGAAAGGAAAGGAAAGGGTCCACCATACCACTTTATACCTTGTGGTTCCATAAAAAAACAAGACAACCCTCCAAAGTAAATTTGGGATTGATAAAGAATTCCTTTTAGTTTGTTCCTTTTTATCTAAATGGGCAGCCACATCCCAAACTTTGCCGCAACAATGAAGACACGAGGAACCACTAACTACAGGGGTTGGGGGAGGCACTGCGGGGAAGCACTGTAAGCGTTTTGGAACCTCATTGGCTGAGAGGAGAAAACCTGCTAAGAAAGTTAGGAAGCTTTGGGGGCAAACAAGAAAGATGCCTATCAGTGCTTTGTCAACCTAATTCGAAATCCCACATTGAAAAAGGACTAAGCAACTGCCCCAGCTGCGGGGTGGGGTAGGGGGATTTCCATCACTTTGAAGTTATCATTACCCTTCCAGTGTGGGTAAAACAGGTTGGACCTGATCCGCCTGCCTGCATGTCGCTGCAGTGTGTCTTGGCATGGGATGAGACCCAAGGACATGGAATGCCAAGAGAAGCCCAGCCCCGTGGAGCAGAACACACATGGACACACGCACTGACACACACCACACTCCAACTCACACTAACTTAATCTTGCACAAAATCCACACCATGTCCCTGGCACACCCCACTGCATTCCTGTATATCCAGTCACACACAGGGAGTGCCCCCTCATATTCTCCGTTTTCCCTAGTCTTCCTTGCCCACACCCCACCTTGCCTGCAAACAGCAGCCTAGCCAGGAACTGGAAGCTACGGAGGATAGGGTTTTGTCCTGAGTAACAAAGCTTCATGGCCCCAGGTGCCCCGCTGGATGGACTCCATCCATCTTTCCCCGCCCCCATCCCTGAGCTCCTAGAACAAGAGAAAGCTCAGCTCTGGGAAGTGGATGGGGGAAGTGGGGGAGCAAAGAAAAAGCTTTAGGGATAGGGAAGGGGCAAGAGTGGGGTCGCTTAAGAGCTCTCAGACCACGAACTCAGAAGGAAGAATTGGCGAAGGGCAAAGGTGCCCTCCCACCCTATCGCCTCCCCATCTATTCATAAAGCACCCCTGAAAACTGGGAAATCATCTACCCTCTGCTATGCCCCGTGCTCCTCCCAGCGGTTCTTGAAGCCACCTCTAGCAGCCCGCAACAAAGCGCCCCCAGGACAGACCTGCTCCAGCCTCTTCTGGCCTGAAGAGAAGGAAGCTGCTGCCGAGGATTCCGCCTTCCTTTCGTCGCTGGGCAGGAGGAGCGGGGGATGGGAGGAGGAGCTGGAAAGGGGAATGGGGAACTGGGGGAGGAAGGAGGATGCAAAGGGATAGGCGATCGCAGCGGCAGAGGCGGCGGTGGTAGGAGGAGGAGGAAGGGGAGGAGAAG
Organism: Orientallactaga sibirica; assembly: GCA_036365145.1. NCBI lineage: Eukaryota > Metazoa > Chordata > Mammalia > Rodentia > Dipodidae > Orientallactaga > Orientallactaga sibirica. The sequence continues at coordinate 9,540,443 of JAEOAD010000057.1, forward strand.
GCTGCTTCTGTGGCAGCTGCTGAGGATGCTCGGGCTAGAGGCAGGGATGGGTGTGCGGGGTGTGGGCTCACGTGCGTCCAGTGGCCCCAGGATGTGCGCGCGTCTGGGTGTGTGAGAGCATCTGGGTGTATTTTGACTGCGATTATTTCAATTCCGACCTAGTCTGGAACTTGTGGTTCCTGCAGCCAGGCGGAAGTGAAACCCTTCCAGTCTCTCAAGCCTGACTGCAGGGGAGGAGGGGAAGGCAGAGAGGAGGGGAGATCCCCTTTTTCAATCTTTTTTTTTTTTTTCCGGAGCACTACTACTAGCTTGTATCTGCACCTTTCTCTGGAAATCCTTCAGTCAAGGAAAAAAGATAGATACTAAGAGCAGTCACAATTACCACATGCCGCATGCACTAAGTGAGCACTTAACACAGGGCTGGGTGTTGTCTAAACTACTCAAAAGGTAATCTTTGTCTTCACTAGGATTTGATCTAGGATTACTCAAAAGATAATCTTTGTCTTCACTAGGATTTGATCTGATTAGGTTTTGATCTCCATTCTACCTTTTGTCCTTTCTCTGCTCCCATTGCCACATCAGCTTTTTCCAACCAGAGCGGCATAAATCAACTCTCTTTTTCAGTCTGTTACCTAGTCAGCATTGTCCAGGCCCCTGGCTTCTTTGGTGTCTGAAGGTGATCTTCACACCATTGCCGCTCCAGGATTTAAGTACCTGTTTAAATGAGAACCAAGACTGCTTTCCTGATGACGAGAGTCTGGCTATTGATTATCATGAATTCAGCTGGAGATCAGTTAGGACCTGCATGCATCTATCTAAAGCAAAGAAAACTACTGTGAAAAGCACACTTTTCTTTCATGATTCATTCCTTGATGAACTCCTTTGGAGCCTGGACAGAAGTCACCTTCTCTCTCTTTATGACCATTTTCCTTCACGGTTTATGTTCACAGAGCATTCAGTTTATTACAATACATCCCCCAAACAAGTTCCCTACCATAACATCTCTAAGCAAGGGAGATCTTATTATTCCTCTTTTCCAGACAATGAAATAAGGTTCAACAAGGTTTAGTGGATTTGCCTAACATTACATGCTAATAAGTGGCAAATCCAGAATGGAGAGCTTAGATCTTTAGCTCTCTTGGCCACATTTTTTTGTGCATGTGTATAGTATGTGTGTGCTTGCATGTGGAGGCTAGAGGGTGCCTTTCTCATTCATTCACATGTTTTCTTGACAGAGAGTCTATCGCTGAACCTAGAACTGCTTTCTTTTGGTCAAACTGGCTAACCAGTGAGCCCCAGAGATTGTTCGGATTCTTTGATCTTTGCTCCTCATAGGACTAGGATTACAGGTATAGGTGACAATTCACAGCTGTTTACTTGGGGGCTAGGAATTGAACTCAGGGTTAACCAGACCCTTTCAGGCCCTCATGTTTTGCCACCTGTGCACTTTCCACCTGAGCCATGTCCCTAGCCCAAAATCTATTTTAAAAATTATATTAAGAAATTCAGAATTATTGATCTACCTGCCTGTTGGAAGTAAAGGGCTTGGGGAAATAAGTTGAAACTGTTCATTGAAATAAGATTTTGATAAAGTATATTTTGTGTGATGTGTGTGTGTTCACATGTGTGTGGGGTGCATTATGTACATGTGCATGTGGAAGCCAGAGATACCTATTGGGTTTCTCCCTTGACTGCTCTTCCCCTTATTTATTGAGGCAGAGTTTCAACCACATCTCACTAATTTGGCTAGTTTAGCTAGTTGGATAGGCCTGGGAATCCTGTTTCCATCTCTGAGGTGCTGGGCCACCACACCTACATAGCATTTTCATGGGTGGAAGGATCTGAACTCCGGTCCTCATACTTGTAATGAGCACTCTATCCACTGAGCAATCTCTCCAGCCCTTGATAAAAGATTTTAATTAATTTGATGCATCTGAGTGCAAGCACATGTGAATGGTCTCACATTATAGTTATAGTGTTTTAGGCCTCAATCTCCCATTATCAGATGTAATTATCCCTTTGATTTTTCCTACCAGTAATACAAGGATAATTTAAAATGAAAGTGTAAAAAGCAAAATAGGAAGAAGCTCATTTTCAGCTTCTTAGAGCAATAAGCTTATAAATTGTTTCCCCATAAGCTAGATCTGCCTTTCCTAAGGCGTGAAAATAAATTATTGCTTATCACCAAGAGAGGAAACCTTTCTCCTACACAGTCCAGATAGTTCTAAATGTACAGATACCAAGAGAAGCAGGCTAACATGGAGGAGGGGGGCAAAATCTAACCTCTGGAGCCAGACAGTTTGAGCTGAACAACTTTGAACAACAATGCAAATAAATGATACCACTATCAAATGATTGGAGAGGTGTGTAGAGTGATACAAGTGAACATGACACAGCAAGCATAACTGACAGGTGCCTTTGTTAGAGAAAAGACAAGTAATAATTCTTTAATAAGTCTCCATTAAAGGCAGAGATATATCGTTCATTGTCAGTACAGATTGAGTATTGAGGGAATACCGAGAAATACCTCGTTTTGGACCATGATAGGAAAGATCATGTGCTGGCGATACAAGGTAGGCATGATAAATGGAGATGAGGATTCTCTGCAGTTCTGAAGACCAACATGGAATGCACAACAGGACCAGATAAGGATAATGAAAAGGGGACACTTGGCAGTGGATGTGACCCAGATTCTTGATACTCTTGGTCACTGGGTTTGATTGGAAGGATTTGCCTGATAAAGACTTAGAAAGAATGTACACGGTTTACTCAAAGGGGTATTTTGGCTCTTCTAAACAAATTCCTATTTATCAAAAGACCTAATAAAGAACTCCATTCAGAATCTATCAGAAGTACCTGAATTTGATGCTCAGCCAGGTACTTCCTGTTCCAATCTGGTACCAAATAGACTTTTCTTGCTTGAGCCTTGCCAAAAACAAAGAGGTTGAGTCATAACAATGCTTAGTGCCAAACTACAAAAGAATTGAGAAGTAAGTGAAATCTGTCTCTTACACCCTTCTATTCTCTCTATGTTTACCCTTTCTTTCCCACCTCCATCCCCAGGGCATGGAAGTCTTTCCAAACCAGGAAAAGAAACTGGCACGAGTAGTTCATGCAGAACATTATGCATATATATGCTTCTATTATTTATAGAAATACCAATGCATTTATGGAGTCTCAGTGGCTTTTGGCACCTCACAAGACCTGCTTAATATAAGGCCAAAAATATGACATCAAAGTAGAAGAGGGACTAGTTGGAAAGAAGGAAATTCAGTGGAGGCAGGATAGGGGAGAGAGGACAAAGAATGGCGGTAGGAGTGGATTATAATCATGACACATTATGTATATAAATATGTAATTTTTTAATTAAAAAAGTTTTTTTAAAAAAGAAAACCAACAGAAAGTGACAAGGTCAAACTCAATGAACTAGATCACTAATGGTAGAAGTTCAAGCATTGTGTATATAGGGAAGGTAGAAATATCCCATTATATACTGCTCATAAGAGAAGTGACTTTATTTATATCAGTGTAAACTAGAGAAAGACCAAATAATAAAGGTTGGATAATAAAGATACTCCTAGGCAAAAACTAACCAAAACCAAAGAGGAAGTAGCTATTTAAATATCATAAAAATTTAAGGCAAACACATTTAATGAAGTAAAAAGAGTCACTGTGTAATGAAAAAAGTAAATTCATGAATAAGATATAAAAATTTGGCTGGAGAGATGGCTTAGTGGTTAAGGCGCTTGCCTGAGAAGCCTAAGGACCCAGGTTCAATTCTCCAGGTCCCACATAAGCCAGATGCACAAAGTGGCACATGTGTCTGGATTTTGTGTGCAGTGGCTAGAGGCCCAAGTGTGCCCATTCTCTCTCTCTCTCTCATCGCAAATAAAAATTAATTAATTAATTTTTAAAAAGATATTTCTTTAATTTAAAGTTTAAATTTGATCAGCTATTAACCTGGTCAAAGTTTCTATAGAGTCATTGACAGATCTACAAGAGAAATTAATACCCCTCTTCTACCACATTAGAATATTTTAACACTTTGTTTTAGCAACTGGTTTGTTGAACATATAAAAACCTAAGTAAGGATATAAAAATATCTGAAAGTATAAATACCAAGATGATAGATATAATAGGCATATGTTAAAAATTCAACAAAACAATTAATAAACATCCATACTTTTTGAGCACATCTAGAACATATGCAAAGATGGAACAGGTCCTAGTTTCAGCAAGTTCTATAGATTTGATACAATATCATACCAATGATATCATTGTACAGTTAAAGTACAACTGCATTATAAATAAATCGAAGGTGTAACTATAAGAAGTGAATATGCATAGACACTCAAAACAAAACATTTAGAAGACATATAGTCAAAACTAATACTGAGAAATAGCTTTCAAGCTGCATATTTAGAACTGAAATGTTATAAAATTATTATTTATTTATTTATTTATTTATTTATTTATTTATTTTGGTTTTATGAGATAGGGTCTTTCTCTAGCCCAGGATGACCCAGAATTCACTATGTATTCTCAAGGTGGCCTCGAACTCATGGAAATCCTCCTACCTCTGCCACTAGAGTGCTGGGATTAAAGGCATGTGCAGCCAAACCGGGCCCTTTTTCGGTTTTTTTGAGGTAAGGTCTCACTCTAGCCCAGGCTGACCTGGAATTCACTATGTAGTCTCAGGCTGGCCTTGGACTCACAGCGAACCTCCTACCTCTGCCTCCTGAGTGCTGGGATTATATGTGTATGTCACCATGCCCAGTAAAATTATTATTATATGTCAAAACATGTAGGATGAACTAAAGTGATATTTAAAGGGAAATAAAATTTAAGACATCTATAAGGAACATTCAGAATCAATCAGCTAAGCATTTAATTTAAGAAATTAGATAAATAATATCAATGCAATCTTATTAAAGCAGAAAGAATGAAATAATAAACATATGAAAAACAATGATTGAAATATAAAACAACTAAGTCAAGAATTATTTCTCTGAAATGAAAAATGAGCTAGTCAAACTTCTACACAAGTACAGCAAAAGTACACTTGGGAATTTTAAACATTCTAATTGTAGACTTACAGAAATTAAGATAAAATGCAATAACATGCACTTCAACATACTTGAAAATTTTCATGTAAAATGGGTACTTTATTAGAAAAATACAATTTTTGTGTTGCAGACAGCTTCAGGTTCGCTGAGATGAACTTCCAGACCAGGCACAGTTATGGAGGAAGGTATATTATTTATTGATGCTTACAGATCCAGGGGAAGTTCCATAATGGCAGAAGAAGCGGCCTGCTCTCCATAGGGCCAAGCAGAGAGAGCAAAAGCCAACCAGCCACCACAGCACACAGAGCAAAACAACAGCCAAAAGGTCACACAGCACACTTCAGGAACTCCTGCTAGGCACATTTGCATATCTTTACAATAGAATCTCAAACCCACACCTTAAGACCAGCCCCCAGTGACATTGCCTCTAGCAAGGTGATTGCAGATGCAAACTATAACTAATAAAACACTGAATATATTGGGGGACATATATTCAAACTACCACATTCCGCCCCTGGCCCCCAATATATTTAGCTCCTGGCCCCCAATAGATTTATAACTATCATACATTGTAAATTGTACTCAGTCCAATTTCAAAGGTTCTCATAGTCTTGATCAACTTAAGATAGTGAGTCCTGTAAAATCAAACAAGTTAAATACTTTCAACATGTAAAGGCACAGAGTAAACATTTTTAACTGGCATAAGGCATAGCAAGGAGAAACTAAAACAATGCAAACTCAACCACCATCAGCAGTCATCAAACTTCTGCAGTTCAAGTTCAATATAACCAGAGACTAACAGTCTCCAGGTTTTCCAATTCCGCCCCTCCAGCTGGGCAGAGTCGCCAGGGAAAACTTTCATCCCATGCCAACACTGCACTCCATGGTAGCCCTTTTGCACAGTCCTGGTATATCCAAAACATCTTCAGGTCTACATGCAAACCACGGTCCATCTTCCAAAAGGCTCTTCCAGCCTATTCCTGAGGGTCTTCATGCCCTGCCTCATGCCGCATCTCAGCAGTGGCTCCTGGAACCATGTGCAACTCATGACCACTCCATGCATTTTTCATATTTCCAAAACTAATACCAGGTGTGCAGGACACAGCCATATTCTAAATCCAGGGATAAAATAAACCATAGCCTTGAAAAGCAGGTTCCTTCTCCAGTTAACTCTTTCCAAAGAGTTTGCATTTCTAACAGTCTTTCCTCAGGCATCCTCTCCATTGTTTTAATGTAAATCAAGTCGGGCCACCTTCCTTCCACCTTCCTTAAGATTGCTAATGCGTTGACAATAGCAGCTCCAGTAACCTAAAACCAGTCTCAGTGCCGCTGCTTTTAATTTGCTTGAGTTTTTCCAACTTAAAATCTTAAAATCTCAGTCCGATATCTTCAGCTAAGCACATCAGTCCATTACAAATTTAACCTTGATCAAACTTTCTGTCCCTGGATAGCGGAACGTAGCCATCCCTTATGCCAGTAGCCCAGTTCCAACAAAGTCCTCTGCAGTCTTTCCTTCCCCTTAGAAACCTCATAAGCCAAGCCTCGAAGTTCAGTACTATCTGCACTTAGCATTCTCAAACTCTCATCAGAATAGTCCATAAAACTTGGCTTACCACTCCAGAAGGCATCTTCAGTTGCAAGCACCAAGTCCATGCCCATTCCTCCAAAACAAAAGTTCCAAAAGACGAATATCCACACAGTCAGGTTCATCTCACCCCACACTCCTCGGTACCACTTTACTGTAGCAGACAGCTTCAGGTTCGCTGAGATGAACTTCCAGACTGGGCACAGTTATGGAGGAAGGTATATTATTTATTGAAGCTTACAGATCCAGGGGAAGTTCCATAATGGCAGAAGAAGCGGCCTGCTCTCCATAGGGCCAAGCAGAGAGAGCAAAAGCCAACCAGCCACCACAGCACACAGAGCAAAACAACAGCCAAAAGGTCACACAGCACACTTCAGGAACTCCTGCTAGGCACATTTGCATATCTTTACAATGGAATCTCAAACCCACACCTTAAGACCAGCCCCCAGTGACATTGCCTCTAGCAAGGTGATTGCAGATGCAAACTATAACTAATAAAACACTGAATATATTGGGGGACATATATTCAAACTACCACATTTTGAAAAGTGACATAGAGCCGGTCGTGGTGGTGCACACCTTTAATCCCAGCACTCGGGAGGCAGAGGTAGGAGGATTGCTATGAGTTTGAGGCCACCCTGAGACTACATAGTGAATTCCAGGTCAGCCCTAGCTAGAGTGAGACCCTACCTTGAAACACACACACAAAAAAAAAAAGTGGCATAGAATTCAAGTCTTATAATTATTAAAAAATGAATCTGCATAAAATGTGTCCCACAGAGAAAGCACCAGCTCCATAGGGCACCCTAAGAAACTTTCTCCAATATTATCCAAACCCTCCCACAGATAAGGAAATTAGTAACACTCCTTAAGTTATTCCAATGACAAAATATGTCCATAACCATATGAGAAAAGAATGTTAAATATCAGTTTCACTCGTGGATATAGTTGAAAAATTACAAATAATATGTTAGTAAGCTAAACTCAGCAAGGCATAAAAAATATTCACCAAGTTGAGTTTATTACAGCAGTACAAGATTTATTTGGAGAGTTAATTAATGTAACTCATCATATTAACAAATTAAAGAAGAAAACATAAACATATGATCATAATTAGTAATTGGGAAAACATTCAATAATATCTAGCATTCATTCATGATTTTTTATAAAAAAACAACTGTCTTTTAGCTAGATAGGAGTAGGTGTTATCTTCCTATACCTGATAAAGGGCTTCATATCCATAACTATGGCAGACATTATACCTGCTGCAGAAAAGCTAACACAATTTCCTTTAAACATAGATTCTATGGGGCTGCGAAAATGGCACAACAAGTGAAGGCACTTGCTTGCAAAGCCTACCACTCTGGGTTCAATTCCCTTTTCATTCACATATAACCAGACAGGCATTCATTTACAATGGCAAGAGACACCAGCATGCTGTCTGTACACACATACATGCATATATACACACACATATACATACAAAATGCCTCTGAGCATGAATCCTTTTCAGCATTATGGTAAAGATTCTACCCAGTGTCATGAGACAAGAATAGAGAAAAAATTTGAAAAAAGAGAAAATATTATGATCCAAATGCCTTCCATTCTGGAAAAGTGGTCCCAGTTGAGGTTGTCTGGAACTGCTGGCATTGAGGTGTCTTTATAACGATGCTATTGAAGCAGAAGTAGCTAAGTTTCCTCATGTTGAAATGTCACTGTGTCATATTGAGTAGCTGCCCAATCACATAAGCCTCGGTGCTCCCCAAGAGTTCTTAGGGCTTGGAAGTTTTATTCTCATAGTTAAGTGTACCTCACTGAAGCAAGCCAAAGGAGCAAGAGGCAGTTGGCCCTATCCAAGAAAACTATCTGAGAGTCCAGAAATTTCTAATGCAAGGAGGATGGAAGGGTCAATGTAGCCTATTTACTGGTAATATATCTTGTTAGGACAATGGCACCATCATTGAGCAGCAGCCTGTTCAAAAACGTGAACATAGAATGCAAAGACTTATGGTAAGTTCCATTCTGTCACAATACCAGCCAATGCATCAGCATTTGAAACATGTGAGCTCTATCAATTATAGACCTAGAAGGCACAAGAGACTAAAATACTCATGCTCAACACTCACATACATTCTTGTCACCATTGTTGGGGGTTAGACCACAAACCTACTCCCAATTTTGTAATCATAATACTTTGGTTGTAGCTGATATCCTTGCATTTGTCAATGTAGCATGAGTATTAAGGGAATAGGCTTTGGATCTAAATGGTGTTTGAATATCATATATTCACTTTAACATTTTATTTGTTTCCTTATTTACTTGAGAGAGAGCAAGGGAAAGAGGCAGATAGAGAAAATGGGTGGTCCAGGGCTTCTAGCCACTGCAAACAAACTCTAGAAGCATGCAACACTTTGTGCATCTGGTGAGTACTGGGGAATCAAACCTGAGTCTTTAGGCTTTGCAGGAAAGTGCTTTAACTGCTACTCAATCTCTCTAGCCCTCTTTATTAGCTTTTATTTGAAATGAACCACCTAACCTTCTAATGACTAGTTTTCGTGAATGTATTAAAAACCACCAAATTGCATGTGTTAAACATATGAATTGGGGCGAAACAAGCACAGATTAATGCTATAATGCTTACCTAAATAACAGGCTTGGTTTCTGGTACCACACATACAACAATCTAAAATTTATGAATTATATGATTGAGTTTTTCCCAATAAGGCTGTTATTAAAATATATAGCATTTAAAGCAAAAGCCCCTTCACAGTCATCTACCTCCACCTTCATCTCCTTTTTGTGAGATGTCTTGTATGTATTATTCTAGACCATTTCAATAAGGTTCCATACATATGTGTATGTGTGTTTGGATACATACATGTACATACATGGTGGTGATGGGAATTAAAGCCAGATTATAATGAATATCAAGCAAGTGCTCTCTACCACTGAGCCACATTACCATGTCATTTTCTTAATGTTTTTGAAAAAGCAGAATTTTATATTTTATTGAAGATTAATTAGGCAATTTATTCTCTTATGGGTAATTTTTATGTATCCAAAAACACATGGCCTAACTTAACATCAAAATGACTTTCTTCTGGGGGCTGGGAAGATGGGTAAGATGTTACAGGTACTTGCTTAGAAAATCTGCCAGCCCAGATTCAGTTAAAGGAACTTACATGAGGCAGATGCAAAAAAAAAAAAGTACAAGCATCACAGAGAGAGAGAGAGAGAGATGAAGATGAAAAGTTTAAAAGAATCTAAAAATAAGGCTTTGGCCTGAAAACTCTGTATGCCTATAATTCTGGGATTATAGGAACTCTAAGGCAAGAGAATCTCCAGTTTCAAGCCCTACCTCAAAATAAATGAATAAGTAAATAAACCAAAACTAACATTTAAGAGGTAGGAGGATCACTGTGAGTTCAAGGCCAGCCTGAGACTACATAACAAACTCCAGGCCAGCCTGGGGTAGAGCAAGACCCTACCTCAGAAAACAGAAAAAACAAAATTAACAGACTTAGATTTTATACTTAAGCCTGTGAATATATATATGATTTAATCCAATATAAATTGAAATTCATATTATTTCATAAGAAAAAATTGTCTCATTACCATTTGTTGAATAAACTCCTATTACTCCAGGCATGAGTTTGTATCTAGTCTCTATTCTGTTTAAATGGTTTGTCTATGACAACACACATATTTTTGATTACTGCAGTTTAAACAAACTCAAAATCAGTAAGGATTAGATCTTCAACATTTTTTTCTTTCTTAAATGTCTAGTTATACTAGATCCTTTATACTCCTATATCAATTTAGTCTAGGCTTGCCAACTTTTACAAACTGCTGCCTGGAATTTTGATTACAATTTAATTTAATCTATCAATCAATATGGAAAGACTTGACATCTTAACAAAATTGAGACTTCATACCAAAAAAGTAGTTGTTTTTCTCCATTTATTTATAACATCTGTAGTTTCTCTCCAGTATGTTTTATGGATTTTAATGTAAAGAGCTTTCATATTTTTCATCACATACATTTCTAAGTATTTCATAGTTTTATGCAACTACAAATGTATATGTTAAAATTTTATTTACCTATAGATATACCTGATTTCAGTACATTAATCTAGCAACATTATTATCATTTATTGATTCTAGTTATTTTCATAGATTCTATCTTATTTTCTAAATAAACAATGTCATCTGTGAATAAGCACATTTTGTTTCTCTTCTTTTAACATCTGGATGCCATGTATATATTTTTTTCTTGCTGTAGACCTACTTGTTTTATACCTGTTGTAATGGGGAAAAGCATTTAATTTTTCATCATCATATGTGATGCAAGATTTTAGATGCACTTTATGACGTGGGGCAAGTCTATTTCTACTCTTACTTTGTCAAGAGTTTCTAATTTGGAATGGGTGTTCAGTTTTCTAAAGTGCTTTTCTTCATCTACTGAGAAGAACATACAGATTTTTTCCTTTAGTTTGTTAATATGGTGAATTATATTTATTTTTAAATGTTCAACCAACTCTTCATTGCTGGAATAAATCCCACTGGCAATGATGCTTATACTTTTAATACATTGCTGGATTTGGTTTGAAAGCTCTTTGTGTAGAGTTTTTTCCATGTATATTCATGAAGAATAGTAGTTGCTAGTTTTCCATTTTTGCTCCATCTTTTTTGCAATCAGAATAATGCTGGCTTCAATATTCTCATTTTCAGATATCTCAAAAGAAATTTTGCAGTACATTTGGTATTATTTCTTCTTTAAATATTTAGAATGATTTGCTTATGTAGGCATTTGTACATAGATTCATATTTGTGAAAACTTTTCAACTCCAAATGCAATTCTTTAATGATTATTATTTGTTATTATATTATAGTATATATATCATATGTAATTATATATATTTAATAGCTATTCGTTTTCAACTTTCATTGATAAGCTCCATACACATACACAATGTACTCTGATCATAATCCCCCCCATAGGCCTCCTTTATGACCCCTTCCTTATATCCTCTTCACTGATCTCCTGCTTCTTTCCAACTAGTTGTCATTCTTCTATTTTGATGTCAGTTTTTTGGCCAACACATTATGGAAGTCACATGCAGGTAGCTATAGCCACTATGAGATCATAAGCAAAACTGCCACTTTGTGTCTAGAAGGCTCCATTCCAAACCACTTCTCCCCTTTGTTAAGCTCTTATATTCTTTTTGCCATCTCTTCCACAGTAGTCCCTGAGCCTTGGAGAGTGTGGTAGTGCTGTCTCATTCAGTGTTGAGCACTCAATTGTCACTTCTCAGAATTTAAATGTTTGAGCCTTCACAGTAGTCACAATCATATGAAAAGAAAAGCTTTTCTAACCAAAAGTGAGAGCAGCATTTGCATACAGGCATAAATATAAATATTGAGAGGGCATTTCATGGGTATAATATATCCATTTAGACAAACATTGATAGTAGCTTCCACCCTAAATCTTATGATCTTCACAGCCATAAGTTTTAGAATAGGTTTTCAGTATCAGCCATAAATTCCATCCCCAGCAAAGAGTTTCAAATCCAATCAGAGCAGTTAGTTATCCCCATCACAGTTGGCCAGATGTGTAGCTTGCAGAATCGACTGTGGGTTCCTGTACTATGACAGCTAGTCAGCAAGGAGGAAGGTTCCCGCTGAGATCTAGCTTGATTTCTCAATGTCCTGCAAATAAAGCATGTGCTGCCTTCAGCATTTGGGTCTCTCCAGCTGTGGTTGTTTGCATGTGTCTCCCATTGATTCAAGTGTTAAAATTAAACTTGTAACTTGCATCTCCAACTGCCTGGCTGTAGGAGGTGTCTCTGTGGATGGATCCTGGAGTCTAGCCCTAAGATGTCAACACAGTGTCCTTTTGTACCTTTGCTGGTCCCAGTGGTTGATTAGTGTTTTATTCTCTGAGCAATTGTTATATTCAGAAATCGACTGTTGAAGAGTTAAGACTGTCTTAATGATCCATTTTTCTCCTGTAGCAGGCCTTTTCAAAAGTCCAATTTTCCCAGCACCCTTGTACAGAATGGGAGAAAATCTTTGACAGTTAGTCAGCAGAGGATTAGGAAGGAATTACAAAGAACTCAAAAAACAGAATAACAAGAATTCAAACTGAGATCTAGAACTAAATGATTTCTCAATGTCCTGCATATAAAATAAAAAAATGTTCTACATCCTTAGCCATCAGGGAAATGCAAATTAAAACCACTTTGAGATTCCATTTCACTCCTGTCAGATTGCTGCCATCAAGAAAACAAATGACAGCATTTGGAAAAACAGGAACTCTCCAGCTGTGGTTGTTTGCATGTGGTTCTTGAGACAGCTAGAAATTGATTTCATGGTGTTAAAATTAAACTTGTAACTTGCATCTCCAACCATGCCTGCTCTATTCACTAGGAAATGGAAGCAGCCTAGATGTCCCTCCACAGATGAGTGGATAATAAAGATGTGGTACATTTACACAATGGAGTTCTATTCAGCAGTAAAGAAAAATGAAATTATGAAATTTGCAGGGAAATGGATGGATCTGGAAAGGATTATAGTAACCCAGGCTCAGAAAGCCAAACGTCACATGTTCTCTCTCATAGATCCTAGCTACAATTGTATAGACTTGTGTGTGAACTGGAACCAAAAATAGGTACCAGAAACCAGTAAGCAGGTAAAAGGCTATAAGATGTCTAAGTGAGGCCATGCATACAAAAAGGGCAGGGGAGGGTCAATCTAAACTCAAGAGACATATGTAAAATTACTGCACGTCTAGAAGATGTAGACTCTTACTAGAAAATTTTCCAGGTCCCCCAGCCTCCAAAACAAAGCTTTTATAGAGAAATAGATAGTAAGACCCTATTGCTAAAGACATCTCATGCCTGAGAGGCAAGGACACTGAGAAAGCAAGCTGGTTGAGAAAACCCTCTCCCTGTAGACCAGCCTCTGGCGTATGGGAGACAGTCCTGAATATTCAAGCTTGGCCTTGCTGCCAGTTGCTCCATAATTGGATGAAGGCCCTCTCTACGGGAGGAATACATACCAGTACTGAAAAACCTAAGTTTTGAGGGCCTTAGGGGTATAAGCCTGCATGTCTGACTAAATGTATATATTATTCCCACCAAGCTGGGACACTACACTAAATGTTTGTTCACATATTAATGCTACTCTCACTTCTGGCTAGAGAAGCTTCTCTTTTCAGATGGTGATGACCACTGGGAAAAACTCACTAGAATGGAAGAGCCAAAGGAAGGATATGACCTCTTACAATGCAGCTGCCCAGACAGAAATTTTTACACTTTGAAAGATGATGTCATCACTTTGCAAGACTAATGGAGAAAGGAGGGGATATGATACCCTGATTAAAATAATAAAAATAATAATAATAAAAAAGATACTGAAAATAGAAGAGAAAGATGATGTCATCAAATTGAGAGACTAATGGAGAAAGGGGGGATATGATGGAGACCCGAATTCTAAAGTGGAATGGGGAGGGAAACTATCTTATGGTTTATAGATGTCACAGCATTATCCACCAAAAAGTATGCAGAGAAGTTTGAGCTCTGGAGAGTCCTGCTTGCTGCCAGATCATGCTTGCTAGTTTTGGGGGCCTTGGGGTTTTCCTGAACAAAACTCACCCTGGGAATTTCTGAAACTACTTATGGTTTATAAAAGCATTATAGGGGACTTTTAAAAATGATATGACTTTTCAATAGTAAAGAAGTAGGTTTCCATAAACTTATTCATAATGTCTTTAGTTTTGATTAACTTTCTTCCCAACCCCTCCTCTCCTCCATCCCTCTCCTCTGATGCCACTTACACCATTCCACCCATAGACTTACCTACATATCTACTTCAGTAATCTACTAAACCCTGACCCTAGGCCCTCCCTTCTCCTTCCTTCCTCATGGCTACTTTCTAGCTTCCTGGCTCTACTATTGACTCATTCCAACTCACATACAAATCTAAAACTTTGAAGCAAGGTTCCCCATATGAGGACATGCAACATTTGAATTTCTGAGACTGGATTACCTCACATAGCATAATCTTTTCCAGATCCATTCATTTTCCTGTGAATTTCATGTTTGATTTTTTTCAGCTTAATAAAACTTAATTGTGTATATGTACCATATCTTTATTATCCATTCATCGGTTTATGGGCATCTAGACACATTTCATTTCCTAGCTATTGTGATTAAAGGAGCAATAAATATGAATAAATAACTAAATATCTCTATAGCAAAGTATAGGGCTGTTAGGGTATATGCCTGGGAGCAGTAGAGATATTTTTAGCCTCTTCAGATACCTCTACACTTACTTTGATACTGCCTGCACCAGTTTACATTCCTACCCACATCCCCACCCTCACCAGCATTCTTTGTCATTTGATTTCTTGATGATAGTCATTCTTACTGGAGTGACTTGGGATTTCAAGGTAGTTTTAATTTGCATTTCCATGGTGGTTAAAGATGTTGAGCATTTAAAAAAATATTTATTGGTCATTTGCATTTTCTTTTAAGACTTTTCTGTTCAGTTCCATGATCCATTTTATTGGTTTGTTTGGTTTCCTATATTTTTAGTTCTTTTGTGTATTGTAGATATTAATCCTCTATTAAATGTATAGTTGGAAAACACCCTGGAGTGATGGCTCAGGGGTTAAATTTGCTTGTCTGAAAAACCTGATGTCCTAGGTTTGATTTCCCAGTACCTAAGTAAAGCCAGATGTACAAAGTGGCACATACATCTCAAGTTTGTTTGCAATGTTGGAAAACCCTGGTATGCCCATACTCACTTCTTTCTCTCTCTCTCTCTCTCTCTCTCTCTCTCTCTCGCTCGCTCGCTTTCTCTCTGCCAATCTCTGCCTATTTTTCTTTGTCTCCTTCTCAAATAAATAAATAAAAATATTTTTTTAAAAGAATCAGTTATCTTTTAATGGGATTTTAGTCATATGAAAATATATTTACATAGGTATCTATCGCTTCTGGTTGTCTTCATTCTCCTGTATGAATCCTTCTTCCCATCTGGTGTCATTTTTCTTCTGCCTAAATGATCACTTTTAACATTTCTTGTAGTGCAACAATTGCTTGTGGTAAATTTTTCAAACTTTAAAAATTTATTATATATTAGATGTAGTATATACAGTATGTATTTTACAAATATAGTATAACAGATTATAGTCTTTTATCCCCTCATTCTTGCTCCCATTTCCCTGAGGCCCTCCCCAGTGGGCTTTGGAATTCACTATGGAATCATGAAGGCCTCTGTCAGTCCCTATGGGGTAGTGTGGGGGGGGCAGCTTGCCTCAGGATATTCCTATCCACTTTGTGGTTCTTATCTTTCCATCCCTCTTCCCCAATGTTCTCTGAGCCACGGCAGGCCTGTTGGTAGTCTGATTTAGTGTTCGAGTCTTTGCAGCCTCTGGATTTCTGCTTTGATAAGTTTTGATTGACCACTGTGCCTTCTACCATCACCCTGGATCTGATTGTCCAGTTAGCAGAAAGAGCAGTGTTCATGGCACTGTTTACACTTCCTGGGCCCTAGCAGGTGTGAAAGAGGTAGCATTGCCAAAACACTTCATTACCTGCCAGATCTAAAAAGGTAAGATCCTATTGCTGAAGATACCACAGGCTGCCATCACAAGACATTGGAATACTATGCTGGAACCAAAAGGGAAACTAGTTCCCTCCTGGCTAGCCCTCATGGTGCTAGAAAATACTATGGGAGCAGCTAGAAGAAAATTGTCACTAACAGCATGAATAAGCAGGGGACCCTGCAGACTACGATATCAAACATCCAGACAAGAAGTACACACTTGTGTAAGCTGGGCATGGTGGTGCACACCTTTAATCCTAGCACTTGAGAGGCTGAGGTAGGAGGATTGCCCTGAGTTCAAGGCCACCCTGAGACTACATCGTGAATTCCAGGTCACCCTGAGCTGGAGTGAAACTTTACCGCAAAAGAAGGAGGAGGAGGAGGAGCAGGAGGAGGAAGAGGAGACTTATGCAATAGTGGCATGTGGACTCTGTGGGTAACTAACTGTTCTCTGATTGGACATGAGGCCTGCTCAATAGGAAAGAACTCATATCTGGTACAGAAATCAAGTCAGAATCCCATAGTCAGTAAATTCAGACTTCAGAGAAAAGCCCCCACTGCTCTCTGGAGAAGAGCGGGATTGCACACCAAAAATCTCTCAAATAACTTTGCATACCCTCTTTAACCCAAGTTGATCTCACACTTGGTTAGAGAATCTGTTCTTCTTATAATATTTTTTAAATTTTATTTATTTACTTGAGAGAGAGAGAGAATGGGTGCACCAGGGTCTCCAGCCATTGCAAACAAACTCTAGAGGCATGTGCCACCTGTGCATCTGGCTTACATGGGTCATGGAGCAATCGAACCTGGAACCTTTGGCTTTGCAGGCAAGTGCCTTAACTGCTAAGCCATCCCTCCAGCCTGAGAACCTGTTTTATTTTACATGTGACAGAGAAAAAGGAGAGCCAAGATCCACCAGTAAGATAAAATAATCAACTGCCTACCATGAGAATTGCCACTCCTTCAAGCTTTTACACATCTGAAAATGTCTTTCCTTTTTCAAAAGATAATTTTCTCTTATTAGAACACTAGGTTGACAGCTATTTTCTTTTAACACTTTAAAGATTTTTTTTCCAGTATCTGGCATATGCACTATTTCTAATAAGGTATCCACTGCCATCTTTATTCTTGTTCTTCAGTATACAACAGCTCTTTTTCTTTGGTTGTTTTTACATTGGTTTTCCTTTACCATTGGTTTTGATGAATTTTGTTAGGATGTAGTTTGGTATTGTTTTATTCCTGTTCCTTGTGTTTGAATTTTTGGAGCTTCTTAGATTTGGGGTTTATAATTTTCATCAAATTGGGAAATTTCTTAGTGATTGTTTCTAGAACTATTTTGTCCCTTCTTTGTTCACTTTTAAGAACTCCAGTCACTCATCTTTGGATACCTGAAATTGCCTTACAAAATACTGATATGTTTTTGATCAGATAGCTATTCTTTATTTTTATTTTTATGAGAGAGAGAGAGAGAGAAAATTGGCACACCAGGGCCTCCAGCCACTGCATTCTAACTTCATATGCATGTGCCACCTTATGTGTATGTGCAACCTTGCATGCTTGCATCACCATGTGCATCGGGCTTACTTGGGACCTGGAGAGTCAAACATGGGTCCTTAAGCTTCACATGCAAGTGCCTTAGCCACTAAGCCATCTCTCCAGCCCTTGTTTTTCTTCTTTGTGCTTTTAGTTTTTATCACGTCATTTTAATGTACTGAATCATCTATAAATACTATTTAGTATATGGTTAATCTCACATATTACAGTTTTTACCTGTAAAGTTCTATAAGTCATAAAAAAAACAATATCTTCACTAGGCTTTTTAATATGTGGATTAAGATGAAAGGAAATGTTTTAATGTCTTTTATAATGCTAATACTTATGTTATGGGTTAATTTTTCAATTGGTTAATTTTTTGCCTACATTAGTAGCAAGCATATTACATTATATAAATGTACCATAATGTATTTATCCAGTTCAGTATTGATAGACATTTTGTACTTTATAGTATTCCTAATATTTTAATAAAATCATTAATGCATCAATAACATTGCAATAGCTTGAATATGACTTGTAACTCCTAAACTCATGTTGATATTTGATCACCATTAAGAAGTATTGGAAGAGTAGAAACTTAATATGACTATGGTGTTTAGAGTTGGGGCTCTGGGAGTTAATTGGGTTTAGATAATTTCATTAAGAGGAAACCCCACAATTGGATTGTGAGGAAAAGTACAACATAAGACACATAGTTTTGTTTTCTTTGCCTCCTTTGCCGTGTAATGCACCATGTTCCTTTCAGCACCTGCCAACAAGAAGGATATTACCTTAGGTGGCTTTTCACACTTGGAACAGAACTACAAAGAAAATATTTGCCATTGTTAGCTGGGCATGATGGCACATGCCTTTAATCCAAACTCATGGAAGGCAGAGGTAGGAAGACTGCTGTGAGTTCAAGGCCACCCTAAGAGTACATAGTGAATTCTAGGTCAGCCTGGGCTAGGGAGAGACAATACCTTGAAAAACAAAAAAATATATACAATAATTGCCTTTGTATAACATGCTCAGTTTGTAATACTTTGCTATTACCAATAGAAAACAGGCCAAGAGAAATTACTATATGTGGCAGTTTGAATATATGTCCCCCAATATATTCAGTATTTTATTAGTTATAGTTTGCATCTGAAATCACCTTGCTAGAGGCAATGTCACTGGGGGTTGGTCTTAAGGTGTTAATGGTGGGTTTGAGATTCCATTGTAAAGATATGCAAATGTGCCTAGCAGGAGTTCCTGAAGTGTGCTGTGTGACCTTTTGGCTGTAGTTTTGCTCTGTGTGCTGTGGTGGCTGGTTGGCTTTTGCTCTCTCTGTTTGGCCCTGTGGAGAGCAGGTCGTTTCTCCTGCCTTTATGGAACTTCCCCTGGATCTGTAAGCTTCAATAAATAATATCCCTTCCTCCATAACTGTGCCCGGTCTGGAAGTTCATCTCAGCGAACCTGAAGCTGTCTGCTACACTATATTTATGCCTGCATGCAAATATGCCAAAGATAAATTTCTGAAGTAGAGGCACTAGACTAGACAGTATGTTCAGTTAATCCACCTTTTTATTTTACTTATTTGACTTAAAATTTTCTCCTTATGTTGGCTCTGTTGAAAGAATTTTATTTGCCCATAGAAATACTATCTAAAACAGATATACTCCTTATCTCTTTCATTAACCTTTTCTTTTGTTGTCTATTTAAATATGATTAATTTGTTTTGCCCACTCTGACCTGTTTGATGATAATCCACTTGCCTTTCCTGGTTATCCCTACTTGACCCTGCCTCCAAAATTTTACTGTTTTACTGTTTCTTTACTGTTTATCTTACCTAACAATCCATCTTAGATTGGGTCTTTTCCTTTAGATAGAACTTTTCTATTTCCACCTTCAAGATACATGACCAAAAACTACAAGAAGAAACACTTTTTGTGTTCCATCCCTGTATTATGTATAAAATAGCTAGGTTACAGACTGACTTGAGAAAGATATTAAGGCAATATTTAGAGGATGTCTTTCTCCTTGATCATGGGCCCAGAATTGAATGCCTGACTCCTAATTAGGGCATCTTCTTCTACAAAGATGAACTTATCAACACAGTGATGGCATATGTACTAACTTCAGAGAGATTCATGTCATCAACAGTGAACTCCAAATGATCCTACTTACAAAATCCTGAGTAAGAAAACCAAAATGCTTAATCAAATCATACCCACCACTATCTGAATAAAACCTACCACCAATGAATAATTATAATTCTTAGACTTAGGGCCCTGAAGATTACCTCAGAGATAAACAATGCTGTTGCTCATCACTCCCTATCCAACCACTCCTGGCCCTTGCATTAGTCTGTTTTCTGTTACTAAAACAAAATATCTGATGCAGAGTACTTTATAATGCAAAGTGCCCTATTTAGCTTATAAGGCATAGTATTATCAATGGGTCTTCTCTGGTGAGGATCTCATGAAAGATGGAATAACAGTGGTAGAGGCTAGAGAAAAAGATATGACATGGTAAGGCAAAAGGTCATAGAGACTGGGGAAGACCCAGCTTGCTCTTTTATAACAGCATGCTCGTGAAAACTAACTGTAGTGTCATGAGAACTACATAAATTTCTTCAGAAAGCACTACCTCCATGACCTATGACTTGTTGACTTAGTGTTAGGCCCATCTTTTAAAAGTTCTAACAGTTCTTGACATCACAATACTGGCTATCAGGATCACAATGGTGACATGGAGATCCCTGTGGAAAAACATCTGAATGATAGCAATAATTGATCTTGCATTCCAAGAATCAGAAGGTCTAGCTGCTATTACAGGGGAGAAATATCAGTAGATTATTTCCAGTAAAGACTGATATCAAATGAACTGAATTCATATGGAGGTTCACTATCACTTCATGAACCTATATATTTTCCAGGAGTTTCTCAAAGTAGGGTATCCATCTACAGCCCACTCTGGATCATGTCTGTTTAATTGTAAAGTATTGGGCTTGAGGTCAAAGAGACCTTCATCCAAAATCCATGTTTTTGGCATTAAACACATTTCTTCATTTATTTAAACATTAATTACCCAGTCTCTAAAATGGGGATCACAATAGTTAACATCAAAAGATTGCTATGAAAAGTTAAAGACAAACATTTTGATGAGTAGCCATCCCAGAGTTTGAAACACAAAATTAACATTAATTGTTATTTTACTTGGTTCTGAATAATGAAGGTCTATTGGAGAACCTACTAGCATGAGGTTTTCTATATTTCTCCACTTTACTACTGTTTTCCTAAGGTAACTTTGGATTCCTTCTTTCAGACAGAGTTCAAAGACTATAATATACATTTGGACTGTAAGTTACCAGCACCAGAATTTGCACTGGCTACCTTGGTAAGATGGGGATAGACTGGAGCCGCTGAGGCTGGCACAGAAGTAGTCAACAGAAGAAGTGACATTCTGGGGAGAAGTGAAAGCCAAATCAGGCAAATAGTCAAATCCAGATGTCATATCAAATGGACTAAATAGAGAACAGCAATGTCTGTTATTAAGGGTACAGAACAAAATAAGGAAAAAATTACTTAAAAGCCTAAATGGACATGGTTATAACTTGACACCCACCATATATAAATTGATTGGCTTTGAGCAAGTTAATTAAACTCAGGTTGAATTCCCACAAGTACCTAATACTTCCTTTACTGGAACCTTTGGATTAAGGGTCTCTTTCTGTTAGATAGTTTCCTAATCTATGAAAAGATAAACAGGACATCAAAGTCATGGAGTACTTGTGAAAATGTATTCTCAATAACATGTTCTATGTGATATCTGGCACAAAATTCTTCATGAATCTTACATCTTATGAAGCAGAGGGTAGAGTAGGATCCTAGAAGAATACCTCGATCTATAGAACATATATTGTAATCAGTTTTATAGTGTGTCTTTAACCATTGTAGAAGCTAGAAAGAGTATTGAGTAAACTTGTACAGAGTGTCCTTCCAGATGTGCTGAGGACTGACATATATAACAAGAGGCAGACAGAAATATTTCTATATGTGGCCTTTCATATCCACAGTGGCGGTGATTAACTGCATAGAGATGATGCTTTGCATATGGAAAGCTAAGCTGCTGGGTTTTCATTTCTTGTCTTTTACAGTCTATGGTTACTAGTCATAGGTATTGAATCTTCTTGATAGAATTCCTCTGAATTTCTCGGCTAACATTGATGAGCACAAATACTTAGATATGCAGAGTTGGTGGAATTCAGGCAATGCTATTTTCTTCCTGGAGAATCAGAACCAGGATTGGATAGTAATGCAGCTAGAGTTTTCTTAAGTTAGAGTGATCTGCTTAGATGTTTTGATAATGGCATTGATTTTATATAACAGCCATCTAGGCCAGGGTGAGGTAATGAGGGAAAGTGGCTCTAGCTACTAGAAGATAAGCCTATTGGATGAACCATGAACTTGTTTTCTTTCTTGACCAGTAAGTGGAGGGGAGTGAGTGAAAAGCACTAATGACACTCTACCAGCCTCACATAGCTATGACACTTTCTCATTGACCTGGACTTCCCAATCTAGTACTTTGCCAGGCATGATGCAGCTATTTTGGGTGTCCAGTTGCCAGTGTCCAGTTCAAGTTGCCAACATTATGCCGCTGAAGCAGAATTGGCAAGGAATGTTTCTGTAAGTACTTAGAAGCAAAGCCCTGTTTTCAGAACTTAAGTGCCATGTTTGAAGCAAAGTAGGATGGTTTTTCATGATAGACTGTCTTTGATTATTCAAATAGTAGGCTCAATCCCTAGCACAGCCATTCAATAAATATGGAAGAAGCCAGGTATGGTGGCACACACCTGTAATCCTAGATCTTGGAAGGTCTTAGAGTCAGAAGGATCAGGCATTCAAGGCCTTTCACAGCTTCATAGGGAATTCAAGGCCAGCCTGTGTTACATGTGTCTCCAAAAAAAAAAACAAAAGAGGAAGGAAAGAAAGAAGAAAGGAAGAAGCAAGCAAGGAAGGAAGGAGGAAAATGGGTGAATGAATTATTGCTAGGTATTTTGGAAGATACAGGGAGAAGGTACTCACTGTTCTAGTCATTTCCAATGATACAAAATGTGAACTGGGGCTTCAGATACAAGCTCTGTTATTCAAAAGTTATATGAGTGATTAGAACCCTCTGATCTTTGGCGTTTACATATACAAAATGAAGATAAAAGTACTCACCTCCTGAGTACTAAAAAAGGTAAATGAGATGAGGAATGGGAAAATGCCAAAGGCATTTCTATAGTAATTGCTTATAAATGGTAATTAACAAACAGCTTCAACTCAGTTTTTACAGTTGGTGATGTCTTTTACTTTCATTATTTATTTTGAACCACTGTACTTGGATTTTCAAAAGCAGGAACATGAGGTAAGGTTGGATATTAGAGCAGGGCCAGTGTGCTGGTAGACTGGTGATGGGATTTGCTTGGAAGAATCTATGGCAGTTACTTCTCATTGCTAACACAAACACCTGACCAGAAGCAACTTATGGAAGGAAAGGGTTTATTTCAGGCTTACAGAATTTAGGAGAAGCATCATCATAGCAGAAGAAACTGGCACACTTCCATAGATCCATAGCAGAGAGACACCACCAATAGCCAACAAACACGAACAGCCAGAGCTTGAACTTACCTGAATATACCTTAGGGCTGGACTTAAGATCTGTCCCCCAGTGACACACCCTCCATCAGGCTACTGGAGACTTAAGTTGCAAGCTTAATCAAAAATATCTCAGGCTATAGCTGGAGAGATGACTTAGCAGTTAAGGCACTTGCCTGTGAAGCCTAAGGACCCAGGTTCAATTCCCCAGTACCCACTTAAGCCAGATGCACAAGGTGGAGCATGTGTCTGGAGTTTGTTTGCACTGCTGGAGACCTTGGTGATACCATTCTCTCTCTCTCTCTCTCTCTCTCTGTCTGTCTCAAATAACTAAATAAAAATATTTTTAAAAATTTTTAAAAATCCCTCAATCTGTCAAGTTCATATATTCACATTCAAACCACTACAGAGTCTGGGTTTTTCAGATTGGGCAACACCTGGGTCATTTGAGTCTCCCAGACCCAAGAGCTCTTGTAGACACAAACAATTCCTTTCACAGATTTCTCCCAGCAGCTTCCAACTTCTTTGAGAAAAATATGTATTAAAATTTTATAAGCCTGTATGTTATGTTAAAATTTTTGGGTGAATACAGACTAAGGGCTTCTGGGAGTCAACAAGAGGGTCCAGAAATTCAGAATAAAAGGGAGAAATGTAGAAGGAGAACAAAAAGCAGCCAAAGTCATACTTCTCACCTAAATCTCAGTTTTGCTGAAAGCTGGCACTGTTGACACAAATACAGAGCTTTCAATTTTTGTGCAAGAAATACTTCTCTGAAGAGCAACAGAAAAAAAATTTTCCCAAGTCTCCAAAGTTAGCAGACTGTGCTGTTGAATGAGATTGGCCATGTGACTCACATCCAAACTGGAAGAACATCTGGAAACCAGCTCATCACCTTTCCTTGTCAGAGGGCATGCCTGCCATGCAAGGAGACCTCAGCCTGGAAGAAGAGGAATATTTCTGTCAAGGCAACTGCATCTCCCCTAGTGCTGAGGGAAGGCCATCATTGAATCTTTCTTGGCCCACCACCTGCCATAGGGCATGTGGTAGGTAGAGTAAGGGAAGTCCTATTACAGAATGTGACACAGAAAGCTCTCCCTAGCCTCTCCCTGTCAGTGACTGGGTTTCCTGGGATGAAAATTCATCATTCATTCTATCAACATAGCAGTCCATTCCTGGGAAATTTTGGATGTCAAGGCAAGGAAATAACAATGGCTAACATCTCTCATGTGCTTATTACATGCTGTGAACTTCTATACTGTCTTATTTGATCTTCACAACAAAGCTGGGGGATCTTATGTCAACTTTTCAGAGGAAGAAAATGCAGTTGTATAGAAAGTAAAGTAACCTAACCAACCATCACACAGCTTACAAGAAGTCGAGATCAAATTTGAATATTACTGATGAGAAACCAAATTCTAGCCACATTACTATTTATATAGTAGGTCCATCCCTACCATATAAACTTTGGAAGCTGGTTGTAGTTATCTTCTTGTTACCGGGACAAAATGACTAACCAAAATAGCACATGGGAGGAAAGGGTTTATTTTGGCTTATAGTTTCAAGAGGAAGCTTCAGCATGGCAGGAAAAGGATGGTATACCATAAGCTGGACATCACATCTTGCCACAGCAGACGGTACAAAGCAATAAGGGTGAGCTGAGCTGAGCTCTGGCAAGGCAGAAGCTGGGTTATAACATCCCAAAGCCCACCTCCAGCAACATATCTACAGCAAGGCTCCACCTCCCAAACTGCTACCAGTTGAGAAC
The DNA here is from genome assembly GCA_036365145.1 of Orientallactaga sibirica. NCBI lineage: Eukaryota > Metazoa > Chordata > Mammalia > Rodentia > Dipodidae > Orientallactaga > Orientallactaga sibirica. The sequence continues at coordinate 9,565,625 of JAEOAD010000057.1, forward strand.
CAAACATTTAAACATATTAGACTAAGGGAGACATCTGATTTAAACTACTACAGATCTCTTTTTCACATGCTTTCTGGGTGTCTTACCTTACCCTTCATAGCTTGTATTCACCTGGACATGGAAAAAAATAAAATTTTAACATTCTTCAGCTTCTTTCCAGTTTATCTTACATGGCTAAAACAAAGGCTGGGAAAGTCCTGGCATCTACACTTTTGGCAATAGGCTAACCAGAGCCACCACAGATAAATATGCATTTCTTGAATTCCACAAATACATCAGCCAAGTTGGAACAGGGGTAAATTCAATAAAAAACAAACCCTGGCTTCACTTGCCAGGCTAGTGAAAGCATGCCCTTTTCAAATTCAAATTCACCAACCTAGGAGGCAGTTGTTCTGTTGTTTCCACAAAGGTGTGTTATAGATTAACTTGGAAACAGAAACTTTCTGTTCTCATGCAAAGATTCACTGTAAAACAGGAGTGTCATTGGTGAAAGATTGCCTTGAAACCACAGTGTTTGCACCCTAAACATCTTCTGCAAAGTAGCTTAAGTCTGTCCTCCCCAGGTTCAGTTCTGAGCAATATGATCATTTATGCCCAGACCAGGATATATGTCTCCACTAGCACATATGGCATTATTAGCTGAATTATAAAAAACAATGCAGCCTTAACCCAGCGATCTCTCTCTGTCTCTCTCTCTCTCTCTCTCTCTCTCTCTCTCTCTCTCACACACACACACACACACACGCTTGCTCAATATGCTAAAGGGTTTTCATACTCCCAAGTTCATTGTGGCATTGTTAACAACAAACAGCCAAAATATGAAATCAACTAAAGTATCTATCTCTCCATCAACAGATGAATGTATAAAGAAAATGTGCAATAATTATACAGGAGGACATTATTTAGTGTTTAAAAAGACATTATGGCATCTGTGACAACATGAATCAAACTGGAGGACATTATATTAAGCAAATTAAGCCAGAGGCAGAGAGATAATTACTACATGATCTCACTCATATATAGAATGTTAGTGTTTTGAACTCATGGAACTCATACAGAGTAGAATGATGGCTATCAGAAGTTGGAGGGGCAGGAGGGAGGTGGTGGGACTGAGTACAGGAGTCCAATATTTCAGTTAGATAAAAAAAGCAATTAGAGTGTGCAAGCAGGTGTGGAGTCAGTAGGCCAGACCCCTGTTTCCTGGTTCCTCCCAGTTCCCTGGGCCAGGTTCCCTGTGCCACACTGTGTGCATAGGCAGGTGTGGCATGCAGTGAGTAGGCCAGATCCCAGTTACCTGGCTCCTGGACTTGATAGGTCCCACTGTACCTTGCTTGGGGAGGCCTGGTCCCTGTGTGAGCTGTGGAATGAGGCTTTTTGCTTTGGTATCCTGACTGGCCACTGGGTACCAACATCCCTGTTCACCTGAGTCAGAGGGTGCACTGAGCAAAGGACAAAACCTTGCTTCCTTCTCAATAAAATAAAGAGTCTCCTTAAAATGGTTAGACAACAATGAAAAAAAACCAAAACCAACGGAAGTCAGAAAACAGAAAAATCTTCACCAAGGATGCCTGACCTACAATAAAAGCCTCCAATGAAATCATAGAGAAATCAATAGACATTCATTCCCAACCAGGTCTGCCCATGTTCTGTCTGAACAGCATATGGTGTCTTCAGCAGTAGGGTCTTACCAATAACCTTTGGTGGTCATCAAGTACTCTGACAGAAATGCTATTTGGATGGAACATGGAGAGACGTGGCTGGAATCTGGAAGAGAGTCAGTCCCCAGACTATTAGCTTGTCTAGTGCCAGAAGGCACTACATAAGTGACTGGGGGAAAATGACCAACATCTGTCTAAGCCAGTAAGATTGGCTAACAGATCCACTCAGTGGAAAGGAAACCGTATCTGGAACTGGGAAACTATTCAGAATCATATCCCTATAATGATTTGCTTTCCATTGTCAAGTTCCCACTAATCTTGGTCTAAACCCTTTGAATTCTCTCTAAATTAATAATAGTTATCCCATTTAACCTGTGCTGACCTCACTGTTCGTTGAAGAATCTGCTTCTCTTTTTTCAGATGGGAGCTGGACCTGAGGAGATAAAAGACCCAATGCATTCCACCCCAGCCCCAGCTGAAACCACAGAGGAACTGGAGAAATGAGCAAGAGTGCTGCTTTCTTTGTGAATCTGATATTGCATAAGGGTGAAGGAGATAGACACTGAGGACACTCAACACCTACCAAACAAGAGATCCAGAGGATCCTAAGTACCCATCACTGAAGTAGACTTAAAATGCACCCACCCAACATGGCTCAGTGAATTTTGCAGAAGAGGGGGCAGAAAGATTGTTAGAGCCACAAGTTGGGACATTTTGCACAAAAACATTGCCTCTCCTTCATAACTGACTGCTGCCCCCATGATGCATGACCCACAATCACTATGGGGTTGAGCTTCATTTCCAACGAGGAAGGCCTCTTTAGTAAAGGGGCAGGAAGGAAGGAAAGGATGATACCAACATGTGTTGTTTACATACTAAATATGTCCATATCTAATAAAAATAAATTTAAAAAAGAAGCAATTGGGCTGGAGAGATGGCTTAGCGGTTAAGGGGCCTGCCTCCTAAGCCTAAAGAACGCTGGTTCCAGTCTCCAGCAGTTCCAATCTCCAGGTCCCACGTTTAGCCAGATGCAAAGTGACGCAAGGGCGCAATGCCGCACTTGACCACAAGGGGGTGCACACACCTGGATTTCTTTCGCAGCAGCTGAGAGGCTGCTGCCGCTCCGTGCCTTAGTAGGTGTGATTAATATGTTTCATTTGGTGCTGATCAGTTAAGTGTAACTATTTCTCAGTACTTTGATGAGTATCACATCTCCCCACTCAGTAGATACCACAATCTACAAAGAAAAGTTTCTTTGACCAAGAGTGACAGCAGCACTTATCTATGGATATAAACATAAATATTTAGAGGGCAATTTGATGAACACATCACATCCATTTAATCAAATAAAAGTAGTATGTTTCCTCAGCAGCCTGCAAGGCACCTATAAGCGCTGTGACAGCTAGCCAGGAGGGAGGAGGCCTCTAGCTCTGTTTCACCTTCATTTGTCAGTGTCTTGAAACCAAAGCATGTGGGGTCATCAGCAATAGGGTCTTACCATCAAGTGCTGGTGGGAAACCAAGAACATTGGTAATAGCTTGTATTGTTTGCAAGGCTTCATGGGCCTCCCTAGCCAACAACTGCCTGGTAGGTATCCCACCACCAGCACTGAAATTTTTTCATAAAAAAGTAGGCTTCTGAGCACAGTATCTTCCCCCATATGCAAGGTATTTCTGCTCAAATCCATTTTTTTTAGAGAGAGAGAGAGAGAGAGAGAGAGAGCAAACATCGGTGCACCAGGGCCTCTAGCCACTGCAAATGAACTCTAGATGCATGCACCCCTTTGTGCCATGTGGCTTTATGTGTGCTCTAGGGAATAAAACCAGAGTTAGTAGGCATTGCAGGAAAGCCCCTTAATCATTTTTTCCATCTCTCTAACACTCTTTTTTTAAAAAAATATACTTTTTAATTGGATAATGGAGAAGTGGATTTCCATATGGCTTATTCACATTGTCTTTAGTTTGCATTAACACTACCCCCATCCCATCCTCTCTTGCAGCTTTCTCTTGATACTCCTTAGACCTTCCACTCCCATTATTCTATATCTCTACCTAAATATCTATTACCCTCTTCCTTTAACCCCTCCCATTCCTCCACTCTCATGGCCCCTTTCTAGTTTCCTGGCTTCTATTATTAACTGTTACTCCAACTTACATACAAATCAAAAACTTGAATGCCAAGATCCATATGTGAAAGACAACATGTGACATTTATCCTTCTGAACCTGGATTACCTCACTTAGTATAATATTTTTCAGATCCATCTATTTCTTGTGAATTTTCATAATTTCACTTTCCCTTAAAACTGAATAAAATTTCATTGCATATATGTACCACATCTTTATTATCCATTCATCAGCTGATGAACATTTAGGCTGACTTCATTTCCTAGCTATTGTGAATAGAGGAGCAATAAACAAGGATGAGCAAGTATCTCTGTGGTAGCATATAGAGTCCTTTGGGTATATGCCCAGGAGAGGTATAGCTGTGTCAGATGGTAGATCTATTTTTAGCTTTTTGAGAAACCTCCACACTGACTTCCATAGTGCCTGTACCAGTTTGCACTCTCCCACAACAGTGAATAAAGGTCCCTGCTTCCCTGGACCCTCAGCTGCATTTGATGTTTTGCTGATAGCCATTTGGACAGGGGAGAGATGGAATATCAAAGTAGTTTTAATGTGCATTTCCCTGAAGTCTAGAGATGTTGAATGTTTAAAAAAAATGTTGGCAATTTGTGTTTCTTATTTTGAGAAGTCTCAGTTCAGTTCCATGTTCCATTTTTAGATTGGATTGTTTATTTTTATTGCTTAGTTTTTTTAAGTTCTTTGTATATTATAGATATCAATGCTCTGACAGATATATAGCTGGTGAAGATTTTCTCCAAATCTGTTGTTTTCCTTAGATGTAAAATAGCTTGTTAGTTTCATAAGGTCCCATTTGTTGATTGTTTTGTGTCGTGGGCTACAAGGGTCCTATTTAGGAAGTCCTTGCATATTCCTATATCCTTTATTTTATTTTTTAAAAAGTTATACTCTTAGGTCCCCTTTCTCCCACCCACATTCCTCTGAAGGACTTCTTCAGTGGGGTTATTGGTATTCACTGTGGGATACTGAAGGCCTTGGTAAGTCTTTGGGGATGGGAAGGATCATGCCTCTGGATGTTTCTACTGATCCTGTGGTTCTTACAACCTTCACCCCTTCTTCCACAGTGTTCCCTGAGTCTTGGTGGGTATGTTAGCAGTCAGATTTAGTGTTAAGTTTTTTGTGTCTCTGGATTTCTGCTTTGGTGAGTTTTGAATGATCATAGTGTTTGACACCATCTCCCTGGAGCTGGTTGTCAGACTAGCAATAAGAAAAGTACTCAATGTCCAACAATGGTCCAAACAACTTGAAGTCTAAGATACCCAGCAGGAAACAACTTGACGTAATGCTCATACAAGTCCAGTAGTGGCAAACAGCCATGGTGGGTAACCAACTGCTCTTGATTTGGCTAACAGATCCACTGAGTGGAATACAACTCATTGCTGGAACTGGGAAATAAGTCAAAACCAGGTACAAAAAATAAGCTCAGTCTCCAAGAGCAAGATACCACCAAATGTGGGCTAGAAGAGAGCCAACACATACAAAATTCCCTCCAAAACATACATGGTCATCCCTTCTACCTAGTACCAACTTTTCTCTCCTTTGGAGAATTTGCTTATCTTTTTTCAGGTGGACAACGAACCTGAAGGGAGGATCAGCTAACCACACCTCACCAGGGCCCCAGCTGAAACCATAGAACAAGGCAGGGGAAGGGCAAGAGTTCAGCGTTCATGGCGATCATGACACCAGAAAAAGGCTGAAGGAGATAAACACAGAGAACATCCAACTCCAACTAAGCCAGATATCCAGAGACACAGAAGCTCCCAAAAACCTCATCACTGAAAAAGAACTAAAATGACCCCAAAGTGGCTCAGGGAAACTCACGGAAGAGGGCGCGGAAAGATTGTTAGAGTCACAAGTTGGGGCATTATGCACAGAGACTGGGGCCTACACCCCAGAACTCTGGACTAACCTCACAATGCACAACCCACATTCCCCATTGATAAAGGTCCCTTTGAAAGTGGGAGGACAGGGAGGAGGACAATGGAACCAATACTATGAATGTAAAACCAGAATAATATAAATAAAAGAAAAAGAAAAAAAAAAAAAAAAAAAAGAACAGTACTCAAGTTCCACCTCCTCTGCAATGTCTTGGCAGATATGGTAGAGGTGACATATCTGATGGTAGATAATTGACTAAAGATAAATCTACCATCTGGCCCAGTTTGGATTAATAGGGGGAAAGATAGTCATTTGAGAGATTTTAAAAAATGTTTGTTTATTTATTTATTCATTTATTTAAGTGAGAGAATGGGCACACCAGGGCCTCCAACCACTGCAAACGAACTCCAGATACATGTGCCACCTTGTGCATCTGGCTTATGTGGGTCCTCGGGAATCGAGCCTCTAACCGGAGTGCTTAGGCTTCACAGGCAAGCACTTAATCACTAAGCCATCTCTCCAGCCCCCCGTTTGAGAGATTTTTGATGTGTATTTCCACTCTTCTTAGCCAAAAAGCAGTGAAGGCTTCTCTCTGGAATCTATGAGTTTCCTATTCATGGAATTCTGATGTGGTTCCTAGTACTAAACATGAGTTATCTCCCACTGAGCATCCCTCATGTCCAGTCTGAGAACAGTCGGCTACCAGCACAGGCTATGTGCCACTATTGCACAGATGTGTACTTCCTGCCTGGCTGATTAATTTTGCAGCTAGAGGGATCTCCTCCTTATTTATGAAGTTGGTGACCATTATTCCACAGTACTTTGCAGCACTATGAGGGCTAACCAGGAGGTAACTGGTTTCCCTTTCAGTTCCAGCAATGTTTCTCAAAGTCCTGTGACAACAGCCTGTGGTTTCTTAAACAACAGGGTCTTTTCACTCAGGCAGGTAACCAAGTGCTTTGGTAATGGACTGATTTTTTGGGGGACCTAATGGGTCTTCTTGACCAACAGCTCCCTGTGGGGGATAACCCAATTTTGGCTCTTATATTTACCAACCAGAACCCATGTTTATAGGATCAAGCTTTTTCCTCCTTCTGTCCAGACCATGTACCTCACTGCTGGCCTCTTATTGAGAGTCATATCTTGTAGAATGCTATCCAGGAGGAAGAATTCTATGGTACTGATTCATATTGTCATTAGTTTTGTGTAACTTCTCCCCATACTTCCTTTCTCTTATCCCTGCCAAAGACCCTTCTACCCCTGTGTTATTTTCTCCTTCCTTCCTCCTTCCCTCCTTCCTTCCTCCTTCCTCCTTCTTTCTTTCTTTTCCTGTTCCTCAACTTGCTGGTTGAGTAGCTACTCCTCCCCTCCTTCCCTACTTCCTCTTTCTGCTAGCTTCATTCTAGTTCCATGTCAATACTCCTGATGCTTACTACTGCTTCCAATCAAGCTGCTCCAGGTAAGGGACCACACATGAGAACCAACATGCAGCATTTGACTTTCTAAGCTTAGTATGATTTTTTTCCACTTCCATTCATTTTTTCCTGGTAATTTCTTTATATTATTTTTCCTAACCATTGTGTAGAATTCCATTTTGTGTATATATACCATATCTTCATTAACCATTCATCTGTTGATGGGCATCTGGGCTGATTCCAGTGTTTGCTTGACTTTTTCTTCTAATTATTTCAGGTCTTACATTGAGGCTTTAATCCATTTGGAGTTGATGCATAATAAGAGATAAGAGCCATGACTTTTGAAATCTATTTCACAGCAAGGTGACAAGAGACAACAATAATGGATTGCATATTTCAAAATAACCCGAGAGTAAATTTCAAATGCCTCACCAGAAAAAAAATTAGAAGCTAGCAAAAGTGATGGATATGTTAAATAGCTTGATTAAAGATTCAATTATTCCGCAATGTGTGCTCATATCAAGTCAATACATTCTATCATAGAAATATGTATAATTATTGTTAACTTAAACTAATATTAATTAGAAAATAGGTAAAAGGGCAACCCGGCTAGGAGAACAAACTAAGAATCTGCTCCTGCTTCAGGTCTTATGAAGCCTTGAGTCAGAACATGAAAATGGGAAGTGGGAATAGAGAATCTATTTTAGTTCCCATTTTTGCCTCCTCCATTTCTACAAGATATCTTTGTGCAGGACGCATCCTATTCAATGTTCTATGCAAAGGCTAAGCTCATTTTTCCCAACCCACACAAGTATCTTCCCTTTTGAGACCTAAGAATGAACTTGGCATTTCAAAACTTAATTATGTACACACTCCATCCTGGATTATTGTCCAACTACTAAGAGCAACAGTGATCAGGTCATGTATTTCATATTTCTCACAGCACCTGAGTGCCTAGGAGCCAGTCACATATTACCTGGAGAAACTGGACTGTGATGAGGATGGAGGCAAAATCAAAAATTGTGCCCAGGAATGATGTTGCATTATTCAGAAGCATCCAGTTCATATCCTAATTCTTCCCTCTATCCTACCTGTTAAGTAACAAAACCCTGCTGCCAGCCTTCTCATATATCCTAAGTGTTTTCACTTCAACGGGAGTAAAATATCTTCATTATTCCCTGGGAATCTCAAAGACTGCCATTCAGCTCTATTCTTACAAAGTGGATTTCATTGTCATTTGTTGTTCACTTTGGGAGTCCGGGGATGAGTGATTGGCATTTTTTCTAATAGTCACAGGAGCCTCATCCTGCCAGGGCTCATCTAACTCAACCATTTCTGCCTGTGCTCACTGTAACAAGAAACACAGGCTGCTGTCTATAAAACAGAATGCCACAGGGAAATGAATACTCCTGAGAATGGTGGGGTTCATATCTTGTAACAGCAGTCTCAGGCTCTGAGGAAATCTATATTAATCAGCTGAAATGGAAGGCCATTTTATTTCAGAGCTACACTGCAGTCAATAGCTAGAAGGATTTTATAACAATGAATTCTGATAAGCACTGAATTAGGTACGGAAGTGCTGGAGGATGATGGGGTATGTAGTCCCATGAGCCTGGAAAGGACCGAATAGTGTTGGGCATTGAACTACCAAGGAAAAGAAAAGAAAGCTCTGAACTAGTCTACCTATAATCTATGTTGACATTCTTCCTTCTATTGGGGCTTAAAAATTGGGTAAAATCTGCATAATATTATCTTGGCCATTTTTAAATGTCTGGTTCAGTAGAATTAATATATTGAGGATGGTGTAAATCCTTCTCTAGAAAACTCTTCCTCTTAAACATTAAACCCTGTATACATTAAAATATCCCAATTTTCTCCTCCTACCAGCACTTGGAAACACCATTATTCCTTCTTTCTCAATGAATTTTATACTTTAGGTATCATATGAGGATATTTATACGAGAGAGAGAGAGGGAGAGAGAGAGAGCTCAATTTTTACATTTTGAACAAAATGCCCAAATGTTAGTCAGACAAAACCTCCCTTTGACCTAACCCTTGTCCCTAACAGATTTTGTCTGGAAAAATATTTCTTCATTTGTGTTAAGTATTAGTAATTCTCAAGGCTCTACCCAGAATCATCTGTTTTCTTTATTCTATATATATTTGTTAAAGACTCTCAACTAGATCTCTCTTCCATGCTGTACACCAGGATATGCAACTGTCTACTTGACTTTTGTAGTTAGAGATCTCCTGGTACATCAGACTCATTATGCCCAAAGCAGAATAACTCATCAGCCCCCACAATCTACTCCTGCTTCAGTATTCCCACAGTTAGTGATGCCACTACTACCCACACGACTACTGAAGCAAGACGTGTAAGGCAACACATAACTGCTGTCGTTCTACCACCCTTAGCATCCACTCAATCATGAAAGCCCATAGACTGTAGCATCTAAATGCCTTAAATAAGAAACCTCAAAGAAAGATGGCACAAAGTGAAGCATAATCCACGCTACATAGGAGGAGTGAGCAGAAAAGATCTCCCAGGGAACAGGCCTTCACCACACACTGAAGGATGATTAGGAATGTGACAGACCGTCAAGTAGCTGGATTATGTCAGACAGGCAAAGAAACCCTTAGAAAGGAAAAAAAAAAAAAAAAAAAAAAAAAAAAAAAAAAAAAAAAAAAAAAACAGAATGGGGGCATGAAAAGTTCAGTGTTATTGAAGTATGGAATAAAAGGTGAGAAATGTAGATATAAATGTGAGGATGGATCCATAATGGATGGCTTTGTATACTATGTGTTGGACTCACACTTGGCAGAGAAGTAATAGTAAGTTTCCTAGAGTGTAGTCAAAATTGTGACTCAATGTTTCTTGGAAGTAGTGAAGGTGACTAGGAGGTGTGCACTTTGACACAAGCACTCAATAAATAAGGAAGTTAAGAAGCACTGCATTTTAGCTCCCCACATCTTGGAGCATTTCATCACTGCCTATGCTTTGCTTCTGAATTTGCGTCTCATCACTTGGTCTCCTCTGTCTTATTGCTTATTTAGAATTTTCCATCGTATCTTTAAACTTGATGTTTGGGCTACAGAGAAGGATCATCAGTTAAGGTGCTTACCTGCCAAGCCTAAGGACCCAAATTCCATTCCCCACTTTAAATACCCACTTAAAGCCAGATGCAGAAAATAGTGCATGCATCTGGAGTTCATTTGCAGTGGATAGATGCCCTGGAATGCCCATTTTTTCTCTAGGTCTCTTCTCTCTGTCTCTCTGTCTCTGTCTCTGTCTCTGTCTCTCTCTCTCTGCTTACAAACAAATAAACAAAAACAAACTTGATGCTTAGTATTCTTCAGGCAGTGTCTTAACTTTCTCCCTAGGATTAGCATTCTCATCAGATAAAATCAACTCCTTCCATTACACACATTGAAGCACATAGGGTTCTTGGGACTGCCTGCCTGAGGTGTGCACCAAGTGATGACATACAAAGTCCAAATGGTCAGAGTTTAGTTTGGAGGAGAGAAACAAAGCAAATGTTTCAAATTTGGGCTGAAATGAGATTAAAGTGAGAACATGTTGGAATTGGAAATGGAAGAACATAATGAGTTATTGTTGCAATGTTTGGGGTGCTTGGCCCTTAATTTTATTACCTAACTGGTGACAAGGATGTGAGTGGGTTGAGGCTTGGTTAAAATGCAGAAAACAAGACAATGAAACTCTAAGGTAGTGAGAAGAGTCCTCTGGATATATGCCTAGGAGGGCTATAGCTGGATCATATGGTAAATCTATTTCTAGCTGTCTCAAGAACCTCCACACTGATTTCCACAGTGGCTGGACCAGCTTACATTCCCACCAACAGTGTAGAAGAGTTCCTGTTTTTCTGCATCCACGCCAACACTTATTGTCATTTGTTTTCTTGATGGCAGCCATTCTGACAGGAGTGAAATGGAATCTCAAAGTGGTTTTAATTTGCATTTCCCTGATGGCTAAGGACGTAGAACATTTTTTTAGATGTTTATATGCCATCTGTATTTCATCTTCCGTGAATTCTCTATTTAGTCCAGTAGCCCATTTTTTAACTGGGTTGTTTGAATTCTTGTTATTCTGTTTTTTGAGTTCTTTGTATAAACTCTTCTCATTTTCACCCCTAACCAAATATCCCTGCCAATAAGCATTTCCTTGGGTGTAAACAGAGTTGGGTACTGTGTTACTTTTATTATGACTGTGACCAAATTTTCTGACATACACAATTCAAGAAAGACATCATTTATTTTGGTTCACAGTTTTGAAGGGTTCGGGAGGGTCTACATGGTAGCTTGAGAAGAGCAACACAGTGGTTGCAATGTGTGGCAGAGAAGGTTATTTGCCCCATGGAAGATAGGCCTCAGAAAGGGGATGGAAGGAGACCCACTATAACCTTTAAGGGCAGACCTTCAATGATTTACTTCCTCAAGCTAGATTCTGCCTCCAAAACTTTCTATTACCTCTTAAGAAACAGTGCAAGAGCTGAAAACCATGATTATAGTATGAACCTATTGGAGACATTTCATATTCCAACCATAACAGGCACCTATAGTTGTTCTTCTGTTTCTTCCTATCTCTTATCTTCCTTCTCTTAAGCCAGGTTAACCTATCTTCTCTCCATGTACTCCTAACAGCAAGACACAAACCCCTACTGCAAGACACAGAAATAACTCAATCTTGCTTACTCATCTTAAAACTAGTTCTTGTTCTATTTCAACTTCCACCCCATTCTGAACTTTTCTGGAACCATTGTTACAATTTCTTTGGCCTGGTCGTCTATCCAGCATCACATCATTCATTTTTCCCAGTGGATGTTGACATAGCTGCCTGTTATGGCTTGAATTTGCAATGTCCCCCAAAAGGCTAACATATGGAGCATTTGTTCCCAGGCTTATGGCTTTGTAGCCTTTAGGAGGTAGAACCTGACTGGTGTACATATGTCAGTAGTCATGAGCCTTTGAAGGTTGTATCCTCTTCTGACTCTGCTCTTGTGTTCTTTGCTTTCCTGTTCCATGAAAATGTGAGAAGGCTTTATCACAAGCTCCTGCTGCCACACAGCCATTCTTCCATGCCCTGTCTTCTACAGAGGACTAAAGTTCCCCTGAAACTATGAGCCAAAATATACCATCCTTCTATTAAGTTGCTTCTGTCAGATGTATTCCTATGATGATGAGAAAAGTATCTAATACATTACACTGACAACTTGTCGGATGCCAGGTTAGCTATGACCAGAAAAATCTACTTTCAATTTGACCTTACAGAAACCAACCCAATCCTGTTAATATGAATGACCAGAGTATGAGCTGGACCAGGGATACATTATTTCCCCATTCAACCTCCAAACCAGGGAGGAGTTGAGTCAATACTTTTACTTGTAGACCTAGCTTCAGAGTTTGTAGGTCATTAGTAGACTACTATCCTTGAGCAATTATTCCAGTACTAAAAGTGGCATATCAAACAGCTCAGTACTGTTGCACTAGAATGCATCTCTCATCATGTTGGTTAACATTTGTTCTATATATTTAAGGGCTTCTAGGTGAACTTGCTGAATCAAGCCCCTTATCTAAGATTTTACGCACCATGTTTATAAGGATCACTATATTCTGAATTTGTCTGTATAGATCCTCTTACCAAAGAGTTTTATATAATCCAGTGTTTCCCTCTCATTTGTTAATGATCTTTTTCTTGATTTGAAGAACTCTTTTTAACAGTTATTTTAGGACAGATCCAGTGGTCATAAATTTGTTCAGCTTTCATATCTCTGGCAGTGTCTTTATCTCTTCTTCATTTTTGAATTGTGGCTTTGCTGGGGCCAGGTGTTTCTCCTTGAGTGCTGTGACTATCATCCCAGTCCCTCTTGGTTCCTAAGGTTTCTGCTGAGAAGTCTGATTGAGAGGCTTGGAATATAGTCATTTACTATTTGTTTCTGTTTCTCTTGCTACTTTGATCATCCTCTTTTTCTTTAACTTCTGAGAATTTGATTATAATACTTCTTATGGAAGACATGATTGGCTTGTATTTAACTTGTGACCTTTGACCTTTACAAACTTGTATATTTGTATATTTTGGGTCTGGGAAATATTCTATAATTATCTCTGAATAAAGTTTATACCCAGTGGGCATTCTCAAGTCCTTCATGAACTCCAATAATCCTAACATTTGCTCATTAATGCTATCCATCTTTCTTCATTCATCCTTGTTCTGTATAAAACATTTCTCCACCATCTGTTTTTCTCCACCATCAAAAAGCCTGTCTTCAAGTTCAGTAATTCTTATGTTTGGTCTACTCTGTAATTGAGGATTTCTGTTTTTCAATTCACGTAATGTGCCTTTTCCAGCTCATGGATTTCTATATGATATATTATATTACTTCAATGTTTCTGTTCAGTTTCTCTGATAAAAATATTGATGTTTTTCATCTGTCTTGCAAGTTTTTTTTAAATTTTCTTAAAATATCCATGTTAAATTCTGAGTCTGATACTTTGCACATATTATTTGGTATGTGGTTAATTTCTGGACTTTATTTTGTCTGTTACACTTGGTGCCTTCAGACCTGGCTTTAATTGTACCTATTCTTTCAGAAACTATTTATTTTGTTTGATCCCGTGGTTATTTCCCATATTTCAACACTAGAGGGTAGCCTAAGTTCATGTTTGCTATAAATCTATCATTGGTGTCTTGGAATTGTTTCAACACTAGAGGACGCTCTAGGCCCACTTGTCAAAATCAGCACTGTGAGTTCAGGATTACATCCCTGCAATCTGCTACCTGGGCATGACAAAAGCATGGATTCCTCATTCACAGCCACCCACGTGTGGTTAGATACTATTGAACTTTGCTCAGGACTGAGTTTCACTGTGGAAGGACTGTCCCTAGATTAAAATATTTTCTACTCATATTGCCCTCTTTTCCCCCCAAACTAAACCATCACTTCACATGTTGTGCTGCCTAGACTCTGGGGGTGGGGCTGGAATGAGATTGTCAATTCTGTGGCAACCAATACTGTAACAATAGGTTACGCTCACAGCCCACAGTCTGCAGAGGCCAGCGCAGAAAAAGGGCAGAACTAAGTCCCATGCTGCTAAGTCTTCCCTGCTGCATGTGTGGTGGAAGACTGCTCCAGATGGCTACAGATAATGCTGGTTAGAAGAGATGTCCATCTGGGCAGTCTCAATGGCCCGGTCTGTGAGCACTGGTCTAGAGACAGAAGCCATTGGTGTCTACTCAGTATCAGGTATTAACAACCCAGCAATGAGTTCCAAGGCAAAGTTCTATGCTTACACACATTTCCCACTCCCCGGTAGATTGAATCTTTGTCCATATGGTGTTTTCCACTATCAAAGAATGGCATAGAGGGCTGGGGAGATGGCTTAGGGGTTAAGGCTCTTACCTGCAAAGCCAAAGAACCCAGGTTCAATTCCCCAGTGTCCACATAAGCCAGATGCACAAGGTGGCACATGTGTCTGGAGTTGATTTGCAGAGGCCAACGACCCTGGTGTGCACATTCTTTCTCTCTCCCACCCCCATCTCTTTCTCAAACAAATAAATAAAAATAATAAAAAAGAAGGGCATTGGGTTCTGGGACAGTGCCACCACCAGGACATGTGTTATGGAGCATGTAGCACAGGTGTGTGTGGTGGGGACAATACTGCAGCCTATAATACTGAGGAGCAGTAGGACAGCTCCAGAGCCAAGAGTCCATAGTGATGTGGCCTTAAGGCAATGCTGTTAACTGAGCTCACTGTTGATAAGTACTACAGGAGTCCTTGGTTGTGAAAGCTGTGGGTTTCTGTAGAAGCTCCATGGACTATGGAAGTTCTTAGTAGTGAAGTTTGTCTGGTTCCTCCTGCTTTCATTTCCTCCATGGGGGAGGTCATAACTAAGGCAATGTTTCTTGGGTCTCAGGTTCACCAGGCTATGGGTTAAGCTGATGCAGATAAATGCTTACTACAGTGTTCTGTGCAGCTTCTCTTGTGTAGTTCTTCATTGGACTCAAGCACCCTTGTAGAGGTACTTTCATGAGTGAGCAGTTGTTAGATCATTGTTTGTGGAGAATGGGGTCTGTGACTATTTATTCCATCATCTTGCTGACATCACATTGAGGGGGTAGTTCTAAGGGTTATGAACATAATTAATTAAGAAACCTGTGAATGCCTTTGAATCAGTCCCCCAGCTATACCAAACACTGTTACCAAAATCATCAAAGAAGCTTGCCATATCCAAAGACTTGGCAACACTTATTTTGTCCCTAGAAAGCTTTGTTTCTCTCTCTGCTTTGAAAGGTTTTTATTCAAAGCCCTTCACATTTGCATTCACCTATCACCATCTACAAATGAGTCACCAGATGCATCCTTTAAATGAGCTCTTAGATTGCTTCTTGGCCTTTTGGCTAAGATCATGTGCAAATGAGCTCTTAGAGGCAACCTTCTGTGCTACTTCTCCTACACACAGCAAATATGTTTGCTTATTGACCTATTCAGAGTGAGACACACCAAGTCAGCAACTGCATGCATACTTCCAAGAGTCATATCCCCTTCCAGAATATTTAGCTTTCTTTTTGCCATTTGAATCTCCCTATTAGCTTCCCAGAATTTAGGGAGTATATAAAATAACCAACAAATCCTGCAGCCTTCCCATTAGGGGTTCTTAGGACGAGAACAAAATGTTACCCCAACTTTTATCCCAGGAAGTACTTCTCCTGCTGTACCTCACATGGAGGTTGCCTACCTGGAGCTCTGGAAGGGTAAAGAAGGAAGTTTGCTTTGATGTCATAGTCTATCTCCTCATTTGCATATTTGTTGTTCTCTATTTCTTTTGAGTTATCCTTCAACAACTGGAGCAATGACCAGAACCAAGACAAATAGGATGTGAAATTGCCAACTCCTTTGTGATCTCCTTTAAGACTTCTTGCAAGTCCTTCTACTATATCACCTCTCTTGAGGTTCATCAGTTAGTGTAGACTTCTCATGCCTCCACCAGATTTTAATTATTCTTCACTTTGGCACTTTCACACTACTTTTATGGTCAGAAATTCAAGATAATTGAATGCATACATCCTTTCCCAAGTCTTCGTTCAATCATGTCATACTGGTGGCTTGAAATCATCTATGATAAAAATGTTTACACCATAGGTATTGTCAACACTGCAAATCTGGCTCCCTTTTCTCACCGGATAAAGCCAGTTGTTACATATTGGTAAGCAAGGCTTGCTTGAACCTTATTGTTTCATCTTTAACCATTTTTATTTGGCTTTCTAGCTGAGAAGACCAGTTCCTTTTTTCCTTTCTAATCTTATACTTATTGAAGACCTTTCTTCAGGAAATTTATCTTTGATTGCAAATATCCCATCAAGGGGCATGGGGAATCCTATCTCTTTGGCTTCTATAAGCATATAGATCTACCTCTGAAGAAAACTACAGCAAGCTTTCTGATTACCTTTTTAGAGGCAGAGTATCAAACAAGCTTTATAGTCCTTTTGGCCCCTGAAAGCTTCTCTTGGCATTTCACAAAGGAGTGCTATGGTAATGGCATTTGTAAACAATATGCTAAGTCATAGGCCAGTATTTAAACTATGGAGTCTCAGTAGCCATCCATTTGTATCTGCCAAAATTACCACTCATGTAGAACATTCACAGTGGTAGTCCTAGTTTCCATTGAAGACATTCTGCTCTAGGATTAGAGGGGAAATTGGGTTTCTTACATTCCAAGTCTTTTAATAGGAAAATAACAAAAAAATGTAACATGTTCACATAGTACTTGTGTATTACTACTTTAAGTATTTTGCATGCATTAACTAATTTATTCTTCACATTAACCTTAAAATGAATACTGTTTTGTACTTTTAAAAAAAGCTTTATTTTAGTTATTTGAAAGAGAGAGGAAGAGGCAGAGAGAAAGAGAGAATGGGCACTCCAGGGCCTTCAGCCACTGCAAATGAACTCCAGACACATTTGCCCCCTTGTGCATCTGGCTTACATGGATACTGGGAAATCGAACTGGGGTCCTTAGGCTTCTCACGCAAATGCCTTAACCACTAAGCCGTCACCCCAGCTCTGTTATGTACTTTAAAGATGAGGACACCGAGGCCTGAAATGTTAAATCACTTGCCTAGGATCACACAGACAATAAACAGCAGAGTCATAAGCAGCAGTCAAGCAACCTGTTTGTAGATTTCATGCTCCTAACAACTATATTATGTTGCCTACCAACACAAAAATGTGGAACAATCTGCTATGGCCTAATAGTATACCCATCAACAGAGTCAGCATGTGTTTAGCAGTTTCATTTGGAAGAGTCTTTTCTGGGCAATGAATTTCTGTTCTGCTGGTGAATTTCAGTTGCTGGCATGGAGCTGGAATGAAATGATTTTCCATATGAGCCAATTCTGAGATGATCTCAAAGGTACAGATCCCAAACCTCTTGGAAATGCAGAACTGTCATGCCTAGGATAGAATCCATTAAGAGTCCACCTGTATTTTCTAATGCAGCTGTCAACATTGGCTCCTCCAGCTCACACTAAAATCAGCTGCTGCACACATCACTCATCGACAAGTGTGGAAAGTGTATATCTAAGGCTTGGGAATGCAGCTGTGTCTAGTTTCTAGAGGGGGCTGGTCCAGTCATGTGCTTGATCTGGTTTATACTGACTCATAAGAGTAGATTGCTATTTTTTTTAAATGTCATAAGCCAATTGTGAAACATGATGATCATTAAAAATTGAATCATATAAACTTGTAGTTAAAATGTTTAAAAACAAAGAGAAATACACAAGTTGTATTACACCCTAAGTATTTTACTATGCTTTGGTTTTTCTTTAATTAATTAAGGACAGACTTAGTATGGATACATCATGTGATGGTACCATCTTTTCCCTCTTCCCTACCCCCATTCTGCTGGGGGCCCTCCTCAGTGGGGTTGCAGGTTTTCCCCATGGGGTTGTGGGTTATGCATTGTGGGAGCAGCAGTCAGTTATTGGGGAGAGGTAGTGCCTCTGGGCATGATGTCCCAACTTGTGGCTCTCACAATCTTTCCACCCCCTCTTCCACAAAATTCCCTGAGCCATGTTGGGTGTGTTTTAAGTCTACTTCAGTGACATGCTCTTAGGAGCCTCTGTATCTCTGCTTTGGTAGGTGCTGAGTGCTTTATTTCCATCTAAGTTGCTGAGGTTATCTGTGGCTACTGTATCTGTATGATAGTATAAAGTAGTGTATTCTTGCATACCCCTTTGAACTCCATATTTATTGACACCACATTGGCAGCTTGATGCATGATGGTTCAAACTATAGCAGAAATAAGTCAATGCTACCAATTATGGTATCTTCTTTGTAAAAACTGATGGTTAAACATTTAGCATAATACCATTGTCCCAATGCCCTAATCTATAGTGGCATTGCCCTTCCCACCAGGAATACATTCAGCTAGACATCAAGAAACACACAGGGCATGTGTGGTGTCACAGGTGATCTCTCAGCAGTGAGTGGTCACTTACCTCCAGATGACGGTTTCAGAGCTCCCATCTCTTCAACATGAAGCTTTGCTGATCTGAGATGACACACTAATGTCATTCAGTTCACAAATGTCTATCTGCTTCCTCCCATGTGCCAAACTTCATGGAGTTTTCATTCTGTTTAGGGTGGTGAAGACAGAAAATAAACAAGCAAAACAACACGAATAACATTTTTCATGTAGTCATTTGACAGGCATTGAATAGAGTGGGGACATTTAAGTTGATATTTGAATGGTAAAAAAGAAACATCTGTATGGCAATCAGGATGGTACTTTGCAGCAGAAGGAAGAGCAAGTGCCAGGACCTTGAGGCAGGAGTGAGTGACACGTTATCCTAGTAGTTAAGAGAGCAGATTATGGACTAAGTCCATTTGGGATTGTTACTGACCCCATCTTTGTCATTCTAGGAAAATCACTTAGCTTCATAGTGTCTAAATTTTCCAATCCATAAAACAGGCAGAAGAGGCATCATTAGTAACCATGACGCTTAAATGAAATGATTCATGTGAGGTGCCTGGAACATAGTAAATAATAAAAATACTCCCTATTACATTATTAGCAGTATTGACACCATGGACAGGCATTTCCTGTGAGGGGGGTCAGTAACCACGAACATGTTCCATTGAGCTAAAAATGGAAAAAAGCATGGAGAGACTGGTGTTCATTACACAGTGTTCACACTTCCTCCAGGCTCTTAGCTTCTCCTGGCTAGTAGTTCTTCAAACTTTTCTTTGAGAAAACTTGGGCTTTCCATTTTCTAATAAAACAGAATAGTTTCACAGTGCTTCCTGTGTCCACTCTCCTAGAGCATGTAGAACGCTGTCCATCTCGAGGGGTTTTCCAGCAGCAAGAAGGGAAACTGCTTGTACACTGAAATTTGGTGCATGTATCCTGAATGTTAATATCTTCTATCTCTGAGGCCACAGAAAGACAATTTGCTGAAGTGGTTCATTCACTTCACTTTATGAGACTCCAGGATTCTTTCCTAAAATTTATTTATTTGAAAGGAGAGAGAGAGAGTGGGTGTACAAGGGTCACTAGCAGCTGCAAACATACTTCAAATGCATGCACCATTTTGTGCATCTGGCTTTACCTGAGTACTGGGGAATTGAACCTGGGTCCCTAGGCTTTGCAGGTTAACACCTTAAACACTAACTCAATCACTTCAGCCCCTCCAGGATTCTTTTTAACTTGGGAAAATGAAAATTTTGACCTTTACTTGGATGCTAATGATGAGACGTGATCACTACTACCTGTTCATATGTATTTCCAATAGTTATATAATCTCTGTGAGGCATCATTACTAAATTGGACCTTCAGAGATCTACAATTGTGTTCAATTCCTGGAAAGTGACAATTTGCACTTCAACGAAGGAAAATTTAGCATAATGTTATTTGGCCTGGACAATGTCTTGAATGTCTTCTATCATTTAGTTTTGGAAGAAAGCCTAACATTTGACAGATGCTTAACATAGGTGCTCAGATCAAGGACTCTGTATTCAAACTACTTTTGTTCAAATTTCAGCTCTCCTCCTAGTTACTACCTATATTATCTTTAGACAAGTTACTTAACTGGTCTGCGTCCTAATAATATAGTCTATAGAAGAGGGATAAAAAAAGCACCAGGGACATAGTGCTCAATAAATGTTAGCTATTATAATTTTAATAATACAGGTCTTATGTGACCTCATTCATGGGCCATTTGTTTTCTATCTGGAGAGCATCTTATTTTATCTGCTGACATGCAATCAAAAATAAAATAAATAACGCAAAAATGTCATCTGCATGCCTACAACTACCTTTAATGGTATCACCTTTGAATCTACCCCGAAAAGAGCACACTTCAAAATTTAGAGATAGAATACTTTTTTAAAAACATGACACCAGAAAAAGGCTGAAGGAGATAAACACAGAGAACATCCAACTCTTACTAAGCCAGATATCCAGAGACACAGAGGCTCCCAAAACCTTACCACTGATATAGAACTAAAATGATCCCAACGTGGCTCAGGGAAACTCACGGAAGAGGGGGCGGAAAGAGTGTTAGAGCCACAAGTTGGGTCATTATGCACAGAGACTTTGTCTATCCCCCATAATTCTTGACTACTCCCACAATGCATGACCCACATTCCCCATTGATGAGGGTCCCTTTGGAGGGGGGAGGACAGGGAGGAGGATAATGGAGTCACCAATATGAATGTAAAATTAGAATAATATAAACAAAATACTAAATTATTAAAATATTTTATTTATTAACAGCTGTATATATGTATATAAAGACTTCTGATCATATTTAGCTTCATTACATTCCCACTGAACCCATTCTTCCCAACTAGTCTTCCTTCTCTAATGTCATTTTTGTCACCCACTGACTTTAACTAGGTTCATCTGCATGAGTATGGGTAGGGGTTATTTACTGGCCCATGAGAAACTTATCAGTGGCTATACCACTGAAGAATCTATCAACCAATGACTACCATTAATTTCTTGGGGAGATGTGGGACTTTGTTAGGAGGAGATTCCCCTTAAGTCAAAGATGTGTACATTAGATACCTTTCTTGTGGCTGACCAACTTGAAAAAAGAAGTGGCTTAAGGAAGGAAAAAGGTTTATTTCAGCTTATAGTTTGAGGAGATAATTTCTTTTAATTAACTAATTAATTTAAGAGAGAGAGAGAGAGAGAGAGAGAGAAATAGGCAGAAAGAGAGAGACAAAGAGAGAGAAAGGGCATGCCAGGGCCTCCAGCCACTGCAAACGAACTCCAGATGCATGTGCCCCCTTGCGCATCTGGCTTACGTGGGTCCTGGGGAATCAAACCTGTGTTCTTTGGCTTTGCAGGTAAACGCCTTAATCGCTAAGCCATCTCTCCAGCCCCGAGGAGGTAATTTCTTTCATGGCAGGGAAGGTACGAGAGTATGAGCGGGAAGTCAGCTGGTCAATCACATGCACAATCAAGAAGCAGAGGGTGAGCAGAAAGTTGGGCCCACCATTTCTCTGCCCTAATAATGTTAATGTTAGACATTTACCTGGGAAGACTGGGTTTCTCTGCTATAAAATCATAGCCATGATCATAAAAACTATTATTTTCTGATGAAATTTGATTTATCTGACTGTGATATGCCACAGTGAATTAGTCAATTTATTTAGCATCATTGTAGGAGTTCTTTCCATCCTCCCTTACTTCCATCCTCCCTTCTTTTCTTCCTTCCTTCCATCATGCCTTCCTTTTGTATGTGTATGTATAAGCATGTATGCAAGTATGTTCATGTGGAACACAGAGGTTAACATTAGGAGTCACCCTGTATTGCTCTCCACATTATTATTTGAGAAAAGGTCTCTCACTGAACCAAGATCTCAACAGTTAGGCTATTCTAGCTAGCCAGAAAGCCCTAAGGATTCCATTTCTCCACCTCTCAGAGCACTGAGCTTATAGGTGCACATTACCATGCCTGGCATTTATGTAGGTTGTGAGGAGCCAAATTCAGGTCCCCGGACTTATGCAGCAAACTCCTTATTAACTGAACTATCTCCCCAGCTCACATCCTTTTTATTATAGCACAGTGTTCACTTCTTCAGGATGTCTGTGTCAGATGCTATCAAAGACGTTGATGGCAAAAGAAAGCTATTAACTTATCTTAGAGGCATATCTGTCACTTCCTCAGTGATGAGTTCATTGGTGATGGAGTCCTTAGATCACTTAAGTCTATAGCAACTGAGGGACAATTGCTGTTTACTGATGGTTTACTTTGTAAGCATGCTTAGCATGTACATGGGATATTAGCAAAGCAAATCAATAAACTACTAAATACCTTTGGACAAAATTTGACATTTAAAAAAATCTCATCAACATAACACTTCAGGAAAAATTATGTGAACTTCTTCAGCACCTAGCTATATATCAGTGTTGTTTGTACTTTTAATTACAAATAATGACCTTTTCTGTACTTAGCATCTCTAAAGATTTCAATTTACCCTTGGCCAGCCACTTTATTCTAGTGGATAGACCTAGTTTTCTTCCCTATTTCAAATAGTCAGAATTTCCAAAGGGATCCTAGATCCCCGAGTGCTTTTTTTTTTTTTTTTTAATCCTCTTTCACTCTGCTTCTTATTTGCTAAGGTGATTATGACCTCCCACTCTGGCTTGCCATGCCTTTCCCACTATGATGTGCTCTACCTTCTGGAACCATAAGCTGAAGTAAACCTTTTTCCTTCCACAAGTTATTTCTGGTCAAGATTTTTTTATGGCAATGAATACCTCACTGATTCAGGAGGTAAGATCTAAAGGATGAAAAAAGAAGCTATGCAAAGAAAATTTCTGGGAGAAGAATGAATGAGTATAAAGACCCAATGTCAGGAAAAGCCCCTAGGTTTCCAGAACAGAAATAAGAGAGTGATAAGGGGACTGGTAGAAAATGAAAATGTAAAGGCAAGCAGAGGTTGCAAGCACCTCATATTTTAAATTATTTTATTTTATTTATTTGAGAGTGTGAGCGAGAAAAAGGTAGATTAGAGAAAGAGAGGGAGGGGGAAAGAATGGGTGGGCCAGGGCCTCTAGCCACTGCAAACAAACTCTAGACACGTGTGTTACCTTTGTGCATTTGGCTTGGCTTACATGGGTACTGGGGAATTGAACCTGGGTCTTTAGGTTTCACAGGCAAGAGACTTAACCATGAAGATATCTCTCCAGCCCGAACAAGAACCTCATTTATCTTATAGGATCCTCTGCTACTGTGGACACATTAGTCATCTGGCCTGGCTTCATCCATCTATATACCATCCACCTGCAATCTGAGTCAAGAACTGAATCAGTCCAATTCCAGAAGAAATTTTTCAGTTACTAGATCATCTACCTGCCACATGAATGGTCCATCTACTTCATCATGGCAAAAGTTGCTTGTGAAAACTCAATGTATTCCTTTTTGGAAGCATCTCTTTCATAGCAACTACAGGCTAAGATTTTGCTATTTTTTTAACATCTAGTATCATGGACATCCTTGTAGCCAGTCTGTACCCCAGAAGAGCTAGGAGATCCCTAGATACTTCTCTAAGGCATTTTCCAATGGGCTAAATGCCACTACAAAGGATAGAACTCCATATGGGATATGAGAGGAATGATGAGAAGCTTGGAATAGAAGAAGATGTCTGGTTGTCTCTATGATATGAATGTAGCATGGGAACACAGTGATCACTGCTTTAGAATGTCCAAGACATCTGGCAGTAACCCTGGAGTTCTCTGACACTGTCTTTCCTACTCCCCGTTGTTAATGAGCATTTCTCTTCTAGACACGTTCCTTATGACACCTAACCCTGCAGGATCTCATTTTTTATCCTGCACTTCAATGGCTCATCCAGATGGCCTAGGATGAAAAGCACTGATATGCCACAGAGAGAATATATGGGTCTCATGTTGACAATACCATGAGATCTAAACCTGACCTTTTTGCAGGGTGGCAGCCAAACGATGGGTCCTAGGTCATCAACAGGACATAACCCATAAGTTGAATGGAAGAAAATCCTTAGATCCTCTACCTTCAGAAGGAGTGTGATGGAAGGGAATAGTGTCTAGTTTATTATTGTCTATTTTAGTTCTTCCAAAAGCACCATGAAAATCAATGGTGATAAGACCAAGATGAAAAACCACAGCAGTCATATCCCATCTGACACAGTTGTTACTCTAGACCTCATTCTTATCTCCATTCAGGGCACTCAATCTCTTGCTATATCACTCTGTTTCTGTCTCCCTCAAATGCAAACCTTGATTCCTCTCATTGGTTTAAACTTGTATGGGAATGAGAACTTCATCTTAGAATGTATTTATTGTTCTGACTTGTAATTTCATTAGGACAATGCTTCAGGAAACAACAATAAAAATAAAGAAAAGTAGAAAGAGTAGGGAAGGAGGAGTCAGTATTTATTGATCTATTACTAAATACAAGACATTTGATAAACTCTACATGTTTGTTATTTCAATTTACTTCTTGGAAAACTCTAAGAAATACTATTATTATCCCTTTTTATCAGAGAAACATGAAGTTTAACACATTTAAGTGCCTTGCAAAAATTATCTAATTATCTGGAGACACAGAGCTAGGATTCCAATCCAAATTCCTTAGATGCCAGAACTCATGCTCTTAACCAAACTCTGTCCCTGCCAAAGGCCCAACTATGCTTTCAGCAGACAAAGGGATTCAAAAACACTTTAGCCAACCTTAATACTGGTCCTCTTTAAAGGGGATCAACATGGTCATACAAAGGCCATGCACACTGCATATCAGCTGTGATTGAATTCATAGATGAAGAAAACTTATTCAACATTATTAAACAGGGGACAGAAAGAATCTAAAAAGCCAGAGAATGGGGAGGAGTGCTGTGGAATGCTATCTTCCAGACATGCTATAACCATTGCATTCATGACCTTACAATGACTCTTGTTACCTGCACAAGACCTACACAATATTGGGTCCATCCCCATTCTGGTATGGATGCTGGAGTAATGCATAAGGCCCCCATCCCTCCTCAAAGAGTTTTTGGCAGTTAATGGATTCTTGGGGAGTAGGAGACCTTTTTTTAAAATGGTAGAGCCACTGTAAAATTAAATGTGCTATAGTAAATAATTCCCCACCCAGGCTCGTGTAGGCAACCTTAATTAGGCTTGATGGGTCACACATAGGCATACAAGAAAAAAAAATCATCAAAGTAGAAGGCCTAGTTGGGAAAGAGTTCAGTGAAAGGCAGTCCATAGAAGATAAAGGGAGGGGCTATGTTCAAATTACATTATATACATTTATAAGCACTGCCAATGAAAAAGAAAATCAAATACTCCAGCAGAAAAGAACATAAGCTGGACACTCTGATTTAATATTGTGCTTTTAAGTGTACATAATTTCTACCTCAGTAAATGGAATGAAAACAACAAAAAAGAGAGAACCTTGTTCAGGATTGCCTTCCTCACACCTCTACAAAGTTACCTCTTGACCCCTTTTCTAGTAGTATTGTATTTTTCATTCTAATTTCCATCAACACCCCTCGGTGTCTAGTGACCTTGTAGAACCAAAGACTACTAGATAGTGATAAAAAGCATTAGTGCTCCAGCATTTCGTGTAAGCACACAAGATGATTCTCACAAACATGTTCAATGACAGATACCACAATCTGCCCGGCAGAAACTACTGGAAACAGGGACCTTGTGTGTCTTTCTGCTGATACCCATTGATTCTGAGGGGCTGTGCTTATATTGTAGCTCAGTTTAACTGTCCATGCCTTCTGCATACATAGAGCATGGTTGCCATCACCACCATATGGAAATTAATGACCTGGGAATCCTGGGCTGTGTGAGGGCACAGCAATGAGCAGTGCTCCCTGATGGACTGAATCACTTATAGTCAAATATGGGGGAACACAACAATGGACATTTTCCTCTGAGCCATTTATAAAAGGTATGGTTAAACTCTTGATGAAATGCAACATTACATCATGCTGCTACTCTGCTTAAATCTTTCAATAGCTCAACATTGCCTACAGGGAACTGTCCAAATGAGTTAGGACAGCTTCCGAGATCTTTCATGACAGTGGTTTGAAAATGTTTTTTTGCTAAGGTCAACACTAAAAACATTTTACCTATTCTCCACAGCCTCACTTGCTGGAAGCCCACGTTTTTTAGATACCTTCTGGGGAGTACATTCCCTTATAGTGTCTGACCTTCTGTGCCTTATACCATCTGTCTGTCCTGGGCTCCACATTATAGGAAGTGATTTTTCTCAAGAAATCAGATCATTAGCTGGAGCCCAGATGCCATTTAACTAGATGTAGGATTTCTGTAAGTATGTGGACAACTGGTATAATATAGCACAATGGTAAACACGGAAGTTTCAAGATCAATTAGACAAGAGTTTGAATCCGAGTTCTGCATATTATTACTTATGTGGCATTCTACCTTATTACCTCTGTAATATTCTGACTTAATTTACTTCTATAAAATGGGGCTGGTGGAAATTGTGTCAATCTCAAAATGCTGTGAGAATTATACAAACAAGATCACATATATCACTCAAAATCTTACCAGTTATTTAACCTGATTCCATCATATGTATAAGTTTCAGACTACAGTTTGTTCACTTGGTACCTGAGTCAGTTTCTCTACCTGTGAAGCCAAGATAATAATAGAGTTGCTCGGAGATGAAACAATGCATATAAAAGTGCTTAACACAGGTTCTAGCACACAATAAATAAAAAATGCCAACCATTAGGATAATTGTAATAATTACTGTTATTACTGCTGTGATGATTATAGTAATGATTGTAAGTTGGAGGACTCATCAGGTTGTCCACTTGCACCAACGGAAAACTCAGTATTCTGCACTTTATTTTTATATGCAAAATATACATGAAATATACCCTTTTAGTGATTTGAAATTATACAATTCATTGAGTACATGTACAGTGTTGTACAACCATCAGCACTATCTAGTTTCAGCACTTTAAATTTCTCCAAGTGGAAATTCTCTACCTATTAACCAATCACTCCCCTTCTCTTCTACCCCAGCCCCTGGCTAAGACTAATCTGTTGCTGTCTCTATGGTGACATATCTCTCTATGCCTATTTTGTATATTTCCATGAGTGAAATTATACAACATGTGACCTTCACTTTGCCCAGTGTTCCTTAATGATGTATCATGGACTAGTTCCACATTCCGTTTTATTGTGGATGTATACACCATAATTATCTCATGCACTCATTTATCAATGGGTCTTCAAATTGTTTCTACCACTTGTTCTACGAATAGTGCTGCTGTATCAGTTACTTTCTCATTGCTGGGACAAAACACCCTTCCGTTATGGAAAGAAAAAGTTTATTTTGGTTTACAGTTTCTAGGGGACATTTCCATTAGGAAAGCATAACAGGTGCAGGAAGTGTGTGTGTCACATTGTCATATCAGTAACGAAGAAGTAGAGACAGCAAAAACAAGCAGGACCAGGCTATAACAAAGTTCTCCCCTAGTGAAACACTTCCTCCAGAAAGGCTTCACCTCCTAAAGGTTCCACAACCTTTCCAAACAGCTGAGGACTAAATATTCAAACACATTAGCCTATAGGGAACATTTTACATTCAAGCCACAACATTTATATACAATTATTGGTTGGATTACCCGTCTTCAGTTCTTTTAAGAATATACCTAGTAGTGAAGTTCATGTGTCCCATGATAAATCCATGTTTAAGAAATGAAGAACCATCAAATTCTTTGTAGTAGCTGCACCCTGGAGCAATGACTGAGTTTCTACTTACCAACATTTTTTTACTCTGTATTTATTTATTTATTTATTTATTTATTTATTTATTTATTTATTTATTTATTTTTCCTATTGCCATCTAGTGTGTGTGAAGTAGTATTACATCATGATTTTGATTTACAGCTCTATAAAGAGTAATAACATTGAATATCTTTCCATGTGTTTATTGGCCATTTGTACTTGTTTGAAGAAATTATTTTCCAAATCCTTTGAATCTATTCTTACATTGGGAAATTTGCTTGTTTGCTTTTGAATTGCAAGAATTATATGGAGATGTTCAGAATACAAGGTTTTTGTCAGATATATTATTTCATTTTTTAATATTTTATTTTTATTTATATTTATTTATTTGAGAGAGAGAGTCAGATAGAGAAAGAGAACAGGTGCACCGTGGACTTTGCCACTGCAAACAAACTCCAGATTCATGCACCACCATGTTCATCTGGCATACGTGACTACTGGGGAATCAAACCTGGGTCCTTAGGCTTTACAGACAAGTGCCTTAACAGCTAAGCCATCTCTCCAGCCCAGATATACTATTTTCAAATCCATTCTGCCACACTATGATGTGTCCTTCCATGTCTGTTGGTAGTGTCCTTTAATTCACATATGTTTAATTTTCATGTGTTCCAGCTTGTCTGTTATTTTCGTTACTTATGCTAATGGTATCTTATCTAAGAACCGATTTTCAAATGCAGAGGTGTGATAATTTGTGCCTATTTAGGTCTTCTCTTATTTCTTCCAATATTTTTAAAACTTATTTATTTATTTGATTGTGTGTGTGTGTGTGTGTGTGTGTGTGTGTGTGTGTGTGACAGAGAGAGAGAGAGAGAGAGAGAGAGAGAGAGAGAGAATGGGCACACCAGGGCCTCTAGCCACTGCAAATGAACTCCTGACACATGTGCCACCTTGTGCTTCTGGTTTACATGGGTACTGAGCAATTGAACCTGGGTCCTTAGGCTTCGCAGGCAAATTCCTTAACTGCCAAGCTATCTCTCCAGTCCCTCTTCCAATATTTTTTATTTTTGTGAATATGTGAGACTTGCTCTTCTTCAGTTAAATTTCCTCTTACATGTTGTAATGGCTGATTTTTCTTATCAGCTTGACTGGATCTGGAATCATTTAGGAACCACACTTATGGATGTATCTTTAAGGGAGTTTCCAGAGTGATTTTACTAAGAAGGAAAGACCCACCCTGATCATGGGTAGCCCCATCCCAATAGGGTGAAATACTGGATTGGAATAAAAGGGAGAACCCACTGGGCATTATCTTTCATTTTTCTCTGCTTCCTTACTACAGATGTAATGTTAGCAGTCTTCTCTGCCCCAATGGACTGGATCCCATTAAACCATGAGCCAAAATAAACCTTAACTGATTTTTTTCAGCTATTTTATAAAGAAAGAAGAAAAGTAAATAACACAAATGTTTATCTTTAAATGCTTTTGTAAATGGAGTTGTTAAATTTCCTTTTTGAATAGTTCATTGTAAGTATATAGAAATTCAATTCTCTCTTGAATAAAAATATCTCAAAGCTCTGTCTCCTCTAGGATTACGTTGACGATATTATGGTCACCCATACTTTTATGCATATTAATAAAATTAGTAAATTAAAAGTAACCTAAAAGGATATACAAGTTAATCTAAATAAATTACAAAGCCCTTTGGCCTTTGTAATGCTCAGTCATCATCCAATGATAAATAACCAGTGTTTTAGCTCATTAAGATATCTGTAATAAAATGTCATGCATGGGCTGGGAAAAGCAGTGTATGGAGGCCCTGGTGCACCCATTCTCTCTTTCTGTCTTTCTGCCTCTTCTTCTCTCTCCCTCTCAAATAAATAAATAAATAAATAAATAAATAAATAAATAAATAAAGTAAAGATAATAAAAAGTCATACACCCAGTATCTCATAGTCCACACAAATTTGTTTTCCACTGTTTTAGAAGTTGGAAAGTCTTAGATCAAGGTATGAGTAAGTGGAATATCTGGTGAGGCCATTTCCTGGTTTATCATTGATGCCTTTAACTATACCCTCTTAGTGTAAAGAGTAAGGTAGCTTTCCAGTTTATCTTTTATAAGTGAACTAATTTTGGTCAAGAAAACTTTATATCCATTACATAATCATCTCCAAAAAGACCTATCACTTAATGCCACTAAAGTCTAATTCTTGAGCCAAGATTTATTCAGACAAAATGTTGCCATCTAACTGAAGTAAACACATGTGACATATTAACCAGGTTTCAGAGCAAGCTTTGTCAGCTGATATACTGCTAACATTGAGATCAGAAAGTTCTATGTTGCATCTCTTATAAGATACGAGTGACACTTCCAACCCCACTAATGAGAAATAAAAATGCTTCAAGACATCCCCAATATGCCCTGGGAAATGAGCTCATCTCAAGTTGAGATAGCTGTATTAGAGGAATAACTATTTTGTTACATCTCCTACCCAACACCAGTGATCTGCTTCCCTTAGCACAACAGAGCTGCCCTCAAATCACTGCAGTCCCCTTCCCAAAACACTTCTTTTTTAGCAACTAGTTTCTCCTTCTGCCATCTTGAATTCATTTGAGCCATATGACTACTGTAGAAACTTGGAGCTACTCCAAACAAACAAAAACAAACCACCAGCTTGCAGAGCATTCATAAGAGAATATCAGTGAGTACAAATGATGAGGATAAACAAAATGTTTGAATGTACCACAAGCCACATAGTCCCTTTCAGTCACTCCCCTACATTCATTTCTCCTAGAATCACTAGATGTTGTGAACACAAAGATCTCTTCGTTCAAGTAACCCTCCTGTAACATAGCCCACTTATCTTGCCTTACTATTGGCATTACAATAATGGGCCAATAACCTTAGCAGAGAACTGTGATTTTATTATGCAAGTAGTAATGCAGTCAAGGAAAACTCTAGGAATTGGCACCATGGGTATAAGTTGGGCCTAAGAAACCCTCAAAGAAAGTACCTGAATGTAGCCTTTGATTTGTTCAGTGCATGGCTTACTGCTATGGTTTGCAGAAGTACTTTGAATCCTTTTGCCACTTAAATCCCCCAGGGTATAGTGGCCTATAACATGAGCCTATAAAGAAGGAATCTTATCCCTTTCTTCTCCTTTCCTCTTTTCCTCCCTCCCACTTTCCTTCTCTGTCCCTTACTTCATTCCTTCCTTACTTTATTGAACATGTACGCATGTATATAGTGTGTGTGTGTGTTTGTATGTATGTGAAAACATGTGTGAGTACAGATGCATGTGTGCCTGTGTGTGTGTGTGAGTGAAGGTCATAGATTAATGTCGGTTGTTTTCCTCAATTGCTCTGCACTGTATTTATTGAGACAGGGTCTCTCACTTGAGCCCAGTGCTTGCTGATTCAGCTAGCTTATGCCTGGTTTCCTTGCCTCAGCTTCCTGCATACTGGAATTATGGGTGTCTGCCTTGTCTTCTTGTCTTTTATATTGGTACTGGGGATTGAACTCTTGCCCTCACACTTAAGTACTTATGCATGGAGCCATCCCCGCCCCCAGCCCAGAAGGAAAGTTCTTCACTAAGCAGTTCCTTCCACTGCTCCAAGAGGCTCTGGCAAATATCTGAACACAAGCCAATTCGTTCAGGCTTTGTCCTCCCTTTCACCTCCTTCAGATGTCACACACTGACCTCCCTTTTCCCTATTTTCAACTCCTGTCATATCTAGTACCAGTCTTGTCCTTTAACCATCACGGCCTAGCCACAGTGTTTCTGCTCTGTTCTTGAATGTGCCAGGCTGTTTCCTTGCCTCTGGGCCCTTGCACTTGCTCTCCTCTGCCAGGGATACTCTTTCTTCTCACACTATGCTTCTAACCCCTCTTCCTCCTTGAGAATGCTTCTTTAGAGAGCTTATTGCTGACTCCACAATTTAAATCACTACCTCTGCCCTTTACCCTTGCTCCACTATTCTTCCTCATACTCCATGGCCCTCTCTTTTTCTAGTGCTTGTGTGACTCATTTGAATTTGTTGTTTGTTTACTGTCTCTTTTAAGAGACTGGACTTCCTGAAAGTGAAGAGAGTGTTAATTGTATTATTCATTATATTGTCTCCTAGGTGTCCAGGCAGTACATGACATATGATATACATTCCAAAAGTACTTGTCAAATAAATGTCAAATAAACACGTTGATGTGCCTTCCTTAGGAAACAGATTAAATTAACTTAAACATTTAATTTTGAAAAAGCAGCTATCAATCTATGCTTAATTTGATTCCAACACCTTTTCCATGGCTAATTTGATCTCAGATGGTTAAACTGTTAGACGAAACACAAATTGTATCATGTCATTACCTTGCTTAAAATCTTTCAATAGCTTGCCATACCCTACAGGAAAATGTTCAAAAGTGTTGGCAGTATTGACAAGGCCTTCTTTGACCATAATTTTAAAACAGTTTTGGTAGTGACCCACATTAAACAGTACATTTTATATTACAACTCATGCCTACCTTTCTCAATATGTATATTAAGAGCTGAAGCAAACATTTCACAAAAGAATTCTAACCTTTACTACATAGAGTATGTGGCATTTTATTCTATTAATAGTCCATATCATTTAATAAAATGTTGGTCATGGCTCACCAAATTGATTTTCCAACATTGTAATAGGTTCCAAGACACAGTTTAAACAAAAATAACTGCTCTATGATTTGGCCTCCAGCTCCAGTTCCTCCTATAATGCAGACCTCCTTAGAGTTCCTGTTGTGTTCGATGACTTTTCATAATCCATATTGCTTCCACAACCTGTAGGGCACTTACTGGAGCTTTAAGACTTGGTTCAACATTCAATAATGCTGCCCAGCCTTTTCAAGGCCAAGGAATAACCCCCTCTTCTGAGTCTGCCCCATTCTACTAGTCAATACCTTATAATGGCATCCTTTATAACAGCCTTTAATATAATGTGCTATGTAGTTAGTTACCAGGTATTGAATATTCACAATCCTAATTGGAGAAGAGAGCACATGATCCCCTCTAAATTATGGTGGATTGGAGTGAAAGACAGAATGTCAAAATGTTTTTTTTGCAGTGGATCTAATTAGTGATTCTCTTTGGAATATGAAATGCCTTAAGAATATAGCCAAACTTTATGAAAGGTATTATCCACAAGACTGAAATTAATTGGATGCTTGAATGGTAAACTGGCATACTCCATACCTGGTCTCCAGTGAGACTTATATATATTAGTAACTTTTCTTATAATTGTGATCAAATATCTGACAAGAAGCAACTTAATTGAGGAAGGAATTACTTTTGCTTACAATTCAAGGAGATGCAGTCCATCATGATGAAGAAGGCATGGCAGCAGAGGTATGAGGCATCTGGTCATATTACATCCATATTCAGGAAGCAGAGAGAGACAAGTGCTGGTACTTAGGACACTTTCTCCTTTAATCTAGAACCTTTGCCAGATTAACGGTACCATCACATTCAGGATGGATCAGCGAGTCCTTTGAGTTAAGAGTATGCAAGAGCCCTTGGTTATTTCCTGAGACATTGTTTTATAAGGTCTAAGAGAAACAGGAGTTGGCAACTAAGGGGTGTAATGTGGGTGGTTCTCTGTTTTGATTGACAGGCTTATATTATATATGCCTTAATTCACTGTGCACAACCTTTCCTATGATGCATCCAATTTTAATCATATGCACACCCAATCATACATTAGCATAAAATAATAGGTAAATAGAGGGTCTTCTCTAAAAGTCAGCTATCAAGATGACAAAGTTTGCCTTACTCTGTATGTATCCTAACCCCCTTCATGCTTGAGCAGCCTATTTCCCTTAGTTTCAGGATGTGCTTGGCAGCAAAACAGGAGTTACTAAGGGGTTCCTAAGATGGAGAGGCCTACTGCATTGTTTGGAGTGGGGTATGCTTCAATTTGAAGCAGGTGGAGATTCTAGGTAGCTAAGTGTATTGCTACAAAAGGGCATGTCTAGGGCTGAAGAGATAGCTTAGTGGTTAAGGTACTTACCTGTAAAACCAAAGAACAAATGTTCAATTCCCCAAGATCCATGTAATCTAGATGCACAAGGTGGTACATGCCTCTGGAGTTCATTTGCAGCATCTGAAGGCCCTGACATGCCAATATTTTCTCTCTCTCTCTTTCTCTCCTTGCTCAAACCAAAGGAGTCCCAGATTGCTACATTCTCTTTATTCTTGCCTGCCTCACTTGTTTTCCCTGTTCAATTTCCATTCTTTCTTTAAAACCTGTTTTATTGAGATATAAATAACATGCCATACAAGTCATTAATTTGAGTTGTTTTCAGCAAATGCACAAAATTTTTACTAAAATAAGTGCTAGAATAATAAAGAGAACTAGATCATCAAGAGTTAAAACTATGATAACAGCTGGGCATGGTGGCGCAAGCCTTTAATCCCAGCACTTGGGAGGCAGAGGTAGGAGGATCACCATGAGTTCAAGGCCACCCTGAGACTACATAGTTAATTCCAGGTCAGCCTGGGCCAGAGTGAGACCCTACCTCAAAAAACCAAAAAAAAAAAAAAAAAAAAAGAGTTAAAACTATGAGGTGGCAGTCAAAAAGACCATTTCTTACCCTGTAGCAACCAGAACTCTGCCACAGCAAAGATTCTTGTTTTAAAATGTTTTTAATTTTTATTATTTATTTATTTGCAAGCATAAAGAGATAGACACAAGAGATACAGACAGAGAGAATGGGCATGCCAGAGTCTTCAGCCACTGCAAATGATCTTCAGATGCATGTGTCACATTGTGCATCTAGCTTTACATGGGTACTGGAGAATAGAACATGGGTTCTTTGGCCTTAACTGTTAAGCCATCTCTCAGCCCCAACACCAAAGTTTTTGCATTTGCTGTTCCCTGGTTTAAATACTTTTCTCTCAAACATTTATACAGCTTCTTGTCATTGCTTTCTGGCTTTAGGTCAAATGACATTTTTCTAAATGAGATTATTCCTGGCCACCTTATTTTTACTTTCTCCCTACAAAAAATATCATATTGCCCCATCTCTTCTTTATTTTTTCCTATAAAACCTACAATTATTGTTCATATTATATACACTACTTACCTGTTGTTTATTTTCTACATTAGAATGGAAGTTATGTGAGAAAAAATTTTTTAATCTCTTTTGCTCATGATCAATACTGCATACTGAATCACAGACCATAAGACCACAGCTGTCCCATAGAATTTATTCTGCAAATACTTTAATGGATAATGAATGAATGTCCAGGCAAATGAAGAGTTCAGAGCCCAAGCTTCACAGTCAAACAAACCTTGTTTCTAATCTCAACTCTGCCACCTACTAACAGTGTGACCTTGAGCAAACTCCATTGAGCCTCAATTTATTGTATAACTCATGGGACTGATGAGGATCAGAGAGTTCGAGGCCACCCTGGGATTTTAATCCAGGTCAGCTAATCTGAAAAACCAAAAAAAAAAAAAAAAAAAGAATTTTAATGAGCTAATCTGTAAAAAGGGCATAGTACAGTTCTTGGCATGTAGAAAGCATAAGTGACACAAAATAATAATTGCAAAGTCTTCTTTAAGATGCATGTTTGAAGACATAAAGGATGTTTCTAAGTGGTATCCTGATATGGTTGGACATGGTATGCTTCTATGTGAACTGTCAAGTAAACAATTGCTGAATCAGATTTTAAATGTATGAGGCTTTCTCTGACTCCAAATATGCCTGAAGCCTATGCCTTAATCCAGGGCCTTTGACAATCTGAATTTGCTCACCCATGATTAGGAGAGATGGGCATCTCTAATATTTACCAAATGACCACCCTGCAACAAGAACATTCCTGAAATATCCCTGTTGCAGTCAAGTTCACATTTCTGGCAGTAAACAGCTGACCAAGAGCATCTTGTGGGACTGAAAAAGGGTTTGTTCTGGCTTACACACTTGAGGGGAAGCTCCATGATGCTAGGGGGAAATGATGACGTGAGCAGATGGTAGACATCACTTCCTGGCCAATATCAGGTGGACAACAGCAACAGGAGAGTGTGCCAAATACTGGCAAGGGGAAGCCAGCTATAACATCCATAAGACTGCCCCCAAGAACACACTGCCTCCAGGAGGATTCAGTTCCCAAATTGCCACCAGGTGAGGACCTGGCATTCACAGCACAGAAGTTTATGTGGGACATTTGAGTCAAACCACTACAATCCCTGTCCAGGAAATGTCATGAGCCTAAACATGCAGGACCATCCTCAGGAGGCAGGCAGCGGTAATAGGAAGCTCAGAAGTGGCATCCAAGGGACTTGAAGTGACAGTGCTGAGACCTTAACACAGTGGCTCAAACACTTGAGCCTGCCTTGAAATGTAACAGAGGACGTGTAGAACTATCTAGAGCCATAAAATCTTGCCTCAGAATTTGTCATTCAGGAGATCTGGAATAGAGTCCAAAATGTATATTTCTATAATGTTTCCAGATAATGTGGATGCTATGGAGGATTTGGGAGGGCATACTCTCAGAAGCACTACTCTAGTCCAACAACATAATCATTTCTAAGTACATGAATTTGATTCGGTGAGTCTGAGGCCTAGCCCATAAAACTCTAGTTTAAAATTAAATTGTATTGTATTATATTGTTGTACTTATTATATTATATTGTCCTATTGTATTGCATTGTATTGTGTTGTGTTATATTGTTATACTATATTCTACTATTGTATTGCATTGTATTGCATTGCATTGCATTGTATTGTATTGTATTGTATTGTATTGTATTGTATTGTATTGTATTGTTGTATTGCATTTTTTAGGGCTGGGCATTGGACCCAAGGTCTCACACATGCTACGCAAGCATCCTAACACTGAGGTACATCCCAAGCCCTCTTTTAATCTTATTTTGAGATAGGCTTTCACTAAGTATCCCTGGCTGTCCTTGAACTTGTGATCTTCCTGTTTCAGCTTCTGAATAGCAGGAATTTCTCTTTTAATCAAGCACCTCAAGTAATGCTAATGCAGATATTCCATAGACTGATGACACTTTTGGATGCATGGGATATTAGATAGCTTTGCCTTACTACAAAGAATTCACTGGTACAGAATGCTTATGAAGGAAAGAGCTGAAATTCAAATCCAAGATTATGCAGCTCTGTTGGCTTGAACCTCTTCTAAGAGTGACACATTGTTGCAGAAGCACACATCAGAGTGAGTACCAGATTTTGAGCAAGGAAGTACCAAAGAGAGAATGGGGTACAAGAGTCTCGTTCAAGTACACCCCCCACAATGATCTAAGGACCTTCTACTGGGCCTTGTTGCAGGAATTTCCTGAATGAGACTCAGAGCTGTTGGAAGAGAGGAGAGGAAGATTTATTCATGTTAGTTGACTGACACCCAAGATCACTCTGTAATGGCATCAGCCCAGAGCTTATGCAAGAGGGGCTTTTTTATGTCTTTCTTCTTATAAGCGAGCAAAGTTACAGACACATACAAGGTGTGAGAAGCCAGCTACATGGTTTAAATTTCTTGTAATTTCTGTTCCAGTCAGCCCCAAACTATCAGTAACTCACAGCATGGGCAGAGAATTTATTGGCATTCACTGGTTGTTCCTTGTGGGCAAGAAACTTATCTCTTTGTTCTTTGGTCTCCCCCTGTGAAGGCTTGGGAGTGGGAGTTTATCTCTCTGTTCTCTGGTGTCTCCCTATTGGTGGCTCAAGGGCACCCAGGGACTTTCTTCTGCTCTCTGTTGGTAACTTCTGGCTTGTTGTGGGAGCTTGGTAACCCACAAGTTTTCTTTTAGTAGTTCCATTTTCTTCTAGAGCCTTGCTTCATAAACGTCTTTTGCACCTGCCAGTATTATCACAGTGGGAACAAAAACATATAGACCTTGAATGATACTCATCTAAGGAACACCACCTGGCATAGATGCCATACCCTATCACTGAAGGTTCTTGGGAAGTATCTGTGAATTCGTGGATTAAGCAAGGACCAAAGTGGTCTGATGGGCATTAAAGATTGAAAGCCATTGTTGACTTCTGTCATTTTACTAGTTGGACTGATGAAAAGGGAGAAAGATGTTCACACCAGTTAATGACAACTTGCATGGAAAAGGTTTTTCCCTGGAGCATTTGTGAGAATAAGGATGCTTGTATAAGTAAAGACAGTGATTTGGCTACAAATCCAATGAAAGGCTTGAAAGGGAGACCAACTTTGGCTACTTGGCCAAGAACTATTCCATAACAGTATATTTTAGTAGACTCTTATTCATTCTTCAGGATCCTGCACAAAAACGTCTCCTGCCTCACATTGAACTGATCGGCTTCCAGTTAGGAGGAACTTCAGATTATGCACCTAAACTTCCCCTTGTAGTATTATGGATGTGGGCACTGAATCCCATACAAGGTATTTCATATGTATTACCATGTGCAATAATGCCCACAATTCCATTCTCTAGACACCATAATTAACCCCCTTTCCACCTTTCCTGCACTCTAGGGCCTATGGAGAGTTTTGTACCTGAACATATGTGTGCACCTAAGTAGAAACTGTAACAAGGGCAGTGAACTGGCTAAAGCAGGAGCCAAGTAAATAATTTCAGCTCCCTGACTGATTACAACAGTACTTTCCCACCACCTGGCAACAATATTTGGGCAGGAGGATTGTATTCATTTCATAATGGGGACAAGAGAGAAAAAAGTCAAATTAGCTGCCTACTGGCTACAACTTCACTTGTGCACCAAGGAGAGAAGGGAACATTACAACAGAGATGAGGTCGGTTATGTGCCCACAGGCAGGGAAAAGGCAGCTATGCAAGTGTGTCTTCACAGTTGGGAAAGAGTTGAGTCACAGGGGATCCTAGAGTGCATGTAGAAATTTGTCAGTTGCATATGTGGTGGGGCTAAGAGCTTTGATATAACAGTGCATGCCTGTCTAAAGTAAACAAATCTGAGCTTCATTACACCAAGGGGGGTCTCACAATTTAGGGCATCTCAGATTAATGTAGGAAGCAATTCACAAATATAAGTCTTAGGGCCACACCCTAATAAATTCTGAGGGGCTTGGTGGGGGCTAAGGATCTACCTTTCCAAACAACCCCTCCAAGGCATTCTAATACAGTTGGCTCACTGCCCACAATTTAAGAAACATTATCTTGGATATTTGAACAAATCAGTGCCATTCCTCAGACACAAAACATCCCTACAGATATGACACATGACATCAGATGTCTTCAGGCCAGGTCACTACTTTTCTCAGAAGGGTGTTCAGAAACAAATGTCCTGATCAATGGCTCTTATTCCTCTTTCTAACACAAAAATAATCATGGGTGGACTATAATGACAGATAACCTGTCAGTATTTCTTTTATCTTATGGTTCACATATGGTAAAAGAAAATTCAAGAAGTTTGAAAGGTACATTAATTGTGGAGACTTCTTTCTCACTTTCTACCATCTAAGGAAACTGTCAGTAATATTGTGTCTTTTTACAGCTGTTTTCTTGTTCTTTATCAACGACTGATTTTAGATGATGGTCTTCAAATCTACCTCTTTTCTACCCACAGATCAATATTTAGAGTTGGTACTGTGCCCTTATATACACACCAATCACTCCACAAT
This sequence comes from Orientallactaga sibirica, assembly GCA_036365145.1. Classification (NCBI taxonomy): domain Eukaryota; kingdom Metazoa; phylum Chordata; class Mammalia; order Rodentia; family Dipodidae; genus Orientallactaga; species Orientallactaga sibirica. The sequence continues at coordinate 9,605,107 of JAEOAD010000057.1, forward strand.
ATTATCTCACTTAATCCTTACAAAACCCAGTAAAGTTAGGGTACTATTTTCATCAATAAGTAAAATGAGGCTCAGGGTGATAAGTTATTAACAAAGTCATACAGAAAATGCATTTTAGAGCTAGACATTGATCCTAAACCAATAACTTTGTAATTCTGCTCTATTACTTGGAAATATATAATAATAAAATCTAATAAAACACACACACACACACACACACACACATACATATTGAATGCATACTATGTGCAGGCACTGTCATAAGCACTTTAATTATATTGCCTTTTTAATTTTTATTTTTAATGCTTTAATGCATATATATATGTATGTGTGTGTGTGTGTGTGTGTGTGTGTGTGTGATCTTTTATCCTCTCACCCCTGCTCCCATTACTTTTGGGGCCCTCCTCAGTGGGGTTACCATAATCACTGTAAGGTCATGAAGGTCTCATTCAGTCCTTATGAGGGAGCAGGACTCCATGCCTCAGGGTATTCCCACCCACACTGGCTCTTACAATCTTTTTGTCCCTCCTTCTATAATGTTCTCTGAGCCACAATAGGACTGTTGGCAGTCTGATTGAGTGTTGATTTCTTGTAGCTTTTGGATTTCACTTCAATAGGTTTTGATTACTCATTGTGTCTATCACCATCACCCTGGGGCCGGTTGTCAGGCCAGCAGTAAGAGCAGTTTTCATGATTTCACTTCTTCTGCAATTTTTCCTGGGCCATGGACATTGTGGTAGAGGTGGCAAGTTGCATGGTGAGAATTGGTTATCTTTCTGTCATATTGATGGACTAGGCTCTCCTCCCTTTTATCTGCCATCTTTATCTAGTCTGTCCCCTCCTGGGCTGTAACCCCAAAACAGCATCTAGTCCTGGTGCATAACTCCCATGCTTGGCCCTAGTCACAATGCCAGTTGGGCTGCTTGCACCTGTTCCCACATTACATTCTTTTAATTTCTACAAGTCACCTGAGGAGATGAGTGTTTTTTATTAGTTATGTACATACTTAGTATGTAAATAGCATATGTTGGTATCATCCTTATCCTCAACCCTCTCCTCCCCCTTCCAAGGGACCCTTCTCATTGGGGATGCAGGTCATCCCCATAGGGATTGTGGATCGTCCGTTGTGGGGGCAGCCATCAGTTATGGGGGAGAGGCAATGTCTCTGTGCATAATGTCCCAACTTGTGGATCTAAAACTCTTTCTGATCCCTCTTCCACAAAATTCTCTGAGCTATGTTGTGTTTGTTTTAAGTCTACCTCAGTGATGCTCTCTTAGGAGCCTCTGGATCTCTGGTTTGGTAGGAGTTGAGTGTCCTCAGTGTCTATCTCCTTCACACTTGTGCTGATATCAGGTTCACTGAAAAGCAGCACTCTTGCTCATTTCCAAAATTCCTCTGTGATTTCAGCTGGGGCCATGGTGAAGTGTGGTGGGTCATTTTTCTCCTCAGGTCCTGCTTCCATCTGAAAAAGAGAAGGAAATTCTCCAACAAAGAGTGAAGTCAGCACAGGTAAGAGAGAATTTAAAGGGTGTAGACCCTCTTGTACCCCAAGATAAGTGGGGACTTGATATTGGAAAGCATAATAATTATCTGGATATGATTCTGACTTGTGTCCCAGTTCCAGATATGGGCTCCTTTCCACTGTGTGGATCTGTTAGCCAATCCAAGAGCAGTTGGTTACCCACCATGGCTGTGTGCCACAATTGCATTTGTGTGAGCATCACATCAGGTTGTTTGCTTTTGAGTATTTTAGACCTCGATTTGCTCAGAGAGATGTTGGCCCCTTTCCACCAGATGCTCATGTAGTGCCTTCTAGCACTAGATGGGCTAATTGTCTGGGGACTGGCTCTCTTCCAGATTCCAGCCAGGTCTCTCCATGTTCCATACTGACAGCATATGATGTCTTCAGCAGTAGTGTCTTACCATTAACCTTTGGTGGATAACAAAGTGCTCTTACAGAAGTCTGTCTTGTTTTGGGAAACCTTGTAGGGCTCTCTGATCAACAGCCTATTATGGATGTTAACTGCATCCTGGTACTGATAGTATGGGCCAGCTTCAAGGGAAAAGAATGTAGAAAAGAAAGTAAATAGAAAAAAGGAAAAAGGATAAATTTAAGGCTAGGAGTCATCTCATTCTCTCCAGGGCCCTTCATTCAGTTGTTCCCCCTAAGGTCCTGTTGAAAGTTCAACCTTTTAGTCTATCATCCAGGATATAGGATTCTATGGTACCACTTCATTTTGGGTTCAGTTTTGTGTCCCTTCACTTTTCCCCTTACCCCAACCCATACCCTCCCTATTGTCCAAGCCTCAAGATGCCATTCAGGTATGTCAGCTACTCAGGCTGATCCAGGTGAGGAACCACAAATGATGGAGACCATGTGATGATTGCCTTTCTGTGATTGTGTGAATTCATTGAGTATGATCTGCTCCAAGTTTGACCATTTTTCTACAAATTTCATTGTGTCATTCTTTCTTACTTCTGAATGGAACTCTATCATGTAGATATACCACATTTTGATTATCCATTCATCCAATGATGGGCTCCTGGGTTAATTAGAGTTCTTAGTCATTATGAATTGAGCATATATAAACATGGTTAAATAAATATCTCTGAATTTAGGCATGGAGCTTTTAGGGTAAATGCTCAGTAAGGGAATAACTGGTCTATTGGTAAGTCTATAGTCAACATTTTTAGGAGTCTCCATATTGATTTGCATAGTGATTGTACCAGCTTACATTCCCACTGACAGTGAATGAGTGTTCCTATTTCTCCACATCCTTGCCAACATTTGTTTTCATTAGATTTTTAAATGTTTGCTATCCTTACTGGAGTAAAGTGGGATCTCATAGATGTATTAATTTGCATTTCCTTGATGGTAAGGGATGTTGAACATTTTCTTACATGTGTGTTTGCCATTTGTAATTCTTCCTCTGAGAACTCCCTATTCAATTTTCTGCCCCATTTTGTGAGTGAATTGTTTGATTTTTTAAAAATATTTTTTTATTTATTTATTTATTTATTTATTTATTTATTTATTTGGGAGAAAGAGTCAGAGAGAGAGAGAGAATGGGCAAGCCATGGCTCCAGCCACTACTAATGAACTCCAGATGCATGTGCCCCCATGTGCATTTGGCTTACGTGGGTCCTGGAGAATCAAACTGGGATCCTATGGCTTTGCAGGCAAATGCCTTAACCACTAAGCCATCTCACCAGCCCAGTTGTTTGATTTTTTTATTGTTTAGGTTTTTGAGTTCTTTGTAAATTATGGAAATTAGGCATCTGTCAGTAGATAGCTGGAAAAAGTTTTCTCCCATTCTGTTGGTAATCTATTGGTTCTGCCTATGGTACATTTGTCTGTTCAAAACCTTTTTAGCTTCATGAGATCTCATTGACTGATTGATTGTTTAAGTTCCTGAGCTACTGGAGTTTTGTTCAGGAAGTCTTTTCCCACTTCTATATTGTAAAGCATTTCAAGTGTTCTATTGAAGTCTTTGATCCATTTGGACGTGATTTTTGTGCATGGCAAGATGTGTGGGTCTAGTTTCATTTTTCTGCATATGGTTATCCACTTTGGCCAGCACCGTTTGTTGAACATGCTATCTTTTCTCCAGTCTATGTTATTGGAGCCTTTGTTGAAGATCAGATAGCTGTCGTTACTTGACCTAAAGTCCAGATCCTCAATTCTGTTCCATTGGTCTATATTCCTGTTTTATGATAGTACCATGCTGTTTTTGTTAGTATGACTTGTAATATAGCATTTGATCAGGCATGGTGATGCCTCCAGAGGTGTTTCTTTAGCTGAGGATATGCTTGGATATATAAGGCCTGGTGCCATTCCATATGAATTTTGACATCATTCTTCTATATCTGTGAAGAATGATGCTTGGATTTTTATTGGTATTGCATTAAATCTGTATATTGCTTTTGGTAGGTTTGCCATTTTCACCATGTTAATTCTGCCTATCCAGGACCATGGGAGGTCTTTCCATCTTTTCAAGTCCACCTTAGTTTCTTTCTTGACTGTTTTTAGGTTTTCTATATATTTGCCTTTCACAATCTTGGTTAGTGGCATTCTAAAGTATTTTTTTGTTGGCTATTGAAAATGGGATAGTGTCACTTACTTCTTTCCCTGTGTCTTTGTCCTTTGCATAAAAGAAAGGCTACTGATTTTTGTGTGTTGATTTTGTATCCTGCTACTTTGCTGAAAAGAATTAATCATTTTTAGGAGTTTTGAATGGAGGCTTTCAGGTTACTTATATATAGGATCATGTTGTGTTCAAATAGGGTTAACTTGACTTCTTCCTTTCCAATTTCTATCTCTTTTATTTCTTTCTCCTGTCTTATTGCTTGGGCTAGGATGTCTAGTACTATGCTGAAGAGCAGAGGTAAGAGTGGGCACCCCTGTCTTGTTCCTGATCTCAATGGGAGTTCCTTGAGTCTTTCCCCATTATATATTATTTGGGCTTTAGGCTATATATATATATATATATCCTTTATTATGTTGAGATATAAATTGCCCATGCCTATTCTCTCCAACATTTTGATCAAGAAGTGATGTTGCATTTTGTCAAAGGCCTTTTCTGCATCTACTGAAATGATCATGTGGTTTCAGTAATTAAGCTTATTTATGTGGTGTATTACATTGACAGATTTCCGTATGTTGATCCAACTCTGTGTTCCTAGGATGAAGCCTACTTTATCAGGTGGATAATGCTTTTGATGTGTTGTTGAATTCTGTTTGTGTGGGTTTTATTCAGGATCTTTGCATCTAACTTCATCAGGGATATAGGCCTATAGTTTTCTTTTCTTGTTGTATCTCTGTGTGGTTTGGGTATTAGGGTGATACTAGCTTCATAAAAGGAGTTGGGAGCTTTCCCAGTTCTCTGATTATGTGGAACACTTTGAGGAAAATTGGTTTCATTTCTTCCATAGAGGTTTGATAAAATTCGGCTGAGAAGCCATATTGTCCTGGACTTTTCTTTTTAGGGAGCTTTTTGATTACCTTTTAATCTCGATGGGTATTATAGGTTTGTTTAGGTGACTAATCATCTCTGAGTTTAGTTTTGATATGTGGTATATGTCCAAGAATTTATCAATTTCTTCCAGATTATCCAGTTTTGTGGAGTAGAGGTTTTGGAAGTAAGTCCTAATGATTCTTCCAATTTCCATTATGTCTATTGTGATTGCTCCATTTTCATTTCTAATTTTGTTAATTTGAAGCATCTCTTTTTTGTTGTTTGATCAAATTGGCCAGGAGTTTACCAATCTTGCTTATTTTTTTCAAAGAACTAATTCTTTGTTTAATCAATTTTCTTGTTTTCTTAGTTTCCAATTCATTAACTTCTGCTCTGACTCTTCATTATTTCTTTCTGTCTGGAGCTTTTTGGATTGGATTATTCTTTTTTTTCCAATGCCTTTAGATGGATGGTTAGGTTATTGATTTGGGTTCTCTCTGTTTTTGCTATGAAGGCATTTAGTGCTATTAATTTTTCCCTAAGGACTGCCTTCATTCTGTCCCATAAGTTTTGGTATGGATGTGTTCTCATTGTCATTCAATTCTAGAAATTTTACAATTTCATTTTTTATTTAATCCACTACCCATTTATTGTTTAAAAATGTGTTGTTTGGTCTCCAGGATCTGATGGAGTTCCTGGAGCATCTCTTGTTAATTTCTAACTTTCCAGCATTATGGTCTGATATCATGCAGGAAATTATGTCAATTTTCCTGAATATATGGAGGCAGGCTTTATGGCCCAATATATGATGTATTTGGGAGAAGGCTGCTGAGAAGAATGTGTATTCTGTAGATTTTGGGTAGAATGTTCTACAGATGTCTGTTAGGTCTAGTTGATCTATGGTGTTGTGAGCTCTCTTACTTCCCTGTTGATTTTTGTTTGGATGACCTATCAATTGATGATAGTGGAGTATTGAAGTCCCCAAGTATGATATTGTTGTTGTTGCTTTCTGTTCTGTTGTCAAGTAGGTTTTGATTTATGAAATGTGGTGCACCCATGTTTGGTGCATATAGATTAATGTTTGTGATGTCCTTTTGTTAGATCATCCCCTTGATGAGTAAAAACTGGCCTTATTTTTCCTTTTTGATTACTTTTGGTTTGAAGTCTATTTTATTCAATATTAGTATAGCAACACCTGCTTGTTTCTTATTTCTGTTCACTTGGAATATTATTTTCCACCCTGAGGTGGTGACTCTCTTTAGTGCTGAGGCTGGTTTCTTGAAGACAGCAGATTGGGGTGGGGGTCCATTTTTTTAATCCACCCTGTTAACTTGTGTCTCTTGATGGGTGGATTAAGGCCATTAATGTGTAGGGTAATAACAGTGAAGTTTTGTTTAATCACTGCCATATTGTGGTGCTTTATGGGGTTTAGTGTTTTCTTGTCTTTTGTAGTTTCTTGAGCTTTCTCTAGGTGTAGTTATTGTGGTCTGCTTCTTGTAGGCTTTTGAGATTGGTTGTTTGACTCTTCTGTGTGGAGAATTCCCTGAAGTACTCTGTAGGTTTGGCTTTGTGTTCATATACTTGTAGAGCTGACTTTTATCATGGAAAGTTTTTCTTTCACCATATATTATTAGGGATACTTTTGCTGGGTACAGTAGTATGGGTTGTAAACCATAGGTTCTTAGATTTGCAGTGTTCCATTCCAGGCTTTCAGTTTCCATTAAGAAATCTGAGGTAATTCTGATGAGGTTACCTTCATACGTAATTTGTTGTTTCTCTCTTGCTGCTTTTAAGACTTTCTCTTTGTTTTCGTTGTTTAGAATCTTTTATGATACTATGTCTTGGCGAGTTTCTCCTTTGGTGCAGTCTGTATGGAGTTCTGTTAGCTTCTTGTATCTTGATGGGACTCTCCTTTGAGAAGGTGGGGAAGTTTTCTTTGATAATTTTGTTGATTAAATCCTCCACACCTTTGGTCTAAATTTCTTCCCCTTCTGGTATAGTTATGATCTGAATATTGGGACATTTAAGGGTATCTCACAGTTCCCTCATGTTATGTTCACAAAATTTTTTGAATTTATTTAAGTTTTTGGACTAGTGAACTGTTTCTTTTGTCTTGTCTTCCACTTATGAGGTTCTGCCCTACACATGACTTACTACATTTTTGAGGGCTTCTAGAGAGGTTTGGACTTGCTCAATTTCATTTGTATTTTCTATTGCCTTTTTCTGTATAGTATCCATCTCTCTGTCAAGTTCCCTTTTCAGGTCATTTTTTTATTTTCTTAATGCTTCTTGGAATTTATTATTGAGGTCTTCTGTTTTTTGGCTCTCTTTTAGATCAATTAACTTTCTTTTGATGTTACTCTGGTTTGTTTCTATTAGGCCCAACCTAGCAAGGACAGCATTGACACAATTGTTGGTCTTTTGTTAATTTTCTGCAAGTTCTGCCAATTCCTTGGTCATGGTCACATATATTGTATCTTCATTTTGGGGTTCTGATCCTGTTGTCCCTTCTGTTTTGATTGGAGACTTCCATTGTGGGACTAGGCAACCTTGTTGGGGTTCCTTCTATTTGATGTTTAGTGTTGTTCCTTTATGCTATGGTCTGCCCCTCTCAGTGTGGGAATCTTATTTCAGAAGGAAGCTGTAGTTTACCCTTGAAATGTCTTCAGTGATTTTTCCTTTTTGTGTTTGACTAGATTAGGAATTTTATGGCATTTCAGGAGGGAGGGATGTCTGCTCAGCCCTAGTGGGGACCAGAGACCTGGTGTCAGGGAGAGGAGGTGGGAGATAGTGCAGTCCTGATGGCAGGTAATGGGGCAAGGAAAGGGGAAGACATGGACAGGGTGGTGGGTAGTGTGAAGGAGAAAGGGGATGGCACAGACCTGTTGGTGGGTGGTGGGATGGGTAGAGGGGATGTTGTGGGTGGCTGTATGGGAAGAAGGGATGGCACAGACGCAGTGGCGGGTGGTGGGACAGGGAAAGGGGCATCCCAGACCTGGGGGTGTGTGGTGGCATGGGGAGAGGGGATGGTGCAGACTCTGTGGCAGGACAAGGAGAGGAGAAGATGTGGACCCTGCAGTGTTGAGATGGGGAGAGGGGACTGCATGGTCCTGGTAGCAGGTGGTGGGAGTGGGGTGGGAAGAGGGGACAGCATGGACCCCCTTTCCTGGTGGTGGGGAGAGGGAGGAGAAAGGAAGGAAATGTCTGGGGAGAGGGAGGGAGGAGACCTGGTATGTTGGAGGAAAGGTGAGAAGCACCTGGCCCAGATCTGCAGAGTGCCCAGGTAACACAGCTGAGAACCTGGTCTATGGCAAGGGAGCTGGGACAGGTGTTTGAGGGGTCTGTGGGACTGGTGCACTACCGGAGAGCATGGGAATCAGTGGATTCCCTACTGTGCCCCTCCATGCTGGGGGTCTGCTAGGACCTGCGGACCCTGGAACCCCACTGATCTTGCCTGGTATTACCCCCGGAGCTGAGGCATGGTTAGGTGGATGCCATCTTGACAGGAAGTCTTAAGTATTATTTTTATCTTCATTTCATACATAAGGAAGAAGAAGCACAGACATGTGAAGCAAATTGCCCAACCCTACAAAGCAGGTAACAAGCAGAGTTGACAAAGCAGATAACAAGCAGAGTTGGTATTTAATGGTAGGCAATGTGTATTCAATGTTCTTGTGCTTTTTCCAATGTCACATAGGCTCCTTAGGCAGAAGGAAGCCATGAGTAAGGGTCTAAAAGCCTTAGACCATACAACTGCTGAATTCACATTAAACAATTAGTGTCCCCTATTCAGAATATACCCTGTAATTTTGTCATTTTTTAATATGCCCTGTCACAGTCACAAAACCTTTGACATACCTTCAGTACTTTCCTGCCTTTCCAGACTCTTTCCCCTGAACCTGTGAAGCCAGTTTTCCCTGTGAATTCCAGAAATAGACACCAGCTGGTCTGTGTTAGCAAGCCCCAATGACTCATTACCCTGCAGAGTACTGGTATTCCTAGCTTGACCAAGTTGTAGCCCTCTGACTTCTCAATCCTTTAAGTGACCTTCTGTGTAACATCTGGACCTTGAATTTGAGCCTGAATCTAAGTCTAGTATCCTTCACTTCTCTCTGGGGGAAACCAACTTGGATGACCCTCTCATTTCTGTTGTCTAGGTTGTCTCTCAGTAGGAATATTCACTATTCTTCTAGCCCTGTAGGTTCATACCTTGCTTTTTTGTTTCCTAAATAGTTTAGCTCAGCCTCTACCTCCAAACTCCACCTAGCAGGAAACGAGTCAAATAGGTTGCCTCCACCTTATTTCTCAGGTTGGTTTTTGAATTAGGGGAAAGCCATATGTCTCCTGGCAGGTGCCAGTGGTGGTGGAAATGAAATGTCTCCATGAAATCGTGTGTTTTCAGTATTTGGTTCCCAGCTGGTAGCAATTTGTGGGAGTGGTGGAGCCTTTGGAATGTGGAGCCACACTGGAGGAAGTGTGTTGCTTGGGGCTCAACTTTCTGTTATAGCCCAACTCTCCTTGCCAAAGTTAGCTCACTCTCACAGTTACTTTCCAGCTGGTTTGGTAAGAAATGATGCTCAATCTCTGCTCTGCCATGTTTTCCCCCACTATGATGAAACTTCCCTTCAAGGCTATAAGCAGAAATAAACCCTTTCCTCCAATCAGCTGATTCTGGTTGGGTGTTTTGTCCCAGCTATGAAAGCAGCCCCAACCCCACTCCATGCTCAGGCTTCTCCACAAGACTGTTGAGGCAAGGACCAAAGACTGTTGCAGTTTTCAAATTCATCTTTTTGAGATAACTTCTTTTCTCCAGAAGGTAGCACAGAGGCAGACTTCAAGGTTGTTCAGCATCTATACCCAGAAGTACAATCATCCACATAGTCCTGGCCTCTCTGTGGCTAAATCCACTACCAGAAAGGGCACTGTAGCAGTGAGCATGGAGTGGGGTTGGGGCTGCTTTCATAGCTGGTCAGTTCTTTTTCAGGGTGTTATGCATAATTCAAAGTTAGGCCCTTCAAGAACCTTCCAAGGCTACAATCTTCAGCCCCCATCTTTTGCTCAGAAAAGCCTTTCAGACAGAAGCTTCTTAATGTGGCCTCCAGAGATGGGGTTCATTCCCAGCAGGAATCTGAGAAGTGAGATGCTTAAAAAGCACATATTTGTTTTTACTAACCCCTAACCTCACTTTCCTGCAATTCAATGCATTGTTTCCTGCAATTATAAACATGAGCAATGACCTATGGTGAAATTACAATACCCATTACTTTGTCATTACTGAAAATCATAGATGGTTGCATATCATTACAGCAGCTGCATTACAGCACCTTCAAACACTCACCACTACTTCCAAATTAGAGTAGGAGAAACCTGCCGCTAAGCATTGTTATTTGATGCATGCACACCAAATTGACATTTATATCATTGCCTCCAAAGCTCAGGGAACATTGCAGAAGAGGGGCAGGAGTACTGGAGAATGCTGTTTTCTTGATATGACATGACCATTGTATCCATGACCTCATAGTGACTATCATTACTGGATAAGACTTGTTCAATATTGAGCCTATCAACATTTTGTCATGGGTCATGGAAGAAAGCATGAGGTTCTCATTCCTGTCTGAAGAACTACTGGACTTTAATGGTTGCTGGGGAAGTGGGAGATATTTTCTGTGGTGATTACATCATTGGTAAGTTTCACATGCTCTGGTAAATAAACTCACACTCATGCAAGCAACCCCAGTTAAATTCAGTAGATTACACATGCACACAAGAAAAAATGTCTTTCAAATAGAAGACACTAGTTGGGAGGAAAGGAGTCAGTGGAAAGAAGACACAGAAAAGTAATTAGAGAGCATGTAAAGCCAATGAAAGGTTAAAAAGATCATATATATTGGCATATCCCAAATTCATTTTTCAGGTTTAGACATCCTGGGACTGGAGATGTAGCTCAGTGGTAGAAAACTGGCCTAACATGTGTAAGCCCTAGGTTTCCTCAACCCCATTACCAAAAATAGTATCTTTAGACAATCATATTTCAATCTAGAGATATCCCTTTTTATTTTAGACATTTAAAAACACAATTCTAACAAGAGGTTCTGTTGCCCTCATGGACAAGTCAAAGGGCTACATGGAGGGTAACTGAAAACCAAGAACCCTAGTTCTTAGGAACAGTCTATCCCTATCCTAGGCAATGGGATGTGTATATGTGTATACCCATGGTGACAGTGGAAGTTAGGGTTGTAAGGTGGGAGGGAAAAGTCTGTTTTCCAAAGCCATTTAAGTGTGAAGTTGACTCTCACACCACAAAGGCAAGCCTCATCATTTTACCATTTCATCAAGAGTCCACTCTCCTTCCACCCTCACTGCCAAAACCCCCTCCAGATAAGAGGAGACAGTTCTGCAACAGGTTTAAGACTCATTTGTCATGGCACAGCATGGACCGCTAGGTGGCACAATTGTACGAGCTGGTGGCCAGGAGAGGCCTCTGTGCCAGAGAATCTCAGAAACATCACACATTTAGATTTGTACAATTTGTTATCAAGGCTCAGTTACCACCTTCAAAGATCATTCGGCATTGAACAGTCTATGGTGTTCTCCTCTTGCATATAATTCAAAATGGAATAAAAGCTAAAAGAAATAATTTTGCCCAAATGCCAGTGTTTCCCATCCCCTAGATTTCCTGATTGAAAAATTCCGAGTAGGGGCTTTGAAGTGAAACTTTCCCTTTGACTTTAATTTCCTGGGCCTGTAAGTGTGACTTCAGTCTTCCTGCATAACAATAAGACCACGACCTCTTTTTCAATAAGGATGTAAGGAAGCCACATTCTGCTCCAGGTTCTGAGTGTGTCTTAGTATCCATCCCTGTTGAGTCATAGTATTCTGGACAGCGACAGAACCTAAGACATCCAGTAATTATCTCTAGGCTCCTGGTAGACTACCAGATTGTATAACCTGCACCAGTTAATTCATAATGGCTTAAGAAATCTCCAGTCCAGATATATCTCACCCTGTGATTTGGAAAACGAATAACTATTGAGGTACACATAAGAGTTCACATGCAAATATTCTGGCCTGGAACCCTGAAATGTTACCCAGAAAACCCACCGCTCAGCTTCACCCTGTTTCTTGATCATTAGCATCTTCTGGGGGTGACAAGACAAAACTCCTACTGTCCCTTTGGTAAAAGGAACATCTGCATCATATATGTCCCAGAGTTTTGTTAGCACTTGCCTCTACAACCAGTTTTATATGAATTTCTGTCAGACCTTCTACATCCACAGCAGAGACCCAATACTTATTGTTTTAAGGGTAAAATCAGGAACTCTGGCTTTACCAATGGCCTTATGGACCCCTCCCATATTCTGATAATTGCTAATCTCTTGGATGAATTATATAATGAAATTTAGGATGGTATAAACTTTGACCTGCAGATTGAATACTTCAGCCTTTCAAAGAACTCATGACCCAGTCTTGGGACTTTCTATACCAGGTCTTCCTTATTACAACATCTTTACTCCATTGAGACTTTGGTTCAGATAGCTTTTCACAGCAGTATTCACTGGTACATGGACTTTATGATTGACTGTTCCTCGGCCTCTTCCTACGTGCAGTGGTCATCTGCAGGAAGTCAGATGAAATAGAAATGACCTTGCTTGGACAAGGGGCCCCTCTAAACCTTTACGGACACAGAATAATTCCTGCCTTCCATTGGAAACTTCTTTAGTTTTCTCCACTTGCATTTATATCCTGCCAAGGACAAGGAAGCAAAGGAAACACTTCAGTTGGGCCCAAAACAACAATAGACAGGGTTGTAGGCATCTGCCAGGCAAACCTACAGAAGTCTAGAGCAGGAGGACTGGAGTGGAAAACAGCAACAGGATTGCCCTAGATCCCAATGAGCCACCAATACCATTAAGAATGGCTAAGATGGTTTATCCATTAAGGCACTTGCCTGTGAAGCCTAAGGACCCAGGTTTGATTCCCCAGTACCCATGTAAGCCCGATGCACAAAGTGGTGCATGTGTCTGGAGTTCGTTTGCAGTGGCTAGAAGCCCTGGCATACCCATTCTCTTTCTTATATGCCTCGTCCCCTCTCTCTTTCATGAATAACTAAAATATCTTTAAAAAGAGAATGGCCATTCTACCCCCACACTTAGTATGGCCTAAGGTACAATCTACTCCCATACTTACTTTTAACCACACTTAAGCAAATACTTTTCAATCTTACTATGTACCTGGCATTATTCCAAGCCCTTTACATTTAATAAAATACTTATGTCTCAACTCCCTGAAATAAGTGCTATTTTTAATATTTTTTTAGTTTTTATTTATTATTTATTTGAGAGAGAAAGAGAGACAGAGAGAGAGAATGGGCACACCGGTGCCTCTAGTCACTGTAAACAAATATCAGATGCATGTGCCACCTTTTGCATCTGGCTTACATGGGTCCTGGGCAATATAACCTGAGTCCTTAGGCTTTGCAGGCAAGAACCTTAACTGCTAAGCTATCTCTCCAGCCCCATAAGTGCTATTTTTAATTCTATTTGGAGAAGAGGAAACTGAAGCACAGAGAAATAGCATAACTTGCCCAAGGTCCAACAACTTGTAAGTGGCACAACTTGAATTCAGAACTAGGAAGCCTGGTTCCAGTCTGTAGTCCTAATCTTATGCTGTAACCCACCTCACCACGTGTGCTTCTGTAAGACCATTTGAAGTCCTAGCCCACAGTGCCATCTTGGATTTTCTTTGCTCCCACATTATTCTGGAGAAGTATTCTGCTCATAAGACACTCAGACACCGAGACTTACCCAGGCAGAATCCCAAGATAACTGGTGCCCTCTCCCTCACTAGTTTCCACCAGGTTCCTTGATGAAGATTCAAATTCAGGGAAGCAAAAATGTGGGCCTAAGCTGGAATCATAGGCAGTGAAAACGGAGCAAAGGAAGTCAATGTGAGAAAAAATGCAGAGGACTGTTGAGCCATGGAATAAAAGGGCAAGAATCATCTCCAGGTAGAGGGCTTGGTGGTCTAGGTACAGAAGGAAGAACAGTTTCATGGGGAAGGTAGAGATAATTGAGCCTCACAGTCCACTCAGTCTATGCTACCCTATGTGGCACAGTTGTTGCACAGCACTGTATATATAACCTCCAACACCACTGACACAACAACCATATGAGACAGGAGGTAGACACTGCCAACATTCTCTGTTGACAGATGAGAGGAATGCGAGACTTGTGTAATTGTCCCTACATGCCACAGTTAGCAGCAGAGCTTGGGTTTACACTCAGGTTTGTAGGACTCCAAGTCTGCACTTCTTAATCGGGTGGATGGCAGGAGGACATATCGCCTGTATTCAGACTTCACTCATTGTTCTGCCTGCTATTTCAATTCTAGTTGTCAACTGTCTCCAAGGTTCCTGATTTGGTGCCATCCCAGAGTATTAATCTTGGTTTGGTTCCTGTCTCAGCTCTCTCCTGGGCAATGATTCCTAACCCTTCTCCAGTCTTCAACATTTGAACACTGCCTTCCTCGACACCTTATCCTCTCCTCCTGGTACCTTTAATCTATGCATTTCCTTACATGCTTCAGCGCATTCAAAACACAACAGAATTCAAAGGCTTGGGGATTCTTTGCTATGTCTCTCCATTGTTCACTCTCCACCCATGTGTTCTTTTTCAGATTAGCCCCAAAATGAATATTGTTGCTATGACTGAGTTTCCTCTTCACGTTTCATATTTCTCTTTGCTCAATTTGAGGCCTGTGTGTGCACGGGAGCATGTATAAGTTAAGGATTGCTTTCACAAGGTGTGGGCAAGCACCTATTGGACCATATGCCATAATGCTGGATATTCTCCATCGGCTGGACAGTCCCACACTGTGAATAAGGCACTTTATTCTACTCAGCTCCTGATGCCACCTCCACCCAGCTATTTATGCAGTTAAACAAATCTGTTAATAATTCTCTAGGTCCAGAACACAATGCTACTTTGCAATAAACATTAAGTATTTTCGCACTGTTTTAGTATATGCTGAAACTTCCAAGAATACAGCTACCATGTAAATTGAAGGAAATTTGGACTTAGTTGTGTTCAGAACTCTCCCAAGAGTTGTTTAACATTTGTGAGGATCATGTTGCCAACAGCAACATCGTACATGGCAACTGAGCCAGCAATGCAATGTCCCTGTCTGCAAAGATGGTAGAACTTGTGTTGCTGGTATTTCTAAATATATGATACATGCTTCTGCCTACTTCCACAGAACATCTCATACAGAGAGGCCAGAATCTTTGAAAAGTCATAATCTATTGAAAGAATTTCCTTTTATTTTCTTCTACTACTGTTGCCTTCCTTCTCATATATATATTTGTATACATAAACACATATGCAAATACATAAAATTGTAAGTGCACAACAGAATCAACTGTAAAGAAGAATGAAGTCATGGCACTTGCTGGAAAATGATTGAAACTGAAGATTATCACATTAAGAGAGAAAATTGAGGATTAGAAAGATAAATATTCCAGATTTTTTCTCATATGTGGAATCTGATTTAAAATTTATAAACATGAATGTATATGTGTATATAAATGTATATGACCTGAAAGTAGAAGAGAAGCTATGAGTGTTAGAAAAAGATCTAAGGAGAGATGATGGGATAACAAGAGAGGGTAATGGAGTAAAGAAAGACAAAATATTGCATGATGTTTGGTCTCACATGCAGAAGCTAGATTTAAATATATATGCATTCATATGAATGTGGCAAAAAAATAAAAGGAGTCTATTTGCAAGGAGGATGGATGTCAGTAAGTGGAGGGATAAGTGACATAGTGGAGGCAAATACAAACAAGGTACAATAACATATATATGTATGGTATCTCTTACTGAAACTCCTTTGTTTGTAAGCTAACTAAAAATGATACAAGATCAAAATAATCAAGGTGGAAAACTAAGCCAAGGTAAATTACACAAATTATATGATTAATATACATTGTAATGTCACTGAGTTACCTTGTTTTATTTCAAGATAGTTAAGAAGAGCAGCCAAATGCTTGTTAAAAATATGAACATTTCCCTGCAAAGACTCAGGGTCCATTGCTCAAGAGGGGGCAGAAAGAATGTAAGAGCCAAAGGAAGGGTACTACTTCTTACAATGCAACTGTCCAGACAGAAATTGGCTTTGATATCCATGACCTTGCAATGCCTAGCAATACCTTCACAAGACCCTCATAATAGGAGAAAAAGATGATGACATAAAGTTAAAAGAGAGACTAGGGCTGGAGAGATGGCTTAGTGGTTAAGGAGCCTGCCTCCTAAGCCTAAGAACGGTTCCAATCTCCAGCGGTTCCAATCTCCAGGTCCCATGTTTAGCCAGATGCAGTGATGCAAGGGCACAATGCCGCACTTGACCACAAGGGGGCACACACATCTGGATTTTGTTTGCAGCAGCTGAGAGGCTGCTGGCATGCCCATCTCTATCTGTCTTCCTCTCCCTATCTCTCTGTCTCTGTCTGTGTCTCTCTCCAAAAAAAAGAGAGACTAATGGAGAGAGGAAAGGGATATGATGGAGAGTGGAGTTCTGAAGGGGAATGGGGGGAGGGGAGGGAAATATCATGGTTTATTGTCTGTAAGTATAGAAGTTGTGAATAAAAAAGTTTAAAAAAACACAGTATGTCTTTAAAAACAAAAAAGTGAACATTGCTAGGTGTGGTGGTGCATGCCTTTAATCCCAGGCAGAGGTAGAAGGATGGCATGAGTTTGAGGCCAGCTTTGGCTAAAGAGTGAGTTCCAGGTCAGCCTGAGCTAGAGTGAGACCCTAACTTGAAAAATCAAAAAACAGTGAACATTTTCTCATGTATCCTATTTAATCTTCAGAAAACACCAGTAAGATTTACAGATAAATAGGAAAAGAAGGGTAAGTAACTTCCCCAAGTGCTGTTACCTGCATAGCAGAGTCCATGGGGTCCTTCAGGGGAACTGCTCAGTTTAAGTAAACACACTAGACACTTTGGCTTCTTTTATTTATTTATTTATTTATTTATTTATTTATTTATTTATTTGTTTGTTTATTTATTTATTTATTTATTTATTTTTGGTTTTTCAAGGTAGGGTCTCTGACCTGGAATTCACTCTGTATTCTCAGGGTGGCCTCAAACTCACAGTGATCCTCCTACCTCTGCCTCCCGAGGACTGGAATTAAAGGTGTGCACCACCTCGCCAGGCCACTTTGGCTACTTTTAAAGTGGGGGAGCTAGGGGGCTCTATCTCAGAGGACAGAAGCCTGGATCCTTAGCCCACTATGCTTTTATTCTTCAGCTTGCAAAAACTCATTAATTATTAACTGCAAGCTTAGCATGGATTATCATAGGAGTACTTTCTCATGACACTGCTTGCTTGCTATGTTATTTTGAGACAAAGCAGATGTTGACAGATACAAAAGTAAATTGGCCAGTAGTGCTTCAGGACCTGCAGCTAGCTGTAAGGACAAACTCCTTATCAGCCTGGAAGAAAGAGGTGCTGCAATCCCAAAGGGGCTTCAGCATTTGTTTATTGGCTTTGCCATAGTAAACTTTCTTGACTTGAGGTGCTTTGCACAGCCAACTGTCAGCACAGCTTCAGGTAGATCGGTGGTCTCAGACACTCAAGGTCACCTACTTAGTGAGTGATAGAATTACAAGTGGAACTCAAATGCATGTGAATCCACATGCAATACACATGCAGCTGCTGGTGATGTGGTAGATTATCTGAATTTTTTTTTTTTTGGTAGCATAGGCTCAGGATGATTCTAAGGCAGAAAACTCCAAAATCTCTGTGGATTCCTCAAAAAGTATGGATAGTCCAAGGATGACCAAAAACTCTCAGGCATACAACAGGCTAGGTTTGTTTACCACCCTTGCCCTTAATAGCCAGTCCATGATTTGCATCAATATAATAATTCTTCATTGTTTCTTGTGTCCATTAGATTGTACAATACCTGAAAGTAGATATGTGCCAATCATACTTTCAACCGGAAAACCCCCTAAGTTTACTGCCTGAGAATGTATGTGACAATGGGATCAAATAGCTTTCACAGGATTATTCTGGAAAATTTCCCCTCCCCCATCAGCCACTAGCTACATTCACAAGACTTGGTGAGTAACAGATGAGACCCACAACCCTTTACTGCTGTAATCTAACAAGCTCTAACAGGATGAAATGCACATCACATACCTGTCTTACTTAGAGAAATTAGCTGCTCACCCTTCTTTGTGGAAAGGTAGCTTGGATGCTTTTCTCCAAGGCTCCACGGATGACTGCAGGCCTCCTTCTCAAGCATCTACACTAGATGGCAGTGTTCTCCAAGCTTCTGATAGCATGAAAGACCACTTTTGTTTAATGCCATTTCTTTTTTATGAATAATAGGTCAAATTGCCCATTTTTCCTGCCAGCAAAAGAATGCCCAGATGTTTTCCACGCAATTTCAGGAAAAGTTACTGGACCAATTCTTGGCATTGTAACAATAACCTTGAACCCATTCAAGCACACCTGAATCTCCTCAGTGTAGTTCACATCCTCAGACTGCGTACCATGGTTGCAACAGGTACAGAGATGAAACTGCACAGGCTGGAAGATTAAGAATGGCACACTTGTTTACTTGTTTTTGAAAGTGTGTATGTGCTTTTGTGTGGATATGTGTTTGTGCATGTGTGCGCGGGGGCCAGAAGACAACTTCAGATGCCATGCACCTCTTTTAGAAAGAGAGCCTCTCACTGGCCTGAAACTTGTCAAGCAGGCTAGAATGGCAGACCAGTGAGTCCCAGGGTTCCACCTGTCTCTGTCTCTGTCTCTCCAGCACTGAGAGTACAACACTGTATTACCACATCCAGTTTTTTTTTTTTTTTTACAAGTTCTGATGATTGAAGTCAGGTCCTCCTATTTATACAGCAAGCACTTCACCAACTTGAACTTTCTTCCCAAATGGAAAAGCACAGTCTTGTGAAGACATGTACATATCATATCATGGGCACTGAGATTGGGTTAGTGCAGGGCAAGGCACCCTGTCCTAGGTACAGATCATTGTTCTAAGAACTTCTTCATGAATTGTTGTTTCCAATACCAGCAATAGCACTATAAGACCTGTGTTGTTAATATATTATTATCATTATTGTTTTTTGAGGTAGGGTCTCATTCTGGCCAAGGCTGACTTGGAATTTACCATGCAGTTTCAGGCTGGCCTTAAACTCACAGGGATCATCCTACCTCTACCTGCTGAGTGCTGGGATAAAAGGCGTGTGCCACCATGCTTAGTCTACTATCTTCTTTTCAAATGAGGAATCTGAGATTCAGAAAGATTAAATGGCTTCCTCAGAACCACACAGCTAACAAGTATCAAATTAGGATAGAAGTATATGTGAGGTACAGAGGACATGCAGGAAAGAGAGGGCATCAGTGAGGATGCCAGTAGGCCTGAACTGACAGTGATGACTAAGACTTTGTGGCAGATAGCACCTCAACTAGGTTTAGTAAAATTGATAGGAGTACTGAAAATCCTAAACATTTTTGAACACATGCAAAGTGCTGGATTCTGTTCTGAGTGTTGCTATATTGCCTCATTCAATACTTACCATAGCCTGTGATACAGGAACAATTTTTATTCTCATTTTTCAGAGGATCACACTGAGGGATAAGGTCAGATGCTTAATGAGTGCTGAGGCCAGATTTCTTGTGTGTGTGTGTGTGTGTGTGTGTTATGTATGGTGTAGTGTGTGTGCAGATGTATATGCCCCTTACATGCATGAAGAGGTGAGAAAAGAACATGTGTTGTCTTCCTTTATTGCTCACCCACTTACTTCCTTGACACAGAATCCCTCACTGAACCTAGAGCTGCCACTTTTTCTATCAGACTGGCTGACCAGCAAGCCCCAGTGATTCTCCAGTCTCTGTTTCCCACAGGCCTAAGGCTATAGGAATGCATGGCAATGCCCACCTTAGCTCAGATTTCAAACCAGTAGGAATGGGGTCAGTTAAAGGAGAAGAAGAAGGAGTAGCAGGCGGAGGGGCATGAACCATCAGGGAAGGTCAGGCATCTGACCAAGAGGGAACTGCTAGAGTGTGCAGCATCAGTAGCTGAGAAGCCAGGACTGTGAGGTATAAAAAGTACACAGGAGCTGCACTGCACAGGGCCTCAGGGTGTCCTGTAGTCAGGTGAAGGGGGGAGCACAGGACAGTTTTTAGCAGACCTAATCTCTTGGTAATGGCTATCTTAACTCCCCTAAACCTCTCAAACTCACCACAGTGCTCCAGCTTACTCTAAATGCACCTAATTGCACTGCTTGCTACTCACCTCCAGGTACCCTCAGATGCCCTTCTGATTCTCCTTTAGAGCTTCCACAATGAAGGCAGCAAGACTGAATGAGGCCATATGTCTGGTCTGACTTATATGAAGTGTATGTCCAGAATAGGTAAATCCATAGAAATGGAAAGTATATGAACCGTTTCTGGGGAGGAGTGGGTAGTAGGTAGGAATGGAGTGTGACTGACAAATCATTATGGGGATTTCTTTTAGTAGGATAACTTAAAAATGTCCTTTAATTAGTAACAATGCATTCACAATTCTGAATATATCCCAATCTACTGAATTGTATAGCTTTTAAGAGTAAAGTTTTGCTTTCCAAATTCAATTTTAAAACTAAGAAACCCAAATCCTTACCCATCAGGGCAATGCAAATCAAAACTACATCAAACCTGCCAAGGAAGTTCATACTGGTAATTTTTTTTCTTTTATTATTATTATTATGAACATATTTTATATGGAAACATCATGGGTTGGTACCCCCTCATACCTGTAATTTTGATACATTGTAAGGTGAGGCAGGAAGGCCAGTCTGAGCTATATAGTGAGTTCCAGGCCAGAGTGACATCCTATCTCAAATAAATAAAACCTAATCAAACAAAAACAGAACAGAACAAAACAAATTAAAAAATAAACAGTGGCTGGGGAGACAGCTCAGTGAGGAATATGCTTGTCTTGCAAGCATAAGGACCTGAGTTCAATTTCCAGATTCTACATAAAATGCTAGCTTATGGTGGCTTATGCTTATAATCCCAGGATGGGAGGATGGGGGAAGCAGAGGTGAGTAGATTTCCAGGGCTCTCTGGCTAGCCAGTGCAGCCAACTTTGTGAGTTACAGGCCAGTGAGAGACCCTGTCTCACAAAAGGTGAATAGTTCCCGAGGAACAACACCCAAGGTTGTTTTCAGGCCACTGTCTTTATATACACACCCCCACCCACACAACTTTAAAAAACTGCTTTTTTTTTTTTTTTTTGGTTTTTCAAGGTAGGGTCTCACTCTGGCCCAGGCTGACCTGGAATTCACTATGTAGTCTCAGGGTGGCCTTGAACTCACAGCGATCCTCCTACCTCTGCCTCCCTAGTGCTGGGATTAAAGGTGTGCACCACCATGCCCGGCTAAAAAACTGCTTTTTGACACCACTTCACTATCAAGAAAACAAATGACAACAACTGTTTTGAATTGTGGAGAAGCGAACCTTTATTCACTGTTAATGGGAATGTAAGCTGGTGCTGTCACTATGGAAAACAGTGTGGAGGTGTTTTACAAAGCTAAAAGTAGAACTGCCATATGACCCAGCTATACTGGTACTGGGCGTAGACCCAAAGTAATCTATATCCTACCACAGAGATACCTACATATCCATGTTGGTTGTGGCACTGTTCACAATAGCCAAGTTATAGAACCAGTGTAGGTATACACACACACACACACACACACACACACACATATATGGCACATGTATGTAAGACAATTTTATTATGACACAAAGAACAAAATTATGTTACTTGTAGAAAAATAGGTGGAACTGGAGATTATCATAGTAAGTGAAATAAGCCAGACTCAGAAAGACAACTATTATATGTTTGTTCTCATATGAGGAGTATACATTTTTTGGCATGCATGTATGTGTAGTATGATGTATGTGTGGCATATACACATGTGTGGAAGAGCACACACTTCCTCCTGTGAGTGTGAGGCCAGAGGAGAATGTCAAGTGCTCTCTTCTCACTCATCCCCATATTTCCACAAGACAGAATCTCTCCCTTAACCTGGATCTGCTGTTTATTGGTCAATGACCTCCAGTGATTCTCCAGGGCTACAGGCTTGTGTATCCATGCCCAGTTTCTTGCTTGGGCTCTGGGAAATCAAACATGGGTGGTCTCAGGCCCTCTCAGGCCCTCATGCTCGTGCAGCAAGCCTTGTTTCTGGCTGAGCCATCTCTTCAACCCCTAGAGTCTACATTTTTTTAAAAAAAGGATGTAAGAGTAGAAGGGGAACTCTTTTATTAGTGTGTGTGTGTGGGGGGGGTAACCCGTGGGACTATGAATGAATGCTATCAAATATGTTATATACTTGTATGAAAATATTATACTGAAACCCATTTTATATAATTGATACAAACATTAAAATTAAGCTTCCAAACAAAGTCAATTAGATCTAGTCAGTTTGGAATAGGAAGATGACATCTTTGCTTTATCACCCCCTTAAAAGGCAGAAAACTAGGCACAAAGCAGGTGCAGACAGAGGCTAAGCAAAAAGAATCTTGTGGTTAGGGTTTGTTCTATTTTATTTGCTTGCCACACACACAGGAGCACTCAACTCATTTCCTGTGTCATTATTTCTAAAGACATAAAGCCTGATGTTTTCATTAAGATCCAACAATATCAATGTCATAAAATTAAATTCAGCGAGTGAGAGAGAACCTAATTGTAATAAAAATTCAACACAAGACTGGCACATAATGGGAAGTCTCACAAATGTGTCACATGCTTAAGGTTGACATGGGTGAAAATATTTACCCCCCCTTTTTTTCCCTAAGTCCTCAGGCAATATAACCTAGCTAAATAGTCCTGGAATATCTAATTATACTCCCTAAGGGCCCAAACCACTTAAATTTCCCTCCAAGCTTATAGGCTTTCCAAGAAAATCATTCAATGATTATTTCACTGAGTGATAAAAGCATACTTATGCCTTTATAATACAGGATGGATGAATCAGGACTTGGTGATTTTTGAGGTTTAAATATACACTCTACAGTGTTAATTATGGGGAGGAGGCCACTTTATTTTATTAAAGATAGTCTAAACATGTCTGCTTTATAGAATCTCTGTGTGACAAGACTGCTTCCTGCCAAGAGAGCTCTACCAGGAAAAATGTGAGGCAAGCAAGACAAATAAGCATGAAGCAATGAATGCTGGCAAAAGCAATTTGAATGAAGGCAAGAGGAGGACATGAAGCAGAGTAGAATGAAGGATGCTATATCCCTCAGGCCTAACTTTAATGGGTCTCAAATCTTAAACCAAATTAACCATGTGAATTTGTATAGGGCAATGGGTGAGTATGGAGATTCTGGAATTAAGGTACCTATATTAAATATTGACTTTATTCTCTGCTCTCATGATTTCCTTAAGATGTTAATCAATTTCCTTTACAGTCCTTCCCATAGTCTTTATGATTATGACCTGACTCCTACTAGATTACTCATTCTATGCATAAGATGAATATACATAGAGTGGAGTTGAATGGAAGTTTTAGCTCTATTCCTTGGACAACCTGCCTCTATATCACATTTTTTTGTTTTTGTTTTTTATTTTGTTTGTTTGTTTTTAAAGATAGCATCTCGCTCTAGCCCAGGCTGAGTTAGAATTCACTATGTAGTCTCAGGGTGGCATAGAAATCATGGCAGACCTCCTACCTCTGCCTCCCGTGTACTGTATATCACAGGTTTTTAATTGGGAATGATTACAAACCCCACTTGACATGGTCATTGAGTGGAATCTACACAAAATTGTAGTGCTCAGTGCCTAGCAAGTTTTCAAAATGTTATTTATTATTTTAAAAGGGAATTTATGGATAGGCAGTATGTTAGAGCAAACAACTCAATAGGCTAGAGTTTTTTCTTGAAAAGTAATATTTTATATGCTTAAAAAGGTAACTTGAAGCAAACTGAGAAAGGATATTAATATGTGAAATCTGGATCATGAAACAGGTGAGTTTTATATTTTTCTTGGTAGTTTTAAAACATGAGACAAAATCTTTAACACTTTTCCTATGTATAGGTTGGTCTTTGTCCACTTGTATTGATTCTAGGAAAGCAAGCTTGTAACCCACTGGAATGTTTGGAGGTGAGAGTGGAGGCCAGATCAGAGAATGCAATTTCTATTTCATCTTTGCTTGCTGGAATATTTGCACTTGGAACCCTGTCCCATCATGTAAGAAATCTGACTGTACTAAAGCTACTGTACAGTTGAGGAGGCCAGTTGTATGACAAGGCTACATGTAGGCACTTAGTTTGGCCCTTTCTAGTCTTTAGAGTCTCTCATCACTTGGGACATGTTTGAATGAAGGATGGCTTCAAATGATCCCAGTCCCACCTCATCCCCACCATCATTATGAGTTACCGCCAGCTTTCAAGTATTACCAGACATCATGGAGTAGAGATCACTTTCACCACTGTACTTCCTAACTCCTAACATGAAGAGTCTATGGGCATAATGAAATTATGGTGGTCTGAAGTGCTCAATTAGATGGTCCTTGTAAAACTATTTGAAATATTTCATAATTTAAAATAAAGGCCATTATAGGACCGACCCCCACTATTCCTGTACTGCCACCTCCAATTCAGGTCTGGGATATTTGGGAAAGAGCCAGGATGTGCCTCAAGAGTAAGTAGCTACATCATGATGCCATTTGACTGGACTTCAACCTCCAAAATTACTACCTTCTAAGGTCAATAATTCCCTCCATGAAGATTTGTTTGAAGGATTTTTATCTCAGAAAGGCCATTATTAAAAAAATAAACGATCTGCCCTAAAGTGTGGATGTGGAAGAAAAGAAAGGGGTTCATTTGATCTGGGCATCCTGACCATAAAATGTTTTAAATTTAGGCTTCTGAAGCTATCTCCAAATGAGTTTGGAGATATACAGTGGAAAATGAAATGTCAGGAAGCTATTTATCACATTACTGTAAACCGTTTAATCAGTAGGTCCACTATCTTTCCTGAACTATGAATTATTTTTCTTATAAACTTGGCAATTATCCTGTGACTAGCACAATTATACTGTAGAACTTTGCCATCTGTAGTGGAACATTTAAATAAGAATTGGGCTATAGATTATGAGTGATTCATGGTCATCAGTCAACCCCGTCACTGGAAAAATAGTCTCTTATATCAAAAGTCCCAAGATATTATTTAACTTCCATAATTTTGAACATTTGCATCAGTCCAAAATCCATTAGCCATTAACTCTTTGTAGGTAGATAGAAATTAATTCATTGTCTATGTAAAAGGTAAAAGTATTTTTGTTTTATGTAAACATTGAAAATATAGCACAATTTGGGGCTGGAGAAATGGCTTTGCGGTTAAGGCATTTGCCTGCGAAGCCAAAGGATCCCGGTTCGATTCTCTAGGACCCACTTAAGCCAGATGCACAAGGGGCACATGCATCTGGAGTTCGTTTGCAGTGGCTAGAAGCCCTGGCATGCCCATTCTCTCTCTCTCTCTCTGCCTCTCTTCTCTCTCTGCTTGAAACTAAATAAATAAAAAAATTAAAAAAATATATAGCACAATTTGAGTAATCTGTATTTAAAATATGTGTATACAGAGTCTCAAAACTCAGAAATGTCTCCTGTGTGTCTGGATTTCTGAAAAACCCCAGATGTCATTACAAACTATCATTTTGGGGGCTGGAGAGATGGCTCAGCAGTTAAGGTGTTTGTCTGCAAAGCCTAACAACCCATGTTTGATTCCCAAGTGACCATGTAAAGCCAGACGCACAAGGTGGTGCATGCGTCTGGAGTTCATTTGCAGTGGCTGGAGGCCATGGAGTGCCCATTCCCCCCATCTCTATTTGCAAATAAATAAATAAATAAATAAATAAATAAATAAATAAAATTTTTCTTTAAAACTATCATTTTGTGTGAAGGGGTATAGAAGATGGATTTTAATGATGTTTTATGCAGAACATATTAAAATCCTTTCTAACCTTGAGGTCTACTGAATACTTGCTCAAAAATAAAAAGGCCGGCTGGAGAGATGGCTTAGTGGTTAAGGCATTTGCCTAAGGACCCCGGTTGGATTCTCCAGGTCCCACGTAAGCCAGATGTTCAAGGTGGACCATGCATCTGGAGTTCGTTTGCAGTGGCTAGAGGCCCTGGCGCGTCCATTCTCATTCTCTCTCTCCTTTGCTCTGTCTCTAATAAAAAATTTAAAAAGGCCATTATGGAAGAAGCATAGGACCCAGGGAACTGAAAAACTTGAGGCTGAGGACTCTCTTATGGCAACTAGTCCTCTCCCTAAGCTATGCTTGGGACTTCCAGAGCAAAGGCAGAGTGGGCAAATCTTTCTGGATTTTATATACTGATGTACACTTGAATTCCCTCCTGTGAAGGCAAACAGGGTAGCAGTATACATGGTTACTACTGCCATTTCTCTATTAAACAAGCTCCTATCTGATGCCAGAACAGCATGTGTGCCAGACTGGCTGATCTACTCTCTAACACTAACTCCAAAACCCCCACGTCCCCTAGACAATGCCAGCCAGCAGAGGGCTCTATAAGGCCTCCTCTTTGGGTAATACAGACTTCTCAGAAGAACCTCACCAGGAGGTGATTGTTGGCTTTTGCTTCTGCAGCCTGCTACCTTGTGTTCTGTGAGGAGGAGCTATTGCTTCCTCAGACAGAACCCCTCAGTGGGAGAGAGCTCTCTAAGACATTAGATGGTTTAGTGACAACCTGCTCTGCCTCAATCTGACCACAGAACTGGGCCAGGGTTCCTCAAGTATTGCTCCGTGGGGGCTAATCTCTTGTACATATCCTCCTTTCATTCTTACCTGTGTTCTTCCTGTCGCTTTTCCTCCCCTTCATCTTTGTTCCTCCTCTCATCATTCATCTTCCTTCAGATCTCTTGTAGCCTCTTCTTTTCTCCCTAGATTCCTGTTGCCCTTTTACCTTTTGGGAGTTCTGTAACCTCCTCCTCATTTCAATCTTCTATTATCCTTTATTTGGGATTTGGCTATTTCTCATTAAAAATGCTTTCTCCTTCTTTATCTTTCCCTTTCTTTCTTACCTCTGATAATTTATATCTTTCTTTTCATTTTCTAATTTAGCTTATGTACCATTCTTTATCCAGATGTTATACACTTGTGACTTGTAAGCCAAGTTTGGATCCTAGTTTTGTTTGGCTCAAAGGGTGGGTTTTCCTTAATAGATTGTTTGTTAACATTAAACAGCTAGTAAATTTCCTTTTATAAAAGTCTAAATTTCAAGCTTTACTTGAGATCAGAGTATCTGGTAATTCTAGCAATAATCAGACACTGCTCAGCCCTATGAGCAAAGAGGCCACTCTTCAGTATGCAGCCACAAACCCTACCAAACTACTCCCCTGACAGTGTACACAAACTTCTTGACTCCCATGTGTTTCCAACAAGGGGTAACAGATATCTTTTTCAATCTCTTCCTTCACCCTCTGGATTCTCTTGGGATGTCGTATGTACAAGGGTTAAGCTCTCAGTATCTGAAGTCACATAGAACTGAGGACACATTTTATTCTCAAGCTGTGTGACCTCTAGAAAACCTCTCAAAATTGTCCAAACCCAACTTCATCTATAAAATAAACTCTACCTCGTCTATAAAATAAGGGTCTATCAATGCCTATCTCATGGATTTATTTGGGAGATCACATGAGATTACTTGCAATGTGTTTAGCACAGTGTCTGGCACATAGTTGGCCCTCAATTTGTGATTTATTTATCTGCTTTATTTATTTATTCATTGACAATTCCACACACATTTATACATATATTGCATTTTGGTCCCACATGACTCACCTACAACTTTGTAAACTAAAAAGAATATAAAAAATAAGAGAATGAACAGAGTGTGCTACATAGATGGATAATTGCTGTTTCCAGTAGCCATGAGGTATTAAACAAAAATGTCAATGCCAGATGTGGGATACTTCCTTATGATTTATTGGTAGGGAGGCCCCAGAGGTCTTCTCAAAATGATGCAACTTATTGTATAGCTCTTGGTTGCCCACCAGACCTGGATGGTAAGACCTTATTGCTGAAAACACCTCACCCTTTGGTTGTAGGACATACAGAGCATAGAGATATCAAGCTG
Source organism: Orientallactaga sibirica (assembly GCA_036365145.1). Lineage (NCBI taxonomy): Eukaryota > Metazoa > Chordata > Mammalia > Rodentia > Dipodidae > Orientallactaga > Orientallactaga sibirica. The sequence continues at coordinate 9,633,231 of JAEOAD010000057.1, forward strand.
GATTTGAGCTAGAAGCTTCCTCCCTGCTGGCTAGTATTTTTGTAGTGCCAGACACATGCTGGTGGGGGAAAAGCTCATTAGTGATCTTACCCAGTGGTGAGCCCTGCATACTATGATGCTGACCTACCAGGCCAAATGTGTCCCTGGTGAAATAGTGACATGACTGTTATAAGTGCAATCAACTGCCTTTTGATGGGATTTGAGGACAGCTCCACAACAGAGAATTTTTGCCTAGTACTATAAACTAGGTCATATGCTTTCAAGGGGAACCTAATATTGTTATTTTGCTAAATGGACATGTTATCAGAGTGCCTAATAAACATTTATATTTGTATCCATAATTTGGTGCTGCTTTCAGCCTCGATCAGAGAAGCTCCTTTTGGCAATGGAATATGATTAATGCAGATACTCATAATTGGTCAAAGTGCTGTAAATAAGTGACTTGAGTGATCAGCCCTATACTGGACATGTATAGAATCCTCTCAAAGGTTCAAGGAGTATTGTGGAAGAGGGGATGGAGATAATGTAAGTGCTAGAGGACTGGAAGCAGCATGGTGGAACTCTGCATTTGGATGTGACATGAACATTGTACTCAGCTTTCAGCAGCTGTGGTTACCTGCATAAAACCTACAAGACCAGTTAACATTCAGTCATACATAAGGAAGGGGTTCATGAGACCATTCTTCTCCCTTTGGAGCTAATGGAATTAGTTAGTGGTTGGAAGGAGTTAGAGAGTCATTCACTTTTGTGGTGTAAACACCAATAGGTGGTAGGAAAAAGAAGGGGATTTTCAGGATTGGGAAGGAGCTAAGAGTAATGTAGGGTGTATATGCTCTTTCTGCCTTTATTTTCCTCACTCCTTTTCAACATTTCTTCTTTCCTTCTACCATCCTTTCTTTTAACTCTTTTTTCTTTTTCCGTGTGTGTGTGTGTGTGTGTGTCTGTGCCTTATTCTCTTTTTCTGCATGTGATGGTTTATATCGATTGGTGACTTGGCAGGACCTAGAATCACCTAGGAAATAAACTTCAAACCAAGTATTTGAAGAATTATCTAGATTAGGTTAGACTCTGAGCATGCCTGTGAAGGATTATCTTAATTAATTTAACTGAGATAGGAAGACCCACTTAACTGTGAGTAACAGTATTCCATGGACTAACTAGCTGAGTATCAGATTGGCATTCATAACTCTGTGCTTCCTGATTGTGGATATAATGTGACCAGCTACTTCATCCTCCTGCCACCATGCATTCTCCTTCACGATGAGTTGTCACCTCAAAGTATAAACTAAAATAAACCCTTCCTTCCTAAGTTGCTTTTGTTCACAGCAACAATGATACCACTAACAAATATACTGATGTTAGTTCTTGTATGATTCATCTTAATTTTAAACTTGACTGGACTTAGAATCTTCTAAGAAATTGGTGAGGCACACCTGTGGGTGTATTTGTGATAGCACTTTTAAAAGAATTACCTGAGAGTGAAAAAGATACACTGAATGTGAATTTTGCCATCCTATAGACTGGGGACACAGACAGAATAAAATCTAGTAAAGAAAAAAGCATCAGAGTGCTGACATTTTGTACCTTAACTTGTTCTGTTGAGTATTTTCGACATAGCAATCATAAAAGTGACTAATACAATTTGCCTTTTTATTCCTTTTCTCAGAATCTTTAGGGTTTATTCAAATATTTACTATTTCTCTAGTTTTTCTCCTTTCCCTGCCTTCTCCTTAGTTCCTTATCTTGTTCCCTCACTTCTCCTTTTATGCACTTGCTGCAGTTCCTCAGAGGTCTATAAATCAGGAATTCTAGGATTATGAGAAATAAGTATATGTGAGATTAAACTAATTTTCATTGTCAGATTTTGAAATAGGTTAACAATGGGTATGAATTATGAATCTAAAACTTGTCCTTTGTAAAACAATAAAAGAGCTAGAATGTTTTAGTGTTACTTCTAGACTTCTCAAGCAGAGGCAATAACAGTTTAGCACTATAGACTGAGTTCTCTTCCTAAACGGTGAGATCATAGAAGCTCTTTAATTATGAAATATAAAAGTCATTTTCGGGCTGGAGAAGCTGGCTTAGCTGTTAAGGCATTTGCCTGTGAAGCCAAAGGACCCAGGTTCGATTCCCAAAGACCCGTGTAAGCCAGATGCACAAGGGGGTACATGCATCTGGAGTTCATTTACAGTGGCTGAAGGCCCTGGCATGCCCATTCTCTCTATATCTGTCTCTCTCTTCTCTCTCTCTCTGCTTGAAAATAAATAAATAAAAACTTTAAAAAAAGTCATTTTCACCATTTAACCATTGTTTAACCATTGTTCAGCCTAAAATGAATGGAGTATTAGCAATAAAGTTTAGATATTCTGGGTGTCTTTCTCTTCTCATACCCCAAATATTTCCTCCAAAGGTTACCTCTTTCCAAATTAGGTAATGATTCATGGGATACTTTTTGGTTTTCTTTTAGTACACATGTATATATATATGAGAAAGAGCCAAGCAAGCCGGGCGTGGTGGCGCACGCCTTTAATCCCAGCACTCGGGAGGCAGAGGTAGGAGGATCGCCATGAGTTCGAGGCCATCCTGAGACTACAGAGTTAATTCCAGGTCAGCCTGGACCAGAGTGAGACCCTACCTTGAAAAACCAAAAAAAAAAAAAAAAAAAAAAAAAAAAGAAAGAGCCAAGCAAAGACTTTTCCAGGTCCTTAGCAGTAGACTTATGAAAGTTTAGTAGAAATGAACAGAAAGAGGAAGTTTTGATAATTATTTGGTACAGACAACTTTTAGCTGCATGTATAGCCTAGATCACCCTTGCAAATAGTTATGAACAAGGACTCTACAACAATATTGACTGGGATCACATCCTGATAGTTCAAAGTTGTTAGAATAATGCCTGGTGTATAGTAAGTGCTGGATAATTGGAAGGAATTATTTTTTGTTTTATTATATAGCCCAGGGTCATCTCAAACTCACAATTCTCCTGCCTCAGCCTCCTGAGAGAAGGAGTTACAGGGATGCACCACCATGTCTGGCAAATTTAATCCCATGATTAGTAACAGTGAAGGGCAATTTCTTGATAATGAAGGTGTAAGCCTGCTAACTTTGGCATCAGTAAAGAGAGACTTCAGCATGGTAGTGAGTAGCTTCTGGGAATCCAAATGGGAAGAAAATTCAAGGTTCTTGGTGAAAATACCTTGAAGTAAGAGTATTTGGTAGACAGCCCTACTCTGATTAGTGACTTATTAGGTATTTGTATCTTGTAATAGAAATTCTACAGACTGTTCTAAGTTTCCTTCCAAAAGCATATTCCACCCAGGTAAGGGCTTATCTACTGTGCTATAAAAATATGCTGTCTATACAATACTAACAAGCTTTAGTCTAACACACACTAGACAGAAGGTCCAACAACAATAGGCAATGAAAATCTAAAATATGTAACAGATTCATTCTTGTTTGTTGTTGTTGAGTTTAAGGTTTGATCCTGGGATCCTGTGAACACAGCGATACCACTGAAATTTGTGAGAAGATGAAGTGGGGAACCAAAATAGAGTTGAAGAAGACTACGTTTGTATACATTTGCTGAAAATGATGGCCAGCCATATAAATGAAGATGCTTTCTAAGAAGTCCTATGAAGTAGGACTATAAAAGCAATTGTTTCATTTGCTAATTAAACAAATCAAACAAGCAATGGACTGTGGTTCTTCAGTTTTAGATCTAAAATTAGACTTCATGGGGCTTATGAATTTGCATTTTTAACAGGGTTTCAATGACTCTATTTGGAAAATCTTTGATCTAGATTGTGAGAGAAGGAGTTTCATGTATAGAAGATGGTGGTCTCACAGAAGAAGGCCAAAGAAATGAGGACCGAAGAAAACTGACCTGCTGAAGAGCAGACTTCTCCAACATAGTAATGTGTTCTCCAAACATAGTAATGTGAATGGGTAAAGGGAGAATGTACACATGATCCTTCATGTACTATGAGATTGTGTCCTGATAAGTCAAAATGACATTTAAGTCACCAAACCTATCGAACATATAGCTTAGTAACACAATGCATTGTAGTTTCAGTTGTTTAGACCCTAATGATCATGTGCCTGCCTGGGAACTGTGGCTCACTGCACCACCAAAGAGTATTTTTCAATATAATGTCAGGGGGCAATTTTAGTTGTGGTTTCCATGGAATGCATAGTGCTTTCACACCATCATAAAGCTGAAAAATCCTTACTCAAAACATCACAACTCAGAGACCAACTGCAACCAAAGAATTTGTTTGATGTGGTACAGATAAAACACTCAAATGCTAGTCTGAATTGACTAGATCAGTGGCTCTCAACACTAGTTGCAGGAGTGGCATTCAAAATATTTAATAACGGGTACAGTACTGGGCACTGATTAATTAGAATGGAATTTGGCTAAATGCTGAAGCAATGTTCTGGAGGACTTCTGCTATGCTAGGCAATAACCCTTTAGTTACTCTGATTTTTGGAAGTCTTGGGGGGGCTGGACTGAAGGACACACTGTGGTCAGGGTACCCAGTTCTCAATGCATTCATCAATTTCATCAAACTATAGGCCAAGTCTTTCATATCTGGTATGACTGCCCACTATGTCCTGATTGAGCTATCTACTTTGTTTGGCTTGCACACTAGACTAATTTGGAGACTCTTTAAAATATCGATACCTAATTAATTATAATGTGCAGTCAGGAATGAGAATCATTTGACTAGATGTTTTGGCATTGCACAGTGATTTGCTTGAAAGCTTAGGTCACAACCATTACTCTGGAGCACAATTAGAATGAAACCCACTGATCACCCCTGCTCAATATCCACTAAGACATTGACACTTCGGGTTACATGGTAACAAGGTTATCATGGCTTATCAGGGAAAGCCTTTATAACATTGACCAAATCTCCTTTTCTGTACAAATTATCTCTTCAATAAACTCAACTTATGATACTTGATCTGGCTACACGATACAATAAAAGCATGATACAAGCTCATAATTAACTATACAGGGCATAATGAATATCTTTAGGAGTATAGTGATTTTTTTGTGCTGTGAACTTGTATTTCTGCAATTGATGGGCTTGGATGCTAATTCTTATCAGAGAGGGAAAGAGGAGGGTATTGAAGAGAAAGTTCCATCAGATCTGTCATATCTCTACATGGAGCCCACCAGACAAACTAACTATACCACCATCTGAACATAGTCTGAAAAGAAGGTATGATAGGGATAGGAGTTAGTGGAATGCATAAGAGATGTGAAAAGATAATCTATAACCCAAAGAAAAAATAGGAGACAAGTCAGGTAATAAATGTTTGTGACCACAGAATAAGCATACTGAGAAAGAGATGTGTGTAGAGATAAGAGGCACTTCTAGATAAACTACAACATTTTTTATGGTTACTTTTCTCTCTAATTTTATTAATATTCTTAAAGATGTATGGAAGTTACAAAGGTTTGGCAGTGAACACCTAAATATTGAACAAGTAAATTTGACTATTTAAATTTTATTCTATTTTATATTATCACATATTCCTTCTCTTTTCATCCTATGACTTTGATATATAATTAAGTAAATTACTGACAAAAACCACTTCCCTCTAAACACTTCAGTATGCCTATTAGACATAAGAGTTTATGATATATTTAGTACATTTTCTTCTGAAATTCAATTTACATAAAATGTTATATATAACTCCCAATAGAACCTCCAGTGATTTTTTTTTTGACAAAGTAATAGATAATGCAACCAAAGCTACTTTAAGATAGAGGTCATTGCCATCACTTCAGAAAGTTGCTATGCCTTTTCCCATTCGATACATCCTCTGCCAGGCAACCATGATTTTGTTTTTCACCATGGATTAAGTGTATGTATTCACAATTTTGTATAAACGAAATCATAGAGTTTATAGGCTTTTGTCTAAAGATTCTGTCAGCATATTTTATCCTGACTGTTGTGTATATCAGAAGTTATTTCTTTACTATTGCAAAATAAAGTATTCCATTATGTCTACACCAGAGATTTTCATCTATTACCTATTGGCACACCATATGAGCTATTTCTAGTTTGAACATATCATTAGTCAAGTATTGTATTTCTATTACAAGCATTCATTTGAGGGTTTCTACATGAAGAAATTATTTCATATCTCTTGGAAATATACCTAGGAATATAATTTTTACCTAGTAAGATAGCTGTTCATCTGTCTTTATAATTAAATGTCAGTAATTTTGATGAAGTGTTTGTATCATTTTATACTCCCAACAAAAACATATGCATCCTTGATAACATATAGCTTTATTAATCTACCTTTAGCATTTCTTATGGTTATGTGCTAGTACCTCACTATGACTTTAATATGCCATTTTCTAATGTTTAATTATGTTGACTACAAAACACAGTCATGTGATTATTTATCATTCAGGTATCATATTTTGGTGGTGCTGGACCAAACCCAAAGTCTTAGGCATGTTAGGCATGTACTTGTCTACCCAGCTATTCCCCCAGCACACACTAATACATCTTTTGGGTAGATTTTCTTTCAAATTGTGTTCAGGTTTTTAGGTTATTTACTTTATATCTATTGAATGTCAGGCCTTTGACAAATACATGTTTTACAAGTTCATTCTCCTTAGTGCATGGCATACCTATTCATTTTTAAGGGTGGCAGTTGATAAAGGTATGTTTTTCTTTCTTTTCTTTTTTTTTTTCTTTCTTTCTTTCTTTCTTTCTTTCTTTCTTTCTTTCTTTTTCTTTCTTTCTTTCTTTTTTGGATGGCAAGTGATTTATTGACTCCATAGCCTCTAAGAAGCTTCTAGTTGCTAGTTTCCAACTTTTTAAAAGTTTTACTATTTTTCCTAATTCATCTCTTATTTTCTTTATTAGTTATATTCATACTCAGGGTGTAAACAGCACATGTTTGTACCATCCATACCCTTATCCCTGTTCCCCCTCAGAGGGACCTTTTTTTAAATTAGTCATGCACATAATGTGAATATATTCGATAGTCTCCTCCCTGTCCTCCCCTCTCTGAAGGGACTTTCCTCATTGGGGAATGTGGGTCATGTATTGTGGGGGTAGCCATCAGTTATGGGGAAGAGGCAATGTCTCTGTGCATAATGACCCAACTTGTGGCTCTCACACTCTTTCCGCCCCTTCAAGGGACCCTTTTTAAACAAAGCTTAATGTATCAAGTTTTTATTATATGGCATTGTGCAATGTGTCCTGTATAGGAAATTTCTGTCTACTTCTAGGTTATAAAGATATGCTCCTGTTTTCTTCTGAATTGTTTTAAAAGTTTTTATTTAAGAGGCAGATAGAGAAGGATGGGAGGAGGAGAGAGAATGTGTGCATGCCTAGGCCTCTTGCCACTTCAAACAAATTTCAGATACATTGGGCCAAGTTGTACATCTGGCTTTACATAGGTACTGGGATTCTGGTGAATTGAACCTGGGCTGTCCGACTGTGCTAGCAAGAAACTTTAACAAATACATTAACTATGAGAACCTGCAAATGTTTCGCATGCCAATATGATCTGAATGTTTATATGTCGCCAAAATTTACTTACTGAAAATTTAATTCCCAAGGCAATTGTATGGGGAACTAATAAGGCCATGAGGATAGAACCGTCATGAATGGGACTAGTGCTCCTATAAAAGAGATACAGAAAGGCTTGTTCATTCTGTCTACTGTGTGAGGAGGAAACAGTGAAAAGATGGCTATCTATGAACCAACTATATCATATGTCTGATGCAAATTTAGTGAACTTCATGTGTTTAAAATTTTACTTTTGAATGTCACATTTGATCATTAGTATAACAAATGCTAATGTAGTAAATTATATGAATTGATTCTCAAATGTTATGTAAACTTTAGAGTTCTAGGATACTCTTTTTTGGTCTTAAAATATTATCCTTTTGGGGGCCTGGCGTGGTGGCGCACGCCTTTAATCCCAGCACTCGGGAGGCAGAGGTAGGAGGATCGCCGAGAGTTCGAGGCCACCCTGAGACTACATAGTGAATTCCAGGTCAGCCTGGACCAGAGTGAGACCCTACCTTGAAAAACCAAAATATATATATATATATATATATATTATCCTTTTAATGTATTGCTAACTTTCCACTTACTGATTGTACCTTAAGCATATTTATGTCTGTGTTCTTGAAAGATATTGGCCTATAATTTTCTTTTATAAAAATATATTGCTAGATTCTGGTGTGGGATGTTATGCTAGATTCATAAAATGATATGAAAGCGTTCTTTTTTTTTATTGCCTGAATTTGTATTATTTGTGTTGGCTCTCCGTTGAATGATAGACTTCATCAGTGAGACAATTTTGTCCTAGCATTTTTCAGGAGAAAATTTAGATAATGCATTTTCATTTTCTTAATAGATATAAAGCTATTCATATTTTCTGTTTTATCTTGTATCAGTTTTGATGTTATACTTCAGAGTAGTTTATTTCATTTACACAGTTGAATTTATTAACTGAATGTTCATAGTTGTCCATTACTAATACACTTAATGTTTATATGTTGTTAAAAGTGCTTTCTCTTTCATTTATAATGTTGAAAATTTGTATTTTTTATTTTTCTTGATTATTCTTACTATGTACTTCTGATTTTTATTGACTTTTTTTTTTTTTTTTTAGAGGTAGGGTCTTACTCTAGCCCAAACTGACCTAGAATTCACTATGTAGTCTCAGGGTGGCCTTGAACTCACAGCTCTCCTCCTACCTCTGCCTCCTGAGTGCTGGGATTAAAGGTGTGTGCCACCAAGCCAGGCTTTTGTTGACCTTTTTACTGCATGTATGCAGATACATGTGCCTGTGTGTGTATATACATGTGTAGCCCAGAGGACAACCTCAGGTTTCATTCTTCATAAATGTCATTCACCTTTTTTGGAGACAAGGCCTCTCACTGGCCTGTAGCTCAGCAACTAAGCTGAAGTTTTTAGTGATCAAGCCTCCTGTTTTCACCTCCCTAGTGCTGAGGTGACAGGGGTATACCACCATATCCGGTGGTGTATTTTTTGTGGCTACTGGAGATCAAACTCAGGTCCTCATGTTTACAAAGCAAGCACTTTTCCAATTGAGCCATGTCCCTATCACTTTGGGTGAACTTTTTCATGAATCAGTTCTGGCTTTATTAATTTTATCTATTTTCATTCAGTTTTCTATTATGTTGATTATTGTCTACTACATTTTTCTTTTTTCTTTCATTTTTTATTTATTTATTAGAGAGAGAGAGAGAGATAAAATGGGCATGCCAGGGCCTCTAGCCACTGCAAATGAACTCCAGAAGCATGCGCCACCATGTGCATTGAGCTTACGTGGGACCTGGAGAATCGAACCAGGGTCCTTAGGCTTTGCAGGCAAGTGCCTTAACCGCTAAGCCATCTCTCCAGCCCTACTTTTTTCTTTGTGCTTAGTTTTCTCTTACTAACCTCTTAACTGTGGAAATATATATGATTAATTTTGGACATTTCTATTTTTCTAATATAATTATTTAAAACCATTTATTTCCTTATACTTACTGCAGCATCTCATTTATCTTGACGGATTAGATTTTATTATTATGCAATTTAAACTCCTTTGGGTGTATACCCAGGAGTGGTGGCTTTATGTTTAGTTTTTTGATGAATGTCCACTACATTCTGGTTTTCATAATGGCTGCAGTAGTTTACATTCTGTCCAGCAGAACAGGAACAGGAGGAGCTGGATCCCAATGAAGATCATATTCTATGGAAATAGGGGTTAAGGCTTCATCATAGGCCTTTGGAGGACTCAATTCTTCCAACAATATCAATCTTTTAAAATTATATTGAAAATTGTTTTATTTTCCAATAAATTATCTATTTTGCTAAGCATACCATGAGCACTTGGGAAAAAAATAATCTGTATTCTATGGTTGTTGGATGCAGTATTCTGGACTTATCCATCTGATCAAGGTGATTGATAATGTTGCTCAGAACTCATGTATCTTTTGGTCTAGGTGTTTTGGTCAGTTGCCAACAATAAGTTGTTAATATCTTCCCCTATGGGACCTGGGGAGATGATTATGAAGGTAAAGGTGATTTCCTGTAAGGCCTGTTCCTAGGTTCAATTCCTTAGCCATCTACATAAAGGTGGGCATGTCTTCATTTCCAGTAAGAGACCTTGGCAGGCATACACAACACACACACAAACACACACACATAAATAAATAAAAATTTTAAAAATCTTCACATATGTCTAAACTTATCCATTATTTATTTTATTCCAGTACACTTTTTCTCATATAATTAGAAGATTTTTTTGTTAGGCATATAGATATATTATTTTATGGCCTTTCTGATGTATTTCCATTCTTCATTATGAAAAATTCTTTCACATCTCTTTACTTGGAGGACTATATTATCAGTTATTAATAAAGATATTCTAAACTTTTTTGTTCTTTTTGTTTTCTTGGCATGTCTTTTTCCTGTCACCTGCTTTTAATCTGGTCTATGCTTGTATTTAAAGTCTACCAACTTTACGAAATAGCTACCATCAAGAATATAAAAACTAGTCTGAACACATGGCTTACCTGTTAAGGAACTTGCCTGTGAAGCCTAAGGACCCAGGTTTGATTTCCAAGTACCCACATAAACCAGATGCAAAAGGTGACACATGTATCTGGAGTTTGTTTGCAGTCACTAGAGGCCCTTGCCCTCCTATTCTCTCTCTCTCTCTCTCTCTCTCTCTCTATCTATCTATCTCTACCTGTCTTTCTCTCTCAAATAAAGAAATAAAAATATAAAAATATTTTTGAAAAAAGAATATACAAAATAATAAATACAGGTGATTATTTGAGAAAAGGGAACTCTTGTATACTACTGATGAGAATGTAAATTAATATAGCCATTTGGAAGTCAGTACGGAGCTTTCTCAAAAAAAACACTCTAAAATAAAATAAAGTTATCATACAACCTAGATATAGGACTCCTGGTTATAGACCTGAAATAATTAATGTCAGAAGTCAGTCTAGAATAGATGCCTGAATACCCATATTCATCATGGCATGATTCTCAAAAGCCAAGGTAAAGAATCAGCTTACATGCCTATCAATGGATAAATATTCAACATATATAATATATTATATATATAAAACAACTACATTATATATATATATATATATATATATATAACTTATATGTAGTTATATAATATATAACTAGTATATTTATAACTACATGATATCTATGTGTATGTATTTATAACTACTATATATATATATATATATATATATATATATATGTAGTTATAAATGTAGTTATAAATAAGGATGAAACTATTTACTATTCAGGAAAGTGAATGGAACTAGAGAATGTCATATTAAGCAAAATAAGCAAGACTCAGATTGGTGAGTATCATATGTGTTCTTTCATACTTTGAATATAGGGGTGAGAGAAAAGACAAAATGAAAGTGGATGGGAGATAAAGGAGGGTAGTCGGGGATGAATATGTTCAAAGTGTGTAATAGACATGGCATATGAAAACCCATTATTCTACATCATCAATATATACAAATAAAATTCAGTGTACCCACTATAGATACCTTTTTTTATTTATGGAACTTTATGTTCATTTCTTTTTTTCCTCCTTGATTTTTTGGGTTATTTGAATGATGTTAATACTTTTATGCTAAGTAGAAAATGATAGCTTAGAACCCATGTCTTACAAAGTAGGTGATTTACAATTAAAAATGGAACAAAAATATTTCATTACTTAACCAGCTGCACTTCCTATCTCCAAAATCTATTTGCTTATCCCCTCAGTGAACTTCTCCTGTAACTGGACTTATTCTTGCCACTATAACCACCATTAAAACACTACAGAATATGCCTTCTTCTTAGCCAATGGAACTTTCTCTAAAACAGATCACATATTAGGATACAAAGCAAATCTCAAAAATATAGGAAAATTGAAATAACTTCTTGCATTCTGACTACAATGGAAATCAATAGCAAAATAAACTACAGAAAATACACAAACTTTTTGAGAGTAAACGACTGGATAGTGAATGGTACTGAGGAACTCAAGTAGAAAATCAAAAAAGTTCTTAGAATTGAATGAAAAGAAAATATAACATATCAAAACCTATGAGAGACTACAAGGGTAATCTTAACAGTAAATTTTATACCTCTAAGTGCCTACATTTAGAAATGACTACAATGGACATCAACAGCAAAAGAAACTACAGAAAACACACAAACTGAGAGTAAACAATTGGATAATGACTGGTACTAAAGAATTCAAAAGGAAATCAAAAAGTTCCTAGAATTGAATGAAAATGAAAATATACCAAAATCTATGAGAGAACATAAGGATAGTTCTAACAGGCAATTTTATATCTCTGTGTGCCTACATTTAAAACAAATGACTACAATGGACATCAACAGCAAAAGAAACTACAGAAAATAAACTGTTTGAAAGTAAACAATTGGATGATGAATGGTACTAAAAAACTCAAGAAAGAAATAAAAAAAAAAACTAGAATTGAATGAAAATGAAAATCTAACATACCAAAACCTATGAGAGACTACAAGGATAGTCCTCACAGGGCATTTTATATCTCTAAGTGCCTACATCTAAAAAATTACAGAGAGCTCCAGGTAGTAACTTAATGATGCACTATGAAGCATAAGAAAAACAAAAGCAGTAGACAAGGAAGAAATAAGACAAGGAAAAAAAATTGATTAAATAGAACAAAAAATACTATGCTCAATGGAACAAAGTGTTGATTCTTTGAAAAGATAAAATTGATGAACTCGTCAAATTGAGCAAACTAAGATTATTAGAGATAAAAAAGAGAGCCATTACAATAGATAGCAATGAAATTCAGAAAATCATAAGGAAATACCTTAAAAATCTATATTCCCCTAAGTTGAAAAATCTAAAAGAAATGGATAAATTTCTAGATGCATGTGACTTACCAAAGTTAAATCTAGATGAGATCAGCAATTTAAATATATCTATAACAAGCAGCAAGATCAAGGCAGTAAGAAAGCCCATGTACAGGTGGATTCACTGAAGAATTCTACCAGACTTTCAAAGAAATAATACCAATACTTCTCAAATTATTCCATAGAACAGAAAAAGACAGAATTCTTCCAAATTCTTTTGTGAAGCTAGTGTTATAGTCATTCAAAAACCAGGCAAAGATAATGAAAATTAAACCTACAAACCCATCTGCTTGATGAACACACACACACAAAACTTCTCAATAAAATTCTCTGCACTTATAAAATCACAACTGCTGTGGTATTCTGCACAGGACCCACACAAGATTCCACCTGCCAACTTTTCATTGCGGGTGGGGGAGGAGCTCGCAAATCCCCACCCTCCCTGAGAAGCTATTGGCAATTAATAGTTAATGGAAGTGGGGGAGTAATTTCCCTTAGTGGTGTAATCACTGGTAAGCTGCCCATGATCCAGTAAATAACTTCCACCCATGCTCATGCAAGAAGTAACCCCAGTTAAATTTAGTGAGTCATAAAAAATGACAGGCAAGTAGCAGAGAGACTCATAGGGAATCACATGGGGTTTATCAGGAGTGGAAGAAGGATACAAGTGGGTAATAGGGAGTGAATAACATCAAAGTATTAAGTTGTCAAAAAAGTAAAATAAAGAATTGCAAGACAGCAAAAATATTCATATAAAGTCTGTTAATTGGCTTTTTAGTCATACATTTTGGTATTTTTTAACAGACTCATAGCCCAGGCTGGCCTCAAACTTACTATGTAACAGAGAAAAGCCTTCAAGGTCTGATCCTCCTACCTCCTTTGCCTCTCAAGTGCTGAGATTACAGGTATGTGTTGCCACAACAGGCTTATTCATACTTTTTGTGTTAAAATTTTAGTGACTGTTCTAGGGATGGTAACACATGCCTTTAAATTCCCATCAGGTACTTAAAGGTTAATTTGCCCCTGCACCAAAATGTACAAACTTTTAAGCTACTTATTCCCCTCCCATTTACGTATTTCAGTTGTCAGATAAACTTTATCTACATAAATTTTATTGTTTATGTGACAATGTTATTGTCTTTGCTTTAAATATTTATATTTATCTCAAGAATGATAACAGGAAAATGGTTTAATGTTCACAAAATGGCCTCTTTCTCAGATACACTTCATTCTTTCCTGAAGATTCTGAGATTTAAAAAATATTATTAATTAATATTCAGGCTGGAGAGATGGCTCAGTGGTTAAAGTGCTTGCCTGCAATGCCTAATGACCCAGGTTTGATTCCCTAGTACCCACATAAAGACAGATGCACAAGGTGGTGCATACTTCTGGAGTTCTTTTGCAGTGGTTAGAGGCCTTGGCATGCCCATTTTCTCTATATATTTGCCTTTTTCTCTCTCTATTAAATAATAAAATAAAATATTTACAAAATATATTAAATTAATATTAATATTATTTTTTGAAATTTTCATACATTATTACATTTTGATAATATATAACCCACATTACCCTCTCTTAATCTTCTTAGATACATTGTACTCCTCATCACTTACCAGTGGCTATGCCATAAAACAGAGTGATCCTTCCTTCTCTGGCAATTAATAACTGTCATTAGCTCATTAGGGAGGAGAGTGACCTCCAAAGCCCCTCCTCTATCCATAACACAGTGTTGACTGGTCCCATCATGTGCAGTTATTGTGCAAGTACCCACAGTTGCTGTGAATTCATGAGTGCAATCACTTTCTTGTATCCAAATGACAGGGTACCACAGTGCTCCTCCACATCCTCCAGCCCTTACATTCTTTTCACCCCATCTTCCATGATGTTCTCTGAGCACTGGTGGTTAGTGGTTGATTTATATGTCCTGAATAGGATTTAACACTCTTCAGACACTTATTTTCGGTACTTGACCATTTAAGATTCTTTGCATTAGCCACCTCCCACTATCAAAAGACAACAGCAAAATGTTTTTCTGACTGGGGCTAAAAGCAGAACTGATTTGTTGGTATAAAGATAAATATTTAGGAGGCAACTTGGCAACATGTTCACTTAACAATATAATAATAGGTTCTTTTTTAGGGTTTGTATGTTCCCCTATCTTGGACATTTGATCTGGTTTTTAGTGCCAGGCATGGGGTCTCCCCTGTGGATCAGCCCTCAAATCCAATCATATTGTGCTTGTTTGCCTTCATAACATCATGGCACTATTGCACCCAAGGGCACATCTTGCCTGGTGGGTTAATATTGTAAGAATACAAGATTCACTGGTGGATAATATTGTACATGACTTTTCTGTGCCAGAAACCTGTGTAGAACCTTCTGACACTATGAAAACTAGTCAGCCAAAGGGAAACTTCTGACTCAGCTCCAGCTTGATTTCTCTACATTCTACCAACCAACAGATGAGGTGTATGCTTCTGTAGGGTGTACCTTTCAGTTCTGGTGTGTACCCAAGAGTCATGCCAGGAGCCTGCATTGTTTATGGGCCTTCAGAGGATTCTCTAACAAAGGAATCACTGGGAAGTATCCCATGAATGACATTGATATTGTTTGGTAGCCCATGTCATGACTTAGACCCTTTGGTATCAAGTTGACATTCCATGGGCTGGGCTCCCCAACTGCATCAAAAGGGAAGAGCTGGTTGAGCAGCCGCATTCATGGATCTTCTTTACTTCCTCACTGTTGTACAAAATGTGATCATATCTTGCTATCATGCCTTCCCTGCCATGATAGACTGTAACTGAAGATGTAAACAAATCAATCCTTCTTTCCTTTGATTGATTTCTGTGAGCTACTTCATCTCCATAATGAAAAACTGACTGATATAGCATATAGTAGAGAATATGCAGTGTTTGTCTTTTTGAGTCTGCAGTATCTCACTCAATATATTTTCCAGTTTCATTCATTTTCCTGAAATTTTAATAATTTCTTTTTTCTTTATAGCTGAATAAAATTCCATTGTGCATATATCTTCTTTCAAAAATATTTTATTTATTTACTTATCTGAGGGATAGAAAGAGTGGAGAGAGAGGGGCAGATAGAGAAAGAGATGCAGAGAGAGTTAGAGAGAGAGAGAGAATGGGAGCCCCAGGGCCTCCAACCACTGTAAACAAACTCTAGATGCATGTGCCACCTTGTGCTTACTTTAGGTACTGGGGAATTGAATCCAGGTCCTTGGGCTTTGTGGGCAAGCGCCTTAACCACTGAGAAATATTTCTAGCCCTCTTCTTTGTTTTTATTATCCATTCAGACTATATCAGTTGATGGGCATTTAGGCTGGTTCTATTTACTAGCTGTTGTGAATGAACTTAGAAGTGCAAGTATCTCTGTAGTAGGCTATAGAGATATTTGGGTATACCAGGAGTGATATAGTTGGGTCATAAGGTAGTTCTAGTTTTAACTTTTTCAGGAATCTCCACATTGATCTCTGTGTGTCAATACCATTTTACACTCCTACCAATAGTGTATAAAGGTTTCCTTTTCCTGTTGTTCTTTCTGGGTTTTGTTGTCATTTGTTTTATTGATGATAGCCATTCTGACTGGGGTGAAATGGAATCTCAAAGTACTTTTAGTTTTCATTTCACTGATGGATAATGATGTTAAAACCTTTTAAAATTATTTATTAACCATTTGTGGATCTTTTTTTGAAAATTATATATTTCTATAGCCCACTTTTAATTGTGTTGTCTTCTAGATGCTTACTTTTCTGAGTTCTTTGTTTATTCTAGATGTTAACCCTCTGTCAGATGCATAGCTGGCAAAGATTTTTCCCATTCTGTTGGCTGCCTCTTGTCTTGGTTGATGGTTTCCTCTGATACACAATAGCTTTTTAGTTTCATGGAGTCCCATTTGTTTAATGTGTGCTTTCTTTCCAAGGCAAATGGGAGGTCTATTCAGAAAGTTCCTTCCTGTCCCTATATCATGAACAGTTGTTCCAATTTTTCTTCTAGGTCTTTCAAATGTCCTTGATCCATTTGTGGATGACTTTTATGTAGAGTAGGAGACAAAGATCTAGTTTCATTTTTATACATGTAGATCATAATTTTTTAAAGTTAAAAAAGATGCAATCTTTTATCAAATGTGTGTTTTGGTCAACTTTATAAAAATCAGGTGGCTGTCTGGCTAAACGTGGGACCTGGAGATTGGAACCGGGTTCTTAGGCTTAGCAGGCAGATGCCTTGACCACTAAGCCATCTCTCCAACCCTAGGAAATGCAATTTAAACATAACATTACAGGGAAGACAAAATGAGAAGAGGTTGGGGAAGTGAGCAAGAGATGGGAGGGGCTTTGCAGGCTGTAATTCAAACTTGGGATATCATAGAAGAAAAGAGAAGCTCATAAAGGATGAGAAGAAAGAGAGCCCATATGTACTGTGAAGAGCACATGGTTTATGGGGGGAGAAAGGATCATCTGGTACATGATGAGAAGCAGGTGGACTTGAGGTTGCTAAAGAAGGGAGATGGTCTGGAACAGAGTATGAACAGGAAATAGAAATCAGTAGAAAGTAGAACTGTATCTTGGAGAAAGAAGTTCCTAGGATTAAATAATTTAAAAGGTAATGAAATCTATTCAACACTAATTCAAAAAAGGGGTTTCAGAGTTTTGTTCTCAGTTTGGCTTCCTAAATGAAAAGGCATTGTGGACAGCCACTTTTTTTGGGGGGGGGTGGTGCTGAGGCTGGGTGGTTGTACCTGCCAGGGAACCACTCTACAACCTAGAGCTGTTATGAGAATTCATTAATCAGTAATAAATAAAAGTATTTAAGTCTCAAAAAAAATCAGGTGGCTGAAGCAACATGGACTTTTTCTTGGATACTCTAATACATTTCCATTGATGTGGATGTCTGTTTTTATGTCAAGACTATGCTGTTTTAATATCATTGCTTTATAGTATAACTTATAATCAGATATGGTGATTCCTCCAGCAGTATTCATTTTACTTGGGATTGTTTTTGACCACCCAGGGATTTTTTCCCATGTGGTTACTTTTACTATTTCTGTAAAGAATGGTACTGCAATTTTGATTTCGATTCCATTGAATCTGTGGACTGCTTATGGTAGTATTGACATTTTCAGCATAATTCTTCCAATTCATGAGCTCTGGAGATATTTCCATCTTCTAGGGTCACCCTTAATTTCTTATTTCAGTGTTCTAAGGTTTGAATTGTACAGGTTTTTTACTTCTTTGGTTAGAAGTATCATACACAAGGTATTTACTTTTTGTGTAGCTGTTTTGAAAGGGAATGTACTCCTGATTTTTCTCTCTCACTATGTGTGGCCGTTTGAATCAGTTGCCCTCCATAAATTCATGTATTTTGAATTTCTGGTCCCCAGATGATGGCATTTTGCTAGTTGGAGCTTTGATGTAGAAGGTATGTTGTCAGAGGCAGGCTTTGGAGTGTTATAGCCATCTCTCCCTTGCCAGAGTTTGGCTCACTTGCTACTATTTTCTACCTGCTATGGCCAAGGTAATGACCAGCTTCTGTTCATGTCATGCTTTCCCCTGCAATTATGAAGCTTCCCCTCTGGATACTGTAAGCCCAAGCAAAGCTTTCCTCTCATCAGATGCTTATGGTCAGGTGATTTGTCACAGCAATGAGAAGGTAGCTACAACAGAAAATTGGTACTAGGAATGGAATAGTTACTTCTAGAAATCTGACTGTATGGCTTTTAATCTTTTACAACTGATTGCAAGAATAATGTAGAAGGATTTGAAACCTTGGACTAAGAGATGCCTTATAGTGCTCTAAGGCAGAGCTTGATGAACCATTCTGGTGAGAACTGAAAGATCTAAATGCTGAAAGAACTGGACTGTGTAGGCTTGGCTTATGAGAGAAGAAAGAACTTTACCAGAACTGGACTAGAGACAATTAGTGTGAGAAGCTAGCTACATTCTGCTTGTGTCCTAAGAACTTGAGTAGGGTTAAGTTTAGAAGATATAGACTGGTGTGAGCAAATGGATATGGCTCAGAAAGATATGAAAGTTTTGCTTTGGAGACTGCCTGTAAGCCAAATAAACCATTTTTCCCCCACAATCTGCTCTTGGTTGGGTGATTTCTGCCAGCAATGTGAACCTGACTGGAACAATTAGTAACTGTGCTATAGATTAAATCTCCAAAACTAATTGATCTTTGTATCCTTTGACTAAAATTTCTTACCTGTCATTTTTAGCAACATGGATGAACTGAGATAATAGTTCTTGATGGAGAAACAATTCACTTTGTTTTGAACATAATCATAGTGTTGCTTTTATTAATAAGTATATCTTTTAAAAAATGCTTTTGCCTTCCTTCAAGGGAAATTTCATGTAAGTTATCTCATTTGCTCTTCAAAAAAAAGTCTTTGAAATGAATAAAATAAATAAAGCTATGATCCCATTTTTTTATAGAATGGAAAACTTTAGTTATTTAAAGCAAAGGCACAAGTAAACATTTTCAGGTTATCATACAATGTTACAATAAAAAAATTCCAACAGTAAATTGAAATACATTATAACTTTGCATCTTGGATGTATTATCATGTCATCTCTTCTTTGGAATGAAGAGATATGCAGATCAATGGATGTATGTTAAAAACAGCATTCATTCTATTTTTAACCAGAAATTTTAATTTCAGGATTAAATTACAATGAAATGACTTTAAAAGTTATCCCTTTGTTCATCTACAGCAGCAAGTCTTTCAAGCTAAAACTCATTGTTTTAATAAGCAGATCACTGATTTCACAACATGTTAGCTGTCAATATCTGGAACTTTACAATAATTTGTAAAGCTCTACCAAAACATAATTGATATACTTATTTTCTTTAAATTTGAATACTACAGTACTCATGCAAATGGTAGATGACAAACCAAATGATCTCTCATGATGCCAGAAATAATACACTTCAGAAGGTCTAGACATTATTATCAATCAAAGGCACTACCTGGAAAGTAACAAGCTGCATCATCCTCAGAGCTGGAAAAGTGCTCTTTTTTTCAATGTTAACAGGCTGGTGAGCTTGGAGGCTGATGCCTCAATTAGTCAGCATATACTGACTACCTGCTATCCAGCATGCATGCATACACAAAATCCACAAATAGCAAAGAAACTAGAAATTGGACAAAGTTACATCTTTGACCTGTCTTTCCAAGAAGAAAACTATACCATTAATTTTTGACCAGCTGGGCTGGTGGTGGAGGTGGAGTCAGAGTCTTGCTTTGTGTGCATAAGGTCCTAGATTTGATCCCCAGCATTGAAAAAATGATTAAAAAATATGTTGCAGTGCTTGATCTTAAGGTATCTGCTTATTTTGATACAATTTCCACTTTACTCAAATGATTTATAGATCAATTTTCAGTATATCAACCCTGGTAAGGTCACCAGAAAAGTAACTACCCCAAGGGAGCAAGTTTTTCCAATTTGAGCCATTTCATTAATTTTCCTCTGAATTTAATTATTTATTTAAGAGAGGGACAGGAGGGGGGAGAGAAGGACGGAGAGAGGGAGAGCGAGAATGGACACACTAGGGCCGCCTGCTATTGCAAATGAACTCCAGGAGCATGTGTCACTTTGTGCACCTGGCTTTAAGTGGGTACTGAGGTATTGAACCCAGGCCATCTGGACATGTCTTTCAGTCCTCTAGGTTTTAATCAGTAGGTAAAGCCATAAGAACCCTCTCCTGTGAACTCTTTCTTTTCTATCACTTAGCCTTGTTTTCTGCTACAACACCTGTTATTGGTAAATTGGGAGAAACACCCAAATCACCTTACCTATGGAAAGACTGTCAATATTGTTCCCAGCCTGTGAAAGAATAGCCATAGAGGAAGAGGAAAGTAGGATTCTGTATAAATGGAAACTCCATTTTGCACAGAATGTCACATACATTAAAAAAAGAATATTTTATCATGGGGTACAGTAAAAGAGACAAAAGTAGTTTTCTTTCTGAAATCATATGTAAGGCCTAATGCTGTATTCTAGACTAGGTTTTCCAAGCATGGCCATCATGGCTGTTTGCCTGACTGTTCAACACTTCCTTGCATGGCCATAGCACAGGATAAGATTAGTGGCTCATAATATGCCTGTGGTCACAAGTTAGTAACTTAGCCCAACCAACATATTAATCAGACCTGACACCAATGCTTTCAATGAGGTCTAGCTAGTGAACCTTCCAATTCCCTACTCTCTGGCAATGTTTTGAATGAATTTCATTTAAATGTTTTCTGAGTGAACTGGGTAGACCTAAATACATTGAGTGTTTATACTCTCGAGCCACATTCCATTTATGTAGACACTCCTAGAATGCATATTGCTCCTCCCATCCTAAATCTTTGGCATTCTTCCTTGGCCATTCTGTATTGTCTGCTCAGATGACTGTCAGTGGAATGAGGTGATTGGTGACTGTTATTGCCTTGGTCCCTTCATCAAGAAATCTGAGTGTGTTTGGAAGGTGTAGCTCAGAGGTAGAGTGTTTTCCTAACATACATGAGGCCCTGGGTTCTATACCCATCACCACAAAAAAAGAAAAGAAAGATGATTAAAGGGCCAGGAATGGTGGCACACGCCTTTAATCCCAGCTCTTGGTAGGCAGAGGTAGGAGGAGTGCCGTGAGTTCAAGGCCACCCTGAGATTACATTGTTAATTCCAGTATGATCCCATTTTTATAGATGAGGAAATTATGGCAGAGAGCTGGTCAGTGACTCTAGGAAGGTTACATAGATGTCTAGTGATAGACTTCAGACTAGAACTCAGCTTTTTTTTTTTTTTTTTTTTTACAGCTGGTCAGATATCTGTTCAATCAACCATATTGCCTCTTTATGCTGTGTCTCTTTTTCTTCCTAAACAAGTTTATCATAGTGATCTTCATGAAAATAGAAGGCTTTTCCAATGAAACTATTAAAAATATTGGACTTTTTCAAAATCCACCTTAAGTTTAAACCTACTCTTCTTCCTAGACCCTTAGAACCTTCCCTTTCCTAGTAATTCCTTCAGACACTCAGAGAAACTGCCACTTCTAATAAGTAACCATGTATTTATGGTTTTCTCTCAAATGTCTGATTTGTTAGTTCTTCCCCATTTAACACATAATTTTTTGATGCACTGTTGTATCCTCTACAGAATCTCAGAACAGAGAAAAGATATTACTGAAAAAGTGAAAATTGAATAAAATACATATTTTAATTATGTACCAATGTTAATATCTTAATTTTGACAAAGGAACTAGGGTCATGTATGATGTTAATATTAGAAAATGTGTTAAAAGGTATATGGTAATTGGCAACTTTTATAAATTTTTGTAAATATAAAGTTGTGTTTGTAATATCTTTATAAATATGAAATTAATCCAATTTACAAGTTTATTAAACTATAACTGCAAAATACAAACACTTTGAAATTAATCCATAGTATATCTCATTTAGAATACTTGTATGCTTTTACCATTATCAGTACTATATACATTATATACTATAACTCAACATTTTGTGTAACTCCTACATTGCTTGTGGTGGGTTGGTAGTAAATCAAGAAAAATACACTTTCCCAGAATAATTTTTAAACTCCTTTTACCCTTGAAGAAAATATCAATGTTTCTGAGACTGTAAGCATATGGTATCATTTGTAATAATAAATAATTTTTTTCTTGACTTTTAAAGACTAACAGCTAAATTAAAGGAGTAGGAAGCTGTCTGCCCACTGTCTGCAGAAATTAAAACAGTGAATATTACTTGTCCACCCCTCCCAACTAAGCGGACTGAACTTTTACCTAAATCAGTGTTTAGCATAGACAGGGGTATGAGAAATAAAGAAGATCCCCAATGAAAACTGACTCTTTAAATTACTTTTTAAGCCATATAACTTCTTTTCCTTTTATAAGTATACTTCACACCCACAAACTTCAGGAAAATTATTTGTTTCTAATACTTTTCCTCTAAGTGGCACTTGTCAGTATCCTGATATGTTTAATAGTGACAAGGAAGGCAAATATGTTAAGAAATCCAGATTCCAATTGCATTGATGCTAATGATAGTGTAGCTTTAGCAGAGTAAATGTTCTTCAGTAAATGTGGAGATAATTTAAAACATGACTGAAGGATACTAACAGGATGGGTGAGCCAGGGACCACATTATTCCTTAACCTTCGGCATACCACCTATCCTGTTTTCTAAGCAGAACCACCAGAAGATTGAGGAGGAGAAAATATACCAATTAATATACTCTATTTTATTACAAAGAAAATGCTCCTATAAAGCAAGTTCTTGGAGATGGTCTTTCTGCAATTGGGCTCAGTGGCAGGTAGGTATCTCCATTCCACTCTCTTCTAACACTCTTCATTTTGACCAATGAATACTATGCTTAGGGTCAGAGGATGTCAAATTCTTTGAGTGGATAATCTTTGATAAATTAACCAGTGTGCATTTTCATTCAAGTTATTTCCTGTTACTCCATCACCCTACTACCATTCAGGCTGCAAAATTAATGGGAGAAGAAAAAATGTAGCATTGCCGGCTTTTAAAGTTCAAACAGAAACAAACCAAATATCCATTATTGGGAGCCTGAATAAATAGGCTATAATCCTCATACAATGAAATACTATATAGATGTCAAGATGAACAAATAAGAGTCAAATGTGACAGTGTTGATAGAGTTAGCAATATGAAAGTTAAGAAACTGAAGTCAGAAAATGTTAGACATGATCTCTAGTAATAAAAAATAATAATCAAATGCCTTTAACCACTGAGTTTTTTTGCACAGTAAAACAATATAGTTTCAACACTTATTTTTGTGATACATGGATGAAGCATTTGTTACAATTATAAAAGAGTAAATAAGCCTGGTATGGTGGCTCACACTTTTAATCTCAACACTTGGGAGGCAAAGGTAGGAGAATCACTGAGTTCGAGGCCTCTCTAAGAATACATAGTGAGGCCCAGGTCAGCCTGGCCTAGAGTGAAACCTTACCTTGAAAAAAAAAGAGTAAGTAAATAGGGCTGAGAAGATTTTTATGAATAAGAGAGCATCCTGTGAAAGCATGAGGGCATGAGAAGGCCTGTGTTCAATACCCAGTACCTTCTAAAAAGCCAGGTGTGTCCCAAATGCCTGTAACCACAGTCCTGTGGAATGGGGTCTGGCAGAGGAGACAGGAGAACTGCTGAGGCTTGCTAGTCAACCAGTCTGACCAAAACTGGCAGCTCCAAGTTCAAAAAGAGATCCATCTCAAGGAAACAACACAGAAGAATGATAGAGGAGGACACATGACATTTGGCTCTGGCCTCCTGACATGTGTACATGGAATGCACATGCATCTGGACACACATAATACCACATACCACAATACAATTAACACAAAATAAATTAAGCTAATGAATATACAAGGAGATCATATATGGAACAATGATAAAGGTATATCATAAAGTATGGTTTATGGGTATTTCACTTTGGTATATCTAAGGACCAATTTTAAAACATCAAATAAAAGCAAAGCAGATCATAATAGAAGTTATTGAGATCAGCAAGTTTTGAGTTCCTTTAGTCCTCCCAAAATTCTGGCTCTAATAATGGATGTGGATGATGAATCTTCCTCCTCCTACCACAATATAAAAATCTTGCAAACAGAGAAATTAGAAAATCAGTGAGGAAGATGATAGTGGGTTATTGCAGTGACCCATGAACAGTTTCTTGTCTCTGATACTTTACTGGGAACTGTGGACTTTGCAGCTGGTTTATGGAACCTAAGAGTAGACTAATCCTGTGGATCTGGACAGAACACAAGATTAGTTACCTACAGCCCAGAATTATGTGAGATTACAGAATGTTTCTCTGGATGGGCCTAAGACAGATGGACTTGATTCAGCCTCAATTACCTATAGATTCACAGACAAGGGAGGGGGGATTCTCATGTCCCCTATCAGTTAGGGCCATGAAAGTGGCTGAGACAAAGCCAGTTGTGGTGATACACACCTATGATCCCAGAACTTAGGAAGCTGAGATAAAAAAATATTGTGAATTTGAAGTCAGCTTGGGCTACATAGCAAGACATGGTGTTACTGTTGAAAGAAAGAGAAAGAAGAAAGAAAGAAAGAGAGAGAGAAAGAAAGAAAGAACATAAAGAGGAAAAGGGAAGGAGGAAGTGAGGAAGGGAAAAAGGTAGGAAAGAAAGAAAAACAAAGGAAAGAATGAAAATGGAGGAAAGAAAAGTGGTTAAAAGAGAACTGGACCTATACAAATCTTGTGACAGAAAACAAAGGACAACACAAGAGTGACATAGTTGAATCCACAGCCAGTAGCAAATGACTTGTATCACATGAAAGTAGTTGTCAATATTCCTCTCCCACATCACTGCTATTCCATTTTAGGGAAAGTCCGGGAAACCTCAACTTGGTTATAAGCTCAGAGAAATGTAGGAATGAGGGCATGATAAGAAGGTGCTAAAAACTAAGATGAAGACTCTGTTGCTTAACTTGATATATAAATTAGAGTTAGCTATAGAAGATTTCAGAATCTCCATTTCTTACACAAGTGAGACATGAATTCTCTGCATGAATAAGCTTTCTAAGTAAACCTGTAAATATCTAGGAATATGCTCTGTAGAAGCAAAGTGGGTAGATTAGCTTTGTCTTTGCCCCTGTATTAGTTTCATTCTCATTGCTGGGACAAAATGCCTGACAAAAATCAATTTGAGAGAGTAAGAGTTTATTTCACCATATATTTCCAGGTTACACTCTGCTGGGCATTGCTAAAAACGGGCTGGGACTGTGAGGAAACTGGCCTGAACTATTGGACATGGCCGGGGACCTTGGGTTGTGGGGGTGGCAGCTGGCCTTATAGTTTGGGAACCCACCCTGGCAATAGTGACTGGCTCTCCCTGCCCTCGGGCAAGGTTGTAGTGTGCCCTGTCATCACCCAGAGTGGGCAGAACTGGAGAGACCCTCCCCCCCTTTTGATCCCCAAAGCATCTAACCATTCCATAAGTCAGGCTTTGCCTGCCCTGCACAGTTCCTGACCTTGTGGCTAGCTGCCCAAGAGACCCTTATGTGGCTGAAGTCCCATAGCTTTTCCTGCCACTTCTGTTATCTCCTTTACAGCTCCTCCCTCGCAACTCTGAAGTCATGTAGCTTTCTGTTATCTCCCTTACACTTCTGCCTTTCAAACAATTAGATAGCAACCCATAAACGATGTATCCAATCTCCATATAGTCTGTATGTGCCTTCTCAACCTTTCTCAAGTGTTTATAAACCCACTCCCCTGTTGAATAAATGAGAGCGTGCTATCCATCAGACTGTCTCCCGGGTGTTCATTGCCCATCGCACTCACCTGCTGCTCCATGACCCTGCTTATTCCTCCCAACTCCTCCTGCTCCTGGGACACCGGTTGCCAATGACCCCTAGGAACAGTGAGGACCCACAACACTCCAAAATGGCAGAGATGGCATTGTGCTAGGAGCTTGAAGCAGAATTTGTCATATTCAGCCCACAGTGGGGAAATAGAGCAATGAATATGGGTGCTCAACCAGCTCTCTCCTTTTTATACAGTCCAGAACTCTGGTCTATGGAATGGTAACATCCATAGTAAAGATGGGTCTCCCCTAATTAGCCTAATCAAGATAATCCCTCACTAGCATACCCAGAAAGTAACTGAATCTACAGAATCCCTCCCAAGTAATTGTAGGTCCTGTCAAGGTGCCAATCAATATAAACCATCACACCCACATAAGTGGCAAGTGACCTTTTAGTAAGTCTTTGCTAGGCCTCAAGTCTTATTGGTATCAAAAAGGGAAGTAGATGAAGTTCAGGTCAAACCCAGACTCTACCAGTAACACACTGTGTGGCCTTGAGCAAAGCTCTTCCTTTCTCAATTTCTATAAATACAAGGAAAATAGGTGAAATGTATATGCTGCCTTTAGCTCAAGTAATCTGTAATTCTAACAGTAATATTGGCTTCTTTGTATGTCAAAATATACTGGGAATAGTTCTTATCATTTGAAGCACTATCAATTAATATAAAGGAAGTACTTTTCTTCTAAGAAGTTTATAGCCAGATCAGGTTTGGAGAGTGTCATTTAACCAAATTTACAGGCTGTCACTCAGATGTCCAGAAACAGCTGAGATGGTAATTTTTAGCCACGAATAATCAGCAGGATTCCTCTGCAGAGCTAAATACAGTCAAATTTTGTTATTTTTCCAAATATTATTGGCTTGGCTGTCTCTGCTTGAGAACAGTTTCAAGGGTCATGAATATAACCAGACAGTCCTCTTCTAATCCAACCTCAAAAGAGAGAAGGGGGGTCTATTTATTTTTTAGAGTCTGTGTATAATTTTGGCCCCCTGTCTTTTCTATTTATTTTCCTATAAAACTCCACAGATATGTGGAAGTAGAGAGAGTGAGGCATGGCAGGGCATAGGTCTGTGATCTCAGAATCTGGTGAGAGGAGCGTCAGGAACTCTGTCAGAAGAACAAAGCAAAAGGAACAGAATGGTGATGGTACATGCGAAGCCACAAAGGCTTGCAATCTTGAACATGTGAAGACATAGGATGGGTGAAATAGAGAGGGGTAAGTATAACAGGTGCTTTGTGCAGACACACATGGGTTGTGTCCTGGTTGTACCCTTTATTATCTGCATGAATTTCCTTAATTGTGAAAGACAGCATGACACTAATAGTGCCTACCTGATATGGTTGTTATGAGTTCTATTTGAAACATGTCAATCCCCAACTAGAAAGAGTACCAGTAGACCCCTTAGAACAGGTGACTGTTTCATTACTCCTTTAACTGTGGGTTATGAGGAGAAGCTAATGGTTCTAGGAGCAAAGCAGAAACAGTGGATTCTGCAGAAGATACTTGGGGAGGATTAAGGCAGCTACAATATTTCCAGCAGAGGAAGGATGCACTTCTAGGCTTCTCCAAAGGTATGGCTGCACCAGAGGATATTGTAAAGTATCAGCCATGAATGTACTCAGAGGAGGTTTTATGGCTAGGGCTGAGACAGGGAAACTTTACAGCTGAGCCTACCACTCTAGAAACTTAGGTATTGTTATCTGGGAAGGAGCTTCAGACATCTACCTTCTGACCCACTGGGCACTTTACAATGATACATTTCTTCCATGGTCAATAACTCTTGCTTTTGCTTTCAAGGGCCTTGAGTGATAAAAAGCTCAGGATCCTTTAGATATTAAAGTATTTAGCACTTTTAGGTGACGTGTCTTTTGTCAATAAATACATTCAGTAGAGGGAATAAGAGTATAACCTGTTATAGTATATACAAAATAAAAGTTAAAAAATTAAAAACTGAGATAATAAAAAAAATTATCCATTATTGCTCCAAATAGGATCATAAAGGAGAAGCTCTCGTCTACGGGGTAGCACTATACCATTTTTTTAAAACACACACACACACACACACACACTCACACCATCTCTTTTATCCTTGACATTTTTGCTGAAAAGTTTTTCCCTGTGTCTTTGTCCCATATCACATGATAAGGTGCTCCAAAAAAAAAACCACAGGAGTACTGAGTCTCTGCAAGGACTCTCCAAAGGCATATTTAGCCAGTGTTGTTTGGAAAAAAGTAGAGATTGTCAAATGGACTGCATAAAGATGATAATTAAATTAAATGAAATTAATCCCAAGAACTGCTATTATGGGATTGGCTGATTACATAGGTAGCTAAGACCCACTAACTACCATTTTCCCTGCTCAATTCAGAAAGGACATTTTTATGCTGGATGAATAAGTGGTACAAGCAGCTCAGTCCTGTCCAGAGAAGGGCCTCTTCTTCACATACAGAAAATTGAGAGGCAGAGCAGTCTCCAGGGTGTGCCCTCTAGCCTGATGGCAGCACTCCTGAATGCTCCCTGCTGTGCTGTGACACAATTAATCAAGCTTTCTAGGTTTTAGTTAATTTCAGGACCCCAATAAATTGGTTTGTACTGGCCTTAGTCCAAACCTGATAATTTCACAGCCTTGTGCTTGGAAACTGCCATGAGTTTGCACAGGACTTAGCAAGCAGGGAGCTGGGGAGAACGCATAAAAGGGACTCTTGTTTGCCTTAAGTTCCATTAATATTGGAGAAAGCTGAACTCTAAGTGACAGAAAAACATAGTTTAGTACATGGACTTTGTAGCCGGGAGTGGGTTTCTTTGCATTCTTTTCACTCTCTCCCCCTTCTGCACATGCTGGATTCAAAAACAATAAAATTAAATAAACCCAAACCTTTACTTTAACATTTCTCTTTGACAGATTGTTCTCATGTTTTTTTTTTTTTTTTTGTCTCTGATTTCTCAAGAGTCCCCTGAAGAATAAGCACTGGAGCCCATAATCTCATAAAACGTTCATTTGGGTTTAGACTCTTCATTGTTCAAGATATGATTCTTTGAGTTTCCTTTTCTTTTCTCAGTGTCAGAAGGCATTTATGTCTTAAAAATCTTAAAAATTAAAAATTAAAAGACAACAACAAAGGGGGCCTTAATGAGAATAGAAATCTGGGGCTGCCTGTTTAAATAAGCTATTGTGAAAATAACCCCCAATGCAAAGGCTTGCAGTTCTTAGAGGAACAACTTTTTCTCTGGCACTTGGGTACCAGAGTACCCTGTGGCCAGAGAAATAGACTGGACGGGTCCAATAGGGTGATTGCATGGACACCCAGAATATGATTTCACAATTAGAAATTGCCAGAGCTTGAAGGAATCCAAGAGTTCTATTATTGCATTTTATAGGTGGGGAGACTGAGGCCCCACCTATATGGGAGCAGGAAGTAGGAAAATGGCCTGTACAGGACAGAGACACAAGGTCTAGAACAGAGTTGTCAATGGCAGTAGAAGGAGCCATCCAGGTTCTGATGGTGCTTCTCTTGTGACAAGAACATTCTACTTTCTCTAATATGAAAAGGGAGAAAATAACTGGAAGTTTGCTCAAAGGGCCAGTGTGAAAAGTGATTGTTTAGATTTTTAGATTTCCTTGGCAAAATTCCCTGGATGTGCAGATTGTCTGCTAAGCTTTTTAAAATTATTTATTTAGTTAGTTATTTGGAGAGAGAGGGGAAAGAGAGGGAGAAAGAAAATGGGAGCCTGGTGTGGTGGCACATGCCTTTAATCACAACACTCAGGAGGCTGAGGTAGGAGGATCACCATGAGTTCAAGGCCACTCTGAGATTACATAGTGAATTCCAGGTCAGCCTGGGCTAGAGAGAGACCCTACCTTGAAATACCACAAAATAAAAAAGAAAAGAAAAAGAAAAAGAAATGAGTATGCCAGGGTCCCTAGTCACTGCAAATGAACTTCAGATGCTTGCACCACTTTGTGCATCTGGATTTATGTGGGTACTGAGGAATCAAACCCAGGTCATTAGTCTTTATAGGCAAGTGCCCTAACCACTGAGCCATCACTCCAGCCCCATCTGCCAAGGTAGAGGGAGGCAGAGGTAGGAGGATCGCCATGAGTTCAAGGTCAACCTGAGACTACATATTGAATCCCAGGTCAGCCTGGGGTAGAACAAAACCCTGCCTTGAAACCCCCCCCCCAAAAAAAAGCAAAAACTAGAAATGAATGGTTGCAGTCAGTTTTTCAATGCTGGTTAAAATACCCAACTAAAAGCAGTTTATGGGACGAAAGGGTTTATTTCAGACTTACAAAATCCAGGGGGGAGCTCCATCAATAATGGAAGAAGCTGGCTCAATAATGGAAGAAGCTGGCTCACTTCAATAGATTCATAGCAGAGACATCACCAACAGCCAGTACCACCTGTGGTAGTTTGAATATATGTCCCCCAATATATTCAGTGTTTTACTAGTTACAGTTTGCATCAGCAATCACCTTGCTAGAGGCAATGTCACTGGGGGCTGGTCTTAAGGTGTTAATGGTGGTTTGAGATTCCATTGTAAAGATATGCAAATGTGCCTAGCAGGAGTTCCTGAAGTGTGCTGTGTGACATTTTGGCTGTAGTTTTGCTCTGTGTGCTGTGGTGGCTGGTTGGTTTTTCTCTCTCTCTCTTTGCTTGGTCCTGTGGAGAGCAGGCCGCTTCTCTTGCCATTATGGAACTTCCCATGGATCTGTAAGCTTCAATAAATAATATCCCTTCCTCCATAACTGTGCCCGGTCTGGAAGTTCATCTCAGTGAACCTGAAGCTGTCTGCTACACCACCTATGAGCCAAGCAGCCAGAACTGAAATGTGCTCTCCACACACTTTAGGGCTGTACTCCATATCTGCCTTCAAATACACCTTAGGGCTGGAGTTGAAGATCCCCCCTACCAGTTACAGACCACTTCCCCAGTAGGGTTCTGCCTACTGGAGACTCAAGATTCTAGTTTGCATCTTTGGGTCCAAACCACCACATTAGTGTTTGTGTCTACATGATGCCTAAACAGGCAGTAAATTCAGTGAAAAATATTATTCATGTCGCTAGCTTTGAACTATAACTAGTTGGTGGACCGAATCTTTCACTTTTAAACTCCTTGATGGGCAGGAGTAAAACCCCTGGACTGACTGAAAATCTGACTTTAAGACCTATTGTTCCACTATCCCAACCATGTCTCTTCCCTGATCCTCAGTTTTTCCTTCTGTAAATTAATCAGATTTAAACTATGTTGTCTCTAAAGTGGTTTACTTTCATCTTATAGAACACTATTTCATGCAACTCAGTAATTTTCCAGTATGACTTGAGAAGGCATGACATTCCCGCTTGGGGGTTGTGCATATGACATCAGCAACCTCACACTTTTGGTGTGAGAAGAGTTTTCTGCATATAATTCACAGACTATTTCCATTTCACTCTGATCTTGGCTTCTAAATGGGCTCTTCTCACTCAGGTTCCCATCCCTCAATTTCTTCATCTTGTGGGGTTAAAAAAAAAAATCTGAAGCCAGGCGTGGTGGTGCACACCTTTAATCCCAGCACTCGGGAGGCAGAGGTAGGAGGATCACTGTGAGTTCAAGGCCACCCTGAGACTACATAGTTAATTCCATGTCAGCCTGGGCCAGAGTGAGACCCTACCTCGAAAAAACGAAAAAACAAAAACAAACAAACAAACAAACAAAAATCTGCTACTAAACTGACAAGAACTCAGAAGAACTCTCAGGGTTTACTTACTTTACTCCTGACCTCATAAAACTAGTGTCAATCCTTCCTTCCTGTAATGATAGGTTCCATGTCAGGCACTGGACCAGACTGTTTCTGGATG
This sequence comes from Orientallactaga sibirica, assembly GCA_036365145.1. Taxonomy (NCBI): domain Eukaryota; kingdom Metazoa; phylum Chordata; class Mammalia; order Rodentia; family Dipodidae; genus Orientallactaga; species Orientallactaga sibirica. The sequence continues at coordinate 9,665,371 of JAEOAD010000057.1, forward strand.
ATTTCTGATTCCTAGCCAGTGAGTAGCATTTCCTGGATCATGATCCTGAGTCTTCCAATAGCTTCCTGAGCACATTCAAGTCAGTGATGTTCTTACAAGCTCTCACCAGCTTATAAAGAGATTGTGTACAACTTTTACCAATACCACATCAAGTGACAACATGTTGTTAGTGGGAAATTGGCTGTATTGGGACTATTTACACACATAAATTAGAAATTGCTATAAATTAGGGCTTTTATTTGTCCCTAGAGAGCCATATGTTAAGCAGTTATCATTGCACTCAAATGCACTCAAAGTCACATGTCTCTAGAGGTGAGAAAGGTAATGTGAATGAGTAAAAGAGGCCAGAGGGTAACCAGTGTGGCACAATCAAGAGTGATGGGGACTCTGGGGACATTTTGCTTTTTAAGAATCAATAGAAAAGTCATTATGTGAAATCTTCCATAGTAAAAGGAAAAGATTGCATATATCTAATTCAAATTTTGGGGGGAAAAAGCATCCCTATTTAGTCCAGGCAGAACATTTAAACAGGTTCTCCTCAGATTGTGGCTCCGCAGTTGATCCTCTATGCTTTCTAAAGTCCCTGTTTCCTGCTCCTGTTCTCTGGTTATAGCCTCAATGCTAGGTTGTTGGCATCTATCATAATCAGAAAAATGTTTCCTTCCTTGACAGTTAAAAGAATAGGCTATTTGGATCCTAGACCCAAATCTGCAATTACTGTGTAATGATATTCTCTAGACACCAGGACAATACCCAGTGTTTGAGTACCTGTGTGCAAGGAGAGAGTGGTTTTCAACTTGGCCTCAATCCTTCTTCCCTGTTCCACTTGAAGACATGTGGGTACTCTCTTCTGTAACTCACTCCCAGCCTTGAACAATAAAGTCGGGGATTGGACTAATTATTGGTTTTCTTTCCTTGCTTTTATCATCATTCTTGTCTAAAGACAGGTAAAGTAGAGCTTGTACAACTAATAAAAGACATTATTTGCTGTCAAATATCTTTCACGTTTTGACTAAGAGAATGCAGGCAGGGAGAGAAAAGCCAGAGTGGAAATAATTATTGTGTACCTAGATACTCCAGACACTCTGCCTACATTAGCTACATTTACTATCAGCAACAGTATTATTACCAATCACATTTTACATATAAGGAAACAGGCTCCAAATGTTTATATAAGTTTTCTGGATTCCAAGTCAAGTATGATTAATTCTAAAGCCTTGGCTCTTTGGAGTGCATTGTGTTACTTCCCTGAGGCACGATAAAGGCTGTGGGTGGTTAAGTCAAGGTAATCACTTTGTTTGTTCTAATGAAAAATGATTATAAAGTGATCTGTTGTATGTGCTCTGGGTATAAGGGTGAATACCCTCGGAAGTTCATGGGGGCTCTAGAAAACTGTGGATTTCCCACACTTTTATAATATGCTATGTAAGCAAATGCAATTTGGTAAAATGATTAAATATTCTATAGCAATAGAGCCTAAAGATAGTCAATTTCTATTTTATTACATTGCATTTTTATATGCATAGCATAGCACTTGAACATATCCCATCTCCTTTGCTTTTATAGCATCCTTGGATAACAAATTTATAAAACTGATAGAAATATACTTAAATTTCATGAAACGAATGGACATTCAGAGCTGGTATATTTTAAGTTCTACTCATGTGACACACTTGTAATAATTTCAGGGCGTACTGTAAATTTGGAGCATGGAATCACCTCAGTTCATCTTTTAGATACCTATTAAAGTCTGGTGCATATGATATATATACCTTGATTGAAGAAAGATACATTCACCCCAAACTTCATGTAAGAAAACCTTTGCTTTTGTAATGGCTTTTATTCAATTTATTTAATATTTATTTAATTTGGAGATGTGATCCTTTGAAAAAAATAATTACTTAAAATTATTTTATAAAAATATTATTCAGGTATAACACAAAGCCTAAATGAAAAATATCCTTGGTTATTTTTCTTGGCTAGAAATAACTGAAAGGCATGAATGGAAAAAATGACAACTTTACTAAAAAGACAATATATTACACACACACAAAAGTCTGATTATAGGCCTGAGAATACAGCTTAGTAATAGACTATATTTAACATGCACCAAGCATTTGGTTTAATATGTTACACCCCCCAAATAAAATAAATACTTGATGCTATTAATTTTGTTTCCAAGGATCTATCCGCTACTTTCTGTATTTCCTTATCTGGTTTTCATAAAATTCTAGGAAATATAATTGTTTCAACTGGTGATAATAGTCAATATTGACTAGGCTGTGCTTCAAAATAAGCAGCTTCCAAATCTCAGAAGTTTAGCACAGAATGGTTGCATTATTAGTCACTCTAGGTTTCTAAAATACATCCTCTTAGAGCGTTCCTTATCTCAGTCACTTAGAAATCCTAGCTTCATTATTTTTTTTTTTGCTGTTGTTTTTCAAGGTATGGTCTCACTCCAGTCTAGGCTGACCTGGAATTCACTATGTAGGTTCAGGGTGGTCTTGAACTCTCAGCAATCCTCCTATCTCTGCCTCCCGAGTGCTGGGATTAAAGGCATGCACCAACATGCCCAGCTAAAAAATATTTTGTCCATCTATCTATCTATCTATCTATCTATCTATCTATCTATCTATCTATGAGAGAGAGATAGAGAGAAAAAGAGGAAGAGACAGATAGAGAAAGGGAGAGAGAGAGCAAGAGAGATAATGGGCATACCAAGTCCTCCAACTACTGCACACAAACTCCAGATGCATGCTCCACCTTACTGGAAAATCAAACCTGGGTCCTCAGTGTTCACAGACAAGCACCTTAACCTCTAAGCCCTCTCTCCAGCCCCAAACAAGCTTCACTTTAATACTTGTATAAATTATTTTTGTGTGGTAGAGAAGAGAGAACTGGGAAAATCTTGTGTCCTTAAGGGTTACACTGAGAAATATCATATCATTTTCATTGGCCAAAGATGTCCATGCTCAACTACATAAAGGGAAGAGGGGGAAAAAAAATCACACATAAACCCCAAAGTAAGAAAGCTGGAATCTTAGATAAATCACACTAACAACCAATCTCTTTTCTAGTACTTTCTAAAAATGTCTGGCAGAAAGAAAACACAACAGACAAATTTTCAAAAATGAACAAAAATGGATGTAACAAAGGGGCTCATTAAGGTATAGCTTACTGGACACTGAAAGGTCTATAGAATGAATTGTCAACTTGTACATATTAGATCAGGTCTGATTAATACATACTCTAAGCTAGTTTGACTCATTGTATAAATGCATAAGCCTATACCATAACATGCTCATCAATTTTTATGTGTCTAGTCATTAATAGAAAGCTAATTAAATGACCTGACTTTCTCAAGTTCCCTTGGAATGAGAAGCATTTTTAAGGCTAAAATTTGTCACCAGAACGCTGTTGTGTTGCTTTGAATGTAAAAATGTCCCCCTTAGCCTCAAGGATTTATGATTATTTCTCCTTTTCAGTTCCCAGTTGGTGGAGCTTTTGAGATGTGGGTCCTTTCTGGGGGAGGTTTATTGCTAGGTGTGGACCTTATGGTTGATTAGTCCAGACCTACTGGGTGTTGAGAGCTTGTCCAAGCAGATGAATTCCTTCCTGCTTCATGTGGAGATGTGACACCCTAGTTGCTTGCTTTGCCATGCTTTTTCCACCATGATGAAACTTACCCTTTAAAAAAATGAGTATGAGAGCTGGAGAGATGATTCAGTTGTTAAGGCATTTGCAAGCAATGCCTATGGATGTGGTTCTATTCCCCAATACCCATGTAAAGCCAGATGCACAGTGGTACATGCATATGGAATTTGTTTGCAGTGGTCTGAAGCCCTGGAATGCCCATTCTCTCTCTGTGTCTGTCTCTGTCTCTCTCTCTCTATCTCTCTCATTTCTGTCTCTTCTTTCTCTACTTGAGGATAAATAAATACATTAATTAAAAAGTAATGCTATGAGCATGGAATTCTTTCCTTCCACAAGCTATTTCTGGTCACTATTTTATCCTAGCAATGAGAACATAACTGCTACAATTATTCAATATGAATCACTCAATAACACACTCTTGCATATTTTCTCTTGCATAGTTTTTAAATGAGTATGTTGTGGTGGTTTGATTGAAAATAACCCAAATATCCTCAGACATTTTTGTTTAAGATTAAGCTTCCTACTTAAATCTTTTCAGCATGCAGAGCCCTGCTGAGGAAGTGTGTCACTGGGGGCAAGGACCTTGAATAAAGTCCTAATGTTTGTTCTGAGTCAGCTGTCCATTCTCTCTAATATGGATTAATGATAAAGTGAGCCAATTTCCATAGACAATCTTCCCCCTGGAATCTATAAGCCTGAAATAAGCTTTTCTTTCCAATAAGCTACTTCTGGTTGGGTGTTTTTTTCTAGCAATGACAAGATAACTACAATGTATGTGTTTTTTGCAGGAAAATGGATAAAATTTTAAAAAGTCATACTGAGTGAAATTATAGAGGTTCAGGAAGACAAATGCCACATCTTCTCTCTCATAAGCAGATCTTAACGAAATAGATGAATTTATAGATAAAAGTTGCAATAAGCCTCATTAGTACTGGAAAGGAAGCTAGAATGAGACTTGGAAAAAAGAAACATAAGGAAGCATCAAAGTAGGAGATACTAGACTGGTGAGTGGAGGAATAGAATATAGAGAATGAAAGGATCTGGTAGAGGACTGGTGTAAGTAAGGAAGGGAGGAGATACACAAAAATAATGATTGGATGGATCAGCATCATAGAAACCTTCCTCCTGGTCAGCTAATTTAAAAGATTGAGAGAGAGAGAGACAGAGAGAGAGAGAGAGAAATATGGATGGTGGGCAGAAGCACCCTGCAGGGGTGGAAAAAGCTATTACCCTAAATCTATAAACTGTTGGTGATAAACCCCAGTATCAGATTTGAGTAACCCACCCCTCTCCACAGTGAGCTGTTGGTCAGGCATGCCCATAAGGTCCACAAAAACTATGCAGGCCATTGCCAAAGCATGTTGTTACCCACAAGAACTAAATGATAATACTGTGTTGTTGAACCCCCACAGACTGTGGTTGCAGGATATTGAGAGATTGTGCTGGAACTGAAATGGAAGCCCACTTTTACTGGCCAGCCTTCAAAGTGCTTGAAAGCACTATGCAAGGTTCTGGAGAATAAAGGTCACTAACAGCATGAATAAGTAGTGGTCCAGAGAGCTACACAATCAACCAGCCAGGCAAGATGTGGTGCAGTAGTGGCATATAGGCTATGTGGGTAATGAAATGTTCTCTAATTGGATATGAGGACCACTCAGTGTGAGGAATTCATACCTGGCACTGAGAACCAAGTCAGAAACCTAAGACTGGAAGGTCATAGACCTGAGAGGGAAGCTTCCACTGTTTGTTGGCTAAAAGAAGAGGTTATGGCCATCAAAAAGCCTTCTAAATATCTGTGTTTATTCCTTTGATCTATGCTGCTCTCATTCTTGGCTACAAAATATGCTTTTTACAGATACCAGAGAATACCCAGGAGTCCCAAGACCCATAAGTATGGCATCAGTATGTCTAATACAAGATGAGTCATCTCTACCACTTTTGTTATGGTCCAGGATACAGTACAGAGAGAGTGGTGAATTAAATATGAGTGCTGTTCTCACTGCTAGCTTGAAATCCTCCTCCAGGAACATGTCAGTAGACATGGAGGAGAGTCAAACTCATCAAAGCAGAAAATCAGAGGCTGCTAAGAGCTCAACACTAATGGAGACTTATAACATGACCTCCAAGGCTCAGGACCATTGCAGAAGAGGTGGTGGGAAGAATTTAAGAGCCACAGGGTGGGAAGGTACTCTGAAGTATTATTTCCTCCCCAGAGACTGACTGATGTATTTATGACCCCATAGTCATTACTGATAACTCCACTGAGGAAAGTCCTCAGTGGAACGGGGATGGGGAGAGGAAATTTAATATAACCAATGTACATTATGTTTACATATTAAAGTTTTCAATTAAAAGTTCATTGAGATGAAGTACATTTTAGTTTTTGCCAAAGAGTAGGTGAAAGAAGGGAAGAATGAATGTGACCACAACAGAGTAACACAGAATCACTCAGTATTGGCTGTTTTCTGTCACTTAACTGTGGTGGCGCTGATATTAATCTATACAAGTAATAAAATTTCAAATGACCATATGTAAAACTAGTGAAATCAGAGTAAGGTGAAGGTGTATCAATGTCATTTGTCTGGTTGTGATATACTACAGTTATACATGATATTTACTACAGAGAAAATGGCTGAATTGTATGCAGAATCTTTTCGAATTATTTCTTACAGTTGCATATGAATCAATAATTATATCAAGACAAAGTCCATACTCATCTATGAGATTATTTACATTTTCATCTCCATTTACTAAACAGAAAATAAGACACAGAGATCATCAGCTTAGTTTGTGTAAGACCTGGTTAAAAGTCTAGTTTTTGACTTGATCAAGTTGAAGTTGCTATTCACAAATCATGACTGGAACTAAAACAAGGGCCACAACATTTATATTAATGAAGAATCACTCAGATCACTCAGATTATAGCAGCCTCATATATGCAAATGTATAAAGGACCTTAAATGAGTTCAATATAGGTAATTCAATAGAACCAATTGACAATGATAACTAACTTTTAGCCACTAAATTATGGGCTGCTTTATTATACAGTAATCTAGATGCCACATCAACCATTGAGAATGAGTGGATTTAGCCAAATAGACAAGCTTTTAAATCCCAATGACTTACTGATTTAAAATGCTACCATCCATGTGTGCCTCTGTTTCTTGAAACTCATTTTCCTGAATACTCTGTAAATATTCCTGAAGTAATAACAAGAATTGGGGAACACACACACACACACACACACACACACAGAGAGAGAGAGAGAGAGAGAGAGAGAGAAAATTGAACAACCAGCCCTTGCCCTTGAAGAACTCACAGTTTAGTGGTACAAAGGATCAGCACATTAAATGGTATAAGAACAGTTATAATGTGACAAATCACCAAGTTCAAACAAATACACTACAGCACAAATTGAATGTACCTGGCAATGTATGGCTACCAAGGCAGTAGGATGGGGCTGAAAATTTGGGTCCTTGAAGATATGTCAGAAAGAGTGTCTCCTTTGTTAGTAGTGAAATACACCTCTCCAGCAATGGAAGGCATGAGTGGATGATGTTAACACTTCTGAAGATAGAAAATGGAAGAATCTTCTAAGGGTGACTATTCTTTTTAATTTTAAAAGTTTTATTATTTATTTTATTTATTTTCAAGCAGAGAGACAGAGGGACAGACAGAGGGAGAATAGGTGCATCCGGGCCTCTAGCCTAGAAGTCCAGATGCATGTGCCCCCTTGTGCAGCTGGCTTACATGGGTCCTGGAGAATTGAACCTGGGTACTTTGGCTTTGCAGGCAAGTTACTTAACCGCTAAGCCATGTCTCTAGCCTTTCTCTTTATTTTTTTTAACAAAATGTATTTTGTTTACAAGAAAAGAGAAAGAGAAAGAGAATAAGCATTCCAGGGCTTCTAGATACTGCAAACAAATCCCACATGCATGTGCTACTTTGTGCATCTGGCTTTTTGTGGGTAGCAGGGAATGGAACCCAGGTCATTAGGCTTTGCATGCAAGTGCTTTAACTACTCAGTCATCTCTCCAGCCCAGGACAACTATTGTTATTTTAGTTTCCTTTGTTCTCTGTTCTTGATTCATGTTTTTCTTTGTTTTCTTTTTTATTTTTTTGGCAATTAACAATTCTCCTGGCCATTAGTTATTCTGTCATTTATTGACCGGAGAAAACAATCTGAGAGCAGTTGGTTAAAAGGCAGAAAATCGCTGGGCGTGGTGGCGCACGCCTTTAATCCCAGCACTTGGGAGACAGAGGTAGGAGGACCGCCGAGAGTTCGAGGCCACCCTGAGACTACATAGTTAATTCCAGGTCAGCCTGGACCAGAGTGAGACCCTACTTCGCAAAACCAAAAAAAAAAAAAAAAAAAAAGGCAGAAAATCTGGACGGCAGAGATGGCTCAGTTGGTAAAGTACTTGCCTCCTAAGCACGCAAACCAGATTTCAATCTGTAGTACCCATGTGAAAAAAGTTAGGTTTGGTAGCACACACCTGTAAAGATAGGAGGATCCCTTAGGCTTGCTGGCCAGCCAGGCTAGCCAACCTATTGAGCTCAAGGTTACTGAAAGACCCTATCTCATAAAAAGGCGAGTGGTATCTCAGATGAATGATATTCAAAGTTGTTCTCTGGCCTCCGCATGTGCAAGCACCTGTATACCTGTGCATACACACACACATACAGACAAAAACAAGAAAAAATGAGGAAATCTGAATTAGAATCTTAAATCTGACATTTACTAGTTTGTGACCTTAGATACATCATTCACCACTAATATCAAGTTTTCTTTTCTGTGAATTAAGAGGTTGATCTGAATAGCTCAGAAGGTCCTTGACACCTAATATTTTGTGAGGCCACTGATGGTTCAGACTGTTGTGTGTGGGACTTTAAATACAATATTGATGCTCTGTCTATAAAAGTATTCTGTAATCCATAAAGTGTTACCTAGATGTTAAGAATATCAATATTTTCCACTCCATGTAGACAATGCCCTGTAACTCTCCTTCAAATCCAGAGGCTTAAACTATAAATGAGTATAGACTATGAAATGAGAAAAGGCGAGCACAAGCAAAAGAGGTTTTGAGGAAAGGGGAGGAATAGGACACTTGTGACATGAAAGGGGAAAGGAGGTGGAGGGTGGAAGTATACAAGGGGGGTACAAAGGGAGGGAGGAGAAGAGTGGGGAAGATAAAAAATTATGTTTGAAAATCCCATAATGAAAGAATATATACGTATATATATTATGCCAATTCAAAATATAAAAATGAAACATTTATAAATGGGTTCTGTCTGCCAAGAAAGTGCTTTCATAAACATTTGAGGGTTCTAATGAATCTCTGTATTTATTAAATAAGTGCCGTCTTGGAGTAGTCTGTAATAGGCTCACCAAATCAAAAATGGTGCTATTGTGATTTTTCTTGGACCCATAGTCCAATATAGAATCATAAAGAATACCAAAACTGTAGAGTTAATGGTGGCTACTCAACTTTTCTCAATACACGTAATAGCCAGTAGAGGCCTTTTCCATAGGGATTGGGAGATCTATTAGTGCCTGAAAGTAGATGTGTATGTCCCTGTCCCTTTCACCTCCTTTTCCCCATCTTCATCCTACTTTTAAGAACACCCAACTTTTGTCACCTGCCACAGTGAGGAACGAGGGAAATTTCTAAAATGATGAACTAAGTGCTAGAGCTTTATTTGCAGGGCCAGCTTAACTTGCTTGACGGGCACAGGCTCAGGAACAGACCAGGTGTACAAGGAAAGGCCATTGTCCTTTGGGAGAGAGGCGGTGTTGCTTCCAGACAGTGGTGGCCAGGCCTTGTAGGGTCTTCCGGAGCGATTGAGTAGTGGGTGGGGAGATCCTAGGGACATCCATAGCAGAGGGGGAGGAGGGGCCACCGAAGATGTGCGGTCCCTTTAAGACCCCAATGCACGCCTAGCCAAAGGAGGGGAGGGTGTGTGGTGGGGGCGCTGCGTGATGGGAAAGTCGCAGGCTGAGCCTCACACTTTCTCCCGGTTCTCTAACTTTCGGGTCTGGGGAGTAGGAATAAAGCTGCGGGGTCTGGGACCAAAAGGGGTGCGTGCTTACTGGGACTGCTTGCTTGCGGACTTCCCGCCAGTGCCGATCGGCCCGCCTTCGGGGCTAAGTGGGGAACCGGCCGGTGGTGGGCGGGCTGGCGGGCAGGTGGCCCCGGGGCCGGGGCTGCCGCGCTGTGCCTTGGCTCTGCCCCCTGGAGCCTAGTGAGCTAGCGACCGAGCGAACCGCGGCTCCCTCGTGGTGCGAGGGCGGTGATGTTTTTCCTCCCACCCACTTTTGGGTCCCCCCTCCCCCTTCGCGCGCACTCTAGCTCTAGCCACAACCTGCGAGCCCCAGACTTCAGAGGAGCGCCCCGGAGAGCTCTGAGCGGGTACAAGCGTGGCAGACGGAGGAGACCAGTGCCCAGGTCAGTGAGCCATGCCCACCTCCTTCCCCCACCTCCCTTTCCAGCTTTTGTACAGGTGGGGTGTATGCTGTTGGCTGAGTCTCCCCATGGAAGTTCCCTCAGGGCGCCTTGAACTCTTAATCGGTTCTAAAATCCCTTTTCAGGGAATGGAAGTGAAGCTCTAGGCACTGGACTGAGGCTCTTGATTTGAACTCACAACTCACCACTCCCCGCTGGGCCTGCATTTCTGCATGTCCTGGAATTTCCAGGCTTCCTGAGGCTGCTCAAGCACTCCTTGCTGAACTACCCTTAGGCTTTGAGCTCCCTCTTTACTGTATGTGTAGGAGAGCCTGTTTCCTCATTTCCCAAAGTACCCTGGACCAGAGACTGATTAGTGCTAGTGTTAAGGAAGCAGGGAGGCCGGGTGGATGGAAGAAAGGCTGCACTCTCCTCTGGACATTTTCCTCCTTTTCTGATCCAGACTACTTGGGTCAGAGCTTGAGGCACTAGACTCAGGAAGCTATTTGGGATTACCAGAACCCAGGGCCTGGAAAACCTGCCTTCTAGTTCTTCACAGCCCAGCCACTAACTCACCTCTGTTTACATTCTCTATCCCTCCACCCTGCTCATTTTTGAAGGTGTAGTGAGAATTAAAATGCAATGATAGTTCAGAATGTATTTTGCAAGCCAAATTCAAGTCATGCTTTACCAATCATAAGCAGCAATGAAAAGCATTGCCTCTGACAACAGAGATACCCTGGTCTAAAACTGACATCTTCCAGTGGCAATCCACCAAGAGTTAACTGTGCTTTTTTGTTGGATGGTAGTGTGGGGACAGGATTTCATTTGATGGACACGAGCTTGAGATGCCAGTGTCTTTCTTCTTGTTTGTCAGAAAGAAAATTGCTACCCATGGGACTATATCACAGATGATAGTGACTGCAATTACAAGGTTACTGGAGTCTCTCTCTTGGAATGATTGAGACACAGTCGGGTGTGAAGGGATGACTGACAACATATGCCAGCCTCTCACCTTTCTTTGGGGATATCTCCTGTTCTGTTCTACCCAGGAGACCTATTTTAGGAGGGGGCCCAGACGGCCTTGCATTTCCAGCTGAGTAAGGAACAGCTGGTCTCTGCTTGATGCAAAGACACAATGTGAATGCTGGCTTTCCAGAGACAACTGGATCCATGCATACCTTTCTCTGGGTATCTGACAATGTCTTGTTATCTTGTAAAGCTCACACACTCTCTCACCCATTTTCATCTGCATGGTTAGTTGCAGGGTTTTTCTTTGTTCCTTTCTTCTTGGACCCTGGATCACGCCCCACCTCCCCAAAAGAATCATATTAGAGGCTACATTTCTAAGTAACCTGTAAATGAGCCATTGTAAATTCAATGTCCCAGCAGCCTGTGTGAAGCAGACAGAGAGTTAATGCAGAAATAACTCCAGTTAACTGGGTCAAAGTATAATTTGAAAAATTAGGGACAGTTTGGCTCTTTGCAGAAATGAGGGAGATGTTTGCTGAGCGATACTTGTTGCTTATTTCTGCAGTCCAGCAAATGTATTGAGCCACCCTTGTCCCCCAACCCATTTTAAAAAGGTAAAAGAATAAAGAGAAATTGAATAGTGTGGAGACCTGTGGAGAGAACTCCTCTTGGTTCATATTTCTGCATACAAAGGCAGGACTTCAGGATCTTGTAAATCAAAAGTGAGTATTTATAAAACGAGTCATTTTCTGATGTTCTCCATCACCGCCTGGGAGGCCACACAGATGACAGGAATGCCAAAAGAGATTAATTGCTCTCCAGTCACCAACTTTTCTATTTGCTCATAACATTAGTTGGGACCCAAGAAAAGCAAAAATTTCTAAGGGCCATTTTCTTGCCAGTGCGAGTTATGAAGCTATGCTACTGTACCGAGTCACCCAACCATTGTACAAGAAAAACAACCCTGTTGGTTCTTGCATGGGGAGACTCAAAAGCTGTGGTTTCAAAAGCAACCCCTGAGATCCATATATGATTATGATGAATTGGATCTCAACAGCCAAAAATCTCTTCCTTTTGAAGGCTTTGGGGGGGGGGTTGAACTTATTAAAGGAGGACCAGAAAGAGTTAAACTATCAATACAAATGCCTTGCTTCAAAGAAACCTAATAGTTCTCAGGGTACCGAGTTGTTCTGAGTGATCAAAAGTAGACCACAAATTCATGCAGGAGACCAAGCCATCAGATCTCAGGTCTTTATACTCCTAAGAACATGTCTCTTATAAAAAGCAGGGAGGAGGTAAGAAAGCAGATGGGTGCTGAAAATTTGTCTGATACCACAAATTATTCTCTAGAGTTTGTTTGTTCTCAGGTGTTCATGTATTCATAATCTCAAACAATGGATTTTGTTTTTTTTCTTTTCTTTTCTTTTTATTTTTTTGGTGTTGACAGGGTCTCACTATGTAGTTCTGGCTGACCAGGAACTCAAAGTATAGAACACACTAGCCTTGAAGTTGCAGTGATCCTTCAGCCTCGCCTCCCAAGGGTTAGGATTATGGACATGAGACACCAGAATGATCATGGCAACTTCATAGCATTAAAGAAAAAAACAAACAAACAAAAAAACTGTGATATTCACTTCAGACCTGAAAGAGATTTAGTTCTCCAAAGTGGGAATCTTGCAGTCCTTTCCTTCCATTTCTTTATGTTCAATATTTATGTGGGTTTCTCTAAAAATATCATTGAGTTCAGGTCCTATCCAGCCATAACCTCTGTATAAATGCAACATTTTGTAGAATATTTAAATAGTCTCCAATCTCCTATTGGAAGAATCTTGTAAACCCTAAAATCTAGGAAAACTATGTGTGACTGGATATAAGCATAGCAAAGTTTCTGTGTTCCAAAGCTCAAAGGGCTTGAGATTCCACTCTGTAGGCTGAAAATTCCAATATTATAAAGAGTTGCAGTAGGCTTTTGCATGATGCTGCAACTTAAATTTGCCTAATTTCCCTTAAAATTTTTCATTTAAGTTTCCTTTTACAATGAACTTCCTGGGAAGAATATGTCTCAATCATGTTAAGCAATTAAACTATTCAGGTGTTGAATTGCATCCGTTTTCTAATTACATCTACATTTGCAACATAAGTAGCCAAAGTGAAGGCCCTTATAGATCTCATAGATTTTACAGGAGAAACACTGATCAATTAGTACTTGATCTCTGAAAGATTAGTGGTAACAGGAGTCTGAAGCTAAGATTAGTTAACTTTCATTTCAGAAATTGCTGGAGTCCCATGCTTATTACTTTTATCTGGTTTGCCAAAAGTCCTTTTGTAAACTCCAATTCCCCCCCTCAAAAAAAATCTCCTGAGAAATCAACTTTAATTCCCTTAGAATGTATTTCAAAATGTATTTTTATTTTCCTATGACTTGCTTGTAAGGATTTAGCCTCAGCGTTGGATAGGAATGTGTACTCACTCATGTGAATTTCCTCCCACAATCTTTACAAGACAGGAGAGACAAGTCCTTTTTCTTAAGCAGGCAAACAATGCTTGTACTTAGGTAATTTTCCAGTATGTTTTCTAGCAAGTTAGAAGTCCAAGTATCGGTGATGTACATCAGTTCTGAGGGATCTATTGTAATTATTTTTTCTGCTTTTCACCCATAGCCCGAGTATACACGCCTTGAAGGTTCTGAGCTGCATTTTGCAGTGGCTGAGATGAGAAAAAAGTGGAAAATGGGAGGCATCAAATATATCTTTCCATTGTTGTTCTTTCTTTTCCTAGAAGGAAGTAAAACAGAGCAAGTAAAACGTAAGTGTTTTTAAAAAAACATACTTATGATTTCTTTGAAAATGTGGTTATAATCTGTAGGGACTATGATTTAGCCCAAATGTGGCCATGTCATTATTCTATGAGAAGAAAGTGAATGGTACCGGTTTATGCATGAAGCTGATAAAAGAATGAGAGCTTTGAATTGGGCCAACAAAATCCGAGACTGTTTTTCTGATTATCATATAGTTTTCATCTCAAAGAACACATGACACATTAGCCCATGTTCCCTTTCCTGTTCTAAACTGTACAAATCTCATTCCATTTTACATAACTCAAGAAATATCTGACAGATGAGCTGGATTCTTTCCCATATTTCAGACTCTTCAGCAAAGTTTTCAGTTTATGAAAAAGAATAACATAGAAAAGAAAAAGAAAAGAAAAAGGAAGGAAGGCTCAGCTTATCCCTTAATGCCGAAATCAATGAAGGAAAAAACTGGATTCTGATGAAAAAGCCTTAGACAAAATTTAGAATTCAAGGACTGTTAGCAAATTAGATGACCTCTATTGAAAGAACATCCCTATAAAGTCAAGGGAATATTTCTGGAAAGTCAGCGATCCGTATGATGGGCTAAAACATTGGAGAAAGCTGAGAGTGACAGGATGGTGAGGGGATTGGGGTATAATTAGCCCTCCTTGCTGCCATGTTACGGGGGGATTTATGAGTAACCACTGATAAATCTGTTCTTGTTATGGGTCAGCTTTCTGCTGCCTTTGCACAATGTGGTCCTCACCTTCATTTGGCCACTTGCAGCCACTTCTGAGGTGGATGCTTGCTGTAAATTTAAAGGAAAACTCAGCTCTAGTTCCCCTTTATGGCTGCATCAAAAAGAAGCACAAAGTAGAATTGGCCCAAAAGGGGCATTCTGTGCTCCACTGAACTTATTCACGAGAAGGAGCTGTGAAAATATTCTTGGTAGGAGCCGCAGTCACATCTGAAGCCCATCACTTAGATATGTATCACCTTTATCAGCATGAGTTAAATATATGAGGCAGATGGCTTGCTGACAAGGAGAGTGGTGCCAATCCCATTCCATTAAGTGTGTTTCTGAGTCACTATGATTTTCATGGAAAACCTGGCTTCTTCCTGGTAGCAATTGTGCTTTTGTTGAGGAATTTAATCATGAGTGATATTTAGTATGACTGAGGCAGAACTAGAAGTGTGGCAGGGGGTAAGCTCAACATGGATGTTTGAATTAGCTTCTGCTTTTTTTCCTTCTTTTTTCGTTTTTTGGTTTGTCGAGGTAGGGTCTCACTCTAGTCCAGGCTGACCTGGAATTCACTATGTAGTCTCAGGGTGGCCTTGAACTCATGGTGATCCTCCCACCTCTGCCTCCCGAGTGCTGGGATTAAAGTGTGTGCCACCACGCCCGGCCTAGTTTCTACTTTTGTATTCCTCAAATTACTCTTTTCAATATAGTCCATATCAGAACCTCTACTACCATGAGTCCTTGGTTTAAGTGCATGTGATAGTATATTGTCTATTCGTTTTCAACTCAGTTCACAATCAGCAGGGCTTCAAAATTTCTTATCTCTTAGCTAGAAACTTCCCTTATGGTCTGTTACTGATAGCATCATAGGAAATCTTGTAACTCTCTTTAGAACATCTCTTCCTAGAGGTCTTCCTATTTATGAAAATTTTAATGTTTTTCATGGAACATAGAGCATTGTTGACAAAGCAAGGAAAGATGATTTATGAACCCCAAAGTAATACTTTCTAATCTTTCTTTGTGTCTATGATTATGTCTCAGGCCATTTTAATATTTGGTTGGTGCCTCAGTAATTATGCAACAGATGGCCTAAGGCACTGGTTCTGGTATAGTATTTCAGGATAATTGTCAGATGATGAAACCAAGGTCATGGTCATTCTCCAGCCATCATTCTATGTCACCACACCCAAATTAATAATCTCAAAGATAAGCAGTCATCTCTTCTAAAGATGTAATCTCAAAAAGTATGTTATATTTATGTTGCCTCCACACATTAGGTATGCATGCACAGAGAATTATATTGCAGTACAGTTAGAAGTTAGAAGCAGTGAAAATAATCAATCCACAGAGGAATGGTTACATAAATATTGAAGTATCATGCTACCATTAAATACTGTTTCTTGAATAATTGGTGATCCTGGAAAATAATATTTAAAATTTATTTTTAAATTTCTTAAATTAAAATTCATAAAGACAAATATTACATATTTGGGACATAGGTTATATAGCAATACATATGAACATACATGAATGTACACAAAAATGTAGAAGGCGAACTATCTGGGAAGAGGAAGGAGACTAGCAGAAGGAGTGGGGATTGGAGAGGGTAACGGGGCATGAATACTGTCCAAGTATATGAAAGATTTTAATAAAAATGTCATTATGAAGCCATCACTTGGTAAAACGAATATATTCTAATAGGATATTTTAAGTATAACATTAATGCATACTTCTTATAGAAAACAATATGAAACTATCTAGACTTTATAAGGAACAAGTGCCTCTTTAACTCCCATTCTACTTTCCAGGGGTAAACATTTATTTATTAGTAGTTTGGTCTTGTTTTTCCTAACTTTTCTCCAGGCTATAATACATACATGTCTGTATTTTTTTTTCAAAGTCAGAAACTGGGGTTGGAGAGATGGCTTGCAATTAAGGCAAGTAACTAAGGCAAGTAATTAAGGCAATTAAGCCGAAGGAACGAGGTTTGATTCCCCAGTACCCATGTAAAGCCAGATGCACTAGGTGGAGCATGTATCAAGAGTTCATTTGCAGTGGCTAGAGGTCCTGGCACACCAATTCTCTCTCTTTCTCTCTCTCTCTGCCTCTTTCTCTTTCAAATAAATAAACAAAATATTTTTTAAGTCAAAAACTATACTCGTTTCCCTGTACCTTGGTATCACACAACAATATGTCCAAAAATATATTTCCATTTCATAGTATTATATCTTTCCAGTATTTGCATTGCTTCCAATTGCATATATGTCTGGTGGTTCATATAACTAGTCTCTAATCTCTAATTGTTGATGTTTAGGTGGCTCCAGTTTTTGACATTACAAAGCATTAGTGTACAAAGACTTAGTCAAGTGTTTGCAAAGAACTGCTAAAGTGTGTGCTTAGATTTAATCTTGGTACCCAGCTGCTAAACTGTTCTTACATTCGTTTCTACCTACTGTGTGTGTGTGTCTACTTCATTACTTTACCAAGACTATTGCTAATCTTTGATTTGGAGATCAGCCTAATTACAGAAGTTATATTTCATTTTTACCTTTATATTTTCCTATCAACACAACATCTTGCTGGATAAAATGGCTTCGTGGTTAAATAGCTTGCCTGTGAAACCTAAGGACCCAGGTTCGATTTCCCAGGACCCACATAAGCCAGATACACATGGTGGCACATGCTTCTGGAGTTAGTTTGCAGTGGCTGGAGGTCCTGGCACACCCCTTCTCTTTCTCTGTCCCTCCTCAAATAAATAAAAAGGTAAAAAAGATAAAATTAAAAAGCATAAGAAACACAACATCTTTACAACATTTTAGCTTATACTTAGACTTCCTAAATTACCTATTTTTCTTTTGGGTCTTTTTGTCAAATTTATTTATAAAAGCTTACACGTTAACTTTTTGTTATTCTAAATTTTGTTTTAAACTTTGTATAAGTTGTATTCTTATATCAGTTTTAAATTTTATTTAGTCATACTATGATACTATTTTTTGATTTTTCTTTTTTTTCTTCTTCTTTTTTTTTTTTTTTTTTTTTTGTTTTTTGAGTTGTATCTTTCTCTAGCCCAGGCTGACCTGGAACTCACTATGTAGTCTCAGGTTGGCCTTGAACTCACAGTGATCCTCCTACCTCTGCATCCCTGGAATGCTAGGATTAAAGGTGTGTGCCACCACACCTGGCTGCAAATTTTAATATATTTTGTGACTACTGAATTTCTTATTTCTAGAAAGGCCTTTCTCACCCTGCATTCTTGAATTTATCCACAGTTCTTTATTCCATCTGAAATTTATGTTCCCATATGGTATGCAATAGGGTATTGAGTTTTAAAAGTCTGTGCTTTAAGTTCATGATTGTTATTTTTAATCTTTCCTGCACCATCTATCTATTCCAAACTTTCCACAATTGACAAGTCTTAATTTTACTGCAGGGAAAAATTCCTTTAAGGTAAAAAGACATCTAATTTACCATATTATTGTTAAATCCTAGAGAAGGGATGGTATGGAAGTTGATGAAAAAGGGGGGGGGTTAAGTTTTTTAAAAAACCGAGACAACTTTAGGAAATGAGTACGTGTAGAAGTAGTACATCTTCTTTTCTCTTCTTAATGCCTGTCTCTGTTTTACTTATGAATGTCTCAGTTTTGAGTTTTCAAGGAGCTTGCAAAGTTAAGGAGAATTTCCTATAGCTCCCTTATTTGGGACATTAGGGTTTAATGTATGTAGGTGGACCATTGTGGTGGAAGATACTCTCTCAGTTAGTACGGAAATCTGAAGAGATCTTGAAAATGCTTATTAAAGCAAGCTTTTCACAAGGAATGGGGCAGGCCTGTGTTACCACATGCTGCTAGCTAATTAGCCATAGTTATAGTTGCTCCCTCACAGGCAAGACAGACTAAGGACACCAGGAAATACTGACAGTATACTACAATGGATGAATGAGGCATTTGTTTCTTATGCAAAAGTTTGTTACTGTCCGGCATCAGCAAGGTTTGAGGTCTTTAGCCAGGAAAAGATCTTTCTATAACTCCATTATACTCTGTTGTTAAAGTTGTAGTCAATGAGGCCAGGAAGTTCTTTTGAAGTTCAAAGGAGCGTAACATTCACAGCATAATATTCATGCAAATATGGGACAAATAGGCTGAAGAATTTGCCCCTTCTGGCAGATCTAACTTAGGTAATGAACTATTGATCAAAGTGAAATTGAAGAATTAAATTGTTAAGAATATTTTATTATATGTTTCTAATGGACCAGACTGCACCAAATCTGGCAAAGGTTCTGGAAACAAAAATGTATCTCACAGAATCCATTCCTGCTCTGTAAGGAGAGTTAACTAACTGAACCTTCAAGAGACTACATTCTCATTTATTTTTCTCTTCAGAGTAAAAGCTTCCTCCAAATATTCATATTGGGAAGGAAATCAGATTCTGAAATTCTTAGGAACGGTAACACATCAAAATTTTGAAGTGAAGGAAAATGATAATTAGAAAGTTTGAGATATTTAAAGTGTGGCCTTAGAGAAAGCCACCAAATCTGTTGGGAAAGTAAGATAGAAAGACATAACTTTTATTGGTTCTCCTTGACATTTGAGGTTATTATTGGACAGTGAAAAAGAATAAAGTGAGTAGTCCTATTTGAAATTTAATAATTAACATAGTTGAAGTAGAAGGAAGAAAGAATCCTTTAAAATTAAATAGGTTTGCCAGGCCTGATATAAATGGCTGTGACCCTAGTACTAGGGATTCTGAGGCAGGAGCACTGAGAGTTCAAGGCCAGCTTGGGCTATACAGTGAAACGCCATCTTAATCACCTCCCTAAAAATATATCTTAATATTTTTCTAAGAATATTCTTTTTTTAATATACAAATTTATAATTTATTTTATTTTTATTGACAACTTCTTTAATTGTAGACAATATCCCATGGTACTTCCCTCTGTCCCCCCACTTTCCCCTTTAAACCTTCATTATCCATCATATCCCCTACCCCTCTCAATCAGTCTCTCTTTTGAGTTTGATGTCATGATCTTTTCCTCCTATTATGATGGTCTTGTGTAGGTCATGGATATCCAGGCCATTTTGTGTCTGGAGGAGCACTTTGTAAGGAGACCTACTCTTCCTTTGGCTCTTACATTCTTTCTGCCCTCTCTTCCGCAATGGACCCTGAGCCTGAAGGTGTGTTTGAGATGTTTCAGTGCTGAGCACTCCTCTGTCACTTCTTTAATTATTTTTAATTTGTGAGAGAATATGTAGGCTCTAAAATTAACCTATATTCAATCCCAAGTTCCAAATCTGTCTTATGTTCTTTGAGAATGTTACCTCTCTGACTTCAGGTTTCTTATTGTACATTGGGGAAAATAATCATGTAATGATTATTACTATGGCCATTTGTATATTTTCTGATTTTAATAAGTTATGGAGACTTCCTTACAAGGAAAATTATGTGATCCCCTTGAATTTGGAATGAAAAAATTCAACTAAATGTGATCAAATGACCTAGTTCAAAGACAGATCATAAGTCCCAGCTAGAGTCAGAACTAAAACCTAGATTTCCAAATCTAGTGTTTTCTTCACTACAACAATATGTCTCTTGAAATTCTTTGAGGAAATGGGCTCATTTTTTTAAGTAGAAGCCCAGTCTTTCTAAAGTATTTTTTTTTTATTTGAGAGAGAGAGAGAGAGAGAGGAAGAGGCAAAGAGAGAATTGGCATGCCAGGGCCTTTCGGCTGCTGTGAATGAACTCCAGACATGTGGACCCCCTTGTGGACATGTGCAACATTGCATGCTTGTGTCACTTTTGTGTCTGGCTATAGTGGGACCTTGAGATTCTAACAAGCATTCTTAGGCTTTGCAGGCTGGCTCCTTAACCACTAAGCCATCTCTCCAGCCCAGAAGCCCAGTCTCTTAATGTGACAGCTACTTAATGTGTAAGTGACGATCCAAGTGAATGAATAAGCTTTGTAACAAGACTTCCTGAAGACAGGCAATACATTTTGTAGATAAAAATCTGCAAGTAGGGGCCTGGAGAGATGGCTTAGTGGTTAGAGAATTTGGCTGCAAAGCCAAAGAACCCTGGTTCTATTCCCCAGGACCCACATAAGCCAGATGCACAAAGGGGGCACATGCATGTGGAGTTCATTTACAGTGGCTGGAGTACCTGGTGCGCCCATTTTCTTTAACTCTCTCTCTCTGTCTTTCTCTGCCTCTTTCTCTCTCAAATAAATTAATATGTTAAAAAATCTGCAATTAGGTGCTGGGTAGGAATAAAAATATTCAGGACCCTAAATAAACTAAGTCAATGGAAAGTTGTAAGAAAGTTTAAAAGTATGCATTTTCATGACCATAGTTTGTAGATTTTTCTTGTCTTTTTGACTGAAATGTCCTCCTAGTTTTCTGAACGGAAGACTATGCTTAAAAATCAAGAAAACTAGTTTTGGGTTATTCTATTGCTTATTGTCTGGCATTGGTTGAGTCATTCATGTTCTGTGAAGTGATGATTCTTGTAAACTGGGAAGAATTCGTACTTTCTGGATGGGGAACTAAATGACAGGAGAGTAAGTTATGTGGAGGTGGGACAACAGAGACCAAGGCCTTGGATCTTTTTATTTTTAATGCGAACCACCTAAATGATTTTAAAAGTGAAAGAAAAAAATGCCACCTGAAGAAAGAAAGAAGATGTGTTTAACATACAGTTCGGTAGATTATAGCATTTTTTACTACAAATTTCAACTGTGCCTCTTAAAAGAATAAAATGAGAAATTTGGGATTTTGTGGAAAAAGTTCAAGTTGCACCTACAGACTATCTCCATCTTCCGTCTCCCATGAATAGAGTATTGATGGTGAGAAGCTTGGGTGACACAAGGACAACATCTGTAACCTTGGCTTCAGAGAAGAAAGAATCACCTGTGTGGCATTTCATTACTGAACTGCTGTCAGGGATAGGACAAAGCTAAATTATAACTCAATAAATGTTTATCTGCAAATGATGAAGAAATGTGGTTCAGGTACTTTACCTTTGAGTGCCCTTAGTTAATTAGAAGAGAGAATAGAAATGTTAAATAAATGAATTTTTAAAAGCGACTTAAAAATATATTTTGTTTATTTATTTGAAAGAGAGAAAGAGAGAGAGAGAGAGAGAGAGAGAGGGAGGGAGGGAGGGAGGGAGGGAGGGAGGGAGGGAGAGAATGGGTGTGCCAGAAACTCCAGCCACTGCAAACAAACTCCAGATGCATGTGCCCGCTTGTGCATCTGGCTTACATGGGTCCTGGAGAATTGAACTGGGATCCTTTGGCTTTACAGGCAAAAGCCTTAACCGCTACACCATTTATCCACTCCCAAAATAAATGAATTTTTAATGTACCTAGTAGTCTACATTATCAATTGTCAGATGCCCTAAGTAATCGTTAAAAATTTATTTACTTATTTGAGAGAGAGAAAGAGAAAGCACGGGTGTACCAGGGCCACTTGCTACCACAAACGAACTCCAGAGGCAAGTGCCATACAGTGCATCTGGCTTTACGTGGGTACTAGGGAATTAAACCCTGGGCTGGCAGGCTTTGCAAGCAAGCATCTTTATCCACGGAGCATCTTCCCAGTCCCCCCAAGTAGCTTTTATATTGACATATTTTTCTGATTGAAGTGTAGCTACTTATTGCTAAACATGTAGAAAATATGTAAATATTTAAGAAAATATCAAAGTAATCTCAATATATATACATATATGTAATTTTTTCAAGCTCAGCTATATGTACATATTATTTCATAAAAATTGAAGCACTGTACTTTTAACAATTTGGATCAGGATTTATTATGCTAGTTCACAATAGAAGTCTTTAAAGTGCACCAATAAAGAATAATATATCTCATGTTGTCTGAGGTGAAAGTTGGGTAGTGTACATTTGCATGAGAGGCACATTTGATTCCACTGTGAAAAGTTAATAAGCCAACTTGTACTGTTCTGTTTTTGATGTATTTGTAGTATATGTGGTGTCTATGTGATCTATGCATGTGTGTGCAGATTTGTACACCAGAGAAAGATGTGGAGTGTCCTCCTCTATTGCCATTCTGCCTTACTCTCTAAGACAGTCCCCACTGAACTTGGAGAGCCTTGATTTTTGGTTAGTCTGGCTGACGAGGGAGCCCCAATGATTTCACTATCTCTGACCCTTCAGCACTTGGGTCACAGGCATGTGCAAGCATGTCCAACATTTTATGTGGGTACTGAGGATCAAATTCAGGTCCTAATGCTTGCCCAGAGTGTGCTCTTAACTCTGAACTATCTTGCCAGACCCAACTTGTCCTCTACCAAATGGAAAGAAAATATTCCCAATCAACAAGACAGTCTCCTTTAGCTAACACAAAGCTGAGGTGCTGAGAGGAAAAATATTTTTTTTAAATGAACAGCATGGATTTTTGCCCAAGGTCCTATGCCATATGACATGGAACAGATAATTTTAGCCAGAAAAAATTTCAGGTCCGGTTTCACCAGCCAAGTAGCCTTTTCTGTAAAAGGATCTCCCCATGGCCCCATATAAAAAGTAATGAGAATACCATCCACTTCCATGCTAATAAGAGATAGAAGGGCACAGTGAATTGAAATTTCATGGCATATATCCAGTTTTCATCTTAGCCAATGGTGTTACCTTGCTCAACTGTCAAAACCCTTTGAATTATAGACTTTTATTGTCATTGAGTATGCACACCTCCAAATAGTAAACTAAATCATCCCCAAAGCAAATGATGGAAATACTGCGAAATATATATATGGTATATTTAAATTAATTCAGGACAAATTAACCAAAAAATATGAACAAGATAATTCCTTGATAAGTTGTAACCACAGATTGGAGAATTTGATTTCTTTCTGGCTTTCCTTTTTCACTGGTTTTCACAGCCTGGAAATGAAGTCTTAAAAGTCCTGAGGGAATCTGACAGAATCTTCAACTTAAAAAACCTCATGCCAGAGAAATAAGAAAAAAATATGTAACTACTGTATATTTCACTTCTTGCATTCTGCTTCAAGTTTGATAAATGACAGAGGAAAAGAACTTATGTTCCTGGCTTTTTTCTCTACTGTTCTAAGAGCTTTTTAGAGAAATAAATAATTAAAAAGGAATTTGTTTACTTGGTGTGTCCACTCAACATAATTCACAGCACAGATTCATTTTTCCCTTTTCTCTGACCATATGTGTTATAATAGAATAAATATTATTGTAATACTGACATAGTGATGTGTCTACAGTAATAGTGGTTATCAAAAACAGTTCACTGGAATGTTTTCTTGCTCAGGAATTGGCAAAGGAGTTATTGACCTTTTGACCTAATCTTGGGAGTTGGGTAAAACATTGATGGGATGATGCCATGACTCTGTTGTTCTTTACTTTTTTTATTTAGTGATCCTGCTAAACAGGGACCAGTAGAATAGCAAGGATTTTCACTGCCAATTAAGGACAACTGAACCATTTAATAATAGCTAGAATGATGCAGGTTGAAATTCCATCTCATGTGCTAGTTGAATTCCTAGGGGATGCTCAGATACTAGTAGTTAGTAAGCTGTGTGTTCTCCAGCTGGCATCTCTCAGATATAGGCAAATAATAGCACTACTTTGCTTCCTCATGTGTCTCAGAGGTTGACATCTTTGTGTCAACAAAATCAGCTCATTTGTGCTTTTTTTTCCAAGATGACATACTAGGATTTTAGGTGTGGTTGTTTATATGTTGCAGCTCATTAAGTGTTCTCCGGGGTAGTGACAAAACTTTTTAAAAAGCTCAATCTTATAGAACATATTCTGAAACTGACCATATCACAGTTTCTGTCATGGAGAAATCAGTAAAACTTGCTAACCACTCGTTTTGAACAATGATGCTAAGGCACATCTTAATGACTGTGGGGTGTAATTTGGTTAAGTGTCTGAAAAAATATTACTGTCAGTAATTTCAGAAGCATTGTTTAATAGCACCAAGATGATACTGTTCAGCTTCTTGCCTGCCCCTGGCCCATGAAATTTGTTCCTTCAAGGAGCTCTGGAATTCTCTCTTGAGTATAATTGGCTAAATCCCATTCTGCTGAGATAATAAAACCAATGTATATGATAAAAGACCATTATGTTTGTATTAGAATCAGATTTCTATCAGCATGTAGTGTTTAATAAGATATTTGCTTCCTCAAGTAGCAAAGTTGGGGCCATAAGGTGGATCCAATGTCATGTGATCATATGAGGGAAATGCTGTTAAGTTTAAAAGGGAATAAAAAGGAACTTTTAGCTGGGGTTGTCTTGTCATCCCAACAAGATTGCAAAGCCCATGAGAACTATCTTAAACTTTGTGCTTTGTCACTTATATAGATACAGAAATACAAAATAAAGACTCTGCTGTATATACCATTTTGAATGAAAGTTTTTATAATGTATAAATGCACTTACAACCCATTTTTGTTAGTTTATTTTATTTTATCAATTACCTAGTCTTTTAGAGGTCTCTATTTTCTGATATCCTGTTTGTTGTTCAAGTAAGGGTGTAAATCATCTAATCATACAGCTAACAACTATGTGACCTTGACAGCAAAAGCTTATCCAACTTGATATTTATTTCCAAGGAGAGAGAGAGAGAGAGAGAGAGAAAGAGAGAGAGAAATAATATGAGTCTAGGTGTGCCAGGGCTTCTAGCTGCTGTAAACAAACTCCAGATGCATGTGCCACTTTGTGCATCTGGCTTTCTTTGAGTACTGGAAAATAAAACCTGAATCATCAGACTTTGTAGCCAGTCACCTTAACTGCTCAGCCATCTCTCCAGTCCCCAACTTGATATCTTAAATAGATCTGATATTTACCTCAGAGCATATTAATCCAAATGAGAAAAATAATCCAGAATAAATGCATAATATCCAAATACTACCTTACTTTGCACTGTGGATTTAAATCAAAAAGTAACTCTAGCTTACCTCTATACAAGTACTACCAGCCTCACATACATATGAGTATGACTGCTAGTTTAATTGATATCATTTGAAGGAGCCATACTAATGAATTTGCTTTCAAGCATACCATTTGTTTCTGAAATTGAAGTAATTTGTATTTATGAAATGCAAATTACTTACCTTTTGTCAGTGAGACTGTAAATCTATTACTAGTAATGTTCACTTCTCACTGACATGAACGTAGAGAAAGATGCTTCATTTAGACATTACTTTTGGGAAATTTCATGATCATTTCTCAGTAGTTAAGCTTGAAGAGCATACACGATCTGCTTAAAACATTTTTAAATTTTCTTTGTGATTTCAATTAATGCATGTTTTTGAGTACCTGCTCTTATTCAGGAAATAAAACAATATGAAAATTTTAAGGAATATGGTAATACCATAAAATTGGAAATAAAAGTGATAACTATAATATCTTCAACATTGCTAATAATAAAAAAATCATTTTTCTTCATGAAATTGTCAAAGTTTTAAAAAAGTAAAATATTCATCCACTGATAATAGGAAGATCAATTCAAATGGCTTTTCTGGAAATCAGTTTGTAACATAAATCGAGACTTTGAAAATATTCAAAACCTTTGACCTGAAAAATCTCCTTGGGTTGGAGAGATGGCTTAGCAGTTAAGGCACTTGCCTATAAAGCCAAAGGACCCAGGTTCAATTCCCCAGGACCCATGTAAGCCAGATGCATAAAAGAGCGCATACATTTGAAGTTCCATTGCAGGAGCTAGAGGCCCTAGCGTGCCCATTCTCTCTCTGTCTTTCTCCACCTGTCTATTTCTCTCCCCCACCACAAATAAATGAATAATAAAAATAAAACTTAAAAAGGTCTTCTCCTAAGAAATTATATTAAGAAAACAGGGGTGGAGAAATGGTTTAGCAGTTAAGGCCCTTGCCTGCAAAGCCTAGAGACCCACATAAGCTAGATGCACAAAGGTGAGTCAAGTACAAGGTTGCACATACCCACTAGGTGGCACAAGTATCTGGAGTTCAATTGCAGTGGGTGAGGCCCTGGTATCTCAATTCTCTCTCTCTCTCCCTTTCTGTCTCTCTCAAACAAAAATTAAAAAATTAAAAATTAGGAAAAAAATTGATATACACAAATCTTTGTCTTGGAGCTGCTTTAATAGTTAGAAAGGGGAGCTGGAGAGATGGTTTACCAGTTAATGTGCTTGCCTGCAAAGCCTAAGGAATAAGGTTTGATTCCCTAGTACCCACATAAAACCAAATACATGAGGTAGCACATCTGTCTGGAGTTCATTTACAGTGGCTAGAAAAGGAAACAGTGCAATAGCCCAAAGAGGGTATTGGTTAGTAAGGTATGATTCAGCTGCTATTGGTATATAATCCTGTTCCTAGACAAGGAGTATTGGAAAATATTTAATGTCAAAGCAATTGGCCAATAATATTATCTGATGTTAATTTTGCCATAGAACTTTTATAGACATAGTATATGGATAAAAGACTAGAATGTGGTTTCAAGTTTTAATCTGTTATGCAAAGAGCTTAGAAGATTTTTCACTTTTGTTTTAACAAAATACCAGAATGAACTAAAAATCAACAGTTCCTCTTAGATACAGAAAAGTGCAAAATGAAATTGAAAGGCATACAGTTTGGGAAGGAAAAATAAAAATTATTTTGTTAACAAATGTCATGATTTTCAGTGTATAAAATTCCAGTATATCAACATTAATATATAAAAATCAATTGCTTTCCTATATACCAGTAATGAACAAGAGAAATTAAAAATAAACTAATACAGTACCACTTAAATTAGCACCCTCATAATAAAATACTTAGGAGTAAATACAACAATATACATATCTGATATATTTAATGAGAACTATAAGATTTTGGTGAAATAAATCAAAGAAATTTAGATAATAGAGAAATAATCTATATTAGTATGCAGGAAAATGAAATGTCAAGATGTCAGTTTTTCCCAAGTTAATCCATAAGTAAAACCCAAGTAAAGTCTCCACCATTGTTTTTGTGGGTATTAATAAGCTGACTCTCAAGTTTATGTGGAAAGGCAAGAGACTTAAAGTAGCAGCAAGAGAAAAATGTCTTAAGGCAGATGCTACCTGACTTCAACACTTACTATTAAGCTGAAACAATTGAGACTGTGTCACTGGCACAAGAACGGGTAAATAGATCAATAGATTATAATGAGAAGCCTAGAATAGACCCACAAAAACATCTTCAGTCAATCTTCAAAGAGAAAAACAATCAGATAAAATGGAAGAAGGGTGGCTTCTTTAATAGATGGTACTGGAACAACTGGATAATCACATCCCCCCAAAAAATAAATAAATCTAGGGGCTAGGACGATCTTAGTAATTAAAGGTTCTTGTTAGTTAAGCCTGCCAGCCTGGGTTAAATTGCCCAGGCACCAATGTAAAACTGGATGGGATCCATTTGTAGCAGCAAGAGTCCCTGGCATGAACAAGCACACACATACAAATAAATAAGTAAAAATAAATCTACACATAGAACTTACATTCTTCACAAAAACCTCGAAGTAGGTCCCAGATATTAATGTAGAATGCAATGCATTTCAAGGCCTAGGAAACAATGTGAAAAAGATCTAGGTGACTTTGGCTTTGGCAATGGCATTTCAGTTATACCAAAAGCAAAATTCATGAAATAACTGGAAAACTTGACTTCATTAAAATAAAAAAAATCCTTCTTCTAAAGTACTAAAATCAATAAATAATGCATTTTGAAATGGAAAGCACTGGTCCCAGTTGAATTTCCTGGTTAACTGTATCAAACATATCAGGAAGAAATTACACTAATTCTCTACAATGCATTCCAGAAAACAGAAGTAGCACTACCTAGCTATTTCTGTGAGGACTGCATTTCTCTAACACTAAAACCAAACAAAGGCATTATATGAAAAGAACAGACCAGTATCTTTCATGTACATAAATGCGAGAGTTCTTAAGAATTTAATAACTTGAATCCAACAATGTATGGAAAGAATTATTCACCACAGGCAAGTGCGATTTATTCCAGATACACAAAAGTGTTGCAACATTCAAAGATCAATTAATGAACACTATTACATCAATAGGTTGAAGGAAATAATCACATGATCATATCAATGGATGCAACGAAAGCACATGATAAAACCCAATACTATCCAGGAAACTAGGGGTAGAGGGAAACTTCTTCATCTTGATAAAGGACAGTCAGCACCATACTTAATGGTGACAAACTAGATGCATTCCCAATAAAATCCCTCAGTATTTCTGCATTGAACTGAAGTCTAAGCTAGTGGAAAATTATGTATACAGACTAAAAGATGAAATAAAACTGCCTTTGTTTAGAGATGATGTAATAGTTCATATTTTAAAAATCCCCAAGAATCAACAGCAATGCTGGTAAAGCACCTGTGATTAGCAAGTGATTATTGTGAGGTTGAAAGAAAAGTTTAATACACAAAAGTCAAATACTTTCTAAATGTTATCAATGAAAAATTGTAATTAAACTAGAAAAATTCAATACCAATGACATTAGTATCAAATGAAAGGAATACTTAGCTATAAATCTCCACAGGAATACTATGGTACATTGATGACCCACATTGATGACTCATGTGGGCCCTCAGGTGAGTGGTGGGCAGTAGAGAGAGAGAGGGCATAAGAGGATAGCTGATGGAACCATAACCAATTTGCAATATGCTCATATATTAAAGTTGCTAAAAAAATTTTAAATGCATCAAAGCAGAAAATAATAGGCTGCCCAGAGCTCTTCTAACATGCCCTCCAAGGCTAAGGAACATTATATGGAAGAGAGGCAGAAAGAATATAAGAGCCACAAGGTGGGAAGGCATACTGTGAGGCACTGACCACCCCACAGGAACTGATTGGTGCATTCATGACCCCACTGTGATTGACAATACCCCCACTGAGGGACGCCTTCAATTGAATAGAGGAAGGAAAGAGAGGACAAAAGAGGATAACCTGATGGGAATATGACCAATTTACAGTATGTGCATATGTTAAATGCCAATAAAGTTACTTTCAAAATTATTAAAGATAAATGTTATTCTTCCCACTCTAAACTTTATATGAAAAGATAAAGTATCCAGAGTAGCCAGCCCATTATTGAGCAAGAACAGTTTCAGAGTAGTGACGCTACACAATTTCAGGGCTTAGGTAAAACTGCAGTAAGGAATGCAGTAGAGCTTGGTGGAAGAACAGACAGATGGATCAATAGGACATAACAGAGCTTATTAGTAGAGCAACACAAATGTAACCAGCCGACTTTTCACTAACAGAACAGAGACAATTCATCAGAAGGATATATAACATTTCAGTAAATAGTGCTGAAACAACTGGATATCCATAAAGGCATTGGCCTTAGACATTTCACCAGATAATTCAAAATTTATCAACAGTCCCGATGTAAAGTGCAAACTTTCTTAAGTTAATATAGGAGAAAATTCAGGAGACTGTGTTTAGCAGTGGGTTTTTAGATACAACTCCGAAAGCTTGTTCCAGAAAAAAAAAAAAAAAAGCTAAGATGGACTGTGTTAAAAGTAAACCTACTGTTCTTCAGAAAACATTGTTAATCAAATTGAAGGACAAGCCAAAAGTAGTGCATTTCTAATACACTTCCTAATACAGGACTCGTTTTCAATATGACAATAAGCCGTAAAAGTCAACAATAAGAAATTGAACAACCCCATTAATTAATGGGCAAAATATTGAAAAAGACCCTTTACCAAAAAATACATGCAGATGGCAAATAAGGATGTGAAGAGATATTCTAGTTATATGCCATTAAGAAATAACAAAAGATATTACTACACACTCTTTTGAATGACTTAAATCCAAAACATTGAAAAAAGCAAATCCTAGTGAACGTTTGGAGGAACAAAATCTCTCTTTTACTGCTGAGAGAAATGCAGCATTGGTAATGCCAATTTGGAAAGCAACTTGTCAGTTTCCTTCAAAGATAAACATAGCCTTACCTTACCATATGACTCAGGAACAATAGACCTACTCATTACTCAAATGAATTGAAAACATATATCCACACTGAAGGCTTATAGAATCTTTACTTGCAATTTTTTTCTTTCTTTCTTTTCTTTTCTTTGCTTTTTTTTTTTCTTTTGTTTTTTGAGATAGGGTCTCACTCTCTCTCAGGATGACCTGGAATTTACTATGTAGTCTCAGGCTGGCCTCGAACTCATGGCGATTCTCCTACGTCTGCCTCCCTAGTGCTGGGATTAAAGGTGTGCAGTCATCCCTACTGGCTACAATTTCTTAAAATAGAAATTAATCAAGATGTCCCTCACAGAAGAACAAATAGATAAGTTTTTAAGCCAGACGTGGTGGCGCACGCCTTTAATCCCAGCACTCGGGAGGCAGAGGTAGGAGGATCACCGAGAGTTCGAGGCCACCCTGAGACGACATAGTGAATTCCAGGTCAGCCTGAGCCAGAGTGAGACCCTACCTCGAAAAACCAAAAAAAAAAAAAAAGTTTTTGCACACCCATATGAGAGAATGTTATTCAATAATAAAAATAAATGAACTATTAAATCAACAGAAAACATGGCAGAGCTTTAAATGCTTCTGGCTAACTGAAGGAAGACAATATACCCTATGATGTGGCATTCTGGAAAAAATAAATTATAGAGACAGTAACAAGATCAGTGGTTAACTGGAGTTGTGGCAGGGGAAAGAGGGATGAAGATACAGAAGACAGGGTTTTAGGGCAGGGAAATTACACTCTATAATATTAACATAATGGATATATAACATTGTCCTATTGTCAGAATACTTAGGATTGTACCACACAGAGAACGAACCCTAATGTAAATCATGTACTTCAGTTAATATTAAGGAATCCACATTAGTTAACTAGTCAGAGAAAATGCAGCATATTCATGCAAGATGTTAATAATAGGAGCAAGTGACAGTGGGAGTGGGGTGGGAAGTATCTCTACTTTCTGCTCCGTTTGTCTTAAACCTAAAACTGCTCTAAAAGATGAAAACTATTTAAGAAAAATACTAAAGACATACTAGTGGAAAGTAAATAGTGCTTATTGTCTTGTGTTAAGATTGTGTGTGATTTTTCTTTTTTCTCTACATTTCTTTCATTATTACTTTGATATAATGTACGTACAGCAAAAGCCTTTGTTAGAATATATTAACAAATGTATTTTCCCTCTAAAAACAACATAATGAAGATAAAATGGCTCCATCAGCACCCCCCAAACTTTCAATTTGCACTTTATAGTCTTTCTCTTTACTTCAGTTCTTAGCACATAGTAATTCATTTTCTGTTCCTATAAAGTCACCTCTTCAGGTTATAAATAATTGGAATTATAGAGAATGTAAACTTTGAGTCTGACTTGTTCATCAGTGTTCCTTCCCAAAGAACCTTTGAATATCCTACTAGATGTTATTTGCCAAAATTGTATTGAGATTTTTTTATATCAATGCCATAGATGTATTCATTTCTAGTTTCTTTTCATGTGGTAGTTTTTCAAATCAGGCTTTGATGTCATTATGATTCTTATGTCACATATTCAGCTGGGAAGCATTTCTTCCTCTTCAGTGTTTTGGAACGACTAGTCAAAGAAACTATAAATTCAAATACTTGAAATGATGTAGATCTAGTCAGGCTACATGTCTCATCTTCAAATACCTTTGGTAGTTTATGTCTTTAAAAGAATTAGTTCATTTCATGTCAGTTGTTAAACAAGCAGTTAAAAATACTTAGATCGTTACCCCTTTACCCTTGTAGTGCTCTGACACAACATAGTGAAGTTACCAGTTTGTCCCTAATATTAGTAATTTGCATTTTTTTCTAACTTTGTTAGTTTTGTTAGAGATTTATCTGTTTTATTCGTCTTCCCAAAGAACCAGATTTTGGTCTTACTGATTTTTTTCTGTTAATATTCTGTTTTCAATTTAATTGCATTTCTGCTTTAGATGTACTTTCCATTAAGGTGTTGATTTGAGTCTTTGCTTCATTTCTAATATAATTATTCAGTACCATGAATTTCCCTATAAATACTTCAGGACCTGAATCCCACTAATTTGATGCACTGTTTTCTTTTTCATTTAGTTCAAAATAGTTTCTACTGTTCTTTTTGATTTCTGTTAATGCACATGTTTTTGTGTGTGTGTGTGTGTGTGTGTGTGTGTGTGTTACTAAAAATTGAACCTCTAAGGCTTTGCAACTCTGCTACCTCTGAGATGTATCCACAAACACGTTTTTTTTTTTTTTTTTTTTTTGAGACATAGTCTCACTATGCTGGTCAGGCTAGCTTGAACTCATTCTGCAATCCAGGAAGGCCTGAATTTGTTGAATTTGTAATTGTGAGCCTCAGCCTCTCAAATACTTGCGATTCAACCTTACAACATAATCTAATTAAGTTAAATAACTAATATAGAATAACACTACATTTAAGTAATTTATAGTTAAAAAGGTTTTACTTCATTCTTCAGTATCTGCTTGAGAAACAAAATATATATATATTACAGATGTTCAAAACTAAGATGTACAGAGTCACAGAGCTATAGCAAATTAAGACACAAACTCAGGATTTCTTATCTCCAGCTTTATTGTTATGAAGAAATTGAAAAACAAAAGATTTGAAAAGTAAATTGGAATTCATCTTGTAGTTACTTGGAATGTGTCATAGTGTAGTTTTAACTCTATTGAGATTGAACATCTTTTCATTTATTCTTTGCTCTTAGATATTGTCTATTCATGTTCTTAAATCATTTCTTCTTTTGGACTTTTGGTCTGAGATATTGATTTAGATGACTAGAATGTTTCAATATTAATGTCTTGTTTAATATTTGTTGAAAATATTTTCTCCAGATGTCTTGATTATCTGTCCTTGCATTCTTTTGCTTTTAATAACAATAAGAGGCATATCAGTGTGGTTGCTACATGACTAGCATTGTTTTGAGTTTTTAAATTTTATTTTATTTGAGCGAAAGAGAGAGAAAGAGATAAATGATATAGATATAGATGATTATGATAGATAATATATAGATGATAGATAGATACATAGATGATATATAGATAGAGAATGGGCCAGGGTCTCTAGCCATTGCAAACAAACTCCAGACACATGCATCACAATGGAGCATCTGGCTTATATAGGTACTGGGGAATTGAACCTAGGTGTGTAGGATTTTCAGGCAAGCACCTTAACCACTAATCCATCTCTCTAAATCCTATTTTGAATTTTTTTATGATTGGAAGTAGGAGATAGAAGATAATGTTAGAAGATGAAACATTTGACTTGAAAATTCAATTGCTCAATCAGTTGTCTGCTGTTATATTTCTTGGTCAGAGTATACTGTGTGATAAATTGAATGCAAAGAATAAATGTTGCCTACTTTTTGGGCCACCAGATAGAGAGATAACACATATAAAATAAGACAACTAACATATTATGTTCTCAAGCTGTAGCTATCAAAATTGTTATTAGAACAAATGGAAATGTATAGCCTGATTGGTAATTAATTGAGAATTCATGCAAGAACACAAATTGAATAGTTGCACAGACTGTGTGCAAAAAATTTTGCTTATCATTTTATCTCTAGCACATACTAGAATCCTGAACAAAAAGAAAGTATTAAAGTATTTGTTTAGGAGATGATGATATTAATCTTTGAGGGCAAATTATTTATAGACACCTATCACAAATTCTATAGGCCACTGCTTCTAAGCCAACAATCAGCAGCTCAGGATGTTCTGCTATCTCCACATTTAAGGCATTAGCATACATTTCTAAAGAAAGGAATTAATTACAATCTTCTGAAAAAAGAACAAATGATATGTTTTCTTATCTTATCCTTATAACAGGGCAATAGTTAATAATCTTGGCTCCACTCTCAGGTAAACTTAGGTTTGAGTCTCATCTCAGCTACTTTCTTGTTATATGTCTTTTACTTTCCTTTACTCATACAATAAGACTAATAGTAGTACCTAAATTATGACTCACTATGAAGAGCAAGTAAGGACAATATGTAAAGTGTTGAGCCAATAGTAGGAGTTCTATAAGTATTCTAAAACTATTCCTTTTTTATATACTAAGATGGATGGAATCTGTGATTATCATTTTAGATGTTGTTACTTGGCTCATAAATTTTCTAAGAGATATACTATCTACTTCTTCCTTACAGATTCAGAGACATATTGTGTGTTTCAAGACAAGAAGTACAGAGTGGGTGAGAAATGGCATCCTTACCTGGAACCTTATGGGTTGGTTTACTGTGTGAACTGCATCTGCTCAGAGGTATAAATAAGCCCTATAAGCCCACACGGCATGGGATTACCCACTTTGTTCTTCATCATATAGAGAGGCTTTTGATACTGTTTTTGGTCAGAGAACACATGGGATAAAAATATCAAAAAAAGAAGAAGCATCCAAGCATGGTGGTGCATGCCTGTGTCTCTCATCTCAATACTAGGGAAGTAGAGATAGGAGGATAAGTTCAAAATCACCTTTAGCAGCACAGTGAGTTTGACAATAGCCTGGGCTATGAGAAGGAGAGAGAGAAAGAGAGAGAGAGAGAGAGAGAGAGAGAGAGAGAGAGAGAGAGAGAGCTGTCTATTACTTTTTAGCTTTATTTTCAAAAGATCTTGAAGTATTTACAATGGGCAGATTACTATGGTCTTTTATGCCAGTTACATAGGATATAGTTGGAGAAGGCAGAAGAGCTTGACAGTAGGAAAAGCACTATCCAATAGATGACAGTAACATCAACACAAATTGTGACAACAAAAAATTATGTCTCCAGGCATGTGTATGCTGTGTTGATGAAGAACCATAGCAAAAAGCCAATTAATAATGACCTAGTGTTGTCCTAGGTCTTGAGAATTGAGAATTCTGGGCACAGAGAGCACATAGGAGGATAAAGAATCTAACTGAAGACCTTGTATAAAGACTGTAACTATTCCCATGTGCCCACCTAAAGCAATAACATTCATGTATAACCCTGATCTTCTTGCTATTTGAATAGAATTTTTTAATTTAAGAATTCTTTACTATGTGTAAACCAATATTAATATACTATCAGGAGATGTTAAGGGTCTCTGCAGTTTTAGTGTAGATCAAGTTTCCAAAACTGACTTTGCCACCTATGGTAATACTATATTGGGCAACATACCTCTCTGAGATTCCTTCAGCTTCTTTACCATTTAAAATGAGATATTGAAGTCTGCCTTGGTGAAGCATGCCTGTGATCCCAGCACTTGGGTGGCTGAATCAAGGATCCAAAAAAATTGAGATAATTATATCACTTGTTTATGTTGAGGATTAAATTCACTAGTTCATTTGAAGCAATGCTTGGTCATATAAACATTCAGAAATTGCTATCTGCTATTGTCAGCATATTATTGCAGTTATTATCATCATTATTAGTTTTGAGGTTAGAATAGAATTCAGTATACAATATTAAAGACTGAGTTGATATCACAGCCAGGAGTTGTACTTTCTGACATGCTTCCGTGATCTTATCTCCAGGTGATACTACCTGGTTCTGAGGAACCTGATGCTTTAGGAGTCTGTGCTGTTTCCAAATGCAGCATTCCCCAAATTTATTCTAGAAGGCATACAAGAAAAGAAGAAAGGGTTTTGTATGGATAAAAAAGCCTGTCTCTTTAAATGGCAAGGGCATGTATTAAATAGAGCATCTGGGGACTGATTAACTGCCTGGTATGGCATTATTTTGTCAGATTCTTGACCCAGCACATTGTAGATGGACAGCTAACCCTTGGGGGCTGGGGCTTTGATGTCTGCAAGGCAGTGAAAACGTTAATGGAATCCCAATGCCAATAGCTGTCACACTAGGCATCTTCTTTCCCCATGCACTTCACCATCTTTTTACCCATAGCAGCCTGACAGATACAAGTCACCCTTCCTTTAAATGAATTATGCATGGGAAATGTAAATGTAAAATGTATTGCCAAAGCTCTCTTTGTTCTAGCAATGGCCAACAACTGTCAGAGCTGGGGATCATGTAATTTTAAGTCAGACAGGGACCCAGTGGCCCCGCCCAGGCATACTAGCATATTAGCTCAATTCCTAATGCTAGCTGTTCTCAAAAAAAAATAAAGGCCATTGGCTGCAAAGGGAAATAAGGAGAAGAGTCACTCAGTCTTCTAAAGCAAGGCATAGGTCTATAGAATGGAGAACTCACATGGTAGAGATTCCTCTGCATGGGGGTAGATA
Organism: Orientallactaga sibirica; assembly: GCA_036365145.1. Taxonomy (NCBI): domain Eukaryota; kingdom Metazoa; phylum Chordata; class Mammalia; order Rodentia; family Dipodidae; genus Orientallactaga; species Orientallactaga sibirica. The sequence goes on from JAEOAD010000057.1 coordinate 9,702,159, forward strand.
CAAGCTTAGGGGAGCCATTACTCATGATCAACTCTCTTCCATGGCATCAAGTATCAGGCAAGAGTTATGAAATCAGAGCATGGTTTTGGAAAATCCATGCAACTACAACTGGGAAAGGGTAAAAATGCCACATAGCTAGGCCAGAAGAAACCTCCCACAATTATGGGGAGAGATTGAAAACTAGAGCAGTACAGAAACCAGTCTTGGAAAATGTATGCCAACCATCTTTCAACCAACCAATCAGAGGGGCTAAAAATGAGAAAAGGGGGAAAATTGATTGCATTCAGTTTCTTGTGGATGTGCTGTTCACTGTCTGGGTTAGTCCCCGCATGATTATTTCTCAAACTGGCATGATCCCCGTGACCTTTGAAAGACATTTTTGTTTTCTTCTTGGTGCCTTCTCTCTTTCAGAATGGCAATGTGCTTTGCAGCCGAGTCAGATGTCCAAGTCTTCATTGCCTCTCACCCGTGCACATTCCCCATCTGTGCTGTCCCCGTTGTCCAGGTAAACCAATTCTCTTCATTCCTAACATTTCTTTGTCCTCCCTCTTCACCTGACTCAACCCATCTCCTGAAATTCCCCAGAAGGGAAACTTCCAGACAGAAATAACAATATAACACTTTTAGTCAACCTAAACTGGCCTCCTAAATACTGTTTATAGCCCAAATGGGACACATTCTAGGCTCTAATAAGTTATTGCATACACAGTAACAGATTTTCATTGGGCTTTTAATCATTTGAAGGAGAATGTCAATTGGGGGAAGGGAATTGTGGCCATAAACAGCCTCTTTCTGCCATGGGCAGTGGGCACCAGGGGAGTTGTAGCATTGTGGCACGTGTCCTATGCAATTAGTGCTGGAATTGCATCCAAGCATAGCTTCAAAATGATGAGAGGCTGTTCATAAATCAAAGGAACTGAACCAGTGAGGTTTATGACAGTATAAAGCTGCCTGCTAGCTGAATAGTCAGCTCCTCCAGACTGCACAGTTATTAGGTCCGCACTGTTAAGAGCAAGTCTGGGGAGAGTTAGCTGGAGACTTTTCATGAGGCTGTTAGGATGCCTACTTTCATAGTTTGTGGTTAAGGTATTTTTTTCTGAGGCAAGGGCTCTATCAATGATACTTTGTTCCCATATGACTGGGGCCTAGTTCCCACCCTGAAGTCCTGGGATAATGGGAGGACTCAGAGAATGCCTGTTGGTCCATTGGCAGTCCTAGTTAAAGCTATGTGACAGGGGATATGCAAAGCAGATATCTAAAGTTTAGCTTGATTCTATTTCACTAGGGGACAAAGTTCTTGAATTAGAGATACCTAGGTAGATTTTAGAGAGTTGGAGAAGCCTTTCAAATTATTTCCAGTTTTTAAGGTAATTATGTACAGATATAAATTCCTTTAGAGACAGAAAGGATCCATAAATTTATTGGAATTTCTTAATAAAGTATATGTTCCTGAATTCCAATGAACATGGGCATTTCTTTACCCAGAGAGCAAAAGACCACATATAGGTTTATTATTCTGATTATTGGTGATGATATATGCTTCCAGACATGAGAGATTGATGTGGCATATGACCAAACTGAAAGTTGTCTTTTTGAATAAATTCATCCAGAAGGATGAATGGTTGGTTTTGCATGTGTTCATTTGTTTCTACTTAAACTGGATTACAAGGGGATGGTATGCAAAGATCTTTGGTAAATGGGAACAATGTTTCTGGTAAAATGGTTATTCTGCAGAGCTTTTCTTTAATCTGACAGATAGCCTGTCAAATTGCTTTATAAAATCTTTCCAAGAACTCTCCAAAAGTGCCCTAATGTCTAAAGCACAGCTTCTTAATCTGTGTGTCAGTAGAAGAAGATAAGTATTGACATATAGGCTTTTTTTTTTTTTTTTGTTTTTCAAGGTAGGGCTCACTCTGGCCCAGGCTGACCTGGAATTAACTATGTAGTCTCAGGGTGGCCTTGAACTCAAGGCGATCCTCCTACCTCTGCCTCCCGAATGCTGGGATTAAAGGCGTGCACCACCACGCCCAACTCGACATATAGGCTTTTAAGAGACAAAGAAAATGTTGACAGAATTGAGCTCATAAGTCCAAGAGAAAAAAAATTCAAGAAATGAACCATTGTGTTTAAGACTCAAAGGTATAATTTTATGGTGCCCAAATTTTATGGTGTCCAGAAACAAGTTTTACATTCTTTTTCCTTGTTTTTCTAGCTCACTTCTCTGCAATTTAATTTTGCTTCTTGAAATATGTAAGCTCTTACTGTGGGTAATAGTGCTAACAATCTCTAGTCCTTATATGCAAACTGGCATTGTCTTCATTCTTGAAGGATAATTTGGCTGGGTATAAAATTATGGGTGCATGCTTATTTTCTTTCAGCACTTGGGAAATATTACCAAATGGGTCAGTGGCTGACTTTGTTTGTGGATAAGAACTCTGCTATTTGAATAGAGTACTTTTCTATGTCCTTCTATATGTGAGAGGGGCACACATACATACGGAAATAAGAATACATCTCAGATAATAGTCCTTTACCTGTGGTAGTTTGAATGTAAAGTGTCCCCCATAACCTTATGTATCTTTGATTAAGCATTATACTCAATCCCCAGTTGGTAGAGCCTTTTGGAGATGGAGCCTTGCTGGAGGAGCTGTGTAACTGGGGGCAGACCTTATGGTTTATTATCCCAGCTCAAAGCCTAGTACTTAGACTAATTTCACCCAGATACATGGCAGTGTTCTTCTCATGCCACTGTTTCCACTATAATGAAACTTCCCCTTGAAACTGTAGACCAAAATGAACCCTTACTTTCCATCAGCTGGGTGTTTTGTCTCAGTAATGAGACACTAACTGCAATATCACCTTCTACTGTGCTTGAGGTACATTGTTCATCACTGTGTTACAGGCTAGTTGGCCTACAAACTTCCAGGAGATGTTCCTTTGTCTAACTCCCATCTTGCCATAAGTACTCTGGAATTATAGTTTTTTGGGTTTTTTTTGTACAATTTCTATACATGTATATTATGTATTTGAGCGTAATCCCCTTCTACTACCTTTTCTTGTTTTCTATTCACTGTCTCCTTTCCACTGAACCCCTTCTTTCAAAAAAATTCCTCTTACACTTTGATATCTCCTTTTTTCTTGTATGTGGGTCTGACCCACTGCTTCATTAATGTTACCTGATAGGTTGTGGATTATTTACCAGAGCATAGGAGTCCTATGACTGGATATTCTACTACAGAAGATGTCTCATACTCCCCTCGCAGCCATTAACTGTAACACCTCGGGGAGGGAGGAAAGCCTGATTACCTCCTCTTTCATCCTTCTTAATTGGCCCACTATTGTATGGGAATTTTGCAGGTTACCACATTACTGTCAGGTCATGAATTCAAAGGCCATATCATGCCTGGCCAAAAACATTCCACAATATTCCTCCCAATCCTATGATTTTTATTACCTCCGCCCCTTCTTATATATTGTTCCTTTAGCCTAAATGGTAGATTTAGCATTTAATGTTGAGTATTCCAGAGTCACTTATTCTCAGTAGGTTGAAAAATTTGAGTCTCCTCTTTAGTCACCAACATCTATAAAGAGATACTTCTCTAACTAAAGATGAGAATGGAACTAATCATGAGCACTGACATACATGTTTGGAGGACAATTGGTAAGTATGCAACAGATCTATTTATCCTAACAATACTTAGTAGCTTCACTTGTAGGGCCTATGACCTCATTAGCCACAGGATTTTGAATAGGTTTTTAGTGCCAGACATGAAGTCCCTCCCCTGGAATGAGCCTCAAATCTAATCAGAGAGCAATTGGTTACCTCTGTAAACATCATGCCACAATTGCACCTGTAGGTACATCCTACCTAGCTGATAGGTTGTGTAGCTCTCAGGGTCAACTGACTGGAAGTATGACTGATGACTTTTCTTCCCCAGCAGATTGCATACCGACTTCCAGCACTATGACAGCTAGCCAACAGGGAGGAAGTTTACAGGTCATTTCTACCTTGATTTCTCAGTGTCCTACAACCTAAACATGTGTTATCTTTAGCAATATATCTTACCAACTAGTCCTTATGGACAACTAGGGGCATTGCCAATAGCTTATATTATCTTAGAGACCTAATGGTACTCCCTGACCAACAATTCACTTGGAGATATCATACCCTGACACTGGGATTTTCCTATAATAAACTCTGGCTTCTGGCAGTAGCATTGTACATCCACACATGATACTTCTGTCCAGACACATATTTTTTTCTAAATTATATTTTAACTAGCTAAAAGAAATAGGTTTCCATATGGTTTTTTCATATGTTTTTAGTTTTAGTTAATCCTCTAACCTCCTCTCCACCATTCCCTACACCTATTACACCTAAATCTTTCTCCCCACCCCCAGTATTATGTCCCTCTACTTAAATATCTACTCTCCTGTTCCATTAAGCCTTATCCCCTCTTCCCCTATGGCCACTTTCCAGCCTTCTACGTCCACTGACTCTTGTTCCAACATAAGTACAAATCTAAAAATTTGAAGCTAGGACTGCATATGAGAAAGAACATGTGGTATCTGCATTTTGAGCCTTGGTTGCATCACATTTTCTAGATCTACCCATTTTAATACAAAGTTCATAATTTCATTTTTCTTTAGAGATGAATAAAACACCATTGTGCATACATACCACATCTTCATTATATATTTATCAGTTGATGGGCATCTAGACTGATTCCATTTCCTAGCAATTGTGAATAGAGCAGCAGTAAACATGGATGAACAAGAATCTATATAGTAGAGTGAAGACTCCTTAAGGAGTATGTCCAGCAGTGGTACAGTTCTCTAAATGGATTTGTTGTGTACCCATCATATGATAGTTCTATTTTTTCACTTTTTAAGAAATCTTAACACTATTTTCTGTAATGGATACACCAGTTTACACTATCACTAACAGCAAATAAGGGGTTTTCTTTGCCCACATCCTCCTCAGTCTTTGTCATTATTTGATTTAAAAAAATAATTTATTTGGGGCTGGAGAGATGAATCAGCAATTAAGGTACTTGCCTGTAAAGCCAAAGGAGCCAGGTTTGATTTTGCAGTACCTACATAAGCCAGATGCACATGGTGGCACATGCATCTAGAGTTTGTTTGCAGTGGCTAGAGGCCCTGACATGCAAATCCCCCCTCCCTCTCTGCCTCTCTCTCTCTCCAATAAATTAAATATCTCATTTATTTATTGGAGAGAGAGAAAGAGAGAATAGGTGGACCTATAGCCCCGGAAAATGAACTGCAGATGCATGGGCCACCTTGTGCATCTAGTTCTATGTGGTTATTAGTGAATTAAACCAGGGTCCTTAGGCTTCACAGGCAAGCACCTGAATGGCTGAGCCATTTCTCCAGCCCCTGATTGCTGATGGCCAGTTTTGACCAAAGTAAGATGGGATCTTAAAGTAGTTTTAATTTTCATTTCCCTCATGCCCAAGGATGTTAAACACTTTGTAAAATATTTATCAGCTATTTGTTCTTTTCTTATTTTGAGAATTCTTTTTGTTCAGTTTCATAGTTCAATATTTTGTCTTGTTCTTTGTCTCGATATTTAGGTTTCTAAGTTCTTTATATATTCTAGTTATTAAATCTCTGTCATATGTATAGCTGAAAAATATGTTCTCCCATTCTATAAGTTGCCTCTTTTCTTTGTTATAAGATAGCATTTTAGTTTCCAGACATCCTGATTTATAAAAATTATTTGCCTTAATTCCTGGGCAAGCAGTGTCCTTTTCATACATGCCTATATGTTGGATTGTACTTCCTACTTTTTCCTATCTCTTTCAGATATTCAGTTCTTACTTTGTGGTCCTTGATCTATTTGGAATTGATTTTTTTTTTTTGCAAGGTGAGAGAAAATGATCTATTTTCCTCCTTATACTAGTAGTTGTCCAGATTTTCCAGCACTATTTCTTGAAGATGTTTTATTTTCTCCAGTATATATTTTTGGTATCATTTTCAAAATTTAGGTAACTATAGTTACGTGGATTTATCACCTGATCCTCTATTCTATTCCACTAGTCTACATGTGTGTTTGTGCCACTATCATGCTGATTTTATCAGTATGGCTCTGTAGTAGAATTTGAAATAAGGTATCAAGATAACTCTAGTAGCATTCTTTTTTTTTTTTTTTCAGATAGGGTCTCACTCTAGCCCAAACTGACCTGGAATTCACTATGTAGTCTCAGGGTGGCCTCGAACTCATGACAACCCTCCTACCTCTGCCTCCCAAGTGCTGGGATTAAAGGCATGTGCCACCACGCCTGGCTCTCTGGGAGCAGTCTTTTTGTTCTGAATATTTATTTTTGCTATCTGGGGTCTTTTCTGCTTCCATGTGAATTTTAAGATTGACTTTTCTACTTCTGTGAACAGTAGTACTAGAATTTTGATTGTGATTGTACTGATGATATATATTGCTTTTGGTAGGATGGCCATTTTCATGATGATGATTCTTCTAATTTATGAGCATTGGAGATCTTTCCATCTTCTGATGTCTTCCTCAATTTCTTTTTTAAGTGTTCTAATATCTTAATTCTAGAGCTTTTCCACTTCCTTGGTTAAGGTTATTTCAGGATATTTAATTTTTGTGCTTGTTTGTGGAACTTTTTTTCTGATTTCTCTGTATGTTTTTCATTGGTATATAAGAAAGCTACTGATTTTAGTGTCAATTTTATAGCCTTCCACTTTGCCAAAAGTGTTTGTCAGCTCTATTGCTTTGCTGGTGAAGTATGTAGAATCTCTTATATATGGAATCATAGCATCTGCAAATAAGAAAAATTTGACTTTTTTCTCTTGAATTTGTATGCTTTCATTTCTTTCTCTTATCTTATTGCTCAAGCTAAGACTTCGAGAGCTATATTAAATAGAAGTGGAAAGAGTGGACCCACTTGTCAAGTTTCATATCTCAGTGGTAATACGTTGACCATTTCTCTACATGGTATGATATTGGCTATAGATTTGTCATATATAGCCTTTATTTTATTGAGATAAATTCCTTCCATTCCTAGTCTATTATATTTTTTAAATCATAAAAGGATGTTCAATTTTGTCAAGGGTCTTTTCTGTATCCCTTGATATCATGATGTGATTTCTGTCCTTTAGTCTCTTTCTGTGATGTATTATATTTATTAATTTACACTTGTTGAGCAATCCATATCTCTCTAAAATTAAGGCAGTTTGATCTAGTTGAATGCTATTTTTAGTATGTTCTTGAATTAGGTTTGTAAGCATTTCATTGAGAGTTTTTGTGTACATGTTCATCAGGTGTATTGGTGCACAGGTTTGTTGTTGTTGTTGTGTTACTATGTTGCCTTGCCATTAGTGTAATACTTGATTCATGAAAGGAGTTTGGGAGCATTCTTTTTTTTTTTTTTCTATTTTATGGAAGAACTTGAGAAACATTGGTTTCAGTTCCTAACCAAAAGTATGTTAGAATTCTGCAGTGAATTTGTCTGGACCTGTACTTATTTTGGCTAGGATATTTTTATTAATAATTCAATCATGTTGCTTTTTATAGATGGTGTAATTTATTTATCTCATTCTGGTTTACCTTGGGTAGGTGATGTATATGTAGACATCCTTCCATTTCTGTTAGACTTCTCAATTTGGTGAAATATAAACTTTTAAAGTATGTGCTTAGGATTTTCTTAATTTCATTGTAATCTGTGGTTATGCCACAATTTTTAATGTATAATTTTTTTAAGGTCATCTCTTTTTTCTTGGTTAATTTAGATAGAGGTTTGTTAGTTTTGTTTATATGGTCAAATTACCAATTATTTGTTCTATTGGTTATTTTGTTTTTACATTTATATTTCATTTATTTCTGCCTTGATCTTATTATTTCTTTTAATGTAATATTTTGTATTTCTTTTATCCTTATTTTTCTAAGGTTTTAGGTGCATCACTAAGTTATTTATTTGATATATTTCTGTTTTTGTAATGTAGACACTTAGAGGTATAAACTTCCTTTATTGTATCCTATAGGGTTTAATATGCTTTGTTATTATTTTCATTCAACTCTATGAACATTTTATTTTCATTCTTGATTTCTTCAATGACACATTCACTATTCAATAGTGTGTGGTTTAATCTCCATATTTTCTACAGTTTTTCTTTTAGCTGATTTCTAGCTTTTGGGGTCAGATAGAATACAAAGAGATATTTCTGTTTCGTTTACTTGCTGAGACAACAAGCTGTTAATATATGGTTTATGTTTTTGATATTGTCATTACTTTTTTTCTTCTTAAGGACTTAAACATATATTTATTCATCATTATTTTTCATCAAAATCTCTTATTTTCTTTTTTCATTTTCAAAATTATCTTCTATTTATTTGGGGGTATGCATGTATTATTGTGTGTATATGTTTACCTGTTTATTTTATGAGTGTGTACACACACAGTCACATGTCACAGCACAAGTATGGAAGTTGGAGGATAAATTTCAAGTGTTAATTCTTGCTTTCCTCCTTATTTTGAGGCCAAGTCTTTTATTCTCTTTGTTGTTCAGCACTATATTCACCAGCTTAACTGATCCACAAAGTTCCAGGCAATTCTCCTGTTTCCAGCTACCATCGTGCCCTAAGCATTCTAGGATGAAAGAAGTTTGCCATGGATTCAGACTTTCACGTGGCACTTGAGGATTGTGTGTCAAGTTGTATACCAGCCCCTCTTTTTGAGACAATGTCTCATATATTCCTGGCTGATCTCAAACCCCTGCTCTTCATGGCCTCCTAAGCACTGGCATTACAAATATGGACTAGTACATTAAATGCTAAGTAGTCTTTGTTATATATTTTTACATCTTATTAACTTTATCCTTGGTGACTTTGTTATTTCACTTTAGCATATTTTCCATAATGATATTATTTAAGTTCTATTCTCCAGTGTATGAATTCCTTTCATATGTGCTATTTAGGCAATCTGTTGGGTTATATTTGTTCATCTTTATTCAATAACTATATTTTCATGTAAGTTGTCAAATTATCTAGATAAATAATGCATGTTGCTAGTTTGTAATTTTGCTCCAAGTTTTACAATTATTTTAAAAATATCATTATGCTACTATTTTGTAATCCTGCCATTATTTGCCATTATTTTTTTCTCTTCTCCTCCTCCTCCTTCTTCTCTTTTTGTTTGTTTCGAGCTAGAGTTTCCTCTTTAGCCCAGGCTGACTTGGAATTCACTATGTAGTCTCAGGGTGGCCTCAAACTCACAGCAGCCCTTCTACCCCTGCCTCCTGAGTGCTGGGATTAAAGGAGTGTATCACCATGCCTGGCATATTTTTTAAGCTATACTCTCTTTTTTTCTTTAAAGCAGTCAAAATTTATTTATAATTGATCTTAGGTTGTTGCAATATTTACATATTTTTCAGTTGTTAATTTCTGGCCTTTTGGGGAGTTTTTTTAAATTTTTAAATTATTTTTTATTTATTTTTGGAGAGAGAGAGACAGAGAGAGACAGAGAGGGAGAGGGAGACAGAAATGGGCGCACCAGCAGTCTCTCAGCTGCTGTGAATGAAATCCAGATGTGTGCGCCCTCTTGTGGGCAAGTGTGGCATTGTGCCATTGCCTCACTTTGCATCTGGCTAAACGTGGGACCTGGAGATTGGAACCACTGGACATTGGAACCAGCATTCTTAGGCTTAGCAGGCAGGCACCTTAGCCACTAAGCCATTTCTCCAGCCCGAGTTTTTTTTTTTTTTTTTTTTTTCTTAACAGCTTTTCTTAGTTCTGATTTTTTCTTGGTTTTCTAGATTTTTCAATTTTTAATTTTTTAAAAATATTTTTATTTATTTATTTTCAAGGAGACAGAGAATGAGAATGGGTGCTCCAGGGCCTCCATCCACTGAAAACAAACTCCAGATGCATGTGCCACTTTGGACATCTGGCTTTATGTGGGTTCTGGGGAATGGAACTTGGGTAGTTAGGCTTTGCATGCAAGCGCCTTAACTACTAAGCCATATCTCCAGCCCAGTTTTCTAGTTTTTGTTTGAAAGCTCATTACCCCCTAGGATTTTGTCTTGCATGAGCCTCTCTTTCCTTTTGGGATGGATACTTTATGCCTTGTGGTACACTTACCGCTAAACCAGGAGACTGGGTATCTCAGCATAGGTGCCTTCTTCTTGAATTGTTTCTCCTTCGGTTTTCTTGTGGAGTACTAGTCCATCATAATGATCTGGAAGTGAGACCTTAGCAACAATTGCTAAAATTGGGGAATCAGTGCATTTTAGGGAATAAAACTGGTTAGGCAGAACTATATTAGCCCCTTTCTTTTCTTTTGTATGCATATGTTTATGTGGTGTCTCTGTGTGTATCTCTGTGTTCATATGCATGTATGTTCATGATGTAGGTGTGAGGTGCATGTGCCCATTTGTGTGCCTGTGTAGAGGACAGAGGTCAACATCAGATGTCTTCCTCAATAGCTCTCTACCTTATATTTGAGATAGAATTCTTTCTCTGAGCCTAGTGCTCACATATTCAGCTGGACTACCTCTCCAGCAGGCTTTGGGGAGATTCCTGTCTCTACTTCCCCAGCACTGATATTACAAATGCCTGCCACCATGCTTGGCTTTGTTTTGTTTTGTTGTCTTTTTTTTTTGACATGGGTATTGCATAAAAAAATCTCAGGTACTCATGCTTGCATGTCAGGCATTTTACTAACTGAGCCATATCCCCAACCCATGTTAGCCCCTGTTTTACATATGAGGACTGTGACTCTGGTCTTCAGATGTACTAGTACCTTTCTGTCACTGTGACAATGTAACTGAGAAAATCAACTTAAGGAAAGGTTTCTCTTGGCTCACTGTTTTAGAGATTTCACCCCATCGTCACTTAACCATGTTGTTTTTTGGTCTGTGGTGAGGCAATCCAACATTGTGGGGAGACTTTTGTAGAAGAAAATTCCAATCTCATGGAGGTCAGAAGGGATGGAGGAAGGTGGAGGGAGGAAGGAAAAGAGCAAGAGAGAAAGAAGAAGAGAAAAGAAAGAAAAAGAGAGAGAAAAAATGAAAGGAAGGAAGGAAGGAGAAGGAAGGAAGGAAGGAAGGAAGGAAGGAAGGAAGGAAGGAAGGAAGGAAGGAAGGAAGGAAGGAAGGAAGGAAGGAAGGGAAATGAAAAAGGAAAACTGAAAATAAAAGAAAGATGCTTTAGGTTCTTAATATCTCCTTCAAGGGAGTGTTCTCCAATGGTCTAACCTCCTGCCACTTCCTGCTAAGGGTTCCCCCATCTCCCAGTAGTTCCACATCAGCCTTTTGGAAACATTTAATATACAAACCTTAACATCACACAGGAAGCCACCTGCAGGCAGTGATTCCACCTTAGCTGCCTGGCCTAACCCATGTGCATCTAGTCCTCGCTGCCAGTGGACCATTTGGCTTTGTCGTGTGTAGCAGACAGCTTTGGGTTAGCTGAGGTGAACTTCCAGACCAGGCACAGTTATGGAGGAAGGGATATTTATTGAAGCTTACACATCCAGGGGAAGTTCCATAATGGCAGAAGAAGCTGGCCTGCTTTCATAGGTCCAAACAGAGAGAAAGAGAGAGAGGCCCCCAGCCCAAAGCCACTCCACACACCACACTTCAGGAATTCCTGGTGGAACTAGGCACTTTGCATATCTTTACACTGGAATTTCTAATCCACTACCACACCTTAGGGCGGGACATCTCCTTCCAGTCAGGTGGCTGGAAATCCAAAAAGTTCTTAATAAGCTCCTGAATCTATTGTGGGACATTAATTCAAACTACCACAGTGCATATTTATTACTACACTTTCCTCCTATAGTTTATTCTGCAAAAGTTTGTTTTTTCTAATGATTTTTCAGTTTTAAAATTTCATTCAATTATTTTTCTAGTTTCACACCATTGTTCTTTGTTTGGAAAAGAATCAACAAATATCTCATGTGCTGTGCTTACCATATTGAACCAGACTACAATAAGCTATTCATTCTTTCTGTTAAAGATAAAGCGAAGGTACATGGATTTAAACCATGACAGAGAAGAATGGGGTTTGATAAAAAGAAGAACTTTGTGAAGCAGTCATTGTTCAATCCTGCTATAAATGACTAAGGAAAATTTTAGTCTCTTTACTGAAGATGTCTAGAAATGAAATGTACCCACACATCTGAAATAGACTTAGCATAGTCCTGCTTTGTGACAGGGCAATGGATGTGATGACTCCTCTATATTCCTTCCACCCCAGTGATTATTAGGCATGAAGGAACGCATGCCTTCAGGGCCATAGAATTATTTGCTCAAAGAAAGGGACTCTGGTTTTGTCTTAATCCAATGAAAGGCATTATAATAAAATTTTTCTTATATAAAATAGAACATTTAAAAATTAAGATGATAAGCAAATTACATACTGAAAATGGAAACAAATAATAAGTATATCTAAGGTAATGAATGGTTTCACAGACTTTCTTAAAGCAGTATGATGCAGGGGAACGATCTCCTAGGAAATGGCAAATTTGGTCAAAAGGTTCTAAAAGCCATGTTTAAAAAAGATGGAAGAGCCACTCTTCCCATACGTTTTTGTGTTTTCCCTGGTTTTCTTTCTAAATGCCTTACCACTGAACAGAGGGACTCACCTGTGTTAGAGGTTGTGTCCTGTAGCTACTGCTGAACCATGGAACTCAGAGTATGCAGACTGCTGTTCCAGAATAACTGGAGAAAAACAGATATTGATTCCCATGAATAGCAAATGATTTTTCTCAGCAGCACCTGTGCAAGTCTCCATGGCAAAGGTCAAGTTTGGGTCACATACCACAGGGCTCTATTGGGGCCAAAGAAACTGGTGCTTCATGGCAGCTGGATCATTCTTCATGGAAAAGTCAAATCTGCCAGAAGTTGTGAATGTCATTAAATCCATCCTGGTCTCTAAGCAGGACTCTATTTAGTCTCTTATAATTAGAAATTTGAAACAAATCAATCCCCTATCTTCTCTCTTAAGGTAAAAGGAAATAATACAGAATTCTTTCCTTTATTTTATGTGTAAATGTGTCAACAAAAGAAGGCTTTTCTACTGATCAGGAGCTTAAATCATATTATCTGAAAATTTGCTATTCAGAATTAATAAATTTGGGTTTTCTGAGGTGTTCCAGATTCCCTAGTTGATTCAAGTGCTGTTAGAAAGTTTCCAAAATAACTGATTTGATCTAATTACCAGAGACCTTACCCACACTGATTGATTTTGACTAAATATGAAGGCGTTTAGCCTTTTAATATGGGTTTATTAAAGATAGTGACAGTGGTCTTACCAAAAGAGGCAGTCTTTTAAATTCCAGACAGGTTAAGAAAATGACCTTTCCAGCAGTGCACCATGTCCCCAGAAGAAAACGTAAAACATGTGTCATTTCTCTTTCAACAGTAGTTGGGTTGTGAGTGAGCTGCTAAACACAAGCATTTCGGCTATAGTGCAATATGTACATTTTCCCAAACTCTCATATTGTGTCAAATTTTACACTAAAAAAAACAAAAACAAAAAAACAGGACTTCAAGAAAAAGCCAAGATTGGAGAAAATCACTCATAATTTATGAAATTTGTGACTTGAATACTTCCCAAACAGATATAAAATACTAGTACAGTTTCAAAACCTATCTTACATTTGTAAGCAACAAAAGAATATTACAGCTTCAAGTTACTAGGATGAATATACAAACCAGACACAGTTTATGTGAGTAAGGGGTTTATTTTAAGTTTACAGATCCAGAGGGGAAGTTCCATCAGTGGTGGAAGGAACTGCTTCTATACATCCAAGCAGAGAGACAAACTACCAGCAGCCAGCAAGCATCACAACAGCAGCAAGCACAAACCTGTAGCAAGCAGGATCCCCAGAGCTCCAACCTCTCTGCAGACTTTTGGGCTGGAATTCAGATCTTCCCTCAGTGATAGCTCTTCCAGCCAGGCAGCTGGAGATCCAATTGACAAGCTTTAATAAATCACTCAAGTCAGGGCTGGATGGCTGAGCAGTTAAGGTACTTGCCTGCAAAGCCTAACGACATGGATTTGAATCCCCAGTACACATGTAAAGGCAGATGCACAAGGTGGCACATGTATCTGGAGTTCCTTTGCAGTGGTTAGAGGCCCTGGTGTGACTATTCTCTCTCTCTCTCTCTCTTCCCCCCCCATAAAAAATAAAAAATATTTAAAAAAACTCAAAACACCCAAATCTATGGGGGTCATAATTCAAACTACCATAATTATGAACAATGTAGACCTTTTAAAATGGTAATATTGGCTTGAAGGAAGGCTGTATAAGGAAGATCTGAGGCTTCTGAGTTATAGTGTTATGAAAAAAAAAAGCACAGAAATCTAAGAGAAGGTGTCTGAGAAGCACATACAAAAAAATATGTAGCCAAACTGAGCCAAGGAGAATGTTGGGTGAATGGAATTAGAACAAGGCACAGTGTATGTTCATGTCTTGCTGAGTTTGGTTGATTCAATGTACTTTGCATTCAGCAACTGTCACTTGACAGTGCAAAATATTGACTTGCTTGAAAAAATCATATGTAAATGAAGGCAATTTCTCTTTCACATTTTTAAATTTTGTTAACATTTTATTTAATTGAGAGGGGGAGAGAGAAAAAGGAGAGAGAGAGAGAGACAGATAGAGAGGCAGATAGAGCAAATGGTTGTGTCAAGGCCTCCAGGCATTACAAATGAACTCCAGATGCATGACCCACCTTGTGCATCTGGCTTATGTGGGTACTAGGGAATCAAACTTGGGTCCTTAGGCTTCACAGGCAAGTGCCTTAACCACCAAGCCATCTCTCGAGCCCCTCTTTATATTGTTAAACATATTTTTATTTATGTGTTTATAAGAGAGAGAGACTCAGAGAGAGAAATAGTATATAGGTGCATTGGGCAAATGAAATCCAGATGCCTGTGCCAACCTTATACCCTTCTTTCGTATTCTTTTTGTTGCATATATGTATATGCATGTTCATATGTGTGTAGGTTCATGTGTGTGTGCACATATGTGTGTTCACATACTTGTGGAGGACAGACGGCCACCTTCAATGTTATCCTCAGGAACATCATCTACCTCTTTTTGAGACAGAGACTCTCATTGGCTTTGAGCTCAACAATTAGATTAGACTGGCTGTCCAAAAGACTCCCATGGTCCTCCTGTCTACACTTTTCCAATGCTGGGATTGACAAGATGTGAGTCTCCTCAGTAGTCACTCCCATCTGTCCAATGGTTAGAGCAACATTGTTCTGTAGACGTCAATATAAATATTTAGAGGTCAATCTTTTGGGTACAACATATCTATTTACCTAAACAACATCACTAACTGGTCCCCTAGAGCTTATGATGTTCTCAGCTATAAGCTTTTGAGTACAGTTTTTTTTTTTTTTTTTTTTTGGTTTATTGAGGTAGGGTCTCACTCTAGTTCAGGCTGACCTGGAATTCACTATGTAGTCTCAGGGTAGCCTCGAACTCACAGCATACATCTGCCTCCCAAGTGCTAGGATTAAACGCATGTTCTACCATGCCCAGCTTGAGTACAGTTTTTGCAACCAGGCATGAATCTTCCTCAAATAGTAGGCCTCAAATCTAATCAGAGAGCAGTTGGTTACCCTCTAATAGTCATACCTTTATTGCTCCAGTGGGCTCATATTTCCTGACTGATCAGTTGTGTAACTATTAGGTTCCAATATTGTTGCTGATCAAGACAGTTGATGTCTCCCCCAGCAGTTTATATAACACTTTCCAGCACTGTGAAAGAGATCCAGCAGGGAGGAGGAGGCTTCCAACTAGGTACTAGCTTGATTTATCAGTGTTCTGTAACCAGACAGTGGTGCCTTCAGCAATAGGCTCTTACCATCTAGTTCTGGTGGCATCCAGAGCCTTGGAAATAGCCTGTATTCTTTGGGGAGCCTCAGGGACCTCTTGGACCAACAACTCACTGGGAGGTACTTCACCCCTAGCACTCAGGTTTTACTATAAAAACCTATGGCTTTTAGGAGCAGAATACTCCTCCCCAGTAAGGCACTTCTGCTCAAACTCTCTTGAAAATTATAACTCTTAATTAGCTAACAAAGATGTAGCTTTCCATATGGCTTTTCAATAGGTGTTCTCTTTGGGTTAAGCATCTCCTAACCCATTTTTCTTTATACCCCTCCCTTGACCCCATATAAACCTTTCCATCACCAGTATTCCATCTTTGTACACACACACACACACACACACACAGATATATATATATCTATCCTCCCTGCAAGCACTCTCCCCTTTCTCCCTTCATGACACCTTTCTGGGCTCTATACTGACTCTTATTCCAACTTACGTACACATCTAATCATTTGAAGATAGGATCTTATAACATGTGGTGCTTATTTTCTGAGTCTGGGTTATCTAACATAGTATTTTTCAGTTCCATCCATGTTCCTGTGAATTTCATAATTTCATTTTTCTTTATAACTGAATAAAACTCCATTGTGTATATGTACCACATCTACCTTATCCATTCATCAGTTGAGGGGGAATCTAGACTAATTCCACTTCCTAGCTATTGTGAGTAGAGCTGCAATAAACATAGAAAGCATAGAGTCCTCGGGGCATATGTTGAACAGTGATATTGCTGGGTGTTGTACAGATCTATTTTTAGATTTTTGAGAAATATCCACACTCATTTTCATAATGGCAATACCAGTTTACACTCCCAGCAACAGCAAGTTTCCCTTTTCCCTCACACCTTTGCCAGCATTTGTTATCATTCGATTTCTTGATGCTAACCATTTTGACCAGAGTGATATGGAATCCTCCTATAGTTTTAATTTGGATTTCCCTGGTTGCTAATGATTTTGAATACTTTGAATAAATATTTATTTGCCACTGTATATTTTTACATTTTTTTCTCTGTTCAATTCCATAGTCCATATTTTCATTGGGTTTATTTCTTATTGTTTAAGTTTTTTGAAGACTTTGTATACCTGAGATCATAATCGTCCATCAGATGCATAGCTGGAAAAAGTCTTCTCCCATTTAGTAGGCTGTCTCTTTACTCCATTCACCATCGCCAGTGCTGAACAAACACTTATTAATTTCATATGTTCCCATTTGTCAGTTGTTGATCTCATTTCCAAAGCAACTAGATTCTTACTTAGAAAAAGTCTCTACTTGAGCTATATCTTGGAATGTTTCCACTTCGTTTTCCTCTAGCAGTTTCAGTTCTAGTGCTAAGATCCTTGATCTGTTTGGAGTTTCTTCTGCATAGATACAGATAAGGACTGGTTTCATTCTTTTACATGTACATATCCAGTTTTGCCAGCATCATTTGTTAAAGAGGCTGTCTTTTTTCCAGTGAATATGTTTGTAGTATTTGTCAAAAATCAAATGACTATAGCTGCATCGGTTTATATCTGGGTCTTTTATTTAGTTCCATTGATGTATATGTTCATTTTTGTGCACATACCGTGCAGTTTTTTTGTTACTATAATTCTTTTATATACCTAGAAATAAGGTACAGTGACACCGCCAGTCATCCCCAGGATTATTTGGCTATCCAAAATCTTTTGGGCTTCCAAATGAATTTCAAGATTTTTGTTTCTATTTCAATGAATGATGATGTTGTAGTTACCCTTTTGTTGCTGGGATAAAACACCCAACCAGAAGCAGCTGATGGGGGGGGGGAAATGGTTTATTTTGGCTTACAGTCTCAAGGGGAAGCTTCATGACGGAATGGGAAAGACTGTGGAGGCTAGAAACCACCTCCTTGCCAGAGAAGGAGGCACACTGCTGCAGGAGAGGTAGCCAAGTAACTCTGGCAAACTGGAGGCTAATAAACCTCAAGGTCCACCCCTCAGTGACACACCTAGCAAAGCTCCACCTTACAAATTACCATTAGCTGGGAACCAAACATTCCAAATACATGAGTTTATCTGGGACACCTAATTCAAACCACCATGAATGGTGGTAGAATATTGGTAGAGTGAGATTGTTTCCCCGATTTCATCCTTAGCATGTATGTTATTAATATATGGGAAAGCTACTGATGTATATGTATTAATTTTTATCCTGCTACTTGACTGAAGTGTTTTTCAGCTGTACCAGTTTTCTGATGAAGCCTTTAGCATCATATGTATAGAATCATATCAGCTGAAAATAATTTGCCTTCTTCCTTTCCTATGTATATCCCTTTTGTTTACTTTTGTTGTCTTATTGCTGTATCTAAAACTTCCAATACTATACTGAATAAGACTGGAAAAAGAGAACACCTTGTCTTGTTCCTGATATTAGTGGAAATTTTTTGAGATTATTTTCACTTAGTATAATGCTGGCTAAAAAGTCCGTCTCCTATCACCCTTATTATATTGAGATCACGCCCTTTGAACCCCAGTTTATTTGGGGCTTTTATCCTGAATTGGTGTTGGATTTTGCCAGATACCTTTTCTGTATCTCTTGAGATAACCATGTAGATTTTATCCTGGAGTTCATTTGTGTGATTTATTAATTTGTGTATGTTGAACCAAACCTGCATATCTGAAATGAAACCAACTTAATCATGTTGAATGATCCTTTTTATGTGTTCCTATATTAGTTTGAAAGTATTTTGTTGAGAATTTTTGCATCTGTTCATGAGAAAGACTTGTCTTTAGTGCTTTTTTATTGTTGTATTTTTGTCTGGTTTTGGGATCAGGGTGACAGTTGCTCCATGAAAAGAGTTAGGTAGTGTTACTTACTTTCCTAATTTATTAAAAAGGTTGAGAATAATTGATGTTAGTTCTGTGAACATCTGATAAAATTCACCATTGGAGCCGGGCATGATGGCGCACACCTTTAATCCCAGCACTTGGGAGTCAGAGATAGGAGGATCACTGAGATTTCAAGGCCACCCTGAGACTACATAGTTAATTCCAGGTCAGCCTGGGCCAGAGTGAGACCCTACCTCGAAAAACCAAAAAAAAAAAAAAAAAAAAAAAAAATTCACCATTGGATCGTTTCCTCTAATTTTGGGAAATTTTTCCTGTACTATTTTGTTGAATACACCTTGCTTCAAATGATATTCTTCTTCTGTGCCTAGAATTTTTAGGTTTGACCTCTTCACAGTGTTCCAAATGTCTTGAAAGTCCCACTTATATGACCTTATTAATTTATCATTGTCCTTTTTAGAATGCTCTAATTCCTTCATCATGTCTTCAAGCTCAGGAATTCTATCCTCTCCCTGATCCATTTTATTGGTGAGGATTTCTATAGTTTTTTTAAAATTTCACTTATTGTGTTTTTTCATGTCCAATAATGCAGCTTAGTTTTCTTCAGTATTTATATCTCATTGATCATATCTTGCATTGACTTCTCTATTACATTTAGCTGATTTTTTTGTTTTTTTCTTGAGATTACTTCAGGAGTTTATTTTCTTCCTTGATTCCTTTGAAAATACTAATGATGATTTTTGAATTCTCTGTCATTTTGTAAAATTAACCTTTTTATATTTAGATTATATTTATGGGTAGGTGCTATGGATGATAACATAGGCCCCAGCACATACCTACCCCAAAGGAGCTTACAGTCTATAAGGGATCTTACAGAACTTGAAGGCCATTACTGTGAAATTCAGAATTTTGAGAAGACTTAAGTTGCCTTGATTTTTCATGTTTCTTATATTACTGTTTGTATTTTAATATCTCAGATTATTTCATGCTTTGATTTTTCTATTTCTTTGATCAGGTGTATTCCTTTTAAATATTTATTATTTCTTTACTTGCTAGGGGGAGAGAAAGGGGAGAAAGAGTGTATATGGGTGCACTAAGGTTTCTTGCTGCTGCAAATGAACTCCAGATGCATTCACTACTTTGCACATCTGGCTTTACATGGGTACTGGGCAATTGGACCTGGGGCCAGAAGACTTTTCAAGCAAGCATCTTTCCCACTGAGTAATCTCCCCAGCCCTTATCAGCGGCATTCTTGGACTTATACTTCAAAGTTAAATCCTCAGTCTGGGAGCTCAAGGTGACTTATGTCCCCTCAATATTGTTCTCAGAGTAGAATACTAACTACGGGAGTAACCAGTGCTGGTGGATATGCCTGCTATGCAAATGCCATAGTAGAAAATTAACAGTGGTCCCTTTGACTTTAATAACTATTGATGAATAAGCTGTGCTAGGATTTGGATTACACACAAATACAGTAGGAGGGATGGGCAGTGGATCAGAGTGGGGACTAGTGATAGCTTTAAAAATGATGTACATGGCAAAGGTATCTGGGAAAGCAAAGTTGGGATATTATTAGGTTCCAAAGACTTTAGAGGTTGCTTAGGCCATGGAAGGTTGTAGTTGTGAAGATTAAATAGAAGTGGAAAAATAGAGAATGTAGAAGAGAAATTGGAAAAAGAAGGAAATTCTGTGAGTTGTGCATGGCAAAAAGTAGAGAGATCATAACAGTAGGCTGGATGGAGAAAAATACTGAGCAAGCTAAAAATCCAACTGACCAATATAGAAACATGAAGAAAACCATTATGGAATATACATGCACGTGTAGAGATTAGAAAAGAGACCAACTAAAAGAAAAAAAATTATACATGACCAAAAGTTAATCTTAATATGCAAACAATTTAAAAAGGTAATGTATACTAAATATATAGCAAATCTGAAAAAAAAATCAGAATTTCTGCCTTGATGAGGTAGGTTTCTCTCCTTCCCTTGTCATATTTTCTTTACAACCTACCTTGATGAGTGCATTGTAATTAGCACTTCTAGTTCAAACCTGTGTCAGTAGATATGGGTTATGTGGAGTTCAGCCCAACTGCGTTTTACAGTGAGTTTTTATCTTACCTAAGTGTATCAGCTGGGCTCATTTCTGGGCTAAGGGAAGTCAAGTGGGAGCCTTTGGCTTCCTACAATCTCTCGTGTACCTGGTGCTCATGTATGGAAGACATGAGGTCATGAAAGGTTGCCAGGAGCTGTTCTCCTGGAGCTCAAATTCTCCCAGGTCCTCTCTTCTAGGTTCTTCTGATTTTGCAAGGCTGGTTTGAGTAAGGTTGAGCCCTTCTTCACAGCTTGCAAAGCTCTCACTAGTGTATTGTGAATGATGTGAAACACTTCTTGGGATGCCAGATCGAGCCAGTCTACACTGGTTAGCAGCAGTTTGCTCTCCTTCTTCCCAGTGGCATATCTCACCTGGATTAATAAATTTGTTTAGAGAGCATAATGTGTGTTATCCTATTCTGCCATCTTACACATTTGTAACCTCGCCACAATTTTTTTTAATGCCATAGTCTGGGGAGGATCCTTATTATGGTAATGTGCATACGACATAAAATTTATCATTTCAAAATGTGCAACTTAGTGACATTAAGACTATTTACAATTTTTTTGTTTTATTTATTTTTGGAGAGAGACAGAGAGAGGCATACAGAGAGGGAGAGGAAGAAAGATGGGCCCGCCAGCAGTCTCTCAGCTGCTGAGAACGAAATCCAGATGTATGCGCCCCCTTGTGGGCAAGTGCGGCATTGCGCCCTTGTGTCACTTTGCATCTGGCTAAACCTGGGACCTGGAGATTGGAACCACTGGAGATTGGAACCAGCATTCTTAGGCTTAGCAGGCAGGCGCCTTAACCGCTAAGCCATCTCTCCAGCCCAAGACTATTTACAATTTTGTTCAACTATCACCAGTAATTTACTTCCTGAAAATGTTCACCACCCGTGAGCACATTACACAGTTACATCTCATTCCTCTTGCCCCCACCTCCTGGCAACCACTAACCTAACATTTTGTCTATATAGATTTATCTATTGTAGATTTCACATAAATTGACTTGTTCTGTAGCTTGCCCTTTTCTTGTGAACCCTTTCATTTAACATGTTTTCAAGGCTCTCATCCATGTTATAACAATACTTGATTCCTTTTTATGAATGAATAATATTCCATTGCATGGTTGTATTCTTTTGTTTATGTATTCATCAGTTGGTGGTCATTTATGTTATTTACAGTGTTTGGCTGCTGTGAATAACTTTTCTAGCCAGACATGGTGGCACACTCCTATAATCCCAGCACTCAGAAGGCAGAGGTAGCAGGATTGCTGTGAATTCCAAGCCTCCTTCAGACTACATAGTGAATTTCAGGTCAGCTTAGGCTATAGTGAGACCCTATTTCGAAAAACCAAAAAAATTTTTTTTTCTAGGCATATTTGTGTACAAGGTTTTCTGTAACATTTCTTTTCAGTTCTTTTCATTAAGTAATAAGGAGTGAGATTTCTAGGTTATTTCTACATAATGATAGGATGTCTGTCAGATTTTCAGGCTGTTCTACCTTCTTTTGGCTCATCTCTTTAAGGATCTGCTCCCTGCCATCATTATGGTGGCTGTTCTTTTGTGATTATTAGTTATCCAGGTCTGATCACCATTCCTTTTTCCTCTCATTTTATTCTCTCTGGATTCCATATTCACCTGCCTTTTGAATTTTTTATTAGAGAGAGAAAGAGAGAAAATGGGCATGCTAGGGCCTCTTGCCACTGCAAATGAACTCCAGATGCAAGCACCACCATGTGCATCTGGCTTACGTGGATACTAGGGAATCAAGCCTGGGTCCTTAGGTTTTGCAGGCAAGTGCCTTAAGTGACAAGCTATCTTTCCAGCCCTGCCTTTTGAATTTTATTGAAAAATAAACAATAAATTATAACAGCCAATTAACTTATCTATTTTATTTAGTAGGTGACTATTACAGCTGTGGTATGTAAGGGCTAAATTTTAACTGTAAAAGCATGTTAAAAATCAAACAAAATAAAAACTCTTGTCAGGACTGGTGGTTCATGACTGTAATCTTAGTATTGAGGAAGCTGAGGCAAGAATTTGGTGAGTTAAAAGCTATCCTGGATCATATTAGTGAGCTCCAGGCCATCCTGTGCTAACTAGTGAGACCCCATCTCAAAAGCCAAACCAACCAATTGGAAAACCAAATAACCAACCAACTGACCAAACAAACAGTAATAAAACTCTTCCTTCGATCCAAAGCTATCAAAAGCATAAAGGTTCTGGTATTTGGGCCTTTGAATAACATATGTTACTTATTATTTTACCACTATTATCATATTCTAGTATAGCCGTTGCTCCTATGAAGATTGGTAAGGATTATGAAAGGAGATATTCATCATTGATCAATAGAGCCTCTGTATCTGTACTGAATGTTTTCTCAGATCCTTTACCTATCTTCCATACTTTATTTATATTACTTTCCTCATACTTTCACTTTGAAAGGATGAAGTTTCAAAGTCTTTTTCAGGAAAGTGTCATTTTACCTGTGAGGTTAGGTCATCTTTGTTTCATGATAACCATGTGAACTGCTTTTTAAAAAAGACATGTTATTAGCATGCTAAAAGTCACATATCATATAAGAACAAGGCTTCGGGGGGGGATATGGCATTCTGTCATGGTAGAGCAGAGAGTTTTTTAGTGGATGTTAAGGACCTCACTAAGGGATAAAAAGAGGACCCCATTTGTACTGAATAAATGTTCTAATTTGATACTCAAGAAATGGTGATGAGTATAAATATTTTTTGTTATAGATACTATTATAGTTAATTTCACATTTCTGGAACAAAACACCCAACCAAAAGCAGTTGTTTGGAGGAAAGGGTTCATTTCAGCTTACAGTCTTGAAGGAAAGCTCGATTGTGGCAGAGAAACAATAGCAGAGCAGTGGCAGATCATTACTCCTTGTTACAGAAGTGAAATATAGCAGCAAGAAAGTGAGCTAAACTCTGGCAAGGCAGAATCTGGGCCAGAACATCCCAAATCTTTTCCCAGCAGTGCATCTCGTTCAGCAAGGCTCTACCTCCTAAACCACCACAAGCTGGGGACCAAACATTCAAAATAGATGAGTTAATGGGGACTCCAGACTGAAGCCACCATAGGTACTATTCCTTAAAGTCTGTACAAAGGAACATAACTTTATGGGATGGTAACAGGGTTTATTAGGGAAAACATTTATATGATCAAATAAATTCAGGACTTTCTGAGGTAGACTTAAACAGGTTACTTTTCAGTACAAGACTTCTGAGGGGCTTTAAAATATTATTACACTTTATGAATATATCAGAGATGCATATATAATACAGTATTTTCCACACTTCTTAATAGAATTATTTTTTTTTGTAAAACATTTTGCAAGACTAGTGTTTAGTATATGCTTTAGGAAGTGTTATATTATATTGCTTAGTTCCTAAGAGTTATTTGTTACAGCTACTATATGTAGTATCTACTATATCTAGTGATACATATAGTATCTTTTTTAGTTATTTGCTTTTCGAGATACAGTCTCATTCTTTTTTAAAACATTTTAAAAATATTTTAATTTATTTGAGACAGAGAAAGATGGAGAGAGAGAGAGAGCGCAAATGGGCATGCCAAGGCCTCCAACCACTGCATATGAACTCCAGATGCACGGCCCCCTTGTGCATCTGGCTTATATGGGTCCTTGAGAGTTGAACCAGGATCATTTGGCTTTTCAGGCAAACACCTTAACCACTAAGCCATCTCTCCAGCCCCTGTAAGTCTCATTCTTTACCCCACCCTGGCCTGTATCTCACTAAATAGCCCAGGTGGGACTTGAACTGACAAAAATCTTCCTATCTTAGCCACTTGAGTGATGGAATTGCATCATTCCTGAATTACATACAGTAATTTAGTGTTGAGATATACACTAGGGTAGCAGGTCATTTTTCTACAAGTCCCTAAATAAGTTCTTGTTAAACATTAACATGCTTACGGACAACCTTGGGCAGTGGGGTGTGATACAGTGCTGATTCCCAGGATCCTCATTAAAATGTTTGATTTATTTAGGTTGTGATTAGTCTCTCACATTTGACAGAGGCACCATGTTAATTCTGATTTTTCTTACTTGGAGAATGCAATGAAGTAGTGTCCAGGAGCGGTTTTTGAAAGATGTTCAAGAGAACCCAGAAAGTAGTCTTGACTAAAGTCTTATACGAGAGGGAGGGCCTATGAATCTGAAAAGGGCAGTGGGCACCATGACAATGTTGCTTCTCTGATCACTGGGAGGATAGGCACTCTGGAAGCCTATTTTGCCCATGTGGCATTTTGTGGGATCAACCCTGCACTAACATGCCCACAGTGTGCCATTTGGCTCGCCTCCCTGCTTTCCCGACATTCCCACTCAAAGACTTTCTCTTCTGCCATCATGAACATTCAGAGCCCCTGGCTGTCATGTCCAGAAAGCAGGACCCTCCGCTGGGAGCTCCCCCCTCCACCCCACCCATTGTTCATGACTTGTTGTTGGCCAGAAATGAATGGCATTTCTCGGAATTAGCCCAGGAATTTCTGCTGATAAACAAATGAAACTCTCAAAGGGAAAAGCAATCAACATAGTTTGAAATAAAATCAGTGTTTTCAACTTAGTCTGTTTTCAACTTAGTTTGAAATAAGAGTCACATCTAGAGTGTTTTAAGGAAAAGATTAGTGAAATGTCTTTTAGTGGGCTTTCATTCTGGTTGCCGGCCTAACCCTTGAACTAGTGCAACTTCTACTTGAGTAAGTAGAG
Organism: Orientallactaga sibirica; assembly: GCA_036365145.1. Classification (NCBI taxonomy): domain Eukaryota; kingdom Metazoa; phylum Chordata; class Mammalia; order Rodentia; family Dipodidae; genus Orientallactaga; species Orientallactaga sibirica. Next base: position 9,727,690 of record JAEOAD010000057.1, read on the forward strand.
GTGGTTGTCACCTTGATTTCCTGGGACCTGTTTCCAAGACCTGTTGAGCCAGCCCAACAGCCTTGCTCACCCTTAAACCTACTTCCCTGCCAAGTTGCAGGACCCCTGAAATTGTTATCTTTACATATATATATATATATATTTCATGTAAGCCCAGATTGATTCTTTCTCTTTGAAAGTAGTAATTTAGCTCTTAGTAATTATTTTCTATCTAATCTGAAAGTATTATCCAGAATGGAGAATTTGATTGGTTGAAGAGAGAGGAGGTGGGTATTGGTGAAAATATTCTGAAGCCACTACCTGAGCTGGGAAACTGGAATCATTATGGTGGTTTGGTGAGGTTGGGGGTGGTAGTGTTGAAGAAGGAGCCTCTCCCTAAGAGTAAGGATAAGTTCTCTCTTTGTGGCAGAAGATACAGTGGTTTCTAAAATGAGTAACCAACTCTCAAGTTTTTGACATTGGGGTTGTTAATTTAAAACCAATATGTTCTCAAACTAAGCAAATATCTTTGTTATCTGTTACCTAAAGCCAAAGAGTTTCATTTTAGGGTTTTGGACGCAAAATAACTATAACCCAAAAGGTTTTCCAAATTATTTGCAGCCACTAAGATAAATAACAGTCTTTATAAGAATGATTTTGTCTGATTTTTGTATTTAGATTTTTATATAGTTATTCTCTAGAAGTGATTTAGGAAACTGGCAGACTTAGGATATCAGTAATTGAAATTTGTTCCAAATTCCACCTCCACACAGGTCTCCGCTTTTGGCCATCCAACTGTATTATTTTATAAATTTCTTTAAAAATATTTTTATTTATTTATTTGCAAGGAGAGGGAGAAGAGGGAGAATGGACATGTCATTGCTTCCTGCCATGGTGAACTCCAGATGCATGCACCACTTTGCACATCTGGATTTACATGGCTACTGGGGATTGATCCAGGGTCACCAGGCCCTGCTAGGAAGTGCCTTTAAACACCGGGCCATCTCACAGCCCTATTTTTTTTTTTTTTTTTTGGTTTTGCGAGGTAGGGTCTCACTCTGGTCCAGGCTGACCTGGAATTAACTATGTAGTCTCAGGGTGGCCTCAAACTCTCGGCGATCCTCCTACCTCTGCCTCCCGAGTGCTGGGATTAAAGGCGTGCGCCACCATGCCCGGCTCACAGCCCTATTTTTAAATGTCTTGATGTGCTTATTGTCCCTTGTCTTTTTTACATACACATTAAGTCCCAGAGGGTGGGGCTTGGTCAGTGATATATTTTTGTCTGCTTATGAAAGTGTTTTGTCTAGAATTGTACTCTGAATTTGACAGAGACTATGAAGTATCCATATATTTTAAAGAAGGACTCTAAATCCAACTTGCCCTGTGGAGGAAGGGAGCTCGTTGGATTTTATTCTCATTGAGGAGAAAGGGAAACATGAACGTGGACATCCTTGCAAATTCTCTGTTCTTTCCTTTAATAAAATCAGAAGAGGGGCTGGAGAGATAGCTTAGTGGTTAAGGCACATGCTTGCAAAGCCTAAGGACCCTGGTTCAATTCTCCAGGTCCCACGTAAGCCAGATGCACAAGGAGGTGTAAGCATCTGGAGTTCATTTGCAGTGGTTGGAGGCCCTGGCATGCCCATTCTCACTCTCCCTCTCGTTCCTTCTCTCTGTCTCTAATAAATAAATAAGTAAAAATAAAATGTTTTAAAAAATCAGAAGAGAATGGTAACAGAACTGAAAAGGAGAAATTATGAGGAAGACAAGGGATCTTAGAAGAATCTAGGAAATGTTGGATTTCTAAACTCGTGTCCTATGGAAGGAGGAAGATTCCAGCGACCACACAGTCTCTGACAGTAACAGGCATAACAAACATCTAGCATTACTATTATATGCTGAGTTTGGAAAGCCAGACATATTCCTCATTCACATAGCTGAAGGAACTTCAGCCAGACTCCTCTATTAGGAACTGATTAGTAGTAGCTTGTCATCTGTTCTCAGAGAAATCCACAGTAGTAGAAATGTTTCACTGTTTCCCTGTATCTTGAGAAATAGGTTTCCAAAAGGGCCTCCTCTGCCATTGCTTTCTTGGGGAAATAATGTCTGGAGCCATGCAATGTAATTTTAGAGCATAAAGTGCTTTACTAAGAGTTTTGAATATCAATCCCATGAGGCAATGTGGAAGGAAACTATAATTACTGAACCTGGTGAAAGGAGTACTGAGGGGACTTCATCAGCTTCACAAAGATAAATGATGCTCTCCTTCCATTCCAAAAGGGGAACATAGGCAGAAATGAACTTCAGCATAAGAAAGTTCACCTCAAGGAGGTATTTCCAAACACAAGTAAGGGGAGGTCATTTGAAAATCACTATATTACAGCTCAAGCCTAATGCTGAGCAAAGGCAAGACACATGTGTGTCACAATAGTCAACATGAGTGGCAACTTCCAGTGGAGCAAGAGACTGACAATGTGCTCACTGTATTGCATGGTCACTGGAAGAATCAGTATATAATCATCCGTTGAACTATGTACTTCAGTTTTCAGTATGCATGCCATATTTCTCAGGATAACATATATCAATAAAAACTTTTTTATCTATTTGGAATTGTATGGTTGGAGGCAAAGTTGATGAGAACACCTTGAAATTTATAATCAAGCAGAGTAACCTATATGTGTGTATGGCTGTGTGGACAGGACTGTTATAGTTGCTGGGTTATTTGTATTACTTTGGTCATTCTGGTCTGTCATTTGCACACTCTCCATCTCTCTCACACACCTTCCCTTTCCTTGAGTCCCTGCTCTCCTTCTGTATCTCTTTTCCTCCCTCTAGCTTCCCCTTCCACACTCCACTCCCTTTCTTTTCCCATCTCTCACTCTTGTTCAAAGCAGAGCAGTACCAAAGCGTAAGGTCTGCAGAAGGTGTTCTGTCCATTAGGTGGGCCGTGAAGTTAGTAAGATGACATTTGGGTCACACAGTATGTTCACGTGGGGAATAAAGGCACCTGGCTCCAGGCTGAGATCACTGACTTAGAGTGGCTGTTGGGCTTTCAGAAAGTCAAGCTCATTGTAATAACTTTTAGGAGACAGGGATCTTTTCCATGTTGAGGATCATGCCATTGCTCAGATGAGGCTAGATTGTGCTGTCAATGGTGTAGAGGAGAAAGGCTTGAAACCACACAAGAGATGGTGGTCTAGTCCTGTTCTGTTCCCCACCCCCAACCACCAGTTTACTGTGAGACTTTGATAGGTGTGTTACCTTCTTTGAACCTGCTTTCTCAATTAATAAAATGAATGATATTTTCTTCCTTCTCTTAAGGCTTATGTTAACAGAAAAGAAATATGGTGCAGGGCATTGTTTTGAAAAGTATAAATAGATACTGTATTAGTCACTTTTTGGTAACTATGAAAAAATACCTGACAAGCAACTTCAGGGTGGAAACATTTCTTTTGGCTCACAGAGTCGGGGAGATTTCAGCCTATCATTATAGTGAAGGGATGGGAGAGCAGCTCCACCATGGAGGGGGGAGCATGCAGCAGCTTGTTCACATAGCATAGATCAGAAGATGAGATTTAGATCAGAACCAGAAGCAGGCATAACCTTAAAAGTCCAATCCCTAGTGTTCTGCTTCTACCAAATAGGCCCTGCATCCCAACAGTTCGACAACTTCTGGAAGACTGAAATGTTAACAGGTATATATAGGCAAGACACTATTTCATAGCTGGAAGAATCACTTTAAATCCTGGTCCCCAGACTGCATATGGGCATACTTGCACATGACAGAGCTCAAACCTTAGCATTTTAGTATGTGTGATCCCAGATCCTGACTGCAGCAGTATCATAATCAGATATTGACCATATGTCTTCAACGCCAGAAAAGAGAAGTATGAGTATGTAAGGAAACAAGTGTAATGATGTTCACACAGAAGGCATCCAATCCGTGGTATCTCTCTAGTTTTACCACTGTCTTCTGATTAGCTTCTGCCAGATGCCATGAGGTCAGTGAATGTGCTTCACCATAATTCTGACTTTGTAAAACTGAGAAACCTTAACAGATACTTGAGTAGTGCTTGGAGTGCACTCCTGGATAAGGTGAAAATTTCTACAGTGCCTAGAAAACACAAAGGATTTGTTGAATTTGGGCTGGGCCTGACTCCTCCCTTCCTGAATCATTAAAAAATAATAATATTCTCTGCTTTATACTCTTTTCTGCAAATTAGGCTGACATACTTCTGTCTACTAGCCAGTACTACTCTCTCCCTCCTTTCTTACTAATTCATACCCAGGCTTGGAACCTGACATCTAGCATCTCTTGCACGAACACAGCATAACTCTGCTGCAGGGAGACCTCTGAGACCACCAACATTAGTGAAAGAGCAATTGCTGCAGTGCCCTTTCCAAGCCAAGGAGAGCCAGCCCCCATCACTTCTCTTAGGGCTTTGGAACTATTTTGTTATCACAGTGATATGATGAGGAATGTCATTGGCATTTAGTGGTCAGCAATTAGGGATGTTAAATAGTCTACAATGAGAAGGAAGACAATGCAGTGAAGAAGTGTCACATACAAAATATCCACTGATGACAATGAATCTGGGTTGTCCTATTCAGAAGACTTTTTTTTTTCCATTATCAGCAGCAAAGTTGATGCTGAAGTTCAAGAAATCACTAAAGATACAAGTCTGTATGTCAGTGCGAGACTTGGGCTCGGGCTCTAGCTCAGTGGTAGAGCACTAACACAGAGCATGCTTAAAGCGCTGGGTTAAATACCAGATATCAGAAATTAAATGTCAGGGAGACTGTTTGGGGAGACCTTGAAGAACTGAATCTATGGGGCAGAGAGCCTTTGTTCATTTTGCACATACTAATATTATTGTAAGAGGATATACATATGTGTGAGGGTGTAAGAAATTGTATGTGAGAGTGTGTAAATTGAGACTATACTAATTACTACTTCACAGATCTGTTGAGATAATTTACTGAACTACAGTGTGTAAGAAGCATATCACAGTCAGTGTCTGGTCTATAGTAGGCCCTTGATAAATTTAAGCTACTGTTTTTATTATTTTAGACTGTGGGGCCAGAACTCAGTGTAGAGAAATAGAAACATGCTGGCCAGAATGGAGATGAAAATTTTATGCTAAGGCTTAGTGATTGTGTCTGGTTAGTTTCAAATATGTGCCTACGCATACTTTCTAACTCTAGGACAATATAATTTTCAGCAATTTGCTATCAGAGAGTAGATGTTCCCATGTAAAGCCATAGTATTATGTGGACTGGCTATTTTATTTCCAGTTGGCCACTCATGACAGGTAGAAAGCTATCTTAAAAAAGCTATCTTAAAAAGTGTGGGTCGAGCACTAGGTGTGGTAACATATACCTCTAATTTCAGGAAAAAAAAAGTTGAGGCAGGAGGATCACAAATGGGGCACCAGTCTGGGCTGCATTGCAAGATAAAGATCACCCTGAGCTACACAGGAAAATCCTGTCTCACAGGACGAAGAGCTGAATATGTAGCAGCTCAGTGGTAGAGTGCTTGCCTAACATGTAAAGGCTCTAAATTCAATCCTCAGTACCCCAAGGAAACATACATAATACATGCACACATTTAAATATTAAAAATTATGGATCTGCCTTGAAGCCCAGGTCAGCAGGTCTTTTCTCATGTATTGGGACACAAAGCATAAGAACAACAACACTCAGGTCAGAGCCAGGGGGATGCATTAGAAAGAAATTAACTTGGGAGGAGCGGGGTTAAAGAACAAAAGTCTTAACCCAAGAAGGAAGCAAAGAGAAAAATTGGAGGAAACAAAAACTGGGAAGGACAGGATACATAAGCTCATCCAGCTGCCCCCAAACTGAACTTACAATGTTTGCTGTGTTCTCTTTGGAAGAGGGGTTGACTTGTCCAGCATTCAATGGAAACTTGTTGATTGACACTGAGTTCGGCACAAGTTCAATGTGAGTGTGCCTTCAGCTATTTATTTGATTTTTAAAAATTGCATCCTTTGCAGTAAGACTGTTTAGCTTCTACTGGCGCCCTGGGGCAGTAAGTTTAGGTTGTTAAAATAGCAGCCATTAACACTCTCTGTGTTATGACACTGTCCTCTCTGCCCCCCCTTACAGGAACTGGGCAACAGATTGTTTGACAGAATTTAAAAACTCTCTTACCAAAAAAGAAATGGAGACTTCTCACTCGGTCAGAATCAGAAGCACTTTTGCCTAGCCCTAACCCTGAAAGCCTTTTGACTTTGTCCACCCCCAGCCCACACCCACACATATAACTTTCATGTTAGGACGTGTGCACTCTCACACACACTCACACCCACATGCACAGACCCATCCCACAAGCTAGAGGTACCCCAGAGACTCCTTATGCTTGTCTTGCTATTCTTTTGTTTTCTTTCCTTTATTTGCCTCATTTTAATTTGAAATCAGTCTTCAGGATGACATTGGGTATTTGCATGGGGTGAGAGTGCATATAAGGACTTCCTCTTCAGTCCTGGCCACACTGGTTTCTCAAAATTAATAAGTATAATGCTGACTTTCGCTGATCAGTCAAACTGGTCTTTGAGGAACTTTGCATACAATGTCTCTTGAGCAAATAGCCCAGGGAGTTTCGAAAAGATGTATGAGTTCCAGGATTATCTAGATTATTCATAGGTCTGCTTAAAAGGGAATTTTTCATGAAAGGAATGAATGGCCTTGGCTTTCCTGAAGGCCCTGGGGAAAGATCAAAGGAACAGAGACAATGCAGGCTGTGTGGAGTTGCTCAGCTCCCTCAACAAGGTAGTAATCATGACCCGACACAGAGCCCAGCACAGTCTTACAGGATGAGCATTGGTCAGAGCTGAGCCACTGCCATAAGCCCAGGCATAAGCACATGGGCAGCATGACAGGGAAGTTCTCTGCTCTCTGAGCATCTTTGATACATGTTGTCTCTATCAGCACTGTCCAATGGAACTCTGTGCACTAGTGAAAACATCCCATGGGACCATTGGACACTTGAAATGTAGGATCAAGCAACTATATTTAAATTTTATTTAATGGCAAATAGTTTAAATCAATCCTTGACTGGGAGCTACCATACATATGGAACAGATCTGTCCCATTCATTAGTACTATTGTGCTGCACTGAATTTAACATTAAATTGAACCTTTAATGTTCTGTAACTATCAAAAACTTCTCTAGGACAGCAATCATATATTCTACAACCACAGAAAATCATACCTTGAAGAGATATTTTATTTATGCCCTTCTTTCTCCACACTTGACAAATAGAGTAATAGAGAAAGACCACAACTTAGCCAAAGCCACAGTGCTCCACAGGAACATTTAATGAGCCTGGACCCAGGTCTCCCTGCCTGCTGGATTGAGAGTCTACCACTGCTCCCTTGCTGACGATGTTTAAAAGAGTGAATACCCTCTTTGTGTCCATTGTCTTCACTGTTATAACTGAGAATTATCCCCTGACATCTGGAAATATCAGGGACCCAGTTCTATCTTTTCTGTCCTCATACACCACGGCAGAAAGTAGACCCTGAACAAAGGTTGTGCGGAGTGAATTACTTCTCTAAGGCCATCACATTGCCTGGCATCTTTAGGTAATGTTTTGCAAGAAACTGCACTGGAAGTGCCTTTGAGTTAGCCAGAGCTTGTGCCTTCTCAGTCCAGGGAGACGCAGCATCTGTGCATGAGGGCATATGTTCAGATACAGAACAGAAAGACTTAGGAAGCTGCTGGGCAGATGACAGAAAGGGATGTTGACCTCCCAGACACTACATTCTGAATTGTCTAGACATGCTGAATTGTCCTTTGCTGGTGAAAAAGGACATCACACAACGCCCTCTGTTTTCTACCTCTCCACAGTAACCTAGAACAAAAGACACCACAGGTAGGATGTGGGAACAGAGAGGTATTCTTCTGGTCACCTTAAAAAGTGCAAGGAAAGTCCAAATTAATCTCAGAATCAACTGCTAAAAGGGAAGACATTTCAGTTCATAGATCCAAGTGAAGCATCCATTGATCATCTTGCTCCTCTCTGCTTCCCATATTAGTTCTCTGCCCCTCACCCAGAGACAACCAATGGTAACCCAGCAATAACTGCATTGAAGGAAAACCTGTTAACAGCCACCAAAGGTCAAGTTGCAGCCAGATAGTCCGGTCAAGAGCCAGGCAAATAGCCTGTGCCCCATCTGCAGTGCATGGCCTGCTCATGTGCTAATACCACCTCATGAAGGAGTGATTTGGTACTGAGATAGAAGGTTTCCAGGGACCCACCCAGTCCTAAAAATCTGAAGCCCAAGTATAGACATTGGATGCCAAGGACACTGGAGAAAGTCTTTGGAGCATGTAGAACACCAAGCCAATTGGAGTGCCTGCTAAGCCAGCCCAGGATTCCTAGCATTCCAGCCACACCATATCCACCCCCACCCCCGGAGGGCAGCCAGTGGCCACAGCAGAGTCTATGTCCAGCGGGCCAAGACCAGCATCAGAGCCTCCAAGAGCCTGCTTCCTTACTGAGAGCCTGCCTGCTTGCCCTGTGTTGAGTTCAGGGTGGTGGACAAGCTGTAACGCCCAGTTTAGCATAAGAATCTGACTTGCCATGGACTCTCCAGGCAATGAATCATTTTGAACAAGCACTTAAGCAACTTTCCACTGAGTCATCATGAAGACTGTCAGGTTCACTAATCCTGACATATACTGTGTATATCCTTTGTTAAGATCTTGTCCCCATCCTAATACAGGGGGTGGGGTAGAAACAACAGAACTTTAACAATGTACTCTTTGGAAATTATTTATGTTAGGGTTTCCATTGCCTAAAGCACAAAAGAAAACCCTACCAGTACCAACTCTTGATCTGTGTGCTTTTGGCTACATAGACACAGAGAGTATGTACTCTTTACTGTTAGTGGCACTGCATGTTCAATTTCTTTTCCAGATCTTCTGTACATCTGTTTTCATTTGGCTTCTTCTGGACCAGAGACTGGCATTTTTTTCCCCTGTAAAGAGCCAGATAGTAAATATTTTAGCATTTGCAGGCACCTACTGCAACATCTCTTCCTCTGCAGTGTGAAAGCAGCCAAAGACAATATTGTAAACGATTGAGTGTGGCCACATTTCAATAAAACTTTATTCACAAAGACAAGTCACAGATCCATGTGGCTCACATCCCTGTTCTAGCTCAGGATTTAAAATGCTTAAAGGTTTATTCCTTACTCATACATGTCCATCTCAGATTGATATGCCATTCTCCCCAATGGACCCTTGGCTAGCAGAACCTCACCACCTGGAATTTAGTTCTAGTGGTATGGGAAGGAAATGTAGCTGGTTCTTAAATATTTTTGCCCAGAAGTGACACAAATTACTTCTGTTCATATTTCTTGGGTAAGAGTAAGAAATATGACTAGGACTTGACTTCTTGGGGACAGAAAAATGGCAATGGTACCATGTTCTTGGGCAGGGGCATGTTGACCAATATTCCTAACAAACAGCTACTACAAGAAATACTTCCGGGTGTGGTGGCGCACGCCTTTAATCCCAGCACTCGGGAGGCAGAGGTAGGAGGATCTTTCTGGCCACCCTGAGACTCTTTAATTCCAGGTTACCTGGCTTAATCATCTTCCTTTTTTAGCCAGTGTCTAACTAGCCTAGTCTTTAAATTACATTGCTCATTCATGACATTGCTCATTCATGTTGGTCATTGATATTGACATTTGGGAACATATTTTAGGGACTCGAGCATTGGGACACTAAGCATTCCTTAAAATGCTGTGTAGACCAGCCATGTTCATGCAGTTAGAACTCTGAGCAAGGTCCAACATGCCATGGGCTCCAAGTATTGATTGCCATTGGGCAGCAAGCCTGAGAACAATTGGACCTCCCATGTCTCTGGTTTTCATTTCATTTTTATTTACTTTTAGTGTGAATTTGAATCAGAGAAAGAATTCTAAGCACAGTGACTCTAGGCAGTTCCTGCCTAGAGGTGGATTGCTATGGGGAACAATTGTTTAGATGGAAGGGAGATATTAAAAATATCGATGATAGTAATGTAATGTTATAGACTAAAGTGATGGCTCTGGAGGAGGGAATATATTAGAAAATGCAAAATTGTCAGGATAAGCTAATTGCTGTAACAATCTCTAAAGTGTCATGGATAAACACAAAGGTAGGAGTAGCAGGCTATGAAGAAAGACGGACTGGGGCATACATTTATCCAGGGTCCCAGGCTCCATTCTCTTTAGTGGCCTTACCTTCATCTGGGTCCCAAGAGTCAGAGAGGACTGAATTCTCTGCACATGACCCTCAGTCTATGGGAAAACAAATTAAGGAAAGGCGTACAGGACATTTTACAGGACATGTTTCTAAGGCATGTCTGTCGTTTACCACCAAGTTTCAATATTACATCCGCATGGCTCCACCTAACTGCAAAGTAGGCTATGAATTATAGTGAAGTGGAGTCTCCCAATGGGGCTGATGAGCACAGAGCATTCTGTATACTGTTGTATAGTATCAGACACAAGGGTGAGTCTTTGTATGAAGCTAACTCTTGACTATCCTAATTTCAATATTGAATTGTTTGTCCCCCGCTCCCAGAAATCACTGTAGTACTTGATAATGTAAGAGACTAGTCCTGCCTTTGGAAGCCTTATATATAAAGGAATGACACAGATATCCTTCATCATACCTCACATTTTTGTTTGTCCTTCACATGACCTCTAGACCCATTATAAAGTTACTTACATTCTCACTGACACGAGGGTTGGATGCAACTCCTACAGGCAAACATGTAAAGAAGATGGCATTCAGTGAAACGATCACTGAGCCTGGTATGTCATTCTTAAGCCTAAACCACTCTTAGAAAGTAAAAATAATTAATTAAAATAGAAACTATATAACCAATCTTCTTTCTCATTTTATCCTGGCTAAAGAGTCCTTTAACACTTGCATGCAACCATTTCATTAACCTTATTGGTTGGTATTTCTTGTAATTACTTCTTGGTTCAGGTTTATTATTTTATTTTATATTTAATTACTTCATGGTATAACCTGTTTGTTAAAGAAATGAGAAAAATCTAGGTATGATTTCTTCTTACTGTTATACTTAATGTTAGCTTTGAAGACTGGCATGTATGCAATAGATTTTCCTGTATTTATTGTAACTTCCTTTGTGCTTAGTTTTACATGGTCTAGTTTTGAAGAAGAATTATAGGTAAAAAAAAAAAAAGCTAAAAACAATACCTTACACACCCAGGAGTAGTTAATGCTTTGGTGTGTTCTTAAAGCTATTAAAATGGAAAATTCCTATGAGTTCCCCCATTCTCCTTAGCTGTGTTCTTAATATTTAGAGATCAAATATAGGTGCTGCTATGATTTCCTTTAGTCCAGAGTTTTGCAAAAACTTTGAAACCAGATTATTCTTTGTTGTAAGAGGTAGTTCTTTGCATTTCAGAATGCTCATCAGTTTCCCTGGTGTCTACTAGTAACACTGTCTCCCATTCATGGCAGCCCAAAGTATCTGTAGCCATCACCAACTATCCCCTCAAGCAGCACTTCTCAAACTTGAACCTGAAAATGAGTCAATGGGCCTCTTAGAGGAGTTAAGAAGTACTGCTCTACTCTTTTGGAAAAATAGCCTCCATTTCTCATGATCATTCTCTATAAGTAAATGCATTTTGCCATACATCTAGAGATTGGAGTTGGAAACAGATTGTAAGTACTGGGAACTCAACAGTAAGCTTGGGTGTGCACAGACCTCAGTGAGCGACAGAGTGTGGAACAAACACCTCATATGTGAATTCACACCTGAGAGTCAAAGGACTTCTCAACAATCACTAATCTGTGAGAAAGTCATTCTTCTAGGGCATCTTTGGAGTTACTGAATGAGATGAGCTCTAAAACCAAAGCCCACAAACAACCCTCCTCAAAGTTGAACCTGCACATGAATCGCTGGGCATCTTATAGAAGTGCTGACATGGTTCAGTGGGTCTGGATGAAGAGGGTGCAAGGCTTTGCATTTCTCCTTAGCTCTGCCATGGCACTAATGCTGTTGGCCTACATGCCACACTTTTGAGGATAGGATTAATGGTCTCTGAGAAGAGGAACTAGACATTTAGATGCCATTTTCATGTTATATAAAGGGAATTGTTCTGGCCCATAATTAATAAGATGATCTCTAGTTCTTTAATGTTTCTTCCTGGTCTCAAAAAGGTACAACCAAAGTGGCGATCACTCTCTTCTCCCTCATTTGCCCCAACTACTTAACCAGTAAGTCTACAATGAGCCCATATCTTTATGCCAGTTACCTACCTGAAAGATATATATTTGAGACAGGGACACATGTAGTCCAGTCTAGTCTCAAACTAACTCACTATGCAGTCAAAGAAGACTTTGAATTTCTAATCCTCCTGCCTCCAGTGCAGGGATTAAGAGTGTTTACCACTGTGCCTGCTTTATATAGTGCTGGCAATTAAATTCATGGCTTCTTGTGTGCTAGTCTAGGACTCTACCAAATGAGCTATATCTCCAGCCCCAACATCTATATTTTTAGACTTTCTATGTGTCCATGTGTGAAAGACTGTGGTTTCCTTTTCCAAGGAGACAGTACGAAGATCTTCAGAAAGGCCATTAGAGTAACATTGTATAGATAGCTATTTTGTCTGCACTGTAATTTCAGACAATGTAACTTCTTTATCTAGAGCAATATATTGTAATTCCTCGTATGAGGTCACAGACCTTCATTTCCATTCTGATTTGACTACTTTCTAAGTTTAGTTTCCTCATTTGTAACAAGTAAAAATAGTACCTTCTTGAATGGGTGGCTGTAGGGACAAAGAGGTAATTGATATGCACTTGAAGTCCTGAACACAGAGCTGCCCCAGAACTAACATGTAAACATTAGTTGTTAATGGTGTGATTACTGTTATTAATGAACTCTTGACCCACAAAGTCTCTCTGCCTCTACTATTTGCATATGTTGTGTGTATCATATGTAGAGTGATCCTTAACCAAGGAGTATGTGATGTCTGGAGTTTGAGCTCACGTCCACCTCAGACTCTAATGTCCTTGCTCTCCATTTGAGAATTACTTATTAGAAACAATGCTGAAACCAATTGCTTTTCCAGTCTTAGCGAATCCACTGATGAGAGCATTGCCTATTTACTTGATTGATATCTGATTCCTCCAATCACTGTTCCCTCTAAAAATTTGATGTTACCACAAGGATCGTAGCCATCACAGAAGCCACTGGAAGCCAAAGGTCCTCAATTTCAAAGACATTTTCATTAATCTTTACCTTTGACATCTTTGTTTCCCAAGAAATAGTCACCATGTCCATAGGGTGGAGTTCTTTTGAAATTAGGTTCCCTAACATTGTTCTTTTCCTTTCTCTGTATTTTCTACTAAATCACTCTCTCCAGCAGACTTTGGCTTCAGTCATTAAGGGATTCCTATGAAGAGAAACATGATACTTTTCTTTTTTATGCTGTTATTTCCAGGACACTGAAGATGGGCTGCTATTTTGTTGTCCAGGATTTTCCTAACAGTGCCCCTCCCCCACCCTCTCCAGCAGCCTGGAGCCTGAGCCTGCCACCTCTTTTCCTGCAAATTCAGCCAGTTGCCTCCAGAGGCCACTTTCTTTCTAAAGCCTGATGCTAACAGTTTTCCAAACACAATACAATGCACATTTGGGGATACGTTTTCTCCATTAATCCTCAAGTACCAAATGCCTCTTTTCTTCCCTTTAGTATGCAATGGGATAACAATTGGCTCTTTAAATCTTCAGACAGGGCCTGCTTCCAACTTGATTGTGTCTCCTCCAGTGATCCAAGAACACTATTTCAAAAGTGGAAAATCTTTTTTTTTTTTTTGAGGTAGGGTCTCCCACAAGACAAGGCTGACCTGGAATTCACTGTATCATCTCAGGGTGACCCCAAACTCATGGCTATCCTCCTATCTCTGCCTCCTGAGTGCTGGGATTAAATGCATGTGCCACCACATCGGAATAGGGGCAGGGAGGAGGAAAAAGATGGTACGAACACATGGTGTATCCATACAAAATATGTTCTTAATAGTAATTTTAAAAAATTAAAAGAAAATCTCACCAAATCACTTTATTGCTTAAATCTCTTCACTGGCCTCTCATTATCTACACACAAAAGTGCACACTGCCAGTCTTGACATCTTCATGTTATCAGGTGCTTGATACCTGATGTCACTGGACTGTTGTTGCAAGTGCCAAACTGTGTGGTTCCAGTTATTGACACTATTCAGTATCTCACAGAGAACTGGGGATCTTTATCTTGATTTGTATGGCCTGCTAATAGAAGGAAAAAGGGAACGGGAAAGAACAGGACACAGGAGAAACTATGGACCCACCTAGTAGAAACATGCTGTCTTATCAGAAACTTAGATGAGTAAAGTGAGAATCGGAGTCCAAAATCCAGTAGTTGATAGAGTCCGGGAGATTGTTAATATCCAGATGTTCACAATTTCTAAGTATTAGATGTGGTGCATGGTGGTGCTTCCCAAGGGGTGTTCCCAGTACATTCTATTGTTACCTAGGTAAAAGTAAAAGATCCCAGTGGTTCCATTGTGATGAAACACATTCTTTTCAATGGGCCTTCTGAGAGCCCTAAACATGCTGAGAGGGACTTTGTTTGCCTAGATTATGGATTTTTCCTTACTTTATTTAAGCCCAGAATTTTGTTTTCACAGAACCTCTTCTAGTGGCACTCTGCAGAGCAGACTTGGAAATGCTGGTGTAGGCAATACAAAGGAATGCCTGACCAAACTCCTCACTGTCTCATCCAGATGCCTCACATTGTTTCTGTAAATGCTGCTTGAGGGTAGTGACTAATTTGTCCATTTCAGAGGGGCATGGGCCATCAAAAAAAAAAAAAAAAAGCCTGGTTCCCAAAGGATTAGAACTAACCAAGTAATAGTAGAACTCATTCTTTATTTAGGGAACAGAGAAAGGCAATCAGTGACACATGTTACCACAAAACCTGCCATTAACAATTAGGCATCATGCAACACAGTATTTTTAACATTTTCATTACAGTTACAAGTCCATACCCTTTGGGGATTAGAAAATATAAAAGCTACAGTATCGTTACAAAGGAATAATACAAAACTAGCATCTACTGTGGAAGGGGTTCTTTTGGTTTGGCTACATAAGCCAAGTTCAGACAAAGATTTGAGACTGAAGAATTAACTTTTGAAAATAAATTTATGTCATTTCTTCTTCAGTTGTTGAACTGGACTTCCACAGTCTTCTCTATCCCTCATGTTTTGTGGCTCTAGGTAAAATGACAAGCCCTAAATTTGCACCCTTGCTTTGGAACTAAATAAGATTGTCGCCTTTGCATCTTTGAGCCTCATTTCCATGTGTCAAAAAGAAGGGCATTTTCAGTATCTTTTTAAAGGAAACCCACTGAGGCTTACATATTGAGATTGGGACGGTCTATGAGCCTGGTAATAAATGCAGATGATAAGAAAGCTATTTGATAAAGAGGAATAAATTTGGGATGGGAAGAGTACAGAGATTCCCTCTAAAGACTGGACTATGAGAAGGCTCCACCAGTAAATGCTCTCAGTCCACAGAAAGCTGAAATCGAGTGTGCATATCTCTAAAGCCCTAGAATCTGGACAGAGCTGTCCACAGAGATCTGGTACTGCTGAAGGGCCAGATGACTTATTTTGCATTGAAGTAGTAAAGCCACCCCTTTAATATCATAGAACGCTTTGTGAATTTGATAAAACTCAGTGACCATTATCCCAGAAGGCTACATATACCCTTGTACATTTAAAATTCTGTACTTACCATTTTGAAAGTCATTTCTCTGTCCATCTATCTGAGTCTCAAATGATAAACCATCTGGCCCTATGTGTACTTGTTTATATCTTAATGGAATTGATAGACTCAGCATTCAAACGTACCATGTTTTTTCTTCATGTTATTCCCTGTTCCAGTGCTGGAACCAGGAGGAGATAGATTCATAGAAGACATAGGCCCTGCCTACTTTCCAATTATTGACCACTTAGAATGCAATACACCTGCTATGAGGTGCTAGACAGCAGGCTGAATACAGACCATTAGAATTGATGCATGATGTGAGTGTGTTCGACAGATCCTAGGGACTAAGGAGGATATGAACAAGCAACAGATAGTCTATGGAGGTGTTTGAATCTAGCAGGAGTCTGGGCAGAGTTGACAATGAGTACAGAGGAGCAGGGATCGGCCAGTAGTGCACCGTTTAGCCCAGTGGCAGGCACAACCTCAGAGGAGTCACAATTGAGACATGCCTTAGGACCCTGGCTGGGCCATGCTGTGATGCTGCTCCATCTGTGCAGCTTTGGTCTTGGGTGCTTACTCACAGGCACATCAAGGACCAAAATTGCACATCTGGGATGGCACCCTGAAAGGCAACAGCACTTCATCAGTGGAAGGTCCTTGGCTGAACTGGTAGGACCTGAGTAGGATATATGAACTATAAGCAGGCTTTGGACACTACACTACTACAGCAAACAAAATTCTAAATCTTTTTACTTCAGGTGGAATGCAGTCAGTAAACTGGAAAGAACTATAATCAACTGGCTGTTTCCTATAGCTTCTTTATTGCAGGAGGATTTTCAAAGAATAATTGTGTTTGTCCTTACTATGTCTCTGAGAAGGACAAGCACATTAAATAACTACTATCAACAAAATCAGAGATAAATTCAGAGAAAGTTCTTTAGTAATGGATTGCCAAACAGGCAAAGAAGCAGCAGTCTTATCACACAGCAAGCCAGTAGCACAACCCAACCAAGAGTGCATAAGTACCCACCCCAGATGCCCAAATCTATGCCCAATCAGAAAATATGCCATGTCCTTTCTTGCTATGTGCCTGACAAGAATGCATATCAGGCAGGGTCTGCAGCTGAAACAAGAATGGAAGTGGGATGAAAAACAGCATGCAGATGGGGTCCGGATGAGGAGAGGAGAACTGGGATTAGACTAGGGTGTGAGCTTTCAGCGCCCTCTTCCATTCTCTTCTCTCCAGCTGGAGCAGCAGATGACTGTTTCCTCTCACTCGACACCTTTTTACTTGGGACAGAGTGTTGTGTCTGTCTGTTTAGCTGCAGAGTGATCTGCCGAATCTGCTACAAGAATTTCCTGGCCTGGGACCCCATTGGGGGTTGAGATGGGGGTGGGAGTAGGAAAGCCACTCTTCTTGCTGATGGTGTGGGGCCACATAGAGTCTCCTTGAAGATTCTATGTGGGAATATATTTCCCTCATCAGTCCCATTGTTTAGCTCAGCAATCTGGAAGACCCACTCTGTCTCAGGGTGCGCACCCCATGTCAGGGATACAGGACAAAATTATGACATGGGATTGATCTTTATATTTCCCCATTTCTTTAAATGTACATTTCCTCTTGTCACCTGCCTTCCTGTCACCAAGTTACAAAGCAATTTTATTTTATTATATCCAGGTGTGCCCCATTCTGATGCCCGTATGTCTTCACTGTAGGATGTTTTAACACTTCCATTTTTTTTTCAGTACCTGCATGGTGAGACATAACTCACATACTGTCAAATTAATCTTTGAAACTGTACAGTAGAGTCCATTTTAATATATCCACATAATATTGACATGAACATCACTATCTCACTCCCAGATACGTTCATCAAATGAAGTCACACACCTACTAACAGTCAGTCCCTGTTCTGCCTCCCATTCCCAGATCCTGGCATCCACTAATCTTTTGCTTCTGAAGATTAGCCTGTTTTGTTCATTACATGTACGTGGAGTCATACATGTGATATTTGTGACTGGGTTCATGTTTTTGTTGTTATTCTTGTTAGTATTTTGTTTGAGGATAGAGTCTAGCCTAGCCTAGCCTGGCCTTGAAATCCCTGCAAAGCCCATATAGGCCTTGAATTCTTGACAATCCTCCTACCTCAGCTTCACAAGTGCTGTGATTGTAGGTATGAGCCACCACACCCAGCTTACTTAGTGTGTCATTTAAGTTTCATCCACTATAACTGAATAATATTACATTGTATGGATATAATTTATTTTTACCCATTTTCCTTTGATGGGCATTTGTATTATTTCTATCTTTTGACTATTGTGAATAATGCTGCTAAGAACATCCACACAACAATGGTCTGTGTCTCCACTTCCAATCCTTTTTGCATATACATTTAAGATTCAAATTGCTGATTCTTATGGTAATTCTCTGTATTTGATAAAGATCAAAATTTTTGATATTTTATTTGTAAGCGGAGAAACACAGACACACACACACACACACACACACACACACACTCAGAAAGAGTACAGGTGTGCCAGGGCCTCTGGCCACTGCAAATGAGCTCTAGATACATGCATTACTTTGTGCATCTGGATTTATGTGGGTACTCAGGAATCAATCCCAGGTCGTCAGGCTTTGTAGGCAAGCACCTTAACCACTGAGCAATCTCTCCAGCCCAAATTTTATTTAAAATAAAACACTTTATTAAAAAATTATGGGCTGGAGAGATGGTTTAGTTAAGGCACTTGTCTGCAAAGCCAAAGGACCCAGGATCCATTCCCCAGGACCCACATAAACCAGATGTACAAGGTGGCACATGATTTGGAGTTTGATTGCAGTGGCTGAAGGTCTTATCACATCCATTCTTTCTCTCTCTCTCAAATAAATATAAAGATGAATAAATAAATAAAATTTCAAATTTTAAAAAATTTACCTAATTCCCTCCCACCACCCATCTTTGTCTGTTTAAGCCTTTGAGGAACTACCAGATGGTTTTCCAAAGGAGCTGCAACACTTTTTTTCATTTTCACAGTCACACCAGCAATATATGGTAGTTCCAATTTTCTTCATCCTTGCCTACATATATTATCTTTGTTTATTATCACCATCCTGCCAGGTGGAGGAATGCAACATGGTATCTCACTGTCATCTTTTGTCATTCCCAAGTTCTTGTTTTCTAATAGGGGATTACTTTAATCTTTGTGCTCATTGTTGTTAACCTTTTAAACCCTAAGGAAAATAGGGGTCATGAACTGCGGGACATACGAGGCAATCTAGAAGCCAGAGAGGAAGACAATTTAGGAGCATGGTGAACTTGCCCTCTGTGAAAACAATTGGCTTGTCTGGCTTCTAGTTCCCCGTGCCACAAAGTATGTTAGATGCAGAAGCAGTTGCTAGAAAAGTATTTGAAGAGGTAACACTAGACCTTGACCGTGACGAGTGGGAAGAAGGAAGGTGGGTAAAAGAGGGTAATGGAAACTTGAAAATAGCAAACCTGTCAGGAAAGCAGTTCAGATACTGACCCAAAACAAGATGGGGCTCAAACCAATCAACACTCATCATTGTTTAGCAACTCCAGAAAACACCCAGCACGAGAGGAGATTTGAGATGATTGACAAATGAAATGCAACGAGAGACTGAACTAAACAATTCAGTTCTTTCTTTTCCATGGTTCTAGGAGCACTTATAACCACAAGTCCATCTGTGATATTTCGGGCCCATGAATATACCTGTCTGAACCCTCAGGCTGCCCAAAGCAGAATCTAATGTATGAGTTTGGTAAATGAATGGCTTTGGCCAGGCAACATATATTTGGCCAAAATAAAAATCACACCTAGCTGGCCCCCACTAAAGTGGGGGGATGAGGACAGATGATACTGTAATATAAGAAAGAGTTCAGAGACAGTGACTATAAGGGTTCATAAGTGACTCTCTAGTCATTACTCAGGATCTGGCAATTTTTCAAAATTCTAGAATAAAAGCAAACTTTATCTCTATGTTGCAAGCCTGGGGGAAAATTCTAATTGTCACTTCTCATTTGGTGTCCAGGCCTTTTACTGAGGCCAGTTCTGACAGTGTGGGAAGACCATGGCTACTGAAAGGAGTAGCCCCACAGCTTTTGCCTTATCATCTTTCTTTCTGCCTTCCAGAATTACCTTCATTTAGAGCTAGTAGTGATGTAATAATAATTGCATTTTTCTAGCAATGAAATATACCCAGTACTATGCTTAGCACATTATATGCCTTGGTTGTTCCTCACAACATATGAGGCTGCTGGTATTATTATCCCGTTTCATAGATGGAAGAACTGAGGTTCAAAGATGTTAAGTGATTCACTCAGCTAAGAAGCAATAACTACTAGTGGTGTTGAAATCTGAACCAAAATGGGACATTTTCAATTAGGCCTATCCTTCTACTAGGACAAATCTTGGCAGCTGCATTTTCAGCAAGCTCCCTCACATAAATACTAAGTTCTGGAAAGTTCCATCATCTTTGCTTTGTGCTCTATAGCCTCATTATGGATAAACCATCAAAGGCACATGTCACAGTGTAATGATCTTGATTAAAAGACCTATTTTAAGACATTGTCTTCCATTGACACCTAGTATGAATTTAGTTGGTGCACCAGCAGGATCTTAAATTGATGATCTCAAGAAGAGTGAAGTTTTTGTGGATGAAGAGAGTTTGGGGAAAATCTGGAACATAAGGTCTCTGTGCCAGGCAAGTAGATCTGATTAAGACATCACTCTCATATTTTACATGTGTGCAAGTGTATCTGTAGAGTAAAATCTTAAAATTAGGATTATAGGGTCTAACACATATATGGATTTGAAAATTGATATTGTCAATTTGCAATCCATAGTTTTTTTTAGTATGTTCTTCATTTCCGAGGGTAAGGACAGGAAGAAGGCTAATGATGGTATCATCATGGCTGTATACACATTATATAGACAACTAATTTTAAAAAAGGAGTATATTATGTAATTGTTTGAGATTTGGTACCTTATAACTTATTTTAATTTAAACTTCTCTTGTGAATTAATTGGTAATATTACCATTTCTTTTACTTATCTATATTCTGTGCTCACTTTTGCTATTGGGTCATTAGTCTTTTTCTTATCAATTTCAAGAAGTGCTGCGTGGTGGTTTGAATGGATGTCTCCCAATAGAATCACTTTTAGTAGAGCTTTAGATCTCTAGCCACCTGGATGAAGGAGGTGTCACTGGGGGACAGGGGGTGGATCTGAATTCCAACCTAAGATATGAAAAGTGCTAAGGTTTGTCTGAAGTTCCTGGAATGTGCTTGCCTGCCTGTGGGGTTAGTGGCTTTTTGCTTTTCTCTCTCGGCTTGGACCTATGCAAGCTGGCCAGCATCTTCTGCCATTATGGAACTTCCCTGGATCTGTAAGCTTCAAGTAAATCCCTTTTGCCTCCTATAAACTGTGACTGGTCTGGCAGCTCATCATGAAGCTGACTGCTACATGCTCTCTATCCCTATCATCTATCATCCATTTATCATCTTGCAACTTAAGAGAGAAAGGGTTCATCTTGGCTTATCATTTGGGGATAATACAATAATACCATGGCAGCCTCTCCCTCTCTGCCTCCCTCTCTCTCTTTCTCTCTCCCTCTCCCTCTCCCTCTCCCTCTGTGTGTGTGTGTGTGTGTGTGTGTGTGTGTGTGTTAGAGACAGTAATTTCTTTTGCTAAACTAGCAAATATTTGAAGAAGTTCTTTGCCAAAATTTTCTAGTGTCTTTAGTAGAAAACCCTTTCTTCAAAAAAGTAGTAAAATGAATTTAAAAAATCAGTGCCTTTTATTTGCTGCTATTTGTTGAAGTAGAAATGAAAAATGAATTGCCTTATTTGCACACCTCAGATTATACTTCTAAAGAATCTTCAAGCAGCATAGAGCATAATTTGGAAATGACTGCCCCACATGGCTGGCCGGCCTGTGATTCTAGTTTATGAGTGATTCTTTCAGCTAAAAATATTTTCTAATGATTAACCTGGACCTTCATTGATGGAGTTGATACTCTTTCCAACTCAATCACATTTGGTGATTGGTAATATTTGACTTCTTCCATTATAAACCTTGTCATGCTGTACAAGTTACCTTTCTCATTGCTGGGATAAAAATACCTGACAAAAATCAGTATAAAAGAGGAAGGGTTTATTTAGGCTTACAGTTTGAGGTTAGGGTTACAGTATAGGCAATAGCAGCAGGAACAACAAGCAGCTAGTTACTATAGCTAGCACTATTATACACCAGATGTGCTTGCAGTCTTTCAAATCAAGTATACATACATGTCACAACCATGTAAAGTTGATGACATGACAGAAATGAAGTAGCCTCAGCCTACACTGAGGATGATTAATTCTGATTAATTAATCAGAATGATTAATTCTGCTGCTTAGCTTCTTTCTCCTTTGTATCTAATCCAGAACTTCAGCCTGTGAAATGGTGCTGCACACAATTAAGCTTTGTCTTTTTTTAAATAATTTTTTTGAGATAGTGTTCTTGCTCTAGCCCAGGCTGACCTGGAATTCACTATGTAGTCTCTGGCTGGCCTCGAACTCACAGCCATTCTCCTACCTCTGCCTCCAGAGTGCTGGGATTAAAGGTGTGTGCCTCCACACCAAGCAAGCAGTGTCTTTCCACCTCAATTAACATAGTCAAGATAATACCTCACAGACATTCCCAAAGACTAATCTAGACAGTCTCTCAGGTGCATACCTAGAGGCTTGTTTCCTTGATGAGTCTAGGTCCAGTCAAGTTAAGACCCAATATACACCATCACACATATTTAAAATATTTGCATGTCTGCCCCTCAGTGAGGGGAAGATTCTTCTTGGAAATAAGAAAATATCTTATTTATATCTATAGCTTTAATTTAGCATGATCCTAGACATTGCCAACACATAGTCCTATTAGTGTCAAGTATAGTCAAAGACATTAAGTGGTTGTTTCTTCATGCTGTTTTTTCATTGTGCTTTCTGACTTCACCAGAATCAGCCACTATTTATTTTTAGCACTATTATACACCACATGTCTTTTCACTCTTTCAAATCAAGTATGCATACATGTCACAACCATGTAAAGTTGATGACATGACAGAAATGAAGTAGCCTCCCCCAAAAAATCATAGTGCAAAAACATACCAAAGTTGATATCTTGGTATGTTTGCTATGCTATAACAGTGAAAGATGAAATTCTATAATACCATTAATTTGCTAGCTTATAAACAAATGAAAATTAATTTTTGCAGCTCTGGAGGCTGAGAAGTCCAAACTCAAGTGGCCAGAAAATTTAGTGTCTTCTGAAGGGCCGTTTTCTAGTTCATGGAGTGTGCCTTTACATGCTCCCACATGGTAGAAGTAGCAAATGAGCTACCTTAGGTCTCTTATGAAGGCATATCCCACAAAAATAGAGCCTCGTAACCTATTCATTTCCCTAAGTCCTCCCTCCTTATGCCACCACTTTGGAGATTAGAATTTCCACTTAGAGATATGGGTAATACCAATGGTGAGACCAGAGCCTCTTGGGCTTCCAGAGACCAATGTTTGTGAACTCCAAAGACTAAGCTTCTTGCCTCTTACATCACCATGGAATATACAGGTGAAACCCGTGAATGGAGAGCTGAAAATAGAAAGCAAAGATCATCCTAGTCTAGTATTCTATTCTGTACCCTTTGCTAGTCTCTTCCCTTCTATTTTGGACAGTAGAGTTCTTTGAATTGTACCATTTACTTTTTAGATGTATGTCTCTTTTCTGTATATCTCACAGGTAAAAAAAAAAAAATCCTGGCAGAACCTCTTCCATCATACATTTGCTTCATCTCCATATTCCCCTTCCATCACTAACAACAGTTGCCTGAAGATACTCTGGTATTATAGTCAGAGAATGACAAAAGTTAGTTTCTGGGATTAGCCATCAAATGTCAAGTAGAAATGAGAGTCAGTAGGAATGAGAGTCGTGGTAGCAGTAGTAAAATAATAGGTGGCCTGCTTCTTAAGGGAATTCGCACTGGCTCCTCAGAAGTGTAACACTGGGAGCTGACGTGTTCCCTGACCTATAGGCTGTATTTTCTTACTAGCCAAGAACTTCTCCACTACCGATGGCAATTTGAGGGTGGAGAGTATAGGAAAGAGAGAAACCAGACAAGGGCTTTGGCTTCTAAAGAATGAGAAGAAGAGTAGTGCCAGGCAGGGAAAGAATATTGTACAAAAGGAAATAGGTTAGGAACACAGATTTTTTTTTTTTTTTTTTTGGTAAAATTGGCTAGGCACATTAAAGAGAGAAAAAAAAAAGGAAAGGAGAAAAACAGCCTGTGATAAATTTATTTCCATTAAGCTGTTAGTGTCAATGTGTCTTAGGGATTGCAAAAACTAATTGCAAAATGGCAGTCATTTAGCCTGAGATGTATTTCTAATAGTGGTATTTTAGGCCTCTGTGAAAGAAAAGGTAGTCAGAATTCTTTTTGGATAACAGTGTTTCCTAAACACCTCAGAAATCCTAGCTTTGAATATTGTATAAGATCATCCCTGGCCTGAGGAAAAGAAACTGCGTCTTTGCTATTACATCCGTAGCAATATGGCTAGTGCTATTCTGCTTCCCTCATGATATACTCCTCCACTCCTTTTTCTAGTCATTTGTGGGAATATGACTGGAAACAGAAGAGATGGAAAGGCTAGCAGCTATGCAGCCTGGTCATTTTTGTTATAGTATTCTCCTGAGGGCCTCTGGAGCCAGCTTAGCTTTACACTGTGTTTCTGCCAGCTTTTGACCAGGATCACTGAATGTGTTCCAAGGATAGTTGGTTTAAAGCCCAGCCACCTCGGGAAATCTGGGAGGGGATAGGATAGAGACTGAGGTAGCTTTCCTTGCTTCTGTGGTTAGGAAACATGCTGTGTTGGCCCTCTAAAGAGGCAAAGGGAGATTTCAAACTCTCACACCATTCTTAGATAGAAAAAGTAAGCACTATCAGGCAAAAGTGGCTTCCACAAGGTTACACAGAGTTAGTTTGAAGAGAGCACACACTTAAAGATAGAAAAAAAAATCCTGTATTTTTGAGTCAGCTCTGCAACTATACGGCAGTGTGGTGGTCACATCTTTGGGGTATGAGTAGCTTCATTCATCATTCTCCCTTCCACACCATTAGGAATGTTAGAGTGGTAAAATAAATGAAAAGATACTAAGATACTTTCATTGCATAAAACCTATTGTCGACTCGAACATTAATACTTTCATTTTCTTTGATTTGCATTTGCCTTCCTGTCTTGTTTTCTCTCCACGTTCTGTGAGTAGATTAGTAGATGCCAATGACAAGTTACTCAGAAGGCTGTTGCAAGGAAGACTCTCAAGGTCATGTGTCCAGTGGAAATCTTCACGCTGCAGTTGCATTGCCATTGATGCCTTAGTGGAAGGCCCACTTTAAAAAATCAATCTACATTCTTCTGAGGCTAAATATTTCCAAACTTTTTTCTTCCAAACTTTTTTTGTGTGTTCCAGAGATTTGCCAGCTCCTGTAAGAGCCATGGCAAATATTATTTTGTAGGTCATTGTACTTTTCCTTTACCACAAAATGCTGAGATTTGGAATAATTAAAGCCCAGGGGGCAAATGGCCCTGCTCCTGTACTTTCCTTGATGAGTTCCACTCATTTCTGCCAGCTGCAGCTGTCTGCTTGTATGCACCCATGGGCAAGGGCAGGGACGCTTAGCCCAGACTGAGGGTCAATTAGTATGAGCTAAACTCTTTTCTGGAGTGAAGGCTTCTTTTTAAGCAAAATTAGGGAACATTTTTTACATGCTGTAAGGGTCATAAATAAGTAGTTAATATCCAATGAGAGGAGTAACTAAGAAATTGAAACTAGATTAACTTATAAAAAAAGTGTAGAAATGAGTTATTACCAAAATCATTGAAACTGAAGAAAAGTGCACTGTTTCTCAGGTATTGTAGGTTGCAATGTTAAGGACAACATAGTGCTTGTGTTTTGTTCTTTTGGATTTAGGTTTTAAGTTAATTGATCCCTTCCTTAATACAGATGGTAAGGGATTGGCATCAGTTTTAGAAAATATTTTTATTTATTTATTTGAGAGAAAGATTTGGAGAAACAGACAAAGAGTGAACATGTGGAGCATCAGGGCCACCCACCTCTGCAAACAAACTCTAGACACATGCACCCCTTTGTGCATCTGGCTTTACATGGGTTCTGGGGAATAAACCCAGGCCATTAAGCTTTGCAAGAAAGTGCTTTTAACCACTGAGCCATCTCTCTAGCATTTGGCATCATTTTTTTTTTTTTTTGGAGAGAGACACAGAAAGACAGAGAGAGGGGGAAAGGAAGACAGATAGAGATGGGCGTGCTATCAGTCTCTGCTGCTGTGAACGAAATCCAGATGCGTGTGCCCCCTTGTGGTCAAGTGCAGCATTGTGCCCTTGCATCACTGCATCTGGCTAAACGTGGGACCTGGAGATTGGAGCCAGCGTTCTTTAGGCTTAGCAGGCAGGCGCCTTAACCGCTAAGCCATCTCTCCAGCCCGGCATCATTTTTGATAGTAGATCAGACATAGATTCCAGAATCAGTTAGATTATTAATCAATATCCTGGTCCTACAAAATTAGAAATTATGTTACCCAGATGACTAAATTAATTCTTTGCACAACTACATGTCAAACTCAGGGTTTTGCACATGCTAAGCAAGCAATGTACTTCTAAGCTCTGCCACAAATTCAGATCCATCAATTTCTTAAGCCTTAGTTCCTTCATCAGCAAAATATGCACAATTATATCAATCAGATATCAGATCAGAATGTCATATCATATCAGATAATATCAGAATGCCATTAGTGAAAACCAATAAGGTATTGTATGTGAAAAAACCATATGCACAGTATATAGTTCAGCCTTAATAAATGTTAGCTATTGTTATATTAGTTTGATGATGATAAATATTATTTACCTTTTTCATTTTCACTCCATTGGGAAAATTATTTCTGTTTTTCAAATAGTTGTATTGAGGTATAATTTCTGCACCTAAAATGGGTACATATTCATTATAGTTTTGAGTGATAGAATGGTATAACTCTCTTAGTCTCTCCTTCATGAAAGCCACAACTCCTCTGATTTTATATCTTACACTGTTGGGTGACAAGCACTTTACAATATTTTAAATTCATGTATCAATAATTAGTTTAACCTTGGATGTGCTCATTGTTATTTCTGTGTATACTGTGTGTGTGTGTGTGTGTGTGTGTGTGTGTGTGCACACGCGCGTGCATTTGTGTGTGCATATGTGTACATATCCAGCATATACTAAGGAAAACCAAGTTAAACTATTACTAGAGATCATTCACTTAAAATTAATTTGCTACATAGCAGCTGTATGTTAGGTTTCATGGAGTAAAGAGACATATGAGAGACCCAGATCTCTAAAGGTAATATGTAAATGTGCAGAAATGGGCTGGCTAAAGGTGAAATTTAGGTTCAGGGCACCAGATTTTGATTTTTTGGCACCACTCACTGGCTTTGTGACTTCAGTCATGCCATCTCAGTGATTTGTTTCCATCAAATGAAATGAAGGTAAGAATCTATGCTGCATGATTCATTAAATTGTTATGAATCTCTGTTGTAAAAATGCATGCACAGACTCTTTATAAATGGTTTTATGGTTTGCTATAATTTACAGATATGGATTCTGAAAAGGTTCCAATAATATTCAAATATCATGTTGTATGCTTTAAATATAAGAGGTCTTGAGCCATCAAGTCATGGAAAATACTTTTGTGGAGGAAAAAAGATGTGAGCTCAATGTTCATCAGATAGAACTTCCACAGATGGAAAAGAGTGAGGACAGGAGGCAATCTTGGTGGAGGGATTGACAATACCTAATAACTACTGGGACTGGAGGAAGCATGCAAGTATGTGACAAGCAATATAAAATATGAGAGGGCCTAAAGTTTCTAGGGTAGTTATAATAGACCATAGATGTGTTCTTCTGAAAGGATATGTAGAAAAAAATAAACAGAGGTTGTATAACCTCCCTCCACTCAAGGAAGTCTTATCCATCTAGAACTGTTAGCTCAACCAAGGTGGAGGCCTTATTTTTGTTTTCTGATCTCTCTTTAATGCTTGCTTATTGCAGTGCCTGACACATCATTTCAAAAAATGGAATGATGGCTGGATAGTAGTGTCAGCTTCTATTCTCATGTTACTCTTTTAATGGTATCTGAAGCAACTGTTGTATTTTTTTAACATTTAATTGAACATTTTACATGGTCATACTATATCTGATAATATTCTAACCCCCTCACCTTCTTTAGGCCCCCTTTTGTAACCCCCATTCCACTGAGCACTCTCTTCTTTCCAAGAAGTCCTTCCTCTGTTTTGATGTCTCATTCTTTTTGTCCTTCTCTGTCTTTGTTGTATTGTCCTCCGGACATGAACTGACTGGTACATTCTTGGCCACACAGTGTTTGTCACTAAACCCACAAGACCTACACAATTCTGATTCCATCAACATGTTGGCAATAGAGCAAGGGATTTGTTTTAATTCCATGTATAGATGAGTACACCTCATCTGTCATCGGGATTTCTGAAAATCTTTGTAATCATGCTAATACCTGGGTGCTTTTATTTTTCTCTACCCTGTTCCAGAAGACTCCTTACCTCCAGTGAACAATAAGGTGACCAGCAAGTCATGTGAATACAATGGGACCACTTACCAACATGGAGAGCTGTTCATGGCTGAAGGACTCTTTCAGAATAGGCAACCCAATCAATGCACCCAGTGCAGCTGTTCGGTAAGATGCTGCAGCTTCCCTAATAGAAAAGCAGTCTCGTGTCCCTGCTGGCCCCTTCCCTAATAAGAAATTGGTCTCTTCTGTACTTCTGATTTGTTACTGCTGTTGCTGTTGTTGTTGATGAAACTTACTTTGCAAAGTGTTCGAGTAGAAGATAAATTGTACTTAAATTCTAAGCCTTCCTTCCAATCCAAACTCCCTGATCTTCATCAGCTTTGAACAATTCCATCAGATAGCTTAAAGCCAGTTGCACCCAAGGCTTAACACTATAAGAATGCTTCAGTGGACAAAGATGAGCTATTGGACTTGCTCTGCATACTCTTCATATTAGTTACAGCACCTAAGCTTTCATCTGAAGGGTTTCATAATTATTTAAAATACTGGGAATGCTATGGGTATAAAATCCCCTATCATTATAGAGCCACTTGATCCAATTTCCAGGAAAATGGACTATCTATTGGTAGCCATCTTATAATCAGATAATTCCTGGTATCCTGCAAAGAGAAAATCATATAAATGCCTGATTGCAATGATTCCCATGACTTTACTTGTCAAAAGAACTATATATTTCACAAAGTATATCACCTATATCTTTTTCTAATCATGCAGCACACAGAATACTTTAGATAAAATTGCAAAATGGAGTAAAATAGATATTTAAAATAAAGACTGAAAAGTTAAGACTTGAGGTTCTACACAAGTTTGATACTAGTCTGGGCTACATATGGAGTTTATGTCTACCCTGGGCTACATATCAAGACCCTGTCTCAAACAAAAAAAAATGAAGCAGAAAGGAATGAAGCTGGATGTTGAAACAACTTCATTGCCTAATAGACTCTCTTCCCTTTGGAATTTTTAGCAGAAAAATAGTATCTCAGTAAGTTGGGAGAATTTATTGTGTCTTTGCTTCCCTAATTACCTTTCAGGAAACCTAACCCTAAAAAGAAATGCAACTAAAAACCAAGAACAAGGTTTAAAGAATAGGAGTAAAAGGTAGAATTTTAGAAAATGGAAATAATTACAACAAAGACAGGTGCATTCCAAGTAAATAGGCTTCTTTAGCTTGCCTTGCATGGGATTGAGCTATGAAACTGAGATCACCTTGTGTAAGACAGCCTGTCTCATTGGTTATTTATTTATTTATTTATTTGTTTGTTTGTTTGTTTGTTTATTTACTTGTGTGTGTGTGTGTGTGTGAGAGAGAGAGAGAGAGAGAGAGAGAGAGAGAAAGAAAGAAAGAAAGAAAGAAAGAAAGAAAGAAAGAAAGAAAGAAAGGAAGGAAGGAAGGAAGGAAGAAAGAAAGAATAGGGAAAAAGAAAGAGCAAGAAAGAAGAAAGAAAGAAAGGAAGGAAGGAAGGAAGGAAGGAAGGAAGGAAGGAAGGAAGGAAGAAGGGAAAGAACATGGGCGGCAGGGTCCCTTGCCACTGCAAATAAAATCCAGACTCGTTACCATTACCACTTTGTGCATCTGGCTTTATGTGGCTAAGTGGGAATTGAACCTGGGCTGACAGGCTTTGCAACAAACACCTTTATCTGCGAGCCATCTCCCCAGCCCTTCACTGTTTTCAGAAGGCTTCACTGAGTGTTATAAATAGTGGTTAATACACAAATTCTAATTCCTGTATGCCCCCTCATATCCAAAGACATTATGATAGGGACCAAGGGATACAGTGAACATAAAAGGGAGAAGTAGGACTGTTTGCTGATTGGGAGGCCAATGGTAGACCTCCTAGAGTACTGTGTTGGAACCTTGGGCCTGACACAGATTGCTAACTGTTCTGGATGTTCTTTCTGGCATGAAGAAACAGTAAGTAGAGAAAATATGCATAATGAAATGTAAAACCAACTATGGCATTAATTTTGTTTCTCCTTGACAGGAGGGTAATGTGTATTGTGGCCTCAAGACTTGCCCCAAATTGACCTGTGCATTCCCAGTCTCTGTTCCAGATTCCTGCTGCCGAGTATGCAGAGGTAAATGCCCTATATCCTAAGATCCTAAGAGTGCTGCCTTCCTGAGATGTAAAGCTTAGAAAAGAGAAATACATCTGCCATATCTCTTATGGAAAAATGAAATGTCTATGACAGTCTTGGTTTGTAGAAAAGTTTTCACTCACAAAGGTAAAAAAATAAAAGCACTGATTTTTTAAAGGGCTTGATCTAGAATAGGTGTGTCCACCCTTTTGACAGAGACATGAAATTGTCATTTCTCTCTTTCTACAAATTCACACTTGAGACCCATGCAATTAAGTTATAAAAAAAACTCATAATATTTTACTAAAGTGTATGATTTTTGTATTGGACCATATTCATAGCTACTCTGGGACAGAAGCTGCTATATGTGAGACACACCTGGTCCAGAAGCAACTGCTGAGTGTGCGGTGAATGTGAGAGTGATTGTCTTTCTCCTTTTTGATCCCTTCTCACTTGGACCCCAAATTATTATATCAGAAAACACAGACTATTTCAATGCAGTGCCTTCAAAAGAAGAATGGACCTTACAATGCACTAGTTTGTAGCAAATTAAGGTCTTTCTCTTTACCTCCACAATATAATTGTGACAAAAGGAACCTACAGGGGAAACGTGGTACCATTGTAAAGACATGGACTCCAAAGAAAAATAGGCTAGCTTGAAAAGATGACAATTCCATTTGATATAAAATTTGGACTATTGACTTTTATGTAACATTTTGTTTTACCTGGAAATCGCAATATAGCCCAAGCTGGCATAAAAAGAGAGATCCTCTAACACCAGGGTACTTAGTCCAGAGATTGCAAGATTACCCTGCTAAATTTTTTAACTTCCACATATGTAAGATACAATGCATTTTTTGTGTTTCTGTGTCTAGCTTATTTCACTCAAGTAGTATGTTTTCTATGTGTATGTATGTATGTTTGTTCATGTGGGAGTGCATTTGTACATGTGCCTGTATGTGTATGTACAGAGGCCAAAAGACAACTTGGCTGTTGTTCCCCAGAGATTCATTCTTCCTTTTTCTTCAAGACAATATCTCTCAATGGCCTGGAACTCACCAATTGTGTTAGACTAGCTAGCCAAGCTTCAGGGAACTTCCTGTGTTTTCCTTCCCAGTGCTGGGATTCCAAGCATGTGCCACCTTGCTGGCTTTTTTACATAGGTTCTGGGGATCAAACTCAGGTCTTCATGCTTGTGAGACAAGCACTTTACCCACTGAGCTACCTACATAGCACTATTGGCAGTTTTTATATTCTTTCCCTTTACCACTATCCCACTGGCAGTACATTAATAGTTTCTTCTTTCCTATTGATAAATATAAGAGACATATAGGGCAATGCTCGGAAAAATGAATACAGAGCTTCCAAACTTTGTCCCAAGCAAGATAGCTTGAGAGCCCGGGAGCTAAGACTTGAATACTAGCAGTTTGGCTCTAGAACCCAGGCTCTGAATAGTGGTATATAGTCCATGTTGCTAGTGGAATACATGCTCACCTCCTGACTGCCTATGAAGTCCCACCATTATCTAGCCTCAGTTTCCATCTACACACCAATACTATTCCCTTCCTGCACTTCAGGTTTCATTCATATTGTTTGTGAGCTCTCTTGCTTTGTACCTTTGTTCTCTCTTCTCCCTCCCAACGTTCCTCCCACTTTAATATGTGCTGCAGGGTGTCATGAGGAATGTGTTGAAATTCATGTCTAGATCACGCCAACATATACTCTAATTCAGTGGCTTTGGAGTAGGGACTAGGAGCTAAATTGACTGCATCATTTTTTTCCTGATATAGAATGGTAGTGTAGGACGACTACTTTGAGAAAGCATGTAGTCAACTGAGGGCAAGCCAGAATGATTGTCTCATATCTGAGTTTTATGCACTAAAACTACGCCTATTTAAATTCTGAAAACTGAGCCAAATGTGGTGGCACACACCTTTAATCGCAGCACTTGGGAGGCAGAGGTAGGAGGATCTCTGTGAGTTCAATGCTGAGACTACATAGTGAATTCCAGGTCAGCCTTGGCTAGAGCAAAACCCTACCTCGAAAAACCAAACATAAATAAGTAAATAATAAAATTAACGTCTGAAATATGAATAAATAAAAGTAATCAATTTCAATCCCTGATTAGACTAACCATCTAATTGTTTGTAACACTGCTGTATGTTCATTCCTTGTAATATGCTACTTGCCCTGCCCTTAAAAGTCAATGTATATTTAGTTACAGCCTAACTAGATTTATGCTTCAATATGCATCTTTTCATACTTGTTTCTCACAGTGTGTATATGTGTTATACCACAGTGAAATTATTCCACTTCAGTCAGGAAAATATATATATTGTGTCCCTCACCTCCCTTCTTATCCTTGGCCCTGTGTAATTTGAATCTACCCAAAAGTCAAAAAATTAGAACTGAGCAGAGATATGCCTGTGGTTGCTATAACTGAGTTGTTGGGTCAAGATTACTTTGTTTGAAAAAGAGGATATGTGAAATCCAAAATGAAGAACAACTAATAAAAGATAGGAAAGGAACCCATGAAAATACCATGATATCTAGGAGAATGTGTAGTTCAGGAAGCATAGGCTCTGAAGCTAGAGCGACATGGATTTGACATTGATAGACTACCTACACATGATGTTACATTGGACAAACAACTCATAGCCGGGGGTTTCTTCACCGTGACAATGAAGGTTGTAATATCTACCACTCACAATAGTTCTGAAGATGGACTGGGATGGCATAGAGTGTGAGAATAGAGCCCCATACAGAAGGAGTGCTTAAAAAATGATAATTGCTATCCTGGAGTTAAGTAAAACTGAACCTTCTCCTCTATTTCTGACAATTTTGCCATTTTATTTATTTAATTTCCATAGACAGAACTTTGTTTCTAGTCCATGTAGTAACAAATTCTGGGACTAACTATTTTCAATTCTCTTCTCGCAATTTATTATTTTTTTCTTTTATTAAGTCCTCAGAAGCAGTGGATGAAAGCTCGTTATTACTGATCATTTATTGTACCTTCATATGCTTGACAATTCATTACATTCTTTCTTTGCCATCTCCAGCCTAAATACAGCATTTTCTTTCATCTTTCCTCATAAAGACTAAATCCTACACTTTTATAAAAATTGTTTTTTCTGTGCCTCTAATTTCTTTACATCATTCAGTTGTATATAATGTGCTTGGAACTCCTTTGAAGTTCTCATTTCTAAAGCACCTAGTTATTTTTTCTGTTGAAATGATGTTTTTACAAAGGTGTATCTTGTATAAGCATATTACTCACACAGCAGGGAACCCAGACACTTCTCCCCTATGCTGACCACCCTAACTGCAGGCCAAATACTGAAGAAAAAAAACAACCTTTTGAGTGCTGAACTTGCAAACCTTTATATAAAGGGCCCCATTGAAACAGCCTGTCTGCACTGTCACCAAACACTAATTTTGTGCCTTTCTTCCTGGGTCAGACAGCAATCCTAGACACAGATTGAATCTCAGCCACAGCCTCAGTTGTTTAGACACGTCTGCGAGGCTAAGACAGTCAGGAGAGTGTTGGCAGGGTGCGTGTCATTGCTGGCACCTCAGCAAACCTCATCTGGACCGAAGCATGGTGCAAACAGCCACTAGAACCTTAAGGGAAACTTTATCAGAAGAAAAAATCTCTTCAGAGATTGTACTACTGCCATGCTCAGGGCAGACAGACCTCAAACCAAACCCACATCCAGCTTCGCTCCACCATTTATCATTTCTGCTTCCCGTCTCCTGCCTATCTTGCCAAAGCAAAGGGGAAGGCTATGTACTTGGACTATGGACAAGGAAGAAGTATTTGGGATAAGCTACTGAGTGTACTGAACGCCAATTACGTTTCTGACAGATGGTGTACATACATGGCACTTACCATGTACCAGGTAGTGTGTAAGCACTTACATATAGAATAATTCATTTGATCACCACAACAATGATGAGAATTGTTGTTTGTCCCTATCTACAGTGACGAATACATGGTAGAAAGAGACAAAATCACAAATCCAATGTAGTCACTGTGACTTGAGGGTTCCAAATACTGTCAGGATGCATTCACAATAGTGTAACAAGAACATCTCCAAGTATAGTATAGCAAAAATGAAAAAAAAATGACATAGACATGACACATGGTTACAGGCATATCCTTCTAAGAGAGGAATTTATACTGTCTGTCTTCCCCCATCAAGGCCCCAACCTACCCGCTCCCAACTACAAAAGATGACTTCCTTCATCCCACCCTTTTCTTCATACGCAAAGAATCTTGAGTGTAAAGATCTATTTTGTTCACTCTTTAGTCACCAAAAGTTCTTCACATGGCTCTAAACACAGGCCCGGTCAGGAAGGCAGGAGAAATTACAGCTTAACAATTTCAACCCATACTCATTGGTCCAACATACATATTCACCATTCATTCATTTATTCATATATATTGAATGAGCCCAAGAATAAAACTGAAATCTCTGTTCATGAAGTTGAGATATTTCTGCTTATTGCTTCAAGGTTACCAAAACTAGAAGCACCTTTTTAAAAGTGATTTTTCAGGGCTGGAGAGATGGCATAGCAGTTAAGGCACATGCCTGCAAAGCCTAAGGACCTAGGTTCAATTCTCCAGGTCCCAAGTAAGCCAGATGCACATGGGGGCTCATGCATCTGGAGTTTGTTTGCAGTGGCTAGAGGCCCTGGTGTGCCCATTCACACTGTCTCCATCTCTCTCTGCTGTCTCTCTCTGTCTCTAATAAATAAATATAAATAAATCTTTAAAAAAACTTTTAAAAGTGATTTTCCAGTGTTCAAGAAAACTGCCATTTTATTTAAGGCACTTGATTTATTTGTTTAACAAAGCAGCAAAATTGGACAACAGAGGGCATTTTGGCTAGAATATAGGAGTCATAGGGAAAGTAGTACATAAGATATTTCATTTTTTAAAGAAAATCATAGAAATATAATAAATTGTTAAGGTTTGAAAATCAAATAAACCTGGAGAACATAATAGCATCTCCAAATATAGAGCCTCACAAATCAGTCTTGGGTGGTTTTGTATTTGGCCTGCATTTTCTGCAGAAACACTACCATCTCCTGGTCATGGTGATTGGAAAGAAACATTGCTAATGGAAAATATTACTTAAAGAATAAAAATTTGGATATGTATATATCTCAGTGGAAGAGCACTTGCTTAGCATATTTAAGTTACTAAGGTCTATGTTTTGTACTATAAAAAGGAAAAAAAATATTAAAAATTAAAATCAACCTTACATAACTGAGCTTATGCAGCTCCCCAATTCCCCTTCAAAAATGAGTAGGTTTTAGAGATCTCTTAAACATTTTGCCTAGTTAATAACAGTGGCTTATACACTTTTTAATGTAAGAGGGAATATTTCATCTTAAGTATTTATACTGCAATGAAATTAAACTTCAAAAAATAACAGTAATTTATGATTATATTTTCACCTACAGTTAAAATATATTTAAGTATGCTTATACTTTTAAAACCACACAAAAGTCTGACCACCTTACTAATCTCTTTTCAAAAGTGAATCACTTTTGGTCAGAAATATGGAATCATCTTGAAGATTTTCCATTGCCTACCTCTCCTTTTCTAATTCCCTGCCAGAATTTTTCTTCTTCCATGGAAACTTTCCAGATTATTTTCGTTCTCTCTCCATCATTCTTGGTTCCCAGAACTCATCTCCACATGTTTGTTAGCTGTCCCAGGACCCCCTACCCCGCCAAAGCCATCATGTTCATTCTTGGCATGTTTCTTCTTTCTAGACTATTTCTTCCTAGACAGAAAATCCTTTAGACAAAAGATGGGACACCATTGACTTTCATATCCAGCTTAAAAATTAATAGCCATGAGTCTTAATTGTCCATCTGAGATATCTGTCAAGGTCAGTAACATCCTATCCTTTTTGTGGATTTAGAGGATGTGTGTGTGTGTGTGTGTGTGTGTGTGTGTGTGTGTGTGTGTGTGATTGTATGAGTCTGGTTAAAAAAATAAAGAATTCCCAGTGCAGTGTTTCACAGCAATTATTTCTTCGTGGGTGGTTAAAACCACTCTTTATTCAGACTCATTCTTTGTAACTACTTCAAGGAATGTCCTGGCTGTCCAGAAGCACACCATTGAATGTGCCCATTGCTCTTGTTAAAACGTCTTCATGAGCCTAGACTAATGTAAGAATAAATCTTACTTGTAGATTGCCAGTGTAAACAGATTGAAAAGAAACATGAGAAAGACGAGCAAGGTTGAACAGAGGAGTCAAATCTGAATATTACCCACACTATAATTGTAAGCATTACCAAGTCAAGATCTCTAGAGCATAGGCACAGCAAACAGTGGGTATAATCATGTAGTCACTTCACACAAAGAACCAGCAGGACTTCATTCATTTTTCAGCTTTGCTTTGGCTACTAAAAGCAGATCCATGCCCCCACTTCCACCAAGTAGCTTGCTTTTTCGGGTGTCAGGCAGGAAGCCAAAGCAGTGTTCATGAAAAGAGAAAAAGGCCTTACTGCTTTTATTTGCAGGTGGTAGGGCAGTAAATGTGGGTAGATTGTGGAACTTCTTTTTTCTATCTTACTTTTGATTTTTCCTTTATGTTGTAGTGCCATAATACTCTATTTGGGTACTTGGAATTTTTAAATTTAAAAAAATATTTTATTTATTTATTTATGAAAGAAAGGTAGATAAAGAGAGGAAGAATGAGCATGCCAAGGCCTCTAGCCACTGCAAACAAACTCAAGATGCATGTGCCACCTTGTGCATCTGGCTTACACGGGTACTCGGCAATCGAACCTGGAAGTTTAGGCTTTGCAGGCAAGTACCCTAAAAACTAAGCCATCATTCCAGCCCTACTTGAAATTTTTAACACTTTATTTCATAACATTTAATTGCCTCCCAATGATGCATATATCTGTATGTTTAAAATTTGTTAACTTTTATTTATTTGCAAGCAGAAAGAGACAGAGAAAGAAACAAGAGAGAGAGAGAAAGTGAATGGGCACACCAGGACCTCTAGTTACTGTAACAATCTCCCTATGCATGTGCCCCTTTGTGCATCCAGCATTACATAGGCAATGGGGAATCAAAACCAGGTTCGTTAGGCTTTGCAGGCAAATGCCTTGACACTGAGCCATATCTCCAGCCCCAGTTATCTATCTTTTTAAGTCTCATTTTGGCCAAGTGTAAAAAGGGGTTTTAAGTGATATGCAAACTCCTTTTACAAAAAGATGAAAACAAAGAGAAGACTAGGGTAAATTTGAAAGAATCAAAGGTAGCTTAGAAGTCTGAGCTGAAGCTCTCTCTCTCGCTCTCTCTCTCTCTCTCTCTCTGTATGTGTGTGTGTGTTCATGTCCAGAACTTCTGATAATTTAGATACAAAGTGTTTCCCTATCTATATGAAGACATAAATTTACCCTTTACTAGACTGTTTTGGTTGTTTAACCCAAACTCCTTTTTTAATATTTTATTTTTATTTTTCTATTTGAGAGAGAGAGAGAATGGACATGCCAGGCCTCCAGCCACTGCAAAAGAACTCCATACACATGTGCCACCTTGTGCATCTGGCTAACATGGGTCCTGGCGAATTGAACCGAGGTCCTTTGGCTTTGCAGGCAAACACCTTAACCACTAAGCCATCTCTCCAACCCCAAACTCTTTATTCTGTTAAATATCTAGCACACTTGTAGGAGCCCCTTAAGCTAGATTTTCCCATAAGTCTTAAGGAAAAGGAAGAAAAAGAAGTGGAGGAAATGTAACAAACAACACTTACAAGATAATTTCCATGTATCAGGTGCTGTTCCAAGATTTTCACATATACTAATTCAGTTCATCTTCAGAAGTCTACTATAGTAGGGCATTTGTTGTCTCTGAACAGTGAGGAAACTAACATGTAAAAAACTTAAATGATTTTACCCAAATCACACAGGTCCAAAGAGACAAAGTCAGGATTTGCACCCAGGCTTTGTAGTTCTCTTAAGCATTTATGCTATGCCCCTTCTCACCTAGGTAAAGTGAAATAACTTTGAGAACTCATCTCTGAGGCTACTCAGAAAGATAGCCTTTGAGTTGACTGTGGTCCCAGGGGCTGCAAGTGTGGGTAGTGGCCACTCTGGCAAGCACAGGCTTCATTTCTAACCAATAACTTAAATCTGTTCGACCACATCTCCACTGAAAAAAACAGTGTTGGTCATGATCCTTAGCTAGTTAATGGTTACTTTATCTTCCGCCTCCTGATACTCACCTACTAACACAGAAACTCCCACAATGCAGTCTTACAAAAATGTTTCTTACTTTTCTGGATAAGTCCTTTTTGTGTATTTCAGATTTCCTTGCTTCTGTTGACAGGAAGTTCCCCCTCCTTTATGACATAGTATTTCTCAAGTACATGTCTTGCTAAAAATGTTAAGAGTTTATATCCACAGCCATAACAATAAAGTATTGAATTTGACAATAAAGTATTTTCTAAAAAAAAAAATGATTTATAATATACTTAAAGATCTCTTCTACTACTATACAAACATCATTTTTGGAAGTGCACATGTTTACCAATAGAGAAACCCAGTTCTGGTGTTTGTTAAAAGCTTCTCTCAGGGCTGGTGAAATGGCTCAGCAGTTAAGAGAGCTTCCTCGCAGAAGCATGAAGCCTGAGGGTGGCCTAAAGCTGCTGGAGTTTGATTCCACACAGATGGGTGTGTCCATGCACATCTGTAACCCCAGTCCTATGGGAAGGAGAGACCAGAGAATCAGAGAATCACCAAGACAGCAAGTTCCAGAATCATGAAGAACTCAGTCTCAAAAAAAAAGAAAGAAAGAAAGAGAGAGAGAAAGAGAGAAAGAAAGAAAGAAAGAAAAAAGGAAAAAGGAAAGAAAGGAAGGAAGGAAGGAAGGAAGGAAGGAAGGAAGGAAGGAAGGAAGGAAGGAAGGAAGGAAGGAAGGAAGGAAGGAAGGAAGAAAGAAAGGGAAAGAAAAGAAAAGTTGGATGGTTACATGAGCAATGAAAGGTTGGAGGGTCACCTGATGCTCTTTTCTGGTATCCTTAGGGTAGACTCATGAGGTGTCACACTGGCAAATACACATACATATACAATATCCACCCTCTACATAAAACACAAACACACACACACACACACACACACACACACACACACACACAAGCTTTCCTTAAATTTCAGCATAACCCTAGTAGCAGAATTTGTGGAATTAGATGGGTGCAGAAGCATAATAAGGCCGTCTTCTATCTATTCCATCCCCAGCTTGGGTCATGAGGACTGTGGAGGTTTCATGAAGGATTTCCCTAGGTTTGTTCTTTCATGTTCCCTGAGGAGAAGATTGACCTTGATTCTAATTTCAGCTCATTCCACTGAAAATATAAAGATCACTTCCCTCTGTCTTGGAAATTCAATTCACTTCTATTTGTGATGAGTAGAGGGACTCAATAATTTACCATCCAAACCAGATACTTTTGAAAGCAAAATAGGAAATCTTAATAAATTTGCCTTCCAGGAAGAAAGAGGCAATAAAATTGGGTTATCCCAGATGAATTGAGCCCTATGACCACCCTGTTTATGATATATTGTGTGGTTCAGAAGTGACCACATGCTGGTGTAGTTTTGCAATCTGAGGCTTATCATTGTATCTCAGAGTCTCACTGTACATTTAGTTTTTTTTTTTTTTTTTTTTTATTGCAAGAACAGGATTTACTTCTCTGACCTGCCCAAGCCAACCAGAGATTAATGAAAGTGATGGAAGTTATAAACAGTCTGAATTTCAACCTAACTTTTGACCATTTTTCAAATACTTGTTCCCCATTTCTCCAATTACCAGAAAACCAAGCCATTCCAGCCCCATGGAGTACCACTCAGAGAATAATTGAGGTTGGAATAAACACATATGTGGCTTCTAAGGTTAAATGAATATTGTTTGACATACAGTACACTATAGTTGTTTTTCATTTTGGTTTTGAAAAAGTGGTTAAAATTACCTCTTGTTACTACTTCTCGGAATTAACTAGAATCCATCTGTCTCCATTAGAATCACTGGGTTTTTTTGTTTTGTTTTGTTTTGTTTGTTAAGACGTGGCTGACAGAAAAGGGCTCCATATCACTGAAGATAAATTGTCCAGTGAATCAAGGAAAAAAATCCAAAGAAACAGGTTTTTAGGATATTGGTAGCTATTTTCCCCAGGAAATAATCTCTAAGATTACAAATGAAAATACAGTATCTATTTTTAGCTATTCAGACAGATTCTACCTTGGTCTAGAGAGCCACTTTTAGCCATTTCAGCATGAAGTTTTAACAAGACAATTTCAGTCTATCTGTGGTTTAATAGATAGGATAAGTAAAATGTTGAAACCTTTAGCAAGTATTTACTAGAGCATTCACACTTTGATGACTCTGAAAGCTCCAAGGCAACAGAAATCCTAGTGATTCCTTATATATGTGTGCATTTGTCTAATGAATATAATATGTATTTTATATATAAATATAGTATGTTCGTCTGTGTGTGTGATCTCAGAAGTAATTTCCTAGTAGTATCAGATCAAGTAAAATGCATCATTGTAGGCACATGTGTCTGTCTGCAAGTGCTCAGGTATCCAAACACAGGCACATTCATCTGAGCTTGTGTTGTACAGTTTACTTCCATGCTTGATGCTGTTATGCCTCATTGCTTTGCCATCTTTCTTTTCTGTTAATTTCAAACAAGGAATATATGCTTCCATAATGCCTCTACATTCTGACTGGACTACAAAAACTTAAATACTCCTTTATTAGAAACCTTTACAAACCCTACTGCCTCAATTCGATAAACTGTACTTCTGAGAAGACCATGTGAATCACCACTTTGTTTTTATATCATTCATTTGATGAAGAGGCCCATTCTATATTTTCTCTTTGGTAACTTGTTTTCTCTCTTTTAGCTACTCAGACTTGGCTTGAGGCCAAATCCTATAGATTTTTACATTTCATTTTGCCATTTACTGGTGAATTCTTGCTGGTTTCTAATCTTCTTTCTGGTCTATTTTCATTTGGCTTAGATGCACCACTGCCAGCTAAAATAGGACAAGAAAATCTAGCTTTATCCTTACTCGGTCACTGTCAATGGCATTATGCATCTCTCCTGATTTGCTGCCTAGCATCATTTGTTTTCTTCTTTGCGTTCTTTCTTCATGACCATATTTTCCACTAGAGTAGCTCACTGTCTTTTTTCATCTGCAATAACATGGATCAACTTTCTTCCCTAGTATTGTGCAGATAGTCATAGCCTATACTACTAGCTATTACTACAGCTGCTTCCTGGTTAGCATTCCAGATTCCAGTTGCTCCCTAACTAGTCTATATTCTGCTGCCAGAAGCTTCCACAGGTATCATTTTTACTATAAAGATCCTCACCTAAAAATTGATAGCAGAATAAAATGTAAATTCATCAGCTTTTTTCATGTTCCTATTTATTCTCAACAACTCATCCTATTCTTTTCCTCCCTCCCCTCCCTGTCTCATTCTCTGCAGGTTTTGTATTTCCCCATCTGAATTTTTAACTCAAACATCTGGTCACACCTGCCTTTATGTGTTATTTTCAAATCCCTGTTTCTTTGCAAATTCCATTCCTTTTAGTTGTGATAGTGTCTGCTTACAATACTGTCTAATTATATCGTGAAACATCTACCTCTAAAATTGGGGCATAACTCTTTTAGGAATCTTTTCACAATTCCACTTGGCTACTTATTCTTTCCACTCAGTATGTGCTATACACATATATCCCATTTGTACTTCCAGTTGCTGGTCTTCATCTATTTATAGGCTGTGTCTTGCATTGATTTCATATTGCCTTCAACCAGAGTGTGAACAGCCTGAGAGTAAAGACCCAGCCTTATTTGTCTCTTCTGGCCATAGTACCAGGCTGTCTACCTCAGAGACATTCAGGGCATGTTAACGAGCTCTTGGACATTATTTCCAGTCATAGACAAAGAAGCAATCATCTTGACTGTCACAGTAGCCAAGGTTTCCACACAGATTGTCATATAGTCTTTGTGTACTGTCTTCATTCATATGTAAAATAACAAGGATGAAGGGCATTCTTTTGGCCATACAATTCTATATTTTAATGCAGTTTTATTCAGCAATATATTAAGCCTTGATATGTAACCAGCAATATGCTAAGTGGTCCAGCACATTTATCCTTAATTTTCTACATGCATCAGAATCCACTACAGTACTCATCAAAACCAAAATCACTGGCACCACCTCAGTGTTTCTGACTTAGTGGTTCAGTAGCCCAGGGACCACACCTTAATAAACCGTGATCTGAAGGGCACAAAGGTAGTGCAATTTAGTACATTATCTCTCATTTAAGGGAATTTACAATTTGGTCTTGGAGACAAGGCTGGCCCAGGAAACATTTACCAATAGAAAATATTATGCTTCATTTTTAATTCATGCAGCAAATATTAAATGAACATTAACTATGTGCTCATTCTTATTCTCAGTGCTTGAATTATATCAATGTACAGGATAGACAAATGTTCTTATTTTCATGAGGCGATTCTAGTAGTATGAAGCAAACTGTAAATAACTTATATTAAAGGTAAGACAGTGGTAAGTGCAAATGAGAAAAAGCAGAGAGGTGAAAAGACATATCAGGGTTCATTATTTGATGGTGTTATAGTCACAAATAACACAGAAAATGAACCATGCTCTTACAGAATAAATACACCTATTCATGAATCAGGGTGCCTGGTATTTTAGTGTTAATTCCCATAGGCATTGTTTGATGGTGAATAGCTACTTCTCCCTGAGCTTTTATTTCTCCATCTGTTCAATAGAGGGCTTGGGGAATATTATGTCTAAAATCCTCTACGTTTCTAATAATGTGGGATACTAATTCCTTTTGGTGATCATAAATAAGTAAATATGCTGGGCTTGGTAGTGTAAGTCTGTAATCCAAGCACATAGGAAACTGAGACCAGAGGCTAATCAAATTAATTTTCAAGTTTTGTTCAAGCCCTACAAGCCAATGATATTACATAATTTTCCTTTCGAGTATAATCACATACTTGAACCTATAATATGTTACTGTTTAGTTTTAGGGCTTTAAAAGTTGGGGTATGAGTTATAGAAGAATGTTCTGTATACATTTAATTTTCTACATTCCTTATTATCTGATGTAACATCTATTTGGATATTGTATTATACTCATTAGAGTATTACAAACTTTTCTAAGACCGGGCTTTCCCATCTGCTCAAATGGTCATAACAAAAGCTTTTTGAAAATTATATTATGGCTTTTAATATATTTTTGCAGTGTTTGGAGTT
This sequence comes from Orientallactaga sibirica, assembly GCA_036365145.1. NCBI lineage: Eukaryota > Metazoa > Chordata > Mammalia > Rodentia > Dipodidae > Orientallactaga > Orientallactaga sibirica. Next base: position 9,771,566 of record JAEOAD010000057.1, read on the forward strand.
GAAACAAGGGGTTTGCACATGCAAGGCAAGTGCTCTACCACTGAGCTATATCCCTAGCCCTTGTTTTTGACTTTAAAATCAACTGATGAATATTGTTTTATATTTGTTGTAGACAGATCCACAATGTTGGGATAAACATTCAAAGAAGACACAGGTTTGGGGAGGAACAGGATTTATTTCAGCTTACAGATCCAAAGAACGTTCCATGAAAGAAACTGCCTCCCTTTCATTGATCCAAGCAGAGAGTGACAACCAAACAGTCAGCAAACACCAAAAAAGCAGCAAGCACACACTGGCAGCAATCAGAACCCAGCAAAGCTCAGACTCCTCTGCATACCTTTGGGCTGGAATTTATACCCGCCCCCAAACACACCTTTGGGCTATATACTCCAGGACCCACCTCCCAGTGACACCTCCTCCAGACAGGTGGCTGGAGACCTATGCTGCAAGTTTAATTTTAACACCTGACTCAATGGGGAGCATGCGTGCAAACAACCACAGTATTTATTGCTCCTAAACAAAATTTAGCGTAGAATCTTCCTTTAAAAACCAGCTACTCTGAGCTGGGGGTGGTGGTACACGTCTGTACACGTCTGCTAGTACTACTCAAGAGAAAGAGCAAGAAGATCATGTGTTCAAGTCAAACTTACACCACATAGTGAGTTCCACACCAGCAAGGAACATATAAGAAAACCCTATCTTAAAAACAAAGCAAAAAAAAAAAAGTCACTCTGGATGATAGCAATGAGAGGTAAATTGCTATCCAAAGAGAAAGAGTGGATATCATATTGACTGAGAGAAATGTGTGCTAGACAAAAATTAAGGGTAGTAGTGCACGCCTTTAATCCCAGCACTTGGGAGGCAGAGGTAAGAGGATCATCATGAGTTTGAGTCTGCCTGGGACTCTAGAATGAGTCCCAGGTCAGCCTTCGCTAGAGTGAAACCTTACCTCAAAAAAAAAAAAAATAAGGATAGCATTCTGGATATTTTATGTAACTCATCTAATCACACATAGCAACTTTTACTCTCACATTCATAACTTCTCAGAGACATAATGGTGATCTTTAGTCATGATTAATCAAAATCTGAAAATCCGTTGTTTAAGGGACGTATAAACACAGGTTAAATATGACCTGCAAAGTATTTAACTGTCACAAAAACACAATGATAGCTGTATTAAGGTGAAAAGTGGTTATTTGCCCCTTTTTATTCCAAATTCTGTGTAACGTTACCAAATGATCTACACAGAAAGTGACAACTTTCTTCTGAGTTATTTTGAACCTGAGGCCTACTCAGAGAAATCTTTCAATAGTTTTTCTTGAAGGGAGGCTATAAGAGCTAAAATGTCTTAAGAACTTTGGTATCATCATTCCAAAACTATGGACGGGTCACAAGGGTGATAGTTTTCCTTCTATGTATGTATTATTCTTTCTTCATTCTTTTTTAATACACAGGGGATGGAGAACTGTCATGGGAACATTCTGATGGTGATATCTTCCGGCAACCTGCCAACAGAGAAGCAGTAAGTGTGAATAGCTCAAATAATTCTCTCCCCATGGCTACTATCCCAACAAATCCAAAAAGGCCCAATTTCGAACACTATTTTCACCACCTTCCTCAGAAATTTGAGTTATTTCTTCACCATGTAACCATTTAAATACTATTATGTATCACTGGTAAGTAGAGTCAGGACATGAACACAAAAGAAACATAAACTTTCATCTAGACCTTTCAAGTTGACCTGCCAAATCTTTATATAAGAAAGACAGGTCACCATGCCTATTCTCCGTAGGGAGCACCTTCTGTAAGATTTTTAACATAGTCTATTTGATCCTTTTGGTGAGGTTGCTGAACACTTTGGACATCGCCAAGTGTTTCTTATAAGCTTTAAGGTAATTATTTATGCAGTTCAAAGAAAGGAAAGCTAGTAGGCCTTATCTCATTTACATTACTGGTACAAATCTGAGAATACTCCTGACAAGTAGGCATCTCTTTACATACAGTAATCGTGTGATTTGTCCCTTCCTCTTTATTAGCATTAATAGAGTAGAACAACTTTCTAAAACTGGATGTCCAAGAATACTTATTCTCATAATGTCTTAAAATCTGAAAAAGAGATGTTCTAGTTCAAAGAATGAATCATGTAATGGGATTCATCAGTGTGTTTACAATGTACAAAGGTGTTTATTACACATAAAGCGATCTTTATTGTACTCTTGTACAAAATGTAAAGAAATATTTCTGTCTTTGTAAGTGTTAAACCAATGGAAATGAATATTTGCCAATAGAGGCTTAGTGAAATACATTGAGACACAGTGGGGCTGTTAAAAAGAATAAAGCATATCTAAATGTGGGAAGTGAAGAATACTGATAGGTATATAACAAAACAAAGTTCTTATATAAAATTTGTGTGTGCATTTTATAAATACATAAATGGAAAAATATCATCTGGAAAATAATTTACCAATATTTTAAGAATGGTAATATAAGAGGAATAGAAGTGGGCAGGAGAAAAAAATGACAATTACATTTTTACCTTATCTTTTGTATTATTTGATGTTTTCCCATAGAATTAATTGGTTTTACAATAAATAAAATTTAAATGATTTTATAAAGCATGAGGAAATAAGACAGAAGACAAGGGAACTATATAGAGAAGACCTGAAAAGTTGGAGTATGAGGAAGGGATTTGTAGGATTTACTGTTGAAAGCCTGATATAAATACCACAGAGTTGCTTAGGCTAATGGCCAGACATCACATGGGTCAGTTCTGACTTGCATGCCCCATACTTCATCCAGGTCCTAAAGAGTGATATGAAATGCTTTATATATATATTTTTTTTTATTTACTAGTGGTTTGTTTTCTGAACATTGCTGTTTCTGAGTGAATATTAGATTGTGGACAGATTGGAGAATACCTTTAACATTTTATAAAAGCAGCATCTATCACATAAGAGAGTTTGGACATCATTATTTAATGGTTAATATAGACCTGGGTGGAGGGAAAAGTGTTCTGCATCCCACTCTGTCTGATTTATAGTAAGATTCCTTTCCGATCCTAACAGGAGATAATATCAGCCTCCATTTTCTGTATTACAAGTTTTCTGTTTTCTGAAGCCCAATATTTTGTGGCAGTAGTATGTTGAAAGTAGCTAAATTAGTGAATGTCATCTATTTGTCATTCCAAACCAAATTAGGTCTCACCCTTAAGCTATTGGTCCTCTGCAGTAAACACTGAGGCTAGCAGTGATCTTGCTGGTAAATGCCTCACTTCTTGTCTTCATTGTATCCTGCCTACCAACACCATCTCTTGTCTCTCAACTTTGTTGTTCTTCCTAAACTGGTAGCAATAAGGAAAGACTAAATAAAGGATTTCTTGTAGCAAGAGATTATGTAAATAATACAGGACCTTGAAAAAGGTCTTTATTTTCAAAGGACTTCACGACCTATCTTTAGAAACAAACATTTGTGACTAGTATACCAGATGGTTCTACTTTATTATAAATATATATTTTCCTTTGTTTTGAAAGGGATGAGTATTGGGGGTATGATTTAATGATGAGTATAATCTGTACTAATGGAAAAGTATGTACCTGGCACATAGCAGGCATTCAATAAATAAGTACATGTTGAATGAATGGGTGCAGATGGTATAGTGAAATATGTGTAAGGATGGGCATGAGGAGGGCTCTTTCCACTGATTTTTATGCATAGTAATATTTCTCAGAGAAAAGTACTTCAGATTTTCTGCCTTCTCTTGACCCATATAAAGTGAGAAGAAGTTGGGGGAATCCCTTCCAGTTATCCTTTGTGGGCCCAACTCCCTGTATGGAATAAGAAAATAGGACAACCCTTAGTACATATTTCCTGTTCATCAGATTGTTCCTATTTGCAGGGATCTGTCAAAATCTCAGCTTTACAGAAACACAGCTGATTAGTTTATTATGCCAAGTTGGCTGAGAAATATCACTTTACCAAATTTTATGAAGTAAATTTTAGGAGGAACCAATCACTCAAATATGTCTCCTTTGTAAAAACTTCAGACAGTTTTCTCTAATTTACAGGTCATTCATAATATCTTATGAATTGGTGAGTTGGTTGCCATGCCATTGTGAGCGAGTGGGGTGTGTGTGTGTGTGTGTGTGTGTGTGTGTGTGTTGGTATGGTATGACAGAAAGAGGCACAATATAGAAAGCCAAAAATTGGAAGTAAGCATAATGGTTATTTGAGCATCTATAATGTGATTTTTGTCCCCATTCTCCCATCAGATTAAACTGAAAGTTTACAATTAGAAAAGTGAGTTTTGGATAGAAACAACACAACACACTTCAGATAAAAATTCATACATATTCACATTGTCAGAACAATGGTTTGGGAGATTGATCTAAAAGTTCTTCCATATAAAGACTGTAGGTGAATAGTGACTAAGGTCTAATTTTTTAATGGCTGTGTGGATTGGAATATATTCTAACAAGAGTTTTCAAAATATATTTTGTAAGAGATAATGCAGAGAAATGCTATTTATCCTTTGTCCAATTTCCCCAGTGGAAATGTCTTACAAAACCCTCTTACAATCAAAAAGGTCCTTTTAAGACTCCTTCAGTACCCTAGCAATTTATATTTCTGCCAATAAAATTATTATCTTTTATGTAAAAAATACATTAAAAATATCTGAATTATACTTATTAATTATAGCTTATGTGTTGTCTCAGTAATGCATATATACATCATGCAATATTTAAACCATGTTTAAACATAAATCTCTCATTTATCATTTGTGGTGAAAACTTTCAACATCCTTTCCTATAGATGTATGAACTATACACTTCATTATTGTAATATATAACCACTCTAGTTTGCAGTAGCATGCCAGAGCTTCTTGCTATTATCCAAGTGTAATATAGTACCCACCTTTCCCCATCCCTCTCCACTCACTATTGTCCTCTGGTAACCATATTTTACTTACAACTTTTATTTGCTCTGCTTTAGATTCCACATTAGGAGCTAGGCGTGGTGACACACATCTTTAATCCCAGCACTTGGGAGGCAGAGTTAGGAGGATTACCATGAGTTCAAGGCTACCCTGAGACTGCATAATGAATTCCAGGTCTGCCTGGGCTAGAGCGAGACCCTACTTCGAAAAACAAAAAATATATTTATATATGTTTTTAGGTTCCACATTAGTAATGCCATGCAAACCCTTGTCTTCTAAACGTGAGAGCAAGAAAGGAAGGAGCCTCTGCAATTCAGGAGATTTTTCACTAGTGGAAAAGAATTATTTTAGAACCACTTCAAAAGTCCCAAATACTTTTCAGACCTTAAAGTCAGCACATCAGAAATACCAAAATACTGAGAAAAATAAAACAAAGCATAGCTTTATGGTCATTTCTACCAAACTGATTTTGACCTTTTCTCTCAAGCTGCCTTTCACAACTAATTTTAAAGATAAGCTCCAATTTCACTTATAATTCAGAGGTCTAATGTCTTTTCTCCTTTGTTCAAAATTACAAGGTCAGACTGGCCCCTGATCTGCCTTTTTAATTTGTGTGGAGGAGTAACTCAAAAAGAGTCATTTCTCTTAAGTTAAAATCAAATCACACACCATCACCTCTACCCTTCACCTCAAACAAAAATTATTTATGCCAGTGATCTAGACTTAAAATTAGATACTTCTGCATAGTATATAAAATGCCTGATGTCCAGGCCTCATCCCAGACCATTTACATCAGGATCTTTTGGGAGTGAGACCAAAGCAATAACATTTTTGATAGTTCCTTTGGCATCCCTACTGTGTACTCCTGGTAGAAAGCCAGTGATATATGTAATTATAAACACTATAGCTAAAACAACTGAACAGCTTTGTTCAAATGTTTTGTAGACCACTCATTCATTTTGTAAAGGTTTAATATTGTCAACTACACAGGTCCAAGAATCACCTAGGAAACTAGTCTGTGGACATGCCTATGAGGTATTTATCTTGATTAGGTGGGAAGATTCACCTTAACTGTGGGTGACACCGTTCCATGGGCTGTGGTTCTTGACTATATAAAAAGAAGAGAGCTGGCTAAGGACCAGCATCCATCTCTCTGATTCCTGACATCAGAAGCAATGTGACTAGTTGCTCCATGCCCCTGCCTTAATATCTTCCCCTCCATGATGAACTGCAACCTTGAACTATGAGTCAAAATAAACTCATCCCCCTTTAGTTGCTTTTGTCAAGTACTTTGTGCTAGCAATATGAAAGGTAACTAATACACTCCTCCTCTTCCTCATTCCATTCATCTCCCTTTCTCCACCCAAACTCCTGCTCTTGCACCATCTTAAAACCACAACCTTGTCATCTTGAATGACTTTCCTCTCTGTCCTCAGTTTCTCTAAGACAAAAGATTGCGGCAAAGTGTAGCTTGACACTGTGACACCTGACAGAAGCAATTTAAGTGAGGAGGAATTTATTTTGGTACACACCTTCTGGAGATTTCAGTTCATGGCAGGGAAAGCATGTTAGCAGGAGTGGTTCAGTTCATGCTGGCAGAATCAAGTGGGTGAGTTCTTCACATGATGATAGGACTAGGAGCTAGACTGGAATCTGAGGCATATACAACCTTCAGAAACCTATCTCCATTGACCCACTTTTGACAGATAAACCTCACATCTCAAAGTCTCTACATCCTACTAAAACATCACTGGTTGGTACCAAGTATTCAAATACATGAACCTGTGGAAGACATTTCAGAAGTTGAAGTTGTGGGGACATGGTAGTCTAAAATAGGGCCTCTGATCAAAATCCCTGAGGCATTTTTTTTTGGGGGGGCTTAAATGATTTTCTTATCATGCTAGTCCTGGTGCTAAAAAACAGCTTTTCATTTTTGCTCACCTCTGTGAAGCAGAGAACATCTTGTCCTTGCAACATAACCTAACCCAGTAGTCAGTGGCCCTCTCTAATTCAATCCTAGTTGAAAACCTTGCTGTTAGCACCAGTGTGACATCCACCCAGCATTTTCTTTTCTGTGTTCCTTTAACAAAATTTTGGCAAACTCCAAAAACAACAAAAAAAAAAAAAAAAAACAATGTGCAATAGCTTTTGTGGACCGTAAGTGTGGTTGTATGAATGTGAATGTTTGTCTCTCATAGCCTGAGGGTGTTTTTAAAATTTATTTATTTATTTATTTATTTATCCATTTATTCATTCATTCATTTGCCAGGAGAGAGTGGGGAGAGAGAGAATGAGAGAGAGGAAATGGTTTGCCAGGGCCTCTTCTCATTGCAAATAAATTCCAGATGCACATGCCACTTTGTGCATCTGGCTCTACATGGGTACTGGGGAATCAAACCTAGGCCCTCAGGCTTTGCTAACAAGAGTCCTTAACCACCAAGCCATCTCTTCAGACCCTGAGCTATTTTTAATTAAGCTTACAACTTAAGTTTCCAGCAGCCTGCTGGAGAGTGTGTCACTGAGGGTAGGTCTTAAGTCCAGCCCTAAGGTGTGTTCAGAGAAGTTTGAGCTCTGGCTATTAGTGTTTGCTGGCTATTTGGTGGTGTCACTCTGTATGGATCTATGGAAGTGATTCAGCTTCTTCTGCCATTGATGGTGCATCCCCTGGAATTTGTTAGCCTGAAATTAACCCTTTCCTCCATAAGCTGCTTCTGGTCGGACATTTGTCCAAGCAACAATGGTAACTACAAAAGTGAGTGATTTGATTTTAACAGAAAAGGGCTTATGGGCCATTTTGCTGAAATCTCATCCATGAACATGACAATTTTTAATGGGCCCAATTTATCATTTAGCCAGACCACAGTAGAGCTTCCCCCTTAGAAACTGTGACCTTCTAAGCCATATACTTTTGACTATGTTTTCAGTACCAGGAATGAATTCCCTCCTGTGTAGCAGGCCTCAAATCTAATCAGAGAGCATTTGGTTACTCCCATAACAGTCATGCCACTATTGCACCAGTGGGGACATCTTGCCTGGTTGGCTGATTGTATAGCTCAGTGTCCACTGTTGAGTAAGACCATTAATGACTTTGCACCTCCAGAAGGCAACATAGCACTTTGCAGCATTTTGACATCTAGCCTGGAAGTGGCTTCCAGCTAAGTTCCAGCTTGATTTCTCAGTGTCCTGCAACTGACACATCTGGTGTCTTTAGCAATAGAAACATCTAATTTTGGTAGGCAACCAAGTTGTGTGAATTTTTATGGCAATGTACCAGGATAGGCCCTTAGATACACAAAATGATGTTGTCTTTCAGAAGTCAAAAAGGTCCTCTTATTCCGGCTTCTGTTCATTCCTCCCTTCTTCCAAGAGAGCAGATCAGTTCCCAAAGTTAAATTTGCAACAGCCATATCTATGTCACATAACTTTAATGAATGTCTTATGGGATGGTTGGGTTGTGGGATCTCTAACTATGATTCTTAGATTATCTGTTGCTTTCATCATGGAATGTAAGGATCTTCCTTTTTAAGGACCAAGGAGTGTTTTAATGGGTTTCCTCTTCTTCACCCCTAACAATCACCTCTAAAACACAGTTAATGTTATTTGTATCTAAGTCTAAAGATTCCATTCTTCATCTAATACATCCTCCTCTATCTGAAGTCTACCCCAGGTCCAGGGATGGGGAGAGGGAATGGAATAGTAAGTTCATAATTATCTTGAATTTATTTGTACTACACACTTCCCAAAGGAACTGGAGTTTCATTTATTTAATAACTATGGATGAATTCCATCTAGATGCTAGACAATGTTCTAAGCTCTGGGCATAGGGCAGTGGACAAAATGGAGGCCTTGACTCTGTAGCATATAGCAATCTTAGCATATCTTATCAAGACTATATTTGACTCCTGTCTTTTCATCCTCTCCAGTTCACCCTATACATATCAGGGTTTAGTGCTTTAAGACACAGTTCTGATTATTTCTCTATTTAAAACAAAATCCTCCAAGGGCTTCTACACCCCCACCTCTATCTTTTAGCAAATAAGGTGTTCACCCCTTAGCTTGTCATTTAAAGTCTTCCATGATCTAACTCCAGTCCCCTTTTGGAATGTTATCCTTAAACTGTTCCCTTTTAAGGACTGTATGTTCTCTGCTACACCTTCCCAACTTGGAAACCTCTGACTGGAATATTCCCCACAGAATGCCTGTAAAAAAATCTACCCACTTGTTCATAGCCTAGGTCATAAAGGCTCCCCAGTTAGCAGCTTTCTTTCTCTTCATAATTTATCCAGTACTTTAGGCTTTTCCTTTGACCTCTGTTAGCCTTCTGCTTTGTGTTGCAAACTACTGTCTTAACTCTTAACTAGGAAATGTGAGACTCTCTGAGCAGGAAGGACACTGGAGCCTCTTGGGTTGTTTTCTGCCTCAGAAGTTTGTCTGTGAATTTAGTCTAATCTTCTATACAGAATGAGAAAAAACTCAGTAAATCACCAGTGCTACTTTCCCATGAGCACATCCTTATTTCTGTGGGACTTAGGAGGACATGCAATCAATCAGAGTTCATCACAGCAGCTGTTGCTATCTTCACAAGATAGGACCAGTCACCAATATGTCACCAATAGTGGAAGGGATTTTGAGTCCCCATGCCACCTGAGGAGCTACTGGTAGTCAGTGGTTACTAAAGGGTGGGGAGTCATTCTTTTCAATGATGTATCCACTAGTATGTAGGGGGAAGAAGAAGGGCTTTAGCTGAAGGGAGATAAGAAAGGGTAGTTGGGATACATTATCAAACTTATATACATATATATTATAGCGTGAAAGAACAGAAAATCAAAATTATCCATTAAAAATCAAAAAGCCTTAACCGAGATGGCTTAGCAGTTAAGGCATGTGCCTGTGAACCCTAGGGACCCAGGTTCAGTTCTCCGGGTTCCATGTAAGCCAGATGCACATGGTGGCACATGTGTCTGGACTTGGAGTGACTAGAAACCCTGGCATGCCCATTCTTACCCTCACTTTCTCTGTCTGTCTGTCTGTCTGTCTCTCTCTCTCTCTCTCTCTCTCTCTGTAACAAAAAATAAATTAAAAAATAAAAATAAAAACAGATCATAGCTGGAAAAATTGCTGGGAATTAGTAACTATCATGTGCTAAATATTAGGCAGTACATTGAAACCACACCCTCCAAAGTTCAGAGACCCTTGCAGAAGAGGACAGCAGAAAGAATGTAAGAGCAGGAGGATGGCACAAAGGAGTGTTAAATGCTGCCTTCTGGACATGGCATGACCATTACACTCGTGAACTCACAGCACCTGTGGTTTCCTGCACACTATTGAGCCTGTCAATACTTTAGCAACGGTGGAGGAAGAATACACGAGATCCCCAACCATCCAAACTACATACATACAACAGTGTTTGACTCAGCTGAAAGAAAATTAAAGTTGTGAAATTTACTGGAAAATGGGTGAAATTGGGGGGGGTGGAGTATACTTAGTGAGATAACCCAGATAAGAAAGAAAAAAAATCACATTTTCTCTCATATATGTTAGGGTTATTTTCATTGAATTTGTTCTTGTCATTTTATAGAGACATTCTTATCCCCGTTCTCACTATGATCCTCCACCAAGCCGACAGGCTGGAGGTCTTCCCCGTTTTCCTGGAGCCAGAAGTCACTGGGGAGCTCTTTTGGATTCTCAACAAGCATCAGGGACGATTGTGCAGATTGTCATCAATAACAAGCACAAACATGGACAAGGTAAGGGCTAGCCTCCTTTCAGACTGCATCTGCTACAGGCCCTCCACATGTCCACTCTTTAAAGAACTAGAACTGGGAAACAACCCTTTCTCTCGTGAATAGCATGGATCTACATGTGGGTCACTCAAGGCAAAGTCTGCAAAGCGGGTTTGAAAAGACGACTCCAGATGACTCTAAATATTTCCCCAAAATGCAGACAAAATACCTGAGTCCAGCCAGTCCCATTTGTGCTCATGCAGCAGCTTCCAGCAATTCCACCCTTCCCTCTTGGAGTTGGAAGTCACTTGGGAAAAGTCCTTGGGTCTTTAACAAACAGGACACTTTGAATTAAAAGATAGTGCCAAATACTTCTGAAACTGTTCTCCATACCTTAGAAATAGCCCTTCTTATCCCTCAGTAAACCCCAGATTTTCCTATGACTCTTCTTAAATATTCCTGGGCCTACACTTATAGAGTTTTGATTCAATTTGTAGCAAATGGGTTATCTATAGAAATAGTGCATCCATGAGAAATACAGAAAACACCCGGATAAGCACCAGGACAATGGATTAGGTTAGCACTGGAACCCACTCAGCCAGGGGACCAGCTGCAGAAACATCTACATAGATCAATGGACCTTATTTTCTCCTGTACTGTATCCTCTGGCTTCCACTTTCCCAACCCTAATAGCAGAGGTGAGAAGAGGGAAAATTCAAACAACTGACTGGTTCTTAGTTTTTTAGGCATCCTGTCAACCAGATCTTTGGCACAAAATCTCCAGTGGTTCCTTTTTGTGAAACCGCAGACATGTTTTGTTTCCTTTAGAAGGAAAACGAATCAAAGGCAACTCTCTGAACAGGTTAAAAGTAAATTATTAAACCAAATGATTGAATAACATGGGTGAAAAACAATGCATTACAAAGAACTCCTACTATAAATCTCCACAAAGTCAGTCAAGCCAAAGCTAGCTGCTCACATCTGTTCCTGGTTAGATGTAAATTTCAGATTACAGATAAGAAATCAAATCACTATTGAAACTTACAGGCTTAAAAGAATATTCTTAATGCAACATAATAGAAGGGCGGTTATTGAACTAGTTGGAAATATTTGTTATTTATCTGTGCTTTGTTTGAAATTTATTATTTTTAAGTTCCCAGGCATCCTGATAAAAGTTGATGAAAGGAGGAGGAGCTAAATAAAGATGCAGCTTGACTTTTCAATCCTAAATTACCCCCAGTAGATTCTGTTTGCTCTGAAAGTATTTCAAAACTTTAAAAACAGGGGAGAGGCCAGAGAGGTAACTCAGTTTATAAAGTGCTTGCCTTGAAACCACAAGGACCTGAGTTTTCTAACCTAATACCAATGTAAATTCCAGATATAGTGTCACACACCTGCAATCTCAATGCTGGGGAGGTAGAGAAAGGCAGAACTTGTTAGCCAGTCAGTCTAGGGTAATCAGCGAGCTTCAATCCAGTGAGATACCCTGTCTCAAAAAGAGGTGGATGACATACCTGAGGATAACACCAAAGATTGTTCTCTGGCCTGCACATTCACACATGTGTGTTCATATATATTGTTGCATTTACCTTCTTGTTGCTGGGCAAACACCAGAACAGAAGCAGCTTATAGGAGGAAAGTATTTATTTCAGCCTTACAAATCCAGGGGAAGTTCCATCATGGCAGAAGAAGCTGGCTCACTTCCATAGATCAATAGCAGAGAGACACAACCAACAGCCAGAGTGCAAACTAGCTCTCTACACATCTAGGGCTGGAGTCAAGATCTGCCCCCAGTGACACGCCTCTTCCGGCAGGCTGCTGGAGACTTAAGTAGGAAGCTTAATCAAAAATACCCAAGGCTATGGGGAACATAGCATTTTCATTCAAACCATGTACATATGTACACACAAACACAAAACGAGATGGAAAACTGTCTTTAAAGATTATAAATCCCATAACTTCACTATGCCCTCTTCATATTGAGAATAGATGATCATCACTTTATGGCCTGTGTGTTCTACATTTGTTTAGCTACTCATTGATCTGGATACAGCCTGTCTCTTCTGACCTTTCTATGAGAGTTCAGCAAACAATCCCTTGTCTTCACATCACTTCCCAACTCCCCAGCTGGATGATGCATAAGTATCTTGAGAATTTGTTGGAGAGAGGAGGCTATGTTTCCCTGTAGGATACTGACTTTACTATATTCTACTACAGAGTGTGGGCTCCTACCCAGTTTGGACTGTTTCCTTGGTCTAGAGGTTGAGGGCAAATGTAGCCCTTCTCCTGAGCTTTCTTGCTAGTGATGAGGTCTCCTAAATTCATCCACTAGGTTCCTTGTTAAAGTCACAGAAAGGAGACAGTACCATTTTGAACTTGAATCCAGCCTAAATATTCTTTTTTAAGTTTTTATTGACAACCTCTATAATTACAGACAAAAAAACATAGTTATTCCCCCCCACACTTTCCTCTTCACAAATCCACTTTCCATCATATTCCCTCCCTCTCTCCATTAGTCTTATTTTTATGTCATCATCTTTTCCTCCTGTTATGAGGGTCTTGTGAAGGTAGTGGGAGGTACTGAGAGCTCATGGATTTTTGAGGCCAATTTCTGTCTAAACAATTGCATTGTAAGCAGTCTACTCTTCCTTTGTCTTTTACATTCTTTCTTCCACTTCTTCTGCAATGTACCCTTAGCCTTGGAAGATTTGATAGAGATATTTTAGTGAGGAATACTCTGTCACTTCTTCTCAGGCCTGTGGTGCCTTTTGTGTCATGCCAGTGGTCACTGCAATCTGAAAGGAGAAGCTTTTCTATCCAAAAGTGAGAGTAGCATAATATATGGTTATGAATATTAAGTAAAGTGCGTGAAGAGCGGTTTGGTGAGCATAATATATGCGTTTAGCCAGACAAGAACAGGCGCTATACTCCTAGGGCTCATGACCTCCCTTACCATAGGCTTTTAATTCAGTTTTCAGTACCAGGCATGTATTCCCTCCCATTCAGTGAGCCTCCAGACCACATTGGAGAGCAATTGGTTTCCCCATAAAAGACATGCCACTCTTGCACCCATTCTGTCATTTGGCCTTATTGGTCAAACTTCAGACTTGCAGTGTCCACTGTTTTCACCACTGATGACTTCTGCCTCCCATTGGGCTGCATGCAGTGCAGCTTTTTCCAGCTTTCTGTCAGCTTATCTACAGGGAGGAGATTTTTAGCTCACCTCCAGCTTGATATTCCAGTGACCTTGCAGCTCAGGCATGTGGAATCTTTAGCAGTAGGGTCTTACCATCTATTTATGGTGGAAGACCAAGAGCCTTGGCAATGGCCTGTAATGTTTTGGGGGCATCAGGGACCTCCCTGGCCAACAACTCACTAGAAGGTATCATCCCTGGCACTGAAATTTTTCTAGTAACAGTCTGGCTTCTGGGTGTGCCATTATCCAAAAAAGTAGATTTCCATATGGCTTATTCACATCTTGAATTTTAATTAACCCTACACCCACCCTTCTTTTTACTCAATCTCTTCCCATGATCTTGAACCCCAGTAATCTGTTCATCTACTTATATACAATACCATCCCCTTAAGTCCCCTCCTCTCCTCCCCCCTTTACAGCCCTTTTCTAGCTTACTAGCCTCAGCTACTGATTTTTACTCCAACTCGTATACAAGTTTAAACATTTGTAGCTAAGATAAACATATAAGAGAGAACATGTGACATTTTAACCTAAATATTCTTGAAGCATATTCTGTGCCCACTTGATCACATTGTTGAGAAGGGAGGGTAAGCATCTGGAGAGGGAGAGAAGAGGTAAGAATGGCTGACAAAGCAACACCTTCCACTTGATTTGTATGATCCTTTTCATAGCCCTGAACCTCACACTTTAGGTATCTGCTATGACTCACTATAATCTGGGAAGCTTCTCCAGTTTAGATTCTTGGAAATATTTCTGTGGACTGACCCGGTAGAAGGTCCAGTACTCTTAACAGCTCTTACAAAGTATAGAAAAAGACTGCCAATATCTTTCATATTTCTTAATGTGACCCAGTGGATTTGATGAGAAAGAAATAGACTAATGATTCATCCTGATCCTGTGCTGCAGCCAAATCAGTCAATTCCTAGAAACGCCCCAAGTGGGGCTATTCCTCCGTCAGCCCTGCCCAAAGTGATATATCCTATGCTGAAGATGTTGTTGATTGGGGTACCAGTAGGTCTTCCTGAGCACGATGAGGTGTTGGGTATAATGAAAGACACATCCAGACTCACTCATGGATTCAAATCTCCTCAGTCTCATCTTCCCAAAAAGGGAGAACAATCCTTCTTGGATCTCCCCCTTCACAGCCTTGCCTGTGTGTTTCTTAACCTGGAGCCTAGCTCCATGCCATACAGTAGTAGCCTAGTAAGTTTGGGGTTAGTATGTATGGAAAGGTGTTCCTGTGGCCCTTCTTCTTCATAAGACCCACAGCCTGCAGCCCTGATACTTGCTCTTTCAAGACTCCTCAGAAAACAAGAGGACCATGACTATACTTCCCCTCAGCAACTGACTGAGGCATAAAGGATATCTATGGAGTAGGTAGTGCTTTGTTGAAGCCAGGTGGGAGACTGAAAAAATGGCCTGAAGATCAAGGGTATAAAAAGCCACCTCCTTCACAAGTTATTTGAGAGATACGGGTCCTTTTCTTTTCATTCATGTCTTAACACCTCCCTTCCTACACAAGAGGTAAGCCAATAATACTGAGTTCTGTGTCCATCTATGGGTAGATCAGACTTTCATAGCATTTGACATTTTGAATGGATTTGATCTAGGATCTAGAAGAAACTGGTCCTTTGAAAAAGCAGTAGTTTTTTTTTTTTTTTTTTTTTTTTTTTTTTTTGGTTTTCCGAGGTAGGGTCTCACTCCGGCCCAGGCTGACCTGGAATTCACTATGTATTCTCAGGGTGGCCTCGAACTCATGGCAATCCTCCTACCTCTGCCTCCCGAATGCTGGGATTAAAAGCGTGTGCCACCACGCCCGGCAAGCAGTAGGTTTTGCATGTGGCTTTTTGTATAGTAGATTTTTTTTCTAGGAAATTATCAAACCCATAAGTATATCTACTTGGGTCATAAAAACATATCTATGATACTCAAAATGTTAGTAATACTACACTCTACCAAAGATTCATTATCAGGTGTTTGTGACAATTGGGAAGAACCCTACTTTTCTACATTAATTTGTCCTTCCACTTAAAAAAATATAGACTTCCCACTATGTGTCATACTATTTGTGAACATCCAAAGGCTGCTGCAGATGAACATGGGTGACTGTGAATAGTTGAACATGTGCCAAACTGGGCTGTGGTCAGAAAAACTGCTCTGTAAATGTATCTCCTTTCCCATGTCAAGAACAAAGAAGTCTTGTAAGGAATTCACAGCTTAGCTTTTGAGCATAGTCACCCATCTTAGCACCCTTGCTTTTAATTTACACTGTCCTATGTTTTCTTTCAGTGTGTGTTTCCAATGGAAAGACCTATTCTCATGGCGAGTCCTGGCACCCAAATCTCCGGGCTTTTGGCATTGTAGAATGTGTGCTGTGCACTTGTAATGTCACCAAGCAAGAGTGTAAGAAAATCCACTGCCCCAATCGATACCCCTGCAAGTATCCTCAAAAAATAGATGGAAAGTGCTGCAAGGTGTGTCCAGGTAAAAAGGCAAAAGGTGCGTTGGTTGGAGGCACTGCCTTTGGTTGACTGACATCCACACACAATCCTTTCCAACTTTCTTTGGGCATTGGAAACATGATTGGCTTGATATATAAGTCTAATGATAATAATTCTAGAAAGATTGAACTTCATTCTTTCCTCTCTCAAGAGATTGATGATATGGTTTCTTGGAACAAATTTACTATTCAGAAATATGCTGGGGATTTTCTTTTCTACTAGTAAAGTTTAGGTTATGACAATTTTGAGAAAAGCAGTCACACTTTTCATTTCTTGTCATTGTTTAACTCATTTCAAGCCATATTTATTACCCATTTCACATGAGAGACAGTTAAGTTGTAGTGGAAGTAGACGAGGTTCTGACCCAAATCTTAAGCCATTGTATGATCATGAAAATATGTTATATCAATAGCCACTCTAGACCTGATCAGCTGCATGTTAAAAAGTAAAACATGGGCTGGAGAGATGGCTTAGTGGTTAAGGTGTTTGCCTACAAAGCCAAAGGATCCTGGTTCGATTCTCCAGGTCCCACGTAAGCCAGATGCACAAGGTGGCGCATGCATCTGGAGTTCATTTGCAGTGGCTGGAGGCCCTGGAGTGCCCATTCTCTCCCTCTCTCTCTCTTTCTCTCTCTCTCTCTCTCACTCTGACTCTTTCTCTCTCTCAAATAAATAAATAAATAAAATTTTTAAAAAAAGTAAAACAGTTGATCTCTGAGTCCCATATAGGTTTTTACATTTTTATTACTTTTGAGGCATGATATTTGTATATACTTATGGAAAACAATATGACAATTTGACAACGTATAATTATCAAATCAGGCTAATAATTATTTCATCTCCTATAATATTTATCATTTCTGTTTATAATCTTCAGACACTTCTAGTTATTTTGAAATATATCTTTTTTTTTTTTTTTTTGGTTTATCAAGGTAGGGTCTCACTCTGGTCCAGGCTGACCTGGAATTCACTATGTAGTCTCAGGGTGGCCTCAAACTCATGATGATCCTCCTACCTCTGCCTCCGGAGTGCTGGGATTAAAAAAAGCATGAGCCACCACGCCCAGCTTACAAATTGTTTTTGACTGTAGTCAACTACCTACTGTGTTATAGAAAACCAAACATAACTTCTTTTACATGTATATTGCTATCTGTTATAAAGCCTCTCTATCTCCTTTCCCTATTCTCCAACACTAAAATCCTCTAATTACATTACATATATTTTAAAGATAAGAAAGCTGCTTGCCCAGAATCATGGGACTAATAATAAAAGGCCTAGAACCCAGATAATTTCCAAGCCATTGTCTTTTTCCATGCAAGATATTCAGTTATCATCTTAACCTGGCAAATTATTCAAAGTATGACTTTTAGACATGAGTTTCATAGAAGTATAGTCTGTAATATGGAGAGTGACAGAGTGTGGGAGGAGTAATCAAGCTTTTAACCCTGCCAGTGGTTTCCTGTATGATGTAGACCATGCTATTTCACCCCTGTGAGCCTCATTGTCATTTCCTACAAGATGAGATGGTTAAAGTAGTAGATCTCCTAGGGTCTTCCAATCCCAACATTCCACAGTCAATGAACTAGCCACTCCCAGACACATGAATTCATCCTTTTTTTAGGCCTTTTGCAAAGAGTTTATTTAAACACAAAGGAAAAACAAACACTTTTAAATGTAGACAGAGAGCTTCCAATTACTCAATCCCTTGTGGTAAGCAAGCAAACATGCAGTTAGTCTATGTGCATTCATTGGATACTTTTACGTGAACCAGTGGTTCCCAACTCACTGTAATTGGAATTCCTTGAGAGTGCCTAAAAACACCAGGGTCCCATCCCCAGACATTATGACTTAATCGACGTGAATTATGGCTTGGGCTTTAGAATTCTTTAAAAGACATATTGAGAGGGGATTATGATCAAATTACATGATCTTCATATGTAAAAATTGCCAATAATACCCCTCTAAAAAAGATCCCAGACTATGTATATATGTAGGAAGTTTGGGAACCAGCACTGTGGCCCACAGTGGCTTATGTATGGTCGTTTCACTCAAAATATGCTTCATTGACCAAAGGACCTGGGAACTAGTTACAGCAACTGACTCTTCCCCCAATCTATTGAATCAGAATTATCAGTTTAACAAGATTCCCAGGTGATTCTAAGTATACTATATTAAAGCTTCAAAGCACCAACTTAAGGCACAAACACTTCCTCAATAAGGCTAGAGAGATGGCTCAGTGGTTAAATGTGCTTGCTTATAAAGCATGACAACATGGGTTCAATTCCCCACTACCCCCATAAAGCCAGCTGCACAAGGTTGTGCATATGGCTGGAGTTTATTTGCAGTAGCAAGAAGCTCTGGTGTGCCCATTCCTTCTCCTTCTCTCTCCTTGCCCCCTCCCCTTGCCAATATAGAATGAAAAGCTATTTTAAAAAATCCTCCTAAGTATAATGATCTCTGTCTTCCACAGTGCATGGATTAGGATGTGGATAGGAAGAACACAAGCTACCTGATATTGAGTAGAAGTGAGATATTAAAGTTCATAAGGAAGTGTCCTTAATAGTGGTAAGAAGTGAGCACATTATAAAGAATGATATAGATAATGGTGTCGCCCAAGCATGATAACTTATTATGACTTCCAAGTTTGTGATCTCACTGAATCCTCAAATCTCTTAAGAACACTTCGTTACCAAAGGTCTAAGACTTATAGTTTTTAAAAAAGTAGTACTAAAAGGACTGGAGACATGGCTTAGTAGTTAAGGCATTTGCCTGCAAAGCCTAAGGACTCGGGTTCGATTCCCCAGTATCCATGTCAGCCAGACACACAAGGTGTTATATGTGTCCAGAGTTCATTCACAGTGGCTGGAGGTCCTGGATCACCTATTCTTTTTTTCTCTCTCTCTCTCTAATAATTTTTTTTAAAAAAAAAGGTAATACAAGATACTTTCAGGAATAATAATAGCTACATAAATACCCAAGATAAGAAAAACTCACTACTTAATATTCCAATTTGTATCTCGGGCATTCAGACCAAATCCAATTTTCATATGTGCTTAGACATTTCTTAATACAAGTGATTCAAATAAAAAGGTAAATACAAAGTTGTGAAAGCAGGACACAAAATAGGAATTACTTTTGAAAATAATTTCTCTCTCATGTTGGCAATGATTACCAAAACATCTGGTTGAGCAACTCCACTTCCAAGTTTCCTAATAAAGTAAATGTAGACATACACAAAGACACACAAACAAGGATTTCTCCTGCAGTGCTTTTTATACTAGTAAAAAATTACAAAGATTAAAAAAAAAAAGTCCACCAGTATGGATGGGAATGGCTGAACTATGGAAATGTTGCACTGTGGAATATTATACAGGTATCACAGAGCAAGATTGCTGTCATGAGAAAGATGTTTGCAATACATTAAGTACAAAAAGCAAGCTACAAAAATATGTATATTATAATTGCTTTTTGTGTTAAGAAAGTTTATGTACACTTAGATTTTTTTAAAGCCTTGAAAAGAACATGCAGAATGTTCACAGTGATCATATTTTGGTAACATAATTATCAACTATTCCTATTTTCTTCTTGAGTTTGTATTTTCTAAATTTCCAATAGTAAACATGTATTGCTTTCATCACCTGAAAAAAATAATAAAAGTTATTGTTTAAAAAGAAAACTGCTTTCCAGAATCCCAATTGTTAATATATTGAATTATCTGACTGACTAAACCAGTTTCTCTGGAGCTGTCTTTCCTGTTTTCCACCCTGCTCAGATATGTGGAGATAGATTTCTTGTGCAACATGGACAGAGAGAATTTCAATTCCATTCTACTTACTTTTCTCTCTTTGAAGCAGACCTGATTGAATGTTACTCAAGAATCACTATCCAAATAGCCCATGGCATCTGCTTGAGGTATTCAGCTACTGCAGAGAATTAGGGACATGCTCTTATTCATGCATTCATGCATTCAATCTAGGAGTATGTATTAAGTACCCGCTGCATGCAAAACACTGTTATAGACACTGACAAGAGATGAATAAGACAGACAAAGGCTGGAGTAGTTCTTGCATTCTGGTGGATTTGAAACAGTGAAGCAAAATCAACTGCGTCATTCTAGGCTGTGATTAGGACTGTGAAGAAAAAGAAAATGAGAACAAGATAGGGAATGTAGCAGGAAACACTTCTAAAAGAGTAGTCAGGGAAGGCTTCTCTGAAAAGGTGATACTTGAATACTGTCTTTAGCAAAGAGGTGACATATGGGAGGGTCACAACAATAAAGTCCAATGTGTCTGATTGGCTGACAGCAAATCTCCCCAGTGTGAGCAGAAGATCCAAGACTCTCAATCCTCAGTTGTTTCATCCTCAACAATTCTAATATTCCTACAGATGGCTTTTGCCAAATCAAAATAATAATGGGCCATGACCTAGAAAAAAAGAGACAAAGGAATGTGAAAAGATGTTGAAGGAATAAAAATGCAGTGATGTCAATTATGTCGACAGGGAAAATATAAACAAAATTCACCAATGGTCAAGCCAAGTTTCCTCATAACAAATGTTATGATCACAGACTCTTCTAATAACAGGCTACAACCAATATAAATGATACAGATTTCCCTTTGCTCTGGTAGAATAAAGCCTTGTCTTGTGTATCAGTGGTCACCTACAGTATTGGGTAAGTCTTAATACTTCCCAAAGGTTCTCCAACTCATCTCTCATATCCGTGGTACCACCCTAATACCTGAAATTCCCTACACAGTTTTTTTTTGTGTGTGTGCAAAAAATACCCCCGTTTTGACATAAAAGTTTCCTGGGCTCTGGGAAAATACATCTCTTTTATCAGTCATTACCACTTCCCAGAGGAATGGTTCCTAAGTTTCTTAGTTCTAGCGACTCAAGGCAGGAGCATTCTCATGTGAGGTGATGATGTGATTCCGTGGAAGAAAATCAGAGCAGATAAGCATGGAGGTGGAATACCTGAACATGGAGAATATGGAAAGGAGGAGATGTTACTGAATAGGTCCTTCTAAAAACAAAATAACAAAATTTGCTGCCTTTCAAATCTTCAAGTGCCATTCAGGGCTGAGTCACTAATAGGGTTGTTTGTAGACTCCTTTAGTCTTATAAATCTGGCTATTAGAAGGATAAGTTTGTCCAGGATCTCTCTTCAGGATTCTGGGAGAACTTTGAGCAGATGACAAGGCTTTCTAGTGCCACCACAGGTTAGATTTCATATGCCAGAACCATATCTAGCATTAAGCTGGTGAACAAAGTTCATTGCAGAGGCAACAATTGAATACATAGAAGTTCCTGTACACTGAATTTCCTCTTCCCTCCCACTTGAAAAGTATTAACACATAACCCTTAATTTCCTAAGACCAAAAAATAATGACTTGCCAACTAATTAAATATCTTAAAAAGAAAAAAAAAAGGAAAAAGGAAGTTTGAGTCTAGCATAGTCCACAAATTGAGTAATCCAACCTAGAATTGTTAGGAGAAGAAATGGTTTTGTTCATACAGTGCCAAATGGTGGTGGGGTTGGGAAAGCTAATCAGGTCAGCAAGAAATACAGTAACAATTTGATTACAACATCTTAGTCCAATGTGTCTGATTGGCTGACAGTGAGTCTCCCCAGTTTAAGCCAAATATCTGAAACTAACAGTGGTTTCATCCTTGAAAATGCTGATATTCTAACAGATGGCTTTTGCACATACTCAAAGCTTTCAGGGGGTCTAAAGCTTATCAGGGTTGCTTCTGATTTGAGTGGATACTTTAAATACACAGCTGAAGAGGGTACTGAATAAGAAGCTAGCAAAGAAGCTGATAACCAACCAGGAGAATTTATTTTTTTGTAGGAATCTGGGGAAAGGATGAAGTAGAATGGGAAATATTAGGAGGTTGGTACCTTTATTCCTAGTAGCTGAAATTCAACAGTTTAGATTGCACATTAAATGATCCACAGATGAGGGATTTGACCATTTTTTTGTGACTCCCAACCATTAACTTGGCATAGCATACATATGACTAATCTGACATCTAGGTTTTGGCACTGGTGCTGATCCAGTATTATCATTCCCCTTACAAACAAATCAAAGAACATTCAGAAATGTCAAGCCAATTTTGAGAGATCCATTGGGCAAGTATATGCACATAGATGAGTGTCATGAATGTTTTCTAAGTATACGAAAATGATGTCAGAAAATAAACCAAGGCCCTCTGTCAGCCCCATTTCCTGGCCTCTCTTGGCAACCCTAGAGTAGACAGAATGTGATCCTGACCTAGTATGGCAAATCCAGTGTTCCCTGAAATACCCAAGAGGTTTGTACATAGTTACATTCTTTCTTGTGAAAATGCACTTCTCAGTGATAGATGTAGGGAGATCCAGTTTAGTCTAAGTGTGTCCTACACAACTCTGGATTCTTTCAGCACGTGGGATGATGAGGGGTTAGATGTGTCTTGATGATTTGGTGGCTATTTTATTGGCTACCTGAGGTGAACAAATAAGGCAAGGATGGAAACGCTGTCTCAGAATGTTCTTGATTGCTCTTCTGATATGTAAGATATATGAATAGTGAGATGGCTAAATGCAGAAGTTCATTTCTAGTTTTAGAAAAACATGCCAAAACTCTACTTGCTTCCTGGTTCCAGAAGAACTTCCAAGCCAAAACTTTGACAGCAAAGGTTACTTTTGTGGAGAAGAAACAATGCCTGTATATGAGTCTGTATTTATGGAAGATGGGGAGACTACCAGAAAAATAGCACTGGAGACCGAGAGACCCCCTCAAGTAGAAGTCCATGTTTGGACCATTCGAAAAGGTGAGTGATATGGTGTGTGTGTGTGTGTGTGTGTGTGTGTGTGTGTGTGTGTGTGTGTGTTTGTAAGAGGTACCCAGAGAATGCAAGACTCGCCTTAATTTTGCTTCAGTATGTTCCTCTGGGTCAGAAGTTATCCTGTTGCTTAGAAACTAACAGGTATCTAACACAGATGTTATTGTGACATTTCAATTGTAACATGGTCTGTGCTCAAGATTGAGCATTAACCCTTGAGGGTCCCAAGTTATTTTCCTTGTGCTACCAAAAACTAGAGGATGGGTTCTTAATCCTGGCTACTTATCAGAATCATTGGATGATAATTTTTTATCTTGATTTGTTTGCTTCCTGGCTTGATTTTAATATCAAATACTTGAGTCCTACCTCCAGAGTCTGATTTTCTGGGTTGAGTAAAGCCTGGGCATTTATGTAGTCCTTTAAAGCTTCACAGGCAATTCTAACGTATGATAGGATTGAAAACTATCAAACTGTATTCTACCTTTCCAATACAAATCTCAACAAACAGGAAACACATTCATTCAATGTGAACTAAGTACATGGAATCATGTTGTATGGTGAGATAAATTGAACCCATCCTTTCTACCTTCAAGAAGATTACAGTCTCGCTTGAAACATTCCAGTCATGATGCCCAGGTGCTTTTCTGATTAGTGACCATCACCACATGACAAGTTCCCTTCACTGTGCTCCTATAGCTATCAAACCATGTAGTATGTACAAGGCCAGTGCTGATCTAGTGTGATCAAGTTACACAGGAGTCCACATTGTAGGTGTGAGTTTTCACTTTACAATAATACATCTCCTTTTACTCTGAGCTAAGGTCCAAGACTGCTCAAATGTATGTGTGCTTCCACATCATGCATACACGTACATTAAACTGCTGCTCCCTAACTTTACCCCAGAGATGAGAATTCAGTAGACTTGGGGCAGTCTAAACATTTGTTAAGACAGAGTAGTGATGCTGATGCAGGTGGCACTGGGACCATATTTTCAGTAATATTTCAGTAGTGTTTGTGGGACTTCTTTCTCCCAATAACCTTTCTTTCTCCAAAGAATGGACTCTTCTCTACCATTTAGAAAATATGCTAGAATACACAAATCATTTTGGCTATATTGAGTTTGATTTTATAAAATCAAGGCATGTTAATTTTCCATCTTTAGCTCCATAGCCCATCTGTAACTCACCACCTGAGATAAAGCACTGGTCTTTTGGCTTGTCCATCACTGCGCCCAGTATTCATGATCACACATCCCTCAGCTCACTAAAGTGTATGGATGATTTGTAGCTTGCAAATATATATAATTTCCATTTGTCCGCAATGCAGGTTTATCAAGGTTTGTGTTTCCTGGGAACAGAGAAACCCAGGCTTCATCTCCTTTTTGCTTACAGACCTCTGAGCCATGGCTTAAGTGGGCTGTGATTCTACTGTTAGCTTTCATTTTTAGCCAGGAAGGCATGGTTTGGCAATGGTTTAAAATAATTTGCCCAGATTTTAGCCAAAGGCAGAATTTATAGTACTGTCTCTGGCTACAGAAGCTCCAACCAGCATCCATGCTTAATTCTATGTGGCTTTTTCTAGGAGGGGATCCCATGATCAGCAGTACTATCCCCCTTATCTCCAGTCCATGAAGAAGCCAAAGAGAGGCCAGTGAGCCAAAGAAACAAATGGAGTTAATTAAAACCATTGAACATTCCAAGTTCCTGGTTAAGCAGATTATACAGCCCAGCTCGATACTCCTAAGCCCTGGTAATGAGATGATATGCTCAGCCTAGGCAGAAAAAGGGATTCGTGCTTCCAGAAAGAGATAGAGTGTGTTTCACCACCTGCTCTGCTTTTTGTTTTTCCCCAGGCATCCTCCAGCACTTCCACATTGAGAAGATCTCCAAGCGGATGTTTGAGGAGTTCCATCACTTCAAACTGGTCACCCGGACAACATTGAGTAAGTGGTGCCTCTTTTTACTCCTCCCTGGAAAGCACATATTGTTTTACGACACAGCATAGCCACACTTGTCTCTGTGAAAATTAGCAATGCTCAGTATCAACATGAGGGCATGTTCTCTGGAGACTAAGCAGAAAATAGCAGTGTCTGAATGTGAACTGAAAAGCTTGGTCATGATGAATACAAATCCAGGTGTTGTCTATGTATAAGCTACCTCGGTCAAAGATTCCTAAGTGTCTTGAATAAAACCACTACCAGATTTGATCAGTGTTATGCCAGTGGGACACAGTGTTATCATATACAGATGTACACTTGAGAATTGTCCAATCAAAGGTCAAAAAAAAATCCCAAAATAATCACATAATGTTTTAAATAAGTTTTAAATTCATAACTCTACTGGACTATATGAAGCCATAGGTGCCTTGTTGGCCGTAGGTTGAACATGCCTTTCAGTTAAACCAAGTTGCTAGAGGGTTGAAGATAGCTTCTTGAGATTTCAGGTCTGATATAGTTGTGAAGACTTCACATCTAGAAGGCTACGCTCTCTTGTGGTGGTGTTGAGAGACAGAGAAAATGAATACCCATCAATTCCTGTGTTGTAGCAAAAATCTTTGTGGGTTAGAACAACCCTTGGGTGGTCGTGTTCCTTCCTTTCAAAGCATTCAGGCAGACTTGCAGCTCTCTCACTTTCTACACTAGATGGAGCTTAGGGACTAGATACTGCAGGGCTCTGGGGTGGGGATGGGTTAGAGAGCACATCTAATGGAATAAAAGGCACCACATTTCTATCCACTAGGAACTCTGATGGGCGAGACAGAACATGAACAAGCCTTCAGTGTGAATTAGCATAGCTCTGAGGAGTTAAATCCCTTAATGCTCAGGGTAATCTGCAAAGAACAATGAAATGAGAGCCAGGTGGGCTTAGTCTGGAAGGCTTCAGGGAGGA
The DNA here is from genome assembly GCA_036365145.1 of Orientallactaga sibirica. NCBI lineage: Eukaryota > Metazoa > Chordata > Mammalia > Rodentia > Dipodidae > Orientallactaga > Orientallactaga sibirica. The sequence continues at coordinate 9,797,631 of JAEOAD010000057.1, forward strand.
GGTGTGTTTTTAACTGAGAAGGGTGTGACTGGGCAGCAGGTCAAGAAATCAGTGCAGGGAGAGAGTGCAGCCTAACAGAAGATTCAGACAGGAGCAAACAAGAAATGTGGGTGGAGGTGAGGAAGGATTACAAAGGCCACATAGTGTGCACTGGAAACTGAAGAGTTGGTAGAAAGTTGTTAGAGAGCCTTGAAGAAGCCAGAGACAAGTTTACATGCAAGGCAAGTAACAATGCGAATTGCTGTGAAATTACAAACAGCATAGGGATATAAAAATGGTCTCTGGGCTTCTAAATATCTTCATTAAGCCCCTGCATTGACAAAGTTATACTGTGAGGAGCCAAATTTGCAGTGCAGACCAGAGAACCCTAGTGGAGGTTTATTGTCAGGTGAATGGTACATTCACATCTGGAACTTACAAATTGCTCCTTGCTGCGTGGAGTGGAATAGACTTTCAGTTGCAAAGATAGCAGGAGTGTGAACTAGGAAGCTAGTGTATTGTACTAAATCAGTGAAACAAGGTAGAAGAGGTCATTAGGAGAGATGTTTCTAAGGTTAAATCAACAAGGAGAAAAATGAGTTTGGAATGACTCAAGTATTAACAGATTTATAGACAAGATGTAATAACATTCACCAATATGAAACGTAAAAATAAGCAGTTACTAGTGAAAAAGAGCTATAAACTTGGAATAAATTTAGATGAAGATGTTTGAGGAAGAGCTAGAAATATAGTTGGTGAGGTCAATTGTAGAGCCTATGCATGACTAATAAAAAAAGTAAAATAAACAATATGAGAATTTGAATACAGCTATTGTGAAGAGCTTTTTATGAAGTACAGGGAACAGAATCTAGAATTCCAGGATCCATGGAATGACTTTTGAAATTACCATCTTACTGCAATGAACACTTTTTAGTCATGTTGTGAGCAAGGCTCTTCCCAGGCTCTAGAGGGCTTTCAGAAATACTCTGTGTACACAGCAGTTAGTATTTGTGTGTGCAATGTAGTAGGTATTGTGTGCCTCAAACTATGGGCAACTGAAGGAAATGTGTAATGATTTGACCCAAGGGGGCTATTGGGGACAAAGAATAAGCCCAACCCCTTCACATAATGTGCCTTATAGAAGGTGACACACCATAAGGCTTTGGTAAAAGTAGTTCCTTCTGTTCCTTTTTCCTTATATTTTTCTACTGATTTGGAGAGAATAAAGAAAGATGAAGAATCCAGGGGAGAATGGACCAGTAAAGTCAAACTCAGGGAGGGGAGGGATTGTGTTCTCATATGGCTAGGGAAAGCAAAATGATTCAAAACATGTTGGTTGAACTTTCAGTACCATGAGTACAAGAGTAAAAGTAGGAATGAAGATGATATCCTAGGTAGATAAGAGAAAGCAAGCATTGGAAGCTATACAGTCAGGTTTCCAGAGTGGAAAGCAATATGAAGGAATATGAAAATAGACCACCATAAGGAGACATGGGAGGGATTTAGGGCTGTCAAGGATGCATAAGCACAATGTAGATATAGAAGAAAATCAAGGTGAGCAGTTGTTGACAAAGGATGGGAGGAATGGAGAAAATGCTGGTAATCAAGTAACCCAAACCATTATGTGGTGCCCCTAAGTGAGCAAGCAAAACCCCAGTAATGTGATTGGTATTATTTTCTACAAGGCTTCTTTTTTTACCATAGAACCATGTAAGCCACCTAAAGAGAAAAAAAAAAAAAAACAGTTAGCAAAGTATTTTACAAGTGCTAAATATACTCCCAAATTCCAAAAATAATGCTTAGGATTTACTCTTGAAGGAACAATTACATATTTGAGAAATTTACAAATATTGTATTTTGAAAAAGACATTTCATGCCATATTTTCCATCTCTACTCCTAGAAGAGTATTGAGGAAGTGGGGCTCTTTTTCTGAAACTACCTGCAATTATATTTCAAATCGCCTTGTGGGTCTACAAGTAAGTGGACCAGGATAATGTATATTGATTGTATTCCTAACTTTCTCAGCTCTCCTCTTATAGCTTCCTGACTGTTTTGTGTTTGCCTTTTAGGCCAGTGGAAGATCTTCACTGAAGGAGAGGCTCAGATCAGCCAGATGTGTTCAAATCGAGTGTGCAGAACAGAGCTTGAAGATTTGGTCAAGGTTTTGTACCTGGAGAGATCTGAAAAGAGCCACTGTTAAGAGAAATAGTCAGGATTGGATAGTGTCAAGCAAGAAAACTCAAGCTGCAGCTGGACTGCCGCCTCATTTTGCTTAAGTCAACAGTGCTCTAAAACCCCAAACTCAAATGCAGTCAATTATTCACGCCAGGCACAGCATAACTTGCTCCTCTATGTGTAGTTGTGTGCCAGCCCTCAAACATCTCCTCTAAAGAAACTAGAAGAGCTTGAAGGATTTTTGGAGGGAGGAGGGAAAGAACACCCTAGTATAACTCTAGTTTCTTTGAGAATCACATTTCTTTACAGGTAAAAGATCAAAGAAAACCCCAGGGTTTCTATTTAAAAAGCTGCTCACATGAAAGAAAGAGAGGGAGTTGCTTAGGTGGAATTGTGTCCTATTGAGCAATTATTTGTACGAATTGCTCTTTGAATGCTAGAGTATCTTTTTCTCATTAAAAACAACTCTGGGTGGAGATATAGCTCCATGGTAGACCACTTACCTAGCGTGCATGAGATTCTGGGTCCCACCCCCACCCCCGGCACTAAAAAGAAAATGAACTCCTCACCTTCATATGCACATACATACACATGCACATGAAACTTCAGACTCCACTCTGCCCTTCTTTCCTGTTTCTTGCTCTCAATTACCTTGAAGGTTGTTCATACTTGGAAGAACAAATAGAAAATTGTAAGCAGAAGGCTCTGTCTTTAAGCCATTAAAGTAGTTTTTGAAGTAACCAATTACAGTGGCAGGGTGAAGAATAGGGGCACTATTCCATGGTCTCATTCACTTTGAATTGATATATTTTTTTTCTTAATGATACCCTTTTCTCTCCTCCCTGAACCTGTAGAACCTCCATAAGGTTAGTTAGAAGTTAGAATTGAGTAAAATTGTCAGAAACTGAATCCATACAAAGCAAAATGATTGCTAAAGAAAGCAATTGATAAGAGACAAACCAATGATCTTCTTGTTTGCACAGAACTAAAATTCACTAGTTAATAGGTCATTACTAATTTTCTCCAGGCCACCATTGTCTAATCAGAACTTTTAGCTCCAATTAATTAATAAATTCTCCTTGAAAGGGCAGCTTTCCTTCTTTGAGTACAAGAGTTGACTTTTTCACTTTTTAAAGAGGCTCAATCTTCCTGAGCTTCTGAATGTTGGCTCTTCAGAATCTTGGCTCATTTAGGGAGCTGAGCATTCTGTGAAGATCTTTATCCTAAACTTTACTACTATACTTGCCTTGTCCGCAAGCATGGATGTGCATCAGGGATTCTAAAGAAGGCTGCTCCTCGAGTGTCTATTTGCAGTCCGATACCACAATGTAAATTATCCATTCTGAGGCCTGGCTTTAGAATTCATCTTTGTGGGAAAAGTATAAATTCTTCACAGCAAGAATCTTAGTATTGCTTTCTGGATTTGTACCCCCCTGAGAGTCATGAATGAGTTCTTGTGAGTACTTAGGAATATTAAGACACCAGCATTCTGATATCTCCCACAATAAAACCACAACAGGTGAGAGAACTTGCTTTTCCTTATTATAAGTAATGCCATAAGGAACAATATGAAAGATCTAGGCTTTATGGAAACCTGAAATAGGAGAATCTATTCCCATGAAAGAGACATGAGGGATTTGGAGCTAGTGCTTCAGAAGACAAGCTTCATGCCAGCCCATCACATACAGTCTCCTCTGAAGAAGGGTGTTGGACACTCTCTACTGAAAGCCACAAAAGTTTATATGTGTGATGGGGTTGGGGGTCAGGGTTAGTAAGCTGCTGCCTCTCTCTCAGAAGAAGCCCTATTTCCATAATGTGGAGACTAATAACCAGATCCTCAAACAAACCGGTGATTCCCCTTCTAGATAATTCACCCCAAAGCCTTCCCACCTAGGTGCTCTCTGAAAGCCTCAAGGGCACCACCAGAGAGCTTTTATAGATAGACTCCTGCTTCCAGGTGCAGGGGCACACGTTTCCAAATCGCTGTGGGAAGGAGGAGCTGGAGAGTTGTGGTAAGTCAGGGCATAGGACATAGGGGGAAGAGGCCAAACAGCCTGTAGTTAGTAGAGAAGAATGGATGTGGTACTTTTTGTGTATTTATTTGTATCATAAACACTTGGGACAACAAAGACCATAAGCACCATTTTGCAGTTGTAGCCATTTTCTAGTTAGCTCATGTAAGCAGGTATGAGTAACATAACAGTATTACCCTTTCACTCATCTCACAGGACATGTACTGAAATGTGGTACTTATTTCTGTAGTCACTGTGTTACTGGATTTTTAAATTAATAAAATTTTAATTTTTAAAAGTCATCTATAGACAAGTCATGTGAGTAATTAACTCTTTGGTAAAAGATTGTGGGTGGGTCTGGTGATTTCACAGTTAGCTTGGCTTCCCTGTCATACTGCATTATCACCTTAGCAGTGTGAACTTGGAAGTAAGGCTACCTGGATTCTTGAGACAGCTGTCAGTCGTCCCTACTATAAACTGGACTGATAGCCATACTGCTTCTCTTTTCCTGAAATCTTGTACTGAGGTTTAATTTAGTCAGTACATATAAAGTCAGTAGAATATTGTCTGTGTATAGCAAGCCTTCATTGATGACCATGAATATTCAAAGATCGCAGGGCCACTGAAAATGACCTTTAATTTCTGGCTTCACTTTAGACCACTGAATTGGGTTCTTAGGGGACCTCAATTCTAATCTATTATCCTTTCTTCATTTACACAATATTTGTTTAGGAACAAGAGTATCTTTTCACACACATTGATCACAGACTAAATGCCTTCAAATCCTCAATACCAGTTAAATAGATGCTAGCTATTACAGAGGTCAAACATGAAAGCATTTTAAGAGAGAAGTCCAAAATGTCAATTACTGCCAAGATGTCAAAAAGACAGAATAGTATACATTGGTGTATCAGTTACTATCTCATTGCTAGGACAAAATACCCAACCAGAAGCAACTTAAGGAAAGGAAAGAGTTTAATTTGGATTACAGTTTCAGAGGGTAGAGTCCATCTGGCAGGGAAAGCATAGCAGGAATATGAAGCTGGCTCACATCATTACATCAGCAGGGAGGAAATACAAAGAGCAAGGAGAGCTCTGTTGCAACATCTCAAAGACCACCACAGTGCACATTTTCTCCAGCAAGGCTCTACCTCCTAAAGGTTCCACAACCTTCCCAAACTGCACTGTCAACCAACTGTGGATTAAGGTTTCAATAACATAAATCAATGGGAGACATTTTAATTCAAACCACCACAATTGGGGTTAGAAACATGAGAGAAGTGTTCCTTGAGTTACCAAAACAGAAGACTAGTTTGAGTGGGCTATAAAAGGTAAGCAGTGGTGGGTGGGGAATTGGAGATAGTAACTCAATACAACTTACTGGAGAAGCTCTCCTACAGAGTGAAGAGAAACATGGTGGAGAAACAAACTGCAAAAGCAAAGGATGTCAAGGAAATTCATTGTCTAATGTATGGGAACTATTTGTCTATATCCAAATACAAAGGTGAGAGGTACTGTTGAAAGGAATAGATGGAAGATAGTAGATAATGGGAGGGGTACTCTGTTGAATGGGCTAAACAAGAAGAAATGTCCCATTCTGCATTAAAATTCACAATTCTTGACATGGATGGAAATTTTGCCTTTGGAAGTTAACCCCTGACATTAAGCTTAATTTAGTTCTATTAATCCCTATTAGCACAGCTCTGCTTATACCTGACTTATTTGTTTCTGGAATGGTGGGCTATTAATACCAATATTGTTATGCCTATATTGAGAGAACTGCAAATAAATCAAACTAGACATTTTGGCTCTGTTGTACATTTTCCCTTTCTCTGATCAGCCATATCCAAATTTCTCCCAGTCTTATAAATTTGTGCTCCTGTATATAGACAGTGCTTATAAGCTTTTGCTCTCAGCCTTCTTGCAGGATCACTCCCCCTCCCCATATTCTCCACATACCTATTGTCACTGTCATTCTCAGGAAGCACCAAAAATCATCTCATAAGGACTTGTAGGAATGACCTGGACTACTACCACACCATTATTCCCCATGTTATTCTTTTCTAACTTTGACTTTTGAAGCAGCTCAGTATATGCCACTCAAAATGTGTCACATTGACATAAGAAATGTTTTGAGCTAAAAGAAATTGAAAAATTATCATTTTCAAGAACAGTCCTCTGCCCTGCCCTGAAATGCAAAAATCAGGGTATAAACCTCCCTTTGAGACAGTGTCCATTACTCTAAACCAAAGAGAGAAGAGTGACTGAGGGTTGAAAGTCAGTACCAAGACAAGTTTGCATAAGCAGACAGTCCTTACTAAAATAGCTTTGGTCTTCCATTCACCACCTCCCATGAATCATTTCCTAGTCACTTCCCCACAATCTGTCATCTTTTGAAGCCCAAACTCTTTTTCCTACATTAACACAGCATGAGTCCTTAAGTCTAACCACTTTTTTGTTTCACTTCCTTTCCATGAACTTTTGTGCATATAAATGTTAATAAAAGTCATGCGCCCTCCCTCATGTTACGGGCTCAGTTAATTTCATTCACAGGTCCACAGTCAGTAGCCCTAAGAAGGCAGAGGAAAGGTGTTTCCTCTCCAACAGCCATCTATGTAATAGGCGCTGCTAGAAAAAAAAAAAAAAAAAGGTTCATTCCTTGCTCCCAGGCCCAGAAATAGATCTTGACAGCCACCAATGGTGGGACTACAGGTGCCACCACAGGAGTGTTGCTTGGAATTTTCTGTATTCCTCAGTTGTACTGTATCCTATGCATAAGTTGAGAGAATGCCCTCCTTCATCTGTTTTTCACTTGACATTAAGGACATCAAATCATGAGTGTGCACTATATATACAAAGTGGATCTTGTTGTGCCCTATAGTGTCAAAGAGGGTTCCATGGAAAGATTTTTGGGCCTCAGTTGCCACCGTACAGAGTCTGTGCTGAAAACAAGCCTCCAAGATGCAAACATCACTGTCCTCCAATTTTCCCCTCCCTCTGGGGTACATGACTGCTTCCACTTCTCACAACAACCTCCATTCAAGTTGACTTCACGATCCCACTCCAACAATCTACCAAACATGGGCAGACTCATAAGAAGACTCTGAATGGGAGAGGGAGGTGGCTTCTTGAGTACAGTGTACCAGGAACAGAATGCAGTTCCCCAAATATTTCATACACGTTTGTAATCCATCTTTGTATTTACTTTTATCATCCCTAGAATTTTCTTACCTCCTCTTGCCCTGGAAAACTCCTACCCAGTACAACTACTCCTCTCCTAGTTTCTCACTATTCCCCCCTTTTCTCCATGTACTGTATCATCCAACCACAATAGGTTATTCCATAGTCCCAGAACTTACTATGTTCTTAGTGTTTCTATTCCTTCACCTACAACTTCCTTTACCTAGAATTTACATCCTTAATATCTCTACTTAATGAACTTGTCTTTCAAGACCCACATTGCTCATCTCTTAGCCCTTGTTACAAGTACAGCCAGTTATTCCTTCCTCTGTGCTTATAGGAAATAGTAACCAATGTGCATACCCTGTACCAACTCGAGTGGCTGCTACCATTATTGACCATATTTTAGAGATGAGAACATTGGGGACATTTCCTTTTTTATATGATATTATCACTGCACCCTGCATAACAACATTTTATTCTGTGACAGAATGACTACATATACAACTGTGGGCTCATTAATGAAGCTGAAAATGTCCAATCACCTAGTGATATTGTAGCTGTTTTAACATGTCAATGAAAATACTACTCATATGCCTGTAGTGATACTGATGTAAATAAGCCTACTGCACTATCAGTTATACACTATTATATCATATGCAGTTATGTTCAGTATATAATACTTGACAATGATAATAAACAGCTACATTACTGCCTAATGTATTTACTACACTATATTTTATCACGATTGTAGAGTATATTCCTCGGTGCATAAAAAATGGTTAAGGATTGGAGTTGGAGCTCAGTGGCAGACTGCAGACAGCACGCACAAGACATTAGGTTAGATTATGAGCAGCAATGGTATGGATGAAATAAGCAAGAAAGGAATAAAGGAAAGAGGGAAGGAAAATAAGAGGAAGGAGAGATGGAGAAAAAGAAGAAGAAAAGGAAGGGCTGGAGAGATGGCTTAGCAATTAAGGCACTTGCCTGCAAAGCCTAAGGACCCAGGTTCAATTCCCCAGAACCCATGTAAGCCAGATGCACAAGGTGACATATGCATCTGAAGTTTGTTTACAACAGCTGAAGGCCCTGGCATGGTCTCTCTCTCTCTCTCTCTCTCTCTCTCTCTCTCTCTCTCTCTCTCAAATAAAATAAAAACTTAGAAAAAGAAGAAAGAAAATAGATAGATGGAAAGAAGGAAGGAAGGAAGGAAGGAAGGAAGGAAGGAAGGAAGGAAGGAAGGAAGGGAGGGAAGAACATTCTAAAACAGCCTTAGGTAGTTTGCTCAGAAGGGATTTGAGAAGAAGGCCCCGTTATAACAGGAGGTAACAACTCTGTGTGTGTTACTCTGAAGATTTTCAGTTGTACAAGATGGGAATATTAAAGACACTGATAATAATCTTGATCCTGACGCTGTGTAGACCTAGAATAATGTGTGTACCTTATTTTTTAAATAATGTTTAATTAAATTAATTCGTTAATTAATTTGTTTGAGATAGGAGAGAAAGAGGCAGAGAGAGAGAGAGAGAGAGAGAGAGAGAGAGAGAGAATGGGTGCACCGGGGCCTCTAGCCACTGCAAATGAACTCCAGACACATGTGCCACCTTGTGCATCTGCCTTATAAGGATACTGGGGAATCAAACCTGGGTCCTTAGGCTTTTCAGGCAAGTGCCTTAACCACTGCTGCACTCAGGTTTATATTACTGGCAGAAAACACCCAACCAAGAGCAGCTTGTGGGGAAAGGGGATTTGTTTTTGTCTTACAGACTTGAGGGAAAGCTCCATGGCAGGGGGAAAATGGCATAAGCAGATGGTGGACATAAACTCCTGGCCAATATCATATGGACAACAGCAAAGGGAGAGTGTGCCAAACATTGGCAAAAGGAACCTGGCTATAATACCCATAAGCCTGCCCCCAATAATACACTGCCTCCAGGAGGCTTTAATTTCCAAATTGTCATCAACTGGGGACCTAGCATTCAGAACATCTAAGTTTATGGGGGGACACCTGAATCAAACCACCACAACCACTAAGCCATCTCTCCAGCCATGTACCTTACTTTTTAACAAATGTTTAAATTTTGAAAATTAAAATAATAAATATTAAAATAGCAAAAAAAGATTATTGAATAAATAATTATTGAGAAATAATTTTTGCACAGCTATACCACATATTTGCATTTTAAGCCTTATTACAAGAGTCAAAAGTTAGGAAAAGTTAAATTTCATAAAATCAAATACAGTTATAATAAGCTATTTTTAATACTACAGAAAGAATTTTTACAGGAAGTGGACACATAGGAGACAGTGTTTATAAAGAATGCTCGAGGCCTTCAGAGTCACTCATGATCCACCACTGACTTGCTCAGAGTAATGTCCATTCTTGCAAGCTCTAACCATTCCATAAAGTGACCTGTTTCTTTTGAAATCTCTTACACCAGGTTTATACTGAACCCTTTTTTCTGTTTACATGGATTTATACACACAAATGCTTATCATTGTGCTGCAATTTCCTATAGTGTTCAGTACAGTAATTTGAACACAGATTTGTAGCATAAGACCAGTGGGTTACACTATATAGCTTAAATGTAGTAGTCTAGCACATATAAGCTTGAGTAAATATGCCCCAAGATGTTTGCACAAGAGCTAAATCGCTTAACAACACATTTCTCAGAATATATTCAGATCATTCAATGACACATGACTATATATGTAAAAATGTGAAGTATTTGCCCAGCCACAATCTTCCTAATTAGATTGGAAAGCTCTGAGAAGACAGAGACCCAGTGCCCAGCCCTTCCAGACATTTAGTAAATATTTGCCAAGTGAAGAGTCAATCTGATGAGATTCACCCTCTGGTTGGAGAAAGCAGCTCAGGGAATGCTCTAAAATGCAGTCCTTCAGGACATTTCCTTAGTAAACTACTCTAAGGAAAATTAATAAAGTCTGGATTAACAAATAAAATGAAAAAGTACTTATTTGCTTTGCAAAGCAATTTGCTCTAAGCTGTCATGTAAAACAACTGATAAATGTGAGATTTAACATAGACTACTAAATGATAAATCAGATGTTTCTGCATTCATTACATAAACCTCATGACAATACTATAAAGGGTTCTTGCTACTATTTCAACACTTTAGATGAGAAGAAATATCTATATTTTCTACATGTGTTATTTTTATCTGTACTATAATATTTTAACTGGCTATAATACATATTACAAAACATATATCTTTATATATTTTCCTATGTATATGAGAATAATTTGTGTGATGGCTTGATTATAAACTGTCCTCCTCAGGCTCATATGTTGAATCCTCAGTTCCCAGCTGGTGACAATATTTTAGGAGATAATGGAAACATTAAAAGGTGGGGTTGAAGGAAGATGTCCCTGGAGGGTGTTTCCTTGAGAGTTATAATTTACCAAATCCTCCTTCAAAGTTTCTCTCTGCTTGCTGTCCACTGTGTGATGCCTTCTTCTACTAACTGCTCCCACCATGATGTTAGGTGAAAGGTCTCACCTCAATCCCATGTAGTATAACCAACCACCTGAAGACTGAAACCTCTGAAGCTATGTGCCAAACTAAATCTTCCACCATCCAGTTGTTTTCTTAGGTATTTTGTGACAGTGGCAGAACATCACTAACACAATTAGATCCCAAACTAGTGTGTAATAAGCCTACACAAAGGGGTCTATCCAATATGTCTGGCTTCAAGCTAATGTCTACAGAGAAGTGCTGAATTGTTTCAAGGTATAAGTAGCCCCAGTCTAGGAATTAAGTATTGGCCAAAAATCTAGAATTTCTTATAGAAATGATGCTTGAAACAGGTATTCCAAACCATATTTTTAGTTTTAAAATATAATTGCATGCATACAAGTAGGGAAGGGAAACGTGATTAACTACTTTTTTTTTCCCTGAATCTTGACATAGGAATTTTTGTTAACTATAGTTTCAGTAGAATCCTACAGTTCAACATAGGTCAGGTCTATTTCCAATGTTCCTTTACTTTTAGGTTGAAGCAACAGATGTCTTCCATTCATTCATCAGCTGGATATAGCAGGCTCTATGCATGCATCTGGGATTCCAGTGGTCAATAAGGCAGTTGCAGTATTTGTTCCCAAAGATGTGACCATCTACCAGGGAAAACAGACACCGAAGACATAATAACATCATGATGACTGGTATGAAAGGGCAAGTAAAAAGTCCTGGCACAGACTTGGTCATGTAGACATCTCATCATGAAGGGAAAGGGACAATTTTCCAGAGGAAATGACAATAAAGGAGAGACATATGGGGTTTCGTATCACATTTTGTTTGAAAATAAGATCTTGTCATTTTTAAAGGGTTGACTAGCTGTTGAAATGAACCATTTATTCTTCTTGTGAACTGTATTACAATGTTGGTACTATGAGCATGGAAATACAGGTACCTGTTATAAACAATCCCTTTAAAGAAATTTCACCAAGGAAAATAAAGAGCAGACACCTAAGGAGATGGAACATAACAGGGAAATTTTGATGGAAGGAGATGTTAGTCAGCTCTCCATCATTATGAAAAATATATGAGAGAAATAAACTTGAAGGGGAAAAGTTTTATGCTGGTTCATTGTCTATGAGGTTTCAGACCGTACTTGCTTGGTCCCGTTGCTTTTCTAATTGTGTACAAGGCAGTAGTATGTCATTAAGGAAGTCCACAATGGAGGAAATGTTCTCACCTTATAGAAGCCAAACATAGAGCTCATTTTTATGACAATCCCTCTCCCCCAAACACATTAAGATATGAATCCATGAGTGAATTCATCTATTGATGCAGTCTGAGCCCTCGTGACCCAATCACTTCCCAAAGTCCACACACCTTCTACATTGTGATCCAAGCCTTCTACACATGTTTTGCCAGAGTCAAGGTGGGGGAATGCTTCAGGTCCAAACTATATAGGGCGGAAGATGTAAGTCTGGGCTGTTATCTAGAAGTAAGGCTTAAGTAAGGCTGTCCAAAGGGGAGAAGGGAGCCACCTGGATGTGGGTTGAGAACAGTAGTGTACAGTGTACCAAAGTGAGAAGCACTTTATCACTGATATAGTTTAGAATTGCTGGTGCATTGCAGTGATAGCAAGCAGATCAACTTTTAGTTGATTTCAATATTGCTTTGAAATTTACAGCCAAAAGCACCCACTTGCTGGTTGCACCTTGTTGGAGCACTTCCACGCCCACCCCTATAAGCCACTAGATGGCAGTCAGACAGAGGTTGGAGACAATGGACGTTTGCAGCCTGGTTCTCAGGAATTTTTTAGTCTCCCATTCAAAGAAAATCAGCTCTGTGGAGTACCTCTTGCTATATGGCCTCTTCTAGTGCCGAAGAAAGTAGCCACTCAAGGCCCTGAGGTCATGTGGAGCTGAGAGAAGAATCAGGCAATCAGCTGGTTGTCAGGCAACGGAAAGCCCCCTTGTGCAAGGGCTGGCCGATAGTTTCCTCAAATGACCCCTTGGCTTTGGCTTGTGAAGACCCAGTCTGAGGATGATTGCTCTCCTGGATCAGAAACAAAGGCATAATCACATGGGGTGGGATTGGAAAGGACCAGATATTAACCCCAAGCCACAGTCAGGGGGATGTCTGGAGCAAGACAACAGGCTTCGGAAGGCTCTGATGCAATGCAGCAGGGAAGGAGGGGGGTATTTGGTTGGAAGGAAAGGGTGGAAAAGGTCAGTATGCATTTGAAGCAATAACTTTAGCCTATAGGGTACCCTGAAGTTGCAGAAACTGAAAAAAAAAAAACTCCAAGACCTGAGATATTATTATGGCAACTTTGGCACAAGAGCCCCTCTGGGGAAACACAGACAATATAAGCTGATTGAACAGATTCTGATTTAAAAAAAATGGAACACTGGATTGATGAGGAAAGTCTGTAAGCAATTCCAGGGGAAGGGAGCTTCTTGGAAAGAAGAAAAAAAAAGGAAGAACCTCAATAGGGAAGAAATTTTAATCATTTCTGGGCTGCAATCTGCTAAAGGCGTGGGGTAGACATTACTTTCTCTTTTGTCTCTCAATAAACTAAAAAAAATGGTCACTCTTTTGTCTTGAGCACATATTTGGCAGCTCTTTATTGTATTTTAGCCCCCAAACCTGGTGCTGAACACCCTCTCATTTTCCCTTAAGTATTTTCCAGTACTGGTGGAAGCTAGAGAACATTTGAGGTTTGGCTCTTTGGAGCAGTATCAAGCAAACAATAATCCATGCATCAAACTTTAGCTATCACAAATAAAAAACAAATTCTTTATGAACATGTCATGTCTTAATGTTATATAGTACACATGATACTACAAAAACAGGTTCTCTATCACACTAGACCTGCTATGAACCATTTCTGTCCTCCATCCTTAAGATGAAGTTATTTAATACCTTATCCCAAACCAAGCCAATTCATTCAAACTAATGCGTTAATAACAGCTAATAAGGTGACACCTCACTAAGTAAGAAATTTGTATCCTATAAAAAGGTGTTTATTTAATTAAATGTTTTCTAGATATTCTCTTTCCATATGGCTTCCTTTGTCAATCAAAAAATTCTCTGATTATAACCTGACAACAATTATAGTTCTTGTGTCTGTTGAGAAAATATTTAATTAATAAATGACTAGGCTAATTAACGTTTTTAAAGTGACTAGGTATTTAGACCTATGTTAATAATATTTTACGCTTTATTAACCACAGAAGCACTCATGCGTACTTGAGAAACAGTACTAAATATTTATGTGAGATACAGTTATTCAAAATAACAACAGGTCTGGAGAGATGGTCTAGCAGTTAAGGCGCTTGCCTGCAAAGCCTAAAGACCCATGTTTGACTCTCCAGATCTCACATAAGCCAGACACACAAAAGCAAGGCAAGCACAAGGTCACACATGCCCATTAGGTGGTACAAGCATCTGGAGTTTGATTGCAGTGGCTGAGGCCCTGGAATGCTAATTCTCTCTCTTTCCCTCTGTCTGTCTTTCTCTCCCTCTCTTCCTCTCTCTTTTGCCCTCTCTAAAAAAAATTTAAGGCTGTGCATGGTGGCTCATACCTTTAATCCCAGCACTCAGGAGTTAGAGGTAAGAGGATCGCCATGAGTTCAAGGCCATCCTGAGACCACATAGTGAGTTCCAGGTCAACCTGAGCTAGAGTGAGACCCTGCCTCAGAAAAAACTAACAACAATACTTAAGTCATAGGCAGATTTTTAAATCCATAACAATGTCCCTGGTTCCCAGGAGTTGTGGTCCCATATTAAGATCCACTGTTAAGAAATGATTGAAAAAAGTTTAATCCCTTTAAAAGTTTTATACCAAAGATAATTTGTTGTCAGCATATTAGAAAGGAGTCCTTCCCATATACCTTACCAATATATTATCTATAAGTGTGGGTAAGGATTGTTGAGTTGACAAGAGAAAAATGAAGAAATGTTCATGTTTCATGAAGCCACCTGTAGTAATCAGCTTCATGTTGCTGGGATGAGCCTCCAATCCTAACACTGTTTTGGGGAAGGAATGGCATTCATTTGAAGCTTACAGATCCAGGGGAAGTTCCATAATGGCAGAAGAAGCTGGCCTCCTTTCACAGATCAACTCAGAGAGAAATACCAACACCAGCACCGTAAGCAAGCACACTCCAGGATAAGCAAGCACACTCCAGGACCCCCTGCAGAACTCCAGCACTCTGCATCCCTTTGGCTGGAAGTCAGATCTGTGCCCCATAACACCTTAGAGCTGACCCTAGGATCCACCAACAGCGACATCAAGTTACAAGCTTGAATAAAACTACTGTATATATTGGGGGACATTCATTCAAACTACCACACCACCCTAGATGTTTATATGAATGACTATCACAAAGACAGATGCTAGAATATTGGAGGATTGTTATGGAACAGTTCAGATCTGAATTTTGGTCACAATAATTGATAAACAATAGGACATTTGTCAAAGTTCATTTACTGTCAGAAATAGAAAAGATTTGATCTCACAAACAGTTAATGGAGAGAAGCCCTACAACTCCATGAATATACTAAAATCTACTTAGTTGTACACATTATAAAGATGACCTTTGTTCCATGTAAATTACACCTCCATAAAAGTATCATTTAAGAAAAACAAAAGAGGGCTGGAAAGATGGTTCAGAGGTTAATGGTGCTTGCTTTAAAACCTGATGATCCAAATTCAATTCCCAGTACCCACATAAAGCCAGACACATGAAAAGGTGCATGAGTTTGGAGTTAGTTTGCAGTGGCAGGAGGCCTTCATGTGCCCATACTTAACTATCCCTTCCTCCCTCCTCCCACTCTTTCTCTGTCTCTCAAAGAAATAAGTACAATATTTTTAAATTCTTATTACTTATTTGAGAGGGAAAGAGAAAGAGTATAGGTATTACAGGACCTCTTATCACTGCCAACAAACTCCAAATACATGTACCACTGTATGCATCTGGCTTTACTTGGGTACTGGGGAATAGAACTCCGGCCTTCAGGCCTTGCAAGCAAGCGCCTTTAACTGCTGAGCCATCTCTCAAGCCCCAAATTAAAAAATATATATATTTGGTTTTTCAAGGTAAGGTCTCTCTCTACCCCAGGCTGACCTGGAATTCACTCTGTAGTCTCAGGGTGGCCTCGAACTCATTGCAATCCTCCTACCCCTGCCTCCCGAGTGCTGGGATTAAAGGCATGTGCCACCACGCCCAGATGTAAAATATTTTCCATAAAAGAAAAACAAATGAGTGTCATCAAATGAATTGAATACAATACAGTTGCCATATTAGGTTCCCAATATGTTAGCCCCTTGAATCTCCAGCATCAAAGACCTATGAATTTAAGCTTCCTCAGCCCTACTAAAAGCTGATTCTTGATCTTTTCTATTTACTGAATAGTCTGAAAGAAGACAAAAAATGAGCCACATTAAGTAGTTGAGGGAAATGGGATGGTTGCATCACCAGCACTAAAATCAGACAGCCTGGGTCCCTTGCTATAGGGAATTTGGGTAAATCATTTCATCTCTCTGAGCTTCATCTTACTGTTTTATCCTATTCATTCCTCAGCCTCCCGATGTTGCTTTGAGGCATAATGAGTTAATGTACACATAATGTTTGGCATAATACCTAGGGAATTCGAAGTTCCCTAAGGCCATTTGATAATGTGAAACTATTGTTTAGTAAATAATGATAGCTGGCAAAGGATGTTAAGGTGGTGAGCTCTCCCTGCTCCTCAATATTCTCCCTATTGGGTTATATAGTAATACCAAGGACTTAAAATTATTCCTCATGCAGACATTTATTCTTGTGTAAAGTAAGCACATCATAAAATCTATCACACAGCTTGATGAAACCTTAGATCTCTACCCTTTTAAATAGTCTTAGCACATAACTTTCAGAATCAGAAATCTTGCTAGTTGAACAAAAGATCCATTCAAAATCAAGTCACTCATGTGATCCTATGGAGTGCAAAGAAAGACCTTTATGGGTTCTTATATCCTGTTCATGAAAAGGCAGTCATCCTAAATTTGTTTCAGCTAATCCATACATATTTTTACTATATTTAACTTTATAAATAAGAGTCCATTTTGAACATTTTGGTAATAAAAAAATAGTTTCGCTTATAGAGAACAACTTGTCATGCAATCTGCTAGTTAACAAATTCTCAGTTCTAGAAGGAGATACTGAGAACAGAATGTCTTATAGTAACCAGCTCTGTAGTGTAACAATTTCTAATACATTCTCTCTAACCACTGTGAACTATATGTTCCAAACTATATATTTAATTTCCTTAAAACATGTAAGACTATACCAGTTTCCCTTTGTCTAAGCTGTCAAATCATACATGTAGAGTTTTTTTTTATAATACTCCTTTTCTTTTCTTCTTTTTTTTTTTTAACCTGTAGCAAGTTTATCAGTTTATGGGTGATAGGGGGTATAATGTGGTGGTTTGATTCAGGTGTCCCCCTTAAACTTATATGTTCTAAATTCTAGGTCCCCAGCTAGTAACAATTTGGGAATTGGAGCCTCCTGAAAGTGATGTCTTGTCGGGGGTGGGCTTATGGGTGTTATAGCCATCTTCTCTTTGCCAGTGTTTAGCACACTGCCCTGTTGTTGTTGTCCACCTGTTGTTGGCCACAGGTGATTTCCAGCTTCTGCTCATGCCACATTTTCCCCTGCCAATATGGAGCGTCCCCTCAAGTCTGTGAGTCAAAATAAACTTTTTCCTCCCATAAGTTGCTTTTGGTTGGGCACTTTCTGCCAACAACAAGAAGCTAACTGCACCACTACCCTTCATTCCCTTCCTCTGATCTGACTTTAGCATTGCCATACCCAGTATTCTACCACCTTACTTATATATTTTATATATTTTAATTTCATAAGGTCTCATTTGTTGATTGACTTCTAACCTATGCAATTAGAAACCTATTCAAACAGTCATTCCCCAAGCCTATATCTTGAATTATTCTTGCAACTTTTTCCTCTAGTTGTTTCAGGGCTTCAGATCTGACACTGAGATCCTTGATCCATTTAAAGTAGACTTTTAAAAGTGCTTGGTGATTGATAAGTGTCTAGATTTATTCATTCTTCTACATACAGAAGCACCCTTTGTTGAAAATGTTACTCTTCTCCAATGGATGAAACATGGCTCCCATGGAACATAGATGTAGTTTTTTTTTTTAATTTTTTTATTATTATTTTATTTATTTTTGGAGAGAGAGACAGAGAGAGAGGGAGAGGGAGACAGATAGAGAATGGGGTCACCAGCAATCTCTCAGCTGCTGTGAACGAAATCTAGATGTGTGCGCCCCCGTGTGGGCAAGTGCGGCATTGTGCCCTTGCATCACTTTGCATCTGGCTAAATGTGGGACCTGGAGATTGGAACCAGGTTCTTAAGCTTAGCAGGCAGGCGCCTTAACCGCTAAGCCATCTCTCCAGCCCAGATGTAGTTATTTTTATATACCTTGGTTGCTGAATCTGTGAAAACACATTCCTAGGCAGCTACTTTTTAGAAGAAAATACATTATTACATTATTTAGAATTTTCCCTTTGGTTATTAACTTTCAAAAAATTTTCATTCTTACAGGCTAGAGATTTACATGGCTGGGGTTTTGTTCTCAGAACATCCTTCCTATTGTTCTAGTGTAAAGAAGTAGGGTCCTCTTTAATTGTACTAATCTCTTTAACAATTGCAGACTCTTTGTGAAAAACTTTAAACTAGCTTACATTTCTTTTCTTATCCATAGTAGTAAACAGCTTTAGGTTCATTGAGATGAACTTCCACACCAGACACAGTTTTGGAGGAAGGGACACTTATTGAAGCTTACAGATCCAGCGGAAGTTGCATAATAGCAGAAGAAGCTGGCCTGCTTTCAAAAGTCCAAGCAGAGAGAGAGAAAACACAAGCCAAAAGTCAAAAGCCACACAGCACACTTCAGGAACTCCAGGTGGAATAAGGCACTTTGCATATCTTTAGATTGGAACTTCAAACCCATCACCACACCTTAAGATCCACCTAGTGACACCTCCTCCAGCCATGGCTACAGATCTAAACTACAAACTAATAAAATGCTGAATATTGGGGGCCATCTATTCAAACTACCACACCCATTTTCATATTTTTCATATTTTTCTGCCCTTGCATTTTACTTTCTTACCCTATAAAACTAAATAAGAGCAGTCAACAGAAGCAATACCATAGATTCAATGCTATTCTGCCTTAAAATCCATTAACTGGGCTGGAGGGATGGCTAACAGTTTAAGGCATTTGCCTGCAAAGCCAAAAGATCCCAGTTCGACTCTCCAGGATCCACGTAAGTCAGATGCACAAGGGGAAACACGCATCTGGAGTTTGTTTGCAGTGGCTGGAGGCCCTATTGCTCCCATTTTCACTCTCCTGGTCTCTCTCCCTCTTTCTCTCTTTCTCAAATAAGTAATTAAATCAACCCGGGTGTGGTGGCGCATGCCTTTAATCCTAGCACTTGGGAGGCAGAGGTAGGAGGATCGCAGTGAGTTTGAGGCCACCCTGAGACTACAGAGTTAATTCCAGGTCAGCCTGGACCAGAGTGAGACCCTAACTCGAAAAACCAAAATAAATAAATAAATAAATAAATAAATAAATAAATAAATAAATAAATAAAATCAAATATATTTTTAAAAATCCATTAACTATAAATTCAATCTTATTCAAGTTTTTAGTACACAAGTAGAAGGTAGACAGATCCTTTGCCAGAATATCTCACAAACTGCCTCTAGCCCAGTTCTCAATAGAGTCATTGTTCCCCTCCACAAACTTAGGAGATTGTCCTCCCACTAACAGTTTGCTGTATCACTGTCTCATTGCATTGAACAAATGAGACCTGATGAGAAGCAACTTAAGGAAGGGAAGGGTTTATTTTTGGCTTATAGTTGCAAGGTGAAGTCTCATGATAAGGAATACAAACAAAAAAAAAAAAAAAGAAAAAGAAAATGAAAAAAAAGAGAAGCTTTTGACCAAGGCTAATAGCAGAATTATGAGCATAAATATCAATATTTGGAAAGTGTACTGATAGCATATCCATTTAGCAGAACAACAGTAATAGTAGACTCCCTACTATGGCCTATGACTTCCTCAGCCATGACCTTTTGACCAGTTTTACAGTAGCAGGCATGAATTCCCCCCCCCCCATGCAGTGGGTTTTGTCTCTCATCAGAAAGTGGTTTGTTACCTCCATAAGACTCCTGTCACTATTGCACCAGTGAGCATTTCTTGCCTGGCAGGGTAATATTATAGAATGCAAGGTCAACAGTTGAATAATACCATTTGTAAATGTTCTCCCTGCAAAGCAAATTATGGCACTATGAAAGCTAGTCGATCGGGAGAAAACTTCTAGCTCTGTTTCAGCTTGATTTCTCTGTGTCCTGAACTGGAAGAATCTGGAGTCTTCAGTAACAGGACTTACCATCTAGTTTTCATGGGTAATCAAGAACAAAGGAAATACCTTATATTGAGTTTGGGGCCTCTGGGACTTCCCTGTCCAACAACTGGTCAAGAGGTATTACAATCCTTGCACTGGGATTTTCATTTACTAATTCATGGCTTGTGGAAGTAACATTAGTCACTCAGGCAAGATACTTCCAGTAAAATATTTTGTTTAAAAATATATTTTTAGTTACAATATAAATAGTAATTTTACAATTGGCTTTTTCCATTTATCCTTAATTTTGGTTGACCAGCCAAGTGACACCCTTCTTTTCTCCATGCGCTAACACATTCCAATTAAAATCTTTTACTGTTAGTATTGTTTTCTGTACTTTCATATGGCATATGTTTTACTATCTCCCGTTAAGTTTTACCCATTTTATACTTTTTTGTTTATTTATTTACTTATTTATTTGCAAGAGAGAAAGAGGCAGATAGAAAAGGAGACAGAGAACAGGCATACCACCTCTGGCTACTGAAAATAAACTCCAGGCACATGCTCTGTCTTGTGCATTTGGCTTTTATGTGGGTATTGGAGCATCAAACCTGGGTCCTTAGGCTTTCTCAGTGAGTGCCTGAACCACTAAGCGATTTTCTCTGGCCCATGTTTGCCCATTTTTAATGTCATTTGTTTTCTTGCTATTGGATTTTTTGATTTTCTTTTATTTGTTCATTTTTATTTGTCTTTTTACATGTATATATTGTATTTTAATCATACATACCCCCATTACTTTTTCTTATCTACTCCCCCAAAATGAACCACTTTTCTTCTCACCACTTACCAGTAGCTATATAAATAAAATGACTATCCCTCCCCCAGAAATCATTAACTGCCATTAGCTCATCAGAAAGGATTTGGACCGCATGAATCTCTTTACCATGGATGGAGGAACGTTTACTGGCCATCTATATCATGTGCAGGCAACCATAGCTAGTGTGAGCTCATGATTGCAATGGTCATGTCATGTCTGGATAACAGAGTTACACAGCACTCGCACCCATCCTTTAGTTCTTACATTCCTTCTATCCCCTTTCAGTGATGCTCCCTCAACGGTGCAGGAAGTAAAAGAGATGTGTCTTCTAGCACTGAGGACTCAACCGGGACTTATTCTTTCACTCTAATGAGTTTGAAATCTCCCACTACTCACCACTATCTGTAAAAAGAAACTTCCCTGACCAAAAGTGAGAGCAGCACTAAGCTATAGGCATACATCTGTTTGGTTTTTTTTAGAAATACCCACACTGTTTTTCATAGTGGCTGCACCATGTTATACTCCCAACAGTGAATAAGAGTTCCACTTTCACCATATATAGCCTTGCCAGCATTTATTGTTATTAATGTTCTTCATGATAGCTATTTTGTCTGAGGTGAGATGGAATCTCAAAGTGGCTCTAGTTTGCATTTTCCTGATGGCTAAGGATATTGAACATTAAAAAAAAAAAGTCAAATGACAATTTGTGGTTCTTCTTTTGAGTTCTGTCTGATCATTTCATTAGTCCATTTGTTAACTGGAAGTTTTCTTTTTGGGTGTTTAGGTTCTGTTATTCTTTATATGGTATAGATATCAACCCCCTTTCAGAGGAATTGATTGCAAATTTTTTCTCCCATTCTGTAGTTTTTCTGTTCATTTAAATTATGGTTCCCTTAGGTATGCATAAGGTTTTTAATTTATGTAGCTCCATTTGTTGATTATTGGGATTATTTCCTCTTCAGAAAAAAATATATATCACTGTGTTGCCTATATTTTCTTTTTGTATCAAGCACTTCTAGCTTTACATAATGGTTGTTGATCACTACTGAATTTGTTGTTTTGCAGGGTGAGAGGTGTGAGTGTAATTTCATTTGTCTGCAGGTGAACAGCTAGTTTTGTCTACATTATCTATTGAATAGACTGTATTATTCTACATCACATTTTTCACACCTCTGCAAAAATTTAAGTGTCTATAGCTGTGTGGGTTTATTTATCTTTTATTCTATTCCATTTATTTATTTATTTATTAACTTTAGAGAGAGTGGGGAGAGAGAAAATTGGTGTGCCTGGGACTCAGCCACTGAAATCAAACTCTAGATGCTTGCGCCACCTGGTGGGCATATGCAACCTTGCGCTGTGCCTCACCTTTGTGCATCTGGCTAACATGGAGAGTCAAGCATGGGTCCTCAGGCTTGGCAGGCAAGCGCCTTAACTGCTAAGCCATCTCTCCAGCCCATTTTATGTGTCTGTTTTGTGCTAGTACCATACTGTCTTTTACTATGGCTCTATAATTTTAGATAAGGAATTGTGATGCCTGTATCTATGTTCTTTCTATTTAGGATTTCTTTGTCTATGTATAGTCTTTTATGTTTCCATATGAATGGTTTGATGGCTTTTCCTACTTATGATAAGAATGTCATTGGAAGCCGGGCATGGTGGCGCACGCCTTTAATCCCAGCACTCGGGAGGCAAAGGTAGGAGGATCGCCGAGAGTTTGAGGCCACCCTGAGACTACATAGTTAATTCCAGGTCAGCCTGGACCAGAGTGAGACCCTACCTCGAAAAACCAAAAAAAAAAAAAAAAAAAAAAAAAAAGAATGTCATTGGAATCTGATGGGAATTGTATTAAATTGATAGATTATGTTGGGGAACATAGCCATTTTCATAATATTGATTGTGAACCCAGCAGCATAGAAGTTCTCTTCAACAAATGAGGGGTCATTTTATCTCTTTCTTCTTTTTTTTTTTCAGTATCTTAAAGGTTTCTTTGTAAAGTTCTTTCACATCCTCGGTGAGGCTTATTTCTCTGTACTTTATTTTTCAAGGGAAGTATTTTGAACAGTATATATTTTTCCTAGTTTCTTTTGTAACAAGCTCATTGTTGGAATAAATGAAAGATACTGATATTTGTGTGTTGATTGTATATCTAGAAATTTTGCTATGTTTGTTATATCTAAGAATTTTCTGGTAGAATCTGTAGGAGCTTGTAAGTACAGAATCATATCATCTGAGAATAGAGAATAAAGAAGAATAAAGACAAATTAATTTATTCCTATTTGTTCCTTTCTTATCTTTTATGCCTTTTATATATTTCTTGGGTTTTTTTTTATTTTATTTTATTTTTATTTTTTACTGTTCAGGCTAAGATTTCAAGAACATTGAATAATAGTGGTGTTTGTGGGCACCCATGTCTTTTTCCAGATTTTAGATGAAATGTTTTCAGTTCTCCCCCATTCATTATATTGATGGCTAGAGATTTCTCATATATACTCATTTTATTTATGAAGTATGGTCCATCTATTTCTAATTTCTCTATAACTTTCATCTTCAAAACATGCTGAACTTTGTAAAATTCTTTTTCTGAGTTCACCTTCATCATGATGTGTTATAGTCGTTTCAATGTGTTCTTGAATTTAATTTGCAATTATTTTGCAGAGAAATTTTATATCTATGTTCATCAGGAAAAGTGGTCTATAGTTTTCTTTATTTGTTTTGTCTTTATTTGGTTTTGGTTTCAGGATAATACTGGCTTCATAGAATGAATTCAATAGTATTTCTTACCTTTCAATTTTGTAGAACAGTTTGAAAAGTGTTGCTATTAGCTCTTCCATAAAGGTTTGATAGAATTTGGCAATGAATCCATCTGGTGCTGGGCTTTTCTTTGTGATTCAGTTCCATTGCTCATTTTGGGTTTGTTTAAATAATTTATATCTCCTATCTTTAATTTTAGTAGGTCATATGCATTTATAAATTCATCCATTTCACCTAGATTTTCAAACTTTGTGGAATATGTTTTTATAATATTCCCTAATGATCTTCAAGATTTCATGGTGGTCTGTTGTAACAACTCTTTTTCATATCTAATTTAACTTATTTGGGTCTTTTCTCTATTTCTTTTTGTTTAGTTTGGCCAGAGGTTTTCCAATCCTGTTAAACTTTTCAAAGAACCAATGCTTTGGCTGATTTGGTATATTATTCTTTTAGTCTATATTTCATTAATTGCTACCTTAATTTTAATTAATTCTTGGCTTTCACTGGTTTTTGGATTGGCATCTTGTTTTTCTAGCACCTTTAATTTCATAATTAGATTATTTATTTGGGATCACTCAGAATGGTTAATGTGTGCATTTACATCTATAAAATTTCCTCTTAGGACTGCTTTGATTGTATCCCAAAGGATCTTAACATTGTGTTAAAATTTCATTAATTTCTAGAAAAATTTTAATTTCTTTCTTGATTTCTTCAATGATCCTTATGTGAACACCTTTCATATAATAGTGTATAATTCAGTCACCAGATATTTTGCAGTTGTTGAAATTTTTCCTGGTGTGGATTGCTAGCTGTATTCCCCTGTGGTCTTAGAGAATACAAGGAATTACCTCAATTTTTTGTATTTGGTTAAACTTGCTTCGTGGTCTATGGTGTGTTCAGTTTTGGAGAAGCTTTGATGTGCTACTAAGAATATGTATTCCCAATCTCTTGGCTGGAAAGTTCTGTAGATATCTATTAAATCTGTGGTACAGTTTAGCTCTGAAATATCTTTGTTGATTTTTAGTTTGAAGGAACTGTCTACATAATGTGAGTGGGATATTAAAGTCTCCCACTATTATTGTGACATTAATGACTTTTAGTATTTGTTTACTTGGTGCATACTTGTTTAAAATGCTTATGTCGGGCTGGAGAAATGGCTTAGCGGTTTAGGCGCCTGCCTGCTAAGCCAAAGAACGCAGGTTCCATTCTCCAGGTCCCAAGTTTAGCCAGATGCAAGGTGATGCAAGGGTGCAATGCTGCACGTGCCCCCAAGGGGGCGCATGCATCTGGAGTTCATTCACAGTGGCTGAGAGGCTGCAGCGCACCCATTCTCTATGTGTCTCCCTCTCCCTCTCCCTCTCTCTCTGTCTCTGTATCTCTCCAAAAAAATGCTTGTATCTTCCTGATTAATTGTTCCCGTTATTAATATGTAGTGCCCCTCTTTGTCTCTTTGGAATAGTATTGATTTGAAGTCTACATTTCCAGATGTAAGAATAGCCATGCCTGTTTATGGCTTCTGTTTACTTAATAGGTTGCTTTCTATATTTTGACATTCAGTTTGTGGATGTATTTGATAGCTATGTGTGTATTTCTTTAAAATAACATAATTGGACCTTGTTTTTTAATCCAGTGAGTCTGTGTCTTTTTATTGGTGAATTCAGGCCATTTACATTTAAAATTAGTATTTTGTTTCTATGATTTTGTTGGATGAAGTTCTAAGTTTTAGTGGTTTGCTGGCTAGCTTTGTTAAAAACATTGTTGATTCATTTCCAGGTCATCTTTTTTGCTCTGCTCTTTTGCTCTTTTATTGGTAGGTATAATTAAAGGTGCTCTCTCAGATAAAACTCGTTTTGTACCTTTTTATATAGTATCACTTTAAGAGTTTTTGCTCTTAAAAAGTTTGATTTGGTTATCATGAATTGCCTTAATTCATGTTTATCTTATAATATACTTATTTCTCCATTAATTACAAATGATAATTTTGCTGAAGATGTCTCCCACTCAGCAAGCCACCATTACCTGCCATTAAATCTGCAGTGGTATAGCCAGTGGTAGGATCCCCATGGTATGGTAAATAAACCCCCCACCTGTGCCTATGCAGGCAACTCTACTTAAACTCAGTGGGTCACACCCACAGTTAATTGCAAAGAAGATATTCAAGTAAACAAGGGACTAATTGGCAAGTAAAAGGGTTCAAGTGTTCAAGAGAAAGGGAGAAGGAAAAGAATAGGTAATGGTAGGAGAAGATTATCAAAATATATTATATACTATATAAAATTGTTAGTAAAATAAATAAATAGCAGATAATTTTGCTGGGTACAACATTCTTGGTTGGAAGGTGTTTACTTTCAGGGCCTTAAGGTAATATACAATTCTATGCCTTTCTGGATTTTATGATTGCTGATAAGACATCAGAAGTAATTCTGATATTCTTGCCTTTGTATGTGAGTTAATGTCTATTCTCTTAGTTTTCAGAATTGTTTGTTTACTTTGATTTTTTGACATCTTGACTATGATGTGTTCTAGAGATATTCTTATCTCGTCATGTGCATTTGGGTTTCTAAATACCTGTTGTGTTTACATGTTAATTCTCACTCTAGATTTTGAACATTTTTTTTTTGCTATGATTTCATTGAATAAACCTTCAATTCCTCTAGATGTTATCTCATCTTCTTCTTCTACCCCATGAATTCTAAGGTTTTGTCTTGTGAATGTATCCCACACTTCTTGGAAATATTGTTTGCATTCCTTATTTTATATTTTATTTTATTTGCAAACAGAGAGAAATAAAGAGAAGAAAGACCAAGAGATTGGGGACGCCAGGGGCTCCAGACACTGCAATTGAGCTCCAGACACACATTTGGCACACACATTTGGCTTTATGTGGGCACTGGAGAATTGAACCCTGGTCATTTGGCTTTGCAGGCAAGTTCCTTAGCCACTGAGCTGTCTTCCCATTTCTTTATTTTTTTCTTTACATATATCTGTGTGAATTATTGTCTCAACTTTTAATTCTATCTCTGAAAACCAAGCTTTTGTGGCATCTTGTCTGATAGTGGTACTCTTTATTGTAATTTTTATTTGAGGGATTCTTTTTTATTTTTCATTTCCATGAATTCTGTTTGGTCTTTTCTCAGTTTTTCAATTTCCTTGCTGAATTTACCCTGTATGTTTTTTTACTTTCTCCTCTGATCTATTTATAGTTTCATTCATTTTGGAAAGTGTCTTGTCAAGATCTTAAATGTATTTCTTTAGTTCATTTATCTTCTGGTTTGAGCCTTCTATATGACCATTGATCTTTTCTTAGAAGTAGGATTCTAAATTCTTTCTTTGGCATTTCTCCTATCTTGATGGGTTTGGCTTCAATTATAGGAGAGTTGTAAGGCTGAGTATGGGTCATGATGGGGTGATCCTTCATATTCTTTGTTTCTTTGTTGTGTTGTTAGCATCTGATCTAGATTTAACTTCTCCCACTTTCCAGTACTATGGGACCTCCTACAGGGCACTTCACTAGTAATTATGTTCCCTGAAGCTGTTTAGGCAGAGTTGCAGTCAGGCTCACCTCTTATTTATTACCTAATCTGGTTACGATTAGCTGTAGATGATCCTTTTTTTTACAGTTGTGAGCCTTAGTGAAGCCTATGATAGAATGCTGATGCTGTATTTAGCTCTGCAGCCCGCCTTCCATCAGAATTGCTGGCTAGAGCTTTCCTGTGCTGGCTGGGTGGGCAGGCCGGGTGCTGGGGCCTGCCTTGTGGTTATCATTTCTGTTGACTTTTCTTCATTCTTAAAGATTCTAGTTTCCCTCTAAGATTATTTTCTATCTACCACAAGATTTTATCTTTGATTTTTAGAAATATGACTATGATATATTCATATGTGGTTTCCTTCATATTTTTCCTACTTAGTTAGGGTTCACTAAGTTTCCTGGCTTGTCAAATTTAGGATGATTTTAGCCATTATTATCCTCAAATATATTTCTTACTCATTTTTTCCTATTTCTAAAATATCAGTTACATTTATGTTATAACTTAAGGTATTGTCTTAAAAGTCCCTCACACTAAGTAGATGTTTTCATAAGCCTTTCTTTCTTTCCTTTGGGTATTGAATATGTTCTATTGATTTCTCTTAAAATATACTGACTGTTTTCTGTGTTACATCCACTCTATTAGACTGATATACGGTTTTTGTTACATATGTACTACTTTGAATTCTAAATTTCCAGTTTGTTCTTTAAAAAAATGTTGCTTCTGTGCTGATATTCACCATCATTTCATCAATTATAAACATATTTTCCTTCACTTCACTGAACATAGTTGTAACAGCTGTTTTATATTTTTTGTTCACTGTCTTAGTCTTTTGACCTACAAACTGCATAGTTTATAAATAAAATCACCCTGTTTCTCACAGTTATTGGGGATGGGTAATCTAATATAAAGGTACAGACAAATTCAGTGTATGCCACAAGCCTGTTTTCTGCTTCATAAACAGGATCTTTTTGCTATGTTCTCATAAGCTGGGCAGGATAAATGCACTCTCTTGAAACACTGATACCATTCATGAGGCCATTACCCTCATAACTGTTTCCTCCTGAGTATTTCACCTCCATATACTGTCACAATGGAGTCCAAATGTCAACATAGGAATCTGTTAAAGATACAAAGATTCAGACTGTAGCACATACTAATTTTACCATGATGGTCATCTCTTGGCTAGTTTCTAATGTTTTCTTCATTTAGGTTGGATTATATTTTCCAGGTACATCATTTGTCAAGAAATTTTATGTTGCAACCTCTGTATTTCCAATATTTGGTTATGGGGGCTTTAAGATTCTTGTGTATTCCCCAAAAGGACATAGCAATAAACTGGATGAGACTTAAACTTTCAGCTCTGATGATTTAGTTGAACTGTTTGCACCTGTCTCATGCATACATGGTTTATGGGCAGAATTTAATCATCATCATCTATGATTCTGACCTTTCTGGGATTCTCCCCTCCCTTCCATGTTGCTATGGTTGGCCAAAACTATGTCCTCTGGAACTTTAGTTCAGAAAGACTGCTAGCTTCCTATCATAGTGTTATATACCTCCTAAAATCTAAATTTTTGGCCTACTTTCAGGCTAGAAAGAATAAAGTGAGGAAAGTAACTTCTTACCTTCCTTTTCCTAAGTATCTATGCTTTTTGTTCACTCTTCAGTGCATTTATATAATGTACTGTGTTTTATCAAGAGCAGGTAAAAACAATATATTTTCTGTAAAGGGCCAGATAATAAATATTTTAAGCTTTTGAGTGCTATATAGTCTGTTATAATCAGTTCTGCAATTATAACATAAAATCAAATAGACAACAGATAAATGAATAAGTATGGCTGTGTTGCAAGAAAACTTTACAAAGACACATGGCACTAATTTTGACCTATGGGCCATGGTTTGCTACACTCTGGTTATTGTTTTCAAGAAAGTTGAATTTGATAGAAACTTACTTGATGAAACTAATATTTGAAACTTCCTTATAAAATATTTTAGGCAACCCAAAATGAACTGGTACCATAGAAATCTTTCTCCTTGATAGTAGACTAGGTGATATAACCCTCAACAGGAGTATGGAGGATTGTCTGGTAAGAAGAGCCCTGGAGAGGGTGGGATGAAGCCTAACATTAAATTTTTTGTCTCTGGCTTGTATCCCCCAGTACCAGAAACTGGTTGCTACACACATTGAGCTATTGATCTGAGAGACCTGCAAGTTTCCCCAAATAAAATAGGCTTAAATCACTTGAGTATATGATTATTACTGGGTAAAAGGTAAAACCCTATTGCTGAAGACACCACATGTTGACAACACTGAACATGGAAAGACCCCGCTGGAATCCAGAAGGGAGATAGTCCCCAGTTAGCCCATATAGTGCTGGAATGCTCTACCTGAGCTACTGAGGGAAAGTGGCCAATAAAGGGGTGAGCAAGCAGGGGACACTGCTATACAAAAGCAACCAGCCTGACAAAATCTACACATCTGTGCAATGGTAACCAATGGCTTTCTGATTGGCTAAGAGATCTGCTCATTGGGAAGATGAACCAGGTCAGAATCCCCTGGAGACCAAGATTATGGTATCCGATGATAAGTTCCCAATAGTCTTTGGCCAAAAGAGGGGCTACATCCATCAAAATCTCTCTAAATTAATAATGCTGATTCACTGATTTCACTCTCCATTTGAAAATCTGTTCTTTCACAGAAGTTAGTGAGACCTAAGGAGATTAAACCACCCCTTGCACTTCAGCCAAGGCTCAGGAGAAACCACAGAGATAAACAAGAATGAGATAAACAAGAGTGCTGCTTCCATGGCAAGCCTGACAATCTGAGCCAGGGTGATGGAGACAAGCACTGTGGAGACACAAAATGCACCAGAAGCGCCTGAAAGTTCATCACTTATGAGATGTAAAACACATCCACCATGACTCAGGGAATTTTTCAGAAGAGGTCACGGAAAGACTATAAGAGCCACAGGTTGGGAGGGCACACCCAGAGTCACCCCCCACCCCCGTCCCACAATGGCTGACTTCTGCTCTCACAAGGCATAAGTCACAACCCCATGGGGAATATCAGCAACCCCACTGAGGTGGGCATTCAGCAGATTGGGAGCAAGGAGAAGGGAAATGATGGGAGAAGGGAAACGATATGTCCACACAAAGTACATTCTTAATAATAAAAAAGATAAAATAAAATCTTTTCAAAATATGTATTTTACTTAATTCATTTTAGAAACTTCTATAATAAGTCACTAAGTGGAAATTTAAATTAATTAAGCTTAAATCCGAATAGGAAAACATGAAAGAATTTCAAAAATAAAATGGAGCTATAACTAACTTAACATATATGTTATGTATACTTGATGATTATCAATGACAGTTCCATGTGAGATTATGAACTTATTTTAGGTTATTATATTATTTCAAGTTATGTACGACAAGCTTTATAACTCATTGAATTGATATCATATGGAGTATGTGATATGTTTCAGGCACTGTGGTAGTTACTGGGGATAAAATGGTAAAAAAAAAAAAAAAAAGAGCATCACATGAGAGTATGGACTCTGAAACTGGGCTCGCTGAGTTTAAATCCCAGCTAAGCAGCTTGGCTAAGCTTTTCTGACTCTCTGCATCTCAGCTTCCTCCATATGTATAAACAATAATGTGTGGATCCAGTATTAGACATATTTGAGGCAATATTTGTAAATTGCTAAGAAATTGCCAGACGCATAGTTAAGTATATAAATTAATGTTTCTTAAATGATACATACTTGTACCTCATATATCTCCACATAACTTGGCATCTAGGTACAGAAAGTGACTTCAGTAATACACACCACACACACACACAAATGTAAAAAAAAAAATCAAAATGGTCAGTGCCACAGAAGAGATTTCCATGGTGCTGTGTGAGTTTCTCTTACAGGAGCATGACAAAGGAAAGCATCCTTAAGGAAGTGATACTTGGGCTAAGGATAGGTAGGAATATATTAGGAAATAAATCATGCCACCTCAAACCTGGGAACGTCTTCAACAAACTGTATGAAGAATGCTTGAGGGTATTAAAGTATTTTGTCTAGAAGGCAAGGCCGCTGAAGGGAAGCAAGATTTTGAATGACGAACGTAACTCTCTTTGTTAAGAATTTGGCTGTTGGAGCTGGGCATGGTTGTGCACACCTTTAATCCTAGCACTTGGGAGGCAGAGGTAGGAGGATCACCGTGAGTTCGAGGCCACCATGAGACTACATAGTGAATTCCAGGTCAGCCTGGACTAGAATGAGACTCTACCTCAAAAAAAAAAAAAAAAAGAATTAAAATTTGCCTTGGCTGCTGGATCATTTCAAAAGCAGTTGCTGCACAGACTCAACCTTGGGAACTGAGAGAACTGTGCTGAGAAGAGGACACTGGGCTGAGGCTCCGCTTGCTTCCTCATGATGTTCAGTTCTGAAACCCACAATCCTCTGGGGGGGCATTCTTTACACACCAAGGTCTCAATTTCATCACATGTGGCTAAAGATTGGAATCATCAGCCACCTGCAATGATTTTATTTCCAGGGTTCTTTCTCTTGTCAACTACAGATCAGGAAACAAATGCATGAAAGCGGATATCTTTTTTCCTCTTTCAAAATAGGAGCAGCTGACATCATTTGCAGTATGGAACTGCTGAAAACCTTGAACAATCCATTTCAGGGCACTTTCTGAGAGATATTTCCATCCCATGTAAAAATGTGTACCAATCTATCCTCAGCACCCAACCCATTGTGCTATATTTTAATGTGCTTTTTGGCTTATTTGTAATAATTCAAATATGTCAGTTATGTTCCTCTTCCTATTGTGGACACATCGAATAAATCTTTCTTTGCTTTTCACTCTTACTCATCTCTTTATTGGGGCATTGAGGATGGTGGCTTTACTTGTTAAGGCTGCCAGGACCCAGGTTTTGACCCCAACAGCTCCAGTAACATTAACTGATGTTTATATTAAATAAGTATTTTAATTTTAAAGTTGCCTAAACCCTCTCATGCAAATTAGCATATGAGAGCTTATAGCAACCCAGGCAAATTGTCATTTTATGGTTTTGGGAGGAAAAGCCCAGGTAAGTGAAATTATTTAGACAAATACACAGTTAACTATGTAAGAGATATTCACTATAGATTCCCTAGACATCAAATATGTGTTTATGTGTATAAATGGTTTTGTTCATTTTTTTTCACTGCATAACCCATTTCCATTATTCTCCTTACCATCTCCTCAGTCTTTCTAATCTATTTAACATGCATTTTAATGCACTTTCTTCAAATTATATAAGTAATGTATATACTTTCTGTATGTTGTATAAGTAGTGTGTATATCATTCAGTTTCTCCTTCTTAATTCATATTTATATTTTATGTTAATCATGATGCTGTGCATATATATAATTTGTTTTGTCTAACTACTGTATACATCTACCATACTTTACCTTGACACCGTTTAAGTCAAGGGTTCCCACTGGGATTCTGCTGCTGCTTTCCATTATGATAAATGGCATGTCCACAAGCATCTTCATAGATGTGTCTCTTACATATTATACAGAGATTTGTCTAGTTATATGCACTCAAGAACAAATTTTTAATATATATATTAAATATATAATTTATGAAATATAAAATATTATATAAATATGTTATATATAAATGGATATAATATATAAAATATAAATATATAATACCATATAATAAATATTATGTTATATAATATTTAGAATATAATTATATATATATATATATATATATATATATATATATATATATATATATATATATATTTTTTTAAAGTAGAGAGAGTCAGAGACAGGCATACAGACAGAATGGGCACACCAGGACCTATAGCCCCTGAAAACAAACTCCAGATGCATGGGCCACTTTGTGCATCTGACTTTACATGAGTAATAGGGAATTGAACTCGGGTTGTTAGGTTTTGCACACAAGCACCTTAATTGCTGAGCGATCCCTCTAGCCCCAAGAACAATATTTCTGATTCATGGGCTGGAGACATGGCTTAGTGGTTAAGGAATTTGCCTGTGAAGCCTAAGGACCCAAGTTTGATTCCCCAGTACCCATGTAAACCAGATGCACGTGGTGGAATATGTGTCTGGATCTTGTTTTCAGTGGCTGGAGCAGTTTGCATGTCCATTCTCTCTCTCTTTCTGTGTCTCTTTCTCTTGTAAATAAACAAATATATTTTTTTTAAATTTGAGTCATATTTAATGTGACTATGTTAGTTATATAACCCTCAAGTCAGTGAGGGCTTCTTTGCCATTATTTCTTCAGTTTCAAACCCCATCTAACATTTCAAATACTTTCTTGATTTAATATCTCTGTTTAGTGCATATAACTAATAAACCGTACATTTAATTTATTATCATTATCATCTTATATTTATCTTTTCTCCCCTGGTATAATACCAACTGCATGAGCAGGGATTTTTGTCTGTTTTGGGTCATTTCTTATATCTCAAGCACTAACACAGTGCTTGATGGATGAAGAATGTTCAATAAATATTCATGTGTAAGTGGAGAAATGCATTTTTTCTCTAGAATATGAATCAGCCTACATTATGTAGAATAATAAGGGTCATACTGTCCCATATCCATAATCTTGGCACTATCAGCTCTTAACTTTTGCTTGTCTTGAAGCTGATTAAGCTGTATTTTCTAATTACTAATGAGTTTAAGCATATCTTCATTGATTTCATTTTTGTAAATGCTGCCTGAAGTAAGCTACTTATTACTAAAAATATAAATCAGGTACGAGTAGAGCCAAACCCCTGAGCTGCACATCCATATCCTTAGCTAAAAGCAGTCATCATCGGAGTTGTCCACTGTACAAAATGCAATAAAATTCTGATACCCATGATACTATGAGGTTAGAATATTAGATTCAATCCTACTTCCCAAATCATATATCTTTTCCCTTATGACTGAGCTTGTTAAAGAAGTCTAAATTCCTTGGTTCTTTATTGAATGTAAGAGTGCCTCAATAGACATTTAATCATTATCATCCCCTGGTAACATACCCAAGGAAGCATATGTCCTAGGAATGGTTCATAAATAACGTTGAAGCGTTATGGGCTAGGGAGATGGCTCAGAGGGTGAGTGCTTGCTATGCAAAGCATGGAGTTCTGAGAAGGCCTAATTTGCCTTTAGTTTAATATTCCGCACCCATATAACAGCTGGGCATGACCATGTACATCTGCAACACAAATTCTATGGGAAGCAGAAATCAGAAAAATGCTGGGGTTTGCTAACCAGCCAATCTGATTGAAAGCCACTGATCTGGGTTCAGCAGGAGCCTCCCTTTCAAGGAAACACATGGATGGGGAGGGGGACACCACCAGACATCCTCCTCTGGTCTGTGCATGCATGCACATGGGATACCCATAATGGTATATACATGTGCATACACCACACACACCACATACTACAAACATGCATAAAAACTTCAAGCTTTAAATGCCATCTCTTCCCTTTCTAGGTCTATTCCAGAGTCTCTTATCTCACACCAAGGAACACATGTCAACTTCATCTCCTTCTCTGGTCCAGGTATGTGGTTATACCAAACAGGCTAAGTAGATGGAGCTCCAAATATTCCTCACCTTTATTAAGGAAACTTTATGTAAGGCAAGTGTCATGTACTTATACAGACAGTGCAAAGTCTTAGGGGTAAAGAGTGTCATTGCACAAATATAGTCAGCGATTATAATGGAGTTTATACTAGAAGGAGGCAGTTCACCTTGCTTAAAACAGGAGGACAAGAACAGATGAGATGGGAGGAAGTCTCTTTATAAGCACATTTTAGGGGAAGTTTGCCAGGAGTGAAGGAGAGGGTAGAGAGAACACCAATGTGCACGTCCCAAAAATCAGGTATCTTGATGTGGTTGAAGATGCTTTTTTTTTTCAATGCTTTTTAAGCAAATATTATTTTCCCTTATCCTGTTATTTTGACCACTATTAAGATGGTACATTCTGGTGCCCCTTGTGTCTGGGGATGGCCAATGAATTGTAAACAAAAATTATGCCTGAAATTTCCAGTCTGGGCATTTTATTTCCAGAATGAGAATAATAAGTCTACATCCCCTCTGACAAGGTGACAGGCAATTCTCCAAATGGTGGAGGTCTCATCAGTCTTTGTCTCAGAATGAAGGTGAAATGGCAGTGCTCCCTTCTGCTTGGCAAAAAGTAAAGTCATGAGTGAAAATTAAACTTCAGTTCTTTTATACTACTGAGATTTGTCTATTTGTTGCTGCAGCATAACTTAACCTATCCTACATGATGCAGAAGGAAAGAGTAGCAGGCGTGAGGAATTGACTTGGAGAGGCAAGAACAAACTTAGTCACGATGAACTTCTTAGGTCATGCTAAAGAAGCTTTATCACACAGGATTAGTGGTGTTTAACCTCTGCTCTGCAAACCCCTTGGAATTTCATGAAGGTGGGAGACATGGGTATTCAAGGATCCAGGCCAGTGGCCATCATTTCAGTGAGAGCTCTACACACACACACACACACACACACACACACACGTTTATGTAAATATTGATTTTTACTTAGAAAACTCACTGTTAACCCCAAAACTAAACAAATACTTCATATGTGCCAGGCATGGTGGCTCACGCCTTTAATCCCAGCACTAGAGAGCCAGATACAGTAGTATCACCATGCGTTCAAGGCCACCCTGAGACTACATAGTGAATTCCAGGTCAGCCTGGCCTACAGTGAGACCCTACCTCAAAAAACCACACACACACACACACACACACACACACACACACACACACACACATACACACAAAACATGACCAGATTTGATTATTATAGAAAGATTTCTTTGAATATCCTGTGGATTGACAAGAGGCAAGACTGTAGGCAAGGATCTAACTTAAGAAACCACTACAGGGGTCTAGATGAAATAAGATGGTGGATTGGACTAGGAGGTAGCAGTGCTGGTGGAGAGAAGTGGCTACATTAAAAAAAAGGGCTGGAGAGATGGCTTAGCGGTTAAGGCGCCTGCCTCCTAAGCCTAAGAACGCTGGTTCCAATCTCCAGCGGTTCCAATCTCCAGGTCCCACATTTAGCCAGATGCAAAGTGACGCAAGGGCGCAATGCCGCACTTGACCACATGGGGGCACATGCATCTGGATTTCGTTCTCAGCAGCTGAGAGGCTGCTGGCGCGCCCATCTCTATCTGTCTTCCTCTCCCTCTCTCTTTGTCTCTCTCTCAAAAAAAAAATAGCTTAGGGGGATGGATTCCACCCAAACAGAGACAGACTGGGTGTGGGTAGAGAGATGGAAGAAAGCATCATTGACCACTTCAAGGTTTCTTCTTTGGACAGAACGTTGGTACATTCACAAAGATGGGTAGCACAGGAGGAGATGTGAGTTTTGAAGGAATTGATGAACTGCTTCAAACATGTGGGTTGCCACATGCCCACAAAACAACAAAGTACAGAGAGATCTCGAGATAGTAATCTGGATTTAAAAATTCCCAGTTCTCTCAGTAACTGTGAGGATAAGAACCTGAGTAAGTTAACTTGAGAAGTGGTACCTCAGTTGCCTTGTCTGTAAAGTGGAATGACAAAGTATTCAGCTTTATAAATATTTTAGTCATATCAAATATAAAAGTTTATGTGAGAAGATGTTTTATAAAACAGAAGATGCCTTATAAGTGGCAAAAGGGGAACAATTAATATTTTCATGGGTGATGAAATGCATGTCAGGAGAAAGGGAGATTTGCCAGGGGACATCAGGAATTCTTTGGCCTGCAGAGAGATTACAAAGCTCTGATTCGTGGTGGCATCAATATGGACATTCCAATCTCTGGGAAACTTATCCTTACAAAGAAATTCTTTCCAGTGGCTTGGTGTCATGGTGATTTAGCTGACTTGGGCAGGGACTGAGAGAATTGTAGGGAAGCTGCTTAATCCTGGGCAATGGGAAATTGGGATGAGGCCAATGCAAATGTGGCAAGCTGGGAAACATTTTTGCAGATAGCAGTTTTTTTTTTTTACAAGATTTGCAACATGGTAAAATATATATAACATAAAATGGGCCATCTTAACCATTCCAAGTGTACTGCTGAGTGTTATTAAGGATATTTACATCACTGTGCAGTCATTTCTGCCCATTTCAGAACAATTTCATCACCTTGAATTGAATTACTCTACCTATTAAATAGTAACTCCCCATTTCCCTTCCCATATTTCATTACAAACACTGTTCCACTGTCTGTCTTCATGAAATTTACTATTCTAGGTACCCCACATAACTAAAATCATACAATCTTTGTTCTCTGTGTCTATCTTATTTAATTTAGCACAATGTTTTCAACATTAAGCGACATTATGGCATGAATATTATGTCAGAATCTCATCTCTTAAAACTAAATCATATTCCACTATATATAAACTACACTTTATTGGTAGAAATTTAGGTTATTTTGGTCTTTTGACTATTGTGAATAATTCTGCTATGAACAATAGTTTACATATATCTAGTGTTGTTTTGGGGTT
Source organism: Orientallactaga sibirica (assembly GCA_036365145.1). NCBI lineage: Eukaryota > Metazoa > Chordata > Mammalia > Rodentia > Dipodidae > Orientallactaga > Orientallactaga sibirica. The sequence goes on from JAEOAD010000057.1 coordinate 9,835,507, forward strand.
TAATACTAGTGGATATATACCTAGAAATTGAGTTTCTTAATCATTAAATAATTCTTTGTGTAGTTTTTGAAGACTCTTCATACTATTTTTCATATCAGCTTTATGTACCATTTTACAAGAGAATTATAAGTATATTTTAACTAAGTCATAGTTTCTTTGTATACATTCTGGATACTAAGCCCTTGTTAGACATATTATTTCCAAATATTTTCTCTCATTCAGTGTTTTGCCTTTTCATTCTTTTGGTAAGTCCTTCAAAACAATTTTTCAAAAAAAAATCTTCTAAAATATTTTATTTATTTATTTGTATGAAGAGATTAAAGAGTGAGAGAATGAATATGAGTCATGCTAGGGTCTCTAGCCACTGCAAAAGAACTCCAGATGCATGCACCACTTTGTGCATCTTGTTTTATGTGGGCACTGGGGAATCAAACCCAGGCCATTAGGCATTGCAGGCAAGTACCTTAACCACTGAGAAATCTCTCTAGCTCCATTTTTCAAAAGTTTGATGAATTCCTTATTTATTTTTTTTCTTTTGTTAACTATAGTTTTAATGTTGTATCAAAAAATATTATTGCCATATCCAATATCATGAAATTTTCCTATATGTTTTTTTCTTAGAGTTATATCATTTTCCTTTTTAAAATTTATTTATTTGAGAGTGACAGAGAGAGAAAGAGGCAGATAGATAGATAGAGAATGGGCATGCCAGGGCCTTCAGCCACTGCAAATGAACTCTAGATGCATTGCCATCTTGTGCATCTGGCTTATGTGGGTACTGGGGAATTAAGCCTCGAACCAGGGTCCATAAGCTTCACGAACAAGTGCTTAACCACTAAGCCATCTCTCCAGGACATCATTTTCCTTTTTATGCTTAGGTATTTAATGTATTTTAGGTTAATTCTTGTATATTATGTCAAGTGAGGCTCTCTTCATTCTTTTTACATGTGGGTATCCAGGATTGCCAGTACATTTGTTAAAGTGGCAGTCTTCCCCTGTTCCATGGGCTTAGTACCCTTGTGAAAACTATTTTGGCCATGTATACAAAGACTTATTTCTGGGACCTCTATTGTATTCCACTGTTTGCATGCCTGTCCTCATGGCAGAACCACAGTGTTTTGATTATTGCAGCACTGGCCTACTGTCAAAAATAAAAAAGGGGGACTGGAGAGATGGCTTAGTGGTTAAAAGGTGTTTGCCTGCAAAGCCAAAGGACCTCAGTTCAATTCCCCAGTACCCATGTAAGCCAGATAAACAAGGTGGCACATGCATCTGGAGTTCCTTTGCAGTGGCTGGAAACCCTGACATGCGCATTCTCTCTCTCTCTCTCTCTCTCTCTCTCTCTCTGCCTCTTTCCCTCTGTCAAATAAATAAATAAAATGTTTTTAAAAATAAAATAAAAAGTGTCCAAATTCCAAGAGAGAAATATCACTGAGGGCCACCATCACAGCTGTTTTAATTTCTTAAACTGTCCTATGTATCTCTGGCTTCATCTTGAGGTCCTACTAATCCCATGACTTTATAGGCTCCATACTCATGAACTTCTCCCAATTTATAATTGCCATTCTCCTTCCCATCATAAAACCGTTGTTCCGGTTTTTCTCTCCACCTGAGATGCTATTCTTATCTCTTCACTTACTTGAATTCTTATTCATGTTTTAGGGCTTATCTCAAAAATTACTTTCTTAGTATTTTTCTTTCACTCGCGACATATGAACATCTCTAATTTGTCTTTCATCAATGAACATTTGTCTTCTTCAATAAATAATATAAGATTAGGAAGCATGTCTTTTTTGTACTCACCATTAAACACGTAGAACCTAGCAATATTCCAGCATGAAGTAGGTGTTTAATAAACATTTGTTGATTGAATTGATAAATGAACAAATAAATGAAGTACTATTCTCTGTTGTTATTAAAACTAAGGATACAGATAGCTACCAAAGTAAGAGTATATATAAGGGACTACCCATGATCCTTTAATATTGTGATATGATTGTCCATCCAACACTGTTCAAGCCTTTTGTTGAGATGTGTACATGCTTGTAGAAGAGTATACAGTGGACATGTAGACTTATTTTTTAATATGTAATTAATTTCTTTTTTTACTTGAGAGAAAGAGAGGAAGAGGCAGAGAGAAAGAGAGAATGGGTACCCCAGGGCCTCCAGCCACTGCAAATGAACTCCAGATGCATGCACCCCCTTGTGCATCTGGCTTACATGTGGGTCCTGGGGAGTTGAACTGGGGTTCTTAGGCTTTGCAGGAAAACACCTTAACCACTAAGCCATTTCTCCAGCCCATGTAGATTTATTTTTATTGGGTTTGAGATTGTTATTCTTGTACAATCACTATTGATGAATTTTGTTACTATTTTCCTTTTTATTAACATATATTACGTATATAAATTATGGGTTCTGCTATGACATTTTAATCATTGTCATACTCTGATCATACTTGTTAGGGTGCTGAATAGCATAAAATCATATTCATCTACACTTTTCCTAATATGAAATCAGGAGGATTGTCAACATGGCACCTTGACGTCCTTTCATGTCCCCAGGTTTCTCAGACATGACCTTTCTGACCAATTTCTGCAGCAAGTGGTTGATGATGAGCTTGCCACTAGAAAAACTTCAGTGAGAATGAGAGGCCCAGTATCCATAGAGCACCTCAAGAGCAGAGCCTGTATTTGAAATCAGTCATGCTCAAAGGACAAGGCCAGTTCTGAGGTAGAGAAGGGCAAGTAGACCTTTGTACCCAGCTAGCCTCATTCTCCTAGTAGCCTTGTAAAGGAAAGGAATGGTGAAAGACCCATCTAACACACCATAATTATGCAGGCTGATAAGAGGAACAAAGAGACCACTGTCTTCATATAGTGGGAAACCGAAAAGAAGGGGCCTTAAGCTGGATTTGCTCCAGCCGCTCAGGGCTGCTGAAAGATTGGATCATTAAGAGTTCATGGCTTCAGCAAACTATTTTAAGACTGTTTTATTCTTCAGTACTGGTATCAACATCAAGCTGCCATGGATTATGATACCCTAACAAATTTTGGGTTAAAGTGAAGAAAGTTAGACTGCTCCTTTTTTGAGAGAGGAAAGCTTGGGCATGGAATATAGGGTTGCAAGGAGTGGGTTTGTCATACTGAGGAGCTACCTGCTCATGCTGCTGTCATAGCCATTGCCATCACAGCTGCCCATCACAGCTGTTTTTAAGCAGTTCATTGGCTAGAGCATGTAAAGAAAATAAAGAAATTTTGCTTGCTCTTCTAAGTAAAATGGAAAGTACCAAATAAATAAATTAAGTCACAAGTATTTCCAAATGCCAACTACATTCTAGAAAATTTCCTAGATCAGTTCACTGAACAAAGCAAAAAACACCTCTATTGGCCGGGTGTGGTGGCGCACGCCTTTAATCCCAGCACTCGGGAGGCAGAGATAGGAGGATCGCTGTGAGTTCGAGGCCACCCTGAGACTACATAGTGAATTCCAGGTCAGCCTGAGCTAAAGTGAGACCCTACCTCGAAAAACAAAAAAACAAACAAACAAAAAAAAACACCTCTATTGTCTTTGAGCTTTAAAGGCTGTTTGTGGAATGATTTTTTTTTTCCTGTGGAATCCATTTATTTTTGTTGTTGTTTTATTTAGTTTGCATACATGAGAATACAGTAATTTGATCTGAAATCCCTCTACCTTTTTGTTCCTCCTTTATCCTTCCACTGAACATCTTTCTCCTTTTCAACTAGTTCCTATTTTATTTTGATGCCTTTTTATTTTTGTTTTCCCCCATCATACACATTGAAGTGTTTGAAAGGAATGACAACCTACACCTGTCATTTAATGTCTGGTTGATAGTATCCAAAAGGACTCCCTCCCACTCTCACATTCTCTGTACCTCCTCTTCCAAAGTGCTCCAAGAGCATTAGGTGTCCAGAGATGTCTCACAGAGTGCTGAGTACTCAACTTTGACCCATTTTCAGAATTTTAGGGATATTTGCATATTCTGAGTATCTACTGCTTTTTGCAAAAAGAAGTTTCTCTAGCCAACTATGGTATTCTAGTTTGCATGGATGTTCCTAAATCTATTCAGGAGTTTTATTAAAGCTTATAACTTGGTGTCACTGTGGGAAGATCCTAGGGTCCAGCCCTAAGGTGTGGGGATAGATCAGAATTCCAATCTTAAGTGCCAGAGTTCAACCTCCAAATGTATAGAACACCTTACTCCACATGATCAGCCACTGGAACTTTGTGGTTTGCTGTCAGGTGATCTGTCTCAATGTATAAATTGATCAGTGATTTTAATTTATGAGAAATTCTAATATAATCCCATTATACTGAAAATATATAGATAATATAATAAACACATACTCCACTTAAATTAACATATAAAATTATAGTCAGATCGAAATGATATGTTCCTGATTTAATTTTCTTCACACAGATAAGTTCTATATTTTAGATAATTGTGCCTTCTCTTTGAGTTAAACCCATGTGGATGTACACATAAGAATATATCCTTAAACACTATATAATATTGTTTTGCATTTTATTGCTTTTTATATCCATACTATGATATTATAAATATGTTTTAATTTGTATCTATACATGTACTTTAGGTGCTTTCATTTGCATCATGGTTTAAGCCTTCAATTATAAGACTGTACCTCACTTTTTGATTCATTCTCCCATTGATAATTTCTCAGGCTGGCTCTAACTTTAAACTATTTTAAATGGTTAAATAAACATCCTAGTGCCAATGATGAAAGGTTGAATGCTGCTTTTATCTGAGATCCTTGTTCCATGTTCACAGAAGCCCTATGATCTAGACGGTAACAATGTGGTAATATAAAGTCTACTCCTAGAAATCCTAGTGCCCAAAGCACTAAATGGTCTTCAAAATTCCTTTATTTCATTATAGTTGGATAAACATATTTAACTAAACCAAAAACAACCAAGCAAGAAGCTGGAGTACCCAGATCAACTTTACCTTCTCTCAGTTCTCAATGCAGTATCTTAGTCCCTACAAGTCAGAGAAAATATTCTTCTTTGACCACAGACTCACTGTCACATCTCCCTGGAGCTGGTTTTCAGGCTAGCAGTAAGAGCAATGCTCATGTTAAATAGCACATATTCTTTTTTTTTTTTTCAGCTTTGCAAGACAGAAACAGCAGGAAAAACTCGAGAACAACTTGGAAACCCAGGGACTGGCTAATTATTCAATTATTTTTGGCCTTTGCCCTTCAAAACAGCTTAGGCTTGACTCCACCATGTACAAGTATCTTACTATGTATGACAGTTGGTAGAATGACTTTACAATCTCATTTTTATGGACTCTTAAGTCTCACTCCATCACGGATGTCATTCTATCAAATGGCTAGGGAGATGACAACAGACACTGTGGTTGCTCAAAGCTCATCAAAGCATAAATACAGAGAGCTCAACAATAAATCAGATTCCCAACATACCTGCCAAAGCTCAGGAAATAAATAAGTAAACAAGATGAAATAAAAAATAAGGGCTGGTGAAATTGCTCAGTGGTTAAAATGCTGGTTTGTATACCCTGCCTGCCTGAAACCAGGTTCAGTTCCTCAATACCTACATAAAACCAGATGCCCAAGGTGTGCATATATCTGGATTTCATTTACAATGGAAAAAGGCTCTAGTGTCTCTATCTCTGCCTTAGTGCATCTCTCTCTCTCTCTCTCTCTCTCCCTCTCCCTCTCTCTCTCTTAAATAAAGTTAAAAATATAAAATTTAAAATTAAAAAAAATGATGTAGACTGGTTGGTGGTTGGGTGCATTTCATTGTATGGAAATCATATAGCAATATATTTTCCCTTTCGAAAACAAAAATTATCCTGTGTGTAGAAAGCATGTCAACTCTATGATTATCACTGACAACTTCAGAATGAGTGCTGGAGAGTAATGAAAACTAGTAAATAATAAAGTAATTTAAATAATAATCGGAAATATAAAGTAAAATTAGGAGAGTAAAAAAGAATTTACATGTTGGATAGTACTGGAATTTTGTTTCTTAGAACATTCCCCTATGAGTTTGTGGTTTTCTTGACATACATGTGTCCCATGTATATGACTGCTTATAAAAATTATCAATTGTCTAGGTCTGCTTGGAGTTAGAAAAAAAATTGAAGCATTAGTGAATATTACATTCAAGTCAAGTCACAGTAGCAGTATTTTCCACCCTTTTGCCCTTCCCTAATTCTTGACATCCCGGGCAATCAGTAAAACACTGTTATCCACAAATACTGGGCCTGACTTAGATAAAAGTATGGAGAGAAAAGAAAAACCTATAGTTGAAACTCTTGATTTTTTAGAATATGTCATTTATTGCTGCCATATAATGTTTCTGTGAGCTATTTATCTATATAGCATGAAACCTGGGGCCCTGATCTACCATAATAACACTTATGTGCTATCCCTAACATACACTCAATTTGGTGTCTAGAGAAATGGCTTAGTTGTTAATGCACTTGCTTGCTAAGCCTAACGACCTGTGTTCAAGTCTCCAGTACCAATGAAGAGCCAGAAACACCAAGTGGTGCATGCTTTTGGAGTTTATTTGCAGGATCTAGAGGCCCTGATATTCCCATTCTCCCTCTCTCTCTCTCTCTCTTCTTTCTATGTCTCTCTTCTTGCAAATAAATAAAAATATTTCAGAAATCAGTTTTTCTACTTCCACACTCAGTGCTTTTCCAGTAAAAAATTGAATAAAATATAAAAATACTAAGATATTTCTAAATGAAACTAAATTAAATATGTTAAAGGAATTCTGCACTTGTGATGGTTGATCTTTCTTGTCTATTTAAGTAGATTTAGAATCACGTAGGTAACATACATCTGAACATTACTGTGAAGAGGACCCAGAGACACTTAACTGAGGAGGAAAGGCTCACTGTAAACATGGGTGACAACATGCTTTGGGCAGGAGACCCACACTGAATAAATGTGTGTGGGGGGAAACAGATGAACACATTCGTCTTCTGTTTCCTGATAGCCATTGTGATGTATCCTTTGATCCTATGTACCACTGTCATGCCTTCCTCACCCTGATGGATTTTATCCTGTCACACCATGAACCAAATTAAATCCTTTCCCATGAACATGATTCTTGTCAGGCATTTGGTCACAGCAATAAGAAAGAACAATTAATATAGCACCTTTAAAAAATTTAAAATATAATCATATGAAAGCATACAAATAGATTTTTTCAGACAATACTTTCTGTATTACCACTAGCAAAGGCAAAACAACAGCTGTCAAACTTTAAAAATAATCTTTAAAGTCAGGCGTGGTGGCATATGCCTTTAATCCCAGCACGTGGGAAGTAGAGGTAGGAGGATTGCTGTGAGGATTGCTGTGAGAATATATAGTGATTTCCAGGTCAGCCTGAGCTAGAGTGAGACCCTGCCTCTAAACCTTCCCCCCAAAATCTTTAAAATGTTTGTATGTTTGCTTTATGATGTATTAGAAAATATAACTATTATATCAACCCCATTATTCAGAATAATTGCTTAGGATCAAGCTGTGTCTTATTTTATTGTTTTAAAATTCTTTTTAAAATTATTATTATTATCAATATTATTAACAATGTATTTTGTATGGATACAACATGTGTTGGTACCCTTTTTTCCCTCATCCCTGTCCCCCTTCCTCTGGTATTTCCTGTGTACTGGTGGGTTATGCATTGTGGGAGCAACAGACAGTGATTTTTTTTGAGGAGGGAGGGAATGTTTCTAGGCATGATGGCTCAACTTGTGGCTCTTAAATTTTTTCTGGTCCCTCTTCCGCAAAATTCCCTAGCAGTGGTGGGTGGATTTCAAGTCTACTTCAGTGATGAGCTCCCAGGAGCCTCTGGATCTCTGCTTTGTAAGTATCAAGTATCTTCAGGGTCTGTCTTCTTCCCCCTAGTGCTGATTATAAGGTTCAGCATGAAAGCAGAACTCTTGCACATCTTCCCAATTCATCTATGGTTTCATTTGTGGCTTGGCTGAAGTGTGAGGGGTAGTTTATCTCCTCCGGTCTCACTGCCTTCTGAAAAAGAAGAACAGATTCTCCAATGGAGAGTGAAGTCGACATAGTTTAAATGGGATAAACCTTATTAATTTAAGGCAAATTTGATGTTTGTAAGCCCTCTTTTAGCCATAGACTAGTGAGAGCTTGACACTGGAGAACATAATCTTTGTTTCCATAGGATTCTGATCTGGTTCCCAATTCCAGATATGGGTTCCTTTACACTGAGGGGATCTCTTAGCCAATCAGAACACTATTGGTTACCCACCAAGGCTGTGTGCCACTATTGCTCTGGTGTGTACATCCTGTCAGGGTGTTTGCTTCTGAGTAGCTTAGACCTCTGGTTGCTCAGACCTTTGTTGGCCACTTTCTCCCAGTAGCTCATTTGGCACTTCCCAGCACTAGATGGGCTATCTGTGTGGGGAGTGGCTCTCTTCTGGATTCCAACCAGGTCCATGTTCTGTGCTGGCAACATATGATATCTTCAGCAATAGCGTCCTACCTTTTGCCTCATGTGGGTAATCAAGTGCTTTGACAGAAAGCTGTCTTGTATTGGGGACCATATAAGTCTCACCTGTCAACAGCTCATTGTGGTTAGTATACAATTTCTGGTACTAGAATTTATAGACCAGAGACCAAACAAAATGTTTAAGCTTAGACTTCTTCACACCCTCTCTAGGGCACTTCTTTTCAGGTGAATCACCTTCCTCCTTTTGAGGGTTATATCTTTTAGTCTATCTCCAAGGATAAAGGTTTCTATGGTGCCAGTTCATTTAGGATTTAGTTTTGTGTTTGTTTTCCCCATCTTTCCCTATCCCTCCCCCAAACCCTTCCATCCTGATTGTCTGGGCCTTGAGTTGCCTATCAGGTATGTCAGCAACTCGAGTTGGTCCAGTTTAGGAACCACAGATAAGTGACACCATGCAGTGTTTGTCTTTCTGCAATTGTGTGAGTTCACTGAGTATGATCTGTTCCAGGTCTGTCCATTTATCTACAAATATCATTGTATTGTTTTTTCTTACTGCTTAGTAGAATTCTATTGTGTAAATGTACCACAACTTCATTATACATTCATTCAATGATGGGCACCTGGGTTGATTCCATTTCTTACCTATGATGAATTGAGCAACTATAAACATGGTGGAGCAAATATCTCTGTAGTTTTGCATGGAACATTTAGAAAAATGCCCATTAAGGGAATAACTTTGTCTGTTCATCCTTTTCAGGAATATCCATATTGATTTCCATACTGGTTGTACGAGTTTACATTCTCACAAACAGTGAAGAAGGGTTACTCTTTCCCCACTTACTTTCCAACATTTGTTGTTGTTTGATTTTCTTTAATGATAGCCATCCTTGCGGAAGTAAGGTGAATCCCATAGATGTTTTAATTTGCATTTCCCTAATGGTTAGGGTTATTGAACATTTTCTTAAGTATGTCTTAGCCATTTGTACTTCTTCCTCTGAGAACTCCCTATTCCATTCTCCACCTCATTTTTGGATTGGGTTGTTTGATTTTTTTATTGTTTAGTTTTTTGAGTTATTTGTAGATTCTACATATTAGGCTTCTGTCAGTGGTATAGCTGGTGAAGGTTTTCTCCTATTCAGTGAGAAGTCTATTGGTTCTGCTTATGGTATATTTTTCTGTGCAAAAGCTTTTAAGTTTCATGAGATCCCATTGTTGAATGATTGCTTAATTTCCTGGGTGACTGAGTTTTGTTAAGGAAGTCTTTCCCCACTCCTATATCATGGAGAGTTGCTCTTATTTTTTCTTCAAGTAGGAGATTTTTGGGTTTTATATTGAGGTCTTTAATCCATTTGGACTTGATTTCTATGTATGGTGAGATGAGTGGGTCTAGTTTCATTTTTCTACATGCGATTATCCAATTTTTCCAGCAACATTCGTTGAAGATGTTGTCTTTTCTCCAGTCTATGCTATTGTATCTTTGTCAAAGATATAGCTATTTGACCTGAAGTTTGGGTCTTTAATCTTTTACATTGATCTATATTTCTGGTTTTATTCCAGTACCATGCTATTTTTGTTACTATGGCTTTGTAATATAGCTTTAGATCAGGTATAGTGATACCTACAGATGTATTTCTTTTGCTGAGGATATGTTTGGATATCAAAGGCCTGCTGCCATTCCATATGAATTTTGAGAATTCCATATGAATTTTATATCTCTGTGAAGAATGATGCTGGAATTTTTATTTGTATTGTCTTTATATTGCTTTTGATAGAATTGCAATTTTCACAACATTAATTCTACCTATGAAGGAGCATGGGAGGTCTTTCCATCTTCTCAAGTCTTCCTTGATTTCTTTCTTAAGTTTTCTTATGTTTTCATTATATAGGTCTTTCATAAGTTTTTTAATGTTTTCATTATATAGGTCTTTCACATCTTTGGTTAGTGTTATTTCAAGGTATTTAATTTTTTTGTCGCTGTAGAAAATGGGACAGCCTCACTGATTTCTATGTATATTTTTCCTTTGCATATTGAAAGGCTACTGATTTTGTGTGTTTATTTTGTATCCTTCTATTTTACTTAATGAATTAATCACCTTTAGAAGTTTTTTTTTGTTTGTTTTTTGGTTTTATTGAGGTAGGGTCTCACTCTGGCCCAGGCTGACCTGGAATTAACTATGTAGTCTCAGGGTGGCCTTGAACTCACGGCGATCCTCCTACCTCTGCCTCCCTAGTGCTGGGATTAAAGGCGTGCACCACCTTTAGAAGTTTTGAGATGGAGACTTTCAAGTCGCTTATAGGATCATGTCATCTTCAAATGGGGCTAACTTGACTTCTTCCTTTCCAATTTTTATCCCTTTCATTTCATTCTCCTGTCTTATTTCTTGGGCTAGGACTTCTAGTACTATGTTGAAGAGCAGTGCTGAGAGCTGACATCCATGTCTTGTAGCCGATCTCAGTGGGAATTCCTTGAGCCTTTCCCCATTAAGTATTATATGGGATTTAAGTGCTTTATATAAAGCCTTTATTGTGTTGAGTTATAAACCCTCCATACCTATTCTATGCAGCATTTTGATCATGAAGTGGTGTTGTATTTTGTCAAAGGCCTTCTCTGCATCAATTGAGATGATCACATTATTTTTATGATTAAGTGTATATGTGGTGTATTACACTGACCAATTTCCATATCTTGAACCATCCTTGTAGATAAAGGTGTATAATGTTTTTGATATGTTGTTGAATTTGGTTTATGGGGATTTTGTTCAGGATCTTTGCATCTAAATTCATTAGGAATATAGGCCTATAGCTTTTTTTCTTGTTGTGTCTCTGTTTTTGATATTGCAGTGATGCTAGCTTCTTAAAAGAAGTTGGGGCGGGGAATTCCCTACTCACTGTTTATGCAAAACAGTTTAAGAAAGTTGGTTTGCATTCTTCAATTAGGGTTTGATGCAATTTGGCCGAAAAGCCATCTGGTCCTGGACTTTTTTGGGGGGAGGTTTTTGATTACCTTTCAATGTTGATCAATGTGATAGGTTTGTTTAAGAGATTAATCTGCTCTGAGTTTAATTTTTGTAGGTGGTATGTGGCTAGAAATTTACCATTTCTTCCTGATTATTGAATTTTGTATAGTAGAGGTTTTGGAAGTATGTGCTCATGATTCTTCCAATTTCATTGATTCCTGTTGTGAATTCTCCTTTTTCAATTTTGATTTTGTTAATTTGAAATGTGTCTTTGTTTTCTTGATCAAACTGGCCAGGGGTTTATTAATTTTTTTTTTTTTTTTTTTTTTTTGAGGAGGAGCTCGCTCTCCATCTCATCAACTTTTTAAATTGTTTTCTTTGTTTTCAATTCACTAATTTCTGCTCTGTTCTTGAATATTTCTGTCTGTCTGGAGCTCTTCGGGTTGGATCCTTCTTGTTTTTCCAGTGCCTATATGTGGACAGTTATGTTATTAATTTGGGATCTCTCTGCCTTTGTTATGAAAGGATTTAGGGCTATGAAGTTTTCCCCTTAAGACTGCTTTCATTGTGTCCCATGAGTTTTGGTAAGTTGTGTTTTCATTATCATTCAATTCTAGGAATTTTACAATTTCTTTTTTTTTTTTTACTTCTTCCACAACTAATTCATTATTTAAAAATGTGATGTTGTTCAGTCTCTAGGACCTGGTTGAGTTCCTGATGTGTCTCTTGTTGTTAATTTTTAGCTTTGTGATCTGACACAATGCAGGAAGGTACATCAATTTTCCTGAATTTATGGAGGCATGCTTTATGTTCCAACTTATGGTCCATTTTGGAGAAGGTTCCATGAGCTGCTGAGAAGAAGGTGTATTCTGTAGAATTGAGGTGGAAAGTTATGCAGATGTCCATTAGCTCTAGTTGATCTATGGTATTGTTCAGTTCTGTTACTTCCCTGTTGATTTTCTGCTTCAATGATCTATCTATTGATGACAATGAAGTACTGAAGTACCCAACTATGATGGTGTTGGTCTTTATTTCTGTTCTTTAGTCAAGTATGTTTTGTTTTATAAACTGTGGTGTACCCATGTTTGGCACTTATATAATTATGATTGTGATGTCCTCATGCTGGTTCATTCCCTTGATGAGTAAGAAGTGTCCTTTGTCCTATTTGTTTACTTTTGGTTTGAAGTCTAGTTTATCAGGTATAAATATAGCAACACCTACTTGTTTCTTCTTTCCATTTCCTTGAATATCATTTTTTTCAGTCTTTTACGCTGAGGAAGTGTCTTCTTTAGTGATGAGGTGTATTTTTTGAAGACAGCAAATAGAAGAGCCCATTTAAAAATTTTATTTTAATTTTACATTCATGTTGGTGCCTCTGGTAGCCTCCTCCCTGTCCTCCTCCCTCTAAAGGGACCCTCCTCATTGGGGAATGTAGGTCATGCATTATGGGGGACATGTTATGGGGGAAAGGCAATGTCTCCATGCATAATGACCCAACTTGTGGCTCTAATACTTTCTGCACCCTCTTCTGTGAATTTCCCAGAGACACTTGGGTTCATTTTAGTTCTACTTCAGTGATGAGTTCTTGGGAGCCTCTGTGTCTCTGGATATTTGGCTTAGTAGGAGTTGAATGTTCTCTGTGTTTATCTCCTTCAGCTTTGTTCTGGTGTCGTGTTCACCAAGAAAGCTCCACTCTTGCCCATTTCCCCCATTACCCTCTATGGTTTCAGCTGGGGCCCTGGTGAGGTGCGATAGGCTGATCCTGAAGGGCCCATTTTTCTGATGCACCCTGTTAACTTGTGTCTTTTGGTGGGTAGGTTAAATCCATTAATATTTAAGGTCATAACTGTGATGTTCAACTTAATCTCTGCCATAATGGGGTGCTTTATGGGTTTTGGTGCTTTCCTGGGCTTTGTGCATTTTTGAGGCTGCTCTGGTTTTGGTTATTGTGATCTTCTTCTTGTATGCTTTAGAGATTGGTTATTTGACTATTTTGTGTGGATTATTCCCTGCAGTATTCTCTGTAGGTTTGGCTTTGTGTTCATATAATCATAGAATTGACTTTTTCATAGAAAGTTTTCCTTTTTCCATCTATTATGAGGGCTACTTTCACTGGGTACAGTAGCATCGGTTATAAGATATAGTTTTTTAGACTTTGAAGTGTTCCATTCCCTTCTGGCTTTCGGGGTTTCCATTATGACATCTGGGGTAATGTGGATGCAATTGCCTTTGTATGTAGTGAGTTGTTTCTCTTTCTGCCTTTAGCATTCTCTCTCTTTTTTTCATTGTTAAGAGTTTTAACTATTATGTGCCTTGGAGAGTTTCTTCTTTGGTCCTGTCTGTTTGGTGTTCTGTTAGCTTCTTGTATCTTGATGGGCCCCTCTTTGAGATATTGTGAAAATTTTCTTCAATAATTTTGTTGAATATGTTTTGTATGCCTCTGGCCTAGATTTCTTCTCTTTCTAGTATACCCATGATCAGGATATTTGGTCATTTTCTGGTATCCCCCATTTCCTTCATATTCTGTTGTCATGCTTTTGGAACTTAGCAAAGTTTTTGGCCTCCCAATGAATTTCTTCTGTCTTGCCTTCCAGCTCAGAGGTTCTGTCTTCCACATGAGTAACTCTGTTAGTGAGGGGTTGTAGACAGGTTTCTAAAAGCTGTATTGGATTTTTGTTTTCTCTTGTGTTATTTTTGCATCATGTCCATCACTTTTTTGAGGTATGATTTTAGTTTAAGGTCTGATTTTCTTGAGGCATTCTGTAATTCATTCTTGAATTTGATCAAGTCTTCATTAAAGCTTAATCAACTGGTTATTGAGATCTTCTATTTTTTGACTCACCTTCAATTCATTTATCTTCCTGTTGAGGCTTTTCTGGCTTTCTTCAATTAAGTTCAGCCTAGAGCCAAAAGCTGAATGCTCTATGAGGCAATTGTGCTCAATTTCACTTATGTGATTTTTTTTTTGATGGATTGCTTCCAGTTCAGCAATTCTTTTGAAGAGGGATACATTGCTTTTTATGTTTTCATTTTAGGATTCAATTTCTGTTGCTATCTCTTTGATTTCATTAGAGGTTTCCATTGTGGGCCTAGGCATCCTTAGTGGAGATCTCTCAATTTTCTGATTTTTGTTGTTATTCATTTTGCTGTGGTCTACCCATATTGAGGAAACATTTTATTCTATTGAGTGGGAAGCAAGTATTTGTTTTTGTAGGATCCTCACTGGGTGTTGTGTTTTAAATGTGAACCAGATTGGTGTATAATAGAGTTATAACCACAGATGTGCAGATTGTAGAGAATGCAAGTACTTCAAAAGTACCTGGTGAACTGGGAGGTGGGCAACTGTTAGTTCTGGCCTACTCACTCCACTTGCATGTACTCCTCAGCACATGGGGGTCAGAAGTTGGGGAACCAGGAGTCAGGAAGTTGGAGAGGCAGGGTCAAGAGGCCAGATTCTACAGTGGCCAGTGCTCTCTCTAGCTCATGGAATATGGATTTGGGTACAGAGGGGCCAGTCAATCTGGAAACTACAGCAAAATGCCTGCTTCTGAAGCCCACACGCAAGGACCAGGCAGCATCAGGGGTACCAGGACCAGGGGACTGGGAGGTGGAGAACCAACCAGGAGCTCTTGCCTACTCACTCCTCAGGTGCACCATCTGGAGCAGGGGGTCTTGGAGTTGGGGACCTAGAGACCACTCAATCAGGAAGGCAGAGCAAGGGGCCTACTCCTGCAGCAAGCTCACAAGGTCCAGGTAGTCCTAAGCCAGCAGCAGGGGAACAGGGACCAGGGAACTGGGAGGTTGGCAAGGAACCAGGAGCTGGGGATCTGAGAATAGGGGTCATTCAATCGGGATGGCAGAGCAAGGGGCCTGATTCTGCAACAAGTTTGCAGGGTCCAGTAAGCCTCAAGCCAGCAGCAGGTTAACCAACCAGGACCAGAGAACTGGGAAGAAGAAGAGGAACAGGGAGATCTGGCCTATTCACACCACATGCACACCCTCTGGAGCAGAGGAGTAAGGAATTTAAGCTGTATCTTTTAATGGATTAAATTTTATATGTTTAAGGTCTACAAATCTCATGATGTTTTGATAGATACACATACTGTGCCATGGAAAGTCAAACTAGTTAACATATGCTTATACACCTTATTTTATAGCAACAACCCTTACTGGAAATTTTCAAACACACAATTCATTTTTATTAAATATACCTACCATATTATACAATGGTTCTCTTGAAAGGCTACTTTTTTAAAAAAGTGATTCAATTTGATAAAACATTTCTGCGTGAAAAATAGAAGAGATCTTGTATAGCAAAGTTTTTTTTTTTAATTTTCTTTTTTGAGGTAGGGTCTTGCTGTAGCCTAGCCTGACCTGACCTGGAATTCATTATTTAGTCTCAGACTGTCCTTGAACTCATGGTGATCCTCCAACCTCTGCCTCCCTAGTGCTGGGATTAAAGGCTTGTGCCAACACGCCCAGCTGGTTTTGTATAGCTAAAACTGGTAAGGTGAAATGCATAGGAATGATGCTTGGGAAAAACTGCTATATGTGAATTTACTGTTTCATTCTGAAAAAAATGGACTAAGGGCTCTAGAACCAATTTGAATATAACTTAAATCTATATGTAAACATATATTCATATGTTCAAAATATGTTTATCTTAAAAAATATTCTTATTTATTTAGTTATTTGCAAACAGAGTGAGAGAATGGCCACACCAAGGCCTCTTGACATTGCAAACAAACTTCAGATGCATGTGCTACTTTGTGTATATGGCTCTACACAGGTACTGTGGAATTGAACTCCAGCCATTGGGTCTTGCAAGCAAGTGCTTCCAGCAGGTGAGCCATATCTTCATCCCTAAAAATTATATTTAAATATGTGTAAACAATTTAAAATTTTTTACTAAGGAAATTAAAACTTTAAATAGAACATGATTAAAGACTATTGGTTAAAATATGACATATATAAGATTTAATTTGAAGTACTCAGTAGATTCATTTTTATACAGAATTCAAAACAAATTTCTCCTGCTATTCATATAACTCAGACATGAACTCTTCAACTACTGGAAGAAAAATATAGGAGGAACCTTCCATAATATAGGACTGGAAAAAGACTTCCTGATCAAAACTCCAGTTGCCCAGGAAATTAAACAAGCACTCAACCAATGGGATCTCATAAAGCTAAAAAGCTTTTGCACAGACAAAAATACCATAAGCAGAGCCAGTGGATTATCCACTTAATGGGGGAAAAATTTTGCCTATGCTAATGACAGATGTCTAATATCTAGAATCTACAAAGAACTCAAAAAGCTAAACAATAAAAAACAAATCAAACAACCCACTCCAAAAGTGGGGCAGAGAACTAAATAGGGAATTCTCAGAGGAAGAATTACAAATGGCTAACACACACTTAAGAAAATGTTCTACATCCCTTACCATTAGGGAAATGCAATTCCCCAGTAAGGATAGCAAATACTGAAAAATAAAACAAAAACAAATGTTGGTGAGGGTGTGGAGAAACAGGAACAGTCATTCACTGTTGTTGGGAATATAAGCTGGTACATCCACTGTGGAAATCAATATGGAGACTCCTGAAAAACATGAATATAGAGTGACCAACCGACCCTGTTATTCCCTTGCTGGGTATTTATACTAAAAGCTCCACATCTCAGTTCAGAGATATTTGATTAACCATGTTTATAGCTGCTCAATTCATAATAGCTAAAAACTGGAATCAACCCAGGTGGCCATCACTGGATGAATGGATAACCAAAATGTGGTATAACTACACAATGGAATTATCCTCAGCAGTAAGAAAAAAATGACACATTGAAATTTGTAGAGAAATGGTCAAACTTGGAACAGATCATTCTAAGTGAACTCACACAATCACAGAAAGACAACCATCTCATGGTCTCATTCATCTACAGTTCCTAACCTGGATCAGCCCGAGTTACTGACGTACATGAATGGCATTTCAAGCCTTGGGCAATAGGGAGTGTAGGGCTTGGGGGAAGCAAAAGGGTGGTGGGTGGACACAAAACTGAACCCAAATTGAACTGGTACCATAGAATCCTATACTCTAGAAGTTAAACTAAAAGCTGGAACCCTCAAGAGAACCTTAGGAGGAGCACCTGAATCAAAGTGCCCTGGAAAGGGTAAAACAAAACCTAACCACAAATTTCTCCTGTTTCTCTTTCTTCTCTGTCTTTTTTCTTTTTTTCTTTTCTCTTGGCACTGGCCTGTAATTCCCTGTACCAGGATGTGGTCTACATCCACAATGAGCTGTTGATCAGAGAGACCTACTAGATCTTTCAAAACAAACAAGACAGACTTCTGTCAGAGCACTTGATTACCCACCAGAAGTTAATGGTACGACCCTACTGCTGAAGACACCTTGCACTGTCAGAACAGACCATGGAGAAACCATGTTGGAATCCAGAGGAGAGCCAGTCCCCAGATAATTAGCCCTTCTAGTGCTGGAAGGGGCTACATGAGCTACCAGGGGAAAGTGGCCAACATCTGTCTGAGCAACTCAAAGTCTAAGTGACTCAGAAGCAAACAACCTGATGTGATACTCACACAAGTGCAATAGTGGCACACAGCCATGGTGGATAACCAACTCTTCTTGGATTGGATAATAGATCCACTCAGTGGAAAGGAAACCATATCTAGAACTGGGAAACCAGTCAGAATCATATCCAGATAATGATTCTGCTTTCCATTGTCAAGCTCCCAAGAACCTTAGACTATTAGAGGTTCTATACCCTTTTAATTCTCTCTAAATTAATAATGGTTATCACATTTAACTGGTGCTGACTTTATTCTCCATTAGAGACTCTGCTTCTCTATTTTTTTCCTGAGGTAGGGTTTCACTCTAGTCCAGGCTGACCTGGAACTCACTATGTAGTCTCAGGGTGGCCTCAAACTCACAGAGATCCTCCTACCTCTGCCTCCTCAGGGCTGGGATTAAAGGTGTGCACCACCACTCCCAGCTCTGCTTCTCTTTTTCAGATGGGAGTGGGACCTGAGGAGATAAACCACCCAGTGCACTCCACCCTAGCCCCAGCTGAACCCACAGAGGAAATGGGGAAATGAGCAAGAGTGCTTGCTTTCTTAATGAATCTGTTATCACTGAGAACACTCCATACCTACCAAACCAGATATCCAGAGGCTCTTAAGTGCCCATCACTGAAGTAGACTTAAAATGCTCCCAGCATGGCTCAGGGAATTTTGTGGAAGGTTTTTAGAGCCACAAGTTGGGACATTTTGCACAGAGACATTGCCTCCCCCCCCATAATGCATGACCCACAGTCCCCTTGGGTTTGACCTGCATCCCCAAAGAGGAAGGCCTCTTCAGAAAAGGGGCAGAGAGATGGGAAAGGATGGTACCAACATGTGTTATTTACATACTAAATATATCCATATCTAATTTTAAAAGATGACTACAACGGCGGGTGTGGTGGTGCATGCCTTTAATCCCAGCACTCGGGAGGCAGAGGTAGGAGTTTCGATGTGAGTTCAAGGCCACCCTGAGACTACATAGTGAATTCCAGGTCAATCTGGGCCAGAGTGAGACCCTATCTCAAAAAACCAAAAAAAAAAAAAAGATGACTACAATTATGCCACAAAAATGTCATGCTGTTGCAAAGAAAGTAAACACAAATAATATTTGCAAATACTTATCTGTTTGGTTTGGAATAATCTCACCATCATGCCACCAAAACAAATTACAAATATAAGTGGACACAACTATACCATAAATCATAAATTGAACATTTGTATTTATCAAATCATATTTATTAATTGCTATTTATAAATGAACATGTATTTGAGTCATCAAATAAATTTGCATTAATAACCTGCTCTATTATTTTATGTATTATGTATGTAGGTCCTGTATAGAACTTTAGTTAAGAAGCCAACTTCATTCATGAACAATTTTGTATACCATTAGTAGAAGAAGCCTGTTGATTTACTACTGTTTTCAATATCGTGATATATTTGACGTTTTTGGTACAGTGATAGAGAGGATTGTTTTGCTTAAGAATAACAGTTAGCATTTATTTGGTACTTCCTATAACAGTTAGGATAGATATGATTATATTGCAGTAAAAATAGCATAAAACTTGCAAGCAACACTCTGTGGCAGATGATCAAAACCGACTGACACAATTTGAGCTTGCCATACCAAGAAAGTCTAACCTATTCCAGTGTTCTCTCCTCCATGAGACAAGCCGTTATATAGACTTAAACAGTAAAAAAAAGAATAGCATAAAGCTTTAGTTGTGAACCACAAAGTCTTGTTTTTCATGTATTTTCTAAAATGTCCCAGAGATTAGTTGAGCCTATGTCCCAGGCTATCTCTGCTCTAGAACACAGGTCCATAGACTAAACTCTAAATAGGAATGTTATATATAGCAAAGGGAAATGGGAACATGACACATGACATATTTGCTCTTCAAATGTCTGCCTTAAAGTAATACATGCCATCTTTTTGCTCATATTTCATTGGCCAATTTAAGTCCTAAAACCATGTCTATATCCAAGAGAGCAGAGATGTATAATCATTCTACAGCAGAGGGCACTGTAAGAACAGACAGACTATAGGTGAACCATAATATAATTTACCATATTTCATTTATGCCTTACTACAACCTGATAGGGTGATTATTAAAATTACTCTGTTCCAGAGGTTAAAAAATAGGGGTTTCAAGACTTTGCATGACTTGCTGAAGGTGAATAATAGCCAAGCTGAGATGTAAAGCTCAGCCAGTGTGATTCAAGTGTTCACTCCAATCACCTTGCTATAGTGCTTAGGTCAGGCTTCCCACCAAACCAACAGGTATGCCTACAGCCTTGCCCCACAGTGGGTTTTTTAAATAGATTATAAAGTATACAAAAGACAGACTGTGGCCAGGTGTGGTGGTGCACACCTTTAATTCCAGCCCTAGGGAGGCCAATGTAGGAGAACTGCTGGGAGTTGGGGCCAGCCTCGGACTACATAGTGAATTCCAGGTCAGCCTGGGTTAGAGCAAGACCCTATCCCAAAAAACACACAAAAAGAATCAAAAGACAGACTATGGCTGTACTGGAGCCTTTGATATAATCCTGTAGTCTTTTCAATGGATGGACTGCCCAAAGGCAACATCTCCAGTGATCTTTGAACATAAAAACACATTCTAAACAGAAGTGGTTCATTGCAGCTCCTTTTTTTTTTGTTACCAAATTTCTGTATATTTATAGAAATTGCTGCCAACCTTATAACTAAGCATGACAAGGAATCTAATTTTCTTCTTCCATATGGCAGAAATAAGTCACCAGAAGCATAGGCTCACCTAAGTCAGCTTTCATGGCTTTGCCTAACTTGCACTCAAGAAAAATACAGGCCCTGACGCAAGGAGATTCACTGGGCATACTGTGACTAAGGGAGGGCCCATGGGCCTTAAGGTTGGAGGATCCCTTTTGTTCTGAATAATACCACTAATGTTGCAGCTTCTTATGGCAGTCAAGATGAGTTTTTAAATAGATATATGTCCCAGGGGACCAACTTCAGTCAGTGAACAATGTACAAGTCATCTGGAATTATGAAAGCAAGGATGCCTAATGATTTGAGCCAATAAATCCCTGGCTATAGATTGACTAAATTCATGGACTATAGTCTAGAGGCCAGTTCCTTCAAAGAGACTCCATGGTCATAACAGCAGTTTCTTTACCTCTCCTGCCTCACTTTCCAACTAGAAAAGTCTGGTTTGTAATACAAACATTTGGCAATTGACTCAGGTTAGTATTCGATTTGTAATTAACTCAATTTTACAGATATTAAAATGAAAACATTCAGAGCCATGGAAACTTGTCCTTGCCACAAGACTCCAAAAACTCCTTGTGTCCTTGGTTTTCTAATAATACTTCACACAGTCAGTACCTGGCACAGTAAGAAAACAGTTGAATGAATGAATGAATGAATGAATGAACAAAAAAGAGACAGAAACTGATTCCTTCAACACTGAGCACAGGTCACTGGGCCTCATTTCTCATATGTCACCACACATCTATCTTTTGTCATTCACATTGGAACCCTATCACTGACCTTTACATGACTTGGGTTAAGATGGTAGTATAAAGAAAGTGGTTGATTAGTCAAACACATTTATATTCTTTGTTCCCAAATTTGCCTTTAAGAGCAAACAAAGTCGTGAAATTCTGGAGAAAGCAGTTATTGGGGATAATGTTTTCCCACCATATGCCTCACATGTTTCCAAACACACTCTCCACAGACCCCATATTTTTTCTAATGCAATTTGCACTCTTCATCTAAACAAGGCTGTCTGAAAAGGGCACCATTCTGTATTAAAGATTTTAGTCTTGATTTTCAGCCATCAATGGAACTAACCACATTTTGGCCTTGCAGAGGTTGCATTCCTGATTCTCTCTGCCATCTCACTTATAAAGGGAGAGAAAGGAACAGGACGCCAGGCAGAAGGCATAACGACTAGGGAAATTCCTTTCTCTGCAAACTCCACATCTCTTTTCTGTAGGTCCTGTGACTGGAGTCCATGGCTAGGGACAGAGGCCACACAGCTGCTCTTCCTTTGCCCCTTTCCACTTACCTCCATCAAGGACAGAAAGCTGGTGACATCCAGATGCCCAAGGGAAATGGAACTTTGTCCTTTAAATTCTCTTTGCCTTGTTTTCAAGTAGATCCTACTATCCAAGCACTTCCCTGCCATTCCAAAGATGTGATATTTTTATTTTTTAATTTTTTTGGGGGGGGAGACACAGAGAGAGACAGAGAAAGAGGGAGAGGAAGAGAGATAGAGATGGGCGCGCCAGATGCGCGCGTCCCCTCGTGGTCAAGTGCAGCATTGCGCCCCTTTGCATCTGGCTAAATGTGGGACCTGGAGATTGGAAAGGCTGGAGATTGGAACTAGCGTTCTAAGGCTTAGGAGGCAGGCGCCTTAACCACTAAGCCATCTCTCCAGCCTAGATGTGATATTTTTAAATGTTGAGCTTAGAACCATGAGTATTGTTGGGTCTTCCACCAGAACAGTGTTTTCCAGTTACTTCTTGGCTATGACATACTTTCTAAAATGAAACTCAATACCCAAGAGTCAAAAGCATATCTAGTCTGGATAAAGTAAAGGAAAGGGCCTAGTTATCTAACATACTATCTCTCTACATTAGCTTGTTAGGCCTCGTCATTAAGCCAAGGGTGTGGAGAACTCAACTCTTGGATCGAAGAGTGTAGTCCATGTCTGGATTGTGAACCACTACAGCCCAGTACTGTGTTCAAAGCTGGACACAAAGGAGAGCCATCATAGTCTTGCACTCAATAAGTAGTAGGTACCAGTATCGGGTGGCAGTTTCTGTTCTCTACATGATTTGTCCTGATGTAATATGTGTGCCTTCATATGTTCATTGAAAGTGTTACAATGCATTGAGACTAAGATGAGTGGTTAAGTCTTTGACTGAAACCTCACAGTGGCTGGAGTATGAAGAATAGCTGAATGGTGACTGGTTCTATGAGCTGCTAGGTCCGACACATGTGCAGACAAAGCTAGTTCATTTTTTCACTCATTATACAGTTATTGAGTATCTGCCATGCGCTAAGCTAACACATAAGAGCAAAGATGACTGAAATATAGACCTTACTCTCAAGGATCTTTTATGATCTAATGCAGAGAGGTAGTAACACAATGCAGCACCAATACAATACACTGTTCTAGTGATAGCTATTTTAAAAACGATTTTGCTGGTATACTTCAGTTCCCTAGAAGTCTTGATGCTGAGTCTGAAGGCTTCCATGCAGGTAAGTATGGTCCAAAAAGCTGTTGCTGGGCTGGTGAGATTGCTCAGCAGTTAAAGCACTTGCCTCAAATGCTAATGACCAGAGTTCAATTTCCCAGTGCCCACATAAAGCCTTATACACAAAGTGGTGCATGCATCTGGAGTTCATTTGAAGTGGCTAGAGGTGCTGGCATACCCATTCTCTATCTCTCTCTGTATCCCTGTCTCTATCTGTTTACCAATAAATAAAAGTTTTTTTTTAAAGCCGTTGCTTAGCATTGATTGTTAGATCAGTCTTTGTCTTTAGTATATTGATGAAGCTTAAAAAACACAAGATCCAAAGTTAAGCAAATAACTGAAAATACCAAGTGCATCTTTCAGTACTCTATCATCAAAAATTGGCATTTTTATTCATTTTGTTGTGTAGGCAACAAACCACAATTAAACCAGTAACTTTGGCACCAATATAAAACACAAATATTTTCCTGTCAAAGTATTATATATATACATATATCAACATTTTAATAATTTTCATCTTTACTTCATAATTTAGAAATTATGACAGGTACTAGTTATGTCACAAGGCATTACCATCAATTAATAGATTAATGAAGCACAGATGTCCTTCTATCATAAATTTTTGGTGTATTTGGATAGCTGTATTTTAGTATGATTGGCTTCTTTTGCAACCCTATGAACTCTGTTTTATCTACTTTAAATATTATTTTGAGAGTTAGAGAAATGAGGCATCATTTAAAGGCATTTGCTTATAAGGCCTGCTGGCCCAGAGTTTGCAAGCACCCATGTAAAGCCAGAAGCAAAGTGGCATATGCATCTGTAATCCCAATAGGCATTCAACAAGGGGTGGCAATGCAAGGAGAATATTGAAACCCACAGACCAGCTCTTCTAATGTTTGTTTGCAGTCTGGCAGTTTGTTTGCTATTTACAAGAAACCCTGTCTCAAAGAATATGGAGCACAGACACCTCAAAGTTGTCTACTGAGTGCCCTCTTGTGCTGTGACACTTGTGCCCAAACACACATTTATGTACACACAAAAAATAAAATATTATTTTCAGAAAGGGTTCATGAGTACACTGGATTGCTAAAGGGAGCGACCATGTTACAAAATCACTAAGAATCCTTGTTAAAGGATAGTTGTAAGAGAGAGATTTTATCAAGAAAGAAAAGAATTTTCAGGGTGGAGAGATGGCTTAGCAGTTAAGGTGTTGGCTTGCAAAGCCAAAGGACCTCTGCAGGCTCTGATGTGCCCATTCTCTCTCTCTCTCTCCCTTTCTCTCTCTCTTCCTCCCTCCCTCCCACTTTCTCTCTTGCTCTCTCAAATAAACAAATAAAATTTTAAAAACAGAATTTTCATATTTCAAAAGCTTTCTTTATACAGCTGTTGTTCAGTAACCTCAGGAATTGGCTCCAAGACAGCCCCTTGCTCTGTGAATGCCATTATTCACAGATGCTCAAGCCCTGTATATAAAAAATATAATGTTTACATATAACTTCCCAAATAATTAAATCATTATCTTTTTTTTGTTTTTATTTTTTAATTTTTGGTTTTTCAAGGTAGGGTCTCACTCTAGGTCAGGCTGACCTGGAATTCACTATGGAGTCTCAGAGTGGCCTCAAACTCAAGGCAATTCTTCTATCTCTGCATCCTGCGTGCTGCGATTAAAAGTGAGCACCACCACACCTGGCCATTATCTCTTTTTAAATAGTTTATTTATTTATTTGAGAGAGAGAGAGAGGAAGAGGCAGACAGAATGGACACGGCAGGGCCTCCAGCCACTGCAAACAAACTCCAGAGGCATGCGCCCCCTTATGCATCTGGCTTAAGTGGGTCCTGGGGAATCGAACCGGGGTGCTTAGGCTTCACAGGCAAATGGCTTCACCGCTGAGCCATTTCCCCAGCCCCTAATCATTATCTCTTTTATTACTTATCATACATAAAAAATGTAAACTCTATATAAGTAGTTGCTATAGAGTATTTCTTAAGGAATAGTGGCAAGAAAATAAGTGTATACATATTCAGTACAGAGGCAATT
The DNA here is from genome assembly GCA_036365145.1 of Orientallactaga sibirica. NCBI lineage: Eukaryota > Metazoa > Chordata > Mammalia > Rodentia > Dipodidae > Orientallactaga > Orientallactaga sibirica. The sequence goes on from JAEOAD010000057.1 coordinate 9,860,811, forward strand.
TTAAGGGCATTATAATTCTGCAGTTAGTTGAATCTGTGACACTTTCTGATGCAAAGAGTGAATTGTATATTCAAGGCAAAACACACTGATTTATTATAAGGCATGAAAGATATCAGTTGAGAAGATAATGAAAATTCTTACCCTCCTAGAAAGTAATATCACTTCTAGAATTCACATATGTCGGAAGGTAAGAAGGAGTCAACAGACGCTAGAAGAGACAGCTGGAAATTACCTAAGTAGTGAAGCACATCTCCCATTGGAACAGAAGCTCTGATTAAGAACACCTCCATTCATCTTGGTGTTGCAACCATGTGTGCATTCAAGTAAGACAGCAATTGAGGAAGGAGGCAAGAGCTTAATGAAGCATTTCTATTTCTCTTTTTTTATTTTTTAATATTTTATTTATTTATGAGATAGAATGGGCATGCCAGGGCCTCTAGCCACTGCAAATAAGCTTCAGACATATGTGCTGCCATGTGCATCTGGCTTTATGTGTGTACTACGGAATCAAACCTGAATCCTTAGGCTTCATGGGCAAGTGCCTTAACCACTGAGTCATCTCTCCAGCCCCAGAGCACTTATATTTCTTCATAATCTGCATCTCTGGAACACCTAAAATCCAAAACTTAAAGGAGTACAGAGGAACAGTGAACCAGTGGAAGCCTGTGTTTATAATGAAGAGACTTCAAAATTGGGTCACTGTGTTACCAAAGAAAGAGATAAGACCATGGATTTTCAGCAACAGGAGCAACCAATAAAGTCCCTACCGGACCTGAGGGGACAACTTATATTTCCTTCTTTATAGAGATGTAGATTGATCCAGACCAGCCACTCTAAAATAGAGAATACGCTGCACCCAGAATAATAAGCATCTATCCAAGGCACCATCCTCCCCAAATCCACTGCCCTAGACATTTTATAAGAGGAAGGGAAATGAAATGAAAATATACATGACTCAGCATTTATCAAAAGAATCTCACTCTTTCAATTGGCACAGTGACTTGTGTGTCTGCACTCCCTCTTCCCTATGCAGCAGCGTGGAAAATTCTTGGGTTAATTTAATTCAATTCCAGAGAACATTTTTGCACATATGAGTTACTGGGTTTACATTCATTCTCTGCTGAATATGTTTTGGTGTTGATATAGACGTCAGCTCTGTCATGAAGGAGACAAAGGGAAAAGTGTTCAGTTTCAAGAGTGTGTGACATAGGAGTCTCCGGAAATGCTGCACTGAGGAGGGAACGGTTGAGCCTGGCTGGAAAGATGAGGACATTGTTTGGAGACAGTGAGGCACTATAATGTTTTCCCCCAATTGTCGAGTTGACAGCAGCTAGAATCTCCTGTGAGGGATTATCCTGACTAGGTTAATTGAAGAGAGCCACCTTAAGTATAGGTGGCATCCTTCCATGGATGGGGGTTGTGGACTATATAGAGAGAAAAATTTTCCTTGCTGTGGACTGGATATGAACAGATGCCTCAAGTTCCTGCCACCATATCTTCCCCACCATGATGGGCTATAACCTGGAACTATAAACTGAAATAAGCTTTTCTCCCTTAAACTGATTTCTGGTAGACATTTTTTCCCCAGCAACGAGAAGGCAATTTATACAGGCACCACACAAAATCAATCTTCTTGGTTGTCAAGTTAACAGTTCACATAGTATAATTTGAAGAGTACTAAGAAAGACCACTAGTGACTCTGAAATATCACCCAATCATCATTCATGAAGTATTGTTTTAGCCATGAATGGTTTTTAGACCAGTGGTTCTCAAGCTGTAATATAGATATGAATCACTTGCAGATCATGTTACTGTGCATATTTTGATTAAGTGGGTCTGGGTTGGGACCTGCAAAAAGTTGCTGATGCCACTAGTCTGTGGACTGCCCTTAAGTAGCAAGACACTAGAGTATCTGAATATATGTAGCTAATAACATCAAACATTTACTATTTTGTGCCAGCCATTGTACAAAGTTTTCTAAGAATTATTACCTCATTTAACTGTTGTGACAATTTTATATAGAAACAGAATTCTAGTTATCTGATTCAGAGATTTGTTTTAGTAATTTAGAGTAATTTTAGTAATTTGATCACTGCTGTGATGACAGTGGGATGGAATACAAGTCACCTTATCTTGGATCCTAACTCTGAGCTATCCCATTCTATTGCCTCCCAGAAAGGATAATAACTTACAGTGACAGTTTTGACTCTGCTTCATTGTTATTTGTTTATTCATTTAAGAAGGTAGACCTAGGCTAGAGATGGCTGAGTACTTAAAGGCACTTGATAGAAAAGCTTAATCACCTAGGTTGAATTCCCCAGTGCCCATGTAAAGCTAGATGCACAAAGTGGCACTTGTGTCTAAATTCATGTGCAGCAACAGGGGTGCCTGGTGTGTCCATTCTCTCCCTCTCTCTCTCTCTCTCTCTCTCTCTCTCTCTCTTCCTCTCTCTCTCTCTCTCACACACACACACATTAAATCAATATTTTTTAAAAAGAAGCTATACCTTTTTTATAGTAGCCAATATATCTAGCAGACAGAAATATAATAGATTTGTTTAGCCTGGCTGAGAACCCCAAAGCCTATTTGCTCAGATAGCCCATTCATATTTGAAAGCCTCCACCAAAGTACCATCTCAGATCTAAGGGTTCTAGTATACTTGGATTACAGCCTAGTGCTTTTAGAGGCTATGAGTCCCTCCCTTTCTGGGGAGATTAGTGAACAATTCATTGAGAGTGAACTCTGCATATACATGGACGCTCAGCAGAAGACACTGGAAGAAGAAGGGTATCAAGACATGGGAGGTCAGAAATAGCTAACATCCCTGTTAGCTTAGATTATTTTACTTTGATGTCTTTCTTAGAAGCATGTGTGTGTTTATGTGGCTTCTCTTCATTATTCTCCACCACTGGTGTGTACCCGCTGCCCCTCAGAGCATGTTTTTAGAATATCTAGTCCCACGGTTTAAAATTTTTGCTCTGTAGCACATGTAGTTCCTCCAGACCTTTCTGTCACAGGACAGAGTGGGATGAGGAAGGAGACAATGAGTTCAGAAGATTTGAAGGCACTAGTGACTTAGGCAGGTTCTCAGAGAACCTGAGAGCCTAGGTAGTTGGGAGATCCAATTGCTGATATTTGTGCCTCATATAGGCTATACTGACATGGACATTCTTAGTACTCCTTTGCTAAGTGTGTACAGATAATGCAGTGTCTCTTGATTTCTTTTATAGGTTATGGGATGCTGCCCTCTGTTTGCCTAAGCCTGACCATCTCTATTAAGCTCAGGGGATCCATTCTGTGCTGTGTCTCAACAAATACCAGAAAGTGACACTAGATAACTCTTTATGCATGTTTATGCATTATATCTCATTATGCATTTCAACACTAGGATTGTCTTTGATCATTTTCTTCTATCCAGCTCACTACTATTTCCTGCAGAACCCTAGCCATTGCCTAGGAGTCAGTGGACTTTAAAAAACACTTCTTCATTGAATGGAGGAGCAAAGAAATCCAATTCTCACCAGCACTCGGGAGGTAGAGGTAGGAGGATCGCCCTGAGTTCAAGGCCACTCTGAGACTACATAGTTAATTCCAGGTCAGCCTGGGCCAGAGTGAGACCCTACCTTGAAAAACCAAAAAAAAAAAAAAAAAAAAAAAAAAAGAGGAAGAGGAAGTGCGATAAAGACAGATTGTTTCCCTGATAGACACTGCATAAAAGACATGGTCTTTTTGTTTAAGGAAAGGTCAGTATGGATAACAATGGTTGCTGCCAACTCTAGACTGGCAGTCCCTAAGAGCATTTTTTCACTAGAAAATTCTGACTCTAAGACCGCACACATCCCATGGCATGTGATCTGACTGTGCAATGTCCAACATCTCTTTCCAAAAGAGTGCCTCTCACGAAAGAAACTGCTGCTGAAACTGTTTTCTCCGTCGTAAAAACAAAAACCAAAAAAGTCATGGAAATTACCAAACCACAAGGGAGCTGCAGTCAAAGCAGTCTTGAAGAGGGCACCAAGAAATAAAGGCAACTGTTCCCTCTCGCTCCATGCCCCTTGCTGATCACATTCCATCCTCAAGACAATGGCACCTATCCAGAAGGCGTTTAATTTATGCAAATCCACAGCAACTCCTAGGTGGAACTGACACAGCAAGGGGCCACAGAAGGCATCCCTTGATGTTCTAATTGGAATTCTATCCTCTATGGCTGTGGACAATGTAAAGGACCTCATAAACAATCTGGGCTGCAGCCATTAGTGTCCAATCTTGTTGCCAGGTGAGGAGGACCTGTGCTGTCAGGCTTTAGCTTTTTAAAAAAATCTCTGTTAAGAATGCTCAAGTAATACCTGAAAAAAAATGACCAAATATAAACAAGTCAAGATATAAAATTGACCACAGACTCAGAGGTACTTACTGCTGATACATTTATATTCCAGATTGTTTACCCAGCTTAAGTATATGCACATACTTTTCACAACTAGAAATTAAAATGTACTTTTTTCACTTAGCACTGCATCATAAAAGTTCTTCCTTGTCACAACATGTAGGTCAAGGGCTGGAGAGATGGCTTAGTGGTTAATCGCTTGCCTGTGAAGCCTAAGGACCCCAGTTTGAGGCCCGATTCTCCAGGATCCATGTAAGCCAGGTGTACAAGGGGCACACACATCTGGAGTTCCTTTGCAGTGGCTGGGGGCCCTGGCACGCCCATTCTCTCTCTCTCTCTCTACCTACCTCTTTCTGTATCTCTCTCATAAATAAATAAATAAATAAAATATTTATTTAAAAACCCAAAAAAACATGTAGGTCAACATTGTCAGAGGATGGTGTTACACTCATAGACCTGGACCTCCTTCCCTCTTTTTAGCTCTTCTGTTCCAGGTGCCTGAAATCCTCCTTCTCTCTCTCTTTTCTGGTATCTCCTTGGATATCTCTCTCTCCATCTCTCTCTCTCCCCATATATATTCCTCTCCCCCATTACAATAAAGTTTTAGGTCCAAGATCTGTCCATCTTGGTCCTCCATTGCAAGCCCCCAAACATAACACATGGTTTCCAATTTTTCATTTTGCACACGAGTGAAGTAAACATACTTGCAATCAAATATATAAGTATTTAATTTATTTAGGCTAATGATGTAAAAGTTAGAATGCAGTCTTAAAAGTTATATAAATTTCAAAACTTTGACATTTGGTATTATCACATAATAATAATTGTTATTACTATAATTATATGAACAGTGAACACTTAATGAGATCTTAGTATATGTCACCTATGTTGGGGAATTTTTGTACACATTATCCCATTTGATTTCCACCACAATTCTGTATGATAGATGCAATTATTCCTATTTTACAGATGGGGAAATTAAAGTGGTTCTTCAAGCAATTAAAATTCCATAGCAAGTGTTTCAGTTCAGAATAGAATTCAGACAGGCAGGAGACTATCTTCTCAACCACTATACCACTTTTATAAATTTGATAACTTTCAGCTTTTGAATTCTACTCCATTGCCTGTATTATAGTTATTTGCTTGTGTTTTCCCAATCTGTCTTCTCTCAGACATCCCTTCTTTTTTTCTCTTTTTTTAATTTATTTATATTATTCTGATTTTAGATTCATAATATTGGCTCCATAGTCCTCCTCCCTGTCCTCCCTCTTCCAAAGGGACCCTCATCAATGGGGAATGTGGGTCATGCATTGTGGGAGTAGTCAAGAGTTCTGGGGGGTAGGCCCCAGTCTCTGTGCATAATGCCTCAACTTGTGACTCTAACATTCTTTCCGCCCCCTCTTCCGTGAATTTCTCTGAGCCACAATGGGGTCATTTTAGTTCTGCTTCAGTGAAGAGGTTTTGGGAGCCTCTGTGTCTCTGGATATCTGGCTTAGTTGGAGTTGGATGTTCTCTGTGTTTATCTCCTTCAGCCTTTTTCTGGTGTCGTGATCACCATGAATGCTGTATTCTTGCCCTTCCCCTGAGTTATTCTATGGTTTCAGCTGGGGCTCTGGTGAGGTGTGATTGGCTGATCCTCCCTTCAGGTTCATTGTCCATCTGAAAAAAGATAAGCAAATTCTCCAACGGAGAGAGAAGTTAGTACTAGATAGAAGGGATGACCATAGATGTTTTGGAGGGAATTTTATATGTGTAGGCTCTCTTCTAGCCCAAATTTGGTGGTATCTTGCTCTTGAAGATTGAGCTCATATTTTGTACCTGGTTATGACTAATATCCCAGTTCCAGTAATGAGTTCCATTCCACTGAGTGGATCTATTAGCCAAATCAAGAGCAGTTGGTTACCCACCATGGCTGTGTGCCACTACTGCACTTGTTTGAGCATTACGTCAGGTTGTTTCCTGCTGACATCCCTTCTTTTTTCTTCATGAAAGTAAGTACTTTATCCAGGGTGTTTGCCATTTCTTAGAAAGACAAAATACTAAAGGTAAAACTTTTTTTTTTAATTTTCAGGGTAATATGGAGGTGTAATGGCTGTTTTGTAGCTCCTTGCCAATACATCAATGTGTCAATAAATTCAGGGTATCCCCAGATCCTTGACTTAAGAATTTAAAGAATTAAAATCCATAGACCAGAGAGTAAGACTTTATTAGATTAAGAGAAGGAATGAGGAGAAAGTACAGACATCTCCTGCCATGTGGAAGTCTGGAGGGGGTAGGGAGCCCAGGTGGGATTAGGGATCCTCCCCATCTCAGACCAGACAGGCTAAGAGGAGAGAGGCTAAACAGAGCAGGGATCTGGAGGTCCAGAAGAGATGAGCAGACAAAAGAGAGGCTTTGCCTACCTGGTAAGGATCAATTTATAGTCTTATTGTGGTGCCTTTGCCCTCAGATTCAGGTGAGTTTGAGAGAGAGCTGATTGGTGTAGACTAGGGGCCAGATCAGAAATAGGAGACAAGAGAGCTGATTGGATAAGTTGTATCAGATGCTGAACTCTAGTTCTGCTGAAGCAGGCAGGCAGGCAGGCAGGTATTCCTGGTATTCTCTCTTTGGGCCCTCTAACTGGCTACCTGAAAATAAAGCTACCTGGCTAGTTCCCCTTCAGAGGGATATGATCAAGGTACATGATATGTGTGTATGCAAATATCCTTATGGATCCCAAAACAAAAGAAAAAAAGAGAGAAAGAAAGACTTACTACAAGAGATAATGGCACATCTGTGTTCATTGCTGCTCTAGTCACAATCACTAAGAAATGGTATCATCAACTGATGAATGGATAATAAAAATATTTATGCACATACAAGAAAGGGTGAATAAATCAAGACAGACTTCTAAAGGCCAGGTAGAGCTTCCATTATGACACCAGTGTCAACTACTGGTGATAATCTGGTGATACTGCACCTCTCAGCTAATTTTGCACTCATTTTTTCATTTCAACTTTTTGCAAACAGGTTTAGTGGGGAATTGACTAGTATCAAAGGTAACTGCTTTCTTGTAACATCTACCTAAGGGTAGGGTCTACTTATGAGTGATATTGTGCCTTCCCATTTGACCATGGAAGCACCTTAAACTTAAATTCTCTTCAAAAGAGCAGAAAGACTAAGTGTCTTGGTTTCACTAACACAAGCCATGTAATACTCACTAAGTTATCTTACCATTCTATGGATAGTCACTTCAGTTATAGGACTGGGGTGATAAAATAGTACTTAGTTCACAAGTATTTTTGTAGCATGAAGTGCAAACTAGGTACAAAACACTTAAAATGTGAGCTATTATAATGGGCTCGTAATCTATTTCCCAAGAACACAGACTTTGGAGTCAAATTTTCTATATTGAAATCTTGGCCTTGACATTTTTAGTCATATTGTGTGCTATTGGGTAATTTACCTTTCTCAGGGCCTTGATTTCTTCATCTAAAATGTGAGGAACCTGTCATACAATTCATATGAAAACTCTATGAGCTAATTCATGTAAAGAGCTTAGAAGAGCACTTGAAGCATAGTAAATGTTGGTTATCATTACTTGTGTTTGTTATTATGAAAGCAGTATAAGGTAGATGGAAAGAGACAAAATATTGGCAAGGATGGGAAGAAGCTGCAACTTTCATGCATTTCACAATGGGGTTATAAAATGTATAATTGGTGTAGAAGAGAGTTTGTTGGTTCCTCAGAAAGTTAAGCATAGAATTTCCATAGGACCCAGCACTTTTATTCCTAGATGCATACACAATAGAATCGAAAGTGGCTATTAAAACAAAAACTTGTACATAAATTATGACAGTGGCATTATTAACAAGAATATAAATAAAGTAAATGTCTCAATTGATGAACAGACAAATTAAACATCATGTCCAAGCAACGGGATCTTATTTGTTTATAAAAAGTAAGAAATTACTGCCCGGTGTGGTGGCACATGCCTTTAATCCCAGCACTCAGGAGGCAGAGGTAGGAGGATTGTCATGAGTTCGAGGCCACCCTGAGACTACAGAGTGAATTCCAAGGTCAGCCTGAGCTAGAGTGAGACCCTACCTCAAAAAAAAAAAAAAACCAAAAAGTAAGAAATTACTAATATATGCTACAACATTAATAAAACATTATACTGAGTAAAAGAAACCAGCCAGTAAGAAATACATATTGCATCATTTTACTTATGTGAAATATTCTGATTTGGTAAACCCATAGAAATGGGAAGTACATTGATCATTTACTAAGTTTAGAGCATGGAAGAAGGGGGACAGGAATGGGGTATCACTAGTCATAGATTGCAGTATCTTTTTGAGTAGATGACAGTGTTGTAAAACTGACTACACTCAAAATACATTGGATTGTGAATTTAATGGATGAATTTTGCAGTAGTTCTATGAGGTTATATAAGGGACAAAGGCAAAAATCCTCCTTATACCACTTTGACAACAGTTTGGTTTACATGAAATGGGGTTTTCTCTGATCCTAACAAGATGATGAGATCAAAATTGTTCCCTTTCTTGAGAATGGTTAAGCAGATTGCAATATGGCCCTCTGAGATTTTTTAAATCAAGTTGATTTTCTGAGTCTTACCACAGCCACAAAGATGCTTACTATCTATGGTCTACATATTCATTATATAGACCATAATGGAGACCAAGGACCTTGTCCATCTTATTTTTCATTGCATCTTTTTGGACATATATTTGTTCAATGAACATATGAGGAATGAAGAAATTTCATGGACAAATAGATAAGATGACAAGAATAGTGAAAAGACTTTATAACCAGAGGGACTTGAGTTATAATATCATCTCCACTTTTCTTAACTTTTTTCTTTTGATTTTTTGAGGTAGGGTCTTCCTCTAGCCCAGGCTGACTTGGAACTCCCTATGTAGTCTCAGGCTAGTCTTGAACTCAAAGATATCCTCCCACCTTGACCTCTTGAGTACTGGGATTAAAGGCATGTGCCACCACCCCTGACAGAGAGAGAGAGAGAGAGAGAGAGAGAGAGAGAAGAGAGAGAAAGCAAGAGAGAGAGAGAAAGAGAGAGAGAGAGAATGGTCAGGCCAGGGCCTCTAGCTGCTACAAACAAACTCCAGATGCATGTACCACTTTATGCAGTTGGCTTCACATGGGTAGTGGGGAATCAAACCCAGACCTGCAGGCTTTGCAGGCAAATGCCTTTAAATGTTGAGCTCTCTCACCAGCCCCTCAATGTCTTTTTAAATAGGAAAACACCATTTCCTTTGTAGGCCTGTTTTTTAACTGAAAAATACATACCACAAGAACTCAATTAATGTTAGTGTCCTTCCTTTTTCTTTTACCCATTAGAGAAGTCCTGGGGTACTGGAGAGTTCATTGCTGATAAATAGCAGTGTTAAGTCCACAGTGTGGTAATAAACTTGAGGTGTGACACTTTCTTAAGCTTGAACTTAATGTCATGTGATATCTGTCTTCAATCATGGAAGCTGGCAATGAAACGTGAGCCTGTAAAATGCCAGAATTGGGAGGGCTCTTAGTAAAAGTTCATCTAGTCCAAGCTGTATACGTGGTAAAGAATCTTCAAATGCCTCAACATTAGTGGGCCATTTGAAGACTGGCTTAATAAAAATGATTGGGCAAAGAAATAACTGGCAAGGTGGATGGCAGACATCTGGGGGACAGTCAGTGAGAAATTCCAGAAGTGATTCATTGTCTTCACTCCGGAAAAAAAATCTTCTATGATGTTTGACAGCTTAATCACCATTTGTGTATTTATACAGGGTGAGGCAAAGGTTACTGTATAACAGAGAACCACAAGAGGAACAGGTGTTGATCTTCAACCTTCTAAATATATTAGTCAAAGCAGAATGTCTGCAGCATGGAAAAACAGTCAGCAGATCTACAGGCACTTATTTACACTTGAATTTTAAGGACCAATTTTAGGTTCTGCATTAAATTTTGGACCTTATTTTCTTATGGAGAAACTGTCTGAACTTAGCTCCCTAAGTGTCTCAAGGTGGTGTGTGTGCCTGGAGTTCATTTTCCATGGCTAGAGGCCCTGGTTCTTTCTCTCTCTCTCTCTCTCTCTCTTTATTTCTCTCTCTCTCTTTCTCCCTCTCTTTCACAGGCACACACACATAAATAAATAAATATTATATATATAATTCCAAAATGTATACAATGAAAGCTAACAGAAGTAAAGTCAAAATAATCCAATCCATAATCATTCTGAGAGATTTTAGTATATCTTCAGAAACTGACAAAATAGTCCGAAATTAGTAGAGATATATAAGATTTGCCTAAAACCATTAAAAATGAGCTAATAGATACATTTTAAAACTGACCAAGCTGGGTGTGGTGGTGCACGCCTTTAATCCCAGCAATGGGGAGGCAGAGGTAGGAGGATACTGTGAGTTCGAGGCCACCCTGAGACTACATAGTGAATTCCAGATCAGCCTGAGCTACAGTGAAACTCTACCTTGGAAAACCAAAACAAACAAACAAACAAAAAAAAAACTGACCAAATTTTGAAAAGGCTACATACTGTATGATTCTCAATGTATCTTTCTGGGAAAAGCAAAACTATGAAAAGAGTAAAAAGACAGTATATTTCCAGAGGCTAGGGGAGGGAGGGCTAAGCATGAGGTGCAGAACATTTTTAGAGCAATGAACCTATCCTGTATGATAATATGGTTCTATATATGTGCCATTATACATTTGTTAATGTACAAAAATTGTAATAGCAATAGTACATCTTTTTAAAATGAGCTTAATTAGTGTTGCTTGCATGACAGTGGGTAGGGGGTTACATACAAGGTCATTAGCAACTTACCAGTTTCACACACACAGCAGCTATAAGCTGCCAATAGTTGCTTAGAGATGGGTGAGGCATGTCATGAACTCCTTCCCCATCCAGGATGGAATGTTGACAGGCTCAATCTTGCATAGGTCCTGTCCAGGTAACCATAGCTACTGTGGGTTCATGCAATGGCCATGTCCTATCTGGAAGACAGCATTCCTCATCAGAGTCCTCTGGCTCTTGTATTATTTCTACTCCTTCTTCTATGATGTTCTCTGAACCTTAGAGGGGATGACATAGATACCCCATTTAGGGATGAGTACTCAATAGTCATTTATCCTCAGCACTTTGACCAAATATGAGTCTCTGCAATAACCAATTCTAAGAGTAGCTGTAATAGATAGATAGCTAGATAGATAGATAGATAGATAGAGATAGATAGATAGATAGATAGATGATAGATAGATAGATGATAGATAGATAGATAGATAGATAGATAGATAGATAGATAGATAGATAGATATTTATAAAGCAATTTGAGTGGCAGAACATTTCCACTTAGCAAAACGATAGTAGCTCCCCTCTAGGTCCTATGACCTCGCCAGCCATTGGCTTTTGGCCAGGTTTACAGCACCAGGTATGAATTTCCTCCTGTGGAGCAGGCCTTAAATCTGATCAGAAAGTGGTTGATTACCTCTGTAATAGTCACACCATTATTCCACCAGTGAGCTCATCTTCCCTGGCAGGTTGGTAAGTAGCATGCAGGGTCCACAGATGAGTAAGACTGGGCAATAGTAAATCTTAATGTAAACTCTGAACTTTGTGTACTGATGTGCCAGTGTTGGTCCACTGTGACAAATATAATACTGATATGTTGGATGTTGATAGTTGGAGGCTAGGTGTGCTAGGTGGAAAAGAATGTGGAAACTTCATACTTTCCATTCAAAGTTTCTATGACCCTAAAACTTCTGTAAAAAATAAAACCTATCTTTTATAACACATACACACACCCATGAACTCACCAGCTGAAGAATAAATATTCTTTTTAAGCACATATGGAAAACATTGACTCACTTGTCAATGATATGAGTGACTTATTTGCTTATCCAAATAATGGTTCCAAATATTGGAAGAATATTTCCTAAATTTATATGGTATTGAAAATGTATTAGTTACAAATACAAAACAGTCAGAAGTTCAATCTGCATGATTAATAATTTTATTACTTTCTTAGATCTATAGCATTACTAAAACAATAAATCAAGCTCTGGTATATAACATTTACAAATTTCTATGCTTTGAATACTCAAATCATGGTCACTTTAAGCTGCCAAAATGACATCACTGGGAAAATACGCATACTATTATGTAACATTTACTCCATTCAAACACAATAGATATGAATAACCTCAAGCACGTAAATGCTAATAAAAACCAGCAAAGTGATAGTGAATGATAGGTTTTAAGAGTTCGTTGACTTTGTTTTAATATAATTTATTCAGTTATAACTTTTCATGATTTAATTTTAGTAATTGTTAGCTTAATGACCATCTGGAAATTCCTAAAAATGCAACAACAGACACTAACTAACTGATAGGAGCTGTCTTTAGCAATATTAAAGAGGAAAGCAGAACCTAATAAAATATCTTGGCATGGTGACTCATGCCTTCAATTCCAGCTACTTGGGAGGACAGGGCAGAAAGATCACAAACTGCGCTCTCATCTGTAAAAATAAAAAAAAATATTAAAACAGAATGTAGATATATTTTAGAGATGATTAATAATACTAAAAGCTGGTACTCTGGCAAAATTAATACAATAGCCAAATATTTGACAAGGTCAATGAAGAAAAACAGAAAAGGTAGAGAAATTACTATTAGAAATTTAAAGTGGAATAGGTACACATATATAAGTAAAGAATTTTAAATCATTAAATAATATGATGATTGTTAGATGATGTATGCTGAATGTGGTGGTCCAGGCCAGTAGTTAGGAGGCTAATGCAGGAGGATTGTCATGACTTTGAGGCCAGCCTAGGCTACATAATGAGTTTAAAGCCAGCCTTAGATATATAGTAGATTGTAAAAAAAAAAAAAAGAAACTGTCAAGAATGCTTTGTATGCTGGTGGTGATAATTAGAAGAGATGGATATCCCTGAAAAAAAATTCAATAAACACTTCCCCCTTGAAACTATTAGACAAAATTCAATCTGTCCCTTCCTTTAGAAAACTGACTCAAGGACCAGAGAGGTTGCTTAGTGGTTAAAGTTCTTGCCAGCAAAGCCAAAGGACCCAGGTTCAATTCCCAAGGACACAAGTAAGCAAGATGCACATGGTGGCACATGCATCTGGAGTTTGTTTGCAGTGGCTGGAGGTTCTGGAGTGCCCATTCTCTGTCTCTCTTTCTCTCTCAATTAAATACAAATAAAATGTCAAAAAACTGACTCAAGTAGAGATAAAAATGTGAATATATGAATGGCCTTTAAATTAATTCAATCTGGGGCTGGAGAGATGGTTCAGCAGTTAAAGGCACTGGTTTAACATGCCTGACAGCCTGGATTTGGTTCCCCAGTACCCACTTAAAGCCAGATGCACAAAGTGGCACATACATCTGGAGTTTATTTTCAGTAACAGGAGGCCCTGGTATGCCTATTCTCTCCTTCTCTCTCAAATAAATACATATTTTTAAAATAATGATTTGAATTCATAGTTAAACATATTACTGCACAAATAGAACCTGCCCAAGTACCATTATCTTTTGTCAGTGTGTTTTATCAAACCCACAAGTATCTGATAATGTCATTAATTACAATTTTGTGAAATAGAAGAAACAAATTTAGCAAATGGTGTAACATACAGTTAATAACTGAACAGAAAAAGTGAGAAATGTCTAGGTTGATCTCAGTTAAGAAAAAAGATGAAAAGCAAAGTTCTGAATAATATTAATAAGCTCATCAATGTAAATACACAGTCATTGCCACCTAGTATATCCAGGAATGCAAGAATACTTTAAAATTGGAAATCTACCAGGAAACTGCACTACTTGATTCACTGAACATTGGCCATTACAGCTGCCATGTTGGGCAAGTATCTTTACTACAGCAGGTGAATATGGTCTTATGTACATAGTTTGTAACCACTGATTTACAAAATGTGTTTCCTATCTCATTCAGAAAAGGCTATTGAAATCAGATTTAATTCTTGCAGCATAGAGAAAATAGCCATCCATATTTTTTTTTTGTTTTTTCAAGGTAGGGTTTCTCTGTAGTCCAGGCTGACCTGGAATTCACTATGTAGTCTCAGGGTAGCCTTGAACTCACAGTGATCCTCCTACTTCTGCCTCCCGAGTGCTGGGATTAAAGGCATGCACCACCATGCCTGGCAATCACCCATAGTTTTATCCCATACTTATTTCAACCCTGTTGCTTCTGTTCTATGCCATAATACAGTCTGAAAAGAACTGGCTATCTTGGGGCACAGTGGTGTGTCTTGTCTCCTGACTCCTCCCAGTCCCCTGGTCCTGGTAGGTCCCTTTGTGCCTTGCTTGGGGAACCCTACTGCCTGAGTGAGCTGTGGAATAAGGCCTTTTGTTCTGGTATCCTGACTGGCCACTCAGTACCAACATTTCTGTTCACCTGAGTCAGGGTGCATGGACCCAAAGACACAAACTTACTTCCTCCTCAATAAATAGAGCCTCCTTAAAATGGGTAGACAACAACACAAAAAAGCCAACAAAAGTCAGAAAATGGAGGGATCTCCTCTAAACATGTCTATTCCTACAATAGAAGCCTCCAACAAAATCATAGAGACATCAACAAAAATTCATTCCCAAGATGAAAACACAGCAATGAAATCCTGATAAAAAAAAAAGAAAAAGAAAAAATACACACTGAACTGGAAGCAAACCATCAAAGAACCAACAATAGTATCAGCTTTTGACAATAAGCTTAACTTGATGGAATAAGATATTGGGACCCTCCAAAGAGATATGAATAAACTGAAGGTGAGTCAAAAAATAGAAGATTGGGCTGGAGACATGGGTTAGCAGTTAAACACTTGCCTGAGAAGCCTAAGGACCCCAGTTTGAGGCTCGATTCTCCAGGACCCACGTAAGCCAGATGCACAAGGGGACGCATGCATCTAGAGTTCATTTGCAGTAGCTGGAGGCCCTGGTACACCAGTATGCTCGCCCTCTCCCTCTCTCTCTCTCTGCCTATTTCTTTATCTCTCTTTCTCAAATATAAATAAATAAATAAATAAATAAATAAATAAATAAATAAATAAATGGAAGATCTCAACAACTAGTTGATTAAGCTTAATGAAGACTTAATCAAATGCAAGAATGAATACCAGGAAGCATCAAGAAAATCAGAACTCAAATTGAAATCATACCTCAAAAAAGAGATGGACACAATGCAAAATAACACAACAGAAAACAAAAATCAAATAGAATTATAAATTCCTCTCTAGAACCACTCACCAATAGAGGTACTCATGTGGAAGGCATGACCTCTTACCTGAAACACAAGACAGAAGAAATTGATTGGGAAGCCAAAAACTTTGCTAAGTTCAAAAAATCAAGTGAACAGACTACAAGGGAACTGTGGGGCCAAACATGCAGATCATTAGTATACCAGAAGGAGAGGAAATCCAGGCCAGAGGCACAGAGACCATATTCAACAAAATTATTGAAGAAAATTTTCTGAATCTCTCCAAAGAGAGGCCAATCCAGATACAAGAAGCCCACAGAACACCAAACTGACAGGACCAAAGAAGAAACTCCAAGACACATCCTAGCTAAAACTCTCAATAACTAAATCAAATAAGGAGTGTTAAAAGCAGAAATAGAGAAACAACTCATAACATATGAAAGAAATCCCATCAGAATTATATCAGATTTCTCAATGGAAACACTGAGAGCCAGAGGGCTGTGGAATGGAACACTCCAAAGTCTAAAAAACTATGGCTTCCAACACAAGCCACTCTATCCAGCAAAAGTATCCCTCATAATAGATGGTGAAAGAAAAACTTTCCATGAAAAAAGTCAACTTTATGATTATATGAACACAAAGCCAAACCTACAGAGAATACTTGAGGGAATAATCCACACAGAACAGTCAAAAAACCAATCTCAAGAGCCAACAAGAAGATCACAATAACCAAAATAGACCAGACTCAAAATAGTATAAAACACAAGAAAGCACCAAACCCCATAAAACACCTCATCATGGCAGGGATTAATTCAAAGTTCACAGTAATAACCTTAAATATTAATGGACTTAACTCATCCATCAAAAGACACAGGTTGCCGGTTGTGGTGGTGCACACCTTTAATTCCAGCACTCGGGAGGCAGAGTAGGAGGATTGCCATGAGTTCAAGACCACCCTGAGAGTACATAGTGAGTTCCAGGTCAGCCTGGGCTAGAGTGAGACCCTACCTCAAAAAACAAACAAAAAGGCCGGGCATGGTGGAGCACGCCTTTAATCCCAGCACTCGGGAGGCAGAGGTAGGAGGATCACCATGAGTTCGAGGCTACCCTGAGACTACAGTAGTGAATTCCAGGTCAGCCTGGACCAGAGTGAGACCCTACCTCGGAAAAAAAAAAAAAAAAAAAGATACAGGTTATCATGGTGGATCAAAAAACTGGACCCTTCTATCCACTGTCTTCACTACTAAAGATAGATACCTCCTCAGGGTGAAATGTTCGAAAATGATATTCTAAGAAAATGGAAATGAAAAACAAGCAGTTGTTGCTATAATAATATCTGATAAAATAGACTTCAAACCAAAAGTAATCAAAAAGTACAAAGAAGGCCACTTTTTACTCATCAAGGGAATCATCTAACATAAATCATAAATCATCATATATATCATAAATATAATATAAATCATAAATATATATGTGCCAAACACAAGTGCACCATAGTTTATAAAACAAAATCTACTTGACAATAAAACAGAAATAAACACCAACACCATCATAGTTGGAGACTTCAATACTCCACTATCATCAATAGAGAGATCATACAAGCAGAAAATCAACAGGGAAATAATAAAGCTCAACAACATCATAGATCAACTATACTTAACAAATATCTTCAGAACTTTCCACCCCAACTCTACAGAATACATATTCTTCTCAGTAGTCTATGGAAGTAACACCCTGCATCATGTCAGATCACCATGCTTTCAAGCTAGAAATTAACAAGAGACACATTAAGAACTCCACCAGCTCCTGGAGACTAAACAACACACTTTTAAACAATGAATGGGGTAGTGGAAGAAATCAAAAAAGGAATTGTAAAATTCCTAGAAGTGAATGATAATGAAGACACAACTTACCAAAACTTATGGGACACAATGAAGGCAGTAATAAGGGGAAAATTCATAGCCCTAAATGCCTTCATTACAAAGACAAAGAGATCCCAAATTAGTAACATAACTGTCCACCTATAGGCACTGGAAAAACAAGAAGAATCCAATGCAAAGAACTCCAGATGGATATAAATAATTAAGATTAGAGCAGAAATTAATGAATTGGAAACTAAGAAAACAATTTAAAAATTGATGAAACAAAGAGCTGTTTCTTTGAAAAAATAAACAAGATTGACAAACCCCTGGACAATTTGATCAAGCAAAAAGAGAGAGAGAGAGAGAGACAGAATGAAATGAAAAAGGAGAGATCACAACAGACATCAATGAAATTGTAAGAATCATCAGAGCATACTTCCAAAACCTCTACTCCACAAAATTGAATAATCTGGAAGAAATGGATGAATTCATGGATATATACCATCTACCAAAACTAAATTCAGAGAAGATTAATCACCTAAACAAACAAACCGATCACATCCATGGAGATTGAAAATATAATCAAAATCTCCCCAAAAAGAAAAGTCCAGGACCAGATGGCTTCTCACCTGAATTCTATCAAACCTTTATTGAAGAACTGAAACCAATTTTTTCTCAAATTGTTTCACATAACCAGAGACCAGGGAATCCTCCCTGACTTCTATTATGAAGCTACCATCACCCTAATACCAAAACCAGACAGAGATGCAACAAGGAAAGAAAACTATAGGCCTATGTCCCTAATGAACTTAGATGCAAAGAGCCTGAACAAAATCCTTGCAAACCAAATTCAACAACACATCAAAAGCATTATCCATTTTGATCAAGTAGGCTTCATCCCAAGGATGCAGGGATAGTTTAACATATGGAAATCGGTCAACGTAATACACCACATAAATAAACTTAACCATAAGAACCACATGATCATCTGAAATGATGCAGATAAGTCCTTTGACAAAATATAACACTACTTTATGATCAAAACATTGGAAAGAATAGGCATGGAGGGCTTATAGCTCAACACAATAAAGGCTATATATAAAGCTCCTAAAACCCAAATAATACTTAATGAGGGAAAACTCAGGGAGTTCCCACTGAGATCAGGAAAAAGACAGTGCCCACTCTTACCACTGCTCTTCAACATAGTACTAGAAGTACTAGCCCAAGCAATAATACAGGAGAAAGAAATAAACGGGATTCAAATTGGAAAGCTAGCCCTATTTACAGATGACATGATCCTATACATAAGTGAACCAAAAGTCTCCATCTCAAAACTTCTAAAGGTGATAAATTCCTTCAGCAAAGTGGCAGGATACAAAATCAATGCAAAAACTCAGTAGCTTTTCTATTTGCAAAGGACAAATATACAAAGAAATAAATCAATAAGGCTGTCCCATTTTAGCAACAAAATAAATTAAATACTTGGAATAACACTAACCAAGGATGTGAAAGACCTATATATATAAAATGAAAACATTAAAAAAAAACCTCAAGAAAGAAATAGAAGAAGACTTAAGAAAATGGAAAGACCTACCATGCTCTTGGATAGGTAGAATTAATATTGTGAAAATGGTAATTCTACCAAAAGCAATATACAAATTTAATGCAATACCAATAAAAAATACCAATATCATTCTTCACAGAGATTGAAGAAATGATCTGAAAATTATATAGAATGGCAAAAGGCCTTGGATGTCAAACTTATCCTCAGCAAAAATAAATAAATAAATAAATAAATAAACAAACAAACAAACCTCTGGCAGTATCACCATACCCGATCTAAAGCTATATTTCAAAGCTATAGTGACAAAAACAGCCTGGCACTGGAATAAAAACAGAAGCATAGATGAATGGAACAGAATTGAAGACCGACATTAGGTCAAGTAAGTACACCTGCTTGATCTTGACAAAGGTGCAAATAATGTACACTGGAGAAAAGACAGCATCTTCAAAAATGGTGTTAACAAATTGGATATCCATATGTAGAAAAATGAAATTAGACCCACTCATTTCACCATACACAAAAATCAAGTCCAAATGGATAAAGACCTCAATATAACACCTGAAACTCTTCAACTATTGGAAGAAAAAATAGGAGGTACTCTCTAAGATATAGGACTGGGAAAAGATTTCCTGAACAAACCCCCAGTAGCCCAGAACACAACCAATGGGATCTTATGAAGCTAAAAACCTTTTGCACAGACAAATATACCATAAGCAGAGCCAAGAGATTAACCACTGAATTGGAGAAAATCTTCACTAGCTATAACAATGACAGAAGCCTAATATCTAGAATCTACAAAGAACAAAGAAAAACTGAACAATAAAAAAATCAAACAATCCACTTCAAAAGTGGGGCAGAGAACTAAATAGTGAGTTCTCAAAGGAAGAATTATAAGTGGCTAACAGTTAAGAAAATATTCAACACCCCTAACAATTTGGGAAATACAAATTAAAACAACTATGAGATTCCACCTTAACCCAGTAAGGATAGCAAACACTAAAAAAATCAAATGAGGGGGTGGATAAATGGTTTAGCTGTTAAAGCATTTGCCTGCAAAGCCAAAGAATCCCAGTTCGATTCTCCAGGACATAAGCCAGGTGTACAAAGGGCACATGCATGTGGAGTTCATTTGCAGTGGCTAGAGGCACTGGTGTGCCAATTCTCTCTCTCTCTCTCTCTCTCTCTCTCTCTCTTCTGGCAAATAAATAAATAAATAGAAATTTTTTAAAAATCAAATGAAGCCAGGCATGGTGGTGCACGCCTTTAATCCCAGCACTGGGGAGGCAGAGGTAGGAGAATCACCATGAGTTCAAGTCCACCCTGAGAATACAGAGTGAATTACAGGTCAGCCTGGGCTAGCGTGAGACTCTACCTCAACCCCCTCCCCCCAAAAAAAGCCAATGAAAACAAATGTTGGCAAGGATATGAAGAAATAGGAACACTCATTCACTGTTGGTGGGAATGTAAGCTGGTACATCCACCATGGAAATCAATATGGAGACTCCTAAAAAGGAAGAATATAGAGCTACCAACAGACCCTGTTATTTGCTTACTGGGCATTTACCCTAAAAGCTCAACATCTCAGTTCAGAGATATTTTCTCAGCCATGTTGATAGGTGCTCAATTCATAATAGCTAAGAACTGGAATGAACCCAGGTGCCCATCATTGGATGAATGGATAACCAAAATGTGGTATATCTACAAGATGTAATTGTCCTCAGCAATAAGAAAAAATGACACAATGAAATTTGTAGAGAAATAGTCAAACTTGGAACAGATCATTCTAAGTGAACTCACACAATCACAGAAAGAAAATTTTCGCATGGTCGCACTCATCTGCGGTTCCTAACCTGAATCAGCCTGAGTTGCTGATATACCTAATAGGCATCTCTAGGCTTAGACAATAGGGAGCGTAAGGCTTGGTGGAAGGGGCATGGTGGGGGGACACAAAACTGAACCCAAATCGAACTGATACTATAGAATCCTAGAAATGAGACTAAAAGCTGGAACCCTCAAGAGGACCTTAGGGGAAGCACCTAAATCGAAGGGCTTTGGAGAGGGTGAGATGAAGCCTAACCTTAAATTTCTCCTGTTTCTCTTTCTTCTCTGTCTTTTTTTTTCTTTTCCCTTGGTGCTTATCTGTAACTCCCTGTACCAGGATATGGTTTACCTCCACAATGAGCTGTTGATCAGAGAGACCTACTAGATCTTCCAAAACAAACAAATCAGACTTCTGTCAAAGTAGCTGATTACCCACCAGAGGTTAATGGTAAGACCCTATTGCTGAAGACACCATATGCTGTTGATATGGATCATGGAGATACCTAGTTGGAATCCAAAAGAGAGCCAGTCCCCAGACAATTAACCCATCTAGTGCTGGAAGGCATTACATAAACTACCAGGGGAAACTGGCCAACATCTGTCAGAGCAACTCAAAGTCTAAGCAACTCCGAAGCAAACAACTTGATGTGATGCTCTCACAAGTGCAATAGTGGCCATGGTGAGTAATCAGCTGCTCTTGGATTGGCTAACAGATCCACTCAGTGGAAAGGAAACCATATCTGGAATTGGGAAACAAGTCAGAATCATATCCAGATGATTTTGCTTTCCATTGTCAAATTCCCACTAACCTTAGTCTATAAGAGGGTCTACACCCTTTAAGTTCTTTCTAAATTAATAATGGTTATCCAATTCAACTGGTACTGTTTTCACTCTCTGTTGGAGAATCTGTTTCTCTTTTTCAGATGGGAGTGGGAACTGAGGAGTTAAACAACTCAGCACACTCCACCCCTGCCACAGGTGAAACCACAGAGGAATAGAGGAAATGAGCAAGAGTGCTGCTTTCTTAGCGCATCTGATATCAGCACAAAGGTGAAGGAGATAGACACTGAGGACACTCAACACATACCAGCCACTCCTAAGAGCCTATCACTGAAGTAGACTTAAAATGCACCCAACATGGCTCAGGGAATTTCATGGAAGAGGGGGTGGAAAGATTGTTAGAGCCACAAATTGGGACATTTTGCACAGAGACATTGCTTCTCCCCCATAACTGATTGCTGCCCCCATAGTGCATGACCCACAATCCACATGGGGTTGACCTGAATCCCCAACGAGGCAGGCCTCTTCAGGAAAGAGAAAGGATGGTAACAGCATGTGCTGTTTACATACTAAATATGTTCAAATCTAATAAAAATTAAAAAAAGAACTGGCTATCTTTACACTTCACAGTAACATAGAGTAGCATGTCATTTTTGACACCATACAGGATAGACAAAGTCATAGCTTAATATGTTCGAAGACTTGAGAAAACACACATGTGGTGCATGAGGTGAAAGATAAGTCCAACAAAGTCTCAGGTACCTGCAAACTTGTTAAAAATTTTAAGGCTCCAATGGCTAAGAATAAAAGATACCCTTTCAAAGCAAGAGAACACTGGCAGCATCTCACATTACTTCCCACAAAGAAGCATCAATGATACCTAGTAGATCTCATTGGATTCTAAAGGCAACATTCCACAATGGTCCATATGACAAGTGACTGAAAATGTTGCCAGCTTTGAGTGAAGCTGGGAGGGAAAAATAGAGCTCTCTAACGGATCGGAGCTATGGTGAAGCAGCTCTTCTGTATGAGACTTGTGATTTGAAAGACCCTGTACTATGGAGGTCAAATGGCAGGACGCAAATATAGTATGAAGTTAATGACAAATTCCAGTCGGAAAGTACAGGTTTCTGAAGTTATCATATAATACCATGCCATATGTAGTAAAAAATTCTATACATTAAAATTTTTTAATTTATATATGGATAGAATGTGTTTTGATCACAATCCCCTCCATTATTTCCTCTTGATCCCTTCCCTATTCCCTTCTGTAGAAACTTTTTTGTTCCCAAAAAGTTCCTCTTCTATTTTAATGTCTCTCTTTTATCTTATGTGTGGGCATGACCCACTGAGTTTAATTATGGTTGCCTGCATGGGCATGTGTGGGGAATTTTATTATTTACCTGAGCACATGGGTCTTATTAGTGACTATATCACTGCAGAAAATGTCTCTTAAATCTTTAGCCATGATTAGCTGTTTATAACTCCTTGGGGAGGGATGAGGGCCTTATTCCATCTTCTATTATCCATGACAGAATATTGATTGACTCAGTATTGTGGGGGCCTTGTGAAGGTTATGACAGTCATAGATATTATGAGGTCATGAATTCAACTACCAAATTGGTTCCTGGACAACATTTCACAGCCCTCTGCTGTGGTGTAACTAATTGCTTTCTAATGGTATTTGAGCCTTTCTCCATGGGAGGAAATTTAAGCCTAGTACTAAAAACTTAGTCAAAAGCCTATAGCTAGAGAAAAAAAAAAGGGAAGCTATTTGTATCACTTGGCTAAATAGATATACTTTGTGTCCATCAAATTGTCCTCCAAATATGTGTATATATGACCATAGATTAGTACTATTCACATATTTGCTTAAAGAACCATATCTTTGCAGATGGCAGTGACTGCTGAGGGCTAAAAGTCATGAAAATTAAATACATTTTGAGAAACATCACTTCATGATATATTGTGATACCATGCTAAAGACAGAACACTTCACTAAAGGACATCAGCTGATAATATACCTAACATTGCATGTTACGAACTGAGTTCTGTCATATTTACCAAGTCATGCAATCTGTCAAGTTTATCATGAGGTAGAGACCATACTACAGGATTGAGATATATAGTATCAGGGCATACTAGTAAGTCAGAGTTCCACTCCTCTAGCCATGTCACACAGTAGAGTTCAAATAACACTGCTCCCTCATTATGCATCTATGACTGCATGTGCTATAGGCTGGTTGTCAGTTCCTAGATAATGAGTAGAGCACAATGCATACAACATATTTATGTTACCAACAGACAAAGAAGAAAATTTAAAAATTAAGAGATAAACCATGACAGTTCACCACACTCATCCATAAATACAAGTCAATACCAAGAAAACCCACAGTATTTCTTGGTATAAGTTCACAGATTGATTCTGTAATTTATATACAGAGAGAAAGGTCTGAAAATAGCCAAGAAAAGTCTATAATACCAAAGAAGAATTTGCCTGCCAAATAACATGGACTTTTATAAAACCACAATAATTAACACAATGTACCATTGGCGTATGAATAGTCAAATGGGTCAATGGAACAGAAAATAAAGTCCAGTTGTGTTAACTCATATATGTACTGGAATTTCATGTAATAGAGCTAACTTTCCAGATCGGTAGAGAAAGAAGAGACTGTTCAGTAAATGAGATTGGGATAATTAACTTTGCATAGTGAAAAAATTAAGTACATTCCTTTCTTTAATTATATACTTAGGTAAATTTTAGGCATAATATAAACTTAAATATAAAAAATAAAATATAAAATTACTAAAACAAAATAAAAGAAAACCACAAATCAAGGAAATAATAGCAGATTATATCATCAAATATTAAAACTTATCTATAATATTAAGCAGTATATTTCTCCTAGCACTTTAACATGTCTATCATCAGTGTGTTCAAGTTTGCTCATCATGCTTGCTTCTCTCTCTCTCTCTTTTTTTTTTTTTTTTTTTTTTTGGTTTTTCGAGGTAGGGTTTCACTGTAGGCCAGGCTGACCTGGAATTCACTATGTAGTGTCAGGGTGGCCTTGAACTCAGGGTGATCCTCCTACCTCTGCCTCCCAAGTGCTGGGATTAAAGGCATATGCCACCACGCCCAGCTTCCCTGCTCAATTTTTAATAAGTTATCATTTTACACTCATCACATGCATATACGGCAATACATGCACTTTGAATAAACATGCCAGTTAAATTTATTTTTATATTCTGAATATTACTCAACCCATTACCATCTACACCCAGTGTCTGTCATATTCTTTCTCTAATTTAAAGGTTTAATTTTGATTGACAATAATTTATAGATTTAGGAGATATAATGTTTTAATTTATGTATGCATTGTTGAATGATTAATATATTCATCATCTCAGATATTTATTATTTTACACTGAGAACATTTGAAATCCATTAGCAAGTAAGGTGTATTTTATTTTTTTTAAACACAGACAAGGGCTTGAGAGATAGCACAGTGAATAAAGCACTTATCACACAGAGGTGAACACCTGATTACCCACACAAAAAGCAGAATGCTGTGGAGTAAGCATATGTAATCCCAGCATACAGATGGCAAGAAGGTAAGTAGAGATAGGAGAATCTCCCTCAAGCTCCCAGGCCAGCTAGCCTGGCAAACACAGCAGCAGTGAACAACAAAACAAGATAGCCGGCCTCAAACAAGGTGGAAGGCAAGGACTGGCACCCAAAGTTATCTTCTGACCTCCACATGCATGCTGTGACATGTGGATACCTGCACTCACAGACATGAATACAGATCATATACACACAAAGAAAGAAGAAAGAAAGAAAATAAGTAAGAAAGGGAGAGGGAGAGAAAAAGAAAGGAAGAAAGAGAGAAAGAAACAAAGAAGTTAATTAATTAATAAAATGGGCTAAAGGAAATGTAAACTTTGAAATCACTTCCAGCTCTGTGGAATACTAACTTTATAATATTGGACACTTTGCCTAACTTCTTGAATCTGAGTTTTCTTATTTTTTAAAGTGAAGAGACCTCATTGGGTTGCAATAAAAATTAAATAATAGAATATAAAGTCAGGCATAGTAGCATGCAATTGTAATCTAAACAATCATGAAATGGGGACATAAAGGTAGGAAAATCTATACCAGCCTGGACTTCATAGTAATATCCTGTCTCAAAAAGTCATAAAAATTGTTTAAATAGGTAGCCTGGAACAAATTTTAATAGCTCTTGGTATTATCAGAAATTAAAGGAGATGAATGGGTCCCCAAATTATGCAGAGAACTGGAGCTACAACCCCTTCCAGTAGCTTAATTATTTATTTTTGTATAGTTAAATGTTTCTATGGATAGAGATTAGACCTATGTACTTTAGTTTGAATGATGACAGATCTCAAGAAGATGGTTCTCATCCTCATATTAACACTTCAAGTGAACTGGTTAAGAGCCTAACATGATAGGTTTTTTCTGTCACAGTTTCACAAATATATAAGTGAATAATTATCTTAAGCATTTTGCTTTCTTTCCACCTGGCAGAAACAAGAAATAATTCCTACTCCACTCAATTTGCAAAGTTGTTTTGAAGGACAGTGTAAATCAATATGCCTTTTCATAGTTAGAAAGTTTAAATGTCCATACAAATGTAAAGGATTAGTAATTTCTTGAAGAAATACATTATTTCTTAATTTTTTTAAATCCAAGCCTAATTAGTCTCTAATCCCTTCCAAATTCATTCATTCATAAATCTGAACTGAGAGTCAACTGTGTCGAAAATCCTGTTAGGTTTTGGAAGAATAAAGATTAATAGGTACCTGATACAAAGAAGTTTAAAGTTCAATAGAAAGACAATCATGGGAAAAAAATCAATTGGAACATAGATAAATAAGAGACTTTTTACAGGTGATACCATGGAAGGCTTGAAAAGGAGACATCAGTAGTTCTGGACTCTGAAAGATGCAAAACAAAGTTCCAGAAGAAAAAGACAACATTTTAGGCTGAAGGAAAAGCATAAATAAATTAATAGAAAAACAAAGCAGGACATATATAATGAGGATGATATTTAGGCACACTCAAAAGGTGAAGCAGATGAAACAATCTAGAAGAATGGGTATAATGAATTATGACATTAAGATACCTATGGAGCCAGGGTATGATGATGCACAGCTATAATCTCAGCACTCAGGAGTTTAAAGTGGAAGGATCAAGGCCATCCTAGGCTATATAGTGAAAACATCTTAACAAAGAGATTTCTATGAATATCTCTGTTTTTCCTGGAAATCATGGAATAGATAGATGATAGATAGATAGATAGATAGATAGATAGATAGATAGATAGATAGATAGACAGACAGATAGATGATACATAGGCGATGATAGATAGATGATAGAGATAGACGATAGGTAGGTAGATAGATAGATTGATTGATAGATGATAGAGTGAGCTTTGGCAGTTCTCTGTATGTAGGTACTAGCTGTATATTATTAGGGAATGATAGTGATCTTGAATAATATTGTTTCTTGTTGTGACAATTGGGTAGGTGACAGTACACTTGTTAAGGTTAACAGTATATAGGTGGGGGAGGAGAAGATGAGTAGTCTTTCAGATATCTTGACTTTCACATACCCAAGGGACATCAAAATGAAGATGTTCAGTAGGCATTTGCATGTGTAGATATGACTTCCCAGATGAGATTTGTTTGGAGAGACAGAGACATTGTAGCTTAAAGTAATAGAAATAGGTGACATTGTCCAAGTATAGTGTGAGAACAAGATGAGGTGTTGGGGCACACCTGTGGTGAATGTCAACATTTAACAACTAGTAAGAGAAGAAGGATCCAACAAAAAGAGATTGAAAATGTACCATGAGGAACACAAAAAAGGGGATGTCACAAAAGCTAAGGGTATTTCAAGGAGGAAATCAACCATGAAATGCTCAAGACTGACAGTTTAGGAAAATAAGTACTGACAACTGTCCACTGAATATTTTCTTGGATATTTAGTTTTCACTTGCAATTTTCTAGAAACAGAGAACTCTAAAATATCAGACTCGTAGTCCTGGCAGTCAGTGCCTTGTTTTCCATCCAGGTGGTGTGGCCGTTCACATACAGGACTTTCCACATCCCCCAATTAATGCTTGCACCAACAGCTTGTTTTCCCCTTGTCTATGAACTGCCCAGACAAGGAAATCACCTGGATACTTGGTGAAACACTTGTAATCAATTTCAGCAAATTAAAAAAAAGAAAGAAAAAAAAACCCTTAGTTTCTAATGGAGCTGACCATACAGGCCTCCCCAGGGTGCAGAGGTTTATGTGCTGTGCCTGGACTATGTTAAGAAAATTAAAACGGGATTTGTAACAAAAGGGCCAAAGTGTCAAATCACTAAAAGCAGAAAATTCCACTTGCAATGCAGATGCCAACTCTCACACTGGTTTATGATGAGAGAAAGTGAAAATTTACAATATGGTTTCCATAAAGTCCCGACAGCCACTGATCTGGGACTTCAGGAGGGGGCGCAGCTCAGAGGTTGCCCCTCATTACCCAGGGAGCAAGGGCAAAGGGAGAGAGTGCTTAGTCACAGAACAGGCTTTGTCTCTAAGAAGAAGGGCCACCTCCCACACCTGCATTGGAGCACTGTGGCGGGCTTTTTCAATATTTATAACAGAGTCAAAGCAAGAAGAACATTGGTCTCTCAGCCCAGGCTCATAGAAAAGGTACCATGTACCAGCTGTAAATGAATTGCCTGAAGTCACTCTTCTGGCATCTTTGGAAGTCTTCCAATTTGGGATGAGCTAGATTATACAGCAGTGAGATGTGATGTCCAAATTGTAGTAGCTTAGAATAAGTATCTATTTCTTGCTCAAACCACATGTCCAACATAGGTTGGTGGGAGGGCAGTGAAGAAGATTCTATTCATAGTAGTTCTTAATTGCTCTCACTCTGAGACCATGATTGATAAAAGAGCCATGTGGGATGTTGCCAGTCAATACAGCATATGGAAAAAGCAAAGTGGTAAAGCAAGCCCTGGTTTTACAGAGCACATTCCACTTCTGCTCATATTTCATTGGCCTTTGCAAGTCATATCCATGAGCCTAATTTAAAAGGAGTGAGGAAGTTTACTACATCTGTAGATAGAGACTTTGTAGGGGGAAAATTAAAAATGAGTGTAAAATGGAACAGCCTACCAGAGAAGGCATAATAAATATGTTAAATGTCAACTAGATTATATGACAAGTACTATCTGCATATGAAGATCTAGGTGACCATAAAGAGAATATCCACTGGTCACTGGCTGACAACTGTGCTTCAGAAGTTTCCAGTCAAATTTCATTGTACTATCTGAAGTGATTGGCTACCAAAGAACAAATGCCCAAGAGGCAATAGTACATTAAGCTCATAAAATTAGTAAAATGTACAGATTAGTTGTCCTACAATGGCCTGTTATCATGGAAGCATGGAGCACAGGCCTAAGGCATACCTACTATATGCCACACACTAAGGTAGACTCATATACTATATATTAATTTCTCCCCTTGCCAATTTCAATGCAATAATAATCGAAAAGGTCATGGGTTGACACAAACTCTGAGACTGTGGTCTTCAATGGGCCTGTTTTTATAGCCCCAGGCACATATTCACTGAGAAAAGTTTGTGTTTGTTGAAGCTGCTAAAACTGCTCTGTAACTAAAGCATTGAGAACCCTGTGGATCAGAGCCCAGACATGTACAACCACAGGTTCAGGATGTGGACATGTGTTACAGACATTAACAAACACACAGATTGACACATCTGCAAAAATTATAGTGAGGATGGTGAAGAAAACAGGCGTGCAACTGAGAACAAATGAGGGCAGGTCACTTTAGACAGTGATAGTGAAGGAGTAACATGGGTTAAGACAATAAGGATATGGAGAATCATCTAAGGAGCTGGAGAGATTGCTCAGTGGTAAAGGTGTTCACCTGCGAAGCCTAATGACCCTGGTTCAATTTCTCAGTACCCACATAAAACCGGATGAACAATGTGGCACATGCACCTGAGTTTGTATGCAGAGGCTAGAGGCCTGGAACACCCATTTTCTCTCTCTCTCTCTCTCTCTCTCTCTCTCTCTCTCTCTCTCTCTCTCTCCCTCTCCTGTCCTCTCCTCTCCTCTCCATCTACCTCTGCTTATAAATAAATAAAATATTTTAAAAAGAAGAATCATCTAATATAAACTACAGGATGTTTACATGGTCTTAAAGTGTCATTCTCCAAATTTCATATTAGTTACTATTGTAGTTTTAGTATATAGTTCCTAATAGACTCATATATTTGAACACTTAGTCTTCAGCCTGTGGCATTGTTTGGGAAGGTGATGGAACCTTTAGGAAGTAGAATCTCAACCTCAAGTTAGACCTTGAGGTTTTATACCCATCCTCACTTACTGTTCATATTCTCTTTCTCTGTCTTCTCTCTTTCTCTCTTCTCTCTCTCCCTGTGGATATAATATGATCAGCAGCTTCCCACTCCTGCTGCCACACCTTCCCTACCATGATGGACTATATAGCCTAGAACTTGTAATCCAAAATAAACCATTCCCTCCTTAAGCTGCTTCTTTTCACAGAAACAATTACAGTAACTAATAAAGAGAAAGTTGCATCTTAACTGTAGAGAACCCAGACAAGTCCTCACAAAGGGGCAACAGATGAACATGGTGTGCCTCCATATGTGGAGACTATTCCAACATCATTTATATTAGTATTCTGGCATTACATGAATTTAATAATGAGGAAATAACAAACCCAAAATTAGGCACATTTTTAAAAAAGGAGATAAATGAGCCTGTTCAAGTTGTCATAACAAAATATCACAGACTGGGTGGTGTTAAACACCAGACAGTCATTTCTCACAATTATAAAGGCTGGACAGTCCAAGATCAAGACCCTGACAGTTGGTTCTTGGGAAGGGCACTTTTCCTGCTAATAGATGCCCTTCTTCTTCCTGTGTCCTTACATGGCTTATCCTCTGTTCTCAGGCAAGTAGAGGGATGTGATCTTTTGTCTTTTGCTCTTCTTATAAAGATGCCAGTATTATTGGATTAGTTCCCACCTAATTGAGAGCAAAGACTTCAACATACATGTTTGGTGTAGGGGGATGTAATTCAGTCCATAATAGGGTGCTGTGTTCTTCAAATCATCAATATCTTAAAAAAACAGAGCAAGGCTAGGGAACTGTTTCTAAGGCTAATGGGATATAGCATTGAATCAGTGAGTTAATACAGAATACTATACTGAAGGGGAAATATGCTAAGAAGAATATTTGGGGGGTTAACTGCCAAAATCAAGTACAGACAGCAGATTGGATAAAACAATCGTGACAGTGTTAAATTCTTGTAACTGATCATTGTTACTGTGATTATGTAAGAGAATATCACTGCACCTCAAATATATGTGCTAAAATATGTAGAGATAAAGGACCATTCAGTGTGAAACTTATTCTCTAATGACTTTTAAATGTATATATAAAAAAAACAAATTTTTTAAAGTGGGCTGGTGGAATGTCAACGTGACATTGATCTGGATAAAAGCAGACCATTCCATAAATTTGAAATTGTTTTCAAATTAAAAACTAAAAACAAGAAGAAGGAGAGCGAGCCATGTCATCATAATATTATTCCTTTATCTTTAGGGCACTTAGCATAATTTTGAGTTAAATATGCATTGTTGTAATTGGTTATTTGTCAACTGTCCCCAAGACAATGAGTTTCCTTAGTGACTCCAAACTAGTCCTCCATTTTATCTCTAGTACCTAGCGAACTGCAGCCAAAGAGCAAGCATAGCAGGAATGTTGGCAGTGATGAGATCTAGATTCAGTCTCCAAAGATGTTCCATTATAAAAGAAAGGAAATGAGGAACTGGCTCAGGAAGGAATTGTAGCTGTTCCTGTCACCATCCAAGAACCAGCCTTACTAAACCAATGAATGCTATACACAACTATAAGGAGGAATTCCAGCTACTAAAAATACAAAACATCTTAATGGCAACCATTGTTACATAAATGACATAAATATGCAACTTAACTATTCAGAATGTTTCCTAAAGTTTTCTCTTTAACCTAACTGCATTTATTAGGTGATAATATTAAGTTTTCATTTGGCATGTTGAGTACCAACAACACAAAGGCAATGAGAAAAAAATCGTTTGTTCACCCATTCAGAGTTACTGCAATGGTCCAAGCAAGAGAGAGATTTGTGGCTTGTGTTAGTATGAAGACAGGTGGATTAAGAGAGAAGGAAAGAGAGAGGAATAATTTTCAAGATTATATAAGTGCATTTTGAGTAGTTATAACAGAATGTCTGAGACTAGACATAGAAAGAAGTCCATTTCTCAGTTCTAGAGTTTGGGGAGTTCAAGTTCAAGAAACTGCATCTGGGAAGGGCTTTCTTGATGCATCCTCACATGGTAGAAAGTGAAGGGCAAAAAGTTATAAAAGCTGTGGAAGGAGAGTGAGACTGAATATATTCCCCAAAGCCCTTTTATAATGGTGTCTATCTATTCATGATAGGAGAACTCTTGTGATTTAACCAGTTAACCCATTACCACTGTTATATTGAGGATTAAGTTTCCATACATAAATATGCAGGCATACTGGTTCAGACAAGAGCAGAGGTATATTTAAGATACACCTCTGTTGTAGAGCAACAGGCGGATTGATAGCATCTACTGCTATAAAGAGAGGTTGGGGGCTGGAGAGATGGCTTAGCAGTTAAATGCTTGCCTGTGAAGCCTAAGGACCCTGGTTCGAGGCACAATTCTCCAGGACCCATGTATGCAAGATGCACAAAGGGGCACAGGTATCTGGAGTTCGTTTGCAGTGGCTGGAGGCCCTGGCATGCCATTCTCTCTCCCTCTCTCTTCTCTGTACCTGACTATTTCTGTATCTCTCTCTCTCAAATAAATAAATAGAAATAGAAAAAATGTATTTTAAAAAAGAGAGAGGTTGGGTTGACTGAAACAAGAACATCTTAAACAGTCCACTTTGTACCCTCAACCTACTGAACTTCTAGCTGTATCTTTACTGTGTTGCAGGTGTTAAATAAGCATTTGGGGTATGTTACAGGACTCATGTGGGAATAAATAAGCCTAAACTCCCAAATGATATTCTTGAAGTGCTTATCTGCTAAATGGGTTTAATTATTCATAATTTTGATAGTCCAGCCAAAGATAACAGAATTGTCAATACCTGAAATGAATACATTGGTCACTAATGTGGTGGCAGGCCTTTACAACCCCACAAGGTTTAGCCATGCAACTCTAAAATATGTAAACATGAAATCATTCCCTTTGCCCTCCTATCTTATGAGGTGGTCAGGCTATATCAAGCAAACAGACACCCATCTGCTACCACAGTCAGGATCCTTCAAATGCTACATGCAAACATTCTCTGGGTTCTGGGATGGATTACAGCTAACAAGACTACACAACTATCACTTGCAGAAGCCAATGGTTATATGGGCTCAAGCTATGACCAATGGTGGGAAAGTCTATTCCTCAAGAAGACTTCAATAAATATATATATTTTTGTTTGTTTGTTTTTTGAGGTAGGGTCTTGCTCTGGCTGACCTGGAATTCACTATGTACTCTCAGGCTGGCCTCAAACTCACAGTGATCCTCCTACCTCTGACTCCAGAGTGCTGGCATTAAAGGCGTGTGCCACCATGCTTGGCTTCAATAAATATTTATTAACAATCTACCATATGGTAGCAAAACACATGCTATGATTCTCAATAACAGTATGTACATATCCCAAAGGTCATCTGGAAATGTATAGGGGAATTTTCTTATTGTCATAATGAAGAAAGTCGGTGATGGTGGAATTAGAATAAGGTGAGTGGAAAGCAGGAAAGCTAAAGATTCTGCAATGTATAAGCCAATTGTGGTGGATTAAATGTAAAATGACCCCATAGACTTATGTGTTCGAACACTGAATTCCCAGTTGGTGGCACTGTTTGGGAAGGTTGTGAACTTTTAGGAGGTGGAGCCTTGCTAGAGGAAGTATCTTGCTGGGGGGAGAGACTATAGATATTATAGCCCAGATCTGCTTGTCATTCTCCTTCCCTCTCTCTCGTCCATGTAGAAATACTATTTTAGAGCCAGGCGTGGTGGCACACACCTTTAATCCCAGAACTTGGGAGGCAGAGGTAGGAAGATAGCTGTGAGTTTGAGGCCACCCAGTGAATTCCAGATCAGCCTGAGCTAGAGTGAGACACTACCTCAAAAAAAAAAAAAAAAAAAAAAAAAAGAGAAAGAAATACTATTTTATATAATGCCTTATTTACATTTGTGTCAACTGCATGCCTGGATTCTATAAATCCTCCCCAGAACTTGCTATCTTTTGTCACCCTACTGGACAGAAATGATGTCTCATTGTGCTATTGATTTCCATCTCTCCCGAGATCAATGATATTGAGTGCCTTTTCATAATCCTTTGACCATTTGCATGCATTCTTTTGTGAAATATCTACTTATACCTATTGCCCATTTTTTACTTACTCGCAAGGGGTGAGAGAGAGAGAGAGACAAAAAAAAGAGAGAGAGAGAGAGAGAGAACCAGGGCCTCTTGCCTCTTCAAACTCCAAGCATTTATGCCACTTTGTGTGTGTATCTTGCTTAACATGGGTGCTAGGGAATCAAACCTGGGCAACCAGGCTTTGCAAGCAAACACCTTTAACTTTTGAACTATCTCCCCAGTCCAATTGCCCAATTTTTAGTCAGACTACTTTGTTTTGTTTTGATTTGCACAGAATTATCTGACTTGCCTATATCTTGTGGAAATCAAGCCCTTGTCCAATATACATTTTGCATACATTTTTCTTCATCCTATATGTGGACTCTTTAATTGTTTTCTTTGCTGTATAGAAGCTATTTAGCTTTATGTAACTCCATCTTTATATTTTTGATTTTGTATCCTGTACTTTCAGAGCCTTATCCAAAACATCCTTGTACATTCCATTGTCCTGCCTCATTTCCCTATGTTTTCTTCTAGCAGTTTAATAGTTTCTATCCCTACGTTTGAGTCTTAATTCATTTTATTTTTGCAACTGGTAAGACAAAGGTCTAGTTTTTTAATGTTTTGTTTATTTTTATTTATTTGAGATAGATAGAGAGAGAGAAAAAGAGGCAGAAAGAGTGTGAGAGAATGGGCACATCAGGGCCTCCAGCCCTTGCAAACAAACTCCAGATTCATGTGCTACCTTGTACATCTGGCTTACGTGGGTACTGGGGAATCAAACCTTGAACTGGGGGTACTTAGGCTTCATAGGCAAGCTCTTAACTGCTAAGCCATCTCTTCAACCCAAAGGTCTACTTTTATGCTGTATGTAGACACTGTTTTCTCATGAACATTTTTGAAGATCTCCAACATATGCTCTTAACATCTATAAGGAAAATGATTATAGATGTGTGAATTCATTTCTAGGTTCTCCATTATATTTCTTTAGTCTGTGGAATCTGTTTCTTACTTTTTGGTATGTGTGTGTGTGTTAGTGCAACTACACATGTGTGCATGTGAAGGCCAATGGTTGATATCAGGTGTCTTCTTAATTGCTCTCCACCTTACTTTTCTAAGAACACAGTCTCTTACTGATATATCTAGACTAGCTAACCCCTAAATCTTCTTGTCAATATTTCTAGCACTAGTATTACAGGTACACCATTATGACTGGCTTTTGATTAGTTGCTAGGGGTCTGAATTCAGGTCTTCATGCTTACTGGGCAAGTTCTTCATTGATTGAGCCTTCTTCACAGACCAATGATTCTGTTCTTATATAAAATTCTTTGCTATTTTGATATTTACAGCTTTGTAGTATACTTTAAAATCAGGTAGTATAATCCTCCTGCTTTGTTCTTTTTATTCAAAATGGCTTAGGCTATTTTTGGAATTGTTTTGTAAAGGTACCATACTAATTTTGGAATTTTTTTCTTATGGTCTAATGAAATGCATAATTATTGTTTTGATGGCAATTATCCTGAATCTGTAGGGAGCTTTAAGTAGAATGATTATTTTAACAATATCATTTTTTCTAATCCATGAACATGGATATTTCCAATTTTTTTCGTTAATGTTTTACTATAGGACCTGATTGAGTTTTTCTCCTTTTTTGAGACAATGTCTTGTAGTGGAGACTAGTCTGACCTCAAACTCCTGATTTTCTTGCCTCAGCCTTCTGATAGCTGAGATTACATGCATATGCCTGCCACAATGTCTAGCCCAGGACAAACACCACACTTGCATTGAAAAGTCCATGAAGTCCCTCAATGTTGAGCCATAAAATACAATTATTTATATTTAAACTCCTAATATAAGTCCTCAGCTGAACCTTCAACCTTGAAGCCAATCAATAATGTGGGTTGAGGTGATAGTGTTTCCTCAAAATATGTGATAATTCAAACTTCATAAATGTTGCCTCAATTGAAATTTATATTAAGGTAATTATAGACTTGCATGCACTTACAAGAAATAATTGAGAGATACCGTATGTAATCCTTACTCAGTTCCCCCCACAAGTAATATGTCACAAAACTATAATGTAATATCCCAAATAGGACCTTAATATTGATACAAACATCAGTGTAACCTTTCCCCATAGTTTTGTGTGTTAAGCTACATACAATTTTAGCACATGTTTTAGCACCTTGTGTATATGTTGCAGTCAGGTTCACATTGCTGGCAGAAAACACCTGACCAAGAGCAGCTTGTGGAAAAAAAAAGGTTTATTTTATCTGATAGACTCAGGGAGAAACTCAATTATGGCAGAGGGAAATGATGGCATGAACAGAGTATGGACATCACCTCCTGGCCAACATCAGATGGACAACAGCAACAGGAGAGTGTGCTGAACACTGGCAATGGGAAACTGAATATAATCCACATAAGCCTGCCCCCAACAACACACTGCCTCCAGAAGGCTTTAATAACCAAATCTCCATCAGCTGGGAACCTAGCATTCAGAAGACCTAAGTTTATGGGGGACACCTGAATCAAACCACCACATTCCACCTCTGGCCCCCATAAACTGATAACCATAAATGATCTAAAATGCAATGCATTCATCCAACATTAAGAGTCCCCATAGTTTTTAATCAATCCCAATGATATTCAAACATCCCCATAGTCCAAGATTTTTAACTGAGCCATGATACCAAAAAAAGAAAAAAAAAAGAAATAAAAAGAACATAATGGCACAGAGTAAACATTTACACTGGGAAAGATGGCATTGGGCATAGTAAATAAATTTTCAACCAATACAAGGTTTAGACAGGACAAACATCAAACTCTGTATCTCCAAGTCCAACAACTCTAGTCAGTGACAAGTCTCCAAGTCCGATGATTCTAACCACTGACAAGTCACTGGAGTTCCAATTCCACACCTGCAGCTAGTGGTGTTGGCAGCTCTTCTTGGCAGCCATCCCATAGTCCTGGCATCTCTGCTGGGTCTCCACTGCAACCCACTGCTCATCCTCATGGCTCCATCAGGTCTCCTCACAGGTAATTCAATAACGTTTCTTCACACTGACGATGGCCTTTTCCAAAAACAAAACTGAGTTTCAAATTCAATGACCCTCTCTATCCTACATTTGTTATACTTCATAATATCAGATGGGCTGATGATTTGTTAATCCAGGGTGGATGTTGCAGTCAGGTTCACATTGCTGGCAGAAATTACCTAACTAAGAGCAGCTTTGTGGGGGAAAGGGGATTATTTTGGTGTACAGACTGGAGGGGACGCTCCATGATGGCAAGGGAAAACGATGGCATGAGCAGAGGGTGGCCATCACCTCCTCTCCAACATCAGGTGAACAACAGCAACAGAGTGTGCCAAATACGGGCAAGGGGGAGCTGGCTATAACACCCATAAGCTCACCCCCAACAATACACTGCCTCTAGAAGGGTTTAATTTCTAAATTGCCATCAGCTGGGGACCTACCATTCAAAACACCTGAGTTTATGAGGGACCCCTGAATCAAGCCACCACATTCCACCCTTGACCCCCATAAACTGATAAACATACATGATATAAAATTCAATGCATTCATCCAAATTTAAAAGTTCCCATAAGGGGCTGAAGAGATGCCTTAGCTGTTAAGCGCTTGCCTGTGAAGCCTAAGGACCCTGGTTCAAGGCTCTATTTCCCAGGACCCATGTTAGCCAGATGCATGCATCTGGAGTTCATTGGCAGTGGCTGGAGGTCCTGGTGTGCCCATTTCTCTCTCTCTCTCTCTCTCTCTCTCTCTCTCTCTCTCTTGCTCTCAAATAAATAAATAAATAAAAATATTTTAATAAAATAAAAAAATAAAAAGCTGAAGGAGATAAACATAGAGAACATCCAACTCCTACTAAACCTGATATCCAGAGACACAGAGGCTCCCAAAACCTCATCACTGAAGTAGAACTAAAATGACCCCAGTGTGGCTCAGGGAAATTCACGGAAGAGGGGGTGGAAAGAATGTTAGAGCCACAAGTTGGGGAATTATGCACAGAGACTTAGACTATTCCCCATAACTCTTGACCA
Organism: Orientallactaga sibirica; assembly: GCA_036365145.1. Lineage (NCBI taxonomy): Eukaryota > Metazoa > Chordata > Mammalia > Rodentia > Dipodidae > Orientallactaga > Orientallactaga sibirica. The sequence goes on from JAEOAD010000057.1 coordinate 9,899,013, forward strand.
CCCCCACAATGCATGACCCACATTCCCCATTGATGAGGAAGAGGGAGGACAGGGAGGAAGATAATGGAGTCATCATTATGAATGTAAAATTAGAATAATATAAATTAAAAATGAATTATAAAAAATTCTAAATAAGTAAATAAATATAAATAAAAATAAAAGTCCCCATAGTTTTTTATCGATTCCAATGATGTTCAAACATCCTCATAGTCCAAGTTCTTTTAACTAAGCCATAATCCTCAAAAAACAAAACATAATGACACAGAATGAACATTCACACTACAAAGATGGCATTGGGCATAGCAAAGAAATTTTCAACCAATACAAGATTTAAACAGGGCAAACATCAAACTCTGTAGTTCAATGTCCAACAACTCAATGTCCAACAACAAATCTCCAAGTTTGATAATTCTAACCAGCAACAAATATCTGGAATTCCAATTCTACACCTCCAGCTATGCTACTCACAGTCCTGGAAAACTTCATCTAGGACCCGCAGCTCTCTTTACAGCCATCTTGGGATCCCAGCATCTCCACTGGGTCACCATTGCAACCCATGGTAGATTCTCACAGCTCCATCGGATCTCCATGCAGGCAATCCCTAGCAGACCTGCTTCACACTGGTCATTTCCAAAACACAAGACTGTGTTGCAAATTCAATGACCCTCTCTTTCCTGCATTTCTTATACTCCATAATACCAGATAGGGTGCCATTTGTTAATCCATGGGGGGATAAAGCAGATTTTGAAGAACAGGACACTCCTTGAGCACTCAGGCCCCATCAAAAAAGTCTAAATTCTTCCTGTTGGCACATCTTCAAAGCTTTTAATCTCTCATATAATTGCAGTTGAATGGGCAGAAGTTTCAGCACAAAGATTTCTTTCTGTGCCATATCCCTCTGCTCACACCAGTCCCATTTCTATGCAGTGTAACCCTGCACAAAGTCTCAGGACATGGGCATAACAGCAAGCCTCTTACACAAATTTCTTCTAGCCCAGTGCAGGCAAAGCTCTTTCTCACCCTCAAAAGCCCAACCTCAGAGTCCATAGTTATTACTGTATTCAGATCGTTCAATGCAAACCAGAATGGTCCATCAAGCTATACTTGCAGCACTGCAAGATGTCTCTTAGGCCATGATTTTAAATTAGTCCACATCTTCCTGCAAGGCAGTTCCAAAACACCAAAGCCACAGAGTCAGTTTACTAGCAGCAACAGTCTCACTCCTCTGGTACAAATTTTAGTGTTCTAGTCAGGTTTTCATTGCTGGCAGAAAACACCCAACCAAGAGCAACTTGTGGGGAAAAGGGGGGTTATTTTGGCTTTCAGCCTCAAGGGGATGTTCCATGGTGGCAGGGGAAATGATGGCATGAGCAGAGGGTGGACATCACCTCTGGGCCAACATCGGGTAGACAAAAGCAACAGGAGAGTGTGCTGAACACTGGCAAGAGGAAGCTGGCTATAACACCCGTAAGCCCACCCCTAACAGTACACTGCCTCCAAGAGGCATTAATTCCCAAATGGCCATCAGCTTGGAACCTAGCATTCAGAACACCTAAGTTTATAGGAGAGACATTAATCAAACCACCACAGTATCCATCACTAAAGCCAAAATATTGAGTAATTTAAACATTTAAAACATCTTTCTTGTTACTGATTTATAACTATACCCACTATGCTCTTCTACTGCCACTTCTCTCCCTAACCCCTCAAAGTACTAATTTATTCACCTTTCCTAAAATATTTTCAGATGAAATTGTTATAGATGGGCTGAAGAAATGGCTGGTTAATGTGCTTGCCTGCAAAGTCTAAGGACCCAGGTTTGATTTCACAGTACCCATGTAAGCCAGATGCACAAAGTGGCACATGCATTTGGAGTTCATTTGCAATGGCTGGAGGCCCAGGCATGCCCATTCTTTCTCATTATCTCTCTCTCTCTCAAATAAATATAAATAAATAAATAAATAAATAAATAAATAAATAAATAAATAAAATATTTTAAAATTATTATAGAAAATAAATCAGATAGTATGTAATCTTTTAGGATTGCCTTGTTTTCATTCAGCATATAGTATGTAATCTTTTAGGATTGCCTTGTTTTCATTCAGCATATATCAATAGTTAATTCCTTTCTGTTGCTAAGTAGCATGGATATGGCAGTTGGTTTAAACATTCATTCATTTAAAGGCCTTTGGGATGACTCCATATTTTTATGTTAACAGCAATGCTGCTAAGAATATTCACATTAAAGCTGCTGTGTTAATATAAGTTTTCATTTCTCCAAGACAATTGTTCAATAGTGCAATTGCTCTATCATGTGGAAATTGAATGTTTACCTTTGCAAGAAGCTGCTAAACTGTTTTCCAGAATGGCCACACTACTTCACACTTTCCCCTGGCAAAGTATGAGCCATTCAGCCTCTCTACATATTTACTACTTTTTTATTCACTACTATTTATTTTAGCCATTTTTATATACATCTTACTGTAGATTTAATTCACATTTCCTGATGTTTACTAATGTTGGACATCTTTTCATGCACTTGGTTGACAACTGTATTTCCTTTTTTGTGAAATGTTTCTTCGGGATTATTACCTGTTTGTTGCATTTGGTGGTATTATTTTGTTTTGTTTTGTTTTTCGAGGTAGAGTCTCATTCTAGCCCAAGCTAACCTGCAATTCACTATATAGTCTCAGTATGGACTTGAACTCACAGTGATCCTCCTACCTCTGCCTCCCAATTTCTGGGATTAAAGGCATGTACCACCACAAGTGTTTGTTTTGTGTCTGATTGTTTTATAGCTGAGTTTTAAGAATTCTTTTTTTTAAATTTATTTTTATTAGTTATGGTCCATACTTGGTGTGTAAACAACACATGTTGGTACTATCCTTTCCCTCTTTCTTGCCTTTTTTCCAAAGGGGCCCTCTTCATTGGGGATGCAGGTCATACCCATGAGGATTGTGGGTCATGAATTGTGGGAGTAGCAGTCATTTATGGGGAAGAGGCAATGTCTCTGTGCAAAATGTCACAACTGGTATGTCTAACAATCTTTCTGCCCCTCTTCCACAAAATGCCCTGAGCCATATTGGGTGTTTTAAATCTACTTCAGTGATAGGCTCTTAGCAGCTGCTGGCACTCTGGTTTGGTAGGTGTTGAGTGTCCTTGGTATCTATCTCCTTCACCCTTGTGCTGATACCAGGTTCTCCAAGAAAGTAGCACTCTTTCTCATTTCCCCAATTCCTCTGTGGTTTTAGCTGAGGCTGGGCTGAAGTGCAAAGGGTCATTGATCTCCCCAGGTCCCACTCCCACCTGAAAAAAAGAAGCAGATTCTCCAATGGAGCATGAAATCAGCACAGGTTAAATGGGATAAGCGTTATTTTTTAAAATATATTTTATTTATTTATTTGAGATAGAGAAAGAAAGAGAGAGAGAGGATGGGCACTCCAGGGACTCCAGCCACTGCAAACAAACTCCAGATACATGCACCTCCTTGTGCATCTGGCTTACATGAGACCTGGAAACTCAAACCAGAATGCTTTAGCTTTGCAGGCAAATGCCTTAACTGCTAAGCCATCTCTCCAGCACCATTTTTTTTTTCAGTTTTTGAGGTAGGGTCTCACTCTAGCCCAGGCTTACCTGGAATTCACTATGTAGTCTCAGGGTGACCTTGAACTCATGGCAATCCTCCTACTCTGCCTCCTGAGTACTGGGGTGAAAGCCATGCGCCACCACGCCCGGCTGGGATAAGCATTATTAATTTAGAGAGAATTGAATGGGTGTAGACCTTCTTATAGCCCCAGATTAGTGGGAGCTTGATATTGGAAAGAAAAATCATTACTTGGATATGATTCTGACTTGTTTCCCAGTTCCTTTCCACTGAGTGGATCTTTTAGCCAATCCAAGAGCAGCTGGTTACCCACCATGGCTGTTTGCCACTATTGCACTTATGTGAGCATTACATCAATTTGTTTGCTTCTGAGTAGCTTAGACCTCGAGTTGATCAGACAGATGTTGGCCACTTCTCCCTGGTAGCTCATGTAGCACCTTCCAGCACTAGAAGGGCTAACTATCTGTGGACTGGCTCTCTTCTGGATTCCACCAGGTCTGTCCATGCTCCATGCCAACAGCATATGGTGTCTTCAGCAGTAGGAGCTTACCATTAACCTCTGGTGGATAATCAGGTGCTCTGACAGAAGTCTGTCTTCTTTTGGGAGACCTTATAGGTCTCTCTGATCTATAGCTCATTGTAGGTTTTAAGCATATCCTGGTCCTGGGAGTTACATACAGGCCAGTGCCAAGGAAAAAGAAAAAAAGAGAAAGAAAAGAAAGAAAGAAAGAAAGAAAGAAAGAAAGAAAGAAAGAAAGAAAGAGGGAAGGAAGAAGGGAAGGAAAGAAAGAGATAGAGAAAAAGGAGAAATTTAAGTTAGGCTTCATCGCACCCTTTCCAGGGCCCTCCAGTTCAAGTGCTCCCCCTAAGGTCCTGTTGAGTGTTCAAATTTTTAGTCTATCTTCCAGGATATAGGTTTCTATGTAAACAGTTCAATTTGGATTCAGTTTTGTGCCCCCCACCCTTCCCTTTCCCCCAAGCCCTACTCTCCCTATTGTCCAGGCCTAAAGATGCCTATCAGGTATGTCAGCAACTCGGGCTGATCCAGGTTAGGAACCACAGATGAGTGAGACCATGCAACAATTGCCTTTCTGTGATTGTGTGTGAACTGTTCCAAGTTTGACCATTTCTCTCCAAATTTAATTATGTAATGTTTTCTTATCGCTGAGGACAATTCCATCATATATATATAACACATCTTGGTTATCCATTCATCCAAAAATAGGCACTTGGGTTGATTCCAGTTCTTAGATATTATGAATTGATCAGCTATAAACATGGTTTATACTTCTCTGAACTGAGGAGTGGAGTGTTTTTGGGTAAATGTCCAGTAAGGGAATAATAGGGCCTTTTGGTAACTATACTTTTCACGAGTCTCCATATTGATTTCCATAGTGGTTGCACCAGCTTACATTCCCACCAACAGTAAATGAGTGTTCCTATTTCTCCACATCCTCACCAACATTTTTTTAATTTGATTTTTTAATGTTTCTTATCCTTACTGGAGTAAGGTGGAATCTCATAGTTGTTTTAATTTGCAGTTCCCTAATGGTTAGGGATATAGAACATTTTCTTAAGTGTAATTCTTCCTTTGAGAACTCCCTATTTAGTTCTATGCCCCTCTTTTGGAGTGAGTTGTTTGATTTTTTTAATTATTATTTTTTATTGACTTTTAATCTTACATACCAAAAAAACCCCACCTGATATTTCCCTCCCCTCCCGCATTCCACTTTAGAACTCTAGTCTCCATCATATCCCCTCCCTCTCTCCATTAGTCTCTCTCCTAATTTGATGGCATCATCTTTCTCTTCTGTTTTGAGGGTCTTGCAAAGGTATTGCTAGGCACTACAAGATCATGGATATCGAGGCCAATTTCTGTCTGGGCAGTTGCATTGTAAGAGGTCATATCCTTCCTTTGGCTCTTCCATTCTATCCGCCCCCTCTTCCGCAATGGTCCCTGAGCCATTGGAGGGTGTGACAGAGGTGTTTCAGTGCTAGGCACTCCTCCATCCCTTCTTCTCAGCACTATGTTGCCTTTTGGGTCATCCCAGTGGTCATCACCATCTGAAAAGAGAAGCTTCTCTAGCCAGAAGTGAGAGTAGCGTTAATATGTGAACATGAACATTTAGTGTAGTGTCCCCAGGGCAGCTTGGTGGGAATAATATATACATTCAGTCAGACATGAGCAGGCTTATACCCCCAAGGCTCATGACCTCACCTACCATAGACTTTTACTTAGGTTTTTCAGTACCAGGTATGTATTCCCTCCCGTAGAGAGGGCCTTCAGTCCAATTATGGAGAGGTTGGTTACCCCGAGAGTAGACACGCCACTATTGCACCCATTCAGTCATTGGGCCTGTCTGGCATTTTTTGAGTTCTTTGTAAATTCTATATATTAGACTTCTGTCAGTGGTATAGCTGGCGAAGATTTTCTCCCATTCAGTGGGTAATCTCTTGGCTTTGCTTATGGTATGTTTGTCTGTGCAAAAGCTTTTTAGCTTTATGAGAACCCATTGATTGAGTGCTTGTTTAATTTTCTGGACTACTGGGGTTTTATTCAGGAAGTCTTTTCCCACTCCTATAGCTTGGAGAGTGCCTCCCATTTTTTCTTCCAGTAATTGAAGAGTTTTAAGTCTTATATTGACTTCTTTAATCTATTTGGACTTGATTTTTGTATATGGTGATGAGTGTGTCTAGTTTCATTTTTCTACAGATGGTCATGCAATTTGTCCAATACCATTTGTAGAAAATGCTGTCTTTCTTCCAGTCTACGTTATTGACACCTTTGTCAAAGATCAAATAGCTATTTGGATACCAGAGCTCCACCGTTCTCCTCCCCATCCTTCAGCTCTTATATTCTTTTGGTCCCATCTTCTACAATGTTTCCTGAACCCAGGAGGGGATGATAAGGGCCAAGCATTGAATAGTCACTTATTTTCAGAACTTGATTTGTTATGATTCTCTGAATTGACTGCCTGCCACTGTCAGAGAGGGGGAGAAAGGTAATTTCTTGATCATGGCTGAGAGAAGAATTGATCTGTGGATATGAAGATAAATAAGAAAATCTAATTTTGATTATGTATAATTTATCAATTTTTCCTATATGAATCATTTTAGTTTCAAATATAAGAATGGTTTCCTATCCCTAACTGCCAAAGATTCTCTTGAATGTTTTTTAAAAGTTTAGAGTGTAAACTTCACATTAACATTTGTAATTCATTTTGAGTTCACTTTTTCATATTAACCAAAAATTTAATCAGTGTAAACATTTTTATAATTTTGTTTGAGGTTTAGGTCAAAATGCTGTCTTTACTCTGCCTGAGTATATCTGGACACATCAGTATTATTGAAAAGGCTACCTATGCATTTAATTGCTCTTACAATTTTGCCAATAGTATTTTAGGTATAACTGTGAGATGCCTATTGTGTCCTCCTGATTTATAGTTCAACTATCTATATTTGAACACTACACTCACTCTATTACTTTACCCATGGGTAAAAAAAATATAAGGTATTGTAGTTCCTCCCACTTTCTTTTACAAAATTGTTTTAGCTATTCTAGGGCCTGTACCTTTACACATACCTCTTAAAATAAGCTGGTCTATGTCTTCTGAGTCAGTTTAGGGTGACTGGGCCAAAAATAAAAAGCAGGAATGTCCTTGAGTCTGCCCTTGCAATCTCCACTTTGCTAGATATCAGAGAAGGATCTCTCCTCTCCTTACCTCTTTACTAAAGGAGTTACCTAGATCTTAAACTTGAATGACAGTCCCTTTCCTGGAAATAAGCAAGAAGGATGTGGACACAGAGCCAAAGCTCATGGAAATACCTAACTAGGACCCACTGAGTAGGATGTGTAGCAGTAAGAGTAATAATAAAACTCAAATATTATAATTCTCAAGATTAGGTAGGGTGACTGGCAGAAAGTCTTACCCACAAGACAATGCTGCCTACCAAGCTGCTCTTAAAAGGATTCACATGTGTGTACAATCCATCTGATACTCTTCTTTTGTGACATGTTGGAATCATGGACCCTCTAGTGAGTCAGAAGGAGCTTTCACAGCAGAGTAGAAAAGTTACTTCGTGCGATCGTTTTACTAAAATGACTAAATTAAGCACATTTCTTTTGGAGTTGGAATTTTTCTTTTAATTTTTTTTTAAATAAACAACTCCAGAATGTTTTTCTCTGGTCTCCTTAATACTATGCCACAGACATAGCAGGCATTTGACACTAATACTTTGGGAGCAGAATGTAACAGTGTTTATTAGATTTCCCTTTGTTTTCTTGATTAATCCAAATAAGCATTTTATTCCTCTTTGAAAGGAAAAATGTATCTGAGGCCAACTTAAATTTCCTCTCTGTCTCTCCCTCTCTCTCTCTTTCTCCCTTCCTCCCCAACCAAGGACCATCACCTCCTTCTCCTTCAACTCATGGTCCCTCATTTTCAGATAAAATTTTCAGAGAAAGACACATGTCCCAGCTTCTCTAGTTCTTTTTTCTTGACAAATGGCTCCAATGACTATACCTTATCCTATTCTGGTCTAGAGACTCCAGTCACCATGTGGCCATTTCATTCTCAACATATCAGAAAAGGAGGTCATTTCTTAACTTTTATCTTCAGAGATTCTAAAAATCTGAGGACTGTATTGGGCTGTATTTGTCCCTGTATTTGGCTCCCTGTGCTTCCCTGACCTAACTCCTCACTTTTCATCTGTTTCCGAGGACCCTAGTGAGTTGGAAAAAGCTCTCATATGTTTATCTATACCATAAGAAAGAACAAGACAAAGTATCTGTGTGTCTAGTTTCCTATGATTCAAATTATATGAAAGACATGTTTCTGAAATAAAAGTTTGAATCAGGCCAGAGCTTCAAGTTAGCATTAACTGAATTAATGGTTGTCCTAAGATCTAATAAACTACATCCTTACTTACTCACTAAGTAAGATCTTCAGGTACCTGTACTTTCAAAGTACAAAGAGAATGGTCCATAAAGTACATTGACAATCATCTTACTAGGGAGGGAACTAATCTGACCAGTTGTGGCCAGAGAGGTTAGAGGAGAAAGTTGAAAGCCCTGGCCCTGATATGTGTGAAAAAAAATCACCTTGCAGAAAGAAGTAAGGGCAAAAAGAGTGAGGTCTCCAAAGCCTAATTGTATTCATATTGCAAACTTTTTTTCAGTTCACTTTAACTGGGTTCTAATCCTGAGTCTCTTGTCTTGCTTGGCCAAATCTTTCTTCCTATCAGGTCCATATAATTCTCTAATAAACAGATATATTATAACCATCCTCCATGCTGTGTATTCTGTTTCTGTCATAGAAAAAGTCCTCCAAGTAAAAGTTAATGTAGTTCACTAGACCTTCAGCTGGTGGGATAGTCTAAACTCTGATAATTTTAGGGGAAAAAGGACATTTCTAGCCCACTATTAGTCCGTGCTCCCTTTGTGGCTCTAGAAAGATGCCTCCAAGTAACAAAATATGCTGAATGGCTAAACCACTGCAACTAGTCTGGACTGGAAAAAAATAAAACAATAGATACAAACACTGAGAGGAATCTGTAACACATGCTTTCCCGCATGTCATTACCTCCACTTCTTCAATTAGGGAAGCAAGGGGTAAGGTTATAGATAAATATACTTGCAGCTGGCAAAGATAAAGCTACATTTGTAGAAATGGAATCAATACTTATGAGAAAGGGGATGGAATATGATAGGGTTTTATATAGAAAGAAGATCAAGGTTTCAGCAAGTGTCTCTAGGTAGGTGAGATTTGGCAATTAACTTCCAAACCAATCTGGAGAGCAGGCAAGCCTAGTGAGTAGATAAATCCAGGTCAAAGTGCACAGGATCGAGAGCCTATCTCCTAAGGTATAGCTTGTCCTTAGAAGGTACCCCAGTGTTGTTTTAGAACAGTAATATAGTCTGGATATACCAATTTCAGCAATGATCAGCCCACATTCATTGAGCCTATGCTTGATTGGGGTACTGAGTTGTGAAACCATGAGCTTACTGTCCAATTGCAGAATTGCAATTACAATCCAGAGCAGCCATCACCTCCTTGTCACTGTGCTTAGTCCTAGGTATTCGGCAGTGAATAAAACAGCCTGGCCTCCAGATGTGTTTGAAAACTCCTTTCTTCTGTCTTTTTCACAGACACCCAAGTAGACTACATTTTACAGTCTTCCTTGCAGTTATATGTGATTATGTGATTGAGTTTCAGCCAACAGAAAATGAACAGAAGTTATAGGTGTCACAGACTTGGCCCATAAAATAAACATATAACTCTTGGGGTAACCAACTGCTCCCTAATTGTACAGAAGGCCCTCTCTATGGGAGGGAATACATGCCTGGTACTGAAAAACCTTAGCAAAAGTCTATGGTAGGGGAGGTCATGAGCCCTAGGGGTATAAAGCCTGCTCTTGTCTGGCTAAATGTATATATTATTCCCACCAAGCTGCCCTGAAAGCACTACACTTAATGTTCATATTCACATATTAATGCTATTCTCACCCCCGGTTAGAGAAGCTTCTCTTTTCAGATGGCAATGACCACTGGGATGACCCAAAAGGCAACATAGTACTGAGAAGAAGGGATGGAGGAGTGCCCAGGGCTGAAACATCTCTGTTACCCCTTCCAAGGCTCAGGGCACATTGCGGAAGAGGGGGCAGATAGAATGGAAGAGCCAAAGGAAGGGTACAACTCCTTACAATGCAACTGTCCAGACAGAAATTGGCCTTGGTATCCATGACCTTGCAGTGCCTAGCAATACCTTCGCAAGACCCTCATAATAGAAAAAAAAGATGATGACATCAAATTAAAAGAGATACTCTTAACTAACCTCACAATGCTTGACCCACATTCCCCATTGACAAGGGTCCCTTTGAAAGAGGGAGGACAGGGAGGAGGACAATGGAACCTTTACTATGAATGTAAAATCAAAATAATATAAATAAAAATATATATATAAAAAAAACTGCTATAGAGCCAACCATGGACAGAGTTCCAAGAGTGCAACAGAACAGTGGTTTTTCAAGTATGAAAACACAGCACTAAATATGTACTGGCCACTGTGGGAGAGTCTGAGCAATAAAAAGTTGTTTTAATTGGAAAAAAAAAGAGATACTAATGGAGAGAGGGAGGGGATATGATGGAAATTGGAGTTCTAAAGGGGAATGTGGGGAGGGGAAGGAAATATGCATTTTTTTTGTCTGTAAGTATAGAAGTTGTCAATAAAAAAGAAAAATAAATAAATAAACATATAAAGTATATCATCTCTCCTTTCTTCCATTGGTGGGATAAATATGGATTCTTAGGGGAACTTTGTAAGCCACATGTTACATATGGTGTGGTGGCTTGAATTGGAATGTCTCCTATAGACTTACATGTTAGAATTCCAGTTGATGACACTTTGGGGAGGCTTTAGGAGGTGAAGCCTTGCTGGAGGAGATATATTGCTGGGAGGCAGGCCTTAGGGTGCTATAGTTTAGCCCTGCTTTATTCTTCTGTTCTTTGCTACTTACTCCTTACTGATGTGATACCAACTGTCTGCTCCTGCCATATTTTCCTCATCAGGATAGAAAGTTCCCCTGGAAGGGCTGGAGAAATGGCTTAATGGTTAAGGAGTTTGCCTGCAAAACCAAAAGACCTCAGTTCAAATCACCAGACCCACGTAAGCCAGATGCACAAGGTGGCACAGCATCTGGAGTTCATTTGCAGTGGCTGGAGGCCCTAGAGTGCCCATTCTCTCTATTTCTCTCTCCCTGTATCTTTCTCTCTCTCTTTCTCTCTCTCTCTCTCTCTCTCAAATAAATAAATAAAAGTAATAAAAATATTTTTTAAAAAAGAAAAGAAAGTTCCCCTGGAAAATGTAAGCTGAAACAAACCCTTTCCTTCAATACACTACTTCGGGTCAAATATTTTGTTCCAAAAATGAGAAAGTAGCTTCTACAGACAAGTCCATATGGTTCATGAATGGCTTCATGAAATAAAACACATAACATTGCCATCTATCCCTGCCATCACTAAGTAGACCTTTTGTGAATTAAAAAAAATGTTTAGTGCTGGGTGTGGTGGCGCACGTCTTTAATCCCAGCACTTGGGAGGCAGAGGTAGGAGGATCTTCATGAGTTCAAGGCCACCCTGAGACTACATAGTGAATTCCAGGTCAGCCTGGACTAGAGTGAGACCCTACCTCGAAAAACCAAAAAAAAAAAAAAAAAAGTTTAGTGATTAAACCATTGATATTGAGGGTTTTTTATCTCTTGTTGAAGCTAGCATTATCTTAACACCCAAATTGTTGGTTCTCCTTTTTTTAAATTAAGTTTTTAGCATCATATATACATAGTTAAAGTAATTTCCAGAATTTTATAGAAACATGAAGGGGGAAGTGAACACCTTGGTATAAGGAAGTAGCAGGAGACTTCATATAGAGTACATTTGAGATGAATGTTGAAAGAAAAAAGATTCCCCCAATGAGACAGTGAGTCAGGATGACCCCAATGTATGTAAAGGCTTCAATTTGAGAGAGAATATGGTTAACCAGCAGAAGGCAGTGAACTGGGAAAGTTCTAGTGGGAGTTAAAAAAATGTAAGAAAAAATATGTCAAGCCACTGTATAAATATATATCTATTGACCCCAGACATCAGAATATTTGGAAATATCTGGAGGTTTAAGATAGGACAGCATAAGAGAATTTTCTTTATGATGTCAATACAAGGCAACACTCTTACAAGAAAACAAGGGTCAAGAAATGAAGGCTGTGACTGCAGTTCTTGCTATTAACTGTGGATCCTCTGAAACCTACCCTGTACCCTCTCCTTAACATTTTCACCTCTCACCCCTCAGGAAGCATACAAGTGAGTGGTCTTGCTGTCACCCCTCCCATTCAAAGAGGTTGCTCTTCTGGGCAACAATCCATGGACTGTGCTTTGCAGCTGTGGCCTGTGAACACCTTCCAGGATGCACATTCCCATGGGCCAGGAGTCCAAGGGAAAGAGCAACCACCTGCATGTTCTGTTGTGTCTGATTAATTTCAAATGAATATTCCAATGCTTCAGATGTTCCTGGACAGCTCTCCAACATCCTGCAATTACCCTAAATGGATGTCCTCCATGCAGCAAGATGGAATGAGGGTGACTCTGATCTGAGAGGTAAAGAGGAATAAGTAAAATCATAGCTTGAACTTTGTGATCATTCCAGCTCCAATACCTTGTGTAACAGATGAGAAAAGTTAGGTTCAGGAAGGGGTCGTGGTTTGTCTTACGTCAGAGTGAGTCAGCAGAGCAAACAGGGCCTCTGGGTCTCAATTCCCAGCCCACTGCTCTTTCCACTATGCTAATCAAGCATCTAAACCAGTTGGAAGGAGCATGCTGAAAGCTACTGATGAAGGAAATAGTGAGTGGTTCCAAGGCAGGGAAGCTCAACATCCAGCCAAAATATTACAGACATGGGTCAGTCACATGCTTTCTGTTTATAGTCTTTCCACTGGACTGTGTGTATCTGGGAACAACAGGCAGTGGAAAAATTAATTTGAGCCTGTGCCTAGTCTAGTTTATAGAAGAAGGAGACAGTCACCTTCCTGATCTGCTTTTATGGATGCTAAGGAGGATCTCCAGCCCTGAGGATCTCCTGAATGGACATCTTCCCCATAAGTCTATTTTAGCTAAGTATTGCCTTTCCTGGATACTGCCTTCAAAGAGGCCATGTAAAGAAAACAATGCATCATTTCTAGCCACTTATGAATTAAGTACATTTTGATTTTCAGAGATGCTGTCCATCTGTATTGAGAAAAAGAACAAATAACAAAAGGGCTTGGGTTTCCTTAAAAATCTCCTGCCCAGCTAGAGAAAAATGTCCTGTTCTAAAGACTAATTGCAGTGAGTACATAGCCCAGAGACCCAGAGCAGACCTAGAAGTTCAAGATGTCTCATCCTACAAACCATAGAGATTGCCAAGGTCTCATTGGCCATACCCTTGCACTCACCAAAGAAAGAGTACTCTCTTCATCTAGCCTACAGTGATCCACCATGATCACCTCCACACTGATCTCTGAGGTTACTATAATGGCAGTTTATGAAACACTCTCTCTCCTTGTATCTCTTTTCCATGTTAGTACTACTGCAGAATTGAATGTACAAGCATAATTCATTTTCCAACTTGGTAAAACACTTTCAAACTTTATGTGGAAGTATCCACAGTCAATCTCCTCGCATTTTACAAAGCACATAATACATGCCATCTCATATACCATAGTTTACAAATACACATCCTGTGCCTCAGAGAGATGAAGCAGCTTGCATGAAGTCATGAAAGCAATAGAAGTCATGGTTAAGTCAAATTGGAAACTGAGTGCTATATCTCTAAACACTACCTTCTGTCTTTATCTTTAGTATCTTTCAAAATAGTTTCCACAATCATTGATAATTTTGTTGGTAAGTCAAGGGATTCAATGATCTGAAAAGCATTTGCTACTCCCTTTGTGGTAATACAGTATGCATGTTAGTATGGTAGAGGTTCTTAGAAGTATCCTGTATAATGCAGTTTCCAAAAGCTTCCTAAGAACAAAAGAAACTCATACTAATTTGCAACTTGCTGTCCCAGGTCCTGTTCTAAGCATTTGTATATGAATAGACTTATTCTGTCCTCCAGATAATCTTGGCTTCTGTATACTACACTTGTTCTTACTTTACCAATAATGAAATCAAGATTTTACTTTGTCTAAGTTCACACAATAAGACCATGTCCAGGAAGATCCTCTTTATAATATTTGAAGACAGACATTTTCTATACATGTTCCCTCTTTAGACTCCACACAATTAGCACTTTAATATGTAATTCTGGAAAATGTAGTCTCTCCTTCATTAAATTACTTGACAAACTAGCTTTTTTCCTACTGTCTTATCTCTCAATAATCAGAATCATCCAGAAGCAGTAATATTTTCAACCATTGAGCAACAACCCCACAGGATGGAAAGTAATGGCTTATTCTGCTACAGAGAAATGTGATTGGTACAGGGAACATGAGTAATGTGCCAGAAGGTCGATTATACATTAGGGCTCTGAAGAATGAGACATGAGGACATCACCAACCAAACAGACTCATTTTACCATTAACATATTCAGAAGCAGAATCATAACTGAATTCTCAATTGAATCAGTGAAGCCTATATTCAGACCAGCTTATAAGATTTGGGTGGAGTGACATGTGTTCACTGTGGAGGATGTTTATGATTGTAATATCTAGTAAATAGATTGTTTTTTAAATTTATTTTTATTAGGTATGGACATATTTAGTGTGTAAACAATACATGTTGGTACCATAATAGACTAAGTTTTATCAGTTCAACTGAAAGTAACAATTGAAATCCCTGTGTAACAGTTCTACTACTGGGCATGAGAATACATATACATGGGTATATATGCACGAAAACACATATACTCAGATTCAAAATATCTAGAATATACATGACAAGGTCAATTCAGTGAAACCACCATCAATTTAGTGGAGAAAAAAGAAAGTCAAAGGAGATGCTGCTCTAAACTGGTCAGCCAATTCAATCCAGTCACACCATCAGCAGAAAAGTTCCAGTAGATCTAGCTCAGCTGTCTTTGTGGATATGGAGAGTCATAATGAAGCATGGAAAATAAGGAAAGAGTTGAAATGCAACACAAAGAATTTAGGTTAAATGCAAGGGAAAGGTTGTGGCTTTTTTTTCTTTTTAAATGACAAAGGAATATATAAATGTTCCCTTTGAAAAGATCGTCTTAAGCAAACCATGGAGATTTTCAATAGATAATAAAGTAGAATCCTATTTGCAATGTATAGGGTAGACTAAGTTGTCCAAGAAGCTACATCTTTAGTGTTTTTAACTATTATTGTCTGATATTTAAAAAAGAAAATGTGCACACTTGAAAAATGTAAAGATTATGAGCACTTTGAACTACCTGGTATAAAGGTAGAAAATTTCTAAGTACTAATTCAGAATTACAGAAGAAAGTGTCTCAAACGCAAGTGGCCAGGCTGATTAGGACAATACCAGTTTCTCAGCTTGAGCAAGAGCAGGGAAATGCACATTAATATAACAGGGAAATACTGCTTACCCTTCTAACTCTAAAAATAAAAACTTAGAAGATGGAAAGTATCCAAGGTTTGTGGCACAATTTCATATACCACAAGCAGAATGGTATGTTGTTTTAACTTTTTCAATTATAGAAGGAAGGTTGTCAAAAATTTTTAAATATGTATATAGCCTTTGTTGTAGCATTCTCATTGAGAGACATATTCTCAGAACTAAGAGTTTGTAGGAATGCTATATGAGCATAGAATGCAAAGCAATATAGTGATTCCAAAATTTTTAAGCAACAAAATATTCATTACAAAGTGAATAATAAATTGAGTTACATCCTTTTTAAATTAATTTAATTTTATTTATTTATATATTTGTGAGATAGAAAATGGATGTGCCAGGGCCTCTAGCTACTGCAAATGAACTCCAGAAGCATGTACGACCATGTGCATCTGGCTTACATGGATTGTGGGTAGTCAAACCTGGGTCCTTAGGCTTCACAAGCAAGTGCCTTAAGCCATCTCTCCAGCCCAAGTTACATCCATTTATCAGAATATACCTCAGGCCTTTTAAAGAATTAAATCAATACTATTAATCATGAGGACAATCTATGACCTACTTTTAAGTAAAAAGTTGTAGAATTATGTTAAGCAAAAATGATTTGTATAATGGATCTCATTTTTGTAAACCAAATCGGGAGCTGTATCCTTATATGTGTATACATATGGGAAAGTATGGAAATAAACATACAGTCAATAACATTGATTACCTTGGAGAACAGAATTTGAAGAAGGGAAAAAACTACTACATTTTCTCTAATACACTGGTTTCCTCTTTGAATACAAAATGTATTGGTTTGTAAAGTAGAAACTATTAGCACTTTTACCTAACGTAGAAGAAACATCATTTTCTTTTTGGTTATCAAAAATGAAGCAAAATACTTAAGGGTATTTTCCACTCTTGAAATACTTAATCCAATACCCCAAACTCTAATAGGAAATAAAATGTGGTACTTTCCAACTCCCAGAACCATTTGGTATAAATATAAGAGAAAAATTCCTTTCTCCCCACTGATTAGAAAGTCTGTCACAGTGGAAGCTGGGCTCTTTGGAAACTATGCTGTGGAATCAAGGCCAAAGGCCAGTACTGATGCCAGGGGTCAGATGACAGAGGGTATGTTCATCACACAGGGCGTGTATAACTTCAATTGAAATATGAAGAACTGGGTTTCTTATGGGGCTCATAAACCAATGCTAAAGCCATTTCTCAAAAAAGGAGTCCAAAATGTTTGGGCAGTAACAGCCACTTTAGTGTAGACATTTCCCCCATGGTTGTTATTTGCAGGGACAACACTCAACCACTTCAAAGTGGTTCTACTCAGTTCGTGTAAAAAATACTCTGGTCTGTTGACAAAAAATATCATGAAAAAGTCAGCCTAATTATATAGCCAGATCAGTTCTGTTGTGTTCAATAACAACCTAACTCTGGATGTTTGTCTTTTTCATGTAACCTTTGAAGGCAATTGCTTCAAATGTTTCAGGGGATGTACAGGCTTATTTTGAGAGCAGAGCTCTCCTGTTGACACTGCAGTCTTGGGGCACTGAGCCTACATGGAGAAAGCTGACCTTATGTAGAAAGCCCAAAGGGTGCTGTGGTTATTGATTCCAGTGCTACCTTTACTGAAAGAATTTACTAGTTTTGAGTGTGTATTCACTATGAGCCAGGCATAGTATCAAGAGACAAAGCTGCTTTGTCTCTTGACATGACACTTCACTCATAGTGAATGCATAGCTAGTATTATTTGGAACTAGAGATTGAAACCAGTTTACTTTAAAAGCTCTTTGCTCCTTAACATCTCTGTCCTTTTCATTAAAGAATCACAATATTTCTCAAGTTTCAACTTTCAGTTCTATTCATGCATGCATGCAAATGTTTGTTCTACCAAATTTACTTAGGAGCTACTATGTGTAAGGCATTTTGGGGGACACAGAGCAGAATGAGACACCACTCCATTTTTAAGAAATATACACCATGTTATAGTATATATGAAAATGACCATGGGTACAATGTGGTGTGTATGCAAATAAGTAGGGATGCTTGGGAGCATGTGTAAAGAGTGGCTATTCCTGCCTGGCAGCAATAAGACAGTTTCAGGATCAGAGAAGGTTTGGTTGGAAAGAGAAAATCTCAACATGTCCAAATGTCAGGCCATGGATACTGGCTTTTCTCGATTGCTTAGGATCTAGAAAATATAAGAAATAAAAAAACCTCAAAAGGGAAAGGGCGGTAAGAGCCACATAGAAAAGAGCATCATCTTCCTGTGACACAAAGGTTAATAACATTAAAGTTTCTGAAATTGCTTAGATACAATCCTGTCCTGTGCTGCTGTGCAGGCAAGACAGGAGCAGGCTGAACCAGACAACAGTCCCATTCCCACTTGGGGGCCCCCTGCCCTTCTTCCCCACTTCCCCACCCTATCCCATGGTGTGAGGCTGGGAGCTGTCCTACACTATCTCTGAAGAACACAAATCAGAGCACACAATGTCTCCTAGTAAAGATGCCGGCAGTCTTCATAGTACAGCAGCAGCGTTCCTCTGCCTCCTCTAATTTCTGAGAAGCTGTTTCTCATGTGGGCCCAAGCAGCCCAGAACAGGACCTAGATGGAAATGAACTCCAGTAACAAGGCTTCAACTACCTACTTTCTCTATCTCAACTTAGCACCATCAGAACATTTTGTGACATGCACGAGCCCATGAAGCATGATTTGGGCATAATGCAGTACATGGTGCCCCTAGTTTCCAAGCCTAGCAGTTCTCACACCACTATTAATCTGCTCCTTGAAAGAATGGACCAAGACACCACCTCTGCCAACCTGCCACCCCTACCACATATGCACCATTTGGAGAGGTACTGGGCAGCCCACCAACAGCTACCGGAAGCTGATAGATATCAATTGAGCCAGGCATCAAGACTTAACACCCAGAAATTGCTGAGACTGGTATGAGTCTTACTGAGCCAGCTGAGGTGGTAGATTATCTAGATGAAGAAAAGGAGAAGGAAGAACTGCCAGAAGATAGTAAAGAAGAAGAGGAGGAAGAGGGAGGAAGATGAGGAGGAGGAGGATGTCATCATAAAAAAACTGAGGGGATGAGGAGAAAGGGGAGTCTGTTACTAAAAGATGAACCAATGTAATAACTGTTTAAACATTTTAATTACCTTGTAATAATTAAAATTCTTCGGTTCTTCAGGGTGAGAAACATGGGTATAGTAATATGACAGTGGATTGGGGAGAATGACTATAGGACACAAACTACAGTACTGGATCAACAGAAATGCAGTCCTCTTAAACCTTAGTGTAGAGAGGGTTACAAATCTAGACAAATGATGGGCCAAAAATGGTTCGTATGTCCTATTGTTCTTATCCCTTGGTGTACTTATGTGTGTCAGACCTTATCTCACATCTCCAGGAGGCATGGAAAGCAGAGGAAAATTCTGAGCCAACTGATTATCCCAGTGCATCTATTCCCATCATGGTCCCAAAATACAAGAGTGCCTTGTTGCCCTTTCTGAGCACAAGTCCATGTTTATTGCAGCTAAGATTTTCAATATGTGTCAGTTTTGTCTCAAATACCTCCTGATCATGTCAATTTGATGTTCTATTTTAGTTGCTTTATCACTCAGCCACATAGAAAAATGTTTTCATCTTTGATAATGGGACCAATCTTTCATCTACTTTTTGATATTAGCATATAAATAATAGCATAAAACAAAGTATTTCATTATGATACCCTCATACATGTATATAAGTTACATGGATCACATTTATCCTCCATGACTCATACGTAGCCTCCTCTCACCTATCTCTTTCCTAGTCTTTAATACAAGCCATTCCACTTTCATGTAATTTTTTAGGTTCTGTATATGAGAAAACATGTGATACATCTGATAGATGACAGAAAGTCTATATCAAACAGAATTAGTACCATCTTATTTGAAATCCATTGTGAGAAAGGAAACTACAGGTATCTCATGGGTCCAGTGTGTGTGTGAGCACGTGTGTGTGTGCGCCTGTGGGGGTCAGAGGCCAATGTCCAGGCTAACCATCCACCTTACATTTTTTCTTTTTCTTTTGTTTTATTAAGAAGTTACTTTGAGCCGGGCGTTGTGGCGCACGCCTTTAATCCCAGCACTTGGGAGGCAGAGGTAGGAGGATCGCTGTGAGTTTGAGGCCACCCTGAGACTACATAGTGAATTCCAGATCAGCCTGAGCTAAAGTGAGACCCTACCTCGAAAAACCAAAAAAAAAAAAAAAAAAGAACTTAATTTGTATGGATACATCATGTGTTGATACCATTTTCTCCCTCCTCCCTATCCCCGTTCCACAAGGGTCCTTCCTAGGTTGCTGGTATTCCCCATAGGTTGTGGAAGCAGCAGTCAGCTATTTTGTGGGGGAGACAATGCCTCTGAGCATGACGTCCTAACCTGTGGCTCTTACAATCTTCCCCTCCCCCTTCTGAAAAATTCCCTGAGCCATGATGGGTGTGTTTTAAATCTACTTCAGTGATGAGCTCTCAGGAGCCTCTGGATCTCTGCTTGGTAAGTGTTGAGTATCCTCAGCGTCTGTCTCCTTCACCCTGGTGCTGATTGTCAGGCTCACCATGGAATCAACACTGCGGCTTGTCTCCCTACTTCCTTTGTGGTTTTGCCTGGGCCTTGACTTAGATGTGTGAAGTGGCTTATCTCCTTGGATCTCACTACCTTCTGAAAAAGAAAAACAGATTCTCCAAGAGAGGGAAGTCAACATAGGTTAAATGGGATACGCATTATTAATCTAGTGGGAGCTTGACATTGGACAGCATAATCTTTGTCTCCATAGGATTCTAACCTGGTTCCCAATTCCAGATAGGGGATCCTTGCTCCTGAGTGGATCTCTTAGCCAATCATAAAGCTATTGGTTACCCACCA
This sequence comes from Orientallactaga sibirica, assembly GCA_036365145.1. Taxonomy (NCBI): domain Eukaryota; kingdom Metazoa; phylum Chordata; class Mammalia; order Rodentia; family Dipodidae; genus Orientallactaga; species Orientallactaga sibirica. Next base: position 9,919,643 of record JAEOAD010000057.1, read on the forward strand.
AGGCTGTGTGCCAACATTGCAGTGATATGTACTTCTTCTCAGGCTGGTTGTTTCCAAGTAGCTTTGACCCCTGTTTGCTCACACCATTGTTGACCACTTTCTCACAGTTGTTCACATAGAGCTTTACAGTACTAGACAGGCTGCCAGAGGATTCCAACCTCTGGATTCCAAGCAGGTCTATCAGTGTTCTGTGTCAGCAGCATACAGTGTCTTCAGCAATAGGGTCTTACCTTTTACCTCAGGTGGGGAATGAAGTGCTTTTACAAAAGCCTGTCCTGTTTTGGGGACCTTGTAGGTCTCTCCAATCAACAGCTCAACCACCTTACATTTTTAAGACAAGGGCTCTCTCAGTGAACCAAGAGCTCATCCATTCATCTTGGTATTTCCCCACCGTACATTTTTTTCAATTTTTTTTCAAATTTAATTTTATATTATAACAGTGTATACTCTTCTATTCCATCACCCCTAACTCCTGTTACCCTGGGAGCCTTTCTCAATGGGGTTATGGCATTCAGTGTGGGGTCATGAAGGCTTCAGTCAGTCCCTGTGGAGTAGCAGAGGATCATGCCTCAGGGTATTCCTACTCTGTGACTCTTACACTCTTTCTATCCCCTCCTCTGCAATGTTCCTTGAGCCATGGCAGGCCTGTTGGCAGTCTGACTTAATATGGAGTTCTCTGTAGCCTCTTGATTTCTGCTTGTTAGATTTTGGTTGATCACTCTGTCACCATTTCCCTGGAACTGGTTTTTAAGCTAGCCATAAGACCAGTGTTCATGTCACCACTTCCTCTGCAATTTCTCCTGAGCCCTGGCAGATGTGGTAGAGGTGGCAAGTCTTGTGGTGGGCAGTGGGCTATCTTCTTGTATTATCGATGAATCCTGGTTTTCCTCCATTTTATCTGCCATATGTAAAATAAAACATATTCTCCAAACAAGAGTGAGAGCAGCTTGAGTTAAAGGGGTTATGCAAATTTACTTGAGAGATATTTTTGATGTGCAAGCCCACTCTTCTCCAGAGAGCAATGGGTGCTTCTTTTTGAAGTCTGAGTTTCCAAGCCATGGAATTCTGGCCTGGTTTCCAGAGCCAGATGTGAGTTCCCTCCCACTGAGTGGGAGTCATGTCCAAGTAGAGAATAGTTGGTTACCTGTAGAGGCTGCATGGCACTATTGCACAAGTGTGTACTTCTTTTTTTGTTAATTATTAATTTTTTATTGACACATTCTATATTTACATACAAAAAAAACATATGCTATTTCCCTCCCCTCCCCCCATTCCACTTTAGAACTCCAGTCTCCATCATATCCCCTCCCTCTCTCCATTAGTCTTTCTTTTAATTTGATGTCATCATCTTTTTCTTCTATTTTGAGGGTCTTGCGATGGTATTGCTAGGCACTGCAAGGTCATGGATATCGAGGCCAATTTCTATCTGGACAGTTGCATTGTAAGAAGTCATACCCTTCCTTTGGCTCTTACATTCTTTCCGCCCCCTCTTCCGCAATGATTACTGAGCCTTGGAGGGTGTGACAGAGGTGTTTCAGTGCTGGGCACTCCTCTATCCCTTCTTCTCAGCACTATGTTGCCTTTTGGTGATCCCAGTGGTCATTGCCATCTGAAAAGAGAAGCTTCTCTAACCAGAAGTGAGAGTAGCATTAATATGTGAACATGAACATTAAGTGTAGTGCCCCCAGGGCAGCTTGGTGGGAATAATATATACATTTAGTCAGACGAGAGCAGGCTTTATACCCCTAGGGCTCATGACCTCACCTGCCATAGACTTTTGCTTAGGTTTTTTCAGTACCAGGCATGTATTCCCTCCCGTAGAAAGGGCCTTCAGTCCAATTATGGAGCAGTTGGTTACCCCAAGAGTAGACATGCCACTATTGCACCAGTTCAGTCATTGGGCCTGTCTGGCCAAACTTGAATATTCAGCATCCACTGTTTTCACTGCTGATGACTTCTGTCTCCCATATGCTGCATGCAGTGCAGCTTTTTCCAGCTTTCAGTTAGCTGCTCTACAGGGAGAAGGTTTTCTGCTCCGCACCAGCTTGCTTTCTCAGTGACCTTGCCTCTCAGGCAAGAGATGTCTTCAGCAATAGGGTCTTACTATCTATTTCTCAAGGGAAACCAAGGGCTTTGGCAAAAGCCTTTAATGTTTTGCAGGCTACCAGGACCTCCTTGGCCAACATCTCACTGGAAGGTATCCCATCCCAGGCACTGAAAATTTTCTAGTAACAGTCTACAGCTTCTAGATGTGCCATTATTCAAAAAAGTAGGTTTACACAAGTCTTATTCACAATATCTTGAATGTATATTGACCCTCCCCCTGCCCTTCTTTTATGCATTCTCTTCCCCTGGCCTCGCTTATGACCTGCTAGTTGATTTTGTAGTCTTCGGGGTTCCCAACTTAGTCATGCTATTGGTGACCATTGGCTTCAACAGCTCCCATAGGGCTTTCCAGAATTATGAGGGCTTACTATTTTTATTTTTTTTAATTTATTTATTTGAGAGACAGAGAGAGAGAGAGAGGCAGGGAGAGAAAAGAGAGGAGGGGGGCTGAAGAGATGGCTCAGAGGTTAAGGCACATGCCTCCTAAGCCTAAGAATGCTGGTTCCAATCTCCAGGTCCCACATTTAGCCAGATGCAAAGTGATGCAGGGGCGCAATGCCACACTTGACCACAAGGGGGTGCACACATCTGGATTTCGTTTGCAGCAGCCGAGAGGCTGCTGGCATGCCCATCTCTATCTGTTTTCCTCTCCCTCTCTCTCTGTCTCTCTCTGTGTCTCTCTCCAAAAAAAAGAGGAGGGGAAGAATGAGTGTTCCAGGGCCTCCAGCTGCTTCAAACAAAAATGAACTCCAGACGCATGCACCACCTTGTACATCTGGCTTATGTGGGTCCCAGGGAATTGAACATGGGTCCTTTGGCTTTGCAGGAAAGTGCCAGAACTGCTAAGCCATCCCTTTAGTCCCACCTTACTTTTTTAAGATAAAGTCTCTGTCACTGAACCCAGAGCTCATGTATTTATCTAGATTAGCTAGCCAGTTAGCCCCATAGATGGCCTATGTCTGCCTCCCCAGTACTGGGATTGTAGTCAGGAACAGGACTTCTGACATTTTACATGGATGCTAAGGATCCAAGCTCAGGTCTTTAGCCTTAATAGTGAGTGCTTTTACCCCTGGAGCCGTCTATACAGTCCTGCTGTAGTTATTTTAATAAAGGTGTTTTTTTTCATAAAGTAAACTGAGACTGAGTTATGTTAATCTAACTTCTCTGAGTTTCATATTACATTATAACAAGGGAGAAAACTGACAAGACACTAATGTTTTCCTAAACCAAAAGATTCTATATTGCTGCAAAGCTAGAATCAATAGAGGTCAAATTCACTCCAGAGGCTAATGATTGCTGCTAAAGTGTTCAAGCTTATGAATGTAGGCTCAGTAGAACATGCAAGGTGTAGCAAGTGCTACTATGAAATTCACCATGCATGACAATAGTAGTGAAAAACTCTCTCCTTTCTGGAAAAGAAAAAAGAAACCAGTCACAGGCTAACAGCAGCCCTATTTTTATCTGTGAAGAATGGTATATCATGTTAAGGCAAACCAAAAATAAGTACTGATAAGTTATATAGTTGTGTAGGAAACTTTTTTTTTCTTCCAATGCATCAGGGTATTTATTGTCAAAGAGCTTATTAACTTCACTAGATTTACCAATAACTTCCTGCAGGGCTCATTCTGCCATCCTAAAAAGGGAACAGAGAAAATGTCCCCTGTGGACCAGTTTTCTATTGCAGCAAAAGAAATCACCCAAAGACTTAGTCATCTGTAAAAACACCACTTATTTGGCTCATAATTGTGTGACCACTCAGATCACGCTTAAGACCAATGGAGAGAATTCTTCTCTGGTCCTTTTGTGATATAATTTATTTAGTTAATCCATTAATCACCAGCCATTATCTTCTATTTTTATAATTAGAGCCTTGAGGTAGTTGGATGTAGTGATAGCCTCTGTGTGTTCATACTTCACTGGGGAGGTGAGATGAACTGTTAAAGGCACAGAACTGAAGGAGGAATTCACTCTCGGTTCATAAAATTGACAACCCTGGACTCACAAACCATAAGAGTGATTTTTTTTATAAACCTCATTTGCTTCAAGGTAGTCTCAGACTTGGTGCTTCTGTTGTAAGTCAACTGGCATGATCTTTACTGGGGTCCATTACTTTTTACATTTTAAATAAACTATTTTGTCTACAAAAAAATCTTTGTTTTTGCCAAGTAATTTTAGCTCTACACACTCTATTTGTTTTCTGGGTCACACAAAGACATGATTTGCCTGTGGGTTCTTTTTAATATTCTGCTTTTAAATAATGTCTTCATTTTTCCTATAAGAACTGATGAGAGTTATAAATCTACATGAAATTATAGAAATTAGACAGCATTTTACTGTGACTCTTTGGTATACTATTAAAAACTTGTGCCGGGCTTGGTGACATACGCCTTTAATCCTAGCACCTGGGAGGCAGAGGTAGGAGGATCACTGTGTGTTCAAGGCCACCCTGAGACTACAAAGTGAATTCCAGGTCAGCCTGGACTAGAGTGAAACCCTACCCCCCAAAAAAACAAAACAAAACAAAACAAAAGACTTGGTATGGATTAATTAAACTACAATGCAATTTCCTCCATGTCTGAAAAGGCTACTGAACTATGTGTTGGTTCTTTCATATTCACCTTTCCTCTTAAAGTAGGATAATAATAACTCCAGACAAGCCATTACACAATCTCAATGCATGTTGTAAAGCCAAAGGACTCAGATTCAATTCCCCAGGGCCCACATAAGCCAGATGCACAATGGCTCATATGTCTGGAGTTCGTTTGCAGTCCCCTGGAATGCCCATTCTGTCTCTCTCTCTCTTTCTCTCTCTCTCTCCTTCTCTCAAATAAATAAATACATAAAATATTTTTACAAATTAAAAAAAAAAAACCTTTCAGGTGTCAGTCCCCCTCTTCAATCCTTGACTAAGGAAGGATCTCTTGTTTTCACTACTCTGTTTGCCAGCCTAGCTGATCCACTAGCTTCTAAGTATTTTTCCTGTCTCCACCTCCCTTTTTGTTGCAGGTATGCTGGGATTATAGAAGCCTGACACAGATCTGAACTCAGGTAGTTACACTTGCCCAGCAAGAACTTTATCCACTGAGCTATCTTCCCAGTCTCCAAAGTCATCCATACTCTTGATTACATAGCAATTTCAGACCAGTCGGTGCTACATGAGACCTTGTCTCAAAAAGGAGAAAAAAAAGCTGGGTGCAGTGGCACATGCCTTTAATCCCAGCACTCGGGAGGCAAAGTAGGAAGATCGCCTTGAGTTCAAGGTCACCCTGAGACTACATAGTGAATTCCAGGTCAGCCTGGACTAGAGTGAAACTCTATCTCGGAAAACAAAAACAAAACAAAACAAAATCTAGGCATGCATACAGTAGTGCATATGTAGAAAGAAATGTATAGAGGACTAAAAATGCCAAGCCTAAGATTTATAGAGGACTAAAAATACCAAGTCTATGATTTATGGGTCATTAGCTCTTTAGCTCTGCTGGGTTCTTTTATGTTACCAATAGAAGCTTTTAAGTTGTCTAGCCATTAGAATTGCTAAGACAGCCTCATTCCCATGTCAGGCAATTATGTAGGCTATGGGCTAGGACAATAGGTATGACTGAGTGGAATGGGTCTCTTATTCGGCATACTACCACAAACTTTCCATGTTGGTATCTTTCAGAGGAGTCCTATAAGCTGTGAGCTAGAACATGCTTCAATGAGAAAGAAATTCTCAGATATTTACTTATATTACATGTGCTAAGCTCCAATGGACAAAGGAAGCCACCTAGCCAAACCCAAAGCCAGCAAAGGAGGTGACTGTACAAAGAGGGAGATGTAGACAAATGAGGTCATGACTCCATTCATGTAACCATAAGGCCTTAAAGTGAGCAATAAAAACAGAAAAGAATGGCTATTAAGAATGCACCAACTGAATACATTTTAATTAAAAGAGAACCAGAGAAAGATTCTCTCCAGACTGCATCAACCACTTATAAAGGAACTTCCTAACCAAAGGAATGAGAGTGGATTGAAGTTATATATGCATCTGCAGTTTCAGTCATTGACTCCGAGGACATTTTCAACATTTCCAGAGGTATACAACATAAAGTGTCTGTGGGGTTTTACATAAAGAAACTCCTCCTCTGGGCGAGGTTAAGAATCCTCATTTTAGAGGAAAGCCAACATCAACTTTTACCCCTAAATATACAAACATATATGACCATTAAATATACAGTCTACTTCTTTAGACTACAGAAACTCACTTGCTCTTGAAATTTGCATCCAGTTACATAAGTGAAGAAATGTTACCATTTTCCTAAATTGATTCTGGATAGAATATATTTCTACTCCCTCTAATCTCATACCTACTTTAGATTAAAACACTCCAGTACCTATTTGGAATGTGACACCTGACATAACCAGTCATATCGTTCCAAACCTTGCTCCATGCAACTCTGTGGCCATTTTGACCATGAAAGATGTTTTGAACACTTCCTGGGAATTCTGAAGAGCAGAGTTCTGAAGATCATGTCTTTTCCTGTTAGAAGTTTTTGTTCAAAGACCAACAATACCAACACATGTAAATAGGCAGTCAAAGGAATAGTTGTATAGGTATAGAATGTTGCATGATCTGTAATCTTATCAAAAAGTAAGCCACTTGGAGCAATTGTCAAAGATATAAAGGGTTTGTTTTCTTAAAAGTCTCAGCACTTTGGGTCGCTCATTTTTCCCTGGAAATCATTCCAGACGAAGCGGATTTGAGAGGTTCCTTTCCACATACTGGAACCACAGAGCACATTATTCACTGATGAGCTGAGCTGACTGCATTTTATCCATTGACAGCTATTCCCCAGGCAGATCATCAAAATGCAGCTGTTGGGGTAATCATGGGAACTGTATTCACACACATGGAAGATGGTCATCCTCACATGAAATACCTTGCAACTGAGGCAGATCTTGTTTGTGAGTAAGCACTGGCATCTATTTAAAAAAAAATACTCCTCAACTGTTGGCTTGACAAATGATCTGAAGTATAAAGGGAATGCTAGGGAAAGAACTACCCCCAACCTTACACCACACACAGCTTGCCCAAGAGATGGAGTAGTTCCGCCAAGAGCCAGCTCATTGTCTAAAACAGTAAGTATGCTCTTGACATTATTTAGGAGGAACTCTTCCCTTTCACTGAATTTTGACTGCAAATGAGAAAGATAAACAAGTTCTTTCAAAACTAAAGTCAGTTACGTAGAACATGCAGTTTCCAAACTGCTTTCATGACCATTTTATGATCCCTAAAACAGCACTCACTCTAGAAAAAAAAAATACTCATGTAAGTATAAGTATTCTCTTTAGATGCTCACACTGAGTTAATAGATTTTTGTAAATGATAAATTTTTGAAGTACAGTTGATTTTGGTCATGTTTGGCATGTCATTTTGAGGTTAGGTGGCTCCCCTAGGACAGTAGACATTATTAGGATTATCGTTTTTAGCCTATTCTTTGCAAAGAAGAAACACCATTGGATGGCATCATACCACATGAAGGCAGGTAAGGTAGAGGTGAATTTCTGGCCAAGAGTCTGAGCTAAGCTTATCATAATCCAGATATAACAAATCATTGAACCCTGCAATCTTATATGCCTCATGCCTTTATGTTCTATACTTTTTCCCTACCTAGAAATTATTTCCTGTTTTCTTTGCCTATAAAATCCCAAGTCTTGAGACAATTTTTCTCAGAAGAGATTGGAACAATTGGTGACACCTATAGGAGCACGTTATCATGTACACCTTGACCTGCTCCATGCTGTTTTCCTAAGTATTAACTTTGCCTTTCCTAGTTAGATTTTAAGGCTATCAAAGGCAGGAAGATATGGTATTTTTGTCATTAAATACTCTTTCTTTTATACACATGGACACAGTTCATACAATAATCTCCTTATATAGGAGACAACAAATGGTTGTTAATTACCATTTTGTCAGTAGAAGCCCCTTTATTACTCTTCTGTAGGAAGGCACACTCTCAATAAGAGATAAAGGTCTCAGAATTGTTTGGGATCAAACTTAGGGAAACAAAGTATATCCAAAAACTGATATATTGTATTCCAGTAGTTAGTTGAGTGATCATACATAGAGAATTTACAGACATGTGGCTATTTTGAGGAAGTTTGATGTCTTCTATTTTCTTCATCTATATGCACACACAGTCATTTTGGGTCATTTTGGGATGATAGTATGTGAACCATTATTCTCTACTTTTCAACATTGGTTATAATGACAGACAACTACAAAACTGCTGTGGGAAGAGAGCCTGAATGCCAGGCTAGTCTGGTGGAATGTCAGTGTGGATGGTGGTGGCACAAGGAGATCAAAAGAACCCTGGACAGGAGAATCAGGAGAGCCAAATTCAAGCTTAGCTCCCAGTCTAGCTAAGCAGTCAATGGATTGGTCACTTCACCTCTTTAAATCCGGTCACTAATGTGTAAAAAATGATCCATAGCTCAAAAAGACTAAAAGGAAAAAAAGGCACTGCATCTTTTAGAATAATTTTAGTAAGTTACAAAATGAGTTTCTGTATGACATTTAATACTTTCAGCATTCAACTTTGCTCATATTTGGCCCCTTGACTCCCTCTTGTCCCACCTTCTCTGCTTCACATATGAGACAGAATGTATGATATTTGTCTTTCTTTTTTCCTTCCCATTATCCTCTCTTCTCTTTCTCCCTTTAGACCTCTTCTGCTCCAACATAGTCCCATTTCTACTTTCATATATGTGTATGTACAATTGTGTGTGTGTGTGTGTTCTTTTGTTATTTTTTTGTTTTAAAATGAGGTCTCATGAATTTCAGGCTAACATTTAACATGCTATGTAGCCAAAATGACCTTGAACTTCTGATTTTCTGCCTCCACATCCTGAGTGCTGGGATGAGAGATGTACACCAGCACACCCAGTTTATGCAGTGCTGGAGATCAAAACACAGGACTTTGTGTGTGCTAGGCAAATAACACGCACACACACACACACATTTTATATATATTCTTAAATCTAGTTTACACATTTGAGAGATAATAATGATATTTGTCTTTCTGACTCAGGGTTATTTTACCATAATGATCCCCAGTTCCATCAGTTTTTCTGTAAATGACATAAGTTCTTCTTTACAGCTGAATAAACCTGTATTGTGTATGTACACCACATTTTCTTTATTCATTCATCTGTCAATGTGTATTGGGGCTCGATCCATATTGGCTGCTGTGAATATGTGTCACTGCATGTTCACACTATCTAAGACAGTTCTGTAAAAGCAGTCTGAAGCTTTCTCAGAAGTTCTATGCTGCACCAAAGCCACAGCTCAGTAGGTTTAACTAACAGACATCTGTCTGCCGCTTTTAGGGTTCACTCATCTGACAAAGCCAAGCACATTGTGCCTTATGAACACAAGCTGTGTTGAAACCCAAGCCAGTGGTCTCAGTTAACTCTCCTGTCATCCAAGTCTTCAGAGAAGAGGATGTTCTTTGAGAGCAAGGGGTTTTATTGAATGCCAAAAACAAAAGCTGTCACTTCATCTGAAAGTTTTCAGGTTTGGCATTACTTAAAACTCTTCATTTAGGGAGAAATTCAAATGTTTTTAATTGCACAGGAAGGATAGTGGAACTAGCATTAGTCACTTTGGTCAGACAAGTATTGGAACAATAAGAAAAAACTATTTTAAAACTTTCAGATGACTATCATGTTTTTTTTTTTCTCATATGCAGGCTCTAGATCATATACATGATCATATAAAGGAGACAAAGTGGAGGAAAGTAAAGGAGATCTACAGAGAAGGAAAGGGGGAAAATAGAAGATAATGGGAGAGAGAAAGAAAGCTGTCATATATATTATCTCATAAGGGAATCTAGATTTACATATAGTTGTGTGGGGGTTGCACACACATGACATTAAAGCAGGGATCATGGGGGAGAAAAGGGGGGCAAGTGTGAGGGGAAAGAAGGAAAAGAAAAGATAAAAGGAAGGTGAATATGAACAAAGACCAGTGTTATACATATATAAAGTATCATAATTAACTATTATTTTGTATGTTAAGAAAAGGTTTTGCCTTTTAAAACCGCAGATAAATGTTAATTGACTGAATAGGCTAAGCCAGCATTTCAAAAGCTCATACTGCTGGTTAACAAACTGATGAATACATAAATGATTCAGGAAATGTGCTACGTGCTACCTCAGTGGAAGACAAAGAATGGTACTCACTCTCCATCCAAGACAGCATCCTAATCCCACTGTGCTTACTATATGACCTAGTTATGACATTAGGGAAGCTAGGACTCCAATTTGACCTCTTAAGATCTCAAAGTCAAAGCCAAAGATTAAGCCATCCTAAGGGGTAAAGCTTAATGCTAATGTCTTCATTCTGTTCCATGGTCATCAGAGTCAAAGCACAAATACTGAAAAGACAAGTTAAAGGAAAGTGAGAAAGAGAAGCAAAAATGGCACTAAGAATGTTAAACTGGAGAAACAAAATAGCCATGAAAATCACATTAGTCAACCACAAAAAGGTCAGATGAGTCAAAGTTTCCATGAGCTTTAATAAACTATATGATACTTGTTTCCTTGACCAGGGTTAGTGCTCTTGGACCTCCAAGGCGCTCAGCCACTCTGAAGAGACCCAGAGATAGCCATTAATGACTTGGAAACCCCAAATCGTGAATCATTATTGATCCCTAGAGATAAGAAAAAGAACTTTGGTGCTGGAGAGATGGTTTAGTAGTTAAGGCACTTCTTGAGAAGCCTAAAGACCCAGGTTCAATTCCCTAGTACACACATAAACCAGATGTACAAAATGGTGCATGTGTCTCGAGTTCATTTGCAGTGGCTAGAGGCCCTGGCATGCCTATTCTCCCTCTATATATATCTGTCTCTCTTTCTCTCTCAAATAAATAATTTTTTTTAAGAAAAAGAACTTTCTTTGGGGCTTCAATGATCATTTGTTAAGTAGTCCATTAGTATACCTCAGGGATTCCAAACTGAAGGATAATAGATAATAGATATTCACATGACTGAACAGAACTTAGCAACCTGTTATCTAGAGATGGGTGATACTTGAAAATCCTGACAAGAAATAAATAACTAGAAAATGTGTTGGCAGTTAACAGGACTATAACCACTGTACTTGTTACAGGATTCCTGTTCCAAGAGGACATAAAGAAATGTAACTGGAGGTGCTTGCTACCTATGAGAGATTAAATAAACATGGATGTAAGGCAATTATAAAAACTGAAAGCCAAAATCAAGGGTCACCTGAAAGAAAGTTAACCTAATTTCCTTTCCCAGAGTATTAGACTAGGACACCACATTTGTGTCAATAATAGAGCTTCCTGGCTCTAATTAGGATTGGTTCTGGAGAGTAGATATAGGTTAAGACTTGAGGAAGGAGTCAGGCAACTTTAACTGTCAAAAGAGGATAAGACACAGCGTTGGACCAGGTAGCATTTGATACTTAGACTTCTGCCTTCTAGGAGAAAACTAATGAAAAGAGTAAATCAAAGGTATTTTTAATATTTTATTTTTATGTATTTATTAAAGAGAGAGAAAGAATGGGCATGCCAGGGCCTCTAGACATTGCAAATGACCTCCAGACGCATGTGCTATCCTGTGCATCCGGCTTATGTGAGTGGGGGGAAGCGAACCTGGGTCTTTCGACTTCATAAGCAAGAGCCTTAACCATTAAGCAATCTCTCCAACGCAAATAAAGGCATTATTGACTAGCTATATCTATATGTTCATCCAATGGAAAAATACCAAGGTGTTCATATAAACATATTTCAAGACCAAGCTGAAGGGAGGTGCAGAAAGTAAGGGGAAAAAATCGAGTACCTAGTGCCTCCAATTTAGGTGGCAAAAAGACACAGATTGCTTACTTTGTGTAAAGGAGGTACATGGCTTTTCTGGATGCATTCCACTGCAAAACTCTATGGTAGGAAGATAGACCTTTGTCGATTACAACATCTGAGAGGCTAAGGGAAACATGAAACAATGGGCAAGACTCAACTGCAGAATTGAAAGCAGCCATCTGAAGCCCATATGTATTGGGATTTGCCATTTTAGGAATCAGAAAATTGTTTTTCAGAAGTCATTACAGTGTACCTAGTGCAAGAAGGGAAGAAGAGACGTGTGCCTTTCCCAAAAGCTCATGAAAGAAGTGATTGACAACACCAACAAGAGATTCTGCCTCAAAAATCAAGGTGGAAGACAAGGATTGAACCAAAAGTTGTCCTCTGACCTCCACACTGATGCCATGGCATATGTACACCTGCACTCACACACACAAACACACACACACACTAAATCAATAAATTTATTTTTTAAAATAGTTGTAAATTTTACAACTTGGCTTTAAAAACTGCAGATAAATGTTAATTGACTGAATAGGCTAAGCCAGCACCCTCCTTTTTGTTTATTTAAATATATATTTTTAATTTATATTATTCTGATTTTACATTAATAGTATTGGTTCCATTGTCCCCCTCCCTGTCCTCCCACTTTCAAAGTGACCCTCATCAATGGGGAATGTGGGTCATGCATTGTGAGGTTAGTCAAGAGTTCTGGGGGGTAGGCCCCAGTCTCTGTGCATAATGCCCCAACTTGTAACTCTAACAATCTTTCTGCCCCCTCTTCCACGAGTTTCCCTGAGCCACATTGGGGTCATTTTAGTTCTGTTTCAGTGATGAGGTTTGGGGAGCCTCTGTGTCTCTGAATATCTGGCTTAGTTGGAGTTGGATGTTCTCTGTGTTTATCTCCTTCAGCTTTTTTCTGGTGTCGTGATCGCCATGAACGCTGTATTCTTGTCCTTCCCCTGCGTGGTCCTATGGTTTCAGCTGGGGCCCTGGTGAGGTAGGGTGTCGCTCTAGCCTAGGCTGACCTGGAATTCACTCTGTAGTCTCAGAGTGGCCTTGAACTCATGGTGATCCACCTACCTTGGCCTCCCAAGTGCAGGGACTAATGATGTGTACCACCAAATGCAGATTTCTTGTTCTTCTGTAGTGATTAGCCTTCTAGTTTCTAGAGCAAGGATAAGAGAAGCTTTTCTGTTAAATTGCAGAAAGTAAAGATTTCAGGGAAGTATTGTAGAACATAGATTTTGTCCCAACTATTCACCCCTGCTATTATGGTGCTAAATGACTCATAGATAATACATAAGACAATGAGTGCAGCTATATTGAAATAAAACTATTTACAAAAACATAAGGTGGTTCAGGTTTGGTCAGTGAACTGTAATTCACTAACCCTTTCCCTGGTCTTGAAATCCAAGTAAATTTATCATTAAAAGCAGCAGCCTGCATTAAATTTTAAGGTAACAATGTCCAAATATAAAGGAAAAGGAAACATGGAGTGACCCTGGACCTAGATTCTGAGAAGGAAAGAAGAAAAGAAAGAAGAAAGAAAGAAAGAAAGAAAGAAAGAAAGAAAGAAAGAAAGAAGAGAGAGAAAGAGGAAGGAAGGAAGAAAGGAAGGAATAAAGGAAGGAAGGAAGGGAGAAAGGAAAGAAAGGAGAGAGAGAAAGAGGAAGGAGGGAAGGAAGGAAGGAAGGAAGGAAGGAAGGAAGGAAGGAAGGAAGGAAGGAAGGAAAGGAAGGAAGCTCAAAAGGCAATACTATCTCTTAGAAAGGACACTGAGGATGATCCATGGAGATCTTTGAATGGGACTCTGGTTAGTGCTTCAGTTAGTACTTCTCAAAGCATAATACACAGCTATCCCATCTTACTTGCCCACTGGGGCCATTCTTAGAGAAAAATAACTATGGGTGAAAGACAATGAAAAGGGGAAAGTGAGCTCAAGAAAATGTTGCAACAAAAATGTCTGACTTCTCTTTATTGAAACAACTTGAGCAAGAGGAAATGTGAGGATACCTGGAAAACCAGTGTGGAGCATTGTGGCCTAGAGGGAGATTTGAAAATATAGACCATAGTTCCAAACAAGGAACTAACACAGTCAAACAACAACTAACATAGCCAAACAAGGAAATAACAATCATTGAAAGTCTGAATTGGACTGTTGGCTTTTCTTAAGTTGCTTTGAGTATACACATTACACTGTCCCTCAGGGTTCTAAGGGATAAATGAGTATGCAGATCAACTGTAAACCAACTGTGCTTAAAATGCAAACTAGATTTACATGTGCACAGAAATGATCTACTGGGACATTTTCTCAGTTGTTCCCTACAAATAACAACTAGAACATAGCCATGCAGCTAAATTTTGTAGAATCCAACAATAGTCTCCTTAGGAATAAAACTTTCTTTTTTTTCTCACTGTATCTTCTGGCATCTTAGCAGACATTCAAAAATGTGAGCCCTTAGAAGCTGAAAGACTGCAAATCCCAAGGAGAAGGAGTTACAATGGGATAACACCCCAACCTTAATCTGCTCCAGGTCAAAATGATCTGATCCTGCTTCTTCTGAACTCTCTCCAGACAGAGAAAGGCACACCCAGGAGGACTGTTCCAACTTAGTCACAACCATGGGATAAGCCAACTAAGTAACTTAGAGGGAGAGGGGAAGGGTGGTTTACACAAACACACCCTCAGCATGTGCATCCACTCTGGTGCCAAAATGAATCTGAAGAAGAAACAATTCCTCATTTTCCACTTAGTTCTCATTAGGGTTTCTCTCTTTTGTTGTGTGAGCAGAAGACAGTCTCCTTGGTGAATAAGGAAGTCTTTAAACAGAATCTAGACAGAGCTCATGAATCAGACATGACGGAAAGTTGGTGAATCCAATTCATTAACCTAGGTCCCTGACCCCTCCATAGCAGAGAATTAGAAATTCTACTCTTGGTTTATGTAGCCCTCTGTTTAAGCTGGAACAACTTAGAAACAGTGAACCTTTTTAGACATACTCAGTTCAATCATGCGCCTGTAGATTTAGCTTAAATCTAAAGAGATTCCACCTAAAGAAAACTTGTTTTTCCCAAACAGAGAGACATATTTGTCTATGGTGTAAATTATCTTTCACATTCTATATATAGCTTTGCCATTTTCTGACTCAAAAGCTTTTCTTTATATCTTTGTAGCTACCAATAAATATTGAGAAAATAGAAACATGAATTCGCCCACAGTGTTTTCCTCCATTTCTTTCTTTCTTTTCTTCCTTTTTTCATTTTTTCTTATACCAAGGACATAATCCTCAAGAATAGGTAGATATTTTGACTGAATATGCAAGGCAGTTTAGATCTATTCCCCCTGCTAGATGAGAATTTATTGACACAATGCTTTCTAATTACTATAAAATTATAACATTCTATAAAACATAGAAAAGTAAATGACTCTAACTGTGGAAAGAGAGATTTGGTATTGACAACAAAATGTCCTACATTAGTGTTTGCCAATTAAAATGGGTCAGCAGGTGCTGTAACTCCCAGTTCCAGGATGCAGTTAACACCCACAATGAGCTGTTGATCAGACACCTACAAGGTGTCCCAAAACAATACAGACTTCTGTCAGAGCCCTTGATTACCCACCAGAAATTAATGGTAAGACCCTATTGCTGAAGACACCATATGCTGTCAGTACAGAACATGGAAAGACCTGGCTGGAATCTGAAAGACAGCCAGGCCCCAGATAGTTAGCCTACCTAATGCTAGAAGGAGATATATGAGCTACTGGGGGAAAGTGGCCAACATCTGTCCAAGCAACTTGAGGTGTAAGGTACTCAGAAGTAAACAACCTGATGTGATGCTCACACAGGTACAATAGTGGCACATAGCCATGGTGGGTAACCAACTGCTCTTGGATTGGCTAACAGATCCAGTCAGTGGAAAGGAACCCATATCTGGAACTGGAAAAAAAGTCAGAATCATATCCAGATAATGATTTTGCTTTCCCATATCTGGAACTGAGTAGGACTAAAACTCAGTAGCAGAAGCCAGTAAACCAGAAAAGGGATATGAAGGTAATAGAAAGGGAGGGAGGGGGCACTTAAGTGGATGGTTATATATATATATATATATATATATATATATATATATATATATATATATATATGTAAGTAGAAGAACCAAATACAGGGAGTGGAATAGCCTAAGCAAGGCTGGGGGAAGAGATTGAGTAAAAGAAGAGTGGGTGCATGGGTCAATCAAAATTTAAGATATTTGGAATAAGACATATAAAAGCCTAATTTTTTGGATAATGGCACACCAAGAAGCCATAGATTGCTACTAGAAAATTTTCAGTGCCAGGGATGGGATACTGTCCAGTGAATTGTTGGCCAGGGAGATCCCTGTTGCCTCCAAAACATTGCAGGCTATTGCCAAGGCACTTTGTTTCCCACCAGAAAGAAATGGTAAGACGCTATTGCTAAAGACTCCACATGTCTGAGCATCAAGGCCACTGAGAAATCAAGCTAGAGCTGAGCTGAAAACTTCCTCCCTATAGACCAGCTGACAGAAAGGTAGAAAAAAGCTACACTGCATGCAGCCCTATGAGAGACAGAAGTCATCAATGATAAAACAGTGGACACTGGAAGCCTCAAGTTTGGCCAGACAAGCCAAATGATTGAGCGGGTGCAATAGTGGCATGTCTGTTATGGGGGAAAACAGCTGCTCTTTAATTGGACTGAAGACTAGCTCTATGGGAGGGAATACATGCCTGGTACTGAAAATCTAATCAAAAGCCTATGATTGGGGAGGTCATGAGACTTAAGGGTGTAAGGCCTGCTCTTTTCTGACTAAATGTGTATATTATTCTCACCAAACTGCCCTGAAAGCAGTCCATTTAATGTTCATATTCATATATTAATGCTACCCTCACTTCTTGTTAGAGAAGCTTCTCTTTTCAGATGGCGATGGCCACTGGGATGACCCAAAGGGCAACATAGTGCTGAGAAGAAAGGACAGAGGAGTGTCCAGCACTGAAACATCTCTATCACACCCTCCAAGGCTCAGGGTCCATTGCAGAAGATGTGTAGAAAAGAATGTAAGAGCCAAAGGAAGGGTACCACTCCTTACAATGTAACTGTCCAGACAGAAATTGGCCTCGATATCCATTACCTTGCAGTGCCTAGCAATACCTTCACATGACCTTCATAATAGGAGAAAAATATGATGACATCAGGGGCTGGAGAGATGGCTTAGCAGTTAAGGTGTTTTTCTGCAAAGCCAAAGGACCTCGGTTTAATTCCCCAGGACCCACATAAGCCAGATGCACAAGGTGGCGCACATGCCTGGAGTTCGTTTGCAGTGGCTGGAGGACCTGGCATGCCCATCCCCTCTCTTTCTCTCTCTCTCTCACAAATTGATAGATGAAAAATAAATAAAATATTTTTAAATGTTGGAAAAATGATGACATCAAAATAAAAGAGAGACGAATGGAGAGAGGGAGGGGACATGATTGTGGCAGTTTGAATATATGTCCCCCAATATATTCAGTGTTTTACTAGTTATAGTTTGCATCTGCAATCACCTTGCTAGAGGCAAGGTCACTAGGGGCCGGTCTTAAGGTGTGGTGATGGTTTGAGATTCCATTGTAAAGATATGCAGATGTGCCTAGCAGGAGTTCCTGAAGTGTGCTGTGTGACCTTTTGGCTGTAGTTTTTGCTCTGTGTGCTGTGGTGGCTGGTTGGCTTTCTCTCTCTCTCTGTTTGGCCCTGTGAAGAGCAAGCTGCTTTTCCTGCCTTTATGGAACTTCCCCTGGATCTGTAAGTTTCAATAAATAATATCCCTTCCTCCATAACTGTGCCTGGTCTGGAAGTTCATCTCAGCGAACCCGAAGCTGTCTGCTACAATGATGGAGAGAGGAGTTGGGAAGGGGAAAGTGGGGGAGGGCAGGGTAATATCATGGTTTATTGTCTGTAAGTATAGAACTTGTCAATAAACAGAAGAAATATCAAACTTCTAGTCAGCTACTTGAAGCCACAAATTCAGATCCCACTGAGTAAAAACTGACTATTTTCAGCTACTATGGCTACTGTGACAGAAAATAAATGAGAAGCCTTAGAATACAACTGGAAATGGATTAAACTGGGAAATTTAATAGGACCCATTCTTATTGATAATGGGAAACATCTTGTGAGAATCTTATACTGGTTGCCTGTATCAGCAAAAAAGAAACTAATGACACATTTCAACTAGGAGAGAGGTTAAAATCAGAGGTGAATAATGTTAAAGTAGATGAGATACAGGGGATACTTAATGGACAGCACCGTGACTCAGGACTGGTAGTAGCAAAGCTATGACCAGTCCCAGGGATGCAGGAACAAAGAGAAGAATGACTACTGGAAGGCAGAAAGAAAAAAGTAGCAAGGCTATGACCAGTCCCAGGGATGCAGGAACAAAGAGAAGAATGACTACTGGAAGGCAGAGAGAAAAAAGTGGCTTTGATAAAGCTGTCTTCAAAGAAACAGTGAAGTTCGGTTAAGAAACACAGCCATCTGAATGAAAATTCATAGGGAAAAGCCAATGGAATTACTACCCTGACCTTATCCTCCTCTTTCCCTCTGACCTCCTGTGGGAACATCCACTAGCCAAACACAGCCAGATGCCAGAGGGCAAAGAACTGGTTGATGTAATCTATACAATTCAGACTATGGAGGGCAGAGAGCAGGGCAGAAAAGATCTGAAGAGTAGATTTGGAAAGGGCAAATAGAAGACACTGAGCACAGTTTCATTAGGAGCTTACTACAACAACAGAGACCTACCAGAATGTCCTCTTACTGTTGACTTGGTCTGTCTGTATGATAAACTTTCCATGATCTAAGAGAGTATTATATCAAATACTAAAATTAACAATGCATACATAAAGCTATTGCTAGGTGTGCTAACAAAGAATGAACTCCAAGTGTCACAATATAGTATAAGTATTTCATAGTTGAGTATGAGTGTGCTTCGCTGTGAATGTCTCTTTCACATGGGCGTCAAGACCTCAGTCCGTCTATCTCCTGCCTATGATCTCCATTGTGCCTTTACAATTCTTGCCAGCCAGCCAATAAATAGGAAAATATATTAAAGTTAATATTACTTAATTAGCTGGACCAAAAAATGTCACATAGCAAATCTCTAAAAATTTGGTTAGTAAAAACTAGTCATATATCCCTATCTAAATCAAAGGAGGACTATAAAATACAGTGACTAGCTGGGCAGCCACTACCTATGTCAACCTTACAATATGGAATGTCAAAAGGAACCTTCAGGGATCAGTTAGGCATCTTTTATGCAGATAACTTTAAAGGATGATATAGATGAAAGTTATATGTACAGACTGACTACATCCTACAAAACATTTAATTGGCTATTAAAAACTGCTATATAGTGAGTATTATGTGAAAGAGACAAGAAGTTATGGAACATGTTAGTAGCCCTTAAAGACATTACAACATATTTTCAGAAACATCTAAGTAAAATAGATAAAACTGAATCAATTATTCTGTTTTGCAGTTAGTTCTTGCTGCTTGGTACCATAAAAACATACATAAATATATGAATAGCTATTTCTTTTCCTTTTGTAAATGTAATTTTAAAACTATTTTAACAATTTACATAATCCTCTGCCGCCACTCCCTTGTTCCCTCCTCCTCCATCTCCCTCCACTGAAACATCTCTTCTTTCCTATTATTCTGTCTTCTACTTTGATATCTTTTTATTTTTCCTCCTCCATCATCCATGACAATGTGTTGATGGGTCCAATATTGTACAGGTATTGTGAAAGTAATGGCATCTTCTGTGAGGTTATTAACACAGCCACCACTTTGTGTCTGGGAGACAGCACTCCAAAGCACTCATTATGTTCTTTCCACCACACCTTATGCTATAGTTTCTTAACCATTGGAGAGGGTTAGAGAGATGTCTTGATTGTCACTTCTTCTCAACACTCCAATGAGTTTTGAATATCCCCAGCAGTCACCATCTGAATGGCTAACTTAATTCATTATATTTTATTTCAATTAGATATTTGCAAAATATCTACACAAACTCACATAATTCTATTTCTTACTAAAAATGAACCATTGATTTTGTTAAGCTACTATGAGATTATTTGTTAACTCACAAACAATAATCAGATATCTTGTCTGTAGCTCTTTCATCAGCCTTGGCTCTCTTAATCATTACAAATTAGCCTTCTTATCTCACTTCAGTACCCCAAGGCCATTCATTGAATCCTAAGAAATAATTATCAATACACCTAATTGTATTATCTCATGAAAAGAAAAATAATTCTAATGCTTTTAGATTCATATAAATTTACCCCAAGGTTCTAATCTTTAATTCATTTCTAATGACTTGGGTCTTGTCTTTTTTTCATCTTCCCTGTATCTTTTAAGAGTACCTTAGTTATTTTATTCATTAGGAATTTTGTTCCAAAGGGCAGTAACACAGAGGTCAGGTTTGGTTTGTAAAAGCCCAAAGCTGTCTGGGTGAACAATTATCAAGGGAATTGTGAGAAAGGCTAGGATCCAAAGACAAGCAAATATCTATATTCCTCACATGGCAATGCTGTTCTACTGAGAGAAAAAGTTATACTTCTAATGACATGAATATGTGACATGCTTTTTATCTTTATATTGAGAAAAGGTAGTGGTGAGTTTTCAAATAAATAAAGCAGAAGCTACAGCTTGGCCTACCAATGAAGACACAGCACCAAATCAATGGAGACTGCATAAGGAGCTTGGATACTTGAATTTCATAGTTCCTTTAAAAACTTTAAATTAGCCTGCCAAGCTTTAAGCCTCCCCTTCTACCTAGATAACAGCTCCTCACAAGAAGGCAGATCAAAACTTTCAACTTACACTTCCTTTCCTTGGCTTCTACAGGGCTTGAATGTGTCCCCAAAAGTTCATGTTTTTGAAACTTAATGTCCAATGCTACAGAGCTGAGAAGTGGAATTTTTCATAAGTGACTGGAACATAAGGACAGTGAGTTCTATATTAAAAGTAGATTTGTTATAAATGTGAGTTTGATCCTGCCTAGCTTGCTGATGCCCCTTCTTGACATTCTACCTTCTACCATGTGATTATACAGCATAAAGGCCCTCACCAGATACAGTCACTTTGAACATTGAGGAATAAATTTATTTTCTTTTACATTATTCTATCAGGTAGGTGCTGCCTTAACATAATAGGCAACATACCCGTCTCATAAATTATGCTGTGTGTAGTAAAGTATGTGTGGAGGATCCATTCGTAGACTCCAAAATCCATGTATAGCAATAAACTCCATAAAACTGTCCTTTCCCTATCTATACTTAGCTATTGTATTACTTTACTCACTCTGAATAAATACCTGACCAGAAGCAGCTTAAGAAAGGAAAGTACTTAAGCTTACAGGTTGAGAGGTGCAGTCCACTGTGGCAGGAAAGGCACACAAGCAGGGACAAGAGGCAAACTGGTCATATTGAATCCACAATCAGGCAGCAGAGAAGAACAGGAAGTAGTGTTGGGCTATAAAACCCAAACCCACCCCCCAGTGACTCATCTTCTCCAGCAAGGCTCTACTTCCCTAAAGGTTCTCCAACCTTTTCAAACAGTAACACCAGCTAGGGAATAAGCATACAAACACATGATCCTTTGGAGGCATTTCACAGATTATAACAACTGTGATAAAGCTTAATCAATGAGCTTATATAGTAACAAATTAACAACTATAAATAATAATGATAGAACAAATGTAACAATATACTGTAATTAAAAGTTGTTTGTATTTGGTTCTTCTTTCAAAATATATTACTGTACTTACTGACTTTTATCCTTATGAGGATTTGAGATGAAACATTGCCTATGTGGTGAGAGAAAGTGAGATCTAATAGGCATTTTAATACATTAGGATAGTATATACTGGTACTTTGAACACAGACACTGCAAGACCACTGTAAGATCTGATAATCATGAAAACTAGTAGGTAACTATGAAGTGGATAGAGTAAACTGCACAGTTATGCTGGACAAAAAAAATAATTCACAAGGTTTCCTCATACTACTCAGAAAAGCACACAGTTTATGGATTTTTGAAACTTTCAAATTAACATTTCCAGAACACTGTTTCTTGATTTAAGCAACTGAAACTAGAGAAGCAAACTATGGATAGAGGAGTGCGGCATTTTTTTATAACACAAAATGTAATAAAGACCCTGGAATTTCTCTAAAAGATTCTAATGAGCATTAGCAAAAGAACTGAAGATCTATGATTGAAAGAAGAGATGCTTCAAGCCTATCCCAATATCAAGGTTATAGCTAAGCAACCATTGCTATAACCATACAACATTAATCAGGTAGAATTAAAATAATATATCTTTATTAATTATTTTTCTTCTCACTGTGATAAAATACCTGACAACAAACTTAAGGGAGGAAGGTTTATTTTGGATCATGCTTTCAGAGGAATATCAATCCATCATAACAGGTGATAATGGACAAACACAGGACTCAATTCAAAGGGCATAAGATATAGTTTGTTCTGGAGCCAAATATAAGTTGCCATGGTCTGGGAACACAGATTTAGGTTACCCCAAATTCCATGTTCTGATGTGTTAACAATTTCATGAAGATTTTACAGTCACAGAGCAAATGCTATCAATCAAAACACTCTTCAAATACAGTGGTAGAAACTTCAGGTTACAACAAAGCAGGAAATCTCTGCTATAGGCCTCAGATGTCATCTGATGATAGCCTTAGCTTTAAGGTTGGAGGAAGCTAGGCAGTGGACATTCCAAAGAATGTACTTAACAGTTGCAGATGTTAGGTCACACATAGAGCTAAGTGATAATGGCGATTAAAGAGATTAAGATAAGCCAAAATAATTTTACTGTGGACATGCACCATCCCAAGCTCTTCATAATCATTGAAAGTCTGATCAATCACCCTTCAGAATTTTTAAAAAATTATTGTTTATTTGTTTCTTTAATTTTTTTATTATTGACAACTTCAATAAGTATAGATAATAAACCATAACAATTTCCTCCCCCCAACTTTTCCCTTTACAACTCCACTTTCCATCATATCCCCACAATCAGTCTCTCTTTTATTTTGATATTATTATCTTTTCATACTATTATGATGGTCTTGTGTAGGTAGTGCCAGGCACTGTGAGGTCATGGATATTCAGGCCATTTTGTGTCTAGAGGAGTGCATTGTAAGAAGCTCCTACCCTTCCTTTGGCTCTTACATTCATTCCACCACCTCTTCTGCAATGGACCCTGACTGAGTCTTGAAAGTTGTGATAGAGATATTTCAGTGCTGAGAACTCCTCTATCACTTCCACTTTTCAGCACTATGGTGCCTTTTGAGTAATCTGAGAGGTCACTGCCATCTGAAAAGAGAAGCTTCTCTAATCAAAAGTGAGAGTAGCATTAATATATGGGTATGAACATTAACACCAGGCCATTTGGTGAGCATAATACACACATTTAGCAAGATACCAGCAGGTGTTATACCCCTAGGGCTCATAACTTTCCCTGTCATAGGTTTTCAGTATTAGGTATGTATTCTCTCCCTTGGAGCAGGCCTCCAATCCAGTTAGAGAATAGTTGGTTTCCCCCATAACATATATGCCACTAATGTACCTGTTGGCTCATTTGGCCTGAATGGCCAAACTTAAGGCTTGCAGTATCCACTGTTACTTATCTCCACTGATTATTTCTCTCCCCCACCCCCATGGAGCTGCATGCAGCATAACTTTTTCCAGCTTTCTGTCAGCTGGTCTACCTAGAGGAGACTTTCAGCTCAGCTCCAGCAAGATTTCTTGGTGACCTTGCAGTCCAAGCATGTGGAGTCTTCAGCATTAGAGTCTTACAATCTATTCCTGCTGGGAAACAAAAAGCCTCAACAATGCCCTGTAATATTTGGGGGGCATGAAGGACCTCCCTGGCCAACAACTCACTGGAATGTATCCCACTCCTAGAACTGAAAATTTTCTAGTAACAATCTATGGCTTCTGGGTGTGCCATTGTCCAAAACATAGGTTTCCATATGACTTATTCATACACACTTAGATTTTTATAAACCCTCCCCTCTCTCTTTCTTTACTCAATCTCTTTGCCTGACCTCCCTTAGGTCTTTCCACTCCAGAAATCTGTTCTTCTCTTTACATATACAGAATTCCATCCCCTTAAGTCCTCCCCTCTCCTCCCTCCCTTATAGCCCCTTTCTAGCTTACTGGCCTCTGCTACCTAGTTTTTTCCAACTCACATAGAAGTCCAAACATTTGTAGCTTGGATCCACATATGAGAGAGAACATGTGGCCCCTGTCTCTCTGGGCCTGGGTTTCCTCACTAAGTATAATCCTTTCCAGGTCCATCCATTTCTCTGATTTGCATATGCTGAGCCATCCCTGCATCACTGGGATAAAGCCTACTTGATTGGGGTGACTGAGTACTAGCGCAAGCAATAAGACAGGAGAAAAGAAATCAAAGGGATACAAATTGGAAAGAAAGAAGTTAAGTTAGCACTATTTGCAGATGACATGATTCCATACATAAGTGACCTGAGAACCTCCATCTCAAAACTCTTAAAAGTGATTAGCTCCTTCAGCAAAGTAGCAGGATACAAAGTCAATGCACAAAAATCAGTAGCAAAAGACAAAGATACACAGAAAGAAATAAATAACATTGTTCCATTTTCAATAGCATCAGAAAATACCTTGGAATAACATTAACCAAGGAGGTGAGGGTGCTGGAGAGATGGCTTAGTGATTAAGGCATTTGCCTGCAAAGCCTAAGGACCAAGGTTTGTTTCTCCAGGTCCCATGTAAGCCAGATGCACACTGTGGCGCATGCATCAGGAGTTTGTTTTCAGTGGCTAGAGGCCCTGGCATGCCCATTCTTACTCTCTGTCTCTCTCTTTCCCCCACTCTCTGTCTTAAATAAATAAATAAATAAATAAATAAATAAATAAAACAAATCTTTTAAAAATGAAAGAAATTGAGGAGGACTTGAGAAAAATGGAAAGACCTCCCATGCTCCTGGATAGCAGAATTAACATTGTGAAAATGGCAATCTTACCAAAAGCAATATGCAGATTTAATACAATACCAATAAAAATCCCAACATCTTTCTTCACAGAGATAGAAAAAAAATGATCACAAAATTCATATAGGATGGCAGAAGGCCTCAGATATCCAAGCATATCCTCAGCAAAAGAAATACTTCTGGGAATTCCGGTTAGGATGGTGGCATAGGAACAGCCTAGGGGAGAAAAGCAAAAAAAAAAAAAAAAAAAAGAAGAAGAAGAAGAAAAGAAAAAAAAAGGCAAAATACGCTCTTCTACTAAAAAGTGAGGTGTATAGTAAATTATCAACCACAGCAGAGAAGTAGGAGAGATCCAGACTGTCTAGAGCCCACAGAAGCGGACAGAAGCAGCTGCAGCAGCAGCAAGTTTCATGCAGCTGCACTGCAGCCACCAGGCTCAGCCTGAGTCACAGGAAAAAAAAAAAAAAAAAAAAAAAAAACAGGTGAGGGGATTTTCCACTCACACCAGCCTCCTTGCAAACTCAAGAAATGGGGAAGGAGCATGGCAAATACCAACGGAGCATCTTGTGAGGAAGAAGATCGTGAGGACCAGCGGGTGGATTTCAGCCTCCATCCACAGCCTCCCCTCCCCCACTGCCAGCACAAGCGCCGGCAAGCACCAGAGACCTGGGGAGGAGAGCTCACCTACACTGCAGCTGGCATGATCAGAGCAGCGACTTACAGCCCCAGCCAGCCTATCTGAGCCCACAGCACACCAAAGAGGGACCCAAGCAGCCATGCAGCATAGCTGAGACCAAAGCCATCCCAAAAGGTAACTGGGATTACACCAGAGAAGCTTCTCTTTTCAGATGGTGGTAACCTTGGGATGACTCAGAAGATACCATGGTGCTGAGAAGAAGAGACAGAGGAGTGCTCAGCACTGAAACATCTCTAACCCATCTTCCAAGGCTCAGGGTAAATTGTGGAAGAGGGGGTGGAAAGAATGTAAGAGCCAAAGGAAGAGTAGGACTCCTTACAACGTGCTTCTCCAGACACAAAATGGCCTGGATATCCATGACCTCACAGTGCCTGACACTACCTACACAAGACCATCATAATAGGAGGAAAAGATGATGACATCAAAATGAAAAGAGAGACTGATTGAGAGGAGGAGGGGATATGATGGAGAGTGGAGTTTCAAAGGGGAAAGGGGGGGTAGGGAGGGAATTACCATGGGGTATTGTCTACCAGTAAGGAAGTTGTCAATAAAATGAAAGATTTTTGGAGGCTTTACCATACCTGATTTAAGCTATACAACTTGGTACTGACATAAAAACAGGATTATAGACTAATGGAACAGAATCGAGGACCTGGACTTTGGGTCAAGTGACTACACCTACTTGATATTTGACCAAGGCCCTAACAATGTAGACTGGAAAAAAGACAGCATCTTTAACAAATGGTGCTGGACAAACTGGATACCCATATGCAAGAAAATGAAACTCGATCCACACAGTTCACCATGCACAAAAATCAATCCAAATGGATCAAAGACCTCAATATAAGACCATAAATGCTTCAACTACTGGCAGAAAAATTAGGAGGAACGTTCCATGATATAGGAGTGGGAAAAGACTTCCTGAACAAAACCCCAGTAGCTCAGGAAATTAAACAATCACTCAACCATTGTGCTACTATGAAGCTGAAAAGTTTTCTCAAAGGCAAACATACCATAAGCAGAGACAGTATACTGGAAGCAGCAACATATCGAATGGTTGCTCACCTCATGGGAGATAGTAGGTATAGAAGATATGTCTGTGCTCACAGGATTTCTTTTCCTTACCCTTTTATTCAAACTGAGCCTCCTGTGTATGTGGTGATTCCAACCAACTTCATTCAGTATGTCTCCAACCCCAATTTAAGTAATCCTCTCTGAAAACATCCAAACATACCCAGAGGTGGTATGCATTACTAATCTCTTAGGCACTTCTAACAATCCAATCCAGTTGACAATCAAGATTAACCACCACTGTACTTCCCTCTCTCTCTCCATAGTTTTCAAATCTTTTACATCAGTGAGTAAACTTTATAGAGTACTTTTGAGTTCATGATGTAATTAAATATAATATACAAGGGGTTCTCACTCTATTTTTCTCACATTGTATAAATTGATAAGTCTACATTGAAATTATCATTATCAACCAAAATGTATTTTATATTAATCATTATTTTAATGTAGATTATTCTAAAAATTTTGATAAATGTGTAATGGTAATACCATGTTCCCACTTGTAGAGTGTCATACAGAATAACTTCACTATACTAAAAAATCCTTGAAAAATCAAAGAAAATCTGAATAATTGAAGAGGTATTTCATGTTCAGGAGGAGAACTTTTTTTTTTTTTTACCAGTTTTGTTGGGTTTCTTCTTATAGATGTGAATATTTTACTAGATTGATGTCTAAACATTTCATTTCCTGGTGTTAAATAAATGGTATGTTTCTAATATCTTAATGGATCAATTCATACATAGGAAAGAAATTGTTTGGAAAGCAGTTGTCTTTTCATATTCACTGTGTATCCTGCAATCTTGATATAAACAAGTATTAGTTCCATCAGGATATGGTGGTGATTGGTTGGTTGACTTTTGTCAATACTCTGAGATTTTCTACAATGATAATTATGACATTTGTGAACATACGCATTTTTATTTCTTCCTTCTCAACCAACTGAGAGCATATATTTCCTTTTCTTCTTATATTACATTGGATAAAAAATTCAATATGACATTAAATAGGTAAGATGATAAAGGGCAAGTTTGCCTTATTCCTAATCTTAATGGAAAATCACGTAGTTTCTCAACAATAACTATGTTAGCTATAGAAATTTTGTACATAGTTTATATCAAATTGAAGAAGTTCTCCTATCTTTCTCATTTTCTGGGGGTGTGTAACATAAATGGAGGGTGAATTTTGACAAATGATTTTTCTGTTTATTGATATAATCATGTGATTTATTTTCTTTAGCATGTTAATACAATGAATTGTTTTAAATCATGTATTTTGTTTGTTTGGTGGGTTTTGTGGTTTTGTTTTTTTTTTTTTTTTTTTTTTTTTTTTTTGAGGTAGGATCTTGCTCTAGCCCAGGTACTGACCTGGAATTCACTATGTAGTCCCAGGCTGGCCTCAAACTCACAGCCATCCTCCTATCTCTGCCTCCTGAATGCTGAATGCTGGAATTAAATGTGTGCACCACCATGCTGGGCTTAAATAATTGTTGATTGCTGAACCAGTCTTACATAAATAAAATAAAATTTTACATAAATAAAATAAAATAAAATTCCCACTGGTCATGGTTTATAGTTTTTTTTATATGTAGTTGTGTTCTATTTACTAATATTTTTCTGAGGACTTTTGCCATCACGCTCATGAAATTATATTGATCTATATTTTCTGTTCTCAAATTAATTATATCTATTTATGGTATTAGGACAATGCTGGCCTCATAAAACATGTTATAAAATATTTCCTCTGCCTCTATGTTCTTTACTCATGACAAAATATTGAAAACATCCTACTATATTTACTTCTTAAACTTTTTGATATTGTTTTTATATTTCGACCCATACTCTAAGTTAAGTTTGTTTATGCACCTGCATATGTAGGTGTGTACGTTCCATGTGCACACATGTGGAAGTCAGAGGAAGATGTTGGGTATCCTGATCTATCTTCTACCTTATTTCCCTGAGATAAAGTCTCTCATTGCCTGGATTTCTCCACTTTTCAGTTAGACTGACTGACCAGGGACCCCTTCCAATCCCCTGTCTCTGCCTTGCCTCAGAACTCAGGTTCCAGGCATATGCAGCCATGCCTGGCTTCTTATGTGGATGCTACAGATCAAACACAGCTCCTCATGCTTGCACAGCAAGTGTTCTTTCCCACTGTGCTGTCTCCTCAGCCTTCAAATTCATTCTAATAGTCTTCTTGTAGATTCATTAGAATTTCTTATGTATATGTGGATCCTAGCTACAAATGTTAAGACTTGTGTTTGAGCTGGAACCAAAACTTGGTAGCAGAGGACAGTAAGCTAGAAAAAGACTATAAGGGAATCAGGAGAGGGAAGGACTTAAGGTGATGGTATTGGATATATGTAAGTATAAGAATAAATTATAGGGAAGGGAATGACCTAAGCAAGACCAGGGGAAGAGATTGAGTAAAAGAAGAGTGGGGGGGAGGGTCAATCAAAATTCAAGATATTCTGAATAAGACATATGAAAGCCTACTTTGTTTGGATAATGGCACATCCAGAAGCGATAGATTATGACTAGAAAATTTTCAGTGCCAGGATTGGGATACCTTCCAGTGAGCTGTTGGCCAGAGAGGTCCCAAAACATTATAGGATATTGCCAAGGTTCTTAGTTTCCCATGAGAAACAGATGGCAAGACCCTGTTGCTGAAGATTCCACATGCCTGGGCAGCAAGGTCACTGAGAAATCAAGCTGTGGCTGAGCTGAAAACCTCCTCTCTGTAGACCAGCCAACTGAAAGCTGGAAAAAGCTGTACTGCATGCAGCCCAATGGGAGACAGAAGTCATTAGTGGTGAAAACAGTGGACACTGGAAGCCTCAAGTTTGGCCAGACAGGCCAAATGTCTGAACAGGTACAACAGTGGCATGTCTGTTCTGGGGGAAACCAACCACTCTCTAATTGGACTGGAGGCCTGCTCTGTGGGAGAGAATACATGTCTGGTACTGAAAATCTAATCAAAAGCCTATGGCAGGGGAGGTCATGAGCCTTAGGGGTATAAAACCTGTTATTGTCTGGCTAAATGTATATATAATGCTCACCAAACTACCCTGAAAGCACTACACTTAATGTTCATGTTCATATATCAATGCCACTCTCACTTTTGGTTAGAAAAGCATCTCTTTCAAATGGTAGTGACCACTTGGATAAGCCAAAAGGCAATGTAGTGCTGAGAAGAAGTGACAGAGGAGTGTCCAGCACTGAAACATCTCTCACACCCTCCAAGGATCAGGGTCCATTATGGAAGAGGTGCTAGAAAGAATTTAAG
Organism: Orientallactaga sibirica; assembly: GCA_036365145.1. Taxonomy (NCBI): domain Eukaryota; kingdom Metazoa; phylum Chordata; class Mammalia; order Rodentia; family Dipodidae; genus Orientallactaga; species Orientallactaga sibirica. Next base: position 9,949,715 of record JAEOAD010000057.1, read on the forward strand.
AGCCAGAGGAAGCATACAACTCTTTAGAATGCAACTGTCCAGACAGAAATTGACCTTGATATCCATGACCTCTCAGTGCCTAGCAATACCTTCACAAGTCCCTCATAATAGGAGGAAATGACAATGACATCAAAATAAAAGAAAGACGAATGGAAAGAAGGGGATATGATGGAGAGTGGAGTTGTGAAGGGGAAAGTGGGGGAGGGGAGGGAATTATCATGGTTTATTGTCTGTACATATAGAAGTTGTCAACAGAAAATTATACATTAAAAAAAGAATTTCCTATGTACACTATCAGTTATTTTATGAGTGCAGTTTCATATTCTCCTGGTAATATGTTGTTTCTATTTTGCTTTGTTGCACTTCCAATAGTAAACATCTTTGCCTTATTCATGAACTTAGTGGGAAAACATTCAATATATCACAATTTAATGTGTTTAGGCCTTTATCCAATTGAGAGATTTATTTCCTTTTCAGAATGTGTATGTGAAAGTAATGTACAAATAATCCTGAAGAGGCATTGAATTTTATCAGAAAAATTTCTTCATTGAGATGAGCATGAGTGTTTATCTCACTGTTAATGTGGTAAATTATATTCATTCTGAATGTTAAAACAATTTTGTGTTTCTGTGTTATACCACTAAGGGCTATAATATGCATTTTATTGCTGAATTTGATTTGATATTATTTCCTTGATTATTTTTATTATGTTCATGAGGGATATTGGCCTTTAATTTTCTTCTGAAGTATTAATTTAATTTTGATTCCAGGATTCAAATGACTGGTTTTCTGAAAGTGTTTGAGTTTATCCTGTACATTTCTATTGTCTCCAAACTCATAATTTTTTACTGCATATTACTCAATTCTTGAGGTCAGTTGTCTTATATATTTTTCTAGGTTTTCTTTCTTTTGCAGTAAAGAATCAAGTATAATAGCAGTTACTCTTACAGCAAGAAGCACAGCCCTCAATGACTTGGTATTCATTTCCAATATTTCAATTATACTTCTAAAAAAACTTCCCAAAATTCATTCTTAGTTTCTGGCTCTTAGTCAGTGGTTCTGTTTCTTCATTAAATTGAAATGCCATAAGTATTTTTATTTAAATTTTTGTTTGGACTGTCATACTATTTGAACCTACTCACGTATGAAGTTCCTTTTGGTTGGGTTCAGGTATTAGATATTCCATGTGTCTTGGTGCATTTTTTGTTGCTACTGCAAAATTTCTGAATTTGGGTATTTTGTAAAGGAAAAAAGTTTATTCAGTTTACAGTTATGGAGGCTGTGAAGTCTGAATGGTACCAGCATCTGCTTAGCTTCTTGCACGAACCTTAGACTTCATTATAAAATGGACAGAAAGTGGAAGGGGCAATGGATATATGCAAAAGAAGGGAAAATCCTACTCCCAAGAAAATTAATCCAGTACTCTAAGGCAATCCCTCTTCATGATCTTATCACTTCATAAATGCCCCACCTCCCAACATTGTCATAAGAGCAATCAAATTCCAATATGAATCTTAGATGGGACAAATTGTATTTAAAACATATTATCATGTGTTCTATATTTATTTGTAAAGTCATTTTAGTAGCTGTTTTACATTTATATAGTAATTCAGTGAGATGAATCCAAAGCCTTGTGCATGCTATTCAAACACTAAACCCCTGAGTTACATCCCCAGACCATCACTTGTATTTTTTAAGTATTTGTATAATTCTGTGATAGTTTTCAGTGAGACTATTTTGTTTTCCTCTGCTAATAACCTATGATAACCATGCAAACTACATATTACATTGACATTTTCCTCTGAGTTTCTCTGTTATGTGGGTAGTAAATGCTAGGGTTATACTTTTAGGGTAACCAACTGTCCTGATTTGTCTATAACAATCCAGCTTTAGCAGTGAAAATCCTATATTTGGGGAAATATCTACATCCTGGATAAATCCAGAAAGATGGCCACCTAGTTATCTGGCAATAATTTCCTAGTAAGAACTTATGTGGTTATATCTTCCAACTGATTATTGACAATAAATTCAGAATTTACTTACTCCATGGAAAATAAGAAGCCAATCCAAGACTGTACTTCAGTGAAATCACCCACTATAGTTCATCTAAAAGTAGGTACTAACAGTAAGATATGGAAAATATTGGCTACTGTGTTTCACTGATATACTGAAGAAGACAAAATATCCCTAGAAGTGAAGGCACATGCTCAAGTTTCTCTATCCCCCTGTGTTTTAGTAAGCTTCATGATGCTAGGATGAACCTCCAAACCATACATGGTTTATGGGAGGAAAGGGATTTATTTGAAACTTACAGATCCAGGGGAAGTTTCATAATGGCAGAAGAAGCTGGCCCCCTTTACACAGATACATGCAGAGAGAAAAGCCACCATCAGCACCACAAGCAAGTGCAAAACCAGTGGCCAAATAACTGGGAACCCAGGCAAAACTCATAGAAGAACATATTAATGGGAGTGAAAAGGCCTAAGAGAGGCCAGGAGAAGAGATTGAGTAAAGGAAAGGTGGAGGGAGGGCTAATCAAAATCCAAGAGGAAATATGTAAGTCATAAAGAAACCTACTTTTCTGAACAATGGAACACTTAGAAGCAATATATTGTTACTAGAAAATTTTCAGTGCCAGGGAGGATACCTTCCACTGAGTTGTTGGCCAGGGAGGTCACAGATATATCCAAAACATTATAGGCCATTGCTGAGGCCCTTGGTTTCCCACCAGGAATAGATGGTAAGATCCTATTGCTGAAGATTCCACATATGTGGACTGCAAGGTCACTGAGAAATCCTGCAGGATCTGAGCTGAAAGCTTCCTCCTTGTGGACCAGCTGACATAATGCTGGAAAAAGCTATGCTGCATGCAGTTCAATGGGGGTGAGAGAAAACACCAGTGAAGATACTCAACAGTGAACACTGCAAGCTTTAAATTTGGCCAGCCAGGCCCAACGAGCCAATGGGTGCAATAGTGACATGTCTGTTATGGGGAAACCAACCACTCTCTAATTGGACTATAGGCCCACTCCATGGGAGGGAATATATTCCTGATACTGAAAACCTACAACAGGGGTAGTCATAAGCCCTAGGGGTGTAATGTCTGCTGGTATCTAACTAAATGTATACACTATGCTCACCAAACTGCCCAGTAAACACTTGTCTTAATGTCCACATCCATATATTAATGCTACTCTCACTTTTGGTTAGAAAAGCTTCTCTTTTCAGATGGTGGTGACCTTGGGATGACTCAGAAGGCACCATGGTGCTTAGAAGAAGGGACAGGGGAATGCTTAGCACTGAAACATCTCTAACACACCTTCCAAGGCTCAGTGTCCATTGTGGAAGAGGGGGACAGAAAGAATGTAAGAGCCAAAGGAAGGGTAGGACTCCATACAACGTGCTCCTCCACTCCCAAAATGGCCTGGTTATCCATTACCTAGCAGTGCCTGATACTACCTTCACAAGACCATCATAATAGGAGGAAATGATAATTACATCAAAATGAAAAGAGAGACTAATTGAAGGTGGAGGGGATAAGATGGAGAGTAGACTTTCAAAGGGGAAAGTGGGGGAGGGAGGGAAGTACCATGGGATACTGTCTACAATTAAGGAAGTTGTCAATAAAATAAATAAACAAACAAAAGAACACATTCTGCATACCTTAGGATGGAATTCAGGTCCTCTCCCAGTGACATTCCCCACCCCTAGCAGGAGTATGCCAGTTATGGGCAAAAGCAGAAAACTCAGTTGTAATAACACCTGAGTCTATTAGGGGGCACAGATTCAAACTACAACACAATGTTATTTTGGAAGATCACCACAAATAAGCCTGATGCTCTTATTCCCTTGAGAGTCTACTGAATTGAAAATCACTGACAAGATTTGAGTGGGTCAAATGGCTCCTCCAATTGAAAAGTCATCATACAGGAACTGGTAAACTCAGTGATAGAGCACTTGCCTCACCTGTATAGTCCTGGGTTCAATCCTTGGCAAAAAGTAAAGTGGTAAAGTGGGTAGGAAAACTGTGAGGCACAGTCCTATCACTATCCCACAAGGACTTACTGAGGCCTTCATGACCTAACAGTAAATATCATAACCCCACTGAGGAGGGCCCCAAGGTAACAGGAGCAGGGGCAAGGGGTTAAGAGTATAATCTGTTCTAATATATATATAAAATATTTTTTAAAAAAAGAAGATGGTGGGCTACAGATATGGCTTAGTGGTTAAGGTGCTTATCTGCAAAACCATGTTCTACTCCCTGAATCCCACATAAGTCAGACTCAACAGGTGATACATGTACAAGACCATGCATGTGCACAAGATGGTAAACATGTCTGGAGTTTGATTTCAGTAGCTGGATTCCCTGGTATGCCCAACTCTCTCTCTCTCTCTCTCTCTCTCTCTCTCTCTCTCTCTGTCTTTCTCTCTCATAAAAAAGAAGATGGTTATTTTCTGGCATATTTGATCAATATATGTAATCAATCTACATGTACTGGTTCATCCAAGTGGACTCTAAAAGCCTAAAGTTATTTGCTTTGCTGGTCTTCACATTAGACGTAATCTCAGCAGAGTAATCTGTATATCACTCATTCTTGAGTAGCCCAAGGTTAATAGCTTTTGGAATTCTTTAAGATCCCCAACCCCTGACATTCCAAGCAGAGTATTTGGGTTTGGGAAATAGGAGTAAAAGTGACACTTGAAAATTTCAACATGTACTCAACCAAATTGGCAAAACCTATCTACCTAAAGGAGGGCTTGGGTGAATTAGATGAGCCACATTTTTCTACAGCTTTGCAATAAATTATCCCTAGTAAGCTGACTACATGTCTTTGATGTCTGATGTATCTGACCTACTACTAAAAAGGTACTAGAGAAAATTAGAACCCATCATTTTGTAAGCCCCCACAAAATGAGAAGTCTTATGTAAGGATGAGATATGAGTATGATCTTTAAAATAACACTAGCTATTTCTGAATTCTCATAGCTGCTTGCAATTTTGCCTGTAGTTCCTTCAGACTCTAAAAGCTTGAATTACAATCATGGTTGTAAAGCTTTTCTTGATACCCAACTGTTAAGTATTTTATTTGGCTCTCTTAGTTCTGTTAATTCACTTTGGTCACTCTGAATTTCAGTGGTCTCAAAAACACAGCATAATTTGACTTACTCAGATCTCTGTCTTTGGTTACGTTTGGCTGCCTGAAAGATGAGGTCTTTTTTTTTCTGACCTAAGGTTTAAAAGTGTTTTTCTAGCCTACTATCATGAAACCAGAATGTGGTAGTACTTTTTAAAGCTATGTAAATAATTGAACGCATTTAAAATAGAGTACCCAATGAAGCAGATGTGGCTTCTTATTATTTTTTTATTCTGCCTATTAGTGGAAATTTTTTAATTAAATTAGTAATTAACACTAGATGTTTAGTTTGTGCTCAGATCATAAAAGAAGGAACATCTCACTCATTTTCTCCCTGTGATGCTCTCCATATATATTTTACTTCTTCACAACTATCTTTCTTTGGCAGTCCTTACTAGGTATCTTCTTTGGGTATTAAGTAAACATTGTTATTATCTGGACTACATAGTCAAAACACTTAAAAAGGAAGAACAGAGACTAAATGAACTCAAGATCTTACCTGTGTTAAAACTGCAAGGATTGGTGAGTCATGAATGTGAATGCAGCAGCAAGATTTGGGACCACTAAACAAGAAGGTAAAGCTGAAAGCTCGTATGAAAAAGCTTGGTGTCATTAGTCAAATGTGAAAACACAAACCACAAGTCAGTGTATAGAATTTGTCCAAAGTTGAAATAGTACTCCAAAATAATGATTGAAGACCTACTGTGTGTCAAGTATTGTCTAAGTGCTTAAGATAGAGCAGTGGATGAAACAGACAAAAATCCCTGCTGCCTTGGAACTTGCATTCTAAGTGTCATTTAGATGTCATTCCCTGCCATATTTATTATGTAAATACTTTGGGTTTGCCCTTTCTTTCTCATTCTCATTGTCACAATTTCAGTGTTTCACTAAATCACTCTGGTACAGACTATAGCAACTGTCTCTCAACTAGTTTCCCTATGTCCAGCCCTCCCTCTTAATTGCCAACAAATTCATCTTTCTAAAACACATCTGTAAACATGTTACTCTTCTGCTCAAAAGCTTTCATAGACTCTGGCTATTTTAATTAATCTAAAACCTCATCTATTGGCATTTGAGACCATTCACAACATGAGCCAACCTACCCTTATAGCCTTGGCACACTCCATTGACCTGACTAACACTACTCCTACAGGTGAGCCATTTTGTGCTTTGTCAACCCATTTCTTTGCCATCTTTCTTTGACTTGAATTCTATTCTCCTACAAAAAGTCTCACATGTCCAAATTATTTTTTATCCTTTGAGGTCCAGCTGGCACTAAAGTGGATAATCCACACATAATCTGTATACATATTTCCCCTCTTAGCATATGATCCCCTTTTCCATAGAGCAATCATCTCAGTCATTCTTATCTTGGTCCAGCTTCCTCACAGGTTTAGATCTCAGTCCAGGGACAGACTTACATGATGTCCTACCTGACTCTCAGGGATCACCCAGCCTAGAACCCTGTATTGTCCTCTTACAGATTTTCCTGATTTCTAAATTTCTCTCCTTCCTTGCCACATGTGGTTCCATGGTCTGAATGCTTGTGCACCACATACAAATTCTTATGTTGAAATCCTACATTGAAGGTGATAGTATTAAGAGATGGAGCCTTTATGACATGATTAATTCCAGAAGGAGGAGCCCTCAGAATAGAATGAGTGTGCCTATAAAATAGGCCTGAGAGCAACCACTAACCCTGCTGCCATGTGATAACACAGCAAGAAGCTGCCATCCTAGAAAATGTGGTTCCCTCAGCCACATACTTCCAGCACCTTCATCTTGAACTCCTCAGCTCATGAACTGTAACACATTTATGTCATTTTTCTATAAAGTCACTCAGTCTAAAGCATTTTTGTTATACTATCCCAAATGAATTATGACATGTGGTTTCTGTAAAATTTCATGCATTTTGACCAAGAGCCAGAATAATATTATTGCCTTCACTTTATCTGCTAACTTCACCACTTTTCCTGCTCCTCTAGTTTGTTTGATTGGCTAATTCTAAAACCATTAAATGCAAGGGATTGCACTCAGGCAATTCTAGAAAGAAAATACTAGTATATGTATAGAGTGCACCCTCAGAGCCTAAACTTTAAAACTTCAGGGCTTAATGGATAAAGTGCATAAGTTCCAGTTAGAAGGACCTACATAAAAAGCCAGATGTGGTAGAGTGGGTGTCTGTAAAACAGCACTTCTAAGGTGAGATGAGAGGAGGAGACAGGAGAATCCTCTAAAAGCTTGTGGGCCAACTAGCCTTGTGAAAATGGCTGTGATCAAGAAAAGAATCTACCCCAAACCAGGTGGAAGGCAAGGACATAATGAAGGTTGTCCTGTAACCTCCAGATGTGCTCCATGGCATGCATATACATGCACATATGTGCATACATGTACACATGAATGCACATAAACACCAAAAAACCTTCAGATAGCTCACCTTTGCCAACTGCACTCTATCAGTTGTCCCAGGCTGCCAAGAATCTAGGAATTTATCTGAAATCCACTGCATTTTCTAGTTATTAGTGTCAGCATTTAGATGTGTGACCCCATAAAATGACTCATGCTTACTGCCTTATATATTGACTATCTCTCATGCCAATTACCCATTACCAATATTTTCAACCAAAGCCATTTGTTTGGTAACCCCCAAAAGCAGCAACATATTTGAACAATAAATGTAAAATATGCATGATATAATAACATATGGGAACACTCATAATGTAATAATAGTTATAAAAGCATTCATTAATTAGGTGCTTTTTATATGCCAGGCATTGCACCAAGTACTTCATCTACGTTTTCTCAAACTTACAATGATCCTATGATGCAGGTGCTATACACTTTTCGTTCCCACTTTACGCAATATACAAAACATGTAGAAATATATACTAACTTGCAAAAGTCAGGATCGTTAACATTTGCTGACACTGTTCCTATAATCATCACTTGCAGGATCATTGGCTAAATAAACTTCCCATTCTAATTCCAATTACTGCTGAATAAGGACTCTCCCCTTTAATCAATCTAATTATCTCATCCAAAGGATAAAATTTCTTCAACTTTGGAGTGCTTTCATTTATTATCCACTATTTGCTAGGCTTCATCCTTTGCAAAGCATACTTTTAAACTCACCTTTCCAGAAATCCTTAGAACAGGATTTCTGTTCACATCACTGTGCCAAAATGTCTGAGATTAACAACTTCTAAGTAGAAAAGTTTTGTTTTGTGTCACAATTTCATAATTTGTCATTCATAGGCACTTAGGTCCATTGATTTGATGTCTGTGGCAAAGCAGTACATCATGGTTAGTAGCATGTGGCAGAAGAAACTACACAATTCATTGCAAGAGGGAAGTAACAAGAATGGACAAGAAAGAACAGGGCCCTAAAGTGCCTTTCAAGGCATTTCCTCAATGATCTATCTCACTTCCTTGTACTAGGTCTCTCCTTGTTCTATCATGTATCTATAATAGCAGGTTGAAAACCAACCAAGCTTTTTAAAAATAGGTTTATTTATTTATTTGTAAGGAGAGAGAGGGAGGAGGAAGAGAATGGGCACACCAGGGCATCCTGCCACTGCAAATGAACTTCAGACTCATGCCCCACCTTCTGAATCTGGCTTCACATGGGAACTGGGGAACTGAACTCAAGCCATCAAACTTTGCAAACAAATGCATGTAACCAGCAAGCCATCTCTCCAGCCTCCAACCAAGCTTTTAACACATGATCCTGTGGGGTACATTTCTAGTCTAAACTATATAGCATCTTACCTGATCAACACTTTTTCTGTTGTGGTTTAGACAAGCATCCCTCAAAGGCACAAATATTAAAATCTTGATTACAAATCTGTGGTATTGTTGGAAGTACACGGAACTTTCCTGAGGTACGGATTAGTGAAAAGTCAGGTTATTTGGGGAGGATATTGGGACCCAAAACCATCTTCTCTCTCATTTGGTTCCCAGCTACCCTTATGTGAGCAGCTTTCTCTATCACTTGATGTACAGACCCACAGACAACAGAGCCAAGTGACCATGCACAGAACTCTCTGAAACTGTGAGCCAATATCAGTTTTTCCTACTTATAACTTATTTCAGATGCTTTGTCACAGTGATGGATAACACCTAACATGGTCTCTATTATTTGCCAAAAAAATTCCAATGAAGAATAACCAAGCAGTACACAATACTCTTCAAAGAGCTTCCCTGCTAAGGTAAAATGAGAATTTGGCATTCATCCACATTACTAGGAACCTACTATGTGTGAAATATGATTTCAGTCTTTAAGGATAGAAGTATGAGTGATTCTTGCCATGAGGGTGAGCTTATATCCTGAGAGATAAATAATCAATGAGATAGACTAGGTTATGGGAATGAAGGCTAAGGAGAATAAAGCAGGCATGGTGAAGAGACACATATTTTAATAGACTAAGCAAAGTAAACTTAACTGAGAGCATGTTTGCAATAATTTATGTAAATACCAAAATTGACCCACTTAACATCTGTTTCTTTAGACGCTTGAATAGCCAAATGAAGGGACTGACAAGGAGTGTTCAACAAAAGTTTCAAACCAGTTTTACTTTTTAATGTGAGTAAGCTTTCCTCATAGAAAAAAATCTTCACCATAGGATCTACCATGTATCATTTTTTCCCCAAATGATATGGGCTGTCTACAGCACTGCCTCACACTGAATATAAATTAGAGGGGCATAGACTTTGGGACTAAGCCAATTTGTTTTCCCAGTTCAGCTCAGCCACTTAATTCCATGGCTTCTTCTGCAAAATGGGAATAGAGTAGCCAGTCCAGAACACTGTCATGGATATGAAATGGTACAAGTTATTAGATATTTCAGGCAGTGCTCACCAAAGATGGGACATTGTTGCCACGGGGCTTTGTCAGCACAGTATCGATGAATTAGTAGGCACAACACCCTAAAACATCAAACAAACATGTTTGAAGGTTTTTTCATCCTCAAACAGGAAAATTAAGTTAGATACAGTTTTAGGTTGAAAGCATATTTTAAAACAGTTGTATGGCAGTGGCAAACATCTGTCGAAATACAAATCAACTTGATAGCTAGGGAAAAAACACAGTAATAATGTTGCTGCAACTGAAAGTGATCACTTTGATGGCTTTTTGTCAACATGAAGTTATTCTCTTTAGAGGAATGGAGTCTTCCTCAAAACTGGGAGTGAGAGCTATTTTGGCCTATGACTTAATGACAGAAATATTCAGCTGCAAAAAGGATACATCACCTACTTAGCTTGAATGTATATTTTTCTAGTTTGATGACAAGTATTTGTGAATGGAAAATAAAGCAAAAATATGTGCCTGAAATAGGGAACATGAGTCCTAACTTAATTTCAAGCATATAAACAAAGTTGTTTTAAAGCTCAAGAAAAACAAATTTGTTTTGGAATCAACACCTAATATTCTACATTAGAGACTAAAGTCTAATTTTTAAGCCAAATTATAAACCTGCTGACATAAAAACACAAGACTGAAAAAACTGACACATTCTTCACTCTTGCTCGAACAGTACATGATCCAAAATTATTTTTATTTCAGTCCTGAATTTCCATAAATTTTTAAAATATTTACAATACTGCTAAAATGTTTTTGAAAGTATATTTTTAAGTTGGTGGAGGACAGAAAGGGATGTAGGCATTGGATCTTTGTCTCAGGCAACTTGGCTATGCAGCTGATGCTAAATTTCAGTGTTTGTGTGTGTGTGTGCGTCTGTACTGAAATATCAGATTACATCCTAATTACTGCATCCTATTAGTAAACAAGAAAAACAAAAGCCAAAATGAAAGCTTTGTCTTTTGAATTTTCTTCATGAGGCATAAACATTTCATTGTCCTCCTACAATTTGGATTTTCTCTTCTTCTGAGATGCTTGTGGTAATGTGTCTTTCATAGAGTCTTCCAGCAGAATCTTGATTTTGTTTGGTATGCTCCAGATCCAGGCATCCACAAAAGAATAGTTGGAAAAAAAAGAATACTTTTATAGGAAAGAGAATGTTCTTCACTGTGTGTGTGTGTGTGTGTGTGGTTTTCATTCTTTGTTTCTGATCGTCAACATGTTATTTCTCTACCCATCTTCTTGCCCCCAATCTTCCCACACTTAAAATCTGCATTATCTTCTTCAAGAAGCTAATGTTCCAGCTCTCTATCCCCTCCTCATGATTCTCCTAGCTTTCAGCTTTTCTTCTCCATATGTGCCATGCATGTAACTCTCAGTTTTGACACTAGCAGAAATCTCTCCCTAGACATACAGGGTCATTTCTCCAACTCTACATAACACCTATGTCATCAGCCCATGGTGCCCTCAAAATCAAGTTTCTTCCAATTTGGATGCATAATCTCTTTGGTTATCATCAAGAAAACAAATGACAATAAATGTTGGTGAGGATGCAGATGAAAGGGAACACTTCTACACAGTTTGTGGGAATGTATTTTGGTATAGTCTTTGTGGAAATCAGTGTGGAGGTTCCTAAAACAGCTAAAATAGACTTATCATATGACCCAGCTATAACACTCCTAGGCATATATCCTAAGGACTCTTCTCACTACCTTAGAGATACTTGCTCAATCATGTTTATTGCTGTTCTACTCACAATAGCTAGGAAATGGAAACAGCCTAGATGTCCCTCATCAGATGAACGGATAATAAAGATGTGGTACATTTATACAATGGAGTTCTATTTAGCAGTAAAGAAAAATGAAATTATGAAATTTGCAGGGAAATGGACGGATTTGGAGAGGATTATACTAGGTGAAGTAGCCCAGGCCCAAAAAGCCAAACATCACATGTTTTCTCTCATATGTAGATCTTAGTTAGAAATTTTCAGATTTGTGTGTGATTTGGAGTAAAAATTGATAGCAGTGGCCAGTAAGCTAGAAAAGGGCTATAAGGGATAGAAGAGAAGGGTAGACTTGAGGGGATGGTACTGTATATATGTAAGTAGATAGACAGATTACTGCAGGTGGAATTGCCTAAGTGAGGTTAGGGGAAGAGACTGAGTAAAAGGAGTGTGAGAGAGGGGTAATCAAACATCAGGATATTGTGAATAAGCCACATGATAACCTACTTTTTTTTGGATAATGGCACACCAAAAAGCCATAGACTGTTACTACAAAAATTTAATTGCCAGGGATGGGATACCTTCCAGTGAGTTGTTGGCCAGGGAGGTCCCTGATGCCCCCAAAACATTAAAGGCTATTGCCAAGGCTCTTGGTTTCCCACCAGGAATAGATGATAAGACCCGATAGCTGAATACTCTACATGCCTGGGCTTCAAGATCACCAAAAATCAAGCTGGTACTGAGCAGAAAACCTTCCTCCAGTAGACCAGCTGACAGAAATCTGGAAAAAGCTGTGCTGCATGCAGCCTTGTGGGAGACAGAAGCCATAAGTGGTGAAAACAGTGGACACTGCAAGCCTCAAGTTTGACCAGACAGGCCAAATGAGCCAACTGGTGCAATAGTGGCATGTCTCTTATGGGGGAAACCAACTGTTCTCTAATTGGACTGGAGACCTACTCCATGGGAGTAAATACATGCCTGGTACTGCAAACCAAATCAAAAGCCTATAGTACCCGGGCCTGGTGGTGCACATCTTTAATCCTAGCATCAGGAGGCAGAGGTAGGAGGATCGCCATGAGTTCAAGGCCACCCTGAGAGTACATAGTTAATTCCAGGTCAGCCTGGGCTAGAGTGAGATCCTACCTCACAAAACCAAAAAAAAAAAAAAAGCCTATAGTGGGGGAGATCATGAGTATTAAGAGTGTAATGCCTGCTCTTGTCTGGCTAAATGCATATACTATGCTCACCAAACTGCCCTGTAAGTACTTTTGTAATGTTCATACCCATATATTAATGCTACTCTCACATTTGGTTAGAGAAGCTTCTCATTTCAGATGGTAGTGACCCAAAAGGCACCATAGTGCTTAGAAGACATGACAGAGGAACGTTCAGCACTGAAACATCACTATCATACCTTCCAAGGCTCAGGGTCCATTGAGGAAGAGATGGAAGAAAGAATGTAAGAGCTGAAGGAAGAGTAGAACTGCTTACAATGAAATCAACCAGACAGAAATTGGCCTTGATATCCATGTCCTTGCAGTGCCTAGCACTATCTTCACAAGACCCTCATAATAGGAGGAAAAGATGATGACATCAAAATAAAAGAGAGACTAATGGAGAGAGGGAGGGGAATATGATGGAGTATAGATTTGTGAATGGGAAAGTGGGGGAGGGGAGGGAATTATCATGGTTTATTGTCTGTAAGTATGGAAGCTTTTAATAAAAAGGAAAGAAAAAATTATAGGAGGCCGGGTGTGGTGGTACATGCTTTTAATCCCAACACTCAGGAAAGCAGAGTTAGAAGGATCGTCATGAGTTTGAGGTCACCCTGAGATTACATAGTGAATTTCAGATCAGCCTGGGCTAGAGTGAGACCCTACCTCAAAATACCCCCCCCCAAAAATTGGAGATAACTTAGCGGGCTTGAGACCCTGGTCAAATTTCTGATACTTTGAAAAAATATTGCTGAAGACTTTGTTTATATATCTAAAATCTTTCTGTATTACAAATTAAAGCCAAGGGATTAAAAATATGTAGCTAAGCCAGGAAAAAAGGATAAACTACAGAAGTGAATTTAATAGCCAATACAAGAAAAAGAGGGAAAGTAAGGAAAAGGAAGATGAGAAGGAAGAAGGGAAAATAAAAGGAGAAAAGGAAAGAAAATAGAAAAGAAAATCTTGTGTCAGTTCTGGTAGTACAGGTATGTAATCCCAGCTATGTAGGAAGTTGAGACAGGAAGATTAATAAGGGGCTGAAAAGATGGCTCAGTGTCTAACAGTTCTTGCAATGCAAGCATGAGGACCTGAGTTTGATCTCTATGATCCATGTAAAAAGCTAGGCATAGTCACATATACCTATAACTCCAGTGCTGAAGGGAACAGATAGGAGGATCACTAGGGCTCCCTGATCAGCCAGTCTAATAGAAAAATGAGGAGCTTCAAGTTCAGTGAGAGATCCTTTCTCATAGAAATAAGACCTATGATCAATAGAGGAGGTCACATGATAAGTGCACCGGACACACATATCTGTACCCAAATGAGCATAGAACACACACACACACGACATACTACACACAAAATAAATTAGTAAAAAAAATAAAATAAAATACCATGAACAAAATCAAAAATTCAGTAGAGAGAATCTATACCTAAACTGATCAAGTATGACTAGGGATATAGCTCAGTGGGAGAACTTACATAATATGTGCAACATACACACACATAACATCACACATCAAACCTCACATACTCAACAAGCACATACAACAAAACTAATAAATATATAAATGAACTGATTCAAGAGCAGGAGAAAAATTGACCTTAAGTGCAAGTTATTTGAATATAAACTGCAGTAAAGAAAATTGTAAAACATGTAGAAAGCTCATGGAATTTATGAGTAAGCATCAAAAGATCAAATTATTAAGTCATATGAGTCAAGAAGAGATAAACAAAGAAGTAGAAAGTTTATTTTAAGAAATAATAGCAGAAAACTTTCTAACCCTGGGGAAATATACAAATACCAGGAATGTGAAGGTCAAGTGCCTCCAATCATAGTTAATCCAAATAAGACTATACCAAGATATTGTAACCAAACTATCAAATATAGAAGGCAAAGAAAATATCTCAAAAATAAGAGAAAGAAGTAAATACCACATGGGACAGTTCCAGTAAGACGAGTAAAGACAGCTGAGATCATTAGCAAAGACTTTTAATCTTAGCGTCTTAGACAATTGAGGCTGGAGGCTTGTGAGTTCTGAATAGAATTGGCTGGGGCAATTTACTGAGACTCTGTCTCAAAATGTAATGTGAAAAGAGGGCTGGGGTTGTTGGGCCCCACGTTGGGCACCTGTTGTTGCGCCCCACGTTGGGCACCCGTTGCCGGTGCTTTTCCTCCACCACCGGCAGGTAGAGCGGAAGAGAGAGAGAGCCGGGCCAGCCGCTTCTCTCTCGGGGCTGAGCAGGAAGGCAGGTGTCGGCGACTCAAAAAACCTCCCCAAGCCACCGGGGAAAAGAAAACCACATTGAGCCGCGGAGTCCATCTGGCGGAAATCTCTCTGTTTATTGTCATGGGAAGGTATTTATATATTTTGAGAGAGGGTGGGGAAAAGGATGAGATAAAGGTGTAAGGGCCAATAGTATTTCACCATGTCAGCAGCAGCTGGGTGGAGGCAGTTTCAGCTTAGGTGCTGAGTCACTCCAAGGACAGGTCGTGAAACTCTACTCAGGCTCTGGAAGCTCAACTAGGCCTCACCGGGAGCCAAGTACAGGTAAACTCTGGCTGGGCAGAACCACTAGGCCTCACACCGGGCAGGGCCCAACATGGGGTTACTTTAGCAGTAGAATGCTACCACAGCATGTATGAGGTTCTGTGTTTAATACCCAATACAAGAAAAAGAGGGAAGGGAAGGAAAAAGAAGGGGAGAAGGAAAAGAGAAAATGAAAGGAAAGAGAAAAGAATATCTTGTGCCAGGTTTGGTGGTCCAGGTTTGTAAACCTAGGTGTTTAGGAAATTGAAGCAGGAAGATGGCAAGTACAAGGCCTGAACACATCAGTTTAGGGACAGCCTAGACAACTTAGTGAGTCTCTATTCAAAATAAAATAGAGAGTTGGGGTGTGACTCAAGGAACAGTATTTGCCTAGTATACATTATTCTGGGTTAGTCTTCAGCACCACAAACAACATCAACAAAAGAATAAAGGCTAGCAGTAAAGTTCTCAGCAGAGATCTTACAAGCCAGGAAAGAATGTTATGGTATATTCAAAGTACTAAGTGAAAAAGTCTCCCCATTAAATCAAAAACCTTTAGTGCATATAAGAAAACTATACCCAACAAAGCTACCATTCACAACTGAATGAGGGTATTTTTGTATGTGGTGCTGGAGATTGAATCCTAGACCTTGCACATGCTAAGCAAGTGCCCTACCACTAAACTGCAGAAAATGAAAGAGAAAGAATGATTTTCCAAGGCTAATAAAAACTTAATAACATAAAAACTTAAAAGTATAGAACATGCTGATAAAAGTAAATATATTGCCAACTTCAATATACATATATGGTAATAGTGGAGTGCAAATCAATAATATTTTAGAAAAAAGGATATTTTTAAGGACACACACTAAAATATTTTAAGACCTAAAGCATAAATTGTGAGTGGTATGGGATAAAATTTATTGTCATTTCATGTAACCAAGGTTAAAATATTCCCATCTAAAATTAGCATGTCATATCTATAAGCTAGTTTAAGTTACCCTGATGGCAAAAACCTTTAATGGATATACAAATGATAAAAAGTATTGAAACAGCCGGGCGTGGTAGCACACGCCATTAATCCCAGCACTTGGGAGGCAGAGGTAGGAGGATAGCCGTGAGTTCAAGGCCACCCTGAGACTACATAGTGAATTCCAGGTCAGCCTGGACCAGAGTGAGACCCTACCTCAAAAAAAAAAATGATACAGCTGAATAGATTTTTTTAAGTCAATTACATACTTCTCATTAGGAATTAATTTAATATATTGATGCACATAAGTTAAAAACTAAAGGATGTAAAATATATTAGAAGCTAATGGAAACCATAAGATTAACAAGAATAGATATACTTACGTCAGATAAAGTATATGTTAAGTCTAACCTGTAAAGCAAGCTAGGTGTGGTGGCACAGTCCTGTCTGTAATCCCAGCATTCTGAAGACAGAGTCAGGAGGACCATGCATTTGAAGCCATTCTGAGACACACAGAAAGTTACAGTCCAACCTGAACTTCATACTGAAAAAAAAAAAAAAAAAACTAAACAAAATAGGATCTTCAAAACTAGACAAAGAAGGTCATGATACAATGATAATGGTTACCCTCTGTAACAGACAGCTTCAGGTTCGCTTCAGGTTTGCTGAGATGAACTTCGAGACTAAGCAAAGTTATGGAGGAAGGGATATTATTTATTGAAGCTTACAGATCCAGGGGAAGTTCCATAATGGCAGGAGAAGCGGCCTGCTCTCACAGGACCAGGCAAGAGAGAAAAAAAGCCACCAGCCACACAGCACACAGAGCAAAGCTATAGCCAAAAGCCACAGCACACTTCAGGAACTCCAACTAGGCACACTTTGCATATCTTTACAATGGAATCTCAAACCCACCATCACACCTTAAGATCCACCTAATGACCTTGCCTCTAGCAAGGTGGCTGCAGATGCAAATTATAAACTAATAAAACACTGAATATATTGGGGGCCATATATTCAAACTACCACAACCTCATCAACAACATGTAACATACAGTTGGAAAGCTAGCTCAGCAGTTAAAGATGCATGCTTTCAAAGCCTGTTAGCCCATATTAATTTTCCAAGCCACCCACATAAGCCAGATGCAAAAAGTGACACAAGTGTCTGGCATTTGCTTGCAGTGGCATGAGGAACTAATGTATACTCACACATGTACACACACACACACACACACACACACACACACACACACAGAGTGTTGCAGTCAGCTCTTCATTGTTAGGGCAAACATCCAACCAAAAGCAGCTTATAGGCAAAGAGGGATTATTTCAGGCTAACAAATTCCAGGGTAATATAATTAATGGTGGAAGAAGCTGGCTCCCTTTCATAAATCTAAGCAGAGAGACCACACCAAACAGCAAGCAAAAACCAACAGCCACAAGCATGAAAAATCAGAGTTCAAACTGCAGTCAACACACCTTAGGTCTCTACTCCAAGATCTGCCTCCAGTGATATACCTCTTCCCCAGTAGGGGTCTGCCCACTGGAGAAGTGAAATTCAGGCCTGAGTCTATAAGAACATATATTTAATCCATTACACACACACATACATGCATGCACATACACACACACATGCACAATCACAGAGAGAGAGAGTTTAAACTAAATTTTAGTAAGTTATAAAAGGAGACATTACAAATTTAAATATATCTGCACTCAACATAGAAGCACCTAACAATATAAAACAGACATTAATAAATTTGAACCAAAAGATAGACTATAATACAATAATAGTGAAGAATACCAATATATCATTTTTAACAATGAACAGATCATTGAGATGGAAAATCCATAAGAATAATTATATTGGGACTATACTTTGGAGTAAAAGAATCTAACATTCATATAAAATGTTTCTTTCAACATCACCAGAATATAAATTATTTCTCAAGTGCACATGGAACAATCTCCAGGAGAGAGCACATGTTAAGCCACAAAACAAGACTTAACAACTATAACAAGATTGAAATCAGATGAATGACCACAATGGTATGAAACTAGAAATCAATAACAGGAGTAACTTCAGAAAGTCCACAAATTCATGAAAATTAAACAACATTCTACCAAATAACCAATGAGTCAAAAAAGAACATTCATATGTCTCGTGACAAATGAAAATGGACACACAACATACCAGGACATATAAGATGCAGTAAGAGCAATTGTAAGAAGGAAAGTTTTGGAATGAATATTAAGATCAAAAATAAGAAGCCTCAAATAAATAGGCTAACATTACACATGAAGGGACAACAAAAAAGAACAAACTAAGTCCATAGATATTTGGGGAAGGAAACAATGCTCAGATCAGAATAATTGAAATAAAGACTAGGAAAACAACAGAGATAATCAGCAAAACCAAAGTTGATTCTTGCAAAGATAAACACAATTAGCAAACCTTCAACTAGACTTCAAAGTAAAGGAAATTCAAATAAATAAAATCAGAAATGAAAAAGGAAGCATTGAAACATATATAATAGGAACACAAGTGGTATAAGAGGCTATTATGAACAATTATGAATCAAAATGTATATACTATTCCCAAGAAGCTGCCCTGAAAATACTACACTTAATGCTCATATTCACATATTAATGCTACTCTCACTTCTGGTTAGAGAAGCTTCTCTTTTCAGATGGCGATGACCACTGGGATGATCCAAAAGGCAACATAGTGCTGAGAAGAAGGGATAGAGGAGTGCCCAGCACTGAAACACCTCTGTCACACCCTCCAAGGCTCAAGGACCATTTCGGAAGAGGGGGCGGATAGAATGGAAGAGCCAAAGGTAGGGTACGACTCCTTACAATGCAACTGCCCAGACAGAAATTGGCCTTGATATCCATGACCTTGCTGTGCCTAGCAATACCTCCGCAAACCCCTCATAATAGAAGTAAAAGATGATGACATCAAATTAAAAGAGAGACTAATGGAGGTAATAAAAAAAAATTAAAAAAAGAAAAAAATGGATAATCTAGAAAGCATGAATAAATTCCTAGCCACGTGCAACTTACTAAGATTTAATTATAAAAATAAAATCTAAACAAATAAATAACAAGAACATGTAACAAAATAACAAACAATAAATTCAGAGACTAAAAAGACTACAGTGTTTGCCTTACAAGCATGAGGGCCTGAGTTTGGTCCTCAACACCCACATAAAAGCTGGGCATGATCATGCACACCTGTAAGGTGATTGGACTCTGCCATCAAAGCAGAGGATCACTGATTTAGACAGCTGCTTGATGAATGAATTTTCTTGTTGCTGTAATAAACTGCCACTAACTACTATTTATTACCTTACAATTCTGGAGCCTGAAAGCCCAAAATGACTCCCATTGGGCGAAAGCCAAGGGCCAAGCAACAATGTAATCCTGCATGTTCTAGACTGTAATCTGCTCCTTATCTTTCCCAGCTTCTAGTGGTCACCTGTAGTCCTTGCACTATAGGACCCTTTCTTCCCCTTCAAGGACACCAACTTTGGGGCAAGCCCTCCTCATGCTACATCACTTTTGGTCTTCCCTCTTTAATATCTTCCCCTTATAAAGACACTGTAATTACATTAGGCCCACATGCATAATCCCAGCGATGTCATAACATGGTGGAGACTGTTGAGCATCTTATGGTAAGATAGAGCAAACTTTCTGACTCCAGTCTCTTATCGCCTTTATTTATTTATATATTTATCACATGTGCACATGTGTGTGTGTGTGTACACACACATGGAGATCAAAGGGCAACTTTCAGGTTTGTCCACACCTTCACATCGTTTGAGGTGGGATCTGTTATTTGCCACTCCATTGGTAAGCTTCCAGGAAATGCTCCTGGTCTTGCCTTTCTTCTCACTATACGTGCACTGCAACAAAAGAAGCTCACCACGGTTTCTGGTTTTCACATGCGGTCTGGGGATCCAAACACATGTACTCAGAGTTGTTCAGCAAGTGCTTTTTTCCACTGAGCCATCTCCCCAACCCTCTGTCTTCTTTTTATAAAACCACTAACGTTGTAATGGGGGTCCCAGTCTCATAACTTCATCTAATCTGAATTATCAAAGGATTCAACTTCCAATATCATTAACATGGATTTGAAGATTAAATTTCCAGCACATTACCTTTATAGAAAACATTCAAACCACAGTAATACTAAAATAATTTTTTCACAGCATGTGAAAGAAAATATATTTGCATATTCATGTTTAGGTGCTCATTTAGCTATATATGTAAGAATAAAGACTTACAGCCTAAAATACATTAGCCATTCAATAAATGCTAAATGAATAAATGAATGAATGCCTGATGTGCTTCTTTTTAAATTTATTTTGAATGGATGCATAAAAACATAAGCAAGTACACATTAATGTGCTATCATGTAATATGTGCTACATATATACATTGTGTGATGTTTAAATCATCTTACACTTATGTTCTCCATGTTATTCTTATTGGTGTGTGTTTCTAAATTTGAATTTCCTCTAATTTTCCAGACATTTTGCATTTTCTGTGCGCCAGTAAATTAAGCATAACTGTCCTGTCAAGTCAAACCTTCACTATGACACATCTGCATAAAGAAAAGTAGTGAACAGGCTGGGATGTCCAGGACAGTAGAACCCTCAGGATCAAGGCCAAGGGAGAGCAGCAGGAGGCATAGTGGTTAATGCCCTCTCGGCCTCATCAGAGAACTTCTTTCAAGGACTTGCAGTATCCTCCTGGTGTCAGAAGGTAAGACATTGTTTGATGGTCTGTGCTGTCCTAAAGGTTTAACGCATCAGTAAGCCAAGTGTTCTACAAAAACCTCTCAATATGACATAAGGTGCTTATTTGTTGCAGAATATGCTACCACATTTGACTCCCTATACCTGAGAACTTCACCTTCAGATCTTTGCAATCCTATTTTCTTCCACCTGGGCTAATTTTCACCAGATGTCTATCTTTTTAGCAGTGCTAGTGTTCAAACCCACAGCCTTGCACATGTTAGGCAGGGTCTCTACCATTTGAGGCATATCACTGGTCCATCACTATATACCTGTCTTTGCCGTTCAAATAACCTGGCTTTCCCACAAGATTCCTATGTTCATGAGCTTTGTCTTAAAGGGTGTTGTTCATCTGAGGCAAGGTCTAGAAAACTTGGTGCTGATTCAATTGCCAATGGATGACTTCTGCTCCTGTCTGAGTTCCCCAAGATCATTTCAGGAGGCACAGGTTGAGGCAGTGCCTGCTGGAATGTTAAAGGAGAACATAGCAGACATCGAATGGTTCCTGACTCATTTTATGCACATCTGTGAGGCATCCTCCAGAACTCTCAGGGAAAAAATGCTAGGGTTACAGTCCAAAGCCAGAAAAACATGGCTTATTCTTTTGTGGTACTGACATCTCACTCTGAGATTCAAGTTCATTTCTTCTGAAACATTCTTTCACTGTGCACCACTGTAGTGTCTGGATATTGTCACCTCTTTCAAGTATTTCTTCTGTTTGCTCTGAGATACCCTTGGAATTTTCAAAAAAATCAAAGCTGAATGGAGTCATGTGGTTAGGAGAGGGGTTATTAGTTACATTTCTCATTGCTGAGACCAAAGTTCTGACAACGGACAATAGGAAGAGTTCATGTTGGCTCATTGTTTGAGAGTACAGTCCATGGAGGGGAATGCAGGGCAGGCGGAGGAGCATGAAGCTGCTTGCTCACAGCTAAGCAGATCAGAAAGCAGAAATGGGGCAGGAAGTTGGGGGCAGCTATTCCCTTCCAGTGACACACTTACTCCAGCTAGGTTCCTTCTTCACAACCTCCCAAAACAGTGCCACCAGCTGGGGACCAAATGTCCAAATATATGAGCCTGTGGTGGAGGGGACATTTCACACTCAAATCATACCAGGAGGGAATGAGTCTCATTTTATTTACACTCTGTCAAATGGAGTGACAAGTTAGGGACACAGCCAAGTGGCATACCACAATGTTTTCCAAATCGATCCCCCTCTTCAATTCTAAGGCTATGTAATTGGATCCCAAGCAGAATGAAATCTCTCCAAATATATTTTTTAGTCAGCCATGCAAGCAGATTTGTATGCCAGGATACAGCTGAGTTCTAGTCATGGTTACATTGCTCACCCAGAGCAGGACCTCTTGCGATACAGTCTTGATCTTTGGCCTCTTTCTACATATGAAACTGAACACTCTTCTTTCCATAGGGGAAAATAACAACTCGATTCAATGTCATAAGGGCAGTTGAGAGTTTGGCCTTGTTAACACCAAGATTCCTGCTCTGAGTAAAACCTACACATTTTTTTTTTCAACCGTCACTAGGAATTCCTGTAAAATTCAAGGATGCTTAGGAATAAAACACATTATCTGAAGGTTGTGTGGTGGTACACATGTCCGAGCACTTGGGAGGCTGAGGCAAGAGGATCCTGAGTTCACGGACAACAAGAGCTATAAGGCCAGCCTTGTCTACAGTGAAACCCTGTCTCAAAAAAAAAAAATAGAGGTTGGAAAGATTGCTTAGTGGTTAAAGGCACTTGTTAGTAAAGCCTGAAAGACTAGGTTTGATGCCCCAGTACCCACGTAAATCTCTGGAGCCTCTCTCTCTCTCTCTCTCTCTCTCTCTCTCTCTCTCACCCTCTCTGTTTGCAAATAAATGTATAAGATATATATTCATTTATTTGGAATGGGATGGAAATATGGTCAAATTACAGAAAGTTTACATAATAAAGTTCTCAATTTAAGAAGTAAAATAAAGTGCTGGAGAGAAGGTCCAGTGGTTAAGGTACTTGTACACAAAACCTAATGACCCATGTTTGATTCGCCAGTACCCACGTAAAGCCAGATGCACAGTAGCACATGCATCTGGAGTTCATTTACACTGGCTAGAGGCCCTGGAGTGCTCATTCTTCTGTTTGTCCTCTATCTCTCTCTCTCTCTACTTGCAAATAAATAAAAATATTAAAAGAGAAAAGATCTGAGAACTGACAAGAAATGGTAAGAATTAAAATATTTTTTAAAGTAAATAAGAGCTGGAGAGATGGCTTAGCAGTTAAGGCACTTACCTGTAAAGCCTAAGAATGCATGTTCAAATTTCCAGGTCCCTCTTAAGCCAGAGGCACAGTGACACAAGGACGCAATGTCATACATGCGCGCAAGGGGGCACACATATCTGGAGTTCATTTGCAGTGGCTGGGGGCCTTGGAGTGCCCATTCTCTCTCTGTCCCTCTCTGCCTCTCTCTCTCTCAAATGCATAATAAAAATGTAGAAAATAGGGCTGGGGAAATGGCTTAGTGGTTAAGGTGTTTCCATGTGTAGCCTAAAGACCCTGGTTCGATTCCCTAGGACTCACATAAGCTAGATGCACAACGGGGCACATGCATCTGGAGTTTTCTTGCAGGGGCAACAGGCCCTGGCATGCCCATTCTCTCTTTCTCTCTGCCTCTTCCTCTCTATCTCTCATAAATAAATAAACAAACAAACAAACAAACAAATAACTAAATAAAATATAGAGAAAAAAATAGGTGCCAGATGTGGTGACACACACCTTTAATCCCAGCACCTGGGAGGCAGAGGTAAGAGGATTGCCTTGAGTTTGAGACCACCCTGAGACTACATAGTGAATTTCAGGTCAGCCTGAGCTAGAATGAGACCCTAATTGAAAAATAACACACACACACACACACACACACACACACACGCGTGCACGCGCACGTGTGTGTGTGTGTAAATGAAAGCCAAAAACTCATTAATATATCTCAATTATTTTAAAATAGATGAATTTTATTTCTTTAGAGATTCTGGTGGGAAAGCCCTTGATCTGGTGTGAAAAGAAAAGAATTTTACCAGAGAGCATGGATGCATGAAACACAATGCCTCTTTTAGCTCCACGGAACATTGAAGCTAGGGTTTCGAAGCATTTATGAGGAAAGAAGTTGTTGGCAAGTCAAATAACTGGTTTTAGAGTTTAAAACAGTTAATTAACAATTTCATAATTTACCACTTGTTTGCATAGAATTGATTCCTTTTAAAACATCCATCTACTTGAATAAAGTCAACTGCCATTTGTCCCATTCTCTCCAAAGCTATTACAGCATGGATGACAACAAAGTATAAATGCATTTCTTTTTGAAATTTAATTTAATTTAATTCTTCGTTAGCATACACAGATTTAGGTATAGATATGACATTTTTAATTTATTCTGACTGACACTTCTCTCCCCATCTCCTTCATCCTAATATCCCCTTGTATCCCCCTCTCCTTTCTGTGTCCATGTCACACATTTCCTTTTTCCCTTGTCCCAAACTCCTTCCTTATCAGTTCTTATTGCCCAGTGTTAGTCATATTACTAGAGTTTTATATTTTACCCACAGTTTCTAAATGCATTTCTTAAAAGGTGGGTTAAATGAGTGGATTCTGAGGGAGGAATAGGGCATAGTTTGTAAATACCAGGAAAAGATCAGCTAGGAGGAAAAGATAAGTATAAAAACTGCAAAAGGGGCTGGAAAGATGGCTTAGGGGTTAAGGCGCCTGCCTCCTAAGCCTAAGAACACTGGTTCCAATCTCCAGCGGTTCCAATCTCCAGGTCCCACGTTTAGCCAGATGTAAAGTAACGCAAGGGCGCAATGCCACACTTGACCGCACGCATCTGGATTTCGTTCGCAGCAGCTGAGACACTGTTGGCGCGCCCATCTCTGTCTTCCTCCTCTCTCTCTCTCTCTCTCTCTCTCTCTCTCTCTCTCTGTCTGTGTGTGTGTGTGTGTGTGTGTGTGTGTCCAAAAAAATAAAAATAAAAAAAAAACTGCAAAAGAAAATCTTGATCCTCGTGACCCTCATTCCAGAACTCCTGAGTAAGAACCACTTTTATGAAAGTGAGGTTTCGATCAAGGACATTGAGAGGGCTTAACCTTTCTGGAATTTCAGGCTTGCAACGCCTGGTTGGACGTATTCTCAAGAATAGACCAATTTTCACATAAAAAAGCAGAAGGTGGGCTGGAGGCATGGCTTAGTGATTAAGCTGTTTGCCTGCAAAGCCAAAGGACCCAAGTTCAATTCCCCAGGACCCACGTTAACCAGATGCACAAAGGGTCGCATGAGTCTGGAGTTCATTTGCAGTGGCTAGAAGCCCTGGCGTGCCTATTCTCTCTCTCTCTCCCTTCCCCCCTCTTCTCTGTCTGTCAAATAAATAAATAAATAAATAAATAAATTTTTTTAAAGCAGAAGGTATACTATTTAATAGTGAAAACTAGATTTTACGCAGACCTGGTTTTAAACACCTTCTCCACAAATTACCAGCTGTGTGACCTTACAAAATTTCTGAACATATGTGATAGAGTAGGACAGAATCTATACACCAAAGTCTGTACCTTCTGTTTCTTTTTCATATTTTCATTATAATCTCATTTTCAACTATATTACCCAAGCATGTCACAATTTTTTTTTATTTTTTTAACTTAATTTAATATTTTAGCATACAAATTTGTATTTTGTATATAAATTTGTAAATAATTAGGTTTCATTATGGAATTTTTAAATATTTTATTTATTATTTATTTATTTATTTATTTTTGAGAGAGAGGGAGAAAGAAAGAGGCAGATAGAGAGAGAAGCAACACACCAGGGCCTCCAGCCACTGCAAACAAACCCAAGACACATGCACCACCTTATACATCTGGCTTTACGTGGGTACTGGGAATCAAACCTGTTGTCCTTAGGCTTCACTGGCAAGAACTTTAACCGCTTAATCATTTCTCCAGCCCCATTATGGCATTTTTCCACACAAATTTTGTTTCCCTTTTCCTCTCCTCTCTCCTCCATTTTTAAGACCTGTCCCCATTGTCTCTCTTCCACTTTGATGTCACCTGTGACCTTGTCTCCTTTTCCCTTTCTCCACACTTCTCCTTTCATGATCTCCTAGCTAGCTTCATAAGTGTCTGCCTCATTAAGGACTGTATTTTCTTGTTCCCAGTTTCTACCCATGGAATAGAATATTTGACCCTAGAATTTAGCCATGGCACAAAGTAGAATGAACCAATGTTCTTGAAACACTTCCATAGAGGAACATTATCCACTAGCCCACCCACACAGAACTATGATATGAGTAAGAGATTTTTTTTCTTTTCTTTCTTTCTTTCTTTCTTTCTTTCTTTCTTTCTTTCTTTCTTTCTTTCTTCCTTCCTTCCTTCCTTTCTTTCTTTTTTCCTTTCTTTCTTTTTTTCTTTCTTTCTTTTTGTCTTCTCAGGCTGGCCTTAAACTCATGATGATCCTTGTACATTTGCCTTCAGAGAGTGACCGATTTTTATTGTGTGAAGCTTCTGAACATTATAGGATTGTTTGATGTTGTGGCTATAGTGTCCCTAGTGCAGATTCTGACTCATCATCCCTAAAATGAAATCATGTATGTGCATGCACACATGTATTTGTGTGCACTACTGGATTCATTTTCTGAATATACACGAAGACAGCTGTCAGTAGAATGGTGGGAGTAAGAAGAAGACAGGGAAGACGCTGGTGTTAGGGCAAAGGTCTGTGGACAGGCGGGTATTAGAGCACGATTTGATCATGAAAGAAAAACAATGAGTTGTTTGGAGAAAAGAGTAATTTCAGCAGACACTGACACTGGCTTCTGCATCCAAATCTAAGCTTTAAAACTTTAATAGCCAGGCCTGGGACTAATCACATCACTATATCCTTAGTTTATATTGTTATTAGCATGTAATATTATCATGCAATTGAAAAAGTTACATGTGTATAAATGGAGATGATGAGGCAGCATGTTCAACAGAAAGAAAATCAGGCTGAGAGCCAAATGGCCTAAACACATCCAGACTGCCCTTAAGTGTTTCATTATCAGAATTAGTCACCTGGAATCTCTAGGCCTCCATTTCCATATCTCTTCATTCATTGAGACTGGAATCCACCCTATCAACAACACTGTTGGTAATATTCCAGAGAAACATGTTCTTTAAGAGTTCTCTAACATGAAGTGTTAACACAGAGTTGGACCATCCAATAGACTGTAATTTGCAAAATTGAAACTTGGGCACAGACACATACCAGTGCACTTGAAGCTTGACACACAAGAACCTTCCAAGTCCGGGCTGGACAGATTGCTTAGTGGTTAAAGTCACTTGCTGGACCTGGGTTTGATTCCCCTATAGGTGCTACAAATGAATTCCAGATTCATGTGCCACTTTTTGCATCTGGCTTTATGTGGGTACTAGTGAATGGAACCCAGGTCATTAGGCTTTTCAGGCAAGTGCCTTAACTGCTGAGCCATCTTTCCAGCCCTGCTCTTGTGTTTTTTAAATATTTTTTAGGGCTGGAGAGATGGCTCAGCAGTTAAGGCATTTGCCTGCCAAGCTAAAGGACCCAGGTTCGATTCCCCATGACCCACGTAAGCCACATGCACAAGGTGATACATGTGTCTGGAGTTCATTTACAGTGGCTAAAGGCCCTTGCATGCCCTTTCTCTCTAGTTGCTCTCTCTCTCTCTCTCTCTCTCTCTCTGTCTCAGATAAATAAAATAAAAAATTTTTAAAATATTTTTTGTAATTCATTTATTTATTTATTTGAGAGACGGAGAGAGAGAGAGGGGCAGATAGAGAGAATGAGTAGGTCAGGGCCTCTAGCCACTGCAAACGAACTCCAGATGCCTGCATCACCTTGTGCATGTGGCTTACATGGCTACTGGGGAATTGAATTGGGGTCCTTTGGCTTTGCAAGCAAGCGCTTTAAGCATTGAGCAATCTCTCCAGTCCAGCTCTCATATGTTTTAAAAAAATACTAAATATAATAAGATTGTAGGATGTAAAATCAACATACAAAAGTCAATAGTATTTTTACCTACTATCAACAAATAATCTTTAAAAAGATATTAAGAAACCAATCCCATTTACAATAATACCCCTGGAAATAAATTTAGCCAAGGAGATGAATATTATAAAAGACTGATAACAGAATTTTTGAAATTTAATTTCTTTTTAATTTTCATTGAGCGTGCTCATTATTCATGGTACTGTTACATGAAAACATTGTCATACATATATACATCTTAGGTTGAGCATATTTTCCTATAATCCTCTGCACCTCTTTCTCACCACTCCCCATCCTATTAGTTGCATAGTCAGTTGGGCTTCTACTTTTATATCATATATGCATATATGATTTTTGTATGTGTATAAAATCCAGGAACTACAAATTAAATAAAACATGTGAAATTTGTCTTTGTGAGACTGGCTTATTTCATTTAAGATGATTATCTCCAGTTGCATCCATTTTCCTACAAATGACATAACCTAGTTCTTCTTTGAAGCTGAAAAATGTATTGTTTATAGAAACCATATTTTTATTTTCTTTTTTGACATTTTCATACATATATATTATATTTTTATTATATGCATCCCACATTATGCTCCTTATCCCCCTCAGTCTCAGTGTGCTATTTCTCATCACTTACTAGTGACTATGCCACAGAGAGAATGATGCCCCCTCCCTGCCAACCTTTAGCTGTCATTAGCTCATTAGGGAGGGAGGTGGCCTCCAAACCTCTCCTCTGTAACAGGGTGTTCACTGGCCACATCATGTGCAGGCAAGTCACATCCAGTGTGAGTTCATGAATGCAATGGACTTGTCATGTGTGGACTCCAGAGTTCCACAGAGCTCCTCCCTATCCTAAATTCATCCTGTCCATCTCCTATTCTGGTCCTTGAGCCCTGGAAGGGATAGTGTATGTCTCATCTAGGACCAAAACTACATTTTCTTTATGCATCCCTTTGGTTTTGGACACTTAGGTTTGTTCCATAACTTTGCTCTTGTGAAAAGTGATTGATATGCAAGTATCTCTTGGATATGTCTACTTGAAGAACTTTGGTAAGACTTTTCTAAAGTAAACATGACATGGTCATTTTTGCCATGCAGCCCATGACTATAAGAAAATTATGTATGCTAAATAATTCTCGCGATAGTTTTCCCACTAGTGTTACCTACAACCCTGCTATGTAAGGTTCTTACTATTCCCTGAAAAGCTGTATGACAGCACTGGCCACATGCATGAAAAGTGGCAAAACTAGGATGTAATTTGGGCCTTCTATCTTCTCAAATGTCTCTCTAAAGGGGAGAAACAGTCATTGGGCTGTATTTTATGCTTATTTAAAGCCATTTGCCTTAGCCCAGCTGAGATGACAGGGAATGAACTAACACAGTGATAGATACATTAAGTATGGAAAGAAGTGGAAGATGGCAAAATCAATGGTACTTGTTCTATAATTGACTGTGGGAGCTTGAGGGTAAAAAAGACATTTAGGATGATTACAAATTGAAGGACACCTACTGCTTTACTCATCCAGCAGCCTCCTTCATTCTTCTGGGAATTCTCTCTCTGCCCACCTCAATTTTATATCCCAGCAGGAGCTACCATATGCTCATATGACCCCTCCCCTCAAGCCATCTAGGAATGTTCTAAGGATGGGCATTTGGCTTAGCTTACCCAATAAGGTCCTTGTCTCTCACATTGTGTGCTTTGTTCCAAGAGAACTCAATCAATCATTCCCCAAGTAGCTATAAGTTCTAATGTTATAGAGTTGCACAGCCAACAGAAATACGCTGTGAGCCAAGTATGTAATTTCAAATTTTCTAATGGCCACATTCAAAAAGAAACATGTGAAATCAATTCTAATAATATATTTTACTTAGCACAATGCATCCCATATATTATTGTCTCACCATGTAATCAATATTTTCTTAATTAATGAAATGTTTTACATCCTATTTTTCTTGTACTCAGCCTTCAGAGTCCAATGCATGCCTTCCATTTGCAAGCAGCACATTGTAGTTTGGACTGGCCACATTTCAAATGCTCAGTATCCACTGTGACTAGTGTGACCATACTGGACCAGATTTCCCACCAGCATGCAGAGAGATGCAGACAGGATGACTGGAAAGGAAAAACAAGAATACCATGGCATTTAAGTCCCTAGTTCGATGAGTCTTTGAAGAAAAGTTGCATGCCACCCCTGGACCAACAATAACCTAGTTATTCTGTGAGATGTCACCATTTACTTTCAATATTACTCTACTTTCACTTTTAAGATTATGTCCCTATTATTATTAACACTAATAAACTGAATTGATAATAAATGACTAAATCACATAGAAGACAGCAGATTTCTTCCCCCTTTGTGACCATGTGGCTCACTGCCACTGATTAGCATCACTGGATGGAATCTGTATTAGCTACTTTCCTATAGTATTTTCTGTGACCAAATCCCTGATAGGAAAGAAAGTTGTATTTCAGCTTACATGGCAGGAATAGAATAGCAGCAAGAACCTAAGGCAGATGGTCACATTCAGTAGACAGTGATAATTTATTACCGATCTTCCCAGAGGTTAACCTAATCTATATAATCCCTCACAGGCAAGCCCAGAGGCTCTTCTTAGTGATTCTAGGTCCTGCCAAGTTGATAATATAAACCATCACAGTATCCTACCATATACTGATGGTCCAGAGGAAGATCAAAATCCAAAATTTGCAATATGGCTTCTACTGAATGCATAGTGTTTACACGCCATCAGAAAGTTGAAAACTCAAGAGTCAAACTGTCCTGTTAGGAACCTTCAATAATTGCTCATGTCCTCTTTCTTACAGATTCTAAATGTGATTGCAGAATCACTCTCAGTAATGTTCTAAATAGCCACTACTGGTAATTGGAGTACACATGGAAGGAGAAATGAATTGACACCACTTCTTGATAGTTGCAATGTGCATATTTTATTTTTCTCTTGATGGACATCTTAATGAGTACATCACATGGGAGGCCCCTCTGCCTCTCCTACAAATAGCTTATGTGCCTATGCAACTTGGAGGAGAAGCATGACTTCAGAGGGGATTGGTAAGAACCTGCAATAGCCAAAAAAGACCAAGTCAGAACTACATGGTCTGAGCATATTTTGTGAACATATATGCTGTTGTCCCCATGCATTGACATGCAGAGTGAAATGTGGTAAGTCATTCAAAGATTTAATGGTGGGGGGGGCTTCTGAATGATTATGTATAACATTCATTTCTTAAATATTCCAATCTTTGGCTATAATAAATATACATCAAGGAAAATGGTCCTGACAATAATAAATGTCCTGATATGAAATTCTGCCACTACATCTAAACCACCCCCCTTAAGGCTCAGGTAACCTTGCAGAAGAGAGAACAGAAAGAATATGAGCAGGAGAATGGGGAGGAGTGCTGTGGAATACTGTTTTCTGAACACAACATGACATTTGTACTCATTGACTCACAGCATTATGGTTTCTACAAAGACAGAGCCTATCAGTATTTCATCATGGATGGGGCAAGGTCTTAAGCGTCCACACTTCCCAGAGTAGCTAATGGAAGCTAATAGTTTTCAGGGGAGGAGGAGTCATACTTTTCAGTGGTGTAACCACTAGTAAATCACCCACAGCCCAGTATTAAACCTTCCACCCATGCTCATGAAAGAAACCCTAATTTAACTCAGTGGGTCAAAAAAGGCCTGAGAGTCGAATGGGGATTAATTGAGAAGAAGGGTTTTAGTGGGAGGGGAGGAGGACACGATGGTAATTAAGGAGGGAATAAAAGCAAAATACATTCTATATGTGCATGAAAGTGACAAAAATAATTATTTTAATTAAATAAAAAAGAGCCTCTGTCACTGAATCTGAAAGAGGTTCAAATGGATCTGAACCTTCCCCTGCTGGTGCTGGCCGGATTCTCAAAGAAGAAGATAGTTGTGCAACTGTACCAAAGGCAATCAAAAGCCAAGAGGTTTGATTCAAAACAGAAAAGCAACCCCTTTCTTTTTTTCCATCTTGACATTGTTAATGAACAATGAAATTTGCAGAGAGCCAGAAACCTTCTTCTCCTTCTGGCTCCTCTAGGTTTTCAGAAATTTCTTTCCCTTTGTAAGAATGTCATTTGCGGAAGAGGAAGAAGCAAATTTTTCAACGAAAGTATGCTGAGCTGACCGCACCCCAGCCAGCATTATTAGAATAATTGCTGATACAATGCTGCCCTCTAGCAATGGCTCAGTTTGGGCTTGGGCCCCAACCGTCCTCTCCCCAGGTCAGTGAGAACCACACAATGTAAGTTGTCACTTGCATTGGCTTTCTAATGAGACTCTCACCATGGTAAAGATGAGTTAACTGAGGTTCAGAATGGCTAAGTGGCTTCCTCAAAGTCACACAGGTTGTCACTGGAGCCCAGATGTCCATCTTGTTTTATTCTCATTGCCTATTCCCTCATCCTACATTCTCTTGCTTCCCCCTCTCAGGATAAAGGTGGTTAACTTGCTGTGATAAGGTTATGGAGAATTTCTGAGTGGTGTCAGAAAAGGAAGGAGTCCTAACCCGATGAATTATTACCACAGCAATGAATTATTCATCTAGGTTATTGTGTTTTGATGAAAAGAGGAAGAATATGCAAGAGACTGACCACAAATCCCTGGAAATTCTCTTATTGGCTAGGGTTTCTTGTCCTGTAGAAAACCCAGTCATATAAGCCACAGTTCCCATTGTTGAAAGTAACTATTGTTGTAATGGTAGCAGATAGCAGAAAGGTATTACAGGTCTGAGCCAGTAGAGAGAATCCACCTTGCTAAACCTACCGATGCTGAAAGGATTTAGTGCAATGGCATAATTGAGGTTAAGATGCAACAAGAGAAGAGCAAATTCTCAAAATATTCTCTGAAAATCAAGCCTTCCACCAACATCCATGGTAATAAGTGGCAGGATGATTGAGTTGGTAATAAAAACATGTCAGAATAAAGATTGACCTCATTATTGATGAAGTAAATGCAATGCAAAATCACTTCACACCCACTCAGATGGTAGAACACATGCCTAGCGTTTATGAGGCCCATGGTTCAATCCCAACGCCAGACGGACATAAAAAAAAAATAAAAATTAAAAATGTAAGACAGTGACAAGTGTTGGTCAGAAACCCTCCACACTGCTGGTGAGAAAGGAAAATGATCCAGCCACTTTGTCAAATAATTTGTCAGTTACACAAAGGGTGAATTACCACCACTGTCTCCAGTAGCTCTGCTCTTAAGTACCTACATAATGAAATGGAAATCTATAGATAAACAAAAAAAAGTATGTATGAAAATTCCACAACAACCCCTATTTGTTAGTATGCTAATTCTAAAAAGCTGTAAAATAAAAAAAATGTCTACTCAAAAACTTGAACACGTATATCCATAGCAGTAGTATTCGTAATAGCCCAAAGTTGGAAAGAACTCACATGCCTGTTAGCTGAGGAATGGCAAAACAAAATGTAATATGTGCATACAATAGAATATTACCCAGCTAGGAAAATGGAGTACTGATGCATGCTGTAACATAGATGAACCTTGAAAACATTACATTAAATGAAAGAAGGTAGTCACAAAAGGCCAAATGTGATTCCATTTGTATGCAATGTCCAGAATAGGTATACCTATGGAGACCTCAAATAGATAAATAATTCTCAGAGACTTAAAGGAAGAACAAATGGGGGAGTGACTACTAAATGGGAATGAGATTTCTTTTAGAAGTGAAGGAAATGTTCTAAAGTTAAATTGTGCTCATTGGGCTGGGGAGATGGCTTAATGATTAAGGTGTTTGCCTGCAAAGCCAAAGGACCTAGGTTCAATTTCCCGGAACCCACATAAGCCAGATATACAAGGTGGTGCATGTGTCTGGAGTTCGTTTGCAGTGGCTGGAAGCCATGTCATGCATCTCTCTCTCTCTCTCTCTCTCTCTCTCTCTCTCTCTCTTTTCTCTCTCTCTCTATCTCTGTGTCTCTCTCTCAAATAAATAAATAAATAAAAATAATTGTGATCATTGTCCAGATAAGTGCATAGACTAAGAAACATTGAATGGCACACTAAACAGGTGATATGTGGTATGGGAATTATATCTCAATAAAGCTATGATCAAAAGAGTTTTATCAGAGTAGAA
Source organism: Orientallactaga sibirica (assembly GCA_036365145.1). Taxonomy (NCBI): domain Eukaryota; kingdom Metazoa; phylum Chordata; class Mammalia; order Rodentia; family Dipodidae; genus Orientallactaga; species Orientallactaga sibirica. Next base: position 9,984,137 of record JAEOAD010000057.1, read on the forward strand.
GAAAGCAAAGGCCAATCTATTCAATATCAACTTATACATCACTCCTTAGACCAGTGGAATTCTTCCCAAAGCTTGTCACAGAATGAAGATTGTTCTTCCTTGTTTTTTCCAGCCTAACTGTAAGTACAGCACCTTTGATATGAGGAGAGAATTGCTTCAGTCTTTGTCAGAAAACAAATGTCTGTTTTGTGCTATCTTTGGCACTATGGGTACTGAAATTGGAACTATACAGAGAGGTTGGCATGGCCCTTTCTCAAAGATGACACACCAATTCACACAGCATTCCATGTTTATTTTAAGGGAGAAAATGTCTTAGTTTCATAATGACTCTTGATGAATAGTAGAACGTTGTGTTCACAAATTTGCTCCTTACCACGGTGTAAATTCTCCTTTGTCATTGAGCCAAGATCTTTCCTCACTCTCCCACACTGGCCCTGAAGAGTTATGAGCTTTATTGATGTGCCATTATGATCCCTCTTTGGGGGCTAGGGAGATAGCTGGGTCAGTAAAGTATTTGGTTGCAAGTGTAAGGCCGCAGTTTTGGAGTCCCCAACACCAACATAAATGACTGCTGGGTATGGTGGAACATGAGAAGTGGAGACAGGTGATTACCCAGGGTGTGATGGCCAGCAAGTCTACATGAATTGGTGGGCTTCAGGTTCAGTGAGAGGCCCTGACTCAATGAATAAGGTGGAACCATAGAAGACACCTGACATCCACCTCTGACCTCCCCATGCATGTGCATATACACTTGTACATACACACACACACATATATGAACATAAATACACACTTGAACATATACCATCCAATACACTATATATATGGTACCCACATAAATCCAGATGCATAAAGTAGCACATGTATCTGGATTTCACTTTCAATGGCAATAGGCCCTAGCATACCCATACTCACTCTCTCCCCCCATTGTAAATAAACAATAAAAATAAAAACATTACAAAATAAAATAGTGGGCTAGAAAGATGCTTCTGCAGTTAAAGTGCTTGCCTGCAAAGCCTAACAACCTGGGTTCACTTCTCCAGTTGCCATATAAAGCCAGATGCAGATGCACAAAGTGGCACATGCATCTGGAGTTTATTTACAGTGACCAGAGGCCTACACCCATTCTCTCTCTCTCTCTCTTTCTCTCTCTCTCTCTCTTTCTCTCTCTCTCTCCCTCCCTCTTTCTTTCTCTGTCCTCTGTCTCCCTGTGCATATAAATGAATAGAATATTTTTTAAATAATAGAAAATAAAACAGCAAGTATCTACAACCTTTTCTGCCTTTGTAGTGTTTATATTCTTCTACAGTGCCAGAACCAGATTACTCTTCCATAGGAGAAGGGTGGAATTAAAAGGCAGACTATGGAGTATTTAAATAACCACTTTCCTCCCTTACATACTGCCTCCCTTTCATGAGGGAGAAATGAAAAAGGGCAATAAGTACTGAAAAACAAGAGTCAGCACTTGCTATAACCATGAATATCCTATTTTACCTGCAGAGTTCTGAGCCCAAGATGTACTTCTCAGTTGGGGTGATGGCTGGGGGAGAATCTGAGCTTCCTTCTGAGCTCAGACTAGAAGTTGCTCCATGCTGATGCTACAGCCAGGCCCTGGAAAGAATCTCCTGAGGTTAATGACAATTCACAACTATTGATTTGTATCCTTCAATACAGAAACCTTTCTCCCTCATAGAGGATTTATTTCTGGATGAATATTATTCAGACTCTCAATTTTATGAGCTTCAAATGTTTGACAGCAATTTGTTCAGAGAGCCCTCACAGGAACCATCTGATCCTAAACAACAACAACGCTGGGGTCAGTCTTCATGTATTCAAATTCAAGCTCTGTTGCTTCTTTCCATAGCCTTGGGCCAGTTACTTACCTACTCTGTGCCCAAGGTTCCAAGTCTGTAAAATAGGATTAATGAGCCCATCTACTTCTCAGGAGTGGTGGTTATTTTTCCTCATAGGCGCCTTCCTGAAACACAAAGCAGTTTCAGTATCTGAGTGACAAAACATAACACACGACTGAAAAGGGACTTCATATCCTTTAAGTGAACCCATCATTATCTTTAGCCAACCCTGTCAAGAGGGAGATATGTTGGGCTTTTCACTGCTATGATTAGATATCTGACTTAGAGGATGGAAAGATTGCTCAATGGTCAAGATCACTTCCTATACATGCATTAGGGCCTGCAGGGACCTGAGACTGCTAGGTTTGATTTCCCAGAACCCACAAAAACAGCTGGTTGTGGCAATAAATGTCTATAACTCCAATCATGTGGGGAGCAGAGACCAGTGCCAAGGGTAGTGAAAACGGCCTAGCTCCAAAATCAGTGGAGACACTCCCTCTCAAAGAAACAAGCAGATGAGTGATGGAGGCGTACACCCAATGTTCTCCTCTGGCCTCCATATATATCACATGGGGTACCACACTTGCCCAAACACATGCATATACCACAACACACATAACACCTCACACCTACTAAACACATACATTAAAAAAAAATTTTGAAATAACTTAAAATGAAGAACAATTTAGTTGGGCCCCCAATTTCAAAGATTTCAATCCATACGTGGCTACATGATTGGTATTTTTTTCTCGTACAGAACATCATGGCAGAAAGGAGTGATGGAGCAGAGTGGCACAGTTCATGGTGGCTGAAAAGCAGAAAGAGACCAACCAGAAAGGGCTAGGGCAAGGTATAGCCTCCATTAACCTACTTCCTCCAACCTGGCTCCACCTCCTAAAGTAGCATCTCCCCCAAGTCGTGCCACCAGCTAGGTTCTAAGTCTTCAACATATGAGACTATAGGAGACATTTCAAGTACAAACCATAACCAGAAGACAACACTGCTTAAATTTGTGTAGCTGTGAGTCCTCTAGAATCCATGTTCCCCACTCTAGCAGTTCTTGGTGTTCCCACAGCCAGAGGAACCCACCAGCAGCTGGAGTAAGGTCAGGTTGCTGTCCTCTGTGGTCAAGTGGACAGCTGATCTCCCCCACAAGGCAAGGTGAGAATCAAAGAACAACGGGCAGTGACTGCTGGTGAGAATATGAAACTTTGGAAGTCTTCCCCAATAAACGGTAGAAAATCTTCAAGAGACTGAGGTCTTATAACTTACAGGTGAGGGCAGACATGGGTGACAGTTGAGTTCTCCCTGCTTACAGGATCTTATTTTTACCCACGGGCCAGTGAGGCCTGAAGAATCATGAAACACCATTTTTTTCAGCAGACAAAATGGTCTTAAGAACTTGGGTATATGATAGCCCAGCTCTGCGTAGCTGCTGAGTGGCTCTTGAAACATTTCTAAATATAACCTTCAGGGTGGGTAGAACATGCAGGAAGATCTGGCAGGGTATGATTGGCCTTTATTTGTTCCATTTATGTGTAGTTATGTTCACTTAAAAGAGGAAGAGGAACCTGAGTGGCTAGGGAGAAAAATAAAGAATTGTCATTGTTCCATAATCAAGGCTGTAAGAAAATTAGTTTCATTTGAAGAGAGTTTCTTCCTGTATACATTTTATATGCATGAGTTGTGACTTTGTGTGAATAATTTCTTTCTTCAGTAGAGAACACAATCAACAGTGGTTTTCAGAGATAAGAGCAACTGAGGGTTAAATATGGGTGTCTCCATTCTGCTCTGGTCTGGGCTGGGCCATTGTGAGCCAACAGGCGCAAAAAGAAAGAGGGCTGAAATTGGGTCCCCAGAGGTCAATTGTCTCCCTGCCTGGAATTTGTGTTGCTCAACTTACTGTGCCCTCTTTTTTCTAAGGCAATAGCACTGGTGCTTGAGGCAGCTGCCAGGAGGCCCCTGAGCCAAAGTCGCATGCACAGTACCATGGGACTGCCACTTTATCTACCAGTCTGCTTTCCTGAGAATAACGTGTCTCTTCCTGGAATCAGACTGAATATTTAGGGTAATAGAGCAGCAGACTGGAGTCCCCAGAGATCGTTCAGTTCTGACCTTGTCAGTCCTTCCCCATTGCCACCACCCTAGATCATCTGACCAGCAGTCTTCTGGACTATTGCAATAGGGGGCTCAGCTGCTTGTGACCCCTTTTTCCATCATACCTCCAAACTGTTATCAAGTCAGCTTCCTAAACTATGTTTATAATTATGTTATTCCTTGTTTTTATTTTTCCACTTTGACATTTTCATGAATGTATATAATTTTGAACTTATTGCCCCAATCATCCTCTCTTACCACCCCTTCCTCCCATTAGCACCCTTCTTCTTTCTATTAATCCCCATCTTACCTCATTTTTTAAAAATATCTTTGAGTAACTCAATAACGTGAACTATTACTGAGCAACTAAATCAGTCCTCTGTCAAATTTCCCATTTTCCTGTTTCTTGTATTCATAGCCTTTATTATTGAAATGTCTTATTTAAATATGCTCTGGCTTATTGTTTGTCTCCTCCCTTACTTTGGATGGAATTTTTTAAATAGGCAAAGGTCTTATCTGGCCCCCAAACAGTAAATGTGTTAAGTTGAAAGAAGAATTCAGTAAATCGAATTCTTAGTAGCCACAATCAATTCATTTTTTCACAAATGACTTTTATTTTTATGATTACAAATGTAATACATGCTTGCTGTAGAGAATCTGGAAAGTACAGACAACAGTAGAAAGAAGAAAATTAAAAAAAAAAACAACAACAACAACCCACCACCAGAAGGCAAACACTGCTCATATTATGTTCTAACTACCTATGCCTGTTTAGAGACCAAGACCCTTTTGAAGAGTGCCGGCCATGAAGCACAACAGCCAAGGGGAGTGAGGGCAATTAACAACTGAGGGGGACACCCATAGGTCAGACTACAGATTCCACACTGAAGGAAAAGGACCACGAATAACAGATCAAGAAGTCAAAAGCTCACAACACAAGAACAAGCAGGGTCACTGTAACACTGATGGAAGATGGTGCTTGTCAAGAGTTTTAGCCCAGTACCTGTCACGTGGCACATTACCGATAACTATTAGCCATTACCATCACTACTGTTAATATTATGGGTCAAAACAAATGGTTCTGGGTGGAGGCTATAAACAGGGCAAGGACCCTGAAGACCCATTTTAGGTACTATGAATTAGAGCATATAAGGGTAAGTTGACTGGTTTTAAAGGGTGGTCTAGGAGTGGGTATTTCTCTCTTGATAGCTCCACTACCAGGTGGAATGGGACCAGGGTTTCCTCAAGTTTGCCTGATGACATGTGGCAAGACACTCTAAGGTGTTTTGAGGTAGGACATGATTTCTCCTGCCTAGACTTCACCCTGGACCAATAATTAGAACTGGCCTTGATGGTGATAGGCGTTCTGAACCTCATATACCATACACTCTTGTAGTCCAAACTGATTGTCAGGGCAGGTCACAGGCATGTGGGTGAAAGAAGGTCAAGGCAGCCAAAAGGCAATAAGGTGGGATGTGTCTGGAGGGGGAGGCTGGATGGTGAAGGCAACAAGGCTTATGATGTAGTTGAATGGAATGGGTCCAGGAAGCAGTCCTCAAGTTAGCAGCCAAATCAGAAATCACAGAAGATCCCAGGGAGCACTACTTGTTCGTAGGGGCCTTCCAATGGCCTATGCTCTGTCGAAGGTGGTCATGAAGACTTTCTTGGGGGTCTCTATGTTCTTTCAGGTAGTAACAGCGTTTGGGAACATGCTGATGCTGTGAGTGAGGGGAAAAAAACAGGAAAAATAAGAACCACACGTTCTATAACAAAGGACATTTTGCTGGTTAAATTCAGTAAGTCAACAGGTCAAAGACATTGACTAATTGTATCTGACCTGTAAAACATGTGACTAGGTGCTAGACTAACCAGTCCCCTAGTGACCTGAGTCCACAATACAAGTGGAAGAACTCATAACCTAAAAGAATCCCATTCCCTAAAACTAAAGAGAATAAAAAGTTAGAACTGATCCCAGCCAGTTCCATTATCAATAGGAGATAGTACTTTAAATATCCCAGGCCCTCAGTAACTCCTGAAAATGGTTATTACACCCAAAATAAATGTATATCCACAATCACTAACAAAACCCCACATTGAGTTTTTATGGCCTAGGAACTCAATATTTCCCTCTTGCCTCTTCCTTAAGTCTACTCAGAAGAGTAGAGGTGTACTCCTTATCATGGTCGCTTTGGTTTCCTGCTTCAAAACTATGAGCATATTTCCCCCTCATTACCTCCTCGGTCTGCTGTTGAGAGCCCAGTTCACTCTCCATGGCCTCCTCATTGTTCCGCTTACAGGCTGCCTGCAGAACCTGGCTTGAGTTGCCCGGGGAACCCTTCTCTTCAGCCAGCTGGCACTCAGTATAGAGAGACCTGTCTATCAGCTCCTTTAGGCTGCCGGCCACCTTCAGGAAGATCCGACCCATTTTGGTGGTAACAGCTTCCGAAAGTCCTTCCAGAAACCTGGTTCGTAGAATGGCATCAGACCAAGACAAATGTCGGGCCAGCAGCAGGAAGTCAGTGGCATACTGCCTGACTGACTTCTGGCCCTGCTTGGGATGGCAAAGAACAGCACTGAGGATGTCTATCTCTGACAGGGAGTCATATAAGCCCTGGGATCTTCTCAAGAAAGATTTATTTTCATTGGAGAGGGGATTTCCTACCTCCATCTGCAAGATGGACCACCTCTCTGCTGCCCCCAGATGAAGAGATACCAGAAATGCCATTTTCTCAGAATCGTTCAAAAAGCCCTTCATTTGCTTCTCCTCATCAATCTCCATGTCTTCCTCCTCAGAGCAGGAACCCCGGGCTGCTTCTTGCTCTTCTAAGAGGTAACAGAGAGCTGGAGTCAGCATACCCAATGAAGGTACTTCCTTTGGTGGTGGCTTCATTGTTTCTGGGGTTGTGGCAGTCATGCGTGGTGTAGTCTTTGAGCCAGAAGCTGTGACTTTGATGTGAGAGGGAGCTGCCTCTCCAGAGTCTGTGACTTTGGTTTCAAGAGGGGACGTCATTCCAAAGGTTGTTTGTGGGGTGGACATTGTTGCAGAGACTGGGCCTCTCATTAGTGGTGTGGACATCCCTCCAGAGGCTGTGGCCCTTGACAGTGGCACGGACATCATTCCTGAAGCTGAGGTTCTCATAAGTGGGGAAGATACTGCTCCAGAAGTTGAGGCCCTCAGTGTGGGCTTGAACATCTCTCCAGAAGCTGTATGTTTTGGTTGTGGCAAAGACATAGCTCTAGAGCCGACAATTTTGGTTTGTAGTGTTGGCGTGGCTCCAGAGGACATGGTTTTCATTAGTGGCATAGACATTTCTGCAGAAGCCATGGGTGACATCAAAGGCATGGGCAGGCTTCCAGAGGTTGTGGCTCTCATTAATGGCTTGGACATCCCTCCTGAGCCCATGGCTGTCAGCTGTGCAGTAGACATCCTTCCAGAGGCTGGCACTTTCGCTAACTCTGTGGCTACAGCTCCAGAGGTGGAAGGTCTCCTTAGTTGTGCAGACAGAATCCCAGAGGCTGGTGGTCTGCCTGGTGTTGGGGATAGCCCTGCAGAGGCTGGAGCTTGCATGGGAAGTGAGCATGTGTCTCCACAAGTTGTGGCCATCGTTTGTGGTATGGACCTTGCTCTAGAGGCTGGGGTTCTCATCAGTGGCGTGGACATCCCTCCAGAGGCTGTGGGCATCACTAGCGGTGCAGACATGGTTGCAGAGGCTGAAGCCCTTGTCAGTGGTGTGGACATCATTCCAGAAGAAGTGGCGGTCATTTGGGGAGCAGATATTGCTCCATAACTTGAACCTCTTGAGGATGGAGCTATCTCTCCAGAAGCTGGAGGTTTCAGTGGCAGGGACCTCTCTCCAGAGGATGAAGCTCTGGTGAGCAGTGTGGACAACTCTACCGTGTCTGAGGCTCTCACTAGTGGTGTGGACATTGTTCCAGAGGCCTGGGCTCTCATCTGTGTACCACTCGAGGCCATGGATCTCATGAATGATGTGAACATTCCTCCAGAGTCCTGAGTGTTCATTGGCTGGCTAGGCATCTTCCCAGAGGCTGAGGCTCTCATTAGTGTTGTGGACGTTGCTCCAGGACCTGGACCCTTCATTAAAGGCATGGACATGTCTCCTGATGTAGTGGCTGTCATTTGTGGCGTGGATGGAGCTGCAGAGGCTGTGTCTCTCATGACCGGTGTGGGCATTGCTCCAGAAGCTGCAATTGTCATTTGCTGCATGAACATTGTTCCAGGAGCTTTGGGTGTCATTAGTGGCTTGGACAATGCTCCAGAGGCTGGAGCTCGCATCTGTGGCATGGACACTGTTCCTGAGGCTGTGTCTCTCATGAACAGGGCAGACGTTGAGGCAGAGGTTTTGGCTGTCGTTAGTGGAGTAGACATTGCTCCAGAGGCCGTAGCTCTCATTTGTGGTGTAGATGTCAGTCCCGAGGCTCTGCTTCTCATTTGTGATGTGGCCATTCGCCCAGACACAGAAGCTCTGATTTTTTGTGTGGACACTGACCCAGAGGCAGGGGCCATTGATTGTGACATGGACGTGATTTCAGAGGCTATGGCTGTAGCTGGCTGAGTAGACAACACACCAGAAGCTGGGGCTCTTATTCTCTGTGTAGACATTGACCCATTTGTTGTTGCCTTCATAAAGCCTATGGGTAATGTTCCAGAAGTCTTGGCCACTGTCAAATGTGTGGACATTGCACTAGACGCTGTGGTGGACATTTGTTCGGTGATCATTGCTCCAGAACTTGTGGCGGTCATCGGTGGGGTAGACACTGATCTAGAAGCAGGGACTGTCTTTTGCGGTGTAGACATATTTCCGGAGACTGGGGCTCTCATTAGATGTATGGGCACTGCCCCCAAATCTGAAGCTCTCGCTGGCAGTGTGGATGTCAGTGCAGAATTTGTTGCTGTCATCGGTAGAGGAGACATGATCTCATGGTCTAGATTTTGTCTTAGCTGTGAGGAGATCACTCCAGAGCCTGGGGATGGCATTGGTTGTGTGGGCATCCCTGTGGAGGTTAAGGCTGTCATTAGCAATGGGGACATTGTCTCAGCATCTGGGGCTGGCTTCGTTAATGTGTGCATTTCTCCAGCATCTGGGATTGACAGTAGCGGTGTGGACATTGGTCCAGAGCCTGATGCTGACATTGGCAGTGAAGACATGACTCCAGACTCTGAGCCTGACATGAACACAGCAGACATTCCCTCCGAGTCACCAGAGCTTGTTGGCTGGGTTGATGACTCTCCAGAAGTTAGGGCTGACATGATGAGAGAGGACAGTACGTCAGAGTCTGTGCCTGACATCAGCAGCGATGATATTTCTCCAGAGGCTAAGGCAGTCATCAGTACTTTGGACATTGCTTCAGTGTCCTCATCTGTAATTTGCAATGGAGACATTGCTTCTGAGCCCGCAGCCGTCATTGGTGGTGTGGATGTCACTCCAGAGTTTATATCAGGAATTAGGAGTGGGGCTATCTCCCCAGGATCTGGGGCTAGCATTAACGGGGTGGACATTGCCTCAGAGGATGAAGTGCTCATGGCAGGCGTAGGCACTGCTACAGAGGATGGAGCTGACATTGCCAGTGGTGATATTTCTGTCGAATCTGGTGCTGCCAAAAGTGCTGTGGACATTGTCCCAAAGTCAGGAATTGTCATCATCCCTGGAGACATTAACCCATAGTCTGAAGAAGAGAGCAGTGGAGACAGTGTACCAGAGTCCGAGGTTGGCATTAACAGTGGGGACAGTGTCCCAGAGTCCGAGACTGGCATTAGCAGTGGGGACAATGTCCCAGAATCTGAGGCTGGCATTAGCAGTGGAGACAGTGTCCCCGAGTCTGAGATTGGCATGAGTGGTGGGGACAGTGCTGCAGAGGTGGCTGTGCCCATCAGAGGAGTGGACATGTTGTCAAAGGTTGGAGATGTCATCAGCTGTGTGGATGTAACTCCAGGGTCCGAGGCTGATGTTGACACTATAGGCAACTGTACATGAGAATTCAGGATTTGGACCTCTGCTCTGGTCTCTGTCATTGGTCTGGAGAAAGTTGTTCCCCTGTTTTGAGGGTCAGCGTTTTCCTCCCTTATCATATTGTTGAATCGCAGTGAATGTAACGGCATTGACATATCTGCCATGGCCACAGGACAGTGTGGATGGAGACACTAAACTGATGACATAAGGGTACTTCTGAAGCCCACGTGTCAAGAAAAGCTGTAAATAAGAAAGAAATGTAAGGGTCAAATGATAATATAAAAAATAAAATAAAACAGACAAATGAATCATGGTGAAGACCTGTTTTTAAGAGCATCAAAGGTGGTCCTATCCAGCTTAAAAAAAAAAAAAAAAAAAAAAACGTGCAGCAACAAATAACCTATAACAAGAGCAACTATCCTTTCAAACTCTGTCCTTTTCAAAGCAACCCACCCAGTTTCGCAGCACAACCTCCAAGTTTACAAATGCCAACAACCTGTCTCCAGAGCCAAGGCTGTTCAGGATCAAGTAAGTCAGCAGCACCACCTTCTGGCCACTTGTAAGAAGTGCAAGCTCTTGGGTTATGTTCAATCCCACTGTATACATACAGCTCAGTCAGCCAAGGTACTGGCAGGCCTGGACCAGAAAGCCATTTTGCCCCATGATAACCAATAGTTTCTAGTGATCTTCCAATGATTTAGTCCTAGTTTTATGGACACCTAATATGATGTCACTGAATATCTTCCTCAGGAAAAACAGGACATCTAGTTGATATATGACTCAAAATAGCATTCCATAAAGTAAAATTCTGCTAAATTTTATCATCATGACTAATAATAACAGCCACCACTACACCTACTATTTATTGCTCACTTAGGTGCATGACGGGCATCATAATTTAGGCAATTGTACACAACTTTCAACTGCTTGTAATGTGCAAGACTTTGCAAACCTTATCATATTTGGTTTACAATTCCCTATGCAATAAGATATTATTCTTGTTTCCCCAGCTTTCAAAGAATTAACCATGATTGTGGCTAAAACTCTATTACTGGTGGTGACATACTATGTATCTTTGACTCGGCCCTTCCTCGGGGCTTCTTAGTCTTTCACATCTCTCAGGTTGTATCTAATTATTTCTCTGATATTTTAGACTAAAACTCACTGGGAGCCCAGTCTATAGCACATAAAAATTTCATGTTTGTCTGGTCACATAGTGGGCAGTCCTAGGGCCTCACCCTTCTGGCCTGCCCCCATAAGGGCTCTTTGACATACAACTTGGAAAGCAATATAGACATTACACAACCTTAGCATGTCCCCACAGCCTGATCATGCCAAAAATGGAAGACTTGCTAATTTGGGACAATGTCACAAAAGTCATCCATCATGGGCTTTGTGCCTACATAATAATGAGAAAACTACCAGCAGAAACACCAACAGCCAGGAAGTATTTCCTGAACAGGCGCAGGCTGGCACGCTCTCTGCTAAGCACATTACTTGTCTTATACCCTTTCCCCATGGGAACATTATGAGATTTTGGCAGTCCTCTGTCCTCATCTCATAGATAAGAGACTCGAGACACACAGAAGCTTCAGATTTTCCCTATAGTACCAGAGATTCTGAGGTCCATCCAACTCCACAGCCCCCACCACTGTGCTCTTCTTATCCACTTCTTCTGTTCCTTAGTGTCATTGCCAAGACCCTTCTCTCTGCAGCCTGGACAACCCTAAGGTGGAGTGCCACAAAAAAATACCAGCCTCCTGCCGATACTTTGATTACTCTAATCACTGATAGAGTGGGAAAGATGAATGCAAAGATTCATCCACCACACCACTGCTTCAGAAAAATCCCTCTACATGCCACAATTTCCCACTAGGCAAAACTCGAGAAAGATCTTACCTCGCCAGGGATAGAGTGTCCTTTGCACTCTAGCTCTTTCAGTCTGGCCAATTGACTTATACCCCGTGCCAGTTCATTATAGCAAGACCCAATACCAGCAGCTGTTCTCTGCAATCTCCCTTAGCTATCCCCTGCCACACCCCCCTCTTGCCCGCCAGCCAGCCAGCCTGCCTGCCTGCCCGCCCACCCGCCCCGCTGCTCCTGACTTGCTAGTGCTTGCTCTGGCTCTCTGGTCCCAGATTCCTGCCTCTATATAGGCTCTGACATTTGCCTCTGGCCGCTTTTCACTTGTCAGCCCTCCAGAAGCTCCACTTTAGCTCTTGGCCTATGCATCTCCACTCCTCTTTCCCCTTGTCCCCAATAGTCTCACCAGCCTCTGCCCCACCCCACCATGCCTGTCTCTGGCCGCCCCAGAGAAGAAGAGATTGTTCCTGTCACAAAGAGAAGAGTGCGGATGGGTCCTTGCTGGGGAAATAAGACAGAAACCCTCTACAGCTGGGCAGCACGGGAAGCCTGGGAGCTGGACACTGCAACTGGTTTGATCAGAAAGCACAAGTGGTTTGTCAGAGGTAAGAACTAGGGTCCAAGGTCCAGAGCAGTAGTGTCTGCAAAGCTCAAGGAGGTTCAAATGCAGAGAAAGCAGGGTGGGAGAGATGGGACCATGGGGCCTGCGGAACAAACACCTAAACAGGGCACCACCATTGTAAGAATTAAAAGAAACCAGTCGACCCAGTGTCAGAGACAGTGAGCAAATTCTGGCAGCCAGCATCTATTCCACACAGATAGGATTCAACCACAAGGCTCCACAGGTTTCAGACAGTTGGAGAAAATGATGCTAGTGTTGAGAATGTCAGGTGAGGACTCGTTTATACAAGTGAGGCTAAAGCCTACTTTCTAGAATCAAGACACAATGTCAGAGTACAGATCAGATCACAGAAAGTTTAACCGTGCCCTCCTATCTATTTTTTTCCATACTGGGAATGGACTCCACAGTCCTGAACATGCTTCCTTAGCATTCTACCACTGATGCACTCCTCCCCAGCCACACGCCAGTCTTCTTGAATTGGTACCACTTCATTCAGTTTGGCAACAGAATTGGTCCCTGTAAGCCTTCATTCAGTTGAAATTCAGGTAGCCCGGGTATGTGGACTCAGAATTTGTGGATGGAATCATTCAGGTTATTATACATATCCAAATTAGCAACCAAAAGCAATTCATAATGAGCAGTCAACAAAAACGAAACCCTCAAGCTAAACGCTAGACACACATTACATCATTCAGCCTTCCTGGCCTCTCGTGGAAGGTAGGCACTGACACTGGTCCCACTTTACAAATGGAGAAGCAGGCTTGGGAAGGTTTAAGTGATCAAGGTCACAAAACTGGTCCTAACAGCAAAGGATGGATTTGAGCCCTGGTTTATCTGCTTCCAAAATCATTTTCTCTCTTTGTGTATTTTTGGGGGTGGGCTTTTCAAGGTAGGGTCTTATTCTAGCCCACGCTAACCTGAAATTCACTATGTAGTTTCAGGGTGGCCTCAAACTCATAGCAATTGTCCTATCTCTGCCTCGCCAGTGTGGGGATTAAAGGCGTGCACTAGCACTCCTCACTCATTTTCTCTCTTTATGAGCTCAAATGATTAGAAACATTCTAAGTGCCCTGCTTACTACCATCTACTGCCATCCCAAGCAAGGAAACTTTCTTATCACAAGTGCTTCAACTACTACAATAGCATAAATATTAGTAATAGTAACAACAGGAGGAGTAGGAATAATAGTATTAGTAGTAATAGTAGAAGAGTGGTGGTGGTGATGGTAGCTGACTTCAATGAAACTTTCCCACAAGCCAAGAATGGTGCTAAGGGTTTCACAACCATTATCTCACTTATGATCTTTAGAGCTACTCTTTGAGTTAGATCCTTTTAATTCCCAGTTTGCACATAAAAACACTGAACCTCAGCAGGTGTCATGCTTTCAATGTGAAATCCTACCCCCATCTCCTGGTCATGTGTGTGAATACCTGGTCCCCAGCTGGTGGTGCTCTTTGGGACACAGGACCTAGTCGGTGAGCATAGGCTACTGGGTGTGGGCCTTGATCTCCCTCATATGCTTCCTCGTACTCCCTCTGCCATGGGCCAGAGCTGGCCAGCCAGCATCCATTACCTGCCATGGTGAAACTGAGAGCTCCTAAGATGGTAGGTCAAAACAAATCTTTCAAGCCGGGCGTGGTGGTGCACGCCTTTAATCCCAGCACTCGGGAGGCAGAGGTAGGAGGATCACCATGAGTTCGAGGCCACCCTGAGACTACATAGTGAATTCCAGGTCAGCCTGAGCTAGAGTGAGACCCTACCTCAAAAAAAAAAAAAAAAAAAAAAATCTTTCCTCCCTTAGGTTGCTTCTATCAGTAATTTTGTCACAGCAACCAGAAAAGAAATTAACACCGCAGGTGAACTAACATAAGCAAAAGCTCACAGCTCTGTCTGACTCAGAGCTCATTATACACTACTCAAAAAAGAGAGAGAAAGAGAAATTCCAGTTGCTCTCCCCTAACAGAAAAAAAAAAAGCCATAGAAAACTTATTCTATTCACAATGGCTTCATAATAGTCCCTGTTAATATTATTAGGCTAATAAACAATTCAAGTCAACAATGCATGTGCCTGGCACTGTGCTAAATGCTTTACTGAAATGACTTCATTTGATACTGACAACCACCCTATAAGGTTGATGTTATTACTGCCTTCATCTTCCAGATGAGAAACAAAAAGCACAGAGAAGTTAACTAGCTTTTCCAGTGTCACACAGCTACAGAACACAGATGTCTATGATAAGAAAAATCTGAAAATCTAAAGGAATGTGTTAGAGTGCAGTTTGCTTGATGATTAAATGAATCGTGATACAATATAGCAGCAACTAATGTAACTAGTGAGAATAACATCCTAGGGCTGGAGAGAGGGCTCAGCAGTCAAAGACATTTGCTTGCAAAGCCTGGCAGCATTGGGTTTGGTTCCCCAGTACACACATAAAGGCAGATACATAAAGTAGTGCATGTGTCTAGAGTTCATTTGCAGTGACAGTTCTCTCTCTCTCTCTCTCTCTCTCTCTTTCTCTGTCTCTCTCTCTCTCTGTGTCTGCTTGTGAATATAAATAAGAAAAAAAATTAAAAATTTCTAGTGTGTGCATAATTACCAGATTTTTAAATGAAAGAAATGTATAGACTTTTACTCTGGGTGGAATAACACACACCTGTAATCCCAGTACTTAGAAGACTGAGGCAGGTATGCAAATTTAAGGCCACCCATAAAGGCGAGGCCATGTATCACAAAAACAAATTTTCCAAACATGTGTTCATTTTTGTGTAGAAAAATAAAGTTTCAAACAAAATATCGATACACTGAGTGATCATACTTAAATGGTGGAAGTACATGATATTTTTATTTTCATTTTCCTTATCAGTATTTTCTCATTTGTCTAAAGTGGGCCCATTATACTTACATGAAAAGAAAAAGATAAAGGCTAATTTTCCATTTTAAAAATACATGATTCCAAGAGTTCTATCTCTAGCCCTTTCCTGCATGCACTCTCCAGAGATCCCCAAAATCCACCCCCAAGCAACCTTTCTCCCTCAACAAGTTTAACACTTGCACTGCTTAGACCTTTGCTCAGAAGTCACCTCTTAAAGTGTCTCCTGTGCCTTGCTATTAATTCAGCTTTTGGGGGTTTATATTTAAAATGATTTCTTCTAACTTTTATTTGTGTTTAATAATTACGCAAGTAATCTAGGAATTTCTTCTCGGGATCAAAACTTGCAATCCTCCATGCAGATAAAGCTAAAGTCCTGAGAGTACCCCACCCTGCTTCCCCACAAGTCCCATTCCTCTGTCTGCTCACAGCTGGGTGTGTCTCCTTCCAAACTTTTCTAGTTGCAATGGCATTTACAGTTTATATCATGCTGCTTGCAAAACCCAGTGTGTGCAAAAAGCTACAGCTAGAAAACCTATTCTGGTACTGGCTGCCCCAGGGTTCCAAGTTCTGGTCCACTGTGACCATTTTTATCAGCTTGTTTCTAAGGAGGCTACTGAGAGAGGGCTCTTACACGCTCAGCCCATTTGGGGTATAGACTTCCGTTTTATAGAAGACAGAGTCTCTAGGAACACAGAAAATGACGGCCTCTTAAGGTAGGAAAAGTCTAGAAATTGCTGCTTAGCATCTCTCAGATCCTCACGTCCCACCCAGTCTGTGCTGATCGATATGGCGAGGAGGTGCAGTGCTACTGCTGCCTCACAAAAGGTAATTGAGTTTGGGGGATTGCATGGCTAGCTGCTTGGGGAAATAAGAATAAACAAGAAACCGTTCAAAATGTCAACAAATAGCTTTCCAGATGTTGAAAAATAAGCCTTCCCCTAGATTTTCAACGATATTCATCTCTCTTAGCCCTAGCAAACAGGCTCCCAGACAACTGAAAACAGACAAGCTAAGGATCAGCAATACCTGCCCTGCTTTGGGGCTCCCAACCTTCCCCAGTCATTCAGGGGAAAAGAAACCCTCCCTACTTTCTTGTTCTCCAACAGCTTTGATACTTAAATGCCCATCGGGTTCTTTGTAAATAAAGGGGAAAATAGCTAGCATTTACTAAGTGCTTACCATGACAGGCACTGACAGTGGTAAACACTTTACATACATGACATTATTTTGTTGCATGAAAGATCAATAGCATAGGAGATTTGCCCCCATTTTATAAATCAGCTAAAGAACTGAAGTAGAGAGAAATTAAAATGCAGTAACTTACCTTGGCTCTCACAGCTGAGAGAGAGTGAAGCTGGGCTTGTCACTCGGGTCTGTCTGACTCAGCCAGTGCTCTTAACTCACGGGAGAGTCACACACTGTCTTCGAGTCTCTGAAGGGCTGTCATATGGAAGAGAGGGTAGGTGTGTTCTGGGTAGCTCCAAAGAAAAGGATTTGACTGTTAGTTGGGAATTATGCTTTCATTGGATGTGCTGCAAATTCCCCAAACAACATGTATATGCATGTCCAACTCTATAGGGAAAAGAACATTATAAGAAGAGCAAACGGAACTAACTGCCTTGCATTAGGTGCTGTCCTGAAGGATTTGTGAAATCGGAACAGGAGGGATACTGGAGGACTACAAATGGACAGTGTCCCAATTTTCTTAAATAAGGAAACTACATACCAATATACTGTAAACTCCAGAGCTGGAAGCTTCCTGCCAATCTTTGGAGAGATTCTGCTACAGATTATGAAGCAGGTAATTTATAAGCACTTAGAATGAGAGTGGCAACAGGAGGTACCTAGAGGTACTCTATAAATGAGACCAGGTTCCCAGACTTGCAGCTTTGGCACCCCACCCCCAAATTGTGGGACTGATGCTAGGTTACTGGATTTTTTTTTTCTTTTACCAAGGAAAAGCATTAAGAAACAAACCACCACCAAATTATCATTTCCTAAAGAAAAAGGGCTTTCTTTAGATACCACAAAAAGGAAAATAATCTCAGAATAAATAACAATCCTTTCAACACAATAGATTTCTCTTTACAAAGCATTTACTACACAGGCTTCAGGCTTTCTCTTTGGAGGAGGTGAGGGGGGCGACTGCTACAATTTTCCTAGAGAATGGGAACTTGTCCAAGGACCTGCTTTAGGGAATCACTCACAGTTAAAACATCAGCATAGATTAGATAAGATCAGATACCTGTAAGACAGGAAGTCTTTCTGGCCAGAAGAGAAGAGAATATAGCTTGACCTTAGCCTAAGTGAGGACATGAACATAGATACAGTAGGCACAGGAATAGAGTCACAGAAGTAAATGTTGCCAAGTGGGGATGCAAGCTCTGCTGAGGCGGGACTTGGCCAGGACATTTGACCTGTGCCACCCCTTGGACCATTACAACTCCCTTGTAGAAATAAGTGTCTGATGTCATTAAGCGTTTTGACCACACGTTAGTTCCTGACTTGATGATCTCCAAGCAACCTTCAAACTATTGTGTTCCCAGGGCCAACTTCTCAAAGGCAAAGGAATGCATAACTAGCTAAGCACCCTTTTCCAGAGGAAGGCTATAGAAGAGAGTCTCTAGCCCTGCTCCGCTCCACTTCCACGTTTTTACAGATGCTATAAGTAAGGGATTCTTATGCAACTTCTCTATGGCTGAGAACCTCTATGATCAGCCTAGCAGGAAGGTTTACATTTTCAGTCCCATGGTTTATAATATGTCTGTGTGCATTTGGAAATTTTCTCTTATGCTCCCTTGCTGCCAGTGCACTGTTTCTGTCGTTTGTGCTTCTTGTGTGAATGCTTAGAGGACATATGCTCCTTATGAGCTCTGCACTCTATCCAATTGCTGAGCCTCCATCCCAACCCCATCTTTATGCTTCAAATAACTGTATACTTCCCTGACGAGAAAAGAGGACAAACTGATTTGCAAAATTTGGTCTCATTTCCAAATGCCATTAAATTAAATTTGACTACATCTGTTGACATTGACCTTGTTTCTGAAGGTGACTTCAATGCAGTAGACACTGCTTACCATTTCTAAAACTATGTTTCTGGAAATAAAAGTGTGGTGGGAGCCTTTACAGCAACTTCTCTCTGGCAGAACTGGTAAGATGCAAATTTGAGGGGGGCTCCACTTTCAAAAAGGCATAGGTTAGGAAAGAACTATGCATTTTAACACAAGTGACTGTGAAATGCAGTCCAGTTTAAGAACCATTGGCTTAAGGGTTCATGTGCCTCGATTTTTTTTTTTTTTTTTTTGGTGTTTTTGACACAGGATCTTGCTGACCTTGGACTTGTGACAATACTCCTGCCTCAGACTCCCCAAGTGCTGAAATTATAAGTGCAATCCACCACACACGGCTGCATGCCCTGATTTTACCACCAAACAGGCCTGATCTGGAACCCCAAAGCTTCTAATCACTTCTCCTCAGTTTCTTTATCTGTAAACCAGGGATAATCACAGTCCCTACCTCAACGAACAACATGTATAAAGTGTGAGAAGTTCAGTAACCTCCTTTGGTCCTGCTTCTTCATGGATCTGCTGCCTGCCTTCTCTGTGCTCTGCTTCTGCCCCTGGTGCCAAACAGCTCATTCTTTCTAAGACTGGCATTCAAACTCCTCAAGAGAGAGATTCTCATTGGCTCAAATGTAGTCACCACTGTACTTGTTCAGCAAAGTTGTCATCTCTCAGTTCCACCATAGGCTGTTTGCCAGCCTATAGAGTGAATGCTCATGGATCAGGTGCCCTTCCCAGGCTCAATCAGCTCTTGCCTGGGGGAAGCACGATCACGTGGTACCAAACATAGCCACCTATTCATAAGAAACTGCTACTTCCCTCAGCTAGGGTCTGTGGATGGAAACTTCTTAGAAGGGGCCCGTGGGTGTGGCAGGAATTCTGAGGCTTAGCCCGTCCAGTACACCTAGACTTCTCATTTATCCAGCCTGCCAAAGGAATGAAGCGTTCAAGTTAACTGAAGTCTCTATTTAATTCTGACTTTTCATCTCCACCAGGCCAGGAACAGCAGTTAAAAAAAAGACCACAGTTAAGGGGGGAAAAAACTTAACCCTAAAATGAGACATTCTGTTTCTAGAACACGTTTTGAATTTTCCAGAGTACTCTCGCATCTATTTCCTCACTGCAGAGCTTACGGATTGGCAGGCACAGGCTAGATCCAGACTGTAGACAGATTTTATTTGACCCACACAGTGTTTTTTAACATTTTTAAATGAGTTGCCAACATTTAAAAGTCAGGAGATCTCACATTAAAAAAGATGGATTTCTGGCTTCTCAGAGAAAAGCAAAAAGACTTAGATCCTCATTCCATCCTGACAACTGCTCCCTGTGGAAGGAGCATGTGTTCTCAGTATCCTCCCTACCACACCAACTTTTCTTGTTCCCAGTGACCTGCGTGACCTCTAGAGGCATTGAAAACCTCAGGTCAGCCTTCTGCATTAGGTAGGGAAGGTGATAAAGGCACAGAATCTGAAACCGGACTGACTGGATTAGAATCCCAGCTCTGCTCCTTCCTGGCTTTGGGACACTGAGCAAGTGACTTAACATCTCTCAGTTTCCTCATCTGTAAAATGGGTATGATAATATCAACCAACCATATGCATGTTGGGCCAACTAAATGAGTAGATGCCCATTAGAACAATAACACTAAATACCTACTAAATTTCTCTCTCTCTCTCTCTCTCTCTCTCTCCACTATTGGGGATTGAACCCATAGTTTTATCCATCTTACACAAATGCTTTATCACTAAGCAATTGTCCCAGCCCTTATTAGTATTTTTTTTTATTTTGAGACAATCTGACTAAGTTATCCAGGCTGGCCTTAAACTCACTCTGTAGCCCAGACTGTCCTTGATCCTCCTACCTTAGCCTCCCTGGGATTACAGACCTGACTTCCTACTGACAGTCCTGATTTCCTACCGCTTTCTTTTATGGCCTGTAATTGTTTATGTGCTCTCTCTAATATCCTGAAGTTTCTGAAAACTAAAATTGTGTGGCTGCAATCAGACTTGAGTTGATAAGAAACCATTCATTTAGTACATTTAACAGTATTAGTGTTTTACAGGGCACTGCTTCAAATTCCATTAAAGGGTGTAGATAATATATATTATGCATACCAAACTACTTTTCAAAAGCCCCAAAATTTTGAACTCCAAAACACGCCTTACTCTAATGCTTCCAGGTAAGGGATTATGAACCTCTATTTTTATTAGTTTGTATTCCCATTCACCGGATTGGAAAACTAAGTTAGCTACTGAATATAAAACAACTTTCCCAAAGTCTCACAACTTAAAAGCAAAAAGAGTGTTGACTAGTAAACATGAAACTCATAATGCCCAGTACTCTGGTAGGCACTGAGGTCACTTTAAGTGTGTTGATGGAGGTAACGGATACCAGCTAGTGTCTGGTGAAGCGCTGAAGAATATGACCATCTATTGAGAATGACAAACCTTACCCTTAAGTAGCATTCTTTCCACTCTTTCTGTTAATATCATGTCAGAATGAGTATGGGGAAGAATGTCTTCTTTTCAACAGAAGAGGAAAGTGAGGGCCAGAGAAGAGAAATAACGTTACTAAAATTCACACACCAAAAGATAGGCAAAACTGAAAGTAGAAGCCAAAGTCTATGTTTTTGCTTCTTAAACCCCAGGGCCATTCCAACAATGACATATGCTGACCTTTTTGCATACTGACCCTCACACTCTGCAGACAGTCCTAAAGTTTTCAACATACCTGATGAAAGGAGAGTTTCCCAAGATCTCAGCAAAATAAAAATGAGACAGCATGTCTGGGTGGACCTCATCCTTCCCTGTACCATAGGCAGCAACGTGCAGACACCATCCAGTCAGAAACCAGGGAGGGGAGATTTCTCAAATCCCAAGAAAAATCACAGAGACCCTACTGTTTGCTCTTCTCTGTTGATTTTTAAGAAGCTGACATTTACTTATGCCAAAGGCCAAAAGAAATGAAAAATCTACTTGGAAAGGGAATTTCATCAGTCATGAAGCAATACGTTAAAGAAACCTTTGCACAGTATCAGGTCCCTTGTTAGAAATGCAGAAAGCAGAGCACAGCTGTGTCATATTGTTAGTGCATCAGAGCCCAGGGCATGAAAACAGCATGTCCAGGACCTTTTTCCAGCCCCCCCGCTGGAGCACAGGGGAGCTGTCTGACATTGCCTCTAACTTAACAAGTTGGAAACAAGAAGGCAGGCTGTGACCCAGGTGACCTCATGTCACTCCTAAACTCATGGTTTGAGTTCCTGCTACCAACAAATCCGTACTTTGATCACACACCCAAGCGACCCAGATCTTTGAATTCAGCAATTCTTTCTCAGGTTTCAGTGAGGCATTGGCAGCCTGCGCTATTTTGGGACACTTTCTCTGCTGTGGATGCCACTTTTGGAATACGCCAGGAACATGCTAAGGACCCAGAGCTCTCTATCCTGGACCTGTTTTCGGGTTTGCTTCAGGTTTGCTTTCTCTCTCTCTCTCTTTCTCTCTCTCTCTCTGTCTGGACCGATCGTTTGGAGGACAGTCGCTCCTGCCAACCTAATCCCAGGGGCCTGACTACCTTGCCGGGCCACAGGCTCCAAGAGGCAATGTGGCTGCCAGGACCCTTGCCGTAAGGGACATGGAGGCACCAGGCAGCCTAGCAGGATGGAAGCCATCCTAAGGGGTGGACCGGGTTTGGATTCAGGAGGAGAAGACAAAATGGGAATGAGTGAGGGGGGGTCAGGAAGACAAGATTTTTTTCAAACATCTTACTCCTACGATCATCAGTTCCCATTCTGATGCAACTGACTCGGCAGGCATTCAGGAGCCTGTGAGCTCCATTTTCCTGTTTTAAAATCTCCTGCACCTGTAAGTACGGGGGCTCATTGATGCTCACGCTGACTTTTGGGGAGGGGGACAGGAGGGAAGGGCTTGGAGATGGTCATAATTATCTGACTGAGGTGTGGGCATGCCATGGTATTAGAGGAATGTCTGACTCGCCCCCAGCCCCTGCCAAATTGCTTCTTAGCTTTAAAAATGAGAATGCCTCTGCTCTTTCCCAAACCCAGACTCCAGCTACCAAAAACCCTACCTGTCCTTTAGGGAACTCTGTTCATCAGTGCTGTGCACACCTGATTTCTTATGTTGGACTTAATGGGAGAAGTGCACCCTTGGCATTTGAATTTCTTAAATGCAACCACAGCTACTATTGTGGGCATAGCCCCTGCTGGCTTCTCCATCTTTTATGCAGTAATTTGCTGAAACTGTGAGAGATGTTGTAAGCAGGAGGGTATAAATGAGAATCTAGAAACTCCTCCATGGTTAAAAAAAAAAAAAGGAAGAGCAATGTGGTTGATTCTCAACGCAGTTAGAAATGCTGCCACAATGGGGAGGCTTCCCGCTAGGCAGTGAGATGGTCCCTTTCAATGCCTTCCTATTTTAATGGAAAGAGAGGCCAAAATAGCTGCCAGCTCCCCAGGAAAGGAGCATTTCTGATGCTTTTACCACTTTACTGAGAGACTGGACATTGTTTCTGGCCGGCTTATCAGTCCCTGAAGCAGCACCAATGGCTGCTTACAAAGGGGAGGGAGAGTCAGCCCTTCTTCTCTGCCTTCTTTTGGGGACCACTGGAGTTCCCTTAAAATAGCTCAGGATGACAAAGCCAGACACTGAAACTTCCTCTCTTGCCTCAATATCAGACCAAATCATTCTCATGGAACAGAATTTGTTGGGAGGTGATGGCGAGCATGCCTTTGTTAGGAAGCCATTTGGAGTACCTGGCACTATGTCCCATACTAAAAAGAGTGTCCTCAGCTTCTGTAACACCTTCTTCAGCCACAAATAAGAACAGTTAAAGATTTAAGTTTGTTCTTGTCCCTCTATTTCCACACAACGTCATGGAAGAAACTCTCCTTCAGCAAAGAAAAAGCATAAGATGTTCATTAACTCAAGGAAGGCTACCTTCAGATTCTCTCGTTGGCAAAATTCAAACACTGATTTCAATTCTATGAAGTGCGCTGGTTCTGAAGTGGATTTGAGGAGAATAATGTTGATATGAGAACAGGAGGAATCCAGAAAGGAAGAATACCTTGTGTGTAGTGGAGAAGTGATTGCTTTTGAGAGTGTAGAAAGAATTGAACTTGTTTTAAGCCTTGAATTCTGCCTGTTTGTATGGTCTTTGGGAACTTGTAAAATATCTCAAACTCCTCTTTCTGAGTGCTCTGAGAAATCAAGACTTGGGTCATAGAGGTTCGTTCACTGGCAAAGCCTTGAATGTTAGTGGTAGTCTGAATCTTAAGTCGACCTTGTGGCATGCCGGGAGCATTAGGAATGTTCCCTTGGCCTTCTAATTCCTTCCTATCCACTCCCAGAAGCTTGAAAATTCTTAAGTACATAATGCCTTTAACCCAGCTTTGGCATCAGTTAAAATGCCAGCCTCCTGGGAGGGTCAGCCTGTTAAGCCTCATTGGAATACTATCCCATCCTGACATTAGATTCTGATAGAGGGGAGAGGAGCAAGGAGGAAGAAGCTTAAGCTCACTGTAGGTGCAAATGACCCTCAGCTCAGAACCCTAGAAGTAGGACCCAAGTTAAGGCCAAAAACACCAAGGAGCCTTGTTGGTAGAGAGGGCTCTATTCACACTAAAATAGGGTACAAGTCAACTTCTTGAGGCAGTGGCTTGGGATTTGAGGAATCAAATACCTACTTAAGGAAACTGAAGGGAAGAGAAAGCGCCTCATCAACTTGCAAAGTTATCTTCAGACAGAATTACATGTGCTACTGAGCAAGAGCCCCCCAAATTTTTAAGAGTCCTCAGTATAAGAAATCAAACATATCCAATACTCTGCCATCCCTCAACATATGAAGGTCAAAGGAGGGGAACACACAAACTTAAAATGGAAGATCCTCTTCCTACCCTTGCTCTCCTCTAAGAACAGCATTAAACTCACTTTTCAGTGAGATTCATGGTAGTTACAATGGCATACATGGCTTACTAATAACTGTAAGTGCAAAGAGGAGTTCCTAGGCATAGCCACAGGCCAAGGGGAAAACACCCCTACATTTCCATGTAAACTCCTCCTAGCGCCTAGTGGACAGAGTAAGACCACTTGAGTTTAAATCCTAAGTCTGTACTTTCTAGCTGGTTGGGCTTGAGCAAGTCATGTAACCTACTTGAGTTTCATCTGCAAAATGAAGACAATAATAATTATCCATCATTAGTGTTGTGCACATTAGACAGGATGATGTCTTTGAAGCCCAGCACAGTGCCGAGTATTGGGAGAGTTTTTTAACACACATCAGCAATGATGAAGGGTCACCACTCGATGCAGGTCTATCAGCAGCATGAGTTAAGGGCACATCATCTTCTTCATCTAAAAGGGTCTTTTCCCCCTTTTCCTCCCAATCTCACTAGAGTAGAGAGTGACCCCAAGCCTTTCCTTCCACTACTTTAGTGTCCACTCCATCCTCCAGCTAACTAAATGGATGGATTCCTTGCAATAGATTCATCAAGTCTATTTCTTGGCTTTCCTTGGCCACTAATTGCACGCTGCTGCCCATTCCTTAATGGGGACATGAAATCACTCATGGGAGGGAAGGGTCCAGAAGAATGCTGCTCTGTAAGCACTGACAAAAGGAAAGGTACCTCACATGAAACTTGGCATCTCCACTTCCTCTAAATCTCACTACAGCTGTGATGTCAATAGGTAGTAGCTACAGCAGTTCCCGCTCTCACTGAGGCTCCCTGATCCTGTGGTTGTTTCCCATTGCTGGACTCTTCCTCCAACAGTACCCCACACTCCCTCAGGATAGTCTGCACCCCAGGGTGCTGAGGCTTCTAGATGCTTTCCTCAGCTTCCTCTCCCTCCTCCTCCCTGTGCTCTCCTGGGAATAGCATTAGTTCTCTCTAGTAAGGAGTGTGATGACAAAAAGGATCTGTGCTTACTGTACAGCCATGCTCTCTGCTTCCTAGCCCTCCCTGGGTCTCTGCTCAGTAGGGAAGGAGGAGGAACCATCTCCAGGCCTGCTCAGATTGGTATTTCTCTTTGTAAGTGTTGGGGGGGGATCAAACCCAAGGCATTGTGTATGCTAAGCAAGTGTTCAAACACTGAACTATACCCCCCAAGGAAAACCAAGTAGCTAGTGAGCACCTCTGGAATCTGAAGACTGCCCTACTTCTTCTCAATGACTAAGTGAATGTGTCTTAAACTAATTCAATCTGAGAACCAGCTAAGAGGCATACTTCAGAAACTACCTCCATAGAAATAGAGTCTCTGAGTTTGGGCTTTAGCCCTGGAATCTGCATGTTTAAAAAGCTCTCCTTGATAATGAGAATAAAATCTCTGTCAAAGAAAAAAGAATTTTTAAAATTAAAAACATAAAAAGCAAAAAAAAAAAAAAAACCTAACACACACACACACACCCTCCCCACTCACCCAGCTTTACTGAAACAGCCTCACTAAGGGTAAAGCAATTCATTTTCTCCCTGGCACACTTGGCCCTCGTCTTGTTTTTAAAATAAACTTTTCAGAAGGGAAAAAAGATCTCACTGGGCCACACCTTGAGGAATGGTGTGCTCCCGTCATGTGGAATGGGGGCACAGTGGGGGGTAGAATCGTAGGCTCTGATTTCTTGTCAGAGCCCTAGCTTTCCTTCTTTTCTCTCCAGAAGCATGTGCAGATGCCTTGAGTCTTGTTCTAGCAAGGGCTCCCAGGCTGCTTCCCAAAGACCTTGAACACTTTCAAATTTCTAAACTGCAGGCCTAAATTGGTGATACTACCAGTGTAATATAGAAAACAGGCAGAAAGCCCTCATCAAGAGTTGATTAGAGCCGGGCGTGGCGGTATACAACCTTTAATCCCAGCACTCAGGAAGCGGAGGTAGGAAGATTGCCATGAGTTCGAGGCCACCCTGAGAATACATGGTGAATTCCAGGTCAGCCTGAACTAGAGCAAGAGCCTACTAAAAAAATTTAAAAAGAGTTGATTAGAGCTAGTTGGAGCTATAGACAACTTTCCTGGTTCACTGTGCACTATTGCCACAATGTCAGGATTTGGCTCAGCCTGAGCTTCATAGTCTCTATGACCTTGAACAAGAGAATCTCTCTGATATTTTTTAAACTTGTGAAATGGGGATAGTAATACAAAGAACAACTACCTCATACTATTATTTATGTGGAGTTATAAGTTGCTTAATGTAATATTTTGAAAACTGCCTGGCCTACATTAAACACGCAGAAGACATGATCTGTGATTCTTACTAATCTCTCTCTCCATATATATAATAAATCAATATATTAACATTAATATATTTACCAGTAGTGAGGACTGAACTTCATGAAAGCTGGGCAAGCACTTTGCCATTAGGCTACAGCCCTAGCCCGTTTTTTAGCTTTTAATTTTGAGTAAGTTACTTGGTTGTCCTTGAACTCACTCTGGAGCCTTGGAAGGCCGCAAAGTTAGAATCCTCCTCCCTCAGCCTTCTGAATAAAGTTGAAGAGATGATAAGACTGTGCCACCCAGTTTGGCTAATATATATTTTTATCATATATTTTTATGTGTTTATATACATGTACACATACAAACATACATGCAAGCAGGACCAAGAACATCACAAGGAATAAAGGTTTGCAAAAATGTTCAGAGCTATTATTGGAATGGTCTCAGACACTTAACAAAGAATTCTGTATATGTCCTCTTGGGTTCCAGGGAAGACCAAGATGATCCTGGTAAAGATTTTAGGGAAAGAGATTGGCCAAGAATCAATCAGAGCCACAGAATGAAGATGGCAGTTTGGGGGCTCTTACACTCAATGTGTGACTCAGACACTCATGCCTAACTTGTTGCATTAGATTTATGGGATTATGGGATTTGTTTCTGGGACCTGCTAGGTCTAATTAAAGCTTCAGGGCTCCTAGGAGACCAGCTGTGGTTTGCACAAACCGGATTGGAAAAATGCTTCCACGAACACGCTTCTAGCTCCATCCCCATAGCACTCAAAGCTTCAACTGCCATCGTGTAGTAGTGGCCTTTATCCGTTCGGCCCCAAGTGCCTAGTCATTGAGTACAAGCACTATAGCACATTTTCCTGATTCCAAAAAAAGCAAACAGCTCAGGAACTGGCAACTGCACTGTTCTTCCCTCACAGACACTTGTGTGCATGAGCTCTATACATGGAACTTCTGCCGGCCTGCCTGCCTGCCTGCTTGCCAGCCACCTTTCCCCCTTCCCTGAGCTGGCCAAAGCCCCAGCCCTGGAAGGAAGACTGTATCCTTGCCGGGTGTGGTGGCTCACACCTTTAATCCCAGCACTAGGGAGGCAGAGGTAGGAGGATTGTTGTGAGTTCAAGGCCAGCCTGAGACTACATAGTGAATTCCAGGTCAGCCTGGGCCACAACGAGACCCTACCTCGAAAAAACAAAAATCAAACAAACAAATAAACAAACAAAAAAAGACTGTATCCCTGATGGGGAGAAGAGGACATTTCTGAAAAGTACAGAAAAAGGATGCACTCTCACTCTAGGCCACTCTCATTCTAGGCCAATGTTCCCGCCACCCCTGCCCCTTAATTGCTAGAGCTCACCTGGCCCTGGTCCCAGCTCCAGGCCCTGGGGTGTAAAAAGTAGCAAAGACCCTAACCAGTCACATGAAGTCCAGTAGTACCATTTGCACCCTGTGGGTTTCCCAGCACCCCAGTCTTGTTTGGACTGTAGGTCAATATTTCCATTTTCCTTCTGGACATGGACAGTTAGAAGTCCCAATGATGCCCAAAACTCAAGTGCAAGCTGAACTTGTCTCCTGTTTTCATCACTCCCCAACCCTACTTTTGTCCCCTGCCTCCACTGACAGTAACTCCACAGACCCAAGCTGAAGCATCACCTTTTTCCTATACTTGACCCCTGACACTCAGCTCTATTGTTTCTACCTATTGACATGGGTCTGAAGCCACCACCATCTCTCAGTGCTCACTGACGCAATTCTGGGCCAGAGAACTTTCTTTCCGTTCTTTCCTGGACCCTTGAGATGGTCAGTTGGATGGCCTATCTTTAGCCTCTCTCGTCTCCAATTCCTCCCCACTCTGGTGTTATCAGAATTGTCTTCCTGGTCTGTTATTCCTCTGCTGTAACAGAAGCCTTCAGTGACTCACAGAGGAAAACTCTCAGCTTGGCCAACAAAGCCCTGAGTAACTGACCTCAGCAACCTCATGGCTGTCTTCTGCTGATGCCAACCACACTATACTGAATGTCCTACCCATGGAGCATACATTATGCCTCTCTGCCTGAAATGCCCTTCTTTCCCTCCATTCTCCTCCTGACAAAACTCTCTGTCCCTCGAGTTTAAGCTGGACTTCATCTGCGAAGCCTTCCCCAGCTTCCCCAAATACAAGGTCAGTCACCATCACTGTCCCTTGAAACAGCCACTGCCACCAAGTTTGATGTGTGCATATGACCTGAGCCTTCACTAAATGAGGAAGTCTCCCAATGCTAGCTGAGACCATATTCTCTGTACCCTCTGTACCACCAGGCTTGGAGACAATACGATACTGTTTTCCCTGCTTTGGAACTTGGGATGCTACCTCACAGTTAGAAATAATATAATAATGTTGATAATATTCATATAGGTAATGATAATGAAGATGATGTTAAGAAGGAGGGGTAGTTAGCATTCATTCTGTAATTCCTAAGCTCCAGAAATGGTTCTAAGGTCTTTGCTATCTCTTTGAGAGTAAAAGTGAAGAGTTAACCTGTACAGAGTGATGGTGTATATCAGTGTTTGTATATATGTATATAGGTACTATAAACATAATATAGATGGCATATATCCACAATACACGCTCTATATGGTACCTTGTGTTTAGTAGGAATTTTTCCTTTCTCTTATTTATCTTCTCAACCCTTGTTACCCTGCCCTAGTCATCCTCCCATCTCTAGTCCTCCAAGGCTGGGTAAGAGAAAGACAATCTAGGAGTCTCTGCTTCATTGTCATTGATAACGGGCTGGTTAGTTGAAGAGAAAGAAGTCCTAGGAATTGCCTTTGAGACTTGTTATCTGATGGGTGTAATCTCATCATTCAAGTTATTATTTTCTTCAAAGACAAGGGGCTATACCGCACCCAGTACTGCAAGTTGTGTCCCTCTTAAGTACCGCCACTGTAGTGAGCACGTGGTAGGCACTAAACACATTCTCTTAAGCTCAGGTCAGCCTTAAGATTCCTAGTTATCAGCACCATGAGCATCTTCAGTGATTGCTGAGACAAATCCTTGATCATAGCTGAAAAGTTCTCTTGAGAAGGCAGCCAGCTGTAGCCAGTCACCCAGTAGTGACTTTTTTGGCACTATTTTGCTGGGAGGCATGCTACCAGGCCAGGAGACCACGGACCTGCCTAACAAAAGCAGCTATGTCACTGCCCATCAGGGTGACCAGATGCAAGCTCTTCACTTCTCTGGGCCTCAGTGTCCTCACCTGTAAAATGCTCGCCCTTCAGGCTGTGTGGGAATACATGGCAGGGCAGCTGCAAAAGCTCATTGTCAAAAGGCTGTGCAAGAGCGAGGTGTTGCTAATTTTGAGTCTTCAGCCTTCACTCACCAGGAAACACTCAGGAAGAGGGGGTGGGGAGAGAGCTGGGACTTGTGTATCCAGGACATATGGGGGCCTATATTCGTTGTCCTCCTGCTTAGCAGCATTAGCGATTCAAGCTGGTGCTGCCTGTGGAACACTCTGTCCTTTGGGATCCTCAGGGACAAGAGAGGTTGCAGAGCAGCGTGGCTGCAGCCAGCACACAATACAGTGAAAAATAGAGTGATAGCGATGAGGCGCCACGCACACAGGTTCATACACATGCATTCACACTCCTGATGGCCCCCAACGCTGCCTCACAACAGCAGCTGGAGCTAATTACAGACAGACAAGCAGCGCCTTCTCTGCTTCTCCCCTCAAAACTGTCAACCCTCCCTACTTACCACCACCACCATGACCCACCCCCGGGAATTGCCGGAGCTCTCAGAAGAGGTGTTGCTGGTGCCACAGCTAAATGCCTAGAAAGAACATTTGTCAGGAGGTGGGTTAAAAGGGAGTAGGGAATAGTAAGCTGTCGTGCAGCTCCCTGTCTCAGAGTGGGTAGCAAGGAGAGGATGAAGCCATAGAGATCTTGCTGAGATACAGATGCAGCTTTGTGTTAACAGATGTGTTCTCCTGGCAAGACAGAACCCAAGCACTTAGTCCCTCCTTTCTCCTTCATCTGGATCCATCCAGGGATCCCCTCTTAACCCTTTTCCTTCTTCAATCTCTAACTTCCTCTCCAATGCTCTATCTGGCATAAGGCTCAAAAAATAATGGGTGGATGAATGAACATATCTACCCTCCTCAAACCCTCACTAATCTCAGGCCCTCTTCCCACCCCAAAGACCATTATAACTCCATAAGCCCTTTCCTCTAAATTTCTTTCTATATACTCCCTTTGGGCAGTTTCAACTCTCACCTACACTGTCGTCCTAAATTCCAAATCTACCTTTCCAGCCTAGACCTCTCCAGTTGCCTGAATGTTCCCTCATGAAAGTCTTCAGTAATGGCTTCACGAGGGAGGGGGCAGGTTCTCACATTAAGTCCTATTCTGTCAAGGACATGGAGAGAGATCTGTGGCATGCTTTCTAGCAGGACAGGAGTAACTCCTGATCCCAGGACCTCTCTCCACTCTTGAAAATTAAACACTTTTCCTTCACCCTCTTCCCCCCACACCTACCATCCATAATGAAGGTCAAACCGAAAACAAACACTAAATTGGACCTAACCACCCAATATGTGCACCTAAGACTAGAACCAGGCAAGTTGTTTTCACATCACTGGTATTGCTACACCCCCACACAACATCCTTTAGCCAGTGCATGCGTGTGCACAGACACACACAAACACACACACACACACACACACACACACACACACACCGGCCTCACAGCCCTCCTCACATTCACTAACTCTACTGCCTCTGTTCTGGAACCCTCTTTCCAAGCTCACTACAAACCCCTAGGTAAATATTGAACCAAGATTGGTAGACTCTGGGAATTTCATTCCATCAGAACAATGCTGGAGGGAAGACCCAGAATGTTTACTAAGAGTCCACACTGAAATTCTTTGCTGGCTTTGGCAAGGATAAGAGCAAATAAAGCCCCCCTCCCCTTCCTCCAGGCTCCCCTAGATTTGGATAGCAGCCAAAAAGACCATTACAAACACAGTGGCCTTTGGTTCCTGACAGCCTTGGGCCTATGAAGGCAGGACCCAAGTTCCTTCCTTCCTGTTCCCTGAGGGTCCTGAAGACTGTACACTTGTAGAAGTGCAAGGTGTTATGATACACAGCAGTGTCATGGCCATATGTAGGCAAAGTGAAAGATTGAATTGTAATTGTTTAGTAATTTAAACCTGACGTATACACGGTATGAAGTAAGTTTATTCAAAGCAGCCATGTTTAACTCAACAATGTTCACTTAACAAATCTATTTCAACATAAAGACCTGCATTCCATGGTTCTTACCTTCAAACTGTTCTTTATTCTTGTCAGTGGAGGGAGGGATAACATTCAAAGTTAATTCTACAAGACCATGCTAAGTCCCATCCCATGCTTGATATGGCCCTGCATAGTTCTCACCTTTCCTTCAGCAGCACTGAATTTTGTCATTGCTACTGCATTCTTTGCCGATAAGAGGTGGTGATTAGATGTGCCTCTAGGGCTTCTGAGTTTATATCAAACTTCCACTATTCACTAGCTGTGTGGCCTTGGTTAAGTGACTCAGCCAGTCTGAGTCTGGTGCTTCCTCATTAAAGTCCGGACAATAATAGTATCTACTTCACAAAGCAAGAATTAAATTAGCTAATGTACACAGGGCACTTAGGTGCTCAGTAAATATTGGGAATTATTATTTTCATGATGAACCTACTGTCTTTCATTAACACTGGAGGTTATCATTCTAATTGGGCCTATGAGGGAAACAGGTAGAGTGTCCTGTTCATCTATTCAAGCAACAAATTATAAGCAGAGTGCCTACAAGTTCCTGAGCTAAGTATTGGGGTTATATAAACAAAGAGCATCTGACCCCCTCCCTGCCTTTGGAACTGAAAAATTCCTCCACCAAGGTTCTGCATTAATAGTGCCCTGAAGCACCTGGAAGAAGCCAAACACAAATCCTCCCTGGAGGACCACACCCTCAACCCAGTTTTCAGAGGATTACCAAGGTAAAGTCTGGTGAGCATGGACTCGTAATCCAAAATTATAAAACATACAATGAAGTCAGGAACAACAAAAACAGAAATAGATCCTCAAAGACCTCAGGTATTGCAATGATTTGGTATGGAGCAGAAAATACTTTTATAGCTATTAAAAAATGAAGGCCTTTGAAAACACTCGTGAAGAACAAGACACTAGCAGAAAAATAACTTTTCTCGGTATTATCTTCTTATAGATGGAAAAGCTAAGACTCAGAGAACATTGGCTCCTTCAGCTAATAATAATGGGCTCAAATCAGGTTTGCAGTTGTCACTCAGCGATGAGAGCTGTGGTATTTCTTCCCTGAGTCATCTAACTACTGAGATGAGCACAAAATATAAAGATAACAAAAGAAGTCCCTGCCTCCAAGTAGCTTAAAATTCAGCCAGGCTACACAAACATATATGAAAATAAGTATTAATACAAGACTGTGTAGTAGAAACTGTAAAGGTCTGGGGTGGTAGTTATGAGAGACCCGAGAAAGTCCTGGAAGACCAGGGTGTGGACCTATGGCAAGGAGGATCTTTGGATATGGAGTGAGATGGAAGAGACTGAACTAAGTCATAGAGAAAGTGAGCCTGCCATGCAGTAGAGGGAAGAGTGAGGGCCTCTGGAGAGCACAGTGGGTACAGACAGGTGACCTGGGCCATCACAGGATATGTTGCACTCAGAAGGGACCCAGCATCTCTTAAGGCTCTTGTCAACTTGAAATCCTTACTTTTGAACATGGACCTCCAGTTTTCATTTTGCACCAGAACTCACAAATGATGCGGGAAGTCCTACATAGGAGGAAAGGTAGGAGAGTATAGTTGGAAATGAAAAGTACTCACAGCAAAGAAGGACCTTGTACCACCAGGATACTTATTGTACGGATAGCAAGGAATCACAAAGTACTTGAGCAGCAGATAGTGACTCTGATTTTTAAAAAGAAACATCTTGAGCTAGGGGAGAGAGGTGTTCGTAAAGTGCTTGCCTTGCAAGCAAGAAGACCTGAGTTTGGTCCCTTAAACCTATGTAAAAATTCTAGGCATGGCCAAGTGTGGTAGCACGTGGCTTTAATCCCAGCACTCAGGAGGCAGAGATAGAAGGATTGCTATGAGTTCGAGTCCACCCTTAGACTTCACAGTGAATTTCAGGTCTGCTTGGGCTAGAGTGAGACCCTACCTCAAAAAACAAACAAAAAAAGTCTAAGCATGGTGAATGTGGTAGTTTGAATAGATGTCCCCCAATATATTTAGTGTTTTATTAGTTTGTCGTTTGCATCTGCAGCCACCTGGCTGGAGGCAGTGTCACTGGGTAGATCTTAAGGTGTGGTGGTGGGTTTGAGATTTCAATCTAAAGGTATGCAAAGTGTGCCTATCTGTAGTTCCTGAAGTGTGCTGTGCTGTGTGGCTTTTGGCTTGTGGCTTTTGCTCTCTGTGTTTGGTCCTATGAAGGCAGGCCAGCTTCTTCTGCCATTATGAAACTTCCCCTGGATCTATAAACTATATTAAATCCCTTCCTCCATAACTGTGCCTGATCAGGGAGTTCATCTCAGCAAACCTGAAGCTGTCTGCTACAGTGACACACACCTGTCATCCCAGCACTGAGGAAGCAGAGACAGGAGGATCCCTGAGGCTCCCTGCCCAGCCAATGTAGCCTGCTTGGTGAGCTCCTCACTGAAGAGAGATCCTGTCTCAAAGCAAGGGGACTGTTTTTCAGAAGAACAATACCTGAAGTTGTCCTCTGGTGTTGCACATGCATGTGCACATATGTGCATGCACACACATATGTACACAACCATATGCGCACACATACGTGCAATTTAATATAGGTGTCTTTGGCATGGGGGAGATATTCAGATGCATTAAACAAAGGCAAGTTGAAAATTAGTGAGAAGGCTATTGCCATAAAGCAATGAGAGCCTGGACAGAAGAAGTGAGTGTCAGAAGACAGAGAGAGGAAGATAAGGGTTTCCATCAGTCACTTATTCATTCTATATATGTTTACCTGCTATATGCTAGGCACTGTGCTAGCAGCTGGGATCCAGCAATACACAAAAACAGCCCTCACCTCAAGTTTCTCAAGTTCAGTGAATGGGGAAGATAAATAAACACCCTGTGAGAGCCCCATGTGCTCAGGGCTAGCATATGAGTACAAAGAGGGTACTGTGAGAGCCTAGAGGAAGAGGATCTAACCAGATGGAATTGAGAGATGTCCATGCAGATGAACTATCCAAACTGCATTTGAAGCCTGAGTCGAACCTTACTCTGTGTGTGAGAAGAGCGCCCCAGGAAGACAGAACAGAATACAAAGAATCATGGGACATCTATTGAGGACCAGACACTGCACTGTAGGCTGAGAATCCTTGCTCTCAGTCTGGTAAGGTAAGACAATTTACCAGAGGATATTAACAAGACAATGTACTCAGTGCTATGGTCTGAACAATGTAGGAACGGGAAGGAGAGATCTCTAACCCAGAACCAGGGCAGCAAGGAAAATCCTTTTCCATGGGGAAGTCTTCTGAATACTTTGTGCTGTACATGAGAAGGTATCAGCTAGATGGAAGGGAGGGAAAGGCAGGGCATTGGGTATAACTGCAAATGCACAGAAGTGAGAGACTGTTGGAGGCTCTCAGGGAATTCTAAATGACTCACTGTGATTCAATTCTAGAATGTATGTGCAGGAGCATGGGGAGACATGACCAAGGAAATGGACCATAAATGCCAAGTTAAGAAGTTTGGACTCCCCCCCCCAAAGAGTTCTCAGTCTTAACTCCACAGGAAAATCACCAGGGGAGCTTTAAAATGTACTGATGACTGAATACCACCTCAAGTACTCTGAATTAATTTGTCTGACAGGAAGTTACTTGATTTTTTTTTAAAGCCTCCCCAGTTTATTCTCGTCTGTGGCCAAGATTAAGAAACATAGCTTTAAGGCCTGGCGTGGTGGCACACGCCTTTAATCTCAGCACTCGGGGAGGCAGAGGTAGGAGGATCGCCATGAGTTCAAGGCCACCCTGAAATTACATAGTGAATTCCAGGTCAGTCTGGGCTAGAGTGAGACCCTACCTCAAAAAACCAAAAAAGAAGAAGAAGAAGGAGAAAAGGAAGGAAGGAAGGAAGGAAGGGAGGGAGGGAGGGAGGGAGGGAGGGAGGGAGGGAGGGGGAGGAGGGAGGGAGGAGGAAGCCGGGCATGGTGGCACATGCCTTTAATTCCAGCACTCTGGAGGCAGAGATGGGAGGATCGCCATGAGTTTGAGGCCACCGAGACTACATAGTTAATTCCAGGTCAGCCTGGACCAGAGTGAGACCCTACCTCAAAAAACCAAAGAAAGAAAGAAAGAAAGAAAGAAAGAAAGAAAGAAAGAAAGAGAGAGAGAGAGAGAGAAGAAAGAAAGAAAGATGGCTTTAGGGAGCTCATCATAGTCACATGGAGGCTTGTTGACTATACAGGTTATAGGTGGCAACCCCCAGTTTCTGATTCCATAGCTCTAACATGTACTCCAAACCATTGGTGCTGCTCTTCCTAGGACCTCACTGTGGGAGCCTCTGGTCTTCACTGCCAGGAAGCTATTTATAAGGATTTAGTGGGAATAATATGATATTCATGTTTGAAGGTTCACTCAGGTCACTTTGGGAGAAGAACCACACAGAAGGAAAAGAAAGTGACTGAAGAGGAGACTATTGTAGGAATCAAAGCAAGGCTGGACAGGGGCCAGCCCTTGAATAAAGAATTGGTGGTAGGAATGGAGAAGATAGATTCTATTCAAGGAATGCTTAGTATATAGACTTGGTCCTGCTCAGTGACTGGCTGAATGGGGGAAGTGGGGAATAAGGAGGGTGAATGACAATTGGTGGAGTTTTGCCTTAGGCAACTGACCAATCCTGATTATACCAGGTGTGTTTATTTCTGTAACCAAAAGTTAAGTATGCCTAGGTGTGGTGGTGCAAACCTGTGACCCCAGCACTCTGGAGGGTAAGGCAAGAACATCCTGAGTTCTAGGCCAGCCTGTATTACTTAGCAAGATGCTGTGGTTAAAAAAAAGAAGAGAGCCGGGCGTGGTGGCGCACGCCTTTAATCCCAGCACTCGGGAGGCAGAGGTAGGAGGATTGCCAAGAGTTTGAGGCCACCCTGAGACTACATAGTGAATTCCAGGTCAGCCTGGACCACAGTGAGACCCTACCTCGAAAAACCAAAAAAAAAAAAAAAAGAAGAAGAATATTAAAAAGCTAAATGGGGGCTGGGGAGATAGCTTGGTGTGTATGGGGGTGTGTGAATGTGGGTGTGGGCATGCTGTGGCATGCGTGTGGAGACCAAAGGACCACTTGGCCTGTGAGCCCTTGACTTCCACCTTGTTTGAGGTAGGGTCTCATATTGTTATTCAGCACTTTATTTCACAGGCTAGCTGGCCTGTGAGCTTCTAGGAAATTCTCCTATCTGCCTCTCTTCTCCCCAGAGGTACTCTGGGATTAGCGACGGTGTTCAGCTTTTACATGGGTACTTGGGATCCAGCATCAGGTCTTTATGCTTATGCAGGAAGCACTTTACCCACTGAGCCATTTCCCCAGACCATTACCTGAGTTTGATGGCTAGAACCCACAGTAGAATAAGCTAGGTAGGCACAGTGGCATGGACTTGTCATCCCAGCACTGGGGAGGCGAAGACAGACAGATTGCTGGGGTTTGCTATCCAGCTAGTCTAGTATACTTAACAAGCTCCAGGCCAGGGAGAGACTGCATCTCAAATAAACATCAGAGGAATGCCACCTGAGGTTGTCCTGTGGCCTCCACACACATATGTATACATACCAGGACACACATGAACATATGCACACACAAATAAGCATTAAATACAAAAGGTTCAATGTGTTACCAGACTTAAATGGGACATAGGGAAGGGGAGCATTTCTATCCTCACATTTCTAGCAATAGTCCCAGAGAATTCAATCAGGCATCTCCCTGTACTTTCAGTACCATGAGTTTTCCCTTCAACTCTAATCAAACTATGACTCCCTTTAAAACACATGGAAATGAAAAGGAAAATGATGATTTGCTCTGAAAGGGAGATCAGGCATGTGCCCCAGATAAAAGGCCTGTTCCTTTCCTAGGTTTGTTTATTTTATTTTATTCATTCATTATTTTAATTTTTTTTTTTTTGGTTTTTGCGAGGTAGGGTCTCACTCTGGTCCAGGCTGACCTGGAATTCACTATGTAGTCTCAGGGTGGCCTTGAACTCTCGGAGATCCTCCTACCTCTGCCTCCCAAGTGCTGGGATTAAAGGCGTGTGCCACCACGCCCGGCTTCATTCATTATTTGAATTATTTAGGCAACTACTTAAAGAGCTTTTTTGCTTTTTTGTTTTGTTTATTTGTTTGTTTGTTTTGGTAAAGTCACAAAGCTCATGTTTCACACACAGGTAAAGAAGTCATAATGTGCTCTTATATAACCAACAAAGCAAAAACAGCTTTAAAATCAGCCTGCAAAGAAATTCATTTTGCATGGATTGAAAGTATACAAAAATGAGTAATGTTTCTAGTGCATCACCATTGTGACTAGTTCTAAATCCCCTCCGTGGGCAAGTAGACTGCTAGCAATCAGCAAGACCAGAAGGAGTGATGGATGGGATAATTGTCCATTAAGGTACAGATGACTTTTGTACTGGAGGGGTTCGACAAGGTAGAGACATGATAAATGGAAGAAGTGTTAGCTAATGTGATAGGAGTTACAGCACCATTTCTGCTGGTAACTATTCTGTGGCTGAATCGATGAGTAATCATTTGCAACCCTTTGCTGACTGGAGCCTAACCCCCCCACCCACTGGCACTTTGGGCTAAGTTAAATAACATCATTAAAAACTGCTGTTCAAGACACTCAAATCGCTTCTCCCACAAAGTCATGCCATAATAGTCTTTGCGTGATTTCCTTGAGGGCAGAGGCTACATTGTGTGTGTGTGCATGCATGTGTGCGTGCACGCATGCGTGCGTGCCTAACAATGAGGCTGGCATAGAACACTCAATAAATGTTCCTTACAATAAAGTAAAATGAATTAATACATGCCCATTCACTTATCTGTTCATTCCTTCAACAGACATTCATGAAATATAGGAATTGAAGAGCTCTGGCCCTGGAAATTGAGGTTTTTGGCTTCAAATTCCAGCTCCAACCAGCTGTACAATCTTGGGCAAGTGACAGCTTCTCTGAACCTGATGCCTCCTGTGTAAGGTGGGGGAAATAATAGCTCTAGCTCTCCTGTGCCTAAGTGAAGGCTAGATGAAAGTGTGTGCTTACTTAGCACAGGCTCTGGCCCACAGCAAATGATCATTAAAAGGCAACTTTCATTTCCATTGTTGTACATGCTAAGCTAGGCTTTTCTCAGGTAACTAGGTCATTATAAGAGGCACAGAATGTCTTAGGAAATGACAAGACTTTTGGCCTAAGCTGGTTTTCTTTAATGTGGTTTATTCATAGTTCCCAACCCAGTGCCTACTGCCTTAGGCCTGCCATTCCTGACCTGCTGCCCTCTCTGTGGCAGCTTGGATTGTTTCTAGGTGAGTTTTGTTTTCTAGAAAAGCCTCGGGGAAGTATGGGGCAGAAAGGTGAAGGAGGAATTAAGAACTGGAGAGGATCCTATTAACCATCAATGTGCGGAACCCCACCATGCCCCATCATTACTACTTAACTTGGGTGCCTTTCTGCATTTATCTATAGCTCTTCCTGGTAACTTCTTTTTTCTGTCTTTTTCTTTCTTCCATTTTTATATTTTATTTTTATTTATTTATGAGAGAGAGAATATGGGAGTGCCAGGGCTTCTAGCCCCCGCAAACAAAGTGCAGACGCATGTGCCACTATATGCATTTGGTTTACATGGGTTCTAGGGAATCGAACCTGGGTCCTTAAGCTTCACAGCAAGTGTCTTAACTGCTAAGCCATCTCTCCAGCCTTCTTTCTTCATTGGTAAATTTTGAAACAGGTTTTCCCTCTTTCTCTCTCTCTCTCTGTCGCCAAATTTCTCTGTCTGCCTTAGAAGTCCCTATGGAAACTAGTAGATCAGGTTGGCCTGAAACCTGCCATAATCCCCTGGCCTCTGGTGAGATTATAGGTATGCGCTACCACAATTCTACCTACCATTTCTGTTACTAATGTTTAACCCCTTGGCTCAGTTCAACATGATTGTCATTGATTTTATTATTAGTTCTGGTTTTAAAGCAACATAGTAGAAAATTCTTGACTTAAAGAGTTCAGTCAGGAGGCAAGGGAGGAGATAGAATTTAGTGGTTATGAGTGAGTTCAGAACATAGCAACAGCTGAACACTGAGGGGCTGTGTGATCCCAGGTTTGTTACTCAATGTTTCTGGGCCTCGGCTATTTTAAAAAGAAAAAAAAAACTGAAAATTATAGTTGTTGAAACCAAATGGTGCACAGTAAAGTACTTGCTAAATGGTGACTATGACTATTATTCTAAAGTCCCAGATGGAGAAGCAGAAGAGCTGAGAGAGATGATACCCCTGTGGCTTTTGGGTGGCAGATCCTCCTTATTCTCATTACTAAATTCTGCCTGTTTCTTTCCAGCCTTTTACAATTCCCAATTACACATATCCTGATATACTCACCTCTAAGATCCTGCTTGGTTTTTACATCAGGACATTTAATTAATTAATGCATTCAAATGTATGCTTTTTGTACCTGTCTATCCACAAGGACTTATGAGAAAGTTGAGGTAGGAGGTATAGCTTGCTCAACTAATGTGTGTTCAGTTAATATCTACTGAATGCTGAATTAGCAGTCAATAACCTACCCAAGCTATGTATGTCCCCCATCTTCTCTGTCACATGACAAGCTGTATAGAAAAACAGGGTGTATTAGGTACAGGCAGGCCTGGCTTTGAACCCTATGATTGGTAGCTGGGTATAAGGCACCACCCAGTGCTGTGAAATTACAGTGATGGATAAACAGTAAGAGGAGAAAGAAGAGGAAGAAAGGGAGGAGAAGTAGTAATAGTGGACTAGGAAATTTTCCCTATTGATGAATGTTGCTCTGAAGGGCTTTAATGGGCCTCAAATGCATTAAATGATGAAAGTACAGTGTGCTTGAGGTAGATAAGCCAGGATTTGAGTCACACATCCCCATTTCTTAATGGTGTAATCTTACATTATGCTTCTTGGGCTTTGGTCTCCACACTGTAAAGTTAAGATAAAGACAGTACCTACCTCACAACTTTTTGGTGAAGATTAAGATGTGGTACAGAGAGTATACTATAGCATAGCACTTCACCCATAATACGAACTCACAAAAGCTATTTGATTAGTTGATGCATGCACATTTTCAGTAAAATGGCATAAAAGAAACTCCAGATACCCCTTAGCACCTGTATGATTTTTAGGGAGGAAAATAAAGTTCCCAACATGAATGTGTTCAGTAAAGCAGATGAGGTAATGCACTCTCAGCTCCGCAGAGGTGAAGGCAGGTGGAGCAGAATTTCAAGATTATCCATAGCGAGTTTGAGGTCATATTTGGCTACATGTCTCAAAAAATAAATAAATAAAATGAGGGCTGAAAGGATGGCTTAGTGGTTAAGGTGTTTGCCTGGAAAGCCAAAGGACCCAGGTTCGATTCCCCAGGACCCACTTTAGCCAGTTGCACAAGGGCTGCACGCATCTCGAATTCATTTGCAGTGGCTGGAGGCCCTGGCACGCCCATTCTCTCTCTCTCTCTCCCTCCCTCTTTCTCTGTAAAATAAATAAATTAAATAAATAATAAATAAATAAATAAAATAGAATGAGTTCAAAGCTAAGTATAATAGCACACACCTATAAACCCAGCATTTGAGAAGTGGAGGCAGAAAATCATGAGTTAGAGACCAGCATGAGCAACATAGTTCAAGACCAGACTGGACGTTTTAGAAAGACCGTGCCTCTCAAAAGCAATTTTAAAAAAGAGCTGGTTTAGCACTTAACCCCCTTGGTCTTACCACACAATATTTAATGTTGAAATCAATAGAAACTTAGCATTACCAGAAAAAAAAAAACACATCCAGAGTGAGTGCATAGAAAGGAATATCCTTTTTGCATCCTAGTCATACAGTCACCTGACCCGGACAAGTGTCTCACAACATTACTGAATGTGGGGAAAGACAAGCATACAGCCTGACACATACAGAGTCGCTGATCATGTCATCTCTATCCAAACCCTTTTCCCAGTTGGCAAGAAACAAGTACTCCAACAACCACGAAACCCACAACAGAAAACTCCAGTCAGAGTGCTTGACAACTGGTCACTGTAGTGAGTTCAGTGGACTGACCCTGTGCTGTTGGCCCTGATACGGCCTTCCAGCCTCTCAGGCTAAGCAATTGACCCTGGAAGGGAAGTCTACCATCACAATGCCATCACGAATCCTCTCTCTTCTTTGAGTGTGCAGGAAACAAGATATGGTGAGGTAGAATCAGCTCATAGTCTATGCTGCAAAAACTCTCTTTTCTCCTCTTTCTGTTGTTCCCCCTTGCCCCCATTCTTGTTTGGACATGCATCAAGTGTACCAGTCAAGATTCCTGAATTCTCTGTCTCTTTTTGAATGTTTGTATTGGCTGTTGGCCAAGGCAACTGAATAGCAGTTTCAAAGAGCAGGTGAGTTTAAGGAAGATCCCTTATCTTCTCCAATATCTGAGTATCTGAGCTCCCTGCAAATTAAAGAAACCAGAAACCCCTTAGAAAAAAAAAAGTGTGTGTGTGTGTGTGTGTGTGTGTGTGTGTGTGTGTGCATGCGCGCTTCTGAGGTTTCCAAATTAAAGTCCCTACATGGCACCCAACAGGATTGTCATTTTCACGGAAGAATATCCAGGTGTGGTAGTTGCTTTTAGGAAATTTGAGAAGTGACCTGCAGGTTACATTTCTGATGCGAAAACTGCTCTCTGTGTTCCCTATAAGCAACAGATTGATGTGTGGCATTGTAGTCATGGGTGTGAAACATCTAGTTTTAACCAGAACATGGGTGATTTGCTCACAATTGGGAAGGACAGGTAAATGTGGCTTTGTCTCCTGGTCTTGTATCTGGTCGTGACATGCAAATTCCTGTCTGCAAACTTAATCTCTGCCAGGATTTGATAGGTTAATGCCAGTAGCTGGCAGAGGTCCACCTGTGGTTACAGTGAGTGCCACATGGCGACAGGTAATGACAACAGAAGGATGCCAGAGAGGAACGCCCAATGTGTCTGAGGAGCAGGTGAGCTGGCTTGCCAGTCAAGGGTGAGAACAGGCTGTGGTCCAGGCAACTATTAGAGGTACAGAGGAAAGAGCCAGAGCAACCTGGACAGGGAAAAGGAGATGACAGCTACCATTTATCGAGCACTTACTCTGTCCAGGGCACTAGGCCAGGTGTGGTGGCTATGTTTTCTCATTTGATCCTAGCAAGCTCCCCATTTTCCAGAAAGGGAAACTGCAGCCAGAAGGAAAAGACAGATCCAAACCAGGAACCAGGAACAACACAAGGTCCAAAGCCCTTCGAAGGCAAAGTGGTTGAAGTGAGTTGCCAAGAAAAATTCAGGAACCCGGGAGCTTTATAGCCATGGCAATTGGGATGTGAAATTTGCATCTAAGCCACTTCATCCCTTTGGCAAATTCCCTTTATCAGGCTGGCTTTGACTGTCACACTTCAAGGTGGTCAGCAAGGGCACCATGCTGGTTTGGCAAGTGCCGGGACCAGAAAAGGGATGGATAGGTGCCTACCGTGGATTCCTTTACAGAGTTCCTTAATAATCCCATGCTATAAAACTACAACTAGCACACCAGTGGGGGAGGATTGAGGAGCTGCATTAGAAACTTTGGCACCTGAACTTCAGTTCTGTTTATGCTTCTACAATCAATGCTAATCATTTCCCTGTTTGAAACAAAAATGTCCCACTACCATGGGCATCTGCCGATAAGTGCACATGTTCTTGAGTGTCACTGGTAAACAACCCTGGGTCCGGTGGTACTAGCATGCCATAGAAGTCACAGCTGAATTGTGCCACATGGCCTGTCTGCAGATTCTTGCCCCACAGATAACATTAGCCCTATCTGTTCTGGAGCCAACCCTGTCCTTGGCTCCAGTAAGCAGTTAAGGAACAAATAACACTGTATTACAGCATCCTACCACTAGAGTGTACAACTCCCACACACATGAAAAAGCTAGCATCTCCCCACCTTCAGATAGCTATGCCCACAAACAGAAAAGCCCAAGTGCATGAGAAGAGTTAGATCCTGCTTGGACCTTTGAAGTGCTAGGAAATGTAGCAAAGGTGACACTCAGACATCAGAGAGATCCATTTGCAGTGCCTGGGCTCAGAAGCAAAGTCAGAGGGTCTGATGAAGCGTCTCAAACAACAACACAGTTTCGTTCCCAGCTGTGATAAATGACCAGCATAGCATGATTGCCTTTTCACACAAATATCAGTGACATAATCCTAACAGGCCTGCAGCCTTCTCGCTAGTGTAATAAAACAATGAGCCAATTATTTTTCAAGGGCTAAAGCAGCAGATATGAAAACTGGGTATGTCATGCAGGGCACTATGTGTAATTCACAGGACACAGTAGGGCAGCTAACTGTGTGCTGGGGGTTGGAAACCTGCCTTCTTAGCCAAAACTACTGCCATTCATCAGGTTGAGGGGGGAAAAATAAAGCCATTCAGTATGAAAGTTCCCACTTGTTCTCATGATGGAGGCCTGTTGGGAAAATGTGGTGCAGGGCTGATTGAAGCAAATTTTGTTTAAAAACCCAGCCGGCTTGTGGGTATTTGTTTATTTATAACTCCCCCCCCCAGCTTCCCCACACCCTGTCTCGTTCTGCAAAGGAATTGAGATAGGATTTGAACACTGAAAGTTTGTTTAAGCCCAAACAGGTCCACCTACATTTTAGATTGATGACAAAAATGCAACCTTTTGGATCCAAGCATCCCGCTCTTAGGACACTGGTTTTCCTAGTCAAAGCTAGTCCTCCCTGTACCCTGTGGTCAGAGAGACCTCCTCCACCAGAACACTCTTGTCTCCAGTGCTGCCCTTAACCAGGGAAATAAACATGAGCCCATAAGTGCAAAGCCTGCAGAAAAGAGAGAAACAGGGATTCACTGGTTCCTTTAATCATTTATTTAGCCACCAAATGTTGACTGGTACCTATTCTGGAACAAGATCAGGGTCATGAAACTGGAAGAAGTCCCAGCCGCTGGCCTTGAGAAGTTCCCAGTCTATTAGAA
This sequence comes from Orientallactaga sibirica, assembly GCA_036365145.1. NCBI lineage: Eukaryota > Metazoa > Chordata > Mammalia > Rodentia > Dipodidae > Orientallactaga > Orientallactaga sibirica. The sequence goes on from JAEOAD010000057.1 coordinate 10,028,922, forward strand.
AGGACAGACAGAAATTCTCTCTCTCTCTCTCTCTCTCTCTCTCTCTATATATATATATATATATATATATAGAGAGAGAGAGAGAGAGAGAGAGAGATGGGGGGGGATTCAATCCCTAGTACTGCACAAAAGAAAAAAAAAGAATGCTGTTCAAGCCACAGAAGAAGCGCACCCTGGGGGGAGCCTGGGAGCTGCAGGTGGCATCGAGGACATAGTTCATGGTCTCTGACTCTGACTGCTTCACGTTCAACTGTTCATTCTGCCTCTCCCTAGTTATGTGGCCTGAGGCACTCTGCTTCCCATCTGAGAGCCTCAATTCCCTCATCTGTTAAATGGGACTAATAATAGATCTGACGTCACTGGGTTATTATGTGGATTAAATGACATAATCTGTGTAGGAACTCAGAGCAGTTCCTGGCACACAGTAAGCACCCGATAAAAAGAAAGTTTTTTCTTCCTTTGTTTAATTTCATAAGACTGTGTCTGGGGATGAGACTCTAAGGCCTGGTTTCTAAAACAGAATTGTTTTCAACAAACTCCTCCCTTTTAGCCCACATTTTTTTTTTCTCATATGGAATGACACAGATCTTTCCCTCAGCAGCCATATGTCTGGCAAGAAGCTTGGGGAGAAAATATCTCCCAGATGGTTTTGCTTTTGTCAGCCTACTATGTGCCAAACATCACTCTGGATGAGAGAGACACATTGCTAAGCCATACACATAGGGTCCTTGTCCTCTTGGAGCTTTCCTTCTGGTGGGTGAGGCATGCCATGAACAAAAAACATCTACAGACATCATGACCCAGAGAGGTAAGTATAATGAAGGAAGCTGGGCTCAGAAAAGGAATATTATGGAGGAGCAGGAAGAACTAACCGTAGTTGGTCAAAAGAGGCTCATCTTAGGAGGTAACATTAAAGCTGAGGCTGAAAGGTTAAGATGAAACCTCTCATGCCAAATGCAAAAGCAAAGGCAGTCCAGGCAGAAGAAGCAGTATGCACAAAGGCCCTGGGGCAGAAAAAGAGTTTGGGAATGTTCCAGAAACTGAAAAATCAGTATGGCTGAGATGGTAGAGAGGGAAAGTAGGCAGGGTGATGGCATGCATATTGAAGCTGAGAAAGCCCAGAAAGATTAATGGACTTACCCACAATGCCTTGTACATAGTAGGCGCTCCATATGTTGTAGAATGCTCAGTCAATAGGGCGGGGCTGAGGCCTTTTGCCTTCCAAATTCGGACTGAGATTTCCCACCACAACTAGGAATCAGCTACCCAGGGAGACTGAAACATACAGTCTTTTTTGTTGGTGAGTCATAGGCAACGCGCATTAGAGTGTGGGGTCGAGTGGCCCCAGCTGCTGCCTGTGTGTAAGGGGCGGGGGTGGGCTCAGGCCGTGGCTGAAGCTTTTTAGCATGTTTATGATGAGCTGAAAGCACTCACTGCTTAATTTAAAATACCGCTCACACATACACATACAATTCAGCAGCTGGGGGAGCTGCCAGGAATTGAGGCTAAGTGTAGAAAATTGGAGGATCAGGCATATCAGGTACCGGGCCCTGTTTCCCAGCTCCCAAGGGTTGTCTCTGATCCTATACGGTCCCATCTTCTGGAATAAACGCCTGGAGGTCAAGACATGGATGAGAACAGCAGCAGTTTGAGGAAGAGGAGACCCATTCAGAGCCCTTCAGGCTAGCCACACTGGTAGCCCCACCCAAGTCTTCAACTTGCCCGCCTTCCTCTGCATTCACGTCTTGTAGCCCAAACCCACCCCCTTGGAGATGCCTCCTCCTCCTCTCCCCCCCCTCCTCCTCTCGGCGCCTCCCAACCGTCCTTGAAATCTGACAGTTGGGAAAACTCATTTGGTCCAGATTGCAAACTGCCTGGGCTGGCTGCTGCTGTTTCCGGTGTGTGTATCTTGTCTTCCCAACCACACGGGGGGCCCTAGCACACACTTGAGGAACTCAGTAATCTTTAGTATCTCTCACCGCCCCCAGCACTGTAGTGTGCACACAGTAAGCCTTCGGAGTATATCTTGCTTTTTAGTTTAGAATACCTGCTCTTCATAGAAGGGCAAGAACTTGAATTTGATGAAGGAGGAAACCCCTGGGGGTGTCTATACACAGAGTACTTGGTCCACAAGCTGGATGAACCTGCAGCCTGTCAATCACAATGTTCCAGACGTTATCTCCTTAGGTCCTCTGCTCATAACACCCTTTCTGACAAGAAGTGTTCCAACACTATCTATCCAAACCCCAAATCCAAATGCTATCTCTGCCATGATGTTTTCCCAGCTGGGCACAACTAATGGCTTTCCTCCCTGCGTCCTCCTATCTCCCCATCTACCTCCTTTACGCTGTAAAGCTGTTGGGCTGGAGTGTAACCTAGTTTCAAATCCTAGCTCTGTCCTTCCCAAGGCAATCTCAGTTTTCTCTTCTGCAAAAGGGAATGCCACCATCAGCCCAAAGTGAGGGTTGTTGGAAGTTGTCCATAAAATCAAGCACATATACAGCCCAGTCAGCTCCAGGCAGGGCCTCCAGAGCACAGGAAGTATTTATTATGGTCACCTTCATGATCTCTTGGATGGAGGGAAACAGAACGTTTGAGAATGTACACTTAGGAAGCAGATTCATCTAGGTTTCAGGTCTGGTGCAGTCACTTCCTCACTATGTGACTTTGGGCCAGTCACTTCCTTTCAGAGGCCCACTTTCCTCACATGTAAAATGAAGTGATCATAGCCTCTCTCCATCGCAGAACCATTTGGGAAGGTTCAAAGATGTAATGGGTGCAAGGTAAACCTGTCAAATAAAAATTGCTCATTTGGATTCATACAGTCCCACAAAACTTAGCAAACTCCTTTAAGGGCACAGACAATATTTTACTTATCTTCGCATCTCCCACTGCCTAGCTGAGCCCAGAACCTCTGCAGCTGGCAGGCCTACAATAAATCATTGTTGAATTGAATTGAAAACCCAAACCAGATGTGCCTCCTCCCCTGTCAAATGAAGCTTTCAAGCTGGTGGGCTGGGCCTGCAGGCCCTCCACTCCCCCTCCTTCCAGCTGAGAGGCAGCCATTATCTAGGCCCTGGCTCTGGGGACCAAGGCAGCCGCAGCAGCAGCAGCCCTAGGAGGTGGGAGGGAGAGGTGAGACCAGAGAGGGAGAGAAGAGCATTTGGTCTGCTTCTGTGACCTCATGTGAATTGCCTTTAGAGAGCATTATCTCGAATTATGTTGAATGAAAAGCGGTGACACACCAAAAGCCCTTCACGCCCCCAGCACCTAAGTGCAGAGGAAGCCTGCCTCTACTCAAAACACTGAACATCAGAGCTTTGGTAAATGAAGGGGTCAGGAAAAAGCTCCCTCCCTTCTGAACCACTGAGGTGTGACACTAAGTGAGTTCACAGAGGCTTGGCTTAAGTATAATGAAACCAGGATTCAAAGCCCAATTCTGTAAGCTCCACTACCTATTCAGACACCTTGCTCTTAGGCTAGTATTGCTACAAAGGAGAAAAGATTGTATTTGGCAATCTTCTCCCCACCCTGAAAGATCCCTGGGAGTAGAGGATAGTGGGGCTTTACTGGAGAAAGCACTTTAAAGAATATAAATCAAGCCTGGTGTGGTGGTGCACGCCTTTAATCCCAGCACTTGGGAGGCAGAGGTAGGAGGATCGCCATGAGTTTGTGGCCACCCTGAGACTACATACTAAACTCCAGGTCAGCCTGGGCTAGAGTGAAACTCTATCTTGGGGAATAAAAAAAAAGTATAAGTCTACAAAAAAAAAATAGATCAGTACCTTTAGTGTTTCTGAGCTACAGTTGTGTACACAGAGCGAGTGAGGTGGGGACCCTATTCTATACAGCCCAAGGTCAAGGTTAAGAACCCAACACCAGAACATGGCTGACTGGATAATAACTCTGGCTCTGTCACATGCTAGCCTGCCTGATCCCTAGCAAGTGACTTAACCTCCTTCTGTCTCTGTGATCTCATCTGTCAGGTGGTATTAATAATACTACCTTCTCACAGGGTTTTCTATAAGCACTAAACAAGCTCGTGTTTATAAAACACTTGCCATATGTCTGGCACATGGTAAACACTAAACTGTTTGTTAAATACAAAATAAATATATGCCTCGGCTCCTCTGTAGGTAGACTAGCATAGAGACAGGATTTTCTAATGGTTAGGGCTAGCCTGTGGAGCCAGCTGAGCTTGGCTTTGAACATGGTCTCACAATTTCAAAGGAAACCTCTCGGAACGTCAGTTTTACCATCTCTGACATGGGGCTTAGAAAAGTCCCTTCTCCAAAAGCTGATGCAAGTTTTAAATGAGAAATTCCAAAATCCCAAACACAGTGCCAGACACGCGGAGTGAGTAAGCACCCAATAAAAGCAGAGTGTTCACCCTCTGAATCTTGGAGAGCACTACTTCCCACTTCTTGTTTCTTCTGGGTTAACTCACGACATGTAGTTTTTGAAATCCTGCCGCAGTAAAGGAATAGCTTCATCATTTTGCCAATGAAATTCCTAAACATCTTATTCAAGAGCCAGAAAAGGGGAACATTTTGGTCATCTCTGCACCAACCAAGCATGGGCAGTCAGTTTCCCTGCTCAGCAAACCTGGCCACCCCCTCCCCAAAGCAGCAGACGTCTCTTTACAGAATAAAATTGAAGGAATGAGTGTTTTACTGCAAACAAAAGCCATCTTTGTTTGCTGCCCAGCTTTGGGAGAAAAAAAAACCTCAACTCAGGAGCTTGGAAAATTCTTGAAAGTTCTCATTTTATTCCAGCAAATCCAACAGAACTGGCAAGACTCCTCGCCATATGAACCTGAGTCAGAATGAGTCGCCTCTACCCATTTGCTTCCCCACAGCACCCAGAACCAAGGAGGGTACACTGGGCATCAATACCTATTGATTGTCGATTCCTCCACGACAGCCCCAGATTCCACGTCTACAATGTCTGCTACATTGCCAAAGCATTCGGAAACAGTACTAAAGAACATTTTGAAAACAGGGGGAGGAAAAAAAAAAATCCATCAACTCACCACTCTAACACAACTCTTAATTTTGTGTGGAAAGTTCTCCTCCAGTCTTTATCCACGTGCAGACATATTTTTACAGCACTGTAGTCATAGGGAAAAACTGCAGCAGCTTCAGCCAAGAACCAGATACCATACAGCTCATGTCACTAAACTTTCCAAGCGAGGACTTTTTCCTCCCTCATTTACTCCATTCATTCAGTCGGTCAGTCATTCAACAAACATGGCTTTCACCTGGCTCTTGTGCTATGCCCTGGGGAGGACTGAGATGACAAAGGCACAGTGATCAGCCTCAAGCACCTCCTAGTTTCATGTAGGAAACAGGACAAATCAGCAGGAAATGACAGTATGCTGGGATCAATGCATAAATGCTGCATAAAAGCACAGAAGAGGCACATTTAAAGGGGATATAAAAGGAGTGAAGGAGATTGGAGGAGACTAGGCAGAGAAAAGCAAAGTGGCATGAGGTAGCCCCAAGTGCTTCTTTTCTAGGCAGATAGTAGTGGATGTGATAAGGAAAGCTGGAAACCAATAATTAAGATGAAAGGTTTCTTTTGGATTCTGAAGACTGGGCGATGCTTAGGGAGGGCATTAAGCACAGTCAGGTGCACATTTTAGGAAGATGGCCCCTGCAACAGAAGAGAAGGAAGATTGGAGGGCTTGAGATAGTTAATTGGAACCCTTCACCGTCATCCATTTCGAGATCAGTAGGGTCTAAGCTAATGAGATGGCCTCTCCACTTACAAGACGTGTCACCTTAGCAAGTGACTTCACCTCTCTGTGCTTCCACCTCCTCTTCTTTCCAGCAAGAATCACCAAAGTATCTCCCATGGAGAGCTGCTAGAAACAAATTCCATGAGACTCTGCATGCAAAGCACCTGACCCAGTGGCTGGTGCTCACTGTCTTTCCCCCTCGCCCCTTGAACTCCTCACCCTTTTCTTTAAGGCTGGCACAGTATGGAGTATGGAGGTGGTCGAGGCAGGACTCTAGCCCCAACAGTCTGACTCCAGAAGATAGTGGAGAAAGTATTCAAATGCTGTTGTCAAGATAGTGACTTAGAAGGTTTGTTTAGCTGAGTCGAGGGCCCTGCTGAGGTTGGAAACTATGACTTCCTAGTGGGACTAATCAACAAAGTGATGGGATTTTCTCCAGCAGTGTTCCTCCATCTGGGTGTAAGCACAGAGGAGGAGACTGTCAGTTAAATCTATCCAGACTTGAGATTTTTGCCTCATGGTTGTGGCAAGGGAGTTGGCAATATAGGGCACAATCTCCAAGTCTGTGCTCCCGGAGGTAGGCAGACACACATCTCATCTCTTCCTTGAACTAGCTGTTTGACTTTAAGCCATTCAACCTCCCTAAGCCCCGATTATCTCATTAAAAAGACAATAGTGCCTGTCTCATGCAGTTATGGTAAAGATGACATGAGATTGTTGAAATAATGCTATAACATGCTTAGTAGATATCGAGCACGTACATACTCATTGATAACTTATCATCATCACTTTTGAGGATGGCGAGGGGAAGTAAGGTGAGAGCGGCTGATGGAATGGGAGCATGAATGGAAAGGCTTCAAAAGCCTGGCGATTCTCCTGAGGTAAAAGGAGGAACTTTTAAGTCAGCAGGCAGGATGTGAATGGAGAGAGTTCTGACTGATGATGAGCATGGTAAAGCTATGAGAGGGGGTGTGTCCTACACATGGACCATGGATGTTAAACTCACCCAGATTGATGTCAGGACTTGGGGTGGAGAAGACAGTGAGCCAGATGTTGAACTCTTTCTTGAATGTGGGAGTGGGGGTTGACCCAAAAGAAGAGCCGACGAGGAGAGGAGAGAAGAGGGTTCTGTAGCCAGATGGCATGAGAAGGAGGAGTTCTTGGCGGAGGATGGAGGACTAACGGTCTGGAAGCAGACAGGGGAAGCTGGAGCAGAGACCCCACCTCCCAGCCCCAGGGTGCCGGTGGTGTGGGAGTATGGACAGTGGCCACTAGAGGGCACTGCCGGCAAAGCCGTGAACTCCTCTGAGGCGACTCAGGTTTCAGCAGTTGCAGACAGGGAGGTAGACGGGCAACTTTGTTCTGTGAAGAAGTTTATCCAGGTGTAAAGAGAATTGTTCATTGCGGGGCGGCACTTTCAGATGGTACAGAGAAGAGTGGGAGAGGGCAGCAGCAGGGAGACAGATGAGTCAGGGCCGCTGGGGATGGGCTTTTAAAGTAGTACAGGGATGGAGGGGAGAGGGCACATGAAGGGCAGAAAGGCTTAACGTTTGGGTTGTAGCCAAGGACAGGGGGAAGTGAGGCCTGGTGGGATTAACTGTCCTCACAGATATAAATGGAGGTTTTTTCCCCCTTCTTTACATCTTTTATTTATTATAAAGCTAACACGTGCTTCTCTCAAAGGAGTCTAATCATAACTGAGGTGAAAATCCATCTCCCTCATTTTATTTGTCAGAACAACTGCTATTGACTGTCTGTCCTTCCAGCCTTGTTTTCCTATAGATGGCATACAATACCCTTAACAAAAATCACATCCTAGCTGGGAGTGGTGGCGGGTGCCTTTAATCCTAGCACTTGGGAGGCAGAGGTAGGAGGATCACTGTGAGTTCGAGGCTAGCCTGGGACTACAGAGTGAGTTCCAGGTCAGCCTGGGCTAGAGTGAGACCCTACCTCACTCACACACACACAAAAATCGCATCCTGGTATATTTATCACAGTGCTATATTGAAGATAGCATTGCATATCGGTGTGCAAAGACTGAGCTTGTCTTTACTTGTGGCTATGTTGTATGTTGTCTGTCATCATTAGAGCAGTGCTAGGGATAGAAATAGTAATAATTATTAAATGTTCTATGTAAGGTACTATTTCATATGGATTGTCTCATTTACTCTTTCTAAGGTTTTTTTTTTTTTTTTTTTTTTTTTTTTTTGGTTTTGCGAGGTAGGGTCTCACTCTGGCCCAGGCTGACCTGGAATTAACTCTGTAGTCTCAGGGTGGCCTCGAACTCTCTCGGCAATCCTCCTACCTCTGCCTCCCGAGTGCTGGGATTAAAGGCGTGCACCACCACGCCCGGCTCTTTCTAAGGTTTTTATTAGCATATATTAATTACACATAATAGTAGGTTTTATTATGACATCTTTACACATATAATGTATTTTGGTCATATTCATATACATTATTTTTACTTATCCTCCTGTCACTCCCACTGATCCCCTTCCACTTCCCAACTAGTCCCCCTTCTATTTTCATGTCTTTTTAAAAAATATTTTTATTTATTTATTTATTTGACAGTGAGAAAGACAATAGGTGCGCCAGGACCTCCAATCGTGGCAAATGAACTCCAGGCGCATGCACCACCTTGTGTATCTGGCTTACATGGGTCCTGGGGAATCGAACCTGAGTCCTTTGGCTTTGCAGGCAAGCGACTCAACTGCTAAGCCACCCTCCAGCCCTCATGTCCTTTTCTTGTAACCCAAAGAGTTTAATTATGTTTACTTACAGGAGCATGGGTGAGGGGTTATTTACAAAAGCTTGGGCAACTTAAGAATGGCTAGACCACTGAGGAAAATATCTCTGTCCCCCAGCAACCATTAACTGCCTGTCCATACCCCAGGAGTGGGGGACCCTTTCACAACTCATGAGGGAAATCTTATTCATTTTCCAGTTCTGCAAATGAGAAAATCAACACATGTTTTGAAACTTGGTCAAAACACAGAGCTCATGAGGGCTAGAGGAGAAAGTCAACTGAGGCAGTGTGATCCCAGAGTTCAAGTTGTTAATTATGATCATACTAAAGTTTAGTGCGATATTATTTGGATAATGATTTAACAAGGCCTTCACTGAAGTCATTTAGGCTATTTATTTCATTTCTTGCTATTTTCAAGTAATGTTTAAGTGAGCATCCTTATACATGGAGCACTTTGACAGGATAAATTTCTGAGGTGAAATGACATTTCTCTCCAGAAGTCATGCTTATTCAGATGTGCATTGGGAAAGAGTGAGTGTGCAGTTTTTCCCACATCCTCACAGGCCTAGGCTTTTGCAACCTTTTTCATTTTGCCTATCACAGAGGTGGAAATGGCATCTCAATCACCTCAATGTAGTCTTCACTTGAATTTCTTAATTATTGCTGCTTTATGTACCTTTTCACATGGCATAAGCCTTTTGTTTTCCTCTGTTAATTACCTGTTAGTAATTAGTAATTAGTACACTCTTTGAGTGTACTGCTAGTGAATTGTTGATCATCTTCTCACTGATCTGCAGATGCTCACTCATTTGTTCCTTCAACAACCATTTGTTGAACACTTCCTATGTGCCAGGCACAGCCCTAATGCCAGAAACATAGTGGTGACTCAGTAATGCTTCAGTATTTATGAGGCTGACATAAAAGGACAGGAAGTATATAATAAACAAGCAAGTCACTACATAATACCATTTCACATCATGGTAAATGCTTTATAGAAAATAATGTACTACTGACATTGGCACTTTTAAATAATGAATATGAATAAGACAGTATCTGACGTACAAGGACTCGACTATGATTTTCAACTTTACCAGTGTGAAAGCAATACCACACAATTCAATAGAAACCTAGAAACCATACTTTGCATTTCAAATAGGAATCTTTTCCTGAGCTTGTGATATGCCGTCTAATGTTCTGTCTTAATGCTGGGCAGCAGCAGTGAGTTCCCCAGTCAGGTACACAATAACGAGGGGAAAACTGGTACTTATGGTGTGCTGTGTTGCTAAGCAATCATGCTCAGTATGGTAGGAGGAGTTATTGTATTTTCAATTTATAATGTTTTCAATTTACAATAGGCCTAAGAGGATATAAGCCCATGGTAAGTAGAGGAACATTAATAAATCTTGCTCTGCCTTCCATGTTGTGACTTTATCTTGGTTGATCCTTTGTCTTTTGACATGGCTGTGTTGGGCTTTTTTGTTATTTCTATGTAATTTTATGACTATTATTTTCTGCTATGCTTTAAATAGTTATCCTTATTTCAAAATTTTTTCTTCAATTATTACTGCTAGCATCATCATTTTTATGATTACTGGCTATTATCTTTAATGTGCATTTTAGTTTTTAAGTTGTTACTTTATTATTATTTATTTATTTGACAGAGAGAAAGAGGGACAAAGAGAGAGAGAATGGGTGCACCAGAGCTTCCAGCCACTGCAAACGAACTCCAGACGCATGCACTACCTTGTGTATCTGGCTAACTTGGATCCTGGGGAATCGAACCTGGGTCCTTTGGCTTTTCAGGCAAATGCCTTAACTGCCATTCCATCTCTCCAGCCCTAAGTTGTTACATTTTTACATAATCAAATTTATCATTCTTTATGGCTTCTAGAGTTTTTGCCCACTTTGCAAGGGCTCTGTATGTCAATATATATATATATTTTTAATTCTCCACTGTTTTCTTTCACTTTTAAAATATGGTTTCTCTTTTTAGCATCTAAATCTTTTATCTGGCTGGAAGCTATTTTAGAATGTGAAGTGAAATAGAAATGTGTCTTTATTTTTCTCATGGTAGACTGGTTGTCACAGTAAATGGTACCATGTATTAAATGATGGATCCTTTCCCACAGAAATGGTGAAGCTGAGACCATGGACAGGGCTCATGGTAACAGAACTGTTTCCAAATGCTGGGGTTGCTGACTCCCATAGCAGTGTCACATAAGTGGACTTGTCACAACTCTAACCCTCAGTGCACTTAACTGCCCCTGACACACACCAGGATTCATATTCTGCAGCCTTTCCCTTTCCAATGCATCTTCCCTTTCCAATGAGCCCCCGACCTCTCCTCCAGAGTTAGGAGTGTGGTGACCCATGGCAGCTCTGCCACTTGTAAATAGGTGAAAATCTGTTGAAGTACTTCAAGGCGAGACAGCTTGGGCCACTGAAGGCTAGCATCAGAGAACAGATAGATTCACCATGGCGCACAGAAAAGGGACTGCCTGGAATTTTGCCAAAGTGATAAGCTTGTGGCTTGCAATCTTCAGGGACTTGTCCCAAGGACCCAGCTAAAATGAGCCTAAATCCAAAGGGTTATCTTGAAAGGACAGACATTCACACCACCTCCAGTGCAGCGTGGCCTCATCATCTGTTTCATTTTGGGGTTGCCAAAGCAAGGATTCCCCTTTGGCGCCACAGTTCCCAGGGCTGTGGACATTTTCACACGCCCAGGGGAGTGGCGCCCAGAATAGTATCCAGAAAGTAAAGTGGGAGTTGAAGTCATTCAGGCTACTTGAGGCAATATTTTAAAGCACATATTTTCTTTCATTTACCAAGAGATTTTCAACAAACAAAATAGTATTCAAACAAAATAGGTGGATAATTACTTCCATTATTTCACTTGGCTGTCCATGGAAAAACCCGGCAAGTTCCTTTTGCCCTGTTAATCTTGGTGGATAGTTTGATGCTTCTCTCTCTACCTCTGAAGTAAATTTACTGCTTGTAATAAAGTAAAACAACCTTTAGTTTCCCCTCTCTCCCTGACCTGCAGGCAGAGAGGGCAGCAGCTTCTGCAGTGAAATCAAAGGGTTTTCACCCCTCACTAATGATGTTACATAAAGTTATGCCAAATGCCATGGAAAGAGAGCCTGATGGTGGGCTAGAAATGTAACTCAGTGATAAAGTAGTTGGGTAGTATGTCTAAGACCTGGCTTCCATTCCTACCCCAAAAGGGAAAGAAAAAAAGAAAGAAAGAAAGAAAGAAAGAAAGAAAGAAAGAAAGAAAGAAAGAAAGAAAGAAAAAGAAAGAAAGAAAGAGTGAAAGAGAGGAAGGGAAGTAAGGTTGGGATCTTATTCTAAGAAGGAATATACACATTATTAACGAGGAAGAGGGTCAGGGCAGTAGAACTAGCAGGATCAGGCTGTATTTGTCTAAAGAACAAGGCAGTCCAAGGACCTACTGAGGTCGTGGATAGTGTGGAGACATTATAGAGACAGGAACTGAAGCTCCTTTTTCATGGTGTCTGTGCTATCTTGGCCCAAACAAAACAATGCAAAAGAGAGATACAATTGAGTTGGGAAAGTGCCTTCCTTCAGCTTAGCAAGGCTTAAGACTTTTGGAGCCTCTAGGCTTGAGGCCATCCTGTGAGGTTGTAAACATATCTCTCTCCAATCCATCACTGGGACCACCTGAGCCTAGTCTCTTGATCCCTGAAACAGGGGATCTTGAGGCAACCGGAGACTGTGAGATGCTCTGGGCCTTGAAATCAGGATACATTACCATTTGGACAAGCTCTGAACTAGGAGCTCTCTTCTGATAATGAGAGTGCTGCCCTTGTTCTGTGATCAAGCACCTTATTCCCCTACCAATGTCACATGCCCTCACTATGATGGTCTAGGTCCCCAACACCAGCTCTGTGTTTGAATCCACCTTCATTATTCATCATTGCTTTGCCCACTGTTTACTATACACCTCCTCTGGTCCAGCACTCAGTTAATTAGGCCAAATGGAAGCTGAGCAGACATGGTCCATGCCCCAGAAAGCCTACAGGTAGTTTTCAACCATATTAAACTCACTGCTCCCCTTTTGTGTGACAAATTTGATTTCATTTCACTCCTTTACTATCATCTCTAAATTAAATCCATAGATATTACAGCCTATATACAAATTCAAAACCATAGACAAGTGTTCTGCCACATAAAGAGGAAATGGAAGTAGCCCACAACTAAATATTATGTATTTAACTATGCAAATGCTCACAGTCCCACACAGAAAGGCTACATGAAATAGACACAGCCATGGTGCACTTACACTGAATTCCCAAGAAAGCAGCAGCTGAAAACACAAGTAGATCAATGGGTGTTTTCTTGACTGCTCTAATTCCAAAAGCAATGTCACAATTGTTGACATGATTTTCTGAAATCGTGGATGACTGTGGGTCACTCTCAAGGGAAGAAAGTTGAATTTCCCATCTCTTGTGTAACCATTGCAATAAGAACTGTGAAGGCAGCAAAACATTTTTGTGGCTATATGTAAAACATTTGGGATATAAGTTCATGTGATTGTAAATGAGACTTTTGCTTCCATGGACGTCCAGCAGAACACTGAAAACTTATGTGGGATGCTAAACTATTCTGCATTTTGCAAGGCTGCCCTGGGTCTTGCTATTTCTGATTCATTAAATACCCTCATGTATTTTCCAAAAGTCCCCCTAGGGGGAGGTATTGTCTCAGTTGAGAGCCACCAGTCTACGCATCGAGTACCTGTAGAAAGGGGGTTCTGGCCAGGCTCCTACCCCCACACTTCTGCCTAGAATTCCATCCTTGCTACCTAGTCTGACAAAACTCCTGAGCCTCACCCCTCCTAACTGCTCCTCTAGTCTTGCACCCTGTGGTTGCCACTCCTGAGGGTCCCCCTGAACTCAGATCCTGTAGCTAATCTTGGGGCTCATCCCAAGAGGTCGTACTATCTGCAAGTGCAAGCCCTTCGTTCTGCACTGGAGCCCTCAGCCACCTGCACCACCCCAACACTAGACTCAGATAATTGAAAATCAGTAGAACTAATCTAACTACAGAAAGGTTTGAACTTGCCCATCACCAGATAAATATGACCTTTTGCCTGCCACTAGATTCCCTTAGGATCCTGAAATAGGAAAGAATTCTCTTCTGCAAATAGCAAGACAGAGTCAGCCACTCTTGGAGTTTTCTTCTACCAAACACACCAGAGAGCTCCAATCCATTTGTGAAGCAGCCCAGAGTATTTGCCCTGGGGGTTCAAGTTCACGGTCAACCTTGCTTAGCCTTTTCAGGAAGTTCACCTAGACCATCTGAGCTGCAGTTTGCTCATCTGGAAAATGGTGACAAGAATGCATGCCTGCACAGGGGCTAGGGAGATGGCTTGGCATATAAAGCTCTAGATACTAAAGTATGAGACCCGAGTTCAGATCCTCAGAACCAACACAAGAGGTGGACATTGTGGTAGGCATCTGTAATCTGAAGTGTGTCTATAGCACAAAGGGAGGTGCTGATAGAATTTGCCAGGAGTTTGAGGGCCAGCTAGCCTGGTGGATACAGTGGTGAACAGCAAGAGACCCCGTCTCAAATAAGGAAAGCCCAAATGTGGAAAGCAAGGATCAGCACCTTAGGTTGTCTTCTGACCTCCACATATGCACTTCTCTCTCCCTCTCTCTCTCTCTCTCAAGAATGAATACCTGCTCTAAAAACCAAAAAAAAAAAAAAAAAAAAAAAAAAAAGCTGGGTGTGGTGGCACAGGCCTTTAATCCCAGCACTTGGGAGGCAGAGGTAGGAGGATCATGAGTTCAAGGCCACCCTGAGATGACATAGTGAATTCCAGGTCAGCCTGAGCTAGAGTGAGACCCTATCTCTAAAAACAAAACAAAACAAAACAAAAGAATGAATGCCTGGCAGACGCATTGTTTCATGCCTAACACATAGTAATCTCCCCTAAAGTCTTGCCATTATTATTATTATTCTGATAATTCCAAGGAGTGTGTTGAAAAGTGACTGTCTTGACTTGACCCATCCTGAATATTTTCATTTTAACTTCTAGACCAAATACAAGGATTTTTTTAAAAGTATTCATTTATTTAGTTAGTTATTTTTGCAAGCAGGGAGAAAGAGAATGAGAGAGTATGAGTGTGCCAGGGCCTCTTGCCACTGTAAACAAACTCCAGATGTATGCACCACTTTGTGCATCTAGCTTTATGTGGACACTGGGGAATGAAACCTAGACTATCCAGCTTTGCAAGCAAGTGCCTTTAACCACTGAGCAATCTCTCCAGCCCCTGGTAAAGGTTTTTATCAGCGTGACCAAGATGAGTTTTTGCATCCTACATTGAAGTTCTACCCGACAAGAAGTACTGACATACTAAAATCTTGAGGACTCTCTTCACACAGCCATCAAGAATGCTCCCCTCAGGGCTGGATAGATGGCTTAGCAGTTAAGGCACTTGCCTGAAAAGCCAAAGGACCTCGGTTCTATACCCCAGTACCCATGTAAGCCAGATGCACAAGAGGGCGCATGTGTCTGGAGTTCGTTTGCAGTGGCTGGAGGCCCTCGTGAATCCATTCTCTCATTTTTTTCTATCTCTATCTGCCTCTCTCTCTCAAATAAATAAATAAACAAATAAAAATAATTTTTAAAAAAGAATGCTCATCCCATCCTGTTTCATTACACAAAGAAAGTATTAGCCGTATTCATGGAGCAGGCCAGAACGGGGAAGCACAATGGGGCCCTTACTTCTCTGTAAAAATTCAAGAATCATCTGAAGAGATGGCTACTGAAGCTGGCTGCATTGTTAATCACCTGAAGCAGTATGTCTGTGCAGTGCCAGAGCTTTCAGAAGGAGAGGGGACAACACCATCAATCATGCAGGTGCTGAAGAAAGCATTCAGCTCCTGCACAGAGACAATATTACAAAGTCATCTCAGAGCAGGCAGCTAGATTGAAGACATAGACATCTTTAAGGTTCTAATCTATTTGCTTAGCAGCAAGAAAGGGTCTTGAAGAAGCCAGAAACTATTGAATGGTACAGCGACACAATCAAATCAGTCCGTATTTATTGAGCCAGTACTACGTACCTGGCACTATGAGGGCCACTGAAAGTGGAATATAAGATTGTCAGCAATGTCCCTTGAAAAGCATACTAGCCAGTGGGCGAGGGGGAGGAGAGACTGAGATGGGAGCAAGAACCAATTCATATTCAGGGGCTGGAGAGATAGCTCAGTGGTTAAAGGTACTTGCTTGCTAAGACTGACTGTCTAGGTTCAATTCCCCGGTATACACGGAAAACCAGATGGCACAAAATGATGCATGTGTCTGGAATTTGTTTGCAGTGGCAGGAGGCCCTGTCACCCCATTCTCTCTCTCTCATTTTTTATCTCTCTCAAATAAAAAAAAATTACAAATTTCTACACAATCCCTTCAGCTAGGGCTTTCAAGTTATGCTAACATCCTTTAAGTTACTGTTGTTATAGTATATACAATCAAGATGTTCTGCTATTTAGTAAAAGAAAAAAAATACAGTCAAATTTATTAAGGAGGTTGCTTGATTTCACAGGGACTAACAGAGTGGTGTAGAGCCAGCTTGGGGTATCAAGAAGAGCCGGGTTAATTTCTAGTGCTGTCATTTCCTAGTTGGCTGGCACTGTCCAGGTTGTGGGAACTCTCTAGGCCAGTTTCCCTCTGTGGAAATTGAGGGTAGTAACAATCTCTTCCTTCAAGGATTATCATGGGAATTATAAAAGATGTGTTGGCTGGAGAGAAGGCTCAGTGGTCAAGTGCACTTCCTGCATAAGGGCCTGAGGGTGATCTGAAACCTCCTGAGTTCGACTTTCTAGAACCCACATAAACAGCTGAGTAAGGCCACATGCACTGGTAAGACCAGCAAATTGTCTGGGATTGTGAAAAGCAGCAAGCTCTTGTATCAGTAAGGGCCTCTGACTCATACAAGAACTAACAGCAGAGCCATGGACCAGGACACCCAACGTTCTGCTCTAGCCACGGCTGGTATGTAGGTATCCCTCTACCATAGGTGAGCAACCCTTACCCCCACCCCCATGCCTCAGGTGAAGAGAGCACATGAGGCATCACAAAGGTGCGTACAACTTCATATACCACGCACACACAACATTACGAGAGAGAGAGAGAGAGAGAGAGAGATGATTTATAGCTGAGCATGGCGGTATACTTCTGTAAGCCCAGAACTTGGGGGGTGAAGGCAGATGAATCAGGGGTTGCGGGCAGCCACAGCTACATACTGAGTTCAAAGCAACTCTTGGCAACATGAGATCCTTTCTAAAGAAAGCCTTCAGAAAAAGATAGATAGATAGATAGATAGATAGATAGATAATAGATAGATAGATAGATAATAGATAGATAGAAATATATAGGCAGACAGACAGAGAGAGAGAGAATTTATGTAAAGCATTTATCCTGGAGGCAACCAAAAGTCAATGTTCTCTAAAAGGTAGTTTACTACAATCATGAAAAGATAGAATGGACCTGGGAAGATGGCTCACAGGGTAAAGTGCTTGCTGTGCAAGTGTGATCATCTTTATTTCTGATCCCCAGAACCCAAATAAATCTTGACACAGTAGTGTGCAGCTATAAGCCCAGCACCCCTATAGCAAAATGAGAAGCAGAGATAAGAGAATCCCTGTAAGCTCTTAGGCCAGCTATCCTAGCATACACGGCAGAAAACAAAAATAAAGAGAGAGAGAGAGAGAGAGATTCTGTCTCAAACAGGGTGAGAACTGACACCTAAGGTTGTTCTCTGACCTCCACATAGGTGCTGTGGCAAGCACACTTACAAGCACACACACACGAAAAGACAGAGAGATTTTTTTTTAAAGACAGTATATATACAGATTAATGGAAGTGAAAAGGCCTAAGTGAGGTCAGGGCAAGAGATTGAGTAAAGGAAACATGGAGGGAGGGCTAATCAAAATCTAAGAGGATATAAGTCATATGGAAACCTGGTTTTTTTGGACAATGGAACACTCAGAAGCCATAGATTGTTACCAGAAAAATTTCAGTGCCAGGGATGGGATACCTTCCAGTGAGTTTTTGGGCCTTCTCTCCAGCCCAAGGCATCTTTTATACCCCCAAAACATTACAGGCCATTGCTGAGGCTCTTGGTTTCCCACCAGGAAAAGATGGTAAGACCCTATTTCTGAAGACTCCACATACTTGGTCTGCAAGGTCACTGAGAAATCCTGCTGGAGCTGAGCTGAAAACCTTCTCCATATAGACCAGGTGACAGAAAGCTGAAAAGGCTATGCTGCATGCAGTTCAATGGGAAAAAGTGAGAAATCACCAGTGGATACTCAATAGTGGACACTGCAAGCCTTAACTTTGGCCAGCCAGGCCAAATGAGCCAATGGGTGCAATAGTGGCATGTCTGCTATGGGGGAAACCAACCGTTCTCTAATTGGACTGGAGGCCCACTCCAAGGGAAGGAATACATCCCTGATACTGAAAACCTACAACAAGGGTACTCATGAGCCCTAAGGGTTAATATTCATGCCCATATATTAATGATACTCTCACTTTTGGTTAGAGAAGCCTCATTTTTCAGATGGTGGTGACCTTGGGATGACTCAGAAAGCACCATGATGCTGAGAAGAAGAGACAGAGGAGTGCTCAGCACTGAAACATCTCTATCACATCTTCCAAGGCTCAGGGTCCATTGCACAAGAGATGGGGGAAAGAATGTAAGAGCCAAAGGAAGGGTAGGACTCCTTACAACGTGCTCCTCCAGACACAAAATGGCCTGGATATCCATGACCTCACAGGGCCTGACACTACTACACAAGGCTATCATAATAGGAGGAAAAATTATCATGACATCAAAATGAGAGACTGATTGAGAAATGGAGGGGATATGATGGAAAGTGGAGTTTCAAAGGGGGGAAAGGGAGAGGGAGGGGATTACCATGGGTTATTGTCTACAATTGTGGAAGTTTTCAGTGTTTTTTTTTTTTTTTAAAGACAGAAAATGATTATCATCCACATTGGCCAAAGATGTCCAAGCTCTAAAAGAAAATTCTAATCTCTGCTGTTAGCAATGTGTGTATGATCCCTCTCCTGTGTGGTGTACTAGCATTCTTGGGGAAGTTCTAGTCAGACTTGATAAGATTATGAGGTACAGAAAGTGTCCTTCAGTGGAACCATACCTCCTCACAGGGTAAGCTGATGTTTCCTTGCCTTTTTGCCACTTTGGCCCCTCTCTGTGAGCCCTGGGTCATCCATTTCAATATTTTTTCTCTGCACAAGCTCCCTTTGCAATCCCACATCCTACATATTCTCCCCTTAGGGCTTAGCTCAATAAGGATAGAAAAATTGTGATGTGACCTTTTAAAAATGAATGACTTGTATGCAAAAACCCAATAGCACCCTTAGAAAATGCACATACACAAAACCCCACAAAAGGCTCTGACTCATAGTTGAGACAAGCAGCAAACACATCTGAATAGATTTTTCTCATTTAACTGGCAAAAAATTATCTCTGAGTCCCCATCACAGTGTGGGTACAGTTTCCACCCTGAAAGGAAACACTTTGGGCTATTATGAGAAATAATAATGACAGTGTCAACAGAATGCAGATGACAGAATTTGTTTCTTAAAATGCTACCATGTGTATTTTGTTGTTTCCTGGATATTAATATAATACAGTTTGCCTCTGAGTCCAATGTTTTTACTTTTGCCAAGAAAAATCGTGAGTTACAGGAAGTCTAACGGGCCTAATTAGTGAGGAGTTTAACTTAATCCAGTGGTTTTGTAGCAATACTGACCAAGTCAGGCTCACTCTCGAATTTAATGGGAAGTAAGTGGTCAGCAATGGCCTTTAGCAATGTGAACGTAAGGCCAGTTCTCCGGAGGGAAAAATAACAGGCAGCGGTATTGTTATTTTCAACAGCCTTGGTTTTTTTTTTCTTTTTGCATGCAGGATCCTATTCCGCATGTTACCTGTTGCTTTTAACTTCTTGTAATTACAGTTTCTTATGAACAGACAGTGCTGTTTTCTCTGCTTACTGCCAGCTAGTGTGCTCAGGAGAAAGTCATTCATGGCCCCTCGAGTTTTCCCTGTAAGTGTATTTTAAAAGGCAAAGCTTCTTAGCCCAGCCAAATGAAACTGATTGGAAAAGCACCATAGAAACGAAAGGCCTATTACGTGTAATAGCTACACTCTTTGCAGCCCTATACTAAGCAGTAGGCCACAATTTCGAATGGAAAGAACCTGTAAAGGCTTCAGAAGACTGCAGTGAAGATGATTAACGGATTGGAAAAGAGGATCTAGGAGAAAAGGTTAAAGGTATTAGGATTATAAGGATGATTTAGCCCCAAGAGGAAAAGAATGGAGGAGGCTCACCAGCTGTTCTTCCTTGCGATGGATGGCACAGAATAAAGAATGGCAGCGTGAGATATTTTAGGTTAGATAGAAAAAGAACTTCATGACAAGTCTTCTTTACCACTCAAAAAAAAAAATCATTCATTTCTAAAGCATTGTTTGAGCTCTACTCCCAGGCTGGACTGTGTGCTGGGTATTGGAGAATTTCACAGTGTAATTAGGTGACAAACAGAACTGATCATTAGAAAGTGTGATGTGGGCTCTAATAGAGCTCAAAATAGTTGCAAATGTTCAAAGTTGATCAGGGTGTCTAGTGAGGTCTGAGGCATCCCCAGTCATCAAAGACCTTAATATTTACCCAAGAGTATGAGCCTTATGCCAGTTCAAGTTTGGCCATCAAATGAGTTTGCCATAAGCTTACAAAAGTTCTCAGGTTTTTCATTTGTTTGTATTCAAGGTTGGTTCTCACTGTATCCCAGGCTTTCCTGGAACACACTTTGTAGTCCTAGGCTGGTCTCAAATTCACAGTGGTCTTCCTACCTCTGCTTCCGGAGTGTTGGGATTAAAGGCATGCACCACCATACCCAGGTAACCTCTCATTTTTTTTTCAGAGCCTTTTGGGTTTAGAAATCATAGATATAGCCGGGCGTGGTGGCACACACCTTTAATCCCAGCACTCGGGAGGCAGAGGTAGGAGGATCGCCAGGATTTCAAGGCCACCCTGAGACTACATAGTGAATTCCAGGTCAGCCTGGGCTAGAGTGAGACCCTACCTCAAAAAACCAAAAAAAAAAAAAAAAAAAAAAAAAAAAAAAAAAACAAAGAAAGAAAGAAAGAAAGAAATCATATATATGGGCCTGAGGACCTTTGTAAGGGAAATCAAGCCCAACAGAATGACAGAGTGTTCTAACGTGTCAATACAGACAGTGGGCATGCTTTGAGGAGGGGGTGTGTGTGTGTTTGTATGTGTGACAGAAAAACAGAGGATCTCCTCATCACTCCTCAGATCAAGTTTTAAGTCCACTTACTTTCAGGACCTATATATGAAGGTGCCCCTGACCACATGCCTCAAAGGAATAAGGCTTTGATGAATCAAATTAGTCAACAAGCAGGCTTTACTGTCATAATGTTTTCAAATGTTCGAGCCTACAGTTTCTATTAACATGTCCAGGAACTTTTCAGAACAAGCACCTTCATGTGGAGCTTACTAAATGTGTTAGAATCACTTTGTTTGGGGGTGGAAAGAGTAACATCTCTGGCATTTTCTGCTGTGTCCTATGAAGATCTGGGGCACAAAGAGACTGGACACCCTATTTCCTCAGTTACAGACTCCATGGGATGGCAGAGCCTGGCAAGTGATAAGGAAAGCTGAAAACCTACAGGGAGGGGCAGCAGCTTTTGCTTATCTCGATTAGGCAACACCCAATTACCCAGGTGGTTGCCTCCCTTGAGGGGGAACAGTCAGTAGAACTCATCACAACTTGTTTGCTTCCTGAAGAAATGGCGGTAGTCTGTGGGCTTGTTCTTCTGTTTGTAATAAGAAAACCCCCACACATCATCTACAAAGAAATGAAACTCCTCTATTTGTCTTTATTGTGTATGTGGGAGGACGTATGCATATTCAGATATGTGTGGACACGTGTGAGTGCATGCATATAGGGGCCAGAGGTTAACATCAGATGCCCTCCAGTTGCTTTTCACAGTATTATTTTAAATTGATTTATTATCATTTGCAAGCATGGGAGGCAGGGAGAGAGGGAGGGAGAGTGAGAGAGAGAGAGAAAATGGGCAAGCCATGGCCTCTTGCCACTGCAAATAAACTCCATACAGTTGTGCTACTTTGTGCATCTGGCTTTACATTGGGTACTGGGGATTCAAACCTGCACCATCAGGCTAGCAAGTACCTCAACCACTAAGCCATCTCTCCAGCCCTGCACCTTATTTTTTTGAGAGAGGATAACTCACTTAATCAGTAAACCCTATTTTGGCTAGACTAGCTAGCCAGTGAACCCCAAGATTCCTTTTTCTATGCCTCCCCTGTGAGAGGATCACAGGCATCAGCCATTACCCACTCCATCAGCATTTAATGGGTATTAGAGATCTGAACTCAGCTCCTCATGCTTGTGTGGCAAGTCCTTTACCCACTAATCCAAGTCCCCAGTCCCTGTTCATCTTTACATGCCTGCAAAAGTATGTCCTCCTTTCTGGCCTGGTCTTCCACTCCACCCTCCAGGAATCCAGGCCCACATCACTCCAGGATGAGCTCAGCCTATAACCACTCCCTAGCTCCCTCTGAGGCCTGGCTTCCCAGCCTCAGTAATTCCAAAGCACACATCTGTTGCAACACACAGGGCCCACCCTAGGCAAAACTGAGCTGAGGACACAGGCTTCAGTTTGCTTATTTCCCACACCCCCGCACTCCACCCGTACTTGCATAGCCTTCCTCTTCCTTAGGGAGTAGGTTCTCTGGAACCTTTCCCTTTCCTCTCTCTGACAGGAAAATCTCTAATAAAGAAATGTACAATGAGTTATAAATAATAACTCTGCTTTACAGTGGTACCCCTGCAAGAGTACCCCTTACAATCTGATTTAAAAGAATTGTACACACGAAGGGTTTCTGGTGTTGACAGGGTATCTTCTCAGATTGTGGCCACCAAGTCAACTTTGGCCATCTTGACCTAAAATGGATGGTCATAATACTCCTCAGAGGAATAGATGTTGTTTTCTGAATTGAAATCAGCTCATGCAATCAAACATCCAGAGAGATTATCTAAACTAGGGATTGACCTGGAAAGTCTGGGATATAAGGTTTGCCAAAGATTGAGTATATTGTAGGGAGAGGAAGAAGAGATTTGGAAAACAGAGATTTGCTAGTGAGAAGGGGGGAAATGAAGTGAAGGAAAAAATAGTAAGATAATAGGAATTTGGAAAGCAGAGGAGGAGGCAAATGTAACAATGGATTTAGGGGAATAGTGAACAATTTTTATGAGCTTGTTTGTACTGGACATTGTAGCTGTGTTATTTCATGTTGTCCCACAACAGCTCAGGAGATAACTATTTATTATTTAATTTATTTTTAATGCATTAGTCTTGTTCCAGAGCCCTTAGCTCTCTGAGAAAGAGATCAAGCACCTTTTGGTTGTAGGAAGATTCCCTTCACCCAGAATATCTTGATAGAGATCCTCCCAGATAATCCATTCCCCTCACCACAACATAAAAACACTCACATCAGTCAAGCATAGCTAATAACCCATCCTACAAGCACTTGGAAGGCAGAGGTATGAGGATTGTAAATTTGAAGCCAGGTTACACAACAGAGGGAGAGAGAGAGAGAAAGAGAGCGAGAGAGAGCGCTCCAGGGTTACATCTGAGAACTTTTCTCAAAACCAAATCAACCCCAAAAGTCATAACTTCAGGTATGATGGCCCATTCCTATACTGCCAGCACTTTGGAGGCTGAGGAAGAATTACCACAAATTCAAGGTCAACACTGGCTATAAATAGTGAATGCAGGCCAGCCCCAGCTACATAGTTTCAAAATGAGATCAAATCAAACAAAAAGTACTAATTTTCATCATGGTAGCACATGCATTTAATATTAGCACTTAGGAGGCTGAGGCAGAAGAATCACCAGGAGGTCAAGGCCAGCCTGGGCTATGTAGTGAGATGATGTTTCAAACAAACAAACAAACAAAAAGTGCCTAGTTCAGACGTATGATGAATAGATCAAGTGGCAAACTATGGTCCATGAGCCAAGTCTAAGCTACCACCCAGTTTTATAAATAAAGTTTTATTAGAACATGACCACTTGTCTAGCTTACAGATAACCTTTAACTGTTTTTTACAATATTCTTTTACAGACTTTTAGAAGGATGAGTATATTTTTTAATATTTTATTTATTTATGAGAGAGAAAGAGAGAAAGAATGGGTGCACTGGGGCCTCAAGCCACTGCAAATGAACTCCAGATGCATGTGCCACCTTGTGGCTCGGGCTTACATGGATACTGAGGAATTGAACCTGGGTCCTTAGTCTTTGCAGGCAAGTGCCTTAACTGCTAAGCCATCTCTCCAACCCAACTGTTTTCATACTATGGTATTGGGGCTGCTGCAACACAGCTGTGTGGCCTGTAAAGTCTAAAATATTTATACCCTATCCCTGAAAAGTATGTAGATCTCACAAAACACACACACACACACACACACACGCACACGCACACACACAAAACACAACTCATGCTATCCAAGTGTGGTGTTACATACTTGTAATCCCAATACTTGGGAGGCCAAGGCAGGAAGATTTCAAATTATAGGCCAGCCTGGGCAACATAGCAAGATCCTATCTCAAAACAAAACAAAATAAAATTCAAAATTTCATTTACCCATAACTCCTCCCACAAGAAGTCCCTGCTCCTTAGTGATTGCTTTCTGGGAATGAATTGATAAATATAAATTCATTTTCTGTTTTAAAAAAAGGTAATGTGACTTACCTTCCAAAAGCATAGCCCACACCTACACAGGTTTCTGGGGGAAGAAAAGTCATCAACATTCTTACCCAGCTCTAGACCCTGTGTGTTCCATAATTGGCCTTCCAGACAAGATGTGTCCACTGATACAATAGTGGCCTGTTATGGGAGAATTTAATCACTTTCTGATCGGATTTGAGGCCCACTCCACAGGAAGGAATCCATGTATGATGCTATAAACCTGGTCAAAAAACCATGGTTAGAGAGATTATAGGCCCTAACACTTCTGTTGTTAGGCTCAATGGACAGGATGTCAAATTGCTTTCTATATTTTTAAGTTTATACTCATAGATTACTGTTGCTTGATTTTTTTTTGGCAGTGGGCAGAGGTTAATGTAGAAATTCAAAGGTGGTAAATGAGCTGGGAATAATTCTGTCCTCAGCCCTAAACCTTTATCAGCCCCTCCAATGCTCAGACAACATCACAGAACCAGGGGCAGAAAGAATGTAATAGCTGAGGATTGGGGAGGAGAGCTATGGAACACTGTCTTACTGATGGAATGAGGGCATGGAATTACCATAAACTCACAGAACTTGTGTTTTACTGCACGAGACTGAACTGTCAACATTTTATCATGAATGGGGGAGAGCCTCATGAGACCCCACTCCTTCTAGAGTAGCTATTGGCAGTTAATAGTTGCTGGGGCTGGGGGAGTCACATTATTCAGCAATGTAGCCATGGGTAAGTTGTCCACACTCCAGTAAATGACCCCTAGCCATGCTGATGCAGGCAACCCTAATTTAACTTAGTGGGTTCCAAAAATGCATGAAAGAATGGGGGCTTAGTTGGGAAGAAGAGGGGTTTAATAAGAGTGGGAGGGAGATACGAGAGAGTAAAACAAGGTGAACACGATTGAATACATTGTGTGTATGTAAGAAATTGTCAGACATAAAATAGCATAAATTAAAAAAATATTTTTATTTTTATTTATTTGACAGAGAGAGAGAAAGAGGCAGAGAGAAGAAGACAGGGAGAGAATAGGCACACCAGGGCCTCCAGTCACTGCAAATGAACTCCAGATTTATGCTCCATCTTGTGCACCTGGCTTACATGAGGGGCCCTGGGGAATTGAGCCTGGGTCCTTTGGCTTTACAGGCAAGCACCTTGTGGTAGTTTGAATAGATGGACCCCAATATATTCAGTGTTTATTAGTTTATAGTTTGCATCTGCAGCCACTTGCCTGGAGGCAATGTCACTGGGCGGATATTAGGGTCCAGTCCTAAGGTGTGGTGGTGGGTTTAGGATTTCAATCTAAAAATATGCAAAGTGTGCCTAGCTAGAGTTCTGGAGTTGTGCTGTGGCTTTTGGCTGTGGCTTTGCTCTCTGTGTTTGGTCCTGTGAAGAGCAGGCCAGCTTCTTCTGCCATTATGGAACTTTCCCTGAACCTGTAAGCTCCAATAAATATCCCTTCCTCCTTAACTGTGCCTGGTCTGGAAGTTCATCTCAGTGAACCTGAAGCTGTCTGCTACAAAAGTGGTACCAGAAGTGGGGTGAGATGAACCTGATTATGTGGATTTTCATCTTTTGGAAGCTTTGTTTTGGAGGAACAGGCATGGACTTATTGCTTGCAACTGAAGGTACCTTCTGGAGTAGTAAGCCAAGTTTTATGGACTATTCTGATGAGAGTTTGAGAATACTAAGTGCAGACAGTATTGAACATTGAGGCTTGGCTTATGAGCTTTCTAAGGGGAAGGAAAGACTGCAGAGGACTTTGTTGGAACTGGGCTATGACATAGCGGATGGCTGTGTTCTGCTACCAAGGCCCAGAGAGTTTGATCAAAGTTAAATTTGTAATGGACTGATGTGCTTGGCTAAAGATATTGGACTGAGAGATTTAAGGTTTTAAGTTTGAAAACCTCAAGCAAGTTAAAATTAGAGGTACTGAGATTAGTTTTAGGTTACTGGAGCTACTATTGTCAAACACATTAGCAAACTTAAGAAAGGTGGCCCAACTGCTTTACATTAAAACAATGGAGAAGATGCCTAAGGAAAGACTGTTAGAAATGCAAACTCTTTTGGAAAGAGTTGACTGGAGAAGGAACCTACTTTTCAAGGCTATGATTTATTTCGTTCCTGGATTAAGAATATGGCTGTGTCCTCCACACCTGGTATTAGTTTTTAAGCACGAAAAATGCATGGAGTGGTCACGAATTGCACACAGTTCCAGGAGCTGCGGCTGAAATGCAGAATGAGGAAGGGTGTGATGCCCTGATAGGCGCAAGAGCCTTTGGAAAATGGACCATGGTTTGCATGGAGACCTGAAGATGTTTTGGATATACCAGGACTATTCAAGGGCTACCATGGAGTGCAGTGTTGGCCTGGGATGGAAGTTTTCCCTAGCTACTCTGCCCAGCTGGAGGGGCGGAATTGGAAAATGTGGAGACTGTCAGTCTCTGGTTATATTAAACTTGAACTGCAGAAATTTGATGATTGCTGATGGTGGCTGAGTTTGCATTGTTCTAGTCTCTCCTTGCTATGCCTTATACCATTTAAAAATGTTTACTCTGTGCCTTTACATGTTGAAAGTATTTAACTTGTTTGATTTTACAGGCCTCACTATCTTAAGTTGGTCAAGACTGTGGGGACCTTTGAAACTGGAATGAATACAATTTACAATGTGTAATAGTTATAAATCTTTTGGGGGCCAGGGGCAGAATGTGGTAGTTTGAATAGATGGCCCCCAATATATTCAGTGTTTTATTAGTTTATAGTTTGCATCTGCAGCCACTTGCCTGGAGGCAATGTCACTGGGCGTATCTTAGGGTCCAGCCCTAAGGTGTGGTGGTGGGTTTAAGATTTCAACCTAAAGATATGCAAAGTGTGCCTAGCTGGAGTTCCAGAGTTGTGCTGTGACTTTTGGCTGTGGCTTTGCTCTCTGTGTTTGGTCCTGTGAAGAGCAGGCCAACTTCTTCTGCCATTATGGAACTGTCCCTGAACCTGTAAGCTCCAATAAATATCCCTTCCTCCATAAGTGTAACTGGTCTGGAAGTTAATCTCAGCGAACCCAAAGCTGTCTGCTACACATCTTAACTGCTAAGCCATCTCTTCATCACCAAATAAAATTTTACAGCATAGCCTGGAGACCAGGGAGGAAGCCTGATCTGTTTTAATGTCTTAGAGAAGTTGAGAAGGAAAGGCTCCCAGAAGGTGGGCTGCTGATGGAGCCATAGAGTGAGTTATGGAGAGGTGAGGTATTTTCAGGTTAGCATTATGACTCCAAGTCCCTGAGATGTGCTGGGAATCTGAAGACACCAGAGACAAATTCTACTTGCTTCACTGTACTATCTTGAGTGGCCTTTGCCCTCTATACCCACAGTGAGGGAGGAAGTACACAATTCCAGGGAGCCAACACAGGCACCAGAGAGTAACAGTCTAAGTTGAAATCCTGGCTTTCTAACTAGATATATGTATTTGGACATGTCACTCATTTCTTCACCTGCAAATTCTAGATAAAAATAAATAACATCTTCTTGAGATGAAATTGAGTATGCATTCAGTATAATAATACCTGCAGAAATTCATGATACATCAGGTCTATCTGCCCAATTCTCACTACCACTGGGAAGAAAAGAGAGGCCAAGTTTAAAAGCCTTAGGAATAGCTTCTGATGATGACTAAAACAAGCTAGGGGCAGTCACTGATTCAGTTACACATGCCTTACTATACTTGTACTGTAATAACAAAATGCCATAAACTAGGTAATTGATAGCAATAAGGAATGCATCGCCTTACTGTTCAGAAGGCTGTAAAGTCCAAAGCCAAAGGGTTAGCATATGGTAAGAGCCTTCTTGTTGTGTCACTCTATGATAGAAGATGCAAGGGTAAGATAGCACAAGAATGTGAGTGGAGCCAAGCTTGCTTTTTTGTTCCTAGACATGGTCTTAGTATGTAATCCTGGCTGGCTTCATACTCATTCCTTCTGTCTCAAAAGTACTTAGATTATAGGCATGCACCACCATACCTGATCTTTTCAAAAATATTTTTCATTATGTACTTCTTGTCTATGGTAGTGTTACATAAGGACATTTTCATACAAGCCTATATTGTAAATTGAGCACACCCACATACCCTCACCTTTCTTACCCCTCCTTCTTCCATAAGTTCCCTTTGTTTCTATAGAGAGTTTCACCCCTACTTTCATATCAGATATGCATACATGATTTTAATCATCTATATAAAATCTAGGAACTAGAAAACATATGTGTATTTGTATTTCTGAGACTAGCTTAATATGATTTTTTGAGTTGCATCCATTTTCTTCCAAACATCATAACTTCATTCCTTTTGACTAAAGAAAATCCATTGTGGGGGCTGGAGAGATCCCTCAATTGGTAAATGGCTTGCTGTGCAGACACAAGGACCTGAGTTCAGATCACCAGTATCCATGTAAAAAGCTGGGGTGGTTGCATGTCACGGTGATCCCAGCACTGAGAAGGTGGAGACAGGATCTCTGGGGCTTGCTTGCCAGCTAGTCTACCTGAATCAGTGAGCTCCAGGTTCGGTGAGTGATACAATATCTAATATAATGTAGATGGCTGGAGAGATTGCTCAGTGGTTAAAGGCACTAGCTTGCAAAGCCTGACAGCCTAAGTTCAATTCCCCAGTACTCATGTAAAGCTAGAGGAAAAAAGTGGCACATGCACCTGGAGGTCATATGCAGTGGCAAGAGGCCCTGGAGTGCCCATTCTCTCTTTCTCCCCACCCCCGACCTTCAAATAAAAAAAAAATTAAAAAATAAGGTGGAGAACAAATGAAACACCTGAAATCAACCTCAAGCCTTTACATACACACATGTGTACCCCATACCCATGTGCATGTACACACACAATTTCATTGTATATTCATGCCACCTTTTAGTTATCTATTCTATAGATAGGTTGATTCCATAACTTAGCTGTTGTTAATGGAGTTGCAATAATCATTGATGTGCACATATCTCTATGGTAAATTGACTTAGAGTCTTACAAGTGAGTGCTTAGGAGTGGGTCATATGACAGATTTGTTCTTAGTTTGCTCAGAAACTTTTTTTTTTTTTATTTTTCAAGGTAAGGTCTCACTCTAGCCAAGGCTGACCAGGAATTCACTATGTATTCAGGGTGGCCTCGAACTCTTGGCAATCATCTTACCTCTGCCTCCCGAGTGCTGGGATTAAAGGCATATGCCACCACTTTCTGGCTGCTCAGAAACATTTATATTGACTTCCATAGAAATTAGACTAGTTTATATTCCCACCAGCAGCATACAAGGGTTCCCTTTTGTCTACATCTGCACGAGGGTTTGTTAGTTGTTTTCTTAATGACTGCCATTCTGACTGAACTTAGATAGAATTTCAATATAATTTGCATTTCTCTGGTGGTTAGTGAGGTTGAATATTGTTTTATATTCACTATCTATTTGCATTTCCTCTTTAGAGAACTATCTATTAATTTCATTATCCCATTTATTGATCTGTTTGTATTATTTCTTGTTCAGTATTTTGACTGAACTAACTTTTATAATAAATTTATTCTCTCAATAATAAACACACTCCCACAATACGAAGCCCACTTCCAGGATGATATTAGCCTATTCACAAGGACAGAGCCCTCATGACCTAATCACTTCTTAAGTGTCCCATCTCTCAATACTTTCACCACAGGTAGTAAGTTTCTGATATATGAACCCTTTTTTTTTTTCTTTCTTTCTTTTTTTTTTTTTTTTTTGAGAGAGGGTCTCATGTAAACCAGTCTATCCCTGAACCCTATATGTAGCAGAGGACAACCTTGAAATTCTAATTCATCTTTATTTCCCAAACACTAGAACTATAGGTATGTGCCACCATGCCCAGTTTATGCAATGTTAGGGTTCAAACCCAGAGCTTAGTGCATACTAGGCAAATACTATCAAGGATCTACATCACCAGCCCCCAACAGATGAACCTTGAGGGGTACATTAAAACCACAGCATTTCACCCCTGGCCCCCAAAGTTCGTATCTTTGTCATATGTGAAATATATTCATTCTAGCCCATTAGCCCTAATAATGTTAACACTTCTGGCATCAGCTCCGAAGCCCCTAGTCTAGATGCTCATCTGAATCAGGGATGGGTGAGCCTCAAGGCTTCATTCATCCTGAGGCAGATTCTCCATACCTGTGAATCCATGAAATAAAAACACATCCTGTGCTTCTAAAGTGCAATGACACGACAGGCATATAATAGACATTCCTATTCAGGATGGCAAAAATGAGCAAGAAGAAAGGCCACAAGCAAGTACATAATCTAACATGGCAGAAATTAAATCTGAAGAATTTAGACTAATCTTCTCATTCCATGTGCCATCTCTCCTACACATACGGATAAGCTTGTGTCTCCAATGTGCAGCCCCCGTGGCTTTGCTGGGCTTGGAACATCCAGCATTCAGCAGGGGCTGGAGTCTCATGCCTGAAGCTCTCGTAGGCTGGAGTTGCACACTGGTGACTCAACAAATCTGGGGTCTCTGAGATAGCCTTGTTCCTATGGCTCCACTAGGCACTTTCCTGGCAGGAGCTGTCTGCAGTGGCTCTGTGCTCTGTGAAAAGGCTGGTCTGGTACTGGAGAGATGGCTCAGCAGTTAAGGTGCTTGCCAACAAAGCCAAAGGACCCAGGTTTGATTCCCCAATACCCCCATAAAGCCAGATGCACAAGGTGGAATATGCGTCTGGAGTTTATTTGCAGTGGCTAGAGGTCCTGACGTGTCCATTCTCTCTCTCTCTCTCAAATAAATACATAAATAAAATATGTTTTTAAAGGCTTGTCTGAAACTCACCATGTAGTCCAGGCTGGCCTTGACCTTATGGCAATCCATCTGCTTTAGCCTCGTGCTAGGGTTACGGTCACTACCATACTGGTGTGCTCCTAACTTCTTCCAGTTTCTATCCATTACTAGATTTCAGTGCTAGGTTTACTTTTTAAGATATGTGATATACAGGAACAGACCTACTTCTCAGTACCAATTTTCTGCCTCAGTCTTTTGTGTACCATTATAACACAATATCACAGGCAAGGTAGTTTTATAATTTACAGAAGTGTATTAGCTATCTAGACGACGTGGAGTCTGAGCTCAAGGGGCTGAAGTCTATGAGTGCCTACTTGCTACATCGTTCCATGATTACAAGGTGGAAGGAGAAGAGAGTAAAAGAGTGTAAGAAGGGATTGAACTCACATTCACAACAGATCCATCCTCATGATTACAAACATTCCAGCCATAGCAACATTAATCCGTTCACACTGGAGTGACCAAAAAAAGCCCAACAAATTACTGGCATGCAATGTAATATAGTATCATCAAGGTAGGTCTAGGAGAATAATGGAGAAGACTATACTGGGGCCTATACAGAAGACAGCTTTCCCCTTTTCCTCATTTTTTTTTTTTTTTTTTTTTTTTTTGGTTTTTCAAGGAAGGGTCTCACCCTAGCTCAGGCTGACCTGGAATGTATTCTTGGGCTGGCCTCGAACACATGGTGATCCTCCTACCTCTGCCTCCCGAGTGATTGGATTAAAGGTGTGCGCCACCACACCCAGCTTTTTGTCTTTTTTTTTTTTACAAGTGTATGTATGTATGTATGTGGTGTGTATGTGTATGGATGTATTTATGTATGTTCATATGCACATCCAAGCATATGTATGCACATGGAGGCCATAGGTGAATGCCAAGTGACTCCCTCTATTGCTATTCACTTTATTTATTGAGTCGAGGTCTTTCACTGAACCTACAGCTCAGGAATTTTACTAGTGTAACTAGCCAGCTTGCTCCAGAGATCCTCCTGTCTCTATTTCTCCAGTGCTAAGATTACAGGTGCACAACATCATACCTGGCATTTACATGGATTCTGGGGATTTGAACTTAGGTTCTCACATTTGGACAGCAAGTGCTTTACCCATGGAGCTATTTCTCCAGCCCTTCTTCATTCTGCAATAATAGGAATTGAGCCCAGAACTTTGAGAATACTAGGCAAGAGCTCTATCATTGGAGCCCCACCAAGATTTCTTCTATTTAGACTGGTCATAGGAAGTGACTATTGGTAGCTAATTAATAATTAATGGATTCCTTATTACTGAGGCTTCTGTGTTATTTGAACATTTAGCATGATGATAAGAGTAGAATCTGTCATCTAAGGTATGCATATAATGGCACACAATACTATTTTTTCAGAAGCAATTTGTAAAAGTTGCACCTATATCTGCACATGAGAGATTCTGTATTACATAACCAGAATGTAGGTATCTATTTGGTAGATTGTTAGGGAGGAATAGCACAGGCTCTTAACTCACCCAAGACACAACCCATACTCACACACATAACATGTTCTTCATCAACAGTGAACTGTATAATGAAATCAGTTGACTGTCTTCCCCTTGAAATTGGATCCCTACCATTGTCCTTAAAATATTGTACCTAATAATTCTAATTAAATCACCTCTTTCCCTTTTCTATTCATCACCTTTGCTAATAATGTCACATATTCTTAGGTTAGAGAAAGAACATTTTTGAGATTATCTTTAGTCTCCATAGAACTCCCTCTTCATTAATTATCTTCTGAGGCTCCCTGACTCATCCATGGTCATTCTACACTATGGTCCCATGCTAGCACTGCTAGCATGTTTTTTTTTTTTTTTTTTTTTTGTCTCACCTGTTGTTTTTCTGAGCTTCCCATGTGAGAGAATCAGTAAGGCAGACTAGCTGCAAAATGAGGTTATATTAATCATTTATTTGTAAGTGAACCAGGTCACCTTTCATGGCAGCTCTCTTAACATGTCAATTTTTAGCACATCTCATACAAAATAGCCTAAAGAAATCAGTTCCGTGTAGGTATACACAAATCTATTTTTTTAGAAAATTAGTAACAATGATCATGATTTATATCTTATTTTCATCCAGACAAAATTGGGACCAGGGTCACTGCCACCTGCTATAGACTGTAAGGACAAACTCAAGGTTGTGTTTGTGAGAAGGGAGGGAGAGCTCTGAGTTACAGTCTTGGAGCCAGACAAGCCTAATTTTAAATTCTAGCTTTACCACTTGCTTGCTGTGGGTCTGTGGAGCCTAGGCTCCTGCATAAAGTCTGGGGATCCAAACACCAAATTTGCAGAGCTGAGAGAAGTAAAAACAGGATATCAAAGTGGAACATGCAAGCCGGGCGTGGTGGCTCATGCCTTTAATCCCAGCGCTCGGGAGGCAGAGGTAGGAGGATTGTCATGAGTTCGAGGCCACCCTGAGACTACATAGTGAATTCCAGGTCAGCTTGGGCTAGAGTGAGATTCTACCTCGAAATACAAAACAAAACAAAAAAGTGGAACATGCTTAACATGTGGCCTGGTAGTGAGTGGACACTTATTAAGTTATTGTTATTATTGTTGTTCTTTTTAAATAAGGTTTTAAAATATTATTTATTCATTTATTTAGTTGAGGGAGAGAATGAGAACAGGCATGCCAGGGCCTCTAGCCCCTGCAAATGAACTCCAGATGCATGTGCCACCATGTGCATCTGGCTTATGTGGGTCCTGTGGAATTGAATCTGGGTCCTTAGGCATTGCAGGCAAGCACTTTAACCACTGTCATCTCTCCAGCCCTACTATTGTTATTCTTATCACCAGTACATTATTTAAAAAAAAGAAAAGCAATGTTCTAAGAACGAGAAAGGGTACAGATTCAATTTCTGTATGGTCTTCAGAAAGCAAAGCCAATAAAATGAAAAAAAAATAACATCTTAAGACAAACTTTGCAGATCTGACTGTAAAGAAGCCCAAAAAGTTCCTGAGAAAATGTCATAATGTTCTTAATAAATAGTAGGTGAGCTGGGCATGGTGACACACACCTTTAATCCAGGTACTTGGGAGGCAGAAGTAGGAGGATCACTGTGAGTTCAAGGCCAACCTGAGAATTCTAGGTCAGTCTGGGCTAGAGTGAAGCTCTACCTAGAAAAACATATATATAGAAAGTAGACAAGACTATGAGCCATGAACTCATTTTTTTTTTTAAATTTTATCTGCACCATTAATATAAGGCAGAGACATTTACCCCTCTCTGGATTTCAGACAACTTGTCTGTAAAATAAGGAGATTTGCTGAGGTATGGCTAATCAATACTATATATGGGTTCTACCACTCTACCTCAACAACTATAGCAGGCATCAATAATCAGTCATTGAATTCATTCCTGATAAGCAAAAGGTATTCTCAACACTGGCTTCCTAATAGCTTCTCATGCTCAACTAAAGCTGGCAAATAAAATAAAACTTAGTTGGCCTCTCTGAATTAATGAGCTCAGATGTACCCTTCAGAGATAGCATTCTATGGGCCTATAGAATTATGCCCTGTGATAATGTTTGCAAATCAACTATGAAGTGAGATGAAGGGTTCCAAGTTCAAGGATGACTTCTTAGATGATGAGAGGGAATCAAACAAGTCACATAACATCTCTGATGTCTAGTTTCCTCATTTGTAAAAGTGGTTTAAAGATGGTAGCATTGCCAGGTGTGGTGGCGCACACTTTTAATCCTAGCACTTGGGAGGCAGAGGTAGGAGGATCACTGTGAGTTCGAGGCCACCCTGAGCCTACATAGTAAATTCCAGGTCATCCTGGGATACAGTGAGACCCTATCTCAAAAAAAAAAAAAGATGGTTGCATCATAGATCATAGATAATAACATTGGGGAAAATGCGTTACAAATATATAGGAATGTTTTCTGCTGTTTTTATAACTGTTCAGTAAATCTAAAATTATCCTGAAATTTAAAAGTTTATTTAAAACAAGGGCAGAAAGGGAACTTCCTTGAGGAGCCCCAGAGAATAAGTGAGATAAAGTATGGGAAATCTCCTAGTGTGGCTCCTTTCTTTCCCCCTTTCTGGGTATCTCTGGTCACCTACACTTGTAGAATACTGACAAAGTCAGGAGGTAGGTTTGCTGCACTATGGTGTCAGCAGGTTGACCTGCCTGACAGTATTACAGTTCAGATCCTTGCTGCCAAGTTGAAGCTCTGCAGGAAGGTCAGACCCTCCCTGCAGGCAATGGATTCACCCCACATGGCCTGAAAACAAACAGGCCTGCCTGTCTTCTTTGGCCTCTGCCTATGCATAGGTAAAGGTGGAGCGTGGGAGGGGGTGAAAGAAGAGAACTGGAGTAGAGTCTGGAAGATGAGATGTTCTTAGATAATCAAAGAAGCTTGTTCATGCTCCACTCCCCAGCCTCATAGTCTTTCATGTCAACTTTACCATCATTCCTTCTAGTTCTAGATGGACCTTGAGATAGCCAAATATGTTAGTGGGTGGTGGAGTGAAGGGAGGAAAGAGGAGATCCGTGCCAACCCCAAACCTGTTTGCTCCCCAAATCCATTTATTTCGCCTTTCTCTGCTGTCTATTGAAGCATAGAAGGGAGTGGGGGAGTTGTTCCTCAGGCTGTTTCCCAGGGTCTGGTAGGTTTGGCCATGGAAAGTGAAGGTAGGATACTGAAAAGCAAGAGGATCCTGGTGTGGTGGCTCACATCTTTAATCCCAGCACTTGGGAAGCAGAAGTAAGAGGATCACTGTGAGTTCAAGGCCAGCCTTGCACTACAGAGTTCCAAGCCATCCTGGGCTAGAGTGAGACTTAGCTTTGGAAAAATGAAAGAAAAAGAAAGAAAGAAAGAAAGAAAGAAAGAAAGAAAGAAAGAAAGAAAGAAAGAAAGAAAGAAAGAAAGAGAGAGAGAAAGGAGGGAGGGAGGGAGGGAGGGAGGGAGGGAGGGAGGGAGGAAACATGGTCTCTCTCTCTCCCCTCTCTGCCTTATATGATATTGCTAGACTTGACAGGGTCACTTCTGTTTCTTCAGAAAAACTGACCAGATTACCATGGTTCCCATTTCCACCAAGTGACCAAGAAGAAGGTTCTAGAATAAGGGTGGTAGCAGCTCCCTGCTGGGATTTATCTCTAGGTTGCTTCATTGTCCTCTGCTTGTTGCTGAAACTCTTTCATGACCCATGTGATCAGTTCCCTATAATGAATCCTATCCCCTGGAAATACACGATGATTCTGCTTCCTGGGTTGGACTTTCTTCACAGATGTGGTCAATTTCCTGCACTGAATCCCATCCAGTTGAAATACTTAGATTCTTTTTCCTGGGTTGGAGTCAGGGTAGCCAATAACAGAGTACTCTCCCCACTAGCCAGTTTTCTCTTTAGAATACAAGGCTCTTAGAACCTTAGGAAGAAATTTTGGGTGGGAAATCAGAGGAGTGGAAGAGGTCTGGGGAAATAGACTTGGAGATCCAGCTCAGGAAAGGTGGACACCTAAGGAGAATTCTTGGAATCGCAGAGGGTGCGAGAACAGAAGAGCAGCTAAGCTAGTCCTGCTGCTTCTTGTGTTTGTCCTAATCTGGGCCTGGGGGTACACTGGAGTTTTCTGTTTTGTCAGAAGAGAGGACAAGACCAGTCCTTAAAAAGGGGGATGGATGATCCTAGAGTCTGTTCCAGGAACAAGAAAAGAAAAGGAAAAAAAAAATGGAGGATGTCACCAGCCTGCCTTTGGGTAGTAGCTTCAGTGGAATAAGTTGAAGAAAAACAAACATAGGAGTCCAACTGATTCCATCAATCAGGCTATCTAAATGGGCCATTATCAGACTGTCCCAGGGAAAGAATTTGCTTGCAGCTAAATGTCTATGACTTCTATAGCAACAGAAACCATGCAGCTCCATCTCCAGGACAGGAGTCCCTTCACTTAATTTCCTTGCAAATTGTGTTTGGGGCTGTATAGAGCTAGCCACAGTACTTGAGCTGCATTCATCAGCCACTAATTGACTGTGTGACCTTGTACAAGGCACTTCATAGCTCTGTGTCTCCATTTCTCATTATCCAGCAGGGCAAGGGGAGCCTGGCCTCCTGCTTCCTTAAAAGGGCACATTGTGAGCACCCAATGCACATCAAGTTTCATTTTTAACTCTGAGTGGGTACAAGAGCAGATACTCAAGGAATGCTTTCCATGCATGCTGGGGGAGAAAAAGGGGATGTGTAAGGGAGGCTACAGTGGAGGGCTCAATAGCATGGTTGGAAAGAAATTCCTGATATTTTGCTTAGGGATGATAATAATACTATTATGTATCAAAATAATTTCAATTCATTTGAGATCCATACTGAGCAGGTTGGAGTAAAGCATAGAATGCCCAAGACTTCTTTCAGAATATTAAAGCAAATCAGGCCATAGTGGCACATGCCTTTAGTCCCAGCACTCAGGAGGTTGATATAGGAGGATTGCCATGAGTTTAAGGCCAGCCTGGGCTACAGAGTGAGGTCTACATCAGCCTTGGCTGGAATATGACCCTGCCTCAAAAAAATAGTAAAGAAAATATCAAGGCAAAGATAAAAGAAAAAGGACATCTTGATAGTTGTTGAATATGAATAATAAGTACACAGGGGCCTATAATACTATTCTATTACTTTTGTATGCATCAGAAATTTGTCATAATAATTTTTGTGTGTTTAAAATATGTTTTATTTTCATTTATTTATTTGAGAGAGACAAAGAGGCAGATATATATAGAAAATGAGCACACTAGGGCCTCCAGGCACTGCAAACGGACTCCAGATGCATGCAACACTTATGCATCTGGCTTAATGTGGGTGCTAGGAAATGGAACTCTGGTCATTAGGCTTTGCAAACAAGTGCCTTAACTGCTGAACATTCTATCTAGCCCTACCATAATAATTTTAAGGCATACATTTTATACCTAGATATTTGTTTAACTCCATCCATTCAGACTCTAATATACATGACACATAGTGCATGTCACCATTGATTCACTGTTGGTAGGTTATGATGCACAAAGCGGACCATATCAGGATTCCTGTGTGGCAGAAAAACATTTGGTTGGATGTGGTGATACACACCTATAATGCCAGCAACTCAGGAGGCTGAGGCAGAAGGCTAATAAATGAGCTTCAGTGCGTCCTCTGTATCATGAGCCCTGATAATTAAAAAAAAGAAGAAGAAGAAAACTGATTCACCCCAAAGGGCAGGAACTCTAGAGGGATGGGATTCCATTAATGTGGGGCCACCCTGAGATTTTAGAAGCGACACAAAAAGGAAAGCCAGTGCTCAGCCCATTCCAAAAGCTTCCAACTCATTCCAGCAAAGCAACCCATGTAGAAATGTCCGCACACTCCTCACCTTCCATTCCAAATGCTTTGCCTACATCCTGACATTTGCCTAAAAAAGACCCTTGAAGGCTAGGGGTGCTTATCTATGCATGGGGCCCTAGGTTCAATCCAAGTACAAAACTGTGCCCTTGAAACTGAGTAGGTTATTTAAATTTGTGACTGAAGCCGGGCGTGGTGGCGCACGCCTTTAATCCCAGCACTCGGGAGGCAGAGGTAGGAGGATTGCCGAGAGTTTGAGGCCACCCTGAGACTACAGAGTGAATTCCAGGTCAGCCTGGGCTAGAGTGAGACCCTACCTCGCAAAACCGAAAAAAAAAAATTGTGACTGTTCTTCATCAAGAATGCCCAGATACTAGTCCAGCATGATGGCACATATCTGTAATCCCAGCATGTGGAAGGCTGAGACAAGAGGATTGTCATGAGTTCAAGGAGCGCCCAGGCTATGATGTAAGACCTTGTCTCACACACACAAAAGAAATAATGAAAGAAAAAAGAAAGGAAGGAAGGAAGGAAGGGAGGAAGGGAGGGAGGGAGGAAAGAGAGGGGTCTGTAGAGATGGCTTAGTGGTTAAGGCACTTGCCTGCACAGCCTAAGAACCTGCGTTAGACTCCCCGTTACCCATGTAAACCAGATTCACAAGGTGGTGCATGTGTCTGGAGTTTGTATGCAGTGGCTGGAGGCCCTATTGTGCTCATTCTCTCTCTCTCTTTCCCTCCCTCCCCTCTCCTTCAAATAAATAAATAAAATATTTTTTAAATTAAAAAAGGACAGAAAGGAAGGAAAGAAAGAAAGGAAGAAAGGAAGGAAGGAAGGAAGGAAGAAAGAAAGAAAGAAAGAAAGAAAGAAAGAAAGAAAGAAAGAAAGAAAAGAAAGAAGGGAAAGCAAAAAATCCTTAGCTACTAGCTTGGAATGTGGACTTATAATACTGGGGCAACCTAAGTCTGGCAGTCAACCAGGTCACACATAGACCTCCACCCCCCCCCCAACTACTCTACATATGCTCACTGGACTTAGAAAAGCATGTCCTGCACTCCCTGAAGGCCAAGCAAAATATTCCAGAAGCAACCTTTGTGCCACAGTTTACAGATTCCATTTTCCAGCTGTCCAGAGGCAGAAGCAGAGTGGGTAAGTGGGTCGTGAACCATGATATGAGACATGTGCATGAGCTGAAAGGGGGTGTCAGGCCTCCTCTTCCTCCCACCAGGTTTCTTGCCCTCTTTTAGGTTGTCTGTGTGTATAGCATTGTGCTAAGCACTTCTCAGGCTATGGTAGGCCAAAGGGGAAGATGAGGAATAAAGAGGGATGATCGCTCCAGGAAACATTCCCCTTTTATAGAGCAGTGAGACTTGGCCATTGTAGCAGACGAACTTCAGGTTCACCGAGATGAACTTCCAGACCAGGCACAGTTATGGGGGAAGGGATATTATTTATTGAAGCTTACAGATCCAGGGGAAGTTCCATAATGGCGGAAGAAGCTGGCCTGCTTTTACAGGACCAAACACAGAGAGAAAAGCCCCAAGCCAAAAGCCACACAGCACAGCACACTTCAGGAACTCCAGCTAGGCACACTTTGCATATCTTTAGATTGAAATCCTAAACCCACCACCACACCTTAAGATCTGCCCAGTGACATTGCCTCCAGCCAGGTGAATTCAGATCCAAACAATAAACTAATAAAACACTGAATATATTGGGGGACATCAATTCAAACTACCACAGCCATTGTTTTGAATAAGACAGAGAATACTTTAGAAGCATGGGTGGAGTGATGGTGTGTCAAAGAGTATGTCCTTGGGAGTCAGCGAGAGGAGTTTGAAGTTTGGTGCTCTTCCTACCTATGTGACCTTGGGCCTATTAACCTGTAAGTGGAGATAAGAAATAATTGTATCTGCCTCATGGGGTTGTTGTGAAGATCAAGGATGAAGATAAAACACCTGGTACATAGTAATTGCTAAATTATTACAATGGCCACTTGGTGCCTGCTCCATGCCAGACATGAGGATATGCACTTTACATATATTGATTTTCTTGTATAGGTGAAAAAAGCAAAGCTCCAGTAAGTTACTGATGGTCAGTATTTCAATCCAGGCAGTTGGATGTCACATAGACATTCTTATTTTTAAGTTCTTTATTTTATTTTTTATGAGAGAGGAAGAGAGAGAGAGAGAGAGAGAGTACACCAGGGCCTCTAGCCACTACAAACAAACTCCAGACGCATGTGCCACCTTGTGCATCTGGCTTATGTGGGTTCTGGGGAGTTAAACCTGGGTTCTTAAGCTTCACAGGCAAGCTCTTTAACAGCTAAGCCATCTCTCTAGCCCCACATAGACATTCTTGACAGCCCCCATGCTTTCATGGAAGATATGTTCTCTGGTGAAAGGCAGGCCTGGGAATTGAAGGGCAATGTTCAAACAATGCAGATGTGGTCTTAATCCAGGAAGCCAGGCTTGTTTGAGCACATGTCCCTGTAAAGAAGTTTCAGACAGGGGGCCAAAGCCCCATCTTTTGCATCTGTTGCACATATCTTTAGCCAGATGCTTGTTAATCCACCTACAGCCTGTCAACCACAGCTCATATGCTCAAAGTCACCATGCCATCCTTTTAATCAATGCCTCCTCAAGTGCTGCCCAGCCTTCTTCATTTCACCCAACATGTAGAAACATGTAAGTTTAAGTCCTAAAGACCCTTTCTGCCTCAAGTCTCTCACAGCCCATCTGAGCATTGAAATAATAAATATCATGAGATATCAATTGAATCACTTTGCTCTAAGCTACAGCCCCCTTCTAATATACTCTAGACATGATCTTCTGACTATATGTGACAACATAATGCACACTTAAAAGGCTCTGCTGGCGCTGAAGAGATGGCTCAATGGCACTTACTGAGCTAGCCTGACCATCTGAGTTCAGATTCTCTGCAGCCATATAAAGCCAGATTCACTAGAGCGTATCTGTAATCACAGCATTCCTGAGTGAGATGGGAGGTAGAGACAGGAGATTCTCTGGAAGCTTATGGACAGTTAACTTGACATAGACAGCATGGAATAACAAGAAACTCCTGCCTAAACCAAGGTGGAAGGTGAGGATCAACACCTGAGTTTGTCCTCTGACCTCCACATGGGCACCATGGTACATATATGCCACCGACCCCCACACACAGCTGAAAAGGAGGCCTGTGTATGAGTTCTCATGGATGGATTAATGGAAGGTTTTAGCTCCCTAATGAGTTTTGGCACTTAAATCTAACTGCCTTTGGGTTTTGAACCTCTTTTCTTCCACATATATTTGAAGCTCATAGATGAATAACTGCCTGACACTTAATGTGATACTGTCATTTTTAGACATGTTCTTTCAAATGTATAATCAATCTGAATTCATTTGTCATTCTTTCCTACAAGCATGGATCATAATAAACTCATCCGTGATTCATGAGAATGTAAAATATATTCTCTTGTGGATTTTATTTTAATTCAATATTATTGGTCTTTTTAAATGAAACATTATCTTTTCTTCTCTTCTAAGCAGAGAATTCATTGGTAACTGCCCAGCAGAAGGGAAGCACAATAGTCTTCATAGTTTTTCAGTCTTTGACAAAAATCAAAGATAAAAATTAGCCATGTCTGCCTGATGCCAAAACATCTGGATGAATAAAAAGGAAGACATAATATTGTTCATTGCGTAGGCTGTTGGTCCAAGTACTATGTGCCAACATCTGGGTATTTGACGTGAGAGGGTTGACAGTATTTCCTTTTCATCCACATATTATGAGTTTGTGTATATAAATGGCTTCTCAACTAAAGGCAAATGATTTGGATGCCTCTTCAAGGGAAAATAAGTGGAAGTGGTAGGATGAAAGGAAATGCATGACAGAAGTCATTCTCCCCAAACTGTTCTGCTCCTGCCTCAAAGTTGTAGCCTGAGCAAAGGCTCAAAGTAGGAAATAGCAAGATATCTATATTAATGTACTACTCAGAGGCTACAACAATGATAGAGGAAATTGTGGTTACTAAAAATAACATAGAAAGGGGAAGGAAAAAGCATCAATAGTGTAGCACTTGTGAGAAAACTGTTTAGTCTAGGTTAGGGCTTATGCTCACCAAAGGCTTCTGAGCATGATGGCTGGGAAAACAATGCCTGCCCCATGAATTCAGCAGTCCAGTACCCACGTGGCAGTCACATGGACTCGTAATACACTATTCAATTGTAGCTCTGAATTGAGTTAGTGGACAGTCACGGCCTCAATGTCAATGAGGAGCAAGCCAAACAAGGGGATTTCATTCTATCAAAGCAAACCCAGAACAGCTCAGTAGACACACTGAAAAGCAGCTTGGAAGACCAGAGCTTTCAGCGCACCTTTTAAAGCTGCAGATCAATAGCAAATAACCGAAAATTGTAGAAGGAAGGAAATGGGCAGAGAGAAAGGGCTTCAAAATGATTCTCTCCATTCTCATCCTAGAGTAAATCAGGCTCCCTTTGAAGTTGAGAGTGTTCTGAATATCCATTGTTCCAGTTGAAAAAGGAGAGTGCGAGAGAGGGACAACCAGCTGCTCTTCTCCATCAAGGCTGGCTCAAGAGTAAATGGCATCCAAATGTCTTCAGGAAGAGAAGCATGTGGCTGAAAAGGTTTACAAGAGACTCAGAAAGCTTCCTGTTTGAAAGTCCTCACGCTTAAAATCAATTCCAGTTTTTGTTATTGTTTTTTGTTTTTTTTTTCCAACATAGTCTCAGTATGTAACCCAGGCTGGCTTCAAACTTGTGATCTTATTCCCTCAACTTCCAAAATGCTGGGGTTGGGGGTGTTTGCCACCACTTCTGGCTTCTAGTTTACCTTCCCGATAAGGATGTTTGACTGCATTAGTCAGCTGCATGACTAGGGTAACCAGACAATTAATACAACCTATCTCACCCTTCCTAAAGCTAGACATGATCTACGATTTGCACAACAAAGCTATTTTTATTTTTCTGTGTGACAGCAAGTATAATTTCTATAGCATTGTGCTTTTGGATCTTTAACAGTGGAGAGTCCCCTGAGAATCTTTGGGCATGTTCATTTCACATAGATTCAAGATTCACCTGAGCTCTGATTTCAAGATAAGATTAAAAGCTACTTCTCTTCTGAGTTACCACCTCTCAAATATTTTAGTTAAAAGCAAAACTGATGTTCTTCTTGTCATTCTCTGTAACCAGATAGGTAATCAGAGTTAGTAGAATACAGATGGTCTCCAATTTAGCATGGTTTGAGTTTCAATATTTCAGCTTTACAAAAATGATACAGATTTAGTAGAAACCATACTTTAAATTTTGAATTTTGATCTTTTCCTGGGCTAGTGACATGTGCTTTGAGACATGCTGGGCACTGGCAGCAGGGCGCCTCAGGTCTCAGCTAGCCACATGATCATGAAGAGAAACAAGTGACATTATATAGTATGCTGTGTTGCTAAGCTACAGTGTTTGGTGGGTTGGCTGTATCCAATGTGTTTCTGACATATTTTCAACTTACACTGGGTTTAATGATTTTGTAACCTCATTGTAAATTGAGTAGCCTCTGTGTTTATGTGCCTTGTGATGATTCAGAAAGTATGCATTGTATTTTTAAGCCTCCTCAGTTTCTTTTCAAAAAGCTCTTTAATGTAGGAATGTATTTTATATGTAAATCAGCATGGAGATTGTGTGACATGCTGACATATACAAATTACAGTGTTTCTCTATTGGTTCCATTTTTATTTTGTTCAACTAAACATGATTGAGGTAGAAACACACTTCCAATACACTATGGTAAGCCAATAAACTGACTTAGTGTCCTTGTAAATACAACTTTCAATGAGTGCCAGGAATCAAATATATACAGCCTGTTCCTTTTGTAAACTACCTTTTTCCCTCCCTCCTTTCCTTCCCTCCTCCCCTTCCTTCTTTCCTGCTTCTCTTCTCAACTCCCTTACCTTTCCTCCTAAACATACAACACAGGGCTTCTCACCTTTCTGACTTAGAAGACTACATATCCTTCAGGGCACATTAAATTGTAGATATTTTTAAAATGTGGTGTATGTTGTATAATTATTTTCCTATTTGGCTGGGTTTTCTGGATGTCACCATTTGAGAAGAAATGGCATATTTCAGGCACACTCATCTTCAGGGGTGCAAGTTAAACTGTGACAGAACAAAGTGACAGAAATAAGACAAAACTCCAGACCTTTTGATTTCTATCCCAGTGCTATTTCCATTGTGACATGCATACTACCTGTAGGTAAAATGTTCTGGCATTCAG
The DNA here is from genome assembly GCA_036365145.1 of Orientallactaga sibirica. Taxonomy (NCBI): domain Eukaryota; kingdom Metazoa; phylum Chordata; class Mammalia; order Rodentia; family Dipodidae; genus Orientallactaga; species Orientallactaga sibirica. The sequence continues at coordinate 10,073,704 of JAEOAD010000057.1, forward strand.
GATGCAAATCAGTGAAAGTTTCTCTTGTCATGTTCTATAGAAAACTAGCTAGGTGTTCATAAAGGGCCATTGCCCAACAAGTTTGAATAGATTGTATAAATAAATAGTGCATATTTGATCTTTCTTTGGAGATTAGCAATGCATTCTTAGCATTTTAAAGGCTCTGGGAAGTCTCACAGGACAAAACTATATTCAATTTTATTTAATTCAAAATGTTCCCACTTATTTCTCTATAGATACATTTTTTTTTTTTGAGGTAGGGTCTCACTCTGGCTCAGGCTGACCTGAAATTCACTATGTAGTCTCAGGGTGGCCTCGAACTCTCGGTGATCCTCCTACCTCTGCCTCCCGAGTGCTGGGATTAAAGGCGTGTGCCACCACACCTGGCTTAGGTACATGTTTTAAAAACATTCCACTGAATGCCTAGTAACATCATGAGAGGGTCTGGATGGCATAATTTAGAAAACTAGTAAAGTGAGTCAGGAACCTATGGATCAAACTATGCTTATCGTAATCTGGACAAAATTTAAGGAGATAAACCCCTGGTACTGAACCTACCTCCTCTAGTTTCCTGGGTAGTCAATGTCCTGCCCACTACCTGTAGCACACATTTTCCCTTAAAATTCCAATTCCTAAAAGTTACTCAGATTTCTTTAATTAACATCTCCTGAGCTGTTAATCTAAGGTAATGGTTTTTGCAGTGTGGTTTCTTGGCCTGCAGCATCACCATCACCTCAGAACTTACTAGATCTTCTGAATTTGAAACACTGAGTTACAGCATAGTATTCTGTGCTTTAGCAAGTGCTCCAGTGGGTTCTGGTGGTTTGAGAGTCACTGATATTATAAGACAAGATTTAAATCAACTTTCCCTACACTTGCTATTATTCATCACCCAAAACATCCAAAACAAACCATTGTACATACCAGAGACATGTACCTACATAATATTTCTTCTTCTTCACTTCTCTCAAATCAAAGAGAGTTCATTTGGCAACCAAATCACTTATTTTCTTTAATATATTTAACTTGGGGTAAAACAATGTTGAGCTGAGAAGTAGAGAATATGGGTTTCAGTTACTAGTCTGTACATTACAGGTAATAATGACATACATTTCCAAAGGCAGGAAATGGAGACAGATGCACACTTGAACTCCCTTTTAATTTAAGACCTGTGATTCTAGGAAATCTCAGACTGTTCAGTCTGCAGGTGCAAGCAGCAGTGAAACAGACCTTGGACTTAGAGAGTGAATGCTCCCTGCTGGAGTTGCCAGGTCTTCCTTTTCTCTTAGATAAACTGGAGATAAATATTTTACATGAAAATGATCCCTTTAAATTTTTCAGCTAATTCTGTTTTTTTTTTAAATTGGACCAAATTAAATGTTTGTGAGCCAGATGTGGCTTGTTACATTGCTAATTGGTAACCTCTGGACTAGACAGAGGTCATGTGAGTCTTCATGGGGAAGGTGGGACTGTGAGAATTTCTGCAGAGGCTGAAATTAAATGGTGCTATCAATTTAATCATGAAGGCCCTTCACCTCCAACAGAGTCAATATTTCTTTTCCTCTCTAAGTCTTTGTTTAGTGCTATACAGCCATGGCTGCAGTCAATTACAGGCTGCTTAGATCCCTCCTCCATAAAATTTTCCCTGACCACCCCAGCCCCAAGTGCTCTCTCCCTCCTTTGAGTTCCCATAGCAATTATTTTCCATGCAATCCATTTGGTAATTAATCACCCAGTGCCTTGTGTCATCTTTCTATTGTGGTATTGAGCTGCTATTTAAACATGTTAGGATTATTTAAGTTTCCACATGTTTGCATCTTCTCTTCCCTCTGAGTTAGTTAGTTCTTTGAGGATAGAGTCCAGACCTTATTCCCCATAGTGCCTGGCACAGAATAGAAGCAGATCTGGTTTAAATTATTTTCAAAGGACAGCATAGAGCAGGGGAGTATACCTAAGGGCATAAGTATACCTTTGCCTGAGTTTAGATCTCATCCTTTCCAATGTACTCAGTCTTCTTTATCCCATGTGAACTTGTAAATTTTTGCCTAATAAAACAGCTTCAAAACAGTGAGAAGACAATACAGAGGATGATGAAAAATATTTACACACATGTATGTGACACAGCACTTCTACTCAGAATACAAAATTTCTAAAGCTCAAAAACAAAAAGGTGGGCCTGAGGAGATGGCTCAAACAGTAAGAATGCTTGCTGCTTAGACATAGAGGCCTGAGGAGGCCCGAGACTGCCCAAGTTTGCCTCCCTAAAACCCATGTACAAAAATTATATAGTGTAATTTTAAAACAAGCAAAGGATTTGAATATATATTTCTCGAAACAAGACTTAATAATAGCTAATAAGCACATCTAAATTATGCTCTAATCTCATTAGCCACCAGGAAAATAGAAATCCAAACCATAATGTGATACTACTTCATTCACACCTTCTAGGATGATTGTAATACAAAACAATAATAAGACAAAATAACAAGTATCGGTGAATATGTAAAGAAATTGAAACCTTCATTCCCACAACGAGATAGAATTTAAAATGTTGCAGCCTCTTTGGAAAATAGTTTGGCAGTCCTTCAAGCCATTAAACACACAGTTACCATATGATTCAGCAATTTGACTCCTGGCTAAACACTCAAAAGAACTGAAGACATATCTTCACATAAAAACTTGCAAAGATTGTTCATAGCAACACTATTCATAATAATCATAAAACTAGAATGAACCCAAATATCAATCAATTTATGAATAGATTGAAATGTAATATATGCATTTAATTGACTCATTCTGCCATGAAAAGGATAATCTGAGACACCATACCACATGGATGACTTAAAAACATTATACTAACTGAGAGAAGATAGTCAGAAGATCACCTATTGTATGAGCCCATTTCCATCAAATTCCTAGAAAAGGCAATTCTAAAAAGACAGAAAGGAAGTTAATGGTTACCTGGGACTAGCAAGGTATAAGAAAACTGCAGGGATAGAAATGACCACCAGTGGATAGATATAGACTTCCTTTTTGCAATGATGAAGATATTTGAGGATTAGATGATGGTAAAGTTATACAAATCTACAAATACATTATAAGTACTAAACTGTATACTTTAACTGGATAAATCGTACATATTTATACTATGTTAATTATATCTCAGTGAAGTTGGGATCTATGTGCTCTATATGCACTCTCTCAATCATTACCAAAATCCTTGGAGGCTAGTACTTGTACTGTCTCTATTTGACAGATGGAGAAATGGAGGCACACAAGAGTTATGTAATTTACCCAAGCTCTTACAGCTGATAAGGGACTGGGCTTCAAATCCAGGTCATGTGGGTCAAGAGTGTTATGTTCAACACAGTGCCATAGTGGACCTAAATTGCCCACACTTGCCATTTCTCTGGTGTTCTTCTGGCCCCATAATGGAAAGAGTCTAAGGCTTTCAAACATGTCTTCTCTGCATTGATATGAAGCACACTGGGAGTAAATAGAGTGCACGTTAACTGGCAATTAAAAGGGAAGATAATACAGAAGTAGAAAGAGTGGTAGATTCACTGACACTCAGGCTTTGCAGTAATTGTGAAACTCTTCTCTCTGCTTATCACAGGAAGAGTATGCACCTAGCACTTAGTGTGAGTGAAAGGTACGAAGTACAATGGGGTGGGGGGGCTATAGCAATCCTTGCATAAGTAAGGTTCTTGCAGAGAAATCAGCTGGCCACGTCTATTTATTTCTGTAAAATGGTGCCCTTCTGGTTCAGAGTGACCATGGGCCAAAAGATGATTCACATTTTCTTAAGAGTCAAACTGCCTGGATCCCCTTCATTCCCAAGGTTTTTTTTTTTTTTTTTAATATAGTCAATTTTATTCAAGGGGAAGCATTTATTAAGCTAGATGCAAAAAGACATTATGTTGATAGTAACAACCATTTAAGGTATACCTACTAGGTTCTAGGATTCACAAGTATTTACTTATTTAATCCTTAAAACATCCCTATGAAGTAGGTACTACTATGATCATATCCATTTTCCAGAAGAAACCTATGCATGGAGATTAAACTCATATGGCAATTAATAAAAGTGAAGATTTGAACCCAAAGTTCTCAGACACCAATGGTTTTGCCCTTCTGTAATACACTGCCTCTGACAAATACAGAATGACTCCACACTTACACAAGATGCAATGAGGTAAGGGGAAATTCAAGTGTCTTGTCCTCAAAACACTTATAAACCAACTGGGGGGGTACAAAATATAAACAAAACGTTAAAAATGTTATAATAATATCATAAGTATCATCTATATACAAGCATATATATACATACACTAACAATAAAGCAATACATTGTCTAATATATGTTAACACAATGTGACAACTATTCAAAAATCTTTACAAGAATTACCTTGTTTACTCTATATTTAAAGATAAGGAAAGTGAAGTAAAGCAAGGAAAGTATTTAGTCTAGCATAGTATAGCTGATTAGTGGCAGGGTCAGGGCCCCAGTGAAGGCAGTCTGCCTCAAGAGCCCATTTGTTCAGTCATTACATTGCATTGCCACAATAAGGGGGGACTATACTAAGTGTATGAAAAATATTTCATGATTCCTAAGAAGGATGACATTAATTCAACTTGATGTGGGGTGGTCTGGAAAGGATTTCCAGAGGAAGCAATGTTTGTGCAGTCTTAAAGGTAGGAATTTGTTGGCAAGATAAGAGTAAGGGTGTTCTAAGCAAGAAGAACATCATGTGCATGAATTTCTTCAAGGCCTGGTTTATCTGAGGAATGCTGGAAAGCTCAGCATGACTGGAGTCTAGGGTAAGTTAGAATTATGAAGGGTGGGGAGAAGCAGTGAAAGTGCCAGAAAAGACTGGGGCAGTCAGCTGGATAATCAGAGTGAAAAGTCTTATGTGCAGTAGAATTAATAAAGTGAGCTCTAATCAATTGTCTACTGCAAGATTCTATCCATTTTTACTTACCTCTGCTTTTGAAAAAGATCCCCTGCCTTTCCTCCAGCTTAGGAAATGAGTTTTGTTAGGCAAGAACGACAGTTCTTAGGGTGGGGAACAGATTTTGAAGGATGCACTTTTTGGAAAAGGGATGGACCATGGTGGGAATTAAAGGCTGTAATTGGGACACTTCCCGGGAAGCTTATACGTCCAGTTGAAAGAGAGAGAGAGAGACATGGATAAACTGCTCTAATCATCATTTAGGTAGGGTAAAGACTAAGTGCCCCCCCCCCCTAAAAAAGCCACACTCACTCTGCAGACACATTCTTCTTGGGAGATGGTGCTGATATCAGAAGGAAGAAGTTTTTTTTTTTTTTTTTTTTTCATTTTCCAAGGTAGGGTCTCACTCTAGCCCAGGCTGACCTGGAATTCACTATGTAGTCTCAGGGTGGCCTCGAGTTCACGGCGATCCTCCTACCTCTGCCTCCCAAGTGCTGGGATTAAAGGTGTGTGCCACCACACCCAGCAGAAGGAAGAAGTTCTTATTTGACCTATTTCAAGAGTTTTTCATCCCAAACCTAGTTCGTTAGTCATCTCTTCCTCTGTGGGTCTGAAGCATCCTTTGGTTGTTTTGCCATTGCAGTTTTGAAATTAAGAGAGTGCTACTGTCTCCTGTATGCACTGGGTCACTAGAGAAGCTATCTAAGCAGGGAGGTATTAGGAGGCTCAACCTTCAGACAGACTGAAGCCCAGTGTAGAGGCACTGGGGAGCTGGGAGCAAGAAACATGGTCCATGCAAAGACAAATATGGCATTTACCATGGTGTCCCTGTGAGTGGAAAGTAGGCAGAAGGACTTTGATTCAGGATACCTGTCTGGAGTAGACTGCCAAGAATATGATGACAAATTCAATTTGGAGGAAGAAAGAAAGAGAATAAGTGAGGATTCTGGAAGATAGCCAACAAATTTGGCAAACTAATCACCAGTAGGAGATTTGTTTACAACTCTTATCTGCTTTTGCTGAAGCCCTTTCCAGTGCCAGTGAGCTTGCTTTCCTTGTCTGATTGGATCGATCCAACTATGTGTATAGACTCCCTTTCTATTTCTTTTTGTGTTTCTCATTTAGTCTAACCATCAATTCCATGGTTCTTCCCTGCCTCTCTTTTAGTTTTCCTCCTGCTTTTAGAAGAAAGGGAATCAGAAAGCCTGAAAAAGCCATTTCCACAACCTTCATACATGTCTCCCAGATCGTGTATGCCTTTGTTTCTTGTTATTGATGGTAAAGTTTTTGTTGCTAGTTGTCTTTTTTTTCCTTTACAATTGGGACATTGCTTATTCACACTCTATTCAATAAAGTTTGTCATGACCCACTGTGCTCTTTCTTCTCAGACTTGTACATAATTATCTTGTGTGGTTTGTTTCTTCTATATTTTTTCCCATGTGGTCTTCTGAATTTTCACTAAAGTATTTGAAAACAAAGACTCTTGACCAAAGCATAGGCTTGGTGTGAATAAAGAGCTCTTAGTAAAGAGTATTTTAAAATATATATATCGGGCTGGAGAGATGGCTTAACGGCTAAGGCACATGCCTGCAAAGCCTAAGGACTCAGGTTAAATTCTCCAGCTCCCACGTATGCCAGATAGACATGGTGGAACATGGCTCTGGAGTGAGTCTGCAGTGGCAAGAGGCCCTGGTATGCCCATTCTCTCTCTCTCTCTCTTTCTCTCTCTCTCCTCTCTGTCTCTAATAAATAAATAAAAATAAATAAATCTAAATATATATATACCAACAGGGCCTAGAGAGATTGCTCAGTGGTTAAGGTGCTTGCCTGTAAAACCAAAGGACCCAGGTTGGATTGCCAAGTACCCACATAAAGCCAGATGCACTAGGTGGCACATGTGCCTGGAATTCATTTGAAGTGGCTAAAGGCCCTGGTGCGCCCATTCTCTCTCTCTGTCTTTCTTTCTCTCTCATAAATAAGTAGATAAAATATTTCAAATAACATAAACAGAGAATAATCATGTATTCAAGCATGAATCATATTCATCTTCCTAAAGTACATGTCTGATTCTGTTGGCCTATACCAAAATATTTTCTTGTTCCTTCAGGCCAATGGAAAAGAGTTCAAATTTCTAAACCTTATATGTTCTTGGTGTAACCTTAACTGCTACTACTTTGCTATGAACAGCTTGCTCATATCTGAATTTTATTTATACTCTCCATTCTCTCTTTCTCACACTGCTTTGTTCCCATGTATTCAAATGCCAACTGATTCTTTGTGTCTGAGAGACCTATTGGTGATAGCAAATCAAATCCAGCTTTCAAATTTTCTCTTCCTGACTAAGTGATCTTGGGCAAGTCATTTCTTTTAGCTCTGATTCAATTTCTGAATTTGTCAATGAGAACCATAATAATCTCTTCTCAAAGTTGTCATGAGAAATGAACTATGTGGCATTTATAGAAATGTCTGCATAGTGCTCATTACATAATAGTTGCTCAGGAAATTAGTGGATAAATTTCATGAGGTTTTCAAAACTACCCAAGATAAATCCCTGTATTTAAATATACAAATCCCTAAATTGTAGTTCATCAGTATTAGGGAGTATGTCTCAATGAAATATATATTTTTGTTTCCCCATTTGCTACCACTATCCTCATTCTCTGAGAGTATCTTTATGTGAGAAAGAACATCTGTGTATATTGAATGAAGGCAGTGGATGTCTACTTCAGTACTATATTTTGAAAAGATTCAAAAAAAGACTATTTGTTTTCTAAATAGACAAAATAATATGCATTAAAAGTGGGGTTGGGAGCTGGGTGTGGTGATGCACGCTTTTAATCCCAGCACTCGGGAGGCAAAGGGTAGGAGGATCGCCATGAGTTCAAAGCCACCCTGAGAATACAGAGTAAATTCCAGGTTAGCCTGGGCTACAGTGAGATCCTTCCTCTAAAAACCAAAAAAAAAAAAAAAAAAAAGAAGAAAAAGAAAGTGGGGTTGGGGCTGGAGGGATGGCTTAGTGGTTAAGGTGTTTGCCTGCAAAGCCAGAGGACCTCGGTTTGATTCCCCAGGACCTATGTAAGCCAGATACACAAGGTGGCGCATGCGTCTGGAGTTCATTTGCAGTGGTTATAGGCCCTGACATGCCCAGTCTCCCTCTCTTTGTCTCTCTCTTTCTCTCTAAATAAATAAATAAATAAATAAATTGGGGTTATTCTAAGGAAGGCTCAAGGTAAATCCAGGGAAGAAAAAGTGGGCTTGCGGAAAGCTACAAGGAGCTTCAGTGCTCTCTAGTTTTGAAATTACAACTTATCACTGAAGGCAGTCTCATGAAATACGAGTGCTAGCCCAACAGAAGACTCCTTTGACTTACAATTTCAAAGAACAGCTGAAAGCAGCATTGTGTTTTCCTTCTTTTTCTCTCCCTTGTAGAGAAAGAGTTAATATCATATGAAAATCAGAATTCTACCAAAGCATTTACCCAGAAAGTGGGTCGAGGAATGGCTCTTCCTAAAAGCTAGCATTTAGATGGAAAGCAATCAAGACTGGAACACTACAAAGCAATTCACAGGCACTGGGAAAGGGGGATGGGGCTGGCATGAGATGAAGTATCATGAAGGAACAAGCCTGTTGTTAAGAAAAAAAAAAAAAAACAAGAAATGGCCTCCAAACTTCATCTGGGTGGTGCAAAAAGGGATAGGAACAGAAAGGCAAAATGAACAGAGTTCATAGTGAGGTGTGCTTCCACTAGACTGGGAAAGCCACCAGAGGGGGACAGCAGCTGCCACTTCAGTGTCTCTAAGGACCATTCAAATGTGCCCCCACCCAAAAAACAATTCACAAAAGAGAGTGGTTTGTTCCCAAGGCACACCCAGTTGGCAGCCAATTGGTAGAGGTAGAGATAACAATACTCAGTATGGGGTCTTTATAGGTAGTTATTATTGACAGTAATAGGATTGCCTGAGGGAACTGTTTGTTCCAATCAGTGCTACTATACAAGTCAATGAATTCAACATATTGATCTACCTGCACTGTGATTACCTTTACAGAATATCCAAGCATTTATTGAGCACTCACTGTTTGTCAGTAGGGAATGTGGATACAGCCGTTACAAAAACAGACTAGAACTCTCACCATCATGTAGTTGCCATGCTAATGAGCTCAAAGAAGAAAACAAACTACTACCGAGGACCTCTTCTTTTTTTAATTTTAATTTTTTATTGACAACTTCTATAATTATAGACAATAACCCATGGTAATTCCCTCCCTCCCCCACTTTCCCCTTTGAAACTCCACTCTCCATCATACCCCTTCCCCTCTCAATCAGCCTCTCTCTTATTTTGATGTCATGATAATTTTTCCTCCTATTATGATGGTCTTATGTAGGTAGTGTCAGGCACTGTGAAGTCATGGATATCCATGCCATTTTGTGTCTGGAGGAGCACATTGTAAGGCGTTCTACCCTTCCTTTGGCTCTTACATTCTTTCCACTACATCTTCCGCAATGGACCCTGAGCCTTAGAAGGTGTGATAGAGATATTTCAATGCTGAGCACTCCTCTGTCACTTCTTCTCAGCACCATGGTGCCTTCTGAGTCATCCCAAGGTCACCACCATCTGAAAAGTGAAGCTTCTCGAACCATAAATGAGAGTAGCATTAATATATGGGTGTGAGCATTAAGAGAAGTGCTTACCAGGCAGTTTCGTGAACATAGTATATACATTTAGCCAGACACCAGCAGACGTTACATACCTAGGGCTACCCCTGTTGTAGGTATTCAGTGTCTGTCATGTATTCCCTCCAGTGGAACAGGCCTGCAGTCCAATTAGAGAGCTATTGGTTTCCCCCATAAGAGACATGCCACTATTGCACCCGTTGGCTCATTTGGCCTGGCTGGCCAAATTTAAGGCTTGCAGTGTCCACTGTTGAGTATTTCCACTGGTGATTTCTCTCTCTCCCATTGAACTGCATGCAGTATTGCTTTTTCCACCTTTCTGTCAGCAGGTCTACATGGAGGGGTTTTCAGCTCAGCTCCAGCAGGATTTCTCAGTGACCTTGTAGCCCATATATGTGGAATCTTCAGCAATAGGGTCTTACCATCTATTCCTGGTGGGAAACCAAGAACTTTGGCAATGGCCTGTAATGTTTTGGGGGCATCAGGGACCTTCCTGACCAAAAACTCACTGGAAGGTATCCCATCCTTGGCACTGAAAATTTTCTTTCTCAAAATATTTTATTTATTTATTTGAGAGAGAAGGAAAGAAGTAGAGAGAAAGAGAATAGGTGTTCCAGGGCCTCCAGCCACTGCAAACAAACTCCAGATGCATGCACCCCCTTGTGCATCTGGCTTACGTGGGTCCTGGGGAATCAAACTGGGGTCCTTTGGCTTTGCAGGCAAATGCCTTAACTGCTAAGCCATCTTCTCCAGCCCCTGAAAATTTTCTAGTAACAATCTATGGCTTCTGAGTGTTCCATTGTGGAGGACCTCTTCTTTATCAGGTATATTACATACAGGATCACACACAATCTTCACAACACCAACTATGAGGGAAAAAGCCTAAGGCTCAAAAGATTAAAATCGAAACCAAGATTTACACAGTGGCAAAACTAACACTAGAAGCCACCCATGTTTGTCTCATCCACAACTATGGATTTCTCTTGCACTTTTGATCTTCTAAGGACCCTTGGTGTCACTTTTAACACTCGATTTACTTTTTGCACTACCTGCCTAATGGTCATTTATGGATGTAAGAATTATTTAAAGGTCAGTGGTTTAGAGTCAGACCCTAAGGATGGAGAGAGGACAAGACATAGTCCTTGCCCTTAACTTCTCCACTAAATAGAAAGGTAGTGCTTAAGAGCTCAGCCAGGTGCTAGGCAAGACCAAGGAACTTCCAGTACTAAATTTGTCTCATTCTGTTACTAGCTGCACACTCCTGAGCAGGTTACCTAACTTTGCCATGACTTTGTTTCCTTTGGGACTGTAAGGATTAGGGAAGATAGTGATAATGAGCCATTACATGCTACTTACTGTGTGTCAGGCACTATTCTCAGCATAGCATATATGTTAGCTCTGCAAAGTGGACCAGCAGTTCTGAAAGCATGGATCAAGAACCCATGTAGTGCTATAGAGTCAATATTGTTTCATAAAACCCCTAAGAGCTGCTTTAATTGTTTTACTCTCATCTTCTCACAAGTGTACAGTTTACAGAGGTTGCATGAGGTGTGATATTGTCACAGCTTGAATACAGGTGTGGCTATGAAAATCCATTTATCTTCTCTCAATCTTGATACTAAAGTGGTTTGTACAAGTAAAAAAATATATATTCTTACTACATTGGGGATGGTGGGAGAAAATACAATTACTTTCCACAAAAAATATGATTATTAAGCCAGGCATGGTGGGGCACACCTTTAATCCCAGCACTTGGGAGGCAAAGGTAGGAGGATCGCCGTGAGTTTGAAGCCATCATGAGACCACACAGTGAATTTCAGTTCAGCCTAAACTAGAACAAGACCCTACCTCGAAAAAACAAAAAAGAATAACCTAAAATATGATCATTAACATACTATGGGTTTAGTAGTACTTAGCACATTAACAGCTATATTAAGTATCTCAGGTTTCTTAGGTAATAAGGTAAATATTTAAATATATAAGCCTCATATGTAAACATTCTTAGAGGTCTTCAATTATTTTATAATGATGTGATTATGTGAGCATGTAAAGATCCTGAGGCCAAATCATGCAAGAATCTGTGATACCTGAAAAGCATATAGCACAGTGTCTGGTACATGATAACTACTGAGTAAACTAAAGGTGATTATTGTTATTATATGCATAATCATAATAGACACAAAATGATGAGTTCCATAATGGAAATCCTAAATGCAAACGCTATAGAAATTCACAGAAAATAAAGCTCATATTCGGCTGAAGCATCCTGGAAAGGCTTGATGAGGTTGGTAGCATTTGACATGAGTATTGGGGAATAAGTAGGACAGGGTTGGGGTGGTAACTCATTGGCATGCAAGAGGCTGTACATTCCACCTCTAACAAAAAAAGAAAAGAAAAAAAATAAAGTAGTGAAGAGAGAGCTCTTTGGAGGGGAGCTGATTCCAGGTGGAAGAAACACTGAAGCAGGAAAGCATAGGGTGTCCTGTGGAAACCAGGAGAGGTCAAGTTTGATTGAAGTCAGACAAGTATGCAGAAAGGAAATGGAAAAGACAGTATAGCAGACAGCTTCAGGTTCGCTGAGATGAACTTCCAGACCAGGCACAGTTATGGAGGAAGGGATATTATTTATTGAAGCTTACAGATCCAGGGGAAGTTCCAATAATGGCAGAAGAAGTGGCCTGCTCTCACAGGGCCAAGCAGAGAGAGAAAAAGCCAACCAGCCACATAGTACACAGAGCAAAACCTACAGTCAAGCCACAGCACAGTTCAGGAACTCCTATTAGGCACACTTTGCATATCTTTACAATGGAATCTCAAACCCATTACCACACCTTAAGACCAGCACCCAGTGACATTGCCTCTAGCAAGGTGATTGCAGGTGCAAACTATAAACTAATAAAACACTGAATATATTGGGGGACATATATTCAAACTACCACAGACAGTAAGAAAGACTGGTGATCATACAACCATGCAGAGCCTTGAATTCTAAGATGAAGAGTTTGTATAGTACTTATCAAGAATCTTTAGTTATGAGCTGTGGTTTATATAGATGACTAGTAGCTATTTAAGATAATTTGGAGAGAAGGAAACTGGGCTTGAAGTAATTTGCTAGGCGTCTATAGCAGCGGTCTAGGAGAGAGTGAATGAAGAGTTGAACTAAAGTAGTGACGTAAGGGAAGGATTGAAAGGAAGATGTGAAAAAATGAACATCTGTTAAAATAAGTCATTATGTAATGAACTTCCACAACCTACTTTGTTTCTTCCTCCAACCTTAACCCCTCCAGACACACCAAAGACCAGCCATGATGGAATAATTTCACAGTTATGGTCCCAAAGCTGAGGCTTGTAGACAAAAATATTGGATAGGATAAGTATGTAAAATGTCAACATAAATGCCCACTAGGAAATCAGTGTCCCGATAAAAAAGACAGAAATGGGGCTGTAGTGATGACTCAATGGACATAGTGCATGCCATGCAACTTTGTGTACCTGAATTCAGATCTCCAGACCCCATATAAAATGCAGAATCTGTGGTAGGCTTCTGCAATCCCAGTGCACCTAAGGTAAGAAGGAAATTGTAGACAAGTAATTTCCAGTATCTCTCAAAGGTAGCAATGAATGAGGAAAGACCCTGTCACAAATGAGATTGAAGGCAAGGACTGACCTGTAAATTGTCCTATGACTGCCACATGTATGCTGTGGCACATGCACACCCTCATACACACAAGCACACACACCCTAAATATGTAACAAAACAAGTGAATAAAAGAAGAAACACCACTAAAAAGGAGGGATATTAAAGGTAAGGGTGTTAAAATTCAAATTCCCTGTACAAATTACAAAAAACAAATTATGCAGACATGTGGCTGACACATCCTGGTGGAAAGAACTTATGAGATGAACCCAAGGCCAAATTTTAAAAGTACATTTTTCAAACAAAAGCAAAAGAAATGTTCTACCCATCTCAAGTAAGAAAATGCTATGCTGCACATGGCTGTGAGAAGGCGGAGGATTAGTGCATAATAGTTCTAGCCTTTATACTCAAGTAATTAATGGTTTGATTTGGGTGTGTTTTATTATTATTAAGAGAAAAAAAGAAGCCAAGTTATTCAGTGACTTACTGCAATGTTCCTTTAGTTCTCATACCATTCCTTCTGTGCTATGGAAGGGACAATGAAGTTCCTGGAAAACTGTAGGTATCTGTGCTCCATTATGCAGGCCATTTCACAGAATTGTAAAGTGGTATGACAGGGGGTCTTGCTGACAAACAGAAGTGTGAAGATTATTGTTATTCCAAGTAACTACTACATATAGCTTTGCTGGGCAGGAATGAATTTTATTCTTAGTTCTCATTCTGTAAAAAGGCAGGGTAGGTAAAACATTTCCCTGGCAGAATTCCAAGTTAAGATTTAAATAGTTCTCTCCTGTGAAGGAGTGTCTTAAGGACTAGGGGAAACCCTTGTGAATTCATTCTATTCTCTTTGAAGGTTGGTTATTATTACTAACTGCTAGCAGATCCCCTAGACTTAAACCCTCAGCTCCAACTAGTACTGTGCTGCAGTTAGGAGAATTGGAATGTGAAGGAAAGGCTTTCTGTGTCCCCCTAAGTTGGTCTGGCAGATTTGGCTACTGGGTCATTGCTATGCCTTGAATATGGTTTGTCTCTTCCCAAGCTCATATTGCTGTGATTATAGTTGTAGCAGTGTTTGGAGATGGGGCCCTAGCAACAGATGTTTGGGTCAAGGCAGGAGAGTTCTCATGAATAGCTTAATACCCTGCTTGTGGAACTGGGTTGGCCATTGTGGAAACTTGGCCCCTTGCCTCACTACTGTACATGCCTGCTCACTCTTCCACTTTATTTCATGCTAAGAAATGACTTGAGCTCATTGCCGCAAGCCAAGAACATGCCAGCACCATGCTGTTGGACTTCCTAGCCTCTGGAACCATGAATCAAAATAAAACACCTTTCTTTATAAATTAGCCACTCTAGGATATCATAGCAACAAAGAATGGACTAAGGCAGCTGTTGTGCAATGTTGCCCTCTAGCCATAATATAGCTGTTATTCTCTTGGATTCTTAGCAGCTGGGATTACCCCACAGGTAGCTGACACAACATTGGGTTCATGCATGCTACCACATGGCAGGGGAGGGGCTCATAGGGCCCTGCTCCTTCCTAAGTATGTATAGGCAGTTGAAGGTGGCTAGAGACTTTTCTTCTGTGGTGTAGCCACTCATTAATTGTTGGTATTCTTGTAAGTAATCCCAATTAAACTCATTGGTTCACCAAGCTAGACTTGGGTGGAATCAGTTCCTTGGTCTGTTATTGGTGCCCTGTCCTGTTTATTCATGTCTCCCCAGGAAGACACACAACAACAGCAAGAAGAAGCGAGTGACAAATATCTCCTTCATAGTAATAATGATAGCCATGATAATAATTAATAAAAGTAATAATGGGCCGGATGTGGTGGCGCATGCTTTTAATCCCAGCACTCAGCAGGCAGAGGTAGGAGGTTTGCTGTGAGTTTGAGGTCAGCTTGAGACTACATAGAAAATTCCAAGTTAGCTTGGACTAGATAGAGACCCTACCTCAAAAACACAAAAACAAAACAAAAATAGAATAGTAATTGTTAACTGATTTACATTATCTCATTGAACTCTTCACTCCCACCCTACAAGGCAGGTACTATTATCATATTATAAATGAGAAACCAATATGGGTTTCCATGATTTGTTCAATGACACACAGTTAGATAATAAGTGTCAGAGGTAGGATTTGAACTCACACCTTCTTGACTCCATTATGCTTCAGTGCCACTAACAATATTTCTTTCTTGTTTTCTACTCAGTGTTTGTGCTGCCTCACAGACAGAGCCTCTTCATAATGCCCCAGATAATTATAGTGCCATTGGTCTTTCTGACCCGTGTTTCAGAATTCTTTCTCATTTGAAGGCCTCTAAGGTGTCACATCAGCCACCTTTGCAAGCTCTCCTACCAAGTTGGGATGATATTATACAGTGATAAAAAAAATCTCAGATTAAGGCCTTCTGGTCCCATGTACCAGCTCATATTGACTCCTGTCTAACATTCCTATGAGGAAGCTGGGTAACTTTTTGGAAAAGTCTAGTCACTGCTGCCTTCATGTACATAAAGTCATTTCATGTTGCACTAGAACCTGCATATCCCATAGCCATTCTGCTTCCACTGATGAGAAACTGGTTCTTTCAGAGGTCAGCCCATTCCGTTTGTGGATTGTTCTGCGTGTTAGTGAAAATGTCCTTATGGTGTGGAGAGGTGTTTTATCTGCAATTTGTTACCACTGGCTTCAGAGATAAACTGACTCTACAATCTCTTCACCTTGTTTTTTTTTTTTTTTTTTTTTTTTTTTTTGGTTTTTCGAGGTAGGGTCTCACTCTGGTCCAGGCTGACCTGGAATTAACTATGTAGTCTCAGGGTGGCCTCAAACTCTCGGCGATCCTCCTACCTCTGCCTCCCGAGTGCTGGGATTAAAGGCGTGCGCCACCACGCCCGGCTTCTTCACCTTGGTTTTAAGCAAGTTATTTAACTTTTCTCGACCTCAGTTTTGTCATCTCCAAAATGGGAATACTATTACCTTCTTTGCAAGGTATTTTATAAAAGAAAGGTATATCTAGCACATTGTATGTGGTCAATGTATGATAACTAATTTCATTGTTTTCATTAACAAGCTCAGTGAGCAACAATGAAGGAACTAATCCTAATGTGTTTCTTACTGCACTTGAAGTGTCTTAAATTTTCTCCATTCTTATTACTTTCTATGCTAAGAAAACTTGAAATTATTACCTCACTTGTCACTGTACCCTAAAAGTATTGCAAATGACCTGATACTTTAAAAAATAATTCTCAGTAGTATATGTAATGTTTTACCATAGGATTGCTTACTGTTTTATTTTTTTTGTAATATTTTCTCATCTCTAGTCTCATGTGGTGCTCACAATAGTTCTGTGGTCTGAACAGGACAGATACTAGTTCATTCATTTATATTTATCTCTTGAACCAATATTTACTGAACTCCTACTGTATGATGGGTTATGTAATTGATTATCAAAGCAGATGTGGTTATGGCCCTCTGAGCCTGTTTTCTAATATGGTTACAGATGAGGAAACTGCACATTGTTGCATGGTCACTGGCAAGTAGAGCTAGGTTTCCTAATGCGACTTGTGGTATGTTTTGCACTCTCTCATTCTGACTATTGTTCCTCTATTTCCAGCATCTTCCTTTCTTATACTTCACACTTCAGTTCAAAAAATTTTTACAGCCGGGCGTGGTGGCGCATACCTTTAATCCCAGCACTCGGGTGGCAGAGGTAGGAGGATCGCCAAGAGTTCGAGGCCACCCTGAGACTACATAGTTAATTCCAGGTCAGCCTGGAGCAGAGTGAGACCCTACCTCGAAAAACAAAACAAAACAACAAAAAAAAGATTTTTACATGAAAGACCAAAAAAAAAAAATCATCTTGAATTTGTTAATAGACTAGTCAGTTAGAATACCACTCTTAGTCTTACCATTCCAGTTTTATTAGTCATAGTTCCCATTAGTCAGGTGATACTACAGCAAATCACCCCCACCCTGTGGCCCTGAGCTGTTAGCTCAGCTGGATTGCTTATCTGTAAAATCTGTCCAGTAACTCAAGAGCAGGAGGAAAAGAAGCCTACACCAATACCTCTAGCTTCCTGACTATTTCTTGGGTTAATTATCCCTCCTCTGGCTGGCCAAATAGCATAATTTTCTTTCAAAAAAGCTGAAGGGGATCCCGGCCTACATGTAATATCAATTCAATGACTCTGCCTGGATTGCAAGGTCCTTTATAATCGTTAGGTCTCAGACTCCTCTTGAACTGTATTTCTTTACCCCTTCACCTTCCACATATCTATGCCAAGCTCCTTTCCTATCCTATGACATGTTCCTGCATCCTACCACCCTTTTTGCCTCCACAAAGCTAAAAGCTTATTTTTGTTTCCTCCACTTTAAATTATTCCCACTCAGTCTAAATCCTACATTGTTTATGAACCCTTTCTAATGACTTCAGCTCTCAGTGATCTCACCAATATCTGAATAGTCCTACATCTGTGTTTTAAAATTTAATTGCCCTAGTACATACTAAAGAAGACCTCATTTGACAGCCCTTCATTTGAAAAAGTCCTGGGGATTTTAATTGGCCTCATCCTCAATGTGAATCAATAGTGGTGATGCAGTTGCAAATACATAAATAAATGGATAGCTGAGGGATGCAGTCACGGGTTGTCCATGCTTCAATTGAAATAAATACTACTCTTTAGTTCACTGTCTTTCATTTAAAACACATTGCTTGCTTTTAACATTCAGATCCATTGTCTGAGAAATTCCATTGTTACTAAGCTGTCCTTGAGAAACATACTCCATCATTGTCTCTAACACGTTTTAAGATACTCCCTTTATCTTTGATGTTTGGCAGTTACACCATGGTGCATGTACAGGGTATTGATTTGTCTTTGTTTATTCTGCTTAGGACCAGATAAATGATTTTAACCTGGGGATTCATGTTTTATTCTATTCTGGAAAATCCCCACCCTAGGAACAATATGTATTCCTATTTTGTCCTTCTGGAACTTAAGTTCATATAGAGCTTATCTACACCTTCCATTTTCTTCTTCATACTTAGTGTTTTCATAATGCCAGACTACATTCTATGATTATCTCAACTTGGTTTGGTGTCTCACTAATTCTCCCCTCACTTGTGTTATATTTGCATATTGGACAAATCTCCTTTCAGTTCATATATAGGGCAGGTCAGTTCTATTCTTTATTTTGTACAGGAAGCACAATTTTAACTCAATTATTAGCCCTACAACGAATTTGAATCCTGTCTCTAAGGTATGTATCTGCTCATTTCCCTATGTGTTGTATAACTTGAATTCATGCTCCTTACTGTGATTATGAGTTTCCTTTTGTTTTTGGAACCTGGAGGTTTCCCTTTCTTGCTACGTGACTTCAGTTACATATATATATATATATATTTTGTGGTCAGATTTGATGCACCGTGTCTCTGTGTTTTAAGTTGCATTGCTTATAATGGTGAAAAACATTAGAAAACCTGACCTCTAATAAGAGATTTGTTAAATAAATTATGATACATTTGTTAAGAAGACCACAATACAGCCACAAAGTGTTATAAAGTGGCTCTAGAGACCTACATGAATTGATACCAAAAGATAGACTTGTAGTTGAAGCAGGAAGAAGAAAAGTTTTGTGTAAGTAATATTTATGTGCATAAAAAGATGAGGTATAGATATCACAGACGATTTCCATGGTCACCTCTAGCGTGGATGTGAGAGGATTGAGTTTCTCATCTATTTTACTCCTTTTTCTTTAGCTTTTAATTTCTTTGCTTCTTTTAAGGGGAGGAGACCTGAAACAAAGTCTCACCATATAGCCCTGGATGGCCTGAAACTCGCTATATAGACCAGGTGGACTTCAAACTTGGAATGATCTTCCTGCCAGTGCCACTAGAGTGCTAGGATTACAGATGTGCACCACTATGCCTGGTCAAGTTTTAATTTTAAAAGCATGCACAGACTTTTTTTTTTTTAAATCACAGAATTGAAAAGATATTTAAAAGAAATGAATGCTTCCCCTCCTTGATTTTGAACTTGAGAAAATGACAAATAACTCCATAACTCACCTTAAGATCTAAATAGAGTATTGTAAGACCTGTTCTCAAAGATGTGGGATAATATCTAACTTTCTCAGAGGGACTTGTAACTAGATAAGCTCCATAGAGGAACTAGAGCCTGAACAATGTAGAAAGCATCAAGTAGACAAGAGAAAGAATGGTGTTCTAGAAGTTAAAGCATTTAACAGGGTAAGTGAAGATTTTACTAAAGAGACTGCTGCCTACAGTAGTCTCAGTATGATTAATGGAAAACATAAAGGATAGTGAGTCACTGCAAGGACACATTTACCACCCTGAAACGGAAGGGCCAGAGGAAGACTGTAGTTACCAGAACCTAGAGAGTAGCCATAGCTATAGAAATAAGGTATCCACCCAAAACAAGTCTGTGACCTGTATTAGACCTTTCTAGAAGGACTCAGCCAAGATCTAGACACTACCCAGAAAGGGATCCATGAAAATCAGTATGAATATTTTAGTCTGTTTCTGTACTACAACTCCATGCTAGTGCCTTGCCTTGCCCATATCCAGCAATAATTCAGGGGACCAGGAAGTAAATTAATACAGTCCACAAAGGTCAGCCTCTGGTGGTATAGAAATTGGATGAAGAGTCGCAAGAAATAGATTTGTAACTGCTATATGAGAACTCTTTGTACATTTCTTTTCCTATTCCCATGAACCTAAAACTGTTCTAAAAAATGAAGTCTGTTTTTAAAAAGTGGATCTGAAGGGACAAATGGAGAACATTTCACATAGGCATTTGATACAGAAAAAGACATATGGGTAAAAGGATAATAGTAAATGAAGTTATGTCATTTGCAGAAAAATGGGTGCAATTGATAATTCTACTAAGCCAATCTCAGGAGGACAATATTGCATGCTTTCTCTCACCTGTGGTTCCTATATTTTATATGGTTACACACAACCATGTATGCACATATAACAGGAAAGTAGAAGTGAAACTGTCTAGGAAAGCAAAGGAGATTGTTTTGGCAGGAGAAGAATGGAAGGACCAGGGGTATGAACGTAATATATTCGACATATAATATGTAAACTTATATTAAATGTACTCATGTAGTATAGTACCATGTATGATGAATATATACACTAAAATTGTTTTTAAAAGCAAAAATATAGAAAGAATTAAAAGGGGTGATTGAGAAGCAGAAACTCATTTTATATAAGTAAATTTTCTGGTCTATGGGAAGCACATGGCTGAGGTAGTGGGGTACAGAAAATGTGAAAGGGGTATTAACAAACTATATGAGTTCCAGCCCTTTAAATTTACAAACTACAGCTCAAGGACCAAAATTGGCTTCAAAATCTTGTGTGTTTGATTATATATTTATGTGGTGTGCATTACTTTGGATGTGAATGCCATTAGACAATTTCATGGATACCATAGATCCCACCATTGGCTGTTGTCTCACATCTGCTTTACATTTTATTTTTTTAAAAAAATCTACTTGCCACTGAAGGCTTGTGTAGGGAATGGTAAAGCTTATGGATTTGAAAGTCATGTCCAATTAAGAAAAGGTAAGAGGGGTGGATAGACAGCTCAGTCATTAAGCGCTTGCCTGCAAAGTCTAAAGACCAGGGTTCTATTCCCCAGTACCCATGTGAAGCCATATACACAAAGTGGTACATGCATCTGTAATTCATTTGCTGTGGCTGGAGGCCCTGGCATGCCCATTCTCTTTGTATGTCTCTTCTCTCTAGCTCTGTCTTCTTGCAAATGAATAAATAAAATTGTATTAAAATAATAAAGTTTAAAAAGATAACTTAGAAGGATATGACAGGTTCTTCAAGCTTACTGAAAACCAACATAGAGAAGAGGAAGTGGCTTCATTTTGTGTGCTTCTATTTATTATATGTTCTCTATGTGCCAGGCTCTGATAGAACTGATCTAAATAGCAGAACTGGACCCAAGGCATAGAAGTCTCAGGAAGGCAGATTCAGACTCATGATAGTAATTCTTTTTGTTTGTTTGTTTTGCTTTTGTTTTGTCGAGGTAGGGTCTTCCTCTAGCCCAGGCTGACCTGGAATTCATTCTGTATTCCCAGGGTGGCCTTGAACTCAGGCAATCCTCCTACCTCTGCCTTCCAAGTGCTGGGATTAAAGGCGTGCACCACTACACCCAGCTTCATGATAGTAATTCTTAACAATTTTTGGTCTCAAATCACTTTGAAGCTGATAAAATGTATGGGTCCTTCTCTGCTGAAGGATGTGCCTACAGCTGGCTTCCATGTCCATAGGTTCAACATTTACAAACCTAACCAACTGCAGTTCCAAATTTCTTCAAATGTGTCTGTAGTAAGCCCAGGGTAGAGGCAAACACCTTTAACCTCTGCACTAGGGAGGCTGAGGTAGGAAGATCAACAGGACTTCAAGGCCAGCCTAAGCTACAGAGGGAGTTGCAGATCAGCCTGGGTGAGAATAAAACCTTGCCTCAAATAAAAAGTGTCTGTAGTGAACAAAGACTTTGTTCTTGTCATTATTCCCTGATAAATATGATGACTATTTACATGACATTTATATTATAGTAGTGATTATAGGTAATCTAGCGATGATTTCAAGTAGATGGAAGAATGTCTGTGGGATATATGTAAACTCACCATTTTACATAAAGAACATGAGCATCTGTAGATTTTAGTCCATGGAGAGGGGGATCCTGGAATCAATCCCCTGTAGATACCAAGGGATTTACTGGGCATGCATGCATATATATGTATGAACACACGATTTCAAGAGATACCTCTGTGTGGTTTCAGCAAAAGAATTGGACTGGCGATTTAACTTAGTGATAGAGCATTTACCTAGCATGTATAGTGCCATACTCAGCACCACTGGAAAAAAAAAAAAAGGTGTAACATGATGTGACTTACATTTTCAAAGGATTTTTTGCAGTAATGCTGGTAAAGATTGAAGAAACGAAAATGGCATGGAATAGGGCAGTAACAAATAAATTTATAATCTTGGAGATATATTTGAGACAGGGTCTTATATAGTCCAGTCTGGCTGGCCTCAAACTCACTATGTAACCAAGGCTGGCCTTGAATTCCCAACTCCTCAGCTTCCTTTCCAAGTGCTGGGATTATAGGCATATCTCACTATAGCCAACTATAGAATCTATTTTTACTACTTACTCTTTGAATGTTTGCCATTTTGTATTGTGTACATCTACTATTTATAGAAAAATTACGTACCTCAAAAGGCACATTGGAAACCATCTACCTAGAAATCAGACAGCTCTCATTACAAAACACTTTAATTAAGAATGTATGAAAGACTAGCTGGGAAGATAGCTCAGTGGTTAAAGGTACTCATTGGCAAAGTCTGACAACTAGGGTTCAATTCTCCAGCTAACCATGTAAAGCTAGACATAAAAAGTGGCTTAAACGTTTGGTGTTCCATTTGCAGTGGCAAGAGACCCTGGTGTGTACATGTGTGCACACACATACAAATGTCTTAACATATTGACTAAATCCCCTCAAATAAAAGTAGTATCAAAGACCTACCTATGCACTAGGAGAGGAGTTGTTTTAGGTAATAAAGGAA
The DNA here is from genome assembly GCA_036365145.1 of Orientallactaga sibirica. Taxonomy (NCBI): domain Eukaryota; kingdom Metazoa; phylum Chordata; class Mammalia; order Rodentia; family Dipodidae; genus Orientallactaga; species Orientallactaga sibirica. Next base: position 10,096,576 of record JAEOAD010000057.1, read on the forward strand.
ACCTGTGTGCCCTTGAAGGCACCAGGAATCTTAGAATTCCTATTGTACTTAGAATCATTCATTGGCAATATGACAGATATTCACCAAGAACCTAATGTGTACCTAGTATCTGTGTACTAGGTGCTAGTGATATACAGTAGTAACAACATAAAATCCTTGCCTTTCTGAAGCTTAATGGTAAAGATGGACAGGAAGCAATTATTAATATATCTGGAAATAAGTGCTACAGGTTGAAATATAGGAGGCATATGGGGAATAGCAATTTTAAAAGATGGTGGTCAAAGAATATGATTGATTATTGTCTATCTGTACAGAGGTTGTCAATAGAAAGATTAAAAAAATAAATATGACTGATAGTGTGTCATTTGCTCAGAGAACTGAAGGAAATGAGTAAGCCTATGGGGCAAGAACATTCCAGTTATAGGAAACAGCAAAGGTCCTCTGGGAGTTTTCTTGTGTATTTGAGAAGGGCTGAGTAATCAAGAGGGAGAGTGGCAGGCGATGAAGTCAGAGAGATAATTGGGGGAAAGAGATAGATCATGTATAATCTTCTGGTCACTCCAAGGACTGGTTCTTACTGTGAACAATCTGAAAAGCCAGAGAGAGGTTTGAGTAGAAGTGAGATATGATCTAATCTACACATTAATGGCATTTGAAATGATCCAAGAAAGAAATTGGATTAAGATGATAGCAGTAGAGGTAAACCAAGTAGTCAAATTCAAAATATAGTTTGCAACATGTAGCAGAAATTGTTGGTGATAGATTGGAGAACTGAGAATACTCCAATGATTTGGTCTGAGGAGGATGGATAAAGAAGACTTGGAGATACACAGTATAAGGGAAGATAGTCACTTTTGTTTTAGAGGCAATATCTTTAAAATGTTTAAAATTAATTAATTGTTTTGGGTTTTTTTTTTTTTTTAAAGCAGGGTATCTGCTAGATAAGGCTGACTTGGAACTCACTCTGTAGCCCCAGGCTGGTCTTGAACTCACAGTGACCTTCCTACGTCCATCTCTCCAGTGCTGGGGCTAAAGATGTGTGCCACCAAACCCAGCTAAGTTTATTTTTAATGGACACATGAAGACATTATAAATGTACATATTGGGGTGGAGAGGTGACTTAGTGGTTAAGGTACTTGCTTGTGAAGCCTAAGGACCCAGGTTCGATTCCCCACTACCCATGTAAGCCAGATGCACAAAGTGGCACATGTGTCTGGAGTTCATCTGTGGTGGTTAGAAGCCCTAATAAATAAGCAAACAAAAATAAACTTTAAAAAATATACATATTAAGGGGGTACTATGTAATATTTTGATATATGCACACATTGTGTAATGTTTGAGTTAGGTTAACCATACCTATCTCCTCAAACACTTACCATTTTTATGGTGAAAATGTCATGTGAAGAATACTGAGAAAAGGCAGTTAATGAAACAGGAGGAAAGCCAACAGTGTGTGGTGTTCTGGAAACAGAGTGAAAAACAAGTGTTTGAAGAAAGGAGTATGTAATGGTATCAAATGCAACTGTTGAATCAAATCAAGTGAGAGTAGTAAAATAAACATTGGATTGTACACTTAGGAGTTCTTGTTGACCTTGATGTGAATTCTTTGAATAAAGTGATGATTGCCCAAGCCTGATGGGAAAGTGTTCAAAAGAAAAAATGGGAGAAACTGGAACTAATGAGAAGAGACAGCTTCTCCCAGAATTTTTGCTCTGAAGAGAACAGAAGTGAATCTGTAGCTTAGGGCAAAGGAAAATTTTGTTTTGTTTGGAAGTAAGGTCTTACTCTAGCCCAGACTGACCTGGAACTCCACTGGTTCTCAAACTCTCAGTGATCCTCCTTACTGCAGCCTCAGAGTGCTGGGATCACAGGCGTGAGCCACTATGCCCAGGTTTATTTCTTTTTTGTTAATTATTGACGATGTTGATTTAGTGAGTGAAAATTTGCTGATGTCACAGAAGGAGGAAGCATGACTAGAGCAATGACCTTGATTAGATCAAAAGGGACGGGATAGAATACATAATACATAAGTGGAGGGATCAGCATAGTGACAAGAGTGGTGGCAGAGTATGTGGTGACAGATCCAAGTGAGTTGGGTAGATATGGTGATGGGAATTCTTTTCTAGCTGCTTAGGTTTTGTCAGTGAGATAGGAAGCAAGGTCAGCTGAGAGAGAGAGTGTGTGGGAGGGGAGAGCTAGTGGAAGTTTGAGAGAAAATATCTTAAAAAGCCATTCAAGAAGAGATGAAATATGAGCATGAAACAATTCAACTGGAAGGGAACCTGCTGATGTAGACCACTTTCTGAGAAACTTATCCAAACTTGTCTAGCCTCTGGGGTGGGCTTAGAATTGGCGGAGTTGGATTTTACCAAGAATGAATTTCTGTCCATTTAATAAGAAGACAAGGAGGCGAGGGGTTCTAAGGCAAATACAAAAGTGACTATAATGATGGGCATGGAATGAAAGCTGCACAAAGAAGAAAATGAGGACACTAGGAGACTGAGGGACAGTATGCTATAGCTCAGCACATAATTGTTTTCTTGTTAATTTTTGTCATGTAGTAGCTGAAAAGTAACTATTATTTCTTAGCCTGTAAGAGGTTACTACTAACTTCACAGCAGTTTTCTTATAATTGTGTTTCTCAAACTATCCCCTTTGCACCAACCTCATGAGTGAAATAAAAAAACAGCCACGGCCAGTCGTTATGGTGCACACCTTTAATCCCAGCACTGGGGAGGCAGAGGTAGGAGGATCACTGTGAGTTCGAGTCCACCCTGAGACTACATAGTGAATTCCAGGTCAGCCTGAGCTAGAGCAAAACCCTACCTCAAAAAAAAAAAAAATAGCCAATCAAATTCCATCATGGATAAGGGAGGGGCTCACAAGACATCACTCCTCTCAGAGTAACTATTGGCTGTTAATGTTTGCTGAGGGAGGAAGAATCACATTTTCCAGTGGTGTAGGCACTAGTAAATTGCTCCTACTCCAGTAAGTAGCCCCACCCATACTCATGTAAACATCCTGTATTTAACTGAGTCAGAAAACAATGGGATTAAATAAGAAGGGGTTCCGTGGGAATGAGAGGGGGTAAGAGAGAGTAATGAGAGTGATCATCATACAAATAAAAAAAAAGCTCCACACAAATTACATATAGACAGTCAAGTAAAGGCTAAACTTTCAATGATAACTATAATTGAGATAAAAATTAAATATTTACAATAATCAGAAAAAATACCATTTGTGCTTCATTCATGTTTTGGAGATTAATATTACCTGTTAACATATTACAGACTCCAAATATTCTGGTGTAGCAGACAGCTTCAGGTTCGCTGAGATGAACTTCCAGACCAGGCACAGTTATGGAGGAAGAGATTTATTGAAGCTTACAGATCCAGGGGAAGTTCCATAATGGCAGGAGAAGCGGCCTGCCTTCACAGGGCCAAGCAGCCAAGCAGAGAGAGAAAAACCAACCAGCCACACAGCACACTGAGCAAGCTACAGCCCAAAAGCCCAGCACACTTCAGGAACTCCTGCTAGGCACACTTTGCATATCTTTACAATGGAATCTCAAACCCACCACCAACACCTTAAGACCGGCCCCCAGTGACATTGCCTCTAGCAAGGTGATTGCAGATGCAAACTATAACTAATAAAATACTGAATATATTGGGGGACATATATTCAAACTACCACATCTGGCACCTGAGAAACCACTTTGACTAATCCAGAGATTCATGACATTTCATGTTCATGTTCACAAAGCTGTTTTTTTTTTGGGGGGGTGAGGGTAGGATGTCACTCTAGCTCAGGCTGACATGGAATTCATTGTGTAGTTTCAGGCTGGCCTTGAACTCACCATGGTGATCCTCCTACCTCTGCCTCCCAAGGGCTGGGATAAAAGGCGTGTGCCACCACACCCACCTTACACAAAGCTTTTTGTGTAATAATATCAAGGTGCATTCCCAGAAACTAGTGTTCCATAGAACACTGAGAAACATTAACTTGGGAGAGATATTGAGAATTAGAAGGTGCTTTTTAGGACAAGAATTTTGCAAGATCAGAATCACCACAGCTTTTCTCCAAGGCAGTATGTGTGGCAGAAACCCCTGACCTACCCAGACCATGTAACTGTTTTGCAGCTGAGCCAGGCTACAGAAATTTGGGGTCTATATAGTTTGCTTAAAGCCAGATAAACACAAGATTGTTAGTATAGCTGACTCCCTAATTTTCATTCAGAAAGAGTCCTCTATTTTTATATTTTCAATAATTCAAGAGATATGATTGTAACAGTGCACCAGAAGCAGCATGAACATGTATTAACCACTTCCTTGCATCAAGCACTACTCTTGCCATATCACATGTATTATCTCATTCTTCACAACAAGATTGAAGACGGTATTAAGGAACATTCAGGATGATCACTGGCATCCAATCTTCAACAAACAATGTGTTTGTCACAAGCAGTTTGATGCCCTTGAAACATTCATGGAATCAGATTGTGGGAATGGAAAGCGACCGTAGAGATCAATTTATGATATTAAGGAGAAGTTATTGTATTCTATTCAAAAGTTATTACATAATTGCTTCAGGAAAGTAAGATTAAGAAATCTTGTTATAACTGCCTTTGCTTAGATTTAAACGAAGTCATATGAAATGATAGTCGCATGAAATGAAGCCTACAAATTGTGCTGTAACAATGCAGTACTATACTTGGTTAGTGGCTAAGAATATACATGATCATTTGGAAAATGATGTATTTCAATATTTTGGAAGCCTGATTTCACCAGAATGCACTAGTTCTTGGGCTGGAGATTTGGCTCAGCAGCTAAGGAGCTTGCCTGCAAAGCCAAATGACCTGGGTTCTATTCTCCAGTACCCACTTAGAGCCTGATGCACAAAGTGGCACGTGAATCTGGAGTTCCTTTGCAGTGGCTGGAGGCCCTGGCATGCACATTCTCTCTGTCTCTCTTCTCTCTGTCTCTCTCTGTATAGGAATATATAAATAAAATATTGTTTAAAAAAAGAATACACAGGCTGGAGAGATTGCTTAGTGGTTAAGGTGCTTGCCTATGAAGCCTAAAGACCCAGGTTCATTTCTGCAGTACCCACGTAAGCCAGATGCACAAGGTTGTACATGCATCTGGAGTTTGTTTGCAGTGGCTTGAGGCCCTGGCATACCATTCCCTCTCTCTCCCTCACTCTTTATTTGTTTCTCTCTCTCTCTCAAATAAATAAATAAATGAAAATAAAATATGAAAAAACAATTCACTGGTTCTCAAACTTGAATATATACCCAAATTGGTTGAAGTACTTGCTTTAAAATACTGACTCCTGGGTCCATCTTTAAAAATACAAACTCAAGCCGGGCGTGGTGGCGCACACCTTTAATCCCAGCACTCGGGAGGCAGAGGTAGGAGGATCACCATGAGTTCGAGGCTACCCTGAGACTACACAGTTAATTCCAGGTCAGCCTGGACCAAAATGAAACCCTACTTCGAAAAACCAAATATATAGATAAATTCAGTAAACCTGGTATTTGTATCAGGACGTTGACATATTTTCACAAGTTCTCTGCATAGCTGTCAGTAGACTACATTGTATGTGGTCTACAAATTGATCACCAAATAAGAAACATATCCCTAGAGACAGTCTCTTCGTAATCAGTGTTTGCTGGATAGTGTCAAATAGTTGGCTGTGGCAATTTCCCTTTAAATATGGTGACTTAGAGGCATAGGAAGTCCTGTTTCTGTATTTCTATTTTGCTACAGAATCTTCATCTTAGAGTGAGAATGAACTCTTAGAGACATCTTCCCTGTAACTTGATGATGAAGGTAGGCTCTGAAGCGAACATTATAGTGGCTATGAGGAATCTTTAAGCCTTGGGTAATTAGAAATTCTTTTAAGTTCTCAGATACTTCTAATAGCTCATTAAGTCACAGTTTCCTACATAGAAAGAATTATGCATGGCTGGTAGATTCTGGGATATTTATGCCTTGAAGGGATCTTGGTCCTTAATGAGGATCCAATCCTCAATTTAGCAGGTTCCAAAATTGATTTTTTTTTTCCTTTTGTATGTGATGTGTTGTGTGTGTAGTATGTGGTGTGTGTGTGTGTGTGGTGTATGCACATGAAAATGGCCTTGTGTTGCCCCATGCACATGTACCCATGGGACAAGGGTCCAGAAGGGCTCACTTGCAATAGCCAAAGCAGAATATTTGATGTTCCACTCCATTATTCTTCTCACCTTCTTCTTTATGCCCCCCCACCCGCCATTTTTAATGGAGCTGGAGCATCTTAGTGATACAGCAGCTTGCTTTTTTGGTTTTGTTTTTGTTTTGTTTTTGAGTCCAGGTGGTTCCCCGGTCTCTCTTCCCTTGTGCAGGTCTTAGGTTACAGGTATGCGTGGCCATGCCCAGCTGTTTACGTGGGATCTGTAGATTCAAACTCAGACAATTTCAGGCCCTCTCAAGTCCTCATGCTTGTGTAGGAAGTGTGTTTAACCTCTGAGCCATTTCTATAGCCCCAAAGTTAATTTGTTTTTAATTTATTTATTTGACAGAGAAAGAGGGAGAGAGAGAAAGAAAGAATGGGTGGACCAGGGCCTCCAGCCACTGCAAACGGACTCCAGATGCATGTGTCCCCTTGTGCATCTGGCTAACATGGGTCCCGAGGAATAGAACCTGGGTCCTTTGATTTTACAGGCAAGCACCTTAACTGCTAAGCCATCGCTCCAGCCTTCAAAGTTAAATTTTATCAGTTTTAACCAGGGGGTGATCAGGCTCTGGAGGACAAATTGAATACAATACAAAGTCATACAGCAATATTTTAAAAGCTAAAATGTCAATTTATTAACTCATCTCGATAATTAACTATTGAGCAAACTTACATCAATCAATGTGTCCTTTTCCCTGTAGGAAATCTACTAAGGAGACAAAATAAAGGCAACAAGATGTTTGATGAAGTCACCCTACTTTAGTGGAAAGGGCCAAGTTCTTCTAGTCAAATAGATGAGGCTAGAACACTGGCTAGGTTGCTTGTACTGAGTTGAATGGCATCTCCCACAAAAGTATGTCTGAATGGAACCTCAGAACATGGCATTATTTGGACTATGGATCTTTTGGGTGTAATTAATGTCAGGATCTTTACTGAGATCATCCTGGAATAGAGTAGGCCTTAAATCCAATGATGTGGTCCTAATGAGAGAGGACAGAGGCACAAGGGAAAAAGATATGGGAAAACAGAAGCAGAGGTCACAGTGATGTTAACACAAACCAGGCTGTATCCAGGGCTACCAAAATTAGGCCAAGACAAGGAACAGAATCCTTAGAGGGCCACAACACTGTCAATTCTTTGACTTTAAACATCTGACCTCCAGAACTGTGAGAGAATAAATTTCTGACATTTTAAAAAAGATATTTTTTATTTATTTATTTGAGAGAGAGACAGACAAAGAGAGACAGAGAGAATGTGCATGCCAGGGTCTCCAGCCACTGCAAATGAACTCCAGATGCATGCACCATCTTGTGCATCTGTCTTACATGGGTCCTGGGGAATCGACCTTGGGTCCTTTGGCTTTGCAGGCAAGTGCCTTAACCACTAAGCCATGCCTCCAGCCTAAATGTCTGCCATTTTAAGCCACTAAGTTTGTGATGATTTGTTATAGCAGTCACAGAAAACCCATATAACAATCATTCCCTTTATGAGTTTAGGTAATTGACATAACTCCTCTGAGCTTCAGTTCACTCATCTGAAAATTAAGCTTATAATAGACCTTTATGAAATCACGGGCTAGCTGTGATGATTCAATAAGATAATTCATATAAATTACTTATCTTGGTGTAGGTGCTTGTTGTATGGTAGCTGATGTTCCTGGTGCCTGAAGAGATGGTATAGGGTGAGAATTGATCTGAAAAGATGGAGTCATGTAGTTTCTTCAATCCGACATAACTATCAATCCCTTATTAGAAAAGCAGTAAATGCATTAGCAAATCAGAGCACAGATGCAGGAAAACAACTTCTCCTTCTAATTATGTTTATGACCATTTCTTTAAGAGCCAAGTAACTTGTTTGTACATGTCACAATACCATGACCTCCTTCAATTTGATGGGCTTTCCAGCCACAGCACTTCCAAGGCTACAGCTGTGTTTTCCACTGATTACCATAAACATTGCTGCTACATGTCATATAGGGAGGTTCCTTATCTTATCAGTAAAAAAAAATTCTGTGGGTAGCTGATCACATTTCTATGAGGCACTTTTCAAAAACCAACTGAAGTCCTTGAGAGAGAGAGAGAGAGAGAGAGAGAGAGTTGCATGGTCCTGTCCTATTTGTTGACCTTAAGTCTATAGCTAGGTGCCTTATTCCCTTTCCTGCTGCTGCCTTCTGTGTCCATTTTTTAGAGCCATGCAAATTCATACTGCAATGCCCACTTTCTCACCATTCTGTCTGTACATACAGAATTCCTTGGTTTGCTGATTTTAGAGTCTTGAAGACAATGACTTCAGCTTTTCACCCCTCAGATTGATACTCTGTAAAATGATGATAATGGTGGCACCTTTAGCCTAGATGCTTTGTAGGAATTCAGTGGGCTAGTAAATGGAAGCCCTCATCACACTGCCACATACATGCTAAATGATCATTACATGTTAGCAATATGGACAGGACTATATGGAATAGCAAACAAGTTAATGTGCACTTTCCACAGGGACGTATATAACTTCGAGAAATCTTTAGTGTCTATAAGAGATCCAGAGAAGGATGAGAGAGGCAGTCAATAAGAACTGGAGAATACTTCATTTAACATATTTCTTATCATGTGAGTCCTACTGTTGGGAGTACTTGAAAGCTGAAGTTTATCAGAACAAACCATTCACATCAAATACATGGGAAGAAAATAAAACTTCATATCATAACAGTAACAGTTGCTTAACTTCTGAGAGTACTTCAGAATATGATGAAGTGTTGAAAACTGTACAGTTGTCAATAGAAGCTATTGCTAACACTTGTTTGAAATTACTTAAAAATCCTGATTTCAGCCTTCTTCTTTTAGAGCAGACTGCTTTGAATTATTATTGTTATTAGGGAGTCTGAGTCAGGAGGATTGACTAGATAAATGACAACATTAAAGGAAGTCAGATGAAATTCCACACATTAGGAGAGTTGCAAGGCAATGAAAACAATGTTTACTTCACATGACACACTTAAGTGGTAGTGTAGGGATGAGGGAGGATGGGAGGAAGATATGCCATAAATCTAGCCAAAGTCTACTCTCACTCAAGATTCTATGCCATCCATGGTGTTATTATAATTCTCTTGATTCCACAGCCCTCCAGTCTCCCATTGATTTGCTCAGTCCATAAAAATTTATCAGATGCCTACTATGTGGCAAGCACTGTTGTAAATGTTTGTTGAAGAAATAGCAGTAAACAAAATTCCTTTGCCCTCCTGGAATTTATATACTGGTAGGAGTAAGTACATTGTGGCCTGCAACCTGGGATCTTAAATTCAGTCTTGTTGGATCATACCCCTGTTTATCTATGGCTGCTTTTGTACATCTATAACAGACTTAAGTAGCTGTGTCACATACTGCTTGCTCACAAAGCCTAAAATATTTACTATCTGAGAGCTCTTTACCCCCCCCCCAAAAAAAAAGCCAGTCCCCTTTCTAAGAAAAGGAGAGAGACAATGAAGGAATGCAAAAATATGTAATGTGAAGTCATTTTCAAAGTAAAAGGGAATCAAACAGAAAGCTAACTAGGTAATGTGGAGGGAGCACTTGAAAATTCAAATACAAACAGAGAAATTCTCACCAAGTAAGGTTCATTCGATCCAACACTCAAAGAATGTGAGAGAATGAGTTTTGTCAATATCTGTGCTGTGTGTAATTTTGTGAGTCATTAAAAGATTTTTCTATCAGTATGTGTGAGATGGGAGACACTGGAGTAGTTTTGACCAGAGATGTGGCATGATCTGACTTTCATATAGCAAAATTAGACTGGTTCCTAAAACCAATGAGGAAATAATAGACTTAGATGAGGGTAGCAAGGTCAGAAAGAGAGAGAACACTTGGGAGGCTAGTACAATATACTCCAGGATAAAAATCATTATGACATGAATCTGGATCATAGCAATGGAAGTAATGAAAATAGTAACATTATAGACATATTCTGAAAGTAGAACCATGAAGATTTGCCAATAGAATAAATATAGGATGTGAAAAGAAATATTAAGAATGATTCATAATCCTGCCTGAGCATCCAAAAGAGTAAAGTTAGTATTTAATGAGAAGACTGTTGAGCAGGTTTGGTGAGTAGAGCAGGTTTTGGTGGGGCTTGGAGGCTGTGAATCAAGAATTTAATTTTGGACATAGAACATTAGATGCCTATCAGTCATCAAAATTGGTATGTACACTAGACAGTTAGATATGAAACTGTGGCCACAGTCCAAGCTTGAGATACAAATCTGGGAGTCATTAGCATACAAATAGTGTTTTAAGCCATGAGAATGGATGTTTCAAAGAACAGAAGAGATTTTAAGGCTTCATGCCTTCTCCTACCTTGTAACTCTAGAGCAGTCCAAGACAAAATCCTGTGAACTCTTCCTTTATAACGCCTCTCAATCCAGTGTTTCCTTTCCATTCCAACAGCAACTAGCTCAATCCAGGAACTCATCTTGTCTCTTCTAGTCATTTTCAGTGGCCTTCTAACTGATTTTCTTGCCTATAACTGTCAGCTTGAAACTTGTCATCTCATCTGGCTCTTTCCTCCAAAACAAATAAATAAGAAAAATCTTTCCACTTCTAATGGACTCCCCATGTGAAAAAAAAATGTTTTCATTATTCATAGCCATTTGCTCAAATTTGAAACCTGGAAATTGTCCTTGTCTTCTCCCTTTCTCCAGTCATCCACATGTAATGTTACCAAACCCTATCATTTTTTAACCTCCAAAACAGAACTCAATTCTGCCTATCTTTCTTTGTCTGTGTTACAGCTACTCTAGTCCAAGATCCTATCATCTCTCACATGGACAATGGGAATAGCCTTCCAACTACTCTTCCCTCCAGACTATCAGCCATAGCCATGACAGGAGGATCTTGCATACCTATTTCTGTAGATCCTTCATCATTTGTCCATAACTTTTCTCTCCAATCATATGGGTCATGTCATGGCCCTTCAGGAAACACTTTCCATTTCATCTCTGTGGCCTTGTGAGTTGTATTTAGATCCACCCTAATCACAGTGCCACAGGCTTTCTCAAGCATCTTCTAAGTATCTGAACTCAAATTCCTAGGATACTTATCTTAGGGGTATCCATTGATTGACCTTGGTGTGCTTTAAAAATACTATGCTTTTCTCTGTGTCCCATGTGATGACAAATATGGAAAGGACACAAGACCCCCAGCTTGAAAAGCATTGCTTCTGTCCTCTTTTCTAAGTTCTAAGTATTCATCCATGCAAACTGTAAAACCCATCTTCTGCATAATGCAATCTTTGATGCTATATACCCAGCTTTAAAAATCCTATATGAAGCTGGGTGTGGTGATACACACCTTTAATCCCAGCACTCAGGAGGCAGAGGTAGAAGGAATGCTGTGAATTTGAGTCCAGCCTGGAACTACAGAGTTTGTTCCAAGTCAGCCTGAGCTAAAGTGAAACCCTACCTTGGAAAAAAAAAATCAAAAATCCTATAGGAGTAGATTGCTTAGTATATGTGATTCTGTACTGTTAGTCAATTCTTTAGGATGAGACCTTATCTCACTTGTGTTATAGCTCCTTGACTGCAATGATATTTATACTGACCTTCCTCTCCTCCTTATGTGCTTTAGCATGCACTAAACACCCAATATGCTCTTAAAATATTAATCAATAGACAGGTAGATGAATGAATAGATTTGTAAATTCCATCAGATGGTGCAATGGAAAATAGCATTGGATTAATATTGGAAAAAAAAAGAAATCTGGATTCTAGCCCACTGGCTGTGTGAGACATTAATTGGGCAATTTGCTTAACCTAGTTCCTTCATTCAGAAGTTCACAAGATAGAAGTAATACTTTTCATCCTTGCTTCCCAATTTGAACTGGGATAATTTATGGAAAAAATATTTGGAATGGTTAAAGATGGTATTTGTCATCAGTAACATCCAAGGAAGCAGAATGAAGGATGACAGATTAGCTCAAGGACACTAAAGAAACCAATTAGGATGTCATGGGTGAATAAAAGCCAAGTGGATCAAAGAAATATGCTAGCATAGTCAACTTGCCAAGGAGAGTTGAGAAAGGAAGGCAAGGACAAGAGAAAGAAAACATAAGCACCTGCATTGAGAGACGGTATAGTATAGCCACGAGATCCCAACTGTCCAGGTTCAAAGCCTGTTTATGATACTTACCAGTTGTATCACCTTAGACATGTTAATTAGCATCTCTGAACCTGAGCTTGATCACATGTATCATAGGGATAATAGGAGTACCTATTTCCAGCAAGTGGATATAAGATTTACAGGTATTAGTCATCACAGTCCTTAGAACAGTACAGATAAGTGTCTGGCATATAGAGTAGTATGGAAGAATGTGTATAAAACCATGTCCTTGTTATTCCTTGTCATCAGGGAAGTACTTCATCTCTATGATTGCAGCTTCCCTCCTTGGGACAAATAAGCTCTGAGTAGCTCCCTAGTAGTCAAGACTCCTTTCCAAGTTCTAGCATCTAGACTTCTGAGCCTACCCTATCTCATTGTTAAGCTTCCAGCTTATAAATGTCTTCGCTATTCTTCCATCTTTTTCAAAGCTCAATAGAATTCATTATAAGGACAGACAGGAGTAAATTGCATAATTTCTGAAAGCAAATTGAGGCAGTATAGCCCCATCTTTATGAGTAATGACTATAAAAATGAATTTGAATTAGAGCTTTGCAAAAAACCAACTGGGTGACCGTGGACAAATCAACCTCTCTGAGCTTCAGCCTGCTGGTTTATAAAATGAAACTTCATAGGTAGTTGTCAGGATCAAATAAGGAAATATATATCAGGCAATTTAGCATTGGACTTGGCACATGGTAAGCACGCAGAAAGTGTTAGCTCTTATCATTAATAATTGCTGTGATTATGGGTCTTGCTTTTCCCCGCTCTAGAATGTAATTTTAATAACCTTGTAGCACCCATCTGCTATTCTTCTGTCTTCCCAATATGCCCCATTCCAACATAAAAAGGTATAAAAAATATCCTCTGAACTAGCAAATTGAGAACACTCTGCATTTTATACTCCATTTGATGTTTATGCCCAGCTGAAAAAATTACAAGAGAAGAACCAGAAAGTTTAAGTACATCACACATTTCAATATGTCTGCTTATGCTTCCAAGTCAGTGGGTGTTCTAAGCCTAGGGTAAACATCAAAATCATTTTTTTTTTTTTTTTTTTTTTTTTTTTTAGTAAATATAATACTTGGCTTCTTTTTCTTTTTCTTTTTTTTGTGACAGAGTTTCATGTGGCCCAGGCTGGCTTCAAACTCCCTATGTAGTCAAAGATGAGCTTGAACTCCTGATCCCCCTACCTGTATCTCCAGAGGCCACCACACTCCTATTTTATTTTTTTTAAAATGCTTATGTATTTGTCTATTTAACCAGGAGAGAGAGAAGGGCAGAGAGACACAGAGAGAATGGGTGCACCAGGGCCTTCTCTCTCTGCAAATGAACTTCAGATGCATGTACCACTTTGTATACCTGGCTTTACTGCAGTATTGAACCCAGGCCTGCAGGCTTTGCAAGCAAGTGACTTTAATCACTGAGCCTTTGTTTCCAGCCCAACACACTCCTTTTTTAAAATGTGGTGCTAGGAATCAAATCCAGGGCTTCATGCATCCAAGGCAAACATTCTACCAATCGAGCTAATTCCCCAACCTTTATATACAATGACAAAAAATAATAATTCAAAATACACATACTTGTGTTTTCTCTACCAAAGGCCCTTCAATTGAAATATGTTTCTGGTGTGTGTTTTGCACAATTGATCCAAGTGAGTCTTGTAAAGACCACCACTGTGAAAGGAACTGGAAAGCAAGTATGGAGGACAAGGTTAGGCCATTGTTCCAAAAACAATCCAAAAAGGGCAAGTCAACTACCCACACAGAGTGGATGAGTGGAAATATGCCCTTGCACTTACTGGGGGAGAACACACTGTTTTCTCGGGCATGCGTTAATCACAGAGGACTTCTATCATACTGACACAATTGGAGAATTATATTCAGTGAGAATATAAACTTTTTCCATTCTTTGAAAATACAACTGTATTTAATGACTGGATCAAATACTATTTAACATCTAAAGTGAAGAAGAATAGTTACCAAATAATTTAATTATTGGTGGCTTACCACGCTTGTTCTCAATGCTAATTGTTTGCTAGCCAAAAGGAAAAATAAAGAAAAGGAAGAGAGAAAAAAGGGAAAAAAGAAAATTCTGGCCTTGATTATGGTCATTCATGAGTGCTCTTGCATTTCATGTCAAGGAATTGGTCCCTCAAATGGCTCTAATCAAATAAAAACAAACACTTCAAAGCAAAAAAAAAGAGAGTGTAAAAACTCCACCATCTATGAAGTTGCTACTTTTTTCTCTAATACACATATAAAATATTTTAGATATATTTTAAAAAACATTTATTTATTTATTTGAGAGAGAGCGAGAGAAAGAGAGAGAGAATGGGCACACCAGGGTTTCTAGTCACCACAAATGAACTCCAGACACATGCGTTATCTTGTACGTCTGGCTTTACATGGGTACTGGGCAATCAAACTTGGGTTCTTAGGCTTTACAAGCAATTGCCTTAACTGTTGAGCCATCTCCAGCCCACACTTTTATGACTTTGGAGGGCACCTCTAGGCTTAAGATTTTTCCCCATGTAATATCCCAAATTTTAAAGTAAATTTTATTTAAATATTTTAAATATAGGCTGTTAAGTTTCACATATAAGGAATCTATGCTAATAGATATATGCTAATACATATACATATGTACAAGAATATATGTTAAAATATACAAAAAAACTAAATATTTTATTATGTATTTATTTGAGAGAAAGAGATGGAGGGAGGAGAGGGAGAGAGAGAGAGAGAGAATGGAAGAGGCATAAAAAGAGAGACTGGGGATGCCAGGGCCTCCAGACGAACTCCAGACACATGCACCACCTTGTGCTTCTGGCTAACGTGGGTGCTGGGGAATCGAACCTGGGTCCTTTGGCTTTGCAGGCAAATGCTTTAACCGCTAAGCCATCCCTCCATCCCCTTTAATTTTTTTTTTTTGAAAAATATATCTGTACTATTTTCCAATGTGGCTTCACTAATTTATATTCTCACAATAGTGTATAAAGGTTGCAAGTTCTCCACCTTCTCAGCAATACTAAAAGGTGTGATGTGGTATCTCATTGTAGTTTCAAGTTGCATTCCATGATAATGGGTGTCATTGAGTATTTTTTAGAATTCCGGGTGGCCATTCACATCTCTTGAGAAATATCTGTTCCAATCATTCACCTATTTTTACTGGGTTCTTTGTTTTCTTATGATTAAGTCATTTGAATTCTTCATATATTGTAGATATGGGTCCTTTATTAGACACATGGTTTGTAAATACGTTCTTCCAATCTGTAAACTGTTTCTTTACTCTGCTAATTCCTTTGTTGTGAGGAATATTTTAGTGTGATATAATCCCATTTGTTTATTTTGTTTTTGTTGCAGGTGCTATTGATGTCCCATTCAAGAAGTCAGTACTCAGACCAATTCCATTGTATTTTTCTCCTATGGGTTATTCTAATAACTCTGCTCTTGTATTATTTTTAAATAGATAAATGA
The DNA here is from genome assembly GCA_036365145.1 of Orientallactaga sibirica. NCBI lineage: Eukaryota > Metazoa > Chordata > Mammalia > Rodentia > Dipodidae > Orientallactaga > Orientallactaga sibirica. The sequence continues at coordinate 10,112,408 of JAEOAD010000057.1, forward strand.
TTCAATAAATAATTTATTTAGTGGTCTGGAGAGATAGCTTAGCAGTTAAGGTATTTGCCTGCAAAGCCAAAGGACCCAGGTTTGATTCCTCAGATCCACGTAAGCCAGAAGTACAAGGTGGTGCATGCGTCTGGAGTTGGTTTGCAGTTGCTGGATTCCCTGGCATGCCCATTCTGTCTCTCTCTCTCTCTTCTTCTCTCTCATTCTCTGTCCCTTTCTCTGCTGCTTTCTCTCTCGCAACTAAATAAAATATTAAAATAACAATAATTTATTTAAATTATACAGATATAGATATAATTTATATTGGAAATTAAACCCAGGGCCTTGTACTTGATAGCAAGTGCTCTACCACTGAAGGTCTAATGCCATTTTTCTGTCATTTTCTGGTAGGAGATAGGAACTGGTTTTATTTTAAAACATCCAAGATTTTCAGAAAGGAGTTACTAAATTAGCCACTTGATCAGATTATTGATTTTATTTTCTTTTTTGTTGCTGTTTTGAAATAGGGCTTTTCTATGTAGCCCAGGATAACCTTGAATTTGTAATCTTACAGCTTCCACTTCCCAAGTGCTAGGATTAGAGGTGTGTGTCATAACTTCTGGCTCTGGATATTTAAGGTTATAATTATTGGGCTGGAGGGCTGGCTTAGTGGTTAAGGTGCTTGCCTGCAAAGCCTAAGGATGCAGGTTCAACTCCCTAGAATCCACGTAAGTCAGAGGCACAAGGTGGTGCATGTGTCTGGAGTTTGTTTGCAATGACTGGAGGCCCTGAAGCACCCATTCTCTCTATCTATGTGCCTCTTTATCTTGCTCTCTTAAGTAAATAAATAAAATTATCATTATTAAAGACACCATTCTTTTCCCCAAAATGAATGCTTTACACCTCATAAAAATTGAAAGGCTCATAAATATCCCCCAATTTTATATTCTCTTCCATTGGTCAATGTATGTGCGTTTATGCCCGTACCATATTATTTTGGTTATAATTGCATTATAATATATTTTACAATCACATGGTATGATGTCCTAGCTTTGTTCTTTTTGTTCAAGGTTGCTTTGGCATTTGGGAGTCTTTTATACTTCCATATGTATTTGGGAATGGTTCATTCTATTACTGTCGAAAAAGACATTGGAATGTTGTTAGAAATTCCACTGAATCTTGTTGGTCATTGCTAAAAACAGGCTGAGACTGTGAGGAGGCTGACCTGAACTGTTGGACATGGCCGGAGACCCTGGGCTGTGGGTTTGCAGCTGGCCCTATTGTCAGGAGTCCCTGGCGACAGTGACTGACTGGCCTTCCTTACATTGTAGGTGCCTTGTCATTGCCCAGAGTGGGCAGAACTGGCGAGGCCCTCCCCCTGGACCCCAAAAGGCTCTGACCATTCCATAAGTCAGACTTTGCCCCCCACAGTTCCTGACCTTGTGGCTAGCTGCCCAAGAGACCCTTATGTGGCTGAAGTCACATAGCCTTTCCACCATCTCTCTCACAGCTTTGAAGTCACAGCCTTCCGCCATTTCCCTTATCTCTCTTGCAACTCCTCCCCCCACAGCTTTGAAGTTACTAGTTCTTCTGGCCGCTTAGATAACATCCTATAAACTATGCATCCAATTGCCATATAGTCTGTTTGTGCTATCTCAACCTTCCCCAAGTGTTTATAAACCCACTCCTCTTTTGAATAAATGAGTGCTGTCCATCAGACAGGCTCCCAGGTGTTCATTGCCTGTCATCTTCATCCTTGCACTCACCCACTGCTCCAGGACAGACCCTGCTTCCCCCCAACTCCTCCCTCCCTCACCCGGAACGTCGGTGGCCAATGACCCCTGGAAACGGTAACGGGAAAGATCCACAGAATCTGTAGACCATTTTTGGATAGTATATATTTTTTCATAATATTAATTCTTCTAATTCATGAATATTGGATACATTCCTCATGAAGCTCCACCATGCCCTGAGGAGCTATTGAAAGATAATTATGGCTTAAGGAGGGGAAGTCATGCTCTTCAGTGGTGTAGCCACTGGTAAGTTGCCCATACTCCAGGAAATGATTTCCCATTCATGCTCATGCAAACGACCTTAATTAAACTCAGTGGATCACAAGAAGGGCATGAAAACCACAAGAGGATTAGTGGGGAAGAAGGGCTTTACTGGGAGTGGAAGAGGTATGAGAATGGCTAATGAGAGGGTGGGTGAATAAGATCAAAGTGTATTGTATATATTATGAGGTTATCAAAATAAATTGAATCAAGCAGACAAAATTACAAATTAAAATACGATGTGGCTCAGCTTTTTCCTAATTATTCTTAGTGCATGTGTGCTTTATGGCAGGAGGGTTTTCCATGCTCTGTTTGAGTCCCAGTGGCTAACCCAGTGAGTGTACAGTAAATATTAGTCAGCCAAATTAGTTTACATAAGTTATGTGAATATCTATGGGTGATGTCTACTGATTGTGCCACTGCTTATAAATTCACATGGCATCCACATGAGTAATTCAAGGTGAAATATCTTTATAATAGTATGATAGAGACATAGTTAGATATCATATACTCCCCCATTTTGTGTATACAATGAACTAGTTTTGCTTTGTTTTTAGTAGTTTTGTTTGTTTATTGTGCTTTTGAGACAGAGTGTCATTCTGTAGGCCAGGCTGGTCTGGAACTCACTATTTCACTCAGGTTGGCCTTAAACTCCAGGTAATCTCCTATATCAACTTCACAAATGCTGGGATTATAAGCATAAGCCACTATGCCATTAATTACCTAGTTTTTTTATAGTCATGGTGTTTAACAATTATTACCATAATGATTTTAGAACATTATCATCCCCTCCCAAAGAAACTCTATATATCTTAGCAATAATTCCCCATTAACCAGTAACCTCTCCCTTACCCTCAAGCCTAGGGCACCACCAATCTAATTTCTGCTAATATTTGCATTCTTTTCATATTTTCTATAAGCAGATTCATAAAATAAAACATACTTGTGACTGCCCTTTTCATTTAGCATAATGTTCTCAAGATTCATTACATATAAAATATATCAATCAGTCCTTGATTTTTGGAGCTCAATAATATTCACTGTGGATATACAAGTTATTTTATTTAAAATTTATTTTTTAATTAATTCATTTATTTTTATTAGTTATGTATATAGTGTATATACAGCCACGATGGTACCTTCATTAGCCTTCTCCCTGTCCTCCCCCCATGGGTAATATGGGTCTTGCCTTATGGGGGTAGCTATCAGTTATGTAGGAAAGGCAATGTTATGAATTTGTGGATATTGAAATTATTTCCACTTTTTGTCTTCAATGCTGCTATGAATACCTATGTTCAAGAATTTGTGTGAATATGTTGTTTTCTCTTGGGTACATACCTAGGAATAGAATTGCTGGGTCATATAGTAACCTTATGTTTCAATTTTTTGCAAAATGCCAGGCCAATTTTCCACAGAGGCTGTGCCATTTTAAATTACCTCCAGCAGTGTATGAGTGTTCCAGCTTTTCAATGTCTTTGTCAATACTTTTTATTATGTCTTTTTATTTTAGTCATTCTAAAGAGATTAAAGTGGTATCTCATCATGGTTTTGATTTGCATTTCTCTAATGACTAATGTTGAATAATTTCTCCTGTCCCTTTTAGCCATTTGTTTATCTTCTTTGTTGAAGTGGTATATTCACAATTTTTTCCTTATACATTTTACTCAAATTATGAAGATTATTTTGTGTATGTGCACATGTGTATGTGTGAGGGTACATGTGTGTACATGCATGTTGAGGCCAGAGAACAACCTCAGGTGTCATCTATTCCTCATGGCTTTTTTTTTTTTTTTTTAAGACAGGATCTCTCACTAGACTGGACCTCACCCAATCAAGCCAGACAGGCTCACCAGCAAGCTGAGGGGATCTGTCTGTGTATCTCTGTACCTCCCTAGTGCGAGGATTATAAGCATGCATCTCTGTGTCCAGCTTTTTTTTACAAGGGTTCTTGGAATTGAATTCAGGTCCTCATGCCTGCAATGCAAGCCCTTTATTCACAGTACCATCTCTCCATCCCCAATGACACTCTTAATATTCTGAATGTAAGTGACTTATCAAACATGGTTTATGTTTTCCCATCCCATGTTGTGGGCTGTGTTTTTGTCTCATTTCATTCATAAATTTTTTTTTCATTTTTAGTACACATTTTATCAATGTTTACTTTTAATGCTTTTGGGTTTGGAGTCATATTCAAGGAAGTATTGTATAATCCAATGTCATGAAGATTTTTACATATTTCCTTTTAAATGTCCTTTGGTTTTAGCTCTTCTATTTGTGTCTTTGATCTATTTTCAGTTATTTTTTTATATATGGCATGAGGAATGCATCCAAATACATTATTTTCCAAGTGAATATCCAAATACATTATTTTCCAAGTGAGCATCCAATTTTCTCATCATCAGTTGTTCAAAATACTCCCCCTTCCTCATTGAGATGTCTTTGTTCCCTTGCTAAAAAGCAATCAGCATAAATTTAAAAATATTTCTGAGCCGGGCATGGTGGTGCACTCCTTTAATCCCAGCACTCAGGAGGCAGAGGTAGGAGGATCACCATGAGTTTGAGGCCACCCTGAAACTACATAGTGAATTCCAGGTCAGCCTGGGCTAGAGTGAGACCCTACCTTGAAAAAAAAAAAAAAAAAAAGTATTTCTGAATCTTCATTCTATTGATTATTCATTCATTTAATTCTATACTATCATACATATTCTATATTATTCTGTTCACTTTATTCTATGTCTATTTTTAATGTTGTATTTATTTCTTTTATTTGAGGATGTGTATATAGTATATGTGGTTTAGTGTATATGTGGTGTGTGGTGTGATATATGTGTAGTGTATCTATGTGTATGCAGATACACATATGTAGAGGTCAGAGGAGAACTTCAGGTCTCCTCTTTTATCACTCTTGTGCTTGTTTCCTTGAGACAGTTGCTTACTGAATCTGAAGCTGCGGTTTTGGTCAGACTCACTAAGCAGTAAGCCCCGGTGATTCTCCTATCTCTACTCCCCATAGGAGTGGGGTTACAGGTATATATGGCCACACTCAGCTTTTTACATGGATACTGGGGATCGAACTCAGGCCATCTCAGGCTCTTATGCTTATATGGCAAGTGATCTTCCCTGTTGAGCCTTTTCCCCAGTCCCTATATAACAATCTTGTTTTCTCTTGTTCAAATTATGTACTATTCTTTCATCTTGAAGGGAAGACCATGGATTTGTCTTTGTTGACAAAATTACTGCACTAACAGTTAATTTCTGAACAGCTTACAAACTCATAACGTATTAGCACCATTTCTTTCTGTGTATTGTACATCCATGTTATTGTTGCTCTATTCACAATAGTTAAGAATTGGGATCAGTCTAGATGCCCATCTACAGATGAATGGATAATGAAAATATGGTACATATAAACATTCAAATTCTATTCAGCAGTGCAGAAAAATGAAATTTGTAGGAAAGTGGATGGACCTGGCAAGAATTGAAAATAAGTAAAATGATGCAAATTCAAAAAGACAAAAACTGCATGTTCTTTCTGATATGTGGTCTTAACTTATAATATCTATAAGTGTGTACATGTGGGGGCAAATATGAGTAAAACGTATAAAAGGTACAATTGTAACCAAAAGTGAAAAGTGAGTATGGGCTAAGAGAGAGGGGTGAGGGAAGGGCAAATTATATATATATATGTTCGTATTATATTGACTGTTGTAGTAAGTTTTGTAATTGGAAAGAATGCATTCTACCAATATATTCTTTCTCAAGACTTAACTATTCTGCTGTATCCCTTGTATTTCCATATAAATTTTAGGATTGCCACAATAATTTCTTCAAAGAATGAATAAGCCTGACATTTTTATGCATCATATTGATGAGAGTACTATCTTTTTTGGGGAGGGGGTGGGTTCAAGGTAGGATCTCACTCTAGCCCAGGCTGACCTGGAATTCACTATGTATTCTCAGGATGGCCTTGAACTCACGGCGATCCTCCTACCTCTGCCTCCCAAGTGCTGGGATTAAAGGCATGCGCCACCACACCTGGCACAACAGCACTGTCTTAACAACATTGTCTCCTGAGCCATGAATATAAACCTTCTTTACACTTGCTTTTTTAATGTTTTTATTTATTTATTTGTTTGTTTGTTTATTTGTTTATTTATTTATTTGATAAAGGGATAGTGGCAGGGGGGAGAGAGAGAATGGATATGCCAGGGCTTCCAGCCACTGCAAATAAACTCCAGATGCATGCGCCACCTTGTGCATCTGGCTTACGTGGGTCCTGAGGAATCAAACTGAGGTCCTTTGGCTTTGCAGGCAAGCACCTTAAACGCTAAGCCATCTCCCCAGCCCTACACTTGCTTTTTGAATTTTCTTTCAACAATGTTTTCTAGGTTTCAACGTATAAGTCTTATACATTTTTTAAATTTTTAAAAATTTAGTTTATGTGAGATAAAGAAAAAGAGAGAGAGAGAATGGGTGTACCAGAGCCTTCAGCCACTGAAAACAAACTCCAGACACATGTGCCACCTTGTGCATCTGGCTTACATAGGTCCTGGGAAATAGAACCCTGGTCCTTTGGCCTTATAGGCAAGCACCTTAACTACTAAACCATCTCTCCAACCCAAGTCTTATACTTTTTTGGATAAACTGTTTCATTCTTCTTGATGTTAGAACCAATGGAATTGTTAATGGCCTTTGTAAGTACTTCAGTGGTACTACAGAGAAACACAAGGATTTTATTATTATTTGTGCAACTTTACCAAATGCCTTTATTGGTTCTAATAGGTATTTGGTGAATTATCTAGGGGTTTTCTATGCATAAGTTCAAGTCATCTGTGAATGAACAGATTTACTTCTTCCTTTCCATTTTGAAATGGTTTTATTTCTTTTCATTACGTAAGTTTCCTGGCTAGAAATGCTAGTACACTGTAGAAGTGAACAGAGTGGACATTCTTTAGTTCTTGATCTTTTTAAATTTATTTTTTATTTGTATTATTCTAATCTTACATTCTTTTTTTATTTTTTTAAATATTTTATTTTATTTATTTATTTGAGAGAGAGAGATACAGAAATAGGCAGGTAGAGAGAGAGAGAGAGGGAGAGAATGGGTGCGTCAGGGCCTCCAGCCACTGCAAACGAACTCCAGATGAATGCACCCCCTTGTGCATCTGGCTTACGTGGGTCCTGGAGAATCAAGCCTCGAAACGGGGTCCTTAGACTTCATAGGCAAGCGTTTAACCGCTAAGCCATCTCTCCAGCCTCTAATCTTACATTCTTAATGGTGATGTCTTTCACCATTAAATATGATGTGAGGGATGGCCTTTTAAAAAATCAGGAGGAAGGTTAATGATATATGAAACTGGATCACCTTCACAGATAATGGAAACTTCAGGCTCAGTTGTATTTTCTCCCTACTGGTGCAATTCTTCTTCATTTGCTCAAAATAAAGCAAAAATACTTTAAGGAGCAAAAACCTATGCCCTTATTCTATTTTTTTAAGGTTGCATTTTTAAAGTGTTCTATTTGTATTTATTTTTTATGTGAGAAAGAGGGAGAAAGAAAGATAGAGAGAGAGAGAGAGCGAGAGAGAGCGAGAGAGAGAGAGAGAGAGAGAGAGAGAGAGAGAGAGAATGGATATGCCAGGGCCTCCAGCCACTGTAAATGAACTCCAGACACATGTGTTTCCTTGTGCATCTGGCTTATGTGGGTCATGGGAAATTGAATCTTGGTCCTTCAGCTTTGCAGGCAAGTGCCTTAACTGCTAATCCATTTCTCCAGCCCTAAGGTAGCATTTTTAAATCTTATATTGGGGCATGTTAAAATATAGCCTCCTAAGCCGGGCGTGGTGGTGCACGCCTTTAATCCCAGCACTCGGGAGGCAGAGGTAGGAGGATCGCTGAGAGTTCGAGGCCACCCTGAGACTATTACATAGTTAATTCCAGGTCAGCCTGGACCAGAGTGAGACCCTACCTCGAAAAAAAAACAAAAAAAAAAAAAAATACAGCCTCCTAAGAATTTTCCACTCACTTAAAAATTTGTTAAACATAGTATTATGTTTTTTGAGTCAGAAATATAGCTCAGTGGTAGTGTTTGTCCAGCATTTGCAAGGTCCTGAGTTTGACTCTAACCACCACAAAATAGCAGGCTTTCTCTTACACATGTGTGTATTTAGGTTAAGTATGAAGTTCTGCCAGAGCATTTCATCTTTTTAAATAATACTGTGAAAAGATAAGAGAAATAGGAGGAAGGTGGGAAGGCATAAAGTACTGTCTTGTAATTGATGCCTAGAAATGTAATGGCACATGTAATGATTAGAATGCCCCTGATAAACTCATATGCTTCAGTATTTAATCCCATTTGGAGGCATTATTTGGGAAGGTCATGGAAGTGTACCACTGGGCCTTGAGGTGCTATATCCAAGCCTTGCTTTGTATTATCACACTCTCTGCTTCCTGCTGATGTGATGGTGGCTGTCTGCTACTGCCATGTTTTCCACCCATGATGAAACTTATGCTTGATTCTGTAAGCTTAAATAAACCCTTTCATTTTTCTCAGCTACTTTTAAATGAGTATTTTTTTTGCAACAATGAGAAAGTAACTAACATAGTTTGTGATAAGACTGCCTGGGTTCAGATCCTTGTTCTTCCACTTATATATTTGACAAGTAATATAATATGCTTGTGTCTCAATTTACTCAATTGAATAAAATAGGAGTGAGAAAGAAGATCAAGATAATAAAAAATAGCACCTCAGGGCTGAAGAAATGGCACAGTAGTTATGGCAGTTGCCTGCAAAGACTAAGAACCTAAGTTTAATTCACCAGTACCCATGTAAAGCAAGATGCACAAAGTGGCACTTGTGTTTGGAGTTCATTTGCTATGGCTAGAGGCCCTGGCATACCCTTTCTCATAAATAAAAAATTAATTGAATTTAATAGCACCTCAGCCATCTTCCAGTCCACCTCTAAAAAGTCCATATACTTTTTTTTTTTTTTTTTTTTTTTTTTTTTTTTTGCTTAGAGATTTTTCAGAATGCCTATTCCAGGGGCCTTAAAATGGAACTGTGGACTGGGCATGATGAAACAATCTACAAATACCAAAAATTAGAAGGAGGAGTTAGAAAAATCACAAGTCATGCTGGAGAGATTGCTTAGTAGTTAAAGCGCTTGCCTGCAAAGCCAAAGGACCCAGCTTTGAATCCCAGGACCCACATAAACCAGAGCACAAGGTGGTGCATGCATCTGAAGTTTCTTTGCAGTGGCTGGAGGCCCTAGCAATCTCTCTCTCACTCTCTCTCCCCCTCTTTCTCTCTGTCAAATAAATAAATATAAATGTTTTAGAAAATAAAAATCAGAAGTCTGAGGCCACCCTGGGCTAATTAGTGAACACCTGTCCCTCCACCCAAGAAATCCCCAGAACTCTGCAAGTACTTCTATAGGAAAGGTGGATATTCTTCCAGTTAGTGGACCTTCCTTTTATCTGACTATAGTCATAGTTTCCCTGAACTTCTTTATTCCTCCAGCTGTCACTTGCTAGTTATTTAAAACAAAGAATGACATGGTTGAAAAGATGACCACATAATTATTAAAAGTATTGAGTCAAGTAAAAGAAAGGTGGAATGGGTAGCCAACTTATATTTCAGGATAATAGACTGAGGTGAGTTCTCATGATTGATACAATGGTATTTATTTCAGCTTGGCCTTCAAGCCAAGACCTCTTGAAAAAAATAAATGTAAAGTCATATGGATAGAATCATCCATCCACTCATTTCCATAGATATTTACCTGGCACTCACCACAAGGTGGGAGGCAGTTCTCTGTGTGATGAATGCCTTGATAAACAGCCTCACTCTGAGAGAACTGCCATTCCAGGATAATTTATCTATAGAATGTACTGTAAACACATAAGAAAAAAACCCTTAATTCATAGGGTTGTTGTGAATAATAAATGAATAATTATATATTAAAAAGTACTGAGAACAATATGTATGTCAATCAGATTTTCTTGTAGTGTCCAAATTTCTTGTCATACAACTTAAGGAAGGAAGGATTTATTATGGTTCCTTATTTCAAATGCTATATTCCATCAAGGCAGGGAGAGTATGGTGGGGCAGAGAGGCTCACTTGTGGCAGCCAGCAAGGAGAGAGGAGTATGGCTGTATTGTCAGGCTGTCTTCTTCTCTTTCTTTAATATTTTATTTTTATTTATTTATTTGAGAGAGAGAGCACAAATCAGAGGAAGAGAGAGAGAAGATGGGCATGCCAGGGCCACCAGCCACTGCAAACTAACTCCAGATGCATGCACCACTGTGTGCATCTGGCTTATATGGGTCCTGTGGAATTGAACTGAAGTCCTTTGGCTTTGCAGGCAAGTGCCTTAGTATTAAGCATCTCTCCAGCCCTGTCTTCTTTCTCTTCTTAGCCCTTCTAGGCATCTAACCTGTGGGATGGTACCACACACATTTGGAGTGTGTCTTGCCCTCTTAGGTATTTGTTTCTGGAATCCCCATCTTTGAAGGACCCACAGCTATCTTATCTATTATGTGTTTCTCAATCCAAGTTGGTAATCAAAATTAATCATCCAAATATGAAAATGACTTAGGACATGCATTGGCACCATAGTGAACTCTATATACTTGCAGTTAGGTTGTGGTGTGGTGTTCAACAACAAAACCATGATTTAAGACTCAGCCAGATAAATCCAAGTTGAAACCGTGTTTAATTACTTTTATCAGCTGCTATATACTAAATATTTTTCTTCCAAAAATTTGTGTTGAGACCCCATGATGATAGGGATTTTAGAAGGTAATTGTGTTTTGAAGGTAATTGGATTTTCCAAGAGAAGAAATCAGAAAAAAAGACTCATACCATAATCTGACCACATGGACAACTCTGGACTTCCATATTGGAGTTCTCAGCCTCCAGAACTGTGAGGAATAAATGTTTCTGGTTTTTGCCATCCAGTCCATTGTATTTTTGCTATAACAGCCTGGACAGACTAAGTGTCCAACTATATGGTCTCAGACAATTTAATTTTTCTGGGCATTATTAGATTTTCATTCTAAATGTGAAACAGAACCTACCTTACAAGGTCATTAGAAGGAATAAATTAGATAACCACCATGAAAAACCTGAACAAAGGGCAACTGTTATGGTTGGTGCTTTATTAATTTCTTCATTTGAGGACAATGAGGTTTTATCATTGAAATTCTCCTACTCATGTAATAGTTCAGTCCTAGGGAAGGGGAGAGGAAATTTTATAAGGAATTTCAGTCTAAGATTATTCCCAAAATTATGAAATGAATATATACTCATGATAAATTCAAATTTTATAGAACTATGTGGTGAAAAGTAAAACTCTCTTCATACCTATTCCCCTCCCATTTCCAAGGATAATAGCAATTAAAAATAATTAGGATTATATATATCCAGATGCAGATATATTTCAACATATAAAGAATACCATACTATATAAATATTATGTGATTTTCCAATTCTACCCTAATAGTGTGTTTAACATCTTTATATTTAAGTGCATAAAGATTAATCTTACTCTTCTTAAGCTATTCAGTAACACATAAAATAGCTGTATCAATGGTTCATTTTAAAAACAGCTGCAACAATTGGTCTCAGTGAAATATTAAGAATAATACTATGAGTAGCTGGGGATATTGCTCAGTGGGTAAGAGCATTTGCTGCATCCACATGAAGACTTGGGTTCCCAGCACCCATGTAAAGACCTGAACATGAGGAGGATGGAGACAGGAGGACCACTAGGGATTTCTGGACTAGAAAAAATAAGCAAGTTCCAGATTCAGTGAGAGACTCTATCAAGGAAATAAGGCAGAATAGCAATATAAAAGGACATGATGTCATTATCTGGACACAGTGTGAGTGTATGCACATGCATACATAGCTCACTCGCTCTCTCTCTCTCGCACACACACACAGAAGAAAGAATAGTATCATGAGTTTTCAATTGCAGTGTAGCAATATAGCAGGTCAATGCACACTTTAAGGCAGATTCATAATTTGTATAGATCATGAGTAGTTTGTTGAATTCTAAGATGTCAGGATATAAATAGAAGCTAAGTGCTCAGGTAAAATGGGACTTCTTTACCTAAGTCAGAAAGAGGAAAAAAAGTCACCTAAATTATTACTAGCTTTTAAATTCTGTTTACCTGGTAGGCTTTCATATTGAAAGACTAAAAGAAAAGGAGGACAGGAGTGGAAATGAGAACTTCAACAAAGACCGTGAGTCATGGACTTACTACTACATACAAAAGTAACTCTTGATGTGGGGATGAAACACTTTAGGTTACTATAGTAACTTTAGGGTACTATAATAATTGATCTTTTGTAGTAAAGAGCTACTGAAATAATCCTTTATGCTGAGAAATTACAACAGAATTATTCTTTGGGATGAAAAATTTGCCCAAATAATTAAGAAATTCCAAAATATGATAATATCCATTCAAAATGGTTGCATTTACATAAATAAATTCAAAAGGGAGCACTTAAATTTAAGAATTCTAGAATAAGCAATGTACATTTTGTCAGTTTTCAACAGGCCTGAACTATCTATGTGCTACTGATATGGATGTCAGAGTCCTGGGCAAGTATAATCAGAGTTCACAGGTGTGATCACCTGAAGTAATGCAGTTATAAAAGAAAACAATGAGTCAATGGAATCATGTGTAGAGATGGAAATGTCACTCACTGTAGTATCTGAGCAGGAGGTTGTAATCAAAGCAGTCTGCAAGCAGAAATCACAGGGCCCTAACTCCCACAGAATTTTTGATACAAGCAGCTCTGACAGCACACAGAACTGTTGTAAGATACTTTGTGAGAAAGCTTTGTCAGTGGTAATGCCTGCTTTAATGACATCTGGAAACAGCTGTTTTTCTCCCAAAGACAGCAATATGTCTAAGCATGCCAAATACAGATAATAAGATGCTTACCTATCATTAACAAAATTATGCTTCCTTATTGATGCAAAAGATCTGCTCACATTGTGAGCAGAATATATTACAGCTCCAGTGAAGAGCTATTGAGAAGTATCATACGGTTGGCTGCAAAGCAGCGATTTAAAGCCCTAAATTTGCCTCTCTCTGGGGCGGCTACAATTATCCTAAGGATCACTATGAGATTTTTGAACACTTCTCAAAACAAAATTAAATATGAGGCATTTTAATTTTTTTCAAATTTATTTATTTATTTGAGAGAGATAAAGTGGAAGAGAGAGAGAGAGAGAGGATGGGAGCGTTAGGGCATCCAGCCACTGCAAACGAACTCCAGATGCATGCACCTCCTTGTGCATCTGGCTTACATGGGGTCCTGGAGAATCAAACCAGGATCTTTTATCTTTTCAGGCAAACGCCTTAACTGCTAAACCATCTCTCCAGCCCGAGGCACTTTAATTTTTAAAGAAATATATGCCATACAACAATTTGAAGCAAACAAAAAAGGAGAGATGGCATGAAAACAAGATACTAATAGTGAGGTATTATAGACTCCCAGAAAGTTGGGAAATAATGATAGTAAGATTGGTGTATTACGTACATTCACTGGAAGTCTTTACGAATTCAGAACCTGGTACCAGGGCATGCCATAAAAAACAATTATAATGAATTGCCTGAGTTTTCTGTGTGTTTCTAAAGTGGGCATTCACAAAAATAGTACTCCGTGAATTCTGTCCTCAAGTTTTGGCTACATATTATACTGAAGGATTTTTTGAATGTCTAAAATGTATTCCAGGCACTGGAGAGATGACTTAGTGATAAAGGCATTTGCCTGTGAAGCCTAAGGATGCAGGTTCAATTCCCCACTACCCAGGTAAGCCAGCTGCACAAGGTAGCACATGTGTCTGGAGTTCGTTTGCAGTAGGTGAAGGCCCTAATGTGCCCATTCCTTTTCTCTCTCTTTTTCTCTATCTGCTTCTCTCTCTCAAATAAATTAATAAAAAATGTATTGCAATGAGAGGAACAACATTATTCATTCATTGAATAAATATTTACTGATTGAACATAATATGGCAGGTACTGATACACATTGCATGCTGGGAGGTTTGTAACAGGAGTACAGGTTTTCCTGAGCCTTTGTAGTAGCATATTACAATTATCTTTAGAGAGCGGGGCGTGGTGGTGCATGCCTTTAATCCCAGCACTCGGGAGGCAGATGTAGGAGGATCACCATGAGTTTGAGGCCACCCTGAGACTACAGAGTGAATTCCAGGTTAGTCTAGGCTAGAGTGAAACCCTGCATTGAAAAACCAATATATATATATATATCTTTAGACACCTCACATTAATAAATCATATCAACCTTATTATAGTTTATCTTTCCTTAAATACTAAGTACGACTGAATACTTGTGCAGCTGTCTATTGACTATGTGACTACTTGTAATTCTAGCTTAAATATTCTGCTCCTATTCTATGCCTAGCTTTCTGTATTGATTTATAATAGCTTGCTATATACTATTCTGTTGTTATTTATGTGAAATTGCTACATTTGAGTAGGAGTGTCTATAGATATGTAACCTTGTTTTTAACTGTCAAATATATCTCATAAGGTCTATAAATGCATTTAAATTATTTTGATCTTGTTAATGGGTCTTGGTTATGCCTGAGATCTAGTTTTGTGTGCACAATATGCAGTTAGGCTTCATTCAGACAGATTTCAGGAGAGGTTTAGAAGCAGTGTTGTTCAATAATCAATACAAAACAAGTTGTACTGTGATTTTTACCAGTAATTTAAAACAAAATAGAACAAAATCCTGAAAGATGATACTATAGTTGCCACCATCAACTTCCCTATTATTCTTGATTCTGGTATTAACAGTAGCATTGTTGGAATATTCCAGCACTTTTCCAGTACTATATATATTTAGAAAAGTCTGTGCTGGCACCTATGCCAAACTCTATCACTGCTGTAAAAACTCTTTGCAGGCATACACAATTAGGTCCTGGAGCTTTGTGGATATGACAGCAATACTGACCTTTTCACAAGAAATGACAGAAGCTAATTTGAGGCAATACCAGTATGGCTCAGCAACTTGAGCCCTCATTCTCAATGATAAATAAGTATAAAATCTCCATAGAATTATTTTCTGTCTGTGATATGTAGTCAATAAACACTGCTAGCCACATGCCTAATATGGGCCAGGTACTTTAACATGCAATTTTTCTCCTAGGCCTTACCAATTATCTGTGACATAGGTATCCTCATTTCCATATGAACAAAATGCAACCCAAAGAATTTATTTGATGTGTTCAAGGCCACACTAGCAGCTATTAAGGATTACATGTGGAACTTGAAGTCAGATTATTCACCTCTCAAAATCTACTGTTCTTTTGATTGTGTCATAGCTATTGTCATCAACTATATGAGGAGAAGCATGTAGATGACCTACACAGATTCAGGACTTGTGTTCCTTAAGTTGAAGGATGGTGCCCCTTAAATGGAAGATATTTAAAATACTTGTTCAAAATTTATTTAATGGGCATAGGTAAATAAATTCTTTTTTTATTTTTAAATATTAAAAAAAAATTTTGAGAGAGAGAGAGCATATGGGTATGACAGGGCCTCCAGCCACTGCAAATGAACTCCAGATGTGTACACCCCCTTGTGCATCTGGCTTACGTGGTTCCTGGAGAATCGAACTTGGGTCTTTTGGTTTTGCAGGCAAGCACCTTAATCACTAAGCCATCACTTTAGCCCCAAGAAATTCTTATTAATTAAAATGTATACCCTTTCTTTCACATTCAAAATAAAGAATTTACCATTTATTGAGTGGTAATCACATGTGTCAACCACTTTGCAAGTATTGTCTCTTTTCATCCTGCAAGTTTGGCTCCTTCTCTTCCTTCTCCCCTTCCTCCTCATCCTTTGTCCATCTAGCATATGAGGCTCAAAAGTTCAAGAAGACTTAGCCTACAATCACATAGCTAGCAAGTGCTAGAATCAAGATGTAAGAATGAGAGTTTAGTGTGGATACATACTGTAGCAGACAGCTTCAGGTTTGCTGAAATGAACTTCCAGACCAGGCACAGTTATGGAGGAAGGGATTTATTTATTGAAGCTTACAGATCCAGGGGAAGTTTCATAATGGCAGAAGAAGCTGGCCTGTCTTTTACAGGACCACACGAGCGAGAGAAAGAGAGAGAGAGAGAAAACCACAAGCCAAAAGCCACACAGCACAGCACACCTCAGGAACTCCAGCTAGGCACACTTTGTATATCTTTAGATTGAAATCCTAAAGCCACTACCACACCTTAGGGATGGACCCTAAGATCCGCCCAATGACTCTGACTCTGCCTCCAGCCAGGTGGGTGCTGATGCAAACTACAAACTAATAAAACACTGAATATATTGGGGGCCATCTATTCAAACTACCACACATATATAATATTAAATGACAATTTTTCTATACCCTTGGGATCACTCAAATGGGAATATAGAGTCCAGAACAAAATCTATTATATGGATTTCTTCACACTGCCATTTGTCAACAGGTAAAATCTACTTGGAATGAATATTAGAGGGCAACTGTAGCTTGCAGGTTGAGTAGTGATGTCAATAACTATGTGATTACAATGCAATTTTAATTCAGTACATTTCATATGCATAATTATAATGAGGATGGGATAATATAGGAAAATGACTATGAACAGTGTAAGAACATCTACAATCTGAGCTTCACCTATGTTTTAAAGCAAAACCTCCAAACCTTCAAAACCAACTGGAAATGAAGCTTCACGCCAGGGCTTCTAGTCTGTCTGCTTGCTGTATGTACTTACTTCTGTGGAAAACTCAAACATTTACTGCCTGAGAGCTTCTGGAATTGAGAACGCCATGCTTCCTTTCTCCATTCTCTCTCTTTTTTTTTTTTTTTTCATTTTTTGAGGTAGGGTCTCACTCTAGCCCAGGCTGACCTGGAATTCACCATTTAGTATCAGGGTGGCCTTGAACTCATGGCGATCCTCCTACCTCTGCCTCCTAAATGCTGGGATTAAAGGCGTGTGCCACCATGCCCAGCTTTCTCTCTCCGTTCTTCATAAGCACAGATCTTCTTTAGAATTTTTTCTCTGTGTTCATTGTGTTTCAATATTTACAACACAAAATTTACCCCTTAGCCACTCTTAAGTGTTCAGCTCAATGACATTAAATATGTTCACAATAATGCAACTATCCTACCATCCACTTGAGAATTCCCTTCATCTTGTGGAACTGAAACTCTGTACTTATTCAACAATATCTCCTCCATTCCTTCCTCCACTCTACCCCAAGTGGCGGGCAACTACCATTCTACTGGTTGTCTCTAGAAATTTGACTATTCCAACAACCTCATACAAATGGAATCATAGAGTATTTGCTTTTTGTGACCAACTCATGTCAATATTGTGTCCTCCAAGTTCATCCATAGTAAAGAATATTGCAATAGTTCCTTCCTTTAAAAGATCAAGGGCTGGAGAGATGGCTTAGTGGTTAAGGCACTTGCCTGTAAAGCCAAAGGACCTTGGTTCGATTCCCCAGGACCCACATAAAGCCAGATGCATAAGGTGGCACATGCATCTGGAGTTTGTTTGCAGTGGCTAGAGGCCCTGATATGTCCACTGTCTCTCTCTCTTTCTCTCTCTCTCTCTGTCTCTTTCTCACTCTCAAATGAATAAATAAAAATAAAATATCTAAAAAAAGGTCAAATAACATACCATACCATAATATACCACATATTCTTTATCAATTCATCTGTGTATTAAAACTTGGGTGACTTCCATTTTTACAACTGTGAATAATGAGGCAATGAATGTAAGAGTACAGGTAGCACTTCAAGATCCTGACTGCACTTCTTTAAGGTAGATACCCAGAAGAGGAATTGTTGGATCATATGGTAATTCTATATTTTAAAATATATTTTATTTATTTATTTACTTGAGAGAGAGAGAGAAAAAATGAGGCAGATACAGAGAAAGAAAGTGAGAGAATTGGGGCTCCAGGGCCTTCAGCCACTGCAAATGAATTCCTGATGCATGTGCCCCATTGTGCATCTGTCTTACATGGGTCCACGAGAATTGAACTGGGATCCTTTGGCTTTGCAGGCAAATGCCTTAACTGCTAAGCCATCTCTCCAGCCCTGGTATTTCTATTTTTAAACTTCTTCATACCAAGAGGACAAGTATTCATATTTCACTGCACTCTTACAACACTTGTTATTTTCTTCTTTCTGATAATAGCCATCTTCTCTTTTAATTCTCACAAAGATGTGTATGACTTGGATGGAGGTTTGTAAATTAGGTGTTAAGAGTAGAAACAGTTTTAGATCTTGATGTTTGAAAAACAAAGCCTCCTTCAAACACTGAAGAGAAATGCACAGTGATCACATTTTTGGAGTTTCACATGGTAACAAATAGACTGAAAATGTAACAGAATATTTTAAATCAAGACTGCCCTAGAAAACATGGATAATTATAGCTATGATGTATTTTGAGCACTTACTATGTGACAGGCCCTAGGAAAAGTACTTTTCATGTATATTATCTCATTTAATCCTTTCACCAACCCTCTGAGATCCTAGAATCCCCATTGCTACACATGAAGAAACCAATGTGAAGTGAGGTTAACACTACTTCCCCAACAGTCCCTGGTATGCTTTTAGATGCTTATAATTTCTGAATAATTTCTTTATGAAAGGAGATATAAGCCAGTATTTCTTTTTGTTGTTTTTTTTTGTTTGTTTGTTTTTTTCAAGGCAACGTCTCACTCAGCCTAGGCTGACCTGGAAGTCAGACTGTAGCTCCAGGCTGGTCTCAAACTCATGGCAATCCTCCTACCTCAACCTCAGGAATGGTTGGATTAAAGGCATGCAACACCACACCCAGCCCCCTAAATCAGTATTTCTATGTTTGTACAGAATGCGCAAATTTTGCTATAGCCTAGTGTTACAGACATGTATCAGAGTCCAGAGGACACTCACTGAGTCTTTGAGGTTCTTGTGCCTTGGAACAAAGGAATGGACTGGAGACATGCAAAGAGAGACCTGATTTTTTATAGTTTACTTACATAGTATTTGCCTTCTACATGCTTCTTTCTTAAGCATGCTCTGTTTTGTTACATGTAGTTCAGGTGGGGAAGAGTTTCCTGTTCCTCTGTCAACTAGATTCTTCTATAATGTTAATCTTGATGCCTCTCTTTCCCCCTGCCCTAAAGTCCTTCCATAAAAGGACAGTAGAAACCACACGGTGTTTGCAAATGTTCTCTCTCATTCCCTGGGGCTAGGGTGGCAACCTTTCCTACCTTGGCTCATGAGCCTATCCAATATCCCCATGAGCATATCCAGTATCCATTCTTAGTCAGCCACATGGTTTTGGGAAAATAAACTCTAATGATATACTTTATCCTCATTTTAAGAAATTTAATCAGAAAAATATGGGTTGGCTATTTGATTATTATTGTCATTATTGTTACTGTTTTTTTTTTTTTTTGAGATAGGATCTCTTAATGTATCCAAGACTGACCTGAAATTCCTTATATATCTGAGGCTAGCCTCAAATTCATGATCCTCCTGCTTCCATCTCCTGAGTTCCGCGATGGCAGGCATGTATCACCATGCCTAGCTCTAGCTATACTTTTAAATCCATAAAAATAAAAAATGCTCATCTATAAGCAAATAAAAATACCTCATGTATCTCTAGTGGTGTCCCCTTATGCCACATATAGGAAAGCACTACCTTGACCTTTAAGTGACTTTCTAACCTATGTATTCAATAAAACAACTTGTAAAATAGTTCAAAAACATTGAAACTGGTTTAGGCAAGATGGCAAATTGCCAGTCCTTGTTCATGTTCCATTCCTGCCATTTCCAGTCTCTGATTAACTTTAAGTTTGGGGGGAGGGAGAATTTTTCTCACAGTTTTTCTGAGGAAACTGGTCATGTACAAGACAGCAAACTGCTTCTATTTCCACAGTTACTAACCTTCAAAATTCAGGCTCCGATATCATATTCTTTTTTTTGTTTGTTTGTTTTTGTTTTTGTTTTTGTTTTTCAAGGTAGGGTCTCACTCTGGCTCAGGCTGACCTGGAATTCACTATGTAGTCTCAGGGTGACCTCGAACTCTCAGTGATCCTCCTACCTCTGCCTCCCAAGTGCTGGGATTAAAGGCGTGCGCCACCTCGCCCGGTTCGATATCATATTCTTAAGGAAACTTTCTGTGACCACTCAAGGTAAAGTAACCTCCACCCTTAATTTTACTGTTTTCTTTTGTTCACTTATGATTATTTGAAATCATCTAGTCTGTTGACTTGGCACTGATAATCTCTTCTTCAAATAAGAAGCTCCAAAAGGTTTTGCAAATCTGGGCTAATGCTTAACACATAGTAATTTATTCAAGAGTATTTTCCAAATGAATACATGTGGGGTAGGCCGAGATGTTCCAAGGTGGACCTAATGCTGTCCAGATCACGGGACACCAGTAAACACAAGTTATAGAACATTAAATCCTAGGAATATCATTGCCTTCAGTGAAGATTAAATTATAGTAACTCTCATAATCTGCAGGTGATATTTTCCAAGACCCTAGGAAGTCTAAAGCCATGGTAGGGATGTAAAGCTGGTATCAAACAGGGAGTAATACAAGGTAAGCCTAACCTAGATGACATAATTTATCCAACTAAGGTAAAATGGGTACCAAGGTGTGGAGGTAAAAATTGTCTGGAGTATGTAACACCACTTTTTTAAAAAAAAAAATTTCCTGAGCGCATGTTGTATCCAGGGCATTGTACAAAGCTGTACATTGAGGGATGGTTGTTCTTGACCTCTGGGGTCTAGTCTATATTATTAGTAACCTCAAGTTTCATCCATGTAACTCATGTTTATTGAGTGATGACTACAGGTCAGGCACTTCTCTGTGCTGAGACAGCAATAATCAGTTCAAAGTTTACATGTTCCAGTAAGACAAGCATCAAATCAAGAACAGGCACTTAACTCTATGTGGTATTTTCCCCATATGACATATACTATTGATCATTTGACTTTCCAGCAAATTCATATCTTTACTCTGAAAGTGTCCTTGGAATCATTCCCTCCAAGCACTCTTATATTGACAATAGCTACCATTTATTGAATATGCATTATGTGAAACATTGTAATAAAGCTTTACATACATTACATGATTGAATAAATCTTCCCTCAAACCCTGTGAACAAGATGCCATTATTGCTCTAATTTTTCAGAGGAGGAAACAAAAGTTCACTGAGACCTAATGATTGATCTAATATGTCATTTTCATGGTAGACCATGCAGTGATGCCACTTATGTATTGCATATGCTGTCCCTTCACTTAGGAAATGTACCTTTGCGGGCACTGAAATCCCAGACACTCTTAGGCTGTAGGGTTTGCCAGAGAAACTGGCAATGGCATAGGCAGAGATGGTCCAAGGTGGATCTGATGTGGTCTAGTTCATAGGACACCAGTAAACACATGGTATAGTTCATTAAACCCTAGGAATACCACTGTTTTGTCTTTAGTGAAGATTGAATTATAGTAACTCCCATAATCTGCAGGGGATATTTTCCAAGGCTCCTTGTGGATAACCTGAAAATTCAAATCATAGTGAATCCTATGTACACTTTTTTCTTGTACATATATACCTATAATAAAGTTTAATAGATAAATTATACATGGTAAGAGAGTAACAATAAAAACTATAAATCCAAACATAACCAGATGAAGTAAAATAAAAGTTCTTTGAACACAAGCACTATGATATCATGGCAACCATTATAATAACTGAGATGGCTGCTAAGTTTCTAATAAACAGGTACTAGATACAACATGGGCACACTGGACAAAGGGATAATTCACATGCCTGTAATGATCCTGTGATATTTCAACATGCTACTCAGAACATCCAGGAATTTCGAACTTCTTATGAATTATTTCTGAAAATTTCCATTTAATATTTTCATATTGCAGTTGGCCTCAGGTAACTGAAATTACAGACAGTAAAACTTTGGATAAAGGGTTTCCACTGTATTGGACATCCAGTTCATGAGGAAATAGTATATATTTGTATTTCTTTCATTTGAAAATAATTAAACACAGAGCAATTAAAAGCAGAAAAAGAGCCAAGCGTGGTGGTGCACACCTTTAATCCCAGCACTTGGGAGGCAGAGGTAAGAAGATTGCTGAGAGTTCAAGGCCACCCTGAGACTACATAATGAATTCCAGGTCAGCCTGGACTAGAGTGAAACCCTACCTCGAAAAACCAAAAAAAAAAAAAAAAAAAGCTAGTATTTGTAGAGAAAATATTAAAAAATATTTGGCAATATAAACAACCCCAGATTATAATAACAAATAGATCGTGATAACTTCGATATAGAATTGTTTTGTTCTCACGATAATTCTGCATTTTAATGAACATCTTTGAGAAACAGGTTTTCTTACCTTATTTCATTTTTGGGGGGTTTCAAGGTAGGGTTTTATGCTAGCTCTGACCTGGAATTCACTATGTAGTCTCAAGCTCGCCTCTAATTCATAGCGATCCTCCTACCTCTGCTTCCTGAATGCTGGAATTAAAGGCATGTGCCACCACGCCTGGCCCTTCTTTCTTTTTTGATTCATAAAATCCTTGAGAGAAAAGGAAAGGTATTATCTTTGTTTGCAAAAGTATAAATTTAACGTACAAAGTGGGCAAGTAAGCTACCAAGAACACTAAATTAGAATTGTAGCAGTAACATTTGCTCTATACCACCAGTGTGCAAAAATGCCCTATTTCTTTATATCTCGACAGCAAACTCTATCTGTACTGAGCCCTGTACCCTCACAGGTGACTGAAAATTCAATCTCGCTCTTGTTTATTAGAGGTACTAGCCAAACCATACAAGGATGAGAACTTTCAGGGTAGGCCCTCTTCCCTTTTGTCCACACACTTCACTGCTGATCTACTTGTCAGTAAAAGGTCCTTGAAGCCAGCTGCCTCTGTGCCCTCTTGCACATTGGCAATGACCACAGGGTGTCTTTGTTGATGTTAGCCAGTGCATGGCCTTGTCTGTAGCCTTCCTTATATGACCCAGGCTTCCATTCTCCTTTGAGAATTTCTTCTTCTTTGGAGAATTAAAAGGGAACAAGAACCAGCATGGTGGCACACAGCTGTCATCCCAGTACTTGGGGAAGCTAAGGCAGAATCATGAGCTCAAGGACAGCCTGGATTACAAAGAAAATTTATAGATGACTTGCTACACAGAAAGACACTGTATAGAAGAGAGAGGTGGGGAGGAGAACAGGAAAAGAAGAGAAAAAAAAAAAGAAATAAAAGCATAGCTGCATTTTGATATGGGAGAGGGATAAAGAACTGCAAGATGAACAAATTATTAAGATATTAATATTGTAATGCATTATCCTATAACAAATTAATTACAATGCTTATTGGCACTTATTTATTTTGAGAATACTCTTGTCAACTCCTCAGTAACCATGAGTTTACATTTCAGAAGATGGTTTCAATTTTGCACACATTGACTGAACACACAGTTTTCTTACTGCTGTACTGTATATAATATGGAATATGTAAGAAGATATGACTTTTGTCTTCAAGATGTAAAGAAATTAATCCACAATCTGATCCTTGACAATTTTTTTTCTGGTAACTTTCAGATCCCACTACCTAAAGGGTCAGATAGTTCTTTTTTTTTTAATTAAGAATATGAAAGAAATTCTTTCATAGGATTCATTTTTTGGAGAATTCCTTTTATTAAGAATATTTTTCTTTGCTTCTTGCATTCAGTCAGTAAACATTATATGTTGATCATGGGACCAGGAATATGAAGATGATCATGAGGCAAAGAGTAGATGGAAAAATAGAGGAGGCAAGATTTAATTTAGTACTCGGAGGATGAGTTAGAGTTTACTAGAAAGTGAGTAGAAACATCCCTGGAAGAGGAAATAGCACACTCAAACAGGGAATGAAATAAATCTTCTAAAATCAAAATAGGGAATTTTAAACACATAGCATTCTCAAATAACTGTTAATGCTCTGGAGAACAAAGCAAGTGTGGGAATATAATGGTGAGAGCAAGGCTAGAGATTTAATCTAGGGTGTGATTGTGAACTACATATGTTATAAAGGGCTTAGAATTCTTATAGGTAATGAGAAGTTAACCAAAGCTTTTAATCAGGAAATACAAAATTTCATAATAGTATATTTTCAATGTGTTATTTTTCTGACATAATATGGTGGTACTGAATATAGAGAGAGCAGTTTAGGTGGTTAATAATGGGAGCTGGTGAAATAAAATCATCAAAGTAGAATGTATGAGTAGGAATATTCATAGAGTAAGCTTAGAAATGGAAGATAGATTGTAGAGAAGGTGGCAGAAAGAATGTAAAGCCAAAGGAAGGGGAATACTGCTTTACAATGCTGTCTTCCACATACAAAGTGGCCTTGCACTCACACTCCATAGTGGCTGAGATTACCTGCACAAGACCTACATAATATGGGGGCAAACCAAAACCAGAGATCCAGAGGCTCCTAAGAGCCCATCACTGAAGTAGACTCAAAACAAGCCCAACATGGCTTGGGGAATTTTGTGGAAGAGGGGGCAGAAAGATTGTTAGAGCCACAAGTTGGGACATCATGCACAGAGACATTGCTTCTTCCCCATAACTGATGTCTGCCCCCACAATGCACGACCCATATTCCCTAAGGAGGAGAGTCCCTTTGGAGGGGGGAGAGGGATGAGGGTAAGGATGGTACCAACATGTGCTGTTTACACACTACTGTAGCAGACAGCTTCAGGTCTGCTGAGATGAACTTCCAGACCAGGCACAGTTATGGAGGAAGGTATATTTATAGGAGCTTACAGGTTCAGGGGAAGTTCCATAATGGCAGAAGAAGCTGGCCTGCTCTTCACAGGACCAAACACAGAGAGCAAAGCCACAAGCCAAAAGCCTCAAAGCAACCTCAGGAACTCCAACTAGGCACACTTTGCATATCTTTAGATTGAAATCCTAAGCCCACCACCACACCTTAAGATCTGCCCAGTGACACTGCCTCCAGCCAGGTGAATTCAGATGCAAACAATAAACTAATAAAACACTGAATATATTGGGGGCGATCAATTCAAACTACCACAACTACATATGTCCATAACTAATAAAAAATAAAATAAATGATATCATCAATCTAGGAGAGGAACTACTTGGTTCAGGGGAGGGGGCATATGGAAGGGAGGGACAAAAGAGGGTAATGCAAGGTGATTATGACCAACGTACATTGTGTATATGTATGGAGCCTGTCAATAAAAAGTTCTTAAAGTAACGCTAAAAATTATACTTGAGAAATGAAATTTCACTCATGCCAAGACCTGGAAAGCATAGAATAAATAACTGGAAAAAATCTTTACAAAAAGAAGTGCCAGGCATAGTGGCACACACCTTTAACCCCAGCACTGAGGAGGCAGAGATAGGAGAATGACTGAGTTCAAGGCCAGCCTAAGAATATACAGGTCTGCCTGTGCTAGAGTGAGATCATACCTCAAAAAAAGGAAGTAAGGGGGCTGGAGAGATAGCTCAATGGTGAAACATGCTTGCTTACAAAGCCTGTAGCCTGGGTTCAATTCCCCAGTCATACACATAAAGCTGGACAGGTGTTCTTTTCCAGTGGCAAGAGGCCCTGGCGTGTGCACATGTGTATGCACACATACGTACACATAAAAATATAAGAAATGAGAGGTAGGCGTCAAAGATGATTTCCATGCCTGGGTCATCAGGTCAATGGAGATGATAGTAACCAAAATAAGGAAAATCCAAAAAGGATCAGGGAAGTGTATAAAACGATTCTTTGGAAAATTAAATAAACAAAAGATGCTCTGTTTCAGATATGTTGCATGTCAGGTGTGTTAGATATCTAGTGAAACTATTTAATAATATAATTGAAACATTAACATCCTGCTTAAGTAGGTTATAATTAAGAGATTTGGGAGTCACCAGCATATAGGCACTGGGTAAACTGATGGCAACACATACAGAACATAAAGAAAATGTTGAGGACTGAGACCTGAAAGAGAAGTGACTGGATTATGGAAAGACCCAAAAAGAAATGAAGAGACCACATTATAGGAGAGCTAGAAGGGAAACATAGGATCTTGGAAGGGAAGGGCAGTCTCAAATAACAAATTTAGGGAGGACAAAGACTAGTAGGGTCAGTATGTACTGGAAAATGTGGCTATCATTAGTCCCTTTGTTAGAAAAGTAGTGGGAGCATAAAGCAGATTACTGTGGTTTAGAGGCTAAAGAGGAGACCAGGGGGAAGAAATGATATATGAAAGTTGGTCTTTCAAAACAGCTGACAGCATACAAAAAAAGATACAAGACGGCAGTACAGTAGACAAAAATTAATAGAATGCCTAGTCTGGAAGATTGTCTGAGCACAGTGAGATATAAGAGAAGAGAGGGCTAGTTCAGGCAGATGAGTCTTGGAAAAGTTAGGAGAGGAAACTTATCTCTGGTAAAAGATCAGTTTTTGAAATTTCCAATCTATTGCATATTGGAAACTTTTGTGCAACTTTTATAAAATAGAAGATATTTCATGTACTTTTATAAAATGCAATGTAAATTAATTATTAGAAAATATGCATAACCAAAACAAAGACATTCAAAATGTAAGCCCCAATTTTCCATTATGAGATCCAATGAAGATAAAATTACTTTATTGGATTGATATAAAAGTTTCAATTTCAGCAATTATGTTGTGGATCAGTATGAAACAGTTGGAGTCTTGGAAGGTGTGGTGGTTTGAATACAAAATGTCTGTGATAGGCGAATGTGTTTCAATACCTGTTCTCCAGTATTCTTTTAGAATGTTGTAGAAACTTTAGTAGATGGAGACTTTCTAGAGGAAGTGTCACTGAAGGTGTTCCATTAGATGCTACAGCTTGGCCATGCTTGCCTCTCTCTCTCTCTCTCTCTCTCTCTCTCTCTCTCTCTCTCTCTCTCTCTCCCACCTTCTTCTGCTTTTTCTTCTTCCTCTTGCTAATATGAGGATGTGGCTCTGGCTTCCTGCTTCTGCCATGCTTTCCCTGCCGTGATGAACTTTACCCTCTGGAATTGTGAACCAAAATAAACTCTTTCTTTCCTTAGATTGCTTCTGGTTAAGTATTTTGTCCCATCAATGCAAACATAACTGGTACAGAAGGGATCCAAGGTCATACTTTGAACAGCACTGTCCTGGACATGGACAGAAGGCCCTAGAAAGGAAGCACAAAAGGACACCTAAATAAATGGTAGAAGCAAGCAAGGATACTTTGGAGTCAACATGGGGAGGGTTGAGGAGATTTCAAAATGAAAGTCATTGTTTTAAAAAGAAATAGGAAGCTTGATTTTCTGAACTGAGTGAAGATGAAGAAGCTAGGGTGGGAGGATTGGAGGAGTGTAGTAAAAAGTTGAAATGGCAGCTGTGGGAAGTGAAATATGAAATGAATTAAGAGAAATAAAAGAATTATGAAGCAATATACAATGTAGAAGGTCCAGCTCAGACTGTAATGTAATAAGCTTGTTATGGAGCCAATCAGTTCAATTATGTGATTTTTTTTTTCCCCTAGCAGTTTTGTAACTTCAGAGCAAGAGTGGAGAAGGCAAATGCTGGGGATCTTTTAATGTGGTGGGTGAGGTATGCAAACTTCCTTTTCTATGGAAAACAGCTGAAATATCAGATAAAGAGTAATAAACATCTTAAAGGTATTAGAAAAACTGGAAAATGATATGGCATTATCAAGTCCACCCCTAAGAGAAAGCAGAGTCAGAAAATTACTTCTCAAAGAGCATTTACTGAAGTTGAATTATAGCTACAGGGAATAAACTATAAGAAACATGAAAAAGACAAAGCTGGGTTGGGGAGATGGCTCAGTTGGTACAGTGTTTCCCTTGTAAGTATCAGGACCTGAGTTAGATTCCCAGTGCTTGCATAAAAATCCAGCATAGTGATGTGAAATTGTCATCCTAGCACTGGGGAGGCAGAGACAGGTAGATCTCTTGAGCTCACTAGCCAGTCTAACCTAATTGGTGAGTTCCAAGCCATT
Organism: Orientallactaga sibirica; assembly: GCA_036365145.1. NCBI lineage: Eukaryota > Metazoa > Chordata > Mammalia > Rodentia > Dipodidae > Orientallactaga > Orientallactaga sibirica. The sequence continues at coordinate 10,140,509 of JAEOAD010000057.1, forward strand.
AAGAGACCCTGTCTCATAAAAAGAGCATGTGTATAGCATTAGTATGTGTATAGTATTACTGAGGAACAACACCTGAGGTTGTCCTTTGGCTTGCACATACACACATATGCACTTGGACCTACACATGTGCACCTACTTACACATGAACATGCACATACATTAAACAAAAAAAAAGCCAACACCAATACAAGGTTGACTCTAATAAGATTCCTCCCCAGTTAAGAGTGGAACAATAAGGAGCTAAACTGACAGTGCACTAGTGAACTGGAAATAACTCTGCACACTCATACACACATCAGACCTTGAAAGAAAGTAGACTTGGTACTAAGTGGAAGAGGTCATCTGCCTGAGAAAGTATATGCACAATCTCATCTAACAAAGGTTTATAGCACAAATTTGTGTTTCCTATGGGCTCCCAAGCACCTCAAAAGCTGAATTTAAGTTAAAGTAGACCTAGACTGGTGGCATCAGTAGGCACCTGCCAGAATGCAAATGCTCATTTCTAGAACCTACCCTTATCCTAGGATTCTAAATATTCCAACAAATAAGTTTCCAAAGAAATAAGGCAATCTTAACTAAACACCAGTAAGCATACAATGAAAAAGGGCACCATGTAGAAGACAAATAGGAGGTTCAAATTGAGATAAATTTAAATCGAGATATATAAGTAATATATTTAAATGCAAATGAACTAAATGCCATGTTAAAGATAGATTGTCATCTGCTCTCTCATGTTTATTGCAGCACTATTCATCATAGCCAAAAAATGGAAACAACTTACGAGTCTGAATTAGTTGCTTTTCACATTGTGACAGAATAACTAACAAAAACAGAGGAAGTATTTATTTTGGCTCACAGTGTCAGAGGGTTCAATGCATAATACATGGAGCAAAGTAGTTCAGTCTAGCAGCTAGGAAATAGAGATGTCGAATACAGGAAGGACTTAGCAAGATATACACCCCCAACATACCCCTAGTGACACATTTTTTGATAATACCATTATATTATGAACCCATCAAGGGATTAATCCATTTCTTAGTCCAGAGCCCTCATATATATAATTGTATCTGAGAACATCATCACAGAAACACCCAGAGGTGAGTTTTATGAATCTTCCAGATATTTCTTTTTTAATACATTTTTATTAGTTATGTATATAGTATGTAGTATATATACAGTCATGGTGGTACCATCGTTAGCTTTCTCCCTGTCCTCCCCCTTCCCCAGTGGGTTATGTGGGTCTTGCCTTATGTGGGCACCAGCTGAAGCCATAGAGTTATAGGGGAAATGAGCAAGAGTGCTGCTTTATTGGTGAACCTGGTACCAGCACAAGGGTGAAGGAGATAGACACAAAGAACTTTCAACCCCTACCAAATCAGATTTCCAGAGACACAGAGACTCACAAAACCTCATCACCGAAATAAACCTAAAATGAACCCAACATGGTTCTTCCAGATATTTCTTAATCCAATCAAATTGACAATCTAGATTAGCTATCGTGTTTCCATCAAGCAATAAATTGATAAACAAATGTGGTACATACACACAATGGAATACTATTCTGCCATAAAAAAGAATTAACCAGGCATGATGGCACAGACCTGTATTCCCAACACTCAGAGGCAGAGCTAGGAGGCTCAGAATCCTGTTAAACTCTGTCCTTTAATACACAGAGAGTTCGAGGCAAGCCTGAGCTACATGAGGCCCTGTCTGCCCTCCTCTCCCTCACCAAAAAAAATGAAATCTTGTCATTTCTGAGAATATGAATAAAATTGTAAATCATTATGTTAATTGAACCAAGCCAGGTACATAAAGACAAGCACTATATGGCCTTATTTATAAATGAAATAAAAAAATTGATCTCAGAGAATGTGAAAGTAGAATGGTGGCAATCAAAGGCTGCGGAGGAAATGGGGAGGAAAGGATGGGGAAAATTGATCAATGAGAACTAAGTTACAGTTAGAAGAAATAAATTCTGGTGTGTTAGTTCACATTAAGGTGACTACAGATGGAAATGGTAGTGGTGATGGTGATGTGTGGTGTGTGTGTGTGTTAGAAGAAAAATTTTCAATATTTTTGCTATAGAGTGATGCTAACTGTGGAGGTGGATGGCTGTAATCTGATTATGAAACATTACATGATATCCTATTGATTTGGGCACATTCGTGGGTTTTGAAAAACCACTTTAAAAAATTATATTTATTTGTGTGTGTGTGTGTGTGTGTGTGTGTGTGTGTGTGTGCGCGCGCGCGCACGCACGCGCACACGCGTGCACTTGCAGTCATGGCAGGATCTCTTGTCACTGCAAATGAACTTCAGATTCATGTAACACTTTGTATCTGGCTTTATATGGGTATTGATGAATTGAACTCAGACTGGCAGGCTTGGAAAGCAAGCACCTTTAATTGGTAATCCATCCCCTCCTAGCCCCTATGGGCATTTTTTTAGACTGAGTCTCATTATGTAGCCTGGTCTGGCCTTAAATTCACAATCCTCTTGCATCGAGCATCTAAGTGTCAAGATTTCAGGCATGCATCACTATTTCTAACTCATTTTTATGTCTTAAATGCAGCAGTTAAAATAAATTTAGTTTTTTTAAAAAAATAGATTAAGCTGGGTTTGATGACACATGCCTTTTTTTTTTTTGAGGTAGGGTCTCAGTCTAGTTCAGGCTGACCTGGAATTCACTATTTAGTCTCAGGGTGGCCTTGAACTCACAGTGATCCTCCTACCTCTGCCTCCCGAGTGCTGGGATTAAAGGCGTGTGCCACCACGCCCAGCGACACATGCCTTTAAATCCAGTACTTGGAAGGTAGAGGTAGGACGGTTGCTGTGAGTTCAAAGCCAGCTTGAGACTGCATAGTGAATTCCAGGTCAGCCTGGGCTAGAACAAGACCCTACCTCAAAACAAAATGAAACAAAAGATTAAACCACTAAATTTTAAAAACATGACCATAGAAACTGGGTGCGGTATCAACATTGGTAATCTTTACACACAGATGCTAAGGGTAGGATTGCATACTGAAAGCCTAGTTAGGCTGCATAGAGAGACTACCTAAAAAAAACCCCAAAATATGCTGTTTATAATAGGTAGATATGAAGCATCAAGTTACAAATAGATTGACAGGAAAAAGATGAAAAAAGATATTACATCATTGCTATCCACAAGAAAGCTGGCACTGTTACTTTAATTCAGAAAAAAATGGATTTTGAGGTGAAAAAGCACTACCAACTGAACATTCTTTTCTCTTTTAAATAAAAATCCAGCCCAATATGAAGATATTATCTTAAATTTTCATGAATGTAATAATTTCAAAATGAAGAGAAAAATTAACCAAACAAGGAGAAATAGACAAGTTCATAATTGTGAGATGTGTTAACATATCTCTTCAAGTAATTGCTAGAACGAATAGAGCAAAAAGTCAATAAGTATATAGAAGAGTTCAATAATAAAATTAACAAAATTGATCTGATAAGAGATAGAACACATTCTTTTCAAGAATGCAAAGACCATTCCCCAATATTGACCATACACTAGGTCATAAAACAAAGGGCTTAAATAGGAAAAATGACACTCCATGATCCCAATTGAATGTTGATAGAAATCACCACAAAATTATAACTAGAAAAAGCACCTCTTAATCCCAGCACTCAGGAGGCAGAGGTAGAAGAATAACCATGAGTTTGAGGGCACCCTGAGACTCCATAGTGAATTCCAGGTCAGCCTGAGCTACAGTGAGACCCCACCTCGAAAAACCAAAAAAAAAAAAAAAGCACCTGTCTGAACATCTATAGACATACTCTAAATAAATCATGGACGTGGTGGTTTGATGCAGGTGACCCCCATAAACTTTTGTGTTCTGAATGCTAGGTTCCCAGCAGATGGAGATTTGGGAATTAACACCTCCTGGAGGCAGTGTATTTTGGGGGGCCGGCTTATGGGTATTATAGCCAGTTTCCTCTTGTCAGTGTTTGGCACACTCTCCTGTTCCTGTTGTCCATCTGATGTTGGCCAGAGGATAGTATCCACCCTCTGCTCATGCCATCATTTCCCCCTGCCATCATGGAGCTTCCCCTGAAGTCTGTAAGCCAAAATAAACCTTTTTTTCCCCAAAAGCTGCTCTTGGTCAGGTGATTTCTGCCAGCAATGTGAACCAGACTGCAACAATGGATCAAGGAAGAAATCAAATTATAATGTAAATAGTTTGAACAAAAAAGCAATAGGTAGAAGGAAAACTATAGTGAGAAATGCTTCAATTTGAAAAGAGAGGAAGGATAAAAAAAAACCTAGGAATCCATATTGAAGTGCTACAAAACAAACAGTGTAATAAGTCCAAAGGAAATGCATGATATTTTAGTTATTTTCCTCATTGTTGTGACAGAATACAAGACAGAAACAACCTAAGGAAGAAAGGAAGGGTTTATTTTGGCTCATGGTGGTTGACCTATTTCCTCCTAGTTAGTGGAAGTGGCAGTTCATTACTTGTCACATTGTAGCAGACAGCTTCAGGTTCGCTGAGATGAACTTCCAGACCAGGCACAGTTATGCAGGAAGGGATATTATTTATTGAAGCTTACAGATCCAGGGGAAGTTCCATAATGGCAGAAGAAGCAGGCCTGCCTTCACAGGACCAAACAAAGACAGAGAAGTCACAAGCCAAAAGCCAGCTAGGCACACTTTGCATATCTTTATATTGAAATCCTAAACCCACCACCACACCTTCAGATCTGTCCAGTGACACTGCCTCCAGCCAGGTGCATGCAGATGCAAACTATAAACTAATAAAACACGGAATATATTGGGGGATATCTATTCAAACTACCACATTCTGCCCCTGGCCCCCAATAGGTTTATAAATATCATTGTAAATTGTATTCAGTCCAGTTTCAAAGGTCCCCACAGTCTTGACCAACTTAAGATAGTGAGTCCTGTAAAATTAAACAATTAAATACTTTCAACATGTAAAGGCACAGAATAAACATTTTTAACTAGTGTAAGGCATAGGAAGGAGAGACTAGAACAATGCAAACTTAACCACCATCAGCAGTCATCAAACTTCTGCAGTTCAAATTCAATATAACCCGAGACTGACAGTCTCCAGGTTTTCCAATTCCTCCCCTCCAGCTGGGCAGAGTAGCTAGGGAAAACTTCCATCCCAGACCAACACTGCACTCCATGGTAGCCCCTGCTCAGTCCTTGTGTATCCAAAACATCTTCAGGTCACCATGCAAACCATGGTCCATCTTCCAAAGACTCTTCAGCCTCATGCCCTACCTCATTCCACATCTCAGCAGCGGCTCCTGGAACCGTGTGCAATTCATGACCACTCCATGGATTTTTCATGCTTCCAAAACTAGTACCAGGTGTGGAGGACACAGCCATATTCTTAATCCAGGGACGAAATAAATCATAGCTTTGAAAAGCAGGTTTTACATCTCTTGCTTTGCTCACAGTTGTCTATTTTCTGTCTGCCACCATGATGTGTGTGGTAGTTTGAATAGATGTCCCCCAATATATTCAATATAATAGTTTATAGTTTGCATTTGCATCCACCTGGCTGGAGGCAGTGTCACTGGGCGGATCTTAAGGTGTGATGGTGGGTTTAGGATTTCAATATAAAGATATGCAAAGTGTGCCTAGCTGGAGTTCCTAAGGTGTGACTTTTGGCTTTTAGCTTGTGACTTCACTGTCTGTGTTTGGTCCTGTGAAGGCAGGCGAACTGGGTTACCAGCATAAGGGCTGGCTGCACTCTGCTACCCAGGCCCAGAGAGTTTGATTAAGGTTAAATTTGTAATATGTGCTTGGCTAAAGATATTGGACTGAGAGATTTAAGATTTTAAGTTGGAAATCCTCAATCAAGTTAAAATTAGAAGCACTGAGACTAGTTTTATGTTACTGGAGCTGCTATTGTCAACACATTAGCAATCTTAAGGAAGGTGGTCCAACTGCTTTACATTAAATCAATGGAGAGGATGCCTGAGGAAAGACTGTTAGAAATGCAAACTCTTTTGGAAAGAGTTGACTGGAGAAGGAAAGATGAGCTTGGAGACTAGGGATATGAGTTCAAAAGGCAATGTAGCCAGGTGTGGTGACACATGCCTTTAATCCCAGCACTTGGGAGGCAGAGGTAGGAAGATCGCCATGAGTTCAAGGCCTGCATAGTGAATTCCAGGTCAGCCTGGGCTAGAATGAGACCCTATTTCAAAAAACCAAAATAAATAAATAGAAAGAAAGAAAGAAAAAGAAAGAGGCGATTTAATGGGAGTCAGATAATGAATGAGACATGCCTAGAAGCTTTTGATCAACATGAATATTTCAAGTTAAAGAGTTTATAGGTGGAACAGCTTTAAATGAAGAATATATCTAGGATGTGGTCATGTGAGTGGGTTGCTTAATGATATGTTTATGTATTTCTCTTACAGTACACTAATGTGTAAAACTTCACTAGATAGGGACTCACCTTACTTATCTGTGTCCCCATCATAGGTTCCTACACATAGCAGATGTTCAGCAAATTCTCATTGAGTTGTGTAGTGTAAAAATATTACAATAGGGCAAAGAACTCTGACATCAAGATGTAGAAGAGCCAGGCATGGTGGTACATGCCTTTAATCCTAGCACTCTCAAGGCTGAGGTAGGAGGATTGCTGTGAGTTCTAAGCCAGCCTGAGTCTAATTCCAGGTCAGCTCGGGCTAGAGCAAGACCCTACCTCAGGGGAAAAAATGCTTTGCTTCAGTCTTCCTGGATTGTCTCCACAAGAATAATTTTAAGCCAGGCATGGTGGCACATGACCGTAATCCCAGCACTCAGGAGGCAGGGGTAGGAGGATTGCCATGAGTTCAAGGCTACTCTGAGACTACATAGTGAATTCCAGGTCAGCCTGAGCTAGAGTGAGACCATACTTCAAAAACAAAACAATAAAACAAAACGAAGAAGATGTACAAGAGTCATCCATAAAGCTCTTCAAGACACAAAACCAGACATAAGAATTTCAAGTGAATGGGAAGGAGTGATCTAGATGGCAGTAGATGGATGACACTACAGAGAAAATTGAAAAGAGTGGTTGTTACAGTTTGGATGTTAAATGTACCCCACAGCCTCATGTATTGGGGGCTTCAATATCAGTTGGTGCACTTTTGGGAAATTATTTGATTCTAAGGTCTGGGACCTAATCAATGAATTAATTTTGTGGAGCATTCATGAGATGGCATTATAGGAAGATAGGGAAAAGTAGGAAGTGGGACCTTGTTGGAGGAAATAGGTCATTGAGGGCATGTCCTTGGGTCTGTATCTTTCCCAGGTACTTTCCTAGATTCTCTTTCTCTGATTCTTGTCTGAACTAAGGTGACTAACTTTTCCCACATTTTCCTTGCTGCCACAAATGTTCTGCCTTTCTATGGGCCCAGAATCAATGGAACCAAGAACGGTGGACTGGATGAAGCCTTTAAAACTGTGAGGCAAAATAAATCCTTCTACATTTAAGTTGTTTTTCTTGGCTGCTTGATGACAGTGACAGAAAAGTGGCTAACATAAGAAGTGACATAATCCCATTGTGTACCCTCTAAAGCAGGAGGAGTTTCCTACAGGAAGTTGAGGGACACTGTCCAGAGATGATAGGAGCATATGACAAAGCATTCATAAGAAGCTTCTATTTAGTAGGGTTATGAGAGACACTGGCTTGGCAAGGGAGAAACAGATTCTATCAAGACACTGGTGAAAGTACTTAGGATCAGCTTTGGCAGGACAGGTAGATGAAACTCGTTATTTGCTATCTGTATGATCCTGGGCAAGGTAGACTATTTAAACCTTGGTTTTCTCATCAGTACAACTTCAATGATGATAACAAACCAATCTCAGAGTGCTGTCGTGAGGACTGAATAATGCACTACATAAAAAGCACTTAGCACTGTGCCTTCCTGGTATATAGAAAACACTCAATAAAGGCTAGTTTTGAATTTTAAGTGCAGCTAATTAAGGTTCCATTGCTAGGGAATTTGTCCATGTCCAAAGGTTTCAATAACAATAGTAATGATAGCTAACACACTTAGTTTTAGACAATATGATAAAGATGTGCTATGTATGACTTCATAGAGTCCTTCAGGTAAACCTATAGAGAAAATAGCATTATTTCAATTTAAGAGATAAGGAAACCGAGATACATCACATAAGTTGCTACACATCTTTCCCACATCCCTTTCACTGACTAGGCAAACACTAGAGTGCATTTCTCAATCGCCTTTGTAGTCTCCATTTTGAGCAATGGGCATGAACACAATATTTGTGAACTACTTCACCACGGCTTTTGAAAAGAGTAAGCACATCTCTACACTCTGAATTCCTTTCTACCAGCTGGATGGAAACAAGGCTCATGAGACAACACAGCTACTAAATGGAATCAGCCTGGGTCTTCCAAAGAAAGAGCCACCCTACTGAGAGGTATACCTGCTTAGAAGTGTTAGATGAGTAAGAATGAAACATTTGCTTTATCGAGCTGTTACAGCTTTGAGTCTACTTGCTAGAGAATTTAGTTTACCTAACCAAAACAAACACCATGCTCAGCATTTTACACACATTCTCTTATTTAATCCTTATAACCATTTTATGAAGCACACAGTGATATACAATTTAAGAGAGAAAGAAATCAGGGGCAAGTAACTTGTTTGAAATTGTGCAATGAATGAACAGATGATGTGTTTGAGGTCCAAAGAAAGATGTTTGCTACAGCCCCAGCCATTTTACAACCAAAGCAGCCATTATATTGTGATTCTGGAGAGCTAAAATTTGCTGACCATTAGAAACATTACTTCTTTGCCTTCCATTATGAACTTTTCTGACTTCAATAACTCTGCAAACTACATCAAAACCCAGCCTCTTATGCCTGTCTTATTTTCGTGCTCATCATTTTCATTTAGCTCAGCTGTCCCTTTTCTCTGGCTCGTCTTGTGTTATTGATCTCCCTAATTATGAGAGTAAAAAAAAGAGTAATCAATGTTTTGCGATCTCACTATTTGTGCTTTTCAGGATAAAAGTATTTCTGTCCAACAATGGATTGTAGATAAATTTCACTGAAGTCTGTAACAATGAACACCTTAGGAATCATTCTAATAATGATTTATAACTATATATAACAGCTCTAAAACAGCTCTGATTAAATAACAGTATTCCTTTGATCCATCATTCCTCTCCAATATCATCTCATTTCCCTGTTCCTCTTCAGAGTCAAATGTTTTTTGACAGATTTGTGTGTATATGCTACTTTCAGTTCCTCATCTCCTCATTCACTTTTCCATCCACTCTTGCTAGGCTTCTAGCCCCACAACTCAATGGAACTACTCATTATTGCAACAAGTAACTATCATATTGCTGACCCCAATAGACATATTGTCAGATCCTACAGATACTCTTCTGTCTTCATTTTATTTACATTCCTTGTAGCATTTGATATTGTTAACCATTCTCTACTTAAAATATTTTCTTTTTATGAAAATGTGAGACAAGTCTTCTGGCTTGCCTCCTATGTCATTGGTAAAACTTTATTCTTCTTGGCACACTTCTCTTAACGTGGTGCTATCTCAGTGCTCAATCTTAGTCTTTTTTTTTGTTTCTTTGAGTCAGGACCTTGTATAGCATAGACTGGCCTCAACCTCAAAATGTATCTGAGGATGACCCTAATCCTGATTATCCTGTCTCCACCTTGCAAATGCTGGGATTATAGGAGTGCACTACTGTATGGCACAATACAGTCAACAATGGCTTTCAAAAAACCATACCAGGCCATACCCCTCCGGTTTTCTTACCAGGGTGACGAGTAGCCAATGACGGGTGTAGCAGACAGCTTCAGGTTCGCTGAGATGAACTTCCAAAACAGGCATAGTAGTGGAGGAAGGGATATTATTTATTGAAGCTTACATATCCAGGGGAAGTTCCATAATGGCAGAAGAAGCTGGACTGCCTTCACAGATCCAAGCAAGAGAGAGAAAAACCAACCAGCCACACAGCACACAGAGCAAAACTACAGCCAAAAGCCCAACACACTTCAGGAACTCCTGCTAGGCACATTTGCATATCTTTACAATGGAATCTCAAACCCACCATCAACACCTTAAGACCAGCCCCCAGTGACATTGCCTCTAGCAAGGTGATCGCAGATACAAACTATAACTAATAAAATACTGAATATATTGGGGGACATATATTCAAACTACCACATTATCCTGTCTCCACCTTGCAAATGCTGGGATTACAGAAGTGCTCTACTGTATGGCACAATACAGTCAACAATGGCTTTCAAAAAACCATACCAGGCCATACCCCTCGGGTTTTCTTACCAGGGTGGTGAGTAGCCAATGACAGGTAAGACTCCATGAGATGGGACAACCTAAGACAGGCACTGTCACATATGATGATCCCTTGGGGCCTGGGTTCAACAATGGCTTGGCAAAAAAACATACCTGTCAGGGTTGCCAATAATAAAAACAAAAGGAGGATATGTATGGCACAATACAGGCCTGGTTCTAGCCAGACCACATGGCAGAAGAATCCAGGAAGTGGCTTCTGTGAACATGGCGTTCTGCACAGGCCTGGCATGACAGCAGCTACAGTCCCATGCTCGTGAGAAGCCTGCTACGAGATGACCTTTCCAGAGACAGGTTGTCATTGGTCACAAAAAGGGGGACCACCCCATACAATGATTGACCAGCCAAGCCCCTTAAAACACACCTGCACTTCCTCAATAAACGAGTTTCCGGCAGCTCGCTTCCCACTTTCATCCAACTCCTGGAGTCTTTCTTGTGGTGTCATGATTCCGTGCTGCTCACCCCAACTCAGCAGAGACCCTGCTGTCCCTCCTGGGCTGGCCTTAGGGGGAACCACAACACACTACCACATCCAGTTCAATCCTAGCCTACTATTTTGCTTTAACTCAGAATGGATCAAAATGGATAAATTTGTTAACTGCACAAGTGTTTGACTATTCTAAAACCCATTTAATGGCAAATTTAAAATGGGTAGTTTTGATGCTTTGTGGGTTGTACCTCAATAAGAAAGAGAATAACCAAAAGAAGTTTGAGGGAACCACAGAGCAGGATATAGTATGGGAAATTTCAAGCTCTTCAAAAGGTCACATGCTATCATGAAGCATTTTCAGTAAGACTGGCAGCTTGAGGTTTTAGTTAGAAAGATGCGTGAAAAGAAATACAGAATTCCTTGTGTAATTCTGTGAAGGATGCAGGAGACAGCTGAGGATTAAGCAGCAACCTACTCGCCAGGCAGTGTCTGCAACATGGGGTGAATAGTGAAAGCCAACAGCTGGATGAAGCTTAGAGGGTACATGGAACCATTAGGCCTTGGGGTAGGAATTCAGGACCTTAAATATGAGAACAGAGCAGAGCTTCTGTACTCCATCACTAGCCATTACTCACTTGAGGAGAATGGGACACAGATTGTGGATATTTAGGCAGTGGGTAGAGTAAAACAAACTAGTCACAAGTCTGCCAGGATCCTATAGAAGTTATGGGGCTCAGAGTTCCACTCCTCAGTGCCATGAGTTCAAATTTTACATTGCATATTTGCACAAAATAATTGTAATTCACAACAGACTATAACTTTTTTTGTTTGTTTTTGTTTTTCAAGTTAGGGTCTTGCTCTAGCCCAAACTGACCTGGAATACACTATGGAATCTCAGGGTGGCCTTGAACTCACAGCCATCCTCCAACCTCTGCATTCCAAGTGCTGATATTAAAAGTACTATTATTTTTTATTTATTATATTTTATTTTTCATTAATAAATTATTATATTTATTTAGGAAATAAAAAAATCAAGGGGAGGAGCCGGGCGTGGTGGCGCACGCCTTTAATCCCAGCACTCGGGAGGCAGAGGTAGGAGGATCGCCGAGAGTTCGATGCCACCCTGAGACTACATAGTTAATTCCAGGTCAGCCTGGACCAGAGTGAGACCCTACCTCAAAAAAAAAAAATCAAGGGGAGGGAAATGCCTAAGAGTCCATGTGGTAGGCCTGGAAAAAAATGTAAAAAGGTATCTAAAAGAGTTTTAGAAAGCAAAGAAAAGAAAGTTCAGAGAGCTCCTGCCATGTGGGGGTCAGGAAGGGAGATAGAGGGGTCAGGGGGGTTCTCCCCTTGTTGAGGAGACTCACCAGAGCCTGGAGGTTAAGGAATAATGAATGAGCAGTCCTGCTAACATTTAAAAACATATTTATTTGTTTGAGAGAGAGAAAGAGTAAGTTAGTATGGACATACCAGGGTCTCTTGCCTTTGTAAACAAACTCCAGATTCATGCCACTTTGTGCATCTTGCTTTATGTGAGTGCAGGGGAATCAAACTCAGGCCAGTGGGCTTTGCAAACATGTGCCTTTAACCCCTGAGCCATCTCCCCAACTCCAGACTTTTACATTTTAGTTAACTGAGTTAATTCTTAATTTGTCCAAACTGGGCCTCCAATCAACTGGAATAAGTTTTCCAGAATATGATTTGGAGACAGGGTATTATTTATTATTATTTATATGTATGACATTATATTATATATTATTATTTATATATATTCTTTCCCTTTATTATACATTTGTATATATTATATATTTTATATATATTTGTATATGTTATATATATTTATTCATGTTCACACATCAATGGATGAATAGAGGATAGTAGAGAAATTTCTCAAGGAAGAGAGAACGATTCAGGATTGACAGAACTATACGCTATACCTTCATGTTTTGGTGACTCTTAACTCCTATAACTTCCCTTATAGTACACCTATTAATCACCTCCTCTCTGCAAAGTCTTCCTTTCTAATCTACAACTAGGTAGCTCTATTACTGCTTCCACATCCGGTGTGGATATTAGCATATCTAAATCTCATTAAGCTGTTTGTTTAACTTTGTCTCAAGGAAATGGGTAGCAAAATAACATTCAATTAGTTTGCCCTCCAGTTGACTATAGAAGATGTAAAAGAAACAACTACAAAAGCAGTCCAAAGTAGATTTCAGTGCTCTTTCTCATAAATATGTTAATTATACAAAGCAAGGATTAGAAGGGAAGAATCTTATTTTCAGGAAAATAAAAATGGATTCATCAATTTTAATTGAAAAGCTGATAAATAATTTCACTATTTACCCACATATTCATTAAACATTTAAAAGAAACTAATCACCACTTTCACCACAACAACCATGGGTTATGTGTGTACAAGGTTAGATCAAAGTGGTAGCTAAGAATATTCCATTCTGCAGTTGTTCAAGGATGACAGTTGAGAAAGTTTGATGACAGAGGATAAAAATAACACTTGTTTGGGCATAAATGATGTTTTTTTTTTCATTTAACTAGGTGACTGTTTCTCATCTCTCCATAAACTCCCCAGAAACCAAAGAAAATAATTTTGCAACATTTACAGTTTCACTATCTCATCATGGTATAATTATTCTCATTTCTGAAATGTAAAAAACCATAGCTATTGTAAACATGAGAATAAATTGAGGCAACGATAAAATGATCAGTAACTATTGGGTTTAATTCAGTTTCTTGTTTTACCACATAGTAAACACTGTGTATATTCTCTGAGTAGTTTTGCCACTGTTATAAAAACAAAATATCTGACAAGAGATAGCTAATAGCAATTTAGAGGCAAATGCGAAAGCAGAAATGTTTGCAGATTAAATATGCTGTGTTAAAAAGTAAAAAGTAAATATGCTATGTTGATAGAGAAACTATGGCCTACGTTTTATTGAAAAGAAATATGGGATCTTCAGTTCCCAGCTTGACAGTCAGTTATAGAACAGAAGGCACCTTATGGATTCTACTGGAGGATTTTATCACCACTCTCAGCATCAGCAGAGGGTAGAAACACGTATGCCCTGTCATACTTTGACCTTCTTATTTCGTCAAGAGAATCCTGAGCTGGGTTTCCTAACAAGTGTGCACTTTGTATGGATATTAAAAAACGTATTCGTAAAACTTATTTTGTGGATTTCATTTAGGTCTGAATGATATACATTTGTCTTTATGCTGGTACCTTTGCAGGAAAACCAGCCCAGGAGAGACATTTTCTTAAAGGCTAAAAGGAGGCATTACCACCATCACCACCACCACTTCTTGCCAAGGGATTTATAAAGTATCTTGAAGCTTGACGTTAGTATGGGAAATGAGCCAAGTTAGGAGATGTAAACACAAAGAAAAAAAGTTACTGTTTACTTTTTCCTCCTTTTAGGCAACCAATACAACAAAGTATTCCAGATAAATAGCCCCTAGTGGTCAGGTAATGATGTCTTTTCTGCAAGGATCACATTTGGATTTTCCTTATGATAGTGAAGTTTGGAATTGGAATTAAAAATCCTTGGAGGAAAAGCTATTTTTGTAATTGAGCTTGGAGTGTCCTTGTTGTTGGGTTTCCCATTGATTGCATCAGTCCTCAGCCTGGCAAGATTGCCATGATAGTGTTCTATCTTTTAGATAAAGTGCAGAATTAAGGACATGACTACTGGTGCTTATTAAAGATTCCTTGCTATTTTCACAAGAGTAGGGCGTTAGACTTTTGTCTCTTGGCCAAATTCTAAATCAAGAGATTACATTCTGCTTTCTAAAATTCCCCTACCAGAAGCAGCCATCCTACTTTGCTTCTGTGCTTAACTGTTGTGTGATGACACTTAATGGCTCTGAGTTTCTACCCTACAAGTGACAACATTTTCATGGGAAGGAGTTTACAATGACACTGTGTAATGATTCACCTGAGTCAGTTTGTTATTTCCCAGTTTTACTGAGATATAATTGACAAGCAAAATTGTATACATTTCAAGTGGACAACTTGATGTCAACATATACATTTGTATTATGTAATGATGATCATAATCTGGGTTATTAACCTACCATTGCCTCACAAAGTTGTACTCTTCTTTTTCTCTTTTCTTTTCTTTTTTCTTTCTTTCTTTCTTTCTTTCAGAGCAATAGAGAGAGAGAGAGAGAGAGAGAAAATGGGCATACCAAGGTTCCAGCCACTGCAAACGAACTCCAGATGCATGCACCACCTTGTGCATCTGGCTTAAGTGGGTACTGGGGAATGGAGCCTCAAACCATGGTCTTTAGGCTTCACAAGCAAACACTTAACTGCTAAGCCATATCTCCATCCCTCCCCTTTTTTTTCTTTTAAAATTTCTTTTTTATTTTGGGCTGGAGAGATGGTTATCCATTAAGGCACTTGCCTGTGAAGACTAAGGACCCAGGTTTGACTCCCCAGAACCTATGTAAGCCAGATGCACATGGTGGTGCATGCAACTGGAGTTTGTTTGCAGTGACTAGAGGCCCTGATGCACTCATTCTCTCCCTCTCTTTCTCTAATAAATAAATAAATAAATAAATAAATAAATAAAATAAATAAAAGTTACTTTAAAAATATTCATTTTTTAGGGCTGGAGAGATGACTCAGTGGTCAAAGGCATTTTCTTGTAATGCCTGAGGGCTCATATTTGTTTCCTCACTACCAGATGCACAAAGAGGTACATGTGTCTGGAGTTTGTTTGTAGTGGCAGGAGGCCTTGTATGCCCATACTCTCTCTCTCTCTCTCAAATCAATACATAAAAATATTTATTTTAATTGCCATATAATATAATATTTGTACTTATTTAAGTGGTACAGTATTGTAATTCAGATATATATGTATACACACACAATATATATATATATATATATATATATATATATATATATATAAAATATTGATCCAGTTTCAAACAATAATAGCCTGATAAGTAAGTATAAAGTATAACACAAAACACACTGACAGTGTATCAGCTATTTAAATTCTTTTATTTTTTATTTTTTGGTTTTTCGAGGTAGGGTCTCACTCTAGCTCAGGCTGACGTGGAATTCACTATGTAGTCTCAGGATGGTCTCGAGCTCACAGCTATCCTCTTACCTCTGCCTCCCCAAATGCTGGGATTAAAGGTGTGCACCGCCATGCCCCCGCTATTTCTTTTATATTTAAAAGCAAGTCGCTTTCCCTTTTGCATGACAACATATGGATGCAGTTTTTGCTCCATTAGTGGTTGACAATGAATTGTTATCTGCCACATTGATCACAAAGCAAATAATGTTTCTTCCTCCTCTTCATCATCTTTTGGTTTCTTGTCACAGTGTCTTGCTATGTAGCCCAGATTGGCCTGGATTTTGTGATCCTCTTGCCTTAGCCTCTTCAGTACTAGGATTACAGGCATGTGCCACCATGCCTAGAGTAAGTCTCTTTTTGGCTTTAGGTTGCATTCGACCATCTCAACTGGTGTGTCTATTTTTTACAGTCTGTTTTGGAAGGAGGTTGCTCATCTTTCCTTAGTAACATTGTAGCATTTTTTAATTTTTGCATGAAACTGTTTTTGTTTAACCTTAATTCTACCTATTATACTTTAGTCTCAGTATCTTTTGTCTTCCTAACATCATTATTATATGTTGCTATTGAGAAGCAGAGTAGCATAATATCATTTTTTAAAATTTATTTTATAATGTTGGGAGTGGAACCCAGTGCCTTGTACATAACTAGTCAAGAATTCTACCCACTGACCACACACACACACACACACACACACACACACACACCTTAGCCCTATGTTGTAATTTTTAGGATGGTACATACCAGCATTCAAATCCTGACTCTGTCAATTTCTAGGTGTATAATGTTGAGTACGTTATTTGTGAGGTTGAAATGAGCAAATTCAGAGTCTAGCTGTGAAAATCCATATGTGATATTCTCTTCTAGGTTTATGGCATAAGACAGACATAGCACTGGCACCTAAAAATGTTAGCTAAATAGTTGCACTTTTTCTGAATACGTACACAGATCTGACTTAATTTATAAACTCAAGAGCGGGTTTCAGCATATTTTTGTGCATGTCTTGGATTTCAACAGAAGTGTAGTGTTTTGCTCATAGTATGGCACAGAGATTCAAAATTTGCTAAATGAACAAACTCCCTTTTCTCTCTGAGTGGAATGAACAGCTCTCAGCTGTTTGCAAGGTCCCACACATTTAGACCAAAGGTGCCAAAATCAATCAATCTTCTGTTGTTTACATACATGTAGACAGACACCTGACTTTGTCAAGATATTTTGTTGTGGTGCAGATACAATTCAAATCAGTTACTAACAGGTTCATTTTGTATGAATTATAACATCTGATCATTGCCATTTTTAAAGCTGCCTCTCAAGTGCCCAGAATGGGACTGACTCAATCATACACCTCCTCATTCATTCAAAGATTTTTAATTGAGAAATTCAAATTTTAGTATAAAAACTATTACACACTTGAACAAAAATATTCCAACCTTTGACTAAGCACACTACCAGCTCAATATGTTTATCCGTGAGACCTGTGTATTACAGATATTTTTGAATTGCATTGTTCTCAAGTCTAAAAAACAGTCCCTAAACCAGAAAGCCCACTGCTCCAAGCCCCCAAAAGACGATTAAGAATCTTTGAGCCTGTGATGTGTTGGTGAGGACTTTTTTTTTCTTTTAAAAGCTTTCACTGGACTAGGAGGGGAGAAGGGGAGTAAGTCCAAGACATACAGATCAACTGGGCTTGAATATTTGTCAATTAGGATAAGGGAAAACAATTGTATTTTAGTATGATCTCAGAAAAAACTTCCATGTGTGGGTTACGAGAGCATTATTTACACCGCACTGTGACCATCTCCCGACTGCTTTGTGCATACTTCACAGGGGCTGTCTCAGGTGTGGAGCTCCAAGGAGCTTGCTCACACTTCAACAGTTCAGAACCAGTGTATTTGAGGCCGGGTGGCTCAGGTTCCACGTAACTCGGCTCAAATGTCACTAACACCACATGCAGCGAGGGGTCACGGAGGTGTGCTTTGGAACTTGGATGCTTATTTCGGACTTTCTCCTGACCCCTGCCCATTAGTTTCTTTTTCCTCTCAGCTCCAGGCGTGTCCACCTCGTCCCTTTCCTTCCACTCTTCTGCCTCGCTCTCATTTCCTTCATCTTCCTTTCTATTCGGCTTCCCGTCTTCCATCCTCCGCCAGTCTCAGGGCTTAGGCTCCGAAGAGGCGCGAGTCGGGCGGGACCCGCTCTCTAGGCTCTAAGCCACGAAAGCGCGTGGCGCGCGCCAGAGCGGGGGCGCGCGCGAGCGGCCTCGTGGTCGGGCAGCTCGGCCGGCCGCTGAGCGACGCGCACGCGCCCCGCCAGCCCTCAGCGCGCCCCCGGCGGCCGGGGCCGCAGCGTGCTCGCCCCCGCCGCCAGCTCGCCTCACTTATGGGTCGGAAACGCTGCGTGGGGGAGATTGTTCCAAGATGGCGGCGGGTTGCTGTGGTGTGAAGAAGCAGAAACTGTCCAGTTCGCCCCCCTCTGGCTCGGGTGGCGGTGGTGGCGCCTCCTCCTCCTCCCACTGTAGCGGAGAGAGCCAGTGCCGAGCTGGGGAGCTGGGACTAGGAGGCGCCGCTCCGCGGCTCAACGGGCTGGGAGCTTTAACCGGAGGAGGTAGCGGCGGCGGTTGTACCCTCTCTCCCCCTCAGGGCTGCGGCAGCGGCGGCGGGGGGATCTCCCTGTCGCCACCTCTGAGCTGCGGAGTGGGAACCCTACTTTCTACTCCGGCCGCCGCCACCGCCTCCTCGCCTCCTTCATCGTCTGCCGCCTCGTCCTCATCCCCGGGCTCCCGGAAGATGGTGGTGTCAGCGGAGATGTGCTGCTTTTGCTTCGATGTGCTCTACTGTCACCTGTACGGATACCAGCAGCCCCGGACCCCCCGGTTCACCAACGAACCCTAGTGAGTACCGTGCCCTCCTCCTCCTCCGTCGCCTTTCCCCCTTGTGCTCGGGATGGGCTCGGAGTTGAGGTAAAGTGCAAGTCCTCCTCCTCCACGCCCGCTCCTGTCCCCTAGCCCCTCTCGTAGTTCGGGTTCCCAGAGTCACTCGACCGAAGTAAAGGCACCCCGCGCTTTCTGCACACACAAGGCATGCACCCCACACTTAGAGCTGGGTGCTGCTGCTGCTAGGTGGAGATGGTTCCCGGGTTTCCAGAGGTGGTTGCTTCCTCTTTGCACTAACTTCCAGGAGTTTTGCCCCCTTTTCCTTCTCTCCTTTGGCCATCCCTCACTCCCATCCCCATCCCCACCCTGCCCGGATCTGGAGATCTGGCTCACTCATAGTGACGACCTGTCCTCACTTTGGCTTCCTCTACCCCACTGGAAAGCCCCACCAGTGTTCCCGCCCCGCGTACCTTGCACATGGAGAGCTACTATCCCATTGCACGGTGAAAATAGCAGAATAGAAACTTCTCTTCTGCTAGTGATGGAACTTAGCTCGCCAGCTGGAAAAGGTTACCTTGCTCTTCCTCCGGGTTTCCCTGTGCCTTGGGAAGGGGAGAGGTTTCTTCCAACACTTTTTGCCTTACTACCTATTTTTTATCCGATCATCCCCACTAAAAATGTGTTTGTAGTGAAGAGAGCGCACCGCCGGCTTCCTCACACTTGAAGAGTGAGACTTTTTTTTTTTTTTCCGTCTTCATTCCACTGTCTGGGTATAGCACATTCAAAGAGAGCTGTCCCCATAGAGGCACTGTCACTTTGTACATTAAGTGTGCATTCCTTTTGTGTTGATTTCCCTTTTAAAGTAATCTATGTTGTACCCAACGATTTGAGGAATAAACAATCCAGTAAATGTGTAGGCATTTTTATGATTTCCTTTGGTTCTGTACTTTACATTATTTTACCCCTCAATCTTGTGGCTGAAATTATCTACAATAGCACTGTTACAGCAGTCAGGTTACTTCTAATCCCTGTCCATTTGGATGTGTGGGAGATGGGGCATATGGTTATTCTTTTAAAATGTGTAAACTGAGTGTAAACTAACTGTTTGAGTTAAATGCTAGACAGAATGTAAAGACCAAAAGAAGACAGAATGGGGAAAAGGACGATTGTTTTCATTATGAATACTAGCATCAACAAGAAAAGCAATAGAGAAAAATTTCAGCCAACGCATATTGAAAAGCATCAATCCCATTTCTGCTGAGAAAAGTGCCCCTTGTTTTGCATATCATCCATAAATACTTGAATTGATGTTCTTTTTTAAAATGCTTCTTTTCATTTTGTGGGATTAGAAAATTGAACTACCACTGGATAATTACTAACAAACACTTCTGCCTATACTAAAAAAATATGTAAAGTGGAAATTCCAATAAAGTGTCCTGGAAATTGTGTATTTGTATTGTTTGATTTCTTTGCTTTGATTCTTTAAATGTAATTTTGTATAACTCTTCTGTGGTTTGCATATTTTCTTTAGGCTGGACTCATCTTTGGGTGTTAGTTTGTGAGCACCCAGGTGGACACTGTCAAGTATATTAAATACCTTTATGAAATCCATAGTGTTAATTGGAGGAGCTTAAATCCCAAGCTTACATCTATACATGGCCTTTTTTAGTTAAGGAGTAAAATGCATTTTGAAAAGATGGCCATGTTTAAAAAAATATGAATTGTTTACTCTTGAGTCACTTATTTGTGACTTTTCTGACTTCTCTTGGATGGCTGCGGTGTATTAAAGCTAGACCTGAGATGATACTAAGGTACCTCTGAAAAGTTATGGACGTCTAAAAATTTACCTGTTTAGTTTTTGAGCTGTTATATGAGTTTGGTAAAGGCTCTTTTATTCACGCTCCATTGCTCCAAAGCATATGAGAACACACTTTCAGGAGGTGCTATTTTCACACATTTTCCATCAAGTTTGGGTTAACAGAATGACTACAAAAAGAATTTTAAGAGGAAAGTGAGCTTGACCAGTTCGTACAGAAGATGCTTTTGTAAAGATTTTGAAGTGGTCACTCTGCATACATATTTGGATTATTCTCTATACCCCAGCCACTACATTTCTTCAAGTTATAAAGCAGATAAATAAGACACCCTCTGACCACTGTGAACATGTTGCATTGGTGGTAGAAGATACTTATCATTTAGTAGGCCTCGAATGTGCCATATATTTCTACAGACAAAACTAATTTGTAGTGGGCATAGAACCTGACAGAGAATAAAAGCTCATTTCAGTGGTAAATGGACTGTTTATTTATCTGAAACTAATTTTTTGAAGTGTACTTTGTAAATTCAAGAAAATTTCTTGAAAGTGAAATAATTATTCGACAATGTCTTAGGAACCACTGAACATTTTTTAACAGAAACAGTATTCATGAAAGAGTAACAGAAGTATTAGTGTGGCAATGTCATAGATGCTATCAGACAAAGACACATATTGGGCTTTTTTTACCCACCCCCACATAAGACCTGCTTTTGAAAATTTCAGGATTTCATATGTAGAGTCACACTGTTTTCAAGTCTTTCAATGACCTTCCTGTCAGTGTTGAACTCTGAATTTTATAGGTTTATAACAGAAGAAAAAGATGATGACATCAAATTAAAAGAGAGACTAATGGAGAGTGGGAGGGGATACGATGGATACTGGAGTTCTAAATGGGAAATGGGGGGAGGGGAGGGAAATAGGCGGTTTTTGTATGTAAGTATAGAAGTTGTCAATAAAAAAAGAAAAAAGAAAAAAGAAGTTACAGAGATATCAGTTACCCAACCACTTTGAAAGTTTATTAGGAATTTCAAGTGATCTGTGTGTTATGGGGCTGTCGAAATGTCATTGTCTGAAAGGTCATATAGACGTAGAGTTTTCGCAGTTTCTCCTGTCTTTTAAGTATTTGTCCATTGAAGAGTACATTTTCCCCACAGAAATAAAGTTCAAGACACGAGGAAAACATAATTTTAGGTATGTTTTACTGTTTAGAAAATCAGTACTCATATGTAAGTTTAGGTAGCTATTTTATATGAACCTGTCTACTACTATAAAGGTTCCACTGTGGTATGTGTTGAGCTAATTAGATTCTAGAACATTCCTTCTTAACTGTGACTGCACATTGGAATCATTGAAAATATGGAGGCCTGGGCTCTATCCCCAGAGATTTAATTAATCTTTGATGGGATCTTGGAATCAGAATTATTAAAAGATCTCCAGGTAATTTTAGTATGTAGCTGGAGCAGAGAACTGTTGAATATCTTCTAGTTCTTTTGCTTGAGATTTGAATTAATTTGGCTTGGGGTTGTGTCATGGAATCCATATTTTATTAGCGTCTTGGGTCATTTTGGTAAATGGCTGAATTGGGAAACTCTTTGTTTATGTTGTGTAAAAGACTTCACCTGGGAACTTATTGGAAACCCTGGCTTTTAGGCCTCATCTCAAACCCTTTGAATTAGAATCTGCAGTTTAACAAGCTCCCCAGGTAATTCTCATGCACATTAAAGTTTGGGGAGGGCTGGTCCTCTGACTTTAGCATACATTGTAATCTTCTATAGTGCTTGTTAAAACTGTGGTTGCTGGGTGCTTTCCCAGACTTCCACCGTGTTGATCTGGGGTGGGGCTATAAATTTGCATTTGTAACAAGTTCTCCAGTGATGCTGGTACTACAGTTCCCAGGGTCACACTTTGAGGAACAGAGGGCTAGAGAGATGTGAACCCAAATGAATGCTTGAATGACTGTCAAAGAATGGTAGTTTTTGCTGGCTGGTTCCAGTATAAAACTTCTTGATTCCACTTTAGAACTCAAGTCTCCATCGTATCCCCTCCCTCTGAGTTCTAAAGGGGAATGGGGGGAGGGAAGGGCAATATCAGGTATTTTTTTTGTATGTAAGTATAAAAGTCAATAAAAAATAATAATTAAAAAAAAGAAATGGATATACTTGGGGAAAAAAAAAAAACTTCTTGATTGTGTTGATTCTGTCCTTTATCACTCAAAGATAGCCCTAGGGAAATCGAATATTGCCAACAGCATGAGCCTGAGGTTCTGAGGACCATGGGGGGGGGTTGGAAGATAGGGCAAATATTAGAAATTTGTTATATAATTTTAGGTCTTTTTATTTATTTGCAAGGAGAGAGAGAAAGAATGAGAATATGAGCACACCAGGGCCTCTAGCCACTGCATATGTACTCTACATGCATGCTTCACTTTGTGCATCTGTCTTTATGTGGGTACTGGGGAATCAAACCTGGGTCCTTAGGCTTTGCAGACAAGCACCTTAACCACTGGGCAATCCCTCCAGCCCAGTTTTAGGTCTTTTAAAGAAATTCTAACGTGAATGTATTTTAAAGGAATAGTTGCATTTCAGGAGTTGAAAGCAGCACAAAGAAGAAATCAAGTGAGTTTTACTGATTTTAAAGAGTAAAGAATCCTCTTGTTCTCATAACGAGTGCTTTTTATGGGGTTGGAGAGATGGCTTAGAGGTTAAGGCACCTGCCTGCAAAGCCACAGAACCCAGGTTTGATTCCCCAGGACCCACATAAGCCAAATGCCAGAGGTGGTGCATGAGTCTGGAGTTCATTTGCTGCAGCTGAAGCCCATTCTCTCTCTGCCTCTCTCTCTCACTCAAATAAAACAAAAAGAGAGCTTTTGTGATTGGCTACCTAAATAACATGGTATGATATGATTTTAAAAACTAAATATACTTGCTGGATCTCATTTAAAATTTTTCCCTTATTAACAAAGAAATATGAAATGATCCTGATTTAAAAAATGCTAGGATTGTTGTCTTATGTCTTTAATGCTGTGTTGTGTGTCATGCCTCGTGTACTTTAATCATTTTACCACCTAGGAAACTAATTCACAACTACATTTCATGTAGAGCATAATATGTAGAAGAGGTTAAATATCTCTTCTCCGTTAAATACCATTAAGTGTCATTTTCTACTGCAAAGAATAAGCCATGGATTAATAATAAATCCATTCGTGTACGTGCAGATTTTGAAAGGCTCAGGTCAGTTAATTAAACAGTTAACTCTTGTCTGACCAATAATCAAATTACTGATTTTCAGCATGCTTGGGAGGAGCTGGGTTGTTTTAGGAGTGTAGGCACTTTTGTTTGACCAGAATGGTAACAATCTTATCATTGTGCTGTGAAAAAGATGATTTCATAATGTTATTCAGGCTAAAGTGTTGTTAACATTTTAAAAATAAGTTGTTGTATTACTATCATATCTGTTTTTTAATACAGGCTGGTCAGAATAGCTGGAAACTGTATTTCTATTGCAGATGATGTCACTACACCATGACAGATTTCCTTATCTAAGCTAACACAGTGGAATTACCTTCCATTCTATTGACATATTGTATAGTTTCTATTAAAAATTGAGAAAAAATTATTTGTATAGGGTCTTGATAGATTGCTTAATGGGTAATGTGCTTGACACACAAGTATGAAGAACTGAGTTTGGATCCCCAGCACCCAAGTAAAAATGCCAGGCATGGCACCAGGAATCCCTGGGGCTGTGTGGCTAGTTAGTCTAGCCAAATCTCTGAGCTCTTGGTTAAGGACGAAGCCTTATCTCAAAGAATACAGTAGAAAGAGGAGAGCTATAAAAGACACCAATATCAACCTTTAGCCTCTATACATATGCACACAAACATGCATGTGTGCCCCGTACACACATATATGCCCATATCTTTACAAACACACATGAGCCCATACCATGCACATAAACATTCAAAATTATTTTTATATCTGTGTATATAGGTGTTTGCAGAGTCAAATATATTTGGTAAATAGTAGTGCAATGTTTATTTTGCCTTCTCCCCCATATGGCCAAGGAGAGTGATAATCTAACCCACAATTTTTTCTTGGTTATAAATTGTTTTGTGATGTATTCAGGGTCCAGTTAATGGGTAGCAGCCAAAATGGGGTCTCTGCTGGGATCTCGCAGTTCAGTGGGAAGAACGACCATGACTGAAAAAGCAAAAAGTACTCTGTTAACACATGCATGCATTGCATTTCTAAGTATGTTTCTCAGAAACACGCTTTTATACTTCTGTCTTAAAAAACTGCACTTTTTGAAACTCAAGTTGTGCTATATACACTCAAGCCTTTTGGCACAATAGATTGTGTTTTTGAAGTCAGTTGTGCTTCCCTTTTATGTAGATAATTTTACTTTTTGAGAATGTATGTGTAAAACACTTAAACTTGTGTAATGAGATTAGTCAGAGTTCCCAAGTCTTCCTGATTTCAATAGGCATCATTCTGTTCTTTCCATGTCACACATACTTGCCTGTCTTAAAGCACCACAATGACCAGAGCTTTTACATTTAAATTTTCTTAAGTAGTCTCTTTTTCAAACTTGTGTAATAATGTCTCTTTTTTATACTGTTCTGAATCAATTAGTCTAAGTAAGCGAGGACCAACAGTAAAATCCAACCATTGCCAAGAATGGGCCTTCAATGTGTAAGCTGTCTTTCCACATTCAGTAATTGAGCAATTGCTCACAAGACACTGGAGACTGTGGGAAGCCAGTGGTTGTGTAGGTGGGAAGATTGAATTTCCAACAGTAAACTTATTTAGAGTTGAGCTTCTGTAGTTAGTGCTACCAAGAGCAAAAATGACCCACAAGCTTGTGTAGTCTGAAAAATGTCCAAAGGAAGAAATATGGTGCAATAGTATAGTTGGTTGGATGGAGTAAATTTTATGTTTGGTCCAACTATAACTGGCATCCTTTGTATCAAGTGTGGGTGTATTTTCTACAGCTCTTAATATATCATACTTTAAAACTTGCTCAACCTTAAAGAAATGTTAGTGTTGAATAGCTGAGTGAAAATTACATGCCACTGGGAAAAACCTGTTTTTTAAAGCATATACATTCTACTAAGTTCTATGTTTGAAGTCTGTGAAATGGAAAGAAATGGTTCTGTCTCCACAGAGCTTACTGCCTATGAACAAATAACAGAGTTGTTTAAAATGATTGTAAATGTAATATATACATGATTGCTTAATAAGATACAGGTAAAACACCTAAGCCTAGCAGTGGCATATAATAAGAGTGGTCAGGAAGGTCTTTGTGAAAGGATAACTTGGGTCAGTATTTTAAATAGAAAAAAAATGTACAGAGATTACTGATGAAGAGCTTGTATGACCAGCAGATCTTGAAGTCTTACTTGGCTGTTCTCAAACCGGTTTCTGTCACCACCACACCCCTTGCACAGTATTTGGGGATTCCCAGCAGCTGTCTTTAGTCAGCATTGCAATCTCAGCATTCTTCACACCACTCCTATTGCTCTGGTCTCTCTCTCTTTTTAAAAATATTATTTATTTATTTAA
This sequence comes from Orientallactaga sibirica, assembly GCA_036365145.1. NCBI lineage: Eukaryota > Metazoa > Chordata > Mammalia > Rodentia > Dipodidae > Orientallactaga > Orientallactaga sibirica. The sequence continues at coordinate 10,166,643 of JAEOAD010000057.1, forward strand.
TTAATTTATTTGACAGAGAGAGAAGGGAGGGAGAGAGAGAATGGGCATGTCAGGGCCTCCAGCCACTGCAAACGAACTCCAGACACGTGTTCTCCTTTGTGCATCTGGCTAACGTGGGTCCTGGGGAATCAAACCTAGATCCTTTGGCTTTGCAGGCAAACACCTTAACTGCTAAGCCATCCCTCCTGCTCTGGTCTTTTACGTTCTTAAAAATCGAAGGAAATTAGCCTTTGAGTTGGGACACCCCAGAAAAGGCTGGATAAGAGATTTTGCATTGGATAATTCTTTCTTGTATTAGGGAGAGGACAGAATTTGTAAAGATTCCTTAAGCATATGTGGTAGTTTTGAATTGATGGCCCCCAATATATTCAGTGTTTTATTAGTTTATAGTTTGCATCTGCAGCCACTTGGCTGGAGACCTTGTCACTGGGCGGATCTTAAGGTGTGGTGGTGGGTTTAGGATTTCAATCTAAAGATATGCAAAGTGTGCCTAGCTGGAGTTCCTGAGGTGTGCTGTGAGGCTTTTAGCTTGTGGCTTTGATCTCTGTGTTTGGTCCTGTGAAGGCAGGCCAGATTTTTCTGCCATTATGGAACTTCCCCTGAACCTGTAAGCTATAATAAATATCCCTTCCTCCCTAAGTGTGCCTGGTCTGCAAGTTCATCTCAGTGACTCTGAAGCTGTCTGCTATAGCATATAACAAGAATTAGAAAGAGGAATCTCAAGATAGGTGAGAGCAGCTACACTAAAGTGATGTGGGCAGTAGGAAAACTGGCATTGGAAAGTGGGAAAGATGCCCTGGAGCAGAATTTGTGAATATAGGAATTTTGCAAATTAAGAATTGGAAGAAGTTATCAGCATTTGCAGGGATTCCGACTCTTAAGGCCAGGTTTTGTGTAGGAATGGAAAGATTGCAGCTCACCTTTTTTTTTTTTTTTTTTTTTTTTTTTTTACTTCTGTCATTGCCTCTCTGGCTCTGTGCCTAGCTATTCTTGTGCTCAGAAAAGTTTGTTAAACAGCTCTGTTGGAGTGGCTATGAAATTTGATCACAAGTATAAGAGCCCTCTCTTACCCCTTTCACCTATTCCGGACTGTATCTTAACCTGAGGAACAGAAGACATATTGGTTTGTAGAATTTGGATCAAATATAAAGACAGCTGGGATAGCTTTTGGAAGAGGATCTCAAGTTAGGTGACTTCATGTGAGTAAACAGGCATTTCAGACCCAAAACCCCCACACTGACAGTTACTCTACTGCATTAACATTGTTGTGGGGAGTGTAAGGAAGAGAAGCTTTGAACATGGTTTAGAGTTTATAATGCTGTGCAACCTGAAACTTGGAGGTACCACCAAAGAAAAGAGGAGGGAACAAATGGTTGGGCAGGTGAAGTCATCTATCTATCTATCTATCTATCTATCTTTCTTTCTTTCTTTCTTTCTTTCTTTCTTTCTTTCTTTCCTTCTTTCTTTTTTTTTTCTTTTGATTTTGCAAGGTAGGGTCTCACTCTGGTCCACGCTGACCTGGAATTAACTATGTAGTCTCAGGGTGGCCTCGAACTCTGGCGATCCTCCTACCTCTGCCTCCCGAGTGCTGGGATTAAAGGCCTGTGCCACCACGCCCGGCTCTGAAGTCATATTTCTTAATATGAGTTGTTGCAAGTGTTGATAGCAGAACTACCTACACAGCAGCAACAGAGCTATTGTGATGTTTTGATGCTTTTTTTGGGATCACCCCATCACCCAGGTTCCCCTTGCCACAGTGTGATTTGAACTGGGTGGAGAATCAATGACAGTTTTCAGCTTTGTACTGCTAGTAACAACTGGCTTACCAATCTGTAAGGCAGTCAGTGACTCTTATTTCCTTGTTTGTGTGTTATAACAGCAAGATAGTCTTACGGAGGAGCATCTCAGGAACCTGTATCTTCAGAACTTCAATTAAAGGACATTTTCCAAGGAGTAGGAGTGTTGTTTGATACTAGATTCTGTGTCCTTAAGCTTAGAAAGTAAAATAGATGAAACCAAGATAGATCTATTTTGCAGCTTTTCTGACAGTAAGAGATGAATGATATCACTTGACAGGATTAACTGTATTGCTTTATGATCTTTGCAGTCTTCAGTGGGTGGGCAAATGTGAAAAGTTCTACTTGAGTCCTGCCCTATTAATACTAGGTTTTAAAAATAAGATCGGTGATATTCTTGATGATTCTTGCCTTTCCCTGTCTCTTTCATTTTACAGATAATTCACACTATGACCTAATGCCACATATAATGGCGGGAGAGCACAGTTGACTGTATTTTGTAATATTCTGCCAGAAGATTCTGACCATCTCTCTAGTAATGGAAAGTTGTAAATTTTACTTAGCAGCCTATATACACCACTTTGCCATGCCATCCATATATTAGCATGTGGTGTATAAACATATGATATGCAGTTCAGAAACCTTAGCTTCCACTGGGATTTTGGATTGCTGCAAGGTTAGGTAGCATCAGATTCTTTGTTTTGTTTCTGGTGTTAGTGAATCTTTGTGTCATCCTTATAAAATAGAATATGTGAAATAATTGTTTTGGTGCTCTTGGATTAGGGGGTCCCACAAGACTGTCTCAAATGCTCATGTGATAGTCACCTTAGTGTGTTTCTTTTCTGTGACATCATTTTTGCTTATAGTAACCTAACAACTAAATAATTAATTATAGCTGGTTTGGGTGCAAATCAACTTACATAGGTGGTAAAACTAGGACCTCAGTACACATCTCATTATAGTAAGGCAAATTCCATGTGTTTGCTGATTTTGAACAGCTATGAGGTAAGTGTTCATTTGATGGGAGCTTTTTTTACATCCTCTTATATTCAGTAAAAATGGAAGATAGTATTGGGGATTTATTCACTGAAGAAGAATCTCATGAAGTCATTTGACCCTTTTCTATGTCAGCACATAAAAAAAAAAAAAAACTTGACATGACTTCTTTTGCATTAAAACAAAACAGTCATCACTAGCTTGGCCAGGTACTTGATTTTGGGAAATAGTTCTTTGAAGTTAGGAGTGAGTGTAGAGCAGTCATTGGTTAAAATTTTTTGTTCAGTCCTAGCATCCATCTATCTCCATACTCTTATATTTGTCAGTTCAAAAAGCCCTCACAGCAACAAATGGGAGTGATATGGCTTCTACTTCTCTAACAGTAATGAAGTGATATGTTTGTGGTGTGCTTTACTCCACAGATTCCTCCAACTATTTTGCCTTATCTGGCTAGTTATTTTAAAGAAATCTACTCTTCCACACCAAAAACTTTGCTATCCAGAGAAAGTGAGTCACACAGCTCTAGAGGAAGGAATTGAGGACACATGGGAATCAGAGAGGGAGAAAAATGAATTGTAGTTGTGGTGAAACCTGGATTTAGGGCAGAAAGGGTAGCACATAGTCTGGATGTGGTGCTCCAGAAAGCATGTTTTGTATTATACACAATTACTTGTCCCTCTATCGGAAGCAGTAGCCATGGGACTCTTGTTAAAAAATACTTTATCTCTATGGGCTGGAGAGATGGCTTAGCGGTTAAGGCGCCTGCCCTCTAAGCCTAAGAACGCCGGTTCCAATCTCCAGATCCCACGTTTAGCCAGATGCAAAGTGACACAAGGGTGCAATGCCGCACTTGACCACAAGGGGGCGCACGCATCTGGATTTCGTATACAGCAGCTGAGAGACTGCTGGCGTGCCCATCTCTATCTGTCTTCCTCTCCCTTTCTCTGTCTCTCTCCCCCCATAAAGAAAAAAAAAATATATATAATGTATCTCTATCAGAAACAAATGCATAAATAGTACCTGCTGTGGGTCCTCGGATTACTTCCAAAAGACTGCATGGAAAATCATCTATATGGTATCATCAGAATGAGGTCTCTAAGTAAGTTTGAGCACTATGAGACAAATAGCTTTAGTAAATCTTATTATAACATCTCTGATAATTATCCTTTTATATTTTTCTTGTCCTGCTATGAATATAGTTGTAAATTCTCAGGTAATCAGTATATTTTATTTTAGATCTTTATTTATACATTAATAGCCTCTATGTAAAGTATGAAGTTTCTTTTATATTGTTTGTTTCCAGTTTTTTTTTTCTGAGGTAGGGTCTCACTCTAGCCCAGGCTGATATGAAACTCACTCTGTAGCCCCAGGCGGGTCTTGAATTCAAAGCAATCCTCCTACCTCAGCCTCCCAAGTGATGAAATTAAAGGCACATGACACCATACCTGCACAATTATTATTTATACCAAAGATTATGGGAGAGGTAATCAAGAAGAGACCCAACTATTATACTTCATTTTGTTTTGATTTTTTTCTTTCTTGTGGCAATACTGGGGATTAAATGCAGCCATGGACTCTACCAATCAGCTACCTACTCAGCCCTCAATTATAATTTCTGAATGGCAGTGTACAGTTATATGAAGGCTGATCACTATCTTCTGCATTTTGTCAACAATGTCCCTTACCAACCTAATTTGAAAATTACATTTTCACAGAATACTGGAATATAAGCCATTTTGGGTTAGTTTACCTTTAATCATATACATGTTGTTGATTTTAGTTGATTTTCCTTAAATAATAATAATAATAATAATAATAATAATAATAATAATAATAATTTGAAGGCAGGGTCTCACTGTAGCCCAGACTGACCTGGAACTCCTCTGTACCCCAGACTGGCCCTGAAATCACTAAAATTTGTGTACTTCAGCCTCCTTAGTGCTGGGATTACAGGCATGAGACACCATGCCAGACTATTTTACTCACTTTTTATTGTGGTTAAAAACACAATATGAAGCCGGGCGTGGTGGCACATGCCTTTAATCCCAGCACTCGGGAGGCAGAGGTAGGAGGATCGCCGAGAGTTCGAGGCCACCCTGAGACTACATAGTTAATTCCAGGTCAGCCTGAGCTAGAGTGAGACCCTACCTCGAAAAACCAAAAAAAAAAAAAAAAAAAAAAAAATGAGGGCTGGAGAGATGATTCAGTGGTTAAATCTGCTTGCATGTAAAGCCTGATGACCCAGGATTAATTCTCTAGTACACAAAGTTTTGCATGCATCTGGAGTTCATTCGAAGTGGCAGGAAGCCCTGGTGTGTCCACACTCACCCTTTCTCTATCTCCCTATCTGTGTGTCTCTCAAAAAAATAAATAAAAAATTAAAAAAAAATCACAAGTTGAGATCTTTACTCTTAAATCTTAAAGTGTACAGTACAATATTGTTAACTGTAAACACACTGATTAGCTCTATCTAAAACAATACATTTTCCCCATAGGAATTTAAAGAATCCTTTAAAAACTAAACTTATGAATATATAGTACAGCTACAGAGCTTTTGATAAACCTATTTTAGGATTTGAGATATTTTTCTGAACTCACTAATAATTACAAATAAAACATATGTATTCATTTTTATATTTATTATATACTTAATTACAGTGCTTATATTTGAGAATTTCTTGATTTTATAGCTTTCCTTTTAGTTGAATTTTTTTCTCCTTTTCTGTGCTTGTGGATTTCGTGATGACTCTGCTAATGATAATCCACAGAAGCCTCTTTGACAGGTAAGAAGCTCTGCCTTTTTCACCCGCTTTCAAAGGTGGAAGGACTAAGGCATTTAGAGGAGAAAATTATTTTTGACAGTTTCTGAGAAATATGTCTGAGAACATATGGTTTCTAGAGAGATGGAAAATTGAACAATAGATCACATAATGGATATTATAAGTAAGGCCTTTAAATCCATATGTGTATGTATAAGCCACTTTAGTTAAGGTGCTTCATAAAAATTGCTTCTTATAATATGTATACTTGTTTTTAATGAAAAGCTGTCATCTAAATGTGGCAGAAGCATCTGTGGGATAATAGATGTGGTCAAGTCATGGATCTTGAAAGGGTTTTCCCCCCTTTTGTCTACCCATCTGAAGTCAGGTTCTTTGTAATCAGCACAGATGCAGATATTTAAAAATATTACCACTAAATTCTAAAGCATCAGTTTGGATTTGGTACCAGTTTCTAACTTCTTCCACTTAATGATGGCTTTGCAGTTCTAAATAAATAAAGTATAGTTTCTACCACAAATATCCTTTTCCTTACAGAATTTTTTAAAAAGGAGTTTTTGTTCAAGCCTTAAGGTGTATGTATCAGTGATATATTTAAACAGTGTTTTGTATCTCTCTCTTATTCTAAGAAAGTACTTCTCTTTTATGTTATGGCTATTTGTAATAATTTCAGTTCAAATAATAGAGATGCGGTGTGTAGAAACCTTGTAGGCTTTTCTCTGGATGTTTATGAGAGTCTTATAAAAGAGGCATTCTTGTCCTTATAAAGCTTGCAGTCATATTGGGAAGATGATGGTTCAGGAAATATAATGAAGTAAATATCATTTAGTGACTGAATGATTGATGGAGGCAATGAGGTCTGTAGGAATTTAGACTAACGTGGGCTGGGGATGTGTGTAGCAGGGACTTCACCATCAAAGTGGGATTCAGTATGGAAAGATATTTCATAGATGTAAAGTGTATTCTAGGCAGAGAAACAAAGAAACAGAAGTCAGAATGAACATTATACAATGGGCACTGGGTACCAATCAAAGGTAGATTGCAGTGATGGGGCACCTACTAAGAAAGGGGACCTGTCAGGAATTAGCTGTAATTGAGGGGTAGGGAAATGAAGGTCTACCAGTTGACAATTTTCAACTAGTAATGGCCCTGTGAATTGCTGATTTCTTGGTAAAGTTTCCCTTTTTTTCTGTTAATTATGCTTTAGCAGCTCCTTTAATGTTAGGAATTCTGGACAAGAGACTGGAAAATAACACATGCAGGAGTTTGCTGTATAGACATAGAGCTTTTATCAGTACACATTCATCTTAAGTCAGTTAGATTAACATTGGTTACATTACACTTTGAGTGCTTTCTATGTTCAGTGTTCTTTCTTATCTTTTAAACTTCAATGTAGTAAATGTAAAATAAGAAAAATTGACTTGCTGCAAAGATTATGTAATTGTAAAAATAAACTACCCCAGTGATTATAGAATTAAATGGTTTAAACTACTTTTTCTCCCTAAATTAATGATTTTTTTGCATAGTGAAAATGTCGCCAACATAAGAACTGTGAATTATAATAATTATAGGAGGATTGTATATGAATTATAAATAATATTTATGACATTAGTTCACACATTTCTTTGATGAATGTTCTCCTTATGGTTCTTAACATTCCCTATTTAAGAATGAAACTCAAAGGCACAAACTAGATAAACAAATGTTATGAAGGCTTTAAAATACTATTCCAGAATAAAATTCTAAAGTAGCTTCTTAAATTACAATAGACCATTTTAAAATTTCATATTAAGAAATGATTACTCCTTGAAGGGAAAAAGAATAAAATTCTCAGTCTATTAATGATTTATCTTTATATTAAGATATAAAGTTAAGACAAAAATAGATCCTTCTAAAATTTTATATGAGTAACTCATTTCTTTTGTTTTCAAATATATTTCAGAATATAAGGAACTTATTTCCCAAATATAGCACTACTTTCTGTCATATTCTAACCACAGAAATATGAATATTTTATCAGCATATTTGAGCACTAACATTGTTCTTTATAGTGAGTTTATATTTATGAGCAAATAAACTTCCTCCTGTTATAGTCTAGAATTAAGACTAGCCATAATTTGGAATATATATTGCTGAAGTAAAGTGAAGAAATGCCATATAGTAAAAGAAAATAATAGTATTGAAATCTTTTAAATAAAAATTTATGAAGAAAATTTAGATGTTTACCTATCATAGCAGTTACTTTCTTGTTGTTGGGACAAAAATATGCAAGCAGAAGCAGCTTAAGGGAGGTACTGAATTATTTTTAGCTTACAGTTTTAAAGAAAAGTCCATTATGGCAGGGAAAACATGACAGGAGCAAGAAGCCAGAGTCACATTGTCATATCCACAAGGAGGAAGTAGAGAGAGCAGGAAGTAGACTGGGTTATAAAACCTCAATGCTCACCCCCAGTGACACCCTTTAGCATGGCTTTTTCTCCTAAATGTTCTATAACCTTCCTCAAAAGTACCAACAAATATAGATTAGGAATTGAAACACCTGAATCTATGTAGTACATTCAAGCCACCACACCTAGGCAATGATCCTAGACTCTTGCCACATATATAGGAGACCAAATGGAATACAAATGTTTTTAGTGCAGACCATATGAAGGTCTCAGATGACTCTCAATATGTTTAAAGCCTTATTAATAAATGTGGATGCCCATATGGGGGAATTGGAGGCAATTTTGTTTATACAAAGTTGAACCATTTAGATGCTAACTTTTTTTTCCTCAGGTTTCAAATATTTTGAATTTTAATCTGTCAATGACTTTGATCTAGCTGTACCTACCCATGGGCTACATGCAGCCTAGAATACATGTGGTCCAACACAAAATTTCAAACTTATTTAAAACATTATTAGGATTCTTGTGTTTTATTTTTTGCAACTTAGTAGTGTGGTAGCCAGGTGTGAACTTTGTAGATGATAATGGTGTGTAGCAGTGTCAAAAGGTTAGACAACCCTGGAAGAAAAAGTCAGTGGCTTTATAGTTTGGATATGGTAAGAAAACAATGAATCACATTTTAAAGTGAAAAATTGGGTATGAGTCTGTGGTAGTTTGAATAGATGGCCCCTAATATATTCAGTGTTTTATTAGTTTGTAGTTTGGATCTGTAGCCACTTGTCTGGAGGAGGTGTCACAGGGTGGATCGTATGGTCCAGCCCTAAGGTGTAGTGGTGGGTTTGAAATTCCAATATAAAGATATACAAAGTGCCTTGTTCCACCTGGAATTTCTGATGTGTGCTGTGTGGCTTTTGACTTGAGACTTTTCTCTCTGTGCTTGGTCTTGTGAAAAAAGGCCAGATTCTTCCGCCATTATGGAACTTTTCCTGGATCTGTTAGTGTCAATAAATATCCCTTCCTCCATAACTGTGCGTGGTCTGGAAGTTCATCTCAGTGAACCTGAAGCTATCTACTATGGAAATTGATTCTGTGGAGTGGGCTAGAGTTCTGAGATGAATTTGACCATGTGGATTTTGGTTTTTTGGAACTTTTGTTTTGGAGAAACGGGCATGGACTTGGTACTTGGAACTGAAGATGCTTTCTAGAGTGGTAATCCAAGTATTATGGACTATTCTTATGAGATTCTGAGAATGCTAAGTCCAGAGAGAAGTGAACTTGGAGGCTCAGCTTCTAAGGGGAAGGAAAGACTGCAGAGGACTTATTGGAACTGAGCTATTGGCATAAGGGCTGGCTTCATTCATCTGCCCATGCCCAGAGAATTTGATCAAGGTTAAATTTGTAATGGACTGATGTCTTTGGATAAATATTGGACTGTGGGATTTAAGATTTTAAGTTTGAAAACCTCAGGCATGTTAAAATTACAGGCATTGAGACTAGTTTTAGGTTACTGAAGCTGCTATTGTGAAACACATTAGCAATCTTAAGAAAGATGTCCCAACTGCTTTACATGAAAACACTGGAGAGGATGCCTGAGGAAAGACTATTATAGAAATGCAAACTCTTTTGGAAAGAGTTAACTGGAGATGGAATCTACTCTTCAAGGTCATGATTTATTTAGTCCCTGAATTACGAATATGGCTGTGCCCTGCACACCTGGTATTAGTTTTGGAAGCATGAAAAACGCATGGAGTGGATCAAAAAGTGCATACACACAGTTCCAGGAGCCATTGCTGAGATGTGGAATGATGCAGGACATGCTAACCCTGATAGGCTGGAAGAGTCTTTGGAAAATGGACCATGGTTTGCATGGAGACCTGAAGATGTTTTGGATATACCAGGATTCTGCAAGGGCTACCATGGACACTGTTAGCTAGGGATGGAAGTTTTCCCTGGCTACTCAGCCCAGCTGGAGGGGTGGAATTGGAAAATCCAGAGACTGTCAGTGACTGGACTTGAACTGCAGAAATTTAATGTTTGCTTGATGGTGGTTGAGTTTGCATTGTTCTGGTCTCTCCTTGCTGTGCCTTATACCAGTTGAAAACGTTTACTCTGTACCTTTATATATTGAAAGTATATGACTTGTTTTAATTTACAGGACTCACAGCTAAGAGACAGTCTTAAATCTCAGATGAGACTTGGGCTTTGGAACTATCTTAAGTTAGTAAAGACTGTCGGGACCTTTGAAATTGCATTGAATACAATTTACAATATGTGATGGTTTTGAATCTATTGGAGGCCAGGGAGCAAATGTGGTAGTTTGAATAGATGGCCCACGATATACTCAGTGTTTTATTAGTTTGTAGTTTGGATCTGCAGCCACCTGGCTGGAGGAGGCATCACTGGGTGGATCTTAACATGTGGTGGTGGGTTTGAAATTCCAATCTAAAGATAGACAAAGTATCTAGTTCCACCTGGAGTTCCTAAACTGTGCTGTATGGCATTATGGAACTTCCCCTGGATCTGTAAGCTTCAATAAATCCCTTCCTTCCATAACTACGCCTAGTTTTGAAGTTCATCTTAGTAAACGTGAAGCTGTCTGATGGGTCAATAGGTCTTCATTCCTGTCTCTGTGGGGCTGCTCTTAGTACCTTCACTTGAGTTTCTATAGAATCTGTGGAACAATTCATGTCAGTTCTCACAGAAGTGGAGTGGCTTGGTCCTGAAACTTACTTTTATTTTCATGAACAACTATAACCCTTCACTATTAGTTTACTTAACTAAAGTACTTAAGTAATTCACATCAGTCCAGCATGGCCTCTGTTGCTTCCCTTTACTCAGAATTGCTATATTTATTTCAATACTTTTTTTCTCCTAGTCTTTCTCACCTCAGATTTGAAGCATAAATCTAGGAAGAGCCTTTTCCTCCTCTCTATCCGGAACAATTTCTAGCTGGAGTTTTGTCATTTACAAGAGCTGTAGTTTTGGGTTTATGAAGGCCAGGTAGTATGTGTATTATATAGTTTTTAGCACTTTGATTCTAGCAGTGTTTACAACTTTATATTATCTAGAAATATATTTACTGGTTTTGCTGGTTTTCCATTTGGGGAAAGAAGGGAATTAATGAGTTGGGGTATTGTAAATTTATGACTTTTAAGTTTTTTCAAGCAATGGATTTGTGTCTATAAAGGAGCATATACATATTACTTAACTGCATCAGTTTGAATTCAAAGCAATACTAATCTGAAAAATTAGATTTCTAGAATTTTGTCCTAAGCAGTATATAAGCAAAGAATGAATAAAATGTTCTACAGTGCTCCTTCCTATAATTTTTTTAAAAATTGTTTATTTTTATTTATTTATTTGAGAGCAACAGACAGAGAAAGAGGCCGAGAGAGAGAGAGAGAGAGAGAGAATGAGAATAGGCACACCAGGGCCTCCAGCCACTGCAAATGAACTCCATATGCATGCACCACCTTGTGCATCTGGCTTACGTGGGTACTGGGGAATCGAGCCTTGAACCGAGGTCCTTAGGCTTCACAGGCAAGCGCTTAACCACTAAGCCATCTCTCCAGCCCCACCTGCCTGTAATTTTTTTTCAAGGTAGGGTCTTACTCTAACCCTGGCTGACCTGAAAGTCATTGTGTAGTCCTAGGCTGGCCTTGAACTCACAGGGATCCTTCTACCTCTGCTACCCAAGGGCTGAGATTAAAGGTGTGCACCACCACGCTCAGCCTTCCTATAATTTACCTAAGTACTTATATTTTTTTCCTGTGTCTATAACTCAAGCCATTTGATCTTTGTGGATTTATTTAATCTTGTTTAGGGATTGATATAGCTATATATAGATACATGTTTATTTCTTTCCTATTATGTCTATATTCAGGGAAGCTTAGTGCTTAAGAGTAGATTTTTTTAAAAATTTTTTTTAAAAAATTGACTGTAGTGCATTGTTTAATGATGTCAAACTTCATATATTTCACCAAGTTTTGATAGAAGTTTTCAATGTGCTAGCTTATAAATATTCAAAGATTATCAACTTACATTGATAAGAAAAGTTCAAGTTTGCTTTTCAAACTGGGGCATTATGGCAAATCTCCTGAAAACTATACTTGGACTCTAGGAATTCTTACAACACTTGAAGACAGAAAGAAGCATTTACCTAAACTGTTGATACCTATATGACATTGATGGTATGATAGAAAGATAAATGAAAGTTTTTTTTTTTCAGAAGTAGAATTTAGGACATAAATTTGATATTGAAATAAACACATGTATGGTAATCATAGAATATAAACTCACAAAAATAGCACATGTGACTTGAAAGAAATTTGTCATTGTGATGGGCCATTGCTATAATTTATATCTGGAATGTTTCCCAAAGGCAGTGTGCTGAAGGCTTTGTCTTCATCTTGATACTGTTGGGAATCAATCAGTCTTAGTGAGAAGAAGTTAAGTCATTGGAAATATGACCTTAAAAGGCATTTGGGGACCACAGTCCCTTTCTTTTCTTTTTGTTACTTCATGGCTGCCATTATGTGAGCATTTTGCCCCACCATAGCATCAAGCCAGATGACTATTAACTAAATCTCTAAAACCATGAGCTAAAACAAACATTTCCTCCCTTTAAGTAGATTATCTCAAGTGTTTTTTTCACATTGACATACATAGGAATATTATCTAGTCATAAAAATGAAATACTGTCATTTCAACAACATGGATAAACCTGAAAAATATTATATGAAATATATGGACCAGACACAGAAACAACAAATGTGTGATCTCACTTACATGTAGAGTCTAAAAAGTAAAACACCTGGGGAGATCACAGGGTGCAAACTTTTAGCTATAAACTGAGCAAAATTTTTGTTGTCTAATGTATAATATGGATGGTGATGGATACATTTTGGTAATTGTGTAATCATTTTAGAGTGTGTACAGAAATAATCATTGTATACCTTGAATATATACAATAATTTTCAATTAAATATTTTTAAAAGGGGAAGGCCTTTCTTTGTTTTCATGGAAATTCTTGATTGTCTGTATTCACATTAATAAAATTCAGATGTAGGAAAACAGATTTGAAGATGCCTCACCCAAGGGATTGTAATGTATCTTTCAAAGCACAAATGCTATTTTAGTAAGTAATTTCTCTCATAAAATGTTTTATGGCACACTTGCTTATTTCGTAAGGTCTAAGTCAGAGATGAATCCAACACATTATTCTTTAACTTGTCCAAAATTAATGTCTTTTGGATGAGAACCAACCCTGCTTTATGACTCTTAAACCATTTCCTTATGTTAATCACCAACACTAGAAATTTTCTTTATTTCTTCAAAGGCCATTTTCAAAAAAGAAAAATTAACTCTTCCTCCCTCTGTTATTATATAGTTTAGAATGTGAAGAAAACATCCAGGCCTGGTTAGAGGATATCACACACTCAGAAAGCAACTCTTTCTCACATATTAGCCTTAAAGTACACAAGATTCAAAAACTTTCAAACTAATGCTTCAGTTCAGTGATTTTTATCTTTAGTCAAGGACCATAATAGTTGCTCATAAATTCCTTAAATTGAAGATTTTAAGTCCATAGATTATGAAGATTTAGTAATGAAAATGCATGTTGTTATATACCTTTATTTTATGCCCATGCTGTTTTTATAAAACACTTATGGAATGGGAAAGTGAAGTACTAATGTGACAGCATCATAAATATCACTGAGGTTACTTTTGCTGATTTCATGAATGATTACCTATATATTGAATATTGTTCGGTTTCACTTGGCTTCCTAGATAAGATGTCAGTTTTCATAGTCACTTTTGTAATTATACTTTATTATTGCTTCTCAACATTTTTATTCCTGCCACAGTCTCTGCATATTGCAACATATGTCCCCAAACCAGTGTCATGTACAATTCTAGGTGATTCTTCAGTAGAGGTAGAAAAATGTTAGTTAAATGCTTGTCTGTCTTCACTTTTTCTCCTGTCCTCTCCCTTCCAACGCACTTCCTTCTCTTTTCTACCTCTGTTCTTCCCTCTGTCTCCCCACACCTATTATTGTATTTTGCATTTCGGTATTGGATTGCATTTAAAATATATATATATATTTGAGAGCGAGAAAGAGAGAGAGAGGGAGAGAATGGGCACACCAGGGCCTCCGGCCACTGCAAACAAACTCCAGAAGCATGCACTCCCTTGTGCATCTGGCTTACATGGGACCTGGAGAGTTGAACCAGGATCCTTTGGCTTTACAGGCAAAGGCCTTAACCGCTAAGCCATCTCTCCAGCCCTGTATTGCATTTTTATTATTAATTATACCAGCAATTAAAATCATTTAGGCCCCCAGAACTCTCCAAGTGGAGAGATACTTATAATATGTCTTAAATTTCCTAATCTAGTATTAAGACAATACTGCAATTGTTTTTATACTTTTCATGACTTAATTTGATTTGACACAATCATGATGAATAATCAATTGTATATGATAACATAGTATAATCTATTGAAATAATTTTTTTTTTTGGTTTTTGCGAGGTAGGGTCTCACTCTAGTCCAGGCTGACCTGGAATTAACTATGTAGTCTCAGGGTGGCCTTGAACTCTCAGCGATCCTCCTACCTCTGCCTCCCGAGTGCTGGGATTAAAGGCGTGTGCCACCACGCCCGGCTTGAAATAAATTTTTAAATGTTTATGATTTATAAAATCAAGACTTAGAGCTTACAGTTGCTATGTTCCTCATTTCATTAGAGAAATACAGTGATTTCATTTCTCACTAATCTTTTCATCTGTTTAGTTAAAATAAATACACGTGAATCCTTAAAAATAATTAAAGTGTATCAAAATATCAGTAAAAACAAATGTTTTTTGTTGTATCTCTTATTAAAACCAAATTTGTTTCCTTATAGTCACCAATGGTAAAAAGGTATGGATATAAGTTTAATCAGATTTTATTGCTTCTCACTTTATAGACACTCATGGAATTCCTTAAAATAGTTTATTTGCCATTATTACCAGGAAGCCTACATATTTTCCTGAGCAGTTTAAAATTAAAGCTCTTAAACAGCTGAAGGCAACATTTTTTTGAAAGACACCAATACAAGTATGATTTTCAAACTCAAGGAAGGGATTACTCCAGTAAAGACTTCAGAAAACTTCTCTATAAAATCAATGTGAACACTAATGACAGTCATTAAAACAACTTTTTCATAATTCTAAAACTTAATCAAATGCTTCCAGCAATGTGAAGAGAATCTATCCAGTAAAACAACTGACTTTTTTGGTAAGAAAATTGTTCTTACTAAACCTGCTATATTTTAATCTGCCCTAATTGTATCTCCCTATCCTTAAGTTCACAATAGCTTTAAAAGCCAGCAACATTCCAAACATGCTAATTATAGAAATACGCAACTAATGGAAGGAGAAATCTCCCTCAGTACCTCTGTCCTCAAAGAATTTTCATTATTTGACCTATATGGGAACACCATGGAAAGGATCTATTTACAATGCCTATCTTTATTTGATGTTTCTTCTTCTCAATCATTGGAAAAGACCAGGGCATGTGTTGAAAACCAACAGGGACAATCTCTTCCTGAAGTGGTTGACTTTGAGATCCTATATAAGCAGGAAGCAAAAGCTAAGGCAAGAGGGCAAATTACCAGAACACTGGAGGCACACCCCTGTACAAGGCCCATTTGTTAAAGGGTGAAAATCTTTGGATTCAATAACCTATCCAATCTTTAGTTGACTACTAAGCTAACAGAAGAAAGAATTCAGTGGCCAAACATGATAAAGAATACAGAGTTTAACAGAGTTAGTCCATAAAAGTCTAAATAAACAACAACAACAAACCTTAGAAGGAGGAAATCTGATGTCAAAACTTGCTGTATTTAAATTTTCTAATTTTCCTGAGCATGGAATTTATCCTAGAAAGAAAGAGATTGAGTAAAGGAAAGTGGGGGTGGGGGATAATCAGAATCTAAGAGGGTATGAATAAGTCATATGGGAACTTATTTTTCTGGACAAGGAACACCCAGAAGACATAGATTGTTACTAGAAAATTTTCAGTGCCAGGGATGGGATAAATTCCAGTGAGTTGTTGGCCAGGAAGGTCCCTGATGCCCCCAAAACATTACAGGCCATTGTCAAGGCTCTTGGTTTCCCACCAGGAATAGATGGTAAGACCCTATTGCCCAACACTCCACATACATGGGCTGCAAGATGACTGAGAAATCCTGCTGTAGCTGAGCTGAAAACCTCCTCCATGTAGACCAGCTGTCAGAAAGCTGGAAAAAGCTACACTGCATGCGGTTGAATGCAAGAAAGAGAAATCACCCCTGGAGATACTCATCAGTGGATGCTGAAAGCCTTAAATTTGGCCAGCCAGGCCATATGAGCCAATGGGTGCAATAGTGGCATGTCTCTTATGGGGGAAACCAATAGCTCTCTAATTGGTCTGGAGGCCCACTCCATGGGAGGGAATATATCCCTGATACTGAAAACCTACAACAGGGGTAGTCATGAGTCTTAAGGGTGTAACGTCTGCTGGTGTCTGGATAAATGTATATACTATGTTCACCAAACTGCCTGGTAAGCATTTCTCTTAATGGTCACACCCATATATTAATGCTACTCTCACTTTTGGTTAGAGAAGCTTCACTTTTCAGATGGTGGTGACCTTGGGATGACTCAGAAGGCACCATGGTGCTAAGAACAAGTGACAGAGGAGGCTCAGCACTGAAATATCTCTATCGCACCTTCTAAGGCTCAGGATCCATTGCGGAAGAGGTAGTGGAAAGAATTAATAGCCAAAGGAAGTGTAGGACTCCTTAAAACGTGCTCCTCCAGACACAAAATGGCGTGGATATCAATGACCTCACAGCGCCTGAAACTACTTGCACAAGACTATCATATTAGGAAGAAAAGATCATGACATCAAAATAAAAGAGAGACTGATTTAGGGGGGTGAAGGGGTATGATGGGAAGTGGAGTTTCAAAGGGGAAAGTAGGGGAGGGAGGGAATTACCATGGGTTATTGTCCATTGTTATGGAAGTTTTCAATATTTTTTTTTAAAAAGAAAGCAGCCAGTATAAAGTATCCTTGAGGGATTTGGGGAAGATAGCTAAGTGGATAAAGTGCTGTCCAGAAGCTGTGGTGGACTTCTGTAGTTGCAGTTTGCCTATGGTGAGAAAGGAGGCAGAAACAGTTTTCTGAAAGCTTACAAATGGAGCTAGAACAAGAGACCCTGCCTCAAAATAAGTAAGGCAAGAGACCATCCCAAAGTTGTCTCCTAATCTCTACACATGTGCTGAGGCATATGGGTACCTAAGCATGTGTACAACACAAAATCATTTTGAAGTATCTCTGTGAAAGCCTGAATGTTATGCTTATTAGGCAAAACTTTAATTCAGATATAATAAATAAATCAAAAGAAGTCATATTCAAATAAAGTATGAGAATGATATTTCTCTAAATATCAGCAGAGAGAAATTATGAAGAAAATAGAAAATCTGGAGGAAAAATTGTAATAACTGAAACGAATCTTTTACCAAGTGTGTAACAGCAGATCTGAGCTGGCAAAATAGTGAAGAAAATTGGAAGTAGGATAATTGAAATAGTCATATTTATGGAAGAAAAAGAATGAAGCAAAATGACCAGAGCCTAAGAGACCTGTGGGATAACATTAAAGATATCAATGTACATGGAATGTCCCAGAATTTGGGATAAGGACAGAAAGAATATTTGAAGAGTAAGAGTTAAATACTTCCTAAATTTGATGAAAGCAGAATCTGTAATATTCAAGAAGTCCAGCAAACTCAAATTATAATAAACTCAAAAGTGTAGTCAAATTGTTGAAGTGCGAAGCAAAATGAATCTTGAAAATAGTAAGAGAGAAGGGACTCATCCAGTCAAGGGCTCCCAGTAAGATTAACAGATTATTTCTCATCAGAAGTATTTGGTCCAGAAGAACTATGGGATGGAATAGCCAAAAAGTCAAGAGAAATAGACTTTAAATCAGGAATTCTAAATATAGTAAGAGTATCTTTCATAAATGTAAAATAATTAGGATATTATTAAATAAATAAAAACTGAGAACTTGTTGCTTTCATCTCTCCAAAAAATACTAAAAAGAATCCTTTAGACTGAAATGAAAGGAAACAACACATGATCTCCAGATTATGATGGCTTAGCTTACAGTTTTTTGACATTATGATGGTATCAAAGTGATACATATTCAGCAGAAATTATACCTTGAATTTTGAATGTGGATCTTTTCTCAGGCTAAGGTATGATCTATGAAACCCCCTCAGGATACTCAGGCAGAGGCAGGGAGCCATAGCTCCCAGTGAGCCACATGATCTTGAAGGTAATCAACTGAGACAATATAGTGTGCTGCTAAGCTATGATGTTTGGTAGGCTAGATATATTAAATACATTTTTGACTTATGATGTATTTAAATTCATAATATATAAATTATATACATCGAATAATGTAACTCTAGCATAAGTTGAGGGTTATTTAGATACAAACCTGTATGTGCAGAAATACCAGCTCAGGTAAAAGAAACCACATAGGTAGAAAACAGTATAAAGTTACTTTTGTTTTGATTGTAACATTTTTTCTGTGATTTAAAAGACAGCAGGAACATAAAACATTGATCATTAAACTGTTGACGGGTTTATCACCTATCAATATGTAATTTGAAGTCAGAAATGATGAGCACACATGTGATCTCAACATTTGGAAGGCTGAAGCAAGAGGATTACAACTTTAAGGGTGACCTGGATTATAAGCCAGCCTAAGCCAAAGAGGGAGACTCTATCTCAGATGGAAAAAAAAAAATGAATGACAACAGTAGTACAGAGGAAGGAGGTAGGAATCAACAGATCTAGAGGAAGAGTTTGTTTTATAACATTTTGTATTTACAACTTCCATAATTACAGACAATAAGCCATGATAATTCTCTCTCCTCCTCTACTTTTCCCTTCACAAATCTACTCTCCATCATATCCCCTCTCTCTCCATTAGTCTGTCTTTTATTTTGATGTCATCATCTTTTCTTTCTATTATGAGGGTCTTGTGAAGATAGTGCTAGACAGTGAGAGATCATGGATATCAAGGCCAATATCTGAACGATTGTATTGTAAGCAGAACTACCCTTCCATTGGCTCTTACATTCTTTCTGCCACTTCTTAGAGGAAGAGTTTTCTACATTATTTATATTAATATGAAATAGGTTGAGTTAAAATGTTAATTGTAATTCTCAGTGTAGACTTTCAAGAACTTGACATGAGAATTGGCATTAGAATCTCAGTACTTTGGCATGCACTCAGGATCTCTGATTAGATTATGAGAATGAAGTCACAGCGATTTCCAAAGTGAATCTTTATTTGACAGTTTCATTCATATGGTTTTAAATAGGTACAAATATTTTGCCTAAGTAGAATATATTAGTCTCTGTCTAGATAAACTTTAATCAAATACTTTAAAATTAACAATTAGAATTTGTTATTGCCAAGGCAGTTTGAGAGATTCAGAGATAGATAAGATGTGGTTTCTCCCTCCATGAGAACTTATAGTTAAAGAAGTTGTGAATGATTATAACATAAAAAGAGTTGTTTTATATTAATACATATTTAAAAATAAGATTATAATGGAATTTTATTCTAACCATTTGCAACTTATATAACCTAAGTTACCCGATGAATTACAGAATATACTAACAGTTCTACATCATAACTGATACTATAATTTATATCATAATATTGTTGGTTTGTTCCTGTGTGGAGAAAGTCATTTTTTTTTTTTTACTTACTTTTAATTCTATTTCTTTAAAGGAAAAAAAAATGACAGACAAAAGAAATAAAAGGTCTGAATAGTTTTGAATGTATCTTGAACTGCCTGCAAGTAGCACCAAACAAGGACTGCATACTCTGGGGCTGACTGTCAGGATCAGGGATGTCTAGCAGACAAAGCAAGATTCCTTATGAGTAGGAAACTGTTGAACTTGTGCTCTCAGAAGGGACTACCATCTTCTTCCTTCTCCCCCTAGGGATTTTAGTCTCCTTATTTAGCATTTGTTTACTAAGTTTAAAGACAGAGGAGTTTAGCAATTTTGTAGCAGTGCTTCAGCTAAGAGGCAAGCTGTGGATGATTGATGAAGGGAGAAAGGAGACAATTTTAGTTAATAAACAAAATGCTGGTCTTGTAGTCATGAAGTCAAAGTAACATCCTCAAGGGACAAAGCTTGTTAGTTATGGTAGCATAATTTCTATAATACATTTGTGAAAAAATATTTTCTTTAACAACACATTCTACAATTTTAAGCACATCAGTTCAATTTTAAGATATATATATATATATATATATATATATATATACATATATATATATATATATATATATCTTAAAGGTTTTTTGAGGTAGGGTCTCATTGTAGCCCAGGCTGACCTAGAATTTACTAGTCTCTGGCCTCCAACTCAGGGAGATCCTCCTACCTCTGCCTCCTAAAAATTCTCTGTACTCCATATGTTAATTCTTCCCTTTCCCCTCTGGACACCATTGATCTTTAGTGGTGGGCATCCTTATATAGTTAGGACAGGAAACAGTAAGCAGCTGTGTGTTTATGGCCTTGGCTAACATATGTGTTGAATTGTGTCAATTAGAAAAATTCCCTCTCAGTGTATATGTAATCCCATAGGCCCATGTGTTGGAAAGCAGAACACAACCAGGACAATTATATTCCATTTTTTGCGTGTATATCTCTTTGGACTTATGTAGGAATCTGTATGTTGGATAATAGAGTATACCTTCAAATTCTATAGCATGAAATCAGTGTTCCATTGTGAAACTTGGAAACTATCCTTTTTAGACTTAGCATACATGTCACCCCCACTTATACCTTCATCATGCTCCTCCATAACTTAGGGTAATATGCTATCTGTGTATGTGTCATTCTGCCACATTGGATTGTGAGTTCTTTTGACACCAGAGACCTCATGTCTTCATCTTTGTTATTCCTTCCATTTTCTTCTCCATGCTACTGTTATCTAGATAGAATATTCTTTTGTATAAAGGTGCTAAGAGAACTTCTGTTCATTTTTTTTCTTTAAGACAAGAAAGTTAAGAACAGTAAATCTTAAAATCTACTTCTCAATACTTCAAGAACATGTCTTGAAATTTTAAAACTGAAATTATTTTGAATTAAAATACCCCTACACACCACTCTTGAAGGAGAAAAAAGTGTGTTATAATATCAACCAACTAATGATGGTGTACTGCAGTTTCAAAAACATGAAGCATTATAGCATTGAGAGGAAGAAAACAGCTGAAATCCTTGTGACATTGTAAGCAGGTTATTGGGTTTTGGTTCCATTGAATATTATAACATGGAAGAATAATAATCATAAAGGTGCCAGGCATGGTGGCACATGCCTTTAATCCCAGCACTGGGGAGGCACAAGTAGGAGGATTGCCAAGAGTTTGAGGCCACCCTAAGACTACATGGTGAATTGTAGGTCAGCCTGGGCTACAGTGAGACCCTACCTAAAAAAAAAAAATCATAAGGGTATCATAAAGACTCAGTGAGCTCAAAAGAAAGTTCTACTGTTGCAGATAAAAGCTTTTTAAGTTCTACTCAGAATAAACCTAAAGTCAGTTGTGCAGTGGCAACACATCTGACTA
Organism: Orientallactaga sibirica; assembly: GCA_036365145.1. NCBI lineage: Eukaryota > Metazoa > Chordata > Mammalia > Rodentia > Dipodidae > Orientallactaga > Orientallactaga sibirica. The sequence continues at coordinate 10,188,278 of JAEOAD010000057.1, forward strand.
TAGAAACCTAAAAGTTTTCAGGTGCATTGAATCCTTATGTTCATTAAATGTAATTCTGAGATGTCACATAAGTTTTTATGCCCTAAAGATCCTTCATTTCATCAGATCTTAACTTGCATGTGCCATTGATATAGGAGGATATTTGTGCATTTTAAACACTTGCCTTTTCATTACTGATAAGCACTAGAAATGTTTTATGAATTTTTAATTGTATTAAATATTTCATTAAAGCTTTCTTAATTGTATGTGGTATGTATATCAAGATTGCTATAAACAAATAACAAGAAAAATAGACTGCTTTCTTAAAGGTATCCTCTACTGCTTATATTAGCAAATAAAATAAGCAAATTAACTATGTAACCTGATCAGCATAAATCTTAAGAGACAAGCTAAAATACATCACAGTAATTGCAAAAATTACTTAATTCTCAAGATTAAACCTACAATGAGGGAATGACTTGCTTAATATCCATATGGGGTAGTTATGTTTGCTTGTTTGTATATATGCAAGTTGGCAGTTGTGGAGGTATGTTGAATAAAAGCTGTGCAAGAAATTGCTTCACTTATAATGTTCACAGTGAATTATCAAGTGAGAATTGCTTTGCTAGCAGCACATAAATACTTTTTTCAATATAGAGAATGATGATTTCTTAAAGAGAACTGGAGAAAAGCATTTGTTTTCTTTGGTTATTCACTGTAAACACCTTTTCTGTTGCCAAATCAACAAAGTACTATGGGTTCGCTATAAGTGAGAACATTGTATTTTAGAAGCTCTGTTAGCCTGTTATTAATTATAGTGGAGTTTTTACCGGTATTTCGGGAAATATAGCAAGATGGGTTACTTCAGTAGGTTTTATTTTCCAATGTTTAGTGCTAAAATCAGATTGTGTGTAACTCTGAATCATGATTCTATAAATTCTTGGCTATACTAAGTAAATTACAGTATATTGTGTAGTGTAATTTTAAGAGTGCTGTAACATGTAGGATGCTTTTCTTGAAAGTCTTTATGATTAAATATTAATTTCTTCCTGAATTTGGCTGGATAGGCTTTTATTCAGCTAGTATTAAAGATCACTGTAAAACACTATTTGAATGCCATGTATTTATTTGACAGCTTACTGCATAGTAATAGGAATTTAAAGAATAAAACAGTACTTTTTGGTTTGGCAAGCTTACATAGGGGGTGAATAAAATGGGCATATTTATCTTGTGAGTATGTGTGTTTATGCACATGTTTTATAGTAATCTTGGCCTTGAGATTTCAAATATACATAAAATCATTTACCAACTTGCTCTTCTGGAATATATGTAAATATGCTATCTTTTGTATTTAACTGAGTGATTATGGCTGTGAGGTATATTTTAAATTTTAATATAAATTTATATAATTGAGTTATATACATATGTATATATACTATATATAATCGACAATTATACATATACACATATGCATATATAAATGCAATTACATCAACTCATATTAAAATATATAGAGGGAAATGCATTGTTTTAGGGAACTTTCAGGCAATGAACATATTTGAGAATGCTTAAATCAAGAGTAGAACATTGGGCTGAAGAGATGGCTTAGTGGCTAAGGTGCATGTCTGCGAAGCCTAAGGACCCAGGCTTGATTCCCCAGTACCCATGGAAGCCAGATGCACATGGTGGTGCATGCGTCTGGAGTTCATTTGCAGGGGCTGGAGGCCCTGGTGTGCCCATTCTCTCTCTCTCTCTCTCTGTTTCTAATCAATTAATAAATAAAAATAAATCTTAAAAAAAGAGTAGAACATTGGAGTGACTTGAAATAAATGCCTGTTCATTCATTGTGTCTTTTCTTTGGGACTTACTGTGGATTGCTGTAAAAGTTACATGATTGAATCAGAGTGAGGGAAGGTCATATTTAAAACAGAGTCAGTATTAAAGAGAACATTAGCGTAGTTTAGCACAGCAAGAGTTCTGGTCTACATAAGGATTATCTATGCATTTAGACTTGAGAGGAAAGAATGCATATAAATAACAGAACAGGATGGAAATGGTATTTGGAATTTAACTGAATAATGTGAATGATGGTCTAGAGCATGGGTATCCAACCTTTTGACATTGCAACTTGACATCAACTACAAGTGACCTAGTCCACATTCATAGCTGTCCAGGACACTTGTGGCCACAGGTTGAACATGCCTGACCAAGAGGTTTATGTTAAGCTTGCATTGTTCATCCAAAGAGAAGGCCTATGCCATTTGCAAGTTGGGTTTGGAGAGCTTGGTCAGTCACACACTGATGAGTCCTGTAAAATACGGTTTGTCCTTTTGCCTTCAAGTATACTTTGGAGATCTCCAGTTTTCTGTCAATTCTTGACAGTGTACAGTCTGTCCTCTAACATTCTGGTAGTGGTTGTGGAGCTAACTTCAGAGAAGTAACAGAGAACCTATGTGATATGTGCCCTGTTGGGTGTTTTATTCCTACTTCCCATTTCCTCACCAAGTCAGTTCTTCTGTAAGAGTATATATTCCAGTTGGCGATTGAGCGGACACTGTGCTGAGAGAAAGCCTTCTACCCTGTGAAGGTGCCTGTCACCTAAAAGTAGTTTAGCTTTTTGACCAGTTTTTTAGACTGTCTTTTTCCTCTTATCCATTCTTGATTTATACTGTCTGTTGGCGCCAAGGCACAAATACAGACATAATGTACTGTCTCTGTGATGGTCCTTTTCTTTAGTTACTTCCATGAATTCCCAGATTGGATAAGTGGCCCTTCTTTCACTCTTCATTCATGGATATTTTCTTATCATGTATTGCTTCATATTACAGTCTAGTTGTGAGTTTCTTTCCTTCATTACTAGACTAGAAGCTCCTGAAGGGTAGGGTGGTGGTTGGCCTTTGAAATTTTGATCCTTGTGTATGGGCATAGTAGCAAATGCACTTAATAATGATTTCTTAATCTAAATCGACCTGATCAACTGCAGTTTATCTTCTTATCCTATTTGTATTATGGAAGGGCCTTGTACACACTAACAAATTCTATTGAGAAAATAAGGGACAAGGACAATCCCTTAGCACTTCACAGTCTATTTTAGCTGAGGCAATGCTGTGGCCTAAATCCCTTCTCCTTATTTGTCTCCAGCTGTAGCAGACAGCTTCAAGTTCGCTGAGATGAACTTCCAGACCAGGCACAGTTATGGAGGAAGGGATATAATTTATTGAAGATTACAGATCCAGGGGAAGTTCCATAATGGCAGAAGAAGCTGGCCTGCCTTCACAGGGCCAAGCAGAGAGAGAGAAAAAAAAAAAACACCAGCCACACAGCACAGCACACTTTAGGAACTCTGGCTACGCACACTTTGCATATCTTTACAATGGAATCTCAAACCCACCACCACTCCTTAAGAAGCGCCCAGTGACATTGCCGCTAGCAAGGTGGCTGCAGATGCAAACTATAAACTAATAAAACACTGAATATATTGGGGGTCATATATTCAAACTACCACATTCCGCCCCTGGCCCCCAATAGATTTATAACTATCACACATTGTAAATTGTACTCAGTCCAATTTCAAAGGTTCTCATAGTCTTGACCAACTTAAGATAGTGAGTCCTATAAAATAAAACAAGTTAAATACTTTCAACATGTAAAGGCACAGAGTAAACATTTTTAATTTTATAAGGCATAGCAAGGAGAGACTAGAACAATGCAAACTCAACCACCATCAGCAGTCATCAAACTTCTGCAGTTCAAGTTCAATATAACCAGAGACTGACAGTCTCCCCAGTGACATTGCCTCTAGCAAGGTGGCTGAAGATACAAACTATAAACTAATAAAACACTGAATATATTGGGGGCCATATATTCAAACTACCACACCAGCTAACAGTCTAACCCTCCAAGGATATGGCATTCACAATCCAACATGTACTGGACAGTGAGTGTGGAATAGTAACCTAGAAGATTGAAGCACAAGAAATAGTTGAGGTTAGGAATTCTAAATGTCAATAGGAGTACTGAGTTTTCCCTCAGAATGATGAGACTAAGGAATCCAGGATCCCCTGGTCAGCTAGGGAGGTGGAAACGGTTCCCAGTAGAACTTATGAATAAGTCTGCTAGTTACTGTCTTTGTAACTGGAAGCCTGATAGTAAGGTATGTTTCCTACTATCACAACAATGTGTCCTCTCTTTCTCAGGACTGGAGAGGAAACCAGAACAGCTTGAATGTTTTTAGTGAGCTAGGTCTGGAGGCACAACCATTTCCCAGAAGGGGAATGAGCCACCTGAGACTCAGTCACTTCAGATGATTGAGTTAGGATACCCCTGGTATTTTCTATCTATTTGGGAAAGGCAGTCCTGGAAGGAAAAGTGGTACTAATGTACCAGGTAGTTTATCTTTCATTACCTATTTTCACACCCTTTTCTTGAATTCTAATAGATAGCGTTCTTTTATTTCTCTAAAACCTGCTGCCTTCACTAGAAGGTAAATTGTTTAAACTCACATATCTCTGACTGAATTGTTAGCGAGCAGGTTTCATAATTGACAGAATCATTGTCAGTAAGGTCATTAACTACTAAACATTCCCATTTTCTAAATGATGGTTAAAAATTGTATGTAGAAGCCGGGAGTGGTGGCACACGCCTTTAATCCCAGCACTTGGGAGGCAGAGGTAGGAGGATCGCCGAGAGTTCGAGGCCACCCTGAGACTACATAGTGAATTCTAGGTCAGCCTGGACCAGAGTGAGACCCTACCTTGAAAAACCAAAAAAAAAAAAAAAAATTGTATGTAGCTGGGCTGGAGAGATGGCTTAGCAGGAACTTCCTGCAAAGCCAAAAGTCCCAGGTTCAGTTCACCAGGACCCACATAATGCCAGATGCACAAGGTATGCATGCATCTGGAGTCCCTTTACAGTTGCTAGAGGCCCTGGTGCACCCATTCTCTATCTCTCTATCTGCCTCTCTCTCTCTCTCTCTTGAATGAATAAATAAATTAATTAGTTAATTAATTAATTTAAAAATTGTATGTAGCTGAGGTGACCCAGATTCAGAAAGATAAAGCTTGCATGTTCTCTCTGATGTGGTTCCTAACTTTGTTTTTTAAGGGAGGAAGGGTTTATTTCAGCTTACATTTCCAGGTTATAATCCATCAGGGAGGGAAAGCATAGCAGAGGGAGCTTAAAGCAGAGCTGGTAACATTCAGTACAGTGAGAAAGCAGAGAATGATGAATGCTGCTGCAAGCCACTTTTTAAAAAGTTTTATTTATTTGAGTCAGAGAGAGACAGACAGACAGAGAGAACTGGGTGCGCCAGAGCCTCCAGCCACTGCAAACGAACTCCAGACATATATGCCACCTCTTTTTGTACAGTCCAGGAACTGCTAGTGCTGCCCATAGTTAAGTTAAGGTCTTTCTGCCTCAATTAATTTACTTAAGATAATCCCTCAGAGGCATGTTCAGAGGCTAATCTAATCTAGATAACTCCTTGTATGTGCTTCTAAGCCCTGTCAAATTGACAATCAATATAAACCATTATACCAGGAGAAGAAAAGTTTGGGCTGAGTTGAGTCCCAGGAAAGTGTAAATGGAGATGTTGTGTCTAGACTGTGCTCAGCTTTTTTATTTTTTTCCTTTTTTTGAGGTAGCATCTTGCTGTAGCTCAGGCTGACCTGGAATTCATTATGTAGTCTCAGGATGGCCTCAAACTCTCAGCAGTTCTCCTACCTCAGTCTTCCAAGTGCTGGGATTAAAGGTGTGAGCCACCACACCTGGCCCAAAGTTTTAACAAAGATGAAAGAACCATAAATGTCACAAGGTCTGAGAGGCTGTGGCTACCACTGATAAAAGCAAGCTGATTACTTCCCATTCTCCCTGAAAGCCAAGGATTGGAGGGAGGCATCTGGATGAAGAGTTCCTATTCCCAGCTCCTGTGGGATTTTCAATAGGAGAATGAGCCCTCCTGGGAATAGATCGGCCTTGGAGTGCTTCTTTCCTGGACCAGAGATCCTAAATTTTAATGCTTGTATATATGTAAACAAGGGGTGGAAAGTTGATATAATATATGAAACTAGATAGGAGACCACCAGAGGGGAACAAGAGGTGTTGAGAAAGGGAGCCAGGGCAAAAAGAAACACGTGACATGAAAACAGGAAGGCGCAAGGGGGAAGAAGGAAAGGAGGAAATGGGGGAAGAGAAATTTAAAACATTTTTGAAAATACCATAATGAAACCTAATATTTGTATGCTAATAAAATTTTTTTAAAAATTGTGCTGGGGACATGTCTCAGCAGTTAAAGGTACTTGCTTGAAAAGGCTGACAGCTCAGGTTCAGTTTCCCAGTATCCATGTAAAGCCAGATGCACAAAGTGGCACAAGCATGTGGAGTTCATTTGCAGAGGCAGGAGGCCCTGGTATGCCCATATTCATTCATTCTCATTTTCATTCTCATTCATTCCTCCCTCTCCACTCTCTCTCACAAAACAATCTGCTTGCAAATAATTTTTTAAAGTTAAAAAACCTGAATATAGCTATTTGTTGGATCTCTAGAAACTTAATTCATGAACATAATTTAGTCTTAAAGAGTCTTCGGATAGGCCCCCCCCCTTGCAATCAAAGATAATTAAAAATGATTCTAAAATATAGTGCGTGGTATGTAATCTTGAATTCTAGAGGTGAACCTGGTATTTCATTTTTTAAAAATTTAGTTATTGAGATTTTTTTATAAAAGGTTGTACTCATAACCCCTCTCCCCATCCCCTATTTTTTTTAAACTAAAGTTTCTAGATTTTATAGCTAGTGAATTTACGATACCAGAATGATATGGAGGATTGGGATTAAAGAGATATGACTCTAAGTAACTTTTCATGTATGCTCTAACTATTTTTGTATCATGGGCTCTTATAACCATCATTACTTAGGCTGAGTCATAATCAGAGACTGCATAAGGCTATTGTGAATTTTTTTTTTTTTTTGGTTTTGCGAGGTAGGGTCTCACTCTGGTCCAGGCTGACCTGGAATTAACTATGTAGTCTCCGGGTGGCCTCAAACTCTCGGTGATCCTCCTACCTCTGCCTCCTGAGTGCTGGGATTAAAGGCATGCGCCACCACGCCCAGCTTTATTGTGAATTTTTTAAGTTCTTTACCCATGCTATTATTGAGTGCTTTTTATAAAGACCATTTCCAAACAGTACTATATATTCTGGATTTCCCAAGATAGACTTGATTTCATTTTGTTCTGTTATGTTTGTAAGGTTTTCTTATTTGAGAAAGTCAGTGCAGTGGATGTTACCACCTCCATCTGATGTGCACAGTATTGAGCCCACTCGTATTTGGTTTGAAAAAAATGTATACCATGTATATAAGAACTTCCTTCTTGTCAGCTGAAGAGAGTTCACCACAGCATAGCTTTGCTCTTTCAGTCCTGCCATGCTCACTGGCAGCCATTCTTAACTACTGACAGCAATGTCTAATTTGCTCTCTTTGTGTTTTCTCTCTACTTTAGTCCTAGTGTGTCAACTAATCTTGTTTCTTGGCATCTTTGCCTCTGGAGTCTAGAAAATGTATCCTTACATTCCTGCAAAGCAATGCTTTAGTGATAGGATACATACCCTTTTGAAAACTCACACACTTCCTTTTCTCCCAGGCACCTCCTGGAAGTTAAAACTGTTCCTATAAACTACACATTTACAGAGGCCACACAAACATTCAATAAGAAGTTAGTAGTATCACTACCACCATTTTCCATTTATGAATTTGGGTAGAAGATTTTTGGATGTGTATGTAATTTGTATGTATCCATGCACATGTGTGCAGGCATACTGTGCAAGTGTGCATGCATAAGGAAGCTTGAGATCAACATTGGGTGTCTTCAATTGCTCTTCATCTTATTTTTATTCATTTATTTTTTAGGTAGGGCTGACCTAGATGGAACTTGCTCTGTAGCCCAGGCTGTCTTTGAATTTATGGTGATCCTCCTACCTCAGCCTCCCATGTGTTGGGATTAAAGGTTTGTGCCACCATGCGTTGTTCCATCTTTTTTTTTTTTTTTTTTTTTTTTGAGATAAGGTCTCTTCTTGAACCTACACCTCACAGATTTGGCTAGACTACCCAGCTAGTAAAATCTAGGGATTCTACTGTCTCTACCTCCACAGTGGTGGAATTACAGGCACATCCCACCATACCTGGCTTTTACATGAGTACTGGGGATCCAAACTCATGATCTCATGATTGTGCAGCAAGCACTTTCCCAGCCATGAGTAGAGTTTTAAAAAATCTTATTTAATCCCAACAACAGGTGAAATTGGTATTATACCCTTCTTAAAAAGTAAACATATTTATAGAGGCTAAATGAATTGTTTAAGATCTATACCACATAAAATATTAGTTGTGCACATACCGACTCAGAATTGTGAATGACCTGATCAAAGAATTTCAACTCCATAATAAAAGAGAAAATTTACCCGTGTGCTTCAAATAACAAGGGCTTATATATTTCTGTATTCTTAGGTGAATTTTTATACATTCTTCTTATATATCAATAGTTCTCCAAGTTGGCCATATATGAAAAGTCACCTGGAGGGCTTTTGAAACATAGATGAATAGTCCAACATCCAAAGTTTCTGATCAGTATATTTGGGCCCTGAGAAGCTAATGCTGCTGGTCCAGGGACCACATTCTTGCTGTCACTGGTGATGACTACTTTGGGTGAACACCATGAATTTCAGACTAATTTTTGGTTAATTCATTCCTTGGAACTTTCTGTGACGTTAGTCAAGTCTAATTGCATGTATTCTTTCTTACTGCTTCTCTCTTCTTTACCCTAATCCTCCCTTCCTCAGCCAATATAGCCATAGGGGTCAGAAATTTGAAGGGTATTCCAAATTTGTCTTCTGGCTGCACCAAAAGTCACATTCTTTGGTGTCTCATGTATTGAGACAAATGCATACCAAGGATTAAAATGATGTATCTTCCATTCACCATTCTCACTTTATAACTATCAGTGATGCTTTAGCATCTTATCTTAATTGCCAGTTGGGAAACTGCCAGTTTGCATAGAAAGGAGTATGTATGTGAGAATTCATACACTTTCCTAGCTACAATGATGCTGAGTTTCATCAAGGAAGATTAATGAATTCCTGTACTTAAAAATGATGCTTTCTGCTTTCTGAAAGGCTAACAAAGAGTCACAGAAAGCCAGTTTTACTTCTAGGTGTGTTGAGTAAAAGTATAATGGTTGTAGTTATTTAAAAAAAATAACAACATGTATGTATTAGGGATTATCTTTTTTTTTCTTTGTTTTCTCATAAAGTATACATCCTGGGGTGATCATTTCCTTTAAATAGTATAATTTCATTATTACTAATGTTTTTGGTTTTGTTTTTTCAGTGTCTTTCTGTGTAGCCCAGACTAATCAAGGTCTTTTTTTTTTTTTTTTTTTTTTGGTTTTTGAGGTAGGGTCTCACTTTAGCTCAGGCTGACCTGGAATTTACTATGTAGTCTCAGGGTGGCCTCAAACTCCCGGCGATCCTCCTACCTCTGCCTCCCAAGTGCTGGGATTATAGGTGTGCACCACCACGACTGGCTTAAGGTCTTCCTTTTTAACCCTCCTGAGTGCTGGGATTACAAGTGTGTGCAACAGTGCTTGGCTAGTAATATTATTTTTGATTGACAGATCATAATTACATATATTTATGAGGTACAAGATGATATTTTGATATATTTAAGCAATGCCACATAATCATATTAACATATTTATTATATGTTTACCAGTAATTTTATTGTGAAATATTTGAAGTTACTTTCTTGGTTATTTGGAAACATATAATATGAACTATAAATACCCTGTTGTGCAGTAGATATCAGAGACTATTACTCCCATCTATATGTAACTTTGTATCCTAGTTAGGAAATCTGAATTCTTTCTCTTGTCTCCCTCCTCTAGCCTCTGGTAACCATCATTGTTCTTACCCTCTTCTTTTATGAGTTCAACTATGCTTAGATTTCCAAGAAAAGTGAGATCATGTGATATTTATCCTATGTCTGAAGTATTTCACTTAGCATATCCTCCACATTTATCCCTGTGTTTGGAAATGACAGGATTCCCTCACTACCTTTAACACTGAGTATTGTTCCATTATATATATGTACTACGTTTTCTTTATCCATCCATCCATTAATGGAAACTGAAGTTGTTTCTATATCTTGGCTATTGTGAATATTTCTGTAATGAACATGAAAATACAGATATTCTTTCAAAATGCTGATAGCAGTTCCTTTGGATATATATTCAGAAAAAGGAATACTGAGTTTGAAGGTAGGTATTTTGTTTTGTTTTGTTTTAACAGTGCTAGGGACTTAAACCAGAGATTCACATATGCTTGACAAGCATTACCATTGAGCTGTACTGAATGGCTCTGTATAGTAGTTTTATTTTTAGTGTTTTTGAGAAACATCCATACTGTTGTCCAGAATTGCTGCACTATAGCAACAATGTATAAGACATACCTTTTTGCAAATTCTGTAATAATCATCTGTCAGCTTTGTGATGAAATCCATTCTAACAGATAGGAAGCAATATTATATATTTGATGTATTTCCCCAATGATTAGTAATACTGATCTTTTTGTGGGTATTGAATTAAGTTCTTTATATATCATGAATATTTATTTATTTATTTATTTTTTCAAGATAGGATCTCACTGAAGCCTAGGTTGACCTGGAATTCACTATGTAGTCTCAGGGTGGCCTCAAACTCATGGCGATCCTCCTATCTCTGCCTCCCAAGTGCTGGAATTAAAGGCATGTGCCACCACACCTGGCTTTTGAATATTTATTACTTCCCGTTTGGATATATAGTTTGCACATATTTTCTCTCACCTTATTTTCTTATTTTGCCATTTACTTTGCTGTGTAGAAGATTTTAGTATGTTGTCATCCTATTTCTCTAACTTTGCTTGTATTGCCTGTGTTTTCAGCATCACATTCATATCCCAAGACATTATTGACCACACCAATCCCATGGAGCTTGCCTTGTTTTCTTCTAAGATTTTTATAATTTTCTATCTTAGGTTTAAAGCTTTTGTTCTTCTCAAATCATTTTTTTGAGAGAGACACACAGAGAGAGACAGACAGAGAATGGGTGCACCAGCAGCCTCTCAGCTACCGTGAAAGAACTCCAGACGGATGTGCCCCCTTGTGGTGAATATGCGACACTGTGCCCTTGTGTCACTTTTTGCATCTGGCTAAACGTGGGACCTGGAGGTTTGAACAGGAGTTCTTAGGCATTGCAGGCAGGTGCCTTAACCACTAAGCCATCTCCCCAGCCCAAAATCAAGTGTTATATGTGGTGAATAATAAAGATCTAATTTCATTATTCTTCATGTGAATGTTCCATTTTTTTGAATGTTCCATTTTTTAAAAGTCAGTTTTTGAAGGGGGGGGGTCAATTTTACACTTTTGTCAATAAAAATCAGTTGACCATAAATGTACAGGTTTATTTCTTAGTGATGTGCTTTCTTCTGTTGGTCACTGTGTTTGTATTTATGATGGTATCATGCTGTTTTATTGCAATTGCTCTGTAATACATTTTGAATTCAGGGCACACAATGTTTCTGAATTTCTTTTCCAAGATTGCTTTGCCATTTAAGGCTTTTTTGTGTCTTCATGCACACTGAAAGATTTTTCCCCATGTCTGTAAAAAAATGGCATTGACTTTTGTAGAGTTTGCATTGAATCTGTAGATCAATTTGAGTAGTATTGGCAATTTTTTGCATCATAAATTCTCATCAATGATTATGAGATAGATATTTATTTCAGTTTTATTCTGTCAGTGAGTTATATTTTTAGTATATAGCTGTGATGATTAATGTTCACTGGATTTAGGACCACCGAGGGTTCACACCTTTAGCCATGTCTGTTGGGGTATATCCAGAGAGGTTTAATTGAGTGTGGGCTATACCATTCCATGGGCTAGGGTCTTGGACTGATAAATAGGAGAAAGCTAGTGGAGCACAAGCATTCATCTCTTTTTGGTTCCTGGCTGTGACCACAATGTGACCAGCTGCCTCACACTCCTGATGCTACAGTTACATTTTCTGTCACCCCCATGTAGTCCCTACCATGATGACAGTATCTTCAAACTGAGCCAAAATAATCCCTTCCTTCGTTAAGTTGCTGGGTATTTTTTTTTTTTTTTACAGTAACAAGAGACATAACAAGAGACAAGAGACATAATACATATACTTTTACTTTCATGGTTAAGTTTATGTATAAATATTTAAAAATTTCACAAGTATAAGTTGTCACAAGTATAATTTCCTTTTCAAATATGTAACTATTAGTATATAGAAACACTAATGTTGACTTTGTGTGCTACAATTTTACTAAATTCATTTATGAATTCTAACAGTTTCTTAAAAGGTTTTTAGTGTTTCTATGTATGAGATAATATCAGCAAAGATGATTTTACTTGTTCCTTTCCCATTGGAGTGTATTTTCTTCCTTTCTGTTTATGGTTGCTCTGACTAGGACCTTTCCCACTATCTGAAAAGCAATGGTGAGAGTAAGCATCCTTGTCTATAAAGTTAGAGAAAGAAAAAAAAAAAACCTTTCAACTTTTCACTCATGAATGATATTAGCTACAGCTTTGTCAAATATAGTCTTTTTTCTCTATACTTATTGGAAATATTTTTTATGAAAGAGTATTTTTTCAAATGTGTTTTCTGTATCTATTTGGATGATCATACATTTTTGTGTTGCTAGAAATTGAATCCAGGGTTTTAGTGTGCTAGGCAAGTGTTACACCACTGACCTATAGAGCCCTAAACTTTATCATATAATTTTGAATTATTTTATTTACTTATTTGAGAGGGAGGAAGAGAGAGTGGGCACACCAGGACCTCTAGCCACTACAAACAAACTCCAGATGCATGTACCACATTGTGCATCGGGCTTATGTGGACACTGGGGAATCAAACCCAGGTCCCAGGCCAGCACCTTCACCACTAACCCGTATCTCTAACACTGATTCTATAATATTTAGCCTTAATTTTCTTGATGTGCGATGCTTTTTATTCCTGATTTACTTGTTTTACTCATCACTAATTTGTTCAAATTTTCTTTTCCTTCCTGACTTGTTCTTGGTGTGTTTTATGACTCTGGAATTTATCAGTGTCTTCTGGGTGATCAAATTTATTAGTATATAATTATTCATAGAAGTCTCTTATGATCATTTGCTTTTTGGTGGTACTGTATATGTAATATCTTTTTCATTTTTTATCTTATTTATTTAGTCTTTTTCTTAGTTTAGCTAAGGGTTTATCTATTTTGTCTTTTAAAACACTAACTCTTGGACTGGAAAAATGGCTTAGTGGTTAAGGCACTTGCCTGCAAAGCAAAGGACCCAGGTTTGACTCCCCAAGACCCATGTAAGCCAGATGCACAAGGTGGTACATGCGTCTAGACTTTGTTTGCAGTGGCTAGTGGCCCTGGCATGTCCATTTTCTCTATCTGCCTCTTTCTCTCTCTCAAACAAATAAATACAATTAAAAAAATTTAAAACTAACTTTTCCTCTGTTGCTCTATTTGTTGATTATGTTTCATTTATCTCTTTTCTGATCTTTTAAAAATTTATTTCTTTCTGGAAAGTTTGGCTGGAGTTTGTTCTGTGTTTTATAGACACTTGAAGTATAAATTTAGGTTGTGTATATATGAGCTTTACTCTCTTGGTATACTTATTGATGTTAATTTTTTTCATAGGACTGCTTTTGAAATAGTTTTTTCTATGGGTACTTCCATTTAATTTTCTTTTTTTCAAGAGATAAGGTTTCTTGGATTCATGGCAATCCTCCTGACAGAGCCTCCCAAGTGCTGGGATTGTGGATGTGTGCCATCCTGCCTGGCTTCCATTTTCTTGTAGGTTCAAACTTTTTGCACTGCAACATGACATTGGAACCTACAAATGTGTTAGGATACATTAATAGCTATCCTGAGGTAGATGTGCCACAGGCCACAGGTTGTATGTATCTGAAATCATTTTTTATTTCTTCTGTGACCACTTGTTCTTTTAAGAACATTTGTTTTCAATTCTCCATACTTGTGTGTTTTCCAAGATTTGTTGTATCATTGATTTTTAGTTTCATGCCATTATGATTTTATTGAAGGAGACTTTATACCCAACTATTCTTATCTGTTGCTGCCTAAATTTTAGCTCTTAAATTTGATGACTTAATTTTTTATCCTGCCCTGATTTAACTAGTTTTTGCTTAGAACATTCTGTCTCTAAACTATCTTTTTACTGTCCAGTTTTATTTTGTTTTGATTACACATTTTCCCTGGTATTCTGTTGCTATGGAGGATTTCTTACCAGGTGCTATTATAAAAATATGTTTCTCCTCAAATTTCATATACTGAATCCTAATTCACACAGTGGTGAAATTAAAAGGTAGTATCTTTGGGATGTGACTAAAGTGTCAAGTAAGCCTTATGAGTAGGACTTAAGAGCCCTTTTTTTTCATTTTTTGTTTTATTTATTTATTTGAGAGCAACAGACAAAGAGGCTGAGAGAGACAGAGGGTTCCCCAGGGCCTCCAGCCACTGCAAATGAACTCCAGATGCATGTGCCACCTTGTGCATCTGGTTTACGTGGATACTGGAGAATCGAGCCTCTAACCAGGGTCCTTACACTTCACAGGTAAGCGCTTAACCACTAAGCCATCTCTCCAGCCTGCACTAATTTTTTAAAAGACCCAAAGATGCTCATTAATCCCTTCACCCATGTGAGACCACAGTGAGAAAGTGCTATACATATGAGCAGCTGGTCCTCACCAGGCACTAAATCTGCTGGTACCTCTATCTTGAAATTCTTAGTCTACAGAGCTGTGAGAAATAAATTTCTTCTGTTTATAAAATTCTTACTTTATTGGATTTTATTGTCACAACCTCAAAGGAATAAGGTACTTGGTATTTCCAGGCAGAACATTTTGTTTAACTTAGGTATGGTGGGGTTCATTTTTTGTGTGTGATGGGGTATTAAATAGAGGATGTCTTAATCAGTTATATTTGAATTCCTGAACCAGAGAATATTTATCAGATGGAGAATACCAGAGATAAAAATTTTTGATTGCAAAGATATTTTGAGTTTATTTGAGAAGTGTTTTGAACAGTCACATAGTATGTGTCTAATAGACTATGGTATCTCCTACTGAACTGCACCAAGGGAAAAGACTTAGCTACTTTACCCACATAGAGAAGCACTTTTTATTGTGAATTCAAAATTTTCTTTCTAATAATTTGGGTCCTAATGGTATATTTTAAGCCAGATGTCAACCATAACTTTGAGTGAAATAACCAGATAGGAAATGATGTGAAAGCATACTCATGTCTGGAAATGATAAATATTTCTGGTGTCTTTGCAGTTGTTGCCTTCAGGTTTGCATTGTTGGTAGAAATCACCCAACCAAGAGCAGCTTGTAGGAAAAAAAGAGGTTTATTTTGGCTTACAGGCTCAAAGAGGAAGCTCCATGATGACAGGGAAAAAATGGCATGAGCAGAAGGTAGACATTACCCCCTGACCAACATCAGGTGGACAATAGGAACAGGAGAGTTTGCCAATCACTGGCAAGGGGAAACTGGCTATAATACCCATATGCCCACCTCCAATAATACACTGCCTCCAGGAGGTGTTAATTTATAAATCTCCATCAGCTGGGAACCTAGCATTCAGAAGACTTAAGTTTATAGGGGACACCTGAATCAAACCACCACATTCTGCTCCTGGCCCCCATAAATTGTTAACCATCCATGATGTAAAATGAAATGCATTCAATCCAACTTTCAAAGCCCCCCCCATTTTTTATCAATGCTATTGATGTTCAAATATCCCCATAATCCAAGGTCTTCTAAGTGAGCCATAATACCAAAAAATCCCCCCAAAACCGATAATGGCACAGAATAGACACTCATACTGCAAAAGATGGCACTGGGCATAGCAAAGAAATCTTCAACCAATACAAAATTTAAACAGGGCAAACACCAAACTCTGTAGTTCCAACTCTTAACAACTCTAGTCAGTGAAAAGTCTTCAAGTCTGATAATTCTAACCAGCAATAAGTCTCTGGTGTTCCAATTCTGCCCTTCAAGCTAGGCTGCTCACAGACCTGGGAAACTTCATCCAGGACCGGCAGCGTTCCTTAGCAGCCATCTTGTGGTCCTGGCATCTCCACAGGGTCTCCACTGCAATCCACAGTTCATCCTCATGGCTCCATTGGGTCTCCATGTAAGCATCCAGCAAACTTGCTTCACACTGTTCATGGCAATTTTCAAAACACAAGACCATGTCACAAACTCAATGACCCTCTCTTTTCCTGCATTTCTTATACTCCATAATACCAGGTAGGGTGCCAGTGTTTTAATTCCGGCGGGGGGGGAGTAAAGCCGACTTTGAAGAACAAGACACTACTTGAGTACTCAGGCCCCTTCAAAAGCATCTCCATTTTTCCCATTGCCCCAGTGCTGGCCCAATCTCAAGGCTGTAATCTCATACAATTGTAGCTGAACAGGCAGAAGTTTTGGCCTAAACATTTATTTCTGTGCCATATCCCTCTGCTCACACCAGTCTATTTCTATGCAAAACAACCCTGCACAAATTCTCAGGACACAAGCATAACAGCAAGCCTTTCACACAAATTGCTCCTAGGCCAGTCCAGGCAAAGTTCTTTCTCACCCTCATAAGCCAAACCTCACAGTCCTTAGTTCTTACTGCATTCAAGTTTTTCAGCTCTTAACAGAATTGTCCATCAAGCTGTACTTACAGCCCTGCAAGGCATCTCTTAGGCCAAGGTTTCAAATCCTTCCACGTTCCTCTTGAAAATCATCTCCAAAAGCCAAAGCCACACAGTCAGGTGTCTAGACTAATGCCACTCTCGGTACCAACATTACTGTTGAAGTCAGGTTTGCATTGCTGGACGAGATCACTCAACCAAAGCAGCTTTTTGGGGGAAAAAAGAGGTTTATTTTGGATTACAGGCTTGCGGGGGGGGAGCTCCATGATGGCAGGGAAAATGATGGCAAGAGCAGAGAGTGGACATCACCTCCTGGCCAACATCAGGTGGACAACAGGAACAGGAGAGTGTGCCAAACACTGGCAAGGGGAGACTAGCTATAAGCCTGCCCCCATCAGTACACTGCCTCCAGGAGGCTTTGATTCCTAAATCTCCATCAGCTGGGAACCTAGTAGTCAGAACACACAAATTTATGGGGGACACCTGAATCAAACCAACACAACAGTCAACTAGGGGTAGTATCATATTTTTCCCATACTAGCAGTGTGTTAGGCAAATGAACCAGTTGTTAAAAAATTTTATTTAAATCTTAAATCTTATATATACAAATATAAGTTGTTCATAAGGCAAAGTAATTTTTCTATGAAGGTTAAAATGTATGTGAAATTAGCTGAATATATATATATTGGTTTTTCGAGGTAGGGTTTCACTCTAGTCCAGGCTGACCTGGAATTCACTATGTAGTCTCACGGTGGCCTTGAACTCATGGCGATCCACCTACCACTGCCTCCCAAGTGCTAGGATTAAAGGTGTATGCCACCACGCCCGTCTAGCCGACTGTATTTGACTCCTACAGTATTTTTTCACTGAATATTATTTCATTTTTGATGTTTTTAACATCTCAAACCATATGACTGAACAAGGCTTAAGTATCTCACAATGCACCTTATCAAGGTGCAGAATCTTATATTTCCTAGGTCCAGATCCTTTTTATACCACCTGCTAAATGATTCATTATATCAAATTATAATACTCAGAATATCCCTAGTTCTCCTGGATGTGTAAGCAAGAAAATTGAGAAGAGACCTATCTAGTAGAGATCTCATTGGCAAAAATTGATAGTAATGTTTATAGTTATACCATTATTATTAGTAATTATTCTCATTGCTGTGACCAAATACCTGAAATGAAGCAACTTAATGGAGGGAGGACTTATTTTGACTCAGTGTTTGAGATGATATAAGCTCATCATGTCAGGGAGGATATAACTCTGGAACTAGGCCACCTGTGCTGTAGAAATATGAGGCTTCCTGCTAATATCTCTGAGGATTAGGAATCAGAGAGAGTGCAGGAAGTGGGACCTGGTGATCAGTCTCAAGGCTCTTCTCCCATCAGCTAGGAATCAACTCCCAAAGCTTCCACAACCTCCTAAAACACCACCACCAGCTATGAACTAATTGTTCAAACACATGAGACTGTGGTAGACATTCTACATCCAAACTATAGCAGATTGCTATAGCAGTTCATCAAGCAGGTAGTCTTCCTCTCACTCACATATCCATGTCAGAAGGTGGAGGAATTGGATGAGTCCCTCTTCTTCTGACTGGTTGGTAAAGCTGTACCCTGGGCTTGCATGTTCTGAAAACCTTCTTCTTCCTGTCCTGTACATTTACCCTACTAAGCCACAGTAAACTGAGTTTCTGGTACATGGTTTATATACTTACTAGATTTCTGAAGACAAAAATATTTCCTAGCTTTTTCCTATTTTTTTTCTCTGGGATGTTTATCTTTCTGTGATAGCTCTGTAAATGAAACATGGGAGTTTTTAACTCAGAGAAAGATGTTTATGCCTTTGGTGTGAATTCTGTGTGCCATGATTAGAAGGGCACTACACATTCACAGAATTTCTTGTGCTTAGAATTTAGAAAACTTTTGAATTTTTTTTTTTTTTTTTTTGGTTTTGCGAGGTAGGGTCTCACTCTGGTCCAGGCTGACCTGGAATTAACTATGTAGTCTCAGGGTGGCCTCGAACTCTTGGCGATCCTCCTACCTCTGCCTCCCGAGTGCTGGGATTAAAGGCGTGCGCCACCACGCCCGGCTAAAACTTTTGAAATTTTTAAATAATTTATTTTATTTATTTAAGAGAGAGAGAGAGAGAGAGAGAGAGAGAGAGAGTAAGAGTGAATGGGTGTGCCACAGCCTCTAGTTACTGCAAACAAATTTCAGACACATGTGCCACCTTGTGCATCTGGCTTTATGTGGGTACTGGGGAATCAAATATGTGTCCTGTGGCTTTGTAGGTACGTTCCTTAACAGCTAAGCCATCTCTCCAGCCCTAGAATTTTTTTTAAGTGTGACATATTCTCATTAGAGATTTTTCATTAAATTATTTCATTTTTCATTTAACAAACATTTTAATCCTTACTCTGTGCCAGGGACTAGGGACATGGCCATACAAAACACTAGCTTTCTGCCTTCTTGGGGATGACAATCTAGCAAGTAGGCAATAAAACAATAGTGATAGGTACTATGAAGAAAAATGAAGCACTTTAAATTGTGTCCACTTCATGAAATTACTGAATCATAACAGCTACCTCTGATAGGTCCTTTTTAAATATAGTCATTGGGAGGATGGCCTTAAAAATGGAACATTGTCTCTGACAACTCTTTTTCAGTCCTACCTTTTTTTATTAGTTGGACTAAGACTTTTCTTTCTTCTGTGTTTGTGGCAACCTTGATTAAATTGGCAAATAAGGGCATGGCCAAAAAGAAGGATTATAAAGGAAGGCAGTTAGGAATAAGTCATTATTCGAGAAATAATTTCACCCGAAATAATTTCAGGCTTGTTTTACCTTTTATTCTTAGAAATGTAATGTCTTGCCTTATAGTGTGTTACACCAAGAACTTTGAGTGTAGACATATTTTAAAATATCTGTTTAACTATGCTATGTTTTTTTTTTTTTTTTTTTTTGGCTTTCCATGGTAGGGTTTCACTCTAGCCCAGGCTAACCTGGAATTCACTATGTAGTCTCAGGGTGGACTAGAACTCACTGCATTCCTACCTCTGCCTCCCAAGTGCTGAGATTAAAGATGTGTGCCACCGTGCCTGGCATCCCACTATGCTGTTTAGCAAAGTGCAGAATAAAAGGCATTCCTTGGGTTAGGGAGGTGGCTCAGTGATTGAGTGCTTGCTATACAAGCATGGCTCCTTAGCACCCACATAAACTGCTGGTTTTAGCCATATATATATATGTAACCCTAGCCCTGCAAGAGTCAGAGACTGAAGAACCGCTAGGGCTTGCTGACTGAAAATATGACAAAAATGTCACCTCTGAGTTTAGGGAAATACTCCTCAAGTAATGCACATCGATGAGCAATTGAGACAGACACCTGACATTCTCCTCTGGCCTCTGCACATGTAATATATGTAATATTTATGAACAATTTGTATATGTTACATGCACATCACACACACAAGCATGTACATGTGTGTCAAACATTAAAAATATAAAAAAAAAGTCTTCTCAGATGTTTCTACTTTTGTAGTATTAAGGATCATAGAATAACTTCTTTTTGACATATGTGCTTTAAGAGTTTTGCCAGGTGTGGTGGCGCACACCTTTAATCCCAGCACTCAGGAGGCAGAGGTAGGAGGATCTCCATGAGTTCGAGGCCACCCTGAGACTACATAGTGATTTCCAGGTCAGCCTGAGCTAGAGTGAGACCCTACCTCGAAACAAAAACAAAAACAAAATTTTGAAGAAGCCTATAGGTAGGGAAGAAGTGATCCGTTTCATGAAATAAATATACTTGAGTTTAATTTTTCAATTATAATTGCTATTTAACCTTAAATTAAGAGTCTTTTTCCATTGTAGGGCTTTACCAATTTGACAATGAAAAGAATATTTAAAGCAGCTGCCACCAATTAAAATGATTTGTAAATGTTGTTTATAAATATTCTTAAAGTTTTAACTCAGTGTAGCCAATCCCTTTAGTATCAGTCTTTCCGTTAAACAATTTAGTAAAATACATAAAGTGGAAAATGTTTTTCATACTTTCATCTGGCAATTTTTTTAAAAAAATTATACTTAGATAAGTCTAAGATCTTGATAAACCTTAGTGCACAGAAGCTTTCTGCACAGTTTAATGAGAAGAAAATGATTAGCTAAAAACTTGTATACTTGTATGATTAAATATTATGGAGACATCAAAATATTTTGGAGAATATTAGCTATACAATAACGTGTTTATGCAATACAGCTGAAAAGCCAGCAATATTGAATAGAACAGTGGCTTATTTGTTTTCAATACTGAGAATCAAATTTAGGGCCTCACACTTGCTCGGCAAGCACTGTTCTACACAGAGCTATACTTCCAGTCCATTGTATGATCGTAACTGTGTGGACATAGTTCCATTTAAAAAGACTCAGAAAACACTGTAAATTTCCCTTTCTTTGTATTGTAAGAATAAGTCTGATTTTTATTTCCTACTTTATTGTATTTTTGTGCATCTGGCTTATATGGGTCCTGAAGAATTGAACCTGGGTCCTTTGGCTTTGCAGGCAAATGCCTTAACTGCTGAACCATCTTTCTAGCCCTGACTTTTCTGTATTTTTCAAAATAATTTATAGTGGATGTATATTACACTTATAGTGAGTAAAACATGTGTGTTATATATGTGTTCAGTCCTTTCCTTTAATGAGATGCCTTTATTAATATCCAATCCATTTGTTTGTTATTATGATATTTTTCCAGAACATTTCTTTTTAATGAATATTTCTGTTTTTAATTTTGTAATATTTTTCTCTTAATATTATATATTATATATATATTATATATACTGTGTCAAAAATTCTCTCTCTATTGGGTCTAATTCCTAGTGGTTCTCTTTTAAAACAAGTAATTCTGTTTCACATTGGAATGCTATTTTTCAGGTGATTTATATCAAATAATACACACTCACATTCATAGTATGTAGGAAAGAGAGTTGTGTCCAAAGTTACAATGCCTGGGATCAAATCTTGATCTCACCACTTAATAGCTATACAACCACTGGTAAATGACCTGTTCTCTCAGGTTCTTTGTTTCCCTAGTTTTCAAATGGGGGATAATAATAATGTCTATCTCATAGGGTTTTGTGAGTATTTAAAAGAGGCATTATATAGAAGTACTGTTTTAAAAGGTCTGGTTCATAGTAAATAAAATGTTAGCTACTTGTACATAATATATGCATATGTATCAATTATGATCTTTTATAAAATGCTCTCACATCTGTCTTTATTATTTTATATAATATAAAATGAACATTTTTGTCTTAATCTAAAATAGTTTTATTTTATGCTTTAAATTGTTTTTAAAAATTTCTGTGTTCTCAGGAATAGAAGCCTTCTTGATTTATCTTCTAGTTTTATTTTTATTCATACATATTTGAGCTAGGGTCTATCTGTGCAATCCAGGCTGACCTGGAACTAGGACTAGCCTTGCTTCTTCCTGAGTGTCAAGGTTACAGGCATGTGCCACTATGCCTGGATCTTTCTCATATTTAGATTTTTGTCATTTATGTAGAGTAGATCAAATAAACAATGGCTTCATTCTAGGTATAAAAGAATTTCTAATGAAATACTAAAAGTTTGCATTTTGGCGGGGGGGGGTTGCAATATAGTGTTAAAGTGCTTTCCTAGTATGCTCAGTGTCCTAGATTCAATCCTCAGGAAAACACACATACACATACCATGAAAAATTGATGCTTTCCTTACCTCTAATCTAATCTATCATTTACCTTATTTATTAAAGTACAGTTATGTAGAAGAAGGGGATAGGCAGGTAATTATCATTGTATCCCAGAATATATAATACCATGTTTGCTTCTTTTTAAACACCAGAAATTCAATCTAATCTTCTTAGACAGATTTGGAGGGAAGAGAGAACTACCTTTCACAAAATCAAGCATTGGGCTAGAAACTTTTATATATTAAGGAATTCTGTAATCAAGCTTGAGAAACACTTAAAGTAAAACACTCAGTTGGGAATTGTCCTTATATTGCAAAATTACAAGTGTGTTCCTGTAGAAAATAACTGGATTTAATTCTAACAATTTATTTTATTTCTAATGAATTAGTTTTGTGTAGCTAATTACAATCATTTGCCATTATTCAGTTTCATTACATTGAAGAGGTTCTTTTACGGTCCCTCCCTCTGTCCCCTCTCCTCTTGTCCTTCCCCATATGCTGGCATGCTAGGTAAGTGCTCTACCATTGGGCTGAGTTGTATCCACAACCCTATTTTACATGTCATTTTTGAAAAAAGTACTTCCTGAGTTGCCCAGGCTGGTCTTGAACTCACTCTATAGCTCACGCAGGCCTACAACTTGAAATCCTCCTGCCTCAGCCTTCTGATTAGCTAAAATTTTAGGTCTGTGCCACCAGACCCAGCACATTATGCTTTATTGTTGTGCTGCTGTGACAAAGCGGAATGGTTCACCCTTATTTCTATACATATGCACAACCTTTGACTAATTTGTATTTTACCATGTACTTAGCAGTTCAGTTAGAGATGTTTTAAACCCAGGCATTTAAATATACATAGAAGTTTGTACTAGGGTTCTTGGTAAGGCTACTGTGTTTTTTATGTCATCCCAGGGAGTTTGGCTCCTTTGTTTAGCTTGTCTGATTTATTCACAAAGATACAAGCTTTGAAGTAGTCATTTATATAGATCTACATAAAGGGAAGGATAAAACAGGCTGTTTTAAGGTAAGAAATTGCCTTTATTTTATTACCTTCTGCCTTGAATTCTCGCCCACTGTCACTCATGGAATTTGCTTTTCTCTCCTATGTCGACATTGGCTTTCTTTTTTCAAAAAAATTAATTTTTATTTATGAAAGAAAAAGCGGGAGAGAGAGAGAGAATATAGGCATGCCAGTGCCTCTAGCCACTGCAAACAAACTCCAGACACATGCACCACCTTGTGCATCTGGCTTTACATGGTTACTAGGGAATCATGTACATGGGCACTGGGTCCTTAGACTTCACAGGCAAGTGACTTAACCACTAAACCATCTCTCCAGCCCTACATTGGCTTTCTTATTGCTATCCTAATTTCTGTAGACATTTATTTACTCTCTCTCAAAT
The DNA here is from genome assembly GCA_036365145.1 of Orientallactaga sibirica. Taxonomy (NCBI): domain Eukaryota; kingdom Metazoa; phylum Chordata; class Mammalia; order Rodentia; family Dipodidae; genus Orientallactaga; species Orientallactaga sibirica. The sequence goes on from JAEOAD010000057.1 coordinate 10,212,160, forward strand.
TAGAAGCCAGCTTACTCTATGAACAATATTGAATATTGTTACCTGACTATTATGAGGGATTTTTAAAAGGAATTTTTGGATATGATAATTTAATGGTACTTAGCACATTTTTCTAGTCTGTGATAAAAGAAGTTTGCATATCTAGTTTCCTTAAGGTGGGGTTCCTGCCCTTAGGTGACTGACTGGTCTTCTATAAGTACCACAATAGTAACAATGATAATTTCAGTGCTTGAACTGTAGTGAGGTAAAAAGCTGTGACATAAGATTGTTTAAATTATTACAACTAAAATAATAATGTTTTAAAAAATAGCAAGAAGAAAACACAGATCAGACATAGTACATGATAAAGAACTTCATGTTTTTTTTTAGTTGTTGTAAATAAGGTTGCTAAGATTGTATTTATTTTTTAATTCATGGGAGAATAAAGAGTGAGCTATTTTTGGCAGAAGCTTAAAGGAGGAAGTATCAATGTGACTGTTAACTGACACTTCTGTCAAGTTCAATTTCTACCTGACTGCTTTGATTTTTTTTTTATTTCATTATTTTGGACATTAGAGTTCTCGATATGAAATTTTTTTAACAGTGACATCTCTAACCTTTGGGTTTGAGCAATGTGTTGCCCCTGAAATTGGTTGAGTCACTTCATATTCTTTGCCACTTGTCAAGGCTAAAGAGATCTGTCCATGTTGCCTTCTGCTTCCTGAACCATTTTCCTGCTGGCAGTAATCTTCTATTATTTGTGGCAGGTTTTTCCACATTTCTGATTTGAAACCTACCACAGGGTTTGACTCTTAAAGTGACTCAGGGTTAAAAGGTTTTGAGACTTCCACTTCTGCCCATTGAGGAGCAACTGATACAAGACTGGCTCCTTTCCAACTTGTGTCCCCCATAAACAATGGGAAATGACAAAATACATGAAAAACTGGCTACAGATATTGGGCAGCAAACAGCATAGGCCTGAATTTTTTTTTTTTTTTTTGGTTTTTCGAGGTAGGGTCTCACTCTAGTCCAGGCTGACCTGGAATTAGGCCTGAGATCTTTGAGAGAAAATGAACAAATGTGTTTAGCTGTTCAGGCATCCTGGCATTTTGCCTACAGATAGTTTCAAGACCCAAGTCCTGTAATCTTGCTGAACTGATAAGACAGGGAGGACATGGTAGAAGTTTCTAGAACAGGGTATTGGAGATGGGAAGCTACTTAGAGAAATAGCTTCAGAAATCTGTCTACACATTTCCCTTACCTTTGCCCGAATGCAAATATCTGTGTTTGTCAAGTCATGGGCTTATAAATGGATGAGACATATTAGTTCAATTCCTGAAGCAAGAGCTGTGAGATTTATTAAATGCTTAGTGCTGTGCATACAATAGAGACTCTGGAGTGGTCTTACCACTATAGTAAGGTTAAACTATGCCTTGCCCTAAAGTTATTCTAATCCTGAATGAACAAGACATAAAACCACACCTAACAAATAATTATCTACAAATAATTTCACGGCATGATCAAATTTTAGCACACCTTGCAGGAAAACAGCAAAATTCAGACACTTAACAATGGGATTATGAAAAGATCTGGTATCTAAAAAATTACCCAGCATTTTAGGAAGCACAAAAATGTGGCCTGTAACTAGGAAGAAGTCAGTCAATAGAAACAGAGCCAGAAATGATCACTGTAGAATTAACAGAAAAAGGATTTAAAAGCAAATATGAAAATAGGTTGTCACAAATACAATTAGTAAAGAAATGGAAAATTATATGAGCCAAAAGCATTATATGAAATAAAAATTTACTGGAAGATACAAATAGCAAGTTAAATACTATAGAAGAAAAGATTGGTGATTTTGGCTATATAAGAATAGAAATAATCAAAAAAACATTGTACACCTATAAAATGTCAAAAGTAGGCTGGGTGTGGTGGAGCACACCTTTAATCCCAGAATTTGGGGGACAGAGGTAGAAGGATTGTTGTGAATTTGAGGCCAGCTTGGGACTACAGAGTGAGTTCCACATCAGCCTGGGAGACCTTATCTTGAAAAACAAAACAAAAAAAAAGGAAAAGAATAAAAATTATCTAATCTGAAACATAAGAAAAAACTGACAGGACAAATTGTTCAATGAATAGTGAGACATTATCAAGCAAATTTATATACATGTAATTGGAGTCTTATAAGGGAAGGAGAGAGAAGAATAAGCAGAAAATTTAGTGGAAGAAATAATGACAGCAAAATGTCTAAATATAATAAAAGCTACATCTCCAGGAAGTTCTGTGACTCCAAACAGGAAAACTATGATGGCTATAATCAGATTGTTGAAACTAGTTCCAGTGCATTTTAAAAGCTGCTAAAAAATGTTCCTACAGGAAAAAAGACACATTATGTATATAATGTCATTTATTTCTCAGAAACATTGAAAATAAGAAGACAATGGAATAATGTCTTTTAAATGCTGAAAATAAAACAAAGACTGATGACCAAAAATAATATAGCTAATGAAGACAACAAGAGTAACTGAGGACCTGAGAAGGTCTGAGTTTGGTCACCAGCATACATGTAACAAGCTGAGAATGGCCATGTAGTCCCTGTATATGTGTGGTAAGGTGATGGGCACAGTGTTGCAGGGGCTCCCACTCATCCAGTCTTATTGGGGAAAAAAGCAGTTTTATATTCAGTCAGAGAGACTCCATCTCAAGGAAACAATGTGAGAGATAATAACACTTGACATTTTGCTCTGACCTCTGCATACATGTATATGGAACATATACATCTAACCACACATGTAGATACACTACACACACATACATACACACACACACTCCACACATACTATCCAAAAAATGAAGGCAAAAAGATATGAAGGTAAAATACAGTCTTTTCAAATGAAAACTAAAAAAATAAAAAGTTACTAGCACATTTAAAGTATAAGAAATAGTAAAGGTAGTTCTTCAGATAGAATGAAAATTATACCAAATGGAAACTTATATATCTGTAGAGTAATGAATAATTTTAGATGAGTATGGTAAGTGTAGGGTAAATACAAAATATTTCTCCTCATTTTAAGGTTTCTTTAAGGCTATTTAAAGCAAAAATTATCTTGTCATGATATTTATAAGTTATGAAGAAGTAAGAGATATGATGTTTCAAGTAATGGAAGTGTGAAATAGAAGACCACTATTAAAGTACTTACATTGTATGTGAAATCATGCAATATTGTGTAAGTGTAGGTTGCAGCAAATTAAAAATGCATTTTATACAATCAAGAACAGCCATTAAAAAGACACAATCAGCTAATGCTAAAATACTAAAGATACTAAAGATACTTGATTCATCCCAAAGAAAACAGAAAAAGAAACAGAGAACACATGGGCAATATGAAAACTAAATATCAACTATAGATATGGTAGACTTACACAGCCATAACAGTAGTTAAATAATCTAATCCAACAACTGCAATGAAAAGGCTGCATAAAAATGCACAATCTAATTATATGCTATAAATAGAGAACTGACTTGGAGGAGGACATGAAGCTCCATCCTTCCCTGAGGAGTTACTGGCAGTTAAAGGTGGCTGGAGGAGTGGGAGATAGCTATTGGTAACTAATCCCCCACTTGTGCCCATGCAGTCAACCCTAGTTAAACTTTCACACACAAGAAAAAAGACACCAACTTAGAAGAGGACTACTTGGGAAAAAGAAGGAGTTTAGCAGACGGGGGACCAGAAAAAGGGTTAAGAGAAGGTAATAAGAAGGTATTGTGATAAAAAAATATATAAATGGTCAATAATGATCTTTAAAAAGAAACTGACTTTAAACTCAGGTTAAAAGTAAGAAGATGGAAAAATATATATGAACAATAGTCATATGGAAAACAGAGTAACTTGATTAACATGAGATGAATTAGACTTTTTAGGAAATCAATATTACCAGGAATAAGGATGGCCATTTCATAATGATAAGTGATAAATTCATCAAAAAAGCAATTCATAATGATAAAGTGATAAATTCATCAAAAAAGCAACCCTAAATGTGCATCTAATAGAACTTCAAAATACATGAAGAAAGAAATGTATAATAGGATTAATAGAAAAAAACATAGTCAGAATTGGGTATTTCAACACTTATTACTTGATAGAATTATTAATTAACTTCAGTGAGGAGATGTAAAGCTTGACCAACACAAATAACTAACTATACCTAATTGCTATTTACAAAACACTCAACCTAATGCTACTAGAAATCTATTTTCCTCCCAAATTTATTTGTTATATTCACTATTATAGACCATTCATAAAACAAGCCTTCAGTATATTTAGAAGGATATCTTATAATCTATTACCTTAACCAAATGGAGTAAATTAGAAACAAATAAGAAAAAAGATATCTGGAAATTCCAAAATACTAGGAAATTAGCCAGTATTTCTAGCACGTGCACGTGCGTGTGCATGTGTGTGTGTGTTTGTGTGTGTGAGTGTGTGTGTGTTACAGAGTTTTACATTTTCCAGGTCAGGCTAAAACTTACTACATAGCCTAAGCTGGCCTTGAACTCATGAAAGTCTTCCAGCCTTAGCCTGCTAAGTCTAGGATTTACAGGCATGAGCCACCATGCCTGGCTTTCAATATACTTCTAAAAAGACCATGGATGAAGTCTGAAATCCTAAGAGAAATTGGGAAATATTTTAAATAAATGACAATAAAAATGTAACATATGCAAGCTTGTGAGATGTAACTGCCATAGTCCTTAAGGGGAAATTGACAGTTTTACAAAAAGAGGTTCTAAAATAAATATGCTTCTGCTTTAAGGAACTTCAACAAAAGAACAAATTTCTTCCAAATAAATAAGAGAAATAATATGTATCAGTAGAATATAAAAATAATCAATACAGGGAAAATGTAAATGGTAAATAGAAAGGTAAAAAGAAAAGGTAAATAAAATTGATAAATATATAGCTAGGCTAATAAATATTTTTTGAAAAAGAAAAATATATAATTTAACACATTTACCAATGTCAGGAGCAACATAGTAGATAATACTCCAGCTCTAACAGTCATTAAAAGGCTAATATAAGAATAATATGAATGACTTTATGTATGCCAATGACTTATACAACTTAGATAAATAAAAACATTCCTTGAAAGACACAATTTATCAAAATGTGACATACTGTTCTTGCAACATGAACTGACTTCTTCATTCATAATGCTGCAGTGGTTACCAATACTCCTACAAGACCTGCATGGTTCTTTGCCCATCAGCATTGTGACATGGAGAACAGGGGAGGACAAAAAGAATATATATATTTATAGTGTCCACATTCCACAGGAAATATCCTCAACCTCTTAGCTATTTTATCATAGAGGTTTTGATATGAAAATAGGGTGGGAAGCAACATATATATAGCCCCAACACAAAATGTCTCAGTTGATAACTTCGTCCTTACAGCCTGGTTTTCTTCTTCCCCCTAAAATAAGAAGTTCTTAGCTGGGCGTGGTGGCGCATGCCTTTAATCCCAGCACTCGGGATGCAGAGGTAGGAGGATCATCATGAGTTCGAGGCCACCCTGAGACTACATAGTTAATTCCATATCAGCCTGGACCAGAGTGAGACCCTACTTCAAAAAAAAAAAAAAAAAAAAAAAAAAAAAAAAAAAAAAAAAAGTTCTTGCTGATTTCCTACTATAAAGTTGAGTCTTTTTAGCTCCATTCTCCCAATGGAAAATGTAATATAATAGAAAGACCTTAAATTCAGTGGTTAACCTTACTAATTCTAGAAAATGTGAAAACTCTATCAGTTTAATTTTTTTATTGCAGGTCTTACGAAATTGACATACTCCATCAGATCTCCTTGGAATGGGAAATGATAAAAATCTAGAGTGAAGAAGTTAAATAATCTAGTTCTTTTTACTTCAGTGTTTAATTAGCATATTTGTTTACTATCTACTCCATTTCTTCTTAATGAATGGGCTCTGTAGTAAAGGCAAGATGGTAGAAGATAGATCATTAACTGAGGAAATAAAATGTAGGTACATAATTCAATCCCTTAGTTGTTTTCATTGTTTTGTTTAAAGTATTATATTCTGCATAATCAATCAAATGGAAGTATCAAAACAAAAGTCCCTAAAAGTCTTTAATGACATGTACTACATATATTGGTATTCATTGCAAGACTTTTAGATCTACTTTGGTTTCTCTTTGTTTGCATTAAGTTTAAGAATTTGGAGACTTTAATATAAAGTTGTTTGTGCTCAATCTGTTTTATATTAAGATAATTTATTCTTTTCATACTAAGTGCTGAGACTTGAGCTTTAAAGTTCTTTGAAAAAATGGTTTTAGAAGAGGCAAACCAAAAATTTATTTTGTTTCTAAAATGTATAGGTTTTAGAATTTTAGAATTTTAAAATTTACAAGTTAGATGCTCAAGTAATAATTTAAAAAATCAACAGCTAATTCATCCCCAAATTGTTACTATGTATTAAATTCAGTGCCCCTGCAGTATAAATATGCACACAAAGAGAGACTATCACAGCATAGCTGGTCTGAAATTACATTTTTTGTAGAGTTTGCTGGAAGCTGTTGATTTAGGCTTGCTAACAGGAAAAACAGCTCCTTCATCTCAAAAATTGCCCAGAACATGATATGTTACCAGTGGTTAGCCTTGATTTAAAAAAAAGAAAAAAATTCAACCTTCCTAATCATATGTTAGTATTTATTTCCCTTCACTTACCATTTTCAGCTAAATTTGAATTGTAGAAATGGGGGAAAGAGAGCATATAGGGCTGCCATGATTGTATTTCTGGGAATAATAAGTAAAGAAAAGTTTGTCATTCTTGATTCCCAATTTCAAAAATGTGTGATCTATACTGTACATGCTGTCTAAGGATGGTCTTAGTTTCTGGAGCCCTATAGGATACATGCTGTTTATAAAGGTTGGCTGGAAGAGTGTGGTAAAAAGGCTATAGTGGTTATATAATGTGTTTTCTTTACCTATAGTAAAAGATTGGCATGGATGAGAAAGTATAAACTGTATCTGAACCTTACCTTCTCTCCAATTATTCTTTTATTCACTCTCATTTATTATCAATTTGCAATTCAAATTATCTGGAAGTTAGGCATCATTCATTCCATAATATGAATTACTTAATAAATAATAAGATCCTGTCCCTACCTGAGTAGTGGTTAAGGGTAAGTGGAAATTTTGTTTCGGGAGACATTTGTAGATAATAGACAGAAGACCTGGTCTTGATGAAGGCTGGCTAAGTAACAGGAAAACATTGAATAAGAAGGCTGAGAATGTATCAGAAAAGGTGTTGGTATACCAAGAAGAATGAAAGATAGGTTTTGTTGTGGGCTTCTGTTGTAGTTTGAATGTAAAAATGTCCTCCATGGGTCTAAGTGTTTGAACACTTGGTCCCTAGCTGGTGGCTCTGTATGGAAAGGGTAAGGAACCTTTACGAGATAGAACCTTGCTTAAGGAAATGGTTCACTGGGGCCATGCCCTCAGATTTTTTTAGCCTAGACCCACTTCCTGGTCATTCTCTGCTATCTGACTGAATGCAATGTAACCAGCCAGCCCATGCTTTTCCCACCAGGATGAAATGCATCCTCTTGAGACTGTAAATCAGAATAAACCCTTTCCATCCTTAAGGTGCTTCCTGTTAGGTATTTGGTCACAGCAATGAGTAAAGTAACTAATACAGCTTCTGAGGGAAATAGTGTAGCAACTTGTAAAATGGTGCAGGTCTTTCTAGATCAACTGTCACTTTTAGTTCATCTTGGTATCTTCTCAGCTAATCTCTCCACTCCTGGGAGAGGAACAAAAAGCCCGTAAGGAAATGATGGACATGATTGGTACTTTTGCTCACCTGTATGATTTTGTAGTAGTGGTAGGACTTCCCTGTCCTTTAGTAATTTACATGACAGCTATCCTTCTTTGATGGTTAATATTGTCAACTTTCCAAGATCTAGAATCATCTGGGAGACAAATCTTTTGGTATGTCTGGGAGGGATTTTCTAGATTAGGTTATTTGTGGTGTGGTGATCACTATAACTGTAGGCAGCACCACTCCATGGGGTGTGATCCCAGAATAAATAAAAGGAAGAAACCAAGCTGAGAATCAGCAGTCATCACTGTTTTCTGGCTGTGGATTGAATGCAGCCAACTGCTTCAAGGTCTTTCTGCCATTTGAACTATGTACCAAATGTTTTGCTAGGAATTTACTATGGACTACCCCTCCCTCCCTTTATATGTTCATGTGCCTCAAAGTGGCTGCATTTGGAGATTGAAACTATAAGGAAGTAATTAAGGTTAAATGAAGCCATAATGTGACCTGACAGGAATTTTGTTCTTGCAAGAAGATACAATATGTCTCCCACCATGCTCTAAGGAAACTATAAGTGCTGACAATGTTGCTTTCTATAAGCCTGGAAGTGAGTCCCCACTAAAAACTGAACCATGCCTTGACTTTCATCTTCCAGTGTACAATATTTGTTATAGCAGCCTCAGCTGACTAAATAAAGATGTATGCATATTGAGTATACTTTTATGTATTGAACCTGTAATTATATGGCTTGGAAAGGAAATCTATAACTTCTTATTGTTGAAACAGGAATAAAAGGTATTAATTTGGTGAAAAGATGCTGTGATCATTTCTGTTCTTACTTGAGCTTGTAGACACTGGAGAATTAGGACATTTAACTTAGTAGGATGATATGAAGAACACAGGTAGATTGGGGCTAAGTTGCTAATGAGCCATGACCCCAAGAACAATTAACAAGTAATCATTACTTGATGGCAGAAGAAACAAAACCAAGATACAGGCCTTCTCTTTTTTCCCTTATCTCACTTCAAAATAAATAAGCTATTCAATGTCCATATTACGGTGAATTATTATATTGGTAGAATTGATATTATTTTGTTAATGTTTCTACTGACAAATTTCATTCTAAAGAGATTTGCCACAGTGGAAGCTTGTCGTGGTCTAAGACTATCTTCTTTGACTTCTCATTTTGTATTGGTATGAAAGGAGAGATAGGACTTGAGGTACAATGTTGTTAAATAAGGACATCTTTTGCATGATCTCATCTAATTAAATTCTACCCTCACAAATATTTCTAATCTGTTTTGGCTTCTCCATCAATGGACTATTCTCAATGAAGGGGCATTGGGTTTGACATGCAACTTGGCTTGGGGAATATCCTGGGCAGATTGATACTGCTTTTTGTGATTTTGATGCTTCCATGCAGCTATATATCTCTGAGAGCCACTGTTAACCTGAAAATACTGACTGCCAGTTGGCAGAGAGGAGTCATCTAGGTTCATTAGGTTGTTGTTTCTTGTTTCTGTGTATAGACTTATAAAAATGGAGTTTACTTCCCTCCAACGGTTTCTTAGAACACACAAGTACACGATGTTTAGAAGTAGGGTAATTCCTTAAAAAGCTACATTTGCTTACCCTCAGATAATCATTTCCATTAATATTACATTTCATTTTGATCCTTTTTCTAGTTTGTATTATTTTTTCAATGTATGTAGATGACCTCAGACCATATGGTAATCTTCATCTTACTATGAACTAGTTCTCTTATTTCCTTGGTATTGGAAAGCTCCGCTCAACAGGCTCCAAAACCTTTTTTCTCCTTTGTTCTAACTTTGATTATGCTGATAGCTTATGCATTTTTGGAAACTCATACATGTTTTAATAGCATATTTAAGAATGAAATTGCCTATTCCTTGCTTCTCTGTTTTGGGTGAAAAAATGTTACTATTTTTAGTTAATACACACTGAATGTTCCTGCAGCTATTGCTTTGTATGAAGTAGTTAACACACACAAGATGCTATCACTTTTGCCTAGTAATTTGTTTCAATCTGCTTTAAAGTGTTTAACTTCCTGAATTCTTTTCCCATTAAACTATGCTTTTGGACATTTTAGTTATTTGCCTATGAATACTTATTGTCATAAAAGATGTTGCATATGCATTTGTGACAAATGAGAGTCCCAGACTTTTAAGGAATAATTTTACGCTGTCTACTACTAAAAGTTAGGTTTCTTGCATCTTCATGAAGTGGTTATTTTATTAAAATTATTTTTTTTTTATTGTCAACTTCTATACTTACATACAAAAAAAAAAAAAAAACACCTGGCCAGGCGTGGTGGCGCATGCCTTTAATCCCAGCACTCAGGAGGCAGAGGTAGGAGGATTGCCATGAGTTCGAGGCCACCCTAAGACTACATAGCTAATTCCAGGTCAGCTTGGACCAGAGTGAGACCCTATCTCGAAAAACCAAAAAAAAAAAACAAAACAAACAAACAAAAACACCTGATATTTCCCTCCCCTCCCCTCATTCCACTTTACAACACCAATCTCCATCATATCCCCTCCCTCTCTCCATTAGTCTTTCTTTTAATTTGATGGCATCATCTTTTTCTTCTATTTTGAGGGTCTTGCGAAGGTATTGCTAGGCACTGCACGGTCATGAATATTGATGCCAATTTCTGTCTGGGCAGTTGCATTGTAAGAAGTCATACCCTTCCTTTGGCTCTTCCATTTTATCCGCCCCCACTTCCGCAATGGTCCCTGAGCCTTGGAGGGTGTGACAGAGGTGTTCGAGTGCTGGGCACTCCTCCATCCCTTCTTCTCAGCACTATGTTGCCTTTTGGGTGATCCCAGTGGTCATTGCCATCTGAAAAGAGAAGCTTCTCTAACCAGAAGTGAGAGTAGCATTAATATGAGAATATGAACATTAAGTATAGTGCTTTCAGGGCAGCTTGGTGGGAATAATATATACAATTAGTCAGACAAGAACAGGCTTTATACCCCTAAGGCTCATGACCTCACCTGCCATAGACTTTTGCTTAGGTTTTTCAGTACCAGGCATGTATTCCCTCCCGTAGAGAGGGCCTTCAGTCCAATTATGGAGCAGTTGGTTACCCCAAGAGCAGACATGCCACTATTGCACCCGCTCAGTCATTGGGCCTGTATGGCCAAACTTGAATATTCAGTGTCCACTGTTATGAAGTGGTTCTTAATACAATAGTATTGTACAGTAGCACTAAGCCTCATTCTGTGTATTTATTGTTCTTCATTCGTGTGTAGTCTATGTGTGGTATGTTTGTATGTGCGCATGTAGTGTATGCAGATACATGTGCCCTGTGCACATACAGAGATCAGAGGAGATTACTCAGTATCCTCCTCTATTGCTCTTTCCCCTTTTTTCTTTTTCTTTTCTTTTTTATTTGCAAGGACAGAGAGAGAGAGAGAGAGAGAGAGAGAGAGGATGAATATATGGGTGTGCCAGGACCTCTAGCCATGGCAAACAAACTCCAGATGTATACACCACTTTGTACATCTGGCTTTATGTGGGTACTGGGAAATTAAGCCCTGGTTGCCCAAGTCATTAGGCTTTTCAGGCAAGCACCATAACTGCTAAGCTGTCCCTCCAGCACTCCCCTTATTTTCTTGAGACAAAGTCTCTCACTGAACCTGGAGCTCATCTATTTTTGGTTAGACTAGTTGATGAGAAAACCCCAGCAGATCTTCTGTCTCCTACATCCTCAGTCCTGGGGTTATAGGCATGTGGCCATGCTTGTCTCTTATGTGGGTGCTGGGGATCAAACTTAGGTCCTCAGGTTTTACCTTTTATAAGGACTCTTAAGAACACATACTTAACAATGCTTACAATTCAAAAATGGTAAATGTGCAAGAGACCACATGAAGTTCTCAAGACTTGAAGACTACCTGTTCCCTGAATATGTTGGGTACTTTTACATCCCCGTTTCCTTGGTTATTGTGAAGTACTTTTACTTCCCAGGCTGCCATGCAAAAAATGCAGCTTATCCTCTTATACTTTCAGCCCTAAGTGAATAATGTTCTAAAGACTGATAGTATAGCATTATAAGAAACTGCATGTCAGATCTGCTGCCATACGTTTGAATATCTTCCAACATAGTTCATAGGTCAGTATAATGTTCATGTATGTACCTTTTCTATTTATCCTCTATATTTTGAGAATTAACTTGAGAAAATTAGGTTATATTATTGTAATAGTGATGCATGTATGTATTTAGTGAAATAAAGAGAATTGAAGGTATAGCACTTTTAAATGACATTCATTTCTAGTATTTTGTTAGGAAATTAGTTCACTCCTGCTTCTTAGACTATACAATGTATGTCTGCATTATTGAAAATTCATCAAAATATTTTGAAGTTTATATATTTATATATATATATATATATATATATATATATATGACTCACTTCATTTTGAAGCTGCCAAAGGACCTGTCTTTCATAGAGATATTATCTAGTCATTGTGATGGGAGAGGATTGATGATCTTCCTGTCCATTGAAATGATTTCTGATGTTAATGACACCAAGTTAGAAAGTGAAACATGAAGAGGTGGAATTTATTTTTTAAAATAATGTCTAAATTCTAGGATACCTGTGTTTCTATAAATCACGAGAGAATTATTGACAATGTGTTCCCTAGTTCTTCTGATCAGCTACTAGTGAAGAGCAATTAGAGCAATTATCCACATGGAGCTTTAGAATCTTGTCTCACATTGCACGTATTTAGTACATGAGATAGAAAGTAGAAAAATCTGAACTTGGTCTTTCGGTTTCTACTTTAGTCTAGGATATCCAGTGCCTATATGTCACCTTTGAACCAACACTATAGGCATAGCTTTCCATGCTATTGCACATTTATCTGTGTAAGAAGTGAACTTCTAATGCTGTTCCATGGGTTGCATACACTGTTTACTTAGAAACCTGTCTACCATTGTTGCTGTCTGTCAGAATGTAGCATAACTTAAATGCTTAAGGCATGCGATTGCAGTTCTTTAATGGGATATCTTTTCTTCCAACTACTGATGACTTACAAGAGAACATTTTTAAGAAAGAATATTCTCTAAATCACCAGTAGATTTAGAAGAAAATATAACATATAGTATGCTATTCCCCTAAACCTGAATGGTTTGAAAGCAGAAATACATCAGTATTATTTTGAATACTCATATTAATAAAGACCACCCCCACACTTTTATGAAATATCCTAAAATGTGTAAGTTGATTCATTTAATAAAAATGAAATATAGGGCTGGAGAGATGGCTTAGCAGTTGGGCGCCTGCCTGCTAAGCGTAAGAACCTGGTTCCAATCTCCAGGTCCCACGTCTAGCCAGATGCAAAGTGATGCAAGGGCGCAATGCCATACTTGACCACAAGGTGGCACACACATCTGGATTTCGTTCAAAGCAGCTGAGAGACTGCTGGCATGCCCATCTCTATCTGTCTCCCTCTCCCTCTCTGTCTGTCTCTCTCTGTGTCTCTCTCCAAAAATAAATAAAATAATAAAAAAATTTTAAAAAATGAAATGTAGTTATTTCTAATTAGAACTTTTTTTTTCACAGTTAACTATTAATTTAAGACTGTAGCAAGCCGGGTGTGGTGTTGCACACCTTTAATCCCAGCACTTGGGAGGTAGAAGTAAGAGGATCGCTGTGAGTTCGAGGCCACTGTGAGACTACATAATGAATTCCAGGTCAACCAGAGATAGGGTGAGACCCTACCTCGAAAAACAAAACAAAACAAAACAAAGAAGGACTGTCATTACTTTTCTGCAGAATCAGTATGTCTACTGTATTGAACCTTGTTTAAACCACATTACTCTTTTTGATTTGTTTTGTTTTGTTTTTCGAGGTAGGGTCTTGCTCTAGCCCAGGTAGGTATTCCCTCTAGCCCAGATTGAACTGGAATTCACTCTGTACTCTCAGGCAGGCCTCAAATTCACAGAGATCTTCCTAACTCTGCCTCCCAATTGCTTGGATTAAAAGTGTTCACCACCACACCCAGCTAAATCATATTACTGTTTTTTTTTTTTAAAAAATTATATATTTGCAAGCAGAGAGAGATAGAAGATGGACAGACAAAATGAATGGGCGTGCCAGGGCAAAATGCTATAAATCAAGCTACTGTAAGCCAGTACTTAATTTTCTTTTACTCTAAATACACTTGTGTCTGTACTGGCTTCTAGTCAGCAGCCATCTAATGTCATAGTTTTCACATTATATGCCTATTCCCATGGTTTCAAAAATAGTATTAAGTTGTTGGCATCCCCTTAATTTTCTTAATTAGACTCACAGTCACTAACCTGCAGTTTGAATGATGAATCATGTGATGGTTAAGATTTTGTAGTCAACAGCACTAGGTTTAAGTACCTTTTTATTATTTATTATTTGCAAATAGGAATGATATTATCAGCCCTCTAGCACTATTGATGAAGATTAACATAGTTGATTAAAACACATAGGTCAAATTTAAAACAATGTACAATTTTTTGATAAATACTACTTTACTGAGTTAGACCCTGAACCCTTGATGGCTTGTCTTTTGGTTTTTATATCTTAGTTACTTAATATAACATATAATAAATACTCAATAAATACTTGCTTGGGTTTAAATGATTGATTAACTTATTTTTATCTTCTATTACAGCCCACTGTTTGTAACATGGAAGATTGGTCGAGACAAAAGATTGCGTGGATGCATAGGTACCTTTTCTGCCATGAATTTGCATTCAGGACTCAGGGAGTACACACTTACCAGGTGAAGACCAATTTCTGATACCTCTGCTTCTACACTAAAAAAATCTTATGACAGTTGAACTTAATACTTTAACTTCTTTTCCTTTACTGAATTATTCACTTTCTGACTGCTTTTATGTCAGAGCTTTCCTCTTCCTTGACTAGTTACTTTATCTCTTATAAAATGTCACTGATATGGATGATTATATATAATGCTGTGATTACATATATTCTGCAATAGATGTTTTAAGTGATTTTTTCCTCCCAGTGTCCAGCTTATTTTGTATGAATTAAAAATCAATGACTAAATGTCCATTGGTTACCAAAATACTATTTTTATAATAACAGCTATTATTATTTCCCTAGTAGACCTTTCTAAAATAGTTGGTATCTGTTTCATTTTACAGATACTTTACACTTTCATGTGCTTTTGAAAGTGATCCCAGGAAGAAAGTGATACCATAGTCTGGTAGCATAATCACTCACATTCACACTTCACTCCAAATTAATTCTAGCTTGCTTATTTTGATTTTGTTTAACACAATAAGAAAGTAATGAGTACCTCATTAGAGTTAAAACTTTGTTTTTAATTTCTGAACTCAGAAAGCTATCTAACATGCCATCTGATTTTTTTTTCAAGGTAGGGTCTCACTCTAGCCCAGGCTGACCTGGAATTCACTATGTAGTCTCAGGGTGGCCTCGAACTCACAACGATCCTCCTACCTCTGCCTCCCCAGTGCTGGGATTAAAGGTGTGCGCCACCACACCCAGCTCCATCTGATTTTTTTGTTCACCATAGATTTCTAGCAAAGTGTGCTCCAAAATTATTTCAAAAGAAGAAAATTCCTTAAGTAATAAGCTATTCATAAAGGAATTTCCTGGTTTTGTTAACTTTTTTTTTTGCATTTATACATGTTTTTATTTTAATGTTTCTCACCAGTTGTTTAGACACAGCATAATTCCTATGATGACTAAGCCTTATCTTTTCCACAAATTGAAAAGCTCTTATTATGGGGCAGAGTCAGCCTCTACAATTAAGTTATAGAGAAAGATTTTGTTGCAGTAGTATTCATTCATCACCAGCATGACTTAGGAGAATGTACCAGGTATAAGTCATAGGGTTAGGAAGACAATTCCTTAAGACATAGTGCTGGGCTTAAGGGAACTAAAACTCCAGCTGCCAGTGGCCATTGGAGTATTTATAAAGGCAAGCATGGTGTCTGCGAAATGCCCTGGTACAGTCAGAAGGACTGAAGATAATGGAAACAAAGCAAAACAGGAGAAATTACAATACTACAGATCTAAAAACATAGGTGTCAGAGAGAAAGAAGAGATCATAGTGATAGATTAATTATGAATTGTGGAAAAAAGACATAGAAATATAGAATCGATATGTATTATGTATTTGTATATGTATAGGTGCACACGTGTATGCAGGTGCCTGTGTGTGTGTGTGTGTGTGTGTGTGTGTGTATTAGCTTCAAGTATGTCCTCTACTAATTTTTGAGAAAGGGTCTCCCATTGGTGTGGAGTGTGCCAAATAGACTAGACTGGCTGACTACTGAGCCCCAGGGGTCTTGCTGTTTCTGACTGTCTAGCACTAGCATACAGGGCACACCACAATTGAATTCTGGGAATTGAACTCACATCCTTATGCTTTTGAGATGAGCACTTTGCCTACTGAGCAACTTCCCCAGCCCTTTGTCTATATATTGATTGATGAGCTCTCATTTCCAAAAACTATGTTAATGAATGTAGCATGGATGATTATTGTGCCACATGTCCTGTGTACATTATGTATAATAGACCTTCTGTTAGGTGATTATTTGTATTCCTTTATTTTATTATTATTATTATTATTATTATTATTATTACTAACAACATATTTTTATGATATATCATGTGTTGGTACCCTCTCATCCCTACTCCCATCCATAGGGGATGCTCCTCAGTGAGGCTGCAAGTATTCCCCATGGGGTTGTAGTTTATGCATTGTGGAGCAGCAGTCAGTTACTTTTTGGGGGGCAGAGATTTGTTCACATTTTAAGGTGATTATTTGATATGGTTTCTATATTTGTAATATGAGCAGTCAGTACAACAAGAAATTGGTCCTTGTTCATGACTGGTACTTAGGGCAAGTTGCTTAACCTCCACAGGTAAAGTGGAATTTACAGTATTATGTTATATATACTTCATAGAATACTTTGGGAGGTGTTGGTAGAATGAAAAATCAGTTACCATTTTGCTGCAGGACTAATGTTGTAAAATATTCATTATCTTACTATAGAATTGTATAAATGCAGACTCATAGCACCAGTTCATAAAATAGTGTAATTGAGTTTAGTATTCTCATATTTGAAAGGATGAAGTAGCTCTTAGCTGCAAAATTTTCTCAGCTTACAGTAAATTCTAACAAAAAACAATAACTTGGAAGGATACATTCATTTTTAGCTTTTCACAGGTATTAGATACTTCATGTTTTGACTTGATTTAATAGCATACAGTTTGTAAGAGGTCAAAATACCTATTCTGGAAAGAACACAACTTCCTATAGAGTATAAATGCTTGCCTAGGGATGTCATATTTCTTTGTGTGCATGTGAAAGAAAATCCCCAATAAGTAACTTATTTTTGAGGACAGATATATATGGAATTTAATGTTTAATAATCATAAACAATATATTACACATATCCCAAAGTAACTTTTTATGAGGCATATTATTAGCTCCTTGTCATTGCCTTTTAAAAAAAAAAGGATTCTGTGGTCCAATAAGTTTGGGAAACACTAAGTGATAAAACACTAATGCTGTTGTATAAATGCAAATAACTCTGTTCATTGCAGGACTTTTCAGAAACTTAATTTGATTTTTCAAGGTAGAATCTCATTATAACCCAGATGACCACAAACACACTCTAGTCCCAGGCTGGCTTTGAACTCATGGTGATCTTCCTACCTCAGCCTCCCCAGTACTGAAATCACCATGCCCAACCCAAAACATTTTGTGCAAGGAGTGCTTTGAATCTAGAACAATATAGAATGTAGATTTTTTTGATTTATACTTACTTGACTATAAAACCCTTTTTTGTCTTCCTACTTCAGTGTCTTGTAGCATTAGTGTTCTAAGAAACACAATTTTTTTTTTGGAGAGAGACACAGAGAGAGACAGGGAGAGAGGGAGTGGAAGACAGATAGAGATGGGCACACCAGCAGCCTTTTAGCTGCTGTGAACGAAATCCAGATGCTTATGCCCCCTTGTGGTCAAGTGCGGCATTGCGCCCTTGCCTCACTTTGCATCTGGCTAAACATGGGACCTGGAGATTGGAACCGGCGTTCTTAGGCTTAGGAGGCAGGCACCTTAACCGCTAAGCCATCTCTACATCTCATGAAACACAATTTTATAAGCATAAGAATGTTATGAAATTTTATGATTATTATAAATTTTATATATGGCTAACATATGTATGTATGTACATATATACATACATCCATACCTATTAATTTGATAGTATAAAAACTCTATGTGCTCCCTAGTAAAATGTTGGAGGATTCCATTATCAACAACTTGGTTTTATTTAAAGCAAATGAAAAAATCCCTTCACCTATGTTAATAGGAATGGATGAACATCTCCATTTTTTCTGGGTTTGTGAATTTATCACCAAAGGTAATTACCAAAAGTATTGCAGTATATTTTTCTGACAGTGTTGTGATATGAGTAGACTTTTCAGATAATTGAAATTGGGAATTTGCTACATTTGTATACTTTATACTCTCACTGTAGTGTGTATCTCTTCCTGTTCACTGTTCAACATTTTTGTCATATTTCTATAAAACTTTCTCAAGTTGTATAGACCATTAAAGAGGGATGCATGCCTATATGTATGTCATATGTTTTGTAAATGACATATCTGGTTTTACTTCTCATTTTTGTTTGTTATAATGTTATGTAACTAACATTAAAATCATATTTTGAAAAGATAGACAAAAGAAGTTATACAAAATGTAATTGATCTTTTTTTCATAGATTCATTTTTAGAGTAAAAAACCGTATGCAGTCATTATAAGACGTTTCAATATAATGTTTTTCAGTACAACAAGGTAATCATTTCCACATGCTGTGTTATTAGGACTATTAAGATACCAGACACTACTGAAGAGCTTTGTGTGCAGTCCTCATAGAACTCTAGGATATTATCTCTCCATTCTTACAATGTGAAAACTGATATTAAAGAATTTAAGTAATTTATTCACTCCCCATCTAGTAACTGTAGAACTAGGATTCATTCCCAGGCCACAAGACTGAATGTCAATGCTCATAATGTATATTATGCATACAATCTCAACTTGACTTGTATGTTCTTCTAGTTGAAAATTTAATTTCCTTTAAGTTGAAAGAAGACCTTATAAATAGGAAGAAATTTTTTTCTTATAACTTGATTGGTAGCTTACCATGAAAATAGTGGACTTGAAAGCAAATAACTATTATACATTTAATAACCAGTGATTAATATTTCTTCCAAAATTCTAGTCTTGAGTTAAGTTTGGCATTTTAGGATACTATTTAGAATTCCAAAAAATCCATAGGTGGAAATATATAAATTACATAAGATGGTATAGAATAGTCAGAATAAAGATGACTTAGATTATTAGTGTATCAAAAGATAATGCTTATTATTAAAATATATTATGTAGGATATGCTATTATATTATTTGGCTATATTGCCTTTACTTCAAGAATGCACGTTTTCTGAACATAGCAATTGGTGATTCTTAGAATCTTGTCTCCCCATCATAAAATCCACAACTCATAAAATGAATAAATGGAATCAATTGAATTTAAGGGGTAGGAGAAGTGGCTACAGGAACGGGAAAACAAAACAAATAGTTAAATAAAAGACACTTGAGTTACAAGTATCTTCACAAAATTAGAACATCTAATCTTTCATTGTCTTAATGTGAGGTTAGGCATTCAATTTTTAGAATGTTACTCAGCAACACCCTTTCATATTGTGATAAAATATACATAAAATAAAATTGTATAATTCTCTGACCTTAACACATACAGGTTTTTTTTGGAGGGGTAGGTGATGAACATTTATTTACCTGGCTCTCTTGTGGGTAGCCAGTAACATACAAACATACTACCTCTAGGACTTTTTTTTTTAATTGACAACTTCTATACTTACAGACAATAAACCATGATATTTCCCTCCCCTTCCTACCATCCCCCCCAGAACTCCACTCTCCATTATATCCCCTCTCTCCATTAGTCTCTATTTTGATGTCATCATCTTTTTCTCCTATTATGAGGGTCTTGTGCAGGTATTGCTATACACTGCGAGGTCATGGATATTGAGGCTAATTTCTATCTGGACAGTTGCATTGTAAGGAGTACTTCCTTTGGCTCTTACATTCTTTCCGCACCTCTTCTGCAGTGAACCCTGAGCCTTGGAGGGTGTGATCACATACATATTTTTAAACTATCATCACCACCCATCTTCAAAACTTTTTAGTCTTTCACAAGTGAAAATTTTTACCTGTTAAGTACTCACTCCCATTGATCTCTCCTAGCCCCTGGCAACTGCCATTCTACTTTTTCTCTATGAATTGACTACTCTTGAGTCCCCATCTGTAATTATGAGACTGGCTTATTTCACTTAGCATAATGTCTTCAAAATTTACTCACATGATAGAATATGTCAGTTTTCTACCACTGTAAGCCTGAATAATATTCCTCTGTGTGTGTGTGTGTGTGTGTGTGTGTGTGTGTGTGTGTGTGTATGTACATATAACGTTTTCTGTATCTGTTCATCTATCTGTGGACTCCTGGATAGCTTGCACCTTTTGGCTATTATGAATAATGCTGCAATCAACGTGGGTATGTAAATATCTGAATAGCTTTTCTTTAAAAGTTAGCCATCACTTAGATAATGATTGCCTAGCTTATTTGTGGTACATTAATTTTTAAATATTTTTTACATTTACCAGATAATTTTAAAATGCAATATCTATCCTGAGTCTAATTTTAGTATATAAACATGTTGTTTTTTTGATTTTTTTTTTTTTTTTGGTTTTTCGAGGTAGGGTCTCACCCTGGTCCAGGCTGACCTGGAATTAACTATGTAGTCTCAGGGTGGCCTCGAACTCTCGGCGATCCTCCTACCTCGTTACAGTCAAGGGGTATGTTTGCTTGCTTAATTGAAATTTGATTTATTTTAGATTGAAACAAGACCTTATCAATAACCTGAGGATTTTTTTACAACTGTAAAAATTCACAATTCACATATAGAAAACATGAAAAACTTGTGATCATTACAGCACGTAACTTTTTAAAATTGCTATATTTGTTTATTCAGTTTTTAATTCTTTTTAATTTATTGACAATTTCATGCATGTATATAATGTATTCTGATCATAATTACCTCTTATTCCTTCTCTTGTTCTTTTCTCTGTCCTACTGAACAAATCTCTTCTTCCAAACTAGGCCCTCTTTTACTTGGATATCTTTGGTTTTTGGTTTATTTTCTTAGATGTGACCTACTAACTTTAATTAGGCTTGTTTGTCTAAGCATGGGTCTAGGCTGTTTATTAGAGTATGGTCAAGTTACCAGTGGCTACACCAGTGAAGAAAATGTGCTCATAATTCCTCAAGGAAACATTGGAGACTCTTCCACCATCCATGACCTGACACATGGAATTCTTAAGGAGAAAACATTTTCCCCCACCCTTGGAGGCATTTTTAAGCAAAAGCAGTAAATATGGTGAATAAGAAGCAGGAGATAAAGCTGACGATCACAGATAAAAGTTGATATATGCAAGTTTGTGACAGAGTATACAAATTACTGTCTTTATCAGTGATCAAGACTTCAAAGAAAAAATATTTTTTGTTCCAACTGATTCAGAATAATTTCTAGTATTTACAATTTTTGCCAGTATCTCTGTGGATTTATAGGTTTTTTACATGTTAGAAAGTAGAGAGATTCATTTCTCCTCTTTTAGTACTTTGAAAACAACTCTTTGTAAAAAGCAAGTTATGGTTAATACAGATGGATGTAATCAGCTCTATCAAAGAAGTTTAATTGAAATTTTGGTGAATAAGGCTGGAGAGATGGCTTAGTGGTTAAGGCGCTTACCTGTGAGGCCCAAGGACCCAGGTTCAATTCCCCAGGACCCATGTAAGCCAGATGCACAATGGGGTGCATGCATATGGAGTTCGTTTGCAGTGGCTGGAGGCCCTGTTGTGCCCATTCTCTCTCTTTCTTTCTCTCTATTTATCTCCCTCTCTCTCTCAAATAAATAAAATAAAAATGTTTTGGTGAACAGAGGCTGGGGAGATGTCTCAGTGGTTAAAGGCTTGCAAAGATCTATGGCCCAGGTTCCATTCCCCAGTACCCACATAAAGTCTAATGCACAGAGTGGTGCATGAGTCTGGAGTTTCTTTTCAATAGCAGAAGGCCCTGGTGTGCCTATATTCACTCTATGTCTGTCTTAAATAAATAAATGAATAAATAATATTTTTTAAAAGTTGGTTAATAAATTTCTCCCCTCCTCAAAGTACAGATCTATTTCTTTAATAAATTGAAGTTGATTTATGTGTTTTGAAGTTGATTTAAGTTTTTTGAAAATAAGTGAGTGATTGATAGATGTATTTTTGTTTAGTAAAGATAGGGATATGACCTGTCACCACACTAAAGAAAGACTGTCTTTCCTGACTTTTCAGTTTTCTGTCCTTAGATCTGTCCTCTCAGCAGTGAAGTAATCATGCAGGCACTGGCAGGGTCTGGAGTTTGATTTTGAATTATGCTACTTTTGTTGTGTTGCTGAATTCTGAGAAATTAGCAATAGAAGTTTGGTCTTTTCTAGGAAATAGGGCAACCATATAAAAGGCAAAGTGTTTTGATTTGTACTTTTGTTCTCTGTGCATGGTGAATATATATGTGTGAATGTGTGTGTCTGAAATAGAGTGAGAACAAAGCAAGCAAGCAAGAGAGAGGTTGTTTGCACATTACAAATGTTTACTTTTTCTTAGATTGCTTGAGATATGGAAAACTGCTAACAAACCTACTTTTTTTTTTTCTTCAAAAGGCCCTCACCAAATTTTGAGTGCATTGTAAACTAAATTTGCTCTTATATTTTTGTGACATAATCTGGTATTTTTGTAGAACAGTATTTTTTCACAACCATTATAAGCAGCATAATTATATTTTCCCACTCTGAATAGACTATTATGTTCTGATTCTTAATTATTTTAGGTGATGTATTTGGCTCATTATAATTAGATTAAACAGATTATTTTCCATACATGTGATATTAGTCTTTATGTTAGCATCATTTAGATTGATTTTTCTTATGGAAAGAGAATCTGTACATGAGTCACTTCTGACTCTATATTATTGTCATGGCAGCTCATTCTGAGATGTTAAAGATAGACTATTTTTGGCAAGTATGTATGGTGAGATTCTTGGGTAAAGTGATCTTTAGGGAGAAATAAATTAGATGTATCAAAAACATGTTGTAAAATTAATTAGCTCAATTTAGAACCTATATTTTGTTGTCTTTTCAAAGGAAAATGGCCCGAGTTCTAAAACACACCTATTTGATAGTTTCAGTTACTAAATGAAAAAAAGAAAAAAAAAACTGGCGGGGTATGAAGGCATACACCTTTAATCCCAGCACTCAGGAGGCAGAGGTAGGAGGATCACCATGAATTCAAGGCCACCCTGAGACTTCAGAGTGAATTCCAGGTCAGCCTGAGCTAGAATGAGACCCTACCTTGAAAAAAAAAAAAAGGAAAAAGAGTAAAAAACTTTCTGGTTTTGTAAAGCATTTAAGAGATGGCTTGGAACCTAGGTTGTCATATGCCTTTAAAAAATTATTTATTTATTTATTTATTTATTTATTTATTTATGTATTTATTTATGAGAGAGAGGCAGGTAGAGAGAATGGGTGCCTCAGGAACTTTAGTCACTGCAAACGAAATCCAGATGCATGTGCCACCTTGTACATCTGGCTTATGTGGATATTGGGGAATTGAACCGGGATCCTTTGACTTTGCAGGCAAGTGCCTTAACCGCTAAGCCATCTCTCCATCCCAGTCATATGCCTTTTATTCAACATTACCCATAGGAAAGCATGATGGAGATAGATATATGCAGGAATTTGGAATTCATTTTAGCTACTATATTAATGAATTCCATTATCCCAAGGCTGTGCTAAATATGGAGATGAGGCTAAACAATGGCAAGCACAATGTGGAAAGAAACTAAGGAGTAGGAGCCATTCCCTGGGAGAGTATTGGGTCCTGAATTAGAGAATTGTCTGAGCTCATCTAGCACTGTACTGCCACAGAAATTAAATTCAGTCAGTGTATCAGACTCAAATTTCTTATCACATCTTTCAGATATTCAAAGTTTCCAGTTGGAATTTCCTTACTGCTTTGATTAAAAGCCACAGGCACAATGACTTTGGGCAGAAAGGCAGAAATGGCTATCATGAAAAGCTGTGATAGAAGCTAAAAATGAGCTTTTTCAATGTCAGGCCTCTTGGTTGTTGAGTTTGATAGGGAGTGGGTGAACTATAAGAAATTGACTCTATTCTGACATACATGTATGAACTTTACTATCTCTGTGTTCCTTAAAAGGGAAGTTATTTCCCCTTTTAATCTTGATTAAATAGTTCAATCTTAAATCAGTCTGCATTTTGCCTTGGGAATTTATAATATACAAGTGGATAGAAGAAAGTAAAGAAATAATTACAGTCAAAGATAGGATAGATTTTTACCTAAAACAAACAATAAAAAAGAGATGACATTGAATGAACACAGGTAATCTGATTCTGTAATAAATCTGACATGTATTTAAAAACCATCCTTCCTTGTGTTCAATCCCTAGTTCACTTCATGTAAAAGCAAAACAACTTACTACCACTTTGGGTTTGCTTTAGTCTGCAAGGATGCATTTCAGTTGTTTTCAGTCATGTAACCATATACAAGATGTTGGATATTTTGAGACCTTAAAATATGTTTTAAAATATATTTTTTTATTTATTTGAGAGAAAAAAATAGGCAAAGAGAGGGAGGGAGGGAGGGAGGGAGGGAGAGAATTGGTGCACCAGGGCCTCCAGCCACTGCATACGAACTTCAGATGCACATGCCCCCTTGTGCATCTAGCTTACATGGGTCCTGGAGAATTGAACCAGGATCCTTTGGCTTTGCAGGCAAACACCTAAACTGCTAAGCCATCTCTCCAGCCCTTAATAACATATTTTAAAGGTGAAAAGGAACTTGAATTGGAAAAAAATCCTTTGAAATAGAGGACTCTTTAAAAGTGTGTGTATACACATGTAAGTACACCATACACACACATATACACTAAATCAAATAGTATCTAGAACTAAGTTGAATTATGATTCAAGTGCTTGATAAATAAAGACATAAAAAGTTGTAGATTTCTCTTCCATTGGTTCATGTGAAAGTGAATTCATACTTTGTTTCAGTATGATAACTGGTATCTACCTTCTTTCCTGGAAATCTATGTTTAAGATAATCTTAATTTATTCAGATGAAAGATTGAAAAGATTAGTAAAGGTAAATTAGACCAGAAATTGCATGTAAAATTATTATATTAAATAATACCTAAAATTTTAGTATAGGCATTTAAAAATGTTTCTGTATTTTTTGAGGCAAGGACCCACTGTATAGCCCAGCTGACCTCCAATTCATGATATTGCTGCCTAGTCTCTTATAGGCCTGTGCCACTATGTGTGACTTTAAAAATATATTTCATTTGTTATGAATATTTACATGACAATATTGTTCTACTTGTGTCTAAAGTGTTTGAGTCATTAGGACCTGAATGTACAAGTGAACAGATTTACATCTTAGTGTTCTGGAAAAAAATAATTACACTGATGGAACCTTAAAGTGATTATTCCTGTCTAGAATACCATACAAACACACACTTTTAACTATTGAGGGGGAGAATGTTTCTAGCAATTTGAATAGTTTAAAATAATTGCGTGTTGAGGTTTTGGTACAGCAATTTAATATTAAATTTTAGTTATGGTTTTTCAACATGAGAGAACACTTATGAAAAGATTTCCATAAAAGACAAAAGAAAACCTTTCTCTGTGAACCTTGCCCTTCTCTCAAATTTTAGTTTTTTATGTGTGCATATACAAAGTAGCAGTCATTGGAAAAAATTCTTTTTTACTACTGGTAACAGTTTGCTATTCTTTTAAGGTTAAACAGTGTATTAACCTGTTATCTTGCACCACAAATATATTTTTCTTAGAAACAACTCCCAGATGTTTTTTGTTCTTTTTATTATTTTTATTTTTTTTTAATTTTACTTATTTACTTAAGAGAGAAACTGGGTGTACCAGGGCTTCCAGCCACTGCAAACAAACTCCAGATGAACATGCCACCTTATACATCTGGCTTACATGGGTACTAGGGAATCGAACCTGGTTCCTTAGGTTTTGCAGGCAAGTGCCTTAACCACTGAGCAATCTCTCCAGCCCATGTTCTGTTTATTTTTAAATCAACAAAAATTGAGTATAAAATCTTCTTCTGAAGAGCTATATTATCTAAGCTGCTTCTCATTTACAAAATAAATTGTGTGTGTTTGTGAGGAGAGAGAGAGGGAGGAAAGGAGAGAGTAAGTTGCAGGAATTATATATAGCATAGCTTTCAGTATATTTCAAACCTTAAAAATGTAAAGTGTAAATTATAATTGGTATTGTATTCAGAAAACATGTTTGTTAATTTTATAATTTTATTTCAGCCAAAATTTAATCTGTAAATATACACGTGAAAACTGTAGGATAAAGCTGTGTGTGGTGGTTCATGCCTATTATCTTTGCACTTAGGAGGCTGAGTTAGGAGGATCACTGTGATATCAAAACCAGCTACAGAGTAAGTTCCAGATCAGCCTAGGCTAGAGTGAGATCCTTCCACCAGAAACAAAACAAGCAAATAATGCTGATAATGTCATCAGTTCAAGTCCCCTTTGGGCCAGTTCACTGTGGTTTGTTCCACATCACAGAATTTACCCCAGATGATATAACAGGGCTCAGGCAGAATATGTGGATGATTCAGTATCAAACACAAGCTTTAGTATTTTCTTAGCATATCAAACATGGTGCATTAGGAGTATCCAAACTAAGTCATCTCATGAGGAGTTAATATTAATTGCCTTGAATCTCTAAGAAAAAGTACAAATGTTAAAAGTTCTTCATTTATTTTGAAACACCCTCTGAAGAGAGCCAATGTGGCTTTGGGAAGAAAAAGAAATGCTCTTTGGAGTGGTAGTAGAACTGAGGACACAGGTTAGACATCAACAGGCCTTAATATATTTCAGAAAAAGAGGAAAGTTCTGGTTGGAAACCTGACCTCAAAGTACCCTGCAGAAGTTTATTATTTCTTCTTTCTTGAGTTTCCACCTCAAATACAGAAAGTAGTGCTGGGAATGAGAGTCATCTCAGATAATAGTAGATTTCAGCTACTGCAACTCTTAAATATTTCAGTAGTAAAGGATGACTATGTTAAATTCACAGGTTTGAAAATATATAAAATATAATTCCTCTCTTTTAATAGCACATTTTAAAAGACTACATTTTAAAGTGCTCATATGTTGTGTGTTAAGATGTCCCTGGAACTCAATCTCAGCCCACTGAGGAGTGTATTTGTTGACTGAGACCATGTGCACTCCATGTGCTATTGCATTTTCTGCTCACTGTCTTTTATTAAACAATATTTTTATTTATTTATTACACACACACACACACACACACAGAGAGAGAGAGAGAGAGAGAGAGAGAGAGAGCATGCCATGGCTTCTTGCACTGCAAACTCTAGATGCATGTGCTGCTTTGTGCATCTGGCTTTATGTGGGTACAAGGGAATCAAAATCTGATCATCAGGCCTTGCTAGTAAGCACCTTTGACTACTGAGCCAGTTCTCCAGTCCCCCTCAATGTCTTTTATTGTTAAGCAGTATACTTACCCCAGTAGTCAATAGGATCACAAGCCCTCATTGGCATGACTAAATCTCTCCTCAGTTGGTATTAGTCCTTTTATCTGAGACTAGAAGACCTCCTTTGTCTACTTTTCTTGCCTAGAATAAAAGCCAGTATCATGACAAAACCTGTATCTCATTCAGAGTAAAATTAATATCTATAATATCACCATGCTCCGCTTACTCCTGCCTTTCTTTTAATTTCCTGCTCTACTCCTCACATTCCCTGTCACTGTCTTGGTCTTAGCCATGCTACTTTCATTTTTGTTCTTTGAGTGTGGTCCCTCTTCACAGCCTTTGTTTGCCCATGTCATATTTTTCTACCTGGACCAATCTTCTTTCTTATATCCGTGTACTTGACTCATTTGACCCTTCATGTCACTATTCAGATATCTTAGAATATTATGCTGTTACAATCATTTTATAATAGAGACATATTTAGTAAGAATAGCCAAGAACGCATTTTATGATGCACTGGTATTTAAACTTTAATTGCCTTTTCTATTGGACACATGTAGGCTAACAAAGTTTTGAAAAATATTTTAAATTTATTTGCAAGGAGAGAGAGAGAGAGAATATGAATGGGAATGGGCATGGCACACCAGGGCTTCTTGCCACTGCAAACAAATGCCAGATGCATGTGCTACTTTGTGTATCTGGCCTTATGTCGGTAATGGGTAATCAAACCAAGGTTGTTAGGTTTTGCAAGTAAGCAACTTCAATTGCTGAGCCATTTCTCCAGTCCTGAAAGGGTTTGTTGTGATATGAAAACAATGACCATCAAAAACTAAATAGATACCCATATAATCTGTCACCATCTCAATTTTGTTTATGCATTCCTCTTTAAAATGCACACACATATAAAACTGGCCGTGGAAAATAATGCCAGTGTTGATACTTTCTGTTTCTCTCCCCACAAAACAACTCTTGAATTCATTTCTTATTCTTCAGCCTCACTGCTAGTATCTTATTTACATTATCATTCTGGCTTTTGATTTACCTGTTTTTCTTCAAGATCTTTTCATATCAGTCACCAGAGTTACCTTTGTTGACACAAGTCTGTTACTCTCCTGCTTAAAGGAGCTACTTTTAGTATCCATCCCCATAGAGGAAGGTTCATCCTTAAGTAGCATGGCATAATGGGCCCTAACCTCACAACCCAGTCATGCATGATTGTTCATCATGTCCTAAATATATCCTTTCATGTCTCTCTGGCTTTAAACATGCTTTTCTTTGCCAGCCATGCCTCGCCCCATTTCTATCCAGTCAACTCCTAGTCATTATTCAAGACTTGGCTTGCTTGTTACTTCCTCTGTGAAATTTCTTTGACACTCCTCAGCAAAGCTGGTTAGTCTCTGCATTCCCATAGCACTTTGCTCAGGTCTCTATTGTAAATATTTAATCTACTAGATTATCATTATTGACTTTCTATGTTTGTCTCTCCCTTATGAAATTGCCCTGAGTGGTAGTTTACCAAGCCACATCAAAACAAATAAAAAAACCAGTCTCATTGCTTTTGTAGCAGCTTTACTTGATCCGTATAGCCATACCTATTCTCTTCCCTTTCTGTCTGCTCCAGTTAGCTTTTGCCACCTTTCATGGCTGCCAGTGTACTGAATCCAGAAACTGCTGCTAATGCTGATTGATAGTGGTTTAAAGTCAATTGGAGTTAGATTGAGCTAGGACAGGACATCTGTATATAGAACACTTAAAAAAGCAGGTTAACTGAAATTGATGTCTTATTTTAAGAGTGATGAATGATGGAAGAAACTCAATGTGAATTGATGCTCATAGTGGTCCTGTATAGCTAGAAGATATCCTTAGATGTCATTTCGTCTAGCCTCTATTTTCCTCTGCATTTATATTTCCCAAGAAGCAAGCATTCAACATTTCTTTTGACATGGCACTCACTGCCAGCTAAGTGGCCCATTTCATTTTCAAACACGTCTAACTTCACTATCATGACTCCAATTACTCTTGCACTAAGCTCTAGTTAGTTGAAATGGCTAAAACCAAAAATTGCTTGTATTTAACATGTTGTTCTTTATAGTAAGCCACATTATCCAGTAGTGGCTCAGCTTACCCTCAGAGAAACATCCACATCTTTAGAAACCTAGGAGTGGTAAGACACAAAACTTTACAACTGACTTCTATCCACCCACCCATAACACCTTTAACTGGCCCCTTATTATTGAAACCTTTGAAGCTCCTGCCTCCACAAATTCTCCCACTGCCTGCTTCTGGAGTAGGCTGGGCCGGAAAGCCTGGAGATTTCAAATTAGAGCCATAACTAGATCTTCCAGTTGTCCCGATGTTTTACAACACAGAGTTGGAACTAGGTCTATTGACATTGTCTTACATAATCATTCTTGTTTGTACAATAGAAAGTATCCATAAAGTATGCAATCTTACTTCATTTAGTTTTATGTTAAGGAACATATGGTTTCAAGGAACCTTGTAATCAATCATTTCATAATGTAAAGGCTAACTCTCAAGTTACCTTGATGTAACTTGATTTCTATAAGACAAGGAATATGCTTAGAGCTATTCCACCTAAACTGATGACAAAGAGAAGATATTATAGAAACTCAAAGCAAAAAGTTTCTGTTTATTTAGATTTCCTTTTAAAATATCTCCAACATACTACTAGTTGTACTTTCTAATCATAATAATAACTTACTAAGTATTTTATATGTTACCTCATTTAATCATTTCAATAGCCATGTGAAGCTGAATTGATTTAACTTATAGTTAAGGAAAACTAGGGCTCAGGGCAATTAAATATTTTGTTGTATGACAGCAAATGAACAGCAGAATTTGCATTAGGATGAAACACTGTGCTACACCACTCTTAATCCAATAGCATCACGCCCCAAGTTGTATAGAAGAGCAAAACGAGAGCTTTTTTTTCCTACAGTGCTTGTATGGGAAACCCTTCCCAAGCCCTCCAAATCATAGTGGATTTCAGAGAGGTGTTTGCCTAGAACTTGAGGACTGAACTAGTATTCCATATAAATGATGGGGCTTGATGCAAATATTACAAAGAAAGAAATCAAAGCTCACAGCATTTAATCCCAGAAATGAAATTAAAATTTATTTTTCTTTTGTATAAGTGATAACCTAGGTTTTCAAAATATTGCTCAGATTATTTTGTTAGAAGTGGTAGTTTTTGGAAACAGTTGCTCCTCTGGAATACATGTACCTGAATCTTCACTTCTGCTCACAAGAATAAAGTGAGTCATCTTAAAGATGGCTGCATCTGAAGCATTCATAAAGCTGAACATCTAGGCTCAGTTCCATGGGTTCTGTCAGATGTGGTTATAAGAGAAAGTATTAGCATCTGATGACAAGGCCAGCAAAACCAGCTTCAAAGGCCATTTGTCCATAGCATTCTGGCTCACCTGCAGATCTCAGATCAGTCAGTCATAAGTAAAGACAGAGGCTTCAAATATGTGAACTAAGGGTCCCGATTAAAAGGCCCATGGGAAATGTGATGAGTCTGATCCTATCTGAGTTGGAGCACCACAACTCATATGCCCCTTGAAGCTGCACCCTGTGAAGATTTAGTAGGACTTTTAGTTTCCTTCCTCAGAACCTTTTGCTTCATTGACCTGAGGTTCTTGGGTCAAGGAGTTAGGTATTACCCCATGGCTGCCCCTACTGTACAGGACTTGCTGCCTAGGGTAAACTATCATCACCTCCTGCCCTACCTGTGCAAGTGTGGTAGCTCACCACTTTAAGTATCATTTGTAGGCAGAAATCATAGGCTAAAGAAGTGGGAGAAAAGAGTGATAGAGCCTAGTACAGCAGACATTGTGCCAAGTAGTTGAGTGTCAGAGTTGGTTGTTGCCATTATGTTCTTATGTAATGTATATGCCATTTTAAGTCCAAGATTAAAAAGAAACTTGCCAGAAAGAAAATTTAAAAATTTCAAGCCACATAGATGCTTGTGGCTTTAAATTGTAGATTTTTTTTTTTTTGTTTGTTTCCCAAAGGACTCATCTAGGAATTTCTCCAAACTCCTCAGAGTTACTGCTGCTTCCTTTGTATGCTCATAACACACTGCACGTGCCTCTGTTATAGCTGTTCCTTTCCCTTGCCTACTTTCTTGAGTGCTTGTATTTTCTACTTAGGTTGATAACTTCCTCCCCCCCCCCAATACCTAGAATAAATGTTTTACATCTTTACATCCCCATAGTAGTTGTAGAAGGTGAAGTATAGGTCAAAATAAGTGTTTGAATAAGACTGAGGTCCCTCATTATACTAAAGTATATGTTGACAAGTTTGTTGTGCTAATTAAATTCTATATAAGGAAAGTGAAAAATGAAGAATAAAGAATGAAGTATCTTTGAAAATATATGCTAAAGTAAGCCATAAGAAAATAAGTCAATTTGCAAAAGAGAGTTATTTTCATTTGTAGTGATTTACTTGTAAGGTGAAAAGTATATTTTGTTTTCTACTCCTAATTTTAAGTTGAGGACATTTTTACTAATAACTTGCTTTGCAAGTGCATCAATCATGTAATAAAGGATGAGAATCTTCAGCTCTTATGGAACACTATAGGTATAATATTTGTGTATTCTATTGCCATGTTGAAGTTACATGCATAAAACAAAACATTTGAAATACACTCCCAAAGAAAAACATTCATTACTATTTCTACAAATGAAATGAATGAGAAACATAAGTAGCCTGATCATCGTGCCCAGCAAGTTCCAAAAAGCCCTTTTGAGGGCTGGAGAGATGGCTTAGTAGTTGAGACACTTGCCTGTGAAGCCTGAGGACCCAGGTTCAATTCCCCAGTACCCATATAAACCAGATGTACAAGGTGGTGCATGCATCTGGAATTCATCTGCAGTGGCTAGAGGCCCTGGTGTGCATATTCTCCGCTCCCTCTCTAATAAATAAGTAAATAAATAAATATATTTTTTAAAGCCCCTTTGAAATTCAGCCTTTGAGGGCTTTGTCTGTAATCATTACCTCTGGTAATATTCATTCCCACTTGACTTCCCCCCTCATTCCTTGTGCAGTAAATATCACACAATAAGTGTGTGATGAATAAACAGTTTAGAAGGCTAAATGTGATACTTATTGTAATAAAGCTGAGATGCCATGGAAAAAATGTCCTTTTAATATGCATTTGATAGTAGTGTATTAATTTCAATAAAACATCTGATACAAGAAGTTATGAATACAGGACAATTGAGGGAGGTTATAGAAAGAAAAGGGATTTACTGTGCTTAACATTTGTCAGTAATCAGGCTACTTCCAAGTTGATTTTGTCAGACTTGGAAATTAAGCGGGATCAGATCTGCTCAGCCCTCTTGTGGGAGAAGATCCAAATCCAGCTGCTGCAAGGAGAAGTTATGATTCAGATCTAATTACTCTATCCAGTGTCTCCAAGTTAGTTGTCATTTCTGTGCTTAATATTTCCCTCCTCATATGCTAGGTTAAAAAAGAGAAGCCTTTGTGGCTTACTGGTTGAACTTGCACAGCTGAGTCTACTGTAAATGTCTCCCACTGCATTATATTACTAAAGATTTCAATGTTCTTGTTAGTCTACTTATTTTCTTAATGATGTAATTTAAACAGGATAGCTACTATAATTCTAAAGCTTGATTGAAAGAGGCATTCAGCTTTCTCTAAAGATGCAGCAGTTACAACAAAACAGTTGTAGTTAAAGATAGAATTTGTTATAAATCCTGACTGTCTTTTTTAATTATATCAGGCTAAAGTAAGGGTTTATCCATTTCTATTTCACATTAGCTTTGAGAAAGTTACTGTATAGGGACTAGAGAGATGGCTTAGCAGTTAAGTGCTTGCTTATGAAGCCTAAGGACCCCAGTTCGAGGCTCGATTCCCCAGTATCCCAAGTAAGCCAGGTGCACAAGGTGGCACATGCATCTGGAGTTTGTTTGCAGTGGCTGGAGGCCCTGGTGTGCCCATTCTCCCCCCTCCCTCCCGTCCCTCCTCTCTCTCTCTGTCATTTTCAAATAAATAAAAATTAAATTAAATTTTAAAAAGTTACTGAGCCGGGTATGGTGGCTCATGCCTTTAATCCCAGCACTCGGGAGGCAGAGGTAGGAGGATCACTGTGACTTCGAGGCCACCCTGTGACTACATAGTGAGTTCCAGGTCAGCCTGGGCTAGAGTGAAACCCTACCTCAAAAAGGAAAAAGAAAAAAAAAAGTTTCTATATATGTACTACAGTACTGTAATGAACAATATAATCGTTAACCTTCAAGGAATTTGTGTCTTATAAGGAAGATTGGTATTGGTATGTACACAAAAGATCTATAAGCAAAAAAGTAATGACTGTCATCTTAATGGTAGATATTAGTTGTGGCTAGTTAGATTGAGGGTTTTAAAGAAGAACTGACATTTATACTGAACCCATGTGGACATTTAAGACCCAATTGCAAAAACAACAGAGTGGAGCTATGGAAAGAATAAACATTTTGTGTCCAAAAAGTCATCTTGAGCTAAATGTAAAAAGATAGATGTATATGCAGTTTGGGGCAGAAATGTAAGTGACCTTGTAAAACTTGGGCTACTCTAGTGAGGACAGTGGAAGATACAATTATAATCTAAGGTCGTATTTTTTTTGAAGTCATTCAGTTATCACTGAAAGATTGTTGGCAGAGGAATGAGGTTGTATGGGATTATTTTGGCTGTTGGATGTTTATATATGCAATTTAATGGAAAAGACAGATAATAAGCACAAAGCTGGCTGTGGTGGTACATACTTGTAATCCTAATCCTCAGGAGGCTGAGGCAGGAGGATTACTGCATGTTCAAAGTCAGCTTTTGATACATAGTGAGTTCTAGGCCAGCCTGGCCTATAGGGTAAGAGACCCTATTTCAGGAAAACAGAATAGGGAGGAATTGATTACAGGAAAAACTCTAAAGTTTATCTTTCTTTCTAAACTATTTTTATTTATGTATTTGACAGAGAGAAAGAGGCAGACAGAAAGCAAGTGAGTATGGGTGCACCAGAGCCTTCTGCAACTGCAAACAAATTCCAGGTGCAAGCACCACTTTGTGCATCTGGCTTTATGTGGCCACTGGGGAATCAAACCTGGGCCATCAGGCTTTCAGTGCTTTTAACCGCCAAAGTTTATCTTTCACAACAAGAGTTTGAAGGCTCATAAAAAAATTCAAATGAGAGATGCTATAAGCCTGAAATAGGTTAAATAGTAAAAGGAATGAAAAGACATGTCGCAAAGACCAGATAATTGAACGTAGTAGAAAGTAAAGGGAAGAGTTGAAGATGGCTCCTAAGATTCCTTCTTACATGAAACAGTGTTACCATTGATGCCATTAAAACTGATACACAACACAGGAAGAGGAGCATGTTTGGCACACTGTAAGAATAATACTTCTCTTGTCAAAGTATTTTTGAATTAGTCTTAGTTTTTTTTTCTGAATTTAAGCATGAAAGATTTTTTAAAATTAAGAATCTATTAAAAATTGGGTTAAGATGATGTCTCAGTAGGTATTGTCCCTACTGCTTATTGTACAAGCATGAGGACTTGACTTTGGAGCTTCTTTATGCACAAAATATGCTGGATATGGGAATACTATGCACCTATAATCTCACTGCTGGGGAGGCAGTGTCTAGTAGATCCCTAGGCTTGCTGGCCAGAGCTTAGTCAAATCATTGAGTTCCAGGTCCAGTGAGAGATCCCATCTCAAAAACTAAAGTGGATGGGCTATAAAGAAGGCTCAGTGTTTAAAGACACTTGCTTGCAAAGCCTTATGGTCTGGGTTTGATTCCCCAGCATCCACATAAAGCCAAATGCACAGTGACACATGTGTCCGGAGTTTGTTTGCAGCAGCAGCAGGCCCTGGTGCAACCACACTCACACTCTGTCTTTTTCTGTCGCTGTTTCTCTCTCTCTCAAATATTTTTTTTCCAAAAAAATAAGTAAGTAAATAAATAAAATAGGGTGGAGATTGATTGAGGACTGAGAAAGACACCCATTGTTGACCTCTGGCTTCCAAACATACATACATACATACACACATGTGCATGAGTAAACACCTGCACATGCATGCTCGCATGCGCGCGCGCATGCACACGCGCGCGCACATACACACACACACACACACACACACACACACACACACACAAAGAAAATATATTAAAAATTAGGACTGGAGATATGGCTTAGCCTAAGGACCCTTGTTCAAAGCTTGATTCCCCAGTACCCACGTAAGCTACATGCACAAGGTGGCATATGCATCTGGAGTTCGTTTGCAGTGGCTGGAGGCCCTGGTGTGCCCATTCTCTCTCTCTCTCTGCCTTTTTCTCTCTCTGTGTCTGTTGATTATTTTCTTAGGCTGTGAGTATAGCTCAGTATTAAGAGTGCTTGCATAGCACATACACGCCCTGAATTCAGCCCTCAGCACCATAAAAAACTCATTTTGTTTCAAGATATGGTAGTAAGAGAGGAATATATTATTTAATATATTATCATCTGTTATATCTTATTTTAATATCTTATTGTAAATGATAGTAAAGAAAATAAAGGGAAATATCCTTGATAATTTCTTAGTTCATGTTGTAAGCATGATTAATATACTACTTAATATATTATTATATGTTACACCTTACTTTTTTAATATCCTATTTAAAAGTCTACTAAGAAAAATAAAGGAAAAAATCCCAGGAGGCAAAGCTAAATAAAGGAGGTAATTTAGACGCTATCATGTGTATGTAAGAACACTGATGTTATGACATTTGTTAAAGTACAACAAAACCCAGAAAAATATTTCTTTGTTACCAAAAGTATATTTTTTGGAAGAGAAGTCTATAAAGAAATAAATGTTTGTAAATATTGGATGGTTGTTATGGGATTCAAATATCTGCACTTATTACCTAAGAATGTCTGTGTTTCAAGCCTGAGTTAAAATAGATTCCAGGCTTCCTTAAAGGTAAACAGCATGTCTCCTGATTAGACTACACAATGGCAACAGACTAAATTTTGATTATGATAAAAGTCAGTGACTTCTCTTCCATCTATTTAGCAATACTTTTGGGTAATCTTTTCTCCCTTGAGGACCTTTCCAGATGTTCTGTGAATGTGATTCCAATTTACAAGAGTTGTTTTTATATTGTAGCTGAGTGAAGTCCTAAGTATAAAACTGTTAGACAGTGTACAATTCTATCCAAAGTATCATCAACAATGTGTGGAGGAGTGCCCTGTGACACGTTGGCTTCCTGGACTTTGACTCTCAAATCTGTCTGTGAGGGAACTGGGGAAATTTCACAGATGCAAAAACTTCAGGTCCCATTGTAGTAATTCACATTAACAAAGACATATTTCCAGCAATCAGCTAAGGTCACTGTTTTAAACAATATTCATATAATGTAAGGCAAATGAACAGCTAGTCCCACAAAAATGATTTTAATGGTTCATTAAGTGCAGATGTTGACTCATCTATTCCAAAGGGAAGAGAAGTCCTGCAATTTAGTGGAAATAGAGAGTGGATCCACTGTACACATTGTCCAAACAGAATGATTTTCAAATAACAGATTATGAATACTTATTTTAATGCTGATCTATTGTAATAGTACATCACTGAGTAATGAAACAGCTTCCGATCAGTGCCCAAGTTGTTTTATGGCTACATCTATTTCTTAATACTTAATGTAGTTCATACTTACTTTTATTGACTTTTATAATGCTCTGTAGAAAAGCAGTCCCCCACTGAAACAACTCAGAAGCTGATTTGTGTCCTATGTTCGTTAACTACCTTAAGTCTTTTCCCAAGCAAAATTTTCACCTAAAGAGGCAAAAGCAAAAGGTGTCTAGTTATAGGTGATTTTTGGTCTGCTCCTGCCATAAACACTGATGATACAGAGGTGACCTAAGAGGTTAACCTACTACATAAAGGTAATTCCATTTAAAAGAGAAAACAAATATTTGTGACTTCCACGGCCAAAAACATTTGAAGACTTTTCCTCCTATAAAGTGTACTAGCTAGCATTTCACTGTTCTTGAAACATTTGACCTATGATTATTTTGTTCAGTATTCTATAGACCATGAAAAAGATACCTATCAATTTTAGTGTCCCAAATTTTCTTAAGTAAACACATTTTGGTATTTCTGGTATTTTATGGTTTCCATAGAAACAGGACATCTTGGAGCCATTTTTTAAAAAAATATTATTGCTGTGGTTTATTATTCTGTATATGAAAAGGTGGAGTCTTATCGTGGCCAACCAAGTGAGATAAGTAGAGTACCCATGATGTTCTAGTTCTGTGTGTCTTGTGCTTCAGGGAAACATGCACATATCTAAGAGTTTATAATCTAATGAAAATGGCTAGAACTATCTTTGTGACAAGGTAACTAAGCTTCCTAGGCAGTGAGCTGAGCTTGCAGAAAGAGTGGTGGTGGAGACTGGAGGAATGCCTTATGCTGGTGAAGTGACAGCCAGTGTACATATGTGAGGAGTAACAGCCTATGAGAATGCTTCCCTTGGACAGAGGCAATATTTTAAATAAAGTGTTCATTTGATAATTTCATAATGACTAGATATTTAGTATTTAAAGAATTTCAAAGGAATTTACTTGTTTTGTTTATCATTTTGCTGGTTTTGGTATGTAGACCTATATCCTTAGGGATACAAGTCTTCCTCCCTTTAATGGCCAGAGCTATTTCCATGGTACTAGAAATTTCTTGGCTCAGATCGTGAGTGAGTAATCAAATTTGGTCCAGTTTCTTGAGCTATATTTCTGTTTCAGTTATTAGTGACCTACTATGAAATGTAAACATAGTGGCTTTTGTAAATGTAGCAAGTAGGCTAGCAACACCAGTATGGAAGTAAATACTCTTAAATTCACAATAATTGCAATAAGCCTAGAATGATGAATAAAAAATGAATGGAGGGCTGGAGAGATTGCTCAGTGGGTAAAATGCTTCCCACATAACCATTGGGACCTGAGTTCAGATCGCCAGCAACCATGTAAATGTCAGACATGGTGGTATCTGCCTGTAATCCCAGCACTGGGAAGATAGAGAAAAGAGTTCCAGGGGCTTGGTGGCTGTCTAGTATAGCCGAATTGGTGAGCTCCAAGTTCAGTTTGAGATTCTGTCTCAAAAAATAAGGTGAAAAATAGAGTGCTGAAGAAGACCCCCTGATGTCAACCTCTGATTTACACATGCATATCCACATATATGCACCCCCACACATGTGTGGCCAAACATATGACAGGCAGGCACACACATGCATACCAAACATAACACCTATGCAAAAAAGTGAATGAGTGAAGTATTTATTTTAAAAGTATTTTTGCTTGGTTTAGTGACACAGATAACTCAAAATGGGCTGTGTTACTCAGTAAACATCCTCCAGAGATCTACATTTTAACACACATGAAAGATTCATTATTATTATTTAAGAGTGTCTGTAGATGAGTTAAGTCCAGAAAATAATTTGTTCCCTTCAGGCAAGTCCCATACTCCCCTTATAACCTTAATTATAATGTTGATTTCCTTAACAGATCCTTCTTTTTTAGACTTGCTAAAAGAAACTTCCAGTCATGGTCTTTTTGAATGAGGCCAATTTTTGAAACAGTGGAGCTCAAATTGAGAAACTTTTATTCTTTTATTAAGGGTTTGTTTTCTATCATTGATAATTATTTCCAGGAAAGTTAAGTTCACAGAAAATACTTAGTTTCCTTAATGTTGTTTACTAAAGTCTTTAGAAGTGGCTTTTAGTTTCATGGGGGAGGGCAAGGATATGGCAGTGGCAGAGGAAAATGAGGTGCTATAACCTGGTCTCTCATACTCATGGAGCAGGCTCTGCGCAGCTTTTTAAGCCAATATTATTCCTTGTAAATAGCAAACCACCATACTTTGGAATGTTAAAGTTTAATGTGATTTAGAGAATGTGTGCCTGCGCATGTTAATACTCTAACTTCCCCTCATCC
Organism: Orientallactaga sibirica; assembly: GCA_036365145.1. Taxonomy (NCBI): domain Eukaryota; kingdom Metazoa; phylum Chordata; class Mammalia; order Rodentia; family Dipodidae; genus Orientallactaga; species Orientallactaga sibirica. Next base: position 10,251,681 of record JAEOAD010000057.1, read on the forward strand.
TGGTGACTTGTAAGAACTTTGTTGACAAATATTCTGGTAGCACCACCAGATGTGCACCATCTCCCCCATTCTTCCACAGAATCAGACTTCTTCTACTAGGTTATCCTCATGGCTTCAGTGGCTTGATTTTCAACAAGCCCCTTTCCACCTTTGGATGCTAACTAAACTGAAGTCCCACAGAGAACAGGAAGTGGCCACAGGACTTTTTAAAAGGAGTTTGTTTTTATTTATGAACTAATGGCTGGTTTCCTTTAGGCCTGTGTTCATTTAGAGAGACTGTCATGGTTCTTTTATCTCTGCCTGCTCTTGATATCTTATGATTCATCTCATTTATAATATGTCCCATTATAATAAGGTGTGAAAGGCCATAAAATAGGTTAGTAATATTGGTCTCTATATGTTTCATAATATAACTAAATAGTTATAATAGCACCACAAACATAAGATGCCATTGAGCTCCTTCAGGATGCAAGCATGTATGTTTTCCTCAATGAGAAAAGACCTGTGAGATCACAGCTACACTGTGACTCTATCATGCAAGATTATCTATTTATAACAATCTATGAATTTGAGATTGAAAAATATTGCCAAACTGTGATGCCCCATGCATTATGCGCTACTCTGAAGACTAAAAAGATCTGTTACTGCCTTCTAAATGAATAGCATTTAATGGATATAAACAGAGGAAGAAACACTTTAGTGGAACAGTTCTTAAATTGGTGAATAAAGACATGCAGAAAATACAAGAATAAAAGATTATAAGGGAACATTGAGCAGTTAATAAAGTATGTCCTACAGGGCCATCTAATGTTTATTATTCTACCAATAAATGTTTATTAAAAGTGAAACAGACTTGTTTTCCTATATTCTTTCATTCATTAGATATCAGCTACTATATGCTAGATACTAAGGTTATACAGATAAACAAAAATGATTCAGGGTATGGTGGCACACGCCTTTAACCCCAGCACTCAAGAGGCAGAGGTTAGGAGGATTGCTGTGAGTTCGAGGCCAGCCTGGAACAGTGAGTTTCAGGACAGCCTGTACTACAGTGAGACCTTACCTCAAAAAAATGAACATTAGCCGGGCGTGGTGGCGCACACCTTTAATCCCAGCACTCAGGAGGCAGAGGTAGGAGGATCGCCATGAGTTTGAGGCCACCCTGAGACTACATAGTTAATTCCAGGTCAGCCTGGGCCGGAGTGAGACCCTACCTCAAAAAAAAATGAACATTATGTTCAATTGAACTTACGGTATAATGAAGCTATACCATACATGGGTATAAATTGTCACAGTTTTTTTTTTTTTTAAACTTGGGTTCTTACAGGGTTTTGTTTAATCTGGTAGATTTTCTATGGATAGATTATCACCCATAAACATTAAGAAACAGTAAGGCTTTAAGTTTAGGTAACATCCTATTTCTTTTATTTTTATTGTTTGAATTTTTGAAGTGTCACTTTGTTTATAAGATTTTATAAGTAAAATTACTATGAGCAGCACAGATGAAGGCTAGTGTAATAAAACTTTCAAGAAGCAAGGTGCTTCATAGAACTGATATAAAACATTGAATATATATACTTGCACTAGCCATGTAGCAGGAACTCATAAATATGTTACTAAAATAAGGAACTCATGTTCCTAGACATTCCCTTCTACTAGTAATCATTATAACTGCCACCTATTCATGGTAACTTTTGCTGTTACGGAAGACAAAGCTATTGTTGCATGACTGTCCTTTAAATTGCACTGCATTTTTATTTATTTATTTATTTGTTTTTTTCAAGGTAGGGTCTCGCTCTAGCCCAGGCTGACCTGGAATTCACTCTGTAGTCTCAGGGTGACCTCGAACTCATGGTGATCCTCCTACCTCTGCCTCCCAAGTGCTGGGATTAAAGGTATATGCCACCATGCCCAGCTATCCACTGTATTTTTTCCATCTTCAAATGATGCCATTCTTTTCAGTATCTGTTATGGTTTTTCTAGTGTGTACTGTAGCACAGAATCAGAAATTGCTATTATTTTCATATCATATCATGAAGCTTTCCCAATGTATTTTATTACCCCATGTGCTTGTCTCAGGGAAACAAAATCAAAGTAGAACCTTTTCATGGAGACAGTCACTCCAGTTTTAATGGCAACAGAATGGAAAACTATATAAATAAAAATGTTTCTTTGCCTCTGAAAATTAGGTTTAAGCACAAACAGGACATAATGATTTAAATTTTCCTTTTCTATTTCTCAGGCTCATTTTAAGTATATTTTTTAAAAGGAGTGAAGTAAAATATGTTCCAAGTTAAGAGACAGGAAAGTAGGATGGATTAATATCCAAGAGCTTTACTAGTACATCAAGAACAATATCTTTCTCCTGGACTGACTCTACACATGCCATTGTGCTATTTACTTGAAAATGAGCACTGAGGTTATCATGCCCTGACCAGTTTATAGTATGACATATTTGTATGCACAACGGGAACATACAGTGGCTTTTATGATTGGGACAAGATTCTAGTAGTTGAAGTTTAATAAATGGAAATTAAATAACTTATTTTTAAAATAAGTTTTTCTTTTTCTGTTGAATGGTGATTCTGTATCTCACTAGCTATGGAGAAGTGGTGGGACAGAATTGGTTGAGTGCACAGCAAGAACAAGGAAAGCAAAAGGCCAGAGAGGGAGAGACCCCCTACTCAGACTGTGTGAGAATCCCAGGAGAGGAGGAAGGAGTGGGAGGAAATGCTTTGGCTACCTTCAGTGCTACTGCTCCCACACCCTTACCTGCTTGGATTTTAGTCTCTGTTTGGCCTCAGCATGCTGACCAGTGCCAGGTGCCTGGCAATGTTAAGTTTAGCAAGCAGCTCACTGTTTCATTGTTCTAGCTGTCCTTTTGGTGCCAAAGGAATCATTTTCTTCTTTCTTCTTAAACATCTGCCCTGGAGTGTTTTTGGATTAGGATGGAGCTAGCATACAGTCCCAGTTCTCCTACTGAGTAATTGAGTGACAGTGGGTACATGATGTTGACTGTCATCTGAAGGATGTGGACTATATGTTCACTAGGAACTTCTAGCAATGTCATACGTTCCACACCATGCTTATTAGGGCTCTTGTTCTTTGATGATCCCTATTATAATTTCTTTCTTTTTTTTGGAGAGAGTCAGAGAGAGAGAGAGACAGACAGAGAATGGGTGTGCCAGTGGCCTCTCAGCCACTCTGAAGGAACTCCAGACACATGTGTTACCTTGTGGGCAAGTGCAGCATTGCACTCTTGTGTGACTTTGTGTCTGGCTAAACGTGGGACCTGGAGAATCGAATCGGTGTTCTTAGGCTTAGCAGGCAGGCGACTTAAACACTAAGCCATCTCCAGCCCCCCATTATAATTTCTAACATAATGTAGTATTAGCTTTGTCTACTTTGTGGGAGCTGTTTTGTCATTCAAGCTAGAGGAAGAGATATGAATATACTTTAAAAACTTTAAAAAATCATGTGAAATAACAATGTCAAAAGTGATTAAAGGCTATTTTTTCCCCAAAGATATCATGTAGTGACCACCATTTCAATAGTTCCATGTAAATGAATGTGAAAAAATTACAGTGGTCTTAAGAATACATGTGTATTTACACATTGTGGAGAAATGTGCTACTTAGAAGTACAGATCAAGCAACCCACCCAGTAAGCACAGCTTGACACTGGTTGGTGCAGCAGCTAGGCTGTGAGGATGAGGTGTGCTGCTTTTTGTCCTAGTCCCCTTTTCTAGTCAAGGTTTCCCTAAAATTCCTAGGAAGAAATAGATAACAGATCATGCACTTTTCTCTGTCACCATCACCTATGTCTTTGAAGGATGAACTAGCACATGAAAACTTGTACAGAAGGGAAAAGGTCATCTTGACCCAATGGAAGAATATGAGAACACCAAGTTACCTCCTCACAAGCTATCTTGTTTCACTAGTCTTTTCCGGCAGGAATAACAGCAAAGGTGACCACTGTGTGCCTTTGTCTCAGGTCACCTCTCTTCCCTGATCTCCACTTTTTAAATGTACTTCTTTGGCAATTTTACTGTTCTTTCTTCATTACCTTACTAAGGTAGGAAGAGGAAAAACAACTAGAAGTGGGGGATGGGGTAGGGGAGGAAATAAAGATAAAAATATTACTACGAAATACTATGGAAGGCTATATTCCCCTCCCACTCTTTTCTTTGGTATGACAGAGTTGATAAGATAACTTTGTTTCTCATCTTTATATTTGACTTCACTTTTTCCCTTAGTTACCTCTAGTCCCCAGTCAGCAATATGTATGTAAATTTGAACTGGGCCACACAATAAAAACCATCATGCTAGCTCTCACCAGCCTCAGAATCTAGGACTGACAGTAGTAATGAGGACAGTAAAGCAGCAGGTAAGGTCAAACTACCCTAACATGGCACGTAAGTTAGAGTGGCAATGCATGTCCTATAATTTAAACTGTACATTTTACATATTTGATTGTCATAGAAGGAAGAAATCAAAAAAATGCATGTCTTGCATTGTGAGGTTAGTCAAGAGTTCTGGGGTGTAGGCCCCACCCATTGATGAGGGTCCCTTTGAAAGTGGGAGTACAGGGAGGAGGACAATGGAACCAATACTATGAATGTAAAATCAGAATAATATAAATTTAAAAAGGAAAAAAATGCATGTCTTTTGTGATGAGATAACTTATTCAGATTGGAAAAGCAGCTAAAAAATAGAAACAGACCCATCAGCCTAGATATGACCAATTCCTAAGTACTTTGGTGACTCTATTATGACTTCCAACAAATTAAATTTCAAATTGTGGAAAGGCTTCAGAATAATGGAAGGCTTAGCATCTCACTAATAGGATTTATTAAGTTGAGATAAAACAGATGTTTTTCAATGGCAGCAGCTCTGAATCACCAAGATCAAAATGGAGAACAGAGAGGAGAATAAAAACAAGCCAGTATTTTCAGTAAAACAGTGTCATTAATTTACACCATTTTTGAATCTTCTCCTACTTGTACCTAAAACTTTTAGTTAAACTCCATGAAAGGAAATTTCTTCCATCTATGTTGATTTGCTGACATTTTAGAAATGACTCATTAAGAGAATGGGCAGAGTAGTGCCAAGTTAAATAGTAGGTCCCTCACCTCTTTTTATGACCTTGGTCAAATCTCATGGACTCAGCATCCTCACCTATAAGATAGGATTATCTTGAGGGCTAAACCCAAGATACTATGTATAACACCTTGTTCAGAGATAATAGCTCCTTGGTATTTAGAGGTGTTTTCACTCACTGTGTGATATCCAATTATATTAGGACCAGTCTTTCAGAATTTTATTAGGGGCAATAGATTAGCATATCCAAAGAGGGATGTTCCCAAGTGAATCACTTGTGTGCTGGGAAAAAAATTATAAACTCTCCTTGGAATTATTTTATGTAGAATTTGTGAAAATATTTAATATTCATATTGACCTTAGTGCTCTCATTTGGCCTATGTTGGAGGATCATCAGCATAATGCCTTAAGAGGTACTCTTGAGCAAAGCACAAGATCCACCATTTGGTGGGCATTGATAGTGTGCACACCTTTTTTCATTCCCTTTTAAAATTCTGTAGTATATTTCAGTTTATATGTGGCTGGATAAGTAGATCCACAGTTCTTAGCATTATCTTCAACTTATTACTCCTTTGTAGGGAACTTCTTCAGCTGTTTGACTAGGTTATCTAAAGCTAGATAAATTAATCTATGAAAAATGGACATGTAGCTTAAGAAAATTCCAACACTAGAATAAATAAAAATGTGTGAATATGTGCTTAAGCTTTTTTTTGCTAATATGAATGTGCAAGAAACCTGAAGACCACTCACTGGTTTAGATGAAGAAAGAAGCTGCTGAGTTTTATTGCTCACTTTCTTCTCTATCTTTTTTTTCTCTTTTTGCTCCCACTCTTCCTTCTTTGAGAGTTATTTTGCAGGCATGGTGATGCATGCCTTTATTCCCAGCACTTGGGAGGTGGAGGTAGGAGGATCACTGTGAGCTTGAGGCCAGCCTGGGAGTACAGAGTGAGACCAACAACAAACAAAAACAAACAAAAAAGAGAGTTGTTTTATTCCTGATCATTTTGCTATAATATAGTCAGTAGGACAGGAAATAGTACATCTATGTCTACTAAAGTCAAATTGAACACTAGTAAGCCTTGTTTACTTATAATACAATATAATTGTACAAAAATAGGTTTCATCATGAAATTTTCTTTTTTAAAATTATTTTTATTTATACTTATTTATTTATTTGACAGAGAAAGAGGGAGAGAGAGAGAATGGGCACGCCAGGGCCTCTAGCCACTGCAAACAAACTCCAGACACATGTGTCCCCTTGTGCATCTGCCTAACATGGGTCCTGGGGAATCAAACCTGGATCCTTTGGTTTTGCCTTAATCTCTAAGTCATCCCTCCAGCCCTGAAACTTTATTTCTTGATAACAATTATTCCCTAGAAATTTAGGGAAAATAATAGTTCAGCAAAACTGAGAAAATGCACAGTGGCACAGTTCTTGGTGAAGCAAACCTCATTTTGTAAAGTAAATTCATTTCTGTGGGAAATGTTTATACATTACATTTCTGTATATTTCCCTGCAATTTTGGGTCAGTTTGTGATCAGTAAACCAGTAGCAGATCTTTCTAAATAAGTGAGCTAACCTAATCTACTCCAGCATTCCTATAATTCATGAATTTCATGGGTTTTTGCACACATTTATGTACTTATGACAAGTAGAGAATCCTTTCTCTGAAGTGCACAGGACCAGAAGCATTTCAGATTTTCCATTTTTTTTAAATTTTGGTGATACTTACACAGACTTGGGCATAACTAATCTGAATTTATAAAATGTGAAAAGCTTCAAAATCAAAAATATTGGTTCATGATTTTTTTTGTTTGTTTTTGAGGTAGAGTCTCACTCTAGCCCAGGCTGATATGGAATTAAACTCAAGCTGGCCTTGAACTCAATGATCCTCCTACTTCAGTCTGCCAAGTGATAGGATTAAAGGTGTGCAACACCACACCTAGCCAAAACTTTTTGAGAACTAATATGGCACTCAAAAAGTTTTGTAGGGCTGGAGATATGACTTAGCCATTAAGGTGTTTGCCTGCAAAGTCTAAGGACCCAAGTTTGATTCTGAGTATGCACATAAGCCAGATGCACAAGGTGTTTGGAGTTCATTTGCAGTGGCTAGCAGCCCTGGTATACCCATTCTCTTTATCTACCTCTGCCTCACTCTCAAATAAATAAATTTTTAAAAATTTAAAAAGTTTTAGAGTTGGGGATGGTGGTGCATGTTTTTTATCCCAGAACTCTGGAGGCAGAGGTAGGAGGATCACCAAGAGTTCAAAACCAGTTTGGGATTACAGAGTGAGATACAAGTCAGCCTGGGTGTGACTGAGATCCTAACTCAAAAAAAAAAAGTTTTGGAGTTTGAAACATTTCAGATTTTCTATTTCCAGATTAGACTGCTTAACCAATATTATTATAGCACCTGTAGTCCCTTGCATAATAAAAGGTACAAAGCAGATGTGTAATAACTTTTTTTACAGTGAAAGAAAAGCTTTTCAAAGATGTCAGAACCTGGAGAGGTAATGGTTCCCCTGAATTGGCCATATTTAATTTCTGCAGGAAATAACTTGATTAGATCTCCCTACAATGCTGCTGAAGAGCCTATCTTAATCCTAGAGCTGCCTTCCTTTCATCAAAGCTATGATATGTGTTCATCTCTGTGGATATAAACTTATCAAATACACTAATGATCAATCAGATTTCCTTGACAGTCACTTCTTATTAAGCATCTAATATATAAAAGATTTTTCTGTGGTTATATTCTTTTATTGACACAGTAGCTCTGTGATGCACGTACTATTATTATCTCCATTTTATACATGAGAATGTGACAGGCTAAGAAACATCGCACAGCTAGTCTGTACTTTAGCCAGAATCCATATATAAGTATGTCTAATTTCAGGACCCAAGCTTTGGACCATACTACTGTGTTAAATCCTAAAGAATATGAAACAGTACTTATATTATAGTGTTGACTTAAGTTTTGAATTTCAGGTGCCATATTTATTGACAGTCAGTCACAGATAATTGAGACACATGCATGTGTGTGTGTATTTTTTACTTGGAATAAAACCTTGTGTATGCTAGGCATGTACTTTTTTCCAATGAGCTATGCACTTGATAGCCATGGGGAAGTGATATTGAAGGCTTTAAATAAAATATCTAAATTCTAAGTAATTTTAGGAAGTAATGCATTCAGAGACAAGCATAGTGGTAGATGCCTATAATCCCAGCACTTGGGAAATAGAGGCAGGAGCATTGTGAGTTGGAGGCCAGGCTGGTCTACATAGCAAGACCCTGTGTGAAGAATATTAAGTTTGATAGTATCCTAACTTAGATAAGAGTTAGGTTCCTGGACATTTAGAACTCTTTGCTAGCCTATTTTTTGTGATATAGTCTATTAAAGGTAGAAATAAACTTTTTTATAAGTTTTTAAAAGTTTTTATTTATTTGAGATAGGAGAGAGAGAGAGGAGAGAGAGACAGAGAGAGAATGGGCACACCAGGGCCTCTAACCACTGCAAATGAACTCCAGGAGCATGTGCCACCATGTGTATCTGGCTTATGTGGGACCCAGGGAATCGAACCTGGGTCCTTAGGCTTGACAGACAAGCACTGTGATCACTAAGCCATCTCTCCAGCCCTATTTTTATTTATTTATTTATTAGAGAGAGAGAGAGAATTGGCACACCAGGGCCTCTAGCCATTACGAACAAACTCCAGGTGCATGCACTACCTTGTGTATCTGGCTTACGTGGGTACTGGGGAACCAAACGTTGGTCCTTAGGCTTTGCAAGCCAGTGCCTTAACTGCTAAGCCATCTCTCCAGCACACCCCCTTTTAATTTTCCCAAAATATAAATTCTTAGTGGCCACACAATTTCTTTCTAACACTGTGAGAGTACTTTTCTTATCATGTATAGTAACAAATGACTCAAAGTCATAGTGAGTCTTAAAGATGAGCCCAAGTCAAAAAGTGAAAATTAAATTATGATTATTTATTCTGGTAGGATATACTTTAAAGGATTTTCATCAGAAAAATAATTAAAACAAGAAAATGGTTTCTAGTATATTCTAAATATGAGAGAGTATAATCCAAAAACTACAGAAATAGCATTATGTGGATATTACATGGGAGGAAATGAGAAAGATTTGCCATGTCCACGTTTAGCTGTCTGTTTATATATACTATATTTACAGTTTTAGTTTAGCTTTCACTAATTCAAATTCACAACCCATTCCACTCATTTAGTTAGATGGGAGTAGTTTGTGGTCTACAAAGCAGATTCTGATAGTAATCCTCGGTCATCACACTTTGTAGCCCAAACATTATTTCCCTAATGTTTGGCAGCTATGATTACCTTCAAGGGCTGAGGAAATAGTTCAGTAAAGTTTCTTGACTTTCAAGCATTAGGACCTGCATTGAATCCCCAGAACCCATATTTAAGAAAAATAGCCAGGTGTGGTAGCACATGTAATCCCAGTGCTGGGGGAGGTAGACACAAGTGGATAGCCAGTCTAGCCTATTTGATAAGTTCCAGGCCAATGAGAGACTCTGTCTCAAAAATAACAAATTCAGTCGACAAAGTGTGAGGAACAACACCCGAGGGTTTCCTCTGGATCACATGAATTCAAGATTTAAGAACTTTAAGCTAATCAGAAAATAGGCACAAGGCTAAGTGAACCTAACATAATAGAAGGTAAATAATATAGTAATACACTGCACACTCTACAGGATATATTGCCCTTTATTTCCTTCTCTTATTTCTCCCTTACAGCCTTTCTCTCTTTGTCCTGCTGTGTGTGTGTGTGTGTGTGTGTGTGTGTGTGTGTGTGTGTGTGTCTATTTGAGCCATTTCTTGGTGTTCCCCTTGTATACTTACTTTCCTTTTCTCCTATTTCCCTGTCCTGTGCTAACCTACCTATCCTATTTATATATTGCTATTTTCTTTCCTTCCATTAAGCCTTTTCTTTTGTCCCAGCCCTTTTGTTCTTTTCTCATTTGTAAATTCCCCATCTGATCACATTAAAATATGTTACAATTCATTAATGTTAATGTTCATTGACCAGCAAGTTGCATTTATAACTATGTAGGAAATAACACCTCCTAGTCAGGCAACTGCATATGTATATATGAATTATGTAAGTATATAAATTGCAATTAAATTTTTCCTTTTGAGTCAATCAGAGCCCTCACCAAAATAAGGTTCTCCTCCTCTAACCCTCATTCTATGCTTTTAGATTTCAGCAATAGTTAACATTTTTTTTTTTTTTTTGGTTTTGTGAGGTAGGGTCTCACTCTGGTCCAGGCTCACCTGGAATTAGCTATGTGGTCTCAGGGTGGCCTCGAACTCTCGGCAATCCTCCTACCTTTGCCTCCCGAGTGCTGGGATTAAAGGCATGCGCCACCACGCCCGGCTTAATAGTTAACATTTTTTATATTTTGTTTTGTATCCATCATTCCTTCAATTTGGAGAAGGTGAAACTACTACTTAATGAGAACAAGAGGTTATGTATAATTTTATTCAAACATAAGTTTATTCAAACATAAGTTTCTTGGTGCAAACATGTAGTGTACACATTTTGTTCTAGACAGTCTAATAGAGAACAGCAAAATATGAAATTTCTTGAATTTTGAAACTTGTCATGAAGAAATGTCTTTTTATTTTATCTTATTTTTCCTTTATTTATTTATTTATTTGACAGAGAAAGAGGGGGGGGAGAGAGAGAATGGGCACACCAGGGCCTCCAGCCACTGCAAACAAACTCCAGACGTGTGCACCCCCTTGTACATCTGGTTAATGTGGGTCCTGGAGAATCAAACCTGGGTCCTTTGGCTTTGCAGGCAAACACCTTAACTGCTAAGCCTATATTTTATGTTATTTTTGTGCATGGTTCATGGGCTTCTTTTCACCTATACAAATAACAATGTTTAATTTTTGTTGTAATAACTTGTCTTGAAAAATAATTGCATGTGATATGAAGCCTTTCTCACTTTGGTACCTTCCTATTTACTTACTAAATTTACCAATGTTTTAGAAAGTGACTGAATGTATAAATGAATGGCTAATTATATTCAAAATCATTTCTTCTTCATGGAATATTGTTTATGATGAGCTTTGTAATATCTAAGGCTTTTACCTGTTTTAGCTATGTTTTCCTTTTTACCATAGTTTTCAGGCACTGTCAGGAGCCCCTTGATTCTCTGATAGCTAAAGTCTTAATTTCTTTTCTTAAAATATTCATTAAAGTACTATTTAACATTAGATATTAACTTTAACAGATGTTAATGCTGCTTCTCAATTAGGTGAAGTATATACTTGGGAGGATGCCAATTTGAATTGAATATATTTGAATTTGGTATGTGAACTAAATTGTTTAAACCTTTCATATCCATCATATGGTTGATGGAACAGCCAGCTGGTTTTGTAATAAAAAGTTTTTGTTATTTTCTCTAGTAACATTTATTAGAAAATGGTTTCTATTATATCGAAAAGATCTTCATAAGAATTTGCTAGAAGATCCTCTTTTTATTTTCTTAAACTACCTAGAATTGAAGTTGGACACTGTACTGTGAAAGCATGGACATTAGTCCCTTTTAGTCCTGCAAATTTCCAGTAGCCAGAAAGTATAGGTTTATTGATCCTTTGACTGCTAATGAGTGCTACTGAATGACTGTATATCATAATCTTTTAGGCAAAGACATTGCAGGTATGAGATGAAGTAGAGTAAGTGTCTCCTTTACAATCTTAAAAATATAATCTTTTCATGAGTGAAAACTAAAGTATGGATACTACAAAGAATTTTTTTTTTTTTTACTTTAGTCCAAAAATCTGGATTATATCTTCTAACTCTTTCTTCAGCTTAGCTGGGTCACCTCATGGAATCAATTCCCCAATTCCAAAATTCAGTAGCCTCTTCAAAGGCTCAGTTTAACAGTGCATATGCCATGTACTACTCAAAGGAGCTTGGTTGGGGAAAACTGGACTCTTGTTTATCAGCTATCCACACCAGCCTGGCAGCTCAGAGGTCAGTCTCCAGCTGCGTCTCCAGCTGTGTTTTCATCTTTTTATAATCCCTTAAATCCTCGTTAGGCTCTCATTGCTAGTATATTTCCTTAGGAATTTGCATTTAGAGACAGTGACAGCCTCCTGTCTTTGGAATGCTTCTCAGCTTGGGAGTTTAGTGAAAAGTTACTTGGCATGAGGTAAAAAATGAGAAATCAAAAGTGGTGTTTGAATGTTGCTATAAAATATATTATTTACATCATGCTTAATATTTATTTTTTCAGAGCTCTGCAGTAATATGCTTGAATCATAGTAGAGTGTGGAATCATTGCAATTTTCCACCATTATCTGTGCAACTATTTCTTGTCTTATTCATTATTCTAAATATTCTTCTTTTTTTAAAGCCTAGATTGACAGCATGGTTCCATAGCATGAGAAAAACTTGCTAGCCTGATCCTGGTACATTTTAGGTACTTGAAATTTTCATTGATTTGAAATAGGTTCAATTTTACTAAATTAAATTAACCTTTCATTGGTTTGCTTAAGAAATAATGTAAATAAGATGATAACTTTCCACAAAGTATTGATAAATTAACTGTATGGTGATTACAGCACACATATTATCTTCATGAAAAAGCTAAAGCTAGATATACACATATAGATATATTCATTAAATGAGGCCTAACAGAATAAGACAGCTGATGATAACAAATACTGGTAAATATATGGAAAAATGGGAACCCTCATGCATTGCTGGTTGGAGTGGAAACTTATGAAGCTTTTGTGGAAAACTATTTTTTTGTTCCTCACAAATTAAGACAGAATTATCTTTATGACCAGTATTTCTACTTGTAGGTATCTACCCAAGAAAATGAAAATATATATCCTTACTAAAACTTAAATACAGATATTCCCAGCAACATTATTCATAATAACCCCAAAATGGAAACAGCCCAAATGTTCATTCATATATGAGTAAAAAACAAAATATCATATATTTACATAATAGAATATTATTAAACAGTAGAAAGGAGAAAATATTTATATGTTTTGTAACACAGATGAAACCTCAGAAACATTATGCTAAATGAAAGAAACCAGACATAAAAGGCAACATTTCTAGGCAGTTGACATGTACTTTTTCAAGTCTGACTCCACTTAGAATATCCAGAATAGGCAAACTTATAAAAATAAAAGGTAGATTTATGGTTACTAAGAACTTGGAGGTAGAAGGAACTCAGAGTAATTGTTAATGAGAAGAGGGAGGGCTCTAACAGTAGAGTGGTTGGTTGAACAACTCCAAGTAAACTAACAGATATCAAATTGTATACTTCAAAAGAATGAATTTAGTGGTATGCAGAAAATATCTCCATAAACTGTTATATTTAAGTATTTAAAATTATAAAAATGTATTTAGGTTATATTCATGCCATGAGCTGGAGGAAAGGAACCAATGGGGAGTTAGTGTTTTAATAGGTTCAGTGTTTCAGTTGTAGAATATGTAAATTTCTGGAGATGGTGGTGGTGGTGGTGGTGGCTATGTAACAGTGTGAATGTACATAAGTTGACAGAACTGTCTTTTCATTTTTTTATTTTAAAAAATATACTTTGTTTAATTATGTGTGTGTAAGTGTGCATGAAGGTTAAAAAGAGTTGTCTGTGCTCCACTTTCTTTGAGAGACAGAGTCTCTTGCCAGTGCAAATAGGTCTGGCCTGTGAGCAGCTTTACATAGGTGCTGGGGAATTGAACCTGGGCCAGCAAGCATTATAAGCAAGTGACTTTAACCATTGAGCCATCTCCCTAACTCCAGAACTGTGTATTTTAAAATGATTACATTTTATGAATATGTTAACAATAATTCCTTCCTCTAAAAATGATACTATTGCCGGGCGTGGTGGCGCACGCCTTTAATCCCAGCACTCGGGAGGCAAAGGTAGGAGGATTACCGTGAGTTCAAGGCCACCCTGAGACTACATAGTTAATTCCAGGTCAGCCTGGGCCAGAGTGAGACCCTACCTTGAAAAACCAAAAAAAAAAAAAAAAAAAAAAAAAAAGAAAAGATATTATTCTGGGCATGGTGGTGAATGCCTTTAATCCACACACTTGGGAGATAGAGGTAGGAGGATCGCTATGAGTTAGGGGCCAGCCTGAGACTACAGGGTGAATTCTAGGTCAGCGTGGGCCAAAATGAGACCCTACCTCTCTCTCTCTCTCTCTCTCTCTATATATATATACATATATATATATATATATATATATATATATATATATATATATATATATATATAATTCTATTAGATAAGAATTATTTAACTTTCTTTTTGTTCTTTTAAATTGAGGACTTTATTATAAGAACATATTGCAAATAGGTCATATTCACATTGGGTTATATTCTTTTTGTTGTTGTTGTTTTTCAAGGTAGGGTCTCACTGTAGCTCAGGCTGACCTGGAATTCACTATGTAGTCTTAGGGTGGCCTCGAACTCTCGGCAATCCTCCTACCTCTGCCTCCCGAGTGCTGGGATTAAAGGGGTGCGCCACCACGCCCGGCCCATTGGTTTATATTCTTATGTTCCCTCTCTTGCACTCATTCCACAGAGGGTCTTCCTTCAGATTGTATAAATCTTTTGTCTTTTTGTTCTTTTAACAGGAAAACTGTAATTGGCCTTTTGTTAATCATGCTTGGGATTCTTCTGAATTATGTTTTAAAATTTTGTTCCCATAAATATACACATGACTTTATCTTTCTGTTGGATGAGAATATGAAAGTATTTTTAAGAACTTTAAATGAGGGCTGGGGGAATTGCTCAGTGGTTAAGGTGCATGCCTGCGAAGCCTAAGAACCCAGGTTCAATTCTCCAGGTACCACATAAGCCAGATGCATATGGAGGCGCATGGGTCTGGAGTTAGTTTGTAGTGGCTAGAGGCCCTGGCATGCCCATTCTCTCTCTATCTTCCTCTCTCTGCCTCTAATAAATAAAATAAATAAAAGTAAATCTTTCAAAAAAAGAAACTTTAAATGAAAGAAGTTTTATAGGGAACATACATTGTTAAATTCTAAAGTTGTAAGATACTGCTTTCACAGTATGAGTTACCATAAATTACTGGGTAATCCTGGATTCCTGAACAGAACAAACCTATATACTTTATCAATATATAACATCTCTATATCTTCCTAAGAGCATTTTCTTTTGCATAGTTGGAAAGAATAAGAACCAAAATGTCCTGAAAATTTAAACAGTGATTTTTAGAATACAAACAAAGGAAAAAAGAAAAGGTATATAAAGAAATCCTGCCTCAAAAATAAAAAAAAATAAAAATATAAACACAATAGGTGTGCTAGAGAGATGGCTTAGTGGATAAGGCATATGCCTGCAAAGCCTAAGGACCCTGGTTTGATTCTCCAGGTCCCATGTAAGCCAGATGCAGAAGGGGGTGCATGCATCTGGAGTTAGTTTGCAGTGGCTAAAGGCCCTGGTGCGTCCATTCTCACTCTCTCTCTGTCTCAAATAAATAAATAAATAAATAAATAAATAAATAAATAAATAAATAAAATATTTTTTAAAAACACAATTGGTGTGTTTGGGCAGGGGATTGAACAATGAAAAGTGACTTACAGAGGAATTAAATTTTTCCAAAGGCCATGAGACTTGGTTGTGTCCCAGAGCAACAGTTTGTTAAGTAAGTCTAAGTTTGTAGCCTCTAAGGATTAACCTGTGAAAATACATTCTAGGCCTGGTTAGGTCAATTGATTATGGATGGTCACTAGTGCCATTTATACATTATAATCAGAGGTGTGTTTGTTTTGCCTAATCAGAAAGTGGTTTCTTATAACATTGTACAAGGAACACACTGTGTATGTGTGTAAAAGCAGACAGAGACAGGGAGAGACAGAAAGACATTTATCTTGTCTGCTGTTTAAGGAAGAATTAAGGCTTTCTAACATTTTTGTCATTTTTAACAGTCTTTCCAGAGTTTGGTATAGTGATGCACTTACTTGATCACAGTTGATATATTCAGAAATCTATTGATGGAATTAATGGCCTCTTAATCATACTTTTATTTCCCATGTTAGACATTTTTACTATAGTTTCATATTTTTGAGTCATGTCTTCAGTTATCCTTTTTTAGGGAACATGAATTTTTTTCATTTCCCATCTTTAATTTGGTTATTTTAATTTAAATTTTTTTTTACATGAAGAAAAATACATTTTGATCTTTTAGAATTATTTGATGCTCTATGGCAACTGGTGAACCTTAGATATGTTTTAAAATGTTTTACAATATGATTAAGTTTTTTTCATCTAATAGTAGATTCAGAGATCTTCCACCGAGTTTATGTTATTCTGGGTTTTATTGTCCCCAGCTGTAAAATAAAGCATTGTCAGATTTTTGCAAATAATAGATAAAGACATCAAGATTGCTCTTCAAGAAATTTACATGACCATTCACTTTTTGTTTGTAAATATTTTATTATTTGTTTGTTTGTTTGTTTGTTTGACAGAGGAAGAGAGAGAGAGAGATGGGCATGCCAGGGCCTCCAGCCACTGCAAACAAACTTCAGACATGTGTGCCCCCTTGAGCATCTGGCTAACATGGGTCCTGGGGAATTGAACCTGGGTCCTTTGGCTTTGCAGGCAAATGCCTTAACCACTAAGCCATCCTTCCAGCCATTCACTCTTGTTTTTTTCCAAGTAGGGTCTCGCTCTAGCTCAGGCTGATCTGGAATTCAATATGTAGTCTCAGGGTGGCGATCCTCCTACTTCTGCCTCCCGAGTGCTGGGATTAAAGGCGTGTGCCACCACACCCAGCTCGACCATTCACTCTTTATAGTCAAAGTGGTTACAGGATTGACTGGCAAGTGGGGAGGGTATATAAGAGTATAACCCAATGGAAATATGACCAATGTGATAATAAAGAATATAAATTTTCTTTTTTAATAGAATGTACTGAATGAAAATAAAAGACTTCTAAAATCTCTGGGGTGGGGGATTAAATACTATTGAAAATTAGTTTTGCCTTTGAAACCTTACTAATTCTTCTTAGTTATTTACCTTTCTCAAATGATTGTCATTATTTGAGATGAGGAACTTTGATATTCAATGATTGCTTTAATGTTTACTTTGTTTCCAACAGTGCCCTTAAAGACAGCCGTTTTCCCCCAATGACAAGGGATGAGTTGCCACGGCTTTTCTGCTCAGTGTCTCTGCTCACTAACTTTGAAGATGTCTGTGATTATTTGGACTGGGAGGTAAGACTATAGACACTTTTTCTGTAAATGAAGGTAACTTCCGAGTAGAGGCTAAGAACAAGGTCCAGAAAGTAACTCTTTCAGCCCATTTTCACAGATAAATAACCTTCACCATTCAGTAATGAGATACGAATAAAAGAAAATTTAAAGGACAAGGTGCCATGTGTTGTTAAAATACTCAACCTGAAATTGGTCTTCATTTTTATCCCATAATCTCACCCAAATACATCAGAAAAGCTGTCCATAAGTACTAAGAAGGACTGACTTGAAATTATTTCTCCCTGTCTTTCCATTCCAGTATTATGCTTTTTAACTGCTATTAAGAGATTAGAAGACCAGAATATATATCTCAGAAAGAAGAAACAAGTGTGGTTTACTAAATATACCACTCAGGGGAAATCAGCTTGAGATAGTAACAGAGTATTAATTAACTAGAATTAAATAATGTAAATTTGTTCTTAGCTACCTTAATTTACCTACTTCAATATGCTAATTATTTTAATGTTATATCTAGAGTATCTCTATATTTTGCTTCTATCAGAGAAGCCCATATTGATTATATATATATATATATATATATATATATATATATATATATACACACACACTTATTTTTCTTTACTATGTGGAGTTGGCTTATTAATAGAGCTTAAAGGTTCTCTCCATGATTTATTTACTTTGGTGATTGAAAAGAAGCAGTTGAGTGTAGGTCATCCCCGTATTACCAAATGCCAACTCTATTCCAGACACTGTACTACATGCACAGAAATGGCAAGATATGATCCCCATGATGATGTATCTTACAGTCCAGTAGCAGAGAGAAAATGTATATACAAAATGTGAAGAAATGCACGGTATGAAAATGAAGCAGTGGGAATTCAATGATAAATAGTATTCATCTCTCTCACTACTCACATATGATAACATATCAAAACATTATGATATAATATTTTCATTCTACTGCTGTTTTAGAAGAACCCTTCCCACTGGTAACTGAGATAGTCTGCCATGTGAACAAAGCAGTTCTCACAATTAATTGGACTTGAATTTTATTTTGACTTTGCTGTGATTCCTTGTGAATTTTCCAGTTATTCCACTACAATTTGTGTGTACAGAATAAGACATTTATAAAGTTCTTGAAATTCATCTAAAAATTTCTGATATAAATAAGTTTTGCTACACCTGAATTATTTGACTTTTTCATAGATTTGGGTAGAAGAGTTCCTTCTGTGTCTTGTGGTAGCTTTTGGGATCATTATCAGGATATGAAAGTATCTTAGGATTTTTATAAAAGGAATAATAAAACAATTTGATAATGCTAATACTAGCAATTCCCTATGCTATTGAAATTCCTATTTGATTTTCCCTTTCCTTTCCTCCCTTCCGTCCACACAACCAGCCATATTGTTTGTTTATTTACTTGATTGAGACTGTGTCTAATTATGTAGCTCAGGCTACCCTTGAACTCCAGATCTTTTTACCTGTGCTCTCTGAATGATTGTATTACAAATGTATACCACAATGCCTAGCCTTTTGTTTGCATTTCTTAAAGAGAAAATTGACCACATTGTGGAATTATTTCCCATGATTTATTTTTAATGGTCCAAAATCACGTCCTCTACTTATTAGCATAAATTGTTGTTTAAATGGATCTTTTACTGCTTTAGGGCTAATGCTTCCTTTTCTCTTTCCAGAATTAATTCTTTACCACTTTTAGATTATACAGTGCAATAAGTATAATGGTAGATAGGGAGTGATATTAGGGGGGGGCAGCCTCAGATATAGGGGATGGACTCAGTTATAAAATATTTCTATCCTTATTTGTAGCCACTGAGTTGGAAGCACAGTTTGAATATGTGTGAACAGTGTGCTATATCCATTTATGTATATTGAGTGTATGCATGTATATTTCAGGGGGAGGCAAAATATGACACTCTAATTCTGTATGGGTATTCTGTATGGGTAAGGATACAGTATCATATTCTTTAGCCCACACCAATACTGTGAACAGCAAAAATTAATTGTTATTTGGCTTTTATGGTCATGAAATGTATTCATTTTGTGTTAGGTGAGTGGGAACTAAAGCACTGGAGAATTATTAGTACTATGTATTCTTTCAAGGTCCCTTGTGGTTATTAGCTGCCAGCTTGAATTTCTACAAGATTCCATATTGCGTCTACTTAGTCTTCTATATTTAATATATTTCAGGGGTTTAAATATGTTTAGTAATACTGTCTTGTGTGTAAAAAATATACACACATTTTTGTGCATTTAATATATTAGCGTTCAAAAATGAATTAGATGCTGCTAGAATGACTATGCTAGAGGAAAATATAATGCTTTTCAGTTGATTCACTACTGTTTCAGATAAGAAACTTGTAACATAGGAGAAATTTGTTCTCAAAGAATGAAAGTGAAAATTATGTTTTTAACTGTAAGAATATGAATTGTTCTTAAATGGTACATACCATTGTGGTTGAAAGTGGAATGGAACTATTGTGGGAAAGATATTTGGAGAGTTATCTTTAAAAATTATGAGAAATGGGCTGGAGAGATGGTTTAGTGGTTAAGGTGCTTGCCTGCAAAGCCAATGGTCCCAGGTTTGACTCCCCAGGACCCACATAAGCCAGATGCACAAGGGGGCACACACATCTGGAGTTTGTTTACAGTGGCTGGAGGCCCTGGCGTGCTCATATTCTCTCTCTCTCTCTCTCTCTCTCTCTCTCTCTGTCTCTCTGTCTCCCTGCCTATTTCTGTATCTTTCTCTCAAATAAATAAATAAAAATAAAAATATTTTTAAAATGCTTAAAAAATTACGAGACACATTGCTGTTTAAACACAGTGCATATGTGGAATTAAAGCTATTTTTAAAACAACAAAAAAGATATTATAAGAATTCTACTCCTAGGTATATGCCCAAATTAATTGAAAACAGATGTTGAAACAAAAACTTTAACATCAGTCTTCATAGCAGTATTATTTACAATACCCACAAATCCAGCTGTTGATCAATTGATGAATAGATAAACTGAATATGGTATATCCTTACAACTGAATATTATAAACCAATAAGAAGAAATTAAATATTAATGCATTTTAAAATATGGCTGAATTATGAAAGCTATGCCAAGTGAAAGAAGACAGACACAGAAGGCCACATATTATATGATCCTATTTGTATGAAATATCCAGAATAGGCAGATCCATAAAGATAGAAAGATTAGTGGCTGTCAGGGCATGGAGAAGTGGTGAATGCAAAGTGACTGCTTAGTGGGTACAGGGCTTTCATTTGCAAGGATACAATTTCTGGGATTAATGGTGGTGGTTTACATAATACTGTGAATGCATTTAATGTCACTGAAGTATATGTTATAACATTATTAAAATAGCAAATTTTATGTTGTTTTTATTTATCAAAATAAAATAAGAAAATAAATTGTACATATACAGAGAGATTATCCATAGAAATTTTAACTTACTGAAGAAAATTGTAAAAATTCAAAAAATATAAAGAAATAAATATGTAGTTCATCATTCTGAGATAATTACTCTTAATATCTTGGAGTACAGTCAGAACCTCAGTATCTGTGGTTTCTGCACACATGGATTCAAGTAACTGTCGAATGAAAATATGTCAGCAGGGATGATGAACTCCAAATATTTTCAATCCAAAGATACAACCTTTAGGAGATGCAGTCCTTAGATTTGAGGCCTGGCTATAGCCTCAAGCTCCCTGGTTCCCAGCCACACACGTCCTCAAACAAGACTTCACCTCCAAAAGGTTCCATAACCATCCAGAACAGCACCACCATTGGAGATGAAGTATTCAAACATAGGAACATATGGGGATCATTTTACATTCAAACCACCACAAATATATGAAGATTTTTTGTTATTTCCTTTATAATATACTATAATGGTTTACATATCATTTCCACTGTATTAGGTATTAATCTAGAAATAATTTAAAGTATATGGGAGGATATATATATATATATATATATCCACACATGAATATATAAAAATACAAATACAAAGCCAGTGTATATAAGGGATTG
Organism: Orientallactaga sibirica; assembly: GCA_036365145.1. Classification (NCBI taxonomy): domain Eukaryota; kingdom Metazoa; phylum Chordata; class Mammalia; order Rodentia; family Dipodidae; genus Orientallactaga; species Orientallactaga sibirica. The sequence goes on from JAEOAD010000057.1 coordinate 10,273,086, forward strand.
GTTAAACATTCTTGGATGTGGGTATATTCTGGTAGCATGATAGTATCCCACAGATACCAAGGAACAAACCTGTCTCTTTCCATTGTTATCTTCTATCAGTCAATTAACATAATTTGTTATGTGTCTGAGATCTTACTTGATACACAATTATTACTTTAAAAAGATTGTGAGGAATTGTTTATGACTTAACTTTGTATTTAAGCTAATTATATTTGATATTCCAGTTCGAGAAGTCAGTGTATATAATGAAAGTATACACTTCTTTTTGAGAAATTTCACAGTCAAATAAAATACCCTATTTACCATAAGTACCTAATTTTAATCTGAAATGCAAAGTTCTGTGTGTGTTTATACCACAAAGGAAAATAAAATTGTTATAAGGAATTTTAATAGAGAATGTTAAAAGAAAGAAAATTTGTTTTATATATGTAGAAGCCTATAACATAGTACCACTGGTGAAATATGTTTTTTGCTGTAGACTCCCTAACTAAAGGGACAAAAGGTACAAGAAGGATGAAAAGTGAATAATTGGGAAAAAATTGACTAAAAAAGTCCCAACATGATCTGTATTGTTTGAATACACACAAAAAATTATCACCTTTGTTCTTTGTTTTTTAGTTGACATCAGTGTCTACATACTGAATGACAGGATAATTAACAGACAGATATGATACTTTAGATAGAAAGGAAAGTTTATGTAGCATGTTGGTACCACTAAAATGACAGATAGCCTGGAACCAGTACAGTCAATGTTTGGGAGTCATGTTTTGTTTGAATCAGTCTAAAATGATATAAAACAAATGACATTATGATGGGTGAAGTTTGACTTGAGGGTTGATTCTAGGTGTGTCATCTCAGCCACTCATTTTCAGGATAATAGAAATGAACATGCTTCTTGTTTGCAGAAGAGCTTGTATGGCAAGTAAGCTCCCAGTAATTTTTGTTGGGAGCTAATGTAGCACATTGCTGACAGAAGTCAAAATATTTTCTAAATTATAATCAGGCATCTTTTACTTCTGAGCTTTAGAGGGAAGATCATTTGAAATCATGAAGAAGAAATGTTTTCTATATTGGAGAGTAGATGTTGGATCATATTTAAATAAGTTAATGACAATTTCACAAACCTGAAGACTTCCCCCCATTATGTAGCTCCCTGGATGATTGGTGTCACTTATATATACAGCCCTCCCTTGGGCAATACATTGTGGTCTGAAGACAGATTGTTGTTTCCTTTTTAGAACACTGTACTCACATGGAATGAGCCCGTGCTAAATGGGGCCAGCCTACATGATTACCTTGTGATTTGAAAATCTGTCTCTGGCCCATAAAGCTAGACCCCCAAGTCACTGTCTCACGCTGTCCCCAATGTAACAAAGCATCTGTTATTGTATATGAGCCTTGGGGACTGCTGGTGCTCAGAAAGCTGCACTTCACTTTCAAAGCATTCTCTAACGCACAACTCTTGAGCGTTTACAGCTCCATTTCTGACGTATTTGGTTGCCGTTAATAATAGGATGCTTTTGTAACAACCTGCATGAGAGTAAACAGATGAGATGAATAAAATGACTACCATCATTATCTCCCATATATTTTAGAAGTGAATGTTCTCCCTTTCACTCTTTCCACCCCATAAAGGTTTGCATTTTTTAAACTCCTTTTCACTGAAAACAGTTTCCATTCATATACAGATGGTTAGAATGACTCACAACATCACCAAGTGAAGTGACTTCTAGTTGTATGTATATATTCTGTTTTGTCTTATGGCTATTTTTACTCAATTATGATTAAAAAAAAACTATGTTTTGCCTGTATTCTGCCTTAAGATTCCACCTTTCTGGGAAAAAGGGGGGGTGGCGGCTTTATAGATCTTGCAGTGGCTCCTCATAGTTACCCCAAGAAAGATTTTGAGATTTTTGTATAAGATGTCACTAGCATTATAGTAATTTAGTCTTTGCCATGATGCTTTGTTTTAAACATTTTCTGAGTACTGAGGAACTTTGGAAAAGAACTGCTTTGTACTTTCTGGCCATCTCGAAAGGATTTGCTGTGCATCAACCAAGTCTAGCGGCCAACCAAGCAGTTCAAAATAAGGCAACTTCATAGAAGGTGACTTCATGCATAAGATTTTCCATTCACTATTAGTACCTTTAGTGAAGTGGGTAGCTTAGTCCATTCTCAGGCCTTTTCCCATTATTTCTTGCTTTCCTCTCAGTGTGTTGTTTGGTGGAAGGTTTTTATTTTTTATTTTTATTTTTTTTTGCTTCCTTCCCCAGAATCCAGGCTTATTTCTTGCTCCTTCCCCATCAGTTCCATTATAGACTGTTCTTTCATGTACAGTTCACATGTGTGTTTATCCCAAACATTGAATTTTTTAATAAAGTGATGAATTTATGGACGCAGAGACTCAGGTTCTGTTCATAGCTGCCATTGCTTAGCTCTATGACCTTTCTGGGTCTCAGTTTCTGCCCTAGGAAGCAGAAAAGGTTGGACTATGGTCACTTTAGACTCTTAACAGAATGTGATTCTGTGACAGACTCTATAAAAATGGCATCTGTTTCATTTTACATCCCGAGAATGAATCGACCATTGATAAGCCATATGAAGAAGTCCTTAACTTTTGAAATGGCCATTGTCAATGTAAATGTAGACAACAAAAGTGAAAAGTAGTCTTTTTTATATTGTCGTCTAGATTTCTTTTTTCACAAAACAATTCTCTTTAGTGAGGAAATATTCTAAGATATTAATGTCTCTATTAATGTAGCATTCCATCTTTTAAGTCAAATATTCTTAACTGAAATCTAATCAAAATGGCTACATTAGGAAGGAATTATTTATTTTACAAATAGATAATTCATAAGTAGATATTTTGCTTTGTAGGACTCACTATAGGCTTTCTTTATTGACTTCCTCATGAACAGAAGATTAATTCATATTCATAACCTCAACCCACATGTAACTTTTTAGAAACGATACTCTCTTTTATAGACTGAGTTACCCCATATTGAGTCAGATTGTAAATGTACAGTGCTAATTGGAATAACATCTTAATTTCTTGTCAGGCAAACATTTCATATTGAATAAGTGTGTTACTAGATGGCCTTACCCCCACCTCTGGAAACTAAACTAAGTATGGTACTAGGCTTTGAAAACAAAGTCTAACTTTAGTATTCTTATATGTAAATTCACCTTTTTCCTCATTTCCTTTTGTTGGAATGCATTTTTACATCTTAAAATGAAAAGTAGGCTTTTTATTTAAAGATCACCTGTGTTGTCTGAAGTTTGTAGGGAAGTTTTATGATGTTCAGTTTTTATGGAATTCTCATAATTAATCATGATATAATAGTGGTTTATTTTTCCTTAATTACACTCTGAATTGTCACTTGTTCTCTATGAACCTTACCATAAAAATAGTTTCTTAGCCGGGTGTGGTGGCACACGCCTTTAATCCCAGTACTTGGCATGCCGAGGTAGGAGGATTGCCATGAGTTCGAGGCCACCCTGAGACTACATAGTGAATTCCAGGTTAGCCTGGATCAGAGTGAGACCCTACCTCGAAAAACCAAAAAAAAAAAAAAAAAAAAGTTTCTTTCATTGCAAACGGTATAGTAGTACGTCTGGTTTTATAGCTTTTCAAAGCACTTCTCCATTAACCTTGCTTTATTTAAAATCTTAACTAATTCTTTAAAAGTTCATGGGGTGATTATTGGATAATTCGGGTGTTTTATGGCTGTGTGTCAAGCTATTAGTTAAAATAAATGTTATCTGATATTTGTTCATTAGCTTTTGTGAATAAATTGGCAGGCTTGTGTTCCTGATAGACAAGATGTCTAACTCTCCTACATAAATCAAAATTGGTACTAATTAGTTCTTTAGTAAGCTCTGCAAAAACCAAGAACTGGTCCATGGAGACTGAACTAATTTATTACTAAGCTCAAGGTGACTAATTTGCATGAATTTTAGAATGGAACAACACACATGTATTTTTTTTCAAGAGGACTTTTGCAGTTGTTCACACAAAATAACAAGAAAAAATACCCTTTAGCTGAGGTAGATGATGAAGGAAAGCTTTTTATAGTTGAATATGTTAAAAGGTTATCTATGTCTAAGTGATGGATTTATAATCAGTTATCAATTTGATTTATGTTTCGAGTATATCTCTACAAAAGCTTTTCAGAGAATATTTGTAAATAAGGAGAGCTCTAAGAACTGGGAACATAATAGATTGAAAACTGACTAAAATGTAGACCTCATTGGGATCTCGGTTGGTTCAGAGAATTCTTTTTTATGTCAATTAAGTAAAAGTTATCTCTGTGTAGTAATAGGATTATAGGCCTATAGGCCATCTTGATTTTTCTCCATCATGTTTCTAAGGAGAAAAGTAATTGTGTGTGTGAAGAGTGTGTTTGTGCGTGCAGGTGTGAATGTGTTTGTGCACATGCACACACTCTTGTAAAATGTTCATAGGTATGGTTTACAAAAGTAAAAGCTGGTAAATAAAAAAAAATAATCTGAATCACAGCAACACTTTGAATTTTCAATGTAGCCATATTGCAAAGGGGTCACACTAATCAGAAGGATACCTGCAGAGCTGCAGATTCCTCACATCTGTGAGGGTAGTGATGCAGCCACATGTGGTGAGGCTTCGATGGGGAGATCTAGATAATATGATGCCTGAATTATTCTTTAGAAGTACCAGCTTTGGTAGAAAACATTGAATAGGTTCTAGGTAAATTTCTTATCAGCTTCTGCAATTAAAATGATCACTTTTGGAGCCAGGTGTGGGGGTACACACTTTTATTCACAGGGCTGGTGAGGTTGATGTAGGAACATTGCCATGAGTTCTAGACTAACCTGGGACCACAGAATGACTTCCAGGCCAGCCTGGACTACAGTGAGAATGTACTTGGAATAAAAACAAAATAAAAAAATTTCATTTTAGTACTTGGAAAGAAGAGTTCAGTGGAAGTAGGATGATGGAGGGGACTTAAAAATTTATGAGAAGGGAATGAAAATAAATTTTAAAAGAATTTTAAAAATAATTTTTCTTACCAACAGAATTACTATTCAAGAGTACAAACTTGGAATAAGCCCAAGTTTGAAGTATTATCCTTTTATGTTGAATTTACTTTCACTAGGGGGGAAATTTCTTTTTAAAAATATCCTTTTCTATTCATTTACTTAGTGTAGAAGGGCACATGTGTGACATGGCTTATGGGCCAAGGCCAGAAGACAACTTTCAGATTGGTCCTTGCCTTGGACCTCATTTGAGGCAGTCTCTCTCACATTGTTGTTTGCCACTCCCTTAGGAGCTTTGGGGAAATTCTTCTATCTCCACTTCCCTTTTTGCCATATGCACAGTGGGATTACAGAAGCCCATAACAGCTTCCAGCTTTTTTAACATGAGGTCTGGGAAGTAGAACTGAGGTACTTGAGTTACATGGTGTAGTAATTTGAATGTCAAATGTCCCCATTAGCCTCATGGGTTTTTGATTAAGCTTCATCGTTGATCCCCAGCATGTAGCCTTTGAGAGGTAGACCCTTGCTGGAGAAGGTGTATCACTGGGGATGACCCTTGAAGTTTATTAGTCCACTCCCATTGGGTGTTCAGATTTCGCTCACTCTTGCTGCTTCCTCCCAGCTGATGTACCAAGATGTGATGCCCTGCTGTCTGCTCTTGCCATGCTCTCCCTGCCACGATGAAAGTATTCATCAAAATTGTAAGCTGAAATTAAACCCTTTCCTTCCATAAGCTGCTTCTGGTCAGGTGTTTTGTGAAAGCCAGGAGAAGGTAACTGCTACACATGGCAAAAGCTTTTATCTACTAAGCCATCTCCTTACTTAGCCCTTAGGAAAAAGAATCCACTGTTATCACAAGGCTGAACTGAGGTGGGGCAGAAGGTAGTGTGAACCAATGAGTTTGAGGTGACAGTGTATAGCACTGTAGGCTTTGTGGATTTTTGGTTGCTGTTGTTTTGAGAAATGAAACATAGCAATTCCTTCTTGGAATATGACACATCCCTGACTCTCAGTCAAATCAATGGACTTTCCCATGCAGTGTTTGTTTCTGGCCACAATATCCTAGTCTGTTTTGTGTGTCATCAGCAATGCCAGTCTTGAGAGGGTCTGAAGTGTGCCAAATACCCTAACTCCTCTCATTATGAACTGAGTCCTGGCATATTGACCCTGGCATGGCAGTCTTATGTGAATGAACAGTAACTGGATGCATTGTTAATTACATAACATATTTTTGCCAAGTGATTTCATCCAAAAAGGCATGTCAGACAACTTTTGATTTTCTGACCTCCTGATAATTTTTCATGCTGTTCAAAAGCAACTCACTAAAATGAGTAGGGTGAGCCATGCTTACTTTTGCAGAGAAACTCAATGTTAGGTCCTGAATTGGAAGTGAATGGAACTGGCCATGATACTGATGTGATGTCACCCGAGGAAACTGATTGGTTCTCTTGGCCAGAGTAAGACTGGGAACAGATTTAACTTTGAGGGTGAGGACAGTGTGGTAATTGTGGACCTTGATGGTCAAAGGTTTACACGGCATTCAGTCAACTTAGCCAGAGCACACTTTATGCACATTTATGCTCCTAGCCAAATGAGTCTTTCATGTTTCAACCCATTTAGATTATCCTCTCACTGATTAGGCTCACCAGTAAAAGTGAGACCCTTTTATAGTGCTGCTGGTAGATTACAGGACTAACACTTACCTTACGGCTAGACTAGGGTTTATTAAGCTTTGACTGTGCAATTGTGGAGAACATAATTTGGACCATGTATTATAATGGGGTGGGAGAGGGCACTTTCTTAATGCTCTTGTGTTGAAAGTCACTGCATTAGGGAATAATAGTTTTAAGTGAAGCAACATTTCTAACAAGGGGCCAGATAACAAGGATAAATGCAATCTGCAGATAGTCACAGTGCTTCATTCCAGCTATTATTTATATTTTCATCTACCAAACCTTTTACTGTATCACAAAATTGATTAATTTGCATGCATCTCTTCTTTTTGTGCTCACATGCTGTCTCATAGAATGAACAAATAGAGAAATGGATAAGAGGAAAGAGGATGGGGCTGAGACCAGTTGAGTGGGGATACATAATCCCCAAACTGGATAATAAACTCAGGAACAATCAAGATATATTTTAGGGTCTAACATTAATCTTGATATGTAATCAGTCCAAGTAATGTTAAAAACAAATGATTGTATAATAGCATTAATGAAAAAAATCACTTGTTATGGAATGGTTCAGAATAAATGTGGCTTTCTTTTTATCATGAAACAGGAATCTGATGAACTGGTCTTAATGTTCTCTCCACATACAGAGACATAGCTATGTTTAATTCCATATCCTCTTATCTATAAGTCCTACATTTAATTTACTGCCATTCAAGTTGATTTATAGCTCTGCTTAGCAAAAGTATAGCCTTGATTAAAATAATATTATCACAGCTGATAGACCTTAAAAGCATTTTTTCTCAGACTTTAAAATGACCTGTAGACTCCTGTGTGGCTAGATTAGTAAGTCTCCAGTTTTTGCCTACTTGGCATTATTTTGGAGAGTGGAACAGTTAGTTGGGGGTATGTTTGGTTAACATGGCTTTCTTAGACACATTCTCTTTTCCCATCTGTAGAAAGTTACTGTAGTAATTTTACAGTAGAGTTACTTCAGGAAATCCCACTTCCCTACATAGCTGATCTCTTATCTAACTGTTAACTACAACTATACCCTTTGCTTTTTTGGAACAGCTGGGCCAAAGGACTCCCATTTGTCAAAGGGGGATTCAGTGATTATGCATGAGGGTTACATGCTTGGAGTTGTGACTATGACAGATTCCTCCATGAAACAATGCAGAATCAGTTTGGGTGCTCATTTCAGTAGAGATGACTTAATTTGCAAAGCCATTGATTTCCACATGTTGGCCAGAATTGGTCACTCTCCACAGCAGGCTATTTTTCACTTCTACTGCTTTATGTGCAGCATGACTGTTTGGTAGAATCTATGGTTCTAAGAATAATGAAAATACTGTTGAGTTCATCATATAACAAAAAATGAGCATGCTTTGATTCTGTTCAGAGCATCATTACCATTCTCCTGATTCTGCTAGTTGAAAAGAATGAGCTAATCTAGTCTTGACTTGCTGGCTTTCTGGAGTATATTTCTATTCTAAGAATAAAGTTACTACACATGAAGCATTTACTTTGAAATTGCCATACTTAATAGAAACTTCCAGTTGTTCAGATCATAAGAACCCAGAAAAGAGAAAAGTTGTAAATGTACAAAACCGAACTGGGAGACTTTTTATATTTTAAATCAGATTTCATGGTGGGCCTTTCTCACAATCAACAGTTTTATCCGTAATTTTATTATGTTTAATATGTCTTTCAATTTTGATTTAACAGCTTTATCAAAATTTAGTCTACATAGCAATCAGTCTACGCTTCTTTGAAGTCTTCATTTACTAGCTTTAAAATCTCTGAGATTTCTGTTGAAGAACAGAGAATGTGCTTCTCTGGAAAAAGGATTTATGTGTCTTAATTACCCCTCCACCTAACTAATTATTTTCCCCTAGTATTTAGCCACAGTTTTTCAGAGCTTGAGTGATTATTATAGTTTATCTAGTTCGACCACAAGAAGAAAACACCCAAGGAAGGTGTTCCTTTTCCAAACTATACTTGCTGAAAGATGCAACTTCCTGACATTTTGAACTTTTCAAGCCCCCTTCCCCTCTCCAGACAGCTAAACATCACTGATTTTGTCTGACACTCATTGCACAGATAAGGAAACAGTCTTCCTCCCATGGTTTTTACTTGACATCTTAATAAACACCAAAATTATTTTCAATCTTAACATGATAGATTTTTGATAAGTAAGAGTGAAAATTCAAAATTCACTTCAGTGAATGATGCAGTATAAATTACTTATGCTGTGTACTTTGACAGGCCAATTATAAAGAATATGATATTGTCAAAGAAAAAAAAATCAAAGTCACTAATCAGGAAGTGAGTATAAAGTGTTACAAATTTGTCATTGCCTCAGTGCTATGTTAGGTATTGGGACAATTTGGTACGTGTCCTCTGTCCTGGAAGTAAGTGCTTAATAGCTAAGCACTCATATTTCTTCTCAGCTGTCCACAGTCATTTTCTACAAGGTCTGAGAGGCCTTACTCTGTCAGGTTTTAAACCACCATCCTGGTTGCATTTTTAACATGGGGAGCTTCATAACAATATTGATATTAAATAGATAGAAGAAATGGCAATAGAGTATGCTTTAATAATAAAAAAAGAAACAGCTCAGAAGGTCTGACAGGCTATAATGGATAGATGTGTGAAGACAGGACAAACTGGATTTGCCAGAAGACTTTTCATTTCCTTAAAAAATGAAAATTTCAGCCTAAGTGAAAAAGCAGCAAGAGGGTTTCACTGGACCCCTTTCCTTTTCTAGACTTTTATATCCACACACTCCTAAAGAACAAAGGCCTATGAATTTTCTCACCTGCTCTGAGAGGACCCTCCATCCTGGGAATCCTGTGTACCTGGTCTTACACCCAGCCTCCAGGACCTTGGGCAGCTTGACACTCCACTTGGGAACTACTGATCTAAGGCTGCCAGAGACGAGGGAGAATAAAATGGGATGGTAGTGATTTTTAGATTTTCACTTTTTTCTTATTGGTGTTTTCAAAGAACTTTGAACGATTTTTTGTTTCTATGAGAGGAAAGGGCAGCTTCCTTTTGATTGTATGCTAATCAAAGGAAAGGCAAATTCCCCACACCTACTAAAAGACTACTTTATTATGGTATCAAAAGTTTGTTTCCCACTTTAAAAATTACAGTGGTTTTAATTTGAAGTCTTTATGGCTCTTAAATGGAATGATACTGTGTGATATATGATCAGATTTTTTCCATTAGTTTTATTTTTTAAGTCTATTTTCTTTAGCAAGGTCTCACTTTGCAGTCCAGACTGTCCTGGAGCTTACTATGTAGCTCATACTCCCCTCAAACTCATGATCCTCTGGCCTTTGCCTTTCATGTGTACCACTCTATCCAGCCCATTTTTTTCCAGTCTTATCTGACAGTGTTTGCTTGTCTACAAGTGACTTAATGTGTTGAAGGAACTAGAGTTAGGGAGGAAGTTAGCTCAGAAAGTTTTGGAATGTGATTGGAAGAGTTGAGTGTCCCTGCAAACAGGATGGCTATTTGCTATCTCTTTGAAGTCTTTTCCCTTTGGTTCCTTATTGTTACAATTTGGGAGTTGGGACAGGATTCTTGCCATCAACTGTACTACTCTATGCAGAGCCACACAATAAGTTTTTCCAGTTTCCTAAACAGCATAGCATAATACCATACATGCTTGGCACAGAAAAATGAGTATTTCCAGTCTCCATGGGCATCTTAATGACCTTCAGAATATGAAATGAAAGTCTTGGAAAGAGAAGACTGATATGCACTTCTAAAAGCAAGGGAAAAAAAACTGCACTGAAAGTTAAATTTTAACCTTTTCTTTCTGTTTCTATGAAGAAGTCTGTACTAATAAAACTGCCAATTTCTTTCAGGTGGGTGTACATGGCATTAGAATAGAATTCATCAATGAAAAAGGATCAAAACGCACCGCCACCTACCTACCGGAGGTTGCAAAGGAGCAAGGTCATTGTTGTACTTTCTTTCATATGATCTAGTGAAGATTTTAAACAAATCGAAAGCAATAACTGACCTTGCAGTTATGCCTGATAATTGATCAATGTCAAATCACAGTAACTGACTCTTCCATCACTGCCTCTGCAATGTCTTTATCAAATTGGTGAATTACTCACACAAAAGTTGAATCTTTGCACCAAAGTTTGGCAGCACAAATTCAAAAATATATTTTAAAAAAGCAAAGATTGGTAAAAGTTGGGTTTTATTTTAAGGAATAATTTGCTACTAATTTGAAACACCATTTCCCAGTGGTCCATTATGCTGTAATTAACATTGATGGCATATAAACAAGTCTTTAGTTTGAGAGACAACCATGTAGTTCCATATCACTGTCAGTATCAAATTATTTTCTTCTAATATGGTTGCTATTACTCATTCTGCTAATATTGAAATTGTAGGTTACTGAAATTAAGATTGAGAGCATTTTGGATTCACAAAGAATTATTATATATGCTTGGTCTATACTTCATAGTCAGCCAACATTTTCTTATTTCACAGGAATAGCACAAACTTTTGTGAGCAAATACAGTAACACAAAACTTCACAATAGTACTTTGTCCTTCCAAGCCACAACTAAATTCCAGTTTGATATCAGTTCAAGTGACTATCTTTTATTTTTATCTTACCAAGATTTTCTTGTTATCAGAAAGCATTTAAAATTTAGTTTTCCCATGGGTGTTCATATTAACATGAGATATGTAGCAGCAACATTTAATGGCATTGGTCTCCCAAATGAGAAAGTTAATCTTGCAGGTTGTTATGTGAAGGTTTAGAAAATGTTTTAACACTGCGTCATCACTGACTTCTTAAAGCATACAGAAGAGAAGGCCTCAGATATCAGACTCCCATTCACTTTAGAACCAAGAAAATGCCCTTGAATATTTCACACAAATATGGTCAATCGGTTTTAGAAGGTACCATTAAGATCAGCAATTATGATGAGGGAGTGTGGGAGCCTTAAATATTACTTAGTTGACACAATGACATTTAGGTCTTTCCCTGCGTTTTCAAGATGTCACTATTTGAGAGTGGTTGTGGTTTGTTACAGAAATGTGACTCAGCAGTTTTGCTAGTCTATTCGACCCCCTTGCCTTTGAGTGTGGTTGAGATTATGAAGCCAATGTCTGTAGACATTGTGGATAGCTAGAATTTAAAGTATGTTGTGATGAACCTGCTTCTGTACAAGATGAAATCTTAGCTCTTCTGTATGATTGTTCCTAGAACCAAAGGAATTAATGGTGTTTGGTAACAATGATAGCTGACCTTTACAAAGTCATTTTGTATTTAACCAAAGGTGCTTGTGACATGTGCATGACTGATACGTCATCTGATCTCCTTTCCACAGGATGGGACCATATTCAGACCATAGACTCTTTACTGAGGAAAGGAGGATACAAAGCTCCAATTACTAATGAATTCAGGAAAACCATAAAACTGACCAGGTACAGAGGCATTCTCTAGCACAAGGCTAACCGGTATATTTCCAAGTGTATGCCTATCGCCCTTTGATTTCATTGGTCTCTCTAGGTATACTTGCTTTTCTTTTCTGAAACTGTAGAATGGCTGGGCTATATTGAGAGCAATATGGAACTCTGCTTGACACTAAATCCTGCATGATATACAAGTCCATCCTTTCTATCTTTAATTCAGCATGATTACTCTGGCTTTGTACAACCAACCTTCTGGGACTTTGACTATCGTATTGGAAAAAGCACCAGAATTAGCTATTCATAACTTTTGACATTGCCTAGCAAAACTCCTGGATTTTGATAAGCAATCCTCAAATTTGAACTTAACTTTAAAATTTTGGTAGCAAGAGAAGTCTACTATGAAATATTACTGAAAAGCACAATTAATCTAACCTTGTATGCTAAATAAATTTTAGCATGTAATAATGTGGACACTTATTTAAGAAGTAAAATATCAAGCATTTTAGGAAAATGGGTAATTGTTTCCATTTATTTCAATTCCAGAAAACTCATTAAATTTCTGCAGTCTAAAAATGGATTATTCTCAGCTCTAAGCAGTTACAAATATGAAAATGCCTCCATTTCTGTTCTCTCAGAGGTTGTGACTTGAGGGGAATAGAAGATCATATATGAAAATAATTACTGCTATAAGGTAGAATATGATGGATAGTGTGAAATCATTAAGTGAGAACAAAGAAACTCCAGGGCTAACAGAAAGTTTTGAAGAAAAGTTGGATTTGGAGCTAGGCTTAAAATATGGCTAGAATATTTGACAGGTAGAAAGTGAGGGAGGGAAGGGATTCCCTGAAAATGTGTTGTGAGTCTAGGTATGTGGGTAACAAAGTGCAAATCAAAGTCTAAGGAATGTGAAATACTCTGATTTGGCTGATCTTTCAGTATGCATAGACAGATTGTTACAGGAAAATATGACCCAAAAGATAAGGTGAATCAGACCACGGAGGTCTGACATTCCAGACTAAAATGTTTGGACTTGATTCTACAGCAATCTGGTAGTCATTGTCGGGTTTTAAAAATGGACTTGGGAAAGTACAAGATTTGAATTGGAAATAGGAAAATGAGTTAGGAAAATTATTGTTGTCTAAGAATTTATGGCATCAAGCCAAGTAAAGTACAATAGGGGCCTTCAACCAGCACTTTGTCAGTGGTACAGGAAGAAAAGCAGAGACAGATTGTGGATAAAAACAAAGCACTGGGCTAGAGAGATTGCTTAGTGGTTAAGGCACTTGCCTGCAAAGCCTAAGGACCCAGGTTCTATTCCCCAGTACCCACGTAAGCCAGATGCACAAGGTGGTGCCTACATAGAGAGTTAGTTTGCAGTGGCTAGAGACCCTAGCATGCCCATTCTCTCTCTCCTCTCTCTCTCTCTCTCTGTCTGTCTCTCTCTCCCTCCCTCTTTCTCTCAAATAAATAAATAGGATTTAAAAAAAAAGAAAGTACTGGGTCATCATTTAGACATGAGGAAGTCAAGGGTTTAATCTGCCTAAGAAGGATCAAGGTCATCCAGAGAAGACTTAGGTCTGTGTTTCAGTTCTGGATTTGAAGTACTCCCTAATGTATCCAAAGAGAACCATCAAGCAGGTCACTGAAAATGTGCTTGTATAAAGCTCGGGAGTATAGATCATGCTTTGGGATAGTTTATGAGCAAGTCGAAGTTGACACTATAAGGACTAAGTTGACTTGGGGGCAGAGGGTCAAGTGTAAAGAACTCAATGTAGAATTTAGGAAAATACTACAAGGCGAGGGTAAGAGCAGTAGTCAAAGAGATGAGACACTATCTGAGAAGAATCAGGTGAAAATGAAGGTGTAGAGAAGCCATGGGAGTAGGGAGCTTCACAAAGTCAGTGGTGAGTTGTATCATCATGAAAAAATCCAACAGAATTCAATCAATCTCTGGCAGCTGTTTCCATGGAAGAGAGGCAGCGGAACCAGAGAGTGCTGGTTACAGGATATTAAGAGAAAGGGATCGAAAGGAGAAACTATTACTTTATTGAGAAGCAATGGATACAGGGCAAAGAGGGTTCAGTACTAGGATGAAGTTGTTACTTAGTGGCAAAACCCAAGTACATGTGTGGACAAAGAAAGAAATGGTAAAAGGGGAGAGGTGGATGATCTCTGAAGTCAAGTGAAGGAGATGGATGGTCAAAGATTGACTCCCCTTTTCCTTCCTGCTAGCAACCCAGACTAGAAGGCAATATGGAACATTTCTAGAACAATTTAAACAAGGAGTAGTGGAGCAGAAAGAGGATTTTGGATTCTTGTCTTCTGATCTCGGCTTTGGCACTTACTAGTTGTGTGATTGTGGGGCAAGTGCCCACTTCTCTCAGGGTATTTCCAAATCTTTAAACATATCTGCTAGGTCTCTCCTAGCTTTGACAATAGCATATTACCTGTCTTTTGGTGGTAACTTTTCTCTTCCCCAACTTCGTTTCAGGTACCGTAGTGAAAAGATGACCTTGAGTTATGCTGAATACCTTGCTCATCGCCAGCATCATCACTTCCAAAATGGCATCGGGCATCCCCTTCCACCATACAACCATTATTCCTGACACTGAGCCGCACAACCAGTCACTGGGCCTCTCTGCAGACCTCTTCCCAGGAGACCCTACACCTTCTTGGTCTAGCTATCTCTTTTACTGTACCATTTTATGATGATAGTTTCCGTTGCCATGGTGAAGCTTCAACATCACCAATTAAGATCATCATGGTAACGGGTAGGAAAATGGCATTTGTTAAAAAGATCCTGTTTATTATTTTAGATAATTGATTTTTTGCAGCATATACAACTTTTTGAATTTTCTTTCCTTACAATAGTTATATTTTTGCTTTGCTATCTCAATCAGGTTTATTTCTGTCCTTCCTTCTTTTTTTTTTTCTTTTTCTTCCTTCCTTCCTCTATTCTTTTGACTGTGGATGGAAAAAAGTATGCAGTTTTCGAGGGTTTTATTTAGGTTTGTGTTTATTTTTCCTAAGTAAGATAGTCAGTTTCTTGATAGTGGAGTTTGGGAGTCATTCATATCAAATTCAGGTATTTGTATATTACTCTTGAATTTACCTAAAGTTCCCTTTGCTATGACACCCTAGTATTTGGATTATCAGGTACTTGCTTTCCCCATGGTTAAAATATATGAGCTTTAGTTTTAGTAGCAAACATTTGAAGGTCCATGATAGGGCTTGTCACAGAGAGTAAGAAACCATTTATGCCTACTATGCTGGTTTTCCTAGAAAAGACTGCCTCATCACTTTGGAGACTGAATTTACAGACAGAAGCACTGTTTTATGAAAGTATAAACTACCTTTCAAATAGGCTCCAGAAATCATTTTGAAGAACAGCAACTATAAGGAAGAGATCATATGCAGAATTTAGTGCCTTCAAAAAGAATATAATTAAACAGAATTAAAAGGGGTGAGAAAAAGGCAATTTAGAGAAATATTCTTGTAAAATTTTATTGTTTCTATACAAGGAACAAAAGATTAGACAAAGACCTTACTCTGAAGTATTTTTTTAGCTAAAAAATTTATTTTGAGCAAATAACCAAAAAAGACATTTGTCTATTTTGTATTGATTTAAATTTGTTAGCTTTAGGTTACAATAAGTCATAATTGGCCAGAAACAATTTTAGCTACCATCTAAAGACATAATAAATATAATCTAGTGAAACAAAAGTACATAGATAACATAATTTCAAATTAGTTTATGTCATGGAGACAATGCTAGAATTTCAGAGACGATATAACAGAGTTTGAATCTCTTTCTGCACTACATACTTTTGATAGAAACACATTGACTATGTTGGTATAATGCTATATTATACCTGGAAAGATGGAGTTGGCATTCAGGTATGCTAGGCAGAGCCCAGCTCATTTGTAGGTCTAGGCCTTCCATGATGCATACAAAGAGATCTTACTGATGTCAATGAGAGGCATATACCCAGGAAAAATCACAGTTGACTCTGGAGAAAGTTGACCTTTGTGAGATATATATTTGGGAAATATATATAATTTTTCAAACAGGAAGTCAATATATCAAGTGATGAATAGTTATGTTACAAAGTATATATTCTAAAACTATGACATGTCACTGAATATTGAAATGCTATAGCTTATACATTAGTTGCTGTGACAAGTGACAGCCTGCTAGTTCAGAACTAAAAATTCTTTTCTAGTTTGTGAGGTAATTGGCTGGATTCTTTCTGCTTGCCATTAGGGCAAAGCACATTACATTGGTTTTTGATGAAAGTTCTTACAAGTGTGGTATTCCTTCATCCACAGCATCCATTGTTGAAATAACCATTTTCAGTTGTGATGCCTTAACTAAAAAGCCAATTGCTAGCCTGAAATGCAATCTTGGTAGCCAGCTCCATTGAACCCAGAGATTAGTCAAAAAAAGTTAGCTGTTGGGCTTTAGAAAGTGATATTAAATCCTGTTGTTTCTACTTGGGAACATTTTGGAATACATTAGTATTTCAGTATACAAACAAGTGGCTACCTGACATTTTCTTGCCCTTATAGGGAAACTGAGCACAAGCTAAATGATATTGTCTGCTGCAAAAAAAAAAAAAAAAAAAAAAAAAAAAAAAAAAAAAAAGGTAAATGAAACAAACTGAAGAGAGACAAAATAGACCAATATTTTGAAATCCATCTTAACCATCATCTCATTAGTTCAACAGGCTCCTAGTCCTGGGTGAGCTTATGGCTAGAATTTTTTTAAAGAAAAGATCTATCACATACATATATGCATGTGTGTATACATATGCTTACACATGCATACATGCATATGTGTGTGTTTATGTATTTAACGGTGCTAATCAATTTTGAGCAGGTCACGTGACTGGTCATGCGGACTCTAAAATCATATCAGATTTTTTAAAATCCTTGATATATGCAGATGTTATTACAGATTTTCTTACCAGTGTAATAATGTTATACTGAAGAAATAACCATCCTGCAGGCTTCAAAGGACGAGGTCAGCAATATTTCCCACCATGGCTTGGGGGAAAAGGATAGTTTTGTCTCCTTTTGTATTCAAGTTGATGCACAGTGCATTTTTGTGTCTAAGTAGCTGTTGACTAAAAGACTTTGTAGTGTAAAGGGTGTTATACAAACTGTAATGGTGTGCTTCAAAAAAAAAAAAACGCTAGACCCTTTCACCTTTGTTGTATATTACAAAGTTGTTAACTACGTGGTTTGAATTAACTTTGATCAATGTGGAAATATGTAGCATGTGTCTTTAATTCAGACGAAGATTCTGATTGCACAAGTTGTGTTCTAGCCAGTTGTGGTTTATTTGTTCAGAAACACAAATGTGAATTGCACTCTTATCACCAGACTATTGTATAAGTTCCGTGATCTTTAAACAGCTCAGAAGTAATACTTGAACTTCATTTGAGTAGCACAAAGTTTACATAGCCCTTTTTAAATGTTAATTAGTTCCATTTTAAGTTTTCTGTTTTCAAATGCAACTGGGTATTTTTCCTCTTGGAAAATAGTATGTACTTTATTTTGGTATGTAACAAAAGGCTTCCATTTGTGGAAGGGTTTTCTTGTTCTTAAACAAGGTCAGCCAGGTACCAGATTCTAAAAGAACAATCCCTCCCCTCCCCTCAAGTGGCCTTCAAGACTGCACGAGAACGTGCTACTATCCTCTCTAGTCTCCCCTTCCTTGAGAGGTCAGTGAAGCTGATGGAGGAAGTGCAAGGCTTGCTCTCTTCCCGACCCCCTAACCCACTTACAATTTTCAGTCCATGCATACTGTCCCAATGCCCAGCACACCGGAAGTTTGTATACTGGCCTCTTTTCTTGTCTTCAAATGTGCAGGAATCCAAAACTGTCATCTGGAATAGGTTCCACCTCTTATGTGTGTTAGATCAAGCCAAAGAAGCCCCCAGCCATGCCCAAATGCTGCTCCAAAAGCCTGCCTTCCAGTCCTTACAAAAACCTTGCAGGGTTAAATGTGTTAACTTTTTTATTTTTGTACAGTTTCTAAGTGATTTTTGCTAGTGATGTTAAACTGAATTAAGTTTATTTGAGGAGTGTGAGTACCTCCTCCATTTAAATAAACTGGTGACTTTCATTTTATTTTTTAAAAGTCGAAACCCATTGTGTGCCTCTCAATTTAAGGGTTTCTGATTACATTATTAAGACCAGCATTGATCCTTTATATACAAAGATATGTTTTTTTCTTGTTTTTTGTTTTTTTGTTTTTTGTTTTTTTTTTTTTTTTTTGTTTTGTTTTGTTTTTTACTGAAGAAAAACTTTTATTTTGCTCCAGACCCAGTAACTAAGCTGGTACATAGACGCACTGAGAAAATAAACTTTTGTAACCACCTCTGACTGCTTTTGTATATCAAAGTTGATTACTTTTGAAATATTTGGATCTAGTTTCTAAGTTATTTTAGTGTTTTATATGTTCCCCCAAATTACTTTGAATTGGTCACCAGCATAATGAGGTTTTGGTGATGCAATGGTGAGACTTGTAATGAGCAAATAGCTACCTGGAGTAGCTCTTCTTTTCCTTCTTTCTTAGTAACCTGTTTTTTGATTACAGTAAGACATCACAGATTACCTGAAACCCCTTCCAGTATAACTAGGTCCTCCTTCCTTCCACATTTAATTGCTTAATAGTTTGAAGAAACTATTGGAAATGGGCATTTTATATGACATGTATGGCTTTAAAATATTAAAAATCAGCAAAAAGAAAAAAAAATGAGAAGGTTTATGTGGGTCTGTAAGGTATGGCTGTGGAAAGATATTGTAGTAGTTTTGACACTATTGTTATTACCTTTAAAATCATTTACCCAATAAAATGTTAAAACCAAGCCATCATTTGTTATTTATTTAGCCTGCTTCTTCATAAGACATTGGTCTCATTGGTATTACTGCTTTGGTGGGGGAGGGGTGGTTTTTTTAAGACAGGGTCTCACGTAGTCCAGGCTGGCCTTGAACTCTTGATCCACCCAAGTGCCAGGGTTATAGATGTACACCACACCCAATTTCATTGGTGTTTCTTATTTAAAAAGTTAGCAACTGAAGATGCTAGAATAATGTAGGCAGGAACTCATACTAACTTCACTGCAAATAGCACTTGGGGAAGCTTACCTGCCTGCAGCTGCTCCCTGTTGTATAATCTATGGATGGATGTCACCTTTGTGCCTTTCCTTGAATCCTGGCTTGGTGATGTAGATTAACCTTTGTTGGATAATACTAATGTGGCCATGGTGGATCTGAGGTAAGCAGAAGACTTGAATTCCAGTGGGAGCTTAGGTGTACTTAAGTCAGCTCCCACTATCTTCCAAGTCAGTCTGTGGTGATTACTTGTGGGCTGTTGGCAGATGGAAGTAATGCTGTGTGGGAAACAATGAGATGCAAGCCCTTTCTCATATCTACAAGGAAGCTTTGACCATTTTCTGACTAAGGATATACTCCCCCCCCTTAAATGCTCCAAATATGGTGACTGCACAAAGACTGTACACACACACACACGCACACCACACCACACCACACCACACCACACCACACATGCACACACTGAACCTTAGCATCATGTACTTTGCCAGTTTCAGATTGGTAGCTATGACTTGGCTTATGAGTTCCAGCTTGGAGCACACATCTGTGTGTGGAGTAGGGCAGCAGGTGCTGCTGACTTTGAAGAGCAAGCTAAGATCGCGCATGGAGAAAGGAAGCACTTGTAGCACTGCTTCTGGCAGCTGTTGCCATGTGTTTCTCTGTGGAAAGGCTACCAGGGACATTGTTGAAATACCGCTGGCTTTTTCTAAATCATTTGCTATTTCACTTTCATCATGCACATTTCAGAATCAGTTGCTTGTTGAATATAAACAGGACAATTTTCTGTTACATTGCCCCAAAGCCCTGGTACCATGTGAATTTTATAACATGTGCTTATGTCAATCATGGTAGCTAAAAACAGCCATCTCAGACCCTAGAGGACTATTGTGGTTTAGGCTAGTACTCCATTAAGGCAGCCATCTGCTCACGGTTTACTCATTTTCATCATTTGTAGTTAATGGGACATAAGATTTTTTAATCATTTAGATAATATTAATAGTGTCAGGTGGACTGAAATAACGTAACAGGCCCACAGCATTCTCACGGCACTGGTAATGAACTCAGTGGTCTGAACACATTTCAACTTCACTAATCAACTCCACCTCCCTCAGTTCCTCCTGCAGCTGCAGTATTCCTGCTTTAGATTTGACGCCCCACTGGACACCTTTTAAATAGTTCCACTGCTTCAGAGGAGCAACATGGCTGTGTGGGATGAAGCAGTTTCTCTTTGTTCATGGGACAGAGTGTTATCTCCATGGGATCCTCTCAGTGGGAGCTAGGCAAAGAGCTAGGAGGAAAGCACCACTAGTTTACGGCCGCTAGCCAAGAAAGCTGGCGAACAACTGACTGGCTCCTTACTTTTTTTTCAGTTCTGACTGCATAAGCTGAATCTAATACAGGTTTGGGTCAGTTAAACTCCAGTAACTGGCCATCTGTTTGCATAAGCTTTGCATCTCAAGAGGGGAAGCTGACTGGGAGAGTGCAGCTGAGGCAAGCCCTGGTTACGCCAGTTTTGGCAACTGCATTCAAAGACTTTCCTCCATACCTGCAGCCCTGTGGCATGACTTCATGTTCCAGTCCACAAGCTTGATGGAAGAAATCTCTCAAGAACTGGACTTCTTCCTCATGCCAAGAGCTTAGTTACTACCTCTTTAAAAAATGACCATTTAGGGGCTAGAGAGATGGCTTAGCGGTTAAATTATTTTCCTGCAAAGCCCAAGGATCCCAATTCGATTCCCCAGGATCCACATAAGCCAGATGCACAAGGGGGCACATGCTCCTGGAGTTTGTTTGCTGTGGATGGAGGCCCTGGCACGCCAATTCTCTCTCTCTCTCTCCCTCTGCCTCTTTCTCACTCTCAAATAAATAAATAAAATGTATCTTTTTAAATGACCATTTAGGAACAGAGGTGTAGCTCAGTCATTGGTTAACAGTAAGGAGGAACTGGGTGCAATACCCTGCAATGACAAAAATGACCCCATGATGTGCAGTACTCCTTATCTATGGGGGTTACTTTCCAAGTACCTACATATCTGAATTTGTGATAGTATAAAACCCCATACATACACTATTTTTCCTACAACTGCCTGTCATACGGTTTATATATTAGACACACTAAAAGTGTCTTAGCATCACTACTCTTCTATTTATGGCCATCGTTAAGTGAAATAAGGATTACTTGGACCTAAGAAATGTGATATTCCAACAGTGAATATGATAATGAGATGGCTACATACATTGTATGACTCGTCCTGAGCGTGAGGAAGTGAGATAATGTAAAATATCATCACACTACCCACAACAGTGTGCAATTTGAAACATGTATTGTTTATTTCTATAATTTTCCATTTAGTGTTTTAGACCACAGTTAAGTACAGGTAACTGAAGCCAACAAAGGTGAAAGTGGATGAAGTGGAGACAACACTACTGCTTAAGGAGTAGAATGTATCTCAAATTGGTGGACCTGCCCACAGAGCTAGTAGAGGGCATGTGCTTTATGGAAAAGCACTGAACTGCACATACAGATTTCCATCCTGGCCACTGATAACTCAGTTCAAGGGAGGTGAAATGGAAAGCCTGCTCTTTTAAGTTTGAAGCATGCAGCTGGGTGGTGGGTGCATTGGGTTCCTCTGGGCTCCCCATCTGTCATGGCATCCTTGGGCTCATGCTCTTTTTTCTAAAAAGGACTCATCCATTTCACAAGAGATGGTGATTTATTCACCAACTAGTCTACTTTCATGGTGGAACAGCTTGTTCTTTTAATCAAAAATTCAGCTAGCACCTCACTGTTAAAAGTAGATTGACTGGCTGAGGAGATGGCCAGTAGGTAAAGTGCTTGCCATGCACGCGTGGGGATCTGAATTACGATCCCCAGTCCCCACCCAAAGGCTGGGTATGGTGGTGTGCATCTCTCATCACAGAGCTGGAAAGATGGAGACAGGAGAATCCCCAGTGCTTGCCAGCTAGCTTGTCCAGCTGAATTGCTGAGGTCTAGGTTTAGTGAGAGAGCTTGTCTCCAAAAATAAGGCAGAGAAGCCAGGCATGGTGGTACACAGCTTTAGTCCCTGAACTTGGGAAGCTGAGGTAGGAGGATCCATGAGTTTAAGGCCATCCTGAGGCTGCAGTGTGAACTCCAGATCAGTCTGGGCTAGAGTAAGACCCTTCCTTTAAAAAAAAAATCACATATGGGCTGGAGAGATGGCTTAGTGGTTAAGCACTTGCCTGTGAAGCCTAAGGACCCCGGTTTGAGGCTCAATTCCCCAGGACCCACGTAAGCCAGATGCACAAGGTGGCACATGCATCTGGAGTTCGTTTGCAGTGGCTGGAGGCCCTGGTGCACCTATTCTCTCTCTCTCTCTCTCTGCCTCTTTCTCTCTCTCACTCTCAAATAAATAAATAAATAAAATTTTAAAAATCGCGCGCACACACACACACACACACACACATGGTGTAGAGATGGAAAAGACACTTGATGTTGCCCTCTAGCTTCCACATGCATGCACTTACACACATATGAACAACAGCACATACATTTTTTTTTTAAATAAGGTTGAAAGCAGTAGTTCATCTCTGTAAAGCACTAGCGTATATCAGGTTTTGTAATGTTAAGAACAGGACTGTTTTAATAACTAATGAAACTGAATTGAGGTGATGGTCAGCAGTGGCAGTTAGTCTCATGACTCTTTATTTTAGTATTTTGGCTTGCTGGGGAAAGGTGAGAAGATCTTGATTTGCACCAAGAAAAGGGGCTGTATTATGTATACAATTTAACAAAAGTGGGCGCATGTAAGCCTAAATTGTAAAAACTTAGTGCAGTTACAAAAAGTCCAAGCCAAAGACGCATCACCCTGGTGGTCTGACCAGAAATGAGTAAAGTTGCCAAATCCTGCTAGCCCATCAGTTTGGTCTTCTATTGCCATCCTACATGTAATGCTTTAGGTGCTTATGAAGCATTTTCTTTAGTTTTTAACCATATTTTAAAAAATAGCCTATGTTAGTCAGGTGTGGTGGCACATGCCTTTAATTCTAGCCCTTGGGAAGCACAGATAGGCATTTCACCATGAGTTCGAGGCCAGCCTGGAAGTACAGAGTGAGGTCCACGTCAACTTGAGCTAGAGACCCTGTCTCGGAAAAATATAAAATAGCATATATTTAAATGAAAATACATGTGTTGTTTGAATTATATGTTTATGGAAACAGATCAGTAACAGTGGAAATCCTGTATCTCACAGGATAATATGAAGATGGCTGCTGGAGCTCCAATACTTCAGTTCTTCCAGGAGCCCCTACGTAGCAGTCGTTTGATAAAATGACAGCGTGTTTTGGCCCTTTTCCTCCCAAATGTCAGGCTCAATGTGATCCATCAATATTTATTGAATGCCTGTGGCCCCAGAGGCATGGCACTGTGCTTGGTTTCGTAATGAATATCATACAATTTTATAAGACAAATTAACAGCCCAGTCCCAGCTGAAGATTGGGAGGGGCATACAACATTTGTTCATTTAGGAAAAGTCCTTCAAACTGAGCTCAGGCAACAGTGAGCTGTAATCATTGGGTTTCTCAAAATGGCTTGTACCTCACAGTGGTGTTAAGGGAAATGACATTTTATTTAATTTCATATTTTTTGACCTTCCAACATGTCAGTGTTACAAACCGCTCAATAATAGGTATGAAGATTATTGTGAGTAGAACAGGAGATCTTTTTCTATTCCCACCGCATCTCTGTTTTGATCCCCAACAGGAATGTGCAAGGTCACTAGTAGGATCATAGACAAAATTTATGGACACACAGAATGGCATTCAGAGACTGGATCTGTATTCTTTACTGTGAAGCTGCCCTAAGAGGAGGCCTTGAAGTCTGAGATGAAAAAGGTCACAATAGGCTTACTGTGAACACAGATCAAATAGGAGGGGGGGAATCCCTTCATGGGGTGGGAGGGGAGCAACGGTATATGACAGGAAGAAGGAAATCAGAGTGACTTACTGAATCACCCGCTACATAGCAAGGACAAGGAGCAGTATTAAGTTGGGGCTATTTTGAGACAGGAAGCACAACCAGTACACAAGAAAATGTCTCAATCACATTTGAACTGACAGGAAGCTGTCAAGTTGCAACCACTGCCTGAATATTGGGTGGATATGAAAGCAGAAATTACTCTGTCACTTTTCATGAAACATGTATTTCCTTCTAAGTGGTATTCTGGAATGATCCAAGGTTACCATATATGCCATTACACACAAGTGTGTGTGGGTTTCAGCATAAGTGAGAGATGGGGGCTGGACAGACAACTGGATTAAACAATCATATTCCCAACATATGCATGTTCCTAGAAGAACAAAAAAGGGTGTCTTGGACTGGAAAGAGTGGGAAATGCCTTCATTTTGAAGGGCAGTACTAGTGTAATGCAAACACTTCCCCTACTTCGGACAGCCAAATGAATTCCAGGAACTCTGTGTGGACACTTGACCACCTTGGTGACTCAGGCCTCAAGCAGTGGCCTCTTCCTAAAATTGTGGTCAAAGGCAAAGGTGTGTGGCCCTCCCTGCCAGTGAACATGCAGCCATGTACCTTGGTGATTTGGTCCAGGTTTAATCTTGCCTAGCCGATTTAGTGAATATGAGTATTCCTGATTAGCAGGTTTAAAAGAAACAAGTTTGTCCAGTTGTTCAAATGGGATGTGCTTGCTCCTGTAGGAGGCACGTGTCATAGGCCCCTTCATCCCCATTTGCATTTGTCTCACTTCATTAGCCTACAGCCTTGAATTTCAAATAGACCTTGCTAACAGCTCTAAACTGTGAAAGGGCAGGCGACATATTTGCTTTAAGGAAGGTTATAGAAGAAAGTTCTATGAGAAGGGTGTGTGGGGCACTTGGAAATGAAAAAGAAACTCCTTTAAGTTCAGTTCTCTTTTATCGGACATTTTATTGAGGTGAAATTCATACAACATACAATTAATCACTTTATACAGTCCCAGTAGTATTTAGTGCATTCACAATATTTTACAACCACCAGCCCTGTATCTTTCCTTAAGTATACTCCAGACCCAATGAGAGGCCACGCCCCATCTCCCAACCACAGCCTCTAATTTTCTGTCTCTCTGAATTTATGTATTCTGGATACATATTAATGGAGTCATAGAAAATGTGGCTTCTTTCACATAGTGAATTTTTAAAGTTCATCCAAGTTATGTCATGACAGCCTGTTTTAGTATTCTGCTCCTTTGAATGGCCTAATAATATTTCATTGTATCACATAAAACACAATTTATCCCTCATAATGGACATTTGGGTTGTTTCCACCTTTTGGCTCTTAGCAACAATGCTGCTATAAACAGTCCTATAAAAGTTTCTGTTTGAACATATGTTTTCATTTCCCTTAAGTATATACTTAGGAGTAGAATTACTGGGTCATATGTTTATACTATACTTAACTTTTTATAGAACCACTAAACTGTTTTCCAAAGTGGCTATACCATTTTATATTCCCACCAAAAAAAGTACATGGGTTCCTTCTATTTCTCATCTTTACCAACATTACTTCCTTTTTTGAAAAAAAATTAAAGCCATCTTAGTGGATGTGAAATGCTATCTTGTTACTATGGTTTGGATAAGTGTCCCCCAAAGGCTCATGTGTGAATGGTTTGGTCCCCAGCCTATGACACTGTTGGAAAGTGGTGAAACATTTGAGAGGTGGGGACCTAGTGGGGGAAGTCTAGTCACTATGGGGTGTGTCCTTGAAGGGAATATTAGGACATCAGGCCATTTCTTCTCAGCCTTTGCTTCCCAGCTGCCATGATAGGCCCTTTGTCAACCACCCACTCACCATGATACACTCCATCACCACAGGCCCCGAAGCAACAAGCCAACCAGCCATGGACTAAAACCTCTAAAACCATGAACCAAAGCAAACATTTCCTCCTTATAAGGCTATTATCTCGAGTATTTCTTACAATAACAGAAATGCAACCCAGTCATTATGGTTTTTTTTTTTTTAAGACAATGTCTCCCTTGTAACCCACGATGGCTTGGAACTCATGATCCTCCTGCTTTTGCTTCTCTTACAGGCACATACCACCACACCCAGCTTCATTGTGGTTTGAATTTTCATTTCCTTAATAGCTAGGAAGGTTGAATGCTTTCTATGTGCTTATTGGTCATTTGTATATCTTCTTTGGGGAATATCTGTTCAAGTTCTTGCCCAGTTCTTAATTGAATTACCTTATAGTTATTGAATTGTTAAGAGTTCTTCATATATTCAGGATACATAATCATCATCAGATATATATGATTTGCTAATATTTTCTCCCATTATGTAGTTTGTAATATTTTTCATATTCTTAATATCCTTCAGTTGAAAAAGGTTTTTTGTTTTGTTTTATTTTGTTTTATGGTGCTAGGAATTGAACTTTACACCAGATAGGCAAGCTCTGCCACTGCCAAATTTATGCCTATGTTTTAGAGTTTTACCCCTCTGTTTAGGACTTTGATCTTTTAAGTTAATTGGTATATGTATTGAGGCAGAGACTGAATGTTCATTCTCATGTATGTGGTTACACAGTTGACTCAACAGCATTTTCCCTCCATTAATGCTTGTCACCCTTGCCAAAAATTAACTGGCAAAGGTTTGGACTTATTTCTGGACTTTCTATTGTATTCCATTGGTTGGTATATCTGTATTCTAGTAGTACACTTTTTTGATTGATGGATGTAGCTTTGCAGTAACTCTTGAAGTCAAGGATTTTTTCCTTTTTTTAAAAAAAAATATTTATTTATTTGCGAGAAAGAGTGAGGAGAGAGAGAATGGGTGCACCGGGGTCCCTAAATGCTCCAAATGAGCTCCAGATGCATTTGCCACCTTGTGCATCTGACTTGCATGGATAAGGGAGAATCAACCCTAGGCACTTAGGCTTCACAGGTAAGTGCCTTAACTGCTAAGCCATCTCTCCTGCCTTTCTGTAAATGTGTGTGTGTGTGTGTGTGTGTGTGTGTGTGAGAGAGAGAGAGAGAGAGAGAGAGAGAGAGAATGGGCACACCAGGGCTTCCAGCCACTGCAAATGAACTCCAGACACATGCATCATTGTGCATTTTTGCATTACGTGGGTACAGGGAAATCAAACCCAGGTTGTTAGGCTTTACAGGCAAGGACCTTAACCACTGAGCAATCTCTCCAGCCCCAAGTGTTTTTCTTTTTCAATATGTTTTCAACTATTCAAGACTCTGAAATTCCTTATGAAGTTGAGGACTGGCTTTTTGATTTTGAAGAAAATTAGGCTACTGGAACTTTGAGAGGGCTAGGATGTAATCAGTAGTTATCTTTCAAATAATTGCCATCTTAAAGTTTAATTTTTCCCCAATTTGTGACCATGGGATATTCGATTTATGTAAACCTTTAAGTTCTTTCACCAACATTTTATGGTTTTCAGTATACAAATAATTTATCTCATGGATATTTTGTTTTGTATGCTGTTGTGAATAGGATTTTATTCACTTTCTAATGGTTCGTTACTGGTATACTATGGCACAACTAATTCTTTTTGTAATTGACAATTTAAATACATACATATAATTTTTTTAGTATATTTATTTGACAGAAAGAGAGAGGGAGAGAGAATGGGCGTACCAGGGCCTCCAGCCACTGCAAACCAACTCCAGACGCATGCGCCCCCTTGTGCATCTGGCTTAGATGGGTCCTGGGGAATCAAACCTGGGTCCTGTGGCTTTGCAGGCAAATGCCTTAACCACAAAGTCATCCCTCCAGCCCATATAACGTATTTTGATCACAATCCCCTCCCATTACATTCTCTTGACCCCCTTGTACTCCTTCCACTGAACCCCTTCTTCCTTCTAACTAGTCTGTCTTTAACTTTGATGCCGTATTTTTCCCTTGTGTATGTGTGAGCCACTGAGTTTAATTTTGGTCAGTTGCATGAGCATAGGTGGAGGGTTATTTACCAGATCAGGAACAATCTACTAGTGGCTACAACCACTGAGGAAGTATCTCCCACTCTGCCTTCCTGCAACAATTAGCTGCTAATAACTGCTCAGGAGGGACGGGGGCCTCAAGCCCTCCTCCACTATCCATGATGGAATATTGTGGCCCCAATATTGCTCGAACATAACTAATTCTTACGTGCTGGTTTTATACCATGAAATGTTGCTGAATGTATTCATTGACTCTAGTCATTGTGTCTATATATTTTGTAATTTTTTTGGGGAGGAGTGGTTCTTGGCAGGGTCTCATTGTAGCTTAGGCTGACCTGGAATTTACTATGTAGTCTCAGGGTAGCCTCGAACTCATGGCAATCCTCCTACCTCTGCCTTCTGAATACTGGGATTAAAGGCATGTACCACCACACACAGATATAATTTTTTTTAAAAAAATATTTATTTGCAAGCCAAAAGATATATGTGAGAAAGAAGAGAGGGGAGGGGAGGGGAGGGGAGGGGGGGGAGGGAGGGGGGGGGGAGGGAGGAGGGGGAGGGAGGAGAGGAGAGGAGGAGAGGAGAGGGAGAGGAGAGGAGAGAAAGAGGAGAGAGGACAAGGAGAGCCAGAGCAGAGAGCATGGCCATCACACAGGGCCCTAGCCACCACATGGCCACACCAGGGCCTCTAGCCACCACAAACAAATTCCAGATGCACGCGCCACTTTGTGCATCTGGCTTTACACGGGTCCTGGGAAATCGAACATGGGTCATTAGGCTTTGTAGGCAAGCACATTAACTACTGAGCAATCTCACCAGCCCCATTTTGTGATTCGAATTTATATATTTATATAACCATGCCATTTGAATATAGGGAGAGTTTTACTTCTTCCTAATTTTAATGGTGTTTCTCCTGTATCACTCTGGTTAGGATTTTCCGTACAATGGTGATAACAGAGATGAATGTGGACAACCTGGTCTTATTCTTCATCTTGGGAGAAAACAACTGTCTTTTTACTGTTAGGTATAGTGTTTTTTTCCCCACAAATAGCCTTTATCATGCTAATGAATTTGTCTTCTTATAATTTGCCAACTTGTTTTTAATGAAAGGGTGTTGAGTCTTGTTTTTTCCATATCCCATTAATGTGGTGCATTGGTAGATTTTTCTCATGTCAATCCACCCTTTCATTCCAAGGATAAAGCTCACTTGGTCATGGTATATAATCCCTTTAATTTGCTACTGAATTCAGTGCTGTTATTTTGTTCAAGACTTCTGTGACAAAAAGGATGCTGATGTGTGTGTGTTGACTTAAATCAGGAAGTAGTCCCTGGGAGTAGTATTGGTGTTGATTCTCTAAGTGTTTGGTGGATTAACTGTGAAACTATTGGTCATAGGCTCTTTTTAGTTGGGAAGTTTTTAGTTACTAATTCAATGAGAACAAAAATAGACATTTCTATTTCTTCTTGAGTCAGTATTGGTGTGTTTCCATGAACTTGACCATTTTGTAATGGTTGTCTAATTTTTTGGCATATATTTGCTTGTCATATTTATTTATAGTCCATTTAATTTTTGGAAGGTTGGTGATAACATCTATATTTGTTTCTTAATTATTTATGCCTTTTTTTCTTAGTCTAGCTAAAGATTTGTCTATTTTGTTGCTTGGTTCAAAGAAACAGCTATTTTTTTCAACATTTATTTCATTTACCTCTGTCCTAATATTTAGTCTTTCCTTCTCTTCGCTGACTTTAGATCTAGTTTGCTTTTACCCTAGTCCCCTAAGATGTGAACTTAGGACATTTATTTCACATTGTTCTTTATAAACATAGGTGCTTCAAGCTGTAAATTTCCCCGAGTTTGCTTTTTCTAGTACCCCACACATTTTATATGTTGTATTTTCATTCTTTTTTAAGGTGTTTTCTAATTCCACTAGTGATTTTTTTCTTTAATCAACTGGCTCTTGCAGGCATGTCCAACCAGTGGTCCACAGGCTACCTGTAGCCCAGGACAGCTACAAATGAATACAGCCCACATCAAATTGTAAATTTACTTAAAACATGAGATCTTTGTCAGGTGTGTATGTGTGTATATATATATGTAAAGCAGTTGCACAATTCTCAGGCATGAACTTTGTGGAAAGAGAAATAATGTCATGTCCCAGCTTTTTAAAAGTTTGGACATTCCTTTATGTGTGTTAATTTCCAATTTCCATGGTTTGTGCAAAATCTCTGTTTCCTTGTTATTCATCTCTAGCTTTATTCCAGTTTGTTGGGTAACATATCTATTATATAACTTCAGTCCTTTTGATTTAGTAAGAATTGCTTTATGGCTAAACATAAGGCCTATCCCTAAGAATATTCCATGTACACTTGTAAAAAATGTGTATTTTACAGTTTTTGAATACCATGGTCGAAATGGTTTGGGGGTCAAATTGGTTTAGTGTTGCTCAAAACCTTTCCTTCATTACTGATATTCTGTCTTGATGTTCAACTCCTTAATTGGTGTGGAGCACTGAGGTTTCTAGTTACCACTGTGGAGCTATTTTTCCTTTAAATTCCCTCACTTGGGGGTTCTGTTGTTTGGTACATATATATTTCTAATTGTTATAGCTTTTGTATGACGTAACCCTCATCAATAAAAATGTCCTTTATTTCTGGCAATAATCTTGACTTAAAGTATATTCTGTCCCATATTAGTATAAAGTGCCACCTCGGCTTTATTGTCACCATTTGTATGAACTATTTTAATCTATTTAGTCAATACCTGTCTTTTAGTTGATTAACTTAATTCATTTATATTTAAAGAGATTACTGATAGCCATTGTGCCGTTTGTTTTCTATATATTGTTTTTGTTTCTCAATCTTCCTGATGTTCCTGTTATTGCCTTCTTTTGTGCATGATGCATTTTTTGGTAGCAAATTTTGATTCCTTCTTCATTTCTTTATCTTTATTTTTTAAGTTATTGTCTTAGTAGTTAGTATGAACATTATAGTTAATATCCTAATTTTTAAAAATTATTTTATTTGAGAGAGAGAGAAAGTGGCAGAGAGAAGAGACAGAGGGAAAGGATAGGCATACCAGGGCCTCCAGCCACTGCAAACGAACTCCAGATACATGTGCCACCTTGTGCATCTGGCTTACATTGGTCCTGAAGAATAGAAACTGGGTCCTTTGGCTTTGCAGGCAAGTGCCTTCACCACTAAGCAATCCCTCCAGCCCAATATCCTAAATTTTTAACAATCTAGATGGATCATTCTCTTTCCCCCTTTTACTTTAAAATAGATTTAGCTTTTTCAGAACAGATTTAGGTTCACAGCAAAATTGAACTGAGTGTACAAAGAGTTCCCGTTATTCATTAATTTCCCCTACTATCAGCATCCCACATCAGTGTGATAGATACATTCAGTAACTGATGCTGTCCCATCATTGTCATCTAAAGTCTGTAGCTTACATTTGGGTTTGCTGCTGGTATTATACATCCTTTGGGTTTTGACACATGCATTATGAAGCATATCTACCATTATACCATCATATAGAATGATTTTACTGTTCTAAATATTTTGTTCTTGACCTTACCCAACACCTGGACATGGCTGACCTTGCTCAGTCCTTTATAATAATTATAATTATACAACATTTCTTGAATACTTACTGTGAACTAAGAACTATATCATACATTTTTAATAATCTGATGAATTTTCCATTTTACCGAGTAAGAATGGAATTCACAGACCATTGTCCCTTATCCATGGCCACCTAGCTACAAAGTGGCAAGGTCAGGATTCAAGTCAAGTTTGTCAGAGTCCAGAAACTGAGCATTTTACCATTCACTCATTGTCTTGATGAAGATGATGGTGGTGGTGGTGGTGAGGATGATGATAGAGGTGGTGTTTAGCGTTGATGGAAGCAATGCTTACAATGTGCTGCCAGACACTGTGCCAAGTATTATGTCTTACATGCTTTCTTCAATCTTTACAACAGTCCTCAGAAGTAGGTACTATTATTACTATTTTCTTATGGAATTTGAAAAAAATGAGGCTCATAAAGATGAGATAACAACCTCCTTCACAACCAGAGAAACTGCTGAGTAGATACTGGTGATTATCACTGAAGACTTCATTTTGACAACGCTCTCTCTCTCTCTCCCCAGCTGAAGTAGAAAAGGTGTAGGACTGGGTCTATCTCTGGAAAGTGATTGGTTGGTCTGGTCTGGGGGGCACAAAATACAGGGACCTACTCCTGCCTGACATTATATGGTTGTCCTTTCTTTTCTAAGGACTCGCGAAGTCTGATGGCAGTGCTTTCCCACGGGCAGAGCACACTCTGCCCTCAGCCTTGGTTACTGTCTTTCTAGTCAGGGGAGGACTGCCCCCATGCTTGCAAGTACATGACTAGTGCTCAGAATAGCCCCCTAATCAGCCTCATCAGCTTTGAAGGAGGTCACTGCAGGAGGGGCCTATGTAGGCCAACACTTTAACCCAGTTACGTGAGGGTGGCTCTAATCTGGGCTGATCATGTCTTGCTAAGCTCTCTAGGGGGAAAATGTACAAAAGCTATTTCTTACATCCAAGTATCCTGGGCTCACACTGCATTCTCTTTCCCCCTTCTGGAAAAACATAGCCTTATAACCTGTACGTTATAAGGGCCAAGATTAATTTGCAAGGCTTTCAGTACTAAGGGAAAGCTTGTAGCAGTTTCTAACTACTCAGAATATTGGAAGTAACCGTGACTCAGTCTCTCCTAGGTCAACGTGACTCAATCCTTGGAAGTCCTGCTTGTTACCCCTCTTCCACCTTGTGCAAGAAAACCAGGAAATCATTGCCTTCCTCTGAGTGGGCCAAAAAGACACATCAACCCAGCAAGTTCTAGGATAGGCTCAGCCTCCTCTATAGCCCCACCACTGCTAGCTCATCTCATATCTGGCAGTGACTAGCCCTAAAAGATCCCGAGGGAACCAGGCTGAGCCTATCTGACTAGGATACTAGGATGCGGTTGGGAAAAGAAACCAGAGCTAGTGGGGCTGGCTTGGCCTCTCTTATCTGGCTCCCTCTCCATCATTTAGCATGGTGAGTTTCTGTATGCGGGTGCTCCAAACCTCTTCACTCTGTGTACCACAAACCACCTGTCTCAAGAAAAAGATGAACAAAATGGGCCCCATGGACAGGAGCTTGCCTGGTCAACATGGATATTGCAGGAAAGAAAGAAAGGAGAGACTATGCTTTTTGTTGAGACAGTCTCATTATGTAGCCTAGCCTGCCCTCAAACTTATGAACCTCCTGCCTCAGCATGCCAAGTGCTGGGATTAGAGGCTGGTGCCACCACACCCAGCTAGGACAAAGGATTATAATGTAGCCATATGTTAGAAATTTGTACATAATTTTTCAAAAGGGGTTTTCTGTAGCTAGGAGGTGCTTTCATGGACAGAAGAGGAAGAAGAATACAAGTTAACAATTAGTGTTTCACTGGCTCTAAAACACCTTAAGTTGGATGTCCCTTACCTTATATACTGCTGAAAGAGAAAAAAAAAAGTTGCAGGTTAAGATGTCATGCCACCGATTGTAAGGTATGTGCCAATTTTAGAGAGGTTATAAGACATGAAGCCAATAAAACGGTGAAAAAAATGTCTTAAATTGGAGTTTTGACCTCTCATACATACACTATACCCCCACAGACCTCAACAACGCAGGGCACATTAAGGACAGTGGGTGAAGACAGTCAAAATCCCAGCTAGCAGCTCACAGCTGCTCTGAAAACAAGCTAGGTGTCACAAAGCAGAGGGCAATCATTCTACTGTTTCCCATCCCCGGAAAAACATCCTTCAGGTGCTGAGGACCGAGTTCTAACGGTCTGGAGGAAGAGGAGGACTTTAATTGCATGGGGAATGTTCATTCCCTTATGCTGGACTTAGATGTTACCTGTCATAACACTTCAGTATATCTTAAAGGGGTTCATAAAAGCATTGGGATAAATGACAAATTAGTCAAAAAGATGACTCAGAGCCAAAAAATGTTTGTTTGGAATTATGGGCTTGAGGAAGGCCTAGACACAAAGGTTCTCAAAACTCCCCAGACATGGACCGGAGATATGGCCAAACAGTTAAGGCACTTGTCTGTCAAGCCTAAGGACCCAGGTTTGATTCCCCAGTACCCACATAAGCCAGATGCACAAGGTGGCACGTGTATCTGGAGTTCACCTGCAGTGGCTAGAGGCCTTAGCACATTCTTTCTCTCAAACAAACAAACTCACTCCCCAGGTCTCTAGCCCCCTGGCCTGAAATATTAGAGGGCCCAGGATCTTTTTGAATATGCAATCACAAGGAGGTTATTGCTCCTTGACATCAGGGAGGGAATTAGGGACAGAGCTGAGGTAGGCGAGCATCACCCTGGCAGGCCCTTGGGAGGAGAGGATGGGCCACACCAGGACAAGCTAGTGGCTGGTGTAAAGAAGGGGCTGGAGTTGGGTTGTTGGACAGTAGAACAGACGAATGGTTCATGCTTATTATGCCTGGCTGCTGGCACAGATATAGCAAGGCAGTGCCCATCCTTATCACTGAGACCTGCCTTGTAAGGCATCAGGGCTCCTGGCTAGCTGACACCCAGGAGTCACGGGCCTGAAGTTAAGGAGTCAGCTGCAGAGGGCACACATGATCAATAGGCATGGTCTCTCCTTGCACCTTTTTGGAAGCTCAGCAGCCCAGACATCAGAAGTGTGTCATCTTGTTTCTAGGCAAAACATTGGCTGTGAGCAACAAGTACAAGCAGTTAGACCTCAACTCTTGAGGTGGCTGGTCTTGCCTGTTATCAACCACTGCATTTGTCAGATGGGCATCTGGGTGTCTCTTTACCTCTGATAGCCCTGGCAAACCAGAGCAAAGGAAAAACTTAAGTGGACATCAGGCTGGAATCATCCCAAGCCACTTCTTACCCCCGAAGGATAGGTGACACACTCTCCCCTCACAATTCCAGTAC
The DNA here is from genome assembly GCA_036365145.1 of Orientallactaga sibirica. Taxonomy (NCBI): domain Eukaryota; kingdom Metazoa; phylum Chordata; class Mammalia; order Rodentia; family Dipodidae; genus Orientallactaga; species Orientallactaga sibirica. Next base: position 10,308,232 of record JAEOAD010000057.1, read on the forward strand.
TTGGGGAGGCTGAGGTAGGAGGAATGCCATGAGTTTGAGGCCACTCTGGGCTATATGGAAAGTCCTTGTATCAAAAAAAAAAAAAAAAAGAGCTGCCCAGAGTATAGAAACACACCTGGACACCTTGCCCAACCCCTGGCCCAAGGGCTGGGGAAGAGCTGGATGAGACAGCAATTTTTTTCTTCCTTCACAAAAGCAACTCCTTTGTTTGGGACATTCCCTACACAGAGCCCTACAGAGAAGAAGGAAGGAGCCTGCCAGAAGGAGATTAAGGTACCCAGGTAAACAAGAACATCCCACCTACACTCAAGGTTACCAGGGATCTACTTTCAATTAACAATGCTATCTCCTACCCTTCCTCAGCACTCAAAAATAAGACCTTTGATTACCAGTACCCTCTATGAGACAGATCCTGTATCTGGAGATCCCATCCTTCCCCGCCCAGAAGATCAAAGTATAAAGAGACAGTCAATGTGAATTCTGGAGGCTGTAAGAGAAAAGTCCATGGGGAGCCCAGTATAGCTTGGAGCTTGGGAAAAGGACATTTTGCAAGGGAGCTAACATCAGAATAGCACCTTGGGATATAGAAAGAATGTGGGGAGCTTGAGAAATGGCTCAGGAGTTAAAGCACTTGTCTGTAAACTCGAAGGACCTGAGTTTAATTCCCCAGTACCCACATAAACCCAGACGCATGTGTCTGGAGTTCGTTTGCAATGGCTAGAAGCACTAGAGCACCCATATTCATTCATTCATCCTCTCTCTCGCTCCCCCTTTCTCCTCTCTCTCGCTCCCCCTTTCTCCTCTCTCTCGCTCCCCCTTTCTCCTCTCTCTCTCTCCCTCTCTCTCTCTCTTGTTTCCAAGTAAAAATAAAATGAAAAAATGGAAAAAGAATGTGGAGAACTAAGTAAATGGTGCAAAGGAAGACAAAGCAAGGGAGCAGGCCATGGGCAGGCAGAGCAGTAGAGTACAATAGGCCTGGAGCACATGGTCTCTGTGTCTGCCTCTTGTAGGAGGTGGTGGTGAGGAGAGGAAGCTCAAAGTTTTTGCAAGGCTTAGGGCTGGGTGCACACTAAGGAGCCTGGACTCTTTCCTCTAAGTCCCAAAAGTATAGCATTCAGATCAGCATTCGAAAGACACTACCTACAGGAAAGAAAACCGACTAGAGAAGGAATGAGCTGTAGGCCCAGATGGACTAGACCAGGGAAGAGATACCCAATGGTTTTGGTTGATCTTTAGCTCTCTTCTTGAAAAGGAAGATATAGAAAACCAAAGGCTGGCTCTCCTCACCTTCTCTTTACTAGCCCCTCTCAACCCCAGCCCCACAAACAAGAGCTGGTTCCTTGTGCTCAGCCCTATTGACTCCCAGACTTTCTGGCTCTGCCCTGAGGCTGTCCAGGGTTGGGCCTACTAGCAGCAGAGGCAAGTTGACTGTATCCATTGCTTTGCTCAGTGGTAGGTCTTACTGTGCTGTCTTCCTTTCCAGTTTACTGCCCGTGTCTCCCCCACTTTTCTAAGGACCAGTCCCTGGACCATAGGTCTCCTCCGCAACCCCAACATACCAGAGAGGCTGTGGAACAGACAGGAGAGATGAAAGCTCATGGGCTTTGTGATCTAACTGCTAGTTTCAAATTCCAGCTCCCTACTTATTAGTGAGCCTCTGTTGACTCAAATCCTCTTGGTCAAGAAGGAACAGGAAGCCGGGCGTGGTGGTGCACACCTTTAATCCCATCACTCGGGAGGCAGAGGTAGGAGGATCGCCATGAGTTCGAGGCCACCCTAAGATTACATAGTGACTTCCAGGTCAGCCTGAGCTAGAGTGAGACCCTACCTCAAAAAAAAAAAAAAAAAAAAAGGAACAGGATTGCCAGTCAACTCCCAGAGAGCCATGCCTGGCACATAGTCCTAACTATTGCTCTGCAGATGAAGGACCCTGGGGCAGCAAGTGAAGAAAAGACTCTCCCAAGCTGATTGTTTTCTAGTCTGGGACTCCAGAGCCCTACCTACCTTGCAGCCTGGATGCTCAATACATGACCAATAGGGTGATCCATCTGAACTGCTGCCCCTCTCACTGTTTTGCATCCCTTCTAGAAGCAGCAGCAGCAGCAGCAGCAGCCAAACAGTGTAGTGCTTCTGTCTGGTGCTGAGGCAGCGGCAGGGCATCAGGGAAGCAGAGCTGGCATGTGGCAGTTTGAATAGATGGCCCCCAATCTATTCAGTGTTTTATTAGTTTATAGTTTACATCTGAATACACCTGGCTGGAGGCAAAGTCACTGGGGGGATCTTAAGGTGTGGTGGTGGGTTTAGGATTTCAATCTAAAGATATGCAAAGTGTGCCTATCTGTAGTTCCTGAAGTGTGCTGTGCTGTGTGGCTTTTGGCTTTGCTCTCTGTTTGGATCTGTAAAGCAGGCCAGCTTCTTCTGCCATTATGAAACTTCCCCTGGGTCTATAAGCTTCAATAAATCCCTTCCTCCATAACTGTGCCTGGTCTGGAAGTTCATCTCAGTGAACCTGAAGCTGTCTGCTACATGGCTGTTCCCAAAGGGCAAGGATATCTTGCTCATTCCTCCCCCACAGGACAGTCTGATCCTGCTGGGCACAGGCCCATGTCAAGGACTGCTAGGTTGGAGGACAGTTGGGGGTTGTGAGCCTAAAGGTGACATGTTTCAAAATTGCACACTATGAAGCTCGGAAAGCCTAACAAATGTCCCTGGTAGATAAGCCCCACTAAGAGCAAATGGCCTGCTGGGCATTGGGCAACCATAGTGGAAGTAGGTAGTCTGTGGGAGTTCAAGACCATGCCAGGACTCTGCTCCTGAGGCCAAGTTGTGCTGACAGCCCAGCTGCCCTTTGGGGGGTACTCCATGACACACAGACCAAAAAATGACCCCTTTTATCTATTTTGCAAAGCCTTCTGAGAGGGTTCTGAGAAGCAGGGCCAGAATGCCTGGGTTCTCATAAATCTTTTAATAACAGTATATGAAGAAAAGATTGTAACAATAAGTCCCACGGTAAGGGTTCCTTTTCATTCACACATCTTCAACAGAAACACCTGAGACTTAGACTTGGAACGCTAAGTACACAAATTAAGGACCGTTTATTTCCAAAGGTGACTGCAGAAAGCACTTCAGTACAATCAAAAGGTTTTTACAAAACAGAGGAAACACAGTACAAAACACCCAAAGAGGTAAGCAAACTGGGGGTGGGGGCACAGAGCACCCCAGAAGCGCCCTGATAAAGAGGCTCACCCTGCACTGTCTAGAGGGAAAGATTACAGAGATTGGTTCTGAAGGGAACCCTATGCATGTTGGGCGGAGGAGGGGGCCACATGAGGGGATAGGCCTCATGCACAGAATTCTAGCTAAGGAAGGAGGAAGGATGGAGGAGGGTAAAGAGCTAAGGATTTCACCAATGTCCTAGCAGAAATAATTATGCATCAGCTGATCCTATTGTCTTCACTACAATGATACAAATATAAATGAAGAGTTCTTTAAAATCGAACACATGGACACCAACAAAGCAAGTTTCCAAAACACCATTTCTGCTTTAAAGTACTTCTGTTTTGTGTTTATCATGAGGGAGGTTGTTAGTGCCATGAGTAGCAAACCAGTGTACAAAAATGTCACAGACAAGGGCAACAGCAAGCGAGTTGGTTTTCCTGAGCACAAATGGACTCACTCTGTATATACAAGATGAAGGTTGACTCCTCTCATGGACTCTCACCTCAGAGAGGGCAGGTCCAAGAGGCAGCAGAGAGGCCCCTTCTCAGGCCTTACTAAGTGGCCTGTGAGGTCTGCTCGTGATTTGCCAAAACCAGCAGCGATGTCTTATCCTCAGTGTCACATGTCCCCCTTTGCCCTCCTGGACGTCCCTTATAGTAGAAACCATTAAGAAACTCCTCTTCTGAAGAGGATGCAAGAGAGTGAGTCAATGCCCACAATCCCAGGGAAGCCTTTTTTGGCAGTGGGAAGGGTAGAAAGAATCCGTTGCCACCTCCTGAATACCTAGCTCAACCTGCCCTGGGCATGTGCCCAGTCCCAGTTCCAGTGCATGAAGCCCTAATGGCACCACGTGATCTGTGGTAAGCTGTGACCACATCACAAAACACAGAATCATCCGTGATCAAACACAGCAAAACATCAACAGAGGCTACAACAAAAGGGATGATCTGACAGCTAGTCTGAGGTACCACAATAAAGTGTACAGATGGCCCCGCTTAGTCCAATGGCCCTGCAAGCAGCTCCTGTGAGTACAAAGAAGTCTACAGAAAGTCAGAAAATAGACTCAGAAGGGTATGGTCTGTGGCTTCAGAACCATGAAGTATATCACAAGCTGTCAGGAGAGCAGCACATCACTTGGCCAGGTTTTGGGTATAAAATATGAATACTGGAGGAGGGGGGGGGACCTTAAACAATTATGGTTATCCTTCTGTTACTCACGTGGCTACTACTAATTGGCCAGCTCAGCCAACTGTTCTCGTTGGCTCAAATCCTTGACCAAGACTGCCTGGGGGCTTGAGGGAACACTCTTCCCCCTTCTTGGGGCTGTCTAAAGGAAGCTAGCCCCCACTGTTAAGACTCTCACAGATGCACAGCTCACACATGCTGGTAGATGGCATATGGAAACTTGTCCAGGGTTGCTGAAGAATAGCCTTGAAATAGAGAAGGCCTGAGGAGGAGTTGGGAAGGCAAAGCAAACTATGTCTTGGCCCTCATCAGTAGCAGTTTGGCTGTTGGACATGTATCGGAGCCACTCCTGAAGGCAGGGTGCTAAGGGTCTGGCCAGGTTATTTCTCTCCGCATGGGCTTAGCCCAAGGGAAAAGTGAGATACAGAGCAGTTGAGATGCCTGCTGCTCCCCCAAACCTCAAGCCTAGGCCAGGACTCACTGTGAAGTCTATGGAAGGGGTCAATTGTTTATTGTTCACCTCCTTGTTGATGGGCCAACCCTGTCCCCTACAACTCCCCTTCATTTCCTCAAGACATCACCTGACCGGTATGTCTGACTCATGCTTGGCCTGGTCATGTCAGACCATATGGAATTTAATTTATTCTATCCTTCTGAGTACCAGAAAGTGTTTCACAGAAATGGGGTAGTGAGCTGGAGCCAGGGTAGAGGCAAACTTTTAGAAGCATGCCATTGCAGTGGAAGCTCAAGTGGCCTGGTGATCTGTGCCATGCCATTAAGATGGGAGATTGGGGTGGGGGATAGAGGACTATATTCCCAGCACTGTATTATTTTTGAAACTGATCCCCACCTGAGGCCCCATTCCTACAGGTAGTAGGGTCTAGGCTAGGTGCCAAGGATTCCTCTCGTGACAGCTTGCAATATTCTCCTTCAGTAAAATAGCCTAGGGTCATGGAGGCTTCACACATTCCACTCAAGCAACCATCCTACATGCAGCCAAGATGGTGGGCAGGGGAATGCAGCCCCTGAAGAGGAACCTCATCTGGAGGGTAGCACGAGTGTGAGTGGCACAGAGGAAAGTTTGGTATGGCCCTCAAGGATGGTGGAGGAAGGCAAGGTGCCATAGCACAAGGAGTTCAAGGGGAATAAGGGCACTCAGTGTTTTTCCTTCCTGCTCCCCATGCCCCTAGGTCGATCACCTCAAGGCCAGAAGGCCCTAAGGATGGGCTGTCCCTCACAAAGTTGCTTCCTGGGATCTCCACGCAGAGGGAGACTTTTGCAGCTGCTTTACCCGTACGTCTGTTTCCTAGAACCCTGGCCATTGAGTCACTGAAGCTCATCTAGGCCTAAGAGCCATACACTCACATCTAAGATTGCAATTGGCCCAGGGCAATACAGGGGTCATGGAACTTTTTTTTTCTGTTCTCAAGCAAATCTGTACCCTGAAGTCAATAAGGAGTCATCAAATGTCCAGCCACTGCCTCCTCTCTTGCGGTCCATGTGTGACTGAATGGAATTCTTTCAACCAAAGCTGTTTTCAGAGCACTTAAACTTCCTGTGGCGACCTGATTCCTTGACAACTCTTTTTCAACATACACACGGGCAAGGTGTGAGGCATGTGGCACTCTCTCCTCCCCCATGCTGAACAGTTTAGCACAGTTCAACTGCACCAAAGGAATCTGACCCTATGGAAACTGCCAGTAGGAGCTTCCACCATGCACTCAAAGTCTCAGGAGTGGATCTACAGGACCTTACAGAAATGAGCCCTGATGAGAGGGTCCCTCCCCAATTCGAACATCCCAAAACAAACAAAAACAGAAAACAAAACAGCCCAAAGCCCCAATTCCAGATCACTCTTCAAAGAAGCTGTTCCTGAGAGAAACAGACAAAAAGAAGAAGAATGGGCTCCCGGGGCACTGGAGACTATTATCAACATGAGCATGGAGTGTGGTTCCAAAGTTTTCTCAAGATAGCACTTGCCTTCATTGATTTAAATTCTATGATCACTTCAAATGGGGATGTGGGTCTGTTCTCAGTTTACACAGGCAGAGATTTTAGGGTTCTGCCTTGTACAGTGTATATTTTCACCCTGTATGCTTGGGATTTACAGTGGCCACAGACTTCTAATCCCCTCTATAGAATCTCTTAGGCTGCAGGATGTTCTCACCTTCTCCCATCTCAGAAACTGCCTTGGAGGGAGGGGCTAGGTGGCTCCCTGCTTTGAATCATGAGACTCTAGTGGGAAAAATCTGGCAGTTCCTATTCTGGCCCTTGGTTCTGGGCTTGCTGCTGGTATAGAAACAAGGCCTCAGTCCCCTTATCATGGGGGCTGTGCTGGAGACAAGAGGGGATCCCAGCATGAGCTTGGAGGTCCCTGGCAGTGAAGAAATGAAACACAACTCACTGTCATTGCTGTGATGCTGGAAGGAATACTGCTTGTTGTTCCCTGTCTCCTCAACCAGCTCTTGTTAAAAGCACCAGCAAGCAGAACGAGGGAGCCACTTACTACCATCCCATGTGTAAGGCCACGCAGAGGGAGTGGGATAGAGGGACATAGAGCCCAGGGAAAGGATAGAGGGAAAGTCTAGCCCCCGGCACCACACCCAGGCATAAGGAGCCATTGATGGGAGGAGCTGGGGAGGGAAGAGTGGTAGAAGAAAGGGATGGAGAGAAGGAAAAGAGACATACATTAAGCATCCTACTGCCCTCTCCCATAATTTTATCAAGAACTGGGTGATCTCTAAGTCAAGTCAGGACTTACTTCCTCACAGAGAAAAGAAATAACAAAAAGAAAACAAACAAACAAACAAAAACCCCAAGCACCTTTAGTCTATTTTCTTGGCTGGAAGCCGGAGCAAATCCAGCAGATATTTACACAAGGGCCCAGCCATGTATGAGAACAGGATGACCAGCTTCCCGTGGGTCATGGTCATGAGAGTCTGGTGTCCCGAGGCCCAGATGCGATACCAGGGGCCGTAGAATGGGTCTGAGATGGCCGGACACAGCATGTTGTTCAAATTCACTTCGGTGACCTGCAGGGACAAGGGAGGTAGAGTGAGCGTTCACCATCCTTAGGCTTCTTCTGGCTGCTGCCAGTTCAGCCATCTCTACCTAAAGGGACTTGACAAGGAGGGATTGACCAATCCCCCGCCTGTTCATGAAGGGACTTTTCTATCCTAGGCTTCCTGAGTGGGTAACAGGTTAGCTGTCCAGGATAAAAGCTCTTTGGCTTTGCTCAGTCTTGCTGTCCGGTTGAACCCAGAGCCGATTACCATTTCTAAGCATCTACTCTATGCCAAGTCCCTGGAGAGGTATTACGGGATTTTTAAAATCAGTTAGCAGAATGGTCCCTATGTCCACATTGTAGCGGTGGTGGTGTGTGTGGGGGGGTGTAGTTCATCAGTTTCCTGCATGTGATCTCAATCCAGATGGTGTCCACCAAGCTTTACATGCCACAAGGAGGTCTGAGGAGCATCCAGAAGATTTCATAAGGGAAGTGGCACTTAAATGGAGTCATGAAAGATGGACAGGGGTTATGGTTGAGAAGGGGTGGTGGAACCTTCGTAGTATGGCTGGAACATGGTATGAATGGTGACATGTACACACTGACATCTCTGAAATCCAGGATGTCAACAAGGAGCAACAAGAGGTAAGGAGGGATGTGCACGTTGGAATCATGCTGAGTCCTCCCACTAGCACAGGCAGCATTCACACTATTGGCAAAGAACTCAGGCTACCTCCGGCACACCAGAGCGAGGAAGAGAAAGTGGGTGCTTTCACAAAGGTGTTGGGGACATCAGTTACATGCCTTCATCATGCAAGGTCACTCAAGGTTCCACATGACTAATGCTACATTAATGCCTCCCTCCCCCCCCAAAAAAAAACATATATGACATTCCTGCCCTAAGGATGACCACAACACCTGCTTTACAGAAGCCTTACAGCCCATTCACATTCAAGACAAGTCCTCACCACCTTGCAGGGAGTTTGGGCTTTTATACCATTTTATAGTAAGGCGGGAAACACCCTGCCCTCCAGGGTAAGATGACCCTCAGAGCAGTGGCTGAGCTAGGACTGGAATTTCAATCTCATAACCCCTATCCCTGAGCTCTCCCTCATCATTTTGCCACCGATGTACACCCACGCAATATCGGAGATCTTGGGTAACTCAAAATGGAGGCCAGCCATTTTCCACAATCCAGGCAATTGTGAATACCACAGAATTCTCTGGGGCCCCCAACATCACATATGCACTGCACTTGAAACACAACCGAGGGCAGGCTCTGCTGAAGGAACTTGGAGCACGCTCAGAACGGACCCAAGGTCAGAGGCCTCTCCCAGGCCCAAGTCCTGCCTGCCCTTGAGGCCCACAGCAAACCACTTCCCAGTTGCAACTCACTGTTTCACACCCAAGTAGACATTGGTGCAGGGCATCCTTGCTTCACCAGGAATTAAAGAACAGCCATTACTGAAGGATTCAGAAAACTCTTTGGACAGGCAAGGCTGTGGATTGTAAATCAGCATCCCAGACACAACAATCTGAACTCCTGGCATTTAGAATCTTATATTTTCAAAACAAAATGATACAACAGCACCAACCAGGATTATCAAGATTTACGGACAACTTCACACAAAGAGGAGAGAAGGGGATATAACCAAACCTACCAGGCCGAGGATCTGCAGGATGCTGAAGTGGTAAAAGAACATAAGGCCAGTTGAGAGAAGAGCCCACCGGAAACTGCTGAGCGGCTCTGGGGTGTAAGCACCTGGAGGAAGAGGAGAGATGGTGAGACCAGAGGAAGAGTGATCTAATTCTCCTGCTCTGCCCACAAGGGTGCAAGTGCTCAGGCATGGCTGCACCTACTTGCTGCACCCTTTGCCTAACCATGACAGCTCCTCTAGAGAGCCCTCTTGCATTGCTGGGTACCAGAGCAGCCCTTTTGTGAGTCCCGTTCTGTCACCGATACTGGCCCATTTTTATAAGACAGGATCTTTTGTTGTTGTTGTTGTTGTTATAAAAGTAATTCAAAATCGGGTGTAGTGGTACACTCCTTTAATCCTGAGAGGATTACAGAGTGAGTTCCAGCTCAGCCTGGGCTAGAATCAGACCCTACCTCAAAAAAAAAAAAAGAATTTTAAAAAATTAAAAAGATGAAAGTAACTCAAGCATGTTAAGGTGAATTTACAATGTTAGAAAGATGGAAAAAAGAGAAAATGGAGATTGCATTGCCAGCACTCTACTACCGTGGTGGTTTGATTCAGGTGTCCCCCATAAACTTAGGTGTTCGGAATGCTACGTTTCCAGCTGATGGCAATTGGAAATTAAAGCCTCCTGGAGGCGGTGTATTTCTGGGGGCAAGCTTATGAGTGTTATAGCCAGGTTCCCCTTGCCAGTGGTTGACACACTCTACTGCTGCTGTTCATCTAATGTTGGCCAGGAGGTGATGTCCACCCTCTACTCATGCCATCAGTTTCCCCTCCCATCATGAAGCTTATCCTTGAGTCTGTAAGCCAAAATAAACCCCCTTTTCCCTCAAGCTGCTCTTGGTTGGGTGATTTCTGCCAGCAATGTGAACCTGACTGCAACTATTACCAGAATAGAACCCCTGTTAATACATAAGTCTGTCTTGTCTCCTTAATCATTTTCTGTAGGCCTCAGGATTTTGAATTTTATATTCATTCATACTGGAATCTTACTGTATATGTAACTGTATAGTCTTCATTCTTCCTCATGTTATGTCCTCATGGATTTAAAGAATAGTGTTATGAAGTAATTATGACAGGGTAGCTGAAAATGTTAACTTTGCAATCAGATTTGGGTTAGAATTTTAACTCTACCACTTACTGGCTGTGTGACCTGGAAAAGGTTCTTAAAACTCCATACATCTTAGGTTACTTGCCTCTAAAATGGGGATAAGCATATCCCCAACGTCTAGCTTAATGCCTGTATATATACATTAAATTGAGTTAGATACTCTCATTATCATTCTTGTTATTCAGAGACTGTCCTCCAAAGCTCCTACTTATGTCTATGTGCACCCTGTGGCTCAGCATGCCCCTCCCCTCCCCATGCTGCTACCAGAACCAGAGTCTTGTGCTTGAGTTTGGGCACAGCTGCTTACTCCTAGTATCCTCTTCCCTTCCCCTCCCCAGGCTTCTGACATTTCTTCCATTGGATACAGGGTACCATGCTCAAGCTTGGGCACAGCTGCTTCTTCCTAGTGCCCTTTCTCCTTCTCCTTCTGGACCCAATGACATTTTGTCCATTGGAGCCAGGGTCCTGCATGAGTTTGGACACAGCTGCTTCTTCCTAGTGCTTTCTCTCCTTCCCCTTCCCAGATCTGCCTTTGTTTCTACCCACTGGAGCACTAATCCAGCTCTTCAGAGGTTACTGAACAGAATACATAGAAGGGAAGGATAAACACAGGCTACAGTAGGGAAAAGTCATAATCAGTGTTAGAACACTTGTTAAGCAAATGACGATTTATTAGGCTATCATCAAGAAACTCAACTTGAGGGCTGGAGAGATGGCTTAGTGGTTAAGCACTTGCCTGTGAAGCCTAAGGACCCTGGTTCAAGGCTCGATTCCCCAATACCCATGTAAGCCGGTTGCACAAGGTTGGCACATGCATCTGGAGTTCATTTGCAGTAGCAGGATGCCCTGGTGAGCCCATTCTCTCTCACTCTCTCTCTCTCTGTTGTCATTCTTAAATAAATAAATAAATATTTTTAAAAAGAGAGTTGGAGAGATGCCTTAGCGGTTAAGCCCAAGGATGCCGGTTCAAGGCTTGATTCCCCAGTACGCACATAAGCCAGGGTGGTGCATGCATCTGAAGTTCATTTGCAGGGGTTGGAGGCCCTGATGTGCCCATTCTCTCTCTGTGCCTCTTTCTCTTTCTCTCTCTGCCTGTCTGTTTCTTGCAAATAAATAAATAAAAATAAAAGTAAAAAAGAAACTCAAGCTGGGTGTGGTGACACACACCTTTAATCCCAGCACTTGGGAGGCAGAGATAGGAGAATCAGTGTGAGTTCAAGGCCACTTTGAGACTACATAGTGAATTCCAGGTCAGCCTGAACTAGAGTGAGACCCTACCTCGCAATAAAATAAAATAAAGAAATTCAACTTATTCTCAAAGACAGACACTATCTTAAGGCGAAAAGATGGAAAACAGTATACCAAGTAAATAAAACCAGGAAATGAGCAGGTGTAGCTAGTCTAATATTTGACAAAGCAGACTATTATCAGTCACCTTCTTTTTTTGCTTGGACAAAACATCTGACAAGGGCCTGGAGGGATGGCTCAGCAGTTAAGTCACTTGCCTGTGAAAGCCAAAGGACCCAGGTTCACTTGCCCAGTATCCATGTAAAACCAGATGCACAAGGTGACACATGTGTCTGGAGTTCATTTGCATTGGCTGGAGGCCCTGGCACACCCATTCTCTCTCTCTGCCTCTTTCTCTCTCAAATAAACAAACAAATAAAAAAATCTGACAAATATCACTTTAAGGGAGGAAGAGTTGATTTCAGCTTACAATTCTAGTCAATCATGGTGGGGAAGGCATGATAGCACAGCCTTGAGGCAGCTGGTCACATACAGCTCATAGTGAGGAAGTGGAGAAAGATGGATGCTGGTGCTCAGCCAGCTCTCTCCATTTTATACATCTAAGACTCCAGCCCAAGGAATGGTGGAACACACAGTTAAGGTGTCTTCCTATCTAAAACAACCTAATCAAGATAATCCCTCACATGTATGCCCATGAATCTGAGATTAATCCCTTACAGGTGATTCAAGTTGACAGTCAATATAAATCACCACTCAGACTCCAAACCAAAAGTAATCAGAAGAGATTATGACAACAATTCACCAACATATATGCACCAGCACAGGTATACCCACTCTCATAAAACAAACTCTGCTTTATCTAAAGTCAGATCTAAATACCAACATAATAACAGTGGGTGACTTTAATACCTCACTCTCACATATAGACAGATCATTTGCACAAAAATAAACGGAGAAACATTGGAAATAAATGATATACAGCAAAAAAACCTAAAAGAGGTGTACAGAATATTACAGCCAAAACTACAGAATATACATTCTTCTCAACAGTCCATGAGACTTACCCTAAAATAGATCACATATAAGGACACAAAGAAAGTTGTAAGTTTAGAAAAATTGAAAGAAATCCTTATATTTTATCCAACTACAATGATAGAAATTGTCAACAAGAAAAACAACAGAAAATACACAAACATTTGGAGATTATACAATACACTTGAATAATGAATGGGTCACTGAAGAAATCAAAAAGAAATTTAAAAAGTTCCTAGAATTGAATGAAGTGAAAACACAACTGTGAAGGTTAATCGCTGGCTGCCATCTTAACAGGATTTAGAATTACATAGAAACAAGTCTCTAGTCATGTCGGTGAGGGATTTTTCCAGATTAGATTAGATAAGGTGGGGGACTCACCCTAATTATGGGTGGCACCATTCCATGGGCTGGGTTCCTGCACTGTATAAAAAGGAGGAAGGGGCTGGAGAGATGGCTTAGTGGTTAAGGCACCTGTCTGTGAAGCCTAAGAATGCTTGTTCAAATCTCCAGGTCCCATGTATAGCCAGATGCAAAAGTGACACAAGCATGTAATGTTGCACATGCGCACAAGGGAGTGCATGCATTTGGAGTTTGTTCACAGCGGCTGAAAGGATCTGATGTGCCCATTCTCTGTCTGCCCCCCCCTCTCAAATAAAAAAAGGAGGAAGCTAGCTGAGCACTTACCATTAGGAAAGAATGCTTCTGAACTCTTTCTATGAAGCCAGTATTACAATAATAGCAAAACCAGATACAGATGCAATGAAAAAAGAAATCTACAGAAAAATATATTTGATGAACATAGATACAAAAATTCTCAATAAGAGATTGAGTAAAAGAAGGGTGTGGGAGGGGGTCAATCAAAATTCAAGATATTTTGAATAAGACATATGAAAGCCTACTTTTTTAAGATAATGGCACACCCAGAAGCCATAGATTGCTGCAGGAAAATTTTCAGTGCCAGGGATGGGATACCTTCCAGTGAATTGTTGGCCAGGGAGTTCCCTGTTGACTCTAAAATATTACAGGCTATTGCCAAAGCCCTTGGTTTCCCACCAGAAAGAAATGGTAAGACCCTATTGCTGAAGACTCCACATGTCTGGGCATCAAGGTCACTAAGAAATCAAGCTGGGGCTGAGCTGAAAACCTTCTCCCTATATGCCGGCTGAAGGAAAGGTGGAAAAAGCTGCATGCAGCTCTATGGGAGACAGAAGTCATCAGCAGTGAAAACAGTGGACACTGGCAGCCTCAAGTTTGGCCAGACAGGCCAAATGACCAAACAGGTGCAATAGTGGCATGTCTGTTCTGGGGGAAACCAACTGCTCTCTAATTGGACTGAAGACCTGCTCTATGGGAGGGAATACATGCCTGGTACTGAAAAACCTAATCAAAAGCCTATGGCAGGGAGTCATGAGCCTTAGGGGTATAAAGCCTGCTCTTATCTGGCTAAATGTATATATTATTTTCACCAAACTGCCCTGAAAGCACTACACTTAATGTTCATATTCATATATTAATGCTACTCTCACTTTTGGTTAGAGAAGCTTCTCTTTTCAAATGACAGTGATCACTGGGATGACCAAAAAGGTACCATAGTGCTGAGAAGTGTGACAGAGGAGTGTCAACTGAAACATCTCTATCTTACCCTCCAAGGCTCAGGGACCATTGCAAAAGAGGTGGCAGAAAGAATGTAGGATCCAAAGGAAGGGTACCATTCCTTGCAATGCAACTGTGCAGACAGAAATTGGCCTAGATATCCGTGACCTCGCAGTGCCTAGCAATACCTTCAAAAGAACCTCATAATAGGAGGAAAAGACAATGACATCAAAATAAAAGAGAGACTAACGGAGAGAGGGAGGGGACATGATGGAGAGTGGAGTTGTGGAGGGGAAATTGGGGGAGGGGAGGGAATTATCATGGTTTATTTCTGTAAGTATATAAGTTATCAATAAAAAATATACATTAAGCCGGGCGTGGTGGCACACGCCTTTAATCCCAGCACTCGGGAGGCAGAGGTAGGAGGATCACTGTGAGTTCAAGGCCACCCTGAGACTACATAGGTAATTCCAGGTCAGCCTGGGCCAGAGTGAGACCCTACCTTGAAAAAGCCAAAAAAAATACATTAAAATAATACTTGTGGGCTAGAGAGATGGCTTGGCGGTCAAGGCACCTGCCTGCCAAGCCTAAGAATGCCAGTTTGATTCTCCAGGTCCCACGTTTAGCCAGATGCAAAGTGACTCAAGGGCGCAATGCCACACTTTCCCACAAGGGGGCGAACACATCTGGAGTTTGTTCACAGCGGCTGAGAGGCTGCTGGCGCACCCATTCTCTCTTTCTATCTCTCTAGCTCTCTCTCTCTCTCAAATAATTTTTGTTTTTACAAATGATACTTGCAAACTAAATTCAAGCACATGTTTATAAGATCATTCACGTCCATCAAGTTTCCTTTATAACAGATTCAGGTTTGGATATATATGTAGAATATCACATAAATAGATCTAGTATCCTTTCATGATAAAATCTCTAGAGGGACTACAGATGGAGGAAAAAAAATGTCAATATAATAAAGACTATATATGGCAAATCTATACCTATTATCATAAATAAAAATTCAAGGGGCTAGAGAAATGGCTTAGAGACTAAGCCACTTGCCTGCAAAGCCTAAGGACTCAAGTTTGGTTCCCCAGTACCCATGTAACCCATATGCACAAAATGACACATGCATTTGGAGTTTGTCTGCAGTGGCTAGAGGCCCTGGTGTGCCTATTCTCTCTATCTGCCTTTTTCTTTCTCTCAAATAAATAAGTATTAAAAAAGAAAACAAAGTATTTCAACTAAGATCAGGAACAAGAGAAGGATGTCCACTCTCTCCACTTGTGTTTACTCTAGAGCCTGTAATCTTAGCTAGAGCAATAAGAGAAAGAAATAGGTGGTATACAAATAAGAAGTGTCCCCTATTTATAGATTATATGATTCTCTACATAAGTGACCCTACAGTCTCAGAAAACTCCTAGAGCTGAGAAATATTTTTGGCAAAGTGACAGGATACAAATTAAAACACACACACACACACACACACACACACACACACACACACACACACAGTACACCAGCCTTCTAATATACCAAAGAAACAAACATACTGAGAAAGAATTCAGGGAAATTCATTCATGTCTACTATGAAACTTAAAACCACTGAAGAAAGAATACAAAGATGACATTGGAAAAATGGAGAGATCTCCCATGCTCGTGGACTAAAAGAATTGATTTCATGAGAAAAATCATCCTACCAATAATCAATCTATAGAATCAATTCAATCCCAATCAAAATTCCAGGGCCATTCTTTACAGAAATTGGGGGAAAAATCTTAAAATTTATATAGATGACAGAAATCCCCAGGTAGCCAAAACAATCCTAAGTGTAAAAAGAATCTGCTAGAGGTATCATCATACTAGAGTTCAAGTTATACTGCAAACCCATAGTAATAAAAGCAGCTTGGTTCTGGAATAAGAACAGACACCTAGATCAAAGAAAAATAGAGGATCCAGGTACATGTCCATGTAACTACAGGCATCTGATTTTTGATAAAGATGCCAAAAGCAGACATTGGAGAAAAGGTAGCATGTTGGATAAATGGTGTTGGATAAACCTATTTAGTAAATTTAATAAAAATAATAGAAAAAGGAAAAACACAATAATTGAATGAATGGATGTACCTTACATGGATAGATAATACTGCTCCTAATAGCCATGAGCTATCAAAGATAATATCAGTGCCAGGCATAAGATACCTCCCAATGAGTTGTTGTTAAGCAAGGAAGCCTCTGTGTTTTGGAGAGTGCTATGACTCTTCATTGTGCACCTGCACTGAAAGCTAAGATCCTATTACTGACACTACACCTGATGGCTTCAGGACATAAATCAAATGGGACCTGTAGCAGAAGCTTCCTTCCTTCTGGCTGCCTTTCATATTGCCAGATCATTCTATGCAGGCTGCTGGCAGAAAACCCATCCACATTATTACCCAGTAATGAATCCTGCATTCTAATGTATTGACCCTCCAGAAAACAAGAGGTCTCTAGTACAAAAGTGACGTAACAGTTATGGCAGTAACTAACAGTACTATGACTGGATTTGAGGCCCTCTCCATAGAAGGGAATACATGCCTGCTATTGAAAATCAGGTTGAGAGTCCATGGCTGGAGAGAATGCAGGACCCAGGGAAGAGCCTAATATTGTTGTATTGCTAAACGGATATGTTGTCAAATTGTGTAACTGTCTTCTAAATATTTATCTTGATATCCACAGATCAATTATAGTCTCAACACCTGTAGAAAAGCTTTTCTTTTTATTTGGTTGTAGTGGAAGGCAGTCAATGCAGAGAATTATAATTGGTCAAGTGCTGAAAATATGTGACTGATGAGTTCTTCCGGGGCTGGGAGAATATTGTGGGAAATGAAAAGGAAAAATGTACAAAGTAGAGGATGTGGAGGAGTGAAATAAATTTTAAAAAAAGAATGTCTTATTCCCAGGACTGCTGAGGTAGCTCAGTGGATAAACTGATTACCTGCAAGCATGAGGACCTGAGTTTAAGCCCCTGTAACCATGTAAAGTGTAATCTAAGAGCTATGGAGGCGGAGACAAGAGGATCCCTGGGGATTGCTAGCTAACTAGTCTAATTGAATCAGTAAGCTCCAGGCTCAGTAAGAGAGCCTGTCTCCAAAAGAGGTGGATGATTGGGCTGGAGAAATGGCTTAGTGGTTAAAGTGCTTGCCTGCGAAGCCACATGACTGAGGTTCAATTCCCCAAGACCCATGTAAACCAGATGCGTAAGGGGGTGCATGCATCTGTAGTTCATCTGCCGTGGCTGGAGGCCCCGGTGTGCCCCCCTCTCTAATAAATAAAGGAAAATTAAAAAAAAACTTTTAAAAACTTTTTATAAAAAAGAAAAGATGTGGATGATATTCCTGAAGAAGCACACCCAAGGTTGTCCCCTGTGGCACCCACACACACATCTCTACACACAAACATGCATACACACACATGCAAAAAGAAAATGAATGTCCTATCCAATGGCTGCACTATTTCTCAACTATTGAACAATTCCTTCCTCCAGGAACACTGAAAGTGTTATCTTTCTCCCCTCTCTCTGCTGGAAACTATCATCCTAGTAGGACTGATGTGATCCCACACTTGCTGAGCAGAGACAATGTTAATAAGATATTACAGGTATTTCTCTAATGGGGACTTGGAAGAAATGCTTTAGAATGAAAGGGACCTGGAATCCACTGCCCTGTTCCCACCGCCCTTTTCCCAAGGAAGTAGGGATGACACCATATCTGAGGAGTACTTTCTCAGGTCAGTCTTTCACTATTCATACAGCAGCTATTCGGTGCTCAACAGAATTTGAAGAAGACAAGCTTCCTGAAGCTTTGAGCTCGTAGATCACAATTATAATATCACGGGACTAAGGGGATAAGTGAGATCTATACCACCTGCCATGGAAAGGCAAAACTCATCTTGAAGTGGGATAAGGAATGCTTCTTTGTAGAAGGAGCACACCAGCAGAATCCTGAAAGACAAATGAGACTTTACGAGTGGCCCTGACCTTCCAAAGCTGCAGCCTGCACAGGCAGACATGAGCCAGGCAAGTTTGAGAAGCACTGATAAGACTTCAGTGGAGCCACAAGGTACAGTGGCATGAAGAGTGAATAGTTAAGAATCTAAGGCTGGTAGGGCTGTTCTTCCCCAGCCTGGGCTATATGGGCCCTAAGGAGTCATACTGAGGAATCTGTGTGGGTGACAGGGTCACAAAATCCAGCTACAACAGAGGGTGGGCATCACTTTCTGTTCAACATAAGGTGAACAACAGTAACAGGAGGGTGTGCCAAACACTGGCAAGAGGAAGCTGGTTATAACACCCATAAGCCTGCCTCCAACAATATACTCCCTCCAGTAGGCTTTAATTTCCAAATTGCCATCAGCTGGGGACTTAGCAATCAGAACACCTAAGTTTATGGGGAACACCTGAATCAAACCACCACAAAGGGCATGAACAGGATACCAAGTGACATTAGGGACTGGCAAAGCAGAAAGCCCATACCCCTCCTAAAGATTTCAACTACCACTCATTGCAAGGCAAGGGTATGATCTATGAGGTATCTGTTTTTGTAAGAGAAGTCAGAAATATGAAATGTTGTATGAAATTACCTGATTTTTAAAGACTGGCCACAAATTCATTTTTTAAATATTTTATTTATTTATTTGAGAATGTGTGTGTGTGTGTGTGTGTGTGTGTGTGAGAGAGAGAGAGAGAGAGAGAGAGAGAGAGAGAGACAGAGGGAGGAGAGAGAATGAATGAATGAGTAGGTATGTTAGGGCCTCTAACCACTGCAAACGAACTCCAGACACATTGATTACTGGGGAATCAAACCTGGTCCTTAGGCTTCACAAGCAAGCAACTTAACCACTAAGTCATCTGTATAGCCCCAAAATGTTTTAAGAATGTTTAATGGAGCAAAAAAAAAAAAAAAAAAAAAAAAAAAAAAAAAAAAAAAAAAAACTTCTGGCTGGATTTCAGCCCATGAATAGCCAGCTTTGAACTTTTTAAGTTTTGCACTTGATCCACTGAAAGTGGTGGGAAGTTTGAGGCAGAAGTGTGCTGAGATTGCACATATGTTTGTATAAGCCACTAGGATCAGTGTGCAAAGGACAGCCTGGGCAGGGTGAATCAAGGTGGGAAGGATGGAAGGAGACTGCTTCTGGAGCTGAGAGAACAGTATTACTTCCAAAGGTAAAAGCAGCAAGGAAGAAAAGGAATAGAGAAGGGAACATCATCAGGTTGTGATGCAAGATAGGAGGTTGGGGTAGGGAAAGATAGTAGAGACTCTTGGGGTTCTAGCTTGGTTGTCACTGGGTTGATGATGTCATTTTCTGCAATGGAGAAGAGAAGCAATGGCAGATTGGAACAGAGGGGAGGAAAACGAATAAGCCTATTTTAGACATGTTGAAATTAAGGTATGTATATGACATGAAAGTAGGGGGTTAATAGTGGGAGGAAAGGGGTTAAGGAAGGATTAGGAGCAGGATGATGAGAGAGAAGGTGGTAGGAGGATGAACCAAAACTAAGGATATATGAATAGCCACATGGAAACCTACTACTTGGTAAGCCAATTTAAAATATAATTTAAAAAAAGTTTGAATAAAGGTGAGTAATGGTGAGTAAAGCTCTCCCAGAAGCTATAGGTTATTATTTGTAAATTTCAGTGCCAGGGATGAGATACCTCCCAATGAGATGTTGGTCAGAGAGGCTGTAGAAGTCCCTAAAACAATACAGTTGATTTCCATTGCTCTTCATTGCCCATCAAAACTAGATGGTAAGTCCATATTGCCAAAGACCTCATACATTTCAGTTGTAGGACACAAAGAAACTAAGCTGGAACTGAGCTGGAAGCTTCCTCTCTGACCATTAGCTTTCTTCATTCCAGAAATTGCTATACAAATTTTTGAGGGAGAAAAAAGCCTTCACCAATCCTACCCAGCTGTGGACCCAGTATACTCCACAACTGAACTCCCAGGCAAGATGTCCACTGGTGTAATAGTGGCATGAATGTTATAGGAGTAACCAACGACTATCTGATTGAAGTTGAGGCCTACTCCACAGTAGAGAATTCATGCCTGCTTACTGTAAATTAGCCAAACACTTGTGGCTAGGGGCATAGGCCCTAGAGGGTAACCTACTGCTATGGTATGCAAAGAGGACAGTATATAAAACTGCCTTCTAAATATATATATTTGTTCCCATAGATTAGTATTGCTTCAAGACCGGATAACAGAAGTTTCTTACTATAATGGGCAGATATTAATGTAGAGCTGTGTAGCTGGCAAAATTGTCAAGAATAAGTGACTATGTGCTTAGCCTTAAATAGAACTTCCTAACCACCCTCTCCAAGGCTTAGGGACCATCATGGGAGAGAAAGCAGGAGGATGGAATGGGGGAGGGGGACCGAAAAATGCTGTGTTCTGGGCATGGCATGGCCACTGCATTCATGAATTTATAGCAGCTGTGGTTTCCTGCACAAGAGTGACCCTGTCACTATTTCAACATAGATGGAGAAGGGTTTATGAGCTCCCCACACCTCGAAGAGTAACTATTGGTAGCTAATAGTTGCTGGGAGCAGTGGAGACATGTACATCATCAGTGTTACAGCCACTGGTAAGCTGTCCATTTCACCATCAATAACCTCTCACTCAGGATCACGCAAGCAACCCAAATTTAACTCAGTGAGTTAAAAAAGTATTAAATAAGATGGGGATTAATGGAGAAGGGTGTTAGTGGGAGGGGAAAGGAGATGATAGGGTAAATGGGAAGTGGATAAGACCAAAATTTAGTATACGTATCAAAGTATCAACTATAAAGTGAAAGAGGAATTAAGGTGTCTGTAGATTACCCATGTACAAATTTCCCTTCAACATCTATGTATAAGACACAGAAAGTGGAGCCGGGCGTGGTGGCGCACGCCTTTAATCCCAGCACTCGGGAGGCAGAGGTAGGAGGATCGCCGAGAGTTCGAGGCCACCCTGAGACTACATAGTTAATTCCAGGTCAGCCTGGACCAGAGTGAGACCCTACCTCGCAAAATCAAAAAAAAAAAAAAAAAAAAAAAAAAGACACAGAAAGTGATGAGTAACGGGGTGGGTACTAGAGCCCAGAAGGTGGAGGAATTCAAATCCTCGCTCTATCACTTACTGACTTCAAGGCCTTGGGCAAATCTCAGTATCTCTTAAACTCAGTTTTACTCATCTGTAAAATTGAATAGCACCACCTAATCCACAGGGTTGTTGGCCAGATGAGGCAATACAGTTATAGAACAGTATCTGGGGTGTAACAAATGGTGAGTTTTGCTGTATGAGCTAAAAACTCAGTGAAGGGGGTAAGATAAACATCCATGTCAGAGGCATCAGCCCAGAGTGATAAACAAATTCATGGAGACTCTGGACAACCAGAAGCAGACCACTAAGGAATGTGGTGCAAGAAGGGGAAGTAGCTGGGGAGAAAGGAAGAAGCAATGGCAATAGACTATATTGTTTGAGGAGCCTCTGGGTGCTCAGGCCAGCATGCACCCCACTGCTAAAGCCTTTAGCCATTGCTCCCCAGCTATCCTTTCCTTCCCTCTGGTGTCTGCTTGGCTCACCCAGTGGCAGCTCAGTAGCAGTGACAGGACTTGTGTGTCACAAGGTGGCTACAGGAAAGGTCTTAAAATTGTGGATTCCTCAACTAAAAAGCAGCTCTGCAGCCAGTTCTAGGGAAGAAGGGTATCAAGTTTCAGGTGCAGAGCCTCTGTCCCCTCACTGTGCTCCTCCTCTGCCCTGCTGTGGCCCCTGACCCTGTTGTTTTCTGTGCTAGGGGAAACAGAAGGAACACTTACATACTGCCAGTGGACACGTTTCTCAGTGCTCTCACTGCCCCTTGCCCAAAGCCTCATGTTAGCAACCTTCCTTCTGTGTTGCATCATCTGTTCCAACCAGACTAACAATTCATTGAGGGAGGGGCTCTTTCTCAAGCTCCTATTCACCTCCAGCATTTACTAAACAGCAGATACTCAGGAAATTATCACTCCATGGGCAAATAATTGACACACACTTTTTGGAGATTCATAAAATATAGCTTTGGTTCAAGGCTACTACTTTGAAGAGTATCACTGAATATCTGAAAAAAAAAAAAAACAAATAAACCACCCTTATGTACACAAGGTATTTACATTTGCATTATCTATAATATTATGATAAGTTAACTGTGCTACCTCAATATTGTGCAATAGCCCATTGCCATTCAGATTACAACCAGACAACCAGCAGAACATCAAACAGTATAGAGATGAAAGAATACGCAATGTTCTTTTAAAACAATGGTCTGGGGCTGGAGAGATGGCTTAGTGGTTAAGGCACTTGCCTGCAAAGCCAAAGTCCTCAGTTCGATTCCCCAGGTCCCATGTAAGCCAGATGCACAGATGGCACATGCATCTGGAATTCGTTTACAGTGGCTGGAGGTCCTGGCACTTTCTTTCTTTCTTTCTTTCTTTCTTTCTTTCTTTCTTTCTTTCTTTCTTTCTCTCTCTCTCTCTCTCTCTCTCTCTCTCTCTCTCTCTCTCTTTTCCTCTGCCTTATTCTCTCTCTAAAATAAATAAATAAAATATTTTTTACAAAACCACAATGGTCTGGGTGTCAGAAAGCCTTGGGTTTGGATCCTGGATCAGCCACTACCTATAAGAATGACCTCGAGGGCTGGAGAAATGGCTTAGTGGTTAAGGCGTATGCCTGTGAAGCCTAAGGACCCTGGTTCAATTCTCCAGGTCCCACGTAAGTCGGATGTACCTGGCACATGCGTCTGGAGTTCGTTTGCAGTGGCTGGAGGCCCTGGTATGCCCGTTCTCATTCTTTCTCTCTCTATCCCTCTGTCTTAAATAAATAAATAAATAAATAAATAAATAAATAAATAAATAAATAAATAAATCTTAAAAAAAAAAAGAATGGCTTCAAGCAAATCACACTTCCTCCAAAGCCATTTTTCTGTGTGGGACTGGTGGCAGCATCCACCATCCAGGGTTGAAGATTGGAATAGATGTTTCAAGGCAGATCCAGCAGCTAGCCTGACATGCAGATGCTTGCTGCTATTCTATTTGTACCATGGTGACCATAGCCACCTGAAGTCTTATAGAGACAGGAAGGGGTGGGGAATTCTTGGAAAGTGACAACCTTCTATATGAAGGGGAATTTTGACAGTGGATTCTACTGGTTTTCACTGGTGTTGATCTTTTTCATTGCAAATATAAACAAATACTCAACTATTTGAAGAACAATTAAAGCAACCTGAACACAGATAGCCCTTATGGATACATGCAAATTGTATGCAAACCCATATCAATCTTTTGCTGAATACATGGATGTGGCCTTTGGGATAATACTGGTGGAAAACTGGTTTTCTTCTAAAAGAAAACAGAAAAATTCAGCACATAGAACTTTTTCTTCTACATTAAGAAAGAATGTGACATTTTCTGCTAGCACCTTCTCTCCCAGGAGGATAGAAGCATGTCGTCTCTAAAGGTAGGGGGAACCAAGATAATAGCTTTCTGTAAAATTGATTTCTGCCAGAAGGAAGCTGTAGGAGTGTCAGGAACCAAGACAACTGCACCAGCAACAGCAAAAAAACTGATCCCCAGAGGCCTCCCAAGGGACCTTTCTCTCATCCTATACTCCCACCGAGGGAGTACTGACTTAATGTGACACTGAGCAAGGTGGCCTCCTGTTCTCCCATGTCCCTGCTTCCATGAACTCATTTATTCATGCTAGCCACCCATTCACCATCTATGATGGGTCTCAGACTCCTCAGCAAGCAGTGGGGATGGAGCCCAGTCCCTGCAGCTAACAAGTGAAAGAGGCATGGTAAGAGTAGCATGGTTAGTAAAGGGAACACTGAGGAAGGGAAGCTGGAAAAGATGATAGCTCGAGGTGAGATTTGAATATAGGAAGCACTTGGGATGGGGTATGGAAGAAGACAGAACATCCCAGGCAGAGGGTACCATCTGAGAAGCGGTGTTGGGACATCAAAGGGGTGCTGTCTATGTGCTATTCCATGTAGCTCTGTGTTACTGGAGAGAAGAGGACTGTGAGAACGGTCATGAGTTTGCAGGTGAAGCTGGAGAGACAGGCAATTGGGACCTGGTCAGGAATAACCTTGTAATTCAGGCCAAGGCACTCTGTCTTTATCCTTTACACAAGGTGAAGCCACTGAACGGTTGTCACCAACTCACCGTCCTCCCTGCTGTGGTGATACAGATGACTTGGTTATTTGCCAGATATAAAGGTGACATCTATAATGACTTCCAGATCTACGAATTCCTGAACTGAGGGGAGGTAATTAAGGAAGGAGGTGAGTTCAGGTCGGGGAGTGGCACTGAATGTCTGCAGGGTACACTAGAAGATGTCTCAGTCAGGCTATGTGTGTGCAGGTCTAGAGATGAGATGAGAAGAGGGAGTGCCTAGAAACACAGCATGGAACACTGATGCAATTGACACTTAAGGGTCTACAAAATGAGGTTACAGGGCCAAGGACGAGGGCCTGGATGGAAAATAGCAATAGCTATATGGCTAGCAAGAAAAGGAAGATCCATGAGGAGACGTGGTTGTTGATCAAATGAAAGAGGCCACTCTAGAACGAAGAGAGAGGTGTCCTACAAATTGAGAGAACACGCCATTCCAAAAGCAAGGATCCAGGCTGGAGAGATGGCTTAACGGTTAAGGCACTTGCCTGCAAAGCCAAAAGACCCAGGTTCAATTCCCCAGGACCCATATAAGCCAGATGCACAAGGTGGTGCATGCATCTGGACTTCATTTGCAGCAGCTGGAGGCTCTGTTACAGCCATTCTCTCTTTCTCTCAAATAAATAAGTAAAATAAAATAAAAATATTATTAAAACAAAAGCAAGAACCCATATTGTGAAATACTCTATACTGACACTACCCAATAAATAAGATAGCACTAGATGCTGTAGCAATTTACATTTAAATGCAGTAACTATAAACAAGATTAAGATTAGGCTCCTCACACACATGTCATACTTTAAGTATTCAATAGCCACAAAGGTCTCGTGGTTGCCATAGTGGACAGTGCAGAGATAGAACATATTCCCATGACCAGAGAAAATCCCACTAGGACTATCTTTCTCTCAAGGGGTACAGCAAAGTCAAGACAAACATTCTCCAGGGTTTGGCCACACGCTGGTCACTGGTGCCCTTTGCCACAGCAATTACAGGCAAGTAGCTATACAGCAGTTGGGGGGAATGGTGAAGTTTTCCAGTTACACAAGGTGAAGAAGGGAATTCCAGAAAAAGGTGACAGAATACAAAGCCACACAGAAATGATTAGTCAAATCCCATACCTTCTTTGAATTCTCCCTTCATCTTTCTATGGTGCTGCTTGTTTTTCTTTTCTTTCTTTCCTTTTTATTTATTTATTTGCAAGGAGAGAGAGGGGGGAGAGAAATGGGTACACCAGGGCCTCTGGCCACTGCAAACTCCAGATGCATGTGCCACTTTCTGAATTTGGCTTTATATTGGTACTAGGGAATCGAACTCAAGCCATTAGGCTTTGCAAGTAAGTGCCTTTAATTGTTGGGCCATCTCTCCAGCAACCCATCTTTTTATAGACAGTGTCTTGCTATGCAGGCCAGGCTTGGTTTGAACTTGCTGTAATCCTCGGCCTCCTGAATACTAGGATTACAGGCATCTGCCACCATGCCTGGACTCATCGTTAGTTCTGCCAGGGGGAGGGGTTATGCACACGTATGTGCAGGTGCATGCACCCTGTGAGCAGACATGTGGAAGCTAGAAGAGGAAGTTCCCTCTTCTGTCACTCTTCCACCCTTCCACCTTTGTTTCCTTGAAAGAACGGCTCTCACTGAAACCACTGCTTGCCATAATTCAACTAGACTGGCTGACCTGCAGCAAACCCCAGTGATCCTCCTGTCTGCACTACTTGGCACTAGGGTTACAGATGTGTGTAAACATGCCTGGATTTCTAAGTAGGAGCTGCAGATCAAATTCAGGTCCTCATGCTTTTCCAGCATGCTCTCTTACCCACTGAGCCATCTGCCTACCCTCATCCCTGAGTGCTTTCCCTACCTGCTTATGCCCACAAAGCACATCTGCAGCTCTCTAAAGAACTGCTTAAGTAACTCTGTTGTATCTTGTTATGTAGAACAGGAATCTTTCTTTTCACTGTTGTTTCCAGACACTGATCCTTCCTTCTCCCTATACCTCTACAACTACCATACTGTGCCACAAGCCATTTTTCCTTTTCATGATCACCTAAAAATATAAGTGTCATGGCACTTTTACTCAGAAAAGATTTGTATCGCGTTTAGTACTACTCTCTCCAAATCCATTCCTGTCACACTGCATACCAGTTTCTACATGTTCCGAGACGAATCTTCCAGGATCCTCTCCGCTCCATGAGCTGGTCGCTTACTACAGCCTGGCCATTCATTGTCATGGACATACCTGAGACACCGCAATTAGATATAGCTGCATCCTCTTTCTTTTCTCAAATTCTCTCTTATCTCAGGCATTACTTCTTCAACCATCAGTATTACCTTTTCTTATGCACTTCTTGTAACCATCATTCCACCAGTACTTTTTGACTCTCCACTAGAATTTGTGTCCCATTAGTCCTATCATCTTTTTTTCTGCCCCTCTTGGTTCCCTTTGGCCACTTTAAATTCCACGGCCCATCATTCTAATCATCCCTTGATGACACCTATCTCCAGTATTGTACCCCCTGGAAAATTCCCCAGCCCTAGTTAAAATCTCACTCTCCTCCCTGCCTGTCCTTATAAGGCTGAACATGGCTGGAGAAAAACAATATCCCTGACTGTCCTCCTGTCCAAATCGTGATCACAAACCTCTCAAGTGCACCCTCTTGTTGCCAGGCAATCATTCTCTATTTTCCCTGCCTGTTCACTCCCTCGCACTCCTATGACACAATTTAATATCTTCCCCCCTCCTCTCAGACCTTTAATACTTCTTTCCCAGCCTTACTCGTAAATGATGACCTTGCTTCCGCTTCCCGCTGCACCTAGAAAAAGGGAATGGACAAAAATATCCCCAAGCCCTCATGAGCACATTTAACCACCTATCTACATCAATAGATGCACAATTTGTTCTGTCGTCATCTCTGAGGCATGGACGATCTGACCAGGGTCTCAGTCAAGGCCAGACTTCCCTTTTAGACCCTGATGCTACCCCATCTCACTGATTTAACCATTCCACTTCCAGACAGTTCTCTTTCTCTTATAGTACTAGCTTCCTCTTTTCTACTGATTGTTCCTATGGCCATGTAAATAAACTAAATGTACAGAGAACTGCTCTCATTTGAAAACAACTACTTGACCTCCAGTCTTCCTAAAGCTGCTGGGGATTGCTCTACTCCCCTCTAGAGCAAAATTCTTTGGTGGAATTGTCTATACTTGGACTGCCCAAGATGGTAACTACTAGTGGTGCTGCCATTCAGTGCTTCTAATGTAGCTAGTTTGAATTGAGCTGTGTTATTAGCATGAAATCTACACTGCATTTTAAAGGCTATCCAATGAAATGTTCCAGTAATGTTATACTGGTTGTATTAGAGTGATAATATTTTGGATAAACTGGGTTAAATAAGGTATATTTCTAAGATTAATGTCAGGGCTGGAGAGATGGCACAGTTGTTAAATGTGCTTGCTTGCAAGCCTGCTAGTTCAGGTTCAATTCCCCAATATGCACATAAAGCCAGAGGCACAGAACAGCACATGTGTCTGGAGTTTTTACATAATGGCAAGAGGGCCTGGTGAGCCCATTCTCTCTTTATCTCTCTCTCTTGCTCTCAAATAAATAAAACTGTCTTTGTTAAAAAGATTAACTTCACCTGTTTTCATGCCTATATTTCGTGTGACTCTAGAACATTTGAAATTACATATGTGCCTCACTTATTACTATTGGACACTTCTAGTCTATTCTCCCTTCCCACAATTCCTCTATTTTCTCTTTTTTGTGGGGGGGGCTGTGGAGCACCATTTTAATTAATTTATTTATTTGAGAGCAACAGACAAAGATGCAGAGAGAGAGAGACAATAGGTGCACCAGGGCCTCCAGCCACTGCAAACGAACTCCAGATACATGTGCCACCTTGTACATCTGGATTATGTGGGTACTAGGGAATCAAGCCTTGAACTGGGGTCCTTAGGCTTCACAGGCAAGCACTTAACCACTAAGCCATCTCTCCAACCCCTCTATTTTCTTCTTTAAAAAAATATTTAGGCCAGGCATAGTGGCGCACACCTTTAATCCCAGCACTTGGGAGGCAGAGGCAGGAGGATCGCCGTGAGTCCAAGGCCACCCTGAGAATACAGAGTGAATTCCAGGTCAGCATGGCTGGATAGACGGCTTAGTGGTTAAGGTGCTTGCCTGCAAAGCCAATGGACCTAGGTTCAATTCCCCAGGACCCACATAAGCCAGATGCACAAGGTGGTGCATGCATCTGGAGTTCATTTGCAGTAGTTGGAGGCCCTGATGCGCACATTCTTTCTCCTCTCTCTTCCTCTGCCTCATTCTCTCAAATAAATAAATAAAAATTAAAATATTATTTATGTATTTATATGCAAAGAGAAAGAGAGGAAAGAGAGAAGAATATGAATGGGGAGCACCAGGGCCTCTTGCCACTGCAAACAAGTTCCAGGTGTATGTACCACTTCTTGCATCTGGTTTTGCACGGGTACTGGGGATCAAGCCCAGGCTGTCAGGCATTATAGGCAAGTGCCTTGAACCACTGAGCAAACTACCCAGCCCTGCTTTCTTTCTTTCTTTCTTTAAACTCATTTATTTTTATTTTCATTTATTTATTTTCAGAGGGAGGGAGGGAAACAGAGAGAATGTTTGCACCAGGGCCTCTAGCAGCTGCAGATGAACTCAAGACACATGTGCCCCTTTGTGCATCTGGCTTTATGTGGGCACTGGGGAATCAAACCTGGGTTGTCAGGCTTTTCAGGCAAGCTCCTTAAGCACTGATCCATTTCTCCAGCCCTGTAAACTCGTTTTTATCAGTCTGTACCTCTCCACTAAAATAGCTCCTATCACAGTCACAAATTATCCTTTAATTGTTGTGATCAATTTGTAGGCCTTTCTCTATGCACAATTTTGTTTTGGAAACATTGGGCACTTGGCTTCAGATATACTGCTCACTCACAGTTCTCTTCTTGCCTCCCTACTTGCTTCTTCTTGGCCTTCTTTAGTGGATCCTCCCTGTGGTACAGACCTCTAAATTATGGACAGGATCAGACTGCAGAACTCACAACTTTTCTATTTTCATCCTATAGTTGACTTCAACAAATCTCACGCTGTAATATGATCAACATGATGATGACTCCAAAGTTTACATCTCAACTAGGACCCTGCACTCCAGGCTCAATGTCTAATGAATATCTCAATGTTAAACCAAATTTGTGATCTTGGCTCCTGTGGTGATATCACCACAGTAAAGGCTACCAGTGAATCACACTTTCCCAGAATCCACAACCTTACACATTTCTCTCCAACTCAGACTTGTCCATATGTGAGGCATGGCATAGCCATGTGACTTGCTTTAGTTAGTTTGATATCATCAAAAAGCATTTCACTCAGGGGCTACAGAGATGGTGCACCAGTTAAATGCACTTGCTTGCAAAGACTGACATCCTGGGTTTGACTCACTAGTACCCACATAAAGGCAGAAGCACAAGGTGGTGCATGTGGCTAGAATTTGTTTTCAGCAGCATGAAGCCCTGGTGCACTTACATTCTCTCTCTCAAACAAATAAATGAAAATATTTAAAATAATTTTTTTTTAAGTTTCAATCCAGGGCTAGGGAGATGGCTCAGTATTTGAAGGTATTTTCTTGCAATACCTGCCAGCTGAGGTTCCATTCCCCAAACACCCACACAACCAGACACAAAAATGGGATCAAGAGTCTGGAATTTGTTTGCAGCAGTCAGAGACCCTGGTATAGGCATGCATGCACATGCACACATACACACATATGCATACACACAAATGAGTAATTTTTTCAAGTTTCAATCAAAGATTTGATGACCATTTGTGTACTGGGGCTTGCCGTGTAGTAAGACTTTCCCGAGATGCCATGAATAACATGGTGGATAGAGGCCCATCTCAGAGTAGGGTGATAGCTAAAATAGATCCCAGGCAGGAATAATGGAAGAATGGCTCAGTCAGCTCAAGCTGCTATAACAAAATACTATAGACTGTGTACCTTAAACAACAGAAATTATGTTTTCTAGTTCTGGCGTGTAGAAGTCCAAAAGCAATGTGTCAGATGGTTGGTTTCTGGCGAGGGATCATGTTCTGGCTTGCAGACATCACATTCTTGCTGTGTCCTCCTCAGAGAGCAGGGTCTCTGGTATCCTCGATAACAAGGATATCAATCCCACCATGAAGCTGTATTCTGTGACTTCATCTAACCTTAATTACATCCCAAACGCCTCATTCTGACATGTTATCACATTGGGGGTTACAGCTCCAGCACATGAATTTTGAAAAACACAAACTTTTAGTTCACAGCAAAAAATGACCCATCCAGCCCATACAATTTTGATAAATGATACCATTGTTTAATGTTACTAAGTTTTAGGAATGGTTGTCACACAGTAGATAATTAAAGCAGCATTTTGTTATGCCTACCCCCCCCCTCAAACAATACACAACCACAAATGCCTTTCTCATAGTTTTCTTTATCTCAATAAATGGCCATCCATTTGATTTGGTCAGGTCAAAAATCTTAAGAGCCATCATTGGCCCTTCTTTTTCACTCTACATTTGACCCAGCACAAACTCATTCACTACACCTTCAATGTGTATCCAGAATCCAGTGCCTTTCCCCTGTCTCTACTCTTAGCAGCCCAGTCCAAGACACACTCATCCCCTCCTAGATTATTACACAAGGTGATCACATTTCTCTCTACTTCCTCCCTTTGCACACCCATAGTCTATCAGCATAGCAAACAGGCAATCCCTTGCAAATTTAAATCACCTCCCATTCATTCTCAGCTCAAAACATTCCAATGGCAGCACATCTCCTAAGAATAAAGTGTAAACTCTTTACTATGGTCTACAAGGTACTACTTACCTATCTCATGCCTGACCTCATGACCTACTTTCCCCATTCTTCTTGTGAAATTAGCCACAGTGGCCTACACACAGTTCTGAAACAGTTTAGAAACAATGCACAAAGTGGTGTATGTATCTAGAGTTCTATTTGCTGTGGCAAGAGGTCCTAATATGCCTGCCCCCAGCCCCTACCCCCCTTGTCTACTGCAGAAGATCTGAGGCTGACCCTTTCTCACCAGAACCCTGGAGTCCCAGGGTCTCAGACCATACTTTCCACATCAAGGACTAGAGCTCACAGACTAAAAGAGAGACTAGGGGCAGAAAGACTAGCCTGTGGGAACCCAGTGGCAATGAATTTGAGGAATGATCAGAAGGTGAAATTGATAGGATTTGCCCACTGACAAGATAGGAGCCTGGGTAAGAGTAAAGGGCCAATGGTTAGGTATTTGGCCTGGCTAATGAGGGAGTGGTGTGTTACCACTCAATAGCATAGGGAACATTGGAGAAAGTGCAGGTTTGGGGACAGGGAAACAAATGACACATTTAGTTTCTCACAGTGATGTCATCTCATCTTTGGTACTCTGAATGGGACACTTTCATTTCTAGCTTGTATAAACCTTTGTTGTAGACTGCATAAGCAGTGCTCCCACCACTTTGTGTGTTGATGGCTTGGTCTGCAGCTGGAGAATCGAATCATTGAAAGGTGATTGAATCATGACCTAATCAATGGATCAATCCACTGACAGATTCATAATATGATGCCATTAGTTGAAGGAGCATATTAGAAAAAGTGAAGCATAACTAATGTGTTTTGCAAAGATATACTCTGTCTGTGGTCCCTTTCTCTGTCTCTGGTTCCTGGGCACCACTATTCTCAGACCTGTAAACAACAGAGCTGACCAACCATGGCTGAAACTGCTGAAACCTCTGAAACCATGAGTCAAGTTTATATTTCTTCTTTTAAAATATTTTATTTAGCCAGGTGTGGTGGTGCACACCTTTAATCCCAGCACTCAGGAGGCAGAGGTAGGAGGATCACCATGAGTTCGAGGCCACCCTGAGAATGCAGAGTGAACTCAAGGTCAGCCTGAACTAGAGTGAGACCTTACCTCGAAAAACCATAGAAAATATATATTTTATATTTGTTTGAGAGAGGGAAGGAAGGGAGAAAATGAGAAGGCTCTCTAGCCATTGCAAACCAACTCCAGACACATACACCACCTTGTGAATATGACTTTACCTGGGTACTGGGGAATTGAACCCAGGTCCTTACGCTTTGCTGGCAGGTGCCTTAACCACTGAGTCATTTCTCCAGCCCTCTTTCCTGTTTTTAAGTTGTTTGCTCAGGTATTTATCACAGAGGCAAAAAAATTACCATAGCTTTAACTGCTCAGAAGAAGTTATCTACTGGTCACTTCACCCCCAGATGATCATGGCTATTTCAGTCTTTATGCTTAGCCACCCACTGTGGGCTCAAGCAAGTTTTCCCTTCATCCAGACACTGGCTTGAAGGAACCCCACCTTCAGTTTAGCTTATCCCAAAGGTAAGGGGGGAAAGTTGTGCTAAGTGCTTACAAAGGAGGTTGATGTGGTCAACCTCTATTCTGACATGCTAGAAAGCCTACCCACACCTGGCTTCACACTCAAAGTGCCCAGCAGGGGCTGACTGGCCACTCAGACTAGGACTAAGGCACTTTAAAGGCTTATCATTATCTTGTAAGGATTTACATCAGCCCTCTGCTCACTGCAGTCAGGGTAGGGCTCCGGGCAGGAATAGAATCTAACAGGTGTACCTGGAACCTGGCCCAGCTCCTAGCTACTACTCTTCGCAAGTTGCTACATAACTTCTTTGTAGGTCAAAGCCTATCTGAGTATCAGGGTTTCTTTGGTGGGTACATCTCTGGCCCTCCCAATCATGTGAGAGCATGGTAGAACAGAAAAGCTAACAGAGCATAGAGACACTCTGGAGAAGTGCTGTTTAAATATAATATACCACTGTACCACACACAGTATACACTGAGTACCAGCTGAGTCCCTTGTGAGCCATAAGCAAGGGGAAGCCAACTCCTGGATCATTTGAGGCAATGAGGCTTAAAGTTTAGTCGGTATCAAAATCCCCAAGGGTAGAGACTTGCAATCATGAATAGCATCAGAAAGCCATGGAGGGCTTTCAGGACCCTACTCCAGAGTTTCTGATTTGTTGGGTCTGGAGAGTGGCTTCAAATTTAGAATCCAAGAATCAGCATCAAAAACAGAGTCCCTTGTTGAATGAGTCTGCTGGTCCAGAGACTATACTTTTGAGTTATGGAAAATGTAGGTTCTTGGGTCCTGCTTCCTGAGACTGGAGTCCTGGAGATACAGGGTAGGTCCTGGAATCCTTATTTGAGTAGCAAGTACCTCAGGATAATACTGATACTGGGGTTTCTGGCTGCCTACGAGACACACTGATACTGGGGAAATCTGGAGCCAGAAGATCCACCAAGAAGCCAGAGAAAAGCCACCAGAAAAGCAACTACAGTATAGCCATGTGGAGAAAGCAGTGTTGCCTAGAAGTTGGTAAAATTAAGGCAGAAAATATGTGGCTTAAATCAAAGACTCAATGACTTCCTCCTCACTAGGGGAAGATCTACAGGCCTTCATAAACTCAACTACCCACACTGTTGCATAAAGTCCAGCCTTGGGCCAATGTCTCCAATTTCTCTACTCATCTCTCCTGAACTCACGCCTTAGGAGCCTTCAGTCTTTTTTCCAGCCCTTTTCCTGTCCTTGTCCAAAATGAATAACAGGGTAGGGAAACAGAGGCAAGAAGAAAAACACTGGCCAGCCAGGAGGGGTAATAAGCTTGCCTGGATGGAGAAGCAGGAGGCCCTGGACTCTGAGATTAGCATGGTATTTGAACCAGTTCTGAGGCTGTCACTAGCCAATCAAAGCACTTTTGCTTTAACTGGTCCCACAATAAATCCAGCATTAAGGCTCCACCCCAATCCTCATGCTTCACCAGAGAAGCCAAAAGCCCACTAAAGAGAGAAGTGGCTGCTCAGATCACAAAACACCAAAGTTTTTATATTCCAGTCTTCTGAAATGCCCCCCACAAAGTGCAGAATTGCCCTTACTTCAACCACTGGGATGACCCAAAAGGCAACACAGTGCTGAGAAGAAGGGATGGAGGAGTGTCCAGCACTGAAACACCTCTGTCACACCCTCCAAGGCTCAGGGCCCATTGCAGAAGAGGGGCGGATAGAATGGAAGAGCCAAAGGAAGGGTATGACTTCTTACAATGCAACTGCCCAGACAGAAATTGGCCTCGATATCCATGACCTTGCAGTGGCTAGCAATATCTTCGCAAGACCCTCATAATAGAAGAAAAAGATGATGACATCAAATTAAAAGAGAGACTAATGGAGAGAGGAAGGGGATGTAACGGAGAATGGAGTTCTGAAGGGGAATGGGGGGAAGGGAGGGAAATATCATTTTTTTTTTTTGTATGTAAGTATAGAACTTGTTAATAAAAAAAATGGAGCATAAAAAAAAAAAAAAACAACCTTTCTCAGTATCAGGCCTGAGTAGGTAACTGACTACCAAGTCTGAGTGTAGAGCGCCCTCTAGTGGAAACGATTTGGTATTTTCCCCCACAGCCTACACATAAGACAACCAACCTGGGAAAATTGAGGGCCCCTTTTCATTTTATAAGTTTATGTTTAAAAAGCATAAAATCAAAAGCAAAGAACTTCAAAGGAATCACAGTTAAATTTTTGTGGTACAGGATTGTTCTTTATCAAAGCATTTCCTAATATTTGGCAGAAACTATAACAACTACTATAAATTCAGAGCATTTATGAGCAACTTCCGTGATGTGATAGGTATCTATGGAGGCTAGTGCCAACAAAGTCCCAGGTGCAGCTAATGGCACTAGTATCTGGCGCCAAGCACTCTTGCTATATTTCTGCTAGAGGTTAAGAAAAATAAAGACTGTGTTCCCTCATAGTTAAGTTTCATGGGACCCAACTGAGGGGAGCTCTGGAGCTTTGTCCTAAGCCCCACAGCAAGGACCAAGCGTGGCCTCATCCAGCTACTCACTACCGTCCCGAAACATCCCAACAGGACATCACCAGAAGGACTGCTTGTGCCATTACAAACAAATCCCCCGGCGGGAGGGCACTGAGAAGATGGCTTCTTGGATCAAGTGCTTGTCCTTGTAAGCATGAGGACCTGAGTTTGGATCCCCACCACCCATGTAAATGCTGGGCAGGGATGGCAGTGTGCCTGTAATACCAGCACTCATGAGAGGGAGGCAGGGGATCCTTGGGCAAGGCTGGCTAGCTAGATCAGCTGGATCAGTGATCTCTGTGTTCAAGTGAGAGACCAGGTCTCAATAAATAAAGGGTAGAAGGGAACGAGTGAGGAAGTCATCTGATGTCAACCTCTGGCCTCCACGTGTACCCACACACACACATGTACCTACACACCTTTACCCGAGGGTCCCTTTTGCCTTTTCACCTGTCACAGAAAGGGACCTGGATTCACCAGCTCTGAGCAGAGAAGCCTTCAGGATGAAGGCAGTGCAGATGCCTCCAGCCCTCCATTGTTGCTTCCAGCTAATGATCTCCTATGTCTCCTTCTTTCAAAATTTTCTTCCTCCGTTGTTCTCTGTGTCACTAACAGATTCATCCCAGACCAGACCCGTGCCCCTTGAATCACAGTACTTTTCACACACTCCTTTTCTCACCAGTACCCAGGGTGATTTCAACATCAATGTGGGTGTCCCATCCAACACCCTGACCTTGTGGCCTCTTGAATCACCACAGGTCTGCTCCACCTCACTACCCACAGCCTGCCATCTGGTGTCACTCTGAAGAGCTCCACCTCAGCTGGCATTATCTGACCATAACCTCCCACAGTCTCAGCTTTCATATCCTCATTCCTACTGCATGTGGACCCTACGTACATCACATGTCTCTAGTCAGCCAGATCTATTCACTCTAACGTCTCAGCACCTCTGATTCGGCCTGCTATAAGATGGAGCCAGCCCAAGCCTTAGCCACCTCTCAGTACAGCCACATTTTCTCAGTACAGAGCAAGACGTTCCTTTACTGTCCACACAGAGGCTGCAAGCTTTAGCCCTGTGGGCATGAGAAGGCCTGCATAGGCGGAAGTGAAGGTCATCAGCTGCTACCCTGGGCCCAGTTCCACAATCACTCCTTGACTGTGTCTGGTCCATAGTCAGAAACCCAAAAGCAAGAAAGCAGTCACAGACTTACCAAAGCTATGCCCAGAATCCCCAACATCCCTCACTTTCTAGATCAACAGCAGTGATACAATTTACAAACCCCACCTTTGTATGGTGCTTCCAAGCCAGATGTCCTGCTCCTCCACTCAGGCTACTGAGCCCCAAATGGGGGAACAGTTCAGACCAGGGCCAGAAACTATGCATAGATTCCTGATTCAGAATGTCCCTCCTCCATGCTGCTCAACCATCTTCCAGAACCAAGGTGTCCAATACACATAGCCACCGAGCACCCAAAGCTGTATAAATTTCAATTCAATATAAATTTCAGGACTGGAGAGATGGTTTAGAAGTCATAGGCTTTTGCTTGTAAAGCCTAATTGCTGAGGTTTATTTCCCCTGTGTTCATGCAAAGCCAGATGCACAAAGTGGCACATTAGTCTGGAATTTGTGTGCAGCACCAAGAAGCCCTGGTGTGCCACTTTCTCTCTCTCTCTCTCCTTGAAAAATAAATAAATAAATAAATAAATAAATAAATAAATAAAATATCAAAAAATAAGTAAACTTGGGCTGGAGAGATGGCTTAGCAGTTAAGGCACTTGCTTGCAAAGCCAAAGGACCCAGGTTTGATTCCTCAGGACACACATAAAGCCAGATGCACATGGTGGCGCATGCATCTGGAGTTTCCTTGCAGTGGATAAAGGGCCTCGTGGGCCCATATATCCCCCCTCGCTCTCTATCTGCCTCTCTCTCAAATAAATAAAAATAAAATATAAAAAGTTTTTTTTAAAAACAGAATGGACCCTTACCTGGACACCAAATCTGCTGGTGTCTTGATCATAGACTTCCCATTTTCCAGAAATGCACAATAAAGTTCTTTTGTACAAAAAACTATCCTTCCTTCTGTGGAGGCTCTCTGTTGATTGCACACTACCCTACCCTGTAATCCAGGCTAAAAACCTAGAGAGCTCATGAACTTCATTGTTTTCCTCATTCCTGCAGCATTTCAATTGTATTATTGAAATACATTATTATTGAAATAATAATTGAATTATTAACGTAGTCACTGTTTATTATTACTGTTAATTCAATTAAAATAAAACATAAGGGGCTGGAGAAATGGCTTAGTGGTTAAACGCTTGCCTGGGAAGCCTAAGGACCCTGGGTCAAGGCTCAATTCTCCAGAACCCACGTAAGCCAGATGCACAAGGGGGCCCACGCATCTGGATTTCATTTGCAGTGGCTGGAGGCCCTGGAACGCCCATTCTCTCTCTCTCTACCTGCTTATTTCTGTATCTCTCTCTCTCTCTCTCTCTCAAATAAATAAATAAATAAAAAATAAAAAATAAAACATAAGCATCCCATCTTCATTGCTTGGAGAGATTAAAAGATATCACTACTGCCACCTGGTGGCAAAACACAAACAAATAGCTAAGTCTAAGTCAAGGCAAAACCAAAACAAAACAAAACAAAACAAAAGGACAAGAAAAAAAGGTACATGAAGGCAACTGTGCTTGGTGAGTCAGAAACACTTCTAGAGAGAAGGAAGAACACTTAGGTTACTTGTACAGGAAGACATGGAGTCAGCCTGAGTCCCAGGGAGAATAGTGTGGGCTTGGAGGGAACAGGTAGACAAAGGTGAGAGCAGATTGCTTTCTTCCAAAGTTAACTCAATGGGGTTGAAGCCCAGGTCAGAGATTGACAAAGGCCAGCTTGCAAGTACTCTTGGATACCATGTGAAGGAACATCATATTAAAAATAATTACACGTCTGTCAAAACCCATGGAATGTGCAACGCCAAGTAAACTATCTGCAGGTGATGACAACACATCAATCAGGTTCATTGATTATGCCAAAAGTACCACTGGGTCTGATGCTGGTGGTAGAAGGAGGCTTGGGAGGGGGGATATGGAGAATCTATCTTTCTATTCAATTTTGCTGTGAATCTAAAAGCTACTCTGAAAAGTCAGTCATTGAAAATGTTTTCAAAATTCCTAGGTGGGGTATTTAAATAGCAGAGTGAAATCTGATCATATTTGCATCATCTTGAACCCATGTCATTAGACTTTGTAGGCAAGTGCCTTAACCACTAGGCTATCTCTTCAGGCCTGCTCTATCCTTTGAGATGCTGATTTTCCCCTTGGGGTCCAGATATTCCTGTTTTCTGGCTTCCCTGCTTGTTAGGCACTTTCTCTGCCTATTCCATAGAGGCTGATGGTGACTGTGGAACGTCAGAGCAGGCTGGAGAGGTATGACCAGTACATAAAAACTATATCATTTTTTTTTTTTTTTTTTTGGTTTTGCGAGGTAGGGTCTCACTCTGGTCCAGGCTGACCTGGAATTAACTATGTAGTCTCAGGGTGGCCTCGAACTCTCAGCGATCCTCCTACCTCTGCCTCCTGAGTGCTGGGATTAAAGACATGCGCCCGCACGCCCGGCACTATATCTTTTTTGCATGTGAATGTGTGTGGTGTCCATGCAGACACGTGTGTTCAAATGTGTGTGGGCATACATGTAGGTGGGCATGAATGAGTGTGCACATGCATGTGGAGGTCAGAAGTTGATGTAAGGTGTCTTCTTCATTTAGTCTCCATCTCAGTTTTTTTTTTTTTTTTTTTTTTGGTTTTTCGAGGTAGGGTCTCACTCTAGCCCAGGCTGACCTGGAACTCACTATGTACTCTCAGGGTGGCCTTGAACTCATGGTGATCCTCCTACCTCTGCCTCCCGAGTTCTGGGATTAAAGGCACGCGCCACCACGCCCGGCTTCCATCTCAGTTTTTGAGAAAGTGTCTTCACCCAGAGTTCACAGATTTGGCTATACTTGCTAGCCAGTGAGCTGAACCCCCAGAGTTCCGCTTCCACCTTCCCATGCCAGGATTATAAGCATGTGCTGCCATGAATTACAGGGGAGTTGGGGGTCTGAGCTCAGGTTGTCATGCTTATGCAGCAAGTAATTTATCCACTTAGTCATCTCCACAGCCCCTACTGTGTCTTTAGAAACATTATCCTGAAGGACAGACAGGCTGGAAAGTGAGGAACATGGAGGGGCAAGGATATGAATGAGCAAACAAAGTAATCCTCATCTTAGGGGCCGAGAGCCTGGACTAGGCTGGATGGAAAGGAGGGCCAATTTTGCCAGCAATGTTAAGAAATTGAATCAGAACTCCTGGACTGATGAGTGGAAGAGATGTAGCAAAGGGAGGATGCTCAAATGTTGCTTAGGTTTTTGGCCTTGGCACAGGATGAAAGGAAATAGAGGAGGGTGGAAGGAAAGTTAGTTGGGAGAGGGAGTATGGAAATGAGGAGTTTAATGGTGGGCATATAGTTCTGATGTACTGGTCATACCTCTCCAGCCTGCTCTGATGTTCCACAGGCACCATTAGCTTCTATGGAATAGGCAGAGAAAGTGCCTAACAAGCAGGGAAGCCAGGAAACAGGAATATCTCTGGACCCCAAGGGGAAAAATCAGCATCTCAAAGGACAGAACAGGGCTGGAGAGATAGCCTAGTGGTTAAGGTGCTTGCCTACAAAATCTAATGACATGGTTTAAGTCCT
This sequence comes from Orientallactaga sibirica, assembly GCA_036365145.1. Taxonomy (NCBI): domain Eukaryota; kingdom Metazoa; phylum Chordata; class Mammalia; order Rodentia; family Dipodidae; genus Orientallactaga; species Orientallactaga sibirica. The sequence continues at coordinate 10,348,196 of JAEOAD010000057.1, forward strand.
CAGTACCCACGTAAAGCCAGATGCAGTGGTGCAAGCACCTAGAGTTCCTTTGCAGGGGCTGGAGGCCCTGGCATGCCCATTCTCTTTCTCTCTGTCTCTCTTCTCTCTCTCTCCTTGCAAATAAATAAATCAAAATATTTTTTAAAAATAGGACAGAGCAAAGGTTATGTTAAATCCATTTATAAGCATGTGATCCATCCGTGTGATATGCTGTGGTTTTAGAATAAAACAAGGCACAATCCTATTCTCTAGAGCCCATGGTCTAGTCAAAAGCTGCATGCATAATTGATGAGAAAGAAAGTAGTGGTTAATAATAATAGTAGTAGTAAGAGGAACCACTGTACAGTACTCTAATATGCCAGGCCCGGCTTTATACACTTTTCATACACATGAGCTCCTTGAATTCTCATGACATTCAAAGAGACAGTCCTACTACTACCCCCAATTTGCAAATGAGAAAACAAAACAAACACAGAGACTAGCCTGCCTATTAGGGCTAGCTAGCAATGGGCAGTTTCAGGTTTTGAACCTACAGTTCAAATCTAGCAACTCCATGCTATGATGGTAAAGCCTTCTTACCTGTCCAGTTTCAAAAGCATGAACTCCAAAATATGTGCTCTTAACCTTGGTGGTACTATGGACCCTTGGGGCAGTTTGAGGTGTAATAACTAACTCCCTCTCAGAATAAGTCTTCAAGTCTACAACACAGCAAATGGAAGATTATGAAAGAAATCAATCATGAAGAAAAAAATAGTTATGAAGATATTTTCAAAAACAAATATGCATTTCAATGTGGAGGCAATGAATGGTTTTTGAGATATGAGCAGCAGCTGTATGCAAGATAAGAGGAAAGTATCTGATTTACACTAACAGTGATACCAATACATAGAGTACTGCTGATTTAACTGGTTTGGTGTCAACATTCATAACAGCAGAAAATAACTACATTTCACCTGGTGTTAATGTAGATGATGTGATATTAGGTTTCCTTATTCAAGGTCATGGGCCCCAGGTGACAGACTTCTGTAAGCTGAGTAGACATGTAAGGATTAAATGAGATCAAGATTTTGCATGTAAAACATTTATTTACCTAATGCCTAGGGCATCAAAGATGGAGGATGCATAATAGAATTTGCACAGGGTTCAATGTGTGAATACACCCTTGAGCAGAGGGCTTTCACTCATCCACTCAGCCCCCAAACTAAGAACAAAAGAAAACCCACTGTTCTCCTGGGAAATAGCATGTAAAGAGACACCAAGAGACACCTGCTGGGCAGCATGAGGGAAGGAGGGGGCAGGGCATAAGAGCTCTGTGCACTTGCTGAAAAAAGCCACTACTGAGGTGAGTTTGGAGCAATGGATGTTTTGCAGGCCCATGGCTATGGCTAGAGAAGGACATTATCAGAAGTTGTAGCTTTTAAATGGCAGGGACATGAATACTGTACCTTCAGGATTTTGGTATCAAAAGGTGGGGTCATGCCGGTCGTGGTGGCACACGCCTTTAATCCCAGCATTCAGGAGGCAAAGGTAGGAGGATCACCATGAGTTCGAGGCCACCCTGATATTACATATAGAGAATTCCAGGTCAGCCTGGGCTAGAGTGAGACCCTACCTTGAAAAACTGAAAAATGAAAAAAAAAAAGGTGGGGTCATAAACAGATGAGGGTGTGGAAGATGTAATGCCAGGTCACAGTTTTTTTGTGCACCAAAAACAAGGAGGGGTCACTGCAAGTGTCCAAACAAGGAAAGTGCTATGATCCTACAGAAATAGATTTAGAAGCTATTGCAATGGGATGTGAAAGTGAGTGGATGGCAGGCAGGAAGATCTCAGGAGCCAACTGTTGCCACTGAAAACCACAATGACAGTTTAGGCTTGACCCCAAGTCATAGCCCAGAAATAGTAACATTTATCACAACCATTATAATAGCTATTATTATTCCCCTATTGTACCTAATTTATGAATTGAAATGTTGTAAAAGGGATGCATGTATGGAAAAAAAAAAAACACAAGTAGACATGGGGTTTGGCACTCTCTGAGGGTTTTAGACAGTATCTACTATATATTAAAGAGGATTTGTTACCATGAAGTAGGGAAGACTTTTAAAATTGACTCAAAATGCAGAAGCCATAAAATTAAAATAGATAAATTAAAATTACATAGAAATATAAAAATCCTGAAGAGCAAAGTATAGCATGAAATGCTGTGGGGATGGCTCAGTGGTGACAAATACTTGCTTGCAAGTCTGCCAGCTCAAGTCCCATCTTCCTCAGTGCCCACATAAAGCAGTACACAAATCTCAACATGCCTACAAGCAATGGGAGGTAGAACTGGGAAAATATGGAAGGTCATAAGCAGCAAAACAGAACATCAGACTTTCTCTCAAAAGAGGTTGGAAAGACAAGAGAAACATTTTGAGATTGTCTTCTGACCTCCACATACATCATGCGCACACACACACACACACACACACCATATAAGAATACATAATAAAATTAAGAAAAATGTTTGAAAAATAAAAGAAAAACTAGGTGATATATCTAGAAATCATATTATAAAGGGCCAACTCCTAATATTCATGTGCAAAGAGCTCTTGGGAACTGGGCACTACCTCAGTTGGCAAAATGCCTTGCCATGAAAGCATGAGGACCTATGTTTCATACCCATAATCCACACCTAAAAAACAAAGGCTAGGTATAGTGGTGCATGTGTATGAGCCCAATGCCTGGAGGTGGAGATAACCAGTCTAGTCTATTGGCAAGTAAAAGGTTGGTGAGAGACTGTCTCACAAAAGGTATACAGTACAAAAATAAAGTATACATACACATGCAACACATGCATGCACAACACACACACATGAAAAAGCCATAAGGAAATCTGATACTGGGTAAGATAATTTTAAAAAAATAAGAGTTGGAGAGATGGGTCAGCAGTCAGGGACTTACCTGCAAAGCCTAATGACCTGGGTTCAATTCCCCAGTACCCACGTAGAGCAAGATGCATATGGTTGTGCATGCATCTGGAGTTCATTTACAGTAGTTAGAAGCCCTGTTGTAGCCCATTCTCTCTCCCTTTCCTCTGCTTTCAAATAAATAAATGAAAATATTAAAAATAAAATAAGCCGGGTGTGGTGGTGCACACCTTTAATCCTAGCACTTGGAAGGCAGAGGTAGGAGGATAGCTGTGAGTTTGAAGCCACCCTGAGACTACATAGTGAATTCCAGATCAGCATGGGCCAGAGTCAGACCCTACCTTGAAAAACCAAAATTTTAAAAATAATAATAAATAATAAAATAAAATAAAGGGTTTGAACAAAAGTACCTAAGCAGTGGACAAAGCTGCTCCCAGAAGCCATAGTTATTAAAGAAAATCCCAGTGCCAAGGACGGGCTATCTCCCTCTAAGTGATTGGTCAAGGAGGCTCCTGAGATCTCCTAAAACAATACAGGCTGTTGCCAGTGCTCTTGGTTGCCCACCAAAATTAGATGGAAAGACCCTATTGTTGAAGATACCACACATGGTGGTCTCAGGACATAGAGAAAACAAGCAGGAACTGAACCAGAAGCTCCCTCCCTGTTGGCTAGCCCTCATCATGTTAGAAGATGCTATGCAGCCTGCTGTGGGGAAGAATTGTCATCAAGAGTCTTGCTCACCTGTGGATCCTTGGTACTAAACTATTGACCTGCCAAGCAAGGTGTATCCAGTGGTGCAATGGTGGCATACTGTTATGGAGGGAAACAATGGCTTTCTGATTGGATTTGAGGCGTGCTCCACAGGAGGAAATTCACACTATCAAACCAGTTAAAACCCTATAGCATGGGAAGTCATAAGCCCCAAAGGGGAAGCAATTACTGTTGTTTGGCTAAATGAGCATGATGTGCTTGTTAAAGTGTCATCTAAATAACTGTCTAAATACCCTTAGAGTAGTGCTACTATCAACTTTAGTCAGTGGAACTTCTTTGTGCAGTGGCCAGTAGTAAGAAGAGACTCATAATGAGTCAAAGTGCTGAGAATGCTTAACTACTGACTGCCTAGCAATAATATTGTCACCTCCAAAGCTCAGAAAATACTGCAAGAGAAGGAAAGCATGTAAGAACTGGAGTAGTAGTATTGTTTATGATTTCTGGGCACCACATAGCTGTTGCACTGTTAAATAAATATTAGCCACGATTATTGGCATAAGATCCACACAATACTAGGCTCATCAAAATCCTGTCATGGAATGGAGAGGGGCCCCACCCCTTCATGGGCACTTATAAAAAGTTAATGGTGGATGTGCAACAGAGAGACATTTTCTTCAGTGGTGTAGCCACTGGTAAGGTGTCCATCTATGGTCCTGTAAGCAAACCCAATATATTCTCTTATAAACAAACCTAATGAAACACATTGGGTCACTAAAAAATTAAAGTAAAAGGAGAGTGAGTTGGAATAGTGGAAGGGAGCAAGATAAGTAGCAACAAGGGGTGAATATGATCAAAACATAGCATGCACATGCATGAAAATGTTATGAAACCTATTATTGTATAGAAGTAATATATGCTACAAAAACATTAAAAAACATGTACAGGGCTGGAGAAATGGCTTAGCAGTTAAGGTACATGCCTGCAAAGCCTCAAGACCCCAGTTCAATTCTCCAAGTCCCATGTAAGCCAGATGCACAAAGGGGTGCACGTGTCTGGAGTTCGTTTGCAGTGCCTACAGGCCCTGGCACACCCATTCACACACACTCTCTCTCTTTCTCTGTCTCTAATAAATAAATAATGAATAATAATAATAACATGGTAATAAAAATACTTGGTGCTAGAGGAATGAAAGCCAAGTTTGTAAAGTTGTACTCTGACCCCCACATGCATGCACATACACATGGAGCCAGCTTCTTCTACCATAGATGGAACTTTCCCCTGGATCTGTAAGCTTGAAATAAATTCCTTCCTCCCATAAGCTGTGTCTGGTCAGGATGTCCATCCCAGCCATGTAAAGCTGTCTGCTATAGTATCCAAGGTAATTTGTTCTAGAAATTTTCTAGATACTAAAGTCAGCCACGCCCAAGATCATTACATAAAATGTGTTTGAATATAACCTACACAAAAAGTTCCATGTAATTTAAATAATCTCTCAATTACTTATAGTACCTAATAGCACAAAAATGCCATATTGAAAATTTTTATGTTGTTCAGAAAGGAGAAATAAAGTCTGTACATGTTCAGTACAGATACAAGTTTTTTAATATGTTCAAGTTAAAGCTTATTGAACTCAGAATCTAGAATCTATGGACAAAGAGACTGCATGAAACAAAACTAAGGGAAGGACTGGAAAGAAGGCTCAGTGGTTAAAGTGCTTGCCAACAAAGCCAAAAGAACCAAATTCAGTTCCACAAGGACCCACGTAAAGGGAGATACACAAGGCGGCACATGTATCTGGAGTTCATTTGCAGTGACTAGAGATCCTAGCACACCCATTCTCTCTCCCCCTCCCTCTCTTTCTCAAATAAACAAATAAATATTTTTAGGAAAACTAAGATAATACATGTAAAAAAAATGTGTAACATAAGCTAATATTATGTCTCTTAAAAGTTTCACTCACTTCCCATTGTTTTATAACCAAGGTAAACCTCTAAGCTGGCTCAAGAAGCATTTCCCAACTGACTGTGCCTGCGTCTCAGGCCCAGTGACACAGGCGCCCTCCCTTGCCATGGTGCTGATGCACATGCTATTTGTCAACATAAGGGTTTGCGTCCCCTGATGCTCCCATTCATCCTTTGCGTCTCTGTTTAAGTGACACTTTCTCAGGGAACTGTCCCCCATGATCAGCTTGCTTTGTTCTAAACACTCCTTACAGTACTGTACTGGGCCATTCCTGTGATTGTTTCATTCATATACTCCCTTCCCCTCCTTATAAACTATAGGAGGGAACAGATGATGTCTAACTGTGGTTCGTCGGGGCACCCTAGTGGCCAGTGTGAAGCCTGGCAGAAAGAAGACATTTGTCTATATAGGCTAGATGAATGGATGAATGGGGGCCAGGGAACGGAGATCTTCCTAAACTCTAGCTAGGGTGACTTCATAGAATTCTTGCAAAGACTCCCAAGGAGAGGAAAGGAGGTTAGCATAGCAGGCCAAATGTGAAGTGTGCTCTGGACATTCAGGGAGAACACATGGGTGAACTGGATGAAAACAGTCTCATGATTCCAGACTGTGGAGAGTGATGTAGCAGCCATCACAATACTGAAAGTAGCCATCCTCACACCAACTGGAAGTTAAACCATGGTTAAACTACAAAAGCACATAGGACCATGTCAGAGTGTTCTAGGGAGTATGAGCCAGAACCAAGTTCTAGGGAATGGATATCTCAGAGGGCTATAGAAAATGACTGTGAAACATTTTCAAGAGCATAGTCACTAGGGTGGGCAGGTCAGAAGAAAGGGAGACTTGGGAAAGTCAAAAGCAGCCTTTCAAAATTAAGCAGTTGGAGCCAGGCATGGTGGTGTGCATCTTTAATCCCAGCACTCAGGAGGCAGAGGTAGGCATATTTCTGTGAGTTCAAGGCCACCCTGAGACTACCAACTGAATTCCAGGTCAGCCTGGGCTAGAGCAAGACCCTATCTCAAAAATACAAAGAAACAAAGAGCAATGGGGGCTATGAAGCTGACTCAGTGGTTAAAGATACTTGTTTGCAAGCCTGCCAGTCTGAGTTCAATTCACCAGCACCCACATAAAGCTGGACACAAAGTGAGGCACATGTCTGTGATCCTAACATGCCTATAGCATTGGGAGTAGGAGTCGGGAGAACCCAGAAGCTCACAGGCCAGCTAGACATGTGCATGTAGTGGCAAAACAATAAGATAAAATAAAAGGACAAACACCTTGAGTTGGTGTTTGAGTTGGTGCTCAGATATGTATACACACACATACATACACCCACCCCATTATACATATAAATAAAAACAGGAGTGATCAACAATATTCAACAGCAGTTGAGTTGGCTAAAGACTAGTTTTTAGTTTGGGTCAGACACACACTGCTGAGGATTATCAGCAGTCATGTTTCTGTGAAGTTCCTGGCAGGGGTGGAAGATGGGATGTTCAGAGGAATGAAAGGTAATGGAGAAGGCAGACTCCCAATGAAAAGACACATGTCCATCATAAATCTATAAGGTCTTTGAGGTGATTTCAGGTGCTGAATCAATTCTATTAGTTATAGAGAGTGTCTTTGGTCTTAAGAACATATTTTAGTTCCCCCACTGTGGGGGGGGGATAACCTTGACTGAGTTAATTTAAGTGGGAAGGCATATCCTCACTTTGAGCAGCACCATTCCCCACATTCCACTGGCTGGAATGCATCAAAAAGAGAGCTGGAGCTGTAGAGACGGCTCAATGGTTAAGGCATTTGCGCGTAAAACCTATCCGTTAACCACTGAGCTATCTCGCCAGCCCCAAAATAGTTTTTTTTTAAGTCGAGAGAATAGTAAACATTTTCCCATGAAGTTGGGGTAAAAGAATGATCTCAAAGACACAGTGGAGCATTGGGAAGCACACAGGGCACATGGTGCAGCCTTGGCACTAGATATAGGAAGACATCGAATCTGTGGAGAGCTGTGGGATGGGTCAGAGGTGTTTTCAAGAAATAGAATTTAACTAGCTTGATTCAATCATTCTATATTGTATACATTATGTTACCACTGTGTGCCCTAAATATATATACAACTACAATTTGACAAGATGCAATAAAAATTTGAAAGCATAAACACTATCAACATGGAACAAAAAAGAAATTTAGTTCTAGGGACTAAAAGGTGAAGAAGGGTTGGAAGTAAAGAAAACAGGGAAAAGAAGATCCAAGCTGAATGAAGAACTGTGTGACCAAGCGAGGTCATGTGACCTGTGATGGTGCATAAGGGCTTTGGAACAAGGGAGAAATGCAATTTCATGTAGGACCATCTCCTATAGCCCTGAGGACAGGAATTTTGTGCTCAAGTCAAATAGATGTTCTGGGCAAAATGATATCTATAAGACTGCCTTGTCTTCAGTAAAAAAACTCCTGTGGTGGTTTGAATGTCTGTCCCCATTGGCTCAGATATTAAATGTTAAACTTGTAATTTGGATCTTCAGCTACCTGGCTGGAGGAGGTATCACCAGGGGGCAGATCCTGGAGTCCAGCCCAAAGGTATGCAGAGAGGTTTTCGCTCTTATGGGTCTTTCTTGCAACCTGGGTTTGTACTTGCTTCTTCTTCTTCTTCTTCTTCTTTTTTATTCGTTTGGTTTGGTTTGGTTTGCTGGCTGTTTAGCTACCTCTCTCTGCTTAGATTTATGAACAGAAGCCAGCATTGTTGGCCATTAATGGAACTTCCCCTGGATCTGTAAGCTTGAAATAAATCCCTTCTTCCCATAAACTGTGTCTGGTTTGGATATCCATCCCAGCAAAGTGAAACTGACTACTACAACTGCCAAGCCATTTATTGCTGGAAAATTCCTAGAGTCTTGTAGAAAACAGAGCTTGGGCTGGAGAGATGGCTTAGCAGTTAAGGCATTTGCCTGCAAAGTCAAAGGATCCTGGTTCAACTCTCCAGGACCCACGTAAGCCAGATGCACAAGGGGATGCATGCATCTGGAGTTCGTTTACAGTGGCTAGAGGCCCTGGCATGCCCATTCTTACTCTCTCTCTCTCTCTCTGCCTCTTTCTGTCTCTCAAATAAATAAATAAATAAATAAATAAATAATATTTTAAAAAAAACACAGAGCTTCAAATCGTCAGGTAAATTGCTAGAGTCTTGTAAAGCATAGAGCCTCAAATCCTTAGCTTTCTTGGTTTACAAGAGGCTTTTCTTCTTGCCTCTCTCTCCAGATCCATACTCACTCCCTAAAGGGCAGAGTTCCAGGCTCAGGACCAAAGGGGAAACCTGCCTTAGGAAAAAATCCAGACTTTTGTACCCATGCTCACAGTTCCCAAGTGAACAGTAGATGGCAGCAAAGGGCTATAAAGGGACATGAGGCCTGAAAAATAGCTCCAGGCTGGCCAGAAGGAGCTCTTCAGTACTAGGGGCAGGCAATACTCCCAAAGGGCTTGGAATCAAAGTGAGACACTTCTCCTATCCTGCTAGCTAAGTCTTCACTAAGCTGGGGTGCAAATGACATATTAACAGTAAAAGAGCATGTCACTTCTTTCTCACCTTAAAAGGGACCAAGGCTACCAGCATCAGTTCCTCTGAGAAGTAATTACATTCCCAGAAGTAGTGAAGAAGGGAAAGGGAAGATAGACTGAGGTTTGGAAATGTTATTCTGCTCCCCTACCTTCTGTAGCATTTATGGTCAACCTTCCCCAATACACAGGGACTCTGCATGTAAGGACTGTGTTTTCCTGGTTCATCTATGATTCACTACCAATGCCTGGTCCAATGGAGAGGTCAACAAACGAGCTGAGTAAATGCTTGAAGTGGGGCAGGGGAGCAGGGACAGATATAAGCCAGGCTGATGTGACTAAGAAACACACATCTGTCCTGGTCTAGGAAGGAATTTAGGCTGGCTTTTGAAATCCAGCTCTGTTACTTATAGGTGCAGGCAAGTCCTAAGGTCTCTGAACCCTGATTTTCTCCTCTGTAGGAGAAGGATTCTTCAACAGACTATTTATGATGTAGAAATAAACAAAGCATGCCTAGCACATGTATTTTGTACACTAATGTTAATAAAAGGCAGCTACTATTATTTAGTATAGTTATCATTACTGTGGCTAGTGCTATAGCTTTTCCTCTTGTCAGGGGAGACAAATCACTGAGAACAGGAAACAAATCAAATAAAGACTCAGAATCCTGATTTTCTTAGCTTGATTCCCTCAAAAGAGCATAGCAACTGATCCCAAAGGCCAAAGAGGATCAATTCAGTAGATAAAGCACTTGTTGCACAAACATGAGTCCCAAAATTTGGGTCCCCAGAGCCCACATAAAAGTGGAATGAAGGTTGAAGAAATGGCTTACTGGTTAAGGCATTTGCCTACAAAGCCAAAGGACCCTAGGTCGATTTCCTATGACTCACATAAGCCAGATGCACAAGGCGGCACATGTGTCTGGAGTTCATTTGCAGTGGCTTGAGTCCCTGGCATACCCATTCTCATTCTCTCTCTCTATCTGCCTCTTCTCTCTCTCTCTCTCTCTCTCTCTTAAATAAATAAATAAATAAATAAATAATTTTTTTTTAAAGTGGGATGATGTAGCACTAGCATCCACACCCCAACAGAAGAGAGTAGACAGGAAAATCTCAGGCCAGACAGCCAGGGGGATGCAGAGGTAAAAATGACAGACCTTGTCTCAAACATGGTAAAAGGTGAGAGGACAAACACCCAACATTGTCTTCTGAACTCTACAAACATGCTGGGGTAATCCCATGGGGAATATCTGCAGCCCCACTGAGGAGGGTCCCCAGGGAATGGGGCAGGGATGAGGGAAAAGAGTGTACCAAAACATGATGTATCTATACAAAATAGGTTGATGATAATAATAACAACAACAACAACAATAATGGGAAAAACATGATGGGGTACATGTATAACTGTACTCACATACATAGCACACAAATAAATAATAAAATAAAATGAAATAATAAAATAAAAATGAAGATGTCCAAAGAGAATCAGCCCTGGTTAGAGGGTATGGTTTCCCTGACTGGTTTTCGTTGTTGCTATTTGTTTTGTTTTTTTGCTTTTGAGAAAGTAAGGTTGGCTACTTGGTATTTTCCTTATAAGCTACCAGATAACTTTTGATTTTAGAGTACAAAAGAGTTTCAATAACAACTATGTGGATTTGGCCATAAATCTCATCACACATCTCAGAAAACGGGAACAATGAGTTAGGAGAGGCCTGGATTCCTGGTTCTGTTCAGAATGAGTGTACCTCCGAGAACTGGGTTTTATTAGGAGGCTGTGTTGTTGTACCCAGAGGACAGACCTGAGAAAAGCACATGTCTCAGGGATATTGGAACATCAGGATTCCCTTAAAGCTCAGTCCAGAAAGGAGTACTTTTAGAGTAAATTAAAGGGAAGTGTTCACTGACAATGTGTGACCCCTCTAGTGGTTGCACAAGGTAAAAGCATCCTCAAAGAATATTCAGGCCAATATGTGTGGAAGAGGAAGAGCCAAGGCAGAGGAGGCAAATCTGACACTTAAGGGGCAGCAGAGAACAGAAGAACTTTCAGAACATCATCCAGGGAGTTCAAGGGCCCAGGTGGCCTCAGGTGATTTTTAAGGTGATATAAATGAAAGGTTCATCTCCCAGAAAAGTTCTAGTAACCAGGACAGAGAGGCTGGTGGCTGAGGGTAAAAGTGAATGTCCTCCAATTACAAGGCCTTTGAGGAAGGCACGAGACAAATGTCACAAGCCCAAAGGCACAGGAACTCTCTTTCAGTCTACACAGAGGCAGAGCAAAATTTCAGCAACATGGTAAGGTCACCACCAACAGAGCAGCTTTCTTTCTAGCCTCTCTCTATCAGATGTGTGGTCTCTCCTACTTAACCAAATCGGACTTTGTGATGGGGTATTTTACATGGAAGATGCTGCTTTTCCCCCTGCCTCTTCTCTCGATCCCATATTCTTTTAGTTCCCAGTCTTCTCACACCTATCAGTAGCTTCTCTGGTTCCAAGAGGATGAATACGATAAGCAAGAACCCAGGACTTTCTCCTGAGAACAGAGTGTTTCTTTCTTTCCTTTTACACTGATCCACCCACGGAGGCAGGGGAAAGGAAGAAGTATAAGAGTGACAGTTATGGGGGGGGCACCATGCAAACCCCAGGCCACCACCAAGAACCTAAAGCTTAGGCTCTATGACAGACATCCAGCAATACCATGCACCCCCAGAAGGGATGGTTCTGAACAGCACCTAGACTCCTTGCAGGCCTCATCCATGCCCAGTTCCCCTCAGTGCCTGAGTACTAGCATCAAGCATGCTGAAGATACCCAGCCAAGCAGCAGCTCAAGACCCCAAGAGGGTGTGATGCGTCAGAACAGAGGGAGAAGCAAGGTAGTTGGGGTGTTGGACGGATGTGGTTTGCTGGCCTTACCTCCTTTCCAAAGCAGGTAGATGGGCACCACGTAGAGCATGACATGCTGAATGTAGTAAATCTCCAATTCAAACGGGAGCTGTGGGGACAAGATGGAGAGAGGCATTTCAGAACAGGAAGCACTCACTGCTATCCACTAGGAACCTTGAACCTCCTTGCAGCACCTCACTCATCTCCCTAGAGAACAAAAAGGAGTGAAATATCTAGTCGTGGTCTAGACTGGCCTTTTCCAAGGTGTACTGTCCAGAGATGGTACTTGCTATAAACTCCACTGAAAAAGTCTGGCTCTTTTGGTAAACTATGCCAGAACTGGGCAGCTGCTGGGTCTTGACTCTAAAACAGGACAAACCCTAGAACTTCCCCTCCCTTGTGGCTTCTAACACACCCACTCACTCACCCGTTCCCAACCTCCCTCAAAATGGAAGCACTGGACTACCAAAGCTGAACACTGCTTCAACCTGGCCTGAGTGGTGCAGCTGTTGGGCTTGGCAGCAGGCAGAGAGTGGAGGTGGCTGGGCAGCTAACTAAATTCTGGAGAAAAAAAAAAAAGAACTTCGGAGGCTGCCAGTAAGTCGTGCTTATGGCACATATGTCACCCCAAGTGTGTGTGTGTGTGTGTGTGTGTGTGTGTGTGTGTGTGTGTGTGTGCGTGCGCGTGCGTGTGTGCACACATATACACTCCAAAACAAGCCCAGAGAGACAAGGACTCTCGGGGAAGGTGTCAGCTGTCTCCCTATTCCCTACAGGGCAGGCTCGGAGTCAAGACTGTACTAATGAGAGCAGGCAGTTATAGGCTTCCAAAGCACAGGAGCCTAAGCCTGCCTTGTGCCAAGGGCTGAAATTAAAGGATGGCACAGATCCCAGAATGGTAGCTGGGACAACTGTGGACTCTGGACACAATGATTCTGGATCTTGACAACAGAAATCTACAAAGAAGGAAACTTTCCCAGGGACCAAGATGATGTACAGCTATTGCATTATGTTCACAGAGAAGAAGGTAAAAACTGAGACATGGAGATGAGGTTCTAAGATAAGTTATAGGACATGGCACTTGGCACCACCAGCATAAGCAAGTATGGAGGCTTGAGGGGCCCAAAACTGACCCTCAGTAATGTGGTCAAGGATGACTGTACTAGCTTAAATTTGGGTGCTGCTTTATAACTTTTAAAAATATTATTCCACTCATAGTCTCCTGAATTTCTCGCATTTGACACATGAGGTGCCTGAGGTACAAAAGGATTAACTGATTTACTTCACTAAGGTCACCCAAAAACAAGCAAGGGGAAAAAGTTCCAGAAATGCTCAGCTCTCTGGCTGTAATCAGAATCCTGACCTCTCACTGAAACTGGAAGCCAGGCTGCTATCCTACAACATGACTAGAGAGATCAGTGCCAAGGGCCTGTGGCCAATAGTCTGTGTATCTCCACCTAGTTCACTGCCCACATCTCAGACTCCCAGTGCTAATGTGCCTTCCTTCCCTTACAGCCCTCCTAGAAAGCAAAGTGGTCACCTGCATCCTCCAGGAGGCAGCTAAGCACAGGCATTGCAAATGTGCCTTTGGGGCCTCTCTCATTTATGTTTGAGATCTGATCCTGCTACTCAGCAAACCTGTGACCTTGGGCAAGTTGCCTAACCTCTCCACTGTGGTATTTTTTATTTATTTTCAGAAGAGGAAGACAGAGAGAGAGAGAGAATAGGCACACTAGAGTCTCCAGCCACTGCAAACTCCGGATGCATGCACCACTTTGTGCATCTGGCTTTATGTGGGTACTGGGGAATTGAATTTGGGTCATTAGGCTTTGCAGGTAAGTGCTTTAACTGCTGAGTCCTCTCTCCAGCCCTCCACTACTCTAGATTTGACATCAGTAAAATGGAAATGACTGTGTTGTTATATAAATTTAAAAAATAACAGTTACATGGAATTTCTGGTGGGCCAAGAACTTATAATAATTTTATAAAGTAAATATAAATTCATCCTCATCACAACAGTGCTATTTCAATTATCTCCCTTTTAGAGATGAGAAATGGGCAAGGAAAGCATAGATAACTTATACCACAAGATTCAAAGTTAAGCAGTGTGCTCCAGAATTCAGAGTTTTAAGCAGTATATGGTCAATCCTACCTATCCTACCTATCTGTTGGCGACCCCACAATCTCATATCACAATCTAAGGATGCTCAAGTTCCTTGTATAATAAATGGTGTCGTTTTTACACATAGCATATGCACATCTTTCTGTATACTTGAAATAATATCTAAATGACTTATAATCCCTACCTGGATATAAATGTTGCATGAAGAGCTGTTGCACTGTACTGTTTAAGGAATAATAATGGCAAAAGTCTGCGTATGTCCAGCAGACATAAGATTTTAGATACTCTCAATCTACAGTTGGTGAATCTGGGGGAACTGAACTCTACCATCTGCTGTCTGCTCCTCCTACAAAAACTTGATACACAGGAGGTGATGAGGAGGAGGGCCACTGTGATAAGCCACAGTAGCAATATTGGTAATAATATCCCATTTGACCCTCCACATGATGATGTGATCCAGCCCCTTCCTGTTCATATGATCTGTGCCTTCATAGCCTACTTAGGTACTATCACCCTAGCCAACAGCAGTGGCATGCACATAATACACACACATATGAACATGCATACCCATATGTATGTATGCCACACACATGCACACAAATAAAATAAATAGATATAAAATGAAAATAAGATTTAATTATTGCAAGTTTCCCATGAGGAAGGAGCTATGATTATTCTCATCTGACAGGTAAGGAAACTAAGGCACAGGTAGAGAAGCAATAGCAGTGCCCAGGGACACTCAGCAATGAGGAAGACAAAAAGTAGTTCTTTACTGAGCCTGAATCCATGCTGTTCTAGAAACTTTTTGTGCAGTGCCCCACCCACCTGTCCCCCATCAAACTAAAAATATCTGTGAAATACCACACTTCCCTCAGAAGATGCCACCTACAGAGCTCACATCTGGAACCCAAATGTACACATCCTGGTTCCTCTTCAGCTAGAGCAATCTTGAGGCTATAGCCACAGTCTCACACATTGATGCGATTGAAAGTCAAGAGCAATAATGATGTTTTAAGCTACAGAGGTCATTAAACTTCCTTCTCACATCAATACCTTTACCACTTTACATAGTGGTAAAGTTATCCAGGCCTCTGGAACTAGGCTAGTGGAAACATAGATCATGTCTTGAGCAAGTTTCCAAGGCTGCTTCCTCCCCCCACCTCTAAACCTTGACAGCCACACCACCCACACCCTGTCATAGAGACCAAGCCCATTGCACCCTACATCTGCTTACTTCGGCCACCAAAAGAGGCCCAAGACTCCTGAGTCACCTGTCAATACCTGAACACAAATTCTCAAACAGCCCTGTACCCCCTCCCTTCTGTTCCGTCTCTCACCCCTTTACAGTTTGTGAAATCCTTCTACTCCATAATCTGAAGCCAACGGCCATCTGTAGCACAGTGTCCCATATCCTCAAATGCTTCTCTCTACTGGCCAATCTTTTCACCCTCTCCTTTTCACAAACACTTCCTTCACACTCCGAAGGCACTGCTGTCCTCGCAGCTCTCTTCAATGGTAGGTACTTTTCTTCCCATACCTCCTTATGGCTATTTTTCCAGGAGGGCTCCTCTATGCTCATCACTGTAGCTTCTAAATGGCTATGCCTTCCAGAATGTCTTCTCTGCCTCTGCACTAACCTCTAGATAGGAACCTCAAGTCATGAGACGATAGCACCAGCTCCTCCTCCTGCCGCAATAATGGATGGTCTGCCCCTCCATGTTCCTTGTCTATCTGTGACATGACCTCCACAGTCCTTGAAGATGACTCCCAACCTTCCTATCACTTCACCATGTCTTTCCAACAGGATTGGTCAAAATTTCTGTGTTTTCAACATTTATAAATACCCTTATGTGCTTTTGTTATTTTGAGACAGGGTCTCACTCTATAGCACCAGCTGACCTGGAAGTAACACCCGGTGAGCCTTCCCTGTTTTTCCCACAGTCACATCTGTGACCTCTCTACAGCCACCACCAAGCACTCTGTTCTCCAGCTACCTAACTATCCAACACATTACTCCTCACCTCCCAACCAGTGCCTGACCCTCCAGTCTGCTGGTCCTAATAGAGAATAGGTAGTCAGCCAGGGACAGAGGCTCAAGGAGATAGCCCCTTGCCTTCCCTGGCAGGAACAGAACCCAAGTCTGTTCCAGTCTCATCCAAGATGGCTGAAAGCAACAATCAGTAGCAGCAGCTTCCTGCTTCTTCAAGTTTTCCTGGACTTAGCACACTTGCTGCCTGGCCGTTCCTGAGTCAGCTTCCTTAGCCTACCAGCCAATCTGGTCTTTCACTTACACATGAGTATTATGATAAGGCTCATGCGTGTAAATCTTTTCTTGATCCCTCTTGCCACACATGTATATCTCTCTCTCTCTCTCTCTCTCTCTCTCTCTCTCTCTCTCTCTCTCTCTCTCTCTCTCCTCCCTTCCCCCCACCTTCCCAGGCTGGGAAGGGGGAGGATTTCTTTTTGTCTGGGCACTTTTCTGTTTTGTTCTTGGATGCTTTTCTGCTTTGCTACATGTGTGATCTCTCTTTATGCTCAGTCCCTTATTCTCTCTTAGTGTTTTCTGGCCCTCTAGGCGAGGGGTATCTTGTGGCTTGGGCTCTCCTGGTTTTCTTCCCGTGTGTGTGTGTGTGTGTGTGTGTGTGTGTCTGTCTGTCTGTCTGTCTGTCTCTCTCTCTCTCTCTCTCTCTCTCCCCTGGAGATGAGAGGGGAGAGATTTTCTCCATCTCCCCTCCTTCCCAGTTGGGCTAGGAAGGGGAAGAGCTTCTTTTGCCTTGGGCTTTGCTCCCTGCTAGCCTTCCCTCTAGATCCTATCTTTCCCTAAAATAAACCTTATAACTCATAATGTACCATTCTCTGAGTCCACGTTTTCAATTCTTTTATTTTTGTTTTTTTCAAGATAGGGTCTCACTCTAGCCCAGGCTGACCTGGAACTCACTATGTAATCTCAGGCTGGCCTTGAACTCATAGTGATCTTCCTACCTCTACCTCCCAAGTGCTGGGATTAAAGGCATTCTTTTTTTTTTTTTTTTTAACTTGGACAAGGATCAAAAAGTCGGAATCCATGGGCCTAGGATCTCCTTCATTTTTATCAAATCTAACCTCTTCTTGGACCCAAAATCTCACATCAGTTCTACCTCTTCCTCACTGCTCCTCACCCACCTCCTGTCCTTACCTCTCTATCCTCCCAGCACTGAGTTCATGGTCCAGTCCTTCCATCTGTACATGTTCAACTCTCCAGATAGCCTCCCCCTTCCCCTTTCTCTCCCCCTCACTTGTTACCATAGCAAACTGTATGCCAATGAAACCCAGCTGTCTCCTTTCATGTCCCAATACCCATGCAAGTAAGCATGAATGGATAAAAACAGAAATAGGGTCATGCTGGTAACTCTTTAAATTCCTGCCAGCACCTGTGAGCAGAGCCTTCATGATGCCCGGTTAGCCAACTTTCTTCCCAAGATCACTCCCTGGCCTTTCTCTAAACCATTTATTTCACATTATCTGCTCTCTTCCACCTCCCACATCGCTTCCTTCTTTCATAGAGAAAAGGAGGATCCTAAGGGAGGGAGCCTGCACCTGCTCTCACCTGCATGACTTCCTCCTTCATGGTACTATACAGGAAGTCACCTGCTGCTGGCTAAGGCTATCCCTGTGGTCACTCATAATATAGATTCTACCCTTTCTCACCATCACAAGGATGTCAGCAGCATTTGTCCCATTTGGCACTGGCTCATTCCCATCAGAATACAGTCATGCTGTGGAATCTTTCAACTAATGAAACAAAGATACTTGACATCTCTTCCTTCATCCATATACCACCTCCAACTCTTGGCTTTTCCACAGAGCAAAATTTTAGAAAAAATTTGTCTTTAGTCATTGATGCCATTACCATTCCTGTGAAGGATTCCAATCAACATTACATTACGTAGTGAATGAGAATGCTCTGCCTGAGCCAGGTATGGTGGTGCACCCCTTTAATCCCAGTACTTGGGAGGCAGAGGTAGAAGGAACACTGTGAGTTTGAAGCCAGACTGAGATGACATAGTGAATTCCAGGTCAGCCTGTCCTAGAGCAAGACCCTACCTCAAAAAACCAAGACGAAACAATTTCCCTCCCTTTGTTGTACCCAAACTATTTCTGTTGAGGTTACTGAAGATTTCTACATTCTTAATGCCAGTGCACAGCACAATGGTAAAAGCTGGCCCTTTTGGTGTTCTTGCATAAGTTATGCATAGATATCCTTCTGCCAGGGTCATCCCCTGCAAGATTATTAGGCAGATATGTCCCACTCCAACCCTTTGGACAGTTATTAATCCATGAGAGGAGATATGCTAGTCCAGACCTCCTCATCTTACTCAATTTACCAGTAGCTTTAGATACAGATTATTCCCTCTTTCTCAAACTACTTTCTTGACTAGGTTGCTGGGACACCACTCTTTCTCTGTTCTTGAGGGCTTTCTTTCGCAGTGTCCTCCATTAAGGGCTTTACCTCTAAATATTGGAGGGAATCAGAAACAATCATTTGGCTATCTTCTCTGTCCACTATCATTCACTAGGCAATCTTATCTAAGTTCCTGACTTTACCGATGACTTCCCAAGAAACTTCTCAACTTCTCCAACCTAAAGTCAGACAGCTGGGAGTCAAATTCTATCTCTAACATTTATTTGCTATGCAACTTTGGACAAATCACTTAATCTGGCCAAGCCTCAGCTGACTCAGAATGATGATAGTCTACCTCACTGGATAGTGGTAAAATTAGGTTAAAATATTGTATGCACAGTTCTTGCCCTGGTGGTGACAAATATGTACTCATTAACAAATGTCAGCTATCAAAATCCTTCCCCTTCATTGTTACATCAATCCTGCCAGGAAGTAGTAAAGCTAGAATTTCAATCCCAGACGTTGAGAATTAATGTCAAATCTCTCTGGCTCTAAAGCTGGAGTTTCATTCTGAGTGAGCAGGATCCTGCAGCAGCAAGCAATGGTGGTACCTGGGCTTGTCCCACAGGTCTAAATCACACACAAGTACCTTTAGCAGATGACTACTGGGGTACTTGGATTTCCCTACAAAATCTATTCTTTTGGCCCATCTCTAGGTCAGTATTTCTCCCTAAAAGCCACTTTCTCAGAGCAACATGGTTGACTTGCATTGATCATACTCATTTTCATCTCAGCAGTGGTAAGAAGCCTGACTCTTCCTACACAGCAATGATGAATATATCTGCCCTATAGTAACCACAGTCTAGTTGAGAAGGCTATAAAGATAAGGAGAGCGCTGCAGAAGATAATAGGCGGCCTTGGAGAGCTAGGCTTGTCTTCAACTTGGTCTTCTTTTTAAACAGAGGGAAAGGCATGTGTGTGATGTACAATTATATTGGGTTCCTGTTGGCAGTGGTGTACAGAGGATTCTACTGGAAGCAGAGAAACCAGGTGGGGACTAGTGAGAGTACCATTTAAATCCAGCTAGAAGCACAAACTAAAAGAAGAGAGGATGGGCAGGTGTGAGAAAATGTTAAGATGGCAAATAGACAGAAGCAATGAATTGACTGGAGCCAGAGTTACACAGCAACAAGAAAACAAGTCAACATCACACTCAGGCTACTGACTTAGGTGGCTTAATGTAGGGGCTTCTGCCAAAGCTGGGCCATACAACCAATGATTGAAAGGTTGGAAGAGGTGTGATACAAGAAAAGAAGCTGGATAATGCTACATTTTCAGTGCCAGCTTGACAAGCAAGTAGTGATATTCATAATTCAGTGGAAATGTGGATCTGGACTGTAATAAAGTTGAAAGATATAGTAGAAATGGAAATAATATATACATGTAACTAAGTTACAAAATAGACACACACATGGTACATGGGAAAACATGGCAGTTTAAAGAGATGAAATTCTAAACTGCACAGAAATGCTACCACTCACTTTCCCCAACCACACCAAAGGAACATCTTAGGCCCTCCACTTTATGGACTCCATCTTCTATAATCTTTCAAGACAATGAGATGGATGGAGAGAGGTGGAAGCTATAACTAAGGAGTAGTAGTAATACAGGAACGTAACTGTTACGAGTGAGAACAGTTGAACATATCTGTGGACTGAAGGAAAAAGCCAATGGACAGTGAGGGGCTGAAACAGCAAGATGGGCAGGAGGAGCTAGTTAGTGAGAGATTGGAAGCAAGCAGGAGGACCTGGAACCAAAATGTAAGGGTTGACTGTGGGCTCGTGGGACATAAAGAGGGAAGGATAGGCTAAAGTGAGAAGAGCTGTATGAGGGTGAAGTGAATGCTGTAAGTCAAGGGAGCCCATGCCATACCCCAAGAAACTAGGCATCATTAAAAGAATTCATGTCTAATGATGAGGTACAAAATGATGTATGTAGTGACAAAAAGATAACCGTAGTTACACATTTCAGCCTCTCAAAATGTCTGGGGGTCAAAAAAGATAATTTCTCTCATTTAAAGGGCAAAGGATATAACCAATGAGGGTATGCTTGTTCTTGGTACTGTTCCTTCTGGTAACGTTTAGCTTTGGGGGCTCAGCAGTTAAGGTGCTTGATTGCAAAGCCTGATGGCCTGGGTTTGATTCCCCAGTACCAACATAAAGGTTGATGCACAAAGTGGTGCATACGTCTGGAGTTTGTTTGTAGTGTTTGGAGGCCCTGTTGTGCCCATTCTCTCTCTCTCTCTCTCTCTCTCTCTCTCTCTCCTTCTTTCCTCTCTCCCTCCATCTCCATCTCTGTCTCCCTCTCCTTACAAATAAAATTATTAAAAAAGTGTCTTATTTTTTTAAAAAGTTTGACTTTGGGATACTTTATTTTGATAGACTTTATTAAATGACCACAGATCTTAACTGGCAGACTGGGGCCACAGACTGCTTGGAAATAAATATTATGTATTGGAAGTGACACAAATGGAAGACTCACTATCTAAATGCACATCAATAAGGGGCTACTTAAATAAACCACAGTGCATTCATAGAATGTGAAAAATAATAAGGAATGTGGGCTTTTTCATAAAATAACACTACAAAGCAACTCATCAAAACGTCAATATCTGGGATGGGGAGACAGCTCAGTGAATAAAGCAACTGCCCTTCAAGTATGAGGAATTGAGTTCGCATCTCCAGTATACACGTAAATGCTGGGCAGGCCTATTAGCATGCCGCAATACCAGCAACAGACACAAGCTAGATGAAAGGGATTCCCAGCAGCAAGCTGGCTAGCTAGACTAGCTTTATCAGTGAGCTCAGGTGAGAGACCCTGTCTCAGTAAATAACATGGGGAGCAAACGAGGAAGACATCCAATGGCAAAATCTGCCCTCCATTTGCACATGTGCACACACATTCATGTGCACCTGCATACATGTGCATCCATACTTATGGTAACACACACACACAGGCATGCCACATACATGCCCCAAAAAGCACTTCAGTATCACAAATGAGAAATGAAGAAAGAACTATTCATAGAGTAAACAAAGAGCAATGAAAACCAAAGTCAGATCAAAGCAATTCTTGCAATGTGTCTGTCTTGTAAGAATATTCAACATTCTTGGCATAATTGGGGAAGTTTGAATATAAACTGATTATAAAGTAGATGATATTATAGAATTACTGACAATTTTCTAAAATGTGATAATGGTATCTTGGTTATGCAAGAGAATGTTCTTGTTCTCAGGAGCTAAAACCAGCAGACCTGAAATAATAGTATGGCTGTAACTCTGCTATATAGTGAGCAAACTCAGAAATTGGCTGAGAAAGTGGCAAAAATGGAAAAATGGAAACAATGGTTGAATTTAGCAGGAGGATATAGAGTTGTCTACTCTATTAATACTTCAACTTTTTAGTGTGTTTGAATATTATATAATAAAAAGTTGGGAATTATTTTAAACTTAAATGGTATAGATTTGTATGAAATTGTGGCAAAATTCTTAAATAGAATGCATGTTAGAAAAACATGGTGTATTCTTTTTGTATGAGAGAGAGGGAGAGGGAGGAAGAAAGAGAGAGAATTGGCATGCCAGGACTTCTAGCCAGTGCAATGGAACTCCAGACATGTATGCCACCTTGTGAGCATGCACCACCTTGTGTGTCTGGCTTATGTGGGTATTGGGGAGCTAAACCTGGGTCCTTAGGCTTCAAAGGCAAGCACCTTACCCGCTAAGCCATCTCTCCAGCCCAGGGTACATTCTTTTTAGGAGAACAATTTGTCAACAGTTATCAAAATTTTTAATTATCCTTTTGCTCTGACTTGGTAATTTCACTTCTAGAAATATGTACTAAGAGAGATATTTGCATATATGCACCAAGATATTTTAGAAAAGAAACCCAAGGGCTGGAGAGATGGCTTAGTGGTTAAGACGTTTTGCCTGCGAAGCCAAAGGACCCAGGTTTGATTCCCCAGGACCCATGTAAGCCAGATGCACAAGGTAGAACATGCATCTGGAGTTCATTTACAGTGACTAAAGGCCCTGGTACGCCCATTCTCCCTCTATCTGCTTCCTCCTCTCCTCTCCTCTCCTCCCCTCTTCTCTCCCCTCTCTCTCTCTCTCATAAAAAAAAATAGGGCTGGAGAGATGGCTTAGCAGTTAAGCGCTTGCCTATGAAGCCTAAGGATCCTGGTTCGAGGCTCGATTCCCCAGGACCCACGTAAGCCACACGCACAAGGGGGAGCATGCACCTGGAATTCGTTTGCAGTGGCTGGAGGCCTTGGTGTACCCATTCTCTCTTTCTCTCTCTCTCTCCCTCTCCCTCTCTCTGTCTGTTGCTAATAAATAAATAAAAATTTTCTAAAAAATAAATAAAAAAGTAACACAAAAAGTAGACTGCAAATACCAAAAAAAAAAAAAAAAGGAGGAAAAAAGTAACATAAGTGCATAAGACCTACACAATACTGGGCCCATCAACATTCTGCCATGGATGGTGGAGGAGGGTGAAAAGACAATCAAGTAAAGAAGGACTAGTTGGAAAGAATAAGGGGTTCAGTGGAAGGAGTGGGGAGGAGGGACAAGAGAAAGCAATGGGAGGGGATCGTGATCAAAATACATTATGTAAATTTTATGAAAATTGTCAGTAAAAAGTTATAAAAAAGCAACCTTAGTGCTCATCAATGAGAGTCATCAGGAAATACTCTGAAGATAAACTATTCATCCATTTTAAAAAGGAGGCATTACCATTTCCAGGTGAAAGAGAAAAACTTTATATTAAAATATGATCCTGTTTTGTGGAAGAAAAAGGTCAAGGGCTGGAAAGATGGCGTAGTGGTTAAGGTGCTTGCCTGCAAAGCCTAAGGGACCCAGGTTCAATTCCCCAGAGCCCACATAAGCCAGATGCGCATGGTGATGCATGTGTCTGGAGCTCATTTGCAGTGGCTCCAGGTCCTGATGCAGCCATATTCATTCATTCATTTTCTCTTTTTCTCCCCCCCAATAAATAAATAAAAATAAAATACATTTTAAAAGGTCACACTTCTTCATATACTTTTAGTTGTGCAATTTACCAAACTCCAGGGGAGGGGGAAAGGATTAACAAGTGGCTGGAAAAGAGAAGGGGAGACCTAGGCTTTGGATTTGTATACTTTTATAGATGAATCTTTACAAAAAATGAACATAGTCCTGTATTGATCATGTAGCTAATTTTTTTTAAGGTTGAAAAAAGTCAAAAGAGGAATACAGCACACTGCTAACAGAAAATGTCTCTGTAGGAAGAGAGGCAATTTATATATTATATTTGTGTATGTGTGTGTGAGAGAGAGAGAGAGTGGGGGGTGCACGTTGCCACAACACACATATAGGAGGTCAGAGGACAACTTTTGGGTGTTAGTTCTTATCCTCCACCTTGTTTAAGGCAGGGCCTCTCACTGTTCACTGGTTCATTTATCAGGCTAGCTTGCTCACATGCTTCCAGGAAATTCTCCTATCTCTGCCTCCCTTCTCACTAGCTAAGACTACAGAAGCCCGCTATACCTTCCAGCTTTTGCATGGGTTCTGGGATGAGAACTAAGGCACTCATCTTTGCATAGCAATCACTTTTATCCACTGAGTCATCTCTAACATATTAAATTCCTTATATACCTCTATTACAGCATTCTAATTTAGCTAAGATGTTAATTCAGTTATTAATGTTAAGTAGTGTTCATTTTCTCACTTTTTCAGAACCTACTCCCTCAGCATATCTGAGCATGTTAAGAAAAAACATGTCAGGGCTGGGAATGCAGTTCAATGGTAAGGTGCCTGCCAGAATACTCAAGGCTCTGGGAGTTTGATCCAAGCACAAGAAGAAAAGAAAACACATAAAGGGGGTTCACAGACCTCAAAATCCATGGTGTCCCTGTATCTGCTGATGCAATCACATCTCCATCCATCCATCCAGATGCCAAAGCCCTAGCAGGTGCCTTATTCTCTTCTTCTGACATGGTAAGGGGAAGTGAATGGGTACAAAGACTCTTCCACCTTATACTCAGAGACTTTGAGAGAACAGGGAAACAGTTGTAATTGCAACATAGTTGGCCCCAGCTTGCTCCCTAAGGTCATATAAAACAGGTTGAGTCTATGAAAAATGCTGTTTTCTCTGGTGACACAGCTACCTGGGCTGGCATATTATATCCTTGTTGTGAAAGACAGCTGCCCAGACCTGCCTGCTTTGTTCAGACAAGTCCATGGAATTGTATGGAGTAGCAAGTTTGGCTCTGTCAATAAGAATTCTGATAGAACTCACCTAGTTTTCTTTCTTTCTTTTTTTTTTAACTAAGGTGAAAATGAAATTTCCTAGTTCTTCTCTTCAACCTATAACTGAATTAGGAGCTACTGCTCATCCCATGGGAAAGCATAAACTATGATTCAAGCGTACTACTGCTGGTTTCTGAAGTCACTTCTGAAAGGGCAGGGTAAGAAGCTCTCGTGAAATAATAATGCTTAATGGTAACAACAGCAGCAAGCAGCCAACATAACATATTTGAAGGAATATTTATAACACGGTCTGTTGTATTTTCCTGAGATTTAATGGTGAGAAAGATGATGGGCAAAATGATGGCCATGATGATCAATACTTACAGACTCTAATGAGCTCAACTGTATGTCCCTCAAATTCATGTGTCAAAATCATAATCCTGGGATGGAGAAATGTCTTAGCGGTTAAGGCACTTGCTTGTGAAGACTTAAGGGCTCATGTTTAACTCTCCAGGTCCCACATAAGCCAGATGCACAGTGACACAAGTGCACAAGGGGGCACACGCATCTGGAGCTTGATTGCAGTGGCTGGATGCCCTGGCATGCTAATTCATATTCTCTCTCTCTCTCATAATAAAGGACAGTTTGTTGGGCTTGCTTCGAAAAAGAAAATCATAATCCCCAATACTTCAGAATATGACTGTATCTGGAGATGGGGACCTTGAAAAGAGGTCAAGCTAACATGAGGTCACAAGGGCAGGCCCTCATAGAAGAAAAAGTATTAGGATGCAGAGAGAAGCATGGAAGATCACACAATGACACTGAAA
Source organism: Orientallactaga sibirica (assembly GCA_036365145.1). NCBI lineage: Eukaryota > Metazoa > Chordata > Mammalia > Rodentia > Dipodidae > Orientallactaga > Orientallactaga sibirica. The sequence goes on from JAEOAD010000057.1 coordinate 10,373,821, forward strand.
GATGATAGCAATCGACAAGTGAAAGACAGGACCTGAGGGGAAAATGAGCAAACTGACCTCTTCATCTTCTAGCCTCCGATACTGTGAGGAAATAAATGCTGTGTTGTGACCATCACCCACTCTGTGACACAGTATTTTATAGCAAACTTAGCAAATTAATATCGTGACCAACTATAATGGTTAATCATCACTGTTGATTTGACTGGCTTTAAAATCACCTTGAAGACACACCTCTAGGTGTGTTTGTAAAGGGTGATTCCTGAAAGGTTTAACTGAGAGGAGAAATACATCCTGAATGTGGGTACCATCCTTTGGGCTGGGGTCTGCACTCAATGAAATGGAATATACAGAAGAAAGCCATGAATACCAGATTCATCTCTCTGTCTTCTGACTACAGACACGATGTGACCAGCTACCTCATTACTCCTGCCACAATGGCTAGAACTATCTATACCCTCAAACTGTGAGTGAAAATAAATTCTTCTGAGAGGGAGATAGGTAGCATTATGGAAAGGTAGTTAGACAGGAAGGCCCATAAGAGAAATATTAATCTTAATTCCTGTCTGCCAAGTGGAACATAAACAAACGGCAGCTGCTTACCACCCTGCTATCTGTAGCAGTTGCCACTGAGCTGGAATTACTCAGGTGTGTGCAGAGTTCCAGCCCAGCCCCTTCTGATGCTGTGCTCAGGTGACCTTGCTTTTTACTCAGCCTGGACCCATTAAAGCCCCCACTGGAGGCCACAGGGGGCTTCTGCCTTCTTTTCAGCTCCTGGGCTGTTCATCTCCTAACAGCTGAGGTTTTCATCACTGCTAAGGTTTTGTTTAAGCTGCCAGGGTGGCAAAGGATATTTTTGCTTTTCCATACGCCCATGGAATTTTCCATGGGCCCTTAAACCATGTGGTTGTATCCACTCCTCATCCTTTGGTTCTCCACTCAGACTTTTCCTTTCCCCACCTAACCTCCCCTGCCATTCCCCCTTTGTTGGTTAGCAGACTCTCCTTTACACCTCCTTACTTCTGAATGAATATAATAATGTAATAATTAACCTTCTCAGTCTTGATTTATTTCAATTCTTTGGTAAAACAAACACAAGCTTAGGTAGGGGGTTTGTATTTGAACCCCAAAACAAAACTCCATCATCCTTCCTTCCTTGAGTTGCTTTGACAGGTATTTTGTCACATAAGAAAAGTAACTAATACACCACCCATGTACTATAAACCAAGTCTGCTCTAAATGTGTCCCATAGGAGCTATCTCCTATTGTTACTCCCCAAATTTAAGATGATATACTTGAGGCACAGAGAGGCTTTTTTTTTTTGTAATAACAAATGACTAGAAGTAAACAAATGCACATCCCATGTAGAATGACATTGTGGTTGATACATGATGGAATGTTACACCACAAGCAAAGTATAACTATAGTTATATGCAGTCCAGAGCAGGAATGAATCCTAACATAATGCTACATAGAACAAGAAAGTCCCAGAAAATGACATACATATAATACCTTTTGCATAAGGGTCACTTAACAAACTATATCTAAATTTAGAAATCTGTATCAATGTAGACATGCCTGTACATGTAAAATAGAAAAACAAAGAAACTGTTTTGTGAAGAGCCCAAAGGGATAAAGATCAAATTTTTGGATTCTTTCTCCGGCATGGTAAGGAGTAGGATCAGAGAGGGATAGCACATAAACAGGCCTAAGTTATTATCCATGTGGTTAGTTCTTACATTTGGCTTATAGGAATTATGTTATCCATAAAGAAACAATTAATAAATGAGAATACAAATAAAATGAGAACATACATGGACCAATGAAGATGTTACAAATCAAGAATTTTAAATATGATTGTACTACCTTTGTGTACACAAGGTACATTTAAAAAGAGAGAGGACAAAGGTTCAAATAAGTAACTGCTTGGTATTGAGGCTTATTAAATGACTCAGTCAGAATTTACACTCAAGGAATCTGACTCCAGTACCCATGATCTTCCCAATTGTTGCATATTCCATACTCTATGCTATTCCATGGATGAAAAGAATGAGTATCTCCTTCGAAACCTGAAGGCCTCATCCTACCCACCTGCCTACCATGATAAAGGCACTACTCAGCCATTGAAATGGACACAGCAGGGTCTGAATCCACTAACATCAGATTTACTACTTTCTCTGAGCCACAGGTCGAATGTGATGTAGAAAGGAAACAGTCTTTTGAGTACACTGGAAGGTATATCAGGACTTAGAAGTCAAGCTCTAAAGTCACTGTTTACCCTTTCGTTTTACTAAAGGAGGAAATGTCAATATTTGCCAGCTCTCTCCTCAGAACAAAGGAAAGGCTAATCAGAGATGGCTCAAAAGGTCTGTGGAGGAATGAGGGCAGCTGTGTGGGGAAAGCTTATGTGTGGAAGCCGAACTGCACCTGCAGACTGACCTGCCCAGGGCTGCTCTTTGTGCTTGGGTAGAGTGGTAGGGAGCTCAAACAGGACCACCACTCACAGGACCAAGACACCATTCATTGTCTCTTCCCTCAGGTTGCATATTTTACCCTGGTGGTTTAAGCCATGTAGAGTGAGGAGGAATGAGAGGAAAACTTAACTCCCAGTTCTTTATCAGCCTAGGAAGTCTGTGGTATTCTCCTTCCGTATCTTCAAAGTACTTCAGCATTAGTTGTCTTGAGATAAAGACCTACTTCATACTGGCACTAGAGCAGAGACAAGGCCCAAAGGCTCTGAGATTGGGCTGTCAGTCTGGTCAAGCCAGCTTAAGGGCACTCAGTCTGCCTTCTACCCTACAGTTACCAAGCAAGGAGTCTGGTTAATCTTCTACTCCCTCCAGGCCACTGCTTAAAGGCAGCCTGCAGCCAGACTGTCATTGTAAGGCAGGTTTACTTGGCTTGCTAATTGTAATATCTCCTTTAACTCATATGAGACCCTTCCTACAAATTGGAAACAGGTTCACAAGTCTCTACCAAGGGAAAGCAAATGTCACATATCCCTTTGAGGCCACCAGGGGCAGATGGTACATGAGCACATCTCGGCATGAGTTACCTATTCTCTTTCTATTTTCCTATTCTATATTTCCAGGCTCCAAAGTTGCTCTATCAATACTGAAGGTTGTTAAATTTAGACTCAGATTCATAGAGAAGAAATCTCTTTTGGACCCACTGCGATGGGGTCCAATTAGTTGTACTTTCATAATGCTCCCTAAGGATATTTGGATGCAAGGGTGTTTAACCCATACTTGGAGAAATACTAGCGTAGGTCAGGACCCAAATCTGTAAGTGGTAGATGTGGAAACTCCAGGCTATTCTCACATAGAAATGGATAACAGCCCCTGGTAAAATGTATTGTTTAGGATAGCGAAGTGATCAGTGTTCAGAACAACAAACAGGTCACAATGACAGTAATGATAACTGATAACTGCTGAGTCTAAGCATTCCTCTGCCAGGTATACTAAGTAATTCATGTGACAAATCCCTATGATAGTTTCTACAACTCCCCTTTTATACATGAGAAAATTGAAACAGAGAGATTAATAAAGCGAATGACCTAAGGTTATTTACAGAATCAGAATGTGAACTGGGTAGTCTAACTGTAGACATGATGTCCCTAACCACTGACTTTTACCACCTCAATGGGTGTTGAAGCCCTTCATGATACTTTCAAACCTGTTTACAAAGGGCTCAAATATGTGATGTATTGACCTCCTGTTATTTATTCTCTTTCTCCCACCCATACCATGTCAGCTCAGATATGCAATATCTACTTATATCTCCATGACCTCCCACACACCAATCTATTCATTCAGCCAATATTTATTGAGCACCTACTATGTGATAACTACTATGAACAAAATACAAATGGCCCCATGCCTTCATACCTTTGTGATCTTTAAAGACTTATACATATCTTATGCAGACTGTGGTCTTCTAGGATTTAAATCAGAGTTCCAAGGACTCAAGACCATTGCTATTAAGGATCATTTAGCCACCCAATATGTTAAATAGACAGCCTAATATTTCATAGACTTGGCATACTACTGGATACAATGAAGATATTTATCAAGTGACTTAAAGATATTTTCAGAAGAGCACTGATAACCAATGTATAGACTATCCTCTTGGCTGCCCCTGAGAGAAATGATGAAGCTATAAAAGTCTGAAAATAAGATCAAGACATTTGTTTATGATCAATCAAATGTTAGTTGTTAAAAAAAGATCTTCAACTGTAAGACTCCTGGATAAAATACGGTTTAAATCACTCTAAAAGAATCACTGAATTGTTGGAGGATGAGGCATAACTCAGTAGTAGAACACTTCCATAGCATGCATGAGGCCTTGGGATGGATTGATTCCCAGTACTACCAAAAAACTATGATCTGCTAAAGACACAAGAAATTTTCAGGTCAGAGACTAAGTAAGGGTAGGAACCCAGAGAATTAAGTGTGTACTACATAATAAAATTTTCACCCAAAATTCACTTTTCCTAAGCCAACTAAATGTGAGTTTTGAGTTGTCTACAGACCAGTAAGGAGTAAGGAATGGGAAGAAAGCCCCAGAAACTACAGGAGATAATCTTCATAAAGCTGGGGCCCCTAAAAAAGCTACACTTCCATGTAGAATTTTACTAGAAAGACAAATCTCTTCCTCTACAACCACAGGGAAAGTCCAGTCTCCAGGTATATTGACTAACAACTTGAAACCATTGTTAGCTCTCACACAGACTCACCATCTGAACAATCACTACTTGAATAAGCTAAAAATGTAAGGGTTTCATTTGGCATGAACTGGAAGCCCTCTGTGGCTAGCAAGAATAAAGACAAGGGCTGGAGAGCTGGCTTAGCGGTTAAGGCACCTGCCTCCTAAGCCTAAGAACACTGGTTCCAATCTCCAGGTCCCACGTTTAGCCAGATGCAGTGACGCAAGGGCGCAATGCCGTACTTGGCCACAAGGGGCGCACGCATCTGGATTTCGTTCACAGCAGCTGAGAGACTGCTGGCGTGCCCATTCTCTATCTGTCTCCCTCCCCCTCTCTGTCTGTCTCTCTCTGTGTCTCTCTCCAAAAATAAATAAAATAAAATAAAATAAAATAAAAAAGAATGAAGACAAGTTAGAGAAATTCAGAACTCAAAAGATCCCCACAAGTAACATTCCAAGGAAAGTAAACAATTGACAGTAAAACTACAACAATAATATTTAAAATAAAACCTAAACACACAAAGAAATAGGCCAATGATTAGTGCAAAGATTTTTTTTTTTTTTTTGGTGCTGAGGACTGAACCCAGGGCTAGCGCTCATCCACTGAGCTAAATCCCCAACCCCTAGTGCAAAAAATTTTAAAGAAAAGTATTGAGCAGAGAGTTCTGGTCTTTTCCCTCTTCTTATAAAGCCATCAAAATTCAATCACAGGACCAACAATGTAATGCACTATGCAATCCTAATCACTTTCCCAAGTCCCTATCACTAAACACCATAGTCAGATTAAATTTCCATCATCCTACTACATGACAATGAGGATTAAATCTAGACATATATCGCCTCAAATCATAGCAATGAGAAAAAAAAAAAAGATAAATAAATAGGTGAATATAAATAAAATTTGGTTTAAAATAAAAAATAAAAAGGGGAAGCCAGGCGTGGTGGTGCACACCTTTATTCCTAGCACTCGGGAGGCAGAGGTAGGAGGATCACCATGAGTTTGAGGCCAACCTGAGACTACAGAGCAAATTCCAGGTCAGCCTGGGCTAGAGTCAGACCCTACCTCGTAAAACCAAAAAAAAATCAAATAAAAACGAGAGCTAGAGAGATTGTTTAGTGGTTAAGGTACTTGCCTGGAAAGCCAAAGGACCCAGGTTTGATTACCCAGAACCTATGTTAGCATGCATCTGGAGTTTGTTTGCAGTGACTAGAAGGCCATGGAATGCCCATTCTCTTTCAAGCTTTATCTCTGCGTCCCTCTTTCTCTCAAATAAATAAATTAATTAATCTTAAAAAATAAAAAGGGGGATGGAGAGATTGCTCAGTGATTAAGGTGCTTGCCTGCAAAGCCTAACAACCAGGTTTTATTCCCCAGTACCCACATAAAGCCAGATCCACAAAGTGGAGCATGCTTCTGGAGTTCATTTGCAGCAACTGAAGACCCTGGTATGCCCATTCTCTCTCTCTCCCTCCCTTCCTCCTTGAAAATAAAATATTTCTAAAAAGAATAAAAAGGAAAACTGATGACATAAAAAGATTTCTCAAAGTAATACTAAAACAATACAGAATGAAACTATCTGACAAAAGAAACATATATTGAGGGTGGTGAATTGAATAAATTCTATATGTAAATAAGTGATGCTATACCCCTTACCTCATATAACATACACTGCTAGGGATATAGACAAGACATTTATTTATTTATTTATTTATTTATTTATTTATTTATTTATTACTTGAGAGAGACAGAGAGAGAGAGAGAGAGAGAGAGAGAGAGAGAATGGGCATGCCAGGGCCATTTCAGCCACTGTGAATGAACTCCAGATGTGTGCGCCCCCTTGTGGGCTTGTGTGTCATCGTGTGCTTGCGTCACTTTGCGTCTGGCTAAACGTGGGACCTAGAGATTTGAACAAGCATTCTTAGGCTTCGCAGGCAAGTGCCTTAACCACTAAGCCATCTCTCCAGCCCTAGACAAGAGATATAATACACCCCCTTAAAATTATGCATGAAAACTGCTGAATTATTTTATAGTAGTGTAAAATTAGGAACAATTAAAATGTCCATCAGCTGCTAAATTAATAAAGAAATATGGTATATCCATACAAATGAGTACTAGTAAAAAAAAAAATGAAGCTGGGCATGGTGGCACACACCTTTAATCCCAGCACTCAGGAGGCAGAGGTAGGCGGATTGCTGTGAGTTCAAGGCCACCCTGACAGTACATAGTTAATTCCAGGTCTGCCTGGGCCAGAGTAAGACCCTACCTCAAAAAAACAAAACAAAACAAAAGAATGAAATACTAATAAATGTTATAATATATATCACCTTGAAAGCATTAGGCTAAATGAACAAAGTCAGGGGAAAAAAAGGAAAAATGCTGTATTGACTCCCTTTCTATCAAGTGGCCAGAACAGGCTGATCTACAGACAAAAGTGAAATTGGCTGTTGCTTAGAGTCATGCCAGATTATAGAAGGATTATAGTGGGACCAAAAGATACTTGCTAATGGAAATAGGCTTCATTTGGATTGATGCAAATGTTCTAAACTCTACTATAGTTTTGGTTGCACAAATGTGACTATGCTAAAAAGCAGTGAATTGTATACTTTAAGTGAGATAATTTTACATTGTAGGGCACATCTAAATAAGGCTGCTACTAAAAATGAGATATAGGACCTTATCCTTCTTGGAAAAAGAATACAATATTGATTGACCCAAGACTTGGGTAAATTGTTATATTAACATTGGTGGAATAAGAATTATAACTGAAATAGTCTCCAAATTCTATATACAGTGGTAGAGTAAGAAGAATACATCCATTAAATCTGGGGGCAGAAATGACCACAAGGAGCAAGAAAAAAAGGCAAACACTCCAACTTAGAGCTCACAACCTGAACCAGAATGTGACAGTCCAATGACACACAGTAGTCACACCTGTGCTGAGAAACAGGCTCTTTTGAGCATGCTGGAATTTGGCATGAGAGAAAGCTGAGCCTTATATACCTCCTTCATCCATGGAGTCCATGCAGTATGGCTTGGATATAAGAGTGTTCTCCAAAAGCTCATGTGTTGAAGGCTCGGACCTAATTGATGTATTAATTCAGTAATGGATTCATAATACAGGGCCTAATTGGAAGAAGTAGGTCACTGGGGACATGCCCTGAAAAGGTTTCTTGGGTCTCTGGTCCCTTCCTCTCTTCCTTCCTAGATGCCACAAGGTGAGCATCTCTGTTCTGCCTCATCACAAGTCCAGAAAGTAATGGATCCAGCCAACTATGTACTGAAAGCATTGGCAAAATCAATCTTTCTTCCCTTTAAATTGTCTCTCAGGTGTTTGTCATGACAACTGAAAAACCAATATACCATGCATGCAAAAAAAAAAAAAAGTAAAATCTAGAGCCAGGTGTCATGGCATACTCTTTTAATCCCAGCACTTGGGAGGCAGAGGTAGGCAGATCATCATGAGTTCGAGGACACCCAGAGAATACAGAGTGAATTCCAGGTCAGCCTGGCCTAGAGTCAGACCCTACCTCAAAAAAAGAAAAAAAGAAAAAGTAAAATCTATACACAGCCTGCAATCTCTAAGAAAACACCAGGTGATAAGAAGGTATCCTCTCTCTGGTCACCAGCTAGTTTCTCTAACTGTTGACACCTATAGGTTTTAGATTTTAAAGGAAATCAGTAATTCTGCCACTGAGGTCATCTGAATTATGGTATCCTTGCAGGTTGAATTATTAAAGTTTATTAGGAACAAACTTTCATGAGTTTGTGATTGACCTGTGCATTAAAGGCCCAGCTGACTGCTTTTTCAAGATCTATAAATACACCTAAATGCACTTACCTCTGGCCAGGGTCCTGGACTGGTTTGTTTTGTTGTTTTGCTTGAGACAGGGACATTTTTATTATTATTAATGTATATCTATTTTACAAAGTGATGGGTTTCATGACATTTTACTCAAGTAGATCAGGTACTTTGACGGTATTTACTTTGCATTAATTTCTCCTGCCCTCACCCTTATCTCCTGTTAGACCCCTTTGTCTTCTCAAATAACGTCCTTCCATTTTCTTGTCATATGCGTATGATCTATATATGGAAGAAATCATGCAATCTTGGTCTTTCTGATTTTTAACTCCATTCTCATAATGCTACTTCTAAAAGACAAATGCAATCATGTTTCATCCAGCTTAAAACCTGTCTGTTTTCTCTCCCATCTATTTGAGACAGGATTTTGCTTTGTAGCCTGGGCTTGCCTCAAACTCACTTTGCAGCCGAGAGTTGGATTTGAATTCACCATCCTCCTGCCTCAGTCTCCCAAGGGTTAGGATTATGGGTGTACATCACCACGCCCAGCCCTTGGGCTACGTAACACAGCAGGCTGGCATTATATGCACTTGTACAATGGTTATTCCATTTGCTGAAACTAATTGAGGGGCATATGGTCTCTCCTACAATTCTGGCTAAAGAGTAAGCATCCTAACTTTATGCCTTCCCTTGACTCACTGATCCTTTTCCTCTGTGGTAATACATGTCAGAGGATGTGAAATGAAACAAATTTGGGGGGAAAAAAGCAAACATATCTGGAATGACTATTATCACCTAAGGGTCTAATCAGTTATAAGCAAAAGAAGGTTCTATCGGCTATACCTTTGGAACCAGGCCATATCTTTAACCACATTAAAGCACCTTGCCAGGCCAATGATGCAGAAGGTATTTTCAAGCCAGTTCAGGCCATCTATGCATCTGCAAAGGCACCTCCTGGCCAGTGTTCCACAAGGCAGGCTGCCACCACCCTTTGCTCAAGCCTGGCCCATTGATAAGTGACCTGTGGCCTAGTTTGGCAACTGAGTAATGGCAGTTACATACAGGGAATGTGGTACGAGGCACAAATGGGTGTCACCCCGATTCTTTCAACACCACGTATACGACCTACAAATTGACCTTCTTTCCAATAAGTCATTTCTTGAACTATTCCTCCATATGAACGTTGGCATTCTCCACCTCAAACCCATACATCCCACATATTGCAATTGGCTAAAGCCCTCTTCTTGGATCCCTACATTCCTGATGTTTGTGTTTCACTGTGGGCCTCAGGAAAATGGGTGTAGTAAGCAGTAGTAAACGTCCATTTGGAAAGGCATGTGATCATGAACCATGGATAAGCTTCCTTCCCAGCTGAAGCAAAGCACCAACTCAGTAGCTATCCAGATCATGACTAGAGCCAATCATCTAGAACTGGCCCAGAATGAAGCTAAGATGAGCTTAGGGTTGAGGTTTCATTCTGCTTTGAGACTCTCTGCCTTCAGTAAAGGGGACATGCATGCTGCCTGGTGATCCTTCAGCCTCTTCTGTCAGTCCTCACTGCCCCTATGGGATGTCCCCCAGAGGGTGTTTGGTGCCATATCAGAAACAGAGAGTAACCAGGAATCTTGAAGACATTTATTCTCCTCTTCCTCTCTGTTCAAAGAGGCCATAACTAAGTTACTGCCATCTTAGACAACCATGCTACTGGTCCAGATGAGCATATTCAGTTTCTCTAAGCCCCCCCTCCACCCCGCTTGCCATTTTAAGCCAACATAATTTACAATTCTCAGAAATGCCTGAGAAGCAGTGTACACACTTCTGTTGCCAAGCCTGGCTGGTTTTACAGATTTTCATTTAGCAGGTGTCTGTTGCTAAATCAGTAGCAGCTGCTAATTGCTTTTCCTCCCTCAGACCCTCAGACAGAATGAAACATCTGGTGTTCTCTCACTTCAGGTTAAAATCAGATACCTTATCATTTCTCCTTTGGGTTTCATTTTTATTAAAAAGCTCTCAGCTGATGCCTAGAGCAGACCATCCCAGTGCAAGGGGAATTTCTGAGGACAACACACATCAGAGAGCATGCTTTATGTCCACAGACTCCATACCAAGGATCTTAGGTGGCTCAGGCCATTCTCTACCCTGTAGGACTTCAAGCCTGTGATCACTCAGGAAACCTCTTGAGCCAGAACCCTGAAGGTCCCCACTCCTTCAAATGCAGTGCCATTTCCAACCTTGAACAGCTTCCAGCATTTTGCACCCCATCCACTTCTCTGTCCCAACAGAGGAGAGGAACTTTTCAATATATACAAGTTTCTACCATGGTGAAGAGGAACCTCAGGGGAAATACACCACATACAATGGAAGGAAATGATAAGGTCCTTGCCATTTCTAACTCCATTTCCCAACTTATACCAGTGAAATCTTGTCGTTTTTTTTAGCCCCTTTGTGAATATTTCTGCTGTGTTTTCAAAAAGATTCCATTTGCTGGGATCCAAACATGCCTCTTGATTTCAAGTTTAAACCATTCTCAGAGGCACACTAATAGCAACTGGAATGTTTTATATTATTGGTAAATAACCTTGGCTAATCTTTATTGGGTATTTACTACTATGCATGAGGCATTGTGGTATATACTTTGCTGAACACTTAAGAATTATAAAATTGTCATTTTACAATATGGAATAGGCTCTGACAAAGATTTTTTAATGTTTATTTAGTTGTGGGAGAGAGAATGTGGGTGTGTATGAGTGCTTGTGCCATGGTGTGTGTGTGGAGGTCAGAGGACAACTTTGAGGTGACTGTGCTCCACCTTCTCTGAGAGAGGGTCTCTTCCTGCTGCCAAAAAAACATGAAAACAAACAACAGACTAGCTGGCCCATAAGTTATGGATTCTCCTGGCTCCACTACCCATTGTTGTAGCAGAGCTGGGATCACAGATGTATGCACCATTTTGCATCCAACTTTAAGTGGTTCTGGGGAATCAAACCCAGGCCAGCAGGCTTTGCAAGCAAGCACCTTTAACCACTGAACCATCTCCCCAGCCAAGAAAGGCTAGTGATGTTGGAAGAGAGTCAAGAACTGCAACTTGGCTAGGATAAAAGTCTGTTCTCTGCTGACTAGGCATATAATGATATTAAGAAATTACCATGAATTATTATAAGTATGATTATGGTTTTGCAATATCTGTGTCCTTACAATTTAGGAATGCACAATGAAATATTTATAGCTAAAATTACATGAGTTTGTTAGTTTTCAAAATAATCTAGGGATAGGTGTTTATGATGGCCGAGCATGGCCTTGAGGTAAAGTAAGATGTATTGGTTAAACAAAAGAAGGGCCATGAGTTCACAATTGATGAAACTGGGTGACAGATGCACTACAATATATTTTCTCTGCTTTTGCATATATTTTTGATTTTCTATAATATAGAGTTCCAAAACATAAAGTGATAATAAATGCCCCAATTGGATTATTGCATATTGTATCCATATCCCTCATAAATGCATACAATTATATGATCACCAAAACTTTTACATGTTTGAAATGGAAATGTTCCCAGACTTGATTTAATCATTACATACCACTAATATGTGTTTCAAGTTATTACATTTTACCACGTAAATTGATACATGAAAATACTAAATTATTACTGAGTAATACAATAGTACATGCATACATTCATGACTTATCTGCTACATGATAAAGCCTTCTGGCTTTCAGAGATTCCTCTGGCCAAACTTCTTTCCTGGCTCAGTTCCATCCACCTACATGTCCATCCGTTTTTCTCTGCTGGTGTCCAAGCAATGCTAGGACCCAGAATGAATGACCCACTTCTTGGAATTTCTGAATCCTTGGTTTGTCTTCAAGTCTCAAGTCAGTAGGTTCTGGGGGTGTTGAGACAGGGAATCCCACTCACACTCATACTCATACTCACATAACAGGGGAGATGAAAAGAGCATTGATCTGGGAGTGCTTGATCACTTGCTAGTTATCCTACTGGTTATGGTTTGGATAAAAGTACTCCCAGGCCCCATGTGTTACAGGCTTCATCACCAGGTTGTGGCTCTGTTGGTGGGAGGAACCTTTAGGAGGTGAGGCTTAATGGAAAGAAGTTAGGTCATTGGAAGGATGCCCTTGACAGGGATATTGGGAAGTCTGCCTGCATTTCTGACTCTCTGCCCCTCCCTCCCTACATCTGTTTCCCCCCACCCACTCTGCTTCCTGGATGTCAACATATGAGCAAACTCTTCCTACCATACATTCTCACCACAATGTCTTTCTGTCTTGTCAAAAGCCAAAAAGCAAGAGTCAAGCGACCGTGAACTGAAACTTCTGAAACTATGAGCCAAGACAACACTGAGTTACTTTAAGGTGATTATCTCAGGTATTCTGTCTCTGTGACACAGGATTAGAGCCCATATCACAATAAACCCCAGAGACCTTGCATACATTTTCCCCCACTTTGTGAGTACATCATGCAAAGGTTGCCACCTACAAGCCCAAGGCCTTTACCATGTTGCCACTCTAATCTCATACTTCTAAGCCTCCAGAACCATGAGAAATAATTTTCTGTTATTTGATCCTTCTGTCTATGTTGCTTTGTTATGGAAGCCTAAGCTCACTAATAAATCTACTCTAAGCACGCCAGCTATATAACAGTCATTTGTTAAGACCTACAGTTGCCAGCTCTGAAGTGTCATTTTATTTCCATCTACTTGCCACATAGCAACACAAAAATCACTATTTTTAGCAGAGACTATTAGCTTTGACTAGTCTCATACATATGTGTACAGTCTCTTTGTTTGCGATAGGATCTTAGTATGTAGGCCAAGCTGCCTTCAAACTTGCAATCCTCCTGCCCCTGCCTTCCAAGTGCTAGGTTTACAGGTGTGTAATGCTATGTTCAGCAAGATTCTACATTGCACCCTAAATACAACTTGTACTCGATCCCTGAAGCATAACCATAACTCCCTTACAAAGTACTAACATTGGGAGCAATTTAACAAAAGAAGTGCCCAGCCTGTGCTAGGTAACTGTAAAACCTCACTAAAAATTAAAGAACTGAATAAAGGCATACACATCTTGTGTTCATGGATTGGAAGAGTTAATATTGTAAAGGTGGAAAATTCCTTAAACTAATCTACATTCAATGCAATTCCTCTCAAATTCCTTGTTGGCAGCTTTGCAACAATTACATCATGATCCTGAAATAAACATAGAAAAGCAAGGGTCCCAGAAAAGCCAAAACAATCTTGAAAAGGGAGAGTAAATTTGGAGGACTCACACTTCCCTATTTTCTAACCTTGTATAGCCAAACATGGCAGTACACACCTGTAATCCAAGCATTTTGGGGGTTGAAGCAGGATTATGACTTCCAGGATAGCCTGAGCTACACACAACACAAAAACCATGTCAAAAAAAAAAACTTTTACAAAGTTACAGCAATTGAGTACAGTTCATTCACAGAAGAACAGATATAAATAAACAGTATGAAGTTCAGGGTTCTAAAACAAACCTTCTATTTATTTTTGACTAGTTTTTAACATATATATGATTTATTTATTTGAGAGAAAGAAGTGGAGGGAGGGACGGACGGACGGACGGATGGACGGAGAGAGGGAGGGAATGGGTATGCCAGGGCATCCAGACACTGCAAAAGAATTTCAGATGCATGCACCCCCTTGTGCATCTGGCTTCTGTGGGTCCTGGAGAATTGAACCAAGATTCTTTGGCTTTGCAGGCAAACACCTTAACCGCTAAGCCATCTCTCCAGCTCTTGACTAATTCTTTTACATGGAAACCAATATGAAAGTAGTTGTTTCAATAAATGGTATGTAAACAATTAAATGTCCATATATGTGAAAAATGAATATGGATTCTTTACTCACACTATATTTAAAATTAACTTAAAATTATTATAGACACAAATATAACAGCTAACTTCATAAAAATCTTAAAAGAGGGCTGGAGAGATGGCTTTGCACTTAAGGTGCTTGCCTGTGAAACCTAAGGATCCAGGTTCAATTCCCCAGTACCCATGTAATCCAGATGCACAAGGTGGCAGGGGCATATGAAGTTTGTTTACAGTGGCTGGAGGCCCTGACACACACATACCCATTCTCTCCCTCTCTTCTCCTCCCTCCCTCCCTCCCCCTCTCTCTTTCTCCTTCTCTGTCAAATAAATAATAAAAATATATATTTTTAAAAACCTTAGAAGAAATGTCTTGAGTCTTCATGACCTTGATTAGGCCATAGGTTTTGGATACTAAACAAAAGTATAAGCAACCAAATCAAAAGTAGAAGGATTAGAGTTTCTCAAATTTTTAAAAACATATGTACTTAAAGATCTCATTAAGAAAGTTCAGACATTGGGCATAGTGTCACACACTTGTAATTGGGAGGTGCAGGCAGAAGAATCAGGAGTTCAACATCATACTTTATGACAATAAATTCAAGACCAACTTGTTCTAATGAAACCTTGTCTAAAAATTACAGTGGCTGGACAGAGATGGCTTAGTGGTTAAGGCACTTGTCTGCAAAGCCAAAGGACCCAAGTTCAATTCCCTAGTACCCATGTAAAGCTGGATGTACAAGGTGGTGCATGTGTCTGGAGTTTACAGTGGTTAGAGGTCCTGGCATGCCAATTTTCTCTATCTGCCTCTTCTCTCTCTCTCTCTTTCTTAAATAAAATATTCTTAAAACACAAATGGGGCTGGAAAAATGGCTTAACGGTTAAGGAATTTGCCTGCGAAGCCAAAGGATTCTGGTTTGATTCTCCAGGACCTATATAAGCCAGATGCACAAGGGGAACATGCATATGGAGTTTGTTTGCAGTAGCTGGAGGCCCTGGCGTGCCCATTCTCACTCTTTCTGCCTCTCTTCTATCTCTCTGCTTGCAAATAAATATTTTTTTAATTAAAAAAAAAACACAAATGGGAGCCAGACGTGGTGGTGCACACCTTTAAGCACTTGGGAGGCAGAGGTAGGAGGATCACCACGAGCTCAAGGCCAGCCTGAGAGTACATCATGAATTCCAGGTCAGCCTGGGCTAGAGCAAGAGCCTACCTCAAAAAAAAAAATGCAAAACGGTAAAATAATTTTAAAAATTCAATATTGGTCTAATATCCAGGAATACCTTTTAAAACTGAATAATAAAAAGCATCTTGATTAAAAAGTGGGATAGGGGGGCTGGAGAGATGGCTCAGCAGTTAAAGGCACTTGCTTGCAAAGTTTCTCAGCTCCAGTTTGATTTACCAGCACCCACACACAGCAGAAAGTGGTACGTGCATCTGGCTTTTGTCTACAGCAACAAGATACTCTGGTGGGACACACACAGGCACACACATATTAATTAAAAAAATATTGGGAAAGTGTTTAAAAGATATTTCCCAAAAGATGTAGAAATGGCTAACGAGTGCATGAAAAGGTGTTCATCTTTAGCTATCAGGGAAATGCATATGAAAACCACAATGAAATCCCATCTGCACCCTCTATCACTGTAATACAGAGGATAATAAGCATAAGGAATGTGAAGAACTTAAAATACTCATTCACTGCTTGGAGGACAGGAGATGGCACGGTCACTTTAGAATGTCTAGCAATTCCTTCAAGGCTTTAACACAAAATTGCTTTACTAGACAGCAATTCTACTTCTAGGTGGCAAAGCAGACGTTCAGACAGACACTTTGAAATGAATGTTCACACTTGTCAAAAGGTAGAAATGACACAAGTGTTGAGTAATGGATGAATGTCTAAACAAACTGTCACCAAAGGACTATCATTCACCCACACAAGTAAAGAACAGGTCATGCTATGACATGGATGAACCTTGAAAGTATTATGCTAAAATGAAGCCAGTCCCAAAAGGCCATATAATATGTACAATTCCATTTGCATAAAATACCCAGCAACAGGCCAACCCATAGAGACAGAAAATAGATTAGTGGATGCCAGGAACTAAAGAGGGGAAATGGGCTGTGACTGCTAATGGGTACAGGGCTTTGGGGGGCGTAAGTAATGAAAAACTTTCTAAAATTAAACAGCACTGATGATTGTACAAGGAATTCTATACTATAAAAGGATAAATTTATTATGTACAATTTTTTCATGGTGTTGGAGGTTGAATTCAGGGCTTTACGTATGCCAAGAAGTATACCCACCAGACCCCCCAGCTGTGGAGTGCAAATTAAATCTCAATTCTCTGTTCCAAAAAGAGTGATTGGGGGGCTGGAGAGAGGGCTTAGCAGTTAAGGCATATGCCTGTGAAGCCCACGGATCCAGGTTCGATTCTCCAGGTCCCACATAAGCCAGATGCACATGGTGGCACATGCATCTGGAGTTCGTTTGCAGTGGCTAGAGGCCCTGGCGCGCCCATTCTCTACCACCCCGTCTCTAATAAATAAATAAAAATAAATCTTTAAATAAAAAAGAGTGATGGAAGAATAAAGGGAGATCAAAGAGTCCTTTGTATGGGACTTTTAGCTTTTCAAAGCTCTTCCTTATCTCTTCATTGTTCTCTCCTTATTTCTGATTTTTTTCCCTATGCCCTACCTGTGAGGTAGAGAGAGCAGGTGTCATTAATCCTGTTTGATAATCTGGTAATTTATGAGGTGAAATTGTTTCAAAACCCCAAGTCCCAGCCAGTGGCAAGACAGGACTGGAACAATTGTCCAGAAGGGCACCCAGGTTACTCACTGGAATGGTCTGTGGGCCATTGTATTCATCAATATGTTTGGAAAGAAGTTTTGAGGATTTAACTGTGCATCCAGGGTTCAGAACCACCTATTTATAGACTGGAGAGACTATAATCACTAGAGAGATGACACATATTAAATAAACAAACATCTTATAACTGTGCATAGTGGCACATGCCTGTAATCCTAGCACTCGACAGGTGGACGAAGGAGCATCAGAAGTTCAAAACCATCCTTGGCTACTTACCAAGTTTGAAGCCAACCTTGGATACATGGTATCCTGACTCAAACAAAGAAAAACATCATTTAGGGTAGTGACCCAAGGCGACATGAAAAGTCAATGGAGACAACTGTGTTCCACAGAACCATGGCAAGCCATAAGCAAGCTCAGAAATCAACCATGTGCAACCTGCTACTCAGTGCTGGCACTCCTCCAATGAAGTGAGGATTCTGAGTCTATTCACCAACCCAAGGGCTCTACATAGTTTGTTTAAGAAAGGAAGAGTGAAGGGAAACAAGAATGGGCCTAATTTACAGGTCAGGAGGGAAGGGAGAGGCCTGGCCAGTTCCCTGATGAAACAGGCTTTATCTGAACGAAATGGGAAACACAAAGGTAGTCTTAGTGAATGTGGAGAAGAAAGCCCACCAGGGAATTTTAATCTTACTCAACAAGGCTAATTCAGAAACAAAGCTCCCTTCATGTCACTAAACAGCTCAGAGAGCTGAGGCCAAAGAGCTGCAGAATAACATCAAAGAGAGCACACCACAAATAAGCATCCTTCAGAATGTTTGGAATAATATTAGTAATATTAGTAACAACACTCGCCTCAGGTGCTTCTAGGTCACTTACTATGGGATAATTATATACCACACAATCTCCACTCCACATGGCATCATGTATAGATAAGCAAATGAGGACAGCAAGGTGAGTACCTTACCCAAGGTCTCATGGCTAGTCATGTGGGAACTGATTGGAAAACCATACACAGGCCAGCTCCAGGGTGGGCACTTGCAGCCAGTGCATGGCCCTATATGTTAGCATTTATGCAGAAATAAAGTGCCTTCCAGGACATGTACCAAGCAATATTAACATATAATTTCATATAATTAACATATAATTTCAGCTTTACTTTGTGCTTTTTTCTGTATTTTCTTTTTTTTTCCTATTGTGTACATATGGTATTTTAATTTAAAAAAAAAATCACACAGCCAGGCCTGGTGGCACAGGTGTATAATCCAAGCTATTTAAAAGGCTGAGGCAGAGGAGTGTGTCCATCCTGAGACAACAGAGTGAGTTCCAGGTCATACTGGGCTAGAGTGAGACCCTACCTCAAAAAAAAATCTGAAGCAGGAGCATCATATATCTAAGGTCTACATGGACTGCTAAGTGAGTTCAAGGCCAGCCTGGCCTACTGAGACCCTTTCTCAAAATAAAGTTTTCTTTTAAATAGATGGCAAAAAGGTCTAAAAATGTAGTTTAATAGAGAGCAAAGGTTTAGCATGCATAAACTGTCTATCTGTTTGTCTGTGTGTCTATCTATCACCTATACATCATTGACCAGGGAGATGGCTCAGCAGGTTAAGAGCACTACCCCACAAGCATGAGGGCCTGACAGAACCTGAGTTAGATCCCTAGGATCCACGTAAAAAGCTGTGTGTGACCACATACATCCATAACTGTGGGTAGGGGAAGACCAGAGAATCACTGGAGCTCACATCTACACACAGATGCATACATTATACATATACAACCCCCCACACACACCATGCAACATATATTACACAAATATGAGCACATGCAAAGGAAAAATCATATACACTTTTGAAAGACAAAAGGCAAAAAAAATATCCCCCCTGCTTCTTACTGTTGTTTTTAGACCTTTGCACTGGTGGTAATATTTATGTCTTTTTCATTTATACTTTTCTATATTTCACACCTTTTCAATAGTAAGCATGTATTTTTTATAAGCAGAGAAACTGGGTTATTTTAAGTGGTTATTTAAAAATATAATTCAACAGCTGGGCATGGTGGCACACACCTTTAATCCCAGCACTCAGGAGGCAGAGGTAGGAGGTCAGTCTGAGACTACATAGTTAATTATAGGTAAGCCCAGCCTAGAGGGAGTTCCTAACTCACACACACACACACAAAAAAAAAAAAATCACCAAGAAAAGTTATCATCTCTTTGTCTCCAAACCAGGACCCTAGGATATATGTAAGATGGACCCCTGGAATTTCCATGGACAATATGGAAGTTCAGATTGGCTGACAAATTTCTTTTTGTATTTATTTTTGTTTTCCTCCAGTACTGGGAATTGAACCTAGGGCTTCACACATGCTAGGCAAGCACTCTACCACTGAACCATACCTCTAGCCACTGTCTTTATTTATTTATCTTTTTTGAGATAGGGTCTCACTAAATTATGCAGGTTGCCTTCAAAATCACTATATAGCCCTGGCAGGCCTTACACTTGGGATCTTCCTCCTCAGCCTCCCAAGTACCTGGAATTAAAGGTCTGGGCTGCCAGGCCCTGAAAATTCAGTTATTCTTACCTATGGATATCTACAATGTACCCTGCAGTGGGTATTCACAGAACAAGAGACACTGTCCTTGCCAAAAGAGAATAGTTATGGTGCTAAAGAGAGAACCTAGAGCACAGGTTTGAGAATATATCATCTAATCAAAGCCTATGCAGCTAGTGGGAAAGAACTGAGTACACGTCCAATGAGATTACTAGTTGTCTAATTTTTGGCTAAAAGATATATTAGTTGGAATAATATTTATTCCAACTGTATAAGAACCTAAACCCAAATAAACCAGTAAATCTAAAAATACAGGAATCTTTATCTACAGATAATGACAAGAATAAACCATGGAAAGATACATGTATTTTTCTCTTGAGTGTGTATGTATGTAATGTGCATGCATGTCTGCGTGTGTTTGAATGTGTGCATATGTGTATGCAGGTATATGTGAGTATACATATGGACATCAAAGGTTGACATGTTGACTCAGGTTGACTGAGGCTTCCTCAGTTGGTTTCCATCATTTTCTTTTGAGAACATTCATATGTTCAATAGACCCTGACCTTTGTAGCATACTAAAGGACAATTTTGCCTCAGTTAATTCTTTAGCAAGTTCTGAACAAAGCTTTTGATATTTTAAGTACCCTCAGGAAAGCAAAGGGATAGTCTGTCCTCAGCTCAATTCAAAAATCCAAACTATAACTTTTCAAAACAGCTCAATTTGCCAGTCACATAAATAACTCTTCTAGGTCAATTAGCACATTTCAATGTGCCAATTAGAAAAGAGTGAGATTCTCAGGCCTATTTGCACTGGTGATAGCAAAGCTTTCCCAGCAGCCCACATGGGGACAAGGTGTGCCAGCAACAACGCTGTAACCCAAGAACACTGAGAGAATGCTCCTGAGTGGTGGGGAGCAGCCCCAGAAACAAGAAAGACATTGCCAACCTCTTTGGCTGAGAGTAGGAGAGATTCAAAAGGACTATCCAATAGAGGAAAGTAACTGAGGAAAAAGGGAAGTGGTGGGAAAGGGAGAAAAGAAGGATCACCTAATAGATTGGTGTGAATACACAATATTGGGCAATTGTGATAATGAAGTAATAATACACTGGAGGCTTTGGGCCTTAAGGAAGAAAGAAACTTGATGAAAAGGGTCATTATCACTATTATAGTCTTAACAGAAGAGAGACAGCTGTAAATACAAACATAGGCCATGTTAGTTTCTTCTTTTTACAAGGGAACTAGAACAGTGTCTTGAACTTTTCTATGTCCAGTCTCATTGCTCAAACACTGAACACTGAGAAGATACTCTCATGAGGATTAGAGGACAAAAGAGGCCAATAACTGAAGGCCAAGGATATAGCATGGGTTTGCTGCCTCCGAGTTCTAGGGTCCACAAGGAGTAAAACATGACAGACAATCATACCTCTAACCACGTTCCAAAGATATCCTACATAGGTCCCACCACTTAGCTTGTACTAGCTTTCTAGAAGGTAGTTTAGTCTGGATGGCATGGTGTTCTTTGCAAAGTCATAGGCGTTGAAAAGGGATTCGACATCACTATCAGGACAGAAGACTCGTGAGTAAAGTATCAAGGAACTCACAAAATACACATCATATTTGTCTCCAAGTTATGAATTACTGAGAGCCTAGGTGTGGAAACTTAAATTCAGGCATATAGACAAGTTTGAAACAGGGAAAAGAAGGAGGAGGGTAAGGAGCCATCTGTGTCTCTCCTCATACTGCATGCAAAAGTCCATGCTTATGGGCTGAGGCTGTGTTTCTGTGGCAGATTTGCCTAACATGCACTCAGCCCTAAGTACAACCCCCAGCAACACACATGCATGTAAACACACACACGCACGCATGCACGCAATTTTATGTGCATTTGCCTGAGAAGGATCTCTGTTTGCAATTTTTCTATAGCTATTCAGACAAGTGTATTCCCCATTCCTTTAAGATGGAGGGAAGCTACAAAGCATAACTTATACCTTGTCTCAATAGCGCACACACACACACACACACACACACAGAAAGAGAGAGAGAGAGAGGTATGTCTTGGGCACAAAACAGGAAAAAGAGCTCTAATGTGGGAGTCAGGAGGCCTGAGAATTCTGCGCACATTCACCTGCACTTCTCAGTAAGTTACCCTCAGAAATTGAGACAAGCTCAAATCAAACTAACATTGAGTACCTTATAATCTCATATTCCATGGTTTCATAATGTGTTTCCCACCATTCCCTCCAAGAAATACAAAGGTAAATCACTGCAAATTGCCTTCAGAGTACTTTATCTGAAGTCAGAAGGAAGCCTCCAGAATTCTGGTTTGAAGGAGCACTTACACGTAATGTGGGCCATTGGAATGCAGGTCCATCTTACAGTGCATTAGGGTTGAAGATAGAGAAGTAGTTGGAACTGAGAGCCGCCAAGCATGTTCTAGCTGATCTGCGATTCCCACTGCCAGCAAGTCACAAAGCAGAAGAGTGCTTCTGGAAATTTGCTAATGACCCCAAACTCTTTAGCTGACTGTGGCTACTTTCTCCAAGTCCCTCTCCCTCTGTCTTTATATACGAAAGTGTATATACATGTTGGTATACACACACAAAAAAAAACACAGTAATTGGTTCTCTTTATTTTTCTTCCTTCCTCATTATTGCTAATGAGAGGAAAAGGATTTAAAAAGATAAAAGGGCCAAGAAGGAAAGGCAAAAGAGAAGTTAAGAGCTGCCTTCCTGCCTAATTGGATCATTGGGTTTAAGAACAAACTGTCAATCTTCCTGTTTCTTATTTGAAATCAATGGGAGCTTAACTAAGGGGTTGCAAAGCAAACCACCCTAAAGACCAGAGTTACCCAGGAAGAGTCCCAACCCTACGGGAAAAAAACAGACCAAGACCAACTGAAAGACATCTACAAATGGAGATACATGAGCTTTGCTTAGCTTTATTTTAGAGAAGAAGTGTAAAGGTTTGCCAGAGTGACGGGAATCATTTGCTAAATCAGCCTATCTGGGGAGATGGCTCAACAAGTATGAGAAATTGTCGCTGAAGCATGAGGGCCTGAAAAGGTCTGTCACTTCCTGAGTTTCATCCTCACACCTACACAAAAAAGCTAGTTGTGGCCAAACATATCTATAACCCCAGTCTTACAAGAGGCAGAGACTGGACAATCACTGGGGTTCACTGACCAAAAACAGCAGCTCTAAGCTCAAGAAAATACATGGGTCAGGGATAGATAGAGGAGGCACCAAAGTTCTCCTCTGGCTTTTTTCCGCACATGCATGCATCTGCACACATATACATATTCCACACACATCACATCACAGACCATACCATGCATACTACACACACACCTAATTTTTTTTAACCAGCCTATGAAAGATATTTCACTAACAAGATAAGCTCCTTGGCCAAAGCTGGCTCTTTATTTGGAAAGCACTAGGCAATACTATAACAGATACAATAGTACATCTGCCATGACAGGGAGGAAGAAAGGAAAGAGGGAGAGGAAGAAGAAGGAGGAGAGGGAGAAAAAGAAATCAAGGGGAAAGAGAATATTTGCTCAGGTGAGATGGGTTACATTGTGTGCCCCCAAATTCATATGCCTAAATTCCAAACCCTAAGGTCTCAGAATGTGAGTTCATATGAAACACAGGTTCAAAGAGGAAACTGAGGCAAAAATAGGACTCTAATTCAGTCTGGTGGGTGTTCTTATAAAAGTTGCCCACACAAAGAAATCATGTGAAGAAGGGACAAGATGGTTGCTGTCTTCAAGCCAAAGAGGCCCAAGAAAGCCAGTCCTGGTGACATCTTGACTTGAGAGACCATAATAATACTCTGTCTCAGATATTACTGTAAGGATAAAATAAATCCACCCATGTACAAAGACATTAGCATCTGGCATCAAATAAGTATTCAAGAAGTGGCCGCTGATATTGCTGTTCCTTCACTTCCTGATCCCAGGGCTGGGAAAAGCATCAGGAGGTCCAAGGAGACACAAGCCATTGCTGTAACAAAAGTGGATCAAGGAAACTTCACCACCCACTTTCTCAATGACCTCCTCTATTCTCTTGTCTGTGCCACATTAATCTTAACTTAGGTACATATCCCATTGAGGTAGCATGGTTTTCCCTGGGGCAAAGTTTCATCAGAAGTAGTGGTAAAAGTTGCCTGAATTGAGGAAACATAGCCAGAGTTTGGGGCTGGCCACATTCAAACTTACAGTCACTGGCTCCATTAGCACAGGGACTATTTTCTGAGGTGTCCCCCACTTCTTCTCTCTACTCTCACACCTCTCAATCTCCCAAGAGCTGGAATAAGGCAAGCACAGAGATGAGGTATCGGTGGGTCCTTGTCTCTAGCAGTTCCCACCATAGGCAAGGAATCCCTCTGCCCCACATTCCTGAGAGTGAGTCATAAGGAACAATGCTATTAGCTGGGTAAGTAGCCATTTTTCAAAGTACAGGTCCATTTTGTCTCCTTGGGTATTTAGGACATAATATCCCTCTACTCTGAGGACTGAAGTAAGAGTGCTTTTGCCACTGTTTGTTGGCTGGTTGGTTGGTTTGGTGTGGAGGAAGGAATCCAGAGCCTTGTACACACAATGCATGTGTTCCTCCACTGAGCCATGGCTCCAGCCCCAAGGCAGGAGTTCTGATGCTACAGGTTAGCAGGCCAACTCAGGCAGGACATGAGAGAAACGGAAGAGAGAGCAGCCTGTGCCATGTATGCTACCTGGCAACGGAACACGGAGCTGAATGAACTCTACCTATTAAGACATATGCCTGCCATCCCCAGTCAATGAAGCCCCAGATGGTGTATGTATAAGGTGCTCTGAGCCTTGGGTCTAGGCTACATAAGCTACCATATAAGAAGATTCAGATGCAGTGACTCTGATGTGGGGCGGAAACCCTGCATTCCTAATTGACAGCACGCAGGTGAGGCTGGCCCTCAGACCAGACTTAGATTTATACACTTTGAGTAACTCTTGAGTTGGGTGCCTAGCACACAGATTCTTTGGGAACGCTCTGAAGGTATCACATTCCCTGTGATCATTCCCTGTCATCACCCCAGACCCTGTCAATAAGCTTCTCTAGAGTTGGAGCCAGGTAAGCCTCCTGATTTGCTTCTTTGTTTTATGTTGTCAGGGACGGAACTTGAGGCCTTGAACATGCAAGCAAAGTTCTTTAGCATTGAGCTACATAGCCCCCAGCCCAACTAATTAGATGAGCCCAGAGCATAATGAGGGCTTGAAATCACTGCTTTGGATGCACTTTCCCTTTTAATTTCTGCTGTGTCATATACATCTAGAACAGTTCAGACATCATAAGGGCATACATGAGAATTTGTGGAGAGGGGGTGATTTTATCCTTCTGAAAGAGCAACATGCAGCCCAGCTCTGGTCCTAACTGCCACTTAGAATTCATGTGACTTCCTGAATGCCATTTCTTACTCTGTGTAATAAGCTGCCATTATGCTTTCCCTATCTGCCTCCTAGAACTATCGTGTCAAAAGACCTTGTTAAGTATAAAATGTTAGGCAAAAAGGATTATCATTTCAAGAGTTAATCTTCATCTATGAGGCAAATTTAAGTCATGATAACAGAAAGCATTAACAACCATTTTTGTGTCATTTCTTTCCCTGGGCTTTCTAAGTGTGGTCCATTAATCTCTCAGCAGCCCTGCATGTAGGCGTCTGGGGACAGTGCAGTGTCTCCCAAGACTTGTAGCTCCCGTTTCTTTCAAAGCCTGAGGTTGTGTGATGGGGACCTTACCCTAATCTGTGGGTTGGATGGATGAAGAAGAAATCTAATTCTTGCTCAAGGAGGTCCTTGGAAAAATGGACAGGCTTTGAGTCTTCCCTAGCAAATGTTTCTAGGCCAATGTGACTCCGTTTACCTGATCTCTCCTTAGAACATTGGGAGCATCTGTGTTTAAGGATGGAGTCCTAGCCCCTCTTTTTCACACACTCAAACTTCTGCATGAGTTTCGGTAGACATTTTTGGTTTGTTCTAATTCTGATCTAAACCCTTACTGCAGCCCCCAAGTTCTAACCAAATACTCCCACCCCACCAAGATCCATTGAATCCAAGACTATGTCAGACCTCAGCATTAGCATATACAGCATGCAGCTGTATATGTAAACTGCAATCACATGAGCATATGTGCTAAGAATGAGGATGAACACTGAGTAACAAAGGAGTGAGCGAATACTGATTAGGATGGTGGTGATCCATTTCTAGAAGCTACTCACCAGCCGGGTATTTACCACAGGAAACAGCAATGCCAAGAGAGCTCCATTCAACATGTGCATCTGTAACCTAGAGAGGAAGAAGATCAACAGGTCAGATTCGGAAGCTCAGGGAGAAGCAAGCATGTGAGGTTAAGCCAGCCATGTGTGAGACAACTATATATATACAAGTTGCTTTCTGTATAAAACAGCCCAAGAGTTTACCCAAATTCAAAGTAAATTAAAAGCAGCATTCTTTGGTATTAACTAAAACATTCTGAGAGCACCATCACAGCCTCAGAATCCCCAGTACACTTTTCTTAACACACTCTGGTTACGAAACATCATTATATAATGAGCTGTGTGTTCACTAAACATTCAGCCCCAACTGAAAGCTTTAACTTCTGTGGCATTTGAAAAGGGGCACTGCAGCAGCTCAGTGCTCCATGTTACTGCACAAGCCTGTGTGTTAGGACATGGTAGAGTGTCTGCCTAGGCTGCACACTGAGTTCAATCCCCAGCATTACAGGCAAGAAGGTAACAGAGGAGGAGGGGGGAGGAAGGAGGAAAATGAGAGCTAGATGTAGTAGCCTATGCCTATAATCCCAGCACTCCAGAGGCAGAGGCAGGAGAATCAGGAGTTCAAAGATATCCCTGCTACACAGAAAGTCTGAGGTCAGCCCGAGCTACATGAGACTTTGTCTCAAAAATAAACAAACAAACATTTTATAAAAGAAAAAAAGATGAAAATATCGGGGAGTGATACTGATTTCCAGTCTCAATACCAGACTTGTGGCCTCATACTAGGAACCGTTCAGAAATCAAGAACAGTTATCTCAGGAACAAACTCTTCTAGCAAGGCATCTGGAGAGATTTAAGCCACTTCCTGCATCACTAAAGACAAAGAGTTCTGCAGGAGACACAAATGATAATTGTTTCACCTGCTGAGTAGGAGATGTGGTAGGCCCCAGATAACCTCCACTCTGAGACACACAACAGTGGACACTGGCTGAATAAGATGCTTGCTGATGTCTGAATATCTCCTTCCCCTCTCTCCCTCTTTCTCTTTCCTTCTTTTTTCCCTTTCTCCCCTTCCCTCTCTCCCTCCTTTTCTCACCCTCTCTCTCCTTCCTTCTCTCCCTCCCTCCCTTCCTCCACCTCCCAGAAGTCTTGGGATACCAGGATATCTCCTATGCATGAGACAGAGAAGGCAGGCCAAATGCAAAGACTCTTCTCTTGTATCTCAGAGTCATATTTCTGAGAGATATTTCAAGTCAACCCCACAAATGACACAGAAGCCCCAGCTGCTTTTCATCTTTCCCAGTCTGATTCTTCCTGCTGCTCTATTTTTGTCACCAAAAATCTCAGTGATGGCAATTCACAGGATATACTCCCAGCAAGTATCTAACTGACTGCTTTACATGAATCCTCTCACTCAATTTTTGTTGCTGTTATTCTTTGAGACAGGGTCTCCCGTATTCCAGGCTGCCCTCATTGTGTGGCTGAGGATGACCTTGAACTTCTGGGCCCCCTACCCCATCTCCCAAGTGCTAGGGACTCATGCATGCTAGTCAGGTACTCAAGTATCTGGGCTATATCACCAACCCTTCTCACTTAATTTTGATAGAAATCTTTTGAAACAGGCATAGTGGCTTTTCTTATTGTGTTGATATGGAAACCAGGTTCATTCAGAGAAGTGAAGTAACCTGGTTATTAGCAGAAGCCACACCCAAACTGACCTGACTCCAGACACCAAACTCATATATCCTTCTCACCACCTTTTATCAGATCCACCCCCCTTCCTCTTTCCCAAACATGTGCACAGATGGCCGTCAGAGATACTCTTGTCATTCCTTTTGGTTTCTGGGGATCTTTCTACTTCCTCCTACATATTAAGCCACAAACAATATGATTTCAAGGTGTGACTTTACTAAGGAGAGAAGTCTCTAGACATGGCAGGTCCTTATACTCCTATAGGTTAACAGGGCTAGTCTTGGGCCATAAGGGGGAGGCACACCAATGCAATGTCACTCCGGCTGCCCCAGGTCAACCAGGTGCTTTGTTGGGAAGACCATCAAAGGGAGCACCTGAGGCTCTGTGTACAGCTTCTAGATCTAACCCTGCTCCTGGACCCTCCTCTATGACAGCCACAGCATAGACTCTTGCTGGGAGAGGAAATCTCATATATATAGTCTATGTGCTGCTGGATTCTCATGCCAAGCTTTGTCATTGACCTCAAAGGAATGTTGGCATTTGTACACAGCTAATTAGGCATTTGGGTACCAAAACTTTCATCTTGAGTATGATGGAATCCATTTCAAGGACTCATATAAGGACAATGATAAAGATGAAATTAACCTCAAGATACAAACAAGTAAGCTCCCAGATAAAAGACAAACCTTGTTCTACATTCTCAAAATTCAGTTATATAAGATTTCTTTTGTGTGGGTGGGTGTGTACCAAAAAGTGAATTGTTACCTGTAATATAAAAAAGGTCTTACATGTTAGTATTTATAAAAATATTGAACATGTTCTTATCACTTAGTTAAATATTCAAATGCATCACACTCTTCAAATCCTCATAGATTTTATTATAATCAGCTGAGAAAACTAAATCTCTATTGACTTGCACAAGATCACATGGACAATAAGGCATAAGTCACCAAGTTTCAAACCTATATTTTTGCCACTGTACTAAGCTTCAAATGTATGACATGAACATTATATACCTCGTGTATGTGTGTTCTGCACATCTACATCAGACAGCAGGCCAGGCAGGAATATGTTCTGGGATATCCATGGGGCTTCAAGGTCATGTCTAAGGAAATTATATCCTTGGTGTGTTTCATAGTAAAATGTCCTGTATGACACTGCTATGCTACCTCCACAGACTCAGAGCACAACACAAGTATCAAAATGAGTAAATCAGAGGCAAATGTTTTTTTTTTTTTTTTTTTTTTTTCTGGATATGGTGGCACACACCATTATTCCCAGTACTCAGAAGGCCAAGGTAGGAGGATCGCTGTGAGTTCAAGGCCAACATGAGAGTACATTGTGAATTCCAGTTTAGCCTGGGCTAGAGAAAGATCCTACCTTGAAAAACCAAAAAAAGAAGAGAAGAGAAGAGAAGAGAAGGGAAGGGAAGGGAAGGGAAGGGAAGGGAAGGGAAGGGAAGGGAAGGGAAGGGAAGGGAAGAGAAGAGAAGAGAAGAGAAGAGAAGAGAAGAGAAGAGAAGAGAAGAGAAGAGAAGAGAAGAGAAGAGAAAAGAAAAGAAAAGAAAAGAAAAGAAAAGAAAAGAAAAGAAAAGACAGGTTTTGTTTTCACTATATACTGGTCTTAAGCCTAGCACCTAGATTTCTATAAGTAATAGCAAATAAATAGTGGGCCACTAGAAAGTCCTGTGAGAATTCTCATATTGGTACAATGAGAATCTTCATAGCTTTCAACTCATAACTTTAATAAGTAGTTAATAGATATAAAATGCTTGGAGATGTATTGTATTGGGACTCATGTTTTGTTAGATGAACTTAGTTTAAAAAATGTTAAAATTGTGAAGAGATTACCTAAATCTTCCCCCCTTTCACACACACACACACAATTAATTACTTTTCTGTTCTGATTTGGGAAAATCGATTGCAGTCGTAGAGACTGGGGAGCTCAGTAAGGGGCAGATCTGTTATAGACTCCAGCTCAAATAAGAACAGGGTGGAAAAGCAATGGAAGGGACCACTACAAGCAAGTACATGGGGTACAACAAAGGCACAGAGACATGTATACATTACATACACCATACACACAAACATTCAAGAAAAAAAAAGTGAAAAAATAAAAATGGGAGCTGAGGACTTGGCTCATCGTGTAAAAGCAATCACTGCACAAGCATGAAAGTTTAAAGGAGCCTGATATGCCCTGAGTTCAATTCCCTAGCACCCATGTAAACAACTAGACACGGCCACACATGCCTGTAAGCCCAGGCCTGTGGTGGTGGGGGATACCTACAGGAGAATTGCTAGGGCTCACTGGTCAGCCAGTCTGAGAATAGCAGCTCTGAGTTCAGTGAGAGATTCTGTCTCTAGGAAACAAAGCACGAAAACAACAAAGAAGGAACCTGATGTTCTCCTCCGGTCACCACAGGTATAAATGCATGCACACACATGTGTATACACTATACATATACATACCACAAACATGCAAAACAAAAGAAGAGCAGTTGGTTACCCACCATGGCTGTGTGCACTTGTTTGAGCATTGTGTCAGGTTGTTTCCTGCTAGGTAGCTTAAACTGCAAGTTGTTTGGACAGATGTCGCTCATTTTCCCCCAGTTACTCGTGTAGCACCCTCTGCCACTACACTAGCTAACTGTCTGGGGACTGACCCTCTTCCAGATTCCAACCCAGTCTCTCCATGTTTTGTCTCACCCGTGTATGCTGTCTTCGACAGTAGGGACTTACCCTTAATCTTTGGTGGATCATCAAGAACTCTGACAGAAATCTGTCTTTTTTTGGAAACCTTGTAGGTCTCTCCGATCAACAGCTCATTGTAAAAGTTAACCCCGTACTGGTACTGGGAGTTATAAGTCAGTGCCAAGGAAGGTGGAGGAAGAAAGAAGATAGGTAATATAAAAGAGAAAATGAGTATGGGGGGGACAGGAAAATATTAAGGTTGGTCTTCATGATGTTCTCTCCAGTTCCCTTCAGGTGTTCCCTCTGTGGGCCTGCTGAGTGAATTCCAGGTCAGCCTGAGCTAGAGTGTGACCCTACCTCGAAAAACCAAAAAAAAAAAAAAAAAGAGAGAAAGAAAGAGAGAGAGAGAGAGAGAGAAAGAGAGAGAGAGAGAACTTTCACCAACCAGGCGAGATGGCGCACACCTTTAATCCCAGCACTCGAGAGGCAGAGGTAGGAGGATTGCCATGAGTTCGAGGCCACCCTGTGACTACATAGTTAATTCCAGGTCAGCCTGGGCCAGAGTGAGACCCTACCTCAAAAAAACAAAGCAAAAAAAAAATCTTCAAACTCAGCAATAAGAACACAAACATCTCAATTTAAAACTGTGCTAAAGGGACTTGGGAGATAGCTCAATTTGTAAAGTGTTTGTCACGCAAGCATGAAGACCTGAGTTCAGATCCCTGGCACCTACATAAAAGCTGGGAGTGACAGCATATGGTTACAATCCCAGTGCTAGGAAGGCTGAGACAGAAGGATCCCTAGGGGCCAGGCATGGTGGCACACACCTTTAATCCCAGCACTGGGGAAGCAGAGGTAGGTGGTTCTCCATGTGTTCCAGGCCACCCTGAGAATTCCAGGTCAGGCCTGGGTTAGAGAGAGACCTTACCTTGAAAAAAACAAACAAACAAACAAAAGAATCCCTAGGGCTTGCTAGCCAGCTAGTCTAGCACAGTTGGTGAACTCCAGGGTCAATGAGAGACTCTGCCTCAAAAAATAAAGTGAGGGCCTGGCGTGGTGACACATGTCTTTAATCCCAGCACTGGGGAGGCAGAGGTAGGAGGATCACCAAGAGTTCGAGGCCACCCTGAGACTACATAGTAAGTTCCAGGTCAGCCTGAGCTAGAGTGAGACCCTACCTCGGAAAACCAAAAAATAAAAATAAATAAATAAATAAATAAAGTGAGGGCTAGAGAGATGGCTTAGTGGTTAAAGCATTTGCATGTGAAGGCGAAGGACCCAGGTTCAATTTTCCAGAACCCACGTAAGCCAGATGCACAAGGGGCACATGCATCTGTTCATTTACAGTGGCTGGAGGCCCTGACATGCCCATTCTCTCTCTGTCTGCCTCTCTTCCCCTCTCTCTGCTTGCAAATAAATAAATAAATAATTTAAAAAAACTATAGTTAGATCAGTCCTCACTTCTTAACACAATTGCTCAAATAAAAATACTGATATTGGGCTGGAGAGGTGGCTTAGTGCTTAAGGAACTTGCCTGGGAAGCCTAAGCACACATGTTCAACTCTCCATGTCCCACATAAGCCAGACACACAGTGATGCAAGCATGCAAGGTCGCACATGCATACATGTGGGCGCATGCATCTGGAGTGCAAATGCAGTGGCTGGAGGCTCTGGTGCACCAATTCTGTCTCTTTTTTTCTCTCTCTCATAAAAAAGAAAAGGCAGTCTGTTGGGTTTGCCTCAAAAGAAAAAAATACTATTATTAACTATCACTGGAGAAAATGTAGAGAAACTAGAAGATATTATGGGTAGAAATGTGAAAGATAAAATAACAAATATGCGGCTAGGGAGATGGCTCACTGGTTAAAGATGCTTGGTTGCAAAGCTTGACAGCCTTGGTTTATTTCCCCAATACCCACATAAAGTAGTGCACAAAGTAGTGCATGCATCTGGAATTTGTTTGCAGTGACAAGAGGCCCTGGTGGCATGTACCTATTCTCATTCACTCATTCATTCATGTTCTCTTCCTTCCCCCATCCTTATCCCACTCTGCAAATTAATAAAAATAAAATTTAAGCCAGGCATGGTGGTGCATGCCTTTAATCCCAGCACAGAGGAGACAAAAGTAGGAGAATTACTGTGAGTTTGAGGCCAGCCTGAGACTACATAGTGAATTCCAGATCAGCTTGGGCTAGAGAGAGATCCTATCCCCCCAAAATTAAAAAGTACAAATATGGAAATTTTTAGTGGTATATTATAGTTTTTTTAAAGTGTGGAAAGCTGACTACATTCCATGCCAACAATCCTGCTCCAGAATATGTATCATTCTGAGATGAAAACTTACATTGCCATGAAAACCTAATCACCAATGTCTACAGCAACTCTACTCATAATAGCCAAAATATGAAATTGGCCCAGGTGCACTTAAAACTGTGGTATATACATACCATGGAAAACCACTCAGTACAACAAAGAACATAAATGCAACTACGTGGATGGATCACAAAGGCTTTTTGGCTGCATGCACAAAGCCGCATGCAATAGGGTTCCATTCATATGACATTGTTTTTTACATATTTATTTATTTACTTATGAGAAACAGACAAGGAGAGGGAGAGAGAATGGGTGCACCAGAGCGTCTAGCAGATGCAAACCAACTCCCGACACATGCACCACCTTATGTGGGTACTGGGGTATCAAACCTGGGTCCTTAGGCTTCACAGGCAAATGCCTTAACTGCTAAGCCATCTCTCCTGCCTCCTATTCATATGATATTCTTAAGAGAATAAAATGAAAGTGGAAGAGAATGATGACTGGCTGCCAGATTTTACAGATGTGGAGGTTTCAGTAGTAATAAGATATACTATACCCTGAGTATGCTGGCAGTTATATTAATCCACACATGTTAAAACTCACAGAATTTTACATCAAAAAGTCAATCTTCCTATGATAAAATTCAAAATACATGCGAAACAAAACAAAACAAAAAACAATGAACTCTCCCATTCTCAACTTTCACACCCACAGAAGGATCCAAGATTCTAAGCTTCCTAAACAATGTATTCTCACCCTAGTCTCTTGTATCTTGAAAATTTCAAACATAGAAAAATGTATTAAAGTATAGTTCACAGCCTTGTTAAGATATATTTATGTGAGGTGGGAGGCACATCATTTTATTTCTAAAAACATGAGTATATCCATGCAGGAAATTGGAAGGAAATTAAACCAACCTATTAAGAGGAATTACCAGTTATTCTTATTGCTTTCTTTAATGTTTCATTTTCCCCTTACAGTAAGCATGCTTTATTTTTATTACAAAAATGAAACATTTTTACTTTTCACTGGTAACTGCAGTGCTTCTACAACCCTTGCCCAGATCATATCTCTTATGCTGTATTGTTCACTTTGGGAATGGTTTTTGTCTAACATATAGCACATGGGATTTCCCACTTGGCTTTCATAGGGGGCTGGGTCTTAAGACTGTACAGTAATGAGTAGTGAGTCCAAAGCTAAGCCACAAGAGAAGCCAGGAATGGTGTGTACCCATTCCTCGGCTGAGTACTGTTTTCCATTGTGCTCAAGATGGAAGGTGTTATCTGGAGCTCTAGTCTTCCCTTTAAAAAAAGTATTTACATAACAGAGAGGTAGGTGGAGAGAGGATGAGCACACCAGGTCCTCCAGCCCCTGCAAATGAACTCTAGAAGCATGTGCCACTCGGCATCTGCTTTTTGCGGGTATCATGGAATTGTAGGTATTAGGGAACTGAACCTTAGCCAGCAGGGTTTTTGCAAGCAAGTGCCTTTAACTGCTGAGTCATCTCCCCAACCCCTAGCCTTCCTTTTACTTGAAGATGATGCACATCCAAACACATGTTTAAAGCACAGCTACACAGGAGGAAAAGGAAGGGGAGCAGTCTCTACCCCAGAAACCTTAAGTGAGAACTTCCTGGACAGACAAAATGGAATATGCATATATAAGGGAAGAAGGCAGTTTCCCTTGTGAAAGTGGAAGTGGAAGAAAGCTTTAAGTACACACAAATGTGGGGCACAGCCCTGACAGAAGACTCCTAGGAAAGCAGACACCTGAGCAGAATGCACCTCAAAAAAAGGAAGTGGTCTTCCTGAATTCTTGCTAACTTCCTGTGACGCTTCTAGGTCACTGTTATCCTTCCCCTTTAAATATGCTGTATTCATCTGTACAGCTTTCTCTCTCTTGCCAAGAACCGAGTCTTAATAAGGCTGCACAAGCCAGGGGTCATTTTCCAAACACCTTTCTCAGTAATGAGTCCAAAGTTAAACCAAAAATCATCCATGTCCATGATCAAGCTGCCAAAAAGCTGCTCCTTTTAAATACTGTAAGTCTCCAAGAAACAGTTCCAAATCTCTCAGGTTCCATGGGAATTCATCTGATGAGCCCTGGAAGAGCAGTACCAGACACTAAGATCCAAGAGGTTCAACCCTGGTCTATCTCAACATCCTCACTGCAGTCCCAGCGATGCGTGTCCCTGGGGAAAGCCATGCTGTTTAAAACTCAAGAGTTATGATAAGTGGTATGTAGAAGAGAGAGCCACCCAGTTACTGAATTATCTTAATTACTATCATGTGGGCCAAAGGCCAACAGGCTATCAGGCTTGCAATGCCATGATCACATGTCAGGCTGCCCTAATTCTTACCCTCACCCACCCCCTATCCCCCAGCTTCCCTCACCTACCTGGGCTCAAACCTGGCCTACAGTCCTCTCTCCATCCAGCTATGCACTTCCTGGTCTCTGTGGCACAGATGAAATTTCATCTTCTCCCCTACAAAAGCCTCTCCTGACTGAGTCAGCAGATACTCATGAGCAGATAATCTCACTTGCATCACAGCTCCACTGCTCTCCACGTGTTCATGAAGATGAACAGATTTCAGAGATTCAGTACTGGGGAGGGGCATACTGTACTCTGTGCTAGCAGTTTTCTTGGGGGGGCAGGGAGTTCACTGCCATTCAATCTGCCTGGCTCAGTGACTCACTCCAAGAGTACCCCACCCTTACTGAATATATATGAATAACCCTGCACCTAAATGGTGGGTAGTCACAAAGGAACTAAACTGTCAGATCACAACCAAAAGCTGGGAAAATCTTAGTTTAAGCTGGCATTCCCTTTTCCTTACATTCCAGAGAGAATGGGGAGGAAGGGAGAGAGAGGTAGGGAGGGAGGGAGAAAGAGAGCACCAACTTCTGTAAGAAGTTCCTAGGCCCTTGTGAAACCCTCTTCTAAAAACAGCAATCAGAGGTAGGAGGATGGCTATGAGTTCGAGGCCACCCTGAGACTACACAGTGAATTCCAGGTCAGACTGGGTTAGAGTGAGACCCTACCTTGAAAAACAAAACAAAAAAAGAGCAATCAGGGGCTAGAGAGATGCCTCAGTAGTTAAAAGGTGCTTGCTTGCAAAGCTTGCAAGCCTGGGTTTAATCCCCCCAGAACCCACATATAGCTTGACTCCTCCCTCCATCTCCCCCTCACAAATAATATAAACCAAAATATTTTTTAAACCAAGAGAGAGCAACCAGGACACCAAGGAGCAAGCTGAGAATTGATAGCCCTCTGTACTGGTAGGATGCAAAGAGACTGGGAAGAAGAAACAAAAGTTTTCTACCACATGATGACAATACCCTCCATCAGCCTAGTTAAGACACTGAGCATACGAAGGAGCTCTGAAGCTCCCAGGTGCAGAGATTCTATGCCCAGGGCTCATGGATTCTTCAACTCTTGGTCCGGATAGCTTACCTTTCATTTAGCTTAACAAGGGAGAGTACAATGGACCTAGATATGCTAACTCTGTTTCAAGAAGCATTTTAAACACACCAAAGCCCTGCTCCCTCACTCTCAGCTCCTGGTGGGAATTTAAGTTCTTTTCAGGTCTTGGTCAAACTGAAGGCAGCTGAGGCTGGAGGTGGGAGGCAGAGTGTCCTCTGTGCACCACAAGGAGAATAGGGCTAGGCCAAGCCAGGAGGGCAGCACTGTTCCCAGATGGAGCTCAGGTCTCCAGCTGATAAGAGAGAATCTTTGCCTGGTACTTACAGTTGCCTCCAGCTGATGGCTATTCTCTTTTCTGGTGATTCCGCGATGGTTAATAAGTTAAAACGCAGGATCTTTCTGGCCTTAGGAAGGAATGAGATCATCTACACGAAGCATAACTAGCCATCATTTGTGCTATAAGAGGAGGAAGGACTGTCTGGATTTGACACCTCTGATATGAAGACTTGCAAAAGTTCCAGAGGTATCTCTAGCCTCTGGAGCAGGAGAGTCTGTTCTGACGCTTACAGCAGAAGATGTGAATATTAGCTCCATGCATCCTCCTCCCTGAAGACCATAGATGATATACTAGAAGGAACTGCAGCTATCCAGAATCCTTCAACCCCCACCAAAGTATACATTTTAATATTTTATTTATTTATTTATTTGAAACAGAGAGAAGGAGAGAGAGAATGAGTGCACCAGGGCCTCTAACCACTGCGAATGAACTCCAAATGCATGTGCCACTTTGGATATCTGGCTTACATGGGACCTGGAGAATTGAACCTGGGTCCTTTGGCTTTGCAGACAAGTGCCTTAATCACTTAGCCCTCTCTCCAGCCCTATTTTAATATGTTTATTTATTTATTTGCAAGCAGAGAAAGATACAGAGATAACAGACAGGCAGAAAGAATGGGTGCCTCAGGGCCTCCAGCCATTGCAAACTAACTCCAGATGTATGTGCCACTTTGTGTATCTGGCTTACATGGGCACTTCAGAATTGAACCCAGGTTTTTAAGCTTTACCAGCAAGCTCCTTAACCACTAAGCCATCTCTCCAGGCCTCATTTTAATTTTTTGTTTTGTTTTTCGAGGTAGAATCTCACTCTGGCTC
The DNA here is from genome assembly GCA_036365145.1 of Orientallactaga sibirica. Classification (NCBI taxonomy): domain Eukaryota; kingdom Metazoa; phylum Chordata; class Mammalia; order Rodentia; family Dipodidae; genus Orientallactaga; species Orientallactaga sibirica. The sequence goes on from JAEOAD010000057.1 coordinate 10,411,057, forward strand.
AGGCTGACCTGGAATTCACTATGTAGTCTCCAGGTGGCCTCAAACTCTCCGTGATCCTCCTACCTGTGCCTCCTGAGTGCTGGGATTAAAGGTGTGTACCACCGTGCCCAGTCAGGCCTCATTTTAAATATGCAAGAAATCTCTCTCCCACTACCTTCTGCCTTACGAGGGTTGATCTTCCATTGTACAATCTCATCCACCACCACCCCCCCCACTCAGTGTTAGTCTCTCCATGTATGCTAGATCTAATTCCTCTAAACTCAAGGTTAGCAAAATATGGTCATACTACTCTGGCTTTTGGGGTTGTGATACAGTATGTATCATAAAATTTCCAGGATTAAATGTTTTTAGAATACAGTTTAGTGGCATTAAGTGTATTTACATTGCAGTTATTACCACCAGGGATTTCTACAAATTTTGCAACTGGTCCTCCTGTTTATCTAACTGAATCATGTTTGGAACACAGCCACACTCATTCCTTTGCCAAGTTCTATGGTCCTTTCTCAATATACAAGTTAAATTGCTCAAGCCCAAACATCATATGTCCTATATCATAAGGCCCTACAGGTCTAAAGCATTTGCTATCTTATCTTTTACAGAAAAAGGTCAGTGAGTGCTGCCCTAAACCAAAAAATACCCTAGGTTTCAATGTTAAAATAGTTGTGGCTAACAACTAACACAGTCTCCCCTAACTCACCACTGAAATACCTATAAAGACTCAGAAGAAGAGAAATTTCCTCAAATCTCTAAAACTTGGACCAATGTTCATACTACAGCCAGCATATGGGAGAAATCTCCATGAACAATATGACTAATGCTAAGATAATTTTTAAAAATTCCATGGCCAACTTATATAGCAACTTCTAGAAACCCAAGAGAGGAAAAAAAAAAGTTAAATCCTCAAGCTGCCAAACGCCTCACAACTTGCAAAGTGAGAGTCCATCTGGCTATCAGCAAACCAGACAGCCACTCCTCAATTCCTTTCAGGTAAAATCAGTGACTCCTTAAACTAGTCTATATCTACTTGGAGACTCTAATTCTCCAAAGTCCAAACAGTAGAATGTTGTCTATTTGGTGCTGGCACACTGCATACTGAGAGTGGGTGGCTCCCAAAGGAAAACCCAGGGAGTCACACATGCGAGAGGCTGTAGTGTTTTCCATACTTCATCTGTTCACAGTATCTGAGAGTGTAGTCTTACAGACAGAGATTTCATATTGGCTCAGCAGAATCCACTAAACAAAGTTAGCAGACTGTTGGAAACAGGCTAAAATTTATGTATATCCACCTGCCAACTAAGAGTCAGGTTGAAAAGAGGTTCGAACCAATTCCATAGAGAACATTAAAATATTTACAGGCAGTCTACACACCCTGTTATTGATATATAACCGATCCTCCCTTGAATATGCATAGACACACAAAAATAATCAACCAAGGTTCCTATGAAAATCTGTGATTGCACAAGGGGAAATGTATATCATTCTGAAGATTTGGAGGAAATACAAATGTCTGAATTCAGTGTGTGAACAAGAAGAAATATTTTAGAAAAATGTTTGTATCCTCAATAGTATGTTATAAAATCGAGACACTAGAAAACAAGTATAGAAATCTACCAGAATAAAACATTCTGAGAAAGAGAATAAGCTGGACTGAAAAGAGAGCTCAAGAAAGTAAGATGGAATTAACAAGAAATTAATGCTGTGACAGCAGAATTATGTTCCACTCTGAGGATGGCATAGAACAAAATTAGTCAAAATCATAGTATAGAAACCAAATATGAGTTATCCCAACATGCAAAGAAAAAGGAAAGATGACCCAATAAATCTTACAGTGAATGACATAAGGAAGTATATTACTATAATATTTCAAATGAGAAGGTCAAAGAAGAAAACACAAATGAGCCACTCAACTGTTACCCAGAAAGCATTAGCTATTTTTTTTTTTTTTTTGGTTTTGCAAGGTAGGGTCTCATTCTGGTCAAGGCTGACCTGGAATTAACTATGTAGTCTCAGGGTGGCCTCCAACTCTCGGCGATCCTCCTACCTCTGCCTCCCGAGTGCTGGGATTAAAGGTGTGCACCACCACGCCTGGCCAACATTAGCTAATTTTAACAGCCATAAATGTGCTGGGGATGTGGCTCAATGGTACAGTTTGTGTCTAACTTGTTCAAGGCCTTGGGTTCCATCCTCAGCACCATAAAAAAATTCTTGAGTCATTTCAAGGACTTGATAATTTAAAAACAATATAATTAATTAACGTTCTAACATCTAACCTAAGCCAACAATCAACATCATAATCAGCTAATGTGAAAGATAGCAACAATCCATTTAATAAAACACCATTAAATGAAATACCAGAAATATGTCCATCAAACCAGAAGCAAGATGAGTATTCTTGCCAGGACCTCTATTATTTAACATTATTCCAGACATTCTAGCCAATATAATTGGGCTTGAGCCAAAAAGGAAAAAGTCTTGTTCTTTAAAATGAGATAAAGTTATTATGTGGGGATGGATATGATACTTCTGAAAATAACCGAAGGAAACCTCTGAATATTATGAGAAATAAGATTTAAGCACCATAACATAAAATAGAACTCTTTCCTATATACTAATAATAACAAGTTTGAAAATATAACAAATGATCATAAACTACAAACTGAATGGTCTCAACGAGAAATATGGAAACACACATATACAACTGGAGAACATAAAATAAAATTTGAGTAAATTACATTTTCTACTACTATTTAGGGGAAATATAAACTATCCCTACTTTACACTATTCATAGAATGGATTTTAAATAGACAAATACTTTTTAAAAAACTAACACTGGATTATCTATTTAATCTTAGAATGAAAAAAAAAACTGTTTTAAGCATAAAACACAATAAAAAAGTAGGGTACGGTGGTGTGCCCACAATAACCCCAGTATTTGGGAGGCTGAAGGAGAAGAATCAAGAATTCCAGGACAGCCTGGAGGAGAGACCCTGATAGAAAGGGAAAAAAAATCCAAAGAAACATGCAAACAAAAAGCACAGAAAGGACTGAAGAGATGGCATAGCAGTAGGACACTTGCCTGCAAGGCCTGGGAACCCAGGTTCAATTCTCCAGTACCCACGTGAGCCAGATACACATGGTAGTGCATGAATCTGGAGTTCATTTGAAGTGGCTAGAGGCCCTTGCATGCCCATTCTCATTCTCTCTCTCATAATTTTTTTTTAAAAGCACAGGAAATTGCCATGGTTTTGAGGGGAGGGGAGAAAAGTCAACTTGACCAATAAAATAGAAAACCAACATACATCAAATGCTTCATTAAAAAGTTCAAAAGTAGAAGCTGGGCATGGTGGCACATGCCTTTAATCCCAGCACCTTGGAGGCAGAGGAAGGAGTATCACAGTGAGTTCAAGGCCACCCTGAGAATACATAGTGAATTGCAAGTCAGCCTGAGCTAGAGTGAGACCCTACCTCGAAAAACCAAAAAAAAAAAAAAAAAATTCAAAACTGGGCTGGAGAGATGGCTTAACAGTTAAGGGGCCTGTCTGCAAAGCCAGAGAACATAGGTTTGTTCCCCAGGACCCACATAAAAACCAGATGCACAAGGTGGCATGCGTCTAGAGTTCCTATGCAGTGGCTGAAGGCCCTACATGCCCATTCTCTATATATATCTGCCTCTTCCTTTCTTTCTCAAATAAATAAAAATAAGGTTGGGGGATGGCTTAGTGGTTAAGGCACTTGCCTCCAAAGCCAAAGGACCCAGGTTTGATTACCTAGAGCCCACGTAAGCCAGATGCACAAAGTGGCACATGTATCTGGAGTTTGCAGCACCTGAAGGCCCTGGCTTGCCCATATTCTCTCTCTCCATCTTCCTTTCTCTCTCTCTCTCTCAAATAAAATTTAAAATAAATAAATAAATAAAGATCCAAGAATATGAGTCAACATAATAGTCTAGATTTGAAATCTTCAGTAAGAAAATTTGAAAGAAAAAAAAAAAGAATTGAGGAAAGGGGAAGAACAGAAAAGAGAAGCCACAGAAGGAAGGATGGAAGAGTTGAAGGAGTTCCTGACTATACTACAACACAGCCCACCCTCTATCCACTTCCTCTCATTCTGAAAAGGAAATCTTATTTATTAAGATCTGGAAGAGTACACACTGGTTCATTTAACATGGTAGGCTCCCTAAAGGTGACTGGGACACATACTATATTTTGATGTTGGTATACTGAAGAATATTCAGTCAAATACACATTTACCCTGGCAGACACCCAAATCCATGGGCTCTCAAGTCCCTTATAGAAGATATTGCAAATACAAACAGCTTTGCATTCTTTCATTCACCTCTAGATTTCTTACAATACTGGATACAATGTCAACACTAAGAAAATGCTTGTTGTATCATACTATTCAGTGGATATTGACAAGGAAAAGGTCAGCCTGTTCAGAACAAATGTAACTTTATAAACAGTACTTTCAGGGAGTTGATTGGACCTAAGGATACAGAGTTCAAACACAGAGGGATCAATGTATTAATTTTATTCAAACTTGAGTGAGAAGAAAGGAATCTGTAGCTTGCATGTTGAAAGCCCTAGTACACAGCTCTTCAGGAACCATTCAACTCAGCCAAATGAATAAAAAGAAGAAAATGGCTCCAATTCCAAGAGGCCCAGAAGAGCACCACATGTACAGATACAGTAACAACAAACACTTGTGGCGCTGCTGTAGGAGCATCTGCAAAGGAAACGAGCCCAGAAACACCAAGGAGAACAGGCCTATAAGGGCAAAGGGCTGCCAGGCTGGAATTCACAAGTTGGAGAACTTAGAGCTAACAAGAGTGCCAAGCCCAAGGTTGCTGTGGGGGTGTGTGAGCACTGCCAATTCTAGCTCCCTGTCCTGCATGCATGCTTTTCGGCTGAGGCAGCCTTTCCAGGAGCAGCACGTACTGAGTCACATGTCAACTGAGGTGCATGTAAGTGAAACAGTGCCTGGCTCAGGCAGAAAGCTAGCAAACTGTCATTCCCCTACCCCCTGTCCAGTGTACCATGGGAAGCCTGTGGAGGATCATGCCCCTTCTCCATCCCAAGAAAAACTGCCAGCCCCTCCCAAGCTTGGGGCATTTAGCCTGCTGTACACACCATAACCTATTTTCTACAGTGACTGGGCATGTCTCCATAAAGAACATGCCAATCCCTGTTTAGCTGGGAAGCTGGCAAATTCATGCATGGCTGGGATAGCAAAAAGCAAGTGGAAAAAGCAAGAGACCGGTAGGTAGTACATGTTGATAGGCCCATGTGGTAGTTTGAATATATGTCCCCCAATATATTCAGTGTTTTATTAGTTATAGTTTGCATCTGCAATCACTTTGCTAGAGGCAATGTCACTGGGGGCTGGTCTTAAGGTGTGGGTTTGAGATTCCATTGTAAAGATATGCAAATGTGCCTAGCAGGAGTTCCTGAAGTGTGCTGTGTGACCTTTTGGCAGTAGTTTTGCTCTGTGTGCTGTGGTGGCTGGTTGGCTTTCTCTCTCTCTGCTTGGCCCTGTGAAAGCAGGCTGCTTTTCCTGCCTTTATGGAACTTCCCCTGGATCTGTAAGCTTCAATAAATAATATCCCTTCCTCCATAACTGTGCCTGGTCTGGAAGTTCATCTCAGCGAACCTGAAGCTGTCTGCTACAGCCCATTTACATCAGTGAAACTTTCTGAACCTGTTTCTTTGATCCAACTAGGGATACTAAAGAGCTTCGCACGTATTTGTTCAAATGACATAATCCATGTGAAATGTTTCCCACCATGCCTAGGCACATACTGAACTTGATTGTACACCTTAGGAAAAAATGGAAGAAAAGCAGCAGGGCACAGTGGAGCATGTCTATCATCCTAGCATTTGGGAGGTGAAGGTAAGGGAAGCGCCAGCCTAGGCTATATAGCAAGATGCTATCTACAGGCTCTTTCCATGGCCTTGAACTTGTGATCCTCCTACCTTAGTCTCCCCACTGCTAAACTCAGGCTATGCAGGCATGTCTGACTTAATATATTAATTTTTAACTTTATATTGCACATTGTATTTCCACACAATGGAATATTACACACCCATTAATATGGGAGTGTATAATAAAAATTGAATGAATAATAAGCAAATTATGCAATGGTGTCAAAAAGTAAATCTAGAGCCAGGCATGGTGGTGCAAGCCTCTAATCTCAGCACCAGGGAGGCAGAGGTAGGAGGATTGCTGTGAGTTCACAGCCATCCTGAGATACTGAATTCCAGGTTAGCCTGGACTAGAACAAGACTCCACATAGAAAAAATAAAGTAAATCCAAAGATAATGCTACATGATATATATATACATATATTCCTAAAATATCAAAATTATAGAAATAAAAGAGATTAGTGATTGCCAGAGGTCAAGGATTGGGTACAAATGGTGAGTGTGGCCATAAAGAGGGATGGGAGATACTGTCAAGGTGATAGAACTGTTCTGACATATCACTTCATATAAATGTTGATATCCTACCTGAGGTTACCACTGAAGTAATTATGTAAAGGATACATGGGATTTCTATATACTTTTCCTATGGCTTCAGCCCATTATATTCATATATACTTATGATTGTATATACAATTATTTCAAAACACAAACTTTAATTTAAATGATGCAGATTCTGAAATATAATGAAGAAAACATACTAAGTAGATAATGCAGAAAAAGAAGATAAAATGTACAGTACTCACCTTGAAAGATTTACAGGAAAAAGTCAATAAAGAAAAATGCAGAAAGTTAAATGGAAAAAAGTGAAGTAAGGGGCTGGAGGGATGGCTTAGTTGTTAAGGCGCTTGCCTGCAAAGCCAAAGGATCCCAGTTCAATTCTCCAGGACCCACGTAAGTCAGATGCACAAGGGGGTGCATGCATCTGGAGTTTGTTTGCAGTGGATGGAGGCCCTGGTGCACCCATTCTCATTCTGTCTGTCTGTCTCTCTCTCTCTTTTCCTGCCTTTCTCTCTCAAAAATAAATAAATAAATAAATAAATAAATAAATAAATAAATAAATAAATAAAATATTTTTTAAGAAGTAAAGGCAGAAAGGATAAAACCTGGTTCTATATAGTGACCCAAGAATTGTTCATGTCCTGACTAAACTGATTAAAATACAGAAGAAAGATCATGACAACAGACAGGATTACATTCCAGGCAGAAGTCACAACTACATGAGTAAATATTATTATAATCATCAAATTATTATCAACTGAATTTATGGCAACAAGTTTGAAAATACAGAATATTTTCCTAAAAAAATTCAAATGACCAAAAGTGCCTCAAAAACATTTGAATAGACTAATTGACATAGAAGTAGACATTGGAAAGAGTAATTACGGCTCTACCCAAATAAAGGTACTAAGACCAGATGGGCTTGAAAACTGAGTTTCATCACACCTTTAAGAGATACATGCTTTCTAAGCCTGAATTAAATATTACAGCACAAAGAAAAATAACATACTATGATATATTTTACATAGCCATCCTTGTCACGATACATAATGAAAAGAATACAAAAAAATAACTTCAATTTCACTAATGAATACTGAAGCAAGGTTCTAAATAAAATATTGACAAATTGAACAAGTACCTGCATCAAAACAATAAAACAGCCGGGTTATTTCAGTAATAGTAGTTTAAAAGCAGAAATTTTATCAACACGTATTGTTATATTTAAAATGTAAATGAAAGCTTATGGTATAGCTCAATGGTATAGAACTTGTCTGACATGTTCAGGGACCTCTGAGTTCCATCCCCAGTACTGGCAAGGGAGGGAAGCTGAGGGGAGGGGAGAAACAGTACTCACAGGAACAATGGATGTTGAAAAACTACAGAAACCATCCTCTTCTTTCAAAATAATTTCTTGCCTGTCCTCTTGACATGAATTGACTACATTCATGACACCACAGTCGATACAAATACCTCACAAGACCAACACAGTCCTGAGCCCATCAACATTTTGACATGGAGGATGGAAGAGAATAAAGAGGTGAGACATGAAAAGAAGAAAGACTATTTAGAAAGAGGAAGGTCCTCAGGGGATCAGGACAGGGAAGAATAGACAAAAAAGGAAAAAGAGACAGGAACATAATCAAATTATTATCATATTAAAATACTCAATCAAGATAAAATCTATAAATAAAAAAATAAAATTTTAAAAAGAACTCTCTCTTAAGTAAATTGTGCAAGCTCTTTAAATGAACTACCAAACACCAATGACAAAAACAGAGGAACACAGACAACATTTCTCTTTAAAATCTGTTTTAGCTGGGTGTGGCAAGGCAATTACTCCCAGCACTCAAAGGCTGAGGACCACTGTGAACTTGAAGCCAGTCTGTGGCTACAGAGTAAGTTCCAGGTCAGCCTGGACTACAGTGAGACCATGCCTCCGAGGGAGAAGAGACGCTGTTTTGTGAATCAACACCATCTTTATTTAACTATTTGGGTTCCTAGTAAATGCAACAAAGCATGGAATACTTAATGTAACTATTATGATGTAGTTCTTTTCACCTAAGAAATTTTATATTTTTAATGTATCAAAGAAGGCATAAAACAGCCAGGCGTGGTGGTACACGCCTTTAATCCCAGAACTTGGGAGGCAGAGGTAGGAAGATTGCCGAGAGTTCGAGGCCACCCTGAGACTAGGTGAATTCCAGGTCAGCCTAGACCAGAGTGAGACCCTACCTTGCAAAACCAAAAAAAAAAAAAAAAGAAGAAGAAGGCATAAAACAGATGAGAAAATTTTCAATTGAATGACAAAATCATATCTAAACAGCTGCAAAGAACTATGATTTCTCAAATAATAATCACTATATAATGAAAAACTAAATCTTAAATTTAATGTAATTCTAATTAGAATCCTAGTCAACTTAGGGGAGAATTGAAGAAAAGTAAGCTTAAAATGTATAAATAGGAAAAATTAACAAAGACACACTAAAAGAGTTATAAGCTAATGCAACTGAATGAATATAATCTTTGTAGTAGAGAACAGAGAAGCAATAAACAGATCTTAGTATATAAAATATTTAATAGCTGAGGGCTAGGGAAATTGCTCAGTGGTTAAGAGTGCTGCTGCTTAAGCATGAGGATGTCTTGGGCCAGAGACTGCCAAGTTTAACTCATCAGAACCCACATAAAAAGCTGGACATGACCAAGCACGTCTGTAACCTCAGTCTACAGGGGATCCTTGACAGACAGAAGATCTGGATTGAGGAAGAGACTTTTCTCAAGAGAAAATATGCGGGTAAGCAATATGAGAAAGACACCTTAAGTTCTCCTCTAGCCTCTGCACACATGTTAATGGGACATATGCCTCTGCACATACATGTGCATACATCACACACAACAGATACACGCATATTCTACACATACACATAAAACATTTAATATAGAGTTGCAAAGGGGAAAGTGGGGAAGAGGGAATTACCATGGTTTATTGTCTTGTTGTCTATAATTATGGAAGGTGTCAATAAAAAAACCCTCAAAAACAACATCTAATAGTTGACAAAAAAATGGATGTTCAGTTTACAGAGGAAATTAGGGAGTATTTAATACATTATTATAGTACAACTAGTTATCCATTATTGAGAAAATCTTAACTGAAACTAGAAATTCAAAATAAAAAGAATCATATTTGGATGTTTAAAAAGCAAAAAATAATATGGCTATATCATCAGAAAAGTCATTATATTCATATTTGAGAATAATATCTATAATAGGAATAAAGCTAAAAATCCAATTTCAAAAACACAAAACAGATTTTAAAAGTTAAAAAAAAAATAAAAACCAAGCCAGGCGAGGTGGCACACACCTTTAATCCCAGTACTTGGGAGGCAGAGGTAGGAAGATCGCCATCAGTTCGAGGCCACCCTGAGATTACATAGTGAATTCCAGGTCAGCCTCAGCTAGAGTAAGACCCTATCTCGAATAACCAAAAAAAAAAAAAAAAAAAAGAAAAGGAAAAAGAAAAACCGCTTATAGGAAAATGGACAAATGAATAAACAATTCAAAATAATAACAACTTTCATTAGACCACAAAACAAGAGGTAACAGCTTATTTCTGTAAATCAATACTGCAACATCCATTAATATACATGTTCATACATATTGATGTACATGTATCTGCATCTATCTGCACATTAAAAGCAGCAACATATGAGGACACGTATGTAATCATGTTCATTTTGGCATCGTGGAAAATAGATGTGGATTAATAGGGAAATGCCTAGGTACAGTGTTATGTATCCATAAAATATTTTGTAGCCTTATACAATAAGACCAGCATCAATAGAATTTGAGAGATTTCCATGAGGCATGGTTGAATAAAAAGGCAGGATGTATTAAATTATATATAAGATTCTACATTTTTAAAACAAACAACAAAAAGTTTCAGCATCAGTATGTGTATGCACATGGAGAAAAATACAATAAGAAACATATTTGTTTGTGTTTCCGGTTTGAATGGCCCCATAGCCTCAGGTATTTTAGATTAAGCTTCCTACTTACTCTCCAGCATGCAGAGCTCTGCTGGAGGTTGTGTGTCACTGGGGATAGAACTCTGACTGTTTTGTCTCTCTTTGCTATGGATGTATGATGAAGTGAGCCAGCTTCGTCTACCATGATGAAACTTCCCCTTGAATCTATAAGACTAAAATAAATCCTCTCCTCCCATAAGCTGCTTCTGGTCAAGTGTTTGTCCCAGCAATGAGAAGGTAACTGCAACAGAAGAAAAGGAACCAAGAAGTTGAATCACATGATGAATCTGACCAAGTGTTTTGTTTTGTTTTGTTTTGTTTTTTTTGGGGGGGGCTTTTGGAATATGTTTGCAGGCGAAATATGGAAAGATTTGGAGAAGGCTTGCAGTTTTGTTAGCAGAGCTTGATGGGCTATTCTGGTGAGAGACTGCAAGTGCTAAATGCAGTGAGAATTGTGGATTGTGAAGGCTTAACTTATGAAGTTTCAAAGGGTAAGGAGAGAACTTGGTTGGAACTGGGCTACTGGTGGAAAGGCTGGATGCAATCTGCTCATGTCCTGAGAATTTAAGCAAAATTGAATTTAAAAGTAATGGATTGGTGTACTTTGCAGAAGTATGGAGCAGAAAGGTAAAGTGTGCCACAGAAACAAATGTAAGCAAGTTTAAAGTTACTGGCATAGCACCTTGTTTTAGTTCACTTAAGCTGCAGTTAAGGAGATTAAGGGTAGGACAATGGAAAAGATGCCCTAAAAGTGACAGCCAACCCATGGAAGGGCCTTGAAAGAAGACTGGTGAAAGAGTATCCTGCTTTTCAATGTCAAGTTTATCTGCCCCACCAGATTTACAAATACTGCTATGCCACCCACCTGGTACTGATTTTAAAGGCATGAAAAATGCAGGAAAGGAGATCATGAGGTGAGACAAGGTTCTAGGAACTGCTAAGATGCAGCAATGTAAAGCAAGATTGAAATCCCTTTATGGAGAGCCAGTAAAGCTATTGTATAGAGCTATGAAGATGAAACATGGGTTTTAATGGAGATGCTAGGACTGTAAGGACAGCTGCCAAGAAAAGTGGTGGTTCAGATTGGAGTTTTCCCTGGGCTATGAGCAGCCCACCTGGACAGGCAGAATTGGAACCCAAGAAACATCACTAGTTACAGATGCGAGACTTGTAAGTGCAGATATTTGGTGTTTGCCTTCTGGTTATTGATTTTTCATTGGTCTAGTCTCTCCTTATTTTTTTTTTTTTTTGACAATGAGAATGTTTTCTCTGTGGTACTATGTGTTAAAATATGTAACTTGTGTTTTGATTTTTATAGGGCTCATAACTGAGAAATTGTCTCAAATCTCAACTGAGACTTCGGAATTCTAAACAGCACTGAGATTGATAAAGACTACAGAGACTGTTGAAATTAAACTGAGATATGTTTTGTATTGTGAGATGAACTTGAGTTTATGGTGATCAAAGGGGGAATGTGGTGGTTTGAATATAAATGTATGTTCCTCATAGTCTCAGATATTTTTGATTAAGCTTCATACTTAGTCTCCATCAGGCAGAGCCCTGCTGGAGGAAGTTTATCACTGGAAGGTGAATCTTGAGTCTAGAGCCTGTTGTGTGCTCAGAGCCAACTTGAGCTCTGGCTGTTTTTTCTCCCTCTGCTATGGATGTAGGATGAATTGGGCCAGCTTCTTCCACCATGATATAAAACTTCCTCTAGAATCTGTAAGCCTAAAATAAATCCTTTCCTCTCATAAGCTGTTTCTGGTCAGGTATTTGTCCAACAACAAGAAAGTAACTGCAACAGTTTGGTATACACAGAGATGGTATGGAAAAAGTAGAGCTAGGAACAAAGTCCAAAAAAAAGGAAATAAAAAGGACTGATTTTTTTTAATCCAGTAATCACATTTATGTATTTATGCATGAATGTAAATATATAAGTAAATTAAATTCAATTTAGAAAGAATACAGTAAAAACCTCAATAACAATGATTATAAAAAAGAAAGAAAAAAACAAAGAGAAAGGCAATATCTAAAACTATCTCTTGGGGGTAAAATTCAGGTGTTGTTCAATTTCTTATGTGTCTCTGGATTTTCTATGATGAGAATTGTTGCTTTCATCACAATAAAATAAAACCAATAAATGTTGCTTTAAAAACATTAAACTGAGTGATTGAGCTCATTTTGGAAAGGAAAAGGAGGGAAATGGGGTTAAATATCCATTTTCCTTAGGAAATGTCCATGTAAGAAATATACCAAGTCAGAATCCATAACCCCTCACCCAGAAGAAAGTTACTCACCTAAGGCAACAGACTAAGTGGCTATTTCAAGGAGCTATTTGAAGCAGCAAATGGATATTTTCCCCTACCTAATATTTTAATGATTTAAATAAATCAGAAAGCCATTTACACCACTCTCAACTATCCCAAGATCCACTAAAGCTTTTTACTTCCTGTTTCTTTCCTCTGGCTTAAGGCCATTAGACTGCTCAGGAATAGCTCCAAAATGGGGGCCAGGGAAGGGAGACAAAGATGAAATTAATTCAGTTGAATCACTTTCTCATTAGCAACTCAAATAAAAGGTCTGATAAGTGAGATGATCATAAATCATGTTTAAAACGAGGGTTCTGAGAGGCTTGCTAACTTTATTGAGTAAACTTGCCTTCAGAGAAGTATGGTTTCCTGGTGATTATACCTTAATGGATTTTTTGTTTGCGATTTTTTTGGTGGGGGGGCAGGGGTTTCGAGGTAGGGTCTCACTTCAGCTCAGGCTGACCTGGGATTCACTATGTAGTCTCAGGGTGGCCTTGAACTCACAGTGATCCTCCTACCACTGCCTCCCAAGTGCTGGGATTAAAGAAAGTCAGGACCAACAGGGCTGGGGGTGTGAATCTGTGGTAGAGCTTTTGCCTAGTAGATACAAGGCCCTGCATTCTATCCCCAGAAACTCCCTCAACTTTAGTTTGCAGTTTAAGAGATAACAATGGTCTTCAATATGAAGAACCCTTTTGCTCAGTGGAAAGATAAGGTCATAATGTAAGGAAAGAACCTGCCTGGACCCCAGAAAGTCCCAACAGCAACTTTATCAGGGCAGCCCATCTTGGCCACTGAATCACAAAGATTGTCAGGGCCTGACAACAGCCATATTTCCACATACATATAGCACTTCCTTATTTCAGTGGCCCTCACTGACTTCCATCCCTTAGGGAAGGTCAGAGACCAAGCCATGGTGTTGACAGTGTATTGGCCTTTGTTATTAAACAGATAGAACAGCCTGAATAGCAGCAGGAATGGAGCCAACAGATTTTTTTCTTACTTGAAGACGACGACAGCTCCCGGACATGGAGGACAGGCCAGGAGAAAGATCTGCAATTAAAGAATTTAGAACAGTCAGTAAGTGAAACACCAGATACACTGACTCAGTGCTACTTTAATAACAAAAAATAACTAAAACTTTAACAAAAATATAATACAAAAATTAAAAAGATAAAATGTATATGCTTTATGTGCATTAAATTGTTTATAGTTAAAAGGCAAGCAGGAAGTTTTTCAAAATATATCTGTGCTTGCACATGTATGCAAAAATAAACATTTGTTGTGTGTGTGTGTGTGTGTGTGTGTGTGTGTGTGTGACAGTGAGATGGAATTTTTCAATTCTTCCATTTCAATGTGACATAGAATCTTTAACCCAGGGCAGGTAAAAATAGATTCTGCTCATAGAACACACACGCACGCACGCACACACGCCCATCAGCCATCTGCTTTGCCTCTCATGAGGGTAGGTGGGTTTATCAATACCCAGTGTTGCCAAATTTAGCAAATGAAAATACAGGATACCAAATTAAATTAGAATTCCAGATAAACAATTAATAATGCTTGAGTATAGTAGGGCCTTAAGTGTTGCACGGGCCATCCACAGTATTAATGTGGAATTTGGATTCAACTGAGCATCCTGAATTTTTACTGGTGTCCTTACCAAACTGCCACCCCCAGGCTCTAAACCTCATATGGATTTTGTTTTTTAGTTTCTAAGCATGTCTCTGGTGTTCACTGTTCCATTATCCTGGCAGATCAAAGCAAACCAAAAGAATCTTGCACTTGAAAGAGACCAAATAGTTCTCTGCTCCTGGGTATAACCTAGGCCTGGACTATAGACAGCATTTTTAATATTTTTTTACTATTTCATACTTGTATGCAATGTATTTTGTTCATATCATCTCCCATTACCTTCTCTTGGACCCCTCCCGTCCCACTGATTCCCTGCTTCTTCCCAACTAGTCCCCCTCCTACTTTTCATACTTTTTTGTGACATACTGAGTTTAATTAGGATTCCTTGCATGAGCATGGGTGGGGGTTATTTACCAGAGCACATGCAACTTACCAGTGGCTACACCACTGAAGAAAATGTCTCCTCCTCCCTGAGCAACCTTTCCAATAACTCCTCAGGTAGGGAGAGAGGGGGCCACAGGACTCCCTCCCCCATCAATGACAGAATGTTGAAGGGCCCAATCTTGTACAGGTCTTGTGCAGGAAACCACAGCTGCTAGGAATTCATGAATGTGCAGCCATGTCATATCTGGAGGATATCTGGAGGACAGTGTTCCACAGCACTCCTCCTCATCCTCTGGTGGACTACAGCCTTTGAAGAGCCCAAGCTGTATGCTTTCACCTATGAACTAGTTCTTTCAAATATCCAAAGGACAAAAGATCCCCTGAAAAACTTGCTAAATGCAAATTCTTAGGATCACCCATTAAGAATTCTGATTCCTTAAACTTGAAGGCCCCTAAATCAGCATGCTTGACAGGAGATGAGATCAGTCACTCCTGCTAGCCTCATATGCTGCATGATTAATCTTGGACTGAGCTACTTCCAGGGTCAAAGGCATTTAATGGGACTGAGGACTGACAAATGCCTGAAACTCATCTTTGCAGAGGTCCTTTACTCACACAGATTAAATCGTATGGTTTAAGAAAGCCTTGACATGTATCCTTGTGTTGTTGAAAGCTTTGGTGCTTAGACACTCTGCATTATGGGCTTGTTGGCTTCATCACATTTATGTTCTTTGCTTTTTGTCCTTCAATTGTGAGTCTACTCTGAGAAGAATAGGATATCCTATAGGAAAGACACCTTCATGGCAGCTAAAATCCCTGTTAAGAGGAAAAAAGGAAGTATAGAAAAGAGGAAGGGTCTTTAAAAGAACACCAGGAGTCCATCGCCTCTAATACCTCACCAAAGATGCACCCCTAGGACAGAGCCATCCTCCAGGATCCTTTGCCCTGTAAATTAATTTGATTAAAAGTAAAACTCAGGGATAATTACAAGTCTACAATCATTTTACTGGTAATCTCCAAATCCAAAAAAAAAAAAAAAAAAACTCTAAAGACTAAATATTGGTGGTTTTTTACAAAGCTAATAATATAGCAGCATAGTATGACTTGAATGGATGTGAAGCTCACCTTATTTACTCTACTTATGGTGAATTTCCATATATTTTTACAAAAATATGATGTATTTCATTGTGAGGTGCTTCCCCAGGCCTCCCCAGGAGTATACGTAAAATACATTGTTATAAAGTATGTTATCTTTCTAAAATACAAAAGATTCTGGTTTTTGAAATATATCTAACCATACATAATCCCTTCATAAGGATTGTAGACTTGGAATTTCAGTTATGCAAATATTAATTTATTCTCCACACCCTAGTCCACCCCTCAGGAGCAGCTCAAGAGAAACCAAGCTGGTCTCCTTTCCCCCCTGATACAGCAGTAAAGTTACTCACCTTAGGCAAAGAACCAAGTTGGCGGCTGCACACTGTTACCCAGCATCAGGCCCACCAAAGGCTACACTCTGAAGCTACAGTACACAGAGAGGAGACAGGGACCTCAACCACCTTGTAAAGGTTCCTCAGTTCACCTGGAATCCCAAGATTCTCACCAGCAGCCTTCCTGAGCTTCTGGAATATCCCAAACACTTTAAAATGCAATACTTTCAGCAGAGCTAAATCTTAATTATAAATATCTATTGTAATGCAGGATAACTAGATTCTTGAAGGCCAGTTTTCTATAAATCCATTTGGCTGGTTCTGATTGTCCCTATGACAGGTGTTCAGAAACCTACTATAAGAAACATGTCTCCAATTCCAAACAATCATTGCTATTATCCTCCACCACTCACAGAGGTAACTGCTTTTTAGACAGCTCATCCATTCCTGAGTCCACATGAGTTTTCCAACAATTGTGGAAACATGTGGCCAAGCATTCTAACTGGCATATTGGCCTTTCTCACCTTGCCTGTCTATTCCTATCATATATAGGATAAAGGGTATCATTTTTCAAGCAATCCTGAAACCAGATATAGAAGAACAGATCAGAAAAAGCATTCCAGTTCCAGTTAAGATGGCAGCATAGGAACCACACCAAAGCAGCCTAGGGGAGAAAAAAAAACAGCAAAATACACTCTTCTACTAAAAAGTGTGGTGCATAATAAATTATCAACCACAGGAGAGAAGTAGGAGAGGTCCAGACTGTCTAGAGCCCACAGAAACAGGCAGAGGTGGCTCCAGCAGCGGCAGCACCAATTCCATGTGGCTGCAGCCGCAAGGCTCAGCCTGAGCCACAGGATTTTAAAGCCAGTTAAGGGGATTTTCCACTCACACCAGGCTCCTTGCAAGCTCAGGAAACATGGAAGAGAGGACACCAGGGGGAGCAGCTTGTGTGGAAGAGGATTGTGAGGACCAGTGGGAGAACTTCAACCACCGTCCACAGCCTCCCCTTCCCAACTGCCAGCACAAGTGCTAGCAAGTACCAGAGACCTGGGGAAAGGAAAGAGCTCACCAACACAGCACCCAGCACAGGCAATCAGAGTAGCAACCCACCAACCCAGCCCGCCTACCTGAGCCCACAGCACAGCAAAGAGAGACCTGAGCAGCCTGCAACACAGCTGAGACCAAAGCCATCCCAAAATGTAACTGACATTATACCAGGTCAGTACCCACCAAATAAGCCTGGTATATAGGTTTGCATCAGGAGTGCTAATTACACCTTCCATGTCAGGGTAAATTATATGTTAAATCTGATGGATGGTTGGATTTGCCATTCTTAAATAAGCTATATTTTGGGCTTGTCATTTGTTGCTTCCTGATTTATAGTGCCTTTGTTTCCTTTTCTGTCCTCCATTGGGGAAGTGTCTCACTCAGTCATAGGCTAATCTTGGAACCCTCTACAGACCAGAAATCTTAGCCTCCCAGTTGACAGGATTAAGGGTATGGGGCAACACACATCCTTAGACAATGTGACTTTGTTAGAGGATCTGTTTGTCATAATAGCTACTCTTGCATAAATACTGTGCTATTTCTCAATGAATGTGTACATTGTTTAATTTTTTTAGAATTTGCCTGCATTTTGTTCCACTCAGCCTACTTGAGTACTCTCATAGCAGGCAAACCCAACACCTAGGGTCACTTTTGTGGTTACTCTGAGAGTCTTAAGAGCTGCACCTAGGACCTTAAGCTCCTACCCTGAAGATATATATCAGATTGATTGATACATCTAATAATACTGCAGATAATTAGAAAACCCAAACAATAAATTAATAAAAGATGCTAAAATCTCTACATTATAATACGAGAAACACAAAAAAAGCAAGACAATATAATCCCACCAAAAAGTATTAATGCATCAGAAATGACCTCCAGTGACACTGATTTAGAGGACATGCCTGAGAAAGAATTCAAAAATTTGATTATAAATATGTTCAAAGAAATCAAAGAGGAAATCAAAGGAATCAAAAAAGACACAGGAAACCAATTTAATGAAATAAGGAGGTCAATATGAGATATAAATAAGGAAACAGAAATAAAAAAAGAAAAACCAGTCAGAAATGAAGAACATAGTCAGTGAAATAAAAAACTCTGCAGAAAAGCTCACCAGTAGAATGAATGGAGGAGAGAACAGAATATCTAAACTAGAAGACCAGGAGGCAGATATAATACAGTCCAACAAAGAGAAAGACAAACTAATACGAAGGTATGAATGGGAATTCCCAGATATTTGGGACACTAAGAAAGATCAAACATAAGAATTCAGGGTACAGTAGGAGAAGAATTTCACTCCAAAGGCATACTAGGCGGTTTCAAGAAAATCATAGAAGAAATCCCCCCAAATTGAGAAAGAGATGCCAATTCAGATACAGGAAACCTTTAGAACACCAAACAGACAAAACCTGGAAAGGACCTCTCCCCACCATATTATAATTAAACTACCAAACATGGAAACCAAAGAAAATATATTGAAAGTACTTAGAAAAATCAAGTCACATACAAAAGCAAGCCCATCAGGATCACAGCAGATTACTCAACACAAACTTTAAAAGCCAGAAGGGCTTGGAATGATGAATTCCAAGTTCTGAAAGATAACAACTGTCAACCAAGGTTACTTTATCCTGCCAAGTTATCCATTCTAATACATGGAGAAATAAGGATATGCCACAACAAAAGAGAGCTAAAGGAATATTTAAAGACAAAACCAGCTCTACAGAAAGTACTTGAAAGGATCCTCTATGCTGAAGACAAAGAAAAGCACACATATAAGGAACAAACCATACTCAAAACAAGACAGCAAAGGAAAAACCAAAAAATTACAAAACCAAAAAAATGGCAAAAATAAATACACACCTTTCAATAATAACTCTTAATATCAACTGCCTCGATGCCCCAACCAAAAGATATAGGTTGGCAGACTGGGTTAAAAAGCAGGATTCTGGCCTGGAGAGATGGCTTAGCAGTTAAGGAGTTTGCTTGCAAAGCCAAAGGACCTCAGTTCGATTCCCCAGTACCCACGTAAGCCAGATGTACAAGGTGGCACATTCATCTGGAGATCGTTTGCAGTGGCTAGAAGACCTGGCATGCCCATTCTCTCTCTCTCTTCTCTCTCTCTCTCTCTCTCTCTGTCTCTTTCCCTCTTTCAAATAAATAAATAAATAAAATAGTTAAAAAAACACAGTATCCTTCAATTTGTTACCTCCAAAAAACTCACCTTTCTACAAAGGATGGACACTATCATAGGGTTAAAGGTTGGAAAACGTTGTTTCAAGCAAAATGGACCTAGAAAACAAGCAGGGATCGCTATCCTAATATCTGACAGGGCAGACTTCAGACAAACAGTTAAGAAAGATAAGGAAGGTCACTTTATATCAATTAAAGGAACACTCCAACAGGAGGACATTACAATCCTAAACATATATGCACCTAACACAAGGGCTCCAAAAACAGCATGGTACTGGTACAAAAAGAGATATGCATATCAATGGAACAGAATAGAGGCCCCTGATGTAAGTCAGGTAGCCATGTGATCTTTGACAAAATGCCAAAAATACTCATTGGAGAAAAGACAGCCTCCTTCAGTAAATGCTGCTGGGAAAACTGGATACATATATATCTGTAGAAGGATGAAAATAGATCCTTATCTCTCTCCATGCACAAGAATTAAGTCCAAATGGATCAGAGACCTTAATATCAGACCTGAAAGTTTGAAACTGCTAGAGGAAAAAGTAGGGGAAACCCTTCAACATATTGGTCTTGGTAAAGACTTTCTGAATATAACCCCAATTGCTCAGGAAATAAAACCACAGATCAACCTCATGACATTGCGAAGCTTTTGTGCAGCAAAGGACACTGTGAATCAAGCAAAGAGGCAACCTCCAGAATGGGAGAAAATCTTTGCCAACTATACATCTGATGGAGGATTAAAATCTAGGATATACAAAGAACTCAAAAACTTAAATAATAAGAAATCAAACAACCCAATTAAAAATGGGCTATAGGGGCTGGAGTGATGACTTAGCAGTTAAGGCACTTGCCTGCAAAGCCACAGGACTCAGGTTCAATTCCCCAGGACCCACATAAGCCAGATGCCCAAGGGGGCTCATATGTCTGGAGTTCATTTGCAGTGGCTAGAGGCCTTGGAACACCCATTCTGTCTCTCTGCCTATTTATCTCTCTCAAACAAATAAATAAAAATATATTTTTTTAAAAATGGACTATGGAATTAAATAGAGAGTTCTCAAAAGAAGAAAGACAGATGGAATATAAATATCTAAAAAAAAGTTCTACATTCCTAGTCATCAGGGAAATGCAGATTAAAACTACATTGAGATTCCATCTCACTCCTGTCAGATTGGCTACCATCATGAAAACAAATGACCATAAATGCTGGTGAGGATGTGGAAAAAGAGGAACCCTCCTACACTGTTGGTGGGAATGTAATCTGGTCCAGCCATTGTGGAAATCAGTGTGGAGGTTCCTGAGACAGCTAAAAATAGATCTGCCATATGATCCAGCTATACCACTCCTAGGCATATATCCGAAGGACTTGTCTCACTACCTTAGAGATACTTGCTCTACCATGTTTATTGCCACTCTATTCACAATAGGCAGGAAATGGAACCAGCCTAGATGTCCCTCAACTGATGAGTGGTTAATGAAGATGTGGCACATTTACACAATGGAGTTCCACTCAGCAGTAAAGAAAAATGAAGTTACGAAATTTGCAGGAAAATGGATGGATCCAGAAAGGATTATACTTAGTGATTGGGGGGGAAAGAATGTAAGAGCCAAAGGAAGAGTAGGACTCCTTACAACGTGCTCCTCCAGACACAAAATGGCCTCGATATCCATGACCTTGCAGTGCCTGACACTCCCTACACAAGACCATCATAATAGGAGGAAAAGATGATGAGATTGGGGCTGAGGAATTGGCTTAGCAGTTAATGCATTTGCCTAAGGACCCTGGTTCGATTCCCCAGGACCTCCATAAGCCAGATGCACAAGGAGATGCATGTGTCTGGTGCTTGTTTGCAGTGGCTGGAGGCCCTGCTGTGCCCATTCTCTCTTTCTCTGTGCGTCTTCCCCTCTCTCTCTCTCTCTCTCTCAAATAAAATATTTTTTTAAAAAGATGATGACATCAAAATAAAAGAGAAACTTATTGAGTGGGGGGGATATGATGAAGAGTGGAGTTTCAAAGGGGAAAGTGGGGGGGAGGGAGAGAATTATCATGGGATATCGTCTACAATTATGGAAGTTGTCAATAAAAAATATAAAAATTTTTAAAAAGAAGAAAAAGCATTCTACATCCATTGCATTTTATTTCCAGTAAACTCGTGGCCATCTTTAGCAACTTCAAAGATTTCTGACAATGAATGCTTGATCAGGAGAAGGTCACAATCTGTTATCACTATTAGTCAATGGAGCATTGTGAAAATAACATTTTAACTTAGAGGCTCAAGGACCCTCAGCCTTGACTTGACAATCCCTGCTTTCTTTCTTGGTGCTGCCAACTACCTCCAAAATTTGGTAGCGTGTGTTTGAAACTGACAGAAAAAAGCTAAAGGATACCTAGATCTTCAAATACTAGAGAGAACCTAGAAGTACAGAGATAAGACTGGATCTGAACTCATACCAATAGCAAATTGACTCCTTTTGTCCATGTTCCAGTCTGCCCAGCTCCACTCCTCAAGCAAAGGGCACAACAAGGAGTAAGCAGAAGTGCTAAAGAGAACTCCCACTGTCCCATCTCCTATGTGGTAGGCAGGGCTATGTTATTCAATACCATTTTACAGATGAACAAATGGAGGGAGAAAAGTTTTGAAAAGCATTTCTGATGAGAACCCAGTTCCATCAATGTGCCTGCCACTTTCCACTCACAAACCAGGCTTTCTTGGTGCTTCTTTGGAGTCTAACCCTGCCCCTTCACTGCATGTATGACACATAGGGAGTCATTCCAGTGGTTTTATACCTGTGACATCAGATAGTTCATAAATTACTTTCTACACTGTGAAATGTTTCAAAACACACAGATGAACTGACAGTCCAGTAATCCCCAGACAGGCTCATTGGCTCCAACCTGTCTTTTTGTCAGGTCTGGCAGGCACATGAAATTCTTGAATCCTTACAAAATTGATCTCTTTTGGCCAATCTTTAAAATAATGCCCAGATTTAACATCTTAACATCCCTAGGGAAGAGCCCTGTATGACTCCAAGTTTCTGCTGCTCAGAAACTTAGAAGATCAGCTCTTTCCTAATCACCCAGCTCTGGTTTCAGGTTCCTACCTTCCCTACCCATCTTCCTGGCCATCATTTATCCTATTACAGTCCCCAGTGAGCCTCAAGTTCATATCATTACTGTTCATCCTTCTCACCACCTCAGCATCATCAAGATATTATATTCAAGAAACAAACATTTTCAAAGCACCCAAAGGAGACAGCTCTTGTTCAAAGGAGAAAGGGCAAGTACTAAGATAAATGTCCTTGGGAAGGGACCAGTAACCACAGACCTTCCTAGAAGAGGGGCTAGCCAAATTAGGTAGTGAAGAGACATGAGGGAACTAAATGATACGGAGATTGAGAGGGAGGGGTATGGTGTTTGGCCTAGCACACAGATCTTTGGCATCCTACCTAGATTTCTGGTTCCAGTACTTGTGATTCTATCTCCTATAAGGGCACCCAGCTACCTGGGATTCCTAACAGCAGAGTTGTTAGGGCTGCTACCTCCCACAGGGAAGATGAACTTTCTAGGATTATACAGTCTGTTCTAAGGCTCTACTCACCAATGTTCATACCCTTGGTCCTCAACACCTCTCTCTGGACCACCATGATAATCTCTTCCCCATTTCTTACCGCTATGCACACTACTGCAGGAAGGCTCTATATAGAATTCCACTCTGCTCTACCATTTAAGATCCTTCCATGGCAGCCAGTCCTACAGAAAAAAAACTCCTTTGCTAAGGACAACTGAGCTCCAGGCTTCATCTATCTTCCAAGCATGTCAGTCTCGTGCATCATGCCAACTGTGTCCTGACTGCATATTATGCTGAGCAGTGGGCCTCCACAACACAAATTTTTAAAAATATTTTATTTTTACTTATGTATTAGAGAAACACAGAGAATTGGGCATGCCAGGGCCTCCTAGTTACTGCAAACAAACTCCAGATGCATGTGTCACCATGTGCATCTGGCTTATGTGGGTACTGGGGAATCAAACCTGGGTCCTCAGGCCTTGCAGGCAAGTGCCTTAACTGCTAAGCCATCTCTACAACCCTCAATTATTTTTTTAAATATTTTTATTTATTTGCGAGAGAGACAGAGGAGAGAGAGGGTATGATTGCACCAGGGCCTGCTGCCACTACAAGTGAACTCCAGACACATGTGCCACTTTGTGTATCTGGCTTTAAGTAGGTATTAGGGAACTGAAATAGGGCTGTTAGGCTTTGCAAGCAAGCACTTTTAACCATCAAGCCATCTCTTCAACCCTCCACAGTCCATTTCCAATGACTTCACCTTACTCAGTTACAAGCATGTACAATGATTCACTGAGCAAATATTCTCTGGTTTCACACTTAACATCTGTGCTTTCAATTTCTTCACAATCTCCTTAGTTCAGTTATAGAAGGAAACGTTCAAGGTCTTCCAAGAGAACACAGTTGTTTCTTTGTTTCATGGGGGACTAATTCAAAGGCCTTTCAGATCTCAAAATCTATGGATGCTCAAGCCACTTAAATAAATGGGCACACTATTTACACATCACCTATACATATATTTCTATATATTTTGAAACACCTCTAGATTACTTATAATGCCGAATAGCAATGTAAATGCTAAGCAAAGAGTTGGTATACTGTGTTATTTAGGGATTAATGATAAGAAAAAGTATCTATTAGGCCAAGTTTGGTGGTGAACACCTTTAATCCCAGCACTCAGGAGGCAGATGTAGGAGAATAGCTGTGAGTTCGAGGTCACCCTGAGCCCTGAGACTACATAGTGAATTCCAGGTCAGCCTGGGCTAGAGTAAAACCCTACCTCAAAAAACCAAAAAGAAAAAAGAAGAGAAGAGAAGAGAAGAGAAGAGAAGAGAAGAGAAGAGAAGAGAAGAGAAGAGAGGGAGGGAGGGAGGGGAGGGGGGAGGGAGGGAGGGAAGAGAAAGAGAAAGAGTATCCATACATTTTAGGTACAAATGGAATTTTTTTAAATGTTCTATGCTTGGTCAAATTCTTAGAATATGGAACCCAAGGATACAGAGAGTTGACCCTGTTTTAAGTCTGTTGATCTCAATATACCCAAACTTCCTCCAGGAATGTTACTTGAATTTTTACTCCCTCTAAAAACAAATGAGAATGTTTTTTTAAATTATTTTTATAATAAATATATTTGCAATGAGAAAGGGGTGGAGAGAGAAAGAGAGCGCATATGAATGGGCATGCCAGGGCCTCCAACCACTGCAAACAAACTCCAGATACATGCACCACTCTGTGCATCTGCCTTTACATATGAACTGAGGAACCAAACCCGGGTTGTTCAGCTTTGCAGGCAAGTGTCTTAACCACTGAGCCATTTCTCCAACCCAAGAACTATTTTTTCCTGCAACCTGGACAACAGGTATTTACCATTTTAAAGCAAAATATGCAGGTAAACATAGTGTTTTGGGTTTTTGTTGTTGTTTGTTTGTTTGTTTTTCAAAGTAGGGTCTTGCTCTATCCCAGGCTGACCTGGAATTCACTATGTAGTGACAGGATGACCTCAAACTCACATCAATCCTCCTACTTCGGACCACCAAATACTGGGATTAAAGGCATATGCCACTGTAGCCTGATAGTTTTTATTAAGTGCCTGTCACAGACAACCAGAAATGTTAAACTATTTTCTAACATATTTATTAGACAGCCACATTCCTCTCTTTTGGATGTGACCATCTGTGCACTTTGCCTTATATTTCCACCTGGTGTGTTCATTTCTTAGTGAGTGACAAGAGCTATTTATATATTAATAACATTTAGAATTGACCATGGCTACACATACTTGTAATCCTAGCACTGAAGTGGTGGAAGCAGGATCAGGATTTCAAGATCAGCCTAGGTTACATGAAACCCTGTCTCAAAAAATGAAGACACTTGGAAAATACTGTATGACATATGTTGCAAACTTATTTATTTGCAAAGAGAAAGCAAGAGAATGAATGGAGACACCAGTGCCCATCCTGCCACTACAAAGAAACTCAGATGCATGTGGCACTTTGTGCTAGGGATTTGAACCCAGGATGTTAGGTTTTGCAAGCAAGAGCCTTTAATTACCAAGCCATCTCTCCACCCAAAATACCTTTTTAAAATTAATTAATTAATTTATATATATATATTTATTTATTTATTTTTATTTATTTATTTATTTGAAAGAAATATGGGCACAGCAAGGCCTCTTGCCACTGCAAACTTACTCCAGATGCAAGTACTACTTTGTGCAGCTAGTTTTACATGGGTATTAGGTATTTGAACTCGGGATATTAGGCTTTGCAAGCCAGTGACTTTAACTGCTGAGCCATCTCCCCAGTCTATAGAAGCCTTTTAATCTTTATGTAATCAGATGCATTTATTGTTTCCTTTGTGGTTTCCATCTCTGATAGCATGTTTTGAAAAATCTTTCCAACCCTAGTACAATAAAGAGTCACCTGATTTCTTAATATTTTTACAGTTTTAATTTTAAATCTCCAACAATAATTATCCAGGCATGATGGCTCACACCTGTAATCCTAGCACATGGCAGGCAGGGAAAACAGGATAAATTCAAGGCCAGTGTGGGTTACATAGTATATTCCAGGGCAACTTGAGATTAAGAATATAGTAGTCAAGGACAGCCTAGACCCCGTTTTAAATCAATCAATCAATCAATCAATCAATCAACTTGCAATTTTAAGAAATTGTGCCTTGGTTAGTCCTATTCACTATTCCAGAATGTCCTCCCTACACACCTTTCCAACTCCTGGCAACTTCTTTCTTACTTTATTCATGGTAGGGTCTCGCTCTAGTCCAGTGCTGGGATTAAAGGCATGCAACTTCTTTCTTACTTTTCAAATGCAAAACAAAGCATCCTTTCTCCAGGAAAGCCTTCCCTATACTTACTTCCTGGTTAAACTCATCCCCAATCTTCCCACCAGCTTCCAGTTTACCTCTTTCTGAGAATGAGCCATTGTTAGTGGCAGGAATTTACAAAGAAGAATTTAGATAAAGGGGAATACAAGCACCTTCTAAGATTTAAGTTTGAAAATCCTGGATTTGGGCTGGAGAGATGGCTTACCAGTTAAGGCACTTGCCTGCAAAGTCAAAGGACCCAGTTTCGATTCCCCATGACTCATATAAAACAGATGCATATGGTGGTGCATGCATCTGGGCTTCATTTTCTGTGGCTGGAGGCCCTGGCATGCCCATTCTCTCTATCTACCTCTATCTCTCTCTCAAATAAATAAATACAAAGAAAAAGGGAAAAAAAGAAAATCTCAGAATTGAAGGATCAGACTGTAACTTAATGCTGGAATGATCCCCAAAGAATGAATAGGGTTCTTCAACCATTGAGGTGTGGAAGGAGAGGTACAGAAGCAGATTTGGCCATGGTCATACCCAAACAGTGCCCACTCCCACTCACTGTTTTCTAGTGTCACCTGCAAGTTCACACTGATTAAGAAGATGGAAGTGGGCTGGAAAGATGGCTCAGTGGTTAAGGTGTTTGCCTACAAAACCTAAGGACCTGGGTTTGATTTCCCAGAACCCAAATAAAGCCAGATGCACTAGGTAGTGCATGCATCTGAAATTCATTTGCAATGGCTAGAGGCCCTGGGGCACCCATTTTTTCTTTATGTGCCCCTGTCTCTGTCTGTCTGTCTCTAAATAAATAAATAAATAAATAAATAAATAAATAAATAAATAAAATATTTTAAAAAAAGAAGAAGAAGGAAGTAGGACAGGGTAAACGTACAGCCTCGCTTTTTTTGTTTGTTTGTTTCAAAACAGGATCTTAGGAAGCATCCCAGGCTGGCTGGAAACTCATGATCCTCCTGCATCAGTCTCTTGAATGCTAGGATTACAGGCATGTACCACAATTCTCAGTTGGTATACAGTTACAGTCAAGGCATAGTTCGATCCACATGCTGGCTCCCTCAATCACTAGCTCTGTGGTCTGGGCCAGGAGACAAGAGGAATTTTAATCTGTAAAATAGGGCTAAAAATAGGCCATACATCACACAAGGTTTGAAAGGATCAAGTGTGATGAAATAAGCAAAGAATTTGGCACAATGCCTGGTGCATAGCTAGCACTCAATACATAGGAGCTATAACTACCCTGATTTCAACAGAAAATCTATTCCTATGGTGAGCTACATTAGTAACAGCCCATTTTAAACTTATAATTCAGTCTATTTTACTTGTTCCAATCCCATACTTATATTAATAACAATCTGATATATGACTTGGCTTCTCTTGTCTGGCTATCTATGGGGAGAAAATACTAAACCACTTAGGTTCCATCTGCTCATCTGTAGAGTGGGGATTATTACAGTACTACCAGAATTGAATGTAAGAAGTACTCAGTTCAGTGCATGGCACACCCTAAAGAAAATGATGAGGGCTAGAGAGATGGCTCAATGGATCAAGCACTTGCTGTGTAACTGAGTAACTAGGTTCAGATTTTTCAGACACCCACATAAAAGTTGGAAGCTTCCTGGTGTGGTGGTGCATGCCTTCAATCCCAGCACTCGGAAGGCAGCAGTAGGAGGATCCTACGAATTGGAGGCCACCCTGGGACTACAGAGTTGGACCCAGGCCAGCCTGGGCTAGAGTAAGACCCTACCTCAAACAAAAAAAAAAAAAAAAAAAAAAAAAAAAAAAAAACTGGAAGCTGGGGTTGGCTTCTGTACTCTCAGGGTACCTACAAGAAATGAGGAGGTAGACAAGAGAATTTCCTATAACTATTAAACATATAAGTGAACAATGAGAGACCCTGCCTCAAATGAGGTAGAAGGTGAGGACCAACCCAAATACTGTCCTCTAATCGCCCTCCACATGTGCACCATGGCACACATGTGCCTGCATATACACACCAAATAAAAAGAATCAAGTAAGTGTAGCCTTTTGAGATTAGCATCATATTTAGTGGATACCTCTTCTCTTGGCCTTCCACTGCAAATTCCATCCAAACACAGGACAAGATTGATTTCTCCCATAAAGCCTTCTCCAATAACTGCAGACAATACCCTGTGCCTCTCTTTTCTCCATTAGCCTGGAGAACTCATCAGGTTCTTGAATGTCATTTGAGATATTAAATGGCTGTCTATTGTCACACAAGTGTCACAGTTGCACACAGTATTATAGTAAATTGAAACCTCCCATCTGATTATCAATCTGTCCTTCATTGCAAATCTCATATTGCCATTGTTGAGACACTGAACAAGTCCTTGTCAGGGTAATCAAGGCCCACACCAATGTGGCCTCCAGACACCTTGCCAGGTTTATCTTCCAGTGTGCTTTGCTTTCCTGCATTTGTAACATGGAAAGAATAAATGCACTCAGCTGCAGTGCCATACTTCCATCTGCTGTCTTTCTGAACATTTCTATCTGGTCATCACACAAGCATCTCAGACTGAACATGCCTAAATCTTGCTCGCATTACATTATCTCAGTCTAATCAGAAAAGACATCAGACGGATTCAAACTGGAGACATTCTTCAAAGAAACTGGAGAAATGTGAGCAAAGTCTGTAGTTTAGTTAATAATATTGTACCAACATCAACAGTGTTTTCAACTATCCTATAATTATACAAGATGTTAACACTTGGAGAAGCTGGGTGACAAGTGCATCCAGCTATCTTTGCAACATTTCTGTAAGTTACAATTGTTCCAAGTCAAGAAAGGCACAGTAATTCAATCAATTACCATATTTTCAACCATTATAGCTACTTTTGATGCATCCCATCTTTCTGAACTGAACCTGCTCCAAATCTCAGGATCATGCCATTTCAACTTTTTTTTTTTAATTTGACAGAGAGAAAGAGGGGGAAAGCGAATGGGCATGCCAGGGCCTCCAACCACTGCAAACGAACTCTAGATGCATAGGAGACCTTGTGCAGCTGGCTAACATGGGTCCTGGGGAATCAAACCTGGGTCCTTTGGCTTTGCAGGCAAACGTCTTAACCACTAAGCCATCCCTCCAGCCCCATTTCAACCTTTTAAATGTACCTCAAATAATTCATTTTGTCTTTTCCTAGTTCAATTAGTTCAATCCATATCACATTGGGTGTGTGTGGATGTGTGTGTGGATGTGTTTCCTCAAGTGTTAGCCACAGGAATGCCATCCACTTCTTTTTGAAAAATAAAGCTTCTCACTGGCCTGGAACTTCTCAATTAGGATAGACTTGTGGACCAAAATGAGTCCCAAGGATCCTCTATTTCCACCTCCCCAATGCTTGGAATACAAGTGTTGGACTACACTACAAATGCTTGGACTACAAGTCCAATGCTTGGACTACAACACTGAGTTTATCAACATCATTTTTTTAAATTCCCACAGCGGCTTCCTACCAACCTCAAGGTCTCTGATGTCTCCTTCTTTACTCGAGTTTATGCAGTATTGTCAGATTTCTACTCTTAAAGTAGTGTCTGATCATGCCACACACCTTAAGAATTTTAGGAAACAGATATTTATTGTAATCTTTAGCACAATCCCAGGGACAGCAGAAAGTGATAGACTGATCTTAAAATCTATAGGGAAATGCATGAGTCCCATATAGCTAAAAAGAATTGCAAAAATAAAAGCAAATAAGACTCATATTACCTGACTTTCAAAACTTCCCCCAGAGTTACGTATAATTAATGCAGCATGGTGCCAGAATTAAGGATAGACATAGAGACAATGGAACAGAATTCAAAGTGTAAAAACAAGCTTTCTCAATTGATTTCCAAAAGGGACCACTTCATGGTGGGAAGAATTGTATCTTCATCAAGGTGCTTGGACATGTGGTTATTTGTTTGCAAAAGAATAGAGATACACCCCTACAGTACAACCATCAACAAAGGTTAACTAAAAATTGAAGACCCAGCTGTGGGTCTGGGGATGGGGCACAGTGTGTAGAGTGCTTGCCTAGAAGGCATGAGACCCAGAACCACATAAACTGGGCATGGCAGCACATACCTGTAACACCAGCACTTTGAAGACAGAGGCAAAAAGATCAGAAGTTTAAGACCATCCTCAGCTACATATGGAATTTGTACATACCCTGCCTGAAGAACATAAGACCTTGTCTTTAAAAAATAAGTAAAACAAATTAAATAAAACAAATGGTTTTACTGTAGCATCAGAAGTGTAAAAACTTAGCCGGGCGTGGTGGCACACGCCTTTAATCCCAGCACTCTGGAAGCAGAGGTAAGAGGATTGCCAAGAGTTCAAGGCTACCCTGAGACTACATTGTGAATTCTAGGTCAGCCTGAGCTAGAGTGAGATCCTACCTACAAAAACCAAAACCAAAGCCGGGCGTGGTGGCGCACGCCTTTAATCCCAGCACTCGGGAGGCAGAGGTAGGAGGATCGCCGAGAGTTAGAGGCCACCCTGAGACTACATAGTTAATTCCAGGTCAGCCTGGATCAGAGTGAGACCCTACCTCGAAAAACCAAAAAAAAAAAAACAAATATTTATCTTAGAAAAAACACAGAGATAAATCTGTATAACCTTGGATTTGGCAATGACATCAAAAGAACAGACAACATAAGAAAACAAAGCATACTTCACAAAAATTAAAATATTTTATCCTTCAAAGGATATACTGAGAAAGTGAAAAGACAATTCAAAGATGGGAAAATAACTTTGCAGACAATGTATCTGATAGCTGTACAGTATTCAGATATATACATGGGCTTTAAAATTAAACAATAAGAAGGCAACAAGCTGGAGATGTGGCTCAGCTCTTAAGGTGCTTGCCTGCAAAGCCTGACTGAGCAGGTTCGATTCCCCAGTTCCCATGTAAAGCCAGATGCACAAAGTGGCATGTGCATCTGGAGTACATATGCAGTAGAAAGAGCCCCTGGTGTGCCCATTCTCTCTCTCTCTCTCTCTCTCTCATTCTCTGTCTCTCTCCCTCTCCTTGCTTGCAAATAAATAAATAAATAAATACTTTTTTAAAAAAAGAAGGGAGGGCCAGGTGTGGTGGTGTACACCATTAATCCCAGCACTCAGGAGGCAGACGTAGGAGAATCACCATGAGTTCAAGGCCTCCCTGAGACTACATAATGAATTCCAGGTCAGCCTGAGATAGAGTGAGACTCTACCTCCAAAAACCAAAAAAAAAAGGAGGAGGAGGAGGAGGCAGGGCTGGAGAGATGGCTCAGCTGTTAAGGCACTTGCCTAGAGAACCTAATGACCCAGGTTCAATTCCCCAGTACCCACATAAAGCCAGATGTACAAAGTGGCAAATGCACCTGGAGTTTGTTAGCAGTTGTAGGAGACCCTGGCCCACCCATTCTTTCTCTCTTCCCTACCCCAACCCCATCTCTCTTCTCTTCTCTCAGATACCTGATAACTACATGAATATATGTCCAGCAATCATTAAACATCAGGTAAATGCAAACCAAACCCACAAAGAGACCACACTTTATACCCAATATCGTTGCTAAAATAAAAAAGAAAATTGAAGTGCTCACCAGAATGTAGAGGGACTGGACCCTCCTACACTAGTGGGAGGGATATAACATGGTGGAGCCACTTTATCTGGTAGTACCCTGATGATATAACATGACCCAGCAATATGACCCACTTCTATAGCTAAGAGAAATGAATATATATATCATATATATATATATCTTTTATTCCAAAGTTCACAGATCATTATTGCTAATGGTAAAAGGAAAAATCAATCACAATGTTCACCAATGAACAAAAAGGAGTACACAAAATCTCCTAAGTCAACACTGGGGAGTGTTACTTGGTTTTAACAAGAGAGAAGTTCCAAGATATGCTAGAGCAAGCGGTTAAGGGTGAAGCTCTTCCATTGAGTGTTTAACCAGCATGCATCAGAACAAATGGGATTCCCAGCACTACAAAAAAAAATTATACACACACAAAACATAAAAAGGGGACATTCAAAAAAGACTACACAGGCTAGAGATAGCTTAGCAGTTAAGCCACTTGCCTGCAAAGCCTAAGGACTTATGTTCGACTCTCCAGATTCCACACAACCCAGACACACAAAGTGACACAAGCACACAAAGTCACACATGCACACAAGGGGGCACATGCATCTGAAGTTCGATTGCAGTGGCTGGAGGCCCTGGCACACCAATTCTCTCTCACACTCTTTCGCATTTAAAAAGGACAGTTTGTTGGGCTTGCCTAAATGAATGAATGAATGAATGAATGAATGAATGAATGAATACTACAAGCTATAACTCTATGTGCATGAACCGGCCAGAACAGGCAAATGGCAAATCTGTATATAAAAGACAGTCTTCCCTTAGTGCTGGGGGTTGAAGGAAGGCCAGATAGGGGGTGAGAATAAAATGCTATGGAATTTCTTTGTTTGGGAGCTGATGAAAATTGACTATGGTGATGGTTACATATTCATATGAGTATGCTAAGAACCATTCAGTCACACACTTCATTTATTCATTCACTTAAGTATTCATATTTGAGACAGATTCTCACTGTATAGCCCTGGCAGGCCTTGCTTTCAATTGTCCTGCCTCAAGTCTTCTAAGTTCTGGGATTGGAGGCATGCACCAGCTCTCAATCATGCACTTGAAATGAGTGAACTATATGTTATATGAATTATATTTCCAAAAAGCTGTATTTAAAAACCCACAACCTTTGAATATCTGTTAATTACTTATAGAATAAAAGGCAAAGTCCTTCATTTGGCCATGCAGTCCCCCTCCCACTACCACTTGATCACTAACAACCTATATTGCTCCCTGGTCTCTTTCACATGGGTTTCTATGCAACCAAGAGAAATTACTCACATTGCCCATGCCATTGCCAACCTATGTCTTTCCTCCCACTCTTCCTCCCCCTCACACTCTCTCTACGCTTCTTCATATGTTTCTATCCAGCTTCTCCCATGAGGCCCAATTGCTCTCTCCTATGCCAATCCTCCCTGCTCTTCAACCTTGACATAAAAGGCTTTGCAAACATTATGTAATGAAAGAATAAAGGCAAGCATGTCTCCCATATGGTGGCTGCTTCTCCCAGAGGATAATCTTCCCCAAACCACAACTATACTTCTCTTCAGTTTTCCTCATCAAAGCATCAAGTGACTGCTTCAGGCCCTTCAGAGCATTTCCAAACTTCCACCCTCTATTCCTTCCCAGATTGTACCTGTGATGAAGAACACACTGATATGACATTATGCCAGGGCCACCGAGTAGAGTTGTGCAGGTTGTGCACTGCACAACCCTAGTGGCGCCATTCAATTATAGTCTATGTGAATGGCACCCTCTCCTAGGGTTGTGCAGAGCATAGCCGTTCGTGGTGGCCCTGCTTGCAAACATACCTAGAATGTGAGAATAAAGCCAAAGAGAACATTCAGTGTGAAAATGACTGTAATACAATTGTTGAGAAGTGGGCAATGACATATCTTCTCAAAAACATGGGGTGAGCATGGAATGATGGATCAATACTAAAAGTACCTGCCATGCAAACATGCCAACCCCGCGCACCCACATAAATGCTGGGTGGGTGTGGCAGTGGCCTGTAATCCCAGCACTTGAAGGCAGAAACAGGATCTTCAGGTCAAGCTGACAAGCTGATCTAGCACAATCAGTGATCATTGAGTTCAGTAAGAGATGCTGCCTCAGTAAATTAAATACAAGCATGCAGACATCACACACACACAGAGACGGAGAATAAAAACTTAAGGTGGGAGTTGGGAAGAAGGCTCATTGGGTAAAATGCCTGTCCTGCAAGCATGAGGACCTAGTTTGGATCCCCAGTATCCACATAAAAGCCAATGTTCTAGTGCTTGCCAGTAATCCCTGTGCTGGGTAGGCAAAAACAGAAGGATCAATGGTGCTTGTGGGCTAACTTGTCTAGCTGACTGAGAGAGCTCCAGGATCCTGTCCCAAAGAATAACGGAGAAAGTGAGAAGACAGAGTGGGGCATGGTGGCGCACGCCTTTAATCCCAGCACTTGGGAGGCAGAGGTAGGAGGATCGCCCTGAGTTCAATTCTACCCTGAGACTCCATAGTGAATTCAAGGTCAGCCTGAGCTAGAGTGAGACCCTACCTCGAAAAACCAAGGAAGGAAAGAAGGAAGGAAGGGAGGGAGGGAGGAGGGAAGAGGGAGGGAGGAGGGAGGGAGGGAGGGAGGGAGGGACGGAGAGGGAGGAAAAGAGGAAAGGAAAGAAAGGAAAGGAAAGGAAAGGAAAGGAAGGGAAGGAAAAGGAAAGGAAAAGGAAGGAAGGGAAGGGAAGGGAAGGGAAGGGAAGGGAAGGGAAGGGAAGGGAAGGGAAGGGAAGGGAAGGGAAGGGAAGGGAAGGGAAGGGAAGGGAAGGGAAGGGAAGGGAAGGGAAGGGAAGAGAAGGAAGAGAAGAGAAGAGAAGAGAAGAGAAGAGAAGAGAAGAGAAGAGAAGAGAAGAGAAGAGAAAGCGAGAAGACAACACTATATATCAAATTCTGGCCTCCACATGCATATGTACCTACCTGCATACAAACATGCACCCACATACATATAGCACACATACATACACACACGCACACACATATGCACACCACACTCAGGAACACATGCAGGGTCTCACAGTGTTGCCCAAAAGCAAGCAAAAAAAAGGGGGGGAGAAATGCAAGAAGATAACTCCACCCACTCTTATCTTGCTAACAGTAATGTGCTCTCCTCAAAACGGACAGCCAGAAAGGCCTGCAGATAACCAGTGGGTCATGATGATAGGCAAGCTGGTGGTTATCAGAACATGACAAACATCAGGTTTCATGCTTCTGTTGCTTCTGACCTCCATTTCTGCCCAGGACCCCTTCATATCTGACACATTTTATTCCCCTTCTTCCAGATATGGTTGGCATACACACCCAAATTACTCTAACATTTTCTGTACTCTATTAGTCCTGACTGGTACTATCCACCACAGAGTCCACCTCTGATCTGCAGGGGACACATTCCCAGATCCATAGTGGAGACCTTAACTGCAAAAAGTGCCAAACCCAATAAAGACTGTGTTTTTCCTATATTTACATACCTATGATAAAGTTTAATTCATAAATCAGGTGCATTAAGAAAAAAAGCAAATAGACCAATCATCATAATATACTAGAATGAAAGCTATGCTAATAGGATCTCGCTCACACAAGCAATCCTGCCACATTTGATCTAGTGATCTGGTAACTGAGATGGATACTTAGTGACAAACAGGCAGACAGCATGTACTACATGCAGACATTGGACAAAGGGATTATTTGTTCCTGGAAAGGACAGAGCAGAATGCCACAGATTTCATAATGCTCCTCAGAATAGTAAACAATTTCAATCTTGTGAATTATTTATTTCTAGAATTATCCATTTAATATATTTGGATCACATTTAACTAGAGATAACTCAAACTGGAAAGTGAAACTGTGGGTGAAAGACAGCTACTGTACTTTATTGCTGGTACTAGTAACAAAGTGGCACTGGTGCTTCCTACGTGCCTGACACTACAGCTGGTATGGTACATGCACTGTCACATGAGTGATGTGATCACCACCACATGCCCACATAAGGAACCTGAACTACAGCAAAGTAATGTGCACAACTAGTAAGTCAAAAAACCAGACAGACTCTGGGCTGGGAATGTGGCTCAGTTGGCCGAGTGCTTGCCCAGCATACACATGGTGCTGACTTCCTTCTCCAGCACAACATAAACCCAGTGTGGTGACATGCACCAGTAATACCAGCACTTAAGAGGTGGAGCCAAGAAGATCAGAAATTAAAGGTCATCCTCCACTCATAGGGAGTTCAAAGCCAGCCATGGCTATATGAGAGCCTGTCTCAAGAAGAAAGAAGAGAGAGCTAAACCTTGACCCCAGAGTTGCCTGAGTCCAAAGATCATGTTTCTAGTCAACACTACTTTCTGTCTCAACTATAAGATAATTTGCCTCCTACAACAATGCCAGCCACTGAAAAGCTCCCCTGGACACCTGTTCCAGAACCCTGGTAGGGACACAAGCTAGAAGAAAAGGGAAGGTTTGACCCACTTGAAACAGGATCGCACTGCTAACTGGATCTTGATCCCAGAAAAATATTTAGAACAGGATGACCTGCTTGCCTTGAAACTTCAAGAGAACTCTGAAGTAACAGAACTTAGGCCAACCTGTAGGAGGGATGGATGGCGTCCAGTTCCCTGCAGGAAGGCAACCAACTGTGTCAGGGTCATAGCCACATGAGCCAGTGAATGTTTGAAGAGTTCTGCCACTGAGGAGCTAGCTGTAACTATGGGTAAATTTGATAAAGATTGTTTTGGTGGGAGGTGTGGGAGTGAAATAATACATTTAGAAAGACAAGAGGATTTTCTAACTGTATAGGCCCGTTTTCCCCCTTTTTTCCCATTTTATTATCTTCTTCCTTTCATGTGTGGTATAAGTATATATCTATATGCATGTTGGCATGTGTGTGGATATGTGTGGAAGCCAAACATCAACAACAGGTGTTTTCCTCAATGGCTCTCCATCTTACTTTTTATTTTAGAAAATATTTTATTTATTTATTTATTTATTTATTTATTTATTTATTTGGGGGGGAGAGAGAAAGAGGCAGATAGAGAGAAAGAATGCGTGCACCAGGACCTCCAGCCACAGCAAATGAACTCCAGAGGCATGCACCACCATGTGCATGTGGCTTACATGGGTACTGGGGAATCAAACCTGGGTTCTTAGGCTTCACAGGTAAGTGCTTTAACCACTAAGTTGTCTCTCCAGCCTCACCTTACTTTTTGAAGCAGTCTCTCCCAGTAAACCTGAAACATGCCTAATTAGACTAGATTGACCAGTAAGCCCCAAGGATCTGCTTATCTCTGCCTCACCAGTCCTGGGGTTTTCAGGTGTGTGCCAACACATTCAACTTCTATATAGGTGCCGGAGCCCTTTACTCTTGGAGTTATTTCTATAACCTCACTTTTCTTTAAATGAGACAAGGTCTTATATAGCCCAAGCTAGTCTCACACTTTATATATAACTGAGGATAACCTTGAACTTATGATCCTCCTGCCTTCCCCTCTCGCAAGTGCTAGGATTACAGACATGTGCCACCACACCAGTTTTATGCAATACTGGGGACTGAACCCAGGGTGTCTTGCATGATTAGAACCTATGCTACCAACTGATGTACACCTTCAGCCCCTAAGCTTCATTTTTTTCTCTTTTAAAATAGGAATATGGTGGCTGGAGAGATGGCTTAGTGGTTAAGGCACTTGCCTGCAAAGCCCAAGGACCCAGGTTCAATTCCCCAGTACCCACATCAGCCAGATGCACAAGGTGATGCATGCATCTGGAGTACATTGGCAGTGCCCAATCCTCCTCCTCCCTCCCTCCCTCTCTCTCAAATAAGTAAATAAATAAATTTTAAAAAATAATAATAGCCAGGCATGGACGGGAGAGATGGCTTTGCGGATAAGGCACTTACCTACAAAGCCAAAGGACCTCAGTTCAATTCCCCAGGACCCACATAAGCCAGATGCGCATGGTGGCACATGCATCTGGAGTTTGTTTGCAGTGGCTGGAACTGGCGCACCCATTCTCTCTCTCTCTCCCTCTTTCTCTCAAATAATTAAATAAAATTTTTTAAATTGGCTGGAGAGATGGCTTAGTGGTTAAGGCATTTGCCTGTGAAGCCAAAGGACCCAGGTTCGATTCCCCAGGACCCACATAAGCCAGATGCACGAGGGGCACATGCATGTGGAGTTTGTTTGTAATGGCCAGAGGCCCTGGCTGCCCATTCTCTCTCTGTCTGCCTCTCTTCTATCTATCTCTCTCTGCTTGCAAATAATAAATAAATAAATAAATAAATAAATAAATAAATAAATAATTTTTTTAAAAAAATTAAAAATAATAATAATAGCCAAGCATGGTGGTGCATGCCTTTAATCCCAGCACTGGAGAGGCAGAGGTAGGAGTATCGATGTGAGTTTGAGACCACCCTGAGACTACATAGTTAATTCCAGGTCAGCATGGGCAAGAGGGAGACCCTACCTCAAAATAACAATAATAATAATAATAATAATAGAAATAAGGGATTGGAGGTTTATCTCAGTAATCAATCGCTTACCAAACAAGTGAACAAGTGCAAAACCTTAGGTTTGGTCCTAGCACTGAAAAATGTAAAATAATAAGATAGGAATAAGAAAGCTAACCATTAGCCGGGCGTGGTGGCGCATGCCTTTAATCCCAGCACTCGGGAGGCAGAGGTGGGAGGATCGCCATGAGTTCGAGGCCACCCTGAGACTACATAGTGAATTCCAGGTCAGCCTGGGCTAGAGTGAGACCCTACCTCAAAAAAAAAAAAAAAAAAAAAAAAAAAAGAAAGCTAACCATTGCAGTACAAACTGAGAGTGTAAAATCTACAGTCCCTGCCCAGTATGTGCAACAGCTTCTGTCATAGTTACAGAGAGATGCAGGACATAGTTCCTGTCTGTAGGTGGCACATGGTCTGGCTAACAAAGGGCTTCTAATTTAGGATATAACATGATCAATAATGGTAAAGCCAGCTGGTGAATTACCCTACCTCTCAGCAGCCCATTTAGACAGATGAGTATCTGGCAGAAAAGAAGGTAAAAGCCACTGGCAAGAGTAAGTTGGGAGGGGGGAGGCCTTTATCTTTGCTTCCTTGGCTTTGTGGCCAACCTCCCATCTGTAGCTTTGTATAGAAAGAATCATGACTGTGGAAATGAAGCACAGAAACTGTGACATTCTTTCACAATACCCAGCACCACTTCTCATTTCTAGGTAGCTATGTTTTTGTTAAACATCCATCTTCTCCACTGATCATAAGCTGCTGGAGGGCAAGGCTGTCTGTGGTCCACACTATACTTCCAGAACCTAACATGGTGTTTGCATCTTACAAGACGCTCATCAGATACTTGCTTTATGAAGAAATGAAACCAACAGGTGTCTGTATACTATATCGACAGATTTGATTACTTAATCAAAAGGTATTTAAAAACATTCAAGAATTTTGTGCAACATGTACCCTTCAAGATTTCCAAGAAACTCAGAGCTGGGGAGATGGCTCAGTAGGCATTAAAAGCCCAAATAGAGCCAGACATGCATGCATGCCTATACTCCTAGCCCTCAGGAAACTAAAAAGGATAAAGACCAAGACATTCAAGTCAGCCAAAATTACGTAGCACACCTGCCCCGTTACCCCCCCCACACACACACACATCAAACAAATAAGATTCAAGTATTTCCTTATTGAGGAAAAAAGAAAAGAGGCTATGTCCTTATGTGAATAAAAACCTAGATAGACATCAGGAGTCCTTGAGAATGAGACTGATCTGTGTGCAGCAATATGTAAAAGATGATGAAGATAATAATTAAAACCTTCCCACCCTGTTTTTTCCTTAATCAAACTGCTAATATAGAAACATCTGCTTTTATGGAGGTTACAAGCCATTTCTCTCCCTCTTACTCTGCTCTCTCTTCCCCACATGTACCTGACCCACTTGCGAGGCAGGATGACAATGAAACGTGAAATGAAAATCCAGGCATGTGCTTGGATTTTTAAAAAGGGTTCTTCCTCCTTCTGTGCTCTGACCCTGGACCTTGGGTTTTGTTCCCAACCAGGGAAATACTCAGATGGATGAAAGGGGTAGGGATGCTGCAAATT
Source organism: Orientallactaga sibirica (assembly GCA_036365145.1). Lineage (NCBI taxonomy): Eukaryota > Metazoa > Chordata > Mammalia > Rodentia > Dipodidae > Orientallactaga > Orientallactaga sibirica. Next base: position 10,451,212 of record JAEOAD010000057.1, read on the forward strand.
GAAAGCCACAAAGTTGGTCTTTTGTTCTTTTTTCTCAGGCAGCAACTATTCTAGAAAGCAGACATCAAAAGGAAAATTCAGCTAGCGATGAGCTGAAATTAGACAAGATGTGATGAGGCATAAATGAAAAAGAAAACGAGAAAGAAAGAAAGAAAGAAAGAAAGAAAGAAAGAAAGAAAGAAAGAAAGAAAGAGAAAAGGAGCCTTTTTGTACCAGAAGGGACTCTTTTCTGAAAACTACCTCAAATTACAGTACTTTCCACATTTTCTTCACTCTGGGGAGCTTCCTATTGTATCTAACACCATACCACATTTTGCCACATTATGAAGAGAAATTGAGACCAATGCAAATGGACCAGAGTTTGATGAGAAGGAAAAGTGGGACTTAAGAGGAACACCTTTACACTCTGTTCCCTCAAGCTCTAGACAGACACATGAGAGTTTCTTCAGGGTAACATTAAGGGAGGGGAATACAAGCAAGGTTGTGGCAGAACAAACTGCTGGTGGTCTGAAGACACACAAAGACATATATTGCCTTCACCACATGGGATCAGTGGAAACATTTGCTCTCACAAGTCCCAGACATTGGCTTTGGGACCTATGATTGTTTTCATTACTCACCTGCCAATAATTTTCTTCATTACCGGGAGGGGAAAAAATCATGTTGTGAGACTGCTAGTGTGCATCATACTGGAAACCAGATGGAGAAATGAGCAGGCCATCCACCTAGCCAGTCACACATCTGGCAGAAATGCAACCTTCAATCCCAGATGTACACCCACAATAGCAAAGTCCTCCCGATTTCTTCTTCTGGGAAAAACTGATATGTCCTTTTATGGGATGGCTCTTTTTCCTAATTGTTTCTGACCTCTGCTAAGGTGATCCACAAGGCTACATACAGTCTAGTCTCCTAATTCTATTCTGAGCAGGAGACATTCCTAAGACAGTGAGAAAACAAACATTAGCCAACAGACATACAAGGGACTATATGAGTATGCCTTATTCTACATATTAATGAGTAGAAGTAGTTCAGATTTCCAAGTTTTTTTTATTTTTAGAATAATTACAGAGACTTTAGTCGGTAATCATCCTTAATTCTCAAATTTAAAATCCAAAGTCTTCCAAAACCTGAAAATTTTTGCTGATGTATATTTATTTTTCCCACATAAAACTTTTTTTGGTGCATGTGTGTAAGGACATACAGGTTCATGTCACAGTGCATGTGTGTAGGTCAGAGAACAACTCTGGGTGTTGGCCACCTTTTTTGAGGCAGGGTCTGTCATTATTGACTGACATGAATGCCAGGCTAAAAAGCCCATGAGCTCCTTGGGGATTCTCCTTATCTCTGCCCCCTCTTGCCATAGGCACACTGGGATTACTCATGCTCACTACAGAAAGTAGCTTTACTTGAGTTCTGGGCATCGGAACTCAGGTACTCACATTTGCACAGCAAGTGCTTTATCCACTGAGCCATCTCTTGAGACCTTCAAAATTGTTTTAATTGTACAAATTTATGAAGTATGATAATTTGGTATGTGTATATAGAATGTAATGGTGAAATCTGGGCAGTTAGCATTTTTATCTCCTTAAACATTTATCATTTATACACATTGGTATACCTTCAAACTCTTCTCTTCTAGATCTTTATAAAATGCACTTTAGGGGCTGGAGAGATGGTTTATCAGTTAAGGTGCTTTCCTGCAAGGCCTAAGGATCCTGGTTCGATTCCCCAGGACCAACGTAAGCCAGATGCACAAAGGGGTGCATGTGTCTGGAGTTCGTTTGCAGCAGCTGGAGGCCCTGGCGTGCCCATTCTCTCTTTCTGTCTACCTCTCTCTTTCCCTCTCTCAAATAAATAAATAAATAAATAAAATTTACTTTAAAAATGGAATGCTGCTGCCAGGCATGGTGACATACTTGGCAAGCAGAGGTAGGAGGATCACTGTGGGTTGGAGGCCAGCTTGAGACTACAAATTGAATTCCAGGTCACCCTGGGCTAAGACAAGACCCTACCTCAAAAAAAAAAAAGAAAGAAAGAAAAGAAAACAATGGAATGCTTCACCAATTTGCCTATCATCTTTGTGCAACAGCCATGCTAATTTTCTATCATTCACATATTAGAATATGGGCTGCCAAGTGAGCATTTAATCTGAAATCTCTTGGATATCACATCAGCAAACTCAAACTCAAGTAGGACCCCAAAGCAAAGAACAAAAAGTCTCCTCCTTGCTCTATAGGAACTACACAAAACTACTGCTCTACTCACATGAGTGATAACCTTTATCACACCATCTGCTTAGTAAAAGCTAAATGAATTTTAAAAATTCCACACAGTGGTGTCAATATATTAGCAAATCACACCATCAGGAAATACCCACAGGGTGAGCATGTAGTGATATTCTATACTCTCTACAGATGTGGAATCCCAGAATAGTGAAATGCCATCTGCTCTGTGTAGACTTGGTAAGCAGTAGTTTGGGTGAGCTCCTCTCCCTTAGCTCTCTTCTAAGCCTGTCAGGAAATGAACCAGCAGAACTCTGCTGTTTGCTCCTCTCCATCAACAGTGGTGACCCTGGCCAAGTGATATGTGCCTGCCTCACATCTCTGTATGTCTCAGTTTTTTTCCATGCATTTGGACTTTGTTTAGAGACTTTGCTTCTCTGGAAGAAAATGCAATGACTGGCAGCCAGAAACCCTAGATTCTAATCCTAGAACAGGTACTAACTAAAATAGGAACTTGGATTTAAAAAATACCCTCTTGGGTTGGAGAGATGGCTTAGTGTTTAAGGAGCTTGCCTGCAAAACCAAAGGACCCAGGTTCAATTCCTCAGGATCCACATAAGCCAGATGCATAAGGTGGTGCATGTGTGGTGCATGTGACTAGAGTTTACTTTCGGTGGCTGGAGGCCCTGGAGCGTGCTCTATCTCTCTCTCACACTTTCACTCTCTGCCTCTTTCTTTCTGACAAATAAATAATAACAAAATATCTTTATAAAGCACTCTTTTGGGGCTGGAGAGATGGCTTAGCAGTTAGGGCACTTGCCTGCTAAGCCTAAGGACCATGCCCAACTCTCCAGATCCCACGTAAACCAGATGCTCAAAGGTGAGGCAAGCACAAGGTCACACATGCCCACTAGGTGGTGCAAGTGTCTGGAGTTTGATTGCAGTGGTTGAGTCCCTGGTACACCAATTCTCTCTTTCTCCTCTCTCTCTCTCTCTCTCTCTCTCTCTCTCTCTCTCTTTTTCTCTCTCCCCTCTCTCTCCTCTCTAAAAAAAATTTTAAAAGCACCCTCTTGTCAGGCATGGTGGCACACGCCTTTAATCCCAGCACTTGGGAGGCAGAGGTAGGAGGATTGCCAAGAGTTCCAAGGCCACCCTGAGACTACATAGTGAATTCCAGGTCAGCCTGAGATAGAGTGAGACCCTACCTTGGAAAACCAAACAACCCCCACCAAAAAAAGCACCCTCTTGAAATATTCATGAACAAAGAGGGTTTATGCATCTCAACATAGTTTTACCAGCTCAGTAAAACTAATGAATATGTCTCATCAGGAAAGAGGTAACCTGAGTTACCTCTTATTCATATTTATTATGAATAATAAAGTGATTAGCAAGCTATTTGCATATGTATTCATTTGTATGACAATGACAAGCTTTCTTATTTGCATACCTATATGCTTCCAAGAGCCAGAGAGAACAGGCTTGCATTACAGATACAGCAGCCAGAAATTCTGTATAACTAGCATAGCATATTATTGATGCAGACTATAGCTACTTAATCTGTTAAGTACATAAAGACATGTACAGTAGACAAAAAAATGTTGAGAACCTCTAGACTAGATATCATTCACGTGTCTACCATGTAGTTACCTACCAGAGACAGTTAAAAGTTAGGAATACTGAAGCAAGTAGCAGATAAGATCTTTGCTTTGGTGGAGTATTCAGTTTAAAAGAAACCATCTAAAGCATATAAAATAAATTGTAATGAAAACTGTGGTCAGTTTTGGAAGCCTGAAACATAGGTACCTACTAGAGGGCAGGAGGGTGGAGAAGGTTCCAAGCAGAGGAAAGATCATCAGAACATCATCAGTAAAAACTTTAATAGTCCAAAAGTTACCAAAACACAGACAGGGAACAAAAAGTAGTCATTTGACCTGTGTACTATACAATGTCAAAAAAACATGGTAATAAATGATGCTGGAGAGGTGATCAGATGCCAGATCACACAATATCCAAGAGGCCATAGAAAGTACTGGGAATTCTTCCCCCTACCAATACAGCTCTCTGACTCTGCTCAGAGTGAAGCGGAGTGTGTATGTAGGATCACAGAGCTAAACACTGGGGCTTTCCCCCAAATTGGAAAAGAGGCTATGTTGGAGGAGCAAAAAAAAGGAATAAGAGGGGAGAAAACAAAAACATACTTGGTTTGAAAAATGCCGTAAAGAAACCTAACTCTTTGTATGCACATAAATAAATAGACAAACACTTTTACGTATGAATCCTGGTTAGGGCTAGAAGTCTATCCCTCTACTTTACTTCACATTAAATAGGCTTTTCCAGACTGGTCTGGGAACCTGACCCATCAGAAGAACACTGTGTCCACTGGAAAATGCAGTCTGAATTCTAAACAGACTTCCAAAGAACCTTTTGGAATCAAATCCATTCAACAGTTGTTGGGATGCCTGGAAAGCAATGAAACACAGGACCTTGCTTTAGTCCAGAGACAGCATCTGAACAAAAGCCTGAACACTACAACCAGTCCCATGAAATAAACTCAGTATCCTCATGAGGATTTGTTAGATTATATTTAGGTAAAACAAGTAAATGGCATTATACAGTACCTGTTTATGTATTTGAATTGGCACAAAACCCAAATGTTAGGAATGACTGGTCACTTTCATACTAAAGACAACACCAAAATGAAGAGGATCTTGTCTTTAGAAGGAAATATGGACACCAGCCAAATCTAACTTATACACAGTCTTCCTGTGTCCTTACCCATACCCTGTAAACTTTCAATTATCTAGGTATTAATTCAACCAAGATGAAAGTGCCTGGTGCCATCTAATTTTGCCCAGTAGCATCTCTATTGTTCTTCACTATAGATACCCTATCTATGTGCACTTAGGAAAACTCACTCTGGCACCACCACTTTCCTCTCCCTACACATTCTCTCTACTGTGAGTGACAGAGAAGTACCATTCATTACCAAAACCACCCTCCCAATCCTCCTCAGATGACTCTAGTGCTTCTCAAAGCTGAACGTGCAAAACTATCACCTGGAGAAGAATGGGATAAAATCATATTCCTAGCTAGACATGGAGGCATATGCCTGAAATCCCAGCATTCAGGAAGTGGAGGTATGGGTACTGCCACAAGTTCCAGGCCACCCTGGGCTGAGTAAGACTCTCACTCAGAAATAATAAGAGTAATAATGATAATATTAGTAATAATAAAGTCGTATTTGTAGACCAGCCTTGCTGCCTTCCTCCTGATAGCAACTCTCAACAGTTTTTGATAGAACTCAGGAATCAGTATTTTTCATGAGCACCCACAGTGACTCCGAGGCAAATGAGAAGTATACACTGAGAAACATCTCTGCGGATATTTTAGCCAGCTGAGCCCCAAACCCTGAACTGAGTTAGTTGCTAAGGGCTTAACACTGACACTAACCAAAAGCGAGTACGACAGATGAGAGCGAAACAAAACACCCTAGTCTACTATCCCCAATTCTATTTTAGTTTTTTGAAAAACCCTATATTTTTACTTTAATCAGGCAAATTGGCATTGGTCTTCTAGCAAGCTCCTATCGGCACCAGAAATACTTCAAACAGGGAGCATTTGGGAGGAAGGAAATGTTTTAAAGGTATAAAAGCAAAAACAATGTTAATATGCTTGGCCCACCCCAATTTATCTCAGCCTCCTTACCTCTTCTACTAGATGTTTCCATTTCTGGGCCTCAATGCCACTGTGGCAGGGAGCAGAGGCTAAGATGGACCAATCTTCTATTATTCACATTAATACTTTTCTTTAATACATGAATAATCAAGACTTGACTGGAAAGAGGAATATGTGAAAGGCAAGTCCTCAGCTGAGAGGCTAAATGGGATGGAGAAGGCCCCCTGTTGGTGGAGAGCTGTGAGGTGATAAACGAACAGTCAGGATCCCTGCCTCTTTTCATTCACACTGTTTGCCAAGAACAGACTCATAGCGTCAGCACTGAGCTGGAGAGAAATAATCAGGTGTCTGTGTTTTTCCACTCTTCCTCATAATACCTAGAAGAGTTTTAATGTTACCCTTAAATGTTAACTGACTTGTAGGCTCAATCAAGTGGTAGAGGTTAAGGGCCTATATCTCATCTTACTGATTTTATTGTGAAAAAAAACTGAGTTCCAGGAAAGCTGCCTCTAGAAACAAGAGGTCTCTGGTAAAAAAAAAAAAAAAAAAAGCAGGCCTAGGCACCAGGTAATTGTGAGCAATGGTTCCTGGATTTCTCCAGATATCTTTATTGCTCCTTGACCACCTCTCTCTACTCATGGCTTCTATTGGCTGACAACATCCATTTGGTCATGGCCCATTATGACGGCTCATCTCTTAGTATGCCATGGTTATCCTCTTAGGTTCCCAAGTCTAATTTCCTAGAGGAGTAATACAAACGTCCTACTTTGGCTGGGCAAACCCATCTTGTTCTCTGGCTAATGTATGTGCTATCAAAAGTACAGCTGGCCCACCCTTAGTTCTACTGACTTGTGCCAGCAAAGCAGTGTTTCTGTGACAATTCTTGGCTGCTGAGCCCACCCTAGCACAGCTGGCACAGACACATTCACCTGAGAAGGGTATATGGACCATAAGGAACAGTGAGATGTACACAGCACAAGCTGACTACTTACTAGATAATTTGAAAGACAATGGCATGTCCATCCTTGAGCTTCAAACACCCAGAATCGCGGTGTGCATGCGTGCGTGCGTGCATGCATGCGTGCAACAGAGGATATCCCGGGAATGGAACCTAGAGCTATATGAATACCAAGCAAGTACTCTACCATTGAACCATACCTCCAGCTCCAGCTCTCTTACCTTCTTAGGTATGATAAAAGTGAGCACTTGACACCAAACCTAAGTACCCTCACCTCTATTAAAAGTGAGCACCTGACACAAAACCTAAGCTCCCTCACCTCTATTAAAGCAACTACTTTAAACTAGTAAAAGAATCTAAATAAGCTGTATTCCAAGGGGAACACCAGCTGCCCATTCCCTAGGAAGGGAAGGAAGGGAGGGAGGGAAGGAGGAGAAGAGCACAAAAGATAGACAAATGCTGATGAATGGACACCACTGGCCTCTAGCCCATCTCTCTGCAAGCATTCTGTCCATTTGCTTTACACCCTGTGTTCAGCTTATCTTCCTCTAGGTTTTGCCCCATGCTGTGGGAGGTCAGTGTTCAATTTTAACTAGAACAAGGCAAGCAGCATCACAGAGTGACAGATGGCAATTGAGAGCTTATCATTCTTGGATTATTTCATTCCCAGGAGGGATATATGCCAGAGAGTAAAGCACACTATTTCGATAGTCACTGAATAATAGCCATCCAGATTTCTACACCTTCCTGGCTAACCCTTCCTCCAGATAACCTTCTTTTCTCCTATCAGTTCCCTGATGCACCAACAATCAAAGCCACACCTGAGAGACTCAATAGGAGCATTGCTAGGGACAACTACTCAGGGCAAAGAAACAATAAAGACCATTGAGAACTGACAAATGGGAACACAACAAGACAATCTAGTGGTGGCCATCTTGCAAACTAAGAAAAAAGACTGGTAGAAATTCAAAGTTATACAGTCTTGAAAATTATACTTCTCATACTCAGAGTTGCACCTACTAGAAGTGATAGAGATTCCCAAATGGGGTTTTAAAGACTAAACCTAGAAGCCCTAAATATATTTAGAAAAAGTGATATAAAGCTCTTAGGGGTGGCACTACAACTCCATTGGTAGAGTGTTTGCCTAGCATGTACAAAGCCCTGGGTTTCATCCTAGTACAGTGTAAACTAGGCGTGGTGGTACATACCTGTAATCCCAGGTGGAGGCAAGAGGACCAGAAATTCAAGGTCAATCTTGGTGATATAAAGAGTTCAAGGGCTGGAAAGATGTCTTAGCAGTTAAGGCACATGCCTGCAAAGCCTAAGGACCCTGGTTAGATTCTCCAGGTCCCACGTAAGCCAGATGCACATGGTGGTGCATGAGTCTGGAGTTTATTTGCAGTGGCTAGAGGCCCTGGTGTGCCCATTCTCACTCTCTCTCTCCCTCTCTCTGTCTTTAATAAATAAAATCTAAAAAAATTAAAACAAAAGAATTCAAGGCAAGGATGGGCTGAGACTATCTAAAAATAAAAATTAAAAAAAAAACCAGAAAACAGAAAAAGCCCTTAAAGAATTTGAATTTGATATGCAGTTTTGCCTCTTAATTATCTCTGAGTAGTTGAAGAGATCTCCTGTAACTGTTAACAGTATTAACTGATTTTCAGCTTACCATTCTTGGCAAATTATGGTAGCTAACTAATAAAGAAGAGAGGAATGGACATGATACCAACAGCAGTTTTCAGCCTTTCTGTTCCATGCCACTTATTACACCTTTTTCAAAATAGTTCCTCAAAATCCCTTACATTTCTTTCGCACAAGAGATATTATTAGGTAGCTGTTATAAGAAAGAATTTATTTTCACTAGCATGGAAAACTATACTGTCAATGGGGAACAGTTTCAGATTATAAAGAATCATCTCATTAAAAAAAAAAACTGTATAAAGATAATTCCCTGAAAGAATAAACACTAGCTGTTAATAATGACTATACTGGCAGATGGGGTGGTGGAGAATTTTCACTTTCTATTTTTGCCTCTTCTGACTTGCTGAAATTCTTCTTATAATACATGCGTTTTTTTCAATAGCAAAATTATATCTTTAACCCCTCACAATTCATTTGTAGTTAATTTGTACATCACAGGTTGACTTATTACTTCTAATCTGAACAGGTTTCAGAGAGGCTGGAGAGCAGAAGAAAGTAACTCATTCTGTTTGGGGTCGATGTACTCAACACATGGTACTCATTCTTACCTTACTTTTGCTGGAGGAACTGAAGTGTTATAATTGAAAATCATATTCTTTTGCTTTTGATTATAAAGTTATTACATTACAATCCTTTTAGTATAAATGCTATGAGATATATGTGTTAGTCTTTTCTTTCTCTGCTAGCCAATCTACCACTGAGTTACACCCTCTAACCCTATTTCTTTATTTATTTGGAGGGAAGGATCTCACTAAATTGACCAGGCTTGTCTTAAACTTGTAACCCTTCTGCCTCAGCCTCTCAAGTAGCTTGGATTACAAGCATCCACCACTACATCCAACATATTAGTTTTATTCTACACTGAAGGGCAGTTTGTTAATATTCTTTGGTGTGCTGGAAGCCTAACAGCAATGGCTAGAAAGAGCTGACTGTGTACATCTATTCCCAACTTCTTTGAAAGCTTGAAATCAGTCATGGAAATTGAGACTTTAAATATTTTCCAGTGCACCCTCCCCCCTCATTAACATGTGAAGAACCACAATTGAGAATACAAACTCCAGGGGTGATTAGATAGCAAACTGAAATCTATATTCAAAGCCTACAATCAAGGACTACTACAACTCAACAACAAAACAACCCAGTTTTTAATGTACCAAGAACCTGAATAGACATCTCTCCAAAGATAAACAAATGGCCAAAAAGAACATCAAAAGATGCTCTACATCATTAGTCATTAGGAAAGTGGAAAACAAAACTATAATGAGATTCTCCTTCATACCTTCTAGGATGGCTGTAATTTTAATAATAAAAAATAAGTGCTGGTAAGAATATAAAGTTAGAACTCTCTTCTATTATTGGTGAGAAGCTAAAATGGCTCAGTGTCTGTGGAAAATATCTGGCAGCTCCTTACAAAATGAAACACAGAATTACCATATGGCTTATGTCCAGACACTTAAATGGAGGCTTTAGTTGTGCCTTCTAATTGCAAAGTAGAATCCAACTGCTGGACTACTGTAACATTTGTCTTTTAGGGAGGCCTACACAAGATGGTGGTTGGGAAGAAAACAAGATGAGATGTCTCTAGGCATGCAGGTGGGGCCCTATAAGTGCTCCAAGCCTGGTTATTGATAAATATTTGTTTGGCAGAATTTGATTTTGAATTGTTTTCACTGTGATATACTGATTACAGGATGGAAACCTTTAGCAATCACCTAACAACAACCAGCATATTGATGACACCTACCTTCTAGAATAGCATCTTATAACTGGGGGCCACCAGATCAGCTTCTGTAAACATGCAACACATATTTTTGAAACTTCTGTATACATAGGGTTGTTTCTGATGTGAGAATTCACCGCAGACAGAAGGCAGACAGAAGGCAGAAAGGATGCGCTTTCAGGGGAAAGTCACTGTGATTGTTACCCATTGACACAGTAGTGCTATTCGGGAGTTGCTTCACAGATGCACTTCCCCATGTCAGATTGCTCTTTGCCTGGGTATCTTATCCAAAAGGTCAGAGTCATATTCACAACGTGGATCCAGGGAGAAAGGTGACAGCTCTGACATCCCTTTAAACCAAGTTAAAAGTTAGCACACTATATCATCAGTTTTGGTGTGTGTCCTCTTGCCTCTGACACAACATGGTTAGTTGATGCTTGGTCTCAGGACTTGAGACAGAGCAACAGGTAACTGCAGAGAGCAGGGAGAGGAATGGCCTAGAGGAGAGGCAGTATCAACAGGGGCGAAGACCAGAAGGAGCTACACCAAGAATTCATTCATCTCCCTTTGCTGTTTGAAATCTGCCACCAGGCAATCCTATGTTGTATCATCATGAACACTCTGTACACAGGACACTAACATACACACAGAGAAAAGCTGTCAGGGACCCACATGCCAACTGACCTAACAGAGTTGCTACAATGACTCGGAGGCCTTAGCCACTAGAGACATAGATGGGAGAGACTGTTAATACTCATTTCCCTGGGTATCTTCCAAGAGGAACATATTCAGACTTTCAACTAAAACAAGGTTATAGCCTAAAAAAAAATAAGTAGTCCTCCTGAAGCACATCCAATGCATAAAAATGAACATTTAACCACTGAGAATTCAAAGGTCACAATTCACATTAACAAGAGAATTTGTCTAAGAGGCTCTCCATGGAATTCCTTACTATCTGTTGGCTGCCTCACTAACATTAAAGTAGGATTTGACATACAAATTGTATAACAGGCAATTTGTCAAGAATATATTACTTCTTTCAAAAGGCATGGCAATGGAAATGAGTATATTTGAAGGTGAGAACTTCTGAATTGGCTCTTAAAAGTAAGTCCTATTAATTATTTGCTATCTAGGAGTGTATGTCTGGACCCATCACTGTGATCCTGCCATCTTTCTCTGTTACAATCCCCAGTGGGGCAAACCCCACAGCCTCATTAACACATTTCAGTATCAATGTTAAGCAACCCTCACACTATGAGACACCTTCACCCTTATCCACACATTGCAATCTCAGAAGTTCTGGCCCCAATAGCACAGAAAGTCAAAATTCAGATGCACTGACTCCCTACTGCACAAACCAGCTATGGAAAACCCAGTTAGTACAGACACCTCTGTAACTGCTTGGAAAAAGGCAATGCTAAAGCTTTCCTCAGTTATCAGACAGGAAGGAACCCTCCTTCTGGAAGAAAATCTATCTTATTAAGTCCATCACATGTAATATCTATTGCTCTGAGGACATGTAGCAAGCACATTGAGGGAGGAGGGAAAGAGACAATGTCTACAGACTTAACCTCAGAGTTATTACAAACACACAACTTCATAAATAACAATTACCTTTTATTCAGTCTTGACTATGTCCCAGGAACCTTGATGTGTAGACATTACTTGAAAATCCTTATAAATAAGACTTAGTGGCATAGGCCAGTAATCCCAGCTACTCAGAGACTGAGGTACAAAAATCACAAGTTCACGAAAAAAGGCTGGGAATATAGTTCAGAGGTGTGTGGCTCTGGGTTCCCCAGGACTGCCCAAAAACATTTCTTATAAAAATTATGCAAGGTAGATATCATTCCCATACTATAACACATAAACTAAGGTTCAAAGAAGTGATTTTTTTTCAAGCTCAATTAACATGTGACAAGCCAAAAATTTAATCCATTCTGCATCTGATTTTCATATCTAACAGAATCAAGCAGTAAAGATGTGTTACAACACCAAAGTGTAGTGGGGAACACCTATAACTCCAGCACTTGGAAGCAAAAGGACCTCAAGTTCAAGGTGAGCTACATAAATAAGTTAAAAAATGTTGTGGGGGGGAATGTTGGGGGAACTGGAGGGATGGCTTAGTGGTTATGGTGCTAGCCTGCGAAACCTAAGAACACAGGTTTCATTCTCCAGATCCCACATAAGCCAGATGCCCATGGTGGCACATGCATCTAGAGTTGGATTGCAGTGCCTAGAGGCCCTGGCATGCCCATTCCCTCCCACGCTCACATTCTCTCTCTCTCCCTCCCTCCCTCCTTACCACTTTGTCTCTAATAAACAAGGAAAAATAAAAACTTTTTTAAAAATGTGTTGGTCACGGAAATGGCTCAGTCAGTAAAGTGCTTATAGCTCAACCTTAAGGACCTGAGTTCCCATCCCAAGCACCTACATAAAAACCAGGCATGGGAGAGTATCCTGGGAAGAAGCATGGCAGTTGGTTCACACTTTCTGCTGATCAGGGGCCACAGCCATGGTGGGCAAGATGCTTTGTGGGCCATAGTCTAAGCCTGGCTCAGCTCTGAGGCCTAGAGTGGCTGGAGAAGGAGACAAGGAGAAAGAGCAAGGCCCAGGCTGGTTTCTGCCACCACCTCAGCCCCTTAGTCCAGGCCAGACACTGGGGAATGAACATGGTCCTGAGAGACGCAGGCTGGCAGTTCAAAGTCAACTTCACTTGCTAGTAGAAAACACCCAACCAAGAGCAGGCTGTAGGAAGAAAGGGTTTATTTTGGCTTGCAGACTCGAGGGGAAGCTCCATGATGGCACGGGAAAATGATGGCATGAGCAGAGGGTGGATATTGCCTCCTGGCCAACATCAGATGGACAACACAGCAGAAGAGTGTGCCAAACACTGGCAAGGGGACACTGGCTTATAATACCCATAAGACAACCCATAATACAATGCCTCCTGGGCAATCCAATTCACAAATTCAGAATAAGACTTTCAAAATCACACAATATAAGTGATTGATCTTATATCTTATTTCAACTGGCCTTGTATTTCAGAGGGTGAATGTTTCACCTTAATTGCTGGGAAACCTAAGTTACCATGTGAGGTCACAATTACTGAGGTTGGGAACCATTATGATGATCTTGCTTACTTCATTTGACAGAAGCTGCAGAGTTCACACTTTCACATGAGTGGTGGAGCTAATGAAGAATTCATTTGAGATGACCCAAGTGTCTTCAGAAATTTAAGATGTCTATCATAAAGATGGATCTGCTGGTTCAGAAGCCTTGGTCAGAAGCCTTGGTCAGATCTCCACCATGTGGTAACACATTCCTTGAGGACTCGGGCTTAAGGGTAAGGTTGAGGAAACTGCTTTTCAGGTTTTGTCTCAGCGGTCCCTGATAACCAATCCATGCTGTACACTTCATGTCAACGAACCACAGGAAGATAATGATGTTTTTCTTTGACCTTTCCCAGGGAAATGTGGAAAATAGTAGTGAGTGACAAATTTAAATTTATTTGGTGGGATGAGGAATGTAGTAGACAGCTTCGGGTTCACTGAGATGAACTTCCAGACCAGGCACAGTTATGGATGAAGGGATTTATTGAAGCTTACAGATCCAGGGGAAGTTCCATAACAGCAGAAGACACTGTCCTGCATTCACAGGTCCAAGCAGAGAGAGAGAAGGCACAAGCCAAAAGCCACACCACAGCACACTTCAGGAAAATCAGGTGGAACTAGGCACATTGCATATCTTTAGATTGGAATTTCAAACCCACTACCACACCAAAGGGCTGGACCCTAAGATACACCCAGTGACACTTCCTCCAGCCAGGTGGCTGCAGATGTAAACTACAAACTAATAAAACACTGAATATATTGGGGGCCAACTATTCAAACTACCAAGGAGGGAACTTCTATCGTGATTAATAAAGAGTTTTTCAAGAAAGAAGTTTTGGAAAGGCCCCTTTCAGAATATTTGAAACCAATAGTATGAAAAGTTTGGTTCCACAGCTTAATCTTTATGGATTTAGTAAAGTGCAGCAGAATTTTCAAAGATCTGCTTCTCTGGCTGACTTCTTGAGAGAAGAAAAAAAGAAGTCTCAGCTAATTTAACCAAGTTACAGTTCGATCATAATCCAAATTTTATACAAGGCCATCTCCATCTGTTATTTAAATGAAAAAGAAGAGTTGGTGTTAAAAATGCTTCAACAGCTGGAGAGATGGCTTAGTGGTTAAGGAATTTGCCTACAAAGCCTAAGGACCCAGGTTTGGTTCCCAGTACCCACATAAGCTAGATGCACAAGGTGGTGCATGCATCTGGAGTTTGTTTGCAATGGCTAGAGGCCCTGGCATGGCCATTCTCTCTCCCTTCCTTAAATAAAAAATAAATAAAATAAAATAACAGGCATGGGAGCACATGTCTGTAATCCCAGAGTGAGGAAGGATCCCCGAGGCCTGCTGGCTAGCTAGTCTAGCCAAATCAGTGAGCTCTGGGTATAGTGAGAGATCCTGTCTCCAAAAAGTAAGATGGGGGCTGGAGAGAGGGCTTAGCAGTTAAGGCACTTGCCTGCGAAGCCTAAGGATCCAGGTTTGATTTCCCAGTACCCACGTAAGCCAGATGCACAAGGTAGCACATACATATAGAGTTCATCTGCAGTGGCTAGAGGCCCTGGTGTGCCCATTCTCTTTCTACCTCTCTCTCTCTCATAAGTAAAAAATATTTTTAAAAAATAATATGGAAAGTGATTGAAGAACACACCCAATGTTGACCTTTGGCCATGTGTATGCCTGTGCACCTCCACACACACATAAGAAGATGATACACATCAAACACATAGGCATGCAAAATTTCATTCTTCTAACCCTTAAAGTATGCCACTTCCATGCTCACCAGAGAAACCCTTCAAAGATACTTAATTGTATGTTTGGTGTTTTGTTGTTGTTTGGTTTTGGTTTTTTCGAGGAAGGGTCTTGCTCTAGTGCAGGCTGACCTGGAATTCACTATGTAGTTTCAGGGTGGCCTCAACCTCACAACAATCCTCCTACCTCTGCCTTGCAAGTGTTATAACTAAAGGCATGCAGCACCACACCTGGCTTGATTGTATGGCCTTTTTGTTTCTTTGTTTGTTTGGGGGTTCTTTTGTTTGCTTGTTTTCTCTCTCTCTCTCTCTCTTTTTTTTCCGAGGTAGGATCTCACTCTACCCCAGGCTGACCTGGAATTCATGATGTAGCCTCAGGGTGGCCTTGAACTCAGTGATCCTCCTACCTCTGCCTCCCCAGTGCTGGGATTAAAGGTGTGTGCCACCACGCCCGGCTTTTTTTTTTTTTTTTTTTTTGGTCTTTCGAGGTAGGGTTTTTCTAGCCCAGGCTGACCTGGAATTCACTATGTCATCTCAGGGTGGCCTCAAACTCATGGTAATCCTCCTACCTGTGCCTCTCAAGTGCCAGTTATGACTTTGAACTTCTGATTCTCCTGCCTCTACCTCCCAAGCTCTGGAATTACAGGAATGCTCCACCGTGCCCAGTTTATGTGGTGCTGGGAATCTCTGGGTTGATATGGTGCTAGGGACTGAATCCAGGGCTTCACTCAAGAAGTTGTTGTTTTGTCTTGTTTTGATTTCTCCTTTCTCCCTGATCCACCCCCATAGCAACTCAAAGCAAGAACTTTGCTTTTCCTTAATGGGTCCTCATTAAGAATGCAGCTTCACTCAGCCCAAAGGCAGAAGGGCTACTCCTAGTTGTTCCAGTCCTCTCTCAAGAGCAGGAAGTGAGGTGAGGCCCACAAAAGGCTGCTTTTTCTCTGGGCCACTTACCAATTGTGAAGAGGAACTTGGGACACCCTTGGCAGACCTACTAATACATGGAGGTTTAACTATTAGCTATGTCCTGAGGCCCCTTCTGGGTCAAGGGTTTATGAAGAGTTCTAGGTATGGTTTTAACTAGGACATGGTTTTCCCAGAAGGGAGATTTCCTAGGCTAAGACAACTCCCTGAGCCAGCAGTGCCTGGAGGTTGGGAGTACAGGGAGTGTAGATATCAGAATATAGGGGTGAACAGTTAGGGAGCATGTTGGAAGGGAGGATAGAAAAGGGAAGAAGAGTCTGTTCAGTATTATTTTTCTTTAAAATCAGTCCAGAGATCTTGAAGATAATGGTAGTTAATTATTAAGCTCATATGTTAAAGTCATGACAGTCATGAAAATATAAGCAATGCAATAAAGAGTGAAGGCAGTTGACAAGTAGGTAGAAGGAAAAACATAAATGTCTGATCTAATTGAAAGTTAACATATGAGATTAGATTGGGTGTGGTGGTGGATGCCTGTATTCCTTGTATTTCACGAGGCTGAAGTCATAAGGATTGCTCCAAACTCAAGGCCAGTCTTAGATGCACAAACCAAGTGCCAGTACAGCCAGGGCTGCAAATGAGACCACATCTCTAAAATAAATGTATAAACGAAAAAAAATTAAATTTAAAGTATCTTCTCAGAAAAAAAAATAAGTATCTTTCCAAATGTAGAGTACGTGTCTCACATGCCCCTAGATTCAATCACTAGCATCAAAAACAGAAACAAAAAAAAACCTCCCAACAACAAACCTAGAAATTCACTACCGACCCTTAAAGAAAGCAGACAGATTTAGAAAGCAGGTGTGGGCTGGATGTTGTTTTTGAAGAGTCAAAGAGCCTATGCAAGACACACTTTTCAAGGTACTAGGGTCACCAAGGACAATTCTGCTTGTGGCTAAGCAGGAGAGAAGCCTGCCTCCTGTCACACAGGCAGCCATTCTCTGCCACCCCTCAACTCCAAATCCACTGTACTTTCCACTGGTGTGTACATGAGCCACATGAAGGCACACAATAACTGGAAGTTCATGTAAAATAGTTTGTGGCCGATTTTGATGGAGCTTGTGAATCAACCCTGCCCGGCACTGTCTAGTAGAAGAGCCAATAACTCATGCCCCTTTCCATCAGCCTTAGAACACCTTTGTCATCTGTCATTCCTCTTTCTATGAGTCTAAATGGCTCCCAATTACTGACACCTCTCGGTATTCTCTGCCTCTTCCCTACCCACCTGGCACATCACCCTTTTCTCCCATCATAGGCCTGTTTCCTACAGTCAGTTTCTGATTTGAAACAAATTGACGGTTTTCTTTCTTGCTTCATGATGCTGTCTAGGTTTGAGCTGCTCCTTTAAAATTCTAAGCTATCACCAGTCACTGTGAATGCTCATTTTCTGGGCTGGAGCTTAGAGCTCAGTAGAGTTCTTACCTAGCATGCATTGAGACCCTGGATACACTCTCCAGCACCACATAATCCTGGTGTGGAGGCACCCACCTATAATCTCATCATTCAGGAGGTGGGAAGAAGAAAGATCAGGAGATCAAGTTCACCTTTGGCTACACGGTCTTAAAAAAAAAAACACAGCTTCTATTGGACATGAAAAGGGAAGCTGTACTTTTAAATATTCTGTACAATCCTGCATTGTTCAATAGGGTAGCTGTAAGCTACCTGAGATTATTCACATTTCAAGTATCTAAAATTAAATAAAATCAGAAAAAAAATCAAATCTTCAGTTACAGTAATCACATATCAAGAACACAATAGCCACTTGTGACTAGAAATGGCTGTAAGGAACAGAGCAGATATAAAAACTTCAGTCAACACAGAAACTTTGACCACACAGTGCAATGCCATACATGCAAGCAAACTTGTATATGAAAGCCTTATTAATACTAAAGCTGTTCTTTATCATCACTTGATAAACTTGTTGATCCAGATTTCATAGAAAGGAGTGACCAGGATCTAGAAGGGAGCCCATCTGAAGTAGCCGTCAAAGTATCTCTTATTAGTGACCATCAGGAGTTTTGTCAATACTACATTTAAAAAAATAACCTGCAACAAACCTCAAGAACCTTTCAAAAAAGCATTAACAGACTAGTCAGTTATGATTTCTGCTAAGCTCGGCTTGTCCATACAAAGAAAACAGGACCCGCTCTCATCTCTGGGAATAAAGCCAGTACACAGATCAACACAAAAGGAGGCAGAGAGAGATAAGTGCCTCAAGAGAGGCACAGGCTGCTGTGGAGTGCAAAGGCAGAGAGATCACAAGTGGGAGGTATCAAGAAGGGATGCACACACTGTAGCTGAATTCACATCTGGAATGGGAACTAAAGGATAAACAAAACTGATAGAAAGCCAGGTGTGGTGGTGCACAACTTTAATCCCAGCACCTGGGAGGTAGAGGTAGGAGGATAGCCAAAAGTTTGAGGCCACCCAGAAACTACATAGTGAATTCCAGGTCAGCCTGAGCTAGAGTGAGACCCTACCTCAAAAAACAAACAAACAAAAAAACTGTGATAGAAAAAGCTAGAAGGGGCTGGAGGGATGGCTTAATGGTTAAGGCATTTGCCTGCAAAGCCAAAGGACCCAGGTTCGACTCCCCAAGACCCACATAAGCCAGATGCACAAGGGAACGCATGCGTCTAGAGTTCATTTGCAGTGATGCGCCCATTCTCCCTCTTTCTCTGTCAAATAAATAAAAAATAAAATAAAATATTTTTTAAAAATGAAAATCTAGAAGTATGAAAGTGGGAAAATACATGAACTAATAAATTTACAAAGGTGGTTAGAGTCCAGTGTACATTTATGAAAAAGCAAGCCAAAGAAGCTATGAAAACTACTAATCATTTGAAATGTTTGTATAATCATTCTAATATTCAAAGAATTCTATGGTGCTAGAGAGAGTGAGTTCCAAGTCAGCCTGGACTACAGTGAGACCCTACCTTGAAAATGCCAAAAAGAAAAAAGAAAGAAAAAGACTTCTACATTAACTTAGATGGCATTTTAAAAGATTTGGCTTTAATGAAAATAGCTGATGTTGGCAAGGACAAGGTGGAACAGGCTGTCTCTGTTCCCACTGCTGGTGGGAATGGAAATGGCCATTACCTTTTTGGAAACCAACATTAAGCTCCTTAAAATTCACATCCTCTGACTCAGTAATTCCTCTTCAAGAAAAATGACCTAAGAAATCATCTGAAACACAAAGACTTCTATACAAAGAAGGTTTTTGTAATGCTTTTTTTTTATCACTGCAAAGAATGGGAAATTAAGTTGGGCATGGTGGCTCATGTCTTTAATCTCAGCACTTGGGAGGCAGAAGTAGGAGGATAGCCATGAGTTCAAGGCCACCCTGAGACTACATAGTGAGTTCTAGGTCAGCCTGGGCTATGGGAAATTACTCAGTAAATTATCATCTAGTTATAGGATGCAATACTGCGCAACCAATATGAATTATGCTTATAACAAGTTTTAAATGACATGGAGAATGTTTGCAAGAATATGTACCAAAAAGGGTACAAAACTGATACAATCCCATTTGTGTAAAACAATATGACAGCAGGAGAAAGACAAGGAAAATGTTCACATCTTGGTGGTAAGATTATAGGGACTTTTAATTTTATAACCAGGGATCAGAAAAATATGTTCTGAGCTGGAGAGATGGCTTAGCATTTAAGGAGCTTGTCTGCAAAGCCAAAGGACCCAGGTTCAATTCCCCAGTACACATGTAAACCAGATACACAAGGTAGCACAGGCATATGGAGTTTATATGCAGTGGTTGGAGGCCCTGGTGCACACATTCTCATTCTCTCTCTCTGCCTCTTTCTCTTTCTGTCTCTCAAAAAAAAAATAAAATTTAAAAAGAAAAGTATGGTCTGCTAATCAAATCTTACCTGTTATCTGAATGTCTGATTAGAACATATTCATATATGTGGTCATTTACATATTCTCATCCCCTGTGGCTCTTTTGTATCTCAATGGCAGTGTCCAGTAGTTGTGATATGACCCACAAATCCGAAAAACTTTTATTACTGAAACCCTTTATAGAAAAAAGTTTGCAGTCAGGCATGGTGGTGCACACCTTTAATCCAAGCACTAGGGAGGCAGAGGTAGGAGGATCACTGTGAGTTCAAGGCCACCCTGAGACTACATAGTGAATTCCAGGTCAGCCTGGACTATAGTGAAACCCTACCATGAAAAACCAAAGGAAAAAAAAGGTTGCAAACCTCTTTTTCCTCCTAATTTTCAACAATAAATGTGTTACTTCTGCACTAGTTTTCTAGCAGCTGTATTTCCATATTGTGAAGAACCTTATGGCACTGTTTCACAATGTCAGAATTGATTTTATAAGCACCTGGGAGCACTAGAAGTTTTGGAGGAAGGTAGAACATGATCTGACATGATGCCAGCCCATAAAACAATAAATACCAAGTCATGTAGGAAGAGAGGATTTAAACGTGTGCCAGACAAAGTCTGTGACTCATCAACAGCTGTGATCTGGGCCACGCCTCATTTATAGGAGGTTAGCCTAAGGTTTGACTTGTTAACTGTTTTGGAACTTCCTCCTGAGAATGAACCCTATGACACACCCTCACCACTGCAGGGTTGACCAATGGAATTTCTCCTTCCAAAGAAGGGGAAGAGATATGCAAATCTGTAAGCTGTGGCTGGATCGGCAGTATGAAGTTATGGGTGATATTGCCTTAGTCTTGAAGTTGAGCTTATTTTCAAATATTTTGTTTTATTGCCCTGTTCTAGAAGTACAAAGTGAAAACAGAGAGATGATACTGGGTAAATGGAGAGGAGGAGCAGGGACAGGCACAATAGGAGAGAATAGAAAATACTTTGAGCTTATGTCTCAAGAGCCTTCAAGTAGTCCTGAGATCTACCCACACTCAAAACCTAGTCCCATAGACCCTTAGGCATGTCCCCAGCACATAGTCCCCAGTGAACATAGACCATCTAATTAGTTTTACATTTGTTAAGGCAAAAGTAAGTGCAGGGCCGGGCGTGGTAGTGCATGCCTTTAATCCCAGCACTAGGGAGGCAGACATAGGAGGATCACCATGATTTCAATTCCACCCTGAGACTACACAGTAAATTCTAGGCCAGACTGGGCGAGAGCAAGACCCTACCTCAAAAAAAAAGAGAAATGCACCCCTCCCATCGCCAGGCTTCTGTCCTCCAGATTTGCCATGCCCTCACCACCTGCATCCAACCTACTTCCACAGATGGACTACCAATAAGCAGCTCTACAAATGAGTGTTTACTCTCCTCTCAGGCATGAACACAATGAAAGGAGGGAGATTATCTGAAGAGTAGTTTCCTTTCAAATAAGCACACTACCAATCACAAAGATGATTAATCATCTACAAAATAAGGCGCTTCAAGCTACCAAAATAACAGGTCTGTGTGACATAAAAACACAGCAGATAGGTCTATGAGCTGGGGTTTTTCTTCCTCTTCTTTGAAGCACATGATACTTTTTGTTTTATCGACAAATTAGCACTACTAATTTCACTTAGGTCTACTTTGAAAAGTAGAACAATTCACATATAGCTGCTTGCTTTTTACCACTTAATTTTATTTATATTGTATTTTATTGAAGAGAAAAGAGAGATAATGTACCAAGTTGCTCAATTAGTTAACAGATCATACTTGCCATTTTATATTTGAACACAGACCTGTGCCAACAATTGTTCTCACGAGCTTTTTGAACCGGAAAGCTGCACTGTTCCCCTTCTCAATCAAATAGAAGTCATTTGTTGTCATAGCAATGCTTCTGTCCTCCTCCAAGAGTTCAATACATGATTTGTTTCAGCAGGCAACTATCTGTCTACCAAAAATTGGTCATTATCTTCCATCTCCTTGACAAATGCCTTATTAGATCTCGTTGTCTGGCTTCTACAATCATCAGGAGACTATGGCATTTTCTAGCACCTGTACAGGAAAGGGGCTTGCAGGACCTCTCAGGAACTGCCTAGAAGCATATCACAGCTAAGTCACTGGGTGACAGCCAATCTTGGAAGTCATGATGACAACAATCTTGGCATTATCCAGCTTTACAGTTGACGGAGTGCTGTCACCTACTTTCCTGTATTTGAGACAGCACAAGATGGCATTTCTTCTATGCCCTACATCATATCCATTGTTTATCTGTGCATAGTATTGGAAAGTTATGTTTCTTCTGTCCTTTCAGTCCTTGGGTTGAGTTCTGCTTTTCTGACCTTTTGAAATGGTATATATGAAGGTAATGTGTACAATTGAATAAGCTATTAGAATTGCAAATAGGAGCAACAACAGATGCAGAGATACCGTTTTGTCGGTGCCTTGTGCCATGGTTCAGTGACGATATTAACTTTAGACACATGAGAGACCATACACCAGTCAGTGGCAATATTAAGGCTAATCTCGCATTTGTGGGGCATGCTAGAGTTTACCAGGCAGCTTCATAAAAATTTCAACTGTACTTATTGTCCACCTACCTCTACACAACATGCATAAAGGTAGCTGGATCAGGATGTGCCTAGCTGCAGCCTTATTCTCTGCTTTACAGATTATCCCTTTGTAAATAAGGATGAGTAATTGTTGTTTCTAATTGCCACCCTAGCAAGCCCTGACCTTTACTTTATGCAGCCGTAGTATATAATATCTAGAGCCCCTCTACTATCAAGTTGTATCTTTTTTCACACCACAACTTTATGAAATATGTAAACTGGAAGGAAAATATTATAGAGGAAGATAGACATTTTAATATTCAACAAAGTCTTTAAAAAGAAAATAGAGCAGAGAGATCAACACAAACTTCATTTCCTTTATGCATTCCTGTGTTTTTAATTCATTATGAACATACTGTTTCTGTAATAAAAAAAAAAAATGGTTGCCAGGAATGGCAGTGCACGCCTTTAATACCAGCACTTGGGAGGCTAAAGCAGGAGGATCATTGTGAGTTTGAGGCCACTCTGAGAATACAGAGTGAATTCCAGGTCAGCCTAAGCTAGAGTGAGACCCACCTTAAAAAAAGTCAAAAAGGAGAAGTTGGGCATGGTGGCACACAACTTTAATCCCAGCACTTTGGGAGGCTGAGGTAGGAGGATCACTTTGAGTTCAAGGACAACCTGAGACTACAGAGTAAATTCCAAGTTAGCCTGGACTAGAGTGAGACCTTGCAAAAAAACAAAAACAACAACAACAAAAAACTCAAAAAAGAGGCATAATTTTTCAAAATAAAGACACAGAAAGAGGAGGATCATTGCATCATTTTGATAATAAAAAGATAATTAAAAGATGCCCAAAACAGGGAAATATAGCTGGCTCATCGACTTCCCCTTCTCTGAATAGAAAGGAAAAGCTAGTGAAAAAGACAAGCTCAAAAGGGAGATTTGGGAAATGTAATCAGAACCTAGAGCTGCTCTAACAAAGTCTGAAAATAAGATTTCACAGTACCATGTGGGCTCAAGAGTTGGAGCTAAAAAGTTCCATTCCCACGTGAATGTGGTCAAATGCAATTTGGCTCTCTGTATGAATTCCCATTTCACATAGTCAGATTCCCCTGGAAAATCTAGTAAGAAGAGGCAGCAGTTGCCATCATGTCTGCTGTGTGGTTATTACAAGTACCTGTCTCCTATTTCGTTTATAGACTTTTTTTTCTGCAGAATAATTAGAAGATAATTATTTAGAACCTCAATGTAACTATTATATTAACTTTTCCACACCTCACTCCTGTCATGTAACTAAAGACACCAAGCCTAAAAAAAAAAAAAAGGTCACAGGATTTAAAAGCCTAAAAAGAAGAGAGGTCACAGGTCAGGTCTGACAGCGCATCTAAGCAAAAAGCTCAAGGGTCAGACCCTGTGTGGCCTGCCAAGAGTATTATCTATATGGCCCAGAAGAAACAAGGCTCTCCATCCCAACTCTCAGCCAATTGCTGTATTTTTTTTGCTTGTTTGTTTTTGAAGTAGGGTCTCACTTGAGCCCAGGCTGGCCCAAATCTCACAATGAACCTCCTACCTCTGCTGGGATTAAAAGGCATGAGCTACCACACTGGGCTAAGACTGCTTTAATACTAACAAAAGCCTACGGCACTTTGTGGGAATAAAGGTGTTAATTTTGTTTGGTAATGTCAAATTGAAGAATTCACTGTAATTCTTTAACTGAGAAGATGCAATTTTGACTTTAAATGTGTTTCTTTCCTGAAGTGCCAAATCCAATTTACCCAGCCCACCTAGAGGGATGCTTTTGTTGTAACAGGGCCACCTTTATTGATCTTCTACAGGTTATATGGCTGTGAGATGCCTATAACAAACATTTGATCAATGGGTATAACAAAGAGATGCAAATAATAACTTTTTTAAACCTAATAATATAACCTCAATATATATGAAACAAGAAATATGTAAATCCCATCCTTGTGGTAGTAAATTTTAATAACTTCCCTGGTGACTGGTAGATTAAGCAGACAAAAGTAGTGAGCAAGAATATTATTCAAATGCAGCAAAATTAAGAATGCTGATCTAGTAAATAATAACCACACATTGGGCCACTAAATGAATATGAATAATTTTTTAAAGAAAAATGCCAGAGATCACATTCTCTAATTATGATGTTTCTAACTTGGAACTCAAAACCAAAGATAACCAACAAAGATTTAGAAATGAACCTTCTAAGCATCCCCTGCATTAAGCAATCACAAAAGAAAATGCAAGTCATGAAAAGGAAAATTAAGACATACCAAAATGTGGGGCATGCAGCTAAGGCAGTAGGTAAATTATTAGCTTTTAGTACATATAGTGAAATAAGAAAGGCTGAAAATAAATGAGCTAAGCATCAACAAAAGTTGGAAAAAGAACAAAGGGCAAAAAGCCAAAGAAAATGTGAAGAATACAAACTTTAAACAGAAGCAGAAATTATCAAACAGAAAGCAGACACATGGTACAGGATATCAACAAAGCCATAGTGCTTACTATAACAACTTTTTAAAAAGCAATAATAGGGATGAAAATGATGTATTTTTATTTATCTCTTATTTCTATACCTAATAGAATATTAGCAATACTAAGCCAATAAATTTGAAAATTTAGAGCAGTCACACTCCTATAAAAACATTAACCACAATCACTGACTAATGAACAAACTGTAACAGCAAATAAATTGAATTGCTATAAAATCTACCCACAAAAACAGTCTCAAACCCAAGACAGCATCACAAGCAAGTTTTAAAAAAAATTCAAGAAACAGTGAACTCTTATCCCATGCTAACTACTCCCAAGTCTAGAAAAAGAAAAAAACACTATTCAACCCACTATACAAAGCTAGTGTAATCTTCATATCAAAACATGGTGAGTGATATGAAAAAGGAAATCCAGAATCAGATTTACTCATGATCACAGTTGTAAAATTAATTACCAAACAATTACAATATCTAAGAACAAGAAGAATTATATCTAAGAACAATAAAAAATACTGCGTCATGATCAAGGTGGCTTGATTCCCAGAGTGAAAAGTCAGCTGAATATTAATCAATATAATCCACCACACTGAAGACTACAAACCAAAGCAGTATTACCATCTCTATCAGAAAAAGACTCTGTTAAAAGATAACATCCTTGGGCTAGAGAGATGGGTTAGAGGTTAAGGCGCTTGCTTTTGAAAACAAAGGACCCAGGTTCGATTCCCCAGAATCCACATAAGCCAGATGCACAAGGGGGTGCATGCATCTGGAGTTCATTTGCAGTGGTCAAAGGCCCTGTGTTCCCATTCTCTCAATATATCTGCCTCTTTCTCTCTTTCTGAAATAAATAAAATTAATTAATTAATTAATTAAAAAGATAACATTGGGCTGGAGAGATGGCTTAGCAGTTAAGCACTTGCCTGTGAAGCCTAAGGACCCCAGTTCAAGGCTCTATTCCCCAGTACCCATGTAAGCCAGATGCACAAGGTGGTGCATATATCTGGAGTTCATTTGCAGTGGCTGGAGGCCCTGGTGAGCCTATTCTCTCTCTCTCTCTCTTTCTCTCTCCTTTGTCACTCTCAAATAAACAAAAATAAACAAAAATGTAAATTTAAAAAAAAAAAAAAAGATAACATCTTTGAGCTGAGGAGATGGCTCAATGGTCAAAAGCACATGCTACTTAAGCATGAAGGCCTCTCAGGCCTGAAACCAATTCTCCAGAACCCACATAAAAGGCTAGGCAAGGCTACACATATCTGTAACCCCAGTCCTGGGACAGGAGGGGTAGAGACTGGAGAATCTCTGGGGATCACTAATGGACAGCAGCAGCTCCAGCTGAAGGAGACCCCATCTCAAGGAAATACACAGATAAGCAGTAAAGAAGGACACATGACAGAGACAAGATAAGGGTATAAACTTTGACTAAACTTTGTACTGTAAGTCCTAACCAGACATATAGAAATATAAAATGGCCACAAAGGAAGAGACAAAAGTCTCATTATTTGCCAATTATGTATCATGGCCAACACAGAGAATTTAAAAGGATCTCCAAGTAAATCAATTATAATTAACTTACAAGCATTTACCAAAGTTTCCAGATAGAAACATGCTGAACACAAATCAATCACATTCTAGGCACCAGCAACTAACAAAAATACAATGTGTCAAATAAAACATAAAATGAGTAATTGATTAGGACCTTGGGCTCTGAATTCAGATTGCCTGGTTTTTAATCTGAGTTCTAACCCACTATGTAAGTCTGGAAAAGTTATGTGTCCCACCTTTTAGAATTCTTCTTATGAGGATTAAATGAGTTAGAAAAAGCACTTAGAACAATGCCTGGCACGAAGTAAGAGCTAACTAAATGGAGCTGTTATTATTAGTGTAAAAAAAGAGCTAATGGACCTATTACATAGAACTAACTCCAAGGTTCTAACTAGTGGACTCCAAGACATTGCCTGGGAACAGAAGCAGGGAGCCACCTGCCACAGGAGCCAGTGAAATTTACCCATGTGTTTTCCCGAAGGCTGGGCACTGAACTCCCACACCCAGCATTGAGCTCATTACCCACACACCCTGCTGCCGGAGAGTAATTAGCAGAAGCACACACCCTCTCTCTAGAGAGTTCTGCTCCAATCTTACCAGCTCTTTAACTGGCAGCAAAAGTCAACAACCTCAAGCTTCCTGTGAGAATGAAATCCTGTTCCTGAGAGCTGCTCTTCATCATCAAAAAAAGGCAAACTTCAGCTCCTTTAGACAAATGCCAAGATTGGTTCATGAGCTATTAGAAGAAAGTCTTATGCTATTGACTCCATTCCCAGGGGATGGAAAGGAGACAATATTTTTTTGAATACCTACTATGTACCACAGTGTTGTTGGGGCTTTAAAAATATTAACTACAGGGGGACTGCAGAGTTGGCTCACCAGTTAAGGTGCTTGCCTACAAAGCTTAATGATTCAGGTACGATTGCTCAGTACCCATATAAAGCCAGATGTACAAAGTGGCACGTGCATCTGGAGTTTGTTTGCAGAGGTTGGAGGCCCTGGCACACCAATTCTCTCTCTCTCATTCTCTCTCTCTTCTTTCAATCCTATCTCTGCTTACAGATAATATATTTTTAAAAGAAATAATAACTAGAAATATTCTCCAATAACTTGATGGGACAGATAAATTCTTAGCTCCCTCTTACAAATCAGAAAGAGGATGATAGTGGGCAGTTGCCTTGCACCCAGTTCAAAAGGGGTAGAAACAAGCTTCAAACTCAGTTCTGAATCCACAGCCCTACACCGTGCCACAAGAAAAAAGCAAGTAAAATAAAGGAGGCCAGTTCTTAAAATGAAGGAATGTCGTGGGAACTATAGGCAGGAAGCTGTGGACTCTAATTGTCCTTACTAAGCCCACACAAACACTATGGGAAAGAAAACTGAAAAGCAGCAAATCAACAGGTTATCCAAGCTAGTGCATGTAAAAGGCCTGATGGAGCGCTATATTCACTCACACTTTCCCTCCTCCTTTTCCTTCCTTCTCTCCCTGCCTTCTGACAGAGTGTTGATGTCAGGCACTGCCACTCAGGTGAACTTACCCAGACCTAGGTGAGAATGTTAAGAGTGAATAAGGTAGAATCAGCATGTGGTAAGGTAGAGGGAGGAAGGCAGGGGAGCTCAGGGCAGGATGCACACACAGGTTGAATTTACCAGTTGGTTTTTACACCTTCTCAATGATGACATTGCTGAGTTCACCAACTGCACTAACTTGATAAGTTGAGCCCACCAGTAATAAGTATCCTAAGGACTTCAACCTGAAATGGGTAAGCAGAATATAAGTATCATGTGGCACAATGTGCCAGGAAGCAGTACCACTGGAGCCCACCTGATTGGGCTTCACTTTCATGTCCTCAGGTAAGTGATGTTGCCTTCTAAAGGCAATACCAAAACTAGCTGGCCTTGTAAAAAGGGTCTGGGGCAGGATAGATGGCTAAGTGGTTAAAGGCACTTGCTTACAAAGCCTGATGGCCTGGGTTTGATTCCCCAGTACCCATGTAAATACAGATGCACAAAGTGGCTCATACATCTGAAGATCAATTGCAGTGGCAGGAAACCATGTTGTGCCCATACTCACTTTCTATCTGCCTCTTTCTCTCTCTCTCTCATAAACAAAAATACTTTTAAAAGAGAAGGGCCTGAAGACATCAATAATAACAGCAAAATGTTTTTTTAGATCAAAGCTACTGTTCTAGGAGGATCAGGATTTACATGTTAACCTTAATGATATATGATCTTTTCAATATAAAATAGAGAATTATACTCAACCTAGTTATGTATCAAATTTTTGCAAAGAGATTAAACTTGTATTATGATCTGTTATCTAGACTGCTTCTCTTCTAACAGCTATCACCTCCCAAAACCCTCTTCCAAAACAGAGCATAAATCCTAGTAATTCTAACATAGAGCAATTAAATATGGGTATTTCACACATATTTAACTGCCCTATTATCTTTCAGCCTTTATTTAATGTTTATGAATATCTTCAGAGACTGCAGACCTGAAATTAAATAACAGCCACTTCAAGAAACTACTTTCTGGGTCTGGAGAGATGGCTCAGTGGTTAAAGGCACTTGTCTGCAAACACTGATGGCCTGGGTTGGATTCCCCAATACCCATGTAAAGTCAGATGCACAAAGTGGCACATGTGCCTGGAGTTCATTTGCAGCATCAAGAAGCTCTGGCACACCCACATTCATTCATTTTCTCTCTCTCTCCTCCTTCTCTCTTTCTCAAATAAATAAAATAAGTATGAAAAAGAACATACTTTCTGATGTAAAGCTAACCGAAATGAAACTTCATTTTGTTATAAATTACCCACAAGAAAATGTACCTATACAACGGGCTAAGCATGATAAAGCTATGAGATAACAACTGACTCATCCAAAATCCACCATTATATTCTTCCCTACTTTGAAGTTTCCAATCCATTTTGTATCTCATTCTGTTTGATTTTTCTACCCTCCCAGGAGCAGGAAATGAACCACTGTCATCAAATATCAGTTAAAACGACTCTTCCACATTACCTGATCTGACTCTCTCACAGATACAAAAACTGAGTCTCCAAAAAGCGAAGTGGCTTACTCAGCACTTTGGGCTACTGATAGGTGTCCTCAACCATCACAATAGAACACATAAGTACACAGGACTCTTTTCTTTTAACCAATATTCTAAAAGGGGTTATAGAAAATTATCAAGGGGTTCTTCACTGATACAAAAATGGAATTAGTAGCTTCCTTTAGTGGTAGGTTCAACTAGTCTAGCACATATAGACCAAACCTAATCCAAAAAAACAAAACAAAAAAAAAAAAAACCAAACAAACAATTTGAAATGCGCCAAAATCCAAAATGTTTTGTGTGCTGACATCTTTCCACAAGAAACCCTATACAAGTTATCTAAAATCCAAAAAACAACAAAAAAATCTGATATGTGAAGCACTTCTGTTACCTGTTACCAAGAACTTCAGCCAAGAGTATTCCACCTGTACATAACAGTGCTAACTTCTGAGTGAGCCAGGCTCAGATATCCTTACCAACTTTGGCCACTTTCCAACTGTATAACTTTGGACATGCTATTTAGCGACTGTGGACTTTATTTTCCTAGCCTGTGAAATGGAAATGTCAGTTAAGTGTATCTGTCCCTCCAGTTGTCTAGCACCTGGTATGTATTCAACAAACATTAGCTGAGACCATTACCATACCATACCCCTCACTCTTTGTGGAAGAAGACTCTATGTTGAATTTCACCAGCCTCTTCCAAGAAAGCCTCCAGTTGGATCTGAACTTCTGCCATGAGAAGTGACAGGGACAAGGTCACAAGAAAGAAGAAGTCTGATGCTGGCACCATTATATTCATTATCAGGTCCACACATAGAACCAGGTAGTTCCTACCTCCAAGGTACTTTCCACAAAAGGAAAAGAACAATTGAGGCAGAGAAGTCCAAAAGTCCAGAAGGATAAGGCAAGTCCCATAACTAACCCAGAGAAAGTAGAGTCCACAGCTATTTCAGCTAAGAGAAAATCAGCCATGCTTGGTCTCATTGGCCTGAGCCAGTGATATGCCAGTGCTAACCCACTCTGGGCAAGGTCTTAAGAAAAAAAGAAGCCAGGTGTGGTGCCACACACCTTTATTCCCAGCACTGGGGAAGCAGAGGTAGGTGGATCGCTGAGTTCAAGGCCACTCTGAGATTACATAGTGAATTCCAGGTCAGCCTGGACCAGAGTGAAACTGTACCTTGAAAAACCAAAGATAAAAAAAGAAAGAAATTTCAGCCACTCTCTTCCTGAAACCACAAGCCTGGAAGCATAAAGCACAAAATGGAATTCTCATTAAAGCTTTAATAGGGGAGATTAGGTTCACTTGTCCATCAAATGAGACAGAACAGAGTATCATAGGATCTCAATAGGTGGTGGCCCAATATACTAATCATGGCTCTGCCACTCCAAGTGGTGTGGTCCTAGCTAAGTAGCTTCTCCTCTGAGCTTCTTTCCCTATCTGTAAAACAGAGGTCATGAACTACATAAGCTCAAACTTCCTCTGACCTTTAGCATTTTCTGGACATAAACTCAGTACATACCTGCCACCTAAAAATGCAGTGAGAAAGTGGTCATTTTAGCAGCACATATACTAAAAATGCAGTAATTGGACTACAACTGAGCCTTGATAATAAATTCTCTGGAGGCAGAAACCATGTATATTATGCTTAAAGTAATTGTTTAATAACTGTTAAGTGGTCCACATTATCCACACGGTGCCTACCTTATCATGAGCTTTTTGCATGCCAAGCAGATCTTCATAAACCTGTCTCCCACCAGACCTTTTAAATATGGCAGATTTCACACCCCTAAGCTTTTAATCAAAAGAAGCATTTCACAAGAAAACAAAGCTCCTTGTCATATTATGTGACAATGATTGAACAGCTAGGTGGCAGGCACTCTGCTTGGTATTGGGTAAAGGAGCAGATCTAGGGCTGAGTGCTGGCACTCACCCTGCAAGTTGTATGATTCAGGGTGAGTCAGTTACTCCAGCTTAGTGCAAGGCTCCACAAAGGTGGTGACAATCATGGAGGAACCATGAAACTGTACAACATGGAGATCAACACTTCATCCTAGTATTGTAGGCAAGAAACTTTGGGAAAACAGAGGAAGAAACACCTATGTTGAGGTATTATTCAGCATACCTGTATGTACTTCTAGTGGCTGGTGTGGCCATAAAACATTTAATCTAATCTTCTACAGTAGTCACTGATTCCTAATCCTGTCTGCTGATTAGAATCACTTGAAGAGCTTTAAAAGAAGCCTATGCCCAGGCCTCAGCCTAGAGCAATTATTTAAGAATGGGGCAATGGACTAAGGGCTCCACACTCTGCAGAGATACTTGAACATCCATGTTTATTGCATCTCTATTTATAATAGCTAAGAATTGGAAATGGCCTAAATGCATGGCAACAGACGAATGGATAATTAAAGTGTGGTATATATACACAATGGAATTCTATTCAGCAGTACAGAAAAAATGATGGATCTGAAAAGAATCATATTAAATAAAATGACTCAAAAGTTAGAAAGACCAAAACCACATGTTCTCTACGATATGTGGGTATTAGCTTATAATATCTATAAGCATGTACATATATGGGGTACAAACGTGGATAAAACCTATAAAGATAGAACCATAACTAAAAGTACATACAAAGAGATGAGCTCAAAGACAAGATGGGGAAGAAAAAGGAAAGGGGATATATGTGACATGGAAACAGAAGGAGAGAAAATACAGGGGGGGAAGGAATTGCAGGGAAGAGGGAGGATGGAAATCAACACAAACAAATTGTATTTGAAAATGTCTTAAATTTTAAAAAGAAAGAAAAGAAAAGCAATGGGGCAATGGAACAGGCATGGGGTTGTTTTGGAATTCAGTGCTGCCTCAGTTGACTGACAGGTCAGCCAGGGTTGAAGATTCTAGCTTCCACCTTCTCCATCTCCCTTTCCAGGCCCACAGTTCATGTCAGGTCCAACAGATGACTCAGATGGCTGCAAGGGCCACCAAAATTCCATTTTAGTCACCCACCACAGCATTTTCTGAGCCAGTATGATAGCATTAGTACTGCCTAAACATTTGTGATAACCAACCAACCAAACAAAAAAATAATCCTTGGAAAAAAAGGGGCTTTCTGGGGGGGAGGAAACAGTGTTTGGGATGTAACTTCTGCATGTTAGGCTAATATCTACCATTGGCTATACCCCAACCCTTACCAAAGGGGATTTTCTAACCTTCAGTTAGTTAGAAAAGGTGATTATTTCCTACAGCCTATGCTGCTTTCCCATTTACTGGATCCTTAACTAGCCTGAGAACTCATTCTCTTTTGAAACTTTCTATATTCCTGATATAGCCACTTCTTGCGATTTCAAGCATGTCTTCTTAACTGCCCTATACTCTGCTTCAGACTAACATTTCCCCAGTCAGGAGTGTTCTGTGGTTCTTCTACAGCTCAGACCAGAGGGTAGGTCAGTTTCTGTCAGTTTCTCTCCTCTCCCTCTCTCTATCCCTTTTTCTTTCCCCCTCTCCCTCCCTCCCTCCATGTGTCCTACATACATTTGGTTGTATGATTCCTTCTTAATCATCTGCTCCTTCCTTCTTGTGCAGTTAGGTATTCTACTAATCCCCTCTCTTTTCTACTGAAGGGCCTGACAATGAGTAATTACCTCAGGCTAAGAGTAATCTCTCCAGGCCCACACACCACCCAGAGGAAGCAAGATACCTGAGGCACAGCCTCCCAAACATAGGATGTTTTCTCAAGTTACCAAATGTTTTCAGGAGTTGGCTTCTTTCTCCTATTGAATCTTTTAGTAAAACTAGTCCCCCAAGTTGCCAATCATTGCCTCTCTTTATTCCTACTTATTTATTTAGGTGCTAGAGATGAAACCCAAAAGTGCCCCATGCACGCTAAACATGTATGCCACTCTGAGCTACACCCCAGCCTCCTTTCATTCTTTTTTTTTCCGTTTTTGTTTGTTTGTTTGTTTGTTTTTTGAGGTAGTATCTCACTCTAGCCCAGGCTAACCTGGAATTCACTGTGTAGTGTCAGGGTGGCCTTGAACTCAGGGTGATCCTCCTACCTCTGCCTCCCGAGTGCTGGGATTAAAGGTGTGTGCCACCACGCCCGGCATCAGTTTCCTTTTATTCTTATAAATATTCTTCTTTATTGGTGTTGTTATTGAACTTTGCTGGGGATGGAGCCTAGGGCCTTGCATATACTAGGCAAGTGCTCTAACACTGAGCTACACTCCTAGTCCTTAATATTGTTGCTAATTACTAAAGAAATACATACTTACAGAAGATGCAAACAAAATAGAAGAACTATACTTGAGTAACAAGGCAGGGTTTCCCCTTTCCCATTCAAGAGTAAGCATTATTTGCTATGTGTCCTTCTGGACTTTTTACAATGTGCTCATAAAATACACATATAGGGAGGTTTTTAGATAAATGGATGTACATTGTTCTGAAACTCTTTTTTTTCTACTTTTAAATTTTTTTTAAATTTATTTGCAAGAAGAGCTAGAAGAGAGACAGAATGGGCAAACCCAGGCCTCCAGCCACTGCAAATGAACTCCAGATGCATGAGCCAATTTGTGCATCTGGCTTAATGTGGGTACTGGGGAATCAAACCTGGATCATCAGGCCTTGCAGGTAAGTGCCTTAACACTAAGCCATCTCTCCAGCCCCTTTTTTCTATTGTAGGTAGGATCTCACTATCTCAGGCTGACCTGGAATTCACTTTGTAGTCTCTCAGGGTGGCCTCAAACTCACAGCAATCCTCCTACCTCTGCTTCCCGAGTGCTGGGATTTGAGGTGTGCACCACCACACCCGGCTCTCTTTTTTTACTATTGTTAACAATATATAGTGAACATCTTTCAAAGTAAATACAGACATCAGTCTTCTATTACAAAAGCTACACAATATTCCATCTTTCCTAATGTTCCCTGCTAACCAGCACTGCTGCCATCTATGTTCACACATTAACATTTATTGGGTACATATTTAAAAGTGGGTGGGGTGGTGTAGCTGACAACAGACACCAGGCCTTTTCTCAGGTCTTTTCAATCTCACTGTGTCAACATCACATGACATTCAGGACTAGCTCTAGCTTCCTGCAACTCGTTCTGCTCTTCCCCTCTTGGGTCTCATTCCACTTCCTGGACTGCTGTACATGCAATAAGCCATGTTCCTATCCCTGACAGTGGACATTCCTTATAGTACTCTTCTGCTTTCTCTTCTAGCCTGCAGGATGCCCTTCTACTCCCTTATATTCGCTAAGAAAATGCCTCCTTGATGGACATTTCTAGTCCTAACCACATTTCAGTTGCTTTGGAAGCATTCTAACCTCAAACATCTAAATATCTCAAACATGAAACTTACCAAACCCCAAAATAAACTCATGAACTTTTTCTCTCAGCCTGTGTCCTCATCTGAAAATCAAAGGGATTGAACTAAACTCCATTAATTTAAAAAATGCACATGCTCATGTAAGCAACCCTAATTTAATTCATGAAGAAGGGTTTGAGTGAGAGGAGGATCAAAGAGAGTAATAGGGGGATATGATCAAAATACATTATATACATGTATGAAATTGTCAAAAATTATTTTTAAAAAGAGAAATAGGAAGGGGCTAGGGATGTAGATCAGTTGGTAGAGGGCTTGTCTAGTATGCATGAAGCCCTAGATTCAATCCCCAGCACTACATAAACCAGGATTGGTACCACAGGCTCATAATCCCAGTGGGGGGGAGGGGTAGAAGCCTTAGGATCAGGAGTATAGAATACACCAGAATCTGTGGAGCATAGAAAAATTGATTTAGGGCTGGAGAGATGGCTTAGCAGTTAAGGTGCTTGCCTACAAAGCCAAAGGACTTGGGTTTGATTCCTCAGTACTCACATAAAGTCAGATACACAAAGTGACGCATGCATCTGGGGCCCATTTGCGGTGGCTAGAGGCCTGCCACACCCATGTTCTCCCTCCTCCTCTCTCTTTCCCTCCCTCTCTCTCTCTCTCTCTCCTCTCTCAAATAAAATAAAATAACATAAAAAATTGATTTAAAAAACATAGACCAGGAGCACACACTCTGAGTGGGGGAGATCCATAAACAATTATGTAACATGAGGCAGAATAACATACAAAAATTGATGAGAGTGGTTCACTCCAGCTTGGAGGCTTGAAGACAGCTTCATGGGGAGTGTTTGGGTTGAGCC
Source organism: Orientallactaga sibirica (assembly GCA_036365145.1). Classification (NCBI taxonomy): domain Eukaryota; kingdom Metazoa; phylum Chordata; class Mammalia; order Rodentia; family Dipodidae; genus Orientallactaga; species Orientallactaga sibirica. The sequence goes on from JAEOAD010000057.1 coordinate 10,487,057, forward strand.
ATGAATGATGACTAGCATTTCAACAGATAGAAAAAGAGTATTTCTGGATGAGGGTGCAGCATGGACCAAGTATAAACTCAGAGAAGCATAAAAGGACATTGTGTCCATAGCTGGATCACTGAACATAAGGAAGAATGTACCAGAAGATAAGGTAGAAAGAGCTAGGGCCAAAACCACAGCTAATCCTACATCCTGGCTTTCCTGAAGGGATCTATGTATTTGCCAACCCAGTCTATGTGCTGAGTGTGGATGAATGGTAAATGGCTACCTAGAAAATTATCCCAGAATTCTCCTGTCTTAGTTCATGATATCAGTCTATCTAGTGGCCCAGGTTTAATACTTGGATACATTTTTCACCGTCCCACTTTCCCCCACCTTCTACCATGATAGCCTTTGAGACCTTTTTCTCTGGAGTCATTTTTGTTCTCTTTCATTATCTCTTCCACCTATAACTTCCTTTTCTTCCTTGATTCCTGTGCCCTACTTCATTTTATTAACTACTTCTAGATTTTTTACAATGTTTACAGATATACACGGTATTAAAAGGAAAGAGGGAGTTTGGGGCAAGAAAGAGGATTAAAGAGGGCAGGGGGAAAAGATAATAGAGAGAGAAAAAATATGTTTCCTCTCATATCTGGAACATACATATATACACACACATACATATACACATACCTACATGTGTGTATGTATGAAGTAGAAGGGGGACTATATAAGGGGATGAAGAAGTCCAAAGGGAGTTTGGAGGAAGGAACAAGAGAATGTAATGGGGAGCAAATATGATCAAAGTATAGTGAACATTTGTTTGAAAATGTTACAAGTGAATCCCATTATTTGTAAGCTAACTAAAAAACCAATAATAAAATATGATTCCTCTCACTTAGAACTTTATCAAGGACATGCAATATCTTATTTCACTTGATTCTCATGCTTTCCTTTGGTTAGAGATCAGCCCTGTCTTATAGATAACAGCTTCTGTTCATACCTTCTAAACATTTACTATGTACCCTTGTTCTTCAGAAGCAGCCATGTATTTAATTCCCACAAGAACTCCACAAGAGATACTAATACTACAGATTTCAAAAAAGAAAAAAAAAGAAAAAAAACAGGCCCAGTAATTTACATATTTTTATCTAGTAAGAAACAAAAATGAATTTTGAATAACCTCAAAAGGAACAAGAAATATAAACAGGCCTCGAAATGTTGATGACTTTGCTCAAGCTAGAATACAGCAAGGCTAGAATACAGCAAGGCTAGAATCTGAAGCCAGCTAGTCTAACTGCATGGGTCTCATACTGCAGTTTGATTCTACAAGACTAAGCCACAGACAAGCCTGTGCCTCAAGGATTTAATAACAAAGCTACAACCAGGACCCAGAGCTGGCTGATACTTTCCCAGTATTCCTTCTAGTATTCTGCAATGTTGACCAAGTCCACTGAAGTGGTAGGGGATCTTTCTCTTTTCTTCTTTGGCCTTTTGCTTGTGCTACACAAAATTCTTGGTTCTGATACAGTCGTTTTATGATTTGTTCTCTAAGATTGGATGCAGTTCTCTATTGAATGGAGGAAAGAAGTGATGACCTTGGTTCTAGTCACAGGTGAATATATCCCATTTCTAAACAGTCAGCATCTGGAAACAGGTCACACTGGCTGTACACACAGGCTCATAGTCACACATAGCTCCCTGCACCACACACCCATGGCAAGCAGCAAGCAATGCTGTGGAAGAAGGAAAGCTAAGACAAAAAAGCCAAATCAGAAAAGGAGTCACTCTACCAGTCAGGATGACAGGTGGCCTGCAATGAGATAACACTCACCTGCAAGACTGCAATGGACAACATTGTTCAAAAAATTAGGTGGGGGGGGGTGGAGGGATGGCTTAGCAGTTAAGGTGTTTGCCTGCAAAGCCAAGGGACCCAGGTTCGATTCCCCAGGACCCATGTTAGCCAGATGCACAAGGGGGCACATGCATCTGGAGTTCATTTGCACTGGCTGAAGGCCCTCTCTCTCTCTCTCTCTCTCCCTCCCTCTCTCTCTCCCTATTTCTGTCAAATAAGTAAATAATTAAAAAAATATATGAGGTGGGAAAAGAGCTGGAGAGATGGCTTAGCAGCTAAGGCACTTGCCTATAACACCTAACAACCCAAGTATGATTCCCCAGTACTAACGTAAAGCCAGCTGCACAAGGTGGAACATGTGTCTAGAGTTCGTTTGCAGCAGCTAGAGGCCCTGGTGTGCCCATTCTTATTTCTATCTCTCCCTCTCTCTCCCCCACCCCAGTCATGGTGGTCCACACCAGGCTGATAAAGGAGGCTCCCTGTGAGTTCAAGGCCAGCCTGAGACTACATAGTGAATTCCACGTCAGCCTAGGCTAGAACAAGACCTTACCTTGAAACAAAAATTAGGGGAGAGGGATAAAGTACTTTTTTTAGAATGTGTGAGTCCCTGACTTTGACCCACTGTACCACACAAAATTCTGTACCAAGAACAACAGGAGGGAAGAAGAGCATATGTGGTGACACTGTGGTAGACACTAAGCTGAAATTTAGGAGAACAATCCAACCTGCTTCTATTGAGCTGTGGTACTTGGTTGTAGGCAGAAATCAGGATCAGGTGGGTACACACTGGAATTTCCAGATTATCATGTCCCAGAACAAGAAATGAGACTGGGACACACAGACTAAGAGGCACTTCAAAAAAAAAGAGAAAGGTTAGAAGCTCAATGGCACCCATGCCCAGCATCCTAGCACCTTTATAGGTTATTTGTGTAGAGTGGTGCTTTCACTGCCACATGCTCATGGCAGCTTTGGTGGGGAAGTTTCCAGTCTTTCTCCCTATAACTGGTTGCTTTCACATGCTAATCTTCACCTCCCGCTTTCCCCACTCTCCTGCCACAACTCCAGGCAATCGCTCCACTTTCTGTGGTATGTTTGCTTTTCTAGAAAATGAGAGAAGAGAGAGACCTCTGAGTTGATTTCTTTCATCTCTGACTTCTCATCACTGTGCATTTTCAACAATTTAAGAAAGTGTTGCTAGACTATCCTGTGTCAACAAGTCAACAAAAGGGGAAATGAGCTAGAAGCAAATGAAAAATTTAGATAAAACAAGCTGGGCATTCATGCCTTTAATCCCAGCACTCTGGAGGCAGAGACTCCCTGTGAATTTGAGGCTAGCCTGAGACTACATAGTGAATTCCAAGTCAGCCTGGACTAGAGACCCTGCCCCAGCCAAAAAAAAATTAACAAAAATGACCTTTGTGGAAGGCTGAAATATTCAGGCAGCAGACTTAACACAAGCCTGCAGCATATTCAATGAGTGCTCAAAAATGTTACAAATATTTTGGGGCATGGTGCTAAACACCTATAGTCCTAGCACTCAGTGCCAGAGGCAGGAGGACCTGAGTTTGAGGCCAACCCGAGCTCCATAGAAAGACATACAGCCTGCCTCCAAACCAAAGTCACAATTGTTATTATTCCTAACTTTTCCAAGAATGTACATAATAATTAAGGAGAGTGGGCTCTTCCTCAGAAATCTGACACTTTTTCGCCCATCAGGCTTTGTTCTTGGTTTAAAGTATTTAAGAAATCATGAGGGAAGCTCAAAATGAGCAGAGGCACCAGCTGTCCTTAAAGTCCATAACAAGAAAATAAAAAAAAAACCCATGCCAAGGGAAGAAGTAAAAAGCAAGTGGCAATGTTAGGGAGCTACTCAGACAATTAGCAGGTTTGGAGGTCACTGGGGATAGACCCTTCCCCTCATGATCAGCTTTGGACCCCACCTCCTATTTCTCTGGTAACACACTAATTTTTTTAAATAAAAGGAAGCATCTCAATTATTTCTTCTTAAAAGGAACAATATCATGAAAGGAGAGGAAGCGTTACACTTGCCTTTCTTAAGATTTAAAACCTCATATGAAAGGGCAGAAGGTGGAGGTAGCAGAGCTTTGTTGAGGGGCATGGGGGTGGGGGAAGCCACTGCCTCCTAATGGCTAGCTTATAGATCTTTAATTTTTCTTTCATCTCTTTAATCTACCCTGTTACATGATTTTTTTTAATTTATTTATAGAGACAGACAGAGAAAGAATGGGCACGCCAGAGCCTCTAGCCACTGCAAACGAACTCCAGATGCATGTGCCCCTTGTGCATCTGACTTACATGGGTCCTGGGGAATCGAACCTGGGTCCTTTGGCTTCGCAGGCAAATGCCTTAACGGCTAAGCCATTTCTCCAGCCCATTACATGATTTTTGATTAAAAGGATAGGATCTCAGTTCTGCCTCTGGCATTGTCAACTGCCCAAAAGATAACATCACAAAACATGTTATTGCCCCTTCCCTTAAGAGCTAATCCAAATGGACCTGTCAATTACCTGGTCAGGAGACCACTCCTGAAGAAAGTTGATACACATGAAGATGTAGTTAGGCAATGGGAGAATACCTATCCCCTAATGAGATCATGTACTTCTACCTACAGAAGCCCTTTCCTCATGCAAGCCTGCCTGTTTCTCTGAGAACAACTAAAAAGATAACTTTTCTTTTTCCCCTTTTCTTCTACTTCAGATTCTGGCAAAAAAGTTATAAGCATGCTTGCCCTGGCACTCTAGGTGATCTCACTGTTTGAAGACCCTCCCACACCCATGAAGCTTCCTGCAGATTTATCTGTAGCTTAAAAAGCCTAGCTTTCTCTTTCTATAATCCATCTCCCTCCTTCCAGCAGCTGCTGGGATGTTTTAGCTGGCCTGCCTTGTTTGTTTTCTCACCCAAATTCTAATAAAATGGTCCTGAAGCTCCCTTCTCAGCTTTTAAACTGATAATGGGACTATGAAAGTCACAAACTGGACCCTGTGTTCCCAAGTAACAGCAGGGGCCAGGATTGAATCCCAGTTCACTATAAACCAGCTATGGAAGGGGGAATTTAAAAATAACAGGTGTGGAGCACAATGTACTTTGCAAATTGTTTTTGAGGACAGATCCAAAGCAGGGAGTAAGAAATTTGGGAAGCTGATCCGAGCCTGGTTTCCACATGTGTCCATCTGAGCAAACAGTGCTGGCTGTGAAATAAGGCCAAACACGACCTGACAAGTCAAGAGACCCTGGGACAAGACTTCACATTCTTCACAAATCCAACTCGGCCTTGGCCCAAAGGTCACCACTCACTCCTTGGAACAAGACAGAACTCCCCCCAAGAGACCTATCCAGGAAGAACAGCCACAGGCCTGGGGGAGGGTGAAATCTGTTTTCTTCACTCATGGGCCAGAAACCCCACAAGCAAGCAAGGACACATGACCTTGGCTAATGCTGGCTCTCAAGAGTATTCTGGGCAGATTTATGTAGAATGCAGACCCATAGGTAAAATAAGCTCTTCTTTGGGGTGCCCATATTCCTCCCAGTACTGAGAACCCAAAAAATGTGGAGACAGGCTCAGAAAGACCAGCCATGACTCCCCGCATCAAGTTCAGTGTGAAAATGCTCAAGATAATGAAGGACTTATACACATGACCCTTGGCCACATTCCTGCATGGTGCAGAGGATGAAGTGCAGAGACAGGCACAGGCAGGCACACACTCAAGTGCCTGGAACTTGAATGAGGGAAACCCTCAACAAATGCAAACCATCAAGGAGCAAGTGCTGATATGAAGAGGACCTTCTGTTAAAGTGCTCCTTAGGTCTTGGAAGAGTGAATTTGGAACAGCTAATTTCTAAGGCTTGTTGTTTCCTTGGGCTGCTGTTTGCTGTAGAAAGCAGCTGCTCCCAGGGAATCAGGCTCATCACAGAAAACCCGACTTTAGCCTTCTCAATCCTCAACTCCAAGACTAAAAGTGCCTATTTACTATAATGCTTGAGAATATGTTCAGAGGTCTTCCAATGGTGGGGGAGCTTCCTAGCCCATGGCTATGGAGCCACATGACAAAGGGGCTACACACCATGGATGTGCTACACTTAAAACAGAATCTTCCTCTAATAGCTGGTGGCTCAGACCCCCTGGAGCACAGTCTATGCTAAAACAGAGCAGGAGGTCTTGAAAAGACAGGTTTACCATACCCCAGAGTTGGAGGGGCATTGTGCATCTTTTTTTCTGTCTGCTGATGTATAAGGAAAGACACAAGGGAGTATTTTCCCCTAAGCAACACCATTTCCACAACAGTGTGTTTCCCCTTTCACTAAGATGATACTGGTCCACTTTAAATCTGCTTTTTCTGGGCCTTGAGATATACATGGCTCAGTGGCAAAGTGCCTGCCTAACACGCACAAGGCCCTGGGTTCCCTTTACCACGAAAAATAAATAAAAATAAACAATAAAAATAAAGCTGCCTTTCTCCCAGCCCTATGAGTAGTTCTTTCTCCATGAACAATTACCTAATCCTCAATCAAAAGATATTAAGGTAAAAGTAAAAAAAAAAAAATCCATTCATCTGGCTCTACCCACCCCACCCACCCAAAATCACTCCTTTCATACTTTGTTCATCTACTCACTGGTTTCCTAGACTACCAATCTCAAATAGCTCGCACCATGGAGCCAGCCTACTGATGCAAAGCAGGAATAAGTTAGTTAGCTCAGGGGTCCCTAGAAAGCCACACTTCCTGCCAGAGCTACCTCCCAATCCTTCAGAAAGGACTGGTTGACTTAAGATAACCTTCATGTTACCCACTGACTTGTTACTACCCAGGTGCAAGCTTTATGGAAACCAGTATTTTTTCCTACTGCATGACACTGAAATGCCAGGGCACCTTTTCTTCATTGAGATTCTTTTTTATATTTAAAAAATATTTTATTTATTTATCTATTTGAGAGAGAGAGAGAGAGAGAGAGAGAGAGAGAGAGAGAAAGAAAGAAAGAAAGAAAGAAAGAAAGAAAGAAAGAAAGAAAGAAAGGAAGGAAGGCAGATAAACATAGAGAGAATGGGTGTGCCAGGGACTCTAGCCACTGCAAACTCTAGACGCATGGACCACCTTGTGCACCTGGCTTACGTGGATACTGGGGAAGTGACCCTGGGTCCTTAGACTTAGCAGGCAAGTGCCTTAACCACTAAGCAATTTCACCAGCCCTAATTGAGATTTTTAAATCTCCCAGTATCAAATTCCTACCACCAGGCACAAAAGCTCCCAGCAGCAGCAATGATAGTGAGAAGCACAATGGCCTTTCTCATTTCCACTGTCATCATGGTGCTAGTGGGAGGGGCAGGGATTACTGTCATCCTTATCATCATCATTATCATGGCCTAAGTGCTTCACTAATAGTTTCTCATTTAGTCCTCATGGCCCTGGTATATTTAAGTGTGATAATTCCATTTCACACATGTAGAAACATGGGCTAAAACATTAACTTGCCCAGGGTTACATAGCTAGTAGAAGGATTTGAGCCTGGATCTGTATCACCTCAGAGCCTATACTCCTACCCAACACACTACTGCTTCCCTAACCTATATGAGGACTGTCACCACCAGTTAAAGCTAGCATTCATTGGGTTCATATAATGATCTAGGATTTCTACTCAATGTTTGATTGAAATTACTTCATTTCATTCTCACAGCAACCCTCCTTGGTAAAGGTTATTAGTAGCCCATTTTACAGATGAGTGAAACTGAAAGGAAGAGCAGCTGAAGAGCATGCCTAAGGTACCATGGTGATGGAACACAAATCAGAAACCCAGGCAATAGGGCCCTAAAGCTCTTTCCACTAAGCAAACTTGCATTAGAACATGGAGGTATTTCTACTGCCCTACTTAAGATACCTGATGTGTCTCAATCCAGCCACGCTAAGCCCAAGCAAGAATTTAGCAAGTAAACCGGGCATGGTGGTGTATGCCTTTAATCCCAGCACTGGGGAGGCAGAAGTAGGAGGATCACTGTGAGTTCGTGGCCACCCTGAGACTACATAGTGAATTCCAGATCAGCCTAGGCTAGAGCAAGACCCTACCTCGAAAAACCAAAAAAAAAAAAAAAAAAAAAAAAAAAAAAAAAAAGAAACAATTTAGCAAGTAAATGCCAATGAGGAGGCCTGTCTACTCTTTCTCTGTACAACAGGTGTGGTTCTTCAAAGAAAACAAAATTTAACCTTCTTCTAGAAGTGGTTCTTTGCTCCCATTTTCCATCAACCCACCAAGCTGATTTCTGAAGATAACACCTTACCACCAGTTTCCACTAATGCCCTGCCCAGAACATCTAATAAGTGTTTAGCCAGGGCTCCCAGAGCCATAGTTAAGGGCCTTAATGTGCAATCTGGCTCCGTGCCTTATTTAATCAGCACCTGAATGAAATGTCTTTTTGCTAGCAACAGCTAGAGCATAGTCAGCCAGAGTCATTCCGCAAACACAGCTGGTCAACTGGCAAAGGCAATTCCACTCACGGGCAAAATACATCCCAAGGTGATAGCACTGCTAATGTGTGATGGAGGTAGACAGAAGGCACCGGGATGGATGAGGATCAGTCCTGCTTCCTCCCCCACACCCAGATGATCTCACTCACACTCTCACACCCACCTAAGCACCTGCCACAGGTCAGAGCTTACACGGTTTTTGCCAAACATGCCAGGCTTCTCCCACGTCCAGGTTCCTGCAACACATGCCCTTCTTTCAGAATCAACCAATCCAGAACAAAACTCATGGCACCTTCTTCCCTCTGGCACATCCACCAGAAGCTAGCTAATACTTAGGAACCACATCCAACCATGAGACATCCAAACCACTGTCTTGAGGATCTCAGGTTGGCAAAAGGTGGAAGAGCCTTGAAATACCAATTGAAATACCTGCAGCAGATGTGCAGGCTTAAACAGGAAAGACTAGAGATCAGAATGAGGGGTCCTCACCAGGCCTTCATATTAACCACGGCATCCAAGCCCCCCTGGGAGAAAAACTTACATTCATATCATTCCCTGAAAGAGAGCATATAGGGTGGAAAGGCACTTATAGCTACAGTCCTCATGTCTGAAGAAAGAGGGAGGGAAAAGGTCAAACTTGAGCAAGGAAGGTTGGAAAGGCCACCTGCTTAAAAACATTAGCTCAAGGTAAAATAACAAGGGCATTTATTGTTTCTCTTGAAACAAATAGGGTTTACTGATTGTAAACTACAAATAGTCATAACAAAACATTATTTTTCCTTTTAAGGAGCTGGGTATAGGCACCTTTAATCCCAGCATTTGAGAGGCTGAATTAAAAGGATCACTGTGAGTTCAAGCCTAGCCTGGGGCTATAAAATGAGTTCCAGGTCAGCCTGCGCTAGTGAGACCTTACCCAAAGGAAAAACACAAACATACTAATACATACAAACAATGACAAACAGAAAGTGGTGATACTGGCTGGCAAGAGGAATATAATTACATTCACCTGGGTGTGTGTGGCGCACCAGTGTGTTTTGTTGTTGTTGTTGTTGTTGTTGATTTGTTTGTTTTGTTTTGTTTTTCAAGGTAGGGTCTCACTCTAGCCCAGGCTGACCTGGAACTCACTATGTACTCTCAGGGTGGCCTTGAACTCATGGCGATCCTCCTACCTCTGCCTCCTGAGTGCTGGGATTAAAGGCGTGTGCCACCACGCCCGGCTGGCACACCAGTTTTATTGAGGTTAACTATGAGAGATGGAAGAAACAGGATCCAGAACTTTAAACCTGTGAGCAGGATGTCTTGAGATGGCCACATGTAAGTTACAGGGTTTTTTTTAATTTATTTCATTGAGAGAGAGAGAATGGGCTCACCAGGGCCTCTAGCCACTGCAAACACACTCCAGCCAGCATGTGCCACCTTGTGCATCTGGCTTAAGTTTGTTCTGGGGAACGTAACCTGGGTCCTTAGGCTTCACAGGCAAGCACCTTAACCACTAAGCCATCTCCCAGCCATCTTTTTCTTTAGAAGCTATACATAAAAAGTTATTTTCCTTCAAAAAAGTCAGAGAACTTGCCAGGCATGCTTGCACATACATTTAATCCCAGCAGGTAGAGGTAGGAGGATCACTGAGTTCAAGACCAGTCTAAGACTACCTAGTGAATTTCAGGTTAGCCTGGGCTAGAATGAGACCCTAACTTAAAGGGGGGGGGCTGGAGAGATGGATTAGCAGTTAGGGTGCCTGCCTGCCAAGCGTAAGAACACCCATTCTATTCTCCAGGTCCCACGTTTAGTCAGACGCAAAAAGTGACACAAGGGTTCAATGCTGCACTTGCCCACAAGGGGGCACACGCATCTGGAGTTCGTTCACAGTGCCTGAGAGGCTACTGGTGCGCCCATTCTCTCTCTCTCTCAAAAAATGTCACAAAACTTTTACATACATTATCAGTCCTACCTGTAAAAGGAAGTAAAAATTAATTTTTATTTTTTAAAATAAAGTCACCAAAGGCTGGAGAGATAGTTTACCAGTTAAGGTGATTGCCTGTGAAGCCTAAGAACTCATGATAGAATCTTCAGGTCCCACATAAGCCAGACACACAGTGATGCAAGTGTAGAATATTGTACATGTACACAAGGGGCACATGCATATGGAGTTCATTTGTAGTGGCTAAAGGCCCTGGAATACCCATTCTCTCTCTCTCTCTCTCTCTCTCTCTCTCTCTCTCTCTCTCTCTTTCTCTCTCTCTCTCTGCCTCTTTCTCTCTCCCTCTCACATTTTTAAAAATTGTAACCAATAATGTGTTGGGTGTGGTAGCACACACCTTTAATCCCAGCACTCAAACTCATAAAGCAGAGGTAGGAGGATCCCTGTGAGCTTGAGGCCAGCCTGGGACTACAGAGTGAGTTCCAGGTCAGCAAAACCCACCAAAATAAGTAATAATAATAAAAAAATAAAACCAAGCCAGGCATGGTGCCACACACCTTTAATCCCAGCACTCGGGAGGCAGAGGTAGGAGGATCGCCATGAGTTCGAGACCACCCTCAGACTACATAGTGAATTCCAGGTCAGCCTGGACTAGAGTGAGACCCTATCTCGAAAAACCAAAATAAAAATAATTTTTAAAATTATTTAAAAATTATTTTAAAAATGTTAAAGAATATATGAATAGGGCCAAGGAGATGGCTCAGCAATTAAAGGCTCTTGCTTGCAAAGGCTGTTGGCCCAGTTTCAACTCCTCAGTAAACCAGACACAAAAAAAATGGTGCACATGTCTGGAGTTCAGTAGCAAGTGGCCTTGGTGCGCCCATACACATACACATGGAAATAAATAAATACAATATTAGAAAAAATATATATGGAGTCTGTCCATGTAACACTCCCACTTCAGTGCAAGTTTTTTTTTTTTTTTAAATGGAACTGCCTGTTTTTCCTATTTCTTTCAGACATGTCACGTCTAATAAAACAGGCATTTTACATTGTAGCAGGAATTGTTTCAGATCTTGGAATACTCTGGAAGGGGGCAGACATGAGTGGATCAAGTAAAGACACACAGAAACACAGAACATGAAATAGAAAGGCAGGAAGACAATGCAAGTTTTGAAAAAAGGGGGAGAAGGAGGGAGGGGATGGAGGAAGACAACCCTATGTTATCAATTCTGCTGTGGAACTAGCCCATTAATGTCAGCAACCATTCTATGGGACACTAAAAATCATCTGGCTGCATGCAGGCTGCTTACTATCTCCATGAATTTAATGTCTACTAACTTACCTTAATGTCCTGGGCATCTGTCCTTGACAAGAAAGGCCTTCCTTGGGAAAGCCCAGAGAACACGTCCCCTTATCAAGACTTCTTGAGCATCTGTGGCTCTCTTATCAGCAGCCCAGAAATGACAGAACATTCCTAAAGTTTCACTTGGTTTGCTGAAGAAGAAACAAGAAGAAATATAGCCCTGATAATAAGATGCAAATAACCCCAGGTTACAATTGGACAGTGTACTGTGATGGATACTATGCCTTTGAATATATTGTTTTTAGGGGTTTTGTTTAGCTTTGTTTTATGAGAGTATCAGTAGCCCAGACTGGCCTCACACATACTATGTAGCTGAAGATGACCTTGAACTTCAGTTCTTCCTACCTCCACCTCCTAAGTGTGAAGTTTACAAGTGTGTGCCACCACACCTGGTATATGAGGTGTTGGCAATCAAACCCAGGACTTCATGCCTACTAAGCAAGGATTCTACCAACTGAACTATATTCCCAGCTCTCTGCACACATTGACTTTAGCTTTGGTTTATGTTGTATGTGGGGATGGAGATTAAACTGGAAATCGTACATATGCTACACATCCCCGGCTCTTCACACTTTAGTTCTTATGCCTAGAATTCTCTTCTTTCCTCCATTGCTGTCATTCACACAGACATTTTTTGAGCTCCTACTAGAACTGGGCCCTATTCTAAAAAACACAGAACAGGTCCCCTGCACTTATGCAGCTAATATGTCTCTGGCATGAGCCACCTGAAATCAAATGTCACCTCCTCTATAAAGCTTTCCTTAAATGCACTAAAAGATGCCTTTGTATTTCATTCAAATCTTTTACTATACACATACGCTTGTAATTTAGTTGATCTATTTTCTTGCCAGTCTATTCTAAACTATGAGCAACAAGAGATCAGAGACTATTATTTATTTTTTTAAGATTTTATTTAATGTTATGTTATGTTATGTTATTTATTGATTGATTGATTGATTGGTTGGTTGATTGACTGATTTGAGACAGAGGGAAAGAGAGGAAGAATGAGAATGGGCATGCCAGGGCCTCTAGCCACTGCAAATGAACTCCAGATGCATGTGCCCCTTGTGCACCTGGCTTACGTGGGACCTGGAAAATCGAACCAGGGTCCTTATGCTTCGCAGGCAAGCGGGTTAACTGCTAAGCCATCTCTCCAGCCCTTATTTTTTAATCTCTAGTACCTGGTCCTAATGTTTGGAATGCAACAGGCCTTCATCAATGTTTACTGAATGAATGTAAGAATGAACAAATTCCCACAACCATTCAAAACAAGAATCTCTCATACAGAGCATGCAAGGACCAGGGGTCAAAATTTCCCTTTGTTAGTCTGTAGATCTAAGTGGCTTGCTGGGAGGGAATGCAGAAGAACTGGAAAGTAACAAAGGATGCCTGGCTGAAATATTCTGACACAATTCACTTACTATACAACCAATTTAAAATCTATCCCTCACAAAAACTTAGGTGACCCCAACCTCTCATTTGAACCATACTACCTAACACCTACATAAACACTGAAGTGCTGCCAGAAGATGAAAGCCTTGTCCCCAGGCCACCCAGGCTCATATCAGTTAGAATGAGCACTTGAACCAACCTCTCACTTAATACATTCTCTACCAGGTAATGTTTCTCAAAGTAGGGTCCAAGACTCACCAGAGGGAACCACCCGGGAGTTTTTCTTTTTATTGACATAGATTGTCATCCTCACTCTGGACTTGCTTAGATGGCTGTATAGGGAGCCAGGCATCTATCTGTATTATACCTGGCTTCCATGGGATTCTTTCACAAGGAAAGCTTGATAATCACTGCTGTCTTCATCCATAGTAGTCTTCCTATCTGCTGGGCCAGTGACTGGTAGGAGAGGAACCTTTGAGAAAAGGTACCTTTGAGTTAACAAAACACAGGGTGAAAAAAAGAATTGTTGTGTAGCTCATTGATTGAATACTTGCCTATCATACACAAAGCCCTGAGGTCATTGCCCAGCAATACATTTTATTATAAATTATAATAATAATATTAAAATGCCAGGTGTGTGCCTATAATCCTTGTGCTTGGGAAGTAATTTGAGGCCCACCTAGCACAAGAGACACAAATAATTAAATATGAAAAGATAAAAGAACATGAATACCCCATATATATGAGATGTATAGTGGGTTGAAAAAGCCAAGAAATGGCTCCTGTAAAGAATATTTGCAAGGAGGCATGATGACAGTGAGCTATCCACTAAAAAGTACAGGCAGGGAAGAGGAAAAATGAGTCACTAGCCTAATAACATTCTTTTTATTTATGGTATTAAAGAAACAAGAAATGAAAGTTGGCATCTCCAGATGTCTGCCAAGGGATAAGGACCAAGATTGAATATCATAATTTCCTGATCATGATGAAAGCAAGCAGACTGTCTGAGCCAAGAATGGACCGCCGTTCTAATATGAGCTCTTTGTGATGGAAGTGCTATAAGAAGTGTGTGCTCTAGAACCAAGTCTGCTTCATTCTCTTCTCTGGCTATGTTAAAAAAAAAAAAAACACAGATTGGAAGATTCTCTTCCAGGGCACAGTAGACGTAGGAACCATGACCATAAGACTTCAAGGGAACACAAGCCACCAGAGGGGATAGAAAATAAAATGTCAACTCTTGTCAGTCAATTGTCCAGGCACACATTAAATAATTAATGTGCATGTGTAACATTGTATTTGGCTCTGCAGGAAGTTAAACTACTGTATGCTTTTTCTTATAAAAATTGTCCTGCTAGACTAAAGAAACATGCAAAAACAAGAGATCATGCCAAACACAAGATTATCTACATACGTTCAAAAATATTAAAGATACCAACTAAAAAACAATCTGAATGTGTGGTGTTGGGAATCAAACCCAGAGCTTCATGCATGCTAAGCATGCACTCTACCACTGAGCAACAACCCAACCCTCTGGCTAATAGTCTGTATTGAGAGCATTGGGAAAGGAGGATAAAAGATGTTACTAGAAAGGACAACAATAACTGGAATCAGGTTAAGATAATCTAGAAAGGTTTTATAGAGGAGAATCATCAGAGGATGATTTATAGAGGGAAGGGATTCACAAGAAATCCCACAAAGACAGAAGAGGTGGTCTATCTAGGGCAAAGGGACAAAAATTCAAAGCCTATGTAATCCCCTGAGCAGGCGCCATCAAGATACAGTTATTTAAAAGCAAGTGTGATGTTGGGTTGTATGAACAGGTGTATGGTATGAAAAGGATGGAAAATCAATCTTTTCTCTCTGCTTGGTGGGGGCTAGACTTTTTTTAAAGAGTTCTAGCACCCAGTCTTGCATGTTGTACATTAAAAGGCCTATAGACATGGGCGAGGAGCCAGAGAAAAAGTAATGGAAACCATCAGAGAAATGGCTTTCAGTAGTAATAGAAACAGGTGAAAAAGAATTAACCATAAAGTGAGACCATACTGGTCATTTGCCAGATTTGATCAGCTTTGCTCGCCCAGCTTCTCTGGGTAAGTGACCACACAGTTAATAGCAAATTAAAATGCTTTATTTCCATGTAGCCTTTTTCATAGTGAAGACCAAGATAGGAAGAGGTTAAATAATTTGTTCAGGTTCCCATAATAGGCCACAAGCATCATAATTTTATATGCCAGTGCTGTATGTGGGTGTTTCATCTACCAATCCACACTACCTTTCTTTTTAATGGATGCTTCCAAATAACTGAAATGATGAAAGATGGGGAAATTCTCTGTAATTCTTTTGGTAGAGGGATAAAACAAAATAAAAAGGAATGCCATACCTCACTGCTGAGACACATATAAACCCATAAAACATCACTCACTGGTGCTCCCCTAGACTGATGGCACAGGACACATTCCATCTGATAAGCTGTCAAAAGATTGTTAGATCCCTCTCTGTACCCATTACCCACCAAGTCAGTCCCAAGCACGATCAGTAGCCTGTGCTCCAGACAACAGATGGAGAAAGAGGAGGTGTGCTGCTTTGGAAGTCAAGGAGGGAAAACAGAAAGCACAATTCTCAACTCCTTAAGGTTTTCTATAAAACAAAGCCACCACATAGTAAATGGAATGCATCAATGTATACTCAAAATTGCAAGCAATGCCACCAAAAGATCAAGATATTTTAGTTTATGCCACTTCACTTTTAACTAGAGGGTTAAAGGGGAATAAGAAATCTGAACTTTAACAAAGCCATATTTGATGGAAATCAAGCTTCTTCTGTACTCTTTAAAAAAAAAAAAGACAGAGAATTAAATACCAAAGACAACTTTAAGAAATAAGGGAATGCAATAATACAAAACAGAGTAAGATAAAATAGTGTTTTGGAGCTAAAGTTCAATTGTACCAATTATTATTTGCTACATATGCAATCTGGCTATAGCCAACTTTATGTGCACAGAAACTGAGGAGTAACTGACCTATATTGTACCTGGCTATGTCCTGTGCTAAGCAGATGTCGGCACAGACACATTCAGAACCAGCAGGAATGGAATGAGTAAACAAGGTGTCTAAAGGGGATCTTTTCATTAAGCTCTTAGAAAAAAGACAACATAATTGAATTCAAGGAGGATAAAACAACAGCAAGTTGAAATTGCTTGCCTTTATAGACACAATCAGCCAGAGTTTTTGTTTTGCTTTGAGATAGGGTCTTACCATGTAGTTCAAATTGGCCTTGAACCTGCCATCCTCCTGCCTCAACTTCCTGAGTACTAGAATTATGTGCAAACACTACCACAAAGAGCCTATCTGGTCTTTTAACCCTTCTGTTAAGAAACTATAGATTTTTGGCCGGGCGTGATGGCGCACGCCTTTAATCCCAGCACTCGGGAGGCAGAGGTAGGAGGATTGCTGAGAGTTCGAGGCCACCCTGAGACTACATAGTTAATTCCAGGTCAGCCTGGACCAGAGTGAGACCCTACCTCAATAAAAAAAAAAAAAAAAAAAAAACTATAGATTTTTAAGACTTAAATAGCTGAGAATTTCTTCCTGCTAAGTCCAGATTCCCACTGCAGCAGCTCAGATCTAAGGATACCTGTGCTACTAACTTGATAAACAGTCCAAATGCTCCATATGTTTATTCCCTGTAGTCCACACCTGCCAAAATGTAAAAGAAAAGACAACCATGGGCACAAAGGAACTGAGTGGCCATGCTTGAAGAAATCCTTACTGCTGTAGCTGGCAGACATCTCTGACATTTAGCACGGGGTTTAATGGTGCTTTCTGGGCACATGTTGATCTTGAACCCCCCCCCAAACATTTGAGGCTGGAGTTGAGCTGTGATAGGGCACGGCTGCAATCCTACAACCCACTATCAGTCTACTGTTCTCAAATCTCAAATCACAAGAGGCCATAAAGAGACCCAACAGCAGGAATGTTAATCAGAGACAGAATTCAGACACAAGTTCTGCCCTTCCTTCTGCTAGTACAGTTGGCAGTCACCCAAAGGTAACATGGCTATGATAAGGGGTCTATGTAACACGGCACTGCCAATGAATATTTTGCAGACTGAAAAATGGGAGCTGGGGAAAGAAACTGATTTCCCTCCAACTCCTTACTTCATGGCATAAAGCAACATGTCCCTTGTTACAAACTTACACTGATTCTAGGGAAGAAGGCCTTTCAACAAAGCCAAAACTGAGTCGAGAGCATGGAGACTACATCACACATCAAACATATCCACTGGCACACTCTCCCTTTCACTTCAGCTAACAGCTCCCATTCCTTGTCAGAGTTTCTAATCTCCAGAGTTTAGTGCTACATCACAGCCTAATTCCACTAATTCACTTGCTGAGGCATTTCTTGATACATAATATCTCCTCTGGAATAGACACAGTCGCAGGAAACATTTTAACATCTCTTTCTCTAGGCCTAGGCCGATTTATCACAACCTAAATAAGATAATGCATATGAAAGTGCCTTATGAACAGTAAAGTGCTAGAACCTTCCATACTATCATCAGTTGTCATTCCTGCAACAAAGTCAGAAAATTGATTCCAACCATCTGCTGTTAATCTTTTTAAGGACTCACATTAACTTAAAAAAAAAAAATCCATGCATTCCTGCTTCTAGGGGAGAGTCACACAGAGGATGTGGAAAGTTGGATTCATCAGAGCCTAGGTCCCACAGCAGGTTACTCGTTAACTGATACAAAGCAGTGACTTAAGGGTAAAGGACTAAGGAGTATAATCCTTGGTAGGGGTCAGGAATTCCTCAGCAGAAATCTGTACTTTTCCCCTACCCTATGGCTTCTGTGAAAGAAAAAAAAAAAAACAGGTGCCAGCACAGTAGCCCATAGACCCCCCCATTTCATCTTTTCCCTCAAGGGCCCTCATCCTCTGTGTGACCCCAAAGGTCAATCTTACTTTACTGGGAGACAGAGAACAAAACACAAGGAAGACTGGCTACCTAACCTCCACAAAGAAGAGACCAGTTTCCATTTCCCACAAAAAGAGGCCAAAACCTTGCAAAGTAGCTCTCTGGCATGTCCCAGTGTGACAGCGGCGAAAAGAATCCTGCCATAGACTATCAAGAACTAGAGGTACAACTCTGCCTCATTTTATAAGCAGACAAACTGAAGTGCAGGAGGTACTTTCCTCAAAGCCATACAACTAATTAATTCCAGAACTAGGTCTCCTGAGTCTTCTCAAGGCCTCTAAAATCTTTCCCTTAAAAACTATGTGATGTCAACACACCAACAGCAGTCCCAGTAAGGCTGAATTTAGTTCTTTGTTGACCTGCTCAACATGTGGTTGCCAAAGGTCTCAAGACCCCTTTGTAGAAGAGACACCTTTTGACCCTGACCACCTGCCATCCTAAAAAAAGCATTCCTGTCCAGAAAGCCACACACAGCAGCAGCTCAGATACATTGTTTCCTCTCATTAACAAAACGCCCATTCATAAAAACAAGAAAAAGGGAGGTCGGGCTCAAATATACCCAGAAGGTCTAGCTGGGAAAACCCTGTACTTCCTATGAATGACATCCTTCCGCAAGAAGTCTCAAAAGGAAAGGCTGCCCACCCAAGCTCGGATTCGATGCTTTTAGTTACCCAATCAATAGCAGCCTTGGTATTCTAGAGCTATCCATACCAAGTAGCTACATAATTAAGATGGAAGGGGCCATTGGTTCTTCCCCATATTTTACATTTTACATAGTGGGAAACTGAGGCAGGGAACAAGCAATCAAATGGGTTTCCAAGAACATTGGGCTAGCAAGTACCTAAGCCCTGAGTAGATAACATAATGTTCATCAGCCTCAGCCTTCCCACAGGACAGCCCCTCCACCCTTTGCCACCCCCACAATAGGACTGACAGCTTGCAACTCCAAAGGAGAGTGGGTTTGCTTTTCATGCCTGATGCTAATTCATCTTTTGGCTGCAGGCAAGCGACCTTCTACTCCTGAGCCCCTCCAGGGCTGTAAAATGGAAATAATAATCTCAACCTCCTGCCCCACACAGGGTAGTCACAAGTCTCCTGAGAATAACCTTCTACAAATATAAAAGCAATAAAGATGCTAATGACAGGTTTCAAAACTACCCCTGAGTAAAAAACACCAAGTTTTCTACAGCCTAGAATCTAAAAAAGCCTGATTGTTAACCCCCTTTCTCCTTTCTACTCCCCCTCCATGAATTTATAGCTTCAGAAAATCCCTGAAGAGGCCGGGAACAGAAACACTGTCTCACTCTTGATCCTCATTGACATCATTTGTATGTATCTGGCAATTTCCCCTTCCAATCTTGTTTCCTTTAGCATGGCTAATGGATGAGGTCAGAGAGGTAAAGAAATCAGCTCTCTAAGCACCCCTGGAGCTTGACTACAGGAGAAAAAAATGGTAAGATGGAGAGTGAATACCTTCTCCCTGCAGATAAAGACCACCAGCCCAAGTTCGACAGTCAAGGTCAGAGAACACTTACTAGAAGCTTGGGCTGCTCACACTCCTCACAACTCAGACAGCCCTCACCCTAAGAGCATAGGCCTTACCCTTTGAGCATAAACTCCCAAATCAAAGACTCAGTAAGAGAAACCCCTAGAAATGTTTCCCCAAAGTACCACAGTGGAGACAAGGAAGCCTGTATGACCACCTCCAGAAAAGAGTGTCACCAGACCCCTGGGAAATTACTGCAAAAGGCAAGGGGGCTGGACCATGTGCCAGAGATATGATTCAGAAGGGGCACCTGGCTGGGGCTAGACTTGCTGCTTATGAAAGGCCACTTCAGGCCAGGACAAGGCTGGGGGAGGGGAGGGGCTTTGGGCCTGAGTGTCAGTCATTTCTAGGGTTCAGGCACAAGGTTCCTCACCTCCACTGTGGGGCTGACCCATAGCGCAAAGGTGAAAAAAAAAAGCCCAAGTTTTAGGTAAGCGCAAAGGCGGCCACTGGCTGGAAACTCATTTTAAGGGTCCCACTTCCCAGAGATGAGGTGCTCTATACTATGGAGTGCATGAAGAGCATCCAAATGACTCAATACTTAGGCCACCCAGGAAAAAGTCAGCAGACTCACATGCATCATGGTGACCAGGTGGCAGGGGTTGAGCAGGTAGATGACGGTCTTGGTGGCGAACTTAAAGCCCACCTCCACCCCGAAGGTCAGGCACAGGGCTACTAAGAGCAGATTCTTGCTCAGGCTCTCCTTGCCTTCCTCTGGCCGCTGGGTCACCTGCTGTGGCTGGCTGCCACGGCTACCCCTACCGTCCTCCGTTGGCCTCAGGATGTGCCGCAGGGCCACCAGGATCTCCAACAGGGCCAGGGTCAGGACCACCACACTTTCCAGCAGCCGCTGCTGCCAAGACAGGAAGGCAGCACAGTCGGGGCCCCCATTGCCTGCAAAACTGGGGTCCACGCCCCCATAGAGCCAGTCCAGGAGACTTTGGTAGCTATACCGGGACATGATGCAAAGTGGTTCCTTCCACTTGACCACCGTACAGGAAGCAAGAGCGCGATGGAACACGAGACTAGAGGGTTGTCCGGGTGGTGGAACATGTAAGGAGGGCACACCCCGCACCCTCCTCCGGACACCGGGGCAACCTAGAGCAGGGGATGGGAAACTACACGCGAGGCCCGGGGGGGGCGGGAAGGAGGGTAAGGTGTTGGCTCTAACTTGTCCCCACGGCTGTCTGGGGAGCCCCCCGCGCTTCTCCAGTGGCCACCAACGAGGCAGGGTTGAAAGGAGCCGTTGGCCAATCTAAAAGGAAGGAGAGGAAAAAAAAAAAAGGTCTCAAAGAGGCAATTGCACCGGGCATTAACGAAGCAGGGAGGGGTAACTAGCGAGGGAAGAAAAGGGGAACGGGGTAGTGGCAAAGCAAGCAGGGGTCAAGGGGAAGGCAGAGGCGAGGGTCAGGGCGGGAACCGAAGGCACCCGGCACTGCCGAGGGAGCGAACGGGAGGAGGGAAGAGGGTAAGAGAGAGAGAGAGAGGGAGAGGGGGGACACGCGGAGGCTAGGAGAGGAGCTAGCGGGGCCGGGCAGGCAGGGAGGGCGACGGGGATGGCAGGGACGCCGGGCTCCTCGTCTCACGCACTCCACACGGGGAAATCTCTTACTCCTGCAACCGCGTGGCCGTCTCTGCCCCCAGCTAGCAACTTCGCCGCCGACGGGGCTCCTCCAGCCAATTTAGAGCGGTCCCGGTCCAGCCTCCCGCCCCCGGGTACACCCCCGGTCCCCCCAGCTCCACCCCCGACCCCACACGCCCGCCCTCCGGGGTAGCGCCACCCTCCCAGCCGCGAGCCCGCCCGGGACCTGCCCCCCTCGCGCAGGCGAGCGGCGGGAGGAAGCCACGAAGCGAGGGCGGGAGGCCGGGCCAACCAGCCAGGGGCTGGGCTCCAGGCGGCCTCCCACCCTCCGGCCCGGCGACGCCGACGCCGGCCTCCGCGTCTTCCCGCGCCTTCCTGACCCGGCCCCGGGGGGGGACAGGTTGACCGCGTCCCCTCAGGGCACTACTCACCGGCAGGTCGGCCCACGACCAGGACTCGGACGATCGCTCCTCTCCTCGTGCTCCCCGAGGCCACCGGCGCTCGGCTCGGCTCCCCTGGCGGCCGCAGCCGCCGCCGCCACCGCCGCGCACGGCTCCTCCTCCCCGTCTTCCTCCCCCTACAGCAGCCGCGCTCGCTTCCTCCTTCTTCCCCTCCCTCTCTCCTCCCCCTCGCCGCCGCCTCCTCCCTCCTCCCTCGCCCCTCCTCCTCCGATCCACTTCACCCCCCCCTCACGCACACCACACACCATCACTCCACCCCACTAAAGTCCTCCGGCCTCCTTCGCTCCAAAGCCTTTCCTCCCATCGCGTCCACCCCCCCACCCGGCCTCCGCTCCACTCCCCTCCACCCGCCCCATCCCTGCCTCCTCCTCTTCCTCCTCCTCTTCGTCCTCCTCCTCCCCGCCCCGGCTTCTGCACTCCGAGCATGCACGCGTGCACAGCCGCGCTCCTTCACAAACCAGACCAAATTGGCCTCCCTGCAGAAGTCTAGCAAGGCTGACTCCTCCTCCTCCTCCTGTGACCCGCTTTCCCCAGGCACTTCTTTGCGCACCTGGGCATAACCCTAGACACCGAGCCGGCCCCGACTAAACTTCTGGAATGAATTAGACGGTCTACTGAGAGAGCCAGGCTTTGGGGGTGTGCTGGGTACAGCCTTCCTTTCCTGTTTCCTCCCTTTTTGAAATGGGAGATTCATGCCAGAGCACGAAGGTGACTTCTCTCACCCTTCCAAGTCACAAGCCCTCTCCCCACTGCTGTTTTTGGGCCATTTCTTCTCCGTTTTTTCTTCCAATGGCTCGGGTCTGCGGTTTTTCTCCAGACCTGCCTCACTATTGTCACTCCCTCTCCCCACCCCCCTAGATCTCTCCAGTCTCCCCCTCCCTTTGAGCGAGACACCAGCTGCTTCCTAACCCCCACGTGGAAAGGGCAGCCAGGACAATAAGTGTGGCGTCAGGGCCGAGTCCCCTCTTCATGGCTACTTTCTACCCAGTGACTGTTGTCTTTTCTGCGGGCAAGGGATTAGAAAAGGACTGTTTTCAGAATTTACCTCATGTTGATTTCTGATTTATTGAAGACTCACAATAAGTTAGAAGAATATCCAGAAAACCACAGTTAGGCGCCTCTCCTAGGAAACACTTTCTCGGATGCTGGCTGCAAGCCAGGCTCAAAATATAAAATGCAATCTATTGTATTGTCAGACCAGTGCCCTCTCATCCTTTCCAAGTCCGGTTTTCCCGACAAAGAGAGCCAGGCAGACTTGTCTTAACTTCAAGCTTTGTGTTGCATCTACCAAGGGCAGATGCTTTTCAAGCATTAATTAATTAAAAAAAAAAACAGGAACCAGTTCTGAAGCTCGCTGGTTCTCCTTAGGTATTTGGTTAAATCTCAGCAACAGTAACAAGGAACAAAGCTAGGGAGCTCCTAGCAGTGGCATGTGACAACTGGAGGCCTCAAGTTCCTATCTTCAAAGAAGTAAGAATGCCTGCAGAGCACTTCGTAATGGCTTCATTAATCCCACTGATTTCCATGCTGACCTTCAGCTGGGAGTTTGGCCTCACCACTCCCGTATTTACAAAATGACTGTCTTTAAGGAACCAGGCCAATGTCTGAACTTCAGCCACAAATCCTTTCATAGGTAGAATAACTGTTTTTAGGGTCTAGATTATAAAAAAAAAAAAAAAGACAACTATTTCTGCCCAGTACTTGCTGTGTCACCTTGGACGGATTTACTCAACCTCTGCCCTTATTTCCTATCTATTACTTGAAAGATATTTTTAATTCATAAGGTTATGCACATTTAAATATTACATAGCATCTAGTGCATAGAAAGCGCTCACTAAATACTACCTGTTGTTACCATTGGGGACATTTGCAATTGCCTGTGTGCTTTTGTGTGTGAGCATGCACACTCATAGCCACTGCCCTCTCCCACATCTGCATAAACAACCCTACCCATCCTTCAAAACCCACGGAAAATCACACTCTTCCCAATCTCCCACCCAGCTCCCTCCTCCAGGCGTCTACAGCTTACTGCAAGCACTCCTCATTTCGTTCTGAATCACACACCCTTCCATTGTTCTCTCATTGTGAGTCCTGCCTCCCACACCCAGCTCTCTGAAAGCAGGGCAGGGTCTTGATCTTTTCTACCCTGCCCTAGTACCTAGCTGGGTGGCATAGACACAGTAAGCACTAAATAAATGCAGAAGAGACTGTTGACTCCATAGGGAAGAGATGAGAATTGAGCTGAAATGGTGGGTCAAACTGTAGGGGGGAAACCTTAAGACGAAACTTCTGATCATTTCTTTGCTGGGACACAAGCTGGAGCCTGCTTGTCCCCAAACATTAAGAAGACCTGAACTTTGTTTTTTAAAAGAGAGCTTAGTGACACACAGTGAAAGGGGAATTTGGAATCTATACACAGTTCAGAGAGACCTTGTGGGTTAATTCTTCAGGCAAACTGAGAAAGGTCTCTAAGACCACCTGCTTGTTGTAATAGGCTATGGTTCTCTGAGCTCTGCCTCCTGCCTTTCCTTCCCAGGCTTGTTTGAATTTTAAGGCTGAGAAGGTGATCTCCAGGCTTTATGGCATGGGCCACTTTTCTCCTTTTATAGGTAACACCCTAAATTCTTTCAGCTAAAGTGCCTTCCCAGTTATGAATCCAGGTGACTGCCTGTGGAGTGTGAAATATCCGAAATCATTACCTCCACTGTACCACAGATGATCAGAGGCTCAGAGAACTGAAGTGAACTGCACAAGATCACACAAGTTAGTAGAAGAGGCAGGACTAGAACTAGGGGTCCTCCCCCATGGTCCACTGTTCTTTCAACAGTGTGGGCAACAGCAAACTCTTTCTCTATGACTGGGCTCCATCCACTTGGATGGAATCATTTCTATGTCTATCATTGGTGACCTATCTAGGGTGAATAGATGTTTGTTCACATGTCCTCCGGAAAAGTCACACAACAAACCTGCAAGTCAAATGCTTGCATGATTTCCCAGAAGTAGGAAAACAAAAACAATGCACAATCCAGATATTCTATGAAGTGCTATCAATAAAAATAAACTGCCTGCATAGGGAGGAGAGTGAAGAGAGGCCTTTGTCTTGTTCTTGCTTTCTGCATGCTGGTTCTCCCCCTCTCATTCATTCTCTACATAGTCCCCGAGCCTCTGTTGTGTTGGACCTATGAGCAATTCTTGCCCCAAAGAAGCTTAAAGTCCATGTAGGGCATGACTCATAAATATATCAATACATGAAGAAGGTATAAAGCCAAGCTAAGTAAATCTGCCTGTTCAAATGAGCTATACAGGCAAGATTTGGAGAGCAACTAGAATCCAGAGGTAGAGCTAGGTATGGTGGTACAAGCTTGTAATCTCAGCTCTTGGGAGGATTTCTGGGAATTTTAGACCAGCCTGGGCTACATAGCAATATCTTCTTTCAAAAGAAAACAAAATTCCAGAGTAGTTCAACCCCAAGCTAATTATGTACTATGAGAAAAGTCAGCATGACAAGTAACCTGGGGAATACTGACAGGAAGGGAGGAAGAGGAAACCTTCAGAGGGACCAGCAGTGTGCAATATCTGAATCCAGGTGGGATTCCGCAGGTGTGCACACATGGAAACATCCAGAGAGCTGCACACTTCAGTTGTGTGTCACCTTGTATGACAATTATACCTCAATTTTAAGGAGTTCAGAAAAGAGAGAAAAGACCAGCAGCAGGAATTACAGGAGCATCTCCTGGAGAAAGGTAGGCAAAAGCACCTAACCCTATAGTTCCCAGCTCTATCTGCACTCAAGAATTCTGAGTGTTTTTTAAAAACACTGTGTCTTGGGACATGCCCCAGACTAATGCACTGAGATTCTCTGGAAGCAGGGCCTTAAAATGGGATTTAAAAAAACTTGAGAACTACTAGAGGTTTTTTTTTTGTTGTTGTTGTTGTTGTTGTTGTTGTTGTTGTTGTTTTTCTCTCACTACAGTTAGATCTACAGGTTTGGAAAGCAGCTCAGTGCTTGCCTAGCATGAACAAGGTTTTGGATTCCATCCCTAGCACTATGAAAATACGAACTAAGGATGACCAAACACGTTTCAGTGGCCCAATGCTTTGCATACAATTTCTTTTCTAAGTCTCTTGTCAAAACAGCTCTGAGATCTGTTATGATTCCCATTTTCCAGATAGAAAAGTGGAAGCTTGGATACACAGCCCGTAAGTGCCACAGCTGAGATTTCATCTGAGATCTGCTAGCTCCAAACCTAGGGACCTGAACACATATACAATATATCCTCTTGGCAGACAGTGCTGTGCAGAGTACTGGGAGAGGCTCTGAGTAGATGAGCTGGCTATCCATGAAGAGGTCACTGCACGGAATCTTTTTCTTTCTATCCAGTGTTAACTGACATTCACTAAGATGCATTACTAGTCTTAAGTGTACGGCTCTTTGAGTTTGCCAGATGTGCACACCCCTGCAATTGCCACTCAAATCTTCAGGCCCACCTCCCAATCAATCTTCACCCCCAGAGGTAACCATTGTTCTGATTTCTGTTTGTTTATTTATTTGGTATTTTTTTTTCTTTCTTTTTTCTTTTGGTTTTGGTTTTTTTTCAAGGTGGGGTCTTACTCTCTAGCCCAGGCTGACCTGGAATTCACTATGTAGTCTCAGGATGGCCTTGAAATCACAGTGATCCTCCTACCTCTGCCTCCCAAGTGCTGGCATTAAAGATATGTGCCACCATGCCTGGCTTTATTGCTCTGATTTCTATCAGTATTCATGTGGCTTATTCATGAATGTCATCTACATGGAATCATTCAGCTATTGTGACTGGCTTGTTTAGTTCAACATTCTGTCTGCAAATTTCTTCTGGAGACAGGGTCTGGCCTTACACTGTAAGATCAGGCCAACTTGGAACTTATTATGTAGCCCAAGCTGACCTAAAACTTGCAGCAATCTTCCTTCCTCTGCCTTCTGAGGGCTGGGATTTCAGGCATGAGCCACTTGGCCTGGTTAAAAATGTGGGTTGGGCTGGAAAGATGGCCTAGCAGTTAAGGCATTTGCCTGCAAAGCCAAAGGATCCCGGTTCAATTCTCCAGGACTTACATAAGCCAGATGTACAAGAGGGCACATGCATCTGGAGTTCATTTGCAGTGGCTGGAGGCCCTGATATGCTCTCTCTCTCTCCTTCTTTCTCTCTCTCAAATAATAAATAAATAAATAGAATTTTTTTTTTTAAATGTGGGTTTAGCAGGTTTTTATTTGGCTTACTTTTTGTTCTATTCCTTTTTTTTTTGACAGGATCTCCCTATGTTCTTCAGGCTAGTCTGGAACCCACCATCCTCCTGCCCCAGCCTCCCAAGTGTTGGGATTACGGATACATAGCCTCATGTCCTGCCAGATCACTGACTTCAGGAAATGAGTTCAGAATATAAGAGGTAATAAACCTACCAAGCCTAGGACTCATGGAGGCTCAGGGCTTTGAGTAGAGAGCTAAGAAATGCTGTTGCCAGGAAGCCCTTCCCTGCCCCTAAAGCTGTATAGTTCCAATGGGGCTCTCACAGCTGGCAATAGCATGTGGTTCCCTTAACATAGTCCCAAATAGTTCCCATAGCATAACAGCTGTTAAAGACCCTTTCAATTCATCAACCACACACAATGTGGAAAGCCACACAATCTGGAGTAAAAGAAAGGCATGTGTTGGAATAATCTCAGCTTTTGGACTGTAGGAGAACAAGAAAAATTCTGATTTTTTCAGTATCC
Source organism: Orientallactaga sibirica (assembly GCA_036365145.1). Taxonomy (NCBI): domain Eukaryota; kingdom Metazoa; phylum Chordata; class Mammalia; order Rodentia; family Dipodidae; genus Orientallactaga; species Orientallactaga sibirica. Next base: position 10,514,358 of record JAEOAD010000057.1, read on the forward strand.
AAAAGATTCCATAGAACACAGTATTTGGCTGAGAAATGGGGGGTGGGATAGGGCAAGTTGAGGGACTCTCCTTGTCATGGTTTGCATGTGGTTTGTCTCATGTTCATGTGTTGAAGGCTTGCTCCCCAGTTTGGTGATATAAGAGGTGATTGGACCTTTAAGCGGTGGGACCTAGTGGAGAATCCTTAGGTGATTAAAGCCCTTGCCATTGGAGAGGATTAAGTTAGTTCTTATGGAACCCCATGTTATTATTTCTCCAGAAGATTTCTTATTAAAAAAAAAAAAAAAAAAAGCATGGCTCCTCGCATTCTCGCTATTTTCCTCTCTGGATATAGGATCACTTCCTCCCACATGAGACCTTTACCAAAGCCTATACCGTAATGTTTAGATTTTAAGGTTAAAAATGTGAGGTAAATAAATATCTTTCTTTTAGAAAGTTAACCTATTTCAGGTAAATAAAGCTCTCATTGTCTCAAATACTCCTCATCAACGATAAATCCAAAATGCCCTGGTTGACCCCCCCAAAAGTCTTTCTTTCCCTCCCCTCTACTTTCCTCCCTCCCTCCCTTTCTCCAAGACAGAGTCTTACTACATAGCATAAGCTGGCCCTTGAACATATGATACTCTTATCCTCCTGTCTCTACCTACAGAGTATTGGGATTACATGCATGTGCCCCCACCCCCACCCAGATCAAATTTACTGTGTTTTCTTAATCCATATCCCCATAGTAGAAACAATGTGATCATTTAAAATGGTTTTTGTCATGTTGCTACAACTGAACTCTTTCTCTTTCTAGCCATTCAGGGTCTTCAACAAAAAGCAACAAAAACTCATTCCTGATACATTCAGAGTTCTTTAATCACCACTGTGGTGGCTAGATGTATAGCTCAGCAGTAGAGGGTGTGCATAGGTTCTGCTTTCAATCGCCAATACTGGCAGTACAGAGGAAAAAAATAGAGATGTTAGATGTAGAGAATCAGAATGTTTGCATTCTGTTTTCTAGCTTGATTTTATTTATACCTTTCTCTTTTTTAAAATTATATTTTTTTTGTTTTAAGTATTTTATTTATGTATTTAAGAGAGAGAGAGCCAGAGAGAGAGAGAGAATGGGCACGCCAGGGCCTCTAGCAAAGGAACTCTAGATGCATTTGCCACCTTGTGCATCTGTCTTACATAGGTATTGCAGAATCGAACCTGGGTCCTTAGGCTTTGCAGGCAAGCGCCTTAACTACTAAGCCATCTCTCCAGCCCTATATCTTTATTTTTAAGAGATGAGACCTCAATACGTTGTACAGTCTGGGCTCAAACTACAGGACTTAACTCATGTTCCTGCCTCAACCTTCTACCTGGAATGGCAGATATGTACCACCATGCCTGGCTCTCACTGTATGTGTGTGTGTGTGTGTGTGTGTGTGTGTGTGTGTATGTATGTGTATGTATATGTGTGTGTTGTGTATCAAACCCAGGACCTTGTGCCTGCTAGGTAAGGAATTTTCCACTGAATTATGCATTCTCAGCCCAACTTAAAGGTTTTATTCCTAGAACATTTTCCTTCAACACTTGTATTTTATTGATAACTATTATGTAGTCTCCAGATATCAAAATAACTTCTCTAGAAGGGTCCTTACTCTCTGGGACCTTTTGTTTTATGTGTGTGTGTGTGGGTGTGCATGTGGTATATACATGTGTGTGCACAGATATGCATACCCCATGCTCATGTGTATGGATTCCAAAGGAGAAGGTTGAGTGTACTATTCTATCACTTTTTTGCCTTATTCCCATGACATGAGAATCACTGAACCCAAAGTTCATGGTACCTTCCCTTTCTTGATAGACTGGCTAACCAGAGAGCCCCAGAGATCCTCCTATCTCCACACACACCCCAGTGCTGGGCTTATAGGCAGGGGCAGCCCCACCTGGATTTTTATGTGGATGTTGGTGATCAAACTCAAATCCCCATGCTTGAACAGCAGGAATCTTATCTGATGAGCCATCTCCCCAGTCTTGTTTTTTTTTTTAATTTTATAAATTTATTAGCATGTGCATGTGCATGTTGTGGTGTGTGTGTGTGTGTGTGTGTGTGTGTATGCATGCTCACACATATGTGTATACCTGCAGAGGCCAGAGGTTGATGTTTGGTGTCTTTCTCAGTTACTCTACACCTTATATTTTTTATTTATTTATTTATTTTGGTTTTTCGATGTAGGGTCTCGCTCTAGCCCAGGCTGACCTGGAATTCACTATGTAGTCTCAGGGTGGCCTTGAACTCAAGGCAATCCTCCTACCTTTGCCTCCCAAGTGCTGGGATTAAAGGTATGTGCCACCACACCTGGCTAACATCTTATTTTTTAAGACAAGGTCTCTCACTGAGCCTGGAATACACACATTCAGCTAGGGAAGCTAGCGCAAGCCCTATCTCTCCAGGAGTGGCATTACAGTCATGCACTATCATGCCCAGCTATTTTTTGTTTGTTTGTTTGTTTTTCAAGGCAGGGTCTCACTGTAGCCCAGGCTTACCTGGCATTCACTATGGAAACTCAGGATGGCTTTGAATTCACAGCAATCCTCCTACCTCTGACTTCTGTGTGCTACGATTAAAGGCATGCACCACAACACCTGGTATGCCCAGCTTTTATGTGAGTGATGGGGATTTGAACACAGATCCTCAGGCTTTCTTGGCAAACATTTTACCCAGATCCATCTCTCAAGTGCTAGAAATTTTTATCTCCTGCATTATTTGGATCCCTGACATCTATGCACCTTGATACATCGAACAGTAACCTTTACTTACTCCCCACTGCATCACTTGATAAGGGAGCTGTGAAGGTTAATCTTCATTGTTGATTAGACTTGATTTAGAGTCACCTAGGAGACACACCTCTGGGTGTGTTTGTGAGGATGTTCCAAAAAGGATGAACTGAGGGGGGTGGGAAGACTCGCCCTGAATATGTTCAGTACCATCCCATGGACTAGAAACGCAGATTGAATAAAAGAGGGAACAAGTGAAAGCCAGATGAATGCCTGCATTCCCCTTTCTCTGCTTCTTGACTGCCTACGTGATGTTAACCAATTGTCTCACTCCCAGTACCACATCCAGAAGCTGTTCCCACCACCATGCCATCTACACAATAATGGTTTGGATCCCCTCAAACTGGGCACCAAAATAAAGCCTCCCTTAAATTGTCTCCTGTCCAGAATTTGGACACAATGACAGGAAAAGTAACTGATACAAGAACTGACTGACTAGTTGAGAAAAACACTATGTTAAGAGACCGACAATGGGCTGGCGAGGCTTAGTGGTTGAGGCATCTGCACGTGAATCCTAAGAACCAGGGCTCAATTCGCCAGTACCCACATAAGCCAGATACACAAAGTGGCAAATGCATCTGGAGGGTTTTTTGTTTTGTTTTGTTTTGTAGTGGCTGGAAGCCCGGGCACCTGCACCTATTCTCTCTCTATCTAATAAATAAATAAAATAATTTTTACAAAGAGAGAGACAATAAACAACCCAGGTTCTAACCTTGGGTCCTGACTTGCTATTTAACCTACTTCCTGCTTTGCTTTCCTCATATTTGACAGAAAGAATATTCCCAGGACATATGAGAGTATATACATGAGGTCCTTAGCAATTGCTATCATTCATCTTACCATAGTATGGGAAAGTCATGGTTTTACAAAGAAACTATGTAAAGTACATAAATAAAGCAGAAACTGGAAACAAAAGAAACAGGGAACTGTAGAGATAGCTCATTCAGTTAGTAAAATGCTATCCTTGCAATCTTTTTATTGATTGGTTGATTTGTTTATTTATTCATTGATTTTGGGTTTTGCAAGGTAGGGTCTCACTCTAGCCCAGGCTGACCTGGAAGTCACTCTGTAGTCCCAGGCTGGCCTCAACTCACAGCGATCCTCCTACCTCTGCCTCTTGAGTGCTGAGATTAAAGGTGTGCACCATCAGAGAACCCATGTTTTAATAAAACAAAATAAAATAACAGGCATGAGTTTGTAATACCAGCACTCAGGAGGCAGAGACAGAAGGACCCCTGGAGTTCTTGTGTCAACCATGTTAGACTACTTGGAAAGCTCCAGAGTAATGAGACCTTGTCTAATAACAGGTGGATGACACTACTGAGAAGTGACACTTGAGGTTGTCCACACATGAACACACATATACACACATACACACACACATTCACAAGCACAAAAACAAATAAAAAACCTTAATGGCGGCACGAAATGTGACCTTGGGGTGAAGTAACTTTCAATAGGCATTGATTTGACATTTTTTCCTGTTCATTTTTTAAGGTTTAGAGAGACTTTATTAGATTAAGAGAAGGAAGTACAGAGGGCTCCTGACATGTGGAAGGCAGGAGTGGTTAGAGAGTGTGCCAGTGTGAACCAAAGTAGGGTCACTTATAGACTCTGAATTCGGGTGGGCTAACCAGCCATCATACCAAGTTTTGGGGCTGAGCTTATCCAACCACAATGCCACGATCAGATTTCAACCTTAATTCCAGGAAAGGTGAACTCCTTTTCAGGAGTTTTGTGTGTATGTGTGTGTGTTTCGAGGTAGGGTCTCACTCTGGCCCAGGCTGACCTGGAATTAACTATGCAGTCTCAGGGTGGCCTAGAACTCATGGTGATCCTCCTACCTCTGCCTCCCAAGTGCTGGGATGAAAGGCGTGCACCACCACGCCTGGTTGTCTATTCATGTTTTAAAACAGGTTCTTATGTAGAACAGCTGCCTTCAAACTCACCGTTGAGCTGAGGATGACTTTAACTTCTGATTCTCCTGCCTCTACCTTCTAAGCTTCCAAGTACTGGACTAGGCATAAACCACCATGCCTGGTTTTATGTGGTGCTCAAGGTGAAACTCAGGGCTCTGTGTTTGCTGGGCATTGCAGTTACTTGTCATTGGGACAAATACCCAACAAGAAGCCATTATGGGAGGAAATGGTTTATTTCAGGCTTACAGATCCCAGGGGAAGCTCCATCATGGTGGAAGAAGCTGGCTCACTTCTATAGATGCATATCAGAGACACCACCAAAAGCCAGCAAACATGAACAGCCATAGCGCACACTGGTTTTTATATGCCTACTAATGCTGGACTTCAGGTCTGTCTGCCTCTAGTGACACCTCCTCCAACAGGGCTTCTGGGGACTCAAGTTTCAAGGTCAATTTTAATCAAAAATGCCTCAGGCAATGGGGGGATATACATTCACATTCAAACCATCACACTAGGCAAACATTTGACTAATTGAGCTACATACACAGCCCCTTGACATTAACAATTTTAAATCATTTATTTATAATCTAGTCTGCCCAAGCCAAGCTAAAGAAAAGTAGTTCAAGACTAAAGAATTATTCTCAAGCTTCCAAATTTCAATTTCCCTCAATTCTATTTATTGACTGCCATTGAAGAAAATGCTCTTTATTGGCTTATACTTCTAAACTAACCACTTACCTTGTCATTAGACATTTAAGTTGGCATTATTCAATTACTTAAACCATGAAGCGGTCAGACTGCTGTCTTTCTTCCAGGGGTTTCAGGCAAAAAAAAAAAATGTGTGGTTAAATGTCATGAGTTCAAGCATTGCCAAAAACTTGCTGTGGCATACTGGACAAAGTGAAGAACCTTCCAAGACTCACACTATCCTCCTCACATAGCCTGGAAAACTTGGCTGGGCAGCAGCACCAAGTACTTAAAAATATAGTATGGCCAGGTGTGGTGGCGCACGCCTTTAATCCCAGCACTTGGGAGGCAGAGGTAGGAGGATCGCCATGAGTTCGAGGCCACCCTGAGACTACATAGTGAATTCCAGGTCAGCCTGGGCTAGAGCGAGACCTTACCTCAAAAAAAAAAGTATAATAGTCTCACATTTATCTGTAAGAGATATACACACATGCACATGTGCATGCACACGCGCACACACAGAATTAGGATCTTTTCCATTCACTGTGGATACACAATAACTTTTGCAGTTTAGTGTGTAATAGCAAAACCAAAATGAATTTCCTTTGCCTTCTACAATTTCACAGGTAGAAGATTCATTCTTACCATGCATTTAAGCAATCTTGACATATGTTCCCCTCAGCATAGTTTGCTTGTTTGTTTGTTTGTTTCTTTTTTTTTTTTTTTTTTTTTTTTTTTTTTTGAGGTAGGGTTTCACTGTAGCTCAGGCTGACCTGGAAGTCACTATGCAGTTTCAAGGTGGCCTTGAATTCACGGTGATCCACCTTCCTCTGCCTCCCAAGTGCTGGATTTAAGCTGTGTGCCACTATGCCCAGCAGCAATTCATAAGTTCTAAAATGCATATGTTTCTTAGTGGGACGAGGAGATATTGCATCATTCCTCTCTGACCTGTCAGGGACACAAATCATTCCTTTATACATTGGATGCATATGGTATACACTACCCACCTACTGTCATGGAATCATAGTGCTTGTGTTCAAGTAACCCTTATTTACTTAGTGATGGTCAGCCTGCGCTGGAGTGAGACCCTACTGAAAGAAAGAAAGAAAGAAAGAAAGAAAGAAAGAAAGAAAGAAAGAAAGAAAGAAAGAAAGAGAGAAAGAAAGAGGAAAGAAAGAAAGAAAGAGAGGCTGGAGAGATGGCTTAGCAGTTAAGGCATTTGCCTATGAAGCCAATGGACCCAGGTTTGAGTCCCCAGGCTCCTCTTAAGCCAGATGCACAAGGGCACATGTGTCTATGTGTCTGTAGTTTGTTCACAGTGGCTATATGCCCAGTGTGCCCATTCTCTCTCTATCTGTCTCCATCATCTCTATCTCTCTCTGCTTGCAAATAAATAAATACAATTTAAAAAAAGAAAAGAAAGCAAAAAAAAATGAACTTAAAGAACTTATAAACTGTGAAGTCTTGGAATTTTCCATTTAATCTTTTCAGACTGAGGTTGCTCACAGATGACAAACTGCAGAAAATAACATCAAGATAAGGGGGAGTTCTGAAAAAGAAGGGATTACTGACCAAGGCACCTGAGTTGAATTCAACTAGCTTAAGCAAATCATTCCTTCCTTGGACGTCAACTTTGTCTTTTGGAATCCAGAAGCACTTCAGTCACTCACCTCTGAATTTACTCCTAGCTTTAATCATTCAAAAACAACCAAGAAGTTTAGTGTGAAAGAACTAGGCTACGAATTTTGGCAGCAATTTGGAAGCCTGGATTGCTAGCTCATTTTTCTCTTTTCTGTCTAGACCATGATCCAATAATGAAGGAATTACTTCACTGAATAGAAACAAACGATTCTTTCCAGGTCAAGCTAGCCACAGAAACACGGAAGATGGAAGCCTCAGTATCTTCCTGAGGAAGATTCATTTCTAAGGGTTTCCTCACATTCTTTGTTATTATTGCCATTGTTATAGTTTTGATAAATATGCATTGAGTGTCATTGTTGTCTAAGTAACAGGTACAATCAAATATGAATAAAATATCAGAGAAAACAGATTTGACGTATTAGGAAGAATATATGCACATCCTTTGTTTTGCTGAGGTTGAATGTTGCAAGAAATATTTGAAGTTCATGACTTAATATTCAAAGCAAAGAAAATGAACAAATTGGACCTGAAACCAGAGAGGTGTGGGTTCCAGTCCTTGCCAATGATAAGCTCTTACAACCCTGGTAAGTAGTTTAACCTCTCATAGCCTGTTTTCTTGTCTATTATATATTATTTTCCACCTTGCAGGGTTCTTGTGAAATTCAGTGAGGTAATATCTATGTAAAGTAGCTAGCATCTGGTCTGGCAAGCAAGTTGCTCAATAACTGTTTACTTTAGGAATTCCTCCCCTTCTATTCCATATATTCATGTTTTCATCTTAAGACAGACATCAGGGGCTGGCTCAGTGTTTGAAGGTGCTTGCTTGCACAACCTAATCCTGAGTTAGATTTTTTTTCTCTTTCTCTTTCTCGTTGCAATTAAAAATATAAAAATGAAAATATTTTAAGACAGAAATGAAATCCACCCCAAGTGGATCATGCAGACTAATTTCTGTTCAGTACCCTTTCACATCTGTAGCCTCAGGTGGAACTGATATCCTGTCCTGCCACAGCTTGGCAGGGGTGTTATTAGAAACCACATTCTTTCCGGCAGGGGAGGAAGAAGAAAAGAAAAAGAAATGCAAGCATCTGCTACATGTGCAGTTGATTTTGAGATGTGGGCAAGCTGGCAGTCTATAGTTGCTCTTTTCCTGAATTGCCACGCTGTCAGAAATCAATATGCTGAAAGCAGTTTTAGAAAGCTGGCTTGGGAACCCCTGGAGGATTCTGAGAGCTGTTGGCCACATTCATGCCAGCTCTAAGCAAGTTCCATATCCTAACCTGCCACACTGTAAGCTGTGCATTAAAGGAACTGTCTCCTCCTTGTTACACAAGAGGATAAAACTCTGAGCCCCTCCTGGTGGGGAGATCAAAAGCTTTGATATTTGACTCTGTGGAGTCAGATGTGAAAAGCAGACAAATTTCAGGAGACTTGAGATTACTAAAGGGGTATTGATTAAATTGTTCCCTCTTGGAATGAGTTTGAGGGGCATTGTCATCCCTACCCTATACCCCTCCCATCACGACAATTACCTCCCAGCTGGCGATTGAACTCAGGTCTTGCACAAGTTAGCAAGGGCTCTACCACTAAGTCACACCCACAGCTCCTCTTCTGAGAACTCTTGAAGGGAAGCATGGAAGTAGCAATCAACTTCCAAATTTACACTTGAATGTCAGTCTATACCTAATATTAACAATGGCAACCCTCCTAAAAGCAATAATTTATTAAATAATTGTGTGTGAAATTATCTCATACCTGGAAGGAAATTGAAGGAGGGAGGGGGAAGGCTGAGGAAGGGTGGGGGGAGGCAGAGGGAGGGAGGCATGTGGGGGTGGGCTTGATTTATTTTAAGTAGAAGGGCAAGTTTCTAGACCAGGTCTATCTGAATTCACAGCTTTAACCCCATACCATCCTGCCTCTTGGCAAGAGACTCATGTAACATGTGGCTCCTTCCTGCACCATGACTGACTAGGTGTGGAGGATCAGGTTATAGATAGGAGCACCATGTCTACCTTGGAGCTGGAAGAGAGCAGCAAACAGACCATAGGGAGTTTGAGTCCAGGACCTCCATCTCATCATTCAAGTCATCTGAGCGCTTGGTTATGTGTCCTCCTACCATGAAATATGGATAAGATGTTTTACTTAATGCTTCAAGCCAGGAAGGGATTTTGCTCTTTTAAGAACTCCTCTGTATCTGCTTTCAAAGCACTTGGGGACTGAATATCTTCAGAGCAGTTTCCTCTTGAATGGGGTTTTCTAGATTTTGATAGATTTGTTTCTAAAGAAACAGGCAGAAAGAACATATGAGTTAAGAGACAAGAGTCCCCAATTTGGTCTTGTATTTTCCCCTAACATGCAAATCACATACACATACCAGGAGTTCCAAAAATGAACATTTTATATTCGCTCTTAGTTCTACCTCATGCATCTGAAGCACATTCCAGAGCCTCCTCCACCCTTGTGCTATTCTTTGTGGTAGAGTCTTAGCTTCAGGGCTACTTCCTGCCACCTTCCTCCACCCCTTCTTTTCATCAACCCTCCATCTGTTCTTTCCTCCAGATTTGATCTCTAGATGCCCACTTTCCCCTGTAAGGAATACACAGCATGGCATGTGTATGACCCACACAGCTTATGTTATGCCATCAGTCCACAGCACAATTATAGTTTCCATCTAATTCCTTTCCATATTTGATAATTTTTTTTCATCTGGCTTGGAACAGTTTGCAGGAGCTGTGTGGCAAAAGGTGCAATTTGTCATCAAGGCAAGTGAATAATGAACTGAGGTGGCTGCTTGAGACTCAAATGGAGATGTGCTGTTTTCTCCTTTGGAATGAGCCATCTTTCACAGTCTATTTGCCCATAGCATTACCTAATTCTTCAGAGGCTGTACACCTAATATTATATGAACTTAATCATGAGCACGAAAATGAGGACTCCATTATAATAAACCCTAATTGGACCTCTTGAAAACATTTTATTGAGAACTTTACATGAACATACTGTACTTTGATCATATTCTCATCCCATTAGCCTCTTTTGTATCCACTCCCCTACCCACATTCCCCTGAGCACTCTTCCCTTTCCAAGTAGTCCTTCCTTTGATGTCTCATTCCTTTTGTCCTCCTCCATCCTCCATGTCAAAATGTTGATGGGCTCAGAGCAGTGCAGGTCTCGTAGGGGTAATGACAACCACTGTGAGGTCATAAATGCATCAGTCAGTTCATGTCCCAAGGACAGTGCTCCACAGTACTCCTTCCAACCCTGTGGCTCTTACATTCTTTCTGCTCCCTCTTCTAGATTGTTTCCTGAGCCTTGTAGGACATGATAGAGATGTCTTTAGTGTTGTGCTCTCCAAAACCTCTTATTTTCTGCTTTGTTGAGGTTTGAGTCTCCTCCCTGTGTACTACCATCTCCATAGAGAAGCTACTCTGCCTTGCAGTGACAGCAGCACTCATATTCTCTCTGCCACTTCCTCAGCAATTCTCCCTGAGTCCTAATGGGTATGGTAGTGATGGCTCATCTAGTGCTCAGCACTGGCCTTTCTCTTCTTCTCAGCACCTTGATGAGTCTCCAGTATTCAACTCCATCTGTGAAAAGATGCTTCTCTAACCTAAAGTAAGAACAGCCTTAACCAATAAAGATAAAACACATACATTAGAAGGCAATTCGAGCTGAGCATGTTGGTGCATGCCTTTAATCCTTGCACTGGGGGGAGGCAGAGGTAGGAGGAGCCCTGTGAGTTCAAGGCCACCATGAGACTACATAGTGAATTCTAGGTCAGCCTGGGCTAGGGTGAAACCCTACCTCAGAAAAAAAAATCCGGGCATGGTGGAGCATGCTTTTAACTGGGGAGGCAGAGGTAGGAAGATTGCCATACTACATAGTGAGTTCCAGGTCAGCCTAAGCTAGAGTGAGACCCTATCTCGGAAAACAAAACAAAACAAAACAAAACAAAACAAAACAAAACAAAACAAAACAAAAGGCAATTTGATGGGCTTAACATATCCATTTAGCCAAAGAACAGTGGTGCCGTTTTTTTTTTTTCCCTCCACCACTGGCAGGTAGAGCAGAAAAGAGAGAGAACCGGGCCAGCTGCTTCTCTTGAGGCTGAGCGAGAAGGCGGGTGTCGATGACTCAAAAAACCTCCCCAAGCCACCGGGGAAAAGAAAACCACATTGAGCCGGGAGAAACGTCTAAGGCGGAACTCTCCGTTTATTGTCACGGGAAGTATTTATATATTTTGAGGAAGGGGGCGGGAAGAGGGGATGAGAGAAAAGTATAAGGGCCAATAGTATTTCATCACATCAGCAGCAGCTGGGTGGAGGCAGTTTCAGCTTAGGTGCTGAGTCAAGGGCAGGTCACGAAACTCTACTCAGGCTCTGGAAGCTCGACTAGGCCTCACCGGGAGTAGGCCAAGATTGGCTGGGCTAACCACTCGGCTTCACACTGGGCAGGGCCCAACACAGTGGTATCTTTCCTCTAGGGCTAATGGGACTTTTTATTTCTTCAGAGTTTTGCTATATATCTTAACTGGCCTCTAATTTTTTTTCAGGTACAGCCTCATTTTAGCTCAAGCTAACCTGGAACTCACTCTGTACCACCAGATCGGCCTTGAACTCTCAGCAATCCTACTTCTGTCTCCCAAGTGCTAAGATTAAAGGCATGCACCACCATGTCCAGCTGGCCCCAAACTTTTTTTTTTTTTTTTTTTTTTTTTTTGGTTTTTCAATGTAGGGTCTCCCTTTAGCCCAGGCTGACCTGGAATTTACTCTGAAGTCTCAGGGTGGCTTGAACTCACAGCAATCCTCCTACCTTTGCCTCCTGAGTGCTGGGTTCAAAAGCATGTGCCACCTCATCTCACTGGGCTTTAACTTTTGATTCTCCTGCTTCAGCCTTCTGCATGCTGGGATGACAGGTATGATCCACATCTTTCACTTCTTATTGGACTTTAAAAGTCAAATGCAGAGCCAGGTGTGGTGGCGCACACCTTTAATCCCAGCACTCGGGAGGCAGAGGTAGGAGGATCGCCGTGAGTTCAAGGCCACCCAGAGACTAGATAGGTAATTCCAGGTCAGCCTGGATCAGAGTGAGACCCTACCTCGCAAAACAAAAACAAGACAAAACAAAAAAAAAAAAGTCAAATGCAGTCAATGATATCGGTCAGAAGTTGAGCACTTACCTAGTACCTAGAAGTCCCTGGGCTCAATCCTCAGTAACACACACACACACACACACACACACACACACACACACACACACACACGGGTTGAGGATACATCTCAGTGGTAAAGCACTTGCCTAGCATATATAAAGCCCTGGATTCAACCCAGAACTATAAACAAATGATGAAAAAGGATTGGAGAAGCTGGGCATGGTGGCGCATGCCTTTAATCCTAGCGCTCGGGAGGCAGAGGTAGGAGGAGCACTGTGAGTTCGAGGCCACCCTGAGAATACAGAGTGAATTCCAGGTCAGCCTGGGCTACAGTGAGACACTACCTTGAAAAAGACCCCCCAAAAAGAAGAAGGATTGAAGAGATGGCTCAGCAGTTAAGACACTTATGTGCAAAACCTAATGTCTGGGCTGGAGGGATGGCTTAGCAGTTAAGGCATTTGCCTGCAAAGCCAAAGTACCCAGGTTCAATTCCCCAGGACCCATATTAGCCAGATGCACAAGGGGGCGCATGCATTTGGAGTTTGTTTGTAGTGGCTGGAGACCCTGGCGTGCCCATTCTCTCCCTACCTCCCTCTCTCTCTCCCCCTCTTTCTTTGTCAAATAGATAAAAATAAAAATAAAATACAAACCCTAATGTCCCAGGTTCAGTTCCCCAGTACCCATGTAAAGCCAGATGCACAAAGTGGCACATTCATCTGGAATTCATTTGCGGTGGCAAGAGGCCCTGGTGTGCCCATATTTCACCCCACCCTTGCAAATAAATAAAATACTTTTTAAAAGATGGAAAACATACAACTAAGTAAAGTGTACATGGGCTCTCTCCTTAGCATTTCTTACAATTACATGTGGATTTAAAATAACTTCAAGCCAGGTGTTGTGGCGCATGAGTTTAATCCCAGCACTCAAGAAGCAGAGGTAGTAGAATTGCTGTGAGTTCAAGGCCAGCGTGAGACTATATAGGGAATTCCAGGTCGGCCTGGGCTGGATTGAGACCCTACCCACAAAAAACAACAACAACAACAACAACAACAACAACAACAACAACAAAACTTCAAAGGAAAAGGCTGAGAGCAAGTAGAAGATCTTCATTGCACTGGATTTAGTCAGTTTCTAAGTGACAGAGACCAATGGATAGAAGTAAAGGTGGAACGAATTCTGATTCTGAGGGTTGGGGAGATGGCTCAATGGGAAAGAGCACTTGCCCGAGGACCTGAGTTCCATCCCCAGAATCAACATAAAAAGTCATGCATGGCCATGCATGCTTGTAACTCCAGCGCTCACAGGGGCAGAAACAGAAGAATAGCTGTGGTCCCCTGATCAGTCAGTCTAACTGAAAATTAAGGATCTCCAGGTTTGGTGAGAGACTCTGTCTGAGAGAAATAATGTGGAAGAATGATAAAGGAGGAGAACTAACATCCTCCTCTGTCAGGTACGCACACATGTATAGGGTGTATGCATCTATACACATGCATACAGAACACACACAGAGAATTATGCTTTTTAGTGCATAAAGCATGTCCTGATGAATATTCTACTGTATTTAAGTAAAAGAAGGAAAGAAGAGAAAGAAAACCAAAAAACATGAAGAGAAGAAAGACCTTTCCCATAGCATTTATATGTTCTTCTCAACAATTAATTTTAAGATTTATTTTTATTTATTTATTTATTTATTTATTTATTTATTTGAGAGAGAGAGAGAGAGAAAGAGAGAGAATGGGCACACCAGGGCCTCTAGCGTTTGCAAACAAACTCCAGATGCATGTGCCACCTTGTGCATCTGGTTTATGTGGGACCTGGAGAATTGAACCTGGATCCCTAGGCTTCTCAGGCAAGTGCCTTAACCACTAAGTCATCTCTCCAGCCCTTAACAATTACTTTTTAGTGCTGGGGATTTAACCCAGAACCTCATGTATGCTAAGCATATATTCTACCACTAAACAGTACCCCCAGCTTTGACATTGTTTATTTATTTTCTGGTATTTAATATTTTTTCCTTCATTTGGGTCCACATCAATCACTAAATCTTATTTTAATAGAGTCACATCAGCAATTGGGATTGATCATGTGGACTGTATACAAAAAAGGGGTGGCCTGAAATGCTGATTTTTTTTTTGTGAGGTAGGGTCTCACTCTGGCTCAGGCTGACCTGGAAGTCACTATGTCTTCTCAGGGTGGCCTTGAACTCTCGGCGATCCTCCTACCTCTGCCTCCCGAGTCCTGGGATTAAAGGCGTGCGCCACCACGTCCGGCAAAATGCTGATTTTTTTCCCCAGTTTTTCAAGGTAGGGTCTCACTCTGGTCCAGGCTGACCTGGAATTAACTATGTAGTCTCAGGGTGCCCTTGAACTCATGGTGATCCTCCTACCTCTGCCTCCCAAGTGCTGGGATTAAAGGCGTACGCCACCATGCCCGGCTTGAAATGCTGATTTTTGAAAAAAGAAAGGGAGGGATTTATCAGGATATCAGGATCCTAGGACTATTTACATCCTTTGATCCTCTCCCAATGCTGCTGGTCTCTCTTTTCCTTTCCTAACACATCATCTCAAGATTGGATTTCATCCTGTTTTCTATAGGAGAGAGAACAGGCTTGCCTGGAAAGAAAAACATCCCTGGAGAGATTAAACTCTGACTAATTCTCATTTCCAGTAGCTAAATGCAGAGGATTAGATTAAGAAATGAATAACATAATACTCTGCTCCAATTGCACTACATGAGCCCTCTTAATATATGGCATTTTTAATGGAGGCCAGCCAAGGTGGTTCTTAGAACCAGATGCTGTGTACTATATTGGTCACAGACCCTGAAAACATAGGATGACAAGAGGAATAACAGGTTTATAGCAGAAAATGACTTCTGGTTTTTATTTTTGCTCAGAGATAAGCACTCAATGCCAAAAGTTTTATGCTGAAGTGTGTTTGTAGCCGGTGTGCTGGTGCATGCCTTTAATCCCAGCACTCATGCAGCAGAGGTAGAAGGGATCACCAAGAGTTCAAGGCCACACTGAGACTACATAGTGAATTCCAGGTCAGAGTGGGCTAGAGCAAGACCCTACTTCGAAAAAACAAACAAACAAAAAAGGTATGTTTGTATGGTCCAGGACTCAAATGAACCCCATAGGCTCATGTCTTTGAACAGTTGGTCCCCAGGTGGTGGCACAATTTTGTGAGCTGTGGAAACTTTTGGATGTGGGGTTTAACTGGCAGTCTTAGGGCCACAGAATGGGACTTTTGGGTAGCAACTCTGTCCCATTCCTAACCAAAGATTCTACTTCCCAGTTGCACACTTAGATTTGAGCAAGCTGCCTCCTGTCACCTTGGACAGGAACTGCTGTGGTCACTAAGTGCTACTATGCCTTCCCTACCATGATACTATGAGCTAAAAAAAAAAACTTTCTTCCCCTAAGTTGCTTGTATCAGGTATTTTGTTCAAGTAATTAGAAAAGTAATTAATATACGTGTTCATGCAAACAGAAATGGGATGGTCAGAAATATTGTTCTGTTGTAGCATACATTTGTAAAGGAGCCAAATATTTATCATTAAACAAAAAATGATGAGTTATAGTTTGAATGTGAAATGTCCCTCATAGGCTCGTGAGGACACTTGGTCCTTGGTGGTGCTGTTTTAGGATGTTGTTAAATCTTTAGCACATGGGGACCAACTAGAGGCAGTGAGTCACTGGTAGTGGATGGGACAAGACTGGAGGTTTCATATTCAAACCTACTTCCTGTTCTGCTGAACTGTAAGAAATTGAAGAATCCCAGCTATACACTTCTGCCATGGAGCCACCTGCTGCTATGCCTTCCCTGCCACGAGAGGAATGTATCCCATTAAACTATGAGCCAAAGTCAATTCCTGTCCCTTAAGTTGCTTCTTATCTGGTATTCACTCATAGCAACAAAAAAAGCAACAAATGAAGTTTTCACTTCCTCTTTCTTTCACATACCATTCCAACATTTTTTACTGTGCCATCATTCTCAATGATATCTGCCTTCTGCTCCCTACCCTGTCTCCTTCCATTTCTCCTTTCTTCTGTCCAAGAGTGTGATGTTTACTTTTAAACACAGCCTAAAATGTGCTCAAATTGTGTTACCTGACTTGGAAACTTGGCATATATTTTTGTCTGTCCCTTGTTCTTGACCCCCTGCTCTTCTCAGTCTGCTCATCTCTTTGGACAAAGACAATTCAGCCACCCTGAATGGTCTATGTACTTCTCCAAGTGTCCCAGAATAACACAGCTGAATCTGTGGCCGCATGACTAGAAAAGGGAAGGTGCGAATATAACTTCCCTGTGCTGAAGGAATTCCCTTGGCTACTTGCCAACCCTGCACTGGAACCTAGTTGCAATGGGGAAGTACTGACATTTCTCTGCTCCCCACCACACTTCTCATTCCTATCTGCCAATATTCTTGCCTGTTCCTCTGGGCCAGTGAAAAAGCACCTGTAGAAATGATTATTGCTTCTATGATTGCTGTAACTACCAGCAAGAGCAACATTAGAGGTCTGTACAGGAAAAATGGAAGAGAAATAGTGTTTTCTACCCATTAAACTAGTATTCCAAAAAAAAGAAAGAAAAATAGCAGCCACTGGCCTCTCTGGAATGGTCCACTTTCTTTCTACAGTGATAAGAGAAAACTGAAGGGGGGAGGGAAAGCTTTTAGAGAATCAGAAGATAAGCTGGAGTCATTTATAGATTTAGTTCTTTGAACAATCAAGAGGTAAATGGAAATTATGATCTGAATTCTAAGTAAACAGTTGCCTGAGGATGTGATAGACAGTGTGGCGTGGAGTGTCGGGAGATGCCTAATGGGTATTGTCTGAGTAGAAAGTACTATATATGGTGGTTTGTGAATTAAGAGGTTTAGAGAAGAATTTTTTTTTGGGGGGGGAGAATGGTCTACTGTGTTGCCAAAGCTGGCTTCAAAGACCTGAGCTCAAATAATCCTCCTGCCTCAGCCTCCCAAGTAGCTGGGACTATGGCTGCAAATCACTGTACTCAGGAGAATAAGAGAGATTTGGTTCAAATTCTGGCTGCTTCACTTACTAGCTCCATTTATGTCCTTAATTTTGAAGAGGACTAGTCAGATAGCTTAGGTAGATAAGCAGTTAGCTAGGGCTCATGGCAGATTCAATTCTTGGCTTTTTGGCTGTTCACATCTGCCAGTGTGGGAAGGGATATTTCTTTGTTTCTATTTTTATGGCCTTGGTTTTTTTTTGGGGGGGGAGGGGGCGGTATTTCAAGTTTGGCTCTCTCTGTAGCCCAAGCTGACCTGGAATTCACCATGTCGTCTCAAGCTGGTCATGAACTCATAGTGATGCTTCTACCTCTGCCTCCCAAGTACTGGGATTAAAGGCATATGCTACCAAACCTGGCATCCTTTTGATTTTTTTAAGTGCATGCATTTTTAGTAGAATCTCTTTTAGGGGTCTTTTCTACCACACCCATGTTTGACTCCCACGTGAGCTCTTGGAACACATGGGTGTATTCATCCCCCCTTCCTCACCCTAGTACCCCTGACATTCCTGAACAAATATGTAATGGTTTACAAAGTATCCTTTTCAGTCTTGTTTTATCCCAATTCTTTGGTGAAAACAGACAAAAACTCAGGGTTTAGAATTTAATGACTCTTCCTGAACCCCATAAACCATGTTACTATCCAATGTCTTCTCACATACTGAAGAACATGAACCTAGGCTGGGAATGCAGCTCAATGGTAGAGGACTTACCCTGGCTTCCATCCCCACACCACAAAATGAATGAATGAAGTAATTCATAGATAGTAATATAAGAACACCAGAACTTCTTTCTTTCTTTCGTCTTGCATCCATAATTGCATCCCCTCCACATGTTGCAATATCTGCTATTCAAACACTAAAGTGCTCCATTCACCTTACATCTCCTTCATGCTTTTGCCTATTTCTTTTCTACTTGACACAGCCAAGTTCTTCAAAATAGCTGTCCTTATTTATTGTTTCCAATGCTTCTCCCTTTCTCTCTCCATTGATCTCTAGACAAGTTTTTGTATTATTTTATCAAAACAGGGCCTCTCAAGTTCCCAGATGAATTGCCATGTTTCAAATCAAATTATCAGTTCACGGTCCTTTTTCTTGACATTTCAGCAATATTTCAAATAGAGTCGGGCATAGTGGCACATGCCTTTAATCCCAGTACTCGGGAGGAAGAGGTAAGAGGATCACCATGAGTTTGAGGCCACTCTGAGACTACATAGTGAGTTCCAGGTCAGCCTGGACTAGAATGAAACCCTACCTCAAAAAACAAAACAAAACAAAACAAAATCAAATAGATAAACACTCACTCCTTCTCCAATTACTTTCTTCCCTTGGCTTCCAGAACACCATTTTGTCATTAGCAATCTCACTAGTTGTTCATTCGCAGTGTCTTTTGTCGATTTCTCCTCTCATCCCAGCCTCTAGCCATTGGTATACTCCAAAACTGAGATCTAGACTATTTCTCTTCATTACAGTCTTTCTGTCTTGGGTCTCACCTTGTTATATGCTTTTCCCCCTCTCTCTTTTTAGCCCTCTATTTCTTTTTTTGTTTATTTTTATTTATTTTTCTTTTAGGGTTTTTTTTGAGGTAGGGTCTCACTCTAGCCCAGGCTGACCTGGCACTCACTCTGTAGTACCACAATGGCCTTGAACTCATGGTGATCCTCCTACTTCTGCCTCCCAAAGTACTGGGATGTTTGTTTATTTTTAATTACCACACAAAGTAATATGTTTCATCATGGTAATTTCATACATAATTTTTTGTTGATCTTCCTCCCTGCCTCTTCTCCATCCCCCAGTACCCCGTACTTTTTTTTGTTTGTTTGTTTTGTGAGGTAGGGTCTCACTCTGATCCAGGCTGACCTGGAATTAACCATGTAGTCTCAGGGTGGCCTCGAATTCACAGCGATCCTCCTACTTCTGCCTCCCGAGTGCTGGGATTAAAGGCGTGCGCCACCACGCCCGGCTTACCCTGTACTTTCTATCTCCAGTAGTAGTCACCTTTCTGCTTTCATGACATGTGTTCTATTACCCCCTACTTCTCCATGAACTTCCCCTCCTGCTCATCATATGAATTTAACTCCACATATATGTTCACTATTTCCAAATTTGTATCTGAACTTCAGATTTCTCCTTACTGTTCCAGATGCATCTGTCTACTTAACAGATTTTCTTGGAGAGCTAATAATAATCTTCAATGTAACAATTTTCCATAGATTAAAAGCATTCCTCCCTCTAAGACTCATAGGTTGAATCCAGTCACCAAGGTGATGGCATTAGGAAATGGGACCTCTGGGGTGGGGAGTGATTAGGTAACGAGGACCTCATTCTAATGAATGGGATGGATGCCCTTATTTTAATAAAGGTATCAGAGGGCTGGGATATAGTTCAATTGGTAGAGTACTTGATTTTCATGCATGAAGCCCTGGGTTGGATCTCAAACATCTCGTCTAACAGGAATGGTACGGCATGCCTGCAAACCTAGCACTCAGCAGGTGGAAGCAGGAAGATCAGAAGTGCTAGGTCATTCTTGGCTACACAGTAATTTTTTTCTGGGTGTGGTGGCACATGCCTTTATGAGAGAGAGAGAAAAAAAGAGAGAGAGAGAGATGAGTAAGAGAGAGAGAATCGATGTGCCAGGGCCTCCAGCCACTGCAATTGAACTCCAGACATGTGAGCCATCTTGTGCACATATGCGACCTTGGGTTCTTGTGTTACCGTGTGCGTCTGGCTTATGTGGGATCTGAAGAGTCAAACATGGGTCCTTAGGCTCACTGGCAAGCACTTTAACCATTAAGCCATCTCCCCAGCCCTACATAGTAACATTTAAGGTCTTATCTGACATCCTGTCTCATTTATTTTTTCAAGAAAGGCTTCAGAGGCAGCTGGGCATGGCAGCATATGCTTCTAATTGCAGTACCCCCTAAGAATTAAGGGTCTGAGGCTGACCTACACAACATGGCAAGACCCTCTTTCAATATTAATTGACCTATTAGAACTACCTCCCCTCCTTTCCCTTGTTCTTTATCTCTTCCCTTTTTTCTATGTGATGCCACAGCATTGACGGCATTTTTTTTTTATTTTTGAGTTAGGGTCTCACTCTAGTCCATGCTGACCTGGAATTCACTATGTAGTCTCAGGGTGGCCTCGAACTTAAGGTGATCCACCTACATCTGTCTCCCAAGTGCTGGGATTAAAGGTGTGCACCACCACGCCTGGCTGAAGGCAACATTTTCAAAGCATAGACCTGGTCTTCATCAGTCACTAAACTGGTCAGAACTTCATCTTAAATTTCGCAGCCTCTGGCATTGTGAAAAAGAGTCATGCATCACATGATATATCTGTCAACAATAATCTGCATATATGACAATAGCAGTACCATGTGGCTTATGCTTATAGGAGACTAGGCTTCTGTGTAAGCATACTCTATGTCAATACAAAGTGTGCACAACTGAGAAATCTCTATGATATAGTTCTCAGAGCATATCCCCATCATTAAATGATGCATTACTATAAACTTGTCATTTTCAGTGATATTTTATTCTGATATTTTATTACCAAGTACCAAGTCTTCATACCAAGTACCACTATACTGTTTAAACAAAATTCCTAATCCCCCTCCATTTTTTAAAAATTTTGCTCCCCTGGGCAAATAGTTTCTCTGTCCTTCCCTTTGCCAAACTTGGGGTCATCCTTAACTCCCTTTTCTCTCAAACCCTATACCCGAGATATCTGCAAAACATGTCTGACTTTTCTTCCTCAAGCATTATTAGAATCTACCAGGCCTTCTGCCTCCAAACACAACCACCAACTGATCTAGGCCACTATCCTCTCTCACCTGGATTACTGACCCAACAGCCTCTCAGCTGGTCTCTTTTGTTTCTGTCCCTAATCCCTTACAGCCAGTTCTTATTCAATAGCAGCTGGAATGACCCATTTAAAACACAAGTTAAACCACATCCCCAGTCACTATCCTCCATGGCTTTGTTTCACTAAAAGTTAATGTCCATGTAATGACAAACTTTACCTGATTTAGCACCCTTGACATTCTTAACTGCAGCTTCTTAGCTGGAGATCTCTCCTCAAATGTTTTCTCTGCAGAGTCCTTCTCTGATTCTTCTTCCACATACCATCCAGCATCCCCCTTTTCCCCACAATTACTTCACTACTACCCTTGAGCAATATCCCCATCTAATCTAGTGTAATGTTATTTAAATGGTGTTGATCTCTGCCCACTAAAATGCAACTTCTAGAGGGACTTGGTTTTATTTACTTCTTTGCTCACCAGTACTCAGAATACCTGGCATTTAACATTCAGTTAGTATTTGCTAAACCAAGGAGAGAATAGATGAATGAGTCTGTCTACCAAGGCTCTTCCAAACAGACAGTGTCATAAGGAACAAGCCCTCAGTAAAACTTAGGTAAGGTAGCTAAAAGGTTCAGCTCAACCTAAGGCAAAATAATGATGATAATGATGGCAATAATAATAATGATGTTCCCCTTAGTGAAAAGATGTATCAGGGCTGGAAAGATGGCTTAGTGGTTAAGGCACTTGCCTGCAAAGCTAAGGACCCAGGTTCGATTCTCCAGGTCCCACATAAGCCAGATGCACAAGGTGGTGCAAGCGTCTGGAGTTCGTTTGCAGTGGCTAGAGGCTCTGGTGCACCCATTCTCACTCTCGTGTGTTCTCTCTCTCTCTGTCTCTAATAAATAAAATAAAATAAAATAATTTTAAAAAGATGTACCAAGTTAAATATTGGCAATTCATCCCCTGCTTTTTATGCCTAGTTATCCTATCTAGAAGTAGAAAAAGGAACCTTAATTTTATACATAAAGAAAATGAAGGTGCTTAGAATTTATGAATCTTCCCCAAAGCCAGTCAGTAAAACTCATTTTTTCACTTGCTTATTCTTTCAACAAGTATTTATCGAGTATTCTCCTCTGCCAATCACAGATCTAGGTACTAGAAAGACAACAGTGAACTCTTGATACTTGAGTTTCCCTGTCTTCATGAATTTTAAACTCACTATGTTGTCAAGGACAACCTTGAACTTCTGATCCTCTTCCCGCCTCTTCCCATGTGCTGGGATGACAGGGGTCACATTATCTTATAATACCAAAAGGTACTTAAGTGCTGTTTCATTGGCTTGGTATCTGCTGCTAGTGTTAAAACAAGTGTTCTCACAATGCTGATTCTGATCCAGGAGAGGAGTCAAATTTTCTGCAATTCTGATAGCTCATAGGTGCTGCTGGTCCAGTGACCACACTTCAGAGGTCCTAGAGTTGAACATACTGTCAAGGGAAATAAGAACATTTAATTGGCTATTATCCTTTCATGTACCACAGTCTAGCAAGAAAGGTTGATTCCAGCAAGTGAAGCAAGTTTCAAGGGACAGACACTTGGACTACCTTGACAGGTGTGTTAAACAGGGTACTGGGACTGCAAAAGAAGCTGGTATTCAGAAGTTCCAACTAGGCAGACACCATCAGGGCAGTATGTCACAAGGTTGTAAGGCTACAGGTTTTTTTTTAAATTAATTAATTAATTTATATTATTCTGATTTTACATTCATAGTATTGGTTCCATTGTCCTTCTCCCTGTCCTCCCACTTTCAAAGGAACCCTCATCAATGGGGAATGTGGGTCATGCATTGTGAGGTTAGTCAAGAGTTCTGGGGTGTAGGCCCCAGTCTCTATGCATAATGGCCCAACTTGTGACTCTAACAATCTTTCCGCCCCCTCTTCCGCGAGTTTCCCTGAGCCACATTGGGGAAGGCTACAGGTTTTGAAGAAGAATTTCGATTTCTAGGAATTGGAGCCAGAAGTGGGGAGGGTTAGAAAGAACGAGGTGGATTCTGAGTTGTGGAGAATTATTAAGGCCTGAACAGAGACTCTGGGGAACAAAAATCAAGCATCAGAACACAGCTACAAGATTGGGGCTTGGATTCAGGATGAAGGGCAAGTCGTCACCACGGGACTTACCTTGAACTTGAGCATTGAACTTGGGGACCTTAAATTCTTCTTGCTGGAGCACAGAATTAATTCTAGAGATGGAGCAGAGTCCATTCCCCATTCAGCCTGTGCACTGGGATCAAGTGATTTTGAAGTGTGCCATGAAAGGAGGGTTGGGGGACAGGGAACCAGTCAGATTCCCCAGTGCCCCCATTAGGAACTCTTGGAACTCACAGAAAGCAGAAAACATGAGAGGTTTGTTTTGAAAGACATGGTACTAGGTTGGGATGGGCTCCCAAGATGGAGTCACCATGGTCAACAGAATGGTGACAGATGCATAGGAAAGTGTATTATCTACAATCTTCAAGAAACCACAAGGGCATTATCCCCTCCTTGCCTAACAATGCCCCAGGTCATGGTTTCTTGCCCCCTTATCTAGTAAGTTACATGGTCACTGTTCTGGTGTCATACCCTAGCTATTACATATTAGAGATAGAGAGAAGAGAAGGAGAGTGAGAATGGGCGCGCCAGGACCTCTAGCCACTGCAAACAAACTCCAGACATGTGCGCTCCCTTGTGCATCTGGCTTTTGTGGGACCTGGAGAATTGAACCGGTGTCCTTAGGCTTTGCAGGCATGTACCTTAACCACTAAGCCATCTCTCCAGCCTATCCCTAGCTATTTTAAATTGTTAATGTAATGATCTCCCCTAAAGGAGCTTTTCTATTTAACTTAACAAACAAGTTCTTTTTCCTTCCTTACTTCCCCCCAACTGAAAAAGCCCTGTAAAACCCACTACCTGAAACCTCAGGTTGGCTGTGCTCCTCTCTTGTGAGTCAGCCCTGGCAGCTTGTGATTTTCCCAAATAAAAGCTTTCATCTTTGCCTCAGAGTGGTTTGTGTGGTCTTGATCACTCCCAAACCTTTCAAAATTTAATATTAATCATTGGCTAAAAATAATGAAACATACACTGTTGGTTTCTTTTTTATGTGTCAGGCTATAAAGAAGAAAGAGATGGGAGAAAAAGCCATTGAGAGAGGACTGATGGAAAAGACTGGCAAAAGATAACAAAAGGAATCTGCTATTACAAACCATGTCCCTAATGAAAGAAGGAGAAATGTAGGGTAAACACAAGGAAGCCATAAGTCAACACTGCAAATGGCATACAACTGTGTTCCAAGTGAACTTCACAAAGATGGATGACTATGCTCCAAGCTCTTACAAACTCACTGGACAGAGTGGCCAAGATAGCTGGGCAGGTCTCCTACCAAACAAGGCAGAGATATAGTGTGGCCCTGCTGACTCCAAGTTGAACTTGGGAGAAGGGATGGTTAATGCCATAGACTCCTAGAGCCTGACCAACATGGGTCCAAAATCCAACCCATCAGCTTTATTTCTCCGGGCCTCAATTTTGTCTTCTGTACGTAGGGATGATGAGAAAATCCCTTACATGTCAGAGCTGTGGTGAATATTAAATTACCCAATGTATGCGATATGCCTGGAGCAGGGTTAGGTGTATTATTAGTTTCAATACACGTTATGTTACTGCTGCTGCTGTCATCGCAACAGGAAGAGTTGCAAGAGCTGTGAAAGTCCAAACCCTTCATTTACTAGGGGGGAAAAAGTGTGAGATCCAGAGAAGCAAAGAGTTGGATGCTTCAGATTGCAAGCAAGCACAGAGTGGAATGAAGAGCATAAACCAGTTCTCCTGAGCACCATTTTCTCTCTAGAACACGCTGTTAACTTTCTCAGGGGTGGTGTCCCAGCTTCTTAGATAACAGTGTACAAGGGAAAACCCATTTCTCACTCTAGCTCAGGCTGACCTGGAATTCACTATGTAGTCTCAGGGTGGCCTTGAACTCACAGTGATCCTCCTACCTCTGCCTCCCGAGCGCTGGGATTAAAGGTGTGTGCCCCCATGCCCGGCGTTCTGATATTTCTTTTTTTTTTTAAAGATTTGTTTATTTATTTGGAGGGAGAGATAGAGAATGGGCATGCTAGGGCCTCCAGCCCCTGAAAACGAACTCCAGACACAAATGCCACCATGTACATCTGGCTTACGTGGGACCTGGAGAATCAAACCTGGATCCTTAGGCTTCGCAGGCGTGCGCCTTAACTGCTAAGTCATCTCTCCAGCCCTAATTCTGATGTTTCTTATTTTACTTTTTGAAATAAAATAAAATAAAAATTCATCAGGTACAGGAGGCAAGAATAGGAACCAGACAAAGCTAGCTGGAGGGAAGTCTCTTTAAGAGCCCATGACAGGTACTTAGATGCCCATAGCACAGAAGACCAAAGAGGTAGAATTACACCCTTTCAATCTCATTTCAGTCTCACATTATTCCCATTTGGGAGAAACCACAGCACTAGGGGAGAGAGACACAAGAACAGACAGTTCAAGTATCTCTGGCCACAGGTCATGATTGAATGGAGATGTATTGGGGGCAACCCATGCATTAATCACATAAGAGGTTGGAAATTTTGAGTAGGACACGATTGGATTGAATTTGGTTTGATATATAAGTGGCTAGAAAAACAGAAACATTCTCTACATGACATCATGTAGAGAAAGAGAAGGCGATCTAGGCTAATTTAGAACATTAATGGAGCCAGGTGTGGTGGTGCAAATCTTTAATCCCAGCATTCCAGAGGCTGAGGTAGGAGAATTTCAATGAGTTTAAGGCCAGCCAGGGATAGAGTGAGTTCCAGGGGCTAGAATGAGATCCTGATTCATAAACAAACTAACTAAAACAATAAAATGAAACATTAGTGGAAGAAGAAAGCCTTTTGTATTTGTCACTTTATGTTCAGATGACTCAAAAATCTCTTTACATTTGTAGTGGTACATATAAATATATATTGACATGTGACACATGAAGAAAATTACATTACTAATTGGGAATTATATATTATTATATTATATAATTATATAAATTTCCATAGAGACATATAATAGAATGCAATGTCACTATTGAAAAGTATGAAGTATATCTGTATATACAGACTTTAGAAAAACTTTAAATGTATATTTCCTTACAAAAATGCAAAGGAATATCTATAAATTTTTCTATTCTTCATATTTCAAATGAATGGCATCAAGCAATTTGTAGTTTTTTTCAAAATTGACTTCTTTTAGTTAATATAAAGTTTTGAAAGGTTTACTCATATTGAAGCATATATCAATACACCATATTTATTGCCAAATAATATCCAACCAGATGCATGTAGCACATTTTATTTATCTATTCATTCACTGATAGGTTTTTACTTTTTTGTTATTTGAAATAATGGTATCAATAACAATTTGTGCGCATGTTATTGTGTAGACATGTATTTTAAATTATTTTGGATGAATACTTAAGACTAGAACTACTAGGTCATGTGGAAATTGTATATGTAACTCTTTGGGGAACTACCATACTGTTTTCCAAAGTGGTTATGCCATTTTACACTCCCATCTGTAATTACGAAGGTTGCAATTTCTCCATATCCTCATTAACAGTTGTTATTTCTTTTCAATTATATATCTTAATGCCTGTGAAGTACTATTATGGTTTTGATTTGTACTTCCCTAATGATTAGTGATGTTGAACATCCTTTCACATGCTTATTGGCCACTTGTATATCTTCTTTGGATAAATGTTTGTTCACATTCTGTTTTAAAAAGAAGATTTTATTTTTATTTATTGATTGATTAGAGACACAGAGACAGACAGACAGACAGACACACACACACACACACACACAGAGAGAGAGAGAGAGAGAGAGAGAGAGAGAGGACACGCCAAGGCCTCTAGCCACTGCAAACAAACTCCAGACACATGTGCCACCATATGCATCTGGCTTACGTGGGACCTGGAGAATTGAACCTGGGTCCTCAGGCTTTATAGGCATGTGCCTTAACTGCTAAGCCATCTCTCCAGCCCTTGTTGACATTCTTTACCCATCAAAAAAACAAGAGTGGCTAGGCATGGTGGTACATGCCTTTAATCTCAGCCCTTGGCAGGCAGAGATAGGAGGATCACTGTGAGTTCAAGGCCACCCTGAGACTACATAGTGAATTCCAGGTCAGCCTGAGCTAGAGTGAGACTCTACCTCAGAAAACCCCAAGCCCCGTCCCCCTCAAAAAAAAGAGTGGACTGGAGAAATGGGGTGACAGTTAATAGTGCTTTCTGACAAGCATGAGGGCCTGAGACCAAGTTGGAGTCCTCAGTATCTACATAAACAGCTGGGTGTGCCATGCTTGTCTGTGATCTCAGTCAAGTGCGGGTGGGGACAAAGACCAGAGAATCATTACAGTTTCCTAACCAATAAAACGATGAATACACTGCTTCCGGTTGAATGGAAGACTCTCCCTCAAGGAAACAGGCAGAAGACTGAAAAGATGTAAACACTCAGCAATCTCCTCCTGCATAGGGTACGTGCATCTGCACACAAATGTCCATACACTATACACATTACATATAACACACACACCCCCAAAACATAAAAGATAAAGTCTGACCTCATGGAAAAATTGATGTAATGCAATCCCTAAAAGCAACATGGCCAAGGATGACAATTTTAAAGGTGATGGGTGGAGGGAATTTTAAACTATATTTAACTATTGACACATGGTTATGACTCTAACTGGCAAACAAATCACTACTAGACCATCACAGAATTATTGCTATCATTTTTGGTGCTAGGGATCAAACCTCAGGGCCTTGTACATGCTAAACAGTCATTCTATCATTCAACTGTATACTGCCCCCAATAAAACTGTTTTTTTTAGTGCTATTTATTTGTTTATATTTCTGTTGTTAAGAATGGAAACAATGACCTCATACATTCTAGGCTCTCACTCTAAGTTACAGCTCCAGCCCAATAAAGCTGTTTTTTAAAATTTATTATTTTTCCTACATCTGGAGGTAGAATTCAGGGCCCAGCCCATGCTAGGCAAGTATATTGCCCTTGAACTACATCCCCAGCTCCCCTCAGAATTATTTTTGAGTTATTGCTTTAATAATGTTGCAAAATCTTCATATAGATTCAGTAAATTCAAGTACTTCTAAAATCACAAAACATTTCTGAAAACAATAGTGATTGCCTTTAAAAATAACTTTTCTGGGGCTGGAGAGATGGCTTAGTGGTTAAACGCTTGTCTGTGAAGCCTAAGGACCCTGGTTCGAGGCTCGATTCTCCAGGACCCACGTAAGACAGATGCACAAGGGGACACATGCATCTGGAGTTTGTTTGCAGTGGCTGGAGGCCCCCACACACCCATTTTCTCTCTCTCTACCTGACTATTTCTGTATCTCTCTTTCTCAAAAAAAAAAATAACTTTTCTGATTCTGGGAGCTCAGTGAAAGTGTAATCACTTTACAGATTAAGACATGGGATATTTCCTTTTTCTTCATGCTCCTTCCCATTGTAATCCCCTTACATCAGAACAAAAATTCTGACTTGCATTATCCTTAATTATTACTTCACTTTCCCAGTGGAATCAAGTAGTTTGCATTTTTTTTTTTTTGGCTTTTCTAGGTAGGGTCTTACTCTAGTCCAGGCTGACGTGGAATTCACTGTGTAGTCTCAGAGTGGCCTTGAACTCCTGGTGATCCTCCTCAGTGCTGGGATTAAAGGCTTGCGCCACCACGCCTGGCTCGTTTGCATTCTTTTGTATGACTTCTTTTTCTCAGCAGTGTTGATGAGATTTATTCATACTGCTATGTGGTCTACAGCCATTCCACTCTGAACATACCTGATCTTGACGTATTGCTATGTGTAGGATCAGGAGCAAGTGTATTCACGGGAAACACTGATAGCAAAGATGGAGGAAGATGAAAGAAGTCAGTGTTCCACTGCCAGCGATGGAGTTACAAATGAGGAGAAGGATTAAGCAAGAGTGAACCTTGTGACATTGGATTAAATTTGGAGATGCTGATATGATCTCATTTTGATATGAATTCATTTTCTGTTGTAAGAAACCATCACAAACCTGGGCTGGGGAGATGGGTTAGTAGCTAAATTAATTGCTGTGAAAGCATTAGAGCCATCGTTCAGATTCCCAGAACCCGTGAAAAAGGCATGTACCTATAATCCCAGTGCTGGGAGGTAGAGAAAGGGAATCTCTGGGGTTTTCTTGCTAGCTAGTCTAGCTGAATTGGTGAGCACCAGGTCAATGAGATCCAGTGTTTCAAAGAATAAGATGGAGAATGATTTAAGACATGCACAGGTCCCTACACAGATATGAGCCTCACACCCCAAAAAATCTAATGGCCTAAAAAACAAATATATTCCTTTGTGGTACTTGTGGGCAAAAGTCTAAAATCATGCTAATAGCTGGGCCTTCCTTGCCTTTTCAGAGACTAGAGGCCTCCTGTAGGCCTTGAGTTAGGGTCTTTTTCTTTCCTTCTTTCTTTCTTTCTTTCTTTCTTTCTTTCTTTCTTTCTTTCTTTCTTTTTTTCTCTTTCTTTTTCTTTCTTCTTTCTTTCTCTTTTCTTTCTTTCTTTCTTTCTTTCTTTCTTTCTTTCTTTCTTTCTTTCTTTCTTTCTTTCCTTCCTTCCTTCCTTCTTTCGTTTTTAGTATTCTTTTGAGGTAGGGTCACACTCTAGCTCAGGCTGACCTGTAATTCACTATGTAGTCTCAGGGTAGCCTTGAACTTATAGCCATCCTCCTACCTCTGCCTCCCAAGTGCTGGGATTAAAGGTGTGCGCCACCACGCCCAGCTTTCTACTTTCTTTTTAAAAATTTGACAGAGATGGCACATGCCTTTAATCCCAGCACTTGGGAGGCAGAGGTAGGAGGATCGCCTTGAGTTCAAGGCCACCCTGAGACTATATAGTTAATTCCAGGTCAGCCTGGGCCAGAGTGAGACCCTACCTCGAAAAAACAAAAAAAATTTTTTTTGACAGAGAGAGAACGAGAGAGGGAAAGAGACACACACAGAGAGAGGCAGATGGCAGATAAAGAGAGAGAATGGGCACATCAGGGCCTTCAGCCACTGTAAACAAGCTTCATATGCATGCACCACCTTGCATCTGGCTTATGTGAGTCCTGGGGAATTGAACGTGGGTCTTTTGGCTTTGCAGGCAAATGTCTTAACTGCTAAGCCATCTCTATCCAACCCCTCCTTCTACTTTCAAAGTGCATCACTCCAACCTCTGGTTTTATTTTTTCATCTCCTTTCTCTCTAGTCAAATCTCCATCTGCCTCTCTCTTGTATGGACAGTTATGAATATATCAGGCCTACTCAGCTAATCCAGGACAACTTCCCCTCTCAAGATCTTTACCTTAGAAGATGGTAGAACAGAAATGTCCTCCACATCACTGTATGAGTGAAAAGAGTCTGGGAGACAAGACAGGAATGACATACTTAGAAGTATAAGAAAGGAAGCATCCATGCAATCCAAAAAAGAGATGGCAGAGCTGAGTGTGGTGGTCCAAGCCTGTAATCCAGCACTCTGGAGGCTGAGGCAGGTAGATTGTTATGAGATCAAAGCCAGCCTGGTCTAAATTAGTGAGTTCAGGATAGCCTGGGCTACAGAGATAGATCCTGTCTCAGAAAAGGAAGGAAGAAAGGAAGGAAGAAGAGAGGGAGAAGGGAGGAAAGAGATAACAGTAAAGTTTTTTGTTGTTATTTTTTCAAGGTAGGGTTTCACTCTAGCTCAGGCTGACATGGAATTCAGTGTGTATTTTCAGGGTGGCCTCGAAGTCACAGTGATCCTCCTACCTCTACCTCCTGATTGCTGGATTTAAAGGCATGTGCCAACACTCCTGGCTCAGAAAAGTTTTTTTTTTTAAATAAAAACATAGGGCTAGAGAGATGGCTTAGCAGTTAAGGCGCCTGCCTGCTAAGCCTCCAGTTCCCACATTTAGCCAGATGCAAAGTGACGCAAGGGCGCAATACCTCACTTGATCACAAGGGGGCATACACATCTGGATTTCATTCCCAGCAGCTGAGAGACTGCTGGCGTGCCCATTCTCTGTCTCCTTCTCCCCCCCCTATCTCTCTCTGTGTCTGTCTCTCTCCAAAAATAAAAAATAAAAAAAATTAAAATAAAAGAATAGAGAAACCTAAAGACAACTCAAAGAAAAGTGTGAAAAAGCCAAAAGCATAAGGGAAGCCTGGCAAATGCAGGCAGCCATGAGTATAAGAACAGACTAGCAGACCTCACTGTAGAAGTGCATATTCTGGCAATCGTTAAATCCCGCACCATGGTTTGATGGAAAAGTGACTCTTGCATGGCAACTCGCATCAGCAAGGAAACCCAATACACTGCTCACTGTCTTTCAGAAGTTAGCTTTTACAGACTAAGGAAGCTAACTCAGGGGACCAGAAAATGCAAAATAACAACAATTCAGGATCCTTGGGAACAACCTGGCATAGTCACTGGGTGGACAGCACAAGATAAACAGTCTGTTTGTAGATGAGCTAAAAAGTTTAGGTAACCTGAGCCAGGTCTGAGCACTAGGACCAAGGCAGGAGAATTGCTCAGTCCTGGATGCTCTCCCATCCAGAACAAACCTTAGTGGTCTGTCTGCCTCTCTCAAGCTCCTAGGCATCTGGGGATATGCTGCAGCTGGGGCATTTGCCACACCCTTGGGGGCCTGTGGAACAAATGGACACTTGTTTGACCCATAAGCCATCAAATGTCATTGAAACCAGCACTGAAGATGCATTAAAGGAATCTCCTAGAGTGAAGATAAGCCTGAACATATTGCACATTGGTCATATTTCCATTGGGTTACATTCTATAATTCCCTCTCCCCCACCTCCATTCCACTGAGGGCACTCCACAGTGGGGTTATCAGTATTCACTGTGGGGCCATGAATGCAAGTTAGTCTCCAGTAGGGGAATGCAATGCCTGAGGATACTCATTCCCACCCTGTGGCTCTTCAATTCTTTCTGTCCCCTCTTCTGGAATGTTTCCTGAGCCTTGGAGGGCATATTGTAAGTCTCCTTTAGTGTTGTGCTCTCAGCAGCCTCTAATTTTCTGCTTTGATGAGTTTTGAGTCTCCTCAGTGTCTACCACTATCCCCCTGGAGAAGGCTGTCAGGCTAACAATGAGAGCAACATTCATTTAATCTTCGACTTCCTCGGTAATGTTTCCTGGGTCCTCATGGGTGTGATAGAAATGACTTGTCTCATACTGGACAGACGGCTTTCTTATCTTGTCATTCTGATGGGTCTTGAGCCTCCCCAGTATTCACTGCCATCAGTAAAAAGAGAATAATCTTTAAAATCATGTTTTTATTTAAGAAAGGGAGAAAGATAAAGAGAAAACAGGCATGCCAGGGCCTCTTGGTGCTAAAAATGAACTCTAGACACATGCATTATTTTGTGTATCTGGCACTTTGTGCATCTGGCTTGATGTGAGTACTGAGCAATCAAATCTGGGATAAGAAGCTTTGCAAACAAGCTCCTTTAACTACTGAACCATCTCCCCACCTGAGAATAATCTTTTTTAAAAATTTTATTCATTTATTTGTAAGGGGAGAGAGAATGAGCACTCCAGGGCTTATATCCACTGCAAATCAACTCCAGATGTATGCACCACTTTGTGCCACTTTCGTCTATTTTTTTCTTTTCTTTTTCTTTCTTTCTTTCTTTCTTTTTTTTTTTTTTTTGAGGTAGGGTCTCACTCTGGCTCAGGCTGACCTGGAATTCACTATGTAGTCTCAGAGTGGCCTCCAACTCTCAGTGATCCTCCTACCTCTGCCTCCCCAGTGCTGGGATTAAAGGCGTGCGCCACCACGCCCAGCTCAAAAGTTCTCTATTTTTTCTTTTATCTTTTTGAAACTTTATTTCTTTATTAACGTGTGCATGCCATGGTCTCTTGCTGATGCAAACAAATGCTCATTCAACTATACATGGATGGTTGGGTGATTGAACCCTGACCTCCAGGAGTTACAAGGAAGCAGCTTTGTACTGCTGAGTATCTCCCCAGCCCTTATTTTATCATTTTATTGCCAATTTTTACATATATGTAATGTACTTTGAGCATAATCCCCTGCCATTACATTTTTTCTTGACCCAGCTTCCCACCCCCTTCTGCTGAACTTCTTCCCAGCCAGTCCTTCTATTTCAATGCATTTTTTGTGTATTTGTGTGAGTCCCTGAGTTTACTTAGGGTTGCCTGTATGAGCATAGGTGGAGTATGTTTTACAAGAGCATATGCAACTTACCAATGTCTACACACCACTGAAGAAAATGTTTTCTGGGGCTGGAGAGATGGCTTATAGGTTAAGGTGCTTGCCTGCAAAACCTAATGGTCCAGGTTCAATTCCCTAGTACCCACATAGAAGCCAGATGCACAAAGTGGCTCACGTGTCTGTTCATTTGCAGCAGTGGTGGCCCTGGCACACCCATTCTCTCTGTCTTCTCTGTCTATCTCTGCTTGCAAATAAATAAATAAATAAATAAATAAACAAACAAACAAATAAATAAATAAATAAATAAAATTTTAAAGAAGAAAATGTTCCCTGTTCTCCCAGCAACCATTAACTACTAATAGCTTCTAGGGAGGGATGGGGATCTCATGCCTTCCTCTATCTCCAATGACATAATGTTAATAGGTACAATATTGTGCAGGTAATACCAGTTACTGTCAGGTCATGAATGCAACAGCCATGTCATGTCTGGAAGACCATTTTCCACAGCACTCCTTCCTATTCTCTAGTTCTGACATTCTTTCCACTCCCTCTTTCACAATGTTCACCGAGCCCTGAAGGGGATGATGTACCATTTACCACGGAGCACTCAACAGTCACTCATTTTCAGCACTTTGAAGAGTTCTGACTCTCCATAGTAGTCACCACCAGCTGCAAAAAGAAGCTTCTCTGATCAAAGGTAAGAGAAGCATCAATCTATGGGGCTTATAAATATTTAAAGAGCAATATGATGTGCACACCATACCCATTTAGCCAAAAGGCAGTATATTCCCTCTTGCTACAGGCTTTTGACTTGGTTTTCAGCAGCAGGCATGAATTTCATCCTGTGGACCAGTGCCCTGTTATTTTCTCCTGTTATTAGTGATATAAGTTGTTGTTCACTGATTTTATTGTATCTGTGTATTTGGTTTCTTTTGTGCTTTGTTGACTCTGTGGCTAGTGTTCTATAGGAGCAGTACAAGGGACTGAGCACTTGAGTGCAGCATGCTCACCAAGAAGATTCTCATATGAAACAGGAAGAGAAATCTTTCCCAACAGATGCAAAAATTTCATTCAAACACAGAAATGTTCAAAAAAAGGACAAGGAAACATGACTCCTCTAGAAATTCATATTTTTTCAGTAACTAAAAAGACATGGTGAATGAAATGTCAAACAAATATCAAAAGATCAATCTTGGACATGATCAATGAATTCAAAGAGGGTACAAATAACCATTTGATGAATGAAGAAAGATAAGATGGGAGATCAAAAAGCAAGTGAGGGCTAGAAAGATGGCTTAGTGGTTAAGGCGCTTGCCTGCAAAGCCTAAGGTACCAGGCTCTATTCCCCAGTACCCACTTAAGCCAGATGCACAAGGTGGCACATGCATCTGGAGTTCGTTTGCAGTGGTTGGAGGCCCTGAAGCACTAATTCTCTCTATATATCTGCCTCTCTCTACCTCTCATAAATAAATAAATAAATAAATAAATAAATAAATAAATAAATAAATAAATATTTTTTAAAGCAAATGACTAAGGATGTGGAAATTCTGAAAAAGAACCAACAAAAATCATGAAAGCAAGTCAGGTATGGTGGCTCACGCCCTCAATCTCAGCACTTGGGAGGCAGAGGTTGGAGGATCACTGTAAGTTTGAGGCCACCCTGAGATTACATAGTGAATTCCAGGTCAGCCTGGCCTAGAGTGAAACCTCACCATGAAAAACCAAAAAGGAAAAAAAAAATCATGACAGTAAAATGTCAGAGACTGGGAAGATGGCACAGAGGGTAAGACCACTTGCTGCACAGTTATGAAGATCCAAGTTTGACCTCAAGCATCCAGATAAGAAGCTTGGCATGGTCTCACATGCACTGGGGTGGGGGAGGGATGAATTGCTGAGGCTCACTTCTTAATCAGTGTAACTGAAAAACAGGTTCAGTGAGAGATTTTTGTCTTAGGGAAGTAAGGTGGGAGAACAATAGAGGAAGGCATCTGACATTTTATTTTGGCCTCTTCATATGAGCATGCAGGGAATATGCATGTGTACACACAAATGCATACACTATAAACACATCAAATAAAAAGAAAGAAAAAGTTAAATAAGTCAAACAAAAAATTCACCTGAAAGTCTTGCCTATGGTTTAAATCAACTAGTCAATAGAAAACTAGGGCCTGAGCCAGGTGTGGTGGTGCATGCCTTTAATCCCAGCACTTGGGAGGCAGAAATAGGAGGATCGCCATGAGTTCAAGGCCACCCTGAGATACAGAGTGAATGCCAGGTCAGCCTGGGCTACAGTGAGACCCTACCTCAAAAAACCAAAAAATAAAAAATAAAAAAAAGTCCTATGGGATGTGACTAAAAGACAAAACTTTTGAACCATTTGTATAAGTGACAGAACTTAACCAAAGTCTAAAGGTATAGAAAATCTATGTAGTGAAATAACAGAAGAAAATCTCCCAAATCTTTGGAAGGATGTACATCAAGGTACAGGAATCATTTACTATTATAGACAGACATTATAAGAAGAGATCTTCTCCATGTCATAGTACAGTCAATCTGTCAAAAAGAAAATATTGAGAGCTGTAAAAGTACCAAGACCCATATCATGACAAACCCATCAGAATTATAGCATATCTCTCAGCAGAAATTCTAAACCCAGGTGGGAATAAAATGCTATATTTCAAACCATGAAAGAAAAAAAAAAAGGGGCAATCTTGGTTAAAATATTCACCCAAATTTTATACGTTAGAATAAAAGGAGTGATGAAGACCTTCCAAGGTAACAAAAACTAGAGGAACTCATGAGCATAACCTATGGATGGTATTTAAAGGAATCTTATATATAAAAGGGCTGGGGAGCAAAAGAACACAATAAAGAATCAATCTCATGAGAAGAAATGACAAGCACATGAGGGTAAAAAAAGAAACAAGTTTAATTCAGTAAACTATCACACCTATAGATAAATATGGGAGAATTAAATATTCAAAATAAAGAGAATCAATGAATTGACAGAAATTCATAGATATCATTTAATAATAATCCTGAATGCAAATAATCTTAATTTTTCAACTAAAATACTTAAACTGGGCTGGGTAGGTGTATCAGTAGTTAAAGGCACTTGACTGCAAAGACTGAAAGTGTGGATTCAATTCCACAGTAATCACATAAAGCCAGAGGCACAAAGTAGCACATGCATCTGGAGTTCATTTGCAGCAGTAGAAGGCCCTGGCACACCCATTTTCCCTCTCCATCTCTTTCTCTCTCAAATAAATAAACATAAAAACTGAAAGACACCAAGTGTATGATTGAGTTGAAAATTTGCTTCCTGGAATAAATTCGTTTCACTAGTGAATATATACACAGGTTTAAAGTGAAAGAAGGTATGGCAAATGATATTCTAAGCAAATGTTATCAAAAAGCAAGCAAATATAGCTATACTTGTGCCTAACAAAACAAATTTCAAGGCAAAACCAGAAGAGAAATGCGAATCACTATATATATTTACAAAGGGAACAATATACCACGGAGACATAATGAATACACACACAACACACACACACACACACACACACACACACACACACATACACATGTATATATGACACTGACTATCATTGCAACTAATTTCATTTTACAAAACAGAGTATAGGGCTGGAGAGATGGCTTAGCAGTTAAGGCACTTGCCTGCAAAGCCAAAGGACCCAGGTTCAATTCCCCAGGACACATATAAGCCAGATGCACAAGGTGGCACACACATCTGGAGTTCATTTGCAGTGGCTGGATGCCCTGAGGCACCCATTCTCTCTTTGTGTCTCTCTCCCTATTTCTCTCTCTCTCAAATAAATAAGTAAAAATAAAATTTTAAAAAAGAATATAAATGATGAGACAGATTCCAATACAAAAATGGTGAGTGACTTCAATCTCTCTCAACAATGGATGAGGCAGACAAAATGTTAACAAAGAAACATCAGAGTTATGTTATACTACAGGTCAGATGTATTTATCAGGAATGTTCAGAATATTCCAACAAACATCTGTGGTATTCATATTGTTTTAATTAGCACATGGAACCTTTCCAAAAGAGATCATATTCTATGCCATAAGGCAACTCTTACAATATAAAATGAAACACTGAAATGATGACAAATACAAAACATTGAAATAATTTCTTTCACTTTATATGTTACAACATAATAAAATAGAAATTAGTAGGAAGATAACATAACAAAATTATTAAACAATAGAAATTAAATACTATACTTTTAAACTAGGGTAGGTCATTAATGAAATAAGCAGGGAATTTTTAAAATTTTTAGAAAAGTGGAAATACAACATACTAGAACCTATGAAATGCAGTGGAAATAGCTCCAAGAGGGAATTTTATAGCTTTGAGTTCTTACATAAGAAAAGCTATTCTAGGACTTCTGGTTAAGATGGCGGCATAGGAACCACACCGAAGCAGCCTAGGGGAAAAAAAAAAAAAAAACAGCAAAATACACTCTTCTACTAAAAAGTGAGGTTTATAATAAATTATCAACTACAGCAGAAAAGCATGAGAGACCCAGAGCATCTAGAGCCCACAGAAAAAGGCAAGAAGTGGCTCCAGCAGTGGTGGCACCACTTCTACATAGTTGCAGGAAGAACCAGGTGAGGGGATTTTCCACTCACTCCAGTCTCCTCACAAACTCAAGAAACGTGAAGGGAGGATGGCAGGGACCAGTGGAGTGGCTCATGAGGTAGAGGATTGCGAGGACCAGTGGGAGAACTTCAGCCACCATCCATAGCCTGCCCTCCCCCACCGCAAGCTCCAGCACCAGCAAGCACCAGAGACCTGGGGAAGGGAGCTCACCTACACAGCAACCAGCACAGGCTATCAGAGCAGTGACCAACCAACCCAGGCAGTCTACCTAAGCCCATAGTACAGCAAAGGGGGACCCAAACGGACACACAGAATAACTGAGACCAAAGCCATACCAAAAGGTAACTGGGATTACACCAGGTCAGTACCCACCAAACAAGCCTTGTATATAGGCTTGCATCAGAAGTGCTAATTGCACCTTCCATGTCAAGGTAAATTATATGTTAAATCTAATGGATGGTCAAATCTGACATTTGTAAATAAGCTATATTTTGGACTTGTCATTTGTTGCTTCCTGATTTATAGGGCCTTTGTTTCCTATTCTGTCATTCATTGGGGAAGGGTCTCACTCAGTCTCGAGCTGGCCTTGGAACCCTCTACAGACCAGAAATCTTTTTTTTTAATTATTATTTTTTTATTGACCACTTTTGTACTTACATACAAAAAATACATGATATTTCCCTCCCCTCCCCCATTCCACTTTAGAACTCAAATCTCCATCATATCCCCTCCCTCTCTCCATTAGTCTCTCTTTTAATTTGATGTAATCATCTTTTTATTATATTTTTGAGGGTCTTGAGAAGGTATTGCTAGGCACTGCAAGGTCATGGATATCAATGCCAATTTCTGTCTGGGCAGTTGAATTGTAAGAAGCCATACCCTTCCTTTTGCTCTTCCATTCTATCTGCCCCCTCTTTCGCAATGGTCCCTGAGCCTTGGAGGGTGTGACAGAGGTGTTTCAGTGCTGGGCACTTCTCCATCCCTTCTTCTCAGCACTATGTTGCCTTTTGGGTCATCCCAGTGGTCATTGCCATCTGAAAAGAGAAGCTTCTCTAACCAGAAGTGAGAATAGCATTAATATGTGAATATGAACATTAAGTGTAGTGCTTTCAGGGCAGCTTGGTTGGAAAAAATATATACATTTAGTCAGACAAGAGCAGGCTTTATACCCCTAAGGCTCATGACCTCTCCTGCCATAGACTTTTGCTTAGGTTTTTCAGTACCAGGCATGTATTCCCTCCCATAGAGAGGGCCTTCAGTCCAATTATGGAGTAGTTGGTTACCCCAAGAGCAGACATGCCACTATTGCACCCATTCAGTCATTTGGCCTGTATCAGACCAGAAATCTTAGCTTCCCAGTTGACAGGATTAAGGGTATGGGGCAACACACATCCTTAGGGACTGTGACTTTGTTAGAGGATCTGTTTGTCATAATACCTACTTTTGCATAAATACTCTGTGCTGTTTTTCTATGAATGTGTACATTGTTTAGTTAAATTTTTAGCATTTGCCTGTATTTTGTTCCATTCAGCCTACTTGAATACTCTTATAGCAGGCAAACCCAACACCTAGGGTCACTTTTGTGGAAGAAATAATAAAGATTAGGGCAGAGATTAATGAAATAGAAACCAAAAACAAACAAACAAACAAACAAAAAACAAAACAAAACAAAAAACAATCCAAAGAATCAATGAAACAAAAAGTTGGTTCTTTGAAAGGATAAACCCTTAGCAGATCTGACCAAAAGAAAGAGAGAAGAGACACAAATTAATAAAATTAGAGATGAAAAAGTCACCATCACAGCAGATTCCAGAGAAATTCAAAAAATCATAGGGGCATACTATAAGAACATATACTACACTAAGTTTGAAAATCTGAAAGAAATGGATTATTTCCTTGATTTTTATGACCCACCTAAATTAAATCAAGATGAAATTAACAATTTAAATAGATGTATAACAAGTCTGAAAATCTAAGCACTTATAAAAAAAAAAACTCCCAACTAAAAAGAGTCCAGGCCCAGATGGATTCACTAGTGACTTTTATCAGACCTTTGTGGAAGAGCTAACACCAATGCTTCTTAAAATTTTCCATAAAACAGAAAAGAAAGGAATCCTACCAAACTCCTTCTACGAAGCCAGCATTACCCCGATACAAAAACCAGACAAAGATAGAACAAAAAAAAAGAAAATTATAGACCAATCTCCCTCATAAACATAGATACAAAGATTCTCAACAAAATATTGGGAAACACAATACAAGAATATATCAGAAAGATCATTCACTCAAACCAAGTAGGCTTTATCCCAGAGATGCATGGATGGTTCAACATATGCTAATCAATAAATGTCATATATTATATAAATGGACTGAAGGACAAAAATCACATGATCATCTCATTAGATGCAGAAAAAACATTTGACAAAATCCAACTTTCCTTCATTATAAAATACCTATAGAGACTGTAAATAGAAAAACATATCTCAACATAATAAAGGCTATTTATGGCAAACCTACAGCCAAGATAAAACTAAATGGAGAAAAACTTGAAGCTTTTCCACTAAAATCAGGAACAAGACAAGGGTGTCCACTGTCCTCACTTTATTTAATATAGTACTGGAAGTCTTAGCTATAGCAATAAGGCAAGAGACACATATAAAAGGGATACAAATTGGAAAGGAAGAGATCAAGTTATCATGATTTGCAGATGATATGATTCTATGCATAAAGGACCCTAACAATTCTACCAGCAAACTTTTAGAGCTGATAAACACCTATAGCCATGTAGCAGGATACAAAATAAACACACATAAATCAGTAGCCTTCCTATATGCTAACAACAAACACACAGAGGATGAAGTAAGAGAATCACTCCCATTCACAATTGCATCAAAAAATAATAATAACAATGTACCTTGGAATAAACCTAACCAAGGAAGTGAAGGATCTCTACAATGAAAACTTTAAAACATTCAAGTGAGAGAAATTGCAGAAGACACTTTAAATGGAAAGACATCCCTTGTTCTTGGATTGGAAGAATCAATATTGTGAAAATGGTAATCTTACCAAAAGCAATCTACACATTTAATGCAATCCCCATCAAAATTCCAATGGCATTCTTCATGGAAATAGAAAACAAACAATCTAAAAATGCATTTGGAAGTACAAAAAAACTTGAATATCTAAAACAATTTTGAGGAACAAAAAATAAGGCTGGTGGTATCACCATAGCTGATTTTAACCTATATTACAGAGTCATAGTAACAAAAGCAGCATGGTACTGGCACAAAACAGACATGTAGATCAATGGAGCAGAATAGAGGACCCAGGTGTAAGCCCAGATAGCTATAGCCACGTGATCTTCAACAAAAATAGTCATTGGGAAAAAAATAGTAATTGGGGAAAAGACAGCCTCTTCAGCAAATGGTGCAGGGAAAACTGGATAGTTATCTGCAGAAGGATGAAAATAGATCCTTATATTTCTCCATGCACAAGAATTAAGTCCAAATGTATCAAAGACCTTAATAGCAGAGCTGAAACTCTGAAACTGCTAGAGGAAAAAGTAGGGTAAACCCACCAATATATTGGTCTTGGCAATGACTTTCTAAACATAACTCCAATCACTCAGGAAATAAAACCACAGATTAACCGTTGGGACCTCATGAAATTACAAGGTTTGTTCAGCAAAGGACACTGTGAATAGAGCAAAGAGGCAACCTCCAGAATGGGAGAAAATCTTTGACAGCTATACATCTGACAGAGGATTAATATCTAGGATATACAAAGAACTCAAAAAGTTAAATAATAAGAAATCAAACAACCCAATTAAAAATGGGTTATAGGGGCTGGAGAGATGGCTTAGCAGTTAAGGTACTTGCCTGAAAAGCCACAGCACCCAGGTTCAATTCCCCAGGACCCACATAAGCTGGATGCACAAGGGGGCG
Organism: Orientallactaga sibirica; assembly: GCA_036365145.1. NCBI lineage: Eukaryota > Metazoa > Chordata > Mammalia > Rodentia > Dipodidae > Orientallactaga > Orientallactaga sibirica. The sequence goes on from JAEOAD010000057.1 coordinate 10,556,260, forward strand.
CATGCATCTGGAGTTCATTTGCAGTGGCTGGAGGCCTTGGAACATCCCTTCTCTCTCTCTCTCTCTCTCTCTCTCTGCCTATTTATCTCTCTCAAATAAATATATAAAAATAAAAAAAAAATTAAAATGGGCAACGGAGTTAGAGAGTTCTCAAAAGAAGAAACACAGATGGCATATAAATATCTAAAAAAAAGTTCTACATTCCTAGTCATCAGGGAAATGCAGATTAAAACTGCATTGAGATTCCATCTCACTCCTGTCAGATTGGCTACCATCATGAAAACAAATGACCATAAATGCTGGTGAGGATGTGGAAAAAGAGGAACCCTTCTACACTGTTGGTGGGAATACAATCTGGTCCAGCCATTGTGGAAATCAGTGTGGAGGTTCCTGAGACAGCTAAAAATAGATCTGCCATATGACCCAGCTATACCACTCCTGGCATATATCCTAAGGACTTGTCCCACTACCTTAGAGATACTTGCTCTACCATGTTTATTGCCACTCTATTCACAATAGGCAGGAAATGGGACCAGCCTAGATGTCCCTCATCTGATGAGTGGATAATGAAGATGTGGTACATTTACACAATGGAGTTCCACTCAGCAGTAAAGAAAAATGAAGTTATGAAATTTGCAGGAAAATGGATGGATCTGGAAAGGATTATACTTAGTGAGGTTACCCAGGCCCAGAAACCCAAACGTCACATGTTCTCTCTCATATGTGGATACTAGCTACAAATGATTGGACTTCTATGTAAGTAGTAATAAAACTCAGTAGCAGAAGCCAGTAAGCTAGAAAGGGGATATAAAGGGAATAGAAAGGGAGGGAGGGGGACTTAATAGGATGATACTGTATATATGTAAGTAGAAGAACAAATTAATTGGGGTAAAAAGGCCTAAGTGAGGTCAGGAGAAGAGATTGAGTAAAGGAAAAGTGGAGGGAGGATATTTAAGAGGATATAAATAAGTCATATGGAAACCTACTTTTCTGGACAATGGATCACTCAGAAGACATAGATTGTTACTAGAAAATTTTCAATGCCAGAGATGAGGTACCTTCCAGTGAGTTGTTAGCCAGGGAGTTCCCTGATACCCAAAAACATTACAGGCCATTGCCAAGGCCCTTATTTTCCCAACAGGAATAAATGGTAAGACCCTATTGCTGAAGACCCCACATACTTGTGCTGCAAAGTCACTGGAAATCCTGTTGGAGCTGAGCTTAAAGCCTCCTCCATGTGGCTCAGCTGACAGAAATCTGGAAAAAGCTATTCTGCATGTAGTTCAATGGGAGAGAGAGAAATCACCAGTGAAGATAATCAACAGTGGACACTGCAAGCCTTTCATTTGGTCAGCCAGACCAAATGAGCCATCAGGTGCAATTGTGGCATGTCTGTTATGGGGGAAACAAATTGCTCGCTAATTGGACTGGAGGCCCGCTCCATTGGAGGAAATACATGCCTGACACTGAAAACCTACAACAGAGGTAGTCATGAGCCCTAGGGGTGTAACGTCTGCTGGTGTCTGGCTACATGTTTATACTATGCTCACTAAATTGCTTAGTAAGCATTTTTCTTAATGTTCATACCCATATATTAATGCTACTCTCACTTTTGGTCAGAGAAGCTTATCTTTTCAGATGGCGGAGACCTTGGGATGACTCAGAAGGTACCATGGTGCTGAGAAGAAGTGACAAAGGCATGCTCAGCACTGAAACATCTCTAATACACCTTCCAATGCTCATGGTCCATTGCAGAAGAGGGGGAGGAAAGAATGTAAGAGCCAAAGGAAGAGTAGGACTCCTTACAACATGCTCCTCCAGACACAAGATGGCCTGGATATCCATGACCTCACAGTGCCTGACATTACCTACACAAGATCATCATAATAATAGGTAAAGATGATGACATCAAAATAAAAGAGAGAATGATTGAGAGGGGGATGGGATATGATGGAGAGTGGCATTTCAAAGGCAAAAGTGGGGGGAGGGAGGAAATTACCATGGGATATTTTCTACAATTATGGAAGTTGTCAATAAAAAAATAAAAATTAAAGAAGCTATCCTACAAGGAATAATATAAGAGCTGTGTATGGTGGTATATACCTATAATCTCAACACTCTGAGATCTGAGACAGAATTACAAATACAGGGATATCTGGGCTATAGCAAGTTCCAGAACTTGAGTTACATAATGAAACTTTATCTCAAAAAAATTGTTTTTTTAAAAAATTATTTATTAAAAAAAAATATATATATATATCTTTGGTTTTTATGGGTAGGGTTTCACTCTAGCCCAGGTTGACCTGGAATTCACTCTGTATTCTCAGGGTGGCCTTGAACTCATGACAATCTTCCTACATCTACCTCCTGAGTGCTGGTATTAAAGGCCAGCTTAAAATATATTTTTATTTACTTATTTGAAAGAGAGCAGAGGTAGAGGTACAGAGAAAGAGAATGGGCATGCCTGGCCTCCAGCCATTGCAAGACATTCCAGACCTTGTGCATATGTCTTATGTGGATCCTGGGGAACTGAACCTTGTTCCTTTGGTTTTGCAAGCAAGCACCTTAACTGCTAAGCCATTTTTCCAAGCCAAAATGTCTTTTTTGTTTGTTTGTTTTTTGGTTTCTCGAGGTAGGTTCTGGCTCTAGCCCAGGCTGACCTGAAATTCACTATGTTGTCTCAGGGTGGTCTTGAACTCATGGCAATCCTCCTACCTCTGCCTCCAAGTGTTGGGATTAAAGTTGTCCATCACCACGCCTAGCTAAAAATTGCTTCTTATTCGGCAGGGTGACACACATTTTGTCCCAGCACTTGGGAGGCAGAGATAGGAGAATCACTGTGAATTCAAGGTCAGTCTGGGGCTACATAGTGAGTTCTAGGTCAGCCTGGGCTCAAGTAAGACCCTACATAGAAAAAAAAATCACCAAAAGCTGGTCATGGTGGTGTACACCTTTAAACCCAACACTGGGGAAGCAGAGATAGGAGAATCACTGTGAGTTTTAGGCTACCCTGAGGCTACATAGTAAATTCCAGGTCAGCCTGGGGTAGAGTGAAACCCTACCTTGAAAAACCAGGAAAAAAATAATAATCTCAAAAAAAATACTTCTAATTAAACTCACTGGTTCACCAAAAACATTTTTAAAATATATTTTGTTTATTTATTTATTTATTTGAGAGAGAGAAATAGAGAGAATGGGTGTGCCAGGGCCACCAGCCACTGCAAATGAACTCCAGATTCATACACCCCCTTGTGCATCTGGCTTATGTGGGTCCTGGAGAGTTGAACTAGGATCCTTTAGACTTTGCAGGCAAACTCCTTAACTGCTAAGCCATCTCTCCAGCCCACCAAAAACATTTTGTTTACTTATTTTACCATTTATATACTATATTTACTATAAGGTTACATAAGGCCATTTTTAGGTACGTATATAATTGTACCCTGAGCATATATGCCCCTAATCCCATTACCATCGCCTTTTTTGTTCCTTGTACCTTCTCTCTGGCCCCTTTGTTCTCCTAGACAGGTTCACTTCTATGTTCATTTTATCTGTACATATGTGATTTTATGACTCTATGAAATTTAGAACCCACAAATGGTGGAAAACATGTGATACCTGTATTTCTAAGACTTCATTAATTCACTAAATATGATAAATCTCCAGTTCCATCCATGTTCCTGCAAATAACATAGCTTCATTCTTTGTTATGGCCAAAATTCACGTGCGTGTGTTTATGTTGTATATCACATTTTAATTAATTAATTAATTAATTAATTAATTTTTATTTTTCTATGTAGGGTCTCACTGTAGCCCAGGCTAACCTAGAATTCACTATGTGGTCTCAGGGAGGCCTTGGACTCATGGCAATCCTCCTATCTCTGCCTCCTGAGTGCTGGGTTTAAAGGCATGTGCCACCATGCCCGGCTCACATTTTATTTTAATTGTGAACTTTACTGTATGAACATATTGCATATTGGTCATATTCCCATTGGGTTACATTCTTAAATTCCCCATCGCCTGACCCCTATTCCATTGAGGGCCCTCCTCATTAGGTTCATTGGTATTCACTGTGGGGTCACGAATGCACCACTAGGTTTCTATTGGGGAGGGGAGGAAATTTCTCAAGATACTCCTTCCCATTCTGTGGCTCTTACAATCTTTTTGTCCCCACTTCTGTAATGTTCCCTGAGCCTCTGAAGGCATGTTATAAATCTTCACCTACTGATTCTCTGCTTTGATGAGTTTTGATTTTCCTCAATGTTTACTGCCATCTCCCTTGAAGAGGTTCTTTGGTTAGCAGTTTGAGAAGCACTCATATGTAATTCACCACTTCTACTGTGATGTTTCCTGGGTCCTGACAGATGTGATACAGATGACTTGTCTTGTGCTAGACAGTAAGCTTTCTTTAGCCATACTGATGGATCTTGGCCTCTCCATATTTGCTGTCATCTATAAAAAGCAGATTCTCTAAACAAGAGTGAGAGCAGTATGGATCAAAGGGGATAAGCATAAACATTTAGAAGACTCTTTGATGGACATACCCTCTCATTTTAATAGTGTCTATGACTTCCAAGCCATAGGTTTCTGACTTGGTTCTCAGTACCAGGTATGAATTTCTTTTCACTGAGCATGCCTCATATTGAATCAGAGAGTAGCTGATTACTCCTATAGCCTGTGTACCACTCTTACACATGTGTGTACATCTTGCCTGACTGGTTGATTTTGTAGCTTGAAGGATTGCCTGTTTGTTCATGCTGTTGGTGACTATTATTCCCCTGCAGCTCACATAGCACTTTCTAGCACTATGAGGGCTACCTAGTAGGGCGCTTGCTTCCCTTTCAGTTTCAGCATGATCTCTTGATGTCCTATAACACAGCCTGTTGTATCTTCAACAATAGGGTCTTACCACTTCGATCTGGTGGGTAATCAAGTGCTTTGGCAATGACCTGGATTGTTTTGGGGGTCTCCTAGGCTTTTTTGAGCAACAGCTCTCTGTGGGAGGTAACCAAGTTCTGGCACGGGGATTTGCCTGCAAGAGACTATGGTTTTTGGGCTAAGCTTTCTACACCCCCTACAGAGTACTTCTGCTCAAACTATAACCCCATCCCATCTCTTATTAAGAGTTTTATCTTTTAATTAGCTAACCAAGAGGAAGGCTTCTGTAGTACTGGTTTAATGATATCATTAGTTTTGTAAAACATTTTCTTTATCTATTTCTGTTAATGGACACATAGGTTGTTCCATAGGTTAGGTATTGTGAAAAGCGCTATAATAAAACCAGGTATGGTGGCTCGTGCCTTTCATCTCAGCACTGTCCAAGTAAACAAAATCTGAGGCACAATGATAAGATAACTCTAAAATCCAGAGGATCATTGTGGACTATCTTAAAAAAATCATATGTCCATAAACTAGAACATGTGGAAAATGGAGCTGGGTATGGGAGGCTGTGGTTGTTTGAATATAGACTGTCCTCCATAGACTCATGTGTTTGAATACTTGACCCTTAGTTAGTGGCACTGTTTGGAAAGATTGTGGAGCCTTTAGGAGGTTGGAAGGTTGGAGTCTTGCTAGAAGAAGTATGTTGCTTGGGGTGGGTATTGGGTCCAGCTCTGCTTATTGCTTTTGTGATTTATACTTTCTCCCTGATGATGTGAAGAAATGATGCCAGATATCTGCCCTTGATATGCTTTCCCCACCATGACAGAAACTGTACACCAAAATAAACCCTTTCATTCCATAAGTGGCTGCCGGTCAGTTATTTTCTAGCAATGAGAACTTTGCTGATATAGTGCCTCATCCCTGTAATCCAAACACTCTGGATCTAAAGTAGGAGGATTGCTATGAGTTTGAGCCCAGCCTGGACTATAGAGTGAATTCTATATCAGCTTGGGCTAGAATGAGACCCTGTTTAAAAAAAAGAGAGAGAAAGAATGAAAGAAAGATAGAAAGATGGACAAATTTCTAATACATATGATCTTTCAAATTTGAATCAAGTAGATACAAAAGACTCTAAATAACAAGCAATGAGATTAAAGCTGTAGTAAATATTCTCTCAACAAAGGAAAGTCCAGGACTGAATGTATTCATAGATGAAAGAAAAACCATCATCAATACTCTACAAAATATTTTACAAAATAGAAAGGGAAGAATGCTTTTAAATCCATTTTACAGAGCTAGTATTTCCCTGATAACAAAATCTGCTATAGACACAAGAAAAAAAATAAATGATAGCCCAAAATCTTTCATGAAAATATGTGTGCATATAGTCAACTAAATACTAAATGAGTTAAACCACACATTAAATATATTTTACACCATGGTTTCATTCCAGGGACGCAAAGATAGTTCATCATAGGTAAATCAATAAATGTAATAAGAACATATAAATAGAATCAAGCATAAAACCCAGATCATCAACTCATTAGATGAAGGAAAAAAAATGTGTGTGTGTGTGTGTGTGTGTGTGTGTGTGTGTGTGTGTGTAGGTTTTTCAAGTTAGGGACTTGCACTAGCTGAGCCTGACCTGTCTCAGGCTAACCTCCAACTCACAGAGATCCTCCTACTTTAGCCACCCCCACCCCCAGTTCTGGTATTAAAGGCATGCATCACCACATTCAGCTGAAGAAAATAAATATTTTTTAATGGTAGGAAGAGATTTATTTTAACATTACAGACTCAGGGAAGCTCCTTCAATGACAGAAGAAACTGGCTCATTTTCATAGATCCAAGCAGGGAGAAACTACCATTAGCCAATGAAACATCAAAAAGCAGCAAACAGGAACCCAGAGTTCAAACTCTTCTCTCCACACCATTGGGCTGAAATTGCAATCCTCCCTCAGTGACACACCCCCTCCAGCAGCCTGCTAGAGACTTAACCAAGAAGTTTAAACTTAACAAAAATACCTGAGGCTATGGGGGACATACATTCATTGAAAAAAATCTTTTGATAGGATCCAACATCATTTCCTCTTGAATAAACTAGATATAGAAGGATCACATATCAACATAATAAAGGGTATATATGACAGTAACCAATATAGCGAATTGGAGAAACCTTCAAACATTTCTTAAATCTGAAACAGGACAATGCTATTCCTTTTATCACTCTTATTCAATATTTCATTTGAAATTCTAGCTAAATCAATCATGAAGAGAAAGAAATAAAAAGGGATAGAACAGAAAAATGAACAGAGAGCCTTAGTGTTGGAGGCATCACAATACATGCTTTGAAATTATATTGTAAGCTGGGAGTGGTGGCACACACCTTTAATGCCAGCACCTGGAAGTCAGAGGTAGGAAGATCACAGTGAGTTTGAGGCCACCTTGAAATTACATAGTGAATTCCAGGTCAGCCCGGGCTAGAGTGAGACCCTACCTTGAAAAACCAAATAAATAAATAAAAAAGAAATTATATTGAAGAGTGTTAGTAACAAAATAGGAAGGTTTTGGATATAAACAGATTTATAGCTAGGCCTAGTGGCATAGGCCTATAACTGCAGAAAATTCAGAGGCTGAAGCAAGAGGATCATATGTTCAAGGCCTACTTGGGATACAGAGCAATTTTAAGGTCAACCTGGGCAACTTGGGGAGACCTTATTTGAACATGAAACAAACAAAAAATATGCTGGGATATAGCTCAGTAGGAGAGTGTTTGCCTAGCATGCCAGATTCATAGGTTCAATCCCTAATACCAGAAAACAATATAATGTAGAACAATGGAACAGATTAAGAGGCCCCAACTGATTGTCAACAAAGTTACCAAACACGCTGGGGAAAAGATAGCCTCTTCACCAAGTGATGCCAGGAAAGCTGGATATCCACATGTAGAAGATTTACGTTAGATAGCGATCTATCACCCTGCACAAAAATCAATTAAAAAAGAAGTAAAGATTTTAATGTAAGACCTGAAACTAGGGCTGGAGAGATGACTCGTTGCTTAAAGGTACTTGCTTGCAAAGCTTGATGGTCTGAGTTCAATTCCCCATTACCCACTTAAAGCCAAATACACAAAGTAGCACACATGTCTGGAGATTGTCTGCAATGGCAGGAGGCTCTGGCATACCCATAATCTCTCTCTCTCTTAAATAAATAAATCAATATATTTTTTTAAAAGTCTGGGAACTCTGGGACTGTTTAAGGAAAATGCAGGGGCAACAATTTAAGATGTTGTTATGGGCAATGATTTACTGAATAGAAACTTGAATAAAAAAAACATGACATGGAAGTACTAGAGTGATTAAAAAGAAGGGTAAGTAGACCAAAGGTGGGGGAAGAGAAGCAAGGGTAAGAGAGTGCAGTGAGTTGGGAGTGTGGATACAACCAAACGATGATATATTATGTGCATGGAATGTTATAGTGAAAACCATAATATTTATAGTTAATATGCATTAATGAATATACAAATATTTTAGGGGCTGGAGAGATGGCTTAGTGGTTAAAACACTTGCAGACAAAGCAAAAGCACCCAGCTTCAATTCCCTAGTACTCATGTAAAGCCAGATGCACAAGGTGGTGCATGCATCTGGAGTTTGTTTACAGTGGTTAGTGGCCCTGATGTTCCCATTCTCTCTCTATATATACATATATATCTGTTGATCTCTATCTGTCTCTTTCTCTCTCTCTCTCTAATAAATAAATTAATAAATTAAAACTATTTTGGGATAGTTATGGCTCTATTTAATATAAAGATCACAGCCATGCATGGTGGTGCACACCTATAATCTCAGCACTCATAAGACTAAAGCAGGAAGAGTGTGAGCTCAAGGCCAGCATGGGTTACATAGTGAGAATCTCTCAAAAAAGTTCCTTAATCACATTTCAAAATTCCCCTTTACAATAAGTAATAAATATAGGAACATAGTCCCATTGTGGAGATTAGGATGTGGAAATCTGGGAAATCATTGTTCAACCTACCACACATGATGTAAATATATACATGACTAGGTATAGAAAACAACATAGAGATATATATGCAAATGCAACTTTGTTTTCTAGAAACCATTCTCCAGTAAGGCAATTAGGGACCTTTAAGAAGTGGATGATTCAAAGCTGGGCATGGTGGTGCCCACCTTTAATCCCAGCACTCGGGAGGCAGAGGTAGGAGGATGGCCATGAGTTCGAGGCCAGCCTGAGACTACAGAGTGAATTCCAGGTCAGCCTGGGCTAGAGTGAGACCCTACCTCGAAAAACTGAAAAAAAAAAAGTGGATGATTCAAGGCTGTAACAAAAAAAAAAAATTAAAATTTGAGCCCCAAACATTTTGTTATGCTTTCTAAAAGGAAAGAAGCACTTGGTGTGATGACATGCCTGTAGTTCCAGCATTTGGGAGACTGAGGCAGTGAGATGGTGAGTTCCAAACTAGCTTGCTCTGTGTAGTGATACCTTGTTTGGCTCTATCCCACAGAAAGCAAGAAAGTGAAAAATGAAGAATGGTGGGGTCATGTCTAAAGAAATGAAAATCGGTGTGAAGGTGCTCCCATTAACCAAAGTGGGTCATTTTCAGGATTGAAATCATGAAAATAATCTATTGTGGCACATTAAAAGAATAAGAAACCAAACAAAAGAAATTGTAATTGATATAAGGAAATAAATGAGGAACTGGAAAAATGCACTGAGGTGGGGAATTAATAGCAGATTAACCCTTACAGAAAAAAACTGAATTTGTAAACTATTTTAATAATTTCTTTATGTGTATGATGTATATATATGGGCATACACATCAGAGAAAATCCCAGGGTGCTTCTCCTCTCCTTCCACCTTTTTTTTTTCGAGGTAGGGTCTCATGCTGTAATTCACTATGTAACCTCAGAGTGGCCTTGAACTCATGGCAATCCTTCTACCTCTGCCTCCCGAGTGCTAGGATTAAAGGCATGTGCCATCACACCCGGCTTTCCTTCCATCTTTTTGAGACAGGGTCTCATTTTTTGCACAGCTGCTTGAGCGCTTCCAAACTCTCTTGGCTCCACTTCCCATTGCCACAGGTCTGTTGGGATTATAGACATGTGCGTCAATTTATATCCAGCATTACATGGGTACTGTAGAGTAGAACTTGAGCCAGAAGGCTTGTAAGCAAGCACCTTTAACCACTGAGCAATCTCCCCAACCCAAATTGTGAGTTTGAAAACATAGCAACGATATAATTTACCTATCTATTTGGTGTAATGAATTACTTCAAATTTTACCTTTAAATAGTACTCATTTATTTTCTCTGTTTCTGGTTTCCTCCCTCCATTTTTTAGACAGTATTTTACTATATAACTCAGTCTGACTTTGCAACTTGACATTCACCTGCCTAAGTCTCTTTAGTACTAGATTTATAGGCTCGGCAAAATCATATGGGGCTTTTATCTCAGTTTCTTTCTTTTTTCTTTTTTTTAATATATATATTTTTATTTATATTATTCTGATTTTACATTCATAGTATTGGTTCCATTGTCCTCCTCCCCATCCTCCCACTTTCAAAGGGACCCTCATCAATGGGGAATGTGGGTCATGCATTGTGAGTTTACTCAAGAGTTCTGGTGGATAGGCCCCAGTCTCTGTGCATAATGCCCCAACTTGTGACTCTAACAATCTTTCCGCCCCCTCTTCCGCGAGTTTCCCTGAGCCACATTGGGGTCATTTTAGTTCTGCTTCCTTGATGAGATTTTGGGAGCCTCTGTGTCTCTGGATCTCTGGCTTAGTTGGAGTTGGATGTTCTCTGTGTTTATCTCCTTCAGCCTTTTTCTGGTGTTGTGATCGCCTTGAACTCTGTATTCTTGCCCTTCCCCTGCGTTGTTCTATGGTTTCAGCTGGTGAGGTGTGGTTAGCTGATCCTCCCTTCAGGTTCGTTGTCCACCTGGAAAAAGATAAGCAAATTCTCCAACGGAGAAAGAAGTTAGTACTAGATAGAAGGGATAACCATATATGTTTTGGAGGGAATTTTATATGCATTGGCTCTCTTCTAGCCCACATTTGGTGGCATCTAGATCTTGGAGACTGAGCTCATTTTTTGTACATGGCTTTGACTTATTTCCCAGTTCCAGCAATGAGTTCCATTCCACTGAGTGGATTTATTAGCCAAATCAAGAGCAGTTGGTTACCCACCATGGCTGTTTGCCACTACTGCACTTGTATGAGCATTACGTCAGATTGTTCCCTGCTGGGTATCTTAGACTGCAGGTTGTTTGGACAAATGTCAGATATTTTCCCCCAGTTGCTCGTGTAGCACCCTCTGGTACTAGACTAGCTAACTGTCTGGGGACTGACCTTCTTCCAGATTCTGGCCAGGTCTCTCTGTGTTTGGTCTCACACACGTAAGCTGTCTTCGACAGTAGGGTCTTACCATTAACCTTTGGTGGGTCACCAAGTACTCTGAACGAAGTCTGTCTTTTTTGGGAAACCTTGTAGGTGTTTCAGATCAACAGCTCATTGTGGAAGTTAACCCCGTGCTGGCACCGGGAGTTATAAGTCTGCACCTAGGAAGGTGAGGGAGGAAACCTCTACTCCATAAAACAGGAAAATATGGAGGAAATGGATGAATTCCTAGACACATACCACCTACCAAAGCTAAGCCCAGAGCAGATTAATTTCCTAAACAAACCCATCACACCCTTCGAGATAGAAGAGGTAATCAAACACCTCCCCAAAAAGAAGAGTCCAGGACCAGATGGTTTCTCAGCAGAATTCTACCAAACCTTCATGGAAGAACTGAAACCAATTCTTCTCAAACTGTGCCACACAATAGGAGAACAGGGAGAGATCCCTAACTCCTTTTATGAAGCTAGTATCACCCTAATTCCAAAACCAGGCAGGGACGCCACAAGAAAGGAAAATTATAGGCCCATTTCTCTGATGAACATAGACGCAAAGATCCTGAACAAAATTCTTGCAAACCGAATTCAACAGTACATCAAAAGCATTATCCACCTTGATCAAGTAGGCTTCATCCCTGGAACGCAGGGGAGGTTCAACACACGGAAATCTGTCAATGTAATACACCACATAAACAAGCTGAAACACAAAAACCACATGGTCATTTCGATAGATGCAGAAAAGGCCTTTGACAAAATACAACATCACTTCATGATCAAAACATTGGAGAGAATAGGCATGGATGGCCTATATCTCAACATAATAAAGGCTATATATAAAGCACCTAAAGCCCAATAATTCTTAATGGGGAGAGACTGAAGGAATTCCCATTGAGGTCAGGAACAAGGCAGGGGTGTCCACTCTCACCTCTGCTCTTCAACATAGTGCTAGAAGTATTAGCTCAAGCAATAAGACAGGAGAAAGAAATCAAAGGGATACAAATTGGAAAGGAAGAAGTTAAGTTAGCCCTATTTGCAGATGACATGATTCTATACATAAGTGACCCGAGAACTTCCATCCCAAAACTCTTAAAGGTGATCAGCACCTTCAGCAAAGCAGCAGGATACAAAATCAATGCACAGAAATCAGTAGCCTTTTTGTATGCAAAGGACAAAGAGACAGAAAAAGAAATAACTAACATCAGTTTCTTTCTATGGGTCAGAAACAAGAGTATAATTAAGCCAACTAACCCATTTGTAGTTTTTCATAGGGTTGCATTGTGTTATCTGGGGCCTTGATAATGTCAAGGTGCAAGAGGGGAAGGATCTGTCTAAGTTCACTCACTGACTGTTGTTCAAATTCACTTTTTAAGAGGCTGGTAGAGTGAGGAGCTCAGTTCCTGGTTGGCAATTGGCCTTAAGTCACCTCCAGTTTCTTGCCACATCTTCTCTCCTTGTGGAAGCTCATAGCAAGTCATCCGCCTTCACCAGAATAGGCAAGTGAAAAGCCAGAAAGGGTAAAGAGAATGTTGATATTACAATGCTTTATAACCTAACCTGGATGGGAAATCTCTTCACTTTTTCTAAATTCTGTTTGTTAGAGGGAAGTCGCTAGGTCCAGCCCATACCCAAAGGGAGGAGATTCTCAAGGGAGGTGGGGATCACCAGGAGACCTATTTGCATCTTCCTAGTAGAGTCTGCCTTCTGACCTCCCCCACCACTGCCTGATGTCCCTCCCATGCAAAGTACATTCACCCACTCTTCATGTACCTCAGAATCTTATATCATGGGTCTAGAGAGATGGCTCAGTGATTAAAGTGCTTGCTTACAAAGTCTGTAGGCCTGGGTTTGATTCCCCAGTACTTATGTAAAGCACAAAGTGGTACATGCATCTGGAGTTTATGTGCAGTGGCAAGAGACCCTGATGTGCCCATTCTCTCTTTAATAAGTAAAAAGAAAGAAAGGAGGAAGGAAGGAAAGAAAGAAAGAAAGAAGGAAGGAAAGAAAGAAAGAAAGATCCATGTGTTTTTTTGTGTTTTTTTTTTTCCATTTTTTGAGGTAGGGTCTCACTCTAGCCCAGGCTGACCTGGAATTCACTCTGTATTCTCAGGCTGGCCTTGAACTCATAGCCATCCTCCTACCTCTGCCTCCCAAGGGCTGGGATTAACGGTGTGCACCACCATGCCCGGCTTAAGATGAAATATCTTTTAACAGGGCTGGGGAGATTTCTCAGTGGGTAGCACTCACTGTACAAGACTTATAATCCAAGTCTAGATCATAGTACCTATGTAAAGCCTGACACAGAGCACAAGCATCTGAATCCCAGGATGTCAATGGTGAGATGGGAAGTGGACAAAAGGGAATCCTGACCCTTGTGGACCAGGTAGCTTGGCAAACACAGTGATGAATATCAAGAGAGACCCTGCCTCAAAAACAAGGTAGGAAGATGCAGAGATGGCTCATTGGTTAAGGAACTTTCCTGCAAAGCCCAAGAACCTGGGTTTGATTCCCCACTATGCATGTAAAGCCAGACACAGAAGATGGCACATTTTTCTGGATTTTGTTTGCAAAGGCTAGAGGTCCTGATGCACCCATTCTCTCTCTACCTGCCACTCTGTCTTTTCTAACAAATAAATATATAAAATAAAATAAAAAAGTTGTAGATGAGTTCCAACACTCGAGGTTGTCCTCTGACTTCCACACATGCATCACATATGTAACCATATTCACATACATGAACACACACATCACACATACACAATTAAATAAAAATCCACGACAAAGAATGTAAGAACCAAAGGGAGGGTAGGACTGCTTACAATGCAGTTGTTCAGACAGAAATTGGCCTCGATATCCATGCCCTTGCAGTGTCTAGCAATACCTTCATAAGGCCCTCATAATAGAAGGAAAAGATAATGTTATAAAAATAAAAGCGAGACTAAATGGAGAGAGGGAGTGGATATGATGGAGAGTGGATTTGTGAAAGGGAAAGTGGGGGGACAAGGGGATTATTATGGTTTATGGTCTATAATTTTGGAAGTTGTCAATAATTTTTTTTAATCTGATATTATAGCATCAGCTCAAAGCTTGGGAGTCTTGTCATCTTAATGGAAACCAAGAGTGCTTTAAGCTCCTTAGATATAGTTAGTTACATTTATGTACTAGTTTCTTTCAATGTGGAGATCTGTAAATTAAGCAGACCCCCATCCCTCAAAGAAACTTCTCACAAATAATGGTAGAACAGACAGAATAAGGTCAGTGCTGTACTGCTGTAGAAATCCCTGCTCAAGATGGGAGGAAATAGGATTAACAAAAGAGTTTCTGGTCCATAGCATTTCTAAAACTTAGCAAGACAAACATGAGAAGTTCTTTAAATAGGTTTCAGGGCTTGGTAAGAATTTTCTGTGGCACTATGCTCTACTCTCTGAGCTTTTGTTTTCATTCTCTGAAAATTCCTTCTTTCTTTATGAAAATTAGCACATGTTTGCAGATATGTAGTTTCCTTAGCCTGCTTAGTAGAATTGTGGACCAACTGCTTCCTTCTTTTGTCCCTGTGATGTTCCTTTCAGCCAAAGATGATAGTGTTTCTCCTGATAGCTGCTCAAAATCTTTAGGATAATTTTTGTGAGTCTCATTGGTTTTTACTACATTGGGCAAAATATAATTATAATTACCTTAAAAATGAGTATATTCCTACCTTAGAACTCTGCTGATCCTTTGCTTTGGTAAAGAGTCACTGTGGTTCAATAAGAACTGTGAATTAAGCACACTAATAACTGCTTTTGTGGATCCTTGGTGTTAATTAATAATATCCTCATTTGTTTTAAATATTTTTATTTATTTGCAAGCAGTGAGGGAAAGAGAGAAACAGAGAGAGAGAACGGTTGAAGCTTCTTGCCACTGTAAATGAATTCCAGATGCATTCACCATATTGTGCATCTGGCTTTACGTATGAAGTGGGGAATCAAACCTGGGCTGCCAGACTTTGCAAGCAACTGCCTTTAACTGCTAAGCCTGATATCCTCATTTCTTTCTTTCTTTTTTTTTTCCAGGCAAGCCCAACAGACTGGACTTTTTTATGTGAGAGAGAGAGAGTGAGAGAGAGAAGAGAGAGGAGAGAGAGAGAGAATTGGCATGTCAGGGCCTCCTACCTTACCTCTGTGAATCTAGCTAACATGGAATCTGGAGAGTAGAACATGGGACTTTGCAGGCAAGCACCTTAACCACTAAGCCATCGCTCCAGCCCTTTTCAATTATATTTTTTTGAGGTAGGGTTTCACTCTAGCCCAGGTTGACCTGGAATTCACTATGTAGTCTCAGGGTGGCCGTGAACTCATGGCAATTGTCCTACCTCTGCCTCCCAAGTGTTGGGATTAAAGGTGTGCACCACCACACCTGACTTTCTTCAATTTTTTAAATTTATTTATTTATTTATTTATTTATTTATTTTATTTTATTTTATTTTTTTGGTTTTTCGAGGTAGTGTCTCACTCTGGCTCAGGCTGACCTGGAATTCACTATGTAGTCTCAGGGTGGCCTCGAACTCTTGGCGATCCTCCTACCTCTGCCTCCCGAGTGCTGGGATTAAAGACGTGCGCCACCACGCCCGGCTTAAATTTATTTTTATTTATCTATTTGGAGAGAGAGAGAGAGAGAGAGAGAGAGAGAGAGAGAGAGAGAGAGAGAGAATGGGCACACCAGGGGCTCCAGCCTCTACAAATGAACGCCAGATACATGTGCCACCTTATGCATCTGGCTTATGTGGGTCCTGGGTAATCAAACTTGGGTCCTTTGGCTTTGCAGGCAAGCACCTTAACCATTAATCCATCTCTCCAACCCAGCATCTTCAAATTTTTGCTTGAAAATTGCTTTTTCTAGATCGGAGCTCATTCAGCACATGCTTTGTTTTCCATGTGTCTGCAAATGACTTTCACTGAATGTTTTGTGTCTATAAAATGAGCATCCTCCTTCCTTCATTTTCTTTTAAAAAATATTTTATTTATTTATTTATAAGAGAGAGAGAGAGAGAATGGGTGTGCCAGGGCCTCCAGCCACTGCAAATGAACTCCAGATGCATGCACCACCTTGTGCATCTGGCTTACACGGATCATGGGGATTTGAACCTGGGTCCTTTGCCTTTGCAGGCAAGCACCTTAACGACGGAGTCCTCTCTCCAGCCCCCTCATTCTCTAACAGCATTCTCTTCACTGGTTTACTCAAGGCAACTTAGACTATCATTAACTTTTTACTAAAAATAATTCAATTATTTAAAACCCAGTTTGAGGCTTTAAAGCTGTTGCCACATTTTTCTGTGCTTATAAGCAGTGCTCCACTCTCTAGTACCCAAATCTTTAGTAGTTATCTTTCTGTATAATGAATTAGCCCCAGATTTAAAGCTTGAAATAACAGTTTCAAGTGTCACAGTTTCTGTTTCCCTTTGCAGATAAGCGAGGTTGTCTTTCAAAATCTTGCACAGATGGCCATCATCTCAAGACTTGATGGGGGAATGACCTGCTTCCAATTGTGGTTTCCAGGACAGAGATTCTCACAACTTTTTGTCCTCAGGTCGTTAATCGCTGTTGGTCAGAGTCTACCATCACTTCCTTGTCACATGATCTTCCCTCTGGGAATCTTACAACACAGATGTCACAGCTGTTTATGGCCTAATCTTAGAAAAGCCATTCAATTATGTTTGCTTTACTGTATTCATTAGAAAAAATTAATTATATCCAGCCCACATGCAAAAGAGGTCATCAAACAAGAACATAAAAACAGGAGGTGAGGATCATTGAGCTCCATTTTAGAAGGGGTCTACAAAAACAAGTAATAACAATGATTCAAAATGAAACAAAAAGACAAAACAAAAATTTATAAAATTAACACAGCAGCAGTGAGCTGTGGGACAACTTAAATGTTCAATTGGATGTACAAAAGAGAAGGAAGGTGGAACAATACAAAAGGAATGTGAGGTGGGCTGGAGAGATGGATTGCCTGCAAAGCCAAAGGACCCAGTACTCACATAAGCCAGATGTACATGGTGGTACATACATCTGGAGTTTATTTTCAGTGGCTAGAGGCTATGACATATCCATTCTCTCTATCTCTCTCTATTTGCCTCTTTCTCATAAATAAATAAATAAATAAATAAATAAATAAGTAAATAAATAAATAAATAAAATTTTTAAAAAGTATGTGAGGGCTGGAGAGATTGTTCAATGGTTAAGACACTCGCCTGAAAAGCCTAATAACGTGGGTTTGGTTCCCCAGTACTCACATAAAGCCAGATGCACAAAGTGGACCAAGCATCTGGAGTTCATTTGCAGTGGGTGGAGACCCTGGTATGCCCATTCTCTCTCTCTCTGTTTCTCCCTCTCTGTATATATATATATATATATATATATGAATAATGGCTCCAAATTTGTTCAAAGAAATAAGACTACACATACAAATACTCATATGAACTCAAGCACATTATAATCAAATTTCTCAAAGCTAGTGATAAAGAGAAAATCTTAAACACAGAGAAAAAGACATGTTCTGTACATTAAAACCAACCTAAAGACAACATATTTTTCATTAGAAGAAATACAACTGAGAAGACACTGAAACAACATCTTTAAAGTGTTGAAAATTGTCAACTTACAACTATATACCAAGTGAAAATATTTTTCAAAAACCCAAACAGAGGATTAAGGAAGATGGAGTAGACTTATTTTATGCCTTTCTCCTGCTAAGCACAATAAAGCACTTAGCGACCAAGTGAATAATCTAGATTTCTACCCTACCCAACTGTAATAGTTACAAATCCCTTTTCTCCATGGGGGTAGTATCAAAGGAGGCTTATGGAGAAATTATATACAAAACAAACATAGAAGTATTGTGAAAAGTGGACAGATGTTGAATGGCTAAGGACTTCAGTATTCAAAGAATTGCACAGTGGAAATTTCTCTGGTGTTTTTGTTTTTGTTTCATATATACTATCATTGAAGCTGAAGGAGCCAGAATCCAGAGGTGCTAAGGTATTCAGAGAAAGAAAAGAGTCCCATTCTCTTGAGAAAAAAGACCAGAAAATGGACAGCCTAACAAGACAGAACATGCACACACACACACACACACACACACACACACACACACACACTTAATGTTCTACATCAACCAAAGGCTACTGAAAAATCTATGACACCTCTCTTACCTGTACCAGTGAAGGCTGAGCGGGAAGCTTATATTTCTAGATTCACAAGGTAATCATGAGGTAACACAGCCATCCTGTTAGGGAGAGATCAGAGTAACCATGTAAGAGTTTCACTATGGCTGAGTTATAAGAACACCTTCCATAGTGTCAGGGACTAAGTGAAGATTCTGGATTTCTACCGTACTCAATTGTAATAGGTGTCAATCCCTTTTTTCCATGAGGGTAGTATCGAAGGAAGTTTATTGAAGAGTTAATATTGCAACAAGTAGTTCCAAAATCAGCTCCACCTATGCTGTTAGTGAAGGCCACATGTACAAGAGTAACAGGGCACTTTTAGGTTTCTCAGCTAGCATCAGTATAAGTGAAGACTCAGTAGAGAGATTACATTGCCATTTCTAGCCATAGCTAATCATTACTCCCCATTATTATGTGTCAACAGAGGTTGAGTGGGGAACATGGACATCTATTCCCACAGGACTGTGCACAGAAGAACACAAATCATTGCTTTCCCAAAGAATTCAGCTAGAGGTTTAAATTACACCTAAATAATATTTCAGCCCATAATGTCTGAAATATCCAGATTGCAATCAAAAAATCATTTTTCATGCCAAGAATTAGGAAGATCTCACATTGAATGTAAACATCAATTAGTAAATGCCAACATCAAGATGATAGACATTTCAGAATTTTCTTATAAAGAGTTTGAAACATTAATCATAAAATGTTTCAATAAGCAATTATAAAGATGATTGTAATGAATGTAGGAAGCAGAGTGTTAGAAAAGAAGCAAAAGTTCCAAAGAAGATCTAAATGAAACTTTAAAAACTTAAAAAAACAAAATAGGGGCCTGGGAAATGACTCAGTTGTTAAAGGCACTTGCTTGCAAAGCCTGCAGGCCTATGTTTAATTCCCCAGTCAAGTACATAAAGCCAGATGGACAGATGGACATTTGTTTGCAGCAGCAAAAGAACCTGGTGCAAGCGTGTGTGTGTGTGTCTGTGTATGCACACACACAAATTAAAAAACAAAAACAAAAAACAAGCCCAAATAGCAACAATAACAAACAAAATAAATACCTCAAAAAATAGGTTCAATAGCAGAACTGACAAAACACTAGTAAAAACCAGTGACAGGAAGCTAGAATGACAGAAACTTAACCTATCTGAACAACCAAGAGAAAATATTTGAGAAAAAAAACAGGACAGAGCCTCAGATCACCTAACAACAGAGAATCAAAACATATGCAGCAAGCACTGATGAAATTTCAAAGAGAAATAGGCAATTTCTATAAGTCCAATTGGAAATTTCAATAACTACTCTCAATTATTCATGGGACATGTAGACAGAAAATCAGTAAGGACAAAGTTTAACTCAATAGTGCCATCAATCAATAGGGGCATAATTGACATTTATAGAATGCTTCATTCAACAACAGTTAATCTTTTTCAAAAATACACAGAATATTTACTGAGATAGACCATATTCTGGGTTATAAAACAAGTCTCAATAATTTAGAAAGATTCCAATAATAAAATGTGTATTCTCTGACCACTGCGAAATTATGTAACCATAAATAACAGAAAAGTACCTAGAAAATCTCTATATACTTGAAAATTAAGAACAACCTTTTGCTAGGTGTGGTGGTGCACACCTTTAATCCCAGCACTCGGGAGGCAGAGGTAGGAGGATCACCGTGATTTTGAGGCCACCCTGAGACTATATAGTGAATTTCAGGTCAGCCTGGACTAGAGTGAATCCCTACCTTGAAAAACAACAACAACAACAACAACAACAACAACAACAAAAAGAATAACTTTAAAAAAAATGTATATTTATCTCAGAGAGAGAAAGAGAGAGAGAAAATGGGGACGCATCAGGGCCTCCAGCCACTGCAAACAAACTCCAGATGCATGCACCCCCTTATGCATCTGGCTTACGTGGGTCATGGAGATTCGAACCAGGATCCTTTGATTTGCAAGCAAATGACTTAACCGTTAAGCCTTCTCTCCAGCCCAAGAACAACTTTTTAAAATAACCAATGGGTCAAGTGAGAAATCAAAGGGAAATTAGAAAAACATTTTGAGCAGAATGAAAATATAGCACATGAGGAGATGTGGGATATCATTAAGTTAGTACTTAGGGAGGAATTTTGGACACTAAGCATG
The DNA here is from genome assembly GCA_036365145.1 of Orientallactaga sibirica. Classification (NCBI taxonomy): domain Eukaryota; kingdom Metazoa; phylum Chordata; class Mammalia; order Rodentia; family Dipodidae; genus Orientallactaga; species Orientallactaga sibirica. The sequence goes on from JAEOAD010000057.1 coordinate 10,576,908, forward strand.
TTTTTGGTGTTATTTTTTCTAGGTAGTATCTCACTCTATCCCAGGGTGACCTGGAATTCACTATGTAGTCTCAGGGTGGCCTCAAAGTCACAGCATTCCTCCTACCTCTGCTTCCCAAGTGTTGGGATTAAAGGTGAAGAAAAGTATAAAAATCAATGACCTCAGCTTCCTCCCTGAGAAACTAGAAGAGCTGAGTTTGATGGCCCATGACTGAAATATCAGCTTTCAGACAGCTAAAATAGAATAATTGAGAGTTCCAGTCCAGCCTGGGCTACAGTGTGAGACCATGCCTCAAAGTAAATATATATATGGAAATAGAACCAATAGAAGGGGGTAGGGTGGAACATGAGAAGGTAAGGAGGGTGAATGTGAGCAAAGTACATGACACATATGTGTGGAAAAATATAACGCAATTCATTATTTTGTATGTTTTGATAGTTTGAATGGATGACCCCCAATATATTCAGGAGTTTATTAAAGGTTGTAATTTAGGGCTGGAGAGATGGCTTAGTGGTTAAGGCGTTTGCCTGCAAAGCCAAAAGATCCAGGTTCGATTCTCCAGGACCCATGCAAGCCAGATGCACAAGGGGGTGCATGCATCTGGAGTTTGTTTGCAGTGGCTGGAGGCCCTGGTGCTCCCATTCTCTACCTCCCCCTCTCTCTCTGCCTCTTTTGCTCTCTCAAATAAATAAATAAATAAATAAAAATATTTTTTTTAAAGTTGTAATTTATATCTGCTGCCTCCTGGCTGGAGGAGGTGTCACTGTGGGTGGATCTTAGGGTCAAACCCTAAGACAGATCTGAATTCCAACCTAAGATATGCAGAGTGCCTGAGTTCTGCCTAGGGTTCCTGAAGTGTGCTTGCTTATGGTGGCTTTTGGCTTCTCTCTCTGTCTCTCTCTACCTCTCTCTCTCTGCTTGGTCCTGTAAGAGGGAACCAACATATGCCTTTATGAAAATTCCTCTGGATCAGTAAGTTTCAAATAAATTGCCTTCTACCATAATTGTGCCTTGTGTGCATCTTGGTGACCTAAGGCTATCTACTACATATGCTAATATAAAATTTAAACAATACTTTAAAAAGAAAAATACTATGTAGTTATAATGGCCATTGCTTTGTCAATTCATATGTCTGCTGTCCTCCACTCATCTGCTTCTTACTTGAGGGTGCTCTGAGAAGATGTGAAGTATGTTGGGGCAGAGCCTCAACAACAGATGTGGAAAGATAAAGAACACTTTCTTTCCTTCTCTCTTGCGGCTGTGAATCTGGAGCAACTGACAGAGAAGCTTTCCTTCCTTCCTGCCTGCCTTCCTTCCTCCCTTCCTCCCTCCCTCCCTCCCTCCCTCCCTCCCTCCCTCCCTCCTTCCTTCCTTCCTTCCTTCCTTCCTTTCTTTCCTTTCCTTTCCTTTTTAAGATTAAAAAATATTTATTTATTATTTATTTATTTATTGATGAGAAAAAGAGAGAGAGAGAAATATGCAGATAGAGAAAGAAAGAGAATGGGTGCACCAGGGCTTCCAGCCACTGCAAATGAACTCCAGGCAACTGTGCCACCTTGTGCATCTGGCTTGTGTCGGTCCGGGGGATTTGAACCAGAGTCTTTAGGCTTTATAGCCAAGTACTTTAACTGCTAAACCATCTCTCTGGCCCAAGTTTTGTGAGGTAGGGGCTTCCTCTAGCCCAGGCTGACCTACAATTCACTATGTAGTCTCAGGCTGGCCTCGAATTCACAGCCATCCTCCTACCTCTGCCTCCTGAGGGCTGGGATTAAAGGTGTGCATTATCACACACTGGTTAGTTGTGGTTTTGACAATGTTCAGCTTGGATATTTTGTGTCCTAGCCAGACTATACCTGCTAGAAGAAAGCTGTGTGCTTTTTGATGTCCCCTGGGGTCATCTTCCAAGGACGACCTTCCAAATTACTGTTGGTTCTGGAAGCCCCACCACACATGATTTACTTCAATATATTCTCCTTTGTTTTGTTTTGTTTGATTATGCCAGCAGTTTGGGCTTCTGATGCTTATAACCAAGAATTTTGATAATACAAAGAAAGTGAATATTATGGAGACAAAATTCTGGAAAGCCCACCAATCATCTCTCCAGAAGAAGCCAATTATGTTTTGTTAATAACATGCAAAACCCCTGAAATGGAACTCTACAGTCTCATTATGTAGGGTCAGGAAGAAAGTATGTTTACCCGCATATTATACAGATTTCTACTTGGCTCCAGATACACAAACTGTAATGTTCCCTTCCAAGGCTTTTCCCATTGGTGTAGTTTACATGGATAGACAATCAGTTTTCTTTTCCTTTTTCTTGTCAATAATGATTAGGCTGGGTTTACAGAGAGTGGGGAGAGTGCCAATGGCTCTTGGTACATATATGGCTAGTGGGCAGGAAAGGCATGAGCCACACTGGCTTTGATTGACTGTGATCAGACTTTAGGTAAATCTGTCCCAACCCAAGTTTCTTCAACTTTCCTTTTGGCTATGGATGCTTCTAAATCCTTTCTCACCAATATGGCTTCTGAGAATCAAAGCTATTCCTACCTTTCAGGGTCTGGCAAACACAGCAAATGTTAACATTTCAGTAGCACTCTGTGAGGGACTTTCTTGTAATCCAGGAAACCTGGTTGGGAAGCTCTGAGCTGCAGCACTCAAGGACAAAGTTTGTGTGTGGTCATTTTCGAGCCTCCCTCAGTCTGTATCAGCCTGTTGTTATTCCATCCCAGTCTGATATATATCCACAACTACTGCCCAAACTTCCCCGCTCCCTCCATCTAATCAAATCTTATTCATTCAAGTCCATTGTTTTTCCATCTTCAATCCAAAAAGAACTAGAGTTTAGAGGAAATGAGACTCAAGCAAGAAAAGTTTCAGCTGGGCATGGTGGCACGTGCCTTTAATCCTAGCACTCGGCAGGCTGAGGTAGGAGGAGCTCTGTGAGTTCAAGGCCAGCCTGAGACTACATAGTGAATTTCAGGTTAGCCAGGCCTAGAATGAGACCCTGCCTGGAAAAAAGTTAATAACAACAAAAATAAGGAAAATTTTAAGAGCACTCTTGTGATTCAGAATGACCTATTCCTTTCTTGATTTGTTTGTCATGGATCCACTGAGCATTTCATAGGTTGTGTCTTGTATTGCATACATTGTGAAATTATGGGATTTTTGAAGGTGTAGAGGATTGCTTATTCTAAGAACTTAACAAAAACTTGTAGGTTGAATGAATTATTGCATGAATGCAAATAGCTAACACTTGCTGATTGCTATGTAGCAGGCACCATGCTGAGGAACTTGCATGTGTTATCTCTTTCAATATTGATAACAAATCTACAAAGTAAATATTGTCAATTTGCTCATTTCAAAATGAGGAAATTGAGACTCAGAAAGTGGAAGTGATTTATCCAAGGTTACTCAAATAAATAGCTGGCTGGGATTTCAAGTATTATAAGGCTTAAAGGTAGCTAGGAAGATGAGGGAGAGGAGGGAAGATAATGTTGCTAAGAATACTTAAGATATAGTTATGAGATAGCAGCACTTTTCCAACAAAGATGACAGTTGACATAGTTAAAAAAAGGGGGAAAATTGGTCAATGACTTTTATTGAGGGAAGAAAGAAAAGGAAAGTGTCATCAAACGAGAGTAAATTTATTTACTTTTTCCTGGCATTCTCTTCCATCCAAGGTCTTTCCATGATACAAATTCTGATGTTTATTAAGTGAAACATGTAATCCACATTCATTCACAAAAGCTTAATCAAGTAGCCACTTGAGAATTTCCTGACTCCAGGTACGAAAAACATAAATTCAAACCAGTATCTTATAAAGGTACCAGCACGGTGCCTGACATATACATAAAAGGCACTTAATAAAGTGTCATTGCTGTTATTATTAGTAAAATAATATTCACTGAGTGCCTAATATGTGAAATATTTTGTGTGCTTTCAACGACCCCCAACTTACATATCCTTTACAATTATTACTTAAATCAGATTATATTTTAACCAACAAAGAAACTAAACCTCAGAGTGGTTAAGATTTGCTCAAAGTGTTGGAATAAAACTCAGTGGTAGAGGCCAGTATGCTAGAAAGGGGATATAAAGGGAATAGAAACAGAGGGAGGAGGGGGACTTAAGAGGATGGTGTCTTATATATGTAAGTAGAATAACAGATTACTGGGGATGGGAAGGCCTAAATGAGATCAGGGAAAGAGACTGAGTAAAGGAAAGGTGGGGGAGGGCTAATCAAAATCTAAGAGGGTCTGAATAAATCATATGGAAATCTATTTTTTTGGACAATGACATACCCAAAAGCCATAGATTGTGACTAAAACATTTTCTGTGCTAGTGATGGGATACCTTCTAGTGAGTTGTTGGCCAGGGAGGTCCCTGATGCCCCAAAAACATTACAGACCACTGCGGAGGATTTTGATTTCCCACCAGGAATAGATGGTAAGACCCTATTGCTGAAGACTCTACATGCTTGGGTTGCAATGTCACTGAGAAATTCTGCTGGAGCTGAGCTGAAAACCTCCACTGTGTAGATAAGCTGTCAAAAAGCTGTAAAAAGCTATGCCATATGTAACTGCATGGGAGAGAGTAAAGTCAACAGTGGAGATAAACAACAGTGGATACTACAAGCCTTAAATTTGGTCAGCCAGGCCAAATGAGCCAACGGGTGCAATAGTAGCATGTCAGTTATGCGGGAAAACAACCACTCTCTAATGAGACTGGAAGCCTGCTTCACAGGAAAGAATACATCCCTGATACTGAAAACCTATGACGGGGGAAGTCATGAGCCCTAGGGGTGTAACGTCTGCTGGTGTCTGGTTAAATGTATATACTATGCTCACCAAACTGCCCAGTAAGCACTTCTCTTAATGTTCACATCCATATATTAATGCTACTCTCACTTCTGGTTAGAGAAGTTTCTCTTTTCAGATGGTGGTGACTGTGGGATGACACCGAAGGCACCATAGGGCTGAGAAGTGACAGAGGCATGCTCAGCACTGAAACATCTCTAACACACCTTCCAAGGCTCAGGGTCCATTGCAAAAGAGGTGGCAGAAAGAATGTAAGAGCCAAAGGAAGGGTAGGATTCCTTACAATGTGCTCATCCAGACACAAAATGGCATGGATATCCATGATCCTGCAGTGCCTGACATTACCTACACAAGACTATCATAGTATGAGGAAAAGTTGATGACATCAAGATACAATAGAGACTGATTGAGAAGGGAAGGGGTATGATGGAGAGTGGAGTTGCAAAGGGGAAAGTTGGGGGCGGGGGAGGGAATTACCATGGTTTATTGTCTATACTTATGGAAGCTGTCAATATAAAAAAGAAACAAAAGACTTACTCAAAGTCACACTCATCTGATGCCAAAACCTAAGTAAATTCTTTATAATACTCCATGATGATAAATAAGAAATATGTTGATATAGAGGAATAGGGAGCTGAGGCTGGGGCTCAGCTGATAGAGTCCATGCTTAGCATGCACAAAGCTTGGGTTCCATCACCACCATTGCATAAACCAGGCAGGGTGCCACTACAAACTTGTAATCCCAGCACTTGAGAGGTGGAGACAAGGAGTATCAAGAGTTCCAGGTCATACTCAGAGACATGGTTTGAGGCCACCATGGGTTACACAAGGCACTGTCTCCACATGAACAAAAAAGAGAAAGAGAAAAGGTCTAACAGGAGAGGGGAACAAACACAAAACGAAATAAAACAAATGAGTGACAAAAAAAGAAAACTGGTAACCAGTGTATAGCAATAACTTGAAAACAATGACTTTAATCTGAGTTCATCAGAAGGACAGCATTCATTCAACCACATAAGTGATGCCCTCCAGCAGCTTGATCAGACTTACAAAAGTCTCCTTGAGCCTCACTTTATTCCCAGACCACAAAGTCCATGATACTCTGTCCTATTTTTTTCATCAAAAAAATGTCTTGCTTGGTTATAGCCCAACAAACCAGTGAAGTGCAGAATCCTGTGGGGTTGGGGAGGGAAGTGTAGTCAGCTCCACATTGCTAGGATGAACATCCAGTCACAGTTTATGGGAGGAAGGGGATTTATTTCAGGCTTATAGATCCAGGGGAAGTTTCATAATGGCAGAAAACGCTGGTCCCCTTTCACAGATCCAAGCAGAGAGACAACCAAACAGCCAGCACCACAAGTAAACAAGCATGAACTGGCAGCAAATAACAGGGAACCAGCAGCCAACAGAGACCCAGATAGATCTCAGACTGTTCTACAAACCTTGGGGCTGGAAATCAGATCTGCCCCCAAACACACCTCTTCCCGCCAGGTGGTGGAAAGCCAAGTTTTAATAAAACACCTGAGTCTATTGGGGGGGCATACATTCAAGCTACCACATGGGTTAATCAGAAAGACAGAATTCAGGGATGGAGAGATGGCTTAGCAGTTAAGGTGCTTATCTGTGAAGCCTAAGGACCCAGGTTTGATTCCCCAATACCCATGTAAACCAGATGCACATGGTGGTGTATGTGTCTGGAATTTGTTCGTGGGGGCTAGAGGCCCTGGCATGATCATTTGCTCCCTCCCCCTCTCTCACACATCCAAGTAAATAAAATATTATAAAATGGCAGAATTCATTCAACAATATAGGTGACTCCCTCCATCAGTTTGATCACACTTGGAAAAGTCTCCTTGAGCCTTGCTTTACTCTCAGCCCACAAAGCCAGCGAAAAGTTTCCATTAGAAAACTTCTTGTTATAACCCAACAAGCCAGTAAAATGAAGAGTCCTGTGGGGAAAAAGAGACAAAGTGATTTGAAGTCCCAAAATATCTGTTCTCACATTTTCGTACAGTAATAAGAGTTTTAGCTACTTGAGATTGCACAGAGAAAAATTGAATTTCCCAGAATCCCTTGTGGATATGGCTATGTGATTAGTTCTTGATATAAGTGGACATTTTCTACCACAGAGCTATATCCTCAGCACTCTGTCTCAGTTGCTTTCTCATTGCTAGGACCAAATACTTTACCAGAAGCAACTTATGGAAGGAAAGTATTTAGGTTGGCTAACAGTACAAAAAGGTAGAGTCTATCATTGCCAGGAAAGCATGACAGGGGCAGGAAACTGTCAGCATAGCGAGAAGGAAGTAGAGTGACTAATGTGGCTACTCAGCCTGTTCTCCTTTTTATATAGTCCAGGACCCCAGCCCATGCAATGGTGCTTCCCACAGATAAGGTGAATCTTTCCACCTTAATTAACTATGTTACCTTTTTGCTGCCTGGACAAAACACTTGACCACAAGCAGTTCATGAAAGGAAAGGGTTTATTTTGGCTCACAGGTTCAAGGGGAAGTTTCACCATGGCAGGGAAAGCATGGCACAAGCAGGAAACTGACTCACATTATCACATGTCAGCTGCGAGTTAGTAGAGAGAGTGAGCTGAGCGATCACTGGCAAGGGAGCTGGACTGTATTGTCCCATGGTTCATTCCTAGTTGCCACTTCCTCCAGGAAGGCTCTACCTCCCAAAGCCTCCAAAACTGTCCCAAATTTCCACTAGCAAGGGACCAAGAATTCAAAACACATTTACCTATAAGGGTCATTTAATTCAAATCAGAATATTAACATAATCAAGTTAATCCTTCACAGGCTTGTAGCGAGGCTAACCTAATTTCCATAAACCCTCACAGATGATTCTAGGTCCTGCCAGGTTGACAGTCAATGTATACTATCACACTGTACCTGAACTCACTCTATCACCTTTAACTTGTGATCTACCAGCTCAGCCTCTTGAGTAGGAGATTGTAGGCTTGGACACCAGACATGGCTTCTGTATGGGGTCTTTCTTACTAGAACAGCTGAGCATATAGTTAATAGGCAACTAATGGGGAGATTGCTCTGAAAGGTTGGCTGTTTGGGTGTTTTTCTCTGAACGTTTAGAGATAGGAAGGCCTTTATCTATCATGTAGTCCAAGATCTTTGTTTCAGATGAGACACAGGAAGGAAGAAAGGAGTTGTCCCAGACTACACATTCCATTGGGTTAGGATTTCTACCCTGTTGTCATGCAGGATATATTCTATTTATGTATGTTGCATTATTAGAGGCCAGCAGTGAATGCCTTCTCTAAAAATAACAAACTCAATTTGTCTTTGCTGCCAGATAGGCCAGTTTCTAAAAGCAGATCTGTGGCAGCCCTTTGAAAGCCATCATACTGGTAGACAGAAGTGGTTGATATTATTAAAAACAATCATATTATGAAGGGCCCAGGCACATTGTAAAATAATGGTCCACATTAATACTATAACAGAGTTTTAAAATTGTATTTTAAAACATTTCATTATTGCATATTAGTTATACTTAATGAGTTTTGCTATGACATTTTAGACTTATATAATGCATTTTGATCATATTCACCCTCTCTTCTTTCTCTTGTCCCCCTTCCACTCTCATATAACCAACATCTAGCAGTGATTTTCTAAAAGTGGAGACTCTAGAACTTGGCTGAAGTAAATACTGAGTTGGGAAGGTTAGCACTTGTATGACAAGCGTTCAGTATATACATCAAGAATCTGTTCCATGGAAGGCATGCTTTGAATGAACTCGGCTTTGTAGCAGAGCATCAACCTAAACAAACTTCATTGTCCAAAATGCTGAAAGCTCAGGTAAGCAGAGAAGCCAATTACTTTCAGCAGGCAGGGCTGAATGCCAAAGATGATATACTAGGCCCAAGGAAGAAGAATGTGAGGGAAAAATCTGTTTACAAAAGGATGCTACAGAAGCAATAACTACTCTTCCAACTACTTTGGGTGATGTATGAAGAATGACTCAGCCCCACAAGACCTTCTTTAGACTGATTGTTCGAAGCAAGATAGAGTAAAAGCTCAGCTCAGATTACAGCCTTTGCAGAGGAATATTGCTCAGTTTGAACACAAGCCTACCACTCACTACCTGTTTTTCCTTCCCTTCTCTGAGTTTTGATTTTATTACCAGTGAGATACAGATAAGATTTCCTACCTCACTTGGTAATTGCAAAGATGAAATACGTGAGAATAATGCCCAAAGCACTTAAGAGCAGCGACTAGCACTTAGCTCAGTGCTCAGCAATTTTGCTATGTCATTGGCTTCCTGTTTATATATGCTTTAAAGATTGAAACCTGTTTGAAGAGAAGCAACAGGAGCCACTAAACAAAAGCTCCCACAGCGAGGACATCGGTTCTTCTTGCCATTTAGGCACAACAGATTCACCCAGTACACTAGCTGAAAATATAATTGCTGGGACTCCACTACCAGAGGTTGTCATTTGATTTTATTTGGCTTTTTGTTTGTTTATTTTTTTGTTTTGGTTTTTGAGGTAGGGTTTCACTCTAGCCCAGGATGACCTGGAATTCACTATGTAGTCTCAGGGTGGCCTTGAACTCATGTGATTCTCCTACCTCTGTCTCCCTAGTGCTGGGATTAAAGACATGTGCCACCATGTCCGGCCTGAGATGAAAAATTTTGAATGCAACCTGCCCAGATAATTATGACTGATGTGTGCCAAAGAGTACACTTGCTGAAAGACTAGCCTAAGACTGCAGAGTGCATAGATAAAATCAGAGGAAACACTGCAATAAGATATTTTCAACAACTCTGCAGTTCATGGCCAAGCCCTGTTTGGGTACTGACAAAATCCCAGCTCACCCTCTTGCTTGGCAATGGGGGTGGGGAATGGGGCATGGGAGATAGGCAGATGCCTCAAGTCCACCAGAATTAAAGAAAAAATGTTAGAGGCTGGCAAGATGGCTTAGCGGTTAAGGCATTTGCCTGCAAAGTCAAAGGATTCTGGTTCAATTCCCCAGGACCCATGTAAACCAGATGCACAAGGCGGCACATACATCTAGAGTTCATTTGCAGTGGCTGGAGACCCTGGCATGCCCATTCTCTCCCTCTCTCTTTCTCTCTCTCTCTCTGCCTCTTTTTCTCTCTCAAATAAATAAATAAAATATTTTTTTAAAAAAGAAAAAAAAATGATAAAGGGAAAAAAAAACTATTTTTTTTTCTTTTTTTTCCTGTAAGTATAGAAGTTGTCAATTAACTATTTAAATTTCTTCAGCTGTGCTTACCTGCTATCTTCTGAAAGCTTTCTCCCCTCCATCTTTCAGGAGACAAATGATTACTGACCAGACAGAGGAGGCTGTTATGGCTATGCTTGATTAAGCTGTTAAGTGAGGAGCACTCTACTTAACAATCGTTTGGTTCTCATCAAAATTGGAATGGTAGAGTGGGTGATAATGGGATGAAGAAGGCATCTCCTCTGGCTGGTGCGCATAGCTCCCACACTTCTTAATCCCAGGCTCCCTTGATGTCTGTCATAACTCTTCAGCCAGATACTCTGAAGCTGAAATCAGAAGAAAGAGCGATAGGGGCTAGAGATGTAGATCAGTTGGTAGAGCGCTTGCCTAGCACATCAGAAGCCCTAGGACTCATTCCTGGCACCAAGTAAAACCAGGTGTGGTAGCACATGACTCTAATCCCAACACTTGGGAGGTGGAAGCAGGAGTACCTGCAGTTCAAGGTCACCCTCAGCTATATGGTGAGTTCAAGGTCAGCCCGGGTTATGTGAGACCCTGTCTGAAAAGAAAATAAAGGCAACAAACAATCCCTTTTCACAAATCCTCACAGAAAGATGAGGCTTGTTAAAAAAAAAAAAAAAAAACAAGCAAAATAAAACCATTTCCCTTTATTAGGCCAAGAAAGCAAGAACAAAATTGAAGTTGCTACAAAGGGACACGTAAAGCCTTAAAGATGACCAGGATTGCTTTGACACCATTCCCTCTTCCCTCTGTGATGCATAAAAGATGACAAAGATGGAAAGCATCTCTTAGAGGTCATGACTTTTTTTGTTGTTTTTTCGAGGTAGGGTCTCACTCTAGCCCAGGCTGACCTGGAATTCACTATGTAGTCTCAGAATCGCCTTGAACTCAAGGCGATCCTCCTACCTCTGCCACCAGAAGTGCTGGGATTAAAGGCATGCACCACCACACCTGGCTGTCATGACTTTTTTAAAAAAGCCTCCAATGTTGCTGAAATGATTCAATTGGGATAAGAGACTTTATTATGTCATTTATTTCTTCTGAAAGACTGATTTGCTCCAGAAGGATTTCTCTATATTGTGAAAGAGATATGGAATAAGAATGGCACTCTGGGGCTGGAGAGAGAGCTCAGCAGTTAAAGGTGTTTGCTTGCAAGTCTAATGGCATATGTTCTATTCTCCAGTACCCATGTAAAGCCAGATGCACAGAGTGACCCACATGTCTAGAGTTTGTTTCCAGTGGCAGGTGGCCCTGGCACACCCATTCTTTCTGTATGTCTCTCTCTCTGCTTGCAAATAATTAAATAAAATATTTTAAAAAAGAATAGGACTCTGAGGCAGGATTTCACTTTACCTACTTATCTAGAATGTAACCAGTATCTGTAAGACCTAACTCACTACGTAGTTCACACTAGCCTAGAACTCCTGGAGAACTTCCTACTTCAGCCTCCTGAGTGCTGGGTTAAAGGCACGTACTACAACACCCAGATGTTATATTTTAGGCAGGATCACACTCTAGCCCAGGCTGACCTGGCAGTCACTTTGTATCCCAGGCTAGCCCTGAATTTATGTCAATCCTCCTACTTCAGCCTGGGATTACAGGAGTGGGCCACCACAACCAGCTCAGGAATTTGGTCTTCAGTAACAAGTCACTAAGTGCACCACATGTTGTGTTCTAAGAATCCACCACACACAAAAACAAAGGTCTTGGCTTTCTCAGAGTTCATGGTAAATTATAGGCACAGGGAACCATTCTATGGGAGGAAAACAAGTGGTCACACTAGTTGATAAAAATCTATTTTACTCTTTTTTAATACATTTATTTATTTGCAAGGAGTGGGGAGAGAATGGGTATGCCAGGGTCACTAGCTTCTTTAAATGAACTCTAGATGCATGCTCCACTTTGTACATCTGGCTATATGTGGGCACTGGGGAATCAAACCCAGATTGTTAGGCTTTACAGGCAAGCACCTTAACTGCTGAGCCATCTTTCTAGCCCTTTTATTGAGTCAGGGTATCATATAGCCCAGGCTGGCCTAGAACTGGATAGATAGCCAAGGATGACTTTGCAATTCTGATTCTCCTGCCTCTACCTCCTGAGTTCTGAGATTGCAGCATACACCACCATGTCTGGTTAATATGGTGCTAGAGATCAAACCCAGGACTTCTGGAATGCAAGGCAAGCACTAAACGAACTGAGTTATACGCCCAGTCCATCAAATTCTGATGTCTTATGAAAGTCTACATTCTATAGCTGCAGAAATCTGGTATTTTTATCCTTGGCCATTGCACCTGCTTTTCGTGGTGTGTGCCCTATCTGCCCTGGGTAGTCACTGGAATATTCTGCACAAGACACTTCATGTTTGTTTGTGGATTACAGTCACAGGTAGCAGAACACTGTCCTAGGAGTAAGGAGACCCAGACTTCGGTTTCCATTCTGTTACCAATGCCATGTGCATTAGTTACTTTCTCCTGTTGTGACCAAATTCGTGGCAAGAAACAACTTAAAGAAGGATGGGCTTATTGCAGCTTGCAGTTCAAGATTACATACAGTTCATCAAGGTAGGGAAGGCATGGTGGCAGGACTCTGACACAACTGATCACATTTCATCCAGAATCAGGAAGTAGACAGCAAGGAATGTTAGTGTTCAGCTGCGTCTCTCCATTTTATTCAGTCCCAGATCCCAGCCCATGAAATGGTACCACCCATAAGTAAGGTGGGTCTTCCCACCTTAACCCAATCAAGACAGTTCTTCACAGGATTAACCTAAACACTCACAGGCAAGTCCACAGGCTTGTTTCCTAGGGTATTCTAGGTCCTGTCAAGTTGATTTCTTTTTCTTTTTCGTTTTTATTTTCCTTTTCAAGGTAGGGTCTTCCTCTACCCCAGGGTGACCTGGAATTCATTATGTAGTCTCAGACCAGCCTCGAACTCACAGCCTGTGAAGCTGATAATATAAACCATTCCACCATGTAAGATTGAGCAAAATTTCTTCCCTTGTATGAGAATCAATTTGCTCACCTATAAAATAAGGGAGAACATTTTTTAGAATTAAATATATATAAAATTAAAATATAGAATTAAAAATATATTATATATATATATGTATATTTATACAGTTATACTCTTTTATCCCCTTGTCCCTGCTTCCATTTCCATGCCCCCCCCTCAGTGGGGTTGTGGTATTCACTATGGGGTCATGAAGGCCTCAGTCAGTCCCTATACATTAGTGGGGGTACTGTGCCGCAAGCTATTCCTACCCACTCTGTGGCTCTTACAATCTTTCTATTCCCTCTTCCACAATGTTCCCTGAGCCATTTCAGGCCTCTTATCAATCTGATTTAGTGATAAGTTCTCCATAGCATCTGGATTTCTGCTTTGATAGGTTTTGATTGATCACCCTTCTGTCACCATCACCCTGGAACTGATTGTCAGGCTAGCAGTAAGAGAAGTGCTCCTGTCACCACTTCCTCTGCAATTTCTCCCGGGCCCTAGCAGATGTGGTAGAGGTGGCATGTCTAGTGGTGGGCAGTCAGTTATTTTCTTATCGATGGATCTTGGTTCTCCTCCATCTTCTTTGCCTAAGGAAGAGTGTTTCTAAGGGCCCCTTCAGCACTGTCATTTGATGAGTCTGCATATAAAGGCTTCATCAAATGTATTTAGTCCTATCACATCAACAACATCTAAGCCCACAGTTTTCATAAATTCCAGCATGCAACAGAATCACGTAGAAAAGTAACTCCTATATCTGTAAAACAATGCATATATAAAGTTACACATTACATCAATTGACTGCATCACTAGAATATTGGAACTACCCAGGTATCTATCAAAAAGAAGCTAGTTAAACAAAGCCTGGTACATTCATACAATGGAATACCATACAGTTGTAAAAGGTGGTTAACATCTCCAGGACAGATATGGAAAGACTTCTAAAGTTATATTATTTTTTTATTTGTTTTTTTGAGGTAGGGTCTCGCTCTAATCCAGGCTAACGTGGAATTCACTATGTAGCCTCAGTTTGGCCTTGAACTCACAGTGATCCTCCTACCTCTGCCTCCTGAGTGCTGGGATTAATGGCATGTACCAGCAAGCCTGGCTTAAGTTATATTATTTATTTATTTGTAAAAATAGTTGTATTTTAATTTATGTTTAAAAACATTTTATTTTTATTTATTTATTAGAGAGAAAGAGTCAGAGAGAGAGAGAGAGAGAGAGAGAGAAGGACAGAGAAGGAGAGAATGGGAACACCAGGGCCTCCAGCCATTGCAAATGAACTCCAGATGCATGTGCCCCCTTGTGCATCTGGCTTACATGGGTCCTGGAGAATTGAACTGGGATCCTTTGGCTTTGCAGGCAAATGCCTTAGCCACTAAGCCATCTCTCCAGCCCCTAAGCTATTTTATTTTTATTTATTTATTTGAGAGAGAGAGAGAGAGAGAGAGAGAGAGAGAGAGAGAGAATGGATGCACCAGGGCTTCCAGCCACTGCAAACGAACTCCAGATGCATCCACCACCTTGTGCATCTGGCTTATGTGGATCCTGGAGAATGAAACTGATGTCCTTTGGCTTTGCAGGCAAGCATCTTAACCACTAAGCCATCTCTCCAGCCCCAAGTCATATTATTTTTAAAGGTACACAATAGTGTATAAAAATGCTCTTTTGGAGGAATGATAGATATGTAAAATTTATGTATAGGCAATATGTTATATAATCTGCAACTTTGTATAGATTGTATATAAATTATATAATTACATCTATACCTTATAGATTATGTCATATATTATATTTTACATATAATATAGAGATACAGTATATTACTTTGGCTTATATGTGATTAAAAAATAGAAAAGATGGGCTTTCTAGAAATAGTTAGAAATAGAAAAGGTGGCTTAACAGTTAAGGCGCTTGCCTGCAAAGCCAAAGGACCCAGGTGTGATTTCTCATGACCCTTGTAAGCCAGATGACAAGGTGGCACATGCATCTGGAGTTCATTTGCAATGGCTAGAGGTACTGGTGCACCCATTCTCTCTCTCTGACTCTCTTGTATCACTCTTAAATAAATAAATAAATAAATAAAAAGAAAGATGTCATAAGAAAGACATAACAGTGGTTATCTGGATTTGCATGGCAAGTGTAGGCTAAGATCAGAATTGTGCAGCAGAGGATAAGTATGGAAAAAAAAAACTTCAATGCTGTGTATTTTTATATTGCTAACTCTTTGTTCCATGTGAATGTGTTATCTCTTAATTAAACTTCTAACCAGAGTAACATCATCCACTTGATTGCTAGTTCAGAATGCAGATGGCTATGCCCAATGAAGCAAAACTCATGGGTCCAGAATCTGGAGTTTAGTTAGTTCTCCAGAAGATTCTGATGCAAGCAGGTGATATAGAATTTCAGAATTCTACTGACTTAAACTCTTTGCGAAACAGAAATGATGACAGAGATCTTGTGCAGCATGATTTATTTATTTTTAATTTTTATTGACAACTTCCATAATTGTAGACAATAACCCTCCCCCACTTTCCCCTTTAAAACTTCACTCTCCATCATATCCCCTCCCCCTCTCAATCAGTCTCTTTTATTTATTTATTTATTTATTTTGTTGTTGTTGTTTTTTCAAGGTAGAGTCTTACTCTATCTCATGCTGACCTGGAATTCACTATGTAGTATCAGGGTGGCCTCGAACTCACAGCAATCCTCCTACCTCTGCCTCCTGAGTGTTGGGATTAAAGGCATGCGCCACCATGTCTGGCTGTTTCTCTTATATTTTGATGTCATGATCTTTTCCTCCTATTATGATGGTCTTGCGTAGGTAGTGGCAGGCACTGTGAGGTCATGGATATCCAGGCCATTGTGTGTCTGGAGGAACACGTTGTAAGGAGTCCTACCCTTTCTTTGGCTCTTACATTCTTTTTGCCACCTATTCTGCAATGGACCTGAGCCTTGGAATGTGTGTTAGAGATGTTTCAGTGCTGAGCACTCCTCTGTCACTTCTTCTCAGCACCATGGTGCCTTCTGAGTCATACCAAGGTCACCACCATCTGAAAAGAGAATCTTCTCTAACCAGAAGTGAAAGTAGCATTAATATATGGGTATGAGCATTAAGAGAAGTGCTTACTGGGCACTTTGGTGAGCATAGTATATACATTTAGCCACAGATGTTACACCCCTAGGGCTCATGACTACACCTGTTGTAGGTTTTCAGTATCGGGGATGTATTCTCTCCCATGGAGCTGGCCTCCAGGCCAATTAGAGAACAGTTGGTTTCCCCCATAACAGACATGCCACTATTGCACCCATTGGCTCATTTGGCTGGCCAGATTTAAGGCTTACAGTATCCACTGTTGAGTACTTCCACTGGTGATTTCTGTCTCTCCCATTGAACTGTATGCAGATAGCTTTTTCCAGCTTTCTGTCAGCTGGTCTACATGGAGGAGGTTTTCAGCTCAGCTCAAGCAGGATTTCTCAGTGACCTTGTAGCCCAAGTAATGCAGCATGATTTAATAAAGCTTTTCTTTGGCAATTTTTCTGTCAAGCAGTGCTACATCACTCTGGAATCACAAGGCTTCCAAATCCACACCCTCACTTCCCTTTCTATCTTCCCTTATCACCCCAGGATGTGGACAAGCCCCCTTTGGAAAATCCTGACAGGTTTTTTTTTTAGTTTTTTTTTTTTTTTAAACAAAAACAGGATGTCTTGTTTTTCAGGCTAGCTTCAAACCTGCTACGTGGTCAAGGATGACCTGAAACTTCTGGTACTACTGCCTGTGTTTCCCAAGTGCTGAGATTAAAGGTGTGAGCCACCACATCTGTTTGGTATGGTGCTAGGGCTTGAACCCCAGACCTGTGCATGGCAGGCAAGTACTTTATCAACCAAGCTACAGCCTCAGCCCTTCCTGACAGTTTTTGATGGTGGGAAATAGACTCTAGCAATTATGTTTGTATGACTGTGCCCACAGCTTTTCTCTTTCACAAGATCTTGTTAGCAAGCCCTGCCCATTTGGAGGAATAAATATTGGGAGAGAGAAAATCCCTTCAGAAAGGTGCAATCAAAGAAGGGTTTCACTTGCCTGAATCCTGCTGTCAGCTGCCCCGAGCAGCATGGCCTTTGCAGAGCCTGCCAAAGGAACAGTGGCCATAGTGCCCCTTTTGTTTCCTGTTCAGGACATCTGCTTGTGAATTTCAAGCCATGCTATGAGCAGTATGTCTGGAACTGGCTTGCATTTATCCTTTTGAAGTAATTTGATGTCTTTAAAAAAGATAATACTCTGGATTGGATAGATGGCTTAGTGGTTAATGCACTTGCCTGCTAAGCCAAAGGACCCAGGTTCGATTCTCCAGAATCCATGTAAGCCAGCTGCACATGGCAGCACATGCATCTGGAGTTCATTTGCAGTGGCTGGAGGTCCTGGCACGTCCGTGCTTTCTCTCTTTGCCTCTCATTCTCTCTCATAAGTTAATAAATAGAAGATACCACTAGAGGAAAAGCCATTGCTTGTGTGTGTTAAGTCTTTGTTAAGTGTGTTATGTTCTTTGTAGTTCTTTTTTTTTTTCCTATTTGGGTTTTCGAGGTAAGGTCTCACTCTAGCCCAGGATGACCTGCAACTCACAATGTAGTCTCAGAGTGGACTTAAACTCATGGCGATCCTCTTACCTCTGCCTCCCAAGTGCTGGGATCAAAGGTGTGAGCCACCATGCTTCTTTTTTATTTTGTCAACCCAACAGGGCATTTACTAATTACACTATCACCTTCCTTTTACATATGTGGAAATAGAGGCTTAAGTAGGTTAAGGGACTACCCACAGGTCACAAAGCTAATAAGCAGAAGGCTTTGGTGACCTGGAATGGCAGTCTGATGCAAGAGTCCATGCTTCTACCAGCTCCACAATACCCCTCTCTTTGGTGGTGGCGGCGGTGGTAGTGACATCATTATTAGGAAAAGACAAGACCAAGCAACTCAACAAAAGTCTGCAACTCGAGCCAAGAGCTCAGAGCATCTACTGTGTTAAGACTGCTTCTGCAATTCTCTTGCTCTGGTCCTAGGTGCCAGGGTTTACTCTGAGTTTTGCAGAGACCCAGTTCTGTCCTTCTGCTCTCTCAATGGAATGGACATATGTACTGTACTATCCACCTGGATTTCTTTTTCTGCTTCTCCCCTGTTCAATGGCTTTGAAATAACCTCTGGCTTTAAGCTCTGAAGTCTCCAGCTTGGTTTAAGCCAAAGCTAAGTCCAGATTTCCAGCTGCAAGCACCCTATATAGATGCAGAATGCTGGGATGATGCCTGCCCTGCCAAGAAGAGAAAAACTGACTCTCTTCTTCCACCTCAGAGATTTTCTACCTGTCTATTTCTGCTAGCTATGCACTCAAGAGCAGCTAGGTCTCACAACTCTTAACCAACAAATTGTTAACCTCTAGCATTCTCTAGAAAAGCCAAGCCAACACCAAGGACTTAATGGTTGTCCACTGATGGATTCTTGGCATTATAATTGCATTGGATCACATTCACTCCTGCCTGCTAGCAGCTGGGATATGGCTCAGCCAGTGTAGAGACAGGAAGAGAAAATGCTTAACACAGCCACAGTAGTTTTGGGGTCTTTTGTTTTTCAAAATGGGGAACAAATGCCCCAAACCAGACATGTGTCTTTTTCCATGGTGCAATACATCAAAGACAGTTGTCTATAGTACAGCAGTGGTAGAATGTTTAGCTATGGAAGAGAATAAAACGGACTGATTTTACCTCAAAGTGACCTGGAAGCTTTAATCAATGGTGCTAAGAAAGCAGGGAGATAATAACAGCCACAGCTTGGTTTTGGAGAAAATCTGTTTAGTTCCATTAGTTTGATGGAAGCTTAATTTCTGTTCTTTTGTTTTTTGTATTTTTTAGTATCTTTTTGGCACCAACCAAATCCATCTGAAAAGAGAAGCTTCTAACCAAAAATAAGAATTACATTAATATATGGGTATCGACATTAAGAAAAGTGCTTAAAGGGCAGTTTG
Organism: Orientallactaga sibirica; assembly: GCA_036365145.1. Lineage (NCBI taxonomy): Eukaryota > Metazoa > Chordata > Mammalia > Rodentia > Dipodidae > Orientallactaga > Orientallactaga sibirica. The sequence goes on from JAEOAD010000057.1 coordinate 10,595,964, forward strand.
GTGAGCATAATATGTGCATTTAGCCCGACAAACCCTAGTGTTTATGACATCCCCGCCAGAGGCTTTTGACTAGGTTTTCAGTACCAGGCATGTATTACCTCCTGCGGAGAGGGCCTCTGGTCCAATTAGAGAGTGGTTGGTTTCCCCCATAATAGACATATTGTAGCAGTTGGCATATTTGGCCTGGCTGGCCATTCTTTTTTTTTAATTATTATTTTTTATTGACAACTTCTATACTTACATAAAAAAAAAACCACCTGATATTTCCCTCCCCTCCCTCCATTCCACTTTAGAACTCCAATCTCCATCATATCCCCTCCCTCTCTCCATTAGTCTCTCTTTTAATTTGATGTCATCATCTTTTTCTTCTATTATGAGGGTCTTGCGGAGGTATTGCTAGGCACTGCAAGGTCATGGATAGCGAGGCCAATTTCTGTCTGGACAGTTGCATTGTAAGAAGTCATACCCTTCCTTTGGCTCTTCCATTCTATCCGCCCCTCTTCCGAAATGGTCCCTGAGCCTTGGAGGGTGTGACAGAGGTGTTTCAGTGCTGGGCACTCCTCCATCCCTTCTTCTCAGCACTATGTTGCCTTTTGGGTCATCCCAGTGGCCATCCTGGCTGGCCATCCTTAAGGCTTGCAATGTCCACTGCTGTTTATCACAATTGATGACCTCGATTCTATACAGCTGCATGCAGCATAGCTCTTTCCAGCTTTCTGGCGGCTGGACTACAGGGACGAGCTTTTTAGCTCAGCTCCAGCTTGATTTCTCAGTGACCTGATGCCCAAGCATATGGAGACTTCAGCAATAGGGTCTTACCATGTAGTTCTGCTGAGAAACCAAGAGCCTTGGCAATTGGCTTCAAACTCCTTTTTTTTTTTTTTTGAGATAGGGTTTCACTCTAGCCCAGGCTGACCTGGAATTCACTATGAACTCAGCAGCTATGGTTTCCAAAACAAGACTGAGATGTCAACATTCCATCATGGAAGTGGGAAGGGTTCACAAGATCCCACTCATCACAGAGAAGCTATTGGCAGTTAATGGTTGGGAGAAGGGGAGTTATGTTCTCGACTGGTGGTGCCACTGACAAGTGGTCCATACTCTACTAAAGAATGCTGTATCCATGTTCATGGAAGCACCTCTAACTCAGTGGGATACACACACAGTGTTAGTTTGAGTGTAAAATGTCCCCCATAGTACTTATGAGTAAACATTCTACTTAGTCTCCAACCAGTGGAACTTTTGGGAGTTGGAGCTTTGCTGGAGGTAGTATGTTGCTGAGGGTTGACACTGGGGGTTGATTAGTCTAGCCTACAGGATGTTCAGAGCCAGCTCTCCTCTCTCTCTCCTCCCTGCAGATATATTGTAGCAGTCAGCCACATGTTGCTGGGATGAACTTTCAGACCAGGCAAAGCCATAGGATGGAGGGATTTATTGAAACAAGGGAAGATCCATAATGGCAGAAGTTGGCCTTCTTTTACAGGATCAAGGGGAGAGAGAGAGAGAGAAAGAGAGAGGGAGAAACCACCACCAAAAAAACAAGTAAGCACACTTTGCCTATCTTTAGACTGGCATTCCAAATCCATCCCTACACTTTAGGGCTGGACCCTCGGATCCACCCACAGTGATACCTCCTCCAGCCAGGTGGCTGTAGATCTAAATTATAAACTTTAATGAAATCCTGAATATATTGGAGGGTCATCCATTCAAACTACCACATATATGAAGCTGTGAGCCAGCTTTCTCCACCATGATGAAGTTTTCCCTCAAAACAATAAACCTGAAATAAACTCTTTCATTCCATAAGCTGTTTCTGGTCAGGTTATTTGTCCCAAAACCAGAAGCTAACTCTCTCTCTCTCTCTCTCTCTCTCTCTGTCACACACACACACACATGAATTTGTATAGGACATGACAGTTGAAAGGGGATTAATTGGGAAGAAAAAGGGTTTTAGTGGGACTGGGGGAGGACAAGAGGGGTAAATAAGATCAAAAGACATTATATACATGCATAAAATTTTCAAAATAAAAAGGAACCCTTTGACGAGTACTATTCCACTACTCCTCTAATTCCTCTCTCTCTCCCTCTTTCTCTCTCTCTCTCATTTTTTCTAGCTCAGGCTGACCTGGAATTCACTAGTCTCAGAATGGCCTCAAACTCACAATGATCCACCTACCTCTGCCTCCTGAGTACTGGGATTAAAGGTGTGTATCACCACATCCGGCTCTCTCTCTCTCTCTCTCTCTCTCTCTCTCTCTCGGCAAGTTCCCAATCATATTGAGACAGACTGGAAACTCACATTCACAGCCTGGAACTCAGGTTCCAGGCTGGCCTTGAACTGACAATGATCCTCCTTCCTCAGCCCGTCAAATGCTGGGTATATAGACATGAGCCACAACATCTGGCCTATTACCTCTCTAAGTTCACGCTCTCATTAACAAGCTCATAAAGCAATGGTCAATGTGTTCCAGATTCTGAGCTATACAGTTTACATTCAATTCTCATTTAACCTCAGTGTTTTTTTGCTATTACTTTTAAAATTCATTTTTAATCAGCATAGAATGAATTCTGTTTCATTGTGTTTTGTTTTAATCCTCAAAGTCTTAAAGTGCCTATTTAATTTGCAGAAACTGAGGCTCAAAGATATTCAGTGACCTCTCCAAGATCAAAAAGCTAGTTAATAGAAGAACCAGTATGCAAACCCCAGATTCTTACATCTCTGTATTAGTTACTTTCTCATTTCTGGGACAAAACATCTGACCATAAGCAGTTTGTGGAAGGAAAGGGGTTTAATTTGGCTTACAGTTTCAAGGAGAAGTCCATCATGGCAGGGGATGCTAGTTTACATGATCACATAAGCAGAGAGAAGTACAGAGAGATGGATGTTGGTGCTCAGCTATCTTTGTCCCTTTTTTAAATATTTTATTTATTTATTTGAGAGAGAGAGAGAGAGAGAGAAAGAGGCAGATAGAGAGAAAGGACTCCTCATGGCCTCCAGCCACTGCAAACGAACTCCAGACACATGCACCACTTTATGCATTTGGTTTACATGGGTTCTGGAGAATGGAACCTGGGTCCTTAGACTTCGCAGGCAAGTGCCTTAGCCACTAAACCATTTGTCCAGCCCTCTTTCTCCCTTTTATTCACTGTAGGACCCCCAGCGCATGGAATGGCATCACCTACAGTTAGGGTGGGTTTTCCTACCTCAATTAACCTAGTTTAGAAAATCTCTAATAGATGTGCCAATATATTGGTTTCCATGGTTATTCTAAAACCTGTCAAGTTTCCAACCGGAGATTAATCATCACAGTCCTTAGGCAGTATATGACACTTTTGCCTCCCTCCCTCCCTCCCTTCCTCCCTTCCTTTCTTTCTTTCTTTCTTTCTTTCTTTCTTTCTTTCTTTCTTTCTTTCTTTCTTTCTTTTCTTTCTGTCTTTCTTCCTTTCTCCTTTCCTTCCTTCCCTTCCTTCCTTCCTCCCTCCTCCTTCCCCTTCCTCCTCCCTCCCTTCCTTCCTCCCTCCCTCCCTCCCTTTCCCTTTCTTTCTTTCCCTCCCTTTCTTTCTTTCTTTCTTTCTTTCTTTCTCTTTCTTTCTTTCTTTTGGTTTTTCAAGATACAGCATCTTGCTCTAGTCCAGGCTGACCTGGGATTTACTATGTAGCCTCAGGCTGGCCTCAAACTCATGGTGATCTTCCTATCTTGGCCTCTCAAGTGCTAGGATTAAAGGTGTGTGACACCATGCCCAGCTACATATTTTCAACTATATATTTTTATTTTATTTTATTTATTTATTTGAAAGAGAGCTAGGCACACACACACACACACACACACAGAGAGAGAGAGAGAGAGAGAGAGAGAGAGAGAGAGAGAGAGAGAGAGAGAGAGAGAGAGAGAGAGAGAGAGAGAGAGAGAGAGAGAGAGAGAGAGAATGGGTGTGCCAGGACATCCAGCTGCTGTAAATGAACTCCAGATGCATGCACCACCTTGTGCAACTAGCTTACGTGGGTTCTGGGGGATCAAACCTATTTCAGTGGCATCATCTTCATGTTTTTCCAGAAGTGGTAATCTCTTGAGGGCTTCTTTATTTCTTAGCCCTTGAATTTAAGCTAATGGCTTTTTCAGACCTTCTCTGTTGGAGATGCAACCTACATATTATATTCCAGACCTAACAACACATAGGATAAGGGTATGAATTTTGTCAGCCCTGGCCCTATGAGTAGGAAGTATAATCATTGTAAAGATGTGGGCTGGGGAAGCATGTTTACCATGCACAAGGGTCTGGGTTTAATCCACAGCATCACAATAAATAAATAGAAAATAAAATAAAAATCTAATGTTTGTTGAGTTCTTCTATGCCAAACACTGTGCTAAGTTCTTTACGTGCATTAGTTATTTTATTTGATCTTCCATGATGATCTTAATAACAGAATCATTTTTATGGTCTGGATATGAAACAGAAGCAGACCTTCTTTGCTCAAGGGATAGAGAAAAGTTCCTTGCTCCCTAGTGTATGCCTGAACAGCTTCCCTCCTATGTGAATTTTCATTATTCAAGAAGCACCAGTTTTTACTAAAATGCCAATCTCCCTGGAAAAGTCAACATATTTAGCCTTCCCAAAACTGCAGTTCCATTTCTGAGAGTTCTGACAGACAGAAGTATATAGAGAGGAAAGACGGACTCAGCAAGACACAGACCTTGGACAACATTTACTCACTAAGATAATGTGAACAAGAGCCACAGAACTGGCCTTAGGCTCTGTTCCCCAATTGTTCTCGTGGAAGAATCACTTCCCACTCACTTTAAGCAACTCAAAAGCAGATAACTCAATGCTAGAATGATTTCCTGGCCTGGCTTAAATCCACCACAAAAGTAAAAGCAAAAAGAGAAATGAGAGCCAGGCATGGTGGTGCATGCCTTTAATCCTAGCACTCGGGAGGCAGAGGTAGGAGGATCACCATGAGTTCAAGGCCACCCTGAGACTACAGAGTGAATTCCAGGTCAGCCTGAGCTACAGTAAGACCCTACCTTGAAAAACCATAAAGAAAAAAAAAAGATAAAGAGAACTGAGGAAAAGTTCTTTGTGTTCCTTAATCCTATGCCTTTTATTAATTGTCCAGTAATCATCACTTAAGTGGCATTTCCATGCTGACTTCCCACATTGCTGCCTAAATTAGTTAAAAGAAAAAAGTGAAATGAGAAAAGTAAAGAATCTCTCACTATGCATCCCATCCTTGATCATCCCTGTTCCCACTCCCACCTTCACCTGAAAATGGAGCTGGAGAATTGAAGGTAGCTCTGGTTGGAAGAGAGCAGGTGGCTCTTCCAAATGGGCATGAGATTTAGTGACAGTCTTGTAGACCACACACCTTCTATTACACCATTACTAACATGTGTTTTCTCATATTGGTTTTCCCTAACCTCATACACACTCTGACATACAGGGGTCTCAGCTCTGTGTACAATAGAAAGGCGGCTAGATTAGAAAGAATACTTAAGTCTGCCATCCCATGGTCTTCCTTGTGTTGTTCCCAGCCACTACTGCCTTCCCTTCAGAAGTGTGTGTGTGTGTGTGTGTGTGTGTGTGTATGTCTATTTATGTGCTTGTCTGTGTTTGTTACTAGAGGGAAGGGAATTAAATGGAAGAAAAATTGAAAGAAAGAGACATCAATCACTGGCTTGGCAACAACTCTCAGAGTGATTTAAGCCAGGGAGTTACTATTTTTTGTTTTTTACAAATGAGAAGATAGTGGATATTTTAGGCTTTGTGAGCCATATAGATGGTCGCCATTGTAACGATACAACTCTGTCATTTCAGCATGAAAACCACCATAAACAATAGGTTCCCAAACACACATAGATATATGTTCCAGTGAAGTTTTATGAAGACAGGTGGTAAGCTGAAATTGGTCTGAGGACTGGAGTTTGCTGAATGGTCTAAAATAATGCGAAAGCTGAACATACTGAAAATATCAGCATTGTTTGAGTCTCTGCTGAGTTAACAGTCTTGCAAGTTCGTGTGTCAAATTGTGACCATCACCTGTCATTACTCAGACATAAGAGTAAAAAGACGAAGGAGAATGCTCTCAGACTGGCCTTCCCTCAGGACACCTCTGGTAGCACTGTTTTGAAACACAAATCCAAATAGGAATTTGATTCCTCATCTGTTTCTCCCACTTCCTAAAAGTATAAGCCTTTTTTTTTTTTTTGGTTTTTGTTTGGGAAGGAAGGTGGGAGAAAGAAAGGTTGGAAAGGCTTCCAGTGACTTGAGGTTTCTAATGAAACATGATCCTGTTAGGCGAGGTCCATCTGACTGTTAGCAGCTTGCTCACTATCTCTTGGCCAAGGTCAGGAAGGTGTCTCTCAGTGTCCAAGTTTCGCAAGTGGCATGATCATATTTTTATAGGCCGAGGTCATACCTAGAGCCTCTGTGCCTTGGGAGGACTTCCTTAATATGTTGGTAGGCTGTACTTCCCCAAGTTGGAGTCTGCTTTCTGTGTAGGATGGCAAACTGGTTTTTCTTTGTGTGCCAATCCGAGCTGAATGGTAGATAGCTGCTGTCCTTTGAAGGAACTTTATTTTATTGTATTCATTTATTTCAGAGAGAGATAGAGAGAGAGAGGCAAATAGAGGGAGAGGGAATGTGCACGCCAGGGCCTGTAGCCACTGCAAATGAACTCCACAGCACGTGCCACCTTGTGCATCTGGATTACGTGGGTACTAGGGAATTGAGCCTGGGTCCTTAGGCTTCATAGGCAAGTGCCTTAAACCACTTGCATCTCTCCAGCCCCATGAAGGAATTTCTGAGGCCACATTTCAGTTGCATGGTAAAGTGAGAATGCTTGGTTATTGAGGGCTGCTCTGGGTCTGCAAAAAAAGCGAAGGGAAGCCTTATCTAGGCCTGGAGATCTAGAAAGGACAGCTAAGAAATGGAAGGAATTTGCTGAGTCTGATCTGCTAGGGCCTGGTTGGCTGGCAAGAGACATTCCTTCATACATCCAAGGGCCTCAAGTAACTAGCTAGGAAATTGGCCCAGAGAAGTTACCTGCAGTGCAATCCTGAGCATTTTCCTGTCCAGGGTCCCCGTTATGGAGAGTATGCTGCTTGTACTTGCTTATCAGCCACATTCACTGTCTTAGTCCCTTCTGTCTGATGTGGTGAGGGTACTTACTGATGGGACCCAAAGAGGTGCATGAAGGAGTGTTCTGGCTACAAAGGTTTTACAACCTAGTTAGAAAGACTAATATGCAAACTAATTCCTAAACCATTAAGCAGATTGGAGTAAATCCTGCAAGAACACATCATGAAAATGTTGTGGGGGCAAAGTTAGACAAACAAGTAAGCATTAATGCATAAGCTATAAGGGTAGGACCTTGGAGGGAGCTGAGGAACGTCTCTATGGAGTTGGCTTATGAACTAGACCTTGAAAGATGAAGTGCATTGTAGTGTGTAAGGAGGATGCTGAATAACTTCTCCCTGCCTGTGGTCTAATGGTTCTTATTCTGGTATAGTCCCTGCATTCATCTGTGACATGGTTTCAAGCACACACAGTGTGCCTGGTTATGATACAGAGGTTTCTCTGGAGTGCCAGTGATGTGGCTTACCTTCTTGCCTAGAGGACCATGCTTGTTAGATGGGACTCCCCACTCCATCTCTCATGCACATTCTACCCAGAACTTGCCAGATGGCTTTAATTTCCATTTCAAAGTATTTTATTTATTTTCAATAGGCAATTCATACAAGTGATCCGAAAGATTCAACAGGGTGTAAATAATAAGTAAGCTTTCTTCCAAGAGCCCATGATATCAAACAGTTCCTTACGTCTGCTGTTAGGAGTCCACAGACACAAGCAAATATGCACGTACTCTTATCAACTGCACTGTGTTATCACACACGTTGCCAGCACTCTGCTGAACTTCCAGAGTCATGCATCTTAGAGACAGTTTCCCTAATTACATCAGGAGTCTAGCCATTTTATAGCTACATACACTCCTCTGTATGGATTACCTTAATTTATTTAGCCATTCAACTATTGATAGATATTTAGGCCTTCCACAATTGTTTGGCTCATGCATAATCTTTTACACTTGTGGAAATAGTTTTGCTAAGACTACGTCTCACTATATTTCCTAGACTAGTCTTGAATGCACAGCAATCCTCCTGCCTCAGTCTCAAGGGCTGAAATTACAGGTAATTACAGGCTCTAGAATATCTGAATGAATTTCTAAAACGTGGAATGGTTGCATCAAATGACATGGACATCTGCAACTTTTGTACGTATTTCCAAAATTATCTTCCATAAAGAAGTACCAATTTATATACCTGTCATCAGAGTGGGCTATCACACTTCTTCACATCCTCAATCAGCTACATGTAAAATGAGATATTGAAGGCTCTGAATATAGCTCAGAGGTAAATGCTTGTTTAAAATGTGTGAGGCCCTGGGTTCAATTTCTAGCACTAAAAGAAAAGCAAGGAACAAAAAAGCAAAGTGAGATATCATTGTGATGCTAAATTGGATTTCTTTCATAATAGGCAATTCTGACCATATTTTCTTTCTTTCTTCCTTCCTTTTTTTTTTTTTTTTTTTTTTTTTTTTTTTTTTTTTTTTTTTTTTTTTTGGTTTTTCGAGGTAGGGTCTCACTCTGGCTCAGGCTGACCTGGAATTCACTATGTAGTCTCAGGGTGGCCTCGAACTCTTGGTGATCCTCCTACCTCTGCCTCCTGAGTGCTGGGATTAAAGGCATGCATCACCATGCCCGGCCTGACCATATTTTCTTATCTTTAAGAACCATTTGCATTTCATTTTTGAGAACTGTTTGCTCAGTTTCCCACTTTTTTTCTTGGCTTAATGGTCTTCCCTTTATTAATTTGAAGTAGCTCTTTAAATGGTAAGGAAGTTAGTTCTTTGTGAAGTAGGTTGCAAGTATTTTTCCCTAGATTAAAAGACCTTCAATTTAGTCATAATGTTTCTTATAATTTCTCAATCAGGACAGGCAGCAAAGTGACTTATACTGAGGGCCCTTTCCTGCTTCTGAATATGAGGGAAGTTTCTTTATTTCTTGCCCCATTGCTTACACTCTGAATTCCATTTTGTCATTCCTTGTAAAACATAATCTGGTAAATGATTATGTACCGTTTCCAAGTCAACAGATTTTGCAGAATCTGATTAAAACTCAGACCTGATGCCTGAAAATAGATTTACATATAAATATGCCTACAATTTTGCATGTACTTTTAGAGAGTTCACCACTCACCTGAAGAGTAGTGGGGTTTGTGTTTTTGTTGCTGTTGACTTGTTTTGGGGGACAGTGTGTGTGCACGTGTGCTGGGGTTTTAATCCAAGACTGTATATATACTATGTACCTAGCATGGCATGAATGCTTGTTATTTATTTATTTAAAATTTGTTGTACGGACAAATCAAGTGTTCATCCCATTCCCCTCCTCCCTGTCCCTATTTCACCGAGGCCCTTCCTCAGTGGGGTTACTAGTAATCACCGTGAGGTTATAGGTTATGACTTGCAAGAGCAGAAGTCAGTCATTGTGTGTGGGGGGTGGGCAACGCCTCTGGATACTCCTTCCCACTCTGTGTCTCTTACAATCTTTCCATCATCTCTTTCACAATGTTCCCAGAGCCTTGGTGGGTGTGTTATAAGTCTCTCAGCAACTACTGGATTTCTGCTTTGATATGTTTTGAGTGCCCTCAGTGTCTATCATCATCACCCTGGCACAGGTTGTCAGGCTTGATGTGAGAGCAGCACTCATGCATAACTCACCAATTGCTCTGTGGTTTCACTTGGACCCTGACTGATGTGCCAGAGGTGGCTCATCTTATGTTAAGAAGTCAGCTATCTTTTCTTGTCATGTTGATGGATTTTGGTTCTCCCCAGTTTTTTCTGCCTTCTGTAAAAGAGAAAACAGATTAACCAATGGAGTTTGAGAGCCACATGGGTTAAAGGGGATGAGCATAGTTAATTAATTTTAATTAATAAATAATAATAGTAAAATAATTTTAATGGTTGTAGCCTCTCTTTTGGCTAAAGACTATTGGAGTCCATGACATTCCAAAGGATTCTGACTTAGTTCGCAGTACCAGCTATGAGTTCCCTCCCATTGAGCAGGTCTCTTATCCAATCAGAGAGCCATTGGTTACCCACCCAGGTGGAATGCCACTTGCACAGGTGTGTTCATCTTTTCTGGCTGGTTGATTTTGTTTCTAGCAGGATCCCCTGCTGGTTCACGACGTTGTTGGACATTTTCCCCCAGCAGCTCCATGAGCTTTTTTCATGGCCCTGGGAGTAGAGATGATTCTTGAAATGTGGCCCAAGGACCACCTTGACCAGAGCCTTTTGGGGATCTTGTTTAAAGTGTAGACTCGATATAGTGAAGGGACCAGACACCACACAAAGACAAGGGCATGAAATATGCATTTAACACACTTAGATAATTCCATTCCTACAATCTAGGATGTATTGATGGGTAAGTTTAAAAAGGCCCTGGGCTGGGGAGAAGGCTCAGCAGAGCACTTGCTGCACAAGCATGAGGACCTCAGTTCTATGCCCAGCACCCATCCTGTGGCTTGTGGGTCAGCCATTCTGACCCAAAAATGGGGAGCTCCAGGGTCAGAGAGAGACTCTGTTTTGGAGAAATAAGGCAGAAAAACAATAAAGAAGGACACCTGATGTGTTCCTTTCATTTCTTATTCATGCCCACAAGGCACACTTATCCACACTTATGTGAATACAACCCCCCCACACACATACACACTAAAAGAACCCAGAATGTTTGAATTTTTTTTGTAGCCTTAAAGATTGAACCCAGGGCTGGAGAGATGGCTTAGCGGTTAAGGTGCCTGCCTGCTAAGCCTAAGAACACTGGTTCCAATCTCCAGGTCCCACGTTTAGCCAGATGCAGTGACGCAAGGGTGCAATGCCACACTTGCCCACAAGGGGGTGCACGCATCTGGATTTCGTTCACAGCAGCTGAGAGACTGCTGGCGCACCCATCTCTGTCTCCCTCTCCCTCTCTGTCAGTCTCTCTCTGTGTCTCTCTCCAAAAATAAATAAAAATAAATAAATAAATAAAAAAGATTGAACCCAAAGGCTCACCCAGGCTATGTGAACGTTCTACCATGGAGCTTAAGACTCAAATGAACCTGTAAACATTGAATGCCTAATGGGGAACGTGACACTTGTTCAGAGGACTTTTGCATTATAACATGAAGTCAGCTAATTTAAATATCATCACTGTGTGTGTGCCAATATAGGCAAGTGCTTAGAATAATCATACATATATAGCTGTCTTTAGTGCATTTGTGCATGTGTATGTGGTGTTAATGTGTGTGCATGCATATTCATATACATGAATGTTGTGTTTTTGATATGTAGATTTAAAAAGACCTTTCTGATCTCTGTCTTCCTCCTCTCTTATTTCACTAAAATATAAGCAAAGCATAGTTTAGCTTGAGGAGGTAAAGGTTCCTTGAAAGCAAAGTGGCTCATTCAGCAGAGCCCCAAATCCTACCGGAATAGGCAGCTGATAAAGGCGATTTGGCGATTCTCTGGGAGTCATAGGGTCATTCTTTCATGTTGGTGACAACTTCTCTTATCAGCAACCTCCTCCAGGGGACCCAGTGTCCTCTGTTAATCAGTGACTGCTCTTACTTCACATGAACACACGTTACTCTTTTATAGCAGAGTCTTTTAATTGTGTGGGTGTCTACCTAGAAACAAATACTGGCACCACTTGCATACAGTGCTTGGAATCCGTAATATTTCTAAAGTCTGTCCATGAGCCCAGTGGGGCACTGCTTCCCAAACAAAAAGGCATGCACTGAGGAATATCTGAGTTGCTCATGGAGTGTGTTAGAAATGCAAGTCCCGGCTGGGCGTGGTGGCACACGCCTTTAAACCCAGCACTCGGAAGGCAGAGTTAGGAGGATCATCGTGAGTTCAAGGCTGCCTAGGCTATAGTGAGACCCTGCCTCGAAAAGCCAAAAAAAAAAAAAAAAAAAAAAAAAAAAAAAGAAAGAAAGAAAAAAAGAAATCCATGCCCCAGACTGGAGAGATGGCTCAGCAGTTAAGCCGATTGCCTGTAAAGCCTAATGACCCAAGTTCAAGTCCCCAGTACCCAGGTCAAGTCAGATGCACAAAGTGGCACATGCATCTGGAGTTTGTTTACAGCAACTGGAGGCCTTTGTGCAACCATTCTCTCTCTCTCTCTCTCTTTCTGTCCCAGGCATGGTAGCACACGCCTTTAATCCCAGCACTAAGGAGGCAGAGGTAGAGGATGGCTGTGAGTTCAAAGCTAGCCTGAGACTGCATAGTGTATTCCAGGTCAGCCTGGGCTAAAATGAGACTCTACCTCAAAAACTCAAACAAAAGAAATCCCAGTCCCTAGGCTTTACTCCACACCTAGTGGACCAGTATCCAGGGGCTTCTGCCTGGACAATGCCACCCACGTGATTCTGACATACACTGAAATCTGGAGGCATGAGTCTGAGTTAAGAACCTGCTAGAGGGTGTCTTTCCATGTTAACAGATGAAATCTTGTAGTCCCTGTGGGAGTACTTTCCAAGAGAAACCAATGTGCTCACGGGACCAGCACATGTGGACCTCACATGTCTTTGAGAATTGAGACTAAGACACTGATTTGTTTTATCCCAGATCAGACTATATTGGAGATGATGTCAGGTAGATAAAAATATACAGTAATGCAGCTTGGAAACATTTTGTGCCTTCCTTTCCCTTTCTTTTCCTCTCCCCTTCCTCCTCTTCTCCCCGCTCTTCCCCTAATACCCAGGCTGGCCTGAACTCTATGTGATGGAGGATGCTCTTGAACTTTTTTTCCACCTGTATCCTGAGTGTTGGCATTATAGGTATGCACCACTGTGCCCCATTTATGTGGTGCTGGGGGTCAAATGGAAGGCTTCTTGCATGCTAGGCAAGCACTCCACCAACTGAGGTACATCCCCAGCCCTGGATTGTCTTTCTATAAACAGCTTATCTGAACCCTCGAAAATCTAAACATAGGCTTACAAATTTGACAGCAGCCAGCCTGTCAGTGCTCAACAAGGAAGGAGGCTCAGGTGAATGAAAGCTTAGATAATAACAAGCCATCTGGTCATGGCAGCCTGCCTAAGTTTTAGCAGGCTTATGAGTATGTGGGAGAAAGGCACCCTTTCTCCCTGCTTCTTTCTCCAGCCATGGCCCCCTAGTTCCCTCAAAAGCAGAGACAGAAGAGAGTACTCTCTGACTAGCTGCCTGACTGTCAAGGCGAGACCCTCTCTGCCCTTCTGCTCTTTATCTAATAAGTAATCTCTGAGGAGGTGGAAGGCCAACTCTCCTATGATTTGTGGCAGCAGAGAGAAGGAAGTAGGCATGGTGAGTAGGCAGCTTTTGTGCACACAGGAGATGAAGGCTCTGCCCTAGAGCCACTGCTAAATCTTTGTAACAAGAGAGGCATATTATAGTTTGATTCCTGGAGCAACAATGTGCTTCAAAGTGATCACTTTGATGCAAGGGCTGTTTTGCAGCCTAACACTCAGATGATCTATGAGTTCCAAGAGGAGTCATTTGGCCTCAATGAAACAAAAAAGGATCAACACACAAGCATAGACTGCTTTCTAAATGACACTTCTTTTCTTTCTTTCTTTTTTCCATTTTAAAAATTTTACTGTTTATTTATTTATTTATTTGAGAGAGAGAGAGAGAGAGAGAGAGAAAATGGGTGTGCCAGGGCCTCCACACAGTGCAAATGAACTCCAGGCACATGCACCACCCTGTGCACCTGGCTTACGTAGGTTCTGAGGAATCAAACCTGGGTACTTTGGCTTTGCAGGCAAGCGCATTAATTGCTAAGCCATCTCTGCAGCCCTCTTTCTTTCTTTTTGAGGTAGGGTCTTTCTCTAGCCCAGGTTGACCTTGAATTCATTATGTAGTCTTAGGCTGGTCTCGAACTCACAGTGATCCTCCTACTTCTGCCTCCCTAGTGCTAGGATTAAAGGCGTGCGTCACCACACGTGGCACTTCTTTATTTTTTGAAACAGCCTTTCACTCTCAGGCAAGCCTAGCCTTGCCTGGAGCATGCTATGTAGCCCAATATGGCCTTAAACTCACAGCAATCTTCCTGCATCTGATTTCCAAGTGCTGAGCTTATAGGCATGACACCATACCTAACTCTAAGTAAGACTTCTTTCTAATTTGTCAGTGTTTTCTAATTTTCTAATTACTTGTGTGAGTTCTACCTGTCTGTCGCAGTAAATGTTTCCTATTGCTATGGCTTAGGAGGGAAGCTAATTTCCCAATTCTAGAACATTTCCTAATAGGCTCTGCACTGAGTTTAAAACCTTCCCCTTTGGAGGTGTTGCCTTCCATTACGTATGCAGCAAAGAGATGGAAATTGACTCTTGGGATAAAGGGATCTTGGATGTTACAGCAATGGGTACTCCTCCAGGGACAGCAGCGCATTAACTAGATTTAAACTACATGTATTGTGTTATATTTGGTGGCAATAGATGATTAGAGGAGAAAACGTCTTGTACTACTCAGTAGCAGAACACTAATGAGTAAAAATGTTTTAGAAATAGTGGGCTAAGGGTTGGAGAGATGGCTCAGTAGTTAAAGGTATTTGCTTGTAAAGCCTTATATAATGGCCCAGGTTCAATTCCCCAGTACCCTTGTAAAACCAGATGTACAAAGTGGTATAAGCTTCTGGAGTTCATTTACAGTGGTAGGAGCCCCTGGCATGCCCATACTCTCCCTATATATGTTTGCCTCTCTCTCTCATACATACATACATACATACATACATACATACATACATACATACTAAATAAATAAATAAATAAATATTTTTAAAAAGAAACATTGGGCTAAAAAGGATAAGGAACATACAACTGCAATGTCAAGTTCTATCACCAGTCTGGGTGTAAATTAAGTCCATCTTGGTCTCTGCTTCTCTGGCCATTGCTGTAATAAGCCAATAAAATAACAATTTCCTAAGCAGACAGCCTTAGCTGAGTCATTTAGAGGGAAGCAGTAGGTTGAAGGATGACGAGCAGCTGAAGATTTGTGAAGGGTGGCTGGCTCATAACCCAATTAGAATTCCAAGAGCTGAAACCCAGAACCTAAATTAATTTAGAATGGCAGCTTATCTTACCAGCACTCACCTCAGAATTTATAGTATCCCTTTCCTTCTCAAATTACATGAAGGTACTCTAAATCAGAGAAGGGTGCTGAATGATTTTTGCCACCAGTTGTCGATGTCAGAGAGCAAAAGGGCTTCCCACCATCCAGTTGGGCCATTAAAGAGTCGTTGCTCTCTCAAAACTTCCAGAGCAAGCCTCTCTGGAAGGCAATGCATTCTCCCACAAGGTATCATGTTTCAAGTCTGGAAGGGGATGAGTTTAGACCTTGATCCCAAGTGCTTCTTCTGGGCCTCTTCTCTTCCCCTTCAAACCAAATCCTCTAATCCTTTGAAATTTCCATCTAACAAACCCATTTTCTCCTTGAATCTTATGATCATCTACTGGTCCCCTCATTCAGTGACTTAACAGCCACTGGCAACTGCCTTCTTTTTCATCCCAATCCTACTTTCGCATCTCTATTTAGCACCTTGGAAAGCCAGTCAACAATTGCTCTACAGGAAATGATGTGTGTGTTTGCATACATATATTTATACATTTGTTTACTTTTTGTATACATATATTTATACATTTGCTTACTTTTTGTTTGTTTCAAGGTAGGGTAGCCCAGGATGACCTGGACCTCACTCTGTAGTCCCAGGCTAGCCTCAGATTTACAGTGATCATCCTTCCTCTGCCTACCTAGTTCTGGGATTAAAGGTGTATGTCACCATGCCCTGCTTGTTTACTTTTTAAGGCAGGATCTATGCATCTCAGGCTGGCTTGGAAGTCATTGTGTAGCCCAGGTTGACCTTAGGCATGCTACCCTCCCCCCGGCCGCCTCACCCCACTGAGTGCTCAGAATACGGGCCTGTCCCACCATACCTTGCTGAAAAGTATTTTTTAAAGTCATATAATGTCATCCATTTTTTCCAAACCCTCCAATCATTTCCTGTTGTTCTTGGGTTAAAATTCCTTATTCCACAGTATATGTATTTGATAAGGTCCTATATGATCTGTATTCTACACACCTCTGGTCTCTGTTCTAGAGTTTCTGGGTTCTAGAATCCTGGTATGGCCACTTTGGACACCTTGTAGTTCCTGAACTCACCAAATTAATCCCTTTCACCAAGACATTTTTATACCTGATTTTTACTTGAATAGGAAAAATTTATCCTGCCATTCCACAATGGAAGTGTCCCTTTAGAGACATAAAAATACCTCCCTACATTGATTCGACTTTCACCTTGAGTATAGGTTACACTCAAATTCACTTTTGTTTTTTATTTTTTTTCCAATTTATACTCCTTCCAGGGTTGAATAATCATTTACTCTGCAGGTTTGTCAATACATAATACTGCATTTATATTTGGTTACTGTATGTTTTTTGAGGTAGGGTCTCACTCCAGCCAAGGATGACCTGGAACTCACTCTGTAGTCCCAGGCTGGTCTCGAACTCACAGAGATCCTCCTACCTCTGCCTCCTAAGTGCTGGTATTAAAAGTTTGCACTACCACACCCTGGTTGCTATATTTTTTATGTCCTAGTTTTTGGCATATGAAATAAGGGGTTTCATTGTGACCTTTTCACACATAATATGTCACACTCTGTTTGTATCTGTGCCCCTACTACCCTCACTGTTCCCCTTTCCTTGCACTTGTTGGTCCCCTTTGCCTTCCCAAATGACTCCTCTTCTGCTGTCATTTTAACTCACTTTCAGCAGACAGAATGCAGCAGAATTGATGGATATCACTTTGGAACTCAAGTTACAAAAAGACTGCTTTCTGCTCATTTGTTCTGAACAAAACCAACTGCTCTGCTGTGAGCTGCCCCATGGAATAGCCCATGTAGCAAGGAAGGCCCTGAGTTCTTGCCAGCGAGCTTGTAGGCAGAATGGAAGTTGGACCCTCTCTTACTTAAGCTTTGAGATGTGGACCTGGCCAATCATTTGGTCTCAGCCTTGTTAGACAAGCTGAGACAGGGGCAAGCAACTGAGCCGAACTCAGACTCCTGACCTGCTGACACTGTGAGAGTAAATATTTGTCATTTTAGACTTCTACACTTTATTGCCTAGAAATAAGCATCATAAGATTCTTAAAAAAAAAAAAAAAAAAACACCCATATTGAATGAGGGACCTATAGGTGATCTCAACATCTAACCATGTGACTTTCTCATCCTCAGCTACCCTAGTACTCATTCTCTCGGTTACACCCTTGACCTTGTTGCCCTCCAGGACTGCTCCTCCTCTAAGATCATGCATTAAGATGTCCCACTCATCGCCACACCCTTCCAACCTTCTTTGTTTTGTTTGTTTGTTTGTTTTTAAGGTAGGGGCTTGTTTTAGCTCAGGCTGACCTGAAATTCACTATGTAGTCTCAGATTGGTCTGGTCTCAGATTATTAAAGGTGTGCACCACCACACCCAGCCCTTCCAACCTTGTTATTCATTGGGCTATTAAAGAAGTGATGTCAGGGTAATACCCTGGAAAGGAGAAGAAGAAAAAAGTCAGTTAAATTTGGAGTACAATGCAAACAATGCGCCAGACCTGGCCAGACCTGCAGAAAAGCTCTGAAGCTGCAATGACCCTTCAGTATTGTTCTGAGTTGGATCAAGATGGCTACTGTCTCAGTCCTCTAATGCAGATTGTTAGGGAAGTGGTGAGATGGTAGAGGTAGCTTTCTGTATATATGAGGCCATCTCTGAAGGGCTTGGCAGCACAGCTGAAGGCAGCCTTTCACACTGTTCCTAGCAACTGGGGAAATGAGTTCTTCATTGCAAGGAAATTGGATTGTGCATCACAATGTCCACCCCAACCCACTCTATTGGCCTTTTTCCTATGCTCATTTGTGTTCCTATTCAGTACATCTATCATTGTTCACCACTTTAACTATATTCAATTATCCTCAAATCCTAGTTCCATTGTGTTTGTGGTTTGTCTGAGTGAAATCTCCAACTTTCAGTGACTTCAAGTAACTTTCTATTCTTGGGCTGCTGAACATAGAGAAAATTAAATAAGCATAAATATTGATATTTCCTTAAGCTTGTGGTCTGCCAATCCTAGCATGTTCCCTTTGTCAGTATTCTGCCATTCAATACTACAGCTAGTTCAAACCTCCATATTCTTTTTTTGCTTTTTGTAAAAAAAAATTATTATTTTTTGCAAAGAGAGAGGTAGAAACACACACACATATGCGGCTTCTAGCCACTGGAAATGAACTTCAGACACATGCACCTCTTTGTTCATCTGAATTTACATGGGTACTGGGGAATCAAACCCAGGCTGTCAGTCTTTGCAATCCAGCTCCTTTAACCAGTGAGCAATCTCTCCAGCCCTTCAACCTCCATATTCTTCAAAGCACTTGACTTCCTACCTTTCCCATCCACACCCAAACTTCAACTTCAGTTCATAGAGGAAGTCATTATAAGAGAGAGTTTCTCTAATCTCTTGCTAACAAGCATCCAGACAGGCAAGATCTATTAATATTATATCTCAGATACCTTTCTTTCTTTTTGGTATTTTGAGGCAGGGACCTCGCTGTAACACAGGCTGACCTGGAATTCACTCTGTAGTCTCAGGCTGGTCTCAAACTCACAGTGATCCGCCTACCTCTACCTCTCCAATGCTGGGATTAAAGATGTGCACCACCATCCCCAGCTTCAAATAACTTTCAAATCCATTCACTTATCCATTTCAGGATATTATCTTCTTAGTTTTTGAGTAATTACAACTGTCTTCAAACTGGTTCTCTTGATTTTAGATTCTTTGGTCGCACTGGAGTGAAATGTTCTCTTTGCTTTCATACATAAAGATGTTTTTGCTCAGAATACTTTGCCTTTTCCACTAATGGCTTCATCATGGCTAATCCACTCTCTCTGTTTGAGTTACACCTTAACTGACCCCTCAGTGAGAACTTGTTTTATTCTCCAAGATAAATATCCTGTTCTGTCTTTTTTTTCATAGTATCCAGATTTTTTCTTTTCATAGCACATACATATTTTGTATTAGTTATATTTTGCTGTGTAACAAATTACCCCAATACTTAGTGGCTTTTGATAAAAACATCCACCAGGAGTCGTGGTGCACACCTTTAATCCCAGCACTCAGGAGGCAGAGGTAGGAGGATCGCCATGAGTACAAGGCCACCTTGAGACTACATAGTGAATTCAAGGTCAACCTGGGCTAGAGTGAGACCAAAAAATATAAAAAATAAAAAAATCCATTAACTCAGCATCTCTGGGTAAAAAGTGGCCTAGCTGGGTAATTCTGATTTTTTATTTCACTTGAGGTTGTAGATATGCTATCAAAGAAGACTAGTTATCTGAAAGCTTCCTTGGGGCTGGAAGATTGATCACTCATATAGATTTTGGCAGAGGTCACAGTTCCTTGCTAGGTAGACCTTTTTACAGGGCTTCTTGAGTGACATAATATAATAGCAGCTTTCCTCAGTAAGAGTTATCCAAGAAAGGAAGTAGGAAGGAACCAGCGCTACTTCCGTGATAAAGTCGCAGAGGCACACATAATTACTTCTATGTCAGCTTATGTCTATTTGTTACAAGTGAGTCATTAAGTCCAGCCCACTTTCAAAGGGAGAGGGATTAAGTTCTACTTCTTTTTTTTATTGACAACTTCCTTAATTGTAGACAATATCCTATGGTACTTCCCTCCCTCCTCCCCACTTTCCCCTTTGAAACTCCACTCTCCATCATATCCCCTCCTCTTCCTAATCAGTTCTACATCTTGAGGTGAAGAGCATCAAATAACATGTCTCCTATGTCAGGCACAGTGCCTGAAGCATAATGGAAGTTCAGTAAGTACTTCCTGAGTGAAGAATGAATAAATAACTCTTATTAAAAGGGAGGAGAACTTATTGTCCAATAATATTTTATAAACCATTAACCTCTTAGGTCAAACTAACTGAGCAGATTAGCTCTAGGGAGAATAGGGTTAAAGGTGAAGATGGGCAGAGTTACCTGACGGCAGGAATCATCACCTAATGCTCAGAGGTTATTCTATGAGAATTCTGAAAGTTGGAGTAGATCCTTAAGTGTCTGTTACAGGAGCATCCAAATTCTCCTTTTTTTTTTTTTTTTTTTTTTTTTTTTTTTTTTTTTTTGAGGCAGGGTCTCACTCTAGCCCAGGTTGATCAGGAGCTCATTCTATGGCCCGGGCTGGCCTTGATCTCACAATGATCCTCCTACTTCAGCCTCCTGAGTGCTGGAGCTAAAGGTGTATACCACCAAGCCTGGCTCTCCATTTTATTTTTATTTTTATTTTTATTTTTATTTTTTGGTTTTGCGAGGTAGGGTCTCACTCTGGTCCAGGCTGACCTGGAATTAACTATGTAGTCTCAGGGTGGCCTTGAACTCTCGGCAATCCTCCTACCTCTGCCTCCCGAGTGCTGGGATTAAAGGCGTGCGCCACCACGCCCGGCATCCTTTTTATTCTTGATGTACATATGTATGTGTGCATGTGTGTATGTGGGTTTGCATTTGTAGGTGCATGTGTGTAAGTGTCTGTGCACATATGTGCATGTGGAGCTGTGAGTTGACATCAGATGTCCTTCCCAGTTGCTCTCCACCTTCTTTTTGAGACAGGATTTGTCATTGGCCTAGAACTTACCAATTAGTCTAGCCTGGTGGGCAAGCAAGCTCCAGGGATCCACCTGTCTCTACCTCCCCAGTGCTGGATTTACAGGGATATGCTGCCATGTTATGTGAGTGCTGGCAGTCTGAACTTAGATCCTCCAACTTAAATGGAAAGCAATTTACCTACTGAGCCACTTCCCCAGCTCCAAATTCTCTGCCTTTTAAAAGGTTTTATTTATTTATTAGCAAGCAGAGAGAGCTAGAGAGAACATAGACAGACAGAACGGGCACAGCAGGGCCTCTAGCTGCTGCAAACAAACTCCAGATGCATGCTCCACTTTGTGCATCTGGTGGGTACTGGAGAATTGAACTCAGGTTGTTTGGCTTTGCAGGCAAGTACTTTAACCACTGATCCATCTCTCCAGACCCCATATTCTCCCCCCCTTTTTTTTGATTTTTGAGGTAGGGTCTCGCTCTAGCCCAGGCTGACCTGGAATTCACTCTGCAGTCTCAGGGTGGCCTCGAACTCACGGCAATCCTCCTACCTCTGCCTCCCAAGTGCTGGGATTAAAGGCGTGTGCCACCATGCCCGACCATATTCTCCCTTTTTGATGTGATTACATTCTGAATAATTTGATCAACATGAGACAGAATTGTCAGGACATCAAGAGACAGAGAATTGTCAGAAGGTTTCATATATGGCTTTTCTGTTTTTCTGTTTTAAGACAGGCCAGCCTCCAATTTGCTATGTAGGTGAGGATGACCTTGACCCTTTTTTTTGTGGTTTTTCGAGTTAAGGTTTCACTCTAGCCCAGGATGACCTGGAATCCACTATGTAGTCTCAGGGTGGCCTTAAACTCACAACGATCCCCCTACCTCTGCCTCTCAAGTGCTGGGATAAAAGGTGTGTGCCACCACGCCCGGCTCACCTTGAACTTCTGATTCTACTGCCTCTACCTCCCAAGTACTAAAATTACTAGTGTGTGCAACCACACTTGATTTATGTAGTGCTTGGTATCAAATCCAGGGCTTTCTGCATGTGAGGCAATCACTCTACCAACTAAGCTGCATCACCAAACTACCACACACCTTTTATTCCAAAGCCGATGTAGTGTTACAAAAGTCTCCAGTGATAAAAGCACTGTTTCTAGTCCTTTGCTGGAGGTGGGAGTGACAGGGATCCCAGTGATGCAAACTGTAGCCATTAGTTTGGGAGTTGTTTCTGGTAGTGGTGTGGTGACGTCTTCAGCAGCTCAGTTCAGTGGTGTGTTTTCAAATATTGTCCTTGTAAATGGAATAAATTTATTCTCTTCTGCTTGCAACTAAGAACCCTGACTAATATGAAGAAGTAGAAGTGCCTAAAATCACTCAGCTAGTAAATCATAAAACTTTGCTTCAATGTATGTATTTCTGACTTCAGGACCAAGATTCCTACCCTTCTCAGCTTTTCTTCCTGTACAAGACTTTCTCTCCAAACAAAAAGTCCAGAATCTCAGTTACCTCACAAGGATAGAATATTCTTGATTCATTGTAACAGGATGGAAAATATAAGGAGTTTCTAGTCTGCAAAAACACAAGTCTAAGTTCTTAGAGTTGGGATGGAAGGTCACAGAGATGGAAGCACCGCTGTGCCTCCAGTCAGGAGAGCACATGCATTAATAATTTAAAAATCCCATAGGCTAGGCTGGAGCAAGGGCTTAGTGGTTAAGGCACTTGCCTGCAAAGCCAAAGGATCCAGGTTCGATTCTCCAGGACCCACGTAAGCCAGATGTACATGGTGGCACATGCATCTGGAGTTTGTTTGCAGTGACTGGAGACCCTGGCATGCACACACACACTCTCTCTCTCTCTCTCTCTCTCTGTTTGTCTCCTCCTCTCTCTTCCTCTCTCTCAAATAAATAAAAATAAAATATTTTAAAAATCACATATGCAAAAAATCAGTGCCACTATAAAGGACTAGAAGGTTAGTGTGGGTGCAGAGTTCCTAGAAAGTGTAGACTAACCACACTTATTTGGGGAATCAGAAAAAGCACAAGAAGGTGACATTAATCCTCACTATGAGAAACTCTGGCGGGTTGGGAAGATGACATAGTGGCTAAATGTGCTTGCTTGCAAAGCCTGCTGGCCTGGATTCAATTTCCAACCTACCCATGTAAGCTGGATGCAAAAAGTGGTGCAAGCATCTAGTGTTCATTTGCAGTGGGAAGAGGGTCTGGCATACCACCAGATCCAAATAAATAATAAATCAGTTACTGAATAATTTAAAAGAAACACTGTCAAAGCATTTTCTTCAAAAGAGAAATTACAAAGAATAAAAGAAAGCATAGAGATTAGTAGACACTAGATACTTATCAACCAAATGCCATATGTGGATCTTATTTTTTTCTGATTTAACAAAACTGCAAAGAGCATGTTGTATGTTGGATGGTAATGATACTGAGGAGTTTGTGTTTATATCCCATGTGAGATGATATATTATTTTAAAATTTAAAAAATATTTGAGACAAGATCTTACATTCTAGCTCCACCTGGCTTAAAATTCATTATAGCCTCTAGGCTGATCTTGAACTTGACATCCTCCTGCTTCACACACTGGAGGGCTGAAATTATAGGTGTATACTACTACATGAAGACAAGGTCTTTTGTTTAAAAATAGTTCTTACTGGCTGTGTAGTGCACTCCTTTAATTCCAGCGCTCAGGAGGCAGAGGTCGGAGGCTCACCATGAGTTAAGGCCACATGAGACTACATAGTGAATTTCAGGTCAGCCTGGGTTAGAGCGAGTGAGACCCTACCTTGAAAACAAAACCAAAAAAACAAACAAAAAAATAGTTCTTATCGTTTGGAGGTATATAGTTAAATAGTTGTGGATGAATGATGCAGTGATGGATTTGTTTGAAGATAATGCCAAGGATATAGATGCATGGGGAAATTCTTTAAGCTGAATGATGGGTAAGTGGAGGCTATTACACTATCTTTTTGACTTCTGGAAGTCTTTGAAATATTTCATTTAAAAAGTCACAAAAGGGGTAAGAAGAAGTATAATATATCCTAGACAACTAGAATCAGATACTTTTTGTTTGTTTTTTTGTTTTGTTTTGTTTTCCAGGTAAGGTCTCACTCAGGTCAGGCTGACCTGGAATTCACTACATAGTCTCAGGGTGGCCTCGGACTCATGGAGATACTCCTACCTCTGCCTCCCAAGTTCTGGGATAAAAGGCGTGAGCCACCATGCCCGGCACAATCAGATTCTTAAGCTACATGTCCTAGCTTCAAGCAGGAAAGATCCTGGTTGAGGGATGCTTACCCATCATATCAACATATGGCCTCCAAAAATGATACAGAAGGTAAGAAAAGACAGAAGGGTTTTGGGGGATGTTTTTAAGGGCCTGGCCTAGGAATGGCTTACAACACTTCTATTCATATTGTGCTGGGTAGAAGCCAGCCACATGGTCTTAGCCAAATTATAATGGAAGATGGAAAAATGCATGCTTGGGAAGAGGCTGAAGCAGATTTGATGAGCATATAACATGTTTTGTGCCATAATGAGTAACTGAACTTTCATGTGCTTCAGTCTGCTCCCCTGTGGCATGGAGGAGATAATTTTAGGCATATTTCATAGATGCATTATAAGTACTAAGTGAGTTAAATTACATGCAAAGCTCTCAGAACAATCTTAATCCATTGGTCGATCTTTGTGTGTACATGTATACCTGTGTGAAAGGGTGCTTGTGTGTGTATGGTTGTGCATGCACATATGTGTGTATGTGCATGTGGAGACCAGAGGGCAATCCTGGGTATCATTCTTCAGGAATACTGTCCACCTGATTTTTGAGACAAGGTCTTTCCTTGGCCTGGTGCTCACCAAATAAGTTAGAATGACTGGCCAGTGAGCCCCAGGAATCCACCTGTCTCCACCTTCCCAGCACTCGGATTAGGCGTATATACCATCACATCTAACTTTTAAATTTTTATTTATTTATTTGAGAGAGAGAGAGAGAGAGAGAGAGAGAGAAGAGAGAATGTGTGTGCCAAGGCCTATAGCCATTGCAAACAACCTCCAGATGCATGAGACACTTTGTGGGTACTAGGGAATTGAACCTGAGTCATGAGGCTTCACAGGCAAGCATCTTAACCACTAAGCCATCTCTGCAGCCCTCATCCAGCTTAAAAAAAAATCACATGTATTCAGGGAATCAAACTCAACTCTTTATGCTTGCACAGTTATACTGACTGAGACATCCCCTCACTTTTATTTTTTGAGATAGAGTCTTGCTAGGCAAGCCACGCTGGCCTTGAAGTCTGATTTTCTGCTCTAGCCTCCTGAGTGCTGGGATTACAGTTGTGTACCAGATTACTTTTATTTATGTATTCTGTGTGAAGGTGGGTCTTAACATATAGGCAAAGTTACTGATAGTAAAACTAGAGTGAGAAATTGGTGATGTAGTATGTTTTACATAAAGACCAGGCAGCCTGAAAAAAGTAAAAAGTGAAGTGTGTGGGCGTGTGTGTGTACGCGTGTGCGCATGCATGTGCAGAGAGGCATTGTGGGAGATTTGTCTGCCTAAATTTGGCAAGCATTGAACCATCACTGAAATGTAGGATAACAAGTCATTTAGGATTATAATGCCGGAAATGCTACTAGTTAACATATAGTTCATTTTACGTGATTGAGACAATGAGAACTGGGTACTACAATTCACTAGTGGCTTGGCTGAGATGAATTTAGCCTTCTTGATTTGACAACCTTCATTGTTTTCACTACACCATGCAAAATTCATTTAGTCAAACTGTAAGAGTCCCTGCAGTCTTTATAATTCCCAGCATTTTTAAAACTTCAAAGTCCAAGTCTCATCTGAAACTAAAGACCGTCTCTTAACTGTGAGCACTGTAAAACAAAACAAACAAAAAATGTACAAAATGGTCAAACATGAACAGATCATTCTCAGTGAGCTCACCCAATCACAAAAAGATAATCATCACATGGTCTCATTCATCTATGGCTCCTAACCTGAATCCGTCCGATATGCTGTCATACCTAGTAAGTACCCTGAGGATCAGACAATGGGGAGGGGGGATGAGGGAGGGTAAGGGTGGGAGGGAGCAAAGGGTGGGAGGGAGCAAAATGGTGGGAGGGAGGGTAAGGGTGGGGAGACACAAATAGGGACCCAAATGGAAATGGTACCATAAAATCCTATACTCTGAACAACAGGCTAAAACATTGATCCTTCAGCAGGCCCACAGAGGGAACACCTGAACCACAGGGAACTGGAGAGAACATCATGAAGACCAACCTTAATCTTGTCCTGTCTCTCTCTCTCTCTCTCTCTCTCTCTCTCTCTGTCTCACTCTCTCTCTCCCTCTCCTATCTATACTCTCTTTCTTTTTTATATTACCTATCTTTTTCTTCCTTCACCTTCCTTGGCTCTGACTTGTAACTCCCAGCACCAGCATGGGGTTAACTTTCATGATGAGCTGTTGATCAGAGAGACCTACAAGGTTTCCCCCAAAAAGTCAGATTTCTGTTAGAGTTCTTGATGACCTACCAAAGGTTAATGGTAAGACCCTACTGCTGAAGACATTGTACATGGTTGAGACAAAACACATGGTCGGAATGTGGAAGAGGGTCAGTTCTCCAGACAGTTAGCTAGTCTAGTGCCAGAGGGTGCTACACGAGCGACTGGGGGAAAATGACCGACATCTGCCCAAACAACTCTCAGTCTAAGCTATCCAGCAGGAAACAACCGGAAGTGATGCTCAAACAAGTGCAATAGTGGCACACAGCCATGATGGGTTACCAACTGCTCTTGATTTGGCTAATAGATCCACTCAGTGTAATGAACTCATTGCAGGAACTGGGAAATAAGTCAAAACCATGTACAAAAAATAAGCCCATTCTCCAATATCAAGCTCTTACCAAATGTGGGCTAGAAAAGGGATGACACACATAAAATTCTCTCTAAAATAACTGTGGCCCTTCCATCTATCTAGTACTAACTTCTCTCTCCATTGGAGAATTTGCTTCTTTTTTTCAGATGGATGACGAACTGGAAGGGAGGATCAGCCTATAGCACCTCACCAGGGCCCTAGCTGAAACCATAGAGTAATGGGGGAAATGGGCAAGAGTGCAGCTTTGGTGGTGAACCCGACACCAGCACAAGGCAGAAGGATATAAACAGAGAGAACATCCAACTCCTACTAAGCCAAATATCCGGAGACACAGAGGCTCTCAAAACCTCATCACTGAAGTAGAACTAAAATAGTCCCAACTGTGGCTCAGGGAAACTTGCGGAAGAGAGGGCGGAAAGAGTGTTAGAGCCACAAGTTGGGTCATTATGCACAGAGACTTTGCCTCTCCCCCAGAACTGTTGACTACCCCCATAATGCATGACCCACATTCCCCAATGAGGAGGGTCCCTTTAGAGAGCGGAGGACAAGCAGAAGGCTACCAGAGTCACCAACATGAATGTAAAATCAGAATAATAATAATAATTTTTAAAAGCCAGCCAGCTTGGGGCTACATGAGACACTATCTTAAAAAAAAATAGTGGAGGGCCCCATCCTGCAAGTGCTGGACAGGCTGGAGTGTCTGGCCATCCCGACCCCAGCGTGGGAATGCATCAGCTGAAGGCTGCGGCAGCCCAGGGCTCTTCCTCTTAGGCTCCTCAGCTCGGCGCCTGGAAAGCACCAAGGCTTTTTATCTTTCAAGCTGTCTTCAAGTCCTTTTCAGGATAAACAGGGAGGGGAGGGGGAAGAAAAAGAAGACCAAAAGAAGAAGTAAAACAAATCCTTTGCCTCTTTAGAGGATGATGGGAGAATGGGGAGGGAAGGGGGTGAAGGGCTTGCAGCGTAAGGGTGGGGATAAGGGCTTGTGGGGAAGGGTGTTGACCCCCAAAAAGCAAGAAAAATAAACCACCTTCCCACTTGGCGAAAAGAAAAAATAATAGTGGAATAGTTCAGTGTCCTAGTCTAAAACATTGACTGATACTTCTTCCACTATCAATTATTGTCCTTAGTTTAAAGCTCTAACTTTTCAGCTAGGAATATGGTTGCTAGAATAAATCTCACATTTTCCGTCTCCCATAGAGGGATGAGTGGTTATTCAGGTATGTTCTGGGCAGTGGGCTATAGTTTATGTGATTATGATAGATAGCATGTTCAGGAAATATTCTTCAAAGAAGCAGACTTCAAAGGAAAATCTTTCTGACCTTTTCTTCATCCTTCTTGAAAGAATGCAGACATGCCGGCTGGAGCAAGCATCTTGATTCATGATGTGCCATCATCAGTCCATGTGTGCAAGGCATGTGTTTAGAAATACAGAGCAAGAAACGTAGGATAATTCTGGGTCCCAGTGATTATGAAGTTCATACACTAACCCTGGACTTCCTATGGCTAAGTTAGTGATAAATATCTACTTCAGGGTCTGGAGGGATGGCTTCATGGTTAAGGTGTTTGCCTGCAAAGCCAAAGGACCCAGGTTTGATTCCCCAGCACCCATGTAAGCCAGATGCACAAGGGGGGGCACACATCTGGAGTTCATTTGCAGTGGCTGGAGGCCTTGGGGCACCCATTCTCTCTCTCTCTCTCTTTCTCTGTCAAATAAATAAATAAAAATATTTTTTTAAAAAACTGCTTCATTTAAGTCATTGTGTTTTTGAATGCCATGTTACTTGCGGCTGAACATGTATTATAAACTGATCCAGGAGGCAACTGAGGTAGCAGATGGAACCGAGAGCCTGAACTATCATCAGGTTGGCAGTAGTCACTCTGAAATGTGTGAGTGAGCCCAAGATGATGGCAAGGTTGTAAGACTGAGTGGCCATTATCAAAAACAGGGACGTTAAGAGAGCCCTGGCTTGAGAGGGAGATAATGAATTTGGTTTTAGATTTGATTGCAGGTTTCTTCAAATGAGATCATGAATATTTAGTGCCCAAATGACAATTGCTTTTATTTATTTATTTAGTTATCTATTTATGAGAGAGAGAAAGAGGCAGATGGAGAGAGAGAATAGACTTGCCAGGGCCTCCAGCCACTGCAAATGAATTCCAGATGCATGCACCACCTTGTGTATCTGGCTTTACATGGGTACTGGGGAATCGAACCTGGCTCCTTAGGCTTTACAGGCAAGTGCCTTAACTGCTAAGCCATTTCTCCAGCTTGACAACTGCTTTCAGAGACACCTGTGTAGTCAGGAACTCAGCCTTTCTTCAAAGGCCTTCCTTGCTGCTTTTGTTGAATCTCCACAAGTATCTTACTTTATGCTTAGAAACATGTTCATACATGGAAGATCACTCTAGTTTTGTTACCAAGCCCCCTTGTTGTTGATTCCTCCCTCCTTCAAAACTATGAGCTCACTTTAGACCATGCACAGTTGTCCTCTGCTGGTGACCATTCCTGTGGCAGAATCACCAGTTGGCCTTTCCTCAACTTTATAACTCACTTGTCTCCTTAGCCATAAAGCAATACAACTTATGCTAGTGTAAATACCTTTTTCAGCATCTGGTTCTAACTAGACTCTCAAGTAAGCTTCCCAGAACCACTATAGCACACATACAGACATAATAATCATGGGTTGACTCCAAGATGGCATTAACAATTCCCATCCCCTGATACATCCCTGTGTAATTTCTTCTGAAAGTCATTTCTGTGATTATGTTAGTATGATTTTAACTCTGTCTTTGTGGCTGGATTATTTTGACTACCTTCATGGCTTTCATGATTTGATGAAGTGATCCACAAGACTCACATGGCAAGGAACCCAGGGCAGTTCCTAGCCAAGAGTGAACAAAAGCTCATCAGTCCAAACACCACTGAAGAACTGAGTTACACAACCAACGTCATGAGCTTGGTCATGGACCCTTCCCCAGTTGATCCTTCTAATCAGATTCCAGTCCTGGCTGACAACTTGATTGTAGCCTTAAGGAAGGACAGTAATACAGGAGTGCCAGCTAAGCCATCATCAATTCCAACCTGCAGAAACTAAGATAATAAATAGTTGTTTCTTTCCGCTGCTAAGTTTATGGTAATGTGTTATGCAGCAAGAAATATGCTTCCTCCATGCCCACATCTTTATCAATCATACCCATTTATGCAATGCTATGCATCCAGAGAATATCAGTCCATTCGTTCAACAATCACATAGTGGCATACTACTAGGGGTCATAGCTTTGACAAATAAACAATTACATATACAGTTTTGTCATTACTTTCTGTTCTATCTAGCACAGCTTAATTTAACTCTAGATTTACTCTGTGATTTCTTGCCTTCTTTTATATTGATATGGCAAATTCCTCTTAAAGTTGTGCTGGGAATCCAAACAAAATCAATTTTGAAGTCTCTCAATGGGCACAGATCCCTCTCTTAAAGTTCCAACTTGTTTATTCCACTGATATCAGCTAATAGAGTTACTTGTGTCTTCATTTTGACTTTCCAGCATCCAGAAAATGATTCCACTCTGGGTTTCTCAGGCTACCCATAATACATTCTTTTTGTTTTGTTTTGATTTGATTTGGTTTTTCGAGGTAGGGTCTCACTCTAGCTCAGGCTGACCTGGAATTCACTTAAGTAGTCTCAGGGTGGCCTCGAACTCACGAGGATCCCCCTACTTCTGCCTCCCAAGTGCTGGGATTAAAGGAGTGAGATGGGAGTCTTGCTATGCAGCTCAGGCTTGCATGAACTTACTATTCTCTTACCACAACATTTTAGATTCTAGGATTACAAGTTTTGTGCAAACATATCTGGTTATTTTATTTTACTTTGTGGGTAACGTGAGTTACATATATATATATATATATATATATATATATATATATATATATATATGTTGATGGATTCAATGTGATATTTCAACATTTGCATGAAGTATGAACTGATAAAATCCAGAAATTCTTTTTTTGTGTGTAATGTGAGTGGTGTGTGTGTATGTATGTGTGTGTGTGTGTGTTATATGAGCATGTGTGTGCAGACGTGTGCACCCTGTGCACTTGTGTAAAGAGACCAGGAGATATCCGGTGTTTTCCTCTATCACTCTTTTACCTTATTTCCTTGAGACCTAGTCTCTCACTGAATTTGGAGGTCCTCATTTTTCTGGTAGACTGGATGACTATGGAACCCCAATGGTCCTCCTGTCTCTGCTCCCCTCAGCACTGGGGTTACAGAAAACCTTCTTACCCCCTAAGCAATCTCATCAGCCCCCAGAAAAGAAAATTTAAAATTTAATATCAGCTATAAAGTTCTTTACTTTGGTCCAATGCACCCCAATCTCACTAGGGCAGGTTGTTACAGTCTGATGACACAGCCTGGGACCTGAGTCCAGCCAGACATTTCGTTGCACTTGTGAACTCACAGAACAAGATTGAGCTGTCAATACTGCACCATTGATGAGGAAGGATACACGAGACCCCAGTCCTTCCAGAGTATCTAATAGCTGCTGGGAAAGGGAGAGTCAGATTCATCTGTGGTGCAGCCACTGGTAAATTGCCCATTTCACAGTAAATAACATCCCAATCATGATCCTGCAGTCAACCCTAATTTAACTCAGTGGGTTTTAAAGAGGTATGAAAGTAAGATGGGGATTAATGGGGAAGAAGAATAGTGTTAATGGGAGGGGAAAAGATCAGAGAAGATAATTTGGGAGAATTAGATCAAAATACATTATATGCATGTTTTATGAAAATGCAAAAATGTAAAAAATAAGTAAAAATTTAAAATATGTAGACAAAGGACTTTGCGAACAAACTGATGGAGGTAAACTTCCTGTGTTGGTAATAATTTCATCTAAAATGTAACTTTGGAAATGAGACTTGAAATCTAAGAATTTTGCAGGGGGAGATATGCAATATTACATATGCCCAAGAAGATATCTGCTGAAAAATCACTTTTATTTTTTTTTTACTTTTAAAAATATTTTATTTGGACCCAAAAGGAAAAGATACTATAAAACCCTTTATTCTGAATAACAGGTTAAAACATTGATCCTTCAGCAGGCCCGCAGAGGGAACACCCGAACCACTGGAACCTGGAGAGAGCATCATGAAGGCCAACCTTAATCTTGTCCTGCTTCTCTCTCTCTTCTCTCTCTCTCTCTCGTTCTCTCTCCCTCCCCTCTCTATACTCACTTTCTCCTCTATATTATCTTTTTCTTCCCTCACCTTCCTAGGTGCAGACTTATAACTCCCAGTGCCAGCATGGGGTGAACTTCCACAATGAGCTGTTGATCTGAAACACCTACAAGGTTTCCCAAAATAGACAGACTTCTGTCAGAGTTTTTGGTGACCCACCAAAGGTTAATGGCAAGACCCTACTGTTGAAGACAGCTTACGTGTGTGAGACCAAACACGGAGAGATATGTTCAGAATCTGGAAGAGGGTCAGTCCCCAGACAGTTAGCTAGTCTAGTACCAGAGGGCGCTATACAAGCAACTGGGGGAAAATGACCGACATCTGTCCAAATAACTGGCAGTCTAAGATACCCAGCAGGAAACAACTTGACGTAATGTTCATACAAGTGCAGTAGTGGCAATCAGCCATGGTGGGTAACCAACTGCTCTTGATTTGGCTAATAGATCCACTCAGTGGAATGGAACTTATTGCTGGAACTGGGAAATAAGTCAAAACCAGGTACAAAAACTGAGCTCAGTCTCCAAGATCAAGATACCACCAAATGTGGGCTAGAAGAGAGCCAACGCATATAAATTTCCCTTCAAAACATAGATGGTCATCCCTTCTACCTAGTACTAACTTTTCTCTCCGATGGAGAATTTGCTTATCTTTTTTCAGGTGGACATCAAACCTGAAGGGAGGATCAGCTAACCACACCTCACCAGGGCCCCAGCTGAAACCATAGAACAATGCAGGGGAAGGGCAAGAGTTCAGTATTCATGGCGATCATGACACCAGCAAAAGGCCGAAGGAGATAAACACAGAGAACATCCAACTCCAACTAAGCCAGATATCCAGAGACACAGAGGCTCCCGAAACCACATCACTGAAGCAGAACTAAAATGACCCCAATGTGGCTCAGGGAAACTTGCGGAAGAGGGGGCGGAAAGATTGTTAGAGTCATAGTTGGGGCATTATGCACAGAGACTGGGGCCAACCCCCCAGAACTCTTAACTAACCTCACAATGCTTGACCCACATTCCCCATTGACAAGGGTCCCTTTGAAAGAGGGAGGACAGGGAGGAGGACAATGGAACCTTTACTATGAATGTAAAATCAAAATAATATAAATAAAAAAAAATATATATTAAAAAAATATTTTATTTGGTTCTCAGGGTACTTATTAGGTTTGACAGCATTTCGGGCGGATTCAGGTTAGGAGCCACAGATGAATGAGACCATGAGACGATTATCATTTTATGATTGGGTGAGCTCACTGAGAATGATCTGTTCCATGTTCGACCATTTTTCTTCAAATTTCATTATTTCATTTTTCCATACTGCTGCGTAGAATTGCATAGTGTAGATATACCACATCTTTGTTATCCATTCATCTAATGATGGACATCTGGGTTGATTCCAGCTCTTAGCTATTATGAATTGAGCAGCTATAAACATTGTTGAGCAAATCTCTATGATCAGAGGCTTGGAGCTTTTAGGGTAAATGCCCAGTAAGGGAATAACTGGATCTGTTGGTAGGTCTATAGTCATCCTCTTCAGGAGTCTCCATATAGCTTTCCATAATGGTTGAACCATTTTACATTCCCACCAACAGTGAAAAAGAACTGGGAAATAAGTCAAAACCATGTACAAAAAAATGAGCCCATTCTCCAATGTCAAGCTCCCACCAAATGTGGTCTAGAAGAGGGCCTGTGCATATAAAATTCTCTCTAAAATAACTTTGGCCATTCCATCTATCTGGTACTAACTTCTTTCTCCATTGGAGAATTTGCTTCTCTTTTTCAGATGGATGATGAACCTGAAGGGAGGATCAGCCTATAGCACCTCACCAGGGCCCCGGCTGAAACCATATATGAAACCATAATGGGGGAAATGGGCAAGAGTGCAGCTTTCTTGGTGAACCTGACACCGGCACAAGGCTGAAGGAGATAAACACAGAGAACATCCAACTCCTACTAAGCCAGATATCCAGAGACACAGAGGCTCCCAAGACCTCATCACTGAAGTAGAACTAAAATGAACCCAACGTGGCTCAGGGAAATTTGTGGAAGAGGGGGCGGAAATAATGTTAGAGCCACAAGTTGGGTCATTATGCACAGAGACTTTGCCTCTCCCCCATAACTGTTGGCTACCCCCATAATGCATGACCCACATTCCCCAATGAAGAGGGTCCCTTCGGAGGGGGGTCAGGGAGGAGGCTACCGGAGGCACCAACATGAATGTAAAATTAAAATAAATAAAAATATTTTATTTGTTGGAGAGAGGGAGAGAAAGAAATAAGCAGAATGAGAATGAATTGGCACACCAGGACCTCTAGCCACTACAAACAAATTCCAGATGTATGTGCCACCTTGTGCATCTGGCTTACATGGGTACTGGGGAATTGAACCTGGGTATTTAGGCTTTGCAGGCAAGTGCCTTATCTGCTAAGCCATCTGTCTTGCCTTACTTTTAAAATATTTTTATTTGTATATTTATTTATGAGAGAGACAGAGGGAGAGAGACAGAGAATGGGCATGCCAGAGCTTCTAGCCATTGAAAAAAAAAAAAAAACTCCAGACATATGTGCCACCATGCGCATCTGGCTTACATGGGATCTGGGGAATTGAACCTAGGTCCTTAGGAGGCTTCTGAGGTAAGGACCTTAACCACTAAGCAATCTCTTCAGCCCTAGCCCTATTTAAAAAAAAAACTTTTTATTGACAGTTTTCATAATTATAAACAATAAGCCATGATAATTCCCTCCCACCCTCCACTTTCCCCCTCTCAAAGACTCCGTCCATCATATCCCCTCTCCCTCTCAATTAGTCTCTCTCTTTTATTTTGTTGTCATCATTTTTTCCCTCCTATTACGAAGGTCTTGTGTAGGTAGTGTCAGGCACTGTGAGATCATGAATATCCAGGCTATTTTATGTATGGAAGATTGCATTGTCAGCAATCCTACCTTTTCTTTGGCTCTTATATTCTTTCTGCCACTTATTCTGTAATGGACCCTGAACCATCAAAGGTGTGATAGACATGTCTCTCTCAGTGCTGAACACTCCACTGTCACTTCTCAGCACTATAGTGACTTTTGTGTTGTCCCAGTGGTCACTACCATCTGGAAAGTGGAGCTTCTCTAACCGAAAGTGAGAGTAGCATTAATATATGGACATAAGCATTTTTGAAAAGTGCTTACAGGGCAGTTTGGTGGTCATAATGTATGCATTTATCCAGACAACAGCAGATGTTACTATTCTAGGGTTCATGACCTCCCTAGCCATAGGCTTTAGACTAGGTTTTCAGTATCAGGCATGTATTCCCTCTGAAAATCACTTTTAAATAGAACTTTAAACAATTTTCAAATTGAGTTTGAGTAGTTGTATTATGCCCTCTTCTCATGTTTCAGGGATACTTCAGATGATTAAAAATACATTCAAATTTGAAGTAAATGCTGAGTACATTTTTTCAACCTTCAAATTAAGATGTGTGATCTGAAAAGTGCAATAATAATTTTGGAAATGTGGAATAGTTTGAATTTTGCTTTGTCTGAGAAAATCAGGTCATTACACATGTTCTGTAAGATACTAGTATATAGACCTTATGTAGAAAACATAATTTCAACCTTTGACAATCAAAGGGAAATCAGAATGTCTCAAGACGCCGTAAATGGAATTTTCTGACTCTTTTTTTTTCTTTTTCTTTTCTTTTTTTCTGGCTCTTTGGAACCAGTCACAATTTAGGTAGCTTGGGAGAGTAAAAAATGTTGACACAATTGCTTTGCAGGATTCAGAGGTATCTCTTAGAACTGAATCGAGAATGAAACAAGGCTGGTGTCTTAGTTCATTTCTGTTGCTGTCACAAACTAGAAGAGTCTTGGTAGTTTATAAAGAACAGCTGTTCTTCAGATGACAGTTGGGGAGATAAAAGTCCAAGATGGGGTAGCTCAATCTGTTTGGCCTCCAGTGAGCATCTTCTGCCTACATCGCAACATGACAGATGGCGAGGTGATGCAAGTGCATAGAAGAGAGTGCACAATGTGACAGGGAGCAAGAAGGATTCAGGGACCAGACTTGCTATTTTAATAGCAACCTGCTCTCATATGAACTAAATGGGGATTTTCAATTACTGTATCCCTCCCTTCTGATGTTAGTGTCCCCAATGACCTAATCACCTTTCACCAGGCTCCTGCTCAACACTATCACACAAGGATCAAGCTTCCAGTGCCTGAACCTTTGTGATACAATCCCTATCTAAATCATGGCGGATAATAGCAGTAGCATACCCATGGGAAAGTGATCACAAGCTGTGAGGACTCAGCAAGGAGAAAGCAGGCTAAGCCACACAGATATTTGGTCCAGTTTTGTTAGGCATAGTAAGGCTAGAATTGTGAATTACCATGTGATATTCCTTGTGTTTTAAATATTGCCAATCTGATCAATTTTTTTTTTAAATACAAAACACTCTATGGGCCAAATAAAGCATGTCGACAGCTTCTGCTTCAAAATGCTGCCACGAAAGTGAGTCAATGCAACAGCTTTGCTCCATTCAAAGTTCACCTTTCCTGGAGCAAGAATTTGGCTGGCGAAACCTGACTCATAGATCTAACCCAGTTTTTCGCTTTGTTTTGTATTGTTTTTGAGGTAGGATCTCATTCTAGACCAGGCTGACCTGGAATTCACTATGTACTCTCAGGCTGGCCTCCAACTCACAGGGATCCTCCTACCTCAGCCTCCTGTGTACTAGGATTAAAGGCATGTGCCACCACACCCAGCTAACTCAGATTTTTAAAAAATATTTTATTTTTATTTATTTATTTGACATAGAAAGAGGGAGAGGGAGAAAGAATGGGCGTGCTAGAGCCTCCAGCCACTGCAAATGACCTCCAGATGCATGTGCCCCCTTGTGCATCTGGCTAACGTGGGTCCTGGGGAATTGAACCAAGGTCTTTGGCTTTGCAGGCAAATGCCTTAACCACTAAGCCATCCCTCCAGCCCCAACTTTTATTTTATTTACTTGCATGTGTATTTGCACACATCAGGATCTCTTGCTGTTGCAAACAAAGGCCCATCTGGATTTATATGGATGGATAAGGAATTGAACCTGGGCTGACAGGCTTTACAAGTAAGCACCTTGACTGAGGAACTATCTTCCCAGCCCCTGTACACCAGCTTTTTAAAGCTATGATTGGAAGATAGTATCATGACTCAGGTATGCTATTGGGAGTGTCCATTTTGATGCACAAAGGAATCATTCTCACAGAATAACAATCATGTCAGCACATATAGAATGGTTAGGTACATGGTAAGGACTGATTTTTAGTGGGTCATGTTACAATTAAGGAGAAAATATTCTCATCTCCATTATATAAAATGAGAAAAGGAAGCACAAATATTGTTTGTCCTCTTTGAAACTCATGTTGAAATCTAATCATTATTGTGAGATATCAAGAAATGAGGCTTTTCAGAGATGACTAGGGCTCTGTTCATGTGAATAGATTAATTAATTCATAAGACCAAAGAATTAATGGATTGTTCTTTGACAGCTAGTTTGGTTAAATTTCTGACCATGTGATGCACTGACCTGCCACAGGATTCTGCCAGCAAGATCATCACCACCTGCATTCCCTTTGCCTTGAATCAGAACTTTGAGCCAAAATAAGTCAGGAAGGTTGAGGGATTGGCCTAGCCATGTATCCCGTGGTGGGAAACCCAGGGAAATCCCTGATCCTGGGTTCTTAAATATTTTATCATGACATTCCTAAGGAAAAGGGAGTTTTGAACCAGGCAGCCACCCCACTTGCTTGATTGAATGGGACATTTCAAAAAACACCTGAGGGCTAAAGAGATGGCTTAGTGGTTAAGTCGTTTGTCTGCAAAGCCAAAGGATCCTGGTTTGATTCTCCAGTACTCACATAAGCCAGATGCACAAGGGGACACATACGTCTGGAGTTTGTTTGAAGTGGCTGGAGACCCTGGCATGCCTATGCCTATTCTCTCTTTCTCTCTCTCTCAAATATATATCTGACTGAATTAAGGATTAGGTCCTCTAGTCTTCCAGATTTTGACATCTAGGAAACTGAGACTCAGGCTGGAAAAGTGGCTTGCCCAAGGACATAGAATTAGTGATAGGAAGATAGGATTTTTTTTAACATTCTTGTCTTTTCAACCCATCTCCCTATTCTCAGCTGCTCGGTCACAATATTCACTCTCCCCAACACTTTATCTGCATCTGTGCATCTCATAAAAGTATTCCTGCATTTTTTCTTTCACTCTAGTCTCTTGGCCACAGTTCTGTGTCCTTCTATGCCAGATCTGCCTGCTTATTTATGAAAATGAAAGCAGGTCCTAGAATGCCTTCTAGAGCAGGAGACACACCAGTTCCTACCTGTATCACTTTTCCTATTTGCATTACTTTCTTTGCCAATTTGCCAGAGTTTAGCAGTAATGGAGAAAACCCAGCAGCTTTCCAACACTAGCCAAGATGTATCTAATGTTCTACATAAATAAGAACTCAGAGCTTAAAGTCTAGAGTGTGTTCACTGCTATTCTTCCACACCTCTACACTATCCTTGGGTTTGAAAGCACATGCAGGTTACAAAGAAATGAAAAGAGTAGATCTAGAGATAGTACTTGGTCCAGCCTTGACAATTGGCCTAGAACTTCAAATCATAGAGTTATCTTAGGCTTTTTGGTTTAGTCAATGTGCTTTTGGGAGATACCCTTGGACATCAGGTTCTCTAAGAGAAGAGGAATGTAGTTAAGAAAAGAGCCTAGGCCGGGTGTGGTGATGCACACCTTTAATCCAGCACTCAGGAGGCAGAGGTAGAAGATTTGCCATGAGTTTGAGGCCTTCCTGAGACTACATAGTGAATTCCAGGTCAGCCTGGGCTAGATTGAGGACCTTCCTCAAAAAACCAAAAAGGAGGCTAAACATGCTAATTTAAAAATATTTTTATTATTTTATTTATGAGAGAGAGAGAGAGAGAGAGAGAGAGAGAGAGAGAGAGAGAGAGAGTACAAGCACGCCAGGGCATCTAGCCACTGCAGATGAACTCCAGACATATGTACTACCTTGTGCATCTGGCCTATGTGGGTACTGGGGAATTGAACCTGGGTCCTTAGGCTTCACAAACAAGCACCTTAACCGCTAAGCCCTGGAGTTATCTCTTTTAAGTCACCCAAGTTTGCCTACTTTTTTTTCTGTCATCTTGTTTGGTAAACCTTATGGATCAAACTTGTTTTACTTATTACTACTAATGGACACTGACTTTTGGCCCAGACTAGGGTTCTTGTCAGCAAACCTCAACCAAGACTTGTATATCCTGAGAGATGTGGAGCATGACTGGGCTTGGGGATGTGCAAGAATCTTTTGAAGATATGTACAATGTGGGAAGGTAAGCCAGGTGTGGTGGCGCACACCTTTAATCCCAGCACTCTGGAGGCAGAGGTAAGAGGATCACTGTGAATTCGCGGCCACCCTGAGACTACATAGTGAATTCCAGGTCAGCCTGGGCTAGGCTAGAGTGAAACCTTACCTCAAAAACGAAAAAAAAAAAAAAGTGGGAAGGTGCATTGTCCTCGGAAAATTGGTTTCGGATCTGATCATATAATGGAGCCATGATCTTAACAAAAGCTGGTTTCAAAGTTATAAAATGAATGAATAATTGTGTCATTTCAGGAACAACATGCTGGGGTGGATGGCAGGGATTTTCCCAGTCCTTAACAGTCACATGGAATTCTTGAATAAAGTCAGAGTGGGTGTAGTCAACAGTTTCACATTGCTGGGGAAAACGTCAAACCAAGCAGTTGATGGGAGGAATGGTTTTATTTCAAGCTTACAGATCCAGGGGAAGTTTCATCAATGGCAGAAGAAGCTGGCTTATTTTCATAGATCCAAGAAGAGAGAGATAGAAACCACCAGCAGTCAGCAAAAAACAAAAAGCAACAAGCAGAACCCCCAAAGCTCAGATCTCTGTATACCTTTGGGTTGGAATTCAGAGCCACCTCCAAACATACCTTTGGGCTAGACCCCAGAATCTTACCCTCACCAGTAACGTCTCCTCCAACTAAGTAGCTGGAGACCCAAGTACAAACTTTAATAAAACACCTGAGTCTATAGTCTATAGTTGGCATGGGAGAAGTAGGCCATCTTGAGATGGACTGAAGTGAGCAAGGAAGAAAGGTGGCAGCAGAGAGGGCTGAGATGTCAGGGGATTTGAAGGAAGGCTGGAATCAAACCAAAGCCAGACATTTGGAAATAACTCGAGCACAGGCACCAATCTGAAAGTGCTCAGCAGAGTGAGAAAGATGGAATCTGAATGGTTGACAGCAGAAGCTGTCTTGAAGGTTTCTGTTTAACTGTGATGTTTAATATTCTTCTGCAAGGCAAAACAGTAGCAATCAACGCAAAAGTAAGGGAGCAGCTGCTGCTTCCCAAATAGTGTCAACAAGACAGAAAATGTGCGAGGTGTTATGAATAATGGTTGTAATTAAGACAGTGGAGCAATTCTGGTAGGATAAGCAGGGTTACGATGAGCAAGTTCAGTCTCAGAAGCAGTACCTCTGTGTGTGTGTGTGTGTGTGTGTGTGTACATGTGTACAAGTGCATGTCATTGCACTCAAATGCATAATCACTCAAAGGGAGAGAGCTAGGGCAATGACAGGTGAAATTAAGAGAAGGTATTGTGGAGAGGAAAGTGAAAAACGTGATAGATCTCAGGATGGGAGAGGATAAAAGAAAAAAAGAGAGTTGTTGATGGAGATGAGATGTAAATGAAGGGTTAGTTTTTTGTTGTGTCAAGGGTCAGAAACCTACCTCATCTGAGCATGTGAAAGTAGCTTACAAGCTGTGTGCAATGACACAGACTTGTAGTCCCAGCATTGTGAAGCGGAGGCAAGAAAATCTTGAGTTGGAGGTAAGCCTGGATTACACAGTGAGTTCTACATTATTTGTGTGACATCAAAAAATAAGTAAAATAGGGACTGGGGAGATGGCTCAGTGGTTAAAGGCACTTGGCTGCAAAGTCTGAGGGGCCCCAGGTTCAATTCCCCAGTACCCATGTAAAGGCAGATGCACAAGATGGTGCATATGTCTGGAGTACATTTACAGTGACAAGAGGCCCTAGCACTCCTATACTCATTTTCTCTCTCTTTCTCTCTCGTAGCAAAAATAAAATAATTAAAAGAAAAATAAATAAATATAGATTATGTACACACACATGAACACACACTTTCAAGACATACTGTTTTTGTCAATAATCCTGCCTCCTTCTCTTCCTCCATTCCTCCTTCACGTTCTTCTTTCTTCCTCTCTCCTTCTTGTTTTCCTAATTTACATCTTCCTCCACTGAAATAGTAGTTCTGTGAGTTCAATGACTATATCTATCTCATTTATAACTTGTAGGAGTTTGTTTAGGGTAAGTAATTATGCAGTAACCTCTTCCAACAACGAGGTGTTCCTTGCTTATGTTATATGTTGCATGTGAATTGGTTGACTCCGGTCTATTTGTCTTCACTCTTGGACCCGGGTTAACAGAGTAAAGTAGAATCTAGGATATTGATGTTCTCATGGTAATGAGAAGACAGACCATAATGTTATGACTCTATGGCTCTTAAAGCATCTGCTTCAAGTGACATAGTCATTTGTACTCATATTTCATAGGCCAACACAAGTCATATGGCCAGACTTCAATTTAACAGAGTGAAGATGTTTAATGTACCCCAGGGCTGGGTCATGAAAAATTTAACTGGCAATGTAATCTGCCACACCACTGCCTTCTCAGAAATATGCACAGTTCCTGGAACAAACTAGATCATCTTATCAATATGCTCTGTGGCCTTTGGCTGTTGGGAAGCTTTGTTCCAGTGTGTGCTATGAAATTGGACTAAGAACGTCTTTCTGATATTTTATGGGATACAGAAAATTGATACTTTCTCAATCATATGTAATAAATAAACTAGAGACCTTTAGGAAAGATGTTTTTGTCATTTTGTAGCACACGATCCAAGTGAAATTCTTGCATTTTTATACAAAGGTACCTTTAAGAAAAGTTCAATAGCCTCCTTCTAAACAAATAGCTTTCTTTTAGCTAATTCAATATAAAATTCTCAAAGCCACCATTAGATGGAGAACTGCAGGGCTAGGTCAGCCTGAGGCAAGTGCCTTTGAGCTTTTCCAAACAATACAGGGAGATGAGATGTCCTTCTGCATTCAGTCTATAACCCTGGACAGTCCAAGAGAAACAATGAACTTTAAGACATTGAATAAACAGCACTTGTTCATCATGCCCAGAGCTGAATTCCTGTTTGTTTTTCTCTGTCTCACAGTGCTAGGGATGGAAACCAGGACCTTGCACGTGCTAGACAGGCTCTCTACTACAACTGAGCTATATCCTTAGTCTCTAAAGGTCAATTTCTGATATGCTCTCACCGCCAAACCTACTCAATCTTCATCCCTTTCTATTTCAGTTCTTTCATTTGCTCAAGTCAAATGTTTTCATATTGTCCTTGAATGTTCCGTCTGTCTCTGTCTCTCTCCTCTCATTCCACATCCAAATATCAGCAATCCTGGAAACTCTGCCTTCAAATTACATCCAGAAGCTGATAGCTTTAATCATCTCTGTGCCCATCACCTTGGTCTAAAACATCATCATCTCCTGGCTGGATTATCGACTGATCTATTTGAGCTGTCAGCTACTGCTGTGATGTTACAGCCAAACAACCCCAAAATGTCAGTTGCTTACAATAAACATTCGTTTTGCTTGTTCAGTGATATGAGGTCAGCTGTGCTAGCTCGGCGTCAGGCTTAGAGACAGTTTTTGTATCCTTTTCATAGATCTCCTCCGTCTGGGACCAGCAGCCAGCTGGGGTATGTTCCTCTTCTGGCAGATGGCAGGTGCATAAGAGGCCACACTAAATCATACAAACACATTGAAAATCTCTGCTAGCATCATATTCACTGGCATTCCATTGAGCTCAGCAAGTTATATGGCCATGTTTAGCTTCAATGTGGTAGCAAGCTATATTCTGCTTGCTGTATAAGGAATTGCTATAAAGCCACACAATAAGGGGATGCATATAAAATTCTATAATAGGAAGAATAAAACTTTCAGAATAGTCCAGTATACTATGCCTCCTGCTCTCCTTGTTTTCTGTGCTTTGCCCCATAGAGTCTATTCTCAACACAACTCCCTTCTTTACCAATTTTGTCTTTTTTGTTTATATTTTATTTATTTGAGAGCGACGGAGAAAGAGAGAAAGAGGCAGATAGAGAGAGAATAGGTGTGCCAGGGCCTCCAGCCACTGCAAAAGAACTCCAGATGCATGTGCCACTTTGTGCATCTGGCTTAAGTAGGTCCTGGGAAACCAAGCTTCAAACTGGGGTCCTTAGGCTTCACGGACATCTCTCCAGGCCCTGTCTTTTTTATATGTGTGTGGTGTGCATGTGTTTAGGCACATGTGTTTTCATACATGCGTGTGGAGGCCAGAGGACAACCTAAGTTACTTTTCTTCAGGAGGGCTATCCATCTTTTTTTTTTTTTTTTTTTTTTTTTTTTTTTGGTTTTCTGAGTTAGGGTCTCACTCTGGCCCAGGCTGACCTGGAATTAACCATGTAGTCTCAGGATGGCCTCAAACTCACGGCGATCCTCCTACCTCTGCCTCCCGAGTGCTGGGATTAAAGGTGTGCGCCACCACACCCAGCTATCCATCTTTTTTGAGTCAGTATCTCTCATTGGCTCGGAGCTCACAAAATAGGCTAGAATGGCTGGGCCAGAAACCATCAAACATCCTCCTATTTCTGCCACCCCAGCACTGGTGCACTACAATACCTGCAACTTTCTTTCTTTCTTTCTTTCTTTCTTTCTTTCTTTCTTTCTTTCTTTCTTTCTTCTATTTTTATTGAAAACTTCTATACTTACAGACAATAAACCATGTTGTTTCCCTCCCCTCCCCCTTTCCCTTTCACAACTATACTCTCTATCATATTCCCTCCCTTTCTCCATTAGTCTTTCTTTTAATTTGATGTCTTCATCTTTTTCTTCTATTATGAGGGTCTTGTGAAGGTATTGCTAGGCACTGCAAGGTCATGGATATCGAGGCTAATTTCTGTCTGGACAGTTGCATTGTAAGGAGTTGTAGCCTTCATTTGGCTCTTACAT
This sequence comes from Orientallactaga sibirica, assembly GCA_036365145.1. NCBI lineage: Eukaryota > Metazoa > Chordata > Mammalia > Rodentia > Dipodidae > Orientallactaga > Orientallactaga sibirica. Next base: position 10,639,933 of record JAEOAD010000057.1, read on the forward strand.
TCTTTCTGCCACCTCTTCCGCAATGGTCCCTGAGCCTTGAAGGGTGTGGCAGAGGTTTTTCAGTGCTGGGCACTCCTCCATCCCTTGTTCTCAGCACTATGTTGCCTTTTGGGTCATCCCCGTGGTCATTGCCATCTGAAAAGAAAAGTTTCTCTAACCAGAAGTGAGAATAGCATTAATATGTGAATATGAACATTAAGTGTAGTGCTTTCAGGGCAGTTTGATGGGAAAATATATACATTTAGCCAGATAAGAGCAGGCTTTATACCCCTAAGGCTCATGACCTCCCCTGCCATAGGCTTTTGCTTAGGTTTTTCAGTACCAGGTATGTTTAAAATTGTATACCATCAACCATCTCAAGTTCCTCTATCCCCTTTACCTATAGTGCTTATCACCTAAAATACTGTATATTTTGCCCATCTACTTTATTCTTTAGTTTCTTTCCATATAATATAAGTTCCCCAGGGGCAGGTAGTTTAAGAACTTTTTTTTAGGGTTTCTCTCTAGTCCAGGCTGACCTTGAATTCACTAGGAAGCTTTAGAGTGGCCTCAAATTCATGACAATCCTCCTACCTCTGCCTCTGGAGTGCTAGCCTTAAAGGTATGCACCACCACACCCAGCTATTTTAAAAATTTTTATTAACAATTGTCATACATGTACATAATGTAATTTGATCATAATACTCTCCCATTACCATCTTTTCCCCCTCTCTGATCCTCCTTCTGTTGAACCCCTTCTCCTTTCCCACTAGTCTCTCTTTTATTTTAATACCATTTTCCCCTTCCTCCATTATTCATGACACAATGCTATTGGGCCCAATATTGTGTAGGTCTTCTGTGGGTCACAACCATTGTGAGGCCATGAATGCAATGGCCACTTTATGTCCAGAAGACAGCATTACGAATCACTAATTCCCATCCTCTGGATCCTTACATTCTTTACACCACCTCTTCCACAATGTTCCATGGCCTTAAAGAATGTGATAGAAATATCTCAGTTAGTATTGAACACTCAACTGTCACTTATTCTCAGGACTTTAATGAGTTTTGAGCCTCTGCAGAGGTCACTGCCATCTGCTAAAAGAAGCTTCTTTAACCAAAGATGAGCAAAAATATAACTATTTAGAGAGCAATTTGATGGGCACAACATATGCATTTACCCAAACAACAGTACTAGCTTCCCCATTAAGGCCTATGACCTTCCCAACCACTGGGCTTGTGACTAAATTTTTAATATCAGACATGAACTATTTCCCATGAAGCCTGCCTCAAATTGAGGGTTTTTTTTTTTTTTTTTTTTTTTGGTTTTGCAAGGTAGGGTCTCACTGTGGTCTTTTTTATTTTATGAGAGAGAGGGCCTCAAGCCACTGCAAATGAGCTCCAGACACATGTACCACCTTGTGCGTCTGGCTTCCATGGGTTGTGGGGAATCAAACCTAGGTCGATAGGCTTTGCAGGCAAGTGCATTAACTGCTAAGCCACATCTCCAGCCCTAATATCTGTGGAGAGCCAGGTGCAGTCTTGGTCATTTCTTGACCTTGTCTTGTGTACAAAATACTTGGCTGACAGCCTAAGGCGTTAAGGGAGTTTGCTGAGACAAAGATTGTAATATTTTCCAGCCTGATGAGAGAGTTTGTGAAGAACAGGGTGTTAAGCCACAAGAAATATCATTGATAGACATTTTATCTGAGGTTCCCTCTCTGTGCAGCTGTGTAACTGGAACAAGGTCTCTGCTCTCAGGAGCTTCGTTGTTTTGCTTACTAATATATAAGCTGAGACTTTTACAATAAACTTTGAGCCTTGATCAGCATTTGTCTTGGCTCCATTCTTTGTGTCCTTGTCCTAGGATCATTCCAGCTCCCTCTCTCAGGGTCCTTTTGAAGTCGTGCTGCGGGTCGGCACAAATATCAACGTTTATTCTTAACCTATCATTTATAACTCTATTGCTTCAGAGCAAAGAAATCACTTATATTAAAATATCTAACAGTTGCAACCATAGGTAAAACAGTTTACTAGTCTTGTGGTCCATGAAAAAACACAAACCAAGCAACTTATCAAAGATTTAAATAAATTATAGTAAACATTTAAGCCCATCTAAAAGTTTGACCTTCTTAAAAGATTTATTTATTTATTTTATTTGTTATATTTATTTATTACAGTCAGAGAGAGAGAGAGAGGAAGAGAGAGAGTGAAAATGGGTGTCCCAGGGCTTCTAGAAACTGCAAAGGAACTCCAGACGCATGTGCCACCATGTGCATCTGGCTTTCGTGGAACCTGGAGAATCAAACCAGGGTCCTTAGGCTTTGTAGGCATGCGCCTTAACTGCTAAGCCATCTCTACAGCCCAATTTTCACCTTTTAATTGTGTCTGTAAGGCAATCTAAATACAGAGTTGAAGTTTAGCATTTTATTTATACTTTAAGAACACCCATCTACCATTGCAGCAAGCATGAACAGGCACTTTACATTTTAAAGCTGAAAACCTAGAAGCCTGTTTCTAGTCATTTATCACCACCTTAAAATACATTGATGTACCTGTGTACATTTTCAGTGGCTCTAACCTTCTTTTTTTTCTTTTTCTTTTTTGTCTAAACTGGACTAGACACAAACTTAATACTAAAATAGAAATCTATAGCAAGCAATTTGATGCGCACCATTTAGGGCTACTTTGATAAGTAACATAAAGAATATTTTTCCATTTTTTCTTTCTTAGTTATGTACATACTCAGTGGGTAAACAGCACATGTTGGTACCATCCTTACCCTGTTCCCTCCTAAGGGACCCTCCTCATTGGGGAATGTGGGTCATGCATTGTGGGGGTAGCCATCAGTTATCTGTGCATAATGTCCCAACTTGTGGCTCTAATAATCTTTCCAACCCCTCTTCCGTGAATTTCCCTGAGACATGTTAGTTCATTTTAGGTCTACTTCAGTGATGAGGTCTTGGGAGCCTCTGTGTCTCTGGATCTCTGGCTTATGTGGGGATCAAACATGGGTACTTTGGCTTTGCAGGCAAGCACCTTTACTGCTAAGCCATCCCTCCAGCCCTGGTCTGAAGTCTGTTTTATCTGATATTAGTATAGCAGTGCCTGCTTGTTTCTTAGTTCCATTTGCTTGGAATATCATTTTCCACCCTTTCACCCTGAGGACGTGTCTGTCTTTAGTGGTGAGGTGGGTTTCTTGAAGACAGCAGATTGAGCGGTCTAATTTTCTTTTCTTTTTTTGTATTAGAAAGAGAGAGAGAGAGAGGGAGAGAGACAGGCACATAGAGGAAGAGGCAGAGAGAGAGAGAGGGAGAATGGGGGGGGCAGTGGCCTCTCAGCTGCTGTGAAGGAATTCCAGATGTGTGTGCCCTTGTGGTCCAGCCCAGCTTGTGCATTTGTGTCACTTTTCATCTGGCTAAACGTGGAACCTGGAGATCGAATGGGCATTCTTAGGCTTGGCAGGCAGGTGCCTTAACTGCTAAGCCATCTCCTGAGCCTGAATAGTCTAATTTTCTGATCCACTCTGTAAGCTTATGTCTCTTGATGTGTGCATTAAGGCTATTAATGTTTAGGGCAATAACTGTGAGGTTTGATTTAATCCCTGCCATATTGTGGTGGTTTATGTGGTTTGGTTTTTTTCTTGGACTTTGTAGTTTTTTTTTGTGCCTTCTCTGAGTTTGGTTATTGTGATCTGCTTCTTGTAGGCACATGTGGTTGATTATTCAACTCTTCTGTGTGAAGAATTCCCTGAAGTACTCTCTGTAGGTTTGGTTTTGTGTTCACATAGTTGTAAAGCTGACTTTTACCATGGAAAGTTTTTCTTTCACTATCTACTATGAGGGATACTTTTGCTAGGTAGAGTAGTTTGGGTTGGAAGCCATAAGTTCTTAGACTTTGCACTATTCCATTCCAGGCCCTTCTGGCTTTCAGGATTTCCATTGAGAAGTCTGAAGTAATTCTGATGGGGTTACCTTTATATGTAATGTGTTGTTTCTCCCTAGCTGCTTTTAGGACTTTCTCTTTGTTATCTATGTTTAGAATCTTAATGATAATATGTTTTGTAGAATTTCTCCTTTGGTCCAGTCTGAAGTTCTGTTAGTTTCTTGTAACTTGATGGGAATTTATTTTGAGAGGGTGGAAAAGTTTTCTTTGATAATTTTGTTGAATAAGTTCTCCATGCCTTTGGTCTGAATTTCTGCCCCTTCTGGTATTCCTATGATCCTAATGTTGGGACATTTAAGGGTATCCCATAGTTCCCTCATGTTCTGTTCACAAAAAGTTTTAACTTACTCAAATGTTTGGACTCATCAACTGTTTCTTATGTTTTGTTTTCCACTTCTGAGTTTCTATCCTCTGCATGGCTGACTCAGTTCTTGAGAGCTTCTATAGAGTTTTGGACTTGTTCAATTTGGTTTGTATTTTCTACTGCCTTTTTATGTATAGTATCCATCCTCTGTCAATTTCCCTTTTCTCATCATTTTCTGATTTTCCTAATGTTTCTTGGAATTTATCCTTGTATTTACTTATGTCTTCATTGAGCGTAGCCAGCTGATTATTGAGGTCCTCTTTTTTTTCTCGCTATCTTTCAGATCATTTAACTGTCTTTGGAACCCTTCCTGGTTCTTTTCTGTTAGGTCTAATCTAGCAAGGGCAGCATTCATACAAATTTTGGCCCTTTGTTGATTCTCTGCAAATTCTGCTAATTGCTTGGCCAGGGTTGCGTAGGTTGTATCTTCATTTTGGGATTCTGATCCTGTTGTCTCTTCTATGTTTTGATTAGAGACTTCCATTGTGGGACTGGGAAACCTTGTTGAATTTACTTCCATTTGAGTATTCATCTTATTCCTTTTGCATTTCTGTCTTTCCTTCCCCATGAGGTGAAGTGTGGTTAGGTGGACACCATCTTGATGGGAAGTTCCTGGTATTTTTTTAGTAGAAACTTTGTATGGATCATCATGTGTTAGTACCATCATTGCCTTTCTCCCTGCACCCACTCCACTGAGGGCCCTCCTTAGTGGGATTGCTGGTATTCAATGTGGAGTTATGGGTTATGGGTTATGTGTTATGAGAACAGCAGTCATTGTGGGGGGCAATGCCTCTGGATATTCCCTCTCACCCTGTGGCTCTTACATTCTTTCTGCCTCTTCTTCACAAACTTCCCCGAGCCTTGGTGGGTGTACTTCAATTCTACTTTATTTGAGCTCTCAGCAGCTACTGGATCTCTGATTTAGTGCATTTTGAGTAACCTCAGTGTCTGTTTCCATTACCCTGGAGTAGGTTGTCAGGCTCACCATGGAAGCAGTACTCTTTCTCATGTCACCAATTCCTCTGTGCTTTTATCTGGGCCCTGGCTGATGTAAGAGGGGTGGTTCATCTCTTGCCAGGGAGTCAGCTATCTATCCTTGTCTTATTGATAGATTTTGTTTGTCCTTGGTTTTCACTGGTTTCTGGAGCTCACAGGCCCCAAACACACTGGTGCCCTAAATGCACCAGCCCTGTATTACTGTTATTTGAAGGCTGTGAGCCTTTTAGAAGACAGGGCCTGCCTAGAAGAAGTAATTCATAACAAGGGGTGGACTTTTGAAGGTTATAGCCTGCCCCTAGACCTAGCTGAGCTACTGGTTGGGGAACTGAAACATAGCAAATTCCAAGCCTGGGAATGGATTTCACTCTCTTTAATCAACATTTTAGCTATTTTCTTCACTACTATGACCAAAAGACCTGACAGAAACAACTTAAGGGAGGAGGATTTTATTTGGGCTCACAGTTTCAGAAAGATTCCAACCCATCATGGTGGTGAAAGCATGATAGCAGGAGCAGATACATAAATAGAAGCAGAAGCATCTGGTGGCAATCTGTTCACACAATGATGGACTAGGAAGCAGAAAAAGCAAGTGGGACACTAAGAGCATGCTGTGCCCTTCAAATGTCTGCCCCTTGTACCTACTTCTGCCAGCCAGGCCCCACTTCCTAAAGGTTCTGCAGCCTTCAGAAGAGCCTCACCATCCAGGGAACAAGAATCAAAGCACAAGCATGTTGGAATAATTCAGTTTCAATGCACAGCAAACATTCTGTATAGTGCTGGTCAAAAGAGTTGCATTTGGGCTTTAAAAAAAATCATTTTGTATGAAAAATGACCAAATGTTTTGGTCCCAAATGATACATACTGATTATACTGTTACATTTATTTCTGATGTTCCCTTAAGGATTTGTGGTTGCATTTCTGGCAATCCTGGGCTATGGAGTTAGGACCATGACTGAAGCTCATGTTAATGTCAAGACAACTGATGGCTATTTGCTTTGTCTGTTCTGTGATGGTTTTACTAAAAAACACAACAACTACATCTGCAAGATGTCCCATGTCCAGCACAAACAGGTCCACCAGATCTGGAAGAAGATGATGGGAATCATGACCCAAGAGGTACAGACACAAGACTTTGAGATAACTAGTTAATAAATTGAATCCAGACAGCATTGGGAAAGACACAGAAAAGGCTTGCCAGTCTACTCATCATCTTCATGATGTCTTTGTCAGAAAAGTAAACATGCTGAGGAAACCCAAATTTGAATTGGGAAAACTCACGGAGCTTCATGGTTAAGGTAGCAGTTCTGGAAAAGCTACTGTTGATGAGACAGTTGCTAAAGCTGAACAACCAAATGGATGTAAGCCACCAGTCCAAGAGTCTGTTTAAAATTCAGAATTTTAATACTGACAAATAAAAGGTCTTATTCATGAAAAAATCAATTTGTCTGTATACCCACATATGGAGATTTTTCATATATATATTATAATCAACAACATATAAATAACAAAATGTAATAACATTATATATAACAAATAGTAGGAGTCTCCAAAGAAATCCAGCATTAATTACATCTTTCAGTATACCTACATACATTATGCTTCATTCATCAAAGAATTCAGTACATTTATTTTCTCTTGAATATGGCCTGGTCACATACCTTATGTTGACAGATAGAATGTGGTAGAAGTAAAGCTGTACCCACTTCCAGATCAAACTTTCTAGAACTTTCCTCCTTCTTTCGGGACTAGCCAGCTATAATGTACTGCTCTGAGACTGCTCTAGTGTGAGGAAGCTCATGGTAGCCACATGAAAGGCGACACAGAACAGAGTGCAGAAATCCAACAGACAATGAGAACTGAAGCACCTGACAGAGGTCCCCAGTCAAACTTTCCCTACCATGGTGCAGCTGTTGGAGCCATCCCAATGCAGCAGTAGCATGTAGCCAAGACAAGCTATATTGGGATTCTGAACCCACAGAATCATAGACTAGTAAAATGGTTATAGCTTTGCAACACTGACTTTGGGGATAGTTCTATACTAACAGGCAACTTAACAGAATTTGGGTAGCAAGAAGCACTTCAGTGTGATGGCAAGGATATGAAACCTGAATAAAGGTTGCCTGGATACCAGCCATGTGACCTTAGGCAAGTCAATGGACTGATCCATACTTGATTTTTCTTTTTCTTTTTCCTTTTTTTCATATCTGTTTTTTCTTACTTTAAAAACAGAGTTGGGATGATTAAGTGAGTTCATGCATGTGAAACCCTTTAAACTCTGCATAGCATATAACAAGAGCTTTTAAATGTTAGGTATTGTGATGGTGATGCAGTTTCCATGATGGGCCAATCACATTATCATTTCATTCACTTTTATTCTATTCTTTCTCTGGGACATCTGAAGAACAGTACCACCAAAACTACCCAAGATGGAAAAAATAAAATAAAGTCACTATTTCCCCAGGTACCAGTCTTTGCGTAGAGCATGCAATCAGGATTTTTTGGTTCAATTAAAGATCCCAAATTATTTCTGACTGACAGAGGAAAGAATGAAGATTTCCCTCCTCCATCCATTTTTCCCTTGTATTTCCATTTTACGTAGGCGAATGTTCAAGTTTGCATCCTTCAAGCACACATCTGTAGGATTTCATGGGAGTAGGGAGAAAAAAAAACTCAGAAACCCACTGAAAAGCAGGGGAAGCCAACTTTGAGAAGGCAATGCCCTCAGATAATCCACAAAGTAGATAATTCAGTGGAACTATCAAGGACTTTATTAAATTACTACTTTCCAAGCTCTCCCAGGGGCCTGAAAAGTTCACGTGGCTTCTCCAAATTCATGCCACAGCTAGAGGGCAATAGTATGGACCCTGGAAGGTTTGGCATCAAAATAAAGTAGATAATAAGTATTCACACCCTTCTTGTCACTCTCATGGAAATGTAAGCTGCCCAGGCTGAGGGGAGGTGGGTGTTGAATGTTCATCTGACTAATTTGTAAATCAGCAGGATGAAGCCTGTGCCCAGGTAGTAGAAGGCAATGAGAGGGAAGAGCTTGGCCTCTCCTCTGAACGATGGTGTGCAAACAGAGCTGGGAAGGCTCTTGGAGAGGCTCAGGGAACATGGCCCAAGGTGGCAGTCAGAAACAGGGGAAGAGCCAGAGTAAAAGATGAAGTTAGCAAACTACTTCCTCTGCTCTCCTTCTCTCCTCTCCTCTCCTCTCCTCTCCTCTCCTCTCCTCTCCTCTCCTCTCCTCTCCTCTCCTCTCCTCTCTCTTCTCTTTACTTCTCTTCTTTCTCTTCTCTCTCTTCTCTTCCCTCCCTCCCTTCCTCTGTTTTTAATCTTTCTCTCTCTTTGTGTACTCATGTCACATGAACATGTGTGTGTGCACGCAAGTGTGTGCTCATATGGAGGCCAGAGGACAAGGTTAAGATCAATAATGCCATGTTTTTTTTTGTTTTTGTTTTTGTTTTTGTTTTTGTTTTTGTTTTTTTTTGTTTTTGTTTTTGTTTTTGTTTTGTTTTTTGTTTTGGTTTGGTTTGGTTTGGTTTGGTTTGGTTTTTCGAGGTAGGGTCTTACTCTAGCCTGGGCTGACCTGGAATTCACTATGTAGTTTCAGGGTGGCCTCGAATTCACAGGGATCCTCCTCTGCCTCCCAAGTGCTGGGATTAAAGGTGTGCACCACCACACCAGGCTTTTTTTTTTTTTTTTTGAGACAGGGTCTATTATTAGTCTGGAAGTCACAAATGAGACTAGAATGACTGAACTGAAAGCTGCATGGGTCCTCCTGTCTCCACCTCCCCTGCTCTAGGATCATAGACACACACTGCCATTTTATCTGGGTTCTGAGGATTAAACTCAGGTCCTTATCTTTGAGAGGCAAGCATTTCCCCCATCGAGTCATCTCCCTTGTTACATCCTCTGCCTTTTCTGGTCCTTCCTACCACCTGAATTCAACCTTCACCTTCTCAACAGCCTCCCTCCTGCTATGCCAAGACTCCTACTCCAACTGTTCTTTCCTGATCTGTTTTGCTCTCCAGACAGCCAAACTATGACCCCCTTCAGTTGTGCTGCTCCCCTAAGTATTCAAAAATATGGTTTCTTAAAAGAGCTGAGTTCATTCCAATCCAAGTCCTTAATACATGCTCAGGCAGGAGAAGCAAGAAAGACCCATCTGAGAGAGTAAGGTATCTGAAGTTCTAGAATACAACTAGTGTCTGGAGAAACAGCAGAGTCAGGGTAAGAGGGTAGTTTGGGCAGCTTCCTGGATATAGGTGAGGCCCTCGGGTTTGCTTATAACACTACAGGTCCCTGGGTGCTAGGAAGGATCTGTAGCTAATAAATGCCAAACTTGCCTGATGAGAGTGATGCATGATCAGTGTGGAGAGTGCTGGGAATGGGGAGAAAAAGGGCAAAAAAGCCTTCTCTCCAGGGAGCTTTGTCACTTGGCTCTCTGTGCATTCCAGCAGGGCCACTGTCTGCTGGGCACATGATGTTGTCAGGAGCAAAAATAGCCTCTGGTAACTGCAAGAGGTTCTGTTTATAGAGTTCCAGCCTTCACACCACCTGGGAGTTACACCCACCCAAGTAATCCTTTCTAAAATACAAACTCACTCTTTCTCTGAAAGGCCTACTGGTCAGAAAAGGCTGATGGTCATCTGGATTTCTTTCTCCACTGTAGCAATACCTTTCATCTCCTTCCTGCCCATAGGATCCTCCTGCTGTTTCCCCCTCCCCAGGCCTTGTTCTTCCCGGGCTTGTCCTCAGGTTTTGAACACTTCTCCATATCCTCCCCTCAGTAACGCTGAGTTGTGTTCTTCATCCTCTCCCCTTTACTCACTCTTTTAACAACATTTCAATTTAATTTAATGTAATTGTTGAGGCCGGGTCTCAGTAGGTAGCCCAGGTTGGCCTGGAGCTTGCTATATAGCCCAAGCTGGCCTTGAAATCATGATCGTCCTACCTTAGCTCCCAGAATGCTGGAATTACAAGTGACTCTTATCTTCTGGTAGAGACCAATTAAAGAACCTAAGCAAGTTTCAGCCATCCAAATCCCTTCTACAATACTGCTCCTGCAGATTCCTATGTTCCTGTAAGCTAGCATGACAGGATAGCAGGCTGGCCCTGTCAGCTAGTACTTTGTTTGCTGTTTTGAGACATGGTTTCATGTAGCTCAGGCTGGCTTCATACTCACTATGTAGCCAAGGGTGCTCTTGAATTCTGCTTTCACCTCCTGGGTGCTGGATTACAGACTTGTATACCACACCTGGTTTATGCAGTGCTAAGGATCAAATCCAGGGCCTCATGCATGTCTGGCAAACACTGTACAGACTGAGCTATATCCCCAGTTCTTTAACCTAAGAAGTGACTGATAGTGTGACTTTTCAGGCAGGCAGGCCCTGAGGAAGCTAGTTTTGAGTCACAGAGGCTTTCTGATGGCTACTCGTCCAATCAATCTATGCTGACAGCTATAAACCCTGCTAATGTCTGAGATTAGCCTTATGACCTTAGAGTAAGGATGAGACACTCAAACACAGTCTTAGTGACTAGCCAGCCAGGTAGGCAACTGAAGTAAGTCTCGTGGGTGGAGTAGGCCAGTGTCTGTTGCACACTGGAGAGTACATACCCATCTGAACTATGAAACAGCATAGAAACGAAACTTTCCCAGAGAATTTGCCTCAGCTCTGGGCGGATAAGAGGGAGTAATGGGCAGAGGTGAACTGGGGAGTGAATGTATGCTCTGTTCAAACAGGTTACCTGTTACTCAGTTCCAACTCGATGTTGCTGCCAGTAGAACTGCATGGCTAGAGTTGGCAAGGCTTCTAAGTTTAAAGAGGAGTTTCCTTGCTTTCCCATGCTATCACTTAACTGAAAAGAATGTGCACATATTAAGCATGACAGCAAAACCCATCATTAGGATGCATTCCATTTGTGGTTCGCCTCTGTTAGAGGACATTGGAATATGTAACCAGCATTAAATCAGCCCAGAATTGTTTCTTTAACATTTATGGTCAATTGATTTTTTTTTTTTTAGTTTTTCATGTATACATATTTATGGGGCACCATGTAGTATTTCAATACATAGATACAGTGAGTAATGATCAGATTGGAGTAACTGGCATATCCATTACCTCAAACATCTATCATTTCTTTGTGTTGGGAGCATTTGAAATCCTCTGTACTAGCCATTTTGAAATGGTCAGTCAATTGTTGTCACCCAAAATAATAATGGTGTTATGCTATAGTATAGTAGAAGTTATTCCTCCTATTCCACTTCACTCCTGTATCCATTAGTCATTCTCTTTCTGACACCCATCACCCTGCCACCTCAAATTCTGGTGCACTTTCTTAGTCTTCTGTTAAATCAACATTTTTAGATTCCACATATAAGTAAGCTTATGTGCTATTTGCTTCTGTGCCTGGTTTGCTTCTTGGTCCATTCAAGTTGTTAGTAATACATTCTTTTTTAATAAAATATTGTTTATTTATTGATTTATTTAGAAAGAGTGGGTGCACCAGGGCCTCCAGTGTCTGCTAGTGAATTCAAGACACGTGTACCACTTTGTGCATCTGACTTTACTTGGGTACTTGGGAATCGAACCTGGGTGGTAGGCTTTTTAGGCAAGTGCCTTAACACTGATCTATGTCTCCAGCCCCAGGATTTCCTTTTTTTTTGTGTGATCCCAGAATACTTAAGCTTGGGTAACCTGTTGCCTGGCATTGAATAAATATTTATGAAGAAGTGGTGGGTGGTGGTGGAGGTATCTCTAACTGGAGAAAACTCAAAGTGTTTGGTTAAGGTCACTGAGTGGAAGAGTCTTGAGACTCAGCACCCCATCCAATTGTCCATAGAAGAACTGCCTGCACTATGGGAGAGCCATAGAGATTTATTTTATTTTTATTATTTATTAATTTATTTATTTGCAAGCAGAGGGGGGGGAGGAGATAGACAGAGAGAGAATGAGTGTGCCATAGCCTCTAGCCATTGCACATGAGCTCCAGATGCATGCGCCTCCTTGTGTATCTGGTTTATGTGGGTACTGGGGAATTGAACCTGGGTCCTTTGGCTTTTCAGAAAAGTGCCTTAACCACTAAGCCATCTTTTCAGCTCAGCCATGAAAATTTAAAGCACACTTTTTTTTTTTTTTGGTTTTATGAGGTAGGGTCTCACTCCAGTCCAGGCTGACCTGGAATTTACTCTGTATTCTCAGGGTGGCCTTCAACTCATGGCAATCCTCTGACCTCTGCCTCCCGAGTGCTGGGATTAAAGGTGTACCCTACCATGCACAACTTAAATCACACAGTTTTTGATATTTAGTACACCACCAAATGCTGCATGCTATTCACTTATACCAGAGAGGACACAGAATGTATTGCCCTATGGGACTTACAACCAAAGCACAAAACCGTTAGGAAAGAAAATATGGAGTGGACATGATAATTCAGAAATCCATCTTGGATCCCATGCTGTTGTGAATCTTTGGTCCTGGCTACGTTCAGTAAGAGTTAAGGAATCCAGTAGTTTGCTGGAGCCAACTTGCACCTGCTCACAAGAGCTCACAGGCCACATAATCTTTCCAACTCTGTGTTGAAGACATCATGTTGCTAGTTTGAAATTGACCTTGGTAGGAATAGTGACAGCACAGAAATTGGCAAAGATTAAAAATCAGAGTTTTTTAACCCCTAAGTTGCTGGTTGACAAACATTTCCCAACACACCACTACCTAAGATTAGATGAGCTAGGAACTTTACTAGGTTTTCTGATCCATTTTCTGTTTCAGGGATGGGACTAGGAGAAACAAAGAGGCAGCTGGGATGCAGAATGTAAAGACACACTTACGGGCTAGAAAGATGGCTTAGCAGGTAAGGGGTTTGCCTGCAAAGCCAAAGGATCTTGGTTTGTCTCTCCAGGCTCAATGTAAGCCAGATGCATAAGGGGGAGCATGCATTTGGAGTTTGTTTGCAGTGGCTGAAGACTCTAGCGTGCTCATTCTCTCTCTTTCACTATGCCTCTTTCTCTCAAATAAATAAATAAATAAATAAAATGTATTTTAAAATGTTTTAAAGCTGAGCCTGGCATGGTGGTGCACGCCTTTAATGCCAGCACTCGGGAGGCAGAGGTAGAAGGATCACCATGAGTTCGAGGCTACCCTGAGACTACATAATGAATTCCAGGTCAGCCTGAACTAGAGTGAGACCCTACCTCAATAAAAAAAAAAAAAAAATGTAGCCGGGCATGGTGGCGCACGCCTTTAATCCCAGCACTTGGGAGGCAGAGGTAGGAGGATTGCCGAGAGTTCGAGGCCACCCTGAGACTACATAGTTAATTCCAGGTCAGCCTGAACTACAGTGAGACCCTACCTCGAAAAACCAAAAAAAAAAAATGTTTTAAAGACGTACTTACTTTAAATATCATGTGAATGAAAGCTGGGTGCACTATCCTGAGAGCTTGCACCATCTTGGTTCCAGCCCTGCCCTGCTATTTTTCCATATAAGTGTGCATTCAATACATATTATTAATCATTTTCTATTTGTCAGCTTCTTTTCTAGAAACATACAAAATCCCTGGCTTTATGGAGATTAAATTTCACTGGGGAGACACAGGTATAAAAACATGAGGCATAATTAAACATATAGTATGCTAAGGTAAAAAAAAAATAAAGGGATACAGGAAGTGTTTTCTTTCATTAAACACTTACGAGAGCAGGTAAATTAATGCTGATGGTTTTCTTCCATAGTCTGAGAGTGTTTGTGGCAAGCTTCTCCCTTAGGCTCACACATTAATTCATTTGTACATTCAGCCAGAGCCTACTGTTTGGATGCCTAAAGTCAGGCATCATCTTCACTGGGGATGAAATCATTGTTGATACTCACTATGTGCTTACCAAGCATGCTTGAAAGAATTTTGCATACACCCATTTGTTTACTCACCAGAACAACTTCCAGAGGCAAGTCCCACCATTATCTCCATTTTACAGATAAGGAGAATGAGGCCCAAGCACAGAGAGGATCAAGACATATTACCTGTCTTCAAATAGCTCTCCATATGATGAAGAATACATAAAAATAATTATAATGCTACACTACAAAAGCTCTGAGCCTGATAAAGAATCTAGATATACAAATAATTAGAATGTATTCTGACAGAAGGAAAAATAATCCATGTTCCTGTTGAAGAGGTTGGGTGTGACAGTCAATAATGACTACTTAGAGGAAGTCATGGCTTTGCAATGAGGCAATTAAAATAATTGTTGGGAGGATTCAAATTATGCTTATATGCTGAGTGTTTATGGAAGACCCTTCATGTGCTAGACAGTGTCACACACTGGAAATAGAGGAGAAAACAGAGAGATGATAATGTCGTTCCCTGTGGAGTTTACAGTCTGGTGGGAATAACACAGAGAAGGTGCTTAGCACATACCAAATACTCAGTAACTACCATAAGTAATGCCATAAATAGTAACAAGATAGGAGTAGTATAAATATTGCTGCATGTTCAGGGCATGAGAACTAGTAGGGCATCCTTTCTCATTAGTAACATAGGAGAAAGGGGCAAAAAGAAATGTTGTTAGAAATATAAGAAATATGAAGGAGGCAGTTATCCTAAAAGGTTAACTCGAGGTTATAGGTTTGTTGTGTTGGTTTTAAGAAAAGAAAGTGTCTTGGTTTTTAGTCCAGTCCGACTTTGAACTTGCAACTTGCACTCCTCTTTTTCAACTTCCTGGATGCTGGGATTACACATTCTGCTGAATCATAGATTTGAGAGAGAGAGAGAGAGAGAAGAGAGGAGAGAGAGAAAAGAGAGAGTGTTTGGTAGGAAGAGGGGGGAAGTACTGGCTATTAAATTTTGAAAAAGGAAAATAGAGTCCTTAAGTTATTTCCAAATCCAAGCTTTCTTCATATAGCTTTTGTGCATGTTTCCCTCATCCTCTTCTTCTTTCCCCCTTTATTCACTACCTATTAGTCCTTCTACTCCTACTAGCTTTCATTTTTTTTGAATGACTGAAGTGCTACACATTGTGCTAAGATTTAATCTGTGCTTAAGCATGGCTACCTCGTACATATGTGAAAATGATTGTCCTGTTTTAGAGACCGGAAACGTGAAATTTCAAGAAGCTAGGTAACTGGCCTAGGGTACATGACTAGTAAGTTATGGAGTTAATTCTGAAGCCATCGACAATAATGATGGCTATTTCATGTGTTCCAGACACTCACTTTGCCCAACTGTATTTCATTTCTTCTTCAACAACTTTGGTAGGCAGATACTATCCCCGTTTCATAGATAAATCACAGTCCTGAGAGATTAACTTGCTTTTCCAAAGCCACATAATTTCTATGCAATAAACTATGCTCACATTTCAATTCTGGCTAGTACTACTACTTCAATGGGAAGATTTACAGAGTTTGGTATTTAAGTTGTAGGTAGGTCTACAAAACAGTAGCTCTTGTTGCTTTTAGTAGACTATTCTTTTCTAATAAGCCTTGTGATAGAAAATGTAAGTAACTTTCAGAAGTTGACTTCTATATATCATTAGAAAATGCCACTGACATTCGACTGTTCTCAGCTTAGCTCCCGATTCATGGGAGACAAGCTCAGAGTTGCAGGTCTGCCTCCTATTGCCAGAGAAAGAATTCATTTTATGTGGTTTTCCATCACCCAGAAAGCACAGGGTAATCATACAGAATTAGAGATCTGAATTGTTCATGGTTATGGGGTTTTAACCACCTAAACTACTTGGATTTCATGTCAATGGACATAGCTTGTCCTTCCCCAGAAGGCTGAGGCCACCTTTCTACATGTATATTCTAAATAAATTTCTTCAAAATGCTTTGGTTCTCCATTAGTGAAAGCAATTCCTCTGTAATATCCTTAAGGAGCATTTGCAGATATAGGCACAAACAGAGGGCTGGTGTTAGCCCTGGGTTCTAGGAGCCTGGTCCTATACTTGCATTTGCTGGATTTGTGGGCAGGATGGCAAGAAGGATCAGAGCAGATCCCTGTGATTAGGAAATACAAGGCATGGGTAATTGTAGAATAAGAGGTATAATTGTACAAGGGCTCAAGAAGCTGCCTCACCGCTCCTTTGCTAGACTAGTTACTGTTGCTACTGAAATATCACCATTGATGTTTGATTTCTTTGCCTTCAGTTCAACCCTGTGTTTGAATGCAGACGTCCTTGGAACAAGCACACTAATATATTTCAGGGAATGAGCTTGTTATTTCCAATGTATAGTTAGCTAAAAGCAAGGCTGTTCCTCTAATAATTTCATGTTTCCAATTAAACAGTGCAGTCATATGATTCAAAATTTAAAACTATTTAAAAGGTATACATTAAGAAGTCTTCCTTCTATCCTGTCTTAATTTACCTCATTTATTTGTCCCATCTCTTAATAGTTAACCAGTTTTAGAAATATTTTTTAAAAATATTTTTATTTTTATTTATTTATTTGAAAGAGAAAGAGGCCGAGATAGAGAGAGAGAGAGAGAGAGAGAGAGAGAGAGAATGGGCGGGCCAGGACTTCCAGCCACTGCAAACGAACTCCAGATGTGTGTGCCACCTTGTGCACCTGGTTAATGTGGGTCTTGGGGAATCGGACCAAGGTCCTTTGGCTTTGCAAGCAAGCACCTTAACCGCTAAGCCATCTCTCCAGTCCTGATTTTAGAATTTTTTTGTTTTGTTTTTCGAGGTAGGGTCTCACTCTGGCCCAGGCTGACCTGGAATTCACTATGTAGTCTCAGGACGGCTCAGCAATCCTCCTACCTCTGCTTCTCGAGTGCTGGTATTAAAGGTGTGTGCCACCATGCCCGCCTTAGAAATATTTTTAAAGACAAGGTTTCACTATGTAGTTCTGGTTGGCCTTGACCTCATGATCTTCTTTACCTCAGCTTTCTTCATTTGTTTTTTGTGTGTGTGTGTGTGTGTGTGTGTGTGTGTGTGTGTGTTTGGAGAAAGGTTCTTTATTTTTTTTAATTTATTGATTTTTTTAAATAAAAAGGTTGCACACATAGACCCCTTCTCCCCCTCCCCAATTCTGCTTTGGTGGAGTTATTGATATTCATTGTGGGCACCAACAGGCTTCAGTCAGTCTCTGAAGGGATGGGAGAAACATGGTGTCTCAGGCTATTCCCCCCCAACCCTGAGGTTTTTACAATCTTTCCACCCCTTCTTCAGTGATACTCCCTGAACCTTGGTGTGCAAGATAGGGATCTGATTTAGTGTTGCTTCCTCTGTAGACTTTGGATCTCTATTTTTATGAGGTTTAAATAACTCTATTATCTGTTGCCCTCTCCC
Source organism: Orientallactaga sibirica (assembly GCA_036365145.1). NCBI lineage: Eukaryota > Metazoa > Chordata > Mammalia > Rodentia > Dipodidae > Orientallactaga > Orientallactaga sibirica. The sequence goes on from JAEOAD010000057.1 coordinate 10,657,504, forward strand.
TGGAACTGGTTTTTGGGCTAGCCATGAGAGTAGTGTTGTGTCACGCTTCCTCTGTAATGACTTCTGGGCCAAGACAGATGAGGTGGAGGTGACCCATCTGCTAGTAGACAGTCGGCTCCCTCTTCTTCGGGTATTGATGTATCCTTGATCTCGCCCAAATTCTTCTCCATGTTTTCCAACCAAAAGTGAGAACAGTATGAATAAAAGGGGATAAACCTAGTCTTTAGAAAGATCTATTGAATTTGTATAATTGTTTTCAAAGTTGTGTAACATCTATAGTCAGTTTGAGTACATTTTCATTATCTTGAAAAGAAAATCTTGCACAAGTGACTCATAGACTACTTGATTCCTCCTCAGCCCTCACCTATCACTAATCTCATTGCTATCTCCTTATTTTGTGTATATTCCATATAGGTGGATCCCTGCAAAAAAAGAGAAAGATCTATTGGTGTGTGTATTCATTCTTCTTACAGAGTTACAGAGCAGGAGAAGGGTTCTGGATATGCAGCCTACACTGGCCTTAAACTCAAAATCGTTCTATCCCAACTTTCTGCATGCTAGAATTTCAAGCATATGCAATCACATCAGGCTAAAGTTGGCAAATGTAATAAGAGGGAAGTAGTGTGTCAGGTTAGTTTTAAGAGTAGTTGAGGGGACTGGAGAGATGGCTCAGCAGTTAAAGATGTTTGCTTGCAAAGCCTGAAGGTGTGGGCTTGATTCCCTAGCCACCTGCAAAATGCAAAAAAAAAAAAAAAAAAATGGTGCAAGCAAATGAGGTCTGCTTGCAGTGACAAGAGGCCCTGCCACAGGTGTGTGTGTGCGTGCATACACACCCACACTAAAAGTATGATTGAGAACATTTTCGTAGGTTTAATACTTTATAAAGAATGTATTATGGTCTAGAGAGATGGTTTAGCTGTTAAGGTGCTTGCCTGCAAAGCCTAAGGACCTAGGTTCAATTCCCCAGTACCCATGTAAGCCAGATGCACAAGGTGGCACATGTATCTGGAGTTCATTTGCGATGGCTGGAGGCCCTGGCATGCCCATTCTCTCTCTGCCTCTCTCTCTCTGCATCTTTCTCTCTCAAGTAAATAAATCAAAATAAAATATTAAACAAGAATGCAGGCCAGGTGTGGTGGCACACGCCTTTAATCCCAGTACTCAGGAGGCAGAGGTAGGAAGATTGCTGTGAGTTCAAGGCCACCCTGAGACTACATAGTGAATTCCAGGTTAGCCTTGGCTAAAGTAAGACCCTACCTTGAAAAACCAAATAATAATAAGAATAATAAACTGGGCGTGGTGGCACACACCTTTAATCCCAGCTCTCAGGCAGAGGTAGGAGGATCTCCATGAGTTGGAGGCCAACATGAGACTACATAGTGAATTCCAGGTCAGCCTGGGCTAGAGAGCAAGACCCTACCCCGTAAAAACAAAACAAAACAAAACAAAGAAAAAAGAATGCATTAAGGGCTAGAGAGATGGTTTTGTGGTTAAGGTGCTTGCCAGTAAAGCCAAAGGACCCAAGTTTGATTCACCAGTATCCACATAAGGCTGGATGCACAAGGTGGCGCATGCATCTGGAATTTGTCTGCATTTTCTATCTCTCTCTATTTATCATTCTCTCAAATAAATAAATAAAATATTAAAAATATTAAAAAAACAGCGCGCGCACACACACACACACACACACACACACACAAAAGATTAGCAGGGGGTTAGGTTGTGTGAAACGTTCTTGTTTCCATCCCCAGAACTGCAACAAAATGAAATAAAAGACAGGAATGTTGGGCAGGGCATGGTGGCACACATCTTTAATCCCAGCACTTGGGAGGCAGAGATAGGTAGATCACTGTGAGTTCGAGGCCACCCTGAGACTACATAGTGAATTCCACATCAGCCTGGGCTAGAGAGCGAGACCCTACCTTGAAAAACAAAACCAAAAGAAAACAAAAAACAAGAGGAAGGTTGGGACGAGCAGTTGTAGGACACCAGACTGCTTAAAAAGAGATAGTCTTTGGTGATGCGTCTGGAAGACAATGCAAGGTGACTTAACTTGTGTCCACTTCTGTTTCTTCTTCATTAAACCTGCTACCAACTTCAAAACATACTGAACACGCACTATGTACCAGGCCCTGTACTAGGCATTTGAGATCTCTCAGTACTGGAAGAAGACAAGCATCACCTCCCAGCTTTCACCCATCTACCCATTTATTCAGTCATCTGAGGAGCCCTTAGTCAGGCATGGGGGGTGGATAGATAGTAAGGCATCGATTTTCCTTCAAAGTGCAACTTGGCTGGACAAGGAAGGAATCTGTTATGCCTTATGAGTGAGAGGTACAGTGAGTGCTAATGGAGTTCTAGAAGGTGGCATGTGACTCCCACTGGGCACAATATAAGAAGCCAACTTTGAGAAAGAGCAAGAAGCTGCCAAGGTGAGAAAAAAGGCAAAGAATAGCCTAAGCAGCACACAGGCAGGGAAATACGATGCCCTTTGTCACTTTTTCAGATTCAGGGATAGTTCTGCATTGCTCTCATGGGGAGAGACAAAGGTAAGTGATTATGGACAGAGAAAAAGGTTTTAACACCCATGACAGTGTATTTTATCTACTGCTGTGTAAGAAATTTCTTTCAAGCTTGCTGTCTTAAAATAACAACCATTTCTTATCCCAGGCAGTATCTGAAAGGTCAGGAATCTGGATGTGGCTTATAGTTCCATGCTCCCCCACACACACCTGTTACTAGGCTTCAGTTTTTCAGTGGACACTGGCAATGTATATCTCAAAGGAATGCCTGACACCTACTAAATACTATGTAAATACCAGGTAGAATTATCATTACTTAAACACTGAGGCATTATCAAAATGTTTGCTCAAGCTGATCATTTTTGCCACTACAGAAAACACTTGCCAGTTTTGCTGTGAAGAATGGACTGAAGAGAGGAAAGTAGGATGAAGGTTGACTCATATAAAAGCTGTTGCAAGGCTGGAGAGATGGCTTAGCTGTTAAGGTACTTGCCTGCGAGGACAAAGGACCCAGGTTCAATTACCCAGGACCAACGTAAGCCAGATGCACAAGGTGGTGCATGAGTTTGGAGCTTGTTTACAGAGGCTAAAGACCCTGGCACACACATTCTATCTCTCTCTGCTTCTCTCTCTCTCTCAAATAAGTAAAATAAAATAAAATTAAGAAGCTGTTGCATATGGGCTGGGCACATGCTTGTATTCAAGCACATGGGAGGCTGAGGCAGGATGACTGAAAGTTCAAGACCATATGGGCAACATAGTGAGTTCATATTTCAACAACAATAACAATAAGAAGAAAACAATATTGTTACTATTGACAAATGGTGGTAGCTTGGATTCATGTGGTGATATTAGAAACCCAGAAAAGTACACATATAGAGTATACAAATATAGAAGTAGAAATAGGCACATATAATTCACCTTGATGTGAGCTTGGATAGGCAGATAGGGAATATAGGAGAAGGACTTTTATTTGTGAGTGGGAGTAGGAAAAGGAAGTTGAACTGGGTCTATGCTTGTAAAACATCTATATGGAGATGTCTAGCTAATGTCCAGTTCTATGGACATGGAGCTCAGAAGAGAGATGTGGACAAGGGATTTAGCAGTCATGAGCAAATGGGTTAATGAAACTATGGGTGTGGATGAGATTGCCAATGGGAAAGTGTGTCCAGTGAGAATGGAAGTCTTCCTATGAAAGGATCCCAAGGACCACCACTAATTAAGGGAGAGATAGAGGACAAACTGCTTATAAAGCAGGGCCAAGCCCAGTGTGGTGGTGCACGCCTTTAATCCAGGCACTCGGGAAGCACAGGTAGGAGGATTGCCATGAGTTCGAGGCCACCCTGAGACCACATAGTGAATTCCAGGTCAGCCTGGACCAGAGTGAGATGCTACCTCGAAAAACAAAACAAAACAAAGCAGGACCAGAAGGAATGGCCAGCAGGAAGGAGGAAACATGCCAAGTGTGGTGTCATATAAGCCAAGAAGTGTCTTGTGAAGGAGAGAAAGGTTCAACAGTACCAGTTTTGCCTTGTTAACACAAACAAAAGGTCACGGAAGATAAGGGCTGACAGAAACCCATTGAATTTACTAGCAAGTAGTTTATAGAGATCTTTCTAGGAGAAGAATTCATTGGACTTAGTCAAGGCATCACTGGCCCAGCCTCCTTCTCTAGGTTTTGGGGGCACCATCATGGGATTTAGAAATCTCAATATTGGGTACCATCTTCCCAAACAGAAGCTTTGAGTACACTGGCTCAGTTTCACAGGGTTGTAGACTCGTGGGTGGAATTTATTGAAAATCAAGCACTCCTTAGCCAGAAGACAGTCATAAATTAAGCTGTTAACTTATACTGAGTGCTTCTTTCCATTGGATGCATCTTGTCCCTTCTAAAACTTAGGTAAAATTCGGTCAACAATATAACAATATTTATGGAAGATTATGAAACCCATGGGAGGTGCTTGGTTCATAGCAGCTTCACCCTCCTGAATGGCCTGTCCTTGGACTGGGCTAATTTTCATGGAGTGAATGAGTTCATACTCCCATGGGATTGGATGTTACCCTAAAAGCAGGTTGTTATAAAGCAAGGCTTTCCTTCTGTTTTTTAAAAAAATCTTTTATTTATTTGATCAAGAGAGAGTGAATGAGCATACCAGGACCTTCAACCACTGCATACAAACTCCAGACACATGTGCCACCTTGTGCATCTGGCTTACATGGGTCCTGGGGAACCAAACCTGGGTCCTTTGGTTTTGCAAGTGACTGCCTTAACCAGTAAGTCATATCTCTCCAGCTTCAAGGCTGCCCCTCTTGCCTCTTCTGTATATACTCACTTGCCCATCCACATTTCCACTATGAACGGAAGCATTTCTAGGCCTATGTCAGATGCAGCCACCTGTTCTTAGTCTCCAGTATTCTGCCATAGAAACAGAAAATGGACTAAGACAAGTGCTGAGCACTTTACATTGATCTTTTAACTACTTTCCATATACCTAGTTATTTGGTATCCCCATAAATAGAGGACCTTGTGGTGCCCTCACAGCTAAGTTGAAACAGGCCAGATGAAGGAAGAGGCAAACAAAAAGCCTTAGCCATTAGAAAGCTTCAACTGCCTCTGCGTTCTAAGCAAAACCCTTCTCTTTCAAGAATTAGGTTACTGAGGCAGGACTGTCTGTATTGGGAGTTCTCACATCAAAGCATGTTTTACAACATCAACCAGGAGACCATGACTCTTTGCTCCAGTGGGATGCAAGATGGTGCTCATTAAGCACCAGAAGCACCTTGGCATGGCATTCTGTTTTGCTCCTTGTTGAGCACAGAGGAAGCTCTCAGTACCTCAAAAACCCGATTTTGCATGTGAATGTGTATGTATGTGTGCATGTGTTGCATGTTCATATATGTGTGGAAGCATATGTATGTGCTGTTATACATGCATGTGCATTCAGAGGCAAAAGATTGACTACTGTGTCTTCCTCAGTTGCTCTCCACATTATATATTTTAAAAATATTTTATTTATTTGTTTATTTGAGAGAGAGAGAGAGAGAGAGAGAGGCAGATAGAGAGAATGGGTGCGTGAGGTCCTCTAGCCACTGCAAATGTGTCACCTTATGCATCTGGCCTATGTGGGTCTTGGGGAATCAAACCTGGGTCCTTGTCTTTGCGGGCAAGTACCTTAACTGCTAAGCCATCTCTCCAACTCCACCTTATATTTTTGAGACAGGTTCTGTCCCTGAACCTAGAGCTCACTGATTAGGCAAGCTTAGCGTATAGAAAGCTCTGGGACCTTCCTATCCCTACCTTTTCAGCACTGAGATTACAGACATGCATCACAATGACCAGCGTTTTATGTGAGTGCTGAGGAATCCAACCCACGTCCTAGTGCTTGTGCAGCAAGCAGTTTTCAAACTTTCAAAAACCTATTTTAACAAAGCCCCAAACTCCCTGGGTTATAAAGCAGTGGGAGCTGCTATTTGGTGACTTCTAAAATCCTAGCTACTCTATTAAGCTCTTCAGCCATGCCCCAGTGTGCATGTGCTAGGCAGAGAGCACACCTCCTTCAAGTTCTTGCTTGCCCAGCGCCCCTCATCTGGCCCTCATTCTATCATTTCATAGAAGGTGCGTTGAGCAACTTGCCCTCTCCAGTAGACTAGGAATTTCTCAATGGCAGAGTTACAATTGCGCTCACATGGTGCCTCCCACAGCTTCTCAGTAATTCGTAGTGCCAGGTTCAGAGTAATCCCCCAGAAATATTTGTTGAACTACTTGATTAAAAAATGAATTTTTCTTAGGTACACAACCCTGATTCCAGCTACCTCTTATTTATATTCATAACCAGATTATCTTCCCTGACCAGAAGAGCATCTGTTGCTTTTCAGAAGGCAGATTAAATATTGACTATGGAGCCGGGCAGGGTAGCACACGCCTTTAATCCCAGCACTGTGAGTTCAAGGCCACCCTGAAACTACATAGTGAATTCCAGGTCAGCCTGAGATAGACTGAGACCCTATCTCGAAAAACTAACTAACTAACTAACTAACTAACTAACTAACTAACTAACTAACTAACTATTGACTATGGGAGGGCTAAATCAGGGTGATTCACTTTACCAAGTATTGGTAAGCTTGCCATGCACCCAGTCCTGTGCCATGTGTCCTCTCAGAAAAGACATGATCCTAGCCAATTGAAAGGTTTTACAAATGGATGTTTCAGACAGACATACCAAAGGTGTCAATAGTAATAAGACCAATACCATGTTCTCAAGACCTCACCTCAAAAATCAGACATCAGCAGTATGCATAGAAGTCAGGAGAAAATGAAACAACATCAAAAATCATTTGAGGGCTGGACAGATGGCTCAGTAGGTAAAGGCGCTTTCTTGCAAAGCCTGACAACTTGAGTTCAATTCCCCAGTACCCATGTGAAGGCAGATGCACAAAGCAGTGCATGTATCTGGGGTTCGTTTGCAGTGAGGTTCATTTGCAGTGGCAAGAGGCTCTGGTGCACCCATTCTTTCTCTCCTTGAAAATAAATAAATAAAACCATTAAAAATCTTTTGGGAGGCTGGAGAGCTTGCTCAGTGGTGAAAGGCACTTGCTTGCAAAGACTTCCAGCCCAGGTTTGATTCTCTAGCACCCACATAAAACCACATGCACAAAGTGGTGCAGGCATTTGGAGTTCATTTTCAGTGGCAGGAGGCACTGGCACACCCATACACTCTCGCTCTGTGTCTTTCTCCCAAATAAATAAATTATAAACATTCAAAAATTGGGCTGGAGAGATGGCTCAGTGGTTAAGATGCTTGCCTGCAAAGCCTAACATTCCAGGTTTGATTCCCCAGTACCCAAATAAAGCCAGATACACAAAGTGGCTTATACATCTAGAATTTACAGGGGCTAGAGGCCCTGGCGCCCCCCCTTTCTCTCTTTCTCTCTCTCTCTCTCTGCTTCTCTTCTGTCTCTGCTTGTAAATAAATAAACAAACAAACAAATAAATATTAAAAAAATCATTTGGATCTAAACTTACCTTGAATTCCCCCAAGACTATTTCATGGTACTTATCTATCCCATCATGTATAAATCATCCCTTTCACTGTTATTAATATTTGATGCTGGGCTATTACCCCAGGTCTCACTGGGCATGCTGTCCAGTGTCTATCATATGCTTACAATGATTTTCTCAAATCCAAGCAATTCGGAATTCTAAAGTTCTTGCATGGTTACAAAGGACATAGGTGATACATGGCAAGTCTGTGTTCTATAGGCCCACGACTTGAAGCTTGGTTATTAAACAGCGAACAGTGTATTTTAATATTACCAAGAGGTAGGCAGAAAGGGAGAAGCATAGAATTGGGTGAGATTTCCAAGTATATCTGGCACAAGCCTTTAGCTTCCATCTTCATCCTCATCTCTATCCGTTTTCCTTAGGTTCTGCCTTCCTTTCAGCCTCTGGTTTGCCTGACCCCATCTCAGACTCATCTAATATAATTTTCTTGCACCAACGTTTCTAAATCTGCCTCAGATCTGCTCTCTGTCTCTCAGATTCCACTCCTTCCTCTCCCTGTATTGGGCTTAGCTTTTCCCTCTTGGTTTCGGGAACCCTTCTCCTTCACCTACTCTCTACCTTCCTGCTCATGAGTTCTGGATCATCAACTCTAGCTCTGTCATTCCTTCCCATTAATGCCTGGGACCCATCTTTCTGTCTAGGTTTACCATCTTTCATCTCCCCCCACCATCCTCTAGTTAGCTTCTAATATAGTTATGCTATCTGAGTGTTGTGACATATACCTATAATGCCAGCATTCTGGTGCTAAGGCAGGAAGATCATGAGTTCCAGGCCAGCCTGTGCTATATAGTGAGAATGCTAAAAAAAAAAAAAAAAAAAAAAAAAATGAAAGCAAAAAAATAAAAATATCAGAAAATAGGTTTATTGAAGTTAAAAGTAAGCCAATTTAAACAAAAATATCAAGCGTATACAGTAGTATGCTATGATAAGGTTAAAATCATAATAGCTGTACTCATATGATGGTAACATTGTTCTAACATTAATTTTTATTTTAAATATTTAATTAATTAATTTATGAAAGGGAGAGAGAAAGAGGGAGAGAGAGAGAGAGAATGGACATGCCAGGTCCTCCAGCCACCAGCCACTGCAAACGACTTCCAGACACATGTGCCACCTGGTGCATCTGGCTTTATGTGAGTACTGGGGAACCGAACCCAGGTCCTTAGGCTTTGCAGGAAAGCTCCTTAATCACTGAGCCATTCCTCCAGTCTTAGCAGTCATTTTTAGAATGAAAGAATTATTATTTTCTGTGTGCTTGTGTGTATGTGTGTGAATGTGGGCGAGCACACTGTGGCACATATTGGGGAGTCAGAGGACAGCCTCAGGAGTCTGGCTTTTTACATGGGTTCTATAGATCAGACCTCAGGTACTCATGCTTGCATAGCAAGCTCTTTCTCTGCTGAGCCGTCTATTTCCCCAGCCCCCAAAATTATTTGTGTACAATAGGCCATCTAGTGGCAAACAGAGGATGACACTCCTGGGCTGAAAAGACACATGAATCCATTTATTTATTTTTTATTAAGTAGAAACTTTGTATGGACGCATTCATGTGTTGGGGCCATCATTTCTCTCCTCCCTGCCCCCACTCCACTGAGGGCCCTCCTTAGTGGAGTTGCTGATATTCACCATGGAGTTGTGGGCTATGATGAAAGAAGGGCAGGTTAAACCCTCAGCCTCCACTCTCTAATAGATCTAAGCACTAATTCACAAAATGAACAAACTGCAGTCAAAACCCCATTGGAACATAGCTGGTAACATGGATGTTTGTCCTGGACATTGCTCTGTTGTTGAAGCAAATAGACATACAAATATACATACATACATACATACATATATATATATATATGGCAATGGCCAAATTCAGAAGCTCTACAAAGCCTGTTTTTAGGCCTCACAAGAGCTTGCTCATCAAGACAATGTAAGTGCCTGCTTTGTGCCATATCCTTATCCTGGGAAGCCACATTCAGAGAGAACTCATGCTATAAAGGACAGGAAATTGCTGCCTAAGAAGTTGATAACATTCAAATCATATCTCTCAGCTTCATAAATCAATTTTTCAAAACAACCAACTCAATATAGTTTAATTGATAGTTATTTTTCATCAAGCTAATATTTACTAAAATATTAAGTAGCATGTGGATAGTGTCACATTTCACAAAAAGAAATACACTACTGAATTGATATATATATATATCTATGTATTAGTAGAAGCCAGATCAGGTTGCATACCTGAAAGTGGAGGCAAGATCACAGGGCATTATTCTGGATTGGTGCTTAATCTTTTAGGGAGCAAGGGTTGGGGGTTTAATGTATCTTTCTTATTTATAATGATACATTCTTGTTTTTTAAATATTTTACTTATTCATTTACAAGCAGAGAGATACAGGGAGAGATAGAGAGAGAGAGAGAAGGGGAGAGAGAGAGAGAGAAAGTATGGACACACCAGGGCCTCTAGCCACTGTAAACAACTCCAGATGCATGCACCACCTGTACATCTGACTTTATGTGGGTACTGGAGAATCAAACCAAAGTGTTTAGGCTTTATAGGCAAGCTCCTTAACCAATGAGTTATGCCTCCAGCCAAATTCTTGTATTTTTTATTTAATTAATTTTTAGGTTAGCATACAAAAATGGGTTTCATCACAGCACCTTCACACATATGTGTCATTATATTTGATTCTCATCTGTTTCTTTCCCTCATTGGCTGTTTTCCTTCCTTTCTCCAGTTATTTACTCCTCTGTACTTATCAATCTATTCATCAGTCTCCATATTTCCTACCTCCATTAAGACCTCTTCCTCCCCTCTCATGATTTTTTAAAAATTCATTTTGGTTTTACAAGAGAGAGTCTTGCTCTAGCCCAGGCTGTCCTGGAATTCACTATGTATTCTCAGGCTGGCCTCGAACTCACAGTGATCCTCCTCCTACCTCAGCCTCCCAAGTGCTGGGATTAAAAGTATGCACCACCACATTGGGCTCACAATTCCTTTTCTAATTTCATGACATACATATAAACACCACACACACACACACACACACACACAGAGAGAGAGAGAGAGAGAGAGTTTCAAATTTAGCTTACTCATATGAGCTAACTCATGCAGTATCTATCTTTCTGACTCTATTATTTCATTTAACATAATGATTTTCAGTTATATCCATTTTCCTGTAAATGTCATAATTTCCTTTTTCTTTATGGCTGAATAAAATTCCATTGTGTATATGTAGTATACTTTTTTAAATCCATTTATCTGTGATGGGCATTAAGGCTGGTTGCATTTCCTAGCTATTGTGAATAGTGCTGCAAAACACCTGGGTGTGCAAATGTTTCTGTGGTATGTTGACTTAGGGTCCTTCGGGTGTATACCCAAGAGTAATATATCTGATTCATATGACAGTTTGTCTTCAGTTTCCTTTTAGAAACCCCCACGCTGATTTCCATAATGGCTGCATTAGCTTGCACTCCTACCAGCAGTGAATCACGATTCGTACCTCCTTCCCCACACCTACACCGGGGCCTGTTGTCATTTATTTGCTTGATGATAGCCATTCTGACTGGGATGAGATGGAATCTCAAATTAATTTTTCTGTGTGTGTGCATGTGTGTAGTGACTGTGATGTGGTGTGCATGTGTGGATGGTATGTTTGTGTGGTGTATGCATGTGTGTGTATATGTGCAGAGATGGCACCCTGTGTGAGCACAGAGGTGTCCATGCCCAGATCACTATGTGGGTATTGAGGATTTGAATTCATTGGTCTCAGGTCCCCTCAGGCCATCATGCTGGTGCTGGAAGTGCTCTTAACTGTTGAGCTATCTCTTTTTTAAAAATAATATATTTTTATTTATTTATTTGACAGAGGGAAAGAGGCAGAGATAGAGAGAGAGGGAGGGAGAGAATGGACACGCCAGGGCATCCAGCCACTGCAAATGAACTCCAGATGTGTGTGCCACCTTGTGCATCTGGCTTATGTAGGCCCTGGGGAATCAAACCAAGGTCCTTTGGCTTTGCAGCTAAGTGCTTTAACTGCTAATCCATCTCTCTAGCCCATATTTTTTTCTCTTTTTATTGGCAGTGTCCATATTTACAGACAATAAACCATGATAATTCCTTCCCCTTCTTTCCCCTCCCCTCCCCCACTTTCTCCTTCACAAATATACACTCCATCCTATCCCCTCCCTCTCTCCATTAGTCTCTTTTATTTTGATGTCATCATCTTTTCCTCCTATTATGAGGGTCTTGTGAAGATAGTGCTAGGCACTGAGAGGTCATGGATATCAAGGCCAATTTCTGTCTTGTCGATTTCATTGTAAGAAGTCATACTCTTCCTTCATCTCTTATATTCTTTCTGCCACCTCTTCTGCAATGGACCCTGACCCTCGGAAGGTGTGAAAGAGATGTTTCAGTGCTGGACACTCCTCTGTCCCATCTTCTCAGCACTATGTTGCCTTTTGGGTCATCCCAGTGGTCACTACCATCTGAAAAGAGAAGCTTCTCTAACAAAAAGTGAGAGTAGCATTAACATATAGGTATGAACATTAAATAAAGTGCTTACAGAGCAGTTTGGTGGGCATAATATATGCAATTAGCCAGACAAGAGCAGGCATTACATTCCTAATGCTCATGACCTCTACCACCATAGGCTTTTGGTTAGGTTTTCAATATCAGGGATGTATTCCCTCCCATAGAGCAGGTCTCCATTCCAATTAGAGAGCAGTTGGTTTTCCCCATAACAGTCATGCCACTATTGCACCTGTGGGCTCATTTGGCCTGGCTGGTCAAACTTGAGGCTTGCAGTGTCCACTGTTTTCACTGCTGATGACTTCTGTCTCCCATAGGGCTGCATGTAGTGCAGCTTTTTCCAGCTTTCTGTCAGCTGATATACAGGGAGGAGGCTTTCAGCAACTTCTGAGCTATCTCTTAAGCCCTCAAATGCATTCCAATTTACTTTTACCTGATGACTAAGGATGTGGAACACTTTTTCAAATGTTTATTGGGTATTTAAATTTCTATTTCTTCTTTTGAGAACTGTCTATTCAGCTTATTAGCCTATTTGTGGCTTTATTGTTCTTTTATTTAAATATTTTATTTTATTTATTGTAGAAAGAGAGAGAGAGAAGCAGCTAGAGAAAGAACAGACACACCAGAGCCTCTAACCACTACAAATGAACTCCAGATGCATGTGTCACCTTGTGCATCTGGCTTATGTAGGCACTGGGGAATTCAACCTGGGTTTTTAGGCTTTGCAAGCAAGTGCCTTGATGACTAAGCCATTTCTGCAGCCCCTGGATTGTTTTTCTTATTATTTGAGACAGACAGACAGACACACCCACACCCACCCACAGACACACACACACACACACACACACATACACAGAGGGAGAGAAGAGGCAGAGAGAGAATGGGTGTGCCAGGGCCCTTTCAGTCACTGTGAATGAACTACAGATGCATGCACCCCCTTGTGCTCATGTGCGACATTGCATGGTTGCGTCACTTTTGCATCTGGCTATACATGTGACCTGGAGATTCGAACAAGTGTTCTTAGGCTTTGCAAGCATGCACCTTAACTGCTAAGCCATCTCTCCAGCCCCCCCTTGATTGTTTTTTTTTGAAGCAGGGTCTCACTGAAGCACAAGTCACACCTTGTACTCATACATAGATATACATATACCTTCAAAACATTCAATGAGGCAGATACTATTGCTATCTCCATTTGGTACACAAAGAGGCTGAAGCACACAAAAGCAAAGACCTCACCTGAGAAGGCATAGCTAACAGGTGTCAGAGAAAGGATTTGAACCAGACCTATTAGTGCTAAAGCCTGTATCATTAAGCGGCAGGACCTACTTCCACAATTCACACAGGAGGCTCAGTCACAGCACTTGATAAGCCATCACACTCCACTCAAGCTCTGTAGTCATTCATTTGGATTCTTAAAATTGTACTCATTTATTTATTGAGAGAGAGAAAGAGAGAGAGAGAGAAAGAAAGAAGAGGCAGAGAAAAAGAGAATGGGTATGCCAGGCCTTTAGCCACCACAAATGAACTCCAGATGCAAGTGCCATCATGTGCATGGGTACTGGGAATTTGAACCTGGGTCCTTAGGCTTCACAGGCAAGCACCTTAACTACTAAGCCACCTCTCCAGCCCATTAATTGGATTTTTAACTATGTGCGGGACCTACTTTCAAAAAAAAAGTCCATAGGACCCAGGTATAGTGGCACATGTCTTTAATCTCAGCATTCAGAAAGCAGAGGTAGGAGGATCACTATGAGTTCAAAGCTAGCCTAAGACTACATAGTGAATTCCAAGTCATTCTGGACTAGAACCAGACCCTATCTCAAAAAACCAAAATCATCAGCATCATCATCCACAGGAGCCTGAAGAGATTGCTAAGTGGTTAAGACACTTGCCTGCAAAGCCTAATGACGCAGTACCCATGTAAAGCCAGATGCACAAGATGGCACATGCATCTGCATTTCATTTACAACAGCTAGAAGCCCTGGTTCACCCTATCTCTCTCTGCTTGTAAATAAATAAATTTTTAAAAATTCCATAGAAACCTGGAGAAATGGCTCAGTGGGAAGAGCACTTGCTGCACAAGCATGCAGAACTGAGTTCAATCCCCAGCACTCATGTAAATAGCCTAGTGTGACCACACATGCCTTCAACTCCAGCTCAGATGAAAGCAGAGATAGGAGAATCTCCGGGGCTCACTGGTTAGCCAGTCTGATGGAAAAACAATATCTCCAGGTTTATTGAGGGACTCTGTCTCAATGAAATATCTCAGAATAGTGATAAAGGAGAATGGCTGATGTTCTCTGGCCTCTGCATGCCTGGGCATGGGGTACACACATCTGGACACACACATGCACACACACCACACTACACTCAAGTAAAAATTTAAATAATTATCCATAAACTTAAGCCCTAGTTCACATCTACTAAATCAGAATGTCTAGGAATCTTCACTTTTCACAGGTGTCCAAACTGATCTTGTTGGATAGTAATTTTCACTGAGTTGGAAAGTTCTAAAGAGATGGGCCAATATCCGAGAAATTCACTTCATCCACTTTTTAAATTTATTTGTCAGGAGATAGAGATAAGAGAGGAGAGAGAGAGAGAGAGAGAAAGAGAGAGAGAGAGAGAGAGAGAGAGAGAGAGAGAGAATGAGCATACCAGAGACTCTTGCCACTGAAAACAAACTCGGGACACTTGTGCCACTTTGTGCAGCTGAGTTTACATGGGTACTGGGGAATTTAACCATGGCTGGCAGGCTTGGCAAATGCCTTTAACTGCTGAGCCATCTCTCCAGCTCCATTTTATCCATGTTCTCTGCTTGTGGTACCTTTGCTTTCTCCTGACACTCCAAACGTGGACCCACCCCAAGGTTATTATTCTGTCTTCTACATGGCCTTCTCTCTTTCTCTGCTTTATCAGTGTAGTTCCTTATATCCATTTTCAACCATTTCCAGTGCATAATATGAAGAGATGGGCTACCTAGTTCCTACTGCTCACTTGACAATTCATTATATGACATTGTATAGGCCAGTTTCCTGTGTTGAGCCTCAGTTTTCACAACTGTAAAATTGAACATGGTACCTGATCTTCATGGAAAAATACTTCCAGACTTAAAGTCTGTCGTCTACATAGTTATTCTCAAAGTATCTATCTGGGTGTGATGGCTCATGCTTATAATCCCAGCACTTAGGAAACTAAGACATGAGGAGTACCATGAGTTCAAGGATAGCTTCTCTAAAGGGTCTCTTTATGAACCCCAGGCTGGCGATGCTTCCTGGAGTGCTGGCATTATTGGTATATCCCACTATGCCTAGGCTCTCATTTAAAAGGAAGGAAATCTTGTTTCATGCTAGAACACGGATAAAACTCAAGTACATTAAGTTGAGTGAAATGAACCAATCATAAAAGGACACATACTATGTTATTCCACTCATATGCAGTATCCAGCCAAAATTCTTAGAAAGAGAAAGTAGAAAGGATGTTGCCAAGAACTGAGTGAGGGAGTAAGAGAGAGAAGAAGTAGGTATAAAGCTTCACTCTTGCAAGATGAAAAAGTTTGACAGATGTGTTGCATAGCAATATGGATATACTTACCACCAATAAACCTGACCACACACATAAAAATTTTCAAAATGGTCAAACTATATTATGGCACTTTTTTTGAAGTGTTAGGTTCCAAACCCAGATCCTTTCATATACTAAAATCACACTCTAGTGCTGTGCCATATCTGCAGCCCCTTGTGTTTTTTTTCTTCTCCAAGATCCAAACAAAATGTGCATTCTGAACCCCACCTTAGAGTCATTCAATCAAAATTTTAAGGATGGGACCTGTGAATGTGCATTTTGGCAGGCTTCAGAAATGATTTTTAAGTCTTCTATATTTTGTTTTTTAATATATTTTTAAATTTTTTTGTTTATTTATTTATTTGAGAGCGACAGACAGAGAGAGAAAGAGGCAGGTAGATAGAGAGAGAATGGCCGCACCATGGCCTCCAGCCAATGCAAATGAACTCCAGATGCAGGTGCCACTTTGTGCATCTGGCTTACATGGGTCCTGGGGAATCGAGCCTCAAACTGGGGTCCTTAGGCCTCACAGGCAGGCGCTTAACCGTTAAGCCATTTCTCCAGCCCAGTCTTCTATATTTTGAAAAGCACTGACAAAAATTTATTGTAAATCTGTTTACATTGCAATAAATTTGACCCCATGATCATAGCTCTTCTCTATCCAAGAATATTTCTATACAGCTTCACTTGCTCCTAGCTAGCGTTGTTAGAGAATGCAAACTTATTTTATTATTAGCCAAAGCAAAAATGAATCCAAGAGGTAAATGTGCTGCAAGAGAATGTTATTCAGTCCATTTCCAAACCAAACAGATGACTTTAGGTCTGGAACAGTTTTGGATTACCCATGACTCTGATATTCTCCATTAGAGTGAGTAATTGAAAGCTGGCTATGTGTATGCTTACAGAAATTACATTAAATTGTTCACATTAGATAAATCACAACCCATGGTGATGTCAGTAAGAAACAGTGGTAAGAATATTAATGAGCACTTTCCCTGGAATGAGAGTTTGTAACACATAAACAACTATGAAGGCTTCTGTTTTCATTGTCACAAATTAGGGAGCTGCTGAGAAGTGGCTTTCATTATTCAAGTTCAGTGTCAGACAAGGTAAAAGAATGCGAGCTCACTTACCATGTTCCAGGTACACAGCCCAATACTTTCTACAGAGGATCTTACCTTAGGCCTGAGGACAAGTGCAATTATTATCTCTTCTTTGCAAGGGGGTAAATGAGGCTCAGAGAACCTGAAGAACTTGCTCGTAAACAGAGCTTGACCTGAAAATCCAGGTCCAATCTTTCTACAAACATTGACAAACGGGGCTGGAGAGATGGCTTTGTGGTTACGGCATTTGCCTACAAAGCCAAAGGATCCTGGTTTGACTTTTCAGGACCCAGGTAAGCCAGCTGCACAAGGGGGCACATGCATCTGGTGTTTATTTGCAGTGTCTGGAGGTCCTGGCACACCCATTCTCTCTCTCTCATAAATAAATAAATAAATAAATAAATAAATAAATAAATAAATGAATTTAAAAACATTGACAAATGATAACTGTATGTATATATAGGGTCAAAAGTGATGTTACAATTCTTTTGTGTGTGTATGGATGTGTGGTATACATTTGTGCATGCATGTTTCTGTATGTATGTGTGTGGTGTACATTTGTGCATGCATGTTTCTGTGTGTATGTGTGTTGTACATTTGCACATGCAGATTTGTACACATGCACGTGTGTGTGTGTGTGTGTGTGTGTGTGTGTGTGTGTGTGCGCGCGCACCAGAGGTCAATGTTGGGTGCCTTTTTGAATCACTCTCTACCTTGTTTTGGAGTCAGAGCTCACCATCTGGCTAGACAAGCTAGCTAGCAAGCCTGAGGGATCTTTCTGTCTCTGTCTCTCCAGGGCTGGGATTACAGGTATGCATTGCCACAATCAGCATTTTATGTGGTTTAGGGATCTGAACTAAGGTCTTAATGATCAACTTGAAAGAGACAGCTGTCTCCTCAATCCTGATGTTCAGATTATTTGTAATACAATGTGGGAAGATGAAATGAAGTAAATTAAGATATTCATTACCTGAGCTATTTAATGTTTTGCAATGAAAATAATAGAAATTTGTTCTCAATGATGTTGAAATGTATAGTGCTTAATTATGAACTATATTTATTATACTGCACAATAGTTATTTTAAAAACTGGTATTTATATATTTATTTATGTGTGTGTTTGTGAGCATGTGTGTGTGTACACTATGGACTCTTGCCTCTCTAAATGAATGCTAAATTCATGTGCCACTTTTTTTGCATTTGGCTTTACATGGGTGCTCAAGAATTGAATCTTGGCTGATAGGTTTTATAAGCAAGCACATTTAACCAGTGAACAATCTCCCCAGCCTCTATACAGTAGTTCTTTTAAAAAATATATTTTTTTTATTTATTTATTTATTTATTTATTTATTTACTTATGAGAGAGAGAGAGAGGGAGAGAGAGAGAGAGAGGGAGAGAGAGAGAGAGAGAATGGGCATGCCAGGGCCTCCAGCCACTGCAAACGAACTCCAGATGCATGTGCCTCCTCGTGCATCTGGCTTACGTGGGTCCTGGGGAATTGAACCGGGGTCCTTTGCCTTTGCAGGCAAACACCTTAACCGCTAAGCCATCTTCTCCAGCCACTGTACAGTAGTTCTTATCTCTAATACCTCAATCTTTTATTTTCTTTTTTAAAAATGTTTTATTTATTTATTTGCAAGGAGAGAGAGAGAATATGGGTATGCCAGAGTCTCCAGCTGCTGCTAACAAACTCCATATGCATGTGCCATTTTGTGTCTCTGGCTTTACATGGGTACTGCGGAATTGAATCTGAGTTGTTAGGCTTTATAGGCAAGCACCTTCACTGCTGGGCCATATCACCGGCTCTCTGAGCCTTTTTCTAAGACCAATCCATTTTGGGATGCCACCTTGATCTCTCCCTATCTTGCTTCCTGCTTTCCTGACCTCATAGCCTGTCTTCTGCCATGACTCCCAAGGCTCCAAGCCTATCTTTCTGTTTTCTGTCATCCCCCTTTTCTCCAGTTTCCTTCCTTTCTTGGATGCTTTTGCACACTTGCTTGGATTTAGATTACTCCCTGCTTCTCTGCTCATGGGATGTGTGACTTGTTACTTCAACTGGACCTTTCAGATGCTCATGCCTTGCCAAGAACATGACTGGCTGGTGTGTCTCTCTATTTTCTGCACATCATGGTTTGCCCTTTGGCCTGAACTTCTCATTACTATTATGCCTGTTTCTCCCTCAAGGTTTCATGAATACCAGGCTAGCTTCAATATCACTATGTAGCCAAGGAAGACATTGAACTTCTGGTCCTCTCTCTACCTCCCAAGTGCTGGGAATACATGCCTGTGCCACCATCCTTGAATTTTTTTTGCAGTGCTGGACATGGAATATAGGGTTTTTGTCCATGCTAGGTAAGTACTCTACCAACTAAGCTACGTTCACCAACCCTGTATCTTAATGATACCAGAAAGTGTTCTTTCATAGAAGTTTCTAATACAGACATGTAATGGACCGTCAAGACCATTCAGTCCAAGCCCATCCATTTTATATGTGAGAAAATTAAGTTGTCAAAAGGATAGGAAAAGTACCCAAAGCCAAAGAAGAGTAATAGCAGAAGTTGGACAAGAAACAAAGGTTTCTATGCACCAACCCAATGTTAGATACTTATATAACGCTGGTGGTCATGGCTCATGGAGCTGGAGAACAAATGTGAATATACTTCTTCTGCCTGAAAGGAAATTCTGTGGTCTATAATGAGATCCAGAAGTGGATATCAACATCAAAGATTCCAGAAAATGATATCATGTGTCATAAGTGTAGCACCTGAAGGAATTTTAGAAACACTAAAATCCGTTTTGGCTTCTTTGGGAAGCAGATGGCAGGAAAGTTAGGCATGAAATAGATTTTAACATGGGATAAAACTAGGCTGGAGATATTGGTTAGCGGTTAGGGCCCTTGCCTACAAAGCCAAAGGACCCAGGTTCCATTCTCCAGGACCCACACAAGCCAGATGCACAAGATGGTACATGCGTCTGGAGTTTGTTTGCAATGGCTGGAGGCATGCCCATTCTCTCCCTCCCCCATCTGTCTCTCTGCCTCTTTCTTCTCTCTCTCAAATAAATAAATATAAATATAAACAATTAAAAAATAAGCATTACAACCAAGGAAAAGTAAAAGCTCATGAAGCAGAAGCTGGCACAGAAAATCTTCATACCACCTGCAGGCATCATCTCTGTGGGAAAGAAAAGACAGAAGGATGAGGCCGATGATGCGGTGCTGAGGAATCTGAGCCAGCCCAATGTGGTGTAACAATACAAAGATTTCTCAGAGATGCCCCCTGCACTTGTCAGAAATAGTAAGGCCCTTTCACCCTTAAAATGGACTCATCATCATTTGGGAATGGCCCAGGATGCCTGTGGCTTTAAACCACAAATATAAAGCAGACACTAAAGATGCTACAACTGGATGCTCTCAGCTAATTGAAGTCCTTGTGATAAGTATTCAATTAAAGGGACTTAGCAGTGTTGCACTTTTGCTGTCACACACAAGTTGCTATCATGCAACCCCAACACTTTAATGAGCTGGAATTAAATGGTACTATTATTCCACAAACCATTATCTCTAGTCTCAGATCACCCTTTCCCCGAAGCGGAAGTTTGAATTTGGGCCTGGACAAGAAAGGTAGCACAGATCGGTATGGATGAAGGGCAAAATGAGTTTAAGAGACCATATTAACATTTTGACTAGGATGGTGCTGTGGCTGGGAGATCAGGGAAGGTACTTTGGTGAACATTCTGAGTGTTTATTGAAGGCCTACTACATACTGAGACCTTTACTAAACCCTGGGAGTGTAAAAACAAATGATAAATGCTGCTAAGGCACTTTGTGATATTCCCTTCATGTGCAGATGTTAGGACTTGAAGATGTTTATTACATTGGAGCAGATTGCCTTTTTACTCCATGCCCCTAAAATTTGCTCTAGACAAGTCAGTTTGTCATGCTGCTAGTAGTAGCCATGAACATGTGTCTGAAACTTGTGCCAGGCTATCTTGATTAGTTTAGTAGGGGTTGGATGCATAGAGTCATTTGATGAATGTATTAAAATGCCTCTTCTCTCCCAGATATTGTTCTACACATTGAGAGATAATAAGTTGGATAGGAATCTTCTCTCTCAGTGCTTACTTTTGAAATGGTAGAGATAGATAATAAACAAGCTAGTAAAAGTGATTACTTGATGTATTAAATGCTGTAAAGAAGATAAAACAGCTGGTGATGTCTGGCTAAATGTAGAGACTATACTCACGAAGCTGCCTGGTAAGCACTTCTCTTAATGTCCAAACCCATATATTAATGCTACTCTAAATTTTGGCTAGAGAAGCTTCTCTTTTCAGATGGTGGTGACCTTGGAATGACTCAGAAGACACCATGGTGCTGAGAAGTGACAGAGGAGTGCTCAGCACTGAAACATCTCTATCACACCTTCCAAGGCTCAGAGTCCAATGCAGAAGAAAGGATGAAAAGAATGTAAGCATCAAAGGAATGGTTAGGATTCCTTATAATGCACTCTTCCAGTCACAGAATGGCCTGGATATCCATGACCACGCAGTGGCTAGTACTACCTTCACAAGACCCTCATAACAGGAGGAAAAGATGATGACATCAAAATAAAAGAGAGACTGATTGAGAGGGGGAGAGGAGATATGATGGAGAGTGGAGTTCTGAAGGGGAAAGTGACTGGGGATGGAATTACCATGGTTTATTGTCTATAATTATGGAAGTTGCCAATAAAAATAAATTAATTTTTAAAAATTAGACAATAAAAGTTTTTAAAAAGAAGATAAAACATGGTAAGGTAAATGGAGTGACTGTGTAAAGTATACAGATAGTGGTAGCATACTTGCCTAGCATATGAAAGGCCCTGGGTTCCATTCTCAATGGTACATGAAACAAAAAGAAGTTGAGTGGCATGGAGATGGCAGTAGAAGCTGCATTAGACAAGTTAATCAAGGAAAGTCTCGCTGAGACTTTATTTGAACAGAGACTAAGAGCTAAACATTCAAATATCTCAAGGGTATTCCAGGAAAAGAATATCAAATGAAATATCCTTGTAGCCAGAAAAAGATTTTCTTGCAACAAGAGCAACTAAAAATGCCTAGAGAGACATGTGGTCTGGGTAAGACTGATTTTTCCCCCCTGTGGATGACAACTATAAACCAAGAAATGGCACCAGAGAAAGCCAAGGAGAATTCTAAATGGCGAGGGCAAACTAGTTTGGAATTCCTACAGAAGTAGTACAACAGTGTTGAATCTTACATCTCTCTACCAACAGACAAAGGCCATCCAACCTGGCATTACAAGTCCCTGTCTGGCCTGTTTTCCTCCTCAGATATAATGTTTGCCTCAGCTACCATTGTCAGTGGGATTCCTGTTATATCTGAGAAGGAAACAGGCCAGACAGGGACTTGCCTGCTACCTGCTTTCCGGACGGTTTATTCTCGTCAGGATTCCTGATTGAGCTGGCATGTAGGTTCAATTCTCTCCTCCTTTGCTGAGGTTGAATGAGGCGGGTAGAACAGGCAAAAGGAATGTCGCTGCAGTCAGTGGCCTGTTCTTGGAAGCCTGTGTTTTTGTGATCCCGAGACAATCCTGCCCCTTCGGGAGACACCAGGTAGCTGGAATTACAGATAGAGGTGTACTGCCATATTCACTTTTTCACCAAAAGACATCTTTTTTCTTTTTAATTTTTTTTTAATTTTTAAACATTTTTTCATTGGCAGCTTCTGTACTTACAGACAATAAACCATGATAATTTCCTCTCCTCCCCCACTTTCCTCTTCACAACTCCACACTCCATATCCCCTCTCCCTCTCTCCATTAGTTTTTCTTTTATTTTGATGTCATCATCTTTTTCTCCTATTATGAAGGTCTTGTGAAGGCAGTGCTAGGCACTATGAGGTCATGGATATCGAGGCCAATTTCTGTATGGATGATGGCATTGTAAGCAGTCCTATCCTTCCTTTGGCTCTTACATTCTTTCTGCCACCTCTTCTGCAATGGAACCTGAGCCTTGGAAGGTGTGATAGAGATGTTTCAGTGCTGAACACTCCTCTGTCACTTTTTTTTTGTTTTGTTTTTTTGAGGTAAGGCCTCACTCTGGTCCAGGCTGACCTGGAATTAACTATGTAGTCTCAGGGTGGCCTCGAACTCTCGGCGATCCTCCTACCTCTGCCTCTCGAGTGCTGGGATTAAAGGCGTGCGCCACCATGCCCGGCTCCTCTGTCACTTTTTCTCAGCACTATTGTGCCTTTTGGGTCATCCCAGTGGTCACTGCAAAAGGCATCTTTCTATCAGGGAAATGTTTTCTTCCTTTCAGGCAGCATTAGGGACCAACAGGAGAGTCAGTGGCCAGGCCAGGTGAGCAAAGATTTACATAGCACCTCACAGGCTCTGAAAATTAAGCTACCATTAAAGATACATCATATTAAAGTAGGTTAGAGCCTGTGTGCTATGAACAAGGCAGCTGCCTGATAAATTAAAAGCATTTACATGAGATCCAGAATCTCTGATATAATACACAAAGTGGCAAGGATGCACCTGAATGACCCCTATAATACCAAGAATTAAGAAAACCACAGTTTGAATTAGAAGAGACAATTGGCCAGCACCAGCACTGATCAGATGTTAGAATTCACTCCCATGGATTTTAAATTGGACAGCATTAAAATGCTTCGACAATGGAACTTTCCTGGAACAAATGAAAAGCAGAGTGCTGCAGGAAATAACTAGAAGTTATTAAAAGGGTCAAATGGAAATGATGGAATTATAAAATGCATAGCAGAAATGAAAACTCTGCTGGCTGGATTCAATAATAGGTACAGAAGACAGAAATATAGCAATAAAATTAACTAATCCAAATAACACAGAGACATCGACTGTAAAAAGTAAGCAGATATTCAAAGACTTGTGAGACAATATTATCATATTAGAAGAGAGAAGAGGGTAAGACTAAAAGTATTGCACCTCAAAAAAAAATCCCAAATGTGGAGAGAAACACAAATTTATAGATTCAATAAATTGGGTACTCCTCAAGCAGGATAAACCCAAAGACATTTTAAGCCTTATCAAAATTAAGCTTGAAAAACTAATGACACGGGGCTAGGGAGATGGCTCAGTGGTTAAGAAAGCTTGTTGTGCAAATATCAGACCTAAGTTTGCTCCCCAGCACTGATGTAAAAAGCTAGATGCTGGCGAGGCGTGGTGGTGCAGGCCTTTCATCCAGCCATGCCGGAGGTAGATGTAGGAGAATTGCTATGAGTTCAAGGCCAGCCTGAGACTACATAGTGTATTCCAGGTCAGTCTGAGCTAGAGTGAGACCCTACCTTGAAAAAACACAAAAAAAGGTAGGTGTGGTCATGAAGACCATAACTCCAGTCCTGTGGTGGTAGTGGTGGTGGTGAGGAGAGGCGCAGAGATAGAATTGCTGGGTCTCGCTGATCAGCCAGTCTGACTGGCGAAAAAAAAAAAAAAAACCTGCAAGCTCCTGGGCCAGTGAAAGCCTCCATCCCAAGAAAATAATGAGGAAAAGTGATAGCGGGTATACAACTTTTTCCTCTAGTCTCTGCAAGTGCAGGGCCATACACCTCTGTACACATACATGTATACATTATACACACACACCACCCATACTACATGCATAAGCCCAAAACACACAAAACTAATAACAAAGAAGAAATCTTGAAAGCAACCAGTGAAATACATTACCTACAGGGGAATACCAATACATACTAGAGCAAATTTGCCATTTAAAGTCATGGAGGTTGAGCAGGGGAGATGGCTTAGCAGTTAAGGCACTTTCCTATAAAGCTCAAGGACCCAAGTTCAATGCCCCAGTACCCATGTAAAGACAGATGCACTATGTGGCGTTTGTTTGCAGTGGCAGGAAGCCCTGGCATGACCATACTCACTCTCTGTGTCTGCCTCTTACTCTCTCTCTCTCTCTCTCTCTCAAATAATAAATAAATAAAATTTAGAAAAATATAAAAAACATTGAAGTTGATCTGGGGAGACAGCTTAGAGTTTAAAGGTGCTTGCTTGTAAAGTCTGCTAGCCTGAAATAATTGAAATCATACACAGTGTGTTCTCTGATAATAATGGAATCAAAATAAAAATCAATGTCAGAAAGACATAGAATCTCTGAACACATGGAATTAAACTGTTCTAAGTGTTTCATGTCAAAGAAGAAAAAGTCTTACAAAAATATATACACAGTACTATATGAAAAAAACAGAACACACTAAATAAGTGCAATACAGTGTTGAGAGAGTAATTTATAGTGCTGTGTGTTTATGCTAAAATTGAGGAAATGGGGCTGAAGAGATGGCTTAGCAGTTAAGGCACTTAACTGCAAAGCCAAAGGACCCAGGTTTGATTCTCCAGGACCCACATAAGCTAGATGCACAAGGTGGCACATGCATTTGGAGTTTGTTGCCCTGGTGTGCCAATTCTTTCTCTCTCTCTCTTTCTCAAATAAAACAAAATTTAAAAAGTACTTTAAAAATGAGGAAATGGCTGGGTGTGGTGGCACATGCCTTTAATCCCAGCAAATGAGAGGCTGAGGTAAAAGGATGGCTGAGAGTTCTAGGCTAGCCTGAAACTACATAGTGAATTTCAGGTCAACCTGGTCTAGAGTAAGACCTTACCTCAAAAAAAAAAAAAAAAAAGAGGATGCCCCATTTCCTCCTACCTCTGTGCACGCCTTTAATCCTAACACTTGGGAGGCAGTGGTAGGAGGATTGCTGTGAGTTGGAGGCCACCCTGAGACTACATAGTGAATTCCAGGTCAGCCTGGGGTAGAGTGAGACCCTACCTCAAAAAACAAAACAAAACAAAGCAACCCCTCCAAAAAGAAAGAGGATAGAAAAATGAGGAAATGTCTCTAATCAACCACATAAATTCTTACAAGGTACTAAAAAAGGAAGAGAAAAAATTAACCCAAAGAAAGCATAAGGATCTTGATAGTAAAGAACAGTCAGTAAGTTGAAAATAGAAAACAGTAGAGAAAAATCAATGAAGTAAACCAGTGTATGCTTCAGAGAAATTCAACAAAATTGGCAAATATCCAATAAAACTGACATTAATAAAAACGTAATGAATTAGGGGTTATTACTACAGATCAGATATGGGAATAGCTTGAACAACTTTACTCTAAACAAACTTTAATAATCTAGAAGAAAAGGAGCAATTCCTTCAACGCACAAGCTATTAAATTCAATGTAGCTGAAATTAAAGATCTAAATATTCTTATATTTACCAAAGAAAATACATTTGTAATTTTAAATCATCTGAAAAATATATTGATGTATAAGTAATTTGGCTGAAGAATTCTACCAAAAAATAAAGGAAGAATTAATACTAACTTTATAAATCTCTTTCAGAAATCAAAAGTGCATGGGCTGTGGTTAAAATATATGACTCATTGGTTAAAAGCTCTGGCTCCACAAACTGAAGTTTGGATCCCCAGCATCCACATAAAGCAGATGCATACTAGTGCATGTGTCTGTAATCCCGATATGTCTCTGACAATGGGAGGCAAATTCAGGAGACTTATGAAGCTAGATTGGTTTTCCCTGCAGAAAACAATGAGTAAAAACTCTCTCAAACAATGTTGAAGGAGAGAACCAACACCTCAAGGTTATCCTCTGACCTCCACACACATGCCATGGCACACACACACATCCATACACACACACCATATACATACATGCACACATGAATAATAATAAGAACACAAAAGAACAGGGAAATTGTTCCAAGTCTTTTATATATTTAAGTTTTATTTATTTGAGAGAGAGAGAGAGATACAGAAATAGGCAGGTAGAGAGAGAGAGTGAGAGAATGGGTGCTCCAGGGCCTCTAGCCACTGCAAACAAACTCCAGATGCGTGCGCCCCCTTGTGCATCTGGTCCTGAAGAATGGAGCCTTGGACCGGGGTCCTTAGGCTCCAGCCCCCAAATCATTTTATGTAGGCAGTATCACCCAGATATAAAAACCTGACAAAGACAGTACAAGAAAGATAAAAATACTGAACAAAATCTCCTGTGAACTTACACACAAAAATTATTTCTTATGAATTTATACATAAAATCCTCAAAAACATTAGTGAATCAATTTCAAGAATGTATAGAAAAACAAGTGCTATAACTAATGCAGTATATTCTAAGTATGCAAGAGGCAGAGAATTGTCATTCAAAACCAATTTAACTCACTATATCAACAGGCTATTTAAATATTATATTAGTATATCAACTGGGTGTGGTGGCACACGCGTTTAATCCCAGCTCTCAGGAGGCAGAAGTAGGAGGATTGCCATGAGTTCGAGGCTACCCTGAGAGTACAGAGTGAATCCCAGGTCAGCCTGGGCTAGAGTGTGACCTTATCTTGAAAAAAATATATATTAGCATATCAATACCACAGAAAAGTAACTAGATAAAATTCAACAACAATTCATAATTAAAATTTTCAGTAAGGTAGTAATTGAGAAGAAATATCTCCACTTGGGTAAGGGCATCTACAAAATGTACAGCTAATATTGCGCTAAATGGTAAGAGAATGCTTTGTCCCTAAGATAAGGCATTCAGGAATGAAGCAAGGATGTCCTCTGTTACCATTTTTATTCAACACAATACTAGAAGTTTCAGGCACTGCAATCAAGTGGAAAATAGACATTAAAAGTATGGAAACTTAGTCAGCCATGGTAGTGCACTCGGGAGGCAGAGCTAGGAGGATCACCATGAGTTCGAGGCCACCCTGAGACTACATAGTGAATTCCAGGTCAGCCTGAGCTAGAGTGAGACCCTACCTCGAAAATTGGGAAAAAAAAGTATAAAACTTTGAAAAGAAGTAATTTATTTTTATTTTCAGAAACGAAGGAATGCACCAAAAACCATTAGAGCAGCAACAACAAAACTGTACAACTGAAAAGTGAGTTTAGTGACATTGTAAGATACAGGATCAACACAGAAAAATTAACATTTGTATATATTAACATTGAATACAAATAAACAAATAAAACATCACTATTTAAAAACCACTGCAAAAAAGCATGAAATGCTGAGGCATTGTTATGATAAAATGATCCAGATGTTGAAAATTTTTAAATGCCAATAAGAGAAACTGAAACTAAATAAATGGAGAGACATTATGGAGTCTATGAAATAAAAGACTCAACCTATTAAAGATATCAGCTCTCATTAAATTGATCTATAAGTTTAATGAAAGGAATCTTGTCAAAATCCTAGCTAAGGTTATTTATAGATATAGTCAAGCTTATTCTAATATTTATACACAAAGTAACAGGTCCTGCAATAACTAAAACATATTTGATGAAAACAAAGTAGGAGGATTTGCACTATTTGGTATTGTATTAGATTTTTTATATTTAGTATATAATTTCTTTACCATATAATTATAGTAATTAAGACAATGCATTGGTGCAGGGATGGATACATGGATCACTGGATCAGAATGGAGACAAAGGAACCAAAAAGAGAATCCAGAAAAAAAAAAACCCACATATCTCCAACTGATTTTCACAAAGATGCAAAAGCAATTTAATGGTGAATGTTGACAACTCCAACAACTGGTAACAGAGCAATTGGACATCCAATAGTAAAAATATATCATCCCTGTACCTTACCAAAAACTCCCTCAGGATGGGTCACAGATCCAGAAATAAACTGTAAACCTATGATCATTTTAGAAAAAAATGTGTAAAATCACTCAGATATAGGACTGGGTAGAAAGTTATTAGACTTAGCTCCCAAAACATAGTCCATAAAAGGAAAAAAATGGATAATTTGGACGTCATCAAACATTTAACACTTTTGTCTAGGGCCTTGATATCCATGACCTTGTAGTGCCTGGCAATACCTTCACAAGACCCTCATAATAGGAGAAAAAGATGATGACATCAAATTAAAAGAGAAACTAATATAAAGAGGGAAGGGATATGTTGGAGAGTGGAGTTCTGAAGGGGAATTGGGGTGGGGAGGGAAATATCATGGTTTATTGTCTGTAAGTATAGAAGTTGTCAATAAAAAATTGGAGAAAAGCTCATAGGAGTAAAATGAAAAGGCATGCTGGGGATGGGAAGAAAATATGTACAAACCGCATATCCAACAAAACCTTCATTTCTGTGAGACACGGAACTCTCTCGGGCCAGGAAGATGGCTCAAAGGTTCAAGACATTTGCTTGCAAAGCCTGCTGGTGAGGGACTTAATTCCCTAGCCACCCACATAAAACCAGGGAGATGTTCCCTCTGCCAGTCAAAAACTCTGGCATGACCCCCCCCACAAATAAATATATACAAATAAAAAAAACAGCATAAAAACCAAAAGAACTCTTAAATCTTAACATCAGAGCTACATCTGTGTAGCCATAGGCAGGTTGTTATCCATGCTGGAATGAGTTCTTTCGATGCAGCTGCTTTGGGGTGTCCACGCTCCATGAAAAACTGATGTAAGAAGTGATAAGCTGTGAAAAAATGCTTTAGATGATTTGGTCAAATGGGTTCTTCCGGAAAAGTACAAGTATGTGGAGAATTTTGGTCTAATTGATGGTTTCCTCACAATCTGTACCGTCTCCTCCTTCTTTGCCAGAGTGGCTTGGATTTGGGATTGTATGCACCCATGTCTAGAATCCAAGCCAATTTGGGCTTTGTCCATCATATCCTATTTTGTAATGATGGGTATTCTGACCATTTATACCTCATATAAGGACAAGAGCACCCTTCTTGTGGTCCACAGGAAAGATTCTACATCAGGATAGACCCTGATGATATTTGGCAGCTGTCCTTTCTCTCAAAAGGTTCCATGACAAGTATACCCTGAAGGTGAACTTCATCAGTGGGAGAACAATGCAGCAATGGGAAGCTGAGTTCACCAAGTCCATTGCTAGGTTTTTGACCACAGTGGGACACTAGTGATGGACGCATATGAATCTGAAGTATCGAGGCTCCATGGCAGCCTCACCACAGAAAGACAGATGGCAACCAGGATGGCATGGGACTTTACTGCATACAAACCAGAATGGTTGAAAAAGCACACCAAATACTGAGGTGGAGGTGGAAAAACGAGGCCACTCATACGTTCTCCCTTGTTACATGAATCCATCTATAGGATGTTTGGTAATGACAAAATTATGGAAATGGAGTGCTTATCTGGGGGTGTGATAGTATAAAACTAGAGAAATGTGAGAATATTGTTGGATTATATCAATGTTAACATTCTGGTAGTGGTATAGTTTCCCACAATGTTACCACTGGGGAAAACTAAGCACAGTGTGTAAGAGCTCTCTCCGTATTGTTTGATCTAACTACATGTAAATTATCAATGATGTCAACAATTTCAACTTACGAGAGGCCAATATTGCTGAAGTTTAGTGGATGAGCGGGAGAGTGGCAAGAGGCAGGCAGATGAGCTAGCAGAGGCCACATGATCCAAGGCTTAATCATGCATGGAAGCAGTTTGGGTTTCATTCGAAATCTATTGAGAAGCCACTGAAGGAGAGTCACGTGTACTGGTTTATACTTTAACAAATCATTCTGATTGAAGTGTACAGGCACCAGAGTGGGAACAGCAAGATCGAGTAGAAGATTGTTGCACTGTGATAGTGTTTCTTTCTTCATTGATACCATTATAGTAAGAAATTCTGCTAGCTTGAACAGGAAGTGAATGAAGGTGGAGAAAAGTGGATGGATACAGGATATACTTTGGAGAAACAACTGTAAAATGCTTGGGTGAGAGGAATTTCTAAAATGGGGGCAATCCCCCACACTGAACTATTATTATAGGCTTATAGGAAAGGACATTTTAAGGAACAGTCATAATTCAAAGGATGTAGCAAAGGTAGAGCACTTGCCTACCTGTTTGAGACCTGGAGTTCAATCTCCAGTTCTCCCTCTTCCTATATTCCCAGAGATAGAGATGGTGTGCTTACAGGTTAGGTACATACCAACTGTATGGCCCATCATATAGGTCTGCTAGTAGTTTTGAGGTAGTTGAGTGAAAGGGCCCTGAAAGTAAAAACTAGAAATGCAATGCCCATGAGCCTGTCCTTGCGGTAAGGAGTTCCCTTCCCCCATCTGTTTGTCCTTGCACCGAACCTGACTCCTTGTCTAGATAGAAGGTTCTCCCTAGAGGGGACAATTGCCACCTTACAAGACAGCTGCACCCTCCTGGAAGACTGAGATTCCTGAGACACTGCCCAGAAACTCATCATTCTGATTAATTTAGTCCCCATCCAGAACCTAGAAAAGGCTCCAACCTGGATATCTAGGTGGGCTTTACTTGGGTCCTTCCTTTTCACAGGCAGGAGTTTTCCTATGGGACTTCTCATACCCCCTCTTGTCTCCTAAGAAAAGAACTCTGCATTTCTTCCTTCTCTTATGTTGGGAGCTTCCCAAACCACCTCTTTCCTTTTTGGGAATGAGTTCTGTCTTCCTTCCTTTTCTTAACTTCTATCTAGAATCTAATAAAACCTGCACACTTTACCCTCTGGTCTGTGGACCCCAAAATTCTTATATCATATCGGTGCACTTGTGTGTTATATTGGTGCACTGGCAGAGGACTCCAAATACCTGTATCACTTTATCAAGATACCTTTAGAAAAAACAGACCTCAAGTTATGTAGAAATTTCCAAAATAGAATAAATATAGTGCTTTTTGGAAGACAAATTAGAAAAAAAAAAGCCAACCTCCAATTGGCTTAAGCCCTATGTGAGGCACAAGGTTTGGTGAGGAGCGTATTGGGTGAATATTAATTCCAATCAAGCATCTGAGTGGCACAAACCCGAGGGTCCTTCTACCATACAAGTAGCTATAGCTGTGTTTCTCATTATTGCCACTTTGCGGACACCAGGGGGCAGCCAAGTTCTGCCGTCCCTAAAATTTGGAGGGGCTGATGTGATGTCCAGGAAATGCAGGGAAGTTTTTGGCTTCAAGTGAATGAAATCTGTTAGTTTCCAGGGGCTCCTAGGCTCAGCAGGTCTGGAAAATTAAATGCTCATGGATCCCACTGAGACTTTGAAGAATTCAGTTGCCTGATCATTTCACTGGCAAACTAACCCAGTTTCCTGCAGGTTTGGTTATACTGTATCTCAGCAAGTAGAGCCATGGAATGTTACCTAAAGCACTTTCAAAGGCTGGAAAAATTCCAGCACGGTCCACATCATTCCAGCACAATTGCATCATGTTCTTGTTTGCAAAAGGGATCCCACTGTATTGCTGTTCTTCCAGCAAGGGAACAGCGTGTCATTATTATGGTGTTTCCTTCGAACCCCTGGAACTCACTGTTTCCAGTTATAATTGTATCTGAGCAAGTTGGGTCTAATGAATTCTTATTACTCTTGTACGAGGTGAGGTTACAGGACAAGTTGATTGCGAGAAGACTTCTGCAGCCTTCCTGCCTGACACTGATGCACAGGGCATGGGGTATAAATGCTGCTTCTGAATGGAACCAAGAAGTTTCTGGTATTCCCTGTCTTACTGCGTCAGCCCATCCAAGGGGATGAACAGAAGATAAGTGTGTGAGACTGTCAGGAAACTATCAGAATGGCATTTGAGAGAGTTTGCTAATGTGCAGATAGAGGGGCATGGCTATAATGGTCTATGGTAGAAGAAGGGGACAGAGGGCAGCCTCATGGGCCCATGTATGAAGTCAGGTGGGACGCAAAGACCAAAAATTAGTGGAAATACCACTCCCAGAGCAAAGTGGAAGGAGGCCAAGCAGAAGCACAGATATCCAGCCCCCACCTCAGCTGTTTCATGCTTTTGCTTCTCCAGAAAGACCAAGTGTACTTAAAGGGGCCAGGAAGAGGGAAATAAATGAGAGGAAACTTTAGACTTCTTCCTTACACTGTAGTCCATCACTGAAGGTTTTCATCCCTTACGAGATGTTCCACCAACCCTTCTTTCAGAATAAATGCCTCTGGGAGAGCAGCCTTACACCTTTTTTTTTAAAGTTTTTGTTTTGTTTTGTTTTGTTTTGTTTTGTCAAGGTAGGGTCTCACTGTAGCCCAGGCTGACCTGGAATTCACTATGTAGTCTCAGGCTGGCCTCGAAATCATAGCGATCCTCCTAACTCTGCCTCCTGAGTGCCGGGATTAAAGGTGTGCACCACCAAACCAATAATAATAATAATTATTATTATTATTATTAGAAGCAAGTTACGCCTTTGAAACGTTGCTTTTATCTCGCACCGAGTTCCTGTGGAAGCCAAGTCTTGCTGGCGAGCCCCTGGTGAGGCCTGACTTTCCAACAGAGGGCAGCATCTGCTGGTTACACTTCTCCATTCCTGAACAACCCTAATGACAACTTTAGGGAACTTGAGCAGGGAGAGGGTTGTGGTCTGGAAAATGAGAAGGGGTGGTGTTCCTCATATTTTATCTTTTCTCAGAGTGTTAGGACATATCTGGGAACTCAGCTATTATTGAATATTTCTCTCTGTTGAGTACCCTGAGAAGTCATATAGAGGGACCAAAGAGGCTGGCAAAGATTGCCAGCTTGCTTGCTTTCCTGCACTTTCTCCATCTCCTCTTCCTTCTCCTTTTGCTCCTCCCCCTCCTCCTCCTTCGTTTTTCCCCTAAAAGAACCTGAGTAAGAGTGAACACTTTTGTGACAAGCTTTGCTTCTGGTGAGCTTTTCTTTTCTGTGGTGTGTTTTAAAAAACAAACAAACTGGCTTTATCTAGTATTAACCCCCTGAAAATGGTTTATCTCTCTATGAGCTTATCTTCCTTCCCCATTCCAAAGGGGCCTTCCTCAGTCCCCCTATCAGTAACTATCTCACTTCCTTTTAGAAGTCCACACCCAGTAGCTACCATGTTTACTTTGGTGAAAGGAGCACCTAAGCATGGGTAAACCATCTCTGCCTGGCCCTCCTCATGAGGGGCTCCAAGCCACCTATGCCCCCTCTCGTCAAGGCTGTTGAGCAGTGTCATGGGGGGGGTCCTGTGTGTCTCAAACTAATCTGAACCCACAGTCACAGGTTTGCATGAGACTTGGTCCCCCTTTCAGCCCACAAAACCCAGACAAGTCTTAGCCATTCATTGATAGTGAGAAGCAGATGGTGTAATTGAACAGAGGTCGTCTTTGGACTGCAAACCTAGTCCTTGTTCTGTGACATCAGAGAGTCTTATAAACAAGAGACATTTGACCATCAAGAGGTGGCATATATAACACAATGGTTAAAATCCCAGCTTCTGACAACTAAAAGAAATAAACAACTAAAAGGAATGAAGCAGTCTTGCCATTCAGTAGTCGATTCTTATATGGACAAGCATTTATCTGGGAAATAGTTCAGTATTAATAATTGTTATTTTTAGTCAAATCATGGTGAAATTTGGCTTAGGGTAGGCAGACAGTCAAGATCAGTGACTCAGGAATGGATTGTATCATCATAAAATGGAGCCCTCAAAAAATAAAACCTCATGTCTCTTTAGCCCATCTCTAAAATACTAGATTGTTCTCTCTTCTCCTAAATATCCTTCAAATAGCAATATATTTCAACTTCATTCAAGTAGAAGAAAGAAGGGGGAAACCTCTTTGATGTATGTATGATTAGCCACAGCTGCTCACCTCCTAGAAACTGGCACCCCATCTGCATGCCAGGAGGATACTCACTTTTCTCCATTTCTCTCCCATAGTAGACCTTGCAGGGCCTCACAATGCCAGCAATGGCAAAGCCAACTTTCAAAGGCTCAGAGGAATGGCAGAAAAATCTCTTACACCCACTAATTTCCAAAGCTACTCTTGCCTCCTCAGCACTCCCCATCACTGCCAACATCACCACAGTCCCTCCTGACCATAGACGGTAATGACAAGAGGAAGAAGAGGAAACAGAGAACAGTATCATATGTGGCCAGTCCTGCTACTGCTGACGTTTCCCCACCTCCCTTTCATGCTCCTTTCATGCCAGCCTGGTTTCCACTGGTCAGGAGTAGGAAAGAGGAGAAAAGAGAAGTGGATAGAATGGGAGAAAATGGGTGGCAGCTATGGTCACAATTTTCTGCTTACCTCCCAGCCAACACCAAGCTTATCCTCCAAACCCACCACAATTCTAGAACCCAGAAACCTCCAACAGCTCACAGCCTTCAATTACTGGGCGTCCAGTCTTTATCTCCTCACCACCTGAATTAGGAGTGCTGTGGTATAGCTCCAAGCAGTTCCAACAAGTTCTCCCCCAACCTCCTGCTTCTGATGTGAAGATTATCCTGGGATATTCCTGCAAGTCTCTACCACACTTTCCCAGAAAGAAGGGTAATTGCCATTTCTACCCTGCAGCCCAAGTTTCCCAACTTCTTTGCCTTTGCTTCTGTTCTTCCTTCTCTTCCAATCACTCCATCCCATTTCCTGCCATCCTAATCTCACATCCCACTGCTTTCTTAAAGCTCTCCCTGGTTTCTTCTCCCCAGATATGATATTATCTTCTTTTTGGACTTCAGTCTTCCTTGTACCTTTCTAGATAGCATTTCAAATAGCCTCTTAGAGTTTCTCATAACAATGTCTTATCTATCCACACAAGATAAAGGATTTTCTTAGAAGCAAAAACATTTTCTGAATCAAATGGGTAAGCCCTTGCAGTACCTTCATATAGGAAACACTGTAAGCAAGCGATCTAAACTGACAGCATTTTGCATAAAAAGTATAGTTTTGGCGACTTTATTGACTGGAAGATGATTTAACCATGAAGTGAAAGAGTAATACTGTTTATTGGAAAATGCAGGTAAGTTTTGAAGAATTTTTCACACGTGTACCTTGTTTATAAATTGTGCATGGCCTAGGTTGATAGAAGGAAAGAATACAGTAACTGGCCACGTGCAGAATGAGTCTTCAAGCTGTAGAGGGCAGCATTCACAACACCAGAACAGACGTAGGAGGCCCAGCTTCCCTTTCACAATCTAGTCATCCTTCAGTAGGAGGAGATAGGGATTCTGTTATAACCTTTAGCACAACTCCTGATCTGTTTTGCAGAAACTCAACAATGGGTTAAAGGGTGGCTGAGGAAGAAAAAGGGTAGAGTTACCCCATAAACATTAAATTCCCTTTTATTGTATCCAAGCAGTACAATCCTTTACATACTGGTGTTATATATTAAAGTGACATGAACTGCCAAATAGCATAGTGTAACTTGTAGTTATTTTGTCACTTCTAACTTATTTTGGCTTTGATAGGATTTTACAACTGGAAGGGAATTCAAAGGCAATTTAACAGCTTGAGGTTCTTGCAGAGCTGGAAAAATACTTTAAATTTAACAAACAGACTCAGCTTAAGGATCTAAAGTTTTAACATTTGCAGTGCTTGTTACATGGCTTTTTTTTTTTTTTTTTTTTTTTTTTTTTTTTTTTGGTTTTTCGAGGTAGGGTCTCACTCTAGCTCAGGCTGACCTGGAATTCACAATGCAGTCTCAGGGTGGCCTCAAACTCTCTCAGCAATCTTCCTAACTCTGCCTCCTGAGTGCTGGGATTAAAAGCATGTACCACCACACCGGGCTTTTTTTTTTTTTTTTTTTTTTTTTTTTTTTTTTGCTTTTTCAAAGTAGGGTCTTGCTCTAGCCCAGGCTGACCTGGAATTCACTATGTAGTCTCAGGGTGGCCTCAAACTCACAGTGATCCTTCTACCTCTGCCTCCCAAATGGTGGGATAAAGCATGTGCCACCAAATTGGCTACAGAGAGTATGGGTGTGCCAGGTCCTCTAGCCACTTTGTGTATCTGGTTTTATGTAGGTACCAGGGAATTGAGCTCAGGTCATTAAACCTTGCAGGCAAGCGACTTAACTGCTGAGCCATCTCTCCAGCCCCTGACTACACTTTTAATTTGCCTACATTTTTTACATATGTTACATTTTCATAGCATTTATAAAAAACATTAACAGAGATCCAGACGCTCCTAAGAGCCTGTCACTGAAGTAGACTTAAAGCGAACCCAACATGGCTCAGGGAATTTTGTGGAAGAGGGGGTGGAAAGATTGTTAGAGCCACAAGTTGGGACATTTTGCACAGAGACATTGCCTCTTCCCCATAACTGATGGCTGCCCCTATAATGCCTGACCCACAATCCCCGTGCGGATGACTGGCATCCCCAAAGAGGAGGATCCCTTTGGGGGGGCAGAGAAGGGGGTAAAGATGGTACCAACAAGTGCTTTTTACATATTGAGTATGTCCATAACTAAAAATAATAATAAAAGAACAGGCTTCAAAAAAGAAAAAAAAAACCCTAACCGCTGTGACATTTCTGAATATCCTTCTAAGATCATTGCCCTACTGTTTGAAGGGGTCCCAAAGGTGAAGATTTTCATTCTTATGCATATTTTATGTCTTTTACCTACATATCCATACACAATATCTCGTGTTCTTCTGCACCTCTGTAAATATCATATCAATGGTGACCTGCTTTTCTTCATATGTACGTATTCAAAGTTTTACGATATTTAACCAGCAATTTTAAATAAGTTTAGAGAGGCATTCATGAAATGCAGACTTGCGAGGGTAGACATTATGGTGCAGATGAACACATTACATAGGCAACTCTGGTTTCTGCTGAGTTATACTGAGCCATCAAACCTATTGTTTGGCAACTAGATTTTTTTTCTTATTTTATTTTTTAAATTTTTATTTATTTATTTATTTGACAGAGATAGAGAGAGAGAGAGGGAGAGAGAGAGAGAGAATGGGCATGCCAGGGCCTCCAGCCACTGCAAACGAACTCCAGATGCATGCGTCACCATGTGTATCTGGCTAACATGGGTCTTGGGGAATCAAACCTGGGTCCTTTGGCTTTACAGGCATGCACCTTAACCGCTAAGCCATCCCTCCAGCCCCGACAACTAGATTTTTAAATGCTCCATTCTCAAACAAAATGTCCTGTATCTATTCAATGGAACATCATTTAACCACAAAATGAAATATTCCCCCCTCTCATGAGAAGACACTCTTAACTGTTGTTAGAGGACAGGGGATGATGACATCAGATCTTGAACTACTTCCAGCTGAATGGGGGTATAGAAATATGGCAGTTAGAGAGTCTCTCCCAGAGAGGAGATCTATTCTAAAGGATCCCAAAAGTGTATTGATGGAGTACAGGGAGATAGTCTTGGAAGAAAATGTTGGGGAGAAAGAATAAAATTAAGGAGTTATTGAGAAGTGAGCACACAGCAAACTGGTCACCTTAGGGATATCTTTTTTGTGGACTTTTAGGCCTTTGGGAGCATTTGAGGGAACCCAGGTAGATGGAGTGGGATTGTCTCAGGACCATCTCAACATGAGGTGGCTGAACTTTTTTTAGTATTGTTTATTGGATGGTGCAGTAGTGTCTGACATGGTCTGAATCTGTTTTTATATGGCTTGTAAAACAGAAGAGATATTACCAGAGTTGTTGAGAATATATACACATTTAACCTTGGTAATGGTGAATATACCATATTTTATGTAATAGCCTTTCAGAAGGTACCTTTTAAAATTTGTCCTGGGGGTAGCCACCAGCCAAAGGTTGGTACCATGGAGCCATTGGGTGTCATTAAGGGCTATATAAATGTATTTTTGGCCTCAGGACTTATTTAATGATATCCTGGCATAAGTTAGAATGGACTTACCATTGTTTTCAGTATAAGGAAGTCTTAAATGAAGCAACCCTTGTTCAGAGTCATCTACATATATTTTCTGTTTGAAAATAACTCTTTTGACATCTACTTTTTATTATAGAATTAGAGCTATTAGAGAGGGTACAACATGTATTAAGGCCTTGTTTGTTTTGCCTCATTGGGGGTGCCAGTTATCCCCATGGGGAGTGTGGGTCATGAATTGTGGGGGTAGCCATCAGTATGGGGAAGAGACAATGTCTCTGTGCGCAATGTCCCAACTTGTGGCTCTAACAATCTTTCTGCCCCCTCTTCCACAAATTTCCCTGAGCCATGTTGGGTTCGTTTTAGGTCTACTTCCGTGATGAGGTTTTTGCAGCCTCTGTGTCTCTGGATATCTGGTTTGGTAGGAGTTGAGTGTTCTCTGTGTCTGTCTCCTTCACCCTTGTGTTGATACCAGGTTCACCAAGAAAGCAGCACTATTGCTCATTCCCCCAATTCCTCTAGGGATTCAGCTGGGGCCCTGGTGAGGTGCGATGGGCTGATTCTCTCCTCAGGTTCTGTGTCCACCTGAAAAAGAGAAGCAGATTCTCCAATGGAGAGTGAAGCCAGCCCCAGATAAATGGGATAACCACTATTAGTTTAGAGAGAATTTAATAGGTATAGGCCCTCTTGTAGCCCAAGATTGGTGGGTGCTTGATATTGGAGAGTGAACTAGTTTTTTGGATATGGTTATGACTTGTTTTCCCAGTTATAGCTATGGGTTCCATTCCACTGAGTGGAACTTAGTCAATCCAAGATCAGTTGGTTACCTACCATGGCTGTGTGCCACTATTGCACTTGTGTGAGCATCACGTCAGAATGTTTACTTTTGAGTAGCTTAGACCACTAGTTGCTTGGACAGATGTTGGCCATTTTCCTCCAGTAGCTCATGTAGCACCTTCTGGCACTAGATGAGCTAACTGTCTGGGCACTGGTTCTTTTCCAGATTCCAGCCAGGTCACTCCATGTTCCATACCAACAGCATATGGTGTCTTCAGCAGTAGGGTCTTTGGTGAATTTTAAAAAATCTCCCTTTTTGGTCCTTTTTTGGCTTTCTGATTATAGTAAACAGAAGTTTTCACCTGGAGTAACTATTTTAAGCTTTTATCTGGTTTGGCTACTAGTTTTTGTAATTTTTTTAATGAATATTAGGTGTTGACAGAGTTAAAAATTTATCTTTTTATTTTATTTTTATTTATTTGAGACACACAGAGAGAGGAAGAATGGGCATGCTAGGGCCTCCAGCCACTGCAAACAAACTCCACATGCATGCACTCCCTTGAGTATCTGGCTTACCTGGGTCCTGGGGAATCAAACTGAGGTCCTTTGGCTTTGCAGGCAAGCGCCTTAACCACTAAGCCATCTCTCCAGCCCTAAAAATTTATCCTTAAGAAAAATTTCTTCCTCCAAGTTATCTGGAGTTACATTAGTATGTTTGTTAATTGTCTCTTTAAGTCTCTGGAGAAAAGTAATGGGCATTTTTTGTTTTCTCTGTGTTATCTAAATGAGCCCAGTTTTTTTATTTTTTTTTTTTTTTTTTTTTTTTTTTTGGGGGGGAGGTAGGCTAGCAGAGACTTTTAGGAAATCTTGGAATCTGATTGTTCATTTGCAACAAAGTCAAGGAAAGTGAAAGAAGAGACTAGAGTCAGGTTATGTCCAATCCTGGCTCATCTTTTTGTAGAAGAGGGGCATCGCTCCGACCAGATTTGGGAGAAGAAATTATAAGTTTTTTAAAAAATCTCTTTCTCACATGAGTCCTCACTGAAATTTTTCTGTTTTTTCTCCAATAAAACAGTACATATAGCATTGTCTGTGTGCCTCTTGGAGCAAGGAAGGTCCAAGATAGGATATCTGTGCTCCTCTTGAAGAAGCCAGCTCCCAAGCCCTAGTGGCTTCAGTATTCCTCTCGCCCTGCATGTGTCTTATATCACAGCATATAAACAGTGCCACTCACAAGATAGACCCAAGTGTGAATAGTCCCACATTTACTCCTGTCTTGACAGCCTAAATGTCCTTTTGAGAGGGTTATGGAACAATTTTTTTCTTTTCTGTTCTGTGGGAGCCTGGTATATGGGTTCCTCCATTTGTAAATGTTCTAGAATGATCTAGGGATTAAAGGGTATCATTTTAAAGATATCTTTTGGTTTTATTATCTTAAATATAGGGATGGTAGCCTTTGTTGATATTAGAGAGAGAATGAGAGGGATCACTTTTTTGATGTCTTTTTATCATATCTGTTTCTACCTTGATATTCATTTTACATAAGTCTGATGTTTGCCTTATGTAAGGAGTTTGTAAGCTGATCAAATACCTTGATTCAGTTTATCTATGTGACCTTTTTGTTTAATGAGAAAGTTCATTTAACACGAGTGACTTTAGATGTTTAAAAGAAAGGAACTATACAGAAAAACAAAGTTCTATGCTGTTTGTTACTCTTCTTTGCTTGTCAGAAACAATTGGCCATTTTGTCTCTGGACTGGATCAGGGGACATATGGCTTAAACTTATATGGGGTCTGAGATAAAGGGGGCATCATTTCTTTTCTCAGAGTTCAGCTTGCCATGACTTTAAATAACATATGACAGTAAGCAAAAGCAAAAGGAATGACAGAGAAGAGAGCTAAGTATCCTGATATTTCTTGTTTTATTTTGAAATTATTTATTTTTATCTAGGAAATGTATTTTACCCATTTGTAATACACAAGGTGATAGGGTCTTGTCTATGTCTAAATTGGTTAGATTTCCAAAGAACGTGAATTACATCTATGTTTATGACATTGTAATTTAGCTAGCATAGAACATCAACCGTATCTAATGTAAGCTGAATTTATGAATTTATATTAAGTCTGTGTCCTTATATAAAATTTTTAGATCTCTTTAAGAGTCTGTAAACAATGGAAAAATCCTTAATTTTAAGCATGGTGTTTATCTATGTTTAGCCTGAAAATTAGCTTTCCTTACAAAAATAAATTAATTTTAGGCAAAATTTGGTCTTTTTAGATCTCTTATATCCTCTTTACATATGCACACCTTTATCCACATATCTAAGTTTCACTCAACCCCCCTCATTTTTAACAAGTATTTTATGTCCAACAGTGAAAGATTCCTTCCCAGTTCCTTTCATCATCTCAGCTCAACCCATAATTAACTACCTTTTTAAAAAGATTTAGGAGAGACGACACCAAATTGATTAATCTTATTACCTATTGACAAGGAAGCAAGTAGTCTAGTGTTGCAGTCAGGTTCACATTGCTGGCAGAAATCACCCAAGAGCAGCTTTTGGGGGAAAAGGGGGTTTATTTTGTTTTACAGACTCGAGGGGAAGCTCCATGATAGCAAGGGAAACAATAGCATGAGCAGAGGGTGGATATCACCCCCTGGCCAACATAAGGTGGACAATAGCAACAGGAGAGTGTGCCAAACACTGGCAAGGGGAAACTGTCTATAATACCCATAAGCCTGCCCCCAACAATACACTGCCTCCAGGAGGCATTAATTCCCAAATCTCCATCAGCTGGGAACCTAGCATTCAGAACACCTAAATTTATGGGGGACACCTGAACCAAACCACCACATCTAGCTTTAAAAAGTCAATTAACCGTCTTATTATTGGAAATTTATAGAGAAACATCCTTAGCAGAAAAACTTACAATCTCCTTAGTATTCATGTCTACCTGACAACCAGATTTATCTTATAATACCAGTATATATACCTATAAATTTTATATAAGCCATTGATTTGAGATATCTCTATTAATAAACTCCATGAAATACACTTTTGAGTTATAAGTCTATGAATACAGGAAAAACATGACAACTGTTTTGGGAATAATCTTTATCAATACCTCTAGCCTGGGAATGTTTTTATTAAGATTAACTAAGGCAAATTTGTTTTCGTCTTGAGGCAGGCTGGCCTGGAAGTCATGCCAGTTGTCTCCTTTTAAGTAACAGGACATTACAATATTTTTTTAAAAATATACTATTTATTTATTTAAGACACACACACACACAGAATTAATGAGCATTCCAGGGCCTCCAGCTACTGCAAACGAACTCCAGATGCATGCACCAGATGTGTGCATCTGGCTTATGTGGGTTCTAGGAACTTGAACCTGGGTCCTTTGGCTTTGCAGGAACGTGCCTTAACTGCTAAGCCATTCCTCCAGCTCAACATTACAATCTTTTAAAATACCTGGCAAATTATGAGGGACCACCTTAATGGGAATTTTGTTGTTTTCAATAATCCTCTATGTAGGTTGAAGTTGACCGACAACATAAACTCAGTAATTATATTTAAATCATGTAACAAATTATAGCCTGTTTATATAAAATTTTAGCTCACTGTAGACTTTGGTTAAATCTGATTTTTAAAGACAAAAACCAAACAACCTTGAAATAAATCAAATGTAAACAAAAACTTTAGGAGAGATCTGTTGGACTGTTTGGGTTATTAAAGAAACCAAAGGGTGTCTATAAACAACATGTTATTTATTGAAAGCGTAAACAAAAGAGAAAATATCAAGTACGGTTTAAATTAAGATTGTGTACTTATTTTTACCAAGTAATTTCAAAGCCATGTTTTTTTTGTTTTGTTTTTTGTTTTGTTTTGTTTTGTTTTGAATGTGAGGTTAGGCTATCATACTGGAGCCTTGAATTGGTTATTCTCTTGTCTTAGGTTTCCAACTAACTAGGCCTGGTGAAGAAACATTTCCAGTCAAGCCCCTAGGCTTGCCGTTTGGCTGAGGCAGTTTCAGTCTCCCCCTCCTTTAGGTGTCCAGAGACCAACTGTTTTGGGCTGGCAGCTCCCTGGCTTCCTGGAGGTGGGGCTTCAAGTCTCCAATTAAACTTGGCAGAGGCCAGTGCCACAGGAGGGGCGGAGCCCAGAGCAGGAGTCAGAGCTCCATCCTCCCAACCCCCATGGACAGCTGTGTGTCTTGTGGCACAGTGGATTGAAATGGAAAAAGAAAAACAGAAAAAAGAAAAAAACCTTAGAAGCGATTCATCTTAGAAGCTAGCTGTCTTTGGTTCCTGAGCCTCCATGTGGCCAGGAGGCCCCTGTCCCCCTCAACTCAACAGAAGCAGCTTCCAGCCTCTGGAGGAGTTCAGCCTTGTGGCTGGGGGTTGGAGAAGCTCAACCAAGTACATGTCCGTTCAAAAGTTGACACCTTATTCCAGGTCAGCCTGAGCTAGAGTGAGACCCTACCTCAGAAAAAAAAAAGTTGTCACCTTTACAAAAGAGCCCTGCCTGGCACCATCCCAGTTTGGCCCCAGGCAATAGCGCCCATTTCAATAGGGATCCAATACCAGGACCCAGTGGGAAGGGAGGCCAACACCATGCACAATTTATTCCCCTCAACTTAGCTAGAGATAGTGATCTTAGCCTCCAGCAAGAAGTGAAAGCAAGCCACTTTTCCCATAACTGGAGAGAAGCAGTAGAAATACCCCAAGTCATGTTCACAGCCAAAAATGTTCTTCTAATTTTCTCCCATAATATAATAATCATAATTTTCCTTTTCATGAATGTCCCAATTGGATAGCCAACTGTAATGGGGTTCTAGGGGTCCAGAAAATTCCTTGAATCCCAAACCCTATGTTTGTTTTTTAATTTTAATCAAAGAATTGAATAAAAAAGAAGATGAAGAAGGATGGTTATTAAATTATTATATTTATTGAGAGAAGTACAGAGCCAAGGAAAGGCATCCATGTGGTGAAAGATCCCAATTGCAGGGCCTGGGAAAAAAAGCATGTAAAGAAAAGAGAAAAGAAAGTTCCAGGAGCTCCTGCCATGTGGGGAGCTGGAGGGGGTAAAGGAGCCCATGTGGAGAGTAGGGGCTAGGGGCCCCTCCCAGCTGGGCTAAGACCTGGACAGAGCCAGCTCAGGCCCAGTGGAGGGAAGAACTCACCCACAACTGGAAGTTCCCAAGTGGTCAGAGAGCCTGTCTTCCTCTTGCAAAGGTATTTATAACCTTATAGTGGTGGGCTGTCAGGTGAACCAGAGGGACAGCTACTTGATTAGGCCTGGGGCTGTCCCAGGAGAGTTGCTGGCTTGGGATGGATTGTTCTCTGGGCTGTGAGCAGCCTAGCTGAAGGGGTGGAAGTGGAACTCCAGAGACATTGTCACTGGTTAGA
The DNA here is from genome assembly GCA_036365145.1 of Orientallactaga sibirica. Lineage (NCBI taxonomy): Eukaryota > Metazoa > Chordata > Mammalia > Rodentia > Dipodidae > Orientallactaga > Orientallactaga sibirica. Next base: position 10,702,014 of record JAEOAD010000057.1, read on the forward strand.
GATGTCAGAACTTGAACCTACAGCATTTGGTGTTTACTTTCTTTGTTTTAGATCTTGCATTGGTTCAATATTTCCTTGTAATGCCATTGTTTGCAGTGTGAACATGTTTTTTTTTTTTAATATGTTATGTTCTTTTGGTTTTACAGCTCATGGTTAAGACACCTTGGGCTATGGGGATATTTGAACAGTATTAAGATTGAAAAAACTATTGGCACTTTTAAAGTTGGACTGAATGTCTTGTATTTTACATCATGGATGGTCATCAGTTTATGGGGGCTGGAGGTGGAATGTGGTGATTTGAATTAGGTGTCCCCCATAAACTCATGTGTTTTGAATGCTTGCTTCACAGGTGATGGCAATTTGGGAGACAAAGCCTTGCTGGAGGAGGTGTGCTGCTGGGGCTGGAACTTGAGGCTCGTTAACCTCTAGCTTGCCAGTGTTATTTGGCTCATTATCCTGACGCTGTTTTCCACCTGTTGTGTCAGAGGTGCTGTCCAGCCTCTGCTCATATCATCATTTCCCTGCCATCATGGAGCCTCCTCTTGATACTGTCAGCCAAAAGAAATACTTTCCTCCCTATGCTGCTTTTGGTTGGGTGTTTTCCAGTTCCATCCACTTCCTCAAAATTTTTATAATTTTGTTTTTCTTTAGAGCTAAATAAAAGTCCATTTGTATATGTACCACATCTTCCTTATTCATTCATCAATTGAAGGGCATCTAGACAGATTCCATTTCCCAGTTAATATGAATAGAGCAGCAGTTAATTTGGATGAGCAAGTACCTTTATACTAAAGTGTACAGACTTTAGGATACCTGCCCAGGAGTTGCATAGCTGAGTCATATGGTAGACATAGAGTCATAGACAAGAGATCTTCCAAACAAAATCATCTTTTTATTTACTTATTTATTTAGACAGAAAAGAGAGAGAGAGAATGGGTGCACCAGGGCCTTAAGCCACTGCAAATGAATTCCAGATACATGTGCCATCTTCTGCATCTGGCTTACGTGGGTACTGGGGAATTCAACTTGGGTCCTTTGACTTTGCAGGCAAGCTCCTTAACTGCTAAGCCATCTCTCCAGCCTTTTTTTTTTTTTTTTTTTTTTTTTTTTTTTTTTTTTTAGTTTTTCAAGGTAGGGTCTCACTCTGGCCCAGACTGACCTGGAATTCACTATGTAGTCTCAGGGTGGCCTCAGACTCACAGCAATCCTCCTACCTCTGCCTCCCGAGTGCTGGGATTAAAGGCATATGCCACCACACCAGGCACAAAATCATTTTTTTGTGGTTTTTTGAGGTAGGGTCTCATTCTAGCCCAGGCTGACCTGGAATTCACTATGTAGTCTCAGGGTGGCCTTGAACTCATGGTGATCCTCCTACCTCTGCCTCCCAGGTGCTGGGATTAAAGGCGTGTGCCACCACACCCGGATCACAAAATCATTTTTGAGCTGCTTCCTGGGGTGGAAATTCCAAGCAGAGATCACACAACCTAGAGGGATGCTTGTCTTTTATTAGGATAAGAACATCTGTTCATTTTCAAGGTTATAGGTGAAGGTTAAAATAGCAGTAATGAATTAAATAACCTAAGTGTGAATACATCTCAGGGAAGGCATATCTATTTTCAAGGTTGTAGACAAAAGGTAGGTAACTAATTAGGGAGTTTAAAAAGAGTACACCTGGGGATTATAACAAAGGAGTTTATACTTGACAGAGAGTATGGACTTACCTGATTTAAAGAGAAGACAGAGGAGTGAGGGTTACTGGTCCCACATATGGCAGTGCAGGGGTGGGTGGTAGGGAAAATATGGCTGGCTTGTCAAACTTTTCAAATAGGACAGAACAACAGAGAATATATGAAGACAGCATATATAACATTAACGAGATGTATCTATTGGCAGCATGCCAGCAAGGCAGGTGTGGAGTGGATTAAAAAAATATCAACTCTGAATCCCAGAAATATGGGATTTTTAGCTATTTGAGCAACTGCCGCACTGATTTCCATGATGGTTGCAGCAATTTATACTCCCACTAACAGTGAATAAGTGATCCTCTTTCCCCACACCCTCACCAACATTCATTGTCATTTAAGATTTTGATAATATCTATTCTGATTGAAGCAAGACAAATCTCAAAGTAGTTTTAGTGTCTGCATTCCTTGATGGTGAAAGATGTTGAACACTTTAAAAAAATATTTACTGGCCATTTGTATTTTTTTTAAGGTCATCTTGCTCTAGCCCAGGCTGTTCTGGAATTCACTATGTAGTGTCAGGGTGGCCTCAAACTCATGGTGATCCTCCACCCTCTGCCTCCCAAGTGTTGGGATTAAAGGCATAAGCCACCACGCCCCACTGGACATTGATTTCTTTCTTCTTCTTCTTCTTCTTTTTTTTTTTTTTTTTTTGTTTTTTGAGGTAGGGTCTCACTCTGGCCCAGGCTAACCTGGAATTCACTATGTAGTCTCAGGCCAGCCTTGAACTCACAGAGATCCTCCTACCTCTACCTCTGCCTCCCAAGTGCTGGGATTAAAGGCATGCACCACCACACCTGGCTCAGCTTGATTTCTTATAGGTTGTTTTTAAAGTTCATAGTATATCCTAGACATATTAGTGTATTTATTTATTTATTTATGAGAGAGAAACACACACACACACACAAGAGAGAGAGAGAGAGAGACAGAAAGAGAGAGAGAGGATGGGTGCACCAGGTCTCCAGCCACTGCAAATGAACTCCAGACACATGTGCCACCATATGCATTTGACTTTCGTGGGTACTGGGGAACCAAACTTGAATTCTTATGAATCTCAGGCAAGTGTCTTAACTGCTAAGTTACCTCTCCCGCCCAATATATCCTAGATACTAATCCTCAGTCAGATGTGTAGCTGGCAAAGATTTTCTCCCATTCTGTAGGCTGCCTCTTCAGCAATTTAAGTTTCTTTTGCTGTACAAAAGCCTTTAATTTCACAAGGACCCATTTGTTGATTATTGGCCTTATTTCCTGAGCAACTGGAGTTCTATTCAGAAGTCCTTACCTGTGCATATATATTGAAATCTGTATGGAGAATGTGCAATGTAAGGGATAGAGAAATGAGGTGTAACTTCTAAATTTTTGGCCTGAATTATAAACCAATAACTGTCAGTTATTACATACTTTTGCATTTCAAAAACCACATGTATAGATCTTGTTTCTTTGTTTCTTTACTTTTCTTTCTTTTTTTTCTTTTTTTGGTTTTCCGAGGTAGGGTCTCACCCTAGTCCAGGCTGACCTGGAATTCACTATGTAGTCTCAGGGTGGCCTCGAACTCACTGTGATCCTCCTACCTCTGCCTCCTGAGTGCTGGGATTAAAGGCATGCACCACCGTGTCCAACTTTCTTGTTTTTTTTTTAAAAAAATATTTATTTATGAGAGAGAGAGAAAAGGAGAGAGAGAGAGAGAGAATAAATAGGCGTGCAAGTGCCTCTTGCCACTATAAATGAATTTCAGATGTGTGCACCACTTTGTGCATCAGAATTAAATGCAGGCTGTCAGCCTTTGCAAGGAAGTTCCTTTAACCACTGAAAAATCTTTCCAGGCCTGTTTTTGTTTCTTTAATTACTCATATACTATTATTTTATTTTATTTGCTATTTTTGAGGCAGTTTCTCATGTAGTCCAGGCGGGCCTCCAACTAGCTATGTAGTAGAGGATGACCTTGAATTTGTTTTTAAATTTTAAAATGTATTTTATTTTTATTTATTCATTTGCAAGAGAGAGGAAAAGAGGGAGAGGGAGCGAGAGAAAGAGGGAGAGAGAGTCAGGGTATGCTAGGCCTCCAGCCTATGCAAATGAACTCCAGATGCATTTGGCTTATATGGGTCCTGGGGAATCGAAATTGGATCCTTTGGCTTTGCAGGCAAGTGCCTTAATGGCTAAGCCATCTCTCCAGCCTGACCTTGAAATTTTGATCCTTCTGCTTCTACCTCCCAAGTACTGCAATTACAAGCATGTGCCACTATACATAACATTCATACATTATTATGTTTCAGCTTTCACTCATTGCTCTTTGTGATAAAAGCTATGTTACAATAACAATCTTTATCTCAAGCTTATGCTTCATTACTATTATGTTGTTCCCTACACTGTTCTCTCTGGCCTGCTACTTATTAATGTAGACTTCCTAGAACACAATCTTTCCATGAAGGCTCTAACCTGCCCACTTATATCTGCCAGTGAGATCAACTTAGCACTCAGAAGATCTACACTGGGCCACATTTTTTCCCTGGGATATTCCCATTAAGCCTTGACTTTTATCTAGTTTTCAATTATTTGTGTTTTGCTCCTTTCCATCAGCATAGCTAATTGAGTCAGCTCTAAGTCTTTGGTGGGGGGGGAGGTTTTATAACACAGTGTGAAAATCTGGCCAACTTATTTCATGTAACTCTGCTAAAAAGCTCTACATGAATAACTTAATAAGGTCATAGTAATGTGTTTTTCTCCAGCTTTATACAATCTTTAGTTTTTAAAATTGCTTTTTTAAATTAATGAAGAATGCTAAATAGAATAGATTTCTTTCGAGAAACAAAGTAATTAGTATGAATGTAATCTTCCTTTTTTTTTTTTTTTTTTTTTCTTGAGGTAGTCTTGCTCTCTAGCTCAGGCTGACCTGGAATTCACTATGCAGTCTCAGGGTGGCCTTGAACTCATAGCATTCCTCCTACCTCTGCCTCCTAAGTGCTGGGATTAAAGGCGTGTGCCACCACACCCAGCTTATAATCTTCCATTTTATTAGTTGTGCTGAATTATGCAGTTTCTCATTAAGCTACTTAGAAGGTGTTCTCCTTTCTTTAAGGTGCTGTTTATGTAAGAGAATTTGAAAGAGACACTTTTCCATTCAATGTCCCATGTTCACAATGTGTCCCTCAGGCCAGAGTTGTCTTATGTTCCCTGTTATTTTTATTTTTATTTGAGAGAGAGAGGAAAAGGCAGAGAATGGGCAAGCTAGGGCCTCTCAGCCACTGTGAACAAACTCTAGATGCACGCGCCCCCTTGTGTGCATGTGCAACATTATGCACTTGCGTCACTTTTGCATCTGGCTAAACGTGGGACCTGGAGATTTTAACAAGCATTCTTAGGCTTCACAGGCAGGCACCTTAACTGCTAAGCCACTTCTCCAGCCCATGTTCCCTGTTTTTAAGAAACACTTCTTCCCAACCCATGAACTGAATCAGAAATGTTCTTCCTCTTCTCCCTCATTTAATCAGTTATTAAATCTTATCACTTACCTACATCCCCCACACATGTGCACAGCTATCTATTTCTCTACAGCCTTGTTGCTGCTGCTTAGCCTCTGGGATTATTGCAATCATATCCTGAAAAGTCATCCTCCAGTTGATCATCTTCCTCCCCAAGCCATCATCCTTCCTGCTACTGTGATTTTTCTAAAATCAAAATCTGGTCTTTAATCTCCTGCCCAAAGCTCTTAATGGCTTCTTATAACCCAGTGAATAAAACCCAAATGCTTAGAACAGCATACACAGCTGTTTGTTATTTGTCTTTAGCTCATTTTTTCCAACATGACCTGTAATCCTTTTCCTATGCTCTAGGGAAAATTAATCACTTCAGGAGCCCCTTACTATATCCAGAGTTTTATGCCCCATTGACTTGATAGTTTCTCTGACCACAATAATGTTTCCTTTTATCTCCCCTACCCTGTGCCCCAGCAAACTCCTATACCCTTTCAAAAGCCAGCTCAAATGTCTTTACAGTGAAACTAAGATCCACATCTTGCCCCTGAGAGAGAGTGCCCATGGTTAATGAATACATACAAATGCCTAAATACAAAGATGGATGCGCTGTAGTACATTAGATCATGGCTGGGCAATTTAGCACCAAGGGTCCAGAATAAAGAGTCTAGGGCAATGAAGGATGCAATAAATGGATGGGGTCAGTGAGGCTGGATTAGAGATAGGAAGGGAAGGGAAGTTGCCAAGAGCAGAGGTGTAGGCAAAGGTAGGCTTGTTTGTTTGTGTGTTGCAATGTATTAGGGATAAAATCCAGAGTCTCACACAAGCTAGATAAGTGGTCTATCACTGAGCTTCACCTCCACAGCCAGGATTTCTTTTCTTTTTTGACTCTTCTCACTACCTTAGAGATACCTGCACAACCATGTTTATTGCTGCTCTATTCACAATAGCTAGGAAATGGAACCAGCCTAGATGTCCCTCCACAGATGAATGGATAATAAAGATGTGGTACATTTACACAATGGAGTTCTATTCAGCGGTAAAGAAAAATGAAATTACGAAATTTGCAGGGAAATGGATAGATCTGGAAAGGATTATACTAAGTGAGGTAACCCAGACTCAGAAAGCCAAACGTCATATGTTCTTTCTCATATGTGGATCCTAGCTACAAATGTATAGACTTGTGTGTGAACTGGAACCAAAAATAGGTGCCAGAAACCAGTAAGCTGGTAAAAGGCTATAAGGGAGGGAGGAAAGGGAAGGACTTAAGTGTATGGTATTGCACATATGTAAGTAGAAGAACAGATTACAGGGAGGGAAATGGCCTAAGTGAGGCCATGGGAAGAGAATAATGCATAAAAGAAGGGCAGGGGGAGGGTCAATCAAAATTCAAGATAGTGTGAATAAGACTTATGTAAACCTCCTTTTTTTGAATAATGGCACATCTAGAAGCTGTAGACTGCTACTAGAAAATTTTCAGTGCCTGGGATGGGATACCTTCCAGTGAGTTGTTGGCCAAGGAGGTCCCGGTAGCCTCCAAAACATTAAAGGCTTTTGCCAAAGCCCTTGGTTTCCCTTGAGAAACAGATAGTAAGACCCTATTGCTGAAGACATCTCTTGACTGAGAGGCAAGGTCACTGAGAAAGCAAGCTGGTGCTGAGCAGAAAACCTTCTCCCTGTAGAACAGCCAACAAAAAGCTGGAAAAAGCTGCACTGCAAGCAGCCGTATGGGAGACAGAAGTCATCAGCAGTGAAAACAGTGGACGCTGAATATTCAAGTTTGGCCATACAGGCCAAATGACTGAATGGGTGCAATAGTGGCATGTCTGCTCTTGGGGTAACCAACTACTCCATAATTGGACTGAAGGCCCTCTCTATGGGAGGGAATACATACCTGGTACTGAAAAACCTAAGCAAAAGTCTATGGCAGGAGAGGTCATGAGCCTTAGGGGTATAAAGCCTGCTCTTGTCTGACTAAATGTATATATTATTCCAACCAAGCTGCCCTGAAAGCATTATGCTTAATGTTCATATTCACATATTAACGCTACTCTCACTTCTGGTTAGAGAAGCTTCTCTTTTCAGATGGTGATGACCACTGGGATGACCCAAAAGGCAACGTAGAGCTGAGAAGAAGGGATGGAGGAGTGCCCAGTGCTGAAATACCTCTGTCACACCCTCCAAGACTCAGGGACCATTACAGAAGAGGGGGCAGATAGCATGGAAGAGCCAAAGGAAGGGTATGACTTCTTACAATGCAACCGCCCAGACAGAAATTGGCCTCGATATCCATGACCTTGCAGTGCCTAGCAATACCTTTGCAAGACCCTCAAACTAGAAGAAAAAGATGATGACATTAAATTAAAAGAGAGACTAATGGAGAGAGGGTGGGGATATGATGGAGATTGGAGTGCTAAAGCAGAATGGGGGAGCGGAGGGAAATATCATGTGTTTTTTGTATGTAAGTATAGAAGTTGTCAATAAAAAAAATAATTAAAAAAAGATACTAGAAGATCCAATTTTGGTCCCAGATTTGCCATTAAACTTATTGGTTTTTCTACCAACAGCAACAAAAAAAAAAATAGAAGAAAAAGATGATGACATCAAATTAAAAGAGAGACTAATGGAGAGAGGGAGGGGATATGATGGAGATTGGAGGTCTAAAGTGGAATGGGGAGGGGAGGGAAATATCATGTGTTTTTTGTATGTAAGTATAGAAGTTGTTAATAAAAAATAATAATTAAAAATACAAACAAATTTTCCTACAGAACAAAAAGATGCCTCATGTGAAGAAACATATTCAGTGGAGGAAAATGTTATATAGCCCAAACCTGTCAATCAAACAAGAGGACCACACTATGCCCCTAGAAATAGACCCTAGAAGTCCTAGAAAAATAAGCCCTTGAGTACTGTCCACTTGCATGGACTGCCACCCTTTGGCATAGTATTCAGACCTTTACTATCGCTTTGCTCTTAAAGTTTCTTGCTGCTTCACTACTTGTGTATGCCTTTCTTCAATTCTTTGAGTAAGATACTAGGGACCCAAAAACACCCAGAGAGAGAGAGAGACCACTGGTAAGAAAACTGTAAAGTAGTAAAGTTATTTTTATATAACTCTAAGTTTTTACTATCTCATTTTCATAGACACCAGTTAGGACTCATCCTTCTACCACAGCCACCACTTCCTCCTCCACCTTCACTTATAGTCAATGACTTCAGCTGCTACTAAAAAATCTAAAAACTAGGGGCTGGAGAGATGGATCAGTGGTTAAAGTCCTTGCTTGCAAAGCCTAGTGACCTGGATTTGATTCCCCAGTACGTATATAAAGCCAGATGCACAAAGTGGTGCATGCGTCTGGTGTTCATTTGCTGTGGTTGGAGGCCCTGGTGTGCCCACTCCCTTGATCTCTCTTTGCTCGCAAATAAATGATTTTTTAAAATCTAAGAATGGGCTGGTGAGATTGCTCAGTGGTTCTGGTGCTTGTCTGCAAAGCCTAACGACCCAGGCTCAATTCGTCAGTACCCATGTAAAGCCAGATGCACAAAGTGGCACATGCATCTGGAGTTCATTTGTAGTGGCTGGAAACCCTGGGGTGCCCATTCTCTCTTCTCTCTTTGTCTCCTTCTCTCCCTCTCTCCCTCTCTCTCTCTCTGTGTGTGTCTGTCTCTCTCTGCTTGAGAATAAATAATTTTTTTAAATCAAAGAACTGGGTTGGAGAGATCACTCAGTGGTTAAAGGCCCTTGATTGCAAAGCCTGACTGCCCAGGATCAGTTACCAAGTACCCATGTAAAGCCAGATATTCAAAGTGGCATATACATCTGGAGTTTGGTTTCAGTGGCAAGAGGCTCTGTCTCAGTCCCTTTTTTCTCATTCTCTTTCTATGCTTGCAAATAAAAAGATTTCTTAAAATAAATCTAAGCACCAAGTTGAACATGTAGGCACATGCCTTTAATCCCACAATTGGGGCCCAGGGAGATGGAGACATTAGGATTATCATAAGTTTGACATTAGACTGATCTACAAAGCATGTTCCAGGCCAACCAGAGCTATATACCAAGATCTCTCTCTCTCTCTCAACACACACACACACACACACACACACACACACACACACACACACACAAATAAAAACAACCAACCAACAAAATGTCCCAGAACCAGACCCCACATTTGATCTCAAGCAACACAAAGTAAAAGAAATAATTTAAGAACCTAAGTATTCTCCAAATGTTACCTATCATTGCCACAAGCCCACTGGAGCCCACTCCACAGTTTGCCTCAGGAGCTGTACTCAAAGATGTGTCAGCTTTCTTAACCAGTTAGACCAGTTGGATGCCAAACCAGTAGAGCAGCTAGTTTTCTTTTAGGTTAAACATAATATATGACAATGAAGCCAAAACAAAAACTAAAACAAGCGTGAAATCTTGTGAACATTTCAAGGGAACATTTATTTCAAGAAAAGCTATTGAAGCCTACAGTTCAACCGGACTTTCCTTTCCATTTGTTTGATCACAGCTTGGTTGGGAGTTTGTTGATTTGCTTGTTCATTTATTTGGAGTCAGTATACAAATTCCTCCATTGAACATATCTGGCATGCCACAATGTGCCCATTCATAATCTATCAGCTTGCCCAGCATACAACCTGGTCTCTCACTAGACTGATCTTTGTCCAGAACTCCTTCAGGGTACATTTAGCCTTGCTTTTCCTGGACCATTCCCCCAACCTTTAGGGCCCACCTGCCCACCATCCAGAAATCCCTTAAGGGCAGCTGCAATTAAGAGCTTTAGCACTTAAGCTTTGCTGCAGCTTCTAGAGTGCATTTGGCTTGCTCCTGACAGCGTTCCTTTTGTTTGTGCTTAGGGTGTGCCACTGATTCAAAAAGTGCTGAAGTGTGTGGGGCAGGGAAGGGGGCTTTATCCCCTCCTGCCTCCTTCATGACAGGAGTTCCTTCTCTTAATCTATTAAAGTCTCTCTAAAACTTAAAAAAAAAGGGCTGAAATTCTGGGCAAGGATTTACAAAGTGTCCAAATATACAAATGATGAAGCAATGTACACGGAAGAACAAAACATGTACAAACAGAAACCTGGGAATGTCATTGGCTTGGGCATATGAACAAGAGGCTTCCACAAGTCATCTAAGCCAGGAACTATTCAGCTCTGACACTGGATTGCTGCCATGAACCTACAGAGCATCCGTGATCTATCACTCTCAGCCTGCTTTTTGTCTGTTCACCTGAAAATAGAAAATTTTGACAATTTTGTCAGATGGAAAAGAAAAAAGGCCAGGAAATACAATTAGAGCCTGTGAGTGGGGCGTTGGAAGCAAAACCAATAAAAGCTGACATTGAGAAGGCAAAAAGAACACCGGATACTGGGCCAAGAGACCTGGACTCTCTTCACTGCACTTTGATTATCTGCTTCTGTGATCCTTGGCAAGGATCATTCTTTCATAGAGCCTCTATCTCTTTGGGAACAGAACTTGTCAATCAGGAAAAATTAAAACTGAACTAAATATTAACTGACATTAGAAAGTTATTGGTAATTTTAATAGGAGCAGTATTGTACTTAGAGTTTAAAAACAATCTGGAAAGACACTTGCTGATCTATCTCATAAGTAAAATGCCACAATGTCAGAAATTTGCTAGAAAATACTCCTCAAAGTATTCTTTATTATTATGGAGAGAGTTAGATGGTGGAACAAGAATGGCAAAACAAGTTATGATTTCTTAAAACTAAGCGAGAAGGGCTAGAGACATGGCTTGGCCATTAAGGTGCTTGCCTGGGAAGCTTAAGGACCCATGTTCAACTCTCCAGATCCCACTTAAGCCAGATGCACAAAGGTGAGGCAAGTGCAAGGTCACACATGCCCACTATGTGGCTCAAGCATCTGGAGTTTGATGGTACAAATTCTCTCTCTCTCTAAAATAAAATAGATATTAAAAATCTAACCAATAGTACATGACAACTCATTATACAAGTCTCTTAAACTTTTGCAGTTCAAAACGATTTACAATAATAGGATGTTAAATTTAAAAAGATAGCCAAGCCAGATGGTATACACCTGTAAATCCAAGAGACTGAATAGGCAGAAGCAGGAGAACTGTACACTTGAAGCCTGCTACAAAGACAGTGATACCTTGTCTTAAAAACATAATACGAGGACTAGGGGTGTGTCTCAGTGGGTAGAGTGTCTGCCTAGCATCTATAAAGCCTTGAGTTTGATCCCCAGAACCACCTAAAACCAGGCTTGGTGGTGCAAGCTTGTATTCTTAGATCTTGAGAGGTAGAGATAAGAGGATCATGAGTTCAAGATCATCCTCAGCTACATAGGGAGTTCCAGGTCAGCCTGGGGTTATATGAGACAATGTCTTTAAAAATAAAAACAGCCAGGCATGGTGGTGCACACCCTTAATCCCAGCACCCAGGAGGCAGAGGTAGAATGATTGCTATGAGTTCAAGGTTAGCCTGAGACTACAGAGTAAGATCTTGGTCAGCCTGGGCAAAAGTGAAACCCTACCTTGAAAGAAATATCTAAATAAAAAAACTAACAAATAAATAAAAATAAAAAGGAAAAAGAAAAGGGGATGGGACGACAGCTCAGTGATAGAGCATTTGCCTGGCATGTGTACAGCCCTGAGAACAACAAACACACACACACACACACACACACACACACACACACACAATGCTTGTTTATTTCAAATGCACAGGAAGCAGACACTGGAATAAAGTTACTACAGGTGTGATATGTCTTCTCTCTGTGTTCACTTTTAGCCATCAAGTTAAGCCTCATGAATAATGCAGGAAGACAACTATTGCACGAGGCAAATTTCTTTTCACATGCTATATTTTTTGGAGACTATTATAATTTGGATGATACATATTCTCCACAGGCTCATTTGTTTGAGTACTTCCATAGCTTGTGGCCCTGTTTTGGGTGATTGTGGTATTTCTAGGTGATAGGGCCAGGCAGGGGGAAATGGACACTGGAGGGAATGGGACATGAGGTATATATTCTGGCATACCTTCCTGTTCCACTTCTGCTGTCCCTGGTTCCCAATCTGCAGAAATGTAGTGAGTTGTGTGCTGTGTGGCAAGCTCCCCAGCTGGCAGGCCTTCCTTACCATGAAACCACAAGGTAAACTAAGTCCTTGCTCTTGTGAGTTGCTTCTTATCAGGTATTTGGTCACCACAACAAGAAAAATAACTAACACAGAAACCACAAATCAAAAGTACATATATTATTTTACATCTCATGTAGGTATCTTCCTTTTGGCAGACACCAATAAAACTTTATACCTTGGCCATGAACCATGGCCTTGGTCAGAACATGGAACTAGCTTGTTTTCCACTTACTGAAAGACAGCATCCATTTTGGCAGGGTGATCCCATTGGAATAAAAATTGTCAACCCCCCTAAGCCGGGCTTGGTGGCACATGCCTTTAATCCCAGCACTTGGGAGGCAGAGGTAGGAGGATCACTTTGAGTTTGAGGCCACCCTGAGACTACATAGTGAATTCCAGGTCAGCCTGAGCTAGAGTGAGACCCTACCTAGAAAAAAAAAAAAAAAAAAAAAAAAAAGTCAACCCGCAAAGTTGACTGAAAATCACCACAGGCACCAAAATTCAGAACCTTTATTGACTCAGGGAATAGAAGTTAAGAAATGCAAGGACAAAATCTATCCATGAGGTTACTGATAACAAAATCAACTCATTCAAACCCCTAGTCAGATTTCTCCAAAATGGTGGAAGTTTGAAATGGGAACTCTTACAGGATTAAACTGTAGATTTCAGTGAGCAAATGTTTCCTCAGGCACATCTACAAACGACCTTTGCTACAGAGAGCAGTGATGGCTTCTTGGCATGCACTCACTCTAGCTAAGGGTAGCTGTTACCACCTGCTGCCTCGAGGCCAGGTTGGCTTGTGACAAACCCTTATCAAAATCAGGGATTGGGCATAGGAAAGAGGAGGTTGGGGAGAGAAGGTTACCAGTCTCTGTTATATCTTACCTTTCTTAAATTTGTCCTGCAGCTAGTCTAGAAGAACACTTAATGGTTGGCCTTTGTGAGGACACGTGGCCCTTCCACTCTGTTTGGTATCTTAATTCTTTGATCTCTGTTGCCTCTCATGGCTTATGGCACATTGGCATTGCAAGTTTTATTTGGAGAGCTCTCAGCTTCCCCTGGCCTGCGTCCTTATGGAATTTCCCCCAACTGAGCACAATGGAAAGATAAAGATCTTATATCTGAGTGAGAATGATGAAGGAAATAATGACAATTACTGACAGTTAAAAACTACTCAGGCAGAAATTGACTCATGTATTCTGCATAACAAGCAATGAAGAAGAAACTTACAACACCTGATTTATAGATAAGCAGAATGAGGCCAATGTTACACTGCCTATAAGCTGCAGGGCTTGAATCCTGGTCTGTATGTTGCTTGACCACCCTGTTATATACTGGCTCTTAAAAGAGTTCCCACTGAACAAACATTAATTGAACTATGCCACAGTTGTTTCAGGTGAACTCTAACTTAGATGTACAGATGGAAACCTGTGCTTATTCATTTTGTGTCCTGCTGCCATCCTTAACCCAGTTCTTGTGCAAAATACATATACGCTCATCAGAAAGATGAAAAACAAATTTCCTTTCCAAGAAGAAAAGCAAACTTCCTCCTTAGCACAGTAAGCAGCACGTCTGGTTCAAATAAGAAAAACAAATTACCCTCAAAAGCCTAGTTGGGGAAGTCTTTGTTGCACAAGAAGCAAACATTTCAAGCAATGAGCAGATAAAGCTTTACATCACCATGTGCTATCTTGAGTCATGAGTCAGAGTTCCAGGCTATTCTTAATTAGAGAGACATGTTTACAAACTGAAAAGAGCCATGTTGGCAATAGCTGAAATAGGACTAGATGTGGAATTCCTCTCCTGAAGACTCATGGCTCATGTAGGCGGGGGATTTTTGAGAGGGAATATAATCACAGGGCTCTGGTAGGCAGAATCATGTAGCACATACTGTTACAGAAGCTACTTCTACATTATTGCTGAGGGGAAATCAAGCAAATGGAGAAGAGGTGGGGGAAATTCTCTAAAAAAATTCTACTAGGAGAGATGATGAGTTGGATACAGAAAAAAAATAAGTAAACAACATAAAAGAATGGGTAATCAAGGTAAGGGAAATAGTATATGCAAAGGTTTTGAGCTGGTTTTTTTGAAATTAGCTTGCCTAGATTATAGAATTAAAACTAAACAGCAATCACTTATACAGCACACTGTATATTAGGTATTGTATGTTTTCAAAATATAGAGTACTCAATCATGTCTAGATAACTTTTGGGGACCTCCCTATCTAGTGTGGAAGGGGATCGAGGCATATATAAATTTTTGGGCCAGTAAATATTATAGTAATATACCAATATTAGATTTCCATGAGTGTGACCAAATGCTTCATAGCAACAATTTAAAGGAAAGAAGATTTATTTTGGCTCACAGTTTTAGAGCATTTTCATTTCATGGTCACTTGGCCCCATACATTTGGGCAAAATATCATAGTGACAGGATGGCAGGAGTATGTGGAAGATGCTGTTCATTTCATAGCACATAGGAAACAAAGGAAAGGAAGAGAGTAGGTACCAGGCCTAACCTTCAAAGGCAAGCTTCTAGTGACCTACTGCTTCCAGCTAGGCCCTACCTCCCCAAATAGTGACATTAGCTAAGGTGAAAATTTCATATGAACCTATGGTGAACAATTAATATTTAAGCTAGAACATTCTGTCCCTCACAAGGCTCATGGGTCTATCATAAGGAAAATTTACTTGGTCAACCCTGAAGAGTCCCCAAAGTCTTAGCAATTCCAAAATTGTTTGGAAGTCTAAGTCTGGGGTATCTTCTAAGATTCAAGATAATAACTTAGTTGGGAGCCCCTGTGTAACAGACAGCTTCAGGTTCACTGAGATGAACTTCCAGACCAGGCACAGATATGGAAGAAGGGATTTATTGAAGCTTACAGATCCAGGGAAAGTTCCATAATGGCAGAAGAAGCTGGCCTGCTTTCACAGGACCAAACACAGAAAGAAAAGCCACAAGCCAAAAGACACACAGCACAGCATACCTCAGGAACTCCAGCTAGGCACACTTTGCATTAGATTGAAATCTCAAACCTACCACCACACGTTAAGATCCACCCACTGACATTGCCTCCAGCCAGGTGACTGCAGATGCAAACAACAAACTAATAAAACACTGAATATATTGGGGGCCATATATTCAAACTACTACACCCTGTAAGATTAAAAACAAGTTACAGCTGGGTGTGGTTGCACATGCCTTTAATCCCAGCACTTGGGAGGCAGAGGTAGGAGGATCACCATGAGTTAGAGGCCACCCTGAGAGTACATAGTGAATTCCAGGTCACCCTGGGCTTAGAGTGAGACCCTACCTCGAAAAAAAAGTTATATACTTTCAATATACAATGACACTGAGCTATTATTCACATTCCAAAAAGAAGGACTAAAAGAATAGCAAGGAACTATTGGACCTGAACAATATTGAAGTCAATCAAGGAAAACATTTCCTGGAGCTCCTCCATGTCTTGCATCCAAGCACATAGTGGCATACTGTGAATTCTAGTGGCTTGGAAACTCCTATCCCTGTGGCCTTTTCATTTGTAGCCCACATGTCCTTTCCTTCCAGTGCTGTTTCTGTAATGGTCCAAAAATCACTGAAGAAAGATCCCAGAGTCAAATAGTATGTAAAAGCATAGAGCGTTTATTCTGCAGAATTAGCCAGCATGCTGGGGTCAACCACTTGTACAAAATGGCGACAACCCAAGGAGCTCACAGGCTCCCTTTTATGCACAGCTAGAGGAATTTGGGGGTCTTTTAGTCTTTTAACATGATTGGCTAATTTGAACAGTAACTGTACTTGTGTTTTCTTTGATTGGTCTTAAGGTTTTGGTGGCCAGGTCTAGGGAATTTCAGGCAGAGGAGGTAACCTCCTAATATGATTGGCTAAGCAAGCAGCAGTTACATTTGTACATACTCAGCCCCCAGAGTTCGCCCCTCCTGGAAATTGAAACTTTGGCCTAGTCAGGGCAGCACCTTACTGAGGCCTGTCATGGCGTCAGTTTGGTCCTTTCGTTTCTCTGGCCAGAACAGGGATGGAGGGAGGATGGCAGCCAGGTGACAGACAGGAGCTCCATGTATAGAACTCATAGGTACAAGCAGCCATGATGGAATGTCAGCATGGCTCCCAGTTCCGAGCTATTTCTAAGTTTTGGAATCAAGGAAATGTGCTGTAGAAATTCTACTCAATAAATGATTGGGAACTTGGGAACATGGGACCTGAAAGCAGCTGGAGCCCTGAGTGCTCTGAGGCTGGAGCTGGGAACGGGCTCATGGACTCATTTTGCTAAATCTAATCTGTCCAAACCACAGCTAATCTCCTAATAGTCCTGAAGCTTTAATTAGCCCCAGAAATAAATCTTATAATTCCATCAAACTAATAACTTCAAAAAGTTAGGCACAAGAGTCCGAGTCCTATGAATACAGGCAACATTTGCCCAAGAAAGTAGGAAATGACCCTTACCAATAATCAAAGGCTTTGAGTTAACTGGCATTTGACATCATCATAATGAGACCTGAGCTGGAACATAGAAACTAGAAAGTACATGCGCACACACCCTCATGCATATCTTGGATTACCTTACATCTCTTATAATTGCTCTAAAACAAGTCCTGGATTAGGAATAAACACTGATACAGAACTACCAAGTGTTTACCCAAGGATCCTGCTACATAAGTCCTGTATGTTTTTCCTTCTCATTACAAGTAATACATTCAGGCCTAGGGAGATGGCTCAGCAGTTAAGAATGCTACTTTACCATGAGGGCCTCTCAGACCAGAGAGTGCCAAATTCAACTACCCATGGTGTAATTAGTTTAGTCCCTGGTATATGATATAAACATGGCTACCCAGATCTGTCATTTCATTGGCCTAAGCAACAGGATCAAATTCCTCTCTTATAGCTTCTCTTCCTGAAGTATGAAGTACAGATAGCATGGGGTAAGACTAGGCAGGGAGTTATTGTAGTCTAGGTAAGAAATAATGAATCCTAAGACAAAAGGGGTGGGATTGAGAGAAGAATGGTGATACTGTAAAGGTGAAGTTATCCACTCACAGATACATTTAGTTTTTCAACAAATAAATGCATACAATAAGTGAATTTAACAATAAATATTTACCAAATACTTTAAATAAAAAAGCTGGACATGGTCACACATGTTTGTAACCCCAGTCTGTGGCTTTGCAGGGGACAGAGACCACAGAACCAGAAAATGACCAGGTCTTATTAATGGTCATCAACTCCCGGTTGACAGAAAAGACCCATCTCAAAATGTACATGGTTGTGTGATAGAGAAGGGCACCTAATGTTCTCCTCTGGCCTCTTTATGCATATACATGGGCCGTGCATGTCTGCACACATGCATGCATACACCATACATCACATCTCTCTCTCTCTCTCTCTCTCTCTCTCTCTCTCTCACACACACAGTACTTGGAGTCCTGTGTTAATTACTTTTCTCACTGCTATGTCAAAATACCTGACAAAAGCAACTTATGAAAGCAAGTGTTTATTTTGCCTCATAGTTTGAGAGAATATAGTCTATCATGGATGGAAAGACATGGAGGCAGGAGTTTGAGTTGACTGGTCACATTAGGTCCACAATCAGGAAGAAGAGAGAGAGAGGTGAATGCTGGTGTTCAGTTCACTTCCTTATTTTCCTTTGTATTCACTCCAAGACTTCTATCCCATCAGATGGTGGCACCCATGTTCAGAGTGAGCCCTTCTTCCTTAGTTAAACTTCTCTGGAAATATTCTCACCGACATCCAGTAATGTGTCTCCTAGGTGATACCAAATTCAGTCAAGTTAACAAAAATTAACCATCCCATCCTCTCTTCTGAGATGAACATCCCCCAAATTCTGGAAATGCTGTTACTGGGAGCACCATGTGGTTTTTGCTCCACCCTTCAGAACCCAGGTAGTCCCCCAAGATTCCACAGCCACTTGTTTCAACACAGGTCTGAGCTTTTACCTCCCTTGCTGTTTTTATGCATGTGCTTTTGCAAGGGACAGCTTCAGCATATTCTTAGAGCTAATGATTATTTTCAGTTTGTTCCTGACAAAAAATTTTAACAGGCAGGGAAGACAAGATTATTAGTCCATTGTTATCCTATAGCCACATGCCACTCTGTCTGAAAGGACTGGGCCTCAACAATGCTAATAGTGCAGGGAGCAGGTAGAGTGATGGGGACTTTTAAGACTTCCTATGAGATCTTAGGCATTAAACTGGTATATTAGTTATTTCTCTTGTAATTGCAACAAAATATTTGATATAAACAACTTGAAAGAGGAAACATTTATTTTGGCTCACAGTTTGAGAGGATTTATTTTATGTTTGCTTGACACAGTGAACTTGGGCAGAACATCTCATGGTGCTGGGAGCATGTGGTGGAGGAGATTGTTTACCTTATGGTGGATAAGAAGTACAGAGAGTGAGGAAGTGACCAGGAGCAAGATAGATCACTAAATGACATTCCCTTATTCACTTAGTTTGCCTAGCTAGGCCCCACCATTTAAAGTTTCCAGAATCTCCCACAACAGTACCATAAGATGGGGGCTTAGGCTTCTGAACATGAACCTGAGGAAACATTTCCTCTTCAAACCTTAATATATATATATATATATATATATATATATATATATATATATATATATATATATATATATATATATTTTGGTTTAGGTGGTTATTACAACAGGATTTTACAATATATTTAAATATATATATTTAAATATATATATATATATATATATATAAATTTATGTGAATAATTCTTTCCTATCTAAAGGGTCCTTAAGAGCATATAGCCAGGGCTTGGAACCAGTTGAGTTCAACATGATACCTATACTGAAGAAACCCTGAAAATAGAATGACAGAAGTAGTTCCTAGATGCAACCATTTTTAGCCTTATAGATGACCACCTTAGCCAAAGAAAGCAGATAAACAAACAAACAAACAAACAAATAAATAAAAAATATCCACGGTACTGGTACATGCCTTAATCCCAATATTTGGGAGACAGAAGTAGGAGGATCGCTGAGAGTTCAAGGCCAGCCTGGTACTACAGAGTGAATTCCAGGTCAGCCTTGGCAAGAGTGAGACCCTACCTCAAAAAAAAAAAAAAAAATACAAGGAATCAAATAACTCCTAGGTTTGGGCTTCTAGAATCAAATTGACTTGGAGTTTAGTTCAAAGTCTGCCACTTTCTAGCTTTGAAACCTAGGACTTGCCTCTCAAACTCTTTGAGCTTTAGTTTCCTCATGTATAAAATGAGGACAAGACATAGGGCTGAAAAGTGCTATGTAGGCTGGAGAGATAAAAGTCATCAATGGTCTTAACCAGCTGTGAACCCTGAAAGCTCAACAATTGGGTGCCATTGCAAAACGTTACTGCTGGTGCAGTAGTGACATGACAGTTATGATGGTAACCAACGGCTCTCTGATTGGGTTTGAGGCCTTCTACATGGGAGAGAACTCATGATTGGTACTAAAAATCTAGTCAAAAGCCTATGGCTGGGAATCTCATAGGCCCTAACAGGAAAGCTACTAGTGTTGTTTGGCTAAATGGATATGTTATGTCCATCAAATTGTCCTCTATATATTTATTCTTAGTTCCATAGACTAGGCTGCTCTCACCTTTGGTCAAATAAGCTTGTTTTTGTAACTGGTAGTAACTACTGGGGAGACTAAAAACTTCTCAGTGCACTGAGAATAATTGACTGCTAAGTGCTTAGTGTCAAATGAAACATCTCTATCACACCCTCCAATGCTCAGAAAACTTTGTGGAAGAGAGGGTGGGATTAATGTAAGAGCCAGAGGATGGTGAGGAGTACTCTGTAACTCTGTCTTCTGGACATGTAGTGGTCATTGCATTGATGACCTCACAGTGGCTGAATTATGGGAGAGGGAGACAAAAAAGGTAACAGGACCAGCACTCAGGAGGCAGAGGTAGGAGGATCGCCATGAGTTTAAGGCCACCCTGAGATTGCATAGTTAATTCCAGGTCAGCTTGGGCCAGAGTGAGACCCTACCTAGAAAAACCAAAAAAAAAAAAAAAAAAAAAAAAAAAAAAAAAAAAGGTAACAGGAGGGGATTATGCTCAAAATGCATAATGTATGGGCTGGAGAGAAGCTTGGCAGTAAAGGTGCTTGCCTGCAAGGCCAAAGGACCCAGGTTTGATTCCTCAGTATCCACATAAAGCTAGATGCACAAGGTGGTGCAAGTGTCCGGAGTTTATTTGCAGTGGCTAGAGGCCCTGGTGCATCCTTTATCTCTCAATCTGCCTCTTTCTCTCTCACTCTCAAATGAGTAAATACATACATAAACTATTTTAAAATAAAAAAATATGTACATGTATAAAAATTGTTAATAAAAAAATTTAAAAATAAAAATTGGGCCAGACATGTTGTCACATGTCTTTAATCCCAGCACTCGGGAGGCAGTGGTAGGAAAATTGCTGTGAGTTCAAGGACACCTTGAAACTACATAGTGAATTCCAGGTCAGCCTGGGATAGAGTGAGACCCTATCTCCAAAACCAAAAGAATGAAAGAAAGAAAGAGAGAGAGAAAGAAAGAAAGAAAGAAGAAAGAAAGAAGAAAGAAAGAAAGAAAGAAAGAAAGAAAGAAAGAAAGAAAGAAAGAAAGAAAGAAAAGAAAGAAAAAATCAGGACAAGAGATATACTTCCCTCACGGTGTTCATTGTGAGGACTGAGTCCATGCATGTTAAATCTTTAGGACTTGACTCCATAAATTATGCTGGTTGTTGCTGCTTTCCCAGATCTCATCAGTCTATTCATTGGAATACAGTGGAAAAAGAAAAGGTCAGAGGCCAACTACTATACAAGTCAAGCTGCTTAGCAACCAAGCCTTATCAGGACACCCTTAAGAACATTTCTTTCCAGATATTGTTTACCGCATAATCATTTTCTGCCATGATCCATGTGACCTTAGTTGTGGGTATATCCAGAACTGTGCATATACAGAATATTCATTTACTTGCTTTTACATTTCCTCAGTTGTAGCCCAAGGGCCTTTTTACCAAACACAGGCTTTGTTCTTCTCCTAGTGCATGTGACCGGGCTGTGGGTGGCTGCCTCTAGATCGATAGTATCTGTGATACTTAGTACAAGCATTGCTTTCCAAGTGAGTGCATTAGGATAGTGCAGGTGGGTGGCACAAACAAAAAATGATTCAGTGACATTTTCTGACAAAGCCTGGCTTGTCCTTAGAAAATTTCTTCAGAACTAAGTAGTATTAAAGACACACAGATTTTTCTGCCCTGTCCTCAGGGACTCTGATTCAACAAGGGTGGAATAAACTCCCAAGAGGAGTCTGATATATTGTCAGGCTTTAGTAGAGCTGGGGTACATAAATATATATCTAAAAAACAAAAATCCTCATGCTTCAGTGAGCGTTGGATTAGTTTGTAGGGTGAAACCTGTTAAAATGCAAAATTACAAGTCCACTCCACTAATTGCTATGATTTAGCACTTTGGGGGTAGATATAGAAACCTGAATTTTAACCAGATTCCCTAAGTAGCTCAGGCTTAGGAGAAATGATTGTTCTCTTTGAGTTTTATTTAATTGTAGGTATGAATGTATGTATGTATGTATGTATGTATGTATGTATGTATGTATATGTGTATATGTGGTATGTGGGTGTATAAGTGGGTGTTTGCCATGGCATGTGTATGGAGAACAGAGAACAACCTAAAAGTGTTTGTCTTCAGCTTCTACCTTCCTTGAGACAGAATCTCTCTCGTTTGTCCACTGCATGAGCCAGTCTAGCTGGCTTATGAATTTCCAGATTCACCTATCTCCTCTTTTCATTGCAGTGAAAGCATTGCAATTACAGATGGGTATGCCATTTTGCACCTGGCTTTATTTGGGTGTTGGGGAGAATCAAGTTTCTGTCACCAAGCTTGCAGGCAAGCATCTTTACCCTTTGAGCCACCTCTTTACTCCCTGATTGTTCCCTTCGTAATCATTCCTGTCTAATACAACACAAAGATCCTTTGAGATAATGGTACCCCTTAGTCTATTACAAGTTTCTGTACCTTCTTTATATTAAAATATATTGTTTTGAACCTTTTTAGACAACATTTAAATATTTCTTTATTCTTATTCTGATGCATAATAAAATATGATGCTAAGAAAATGCTATTTTAATCATTATTTTATCAATGCTATTGTGTTAAAACTCACCAACTTAAGAAAATATACATTTTTGTGTAGTGTCTTTGGATCAGGAATTTTTTTTTATTCTTTTGAAGTAGAGTCTCGCTCTATTTCAGGCTGACCTGGAACTCACTATGTAATCTAAGGGTGGCCTCAAACTTATGGCAACCCTCCCACTTCTGCCTCCCAAGTGCTGGGATTAAAGGCATGCACCACCATGCCCAGCTATGGGTCAGGAATTTTGAGGATGGGCTAGTGAGTTGTCTCTAGCACAGAGTGTTGCACAAGACATAGGCCATGGCCTAGGGTGTCATCTGAAGGCTCACCTCAGGGAAGATCTGCTTCTATACTTACATATGTGGTTGCTAGAAGGATTCAGTTCCTTACCATGTGGGACTGTCCATAGGTTGGCTCATAGTACCTGACATGGCAGTTGACTTCTGTAGCAGTTACTTTCTCATTGCTAGGACAAAACACCAAACCAGAAGCAGCTATATAAGGAAAAAGTTTACTTCAGCTTACAGCTATAAGGGGAAATTTCATCATGACAGGGAAAGCATGGCATGAGCAGAATCTAGCCTAGCATCACATCTTGTCATATCAGCTGGGAGAAAGCAGCAAGAGTGAGCTAGCTAGCTCTGGCAAGGAAACTGGACTATAAAGTCCCAAGGTATGCCCCCAGTTACACATCCTCAAGGCTCCATCTCCCAAAGGCTCCAACAGCTGAGGGACAGGTATTAGTCTTAATCACAAATGCTTGAGGCTATGGGGAAAATTTCACATTCAATCCACCACAACTTCCTTCACTGTGAGCAAGAGAGAGAAAGAATAAGCAAGGGGCTGCCATAGCTCCGTGTGGAGCACTTGACTAGTATGCATGAAGATTTAGATCTGATTTTCATCATTGCAAAACAAAAACAAAAGAAAAAGAAGAAAGCAAGATATAAACTACATTAGTCTCAAATGTTAAATATCTCTACATTTGCCTTTTGCTTTATTCTGTTAATTAGACCCAAGGTGGTAGGTCCAACTGACTCTCAAGAGGAAGAGATTAAGAGCTGGCATAAAAAGAGATGTGGAAAACTGAGAGCTGTATGAGGGGATTGTTACCACAAGCTCATATCTTAAATAACATTATAATGTAAGACCTAGTATTATTTAAAATGGAGGAACATTGCTTTTACCTTATCTGAGTGATACATGCTGTTTAAAGTAATCCAAACAAACATATTTTTTGCCAAATACATTTAAATATAACATTAAAGTATTTATGTTTGAGGAATGAATATATATTAAAATGTTGAAAGCAATTTAAATATTTTCTGGCATTAAAAATAGACAAAACTGCTTTTACATTATGATGTCTGAGATTCTTATATTTTGTACTATGAAAATAAATTCACTTATATTGACTATTTTAGTATTTTGCTTCTAAATAATGGCACCAGGAGAAAATGCTGCCATTTTCTTATACCTCCTTCACAAATCACATAATAAATATGTTTTCCTTTTTTTCCCAATAAATATGGAGACAAATTGAATATAACTGTCACTGTACTTTATTTTGCCATTGATTAATACATTCTAAAAATAGATATATACACATATAGGAAAATTTTTAAATGAGATTGTGGTCAGTTAGGAATCTTATACAAAGAATCTGTGCATGATGGTACACAGCTACAATTCCAGCAAAAAGAAGCTTATAAAGAGCTGCTCCAGACAATGTGTTAGTATGCTAGTGCCAACATAATGAAGCCCCACAGACTTAAACAAGTCAATGTTTTTTTTTCTCACCTTTCTGAAGGCTATAAGTCTAAGATTAAGGTTAGTAACAGGGCTTGTGTCTCCTGAGGTATCTCTCTTTGATTTTCAGATGGCCATTTTCTCCCTCTATTTTCCATTGGTCTTCTCTTTGTTCATGTTGGTGTCCAAATTTCCTCCTCTTATTAACAACACCAGTCAAGTCATAGTAGATTAAGTCCTACCCAAATAATCTCACTGTAATTTTTTATTGTGTAGTACAGTATTCTTTATTTTAAAAATTTGTGTGTGAACTACAAACTATAAAGAAATAGCTAATTCATTTTATACTTTATTAGTCACAATAATAAAGGTTCCAATAAAATACATTCTATGCCAGTTTATTCATCATAAGTACATAACTATCAAGACTATTAAAATGAAATTATTTGAGGTTTAAAAATATATAACACTTCTTTTTTTGTTGTTCTTTTGAGGTAGGGTCTCACTCTAGCCCAGGCTGATCTGGAATTCACTATGTAATCTCATGCTGTCTTTGAACTCATGGTGATCCTCCTACCTCTGCCTCCCAGTTGATGGGATTAAGGAAATGTACCACCATGCCTGGCTCAGAACACTTCTTGATTAAAAGAATTTATATTAAATGGTCTTTTATCTATAGTAATAGTATCTGTCATAGTCAGCTCCATGCTGCTGGGATGAATCTCCAAACCAGACACAATTTATGGGAGGAAGGAATTTATTGAACCTTAAAGATCCAGAGGACATTCCATAACAGGTGGATGAAGCTAGCACCCTTTACCAAATCCACACGGAGAGCAAAACGACCAGCAGCACTACAAGCAAGTACACTCTGAGAACCTCAGGCATAGCTCAAGCACTCTGGATAATTTTAGGCTAGAATTCTGGTCCACCCCCAGTGACATATCACCCCCTCCCCTGGTAGTAGGACTCTGCTTGCTAGGAACAGAAGCTGCAAACTCAATTTTAATAACACCTGAGTCTATTAGGAGACATAGATTCGAACTACACATTCTACCCTGGCCCCTAATAGACTCATGACCATCTCACATTGCAAATTGTGTGTAGTCCAAAGGTCCCATAGTCTTTGTTAAACTTAATAATCTTTCTTAACTGTGAGTCATGTAAATTCAAACAAGTTATACACTTCTAGCATATAATGGCACAGAGTAAATATTTCCATTACTATAAGGCATAACAAGGAAAGACTGGATCAATGCAAAAATCAATAACCATTAGGCAAACATCTGCAGTTCAAGTCCAATATCCATAACAAGTGACCAGTGATGAGTCTCTGGATTTTCCAGTTCTGCCCCTCAGCTAGGTTGAGTAACCAGGGAAATCTCCCATCTCAAGCCAACAGCACTCCATGGTAGCCCTTGCACAGTCCTGGCATATCCAAATCATCTTTAGACCTCCTTGCGAAACACTGACCATCTTCCAATGGTTTCACTGGTCTCTTTATCAGGGTCATTATGCCCTGCCTCATATTGCATCTAAGCAGCAGCTTCTGGAGCTGTGTGCACCTCATGACCCACTCCATTCATTATTTTTAATTTTTAAAAATTTTGTTGTTGGGCTGGAGAAATGGCTTAGCAGTTAAGGCGTTTGCCTGCCAAGCCATGGGATCCTGGTTCGATTCTCCAGGACCCACATAAGCCAGATGCACAAGGGGCACATTCATCTGGAGTTCGTTTGCAGTGGCTAGAGGCCCTGGTGTGCCCATTCTCTCTGTGTCTGCCTCTCTTCTCTCTCTCTCTCTCTCTCTCTGCTTGCAAATAAATAAATAAAATATATATTTTTTAAAAAGTTGTTGTTTATTTATTTAAGAGAGAGAGAGAGACAGAAAGAGGAAAATAGAAAATGGGTATGCCAGGGCCTTCAGCCACTGCAAATAAACTCCAGATGCATGTGCCACCTTTACATCTGGCTTATGTCAGTCCTGGGGCATTGAACCTGAGTCCTTTGGCTTTGCAGGCAAGTGCCTTAACTGTTAAGCCATCTCTGTTGCCCTGCATTCATTTTTCATGCTTCTGAAACCAATACCAGGTGTGCATGACACAGCCATGTTGTTAATTCAGAGATGAAATAAACTGACTTTGAAGAGCATGTTTCTTCCTTTTATTTTCTGAGGTAGAGTTTCACTGTAGCCCAGGTCAACTTGGAATTCACTATGTAGTCTCAGGGTGTCCTTGAACTCATGGTGATCCTCCTACCTCTGCCTCCCAAGTGCTGGAAAATGTCTTCCTTTCTAAACAGTTTGCATTTCTACCATTCAGTCTTTCCTCAGGCATTCTTTCTATTATTTCAATGTAAAGTCGTTGATATATATATATGCAATAGCAGCTTCAATAACCTAAAACCAATCTCTTTGTCAATAACATTAAACTTGTTTGTATTTCTCCAATTTAACCTTATATCTCTCACTTTTATATCTTTAACCAAGCACATCAGTCCATTAAAATTGAATCTTGATCAAATTTTCTGGGCATGGACAGCAGAATTCAGCCAGCCCTATGTCAGTAGCCCAGTACCAACAAAGTTTTCGGCATCCTTTCCTTGCCCTTTGAAAGTTTATAATGAAAGCCTCCAAATACAATTTTCTCTTCACCTAGCATATTCAAACTCTCACCAGAATAGTCCATGAAACTTGGCTTACTCATCTGGAAGACATCCTCAGTTGCAGGTACAAAGTCTGTGTCCATTTCTCCAGAACAAAAGTTCCAAAAGACCAAAATCCACACGGTCAGATTCATCACACATTAACAATCCACTCTCTGGTTCCAATTTCTGTTGTAATCAGCTCCTCACTGCTGGGGTGAACCTCCAAACCAGACACAGTTTATGTGAGGACAGGATTTATTTGAAGGTAACAGATCTAGGGGAAGTTCCATAATAGCAGAAGAAGCTGATCCCCTTTAACCAAATCCATGTAGAGAGAAAAACTAGCACCATAAGAAAGCTCACTTGGGGAATCCTAGGCAGAGCTCAAGCACTCTGCATACCTTTAGGCTGGAATCCAGATCCACCCCCAGTGACACACCACCCCTGTAATAGGAGTCTGCCTGCTAGGTGCAGAAGTGGCAAACTCAATTTTAATAACACCTGAGTCTATTAGGGCACATCAATTCAAATACCACAGTATCTTTGCACAAAAGCCTTACATGAATAAGCATTAAAATATGGAAGTCAGTGATACAGTATTCATGGAACTCTGTCATAGATTTCAGAAAATAATTCAGAAAAGGTTTCAAGCTACTGAGTGATAGCGTCTTGTAAAATCCAACAAATCTTCAAACTGCAATTAGATTTCAAAGAGACAAAAATATTACTTATTGCTGAGCCACGTTAGGTAAATCTTCCACTATTAGTATTTATATTTTCTTAGCTTTTCAAGCAAAGAGTCAGCTGTTATAAACCATACAGATCTGCTCTAGAAATCAATTGTGATGACAAGCCAATCTGTTTGACTGGTGCCATAACACAAAGGTGCAGGTGATTAATGAAACAGAATGGTGGCATATGGAAGCTCATCCTCACATCTGTAAAGTCAGTCAGATTCTTTCTTTCAAGAATAGTGTACCAACAGCTACCATGTTCTCATCCAGCTTTACATGATCTCTGTTTAGATTTTTATCGCTTCCTATGTGCTTCTTTGTCACCACAAGGGATTATCACAAGGTAATGATGTGGTGCTGCTGGTTTGATGTCTTTGAAGTAAACTAGGTCTTCATTTTCACAGTGAGGGGTTCAGTGCTGAGTTCCTGCCACCTTGTGATGGGACAGAACACACAGTTCCTGTCATAGTCCCCAGGCTCTCTTGAGGTCCTGGCCAAGGACAACGCAGGTCCAGTAGTGGCTGCTATCCCCTGGCTGAAACCCTCCTGACCCACAATAGCATTCACTGCAGTGGTGTAAAGGTGGCTTCAGGAAGGTCATTACAATTCAATTGCCCTAACTCTATCTCTAAGCACAGACATACCCAGGTGTGCTGGCAGTTAGGATGGAGGGTGGGACACATAAAACTTACAGAATTGCTGTCATTCTTATCACCTATATTCACTTTCATTCAGCTAGCAGTCTTTCTTGTGTTTCTAACAGTCTGTTGTAGGCAAAAATAGAACAATACATGACTATAAATAAAAATGACTTATACCTATAGAATGATCAAATCACTAGGCTATGGAGCTGGCGAGCAGCTTAGTGATAGAGTGTGTTCTTACTATGTGTGATCTCTAATACCAAACACCACACACACACACACACACACACACACACACACACACACACGGCTATCCTGCTGTGAGTAACAAAGTGATAAGAATTTGAACATCATAATTGAAGCTACATCAGCATGTGGTCTCACTAGTTATATACTAGAGGTTACTAAACTATTCTCCTTTTAAAAATGAGTGATTTGAAATAACATTCAGTGTTGACCTCATAAATAGAAATACTGAAAAAAAGAAGTCAGTGTTGACTTTTGATTTTTACAATGTAAAATGTTGGAATTCGTGACCTATCTCTTGGGAAATGCTGCTTGATCCAGACTCCATAGCTACCACCATAGATACAACTCGTTCTGTGTTCAAGCAATGGTTTCTTTGGACCCACTGACCCCTGGATGTGGTGCTGGACAAGAGGTGTTCACTTAAGTCAGACCATTTAGCTGCTTAACCAAGGAATATGGCCAGCTGCTTAAAACTGTGAAGCTCAACACTTACATACTAGAGGAAGGTAAAGTCAGGTCAAGGCACCAGGAACAGCAAGTTCCATAACATTTCAAGACACCTGGAAGCTTCTGCATTGAAATGCTGCAATCGCCATCCCTCCTTAATTATGTCATCTCCTTTAGCTTCTCCAGCCCTCCTTAATTAAACATGTGGTTTCAAGCATTAATATTTTAGAAAAAATAAAATTATTTTGTTTTATTTTTGCTTTGTTTGATTATTGGTTTTGTTACAATTATGTTCTAATTTCTATGACCAAGATTCAACATTTTGTCAACATTAAAGGCTAAATAATCTCTTGTAGGCTGGACTTGGAACCACGTGAGCATTTATATCATGGATTCTTGTGCAAGTAGGATGTGAGTTAAAGAATAAAAACATTTACAAACATATTTTCTAAAACCAACTCTATTTGTAAGCTTGAACTGCTTGTGTTTTATATATAAGTGCAACAATTTACTGTAGAAAAGAAATAAAATCTACTTGACATTACAAATCCATGAAGAATTTCTGACTTCTTTTCCAGTGCTGAGGATCCATTCCAGGGCCTTACATGATAGGCAAAGGCTCTGCCACTGAGCTACAGTCCTAATCTCTGATTTTCTCTTTGAGGGCTCTGAACCCTCTTCAGGATATAGCTCTTGTTTAAAAAAAAAAGCAATTAAAGTGGTACTGAAGTCACAGGTAATGGCTAATCTTAGCACTTTCCTTGAAGTGGGTAACCTCTTTTCCTGAAATGAGTTGAACTTGATCCCAGAAATCTACAACCATCTCAATCACTGCACTTCTCCCTAAGCCAAAAGGTGGTTAATCAAGTTCAGGTGTCAGTGCTTACTTGAGTGCATGAAGAATCCTTTTGTGGCTCCAGGAGAAGATGACAAGAACCTCTGAAGACTTAAGGAAGGCTGTTTCTACTCAAGATATCTTTTAGAAGTAATATCAGATTTTCCTACAGTAAGTTTTCTGTCTTTAGCCCTCTAAGTTTCCTTGGTTGTATTTTGGAAGACCTAGGATCTCTTTCTTTGTTGGCTTTTCCTTTTAAAGTTGAGACTGTCATTATTGTGATCTATGCTGGTAGGGAGGAAGTCACATTTGGCTATAACTTTGGAAGGATTATATTTTAACATTTTAAATTGTAAAATCAGTTCCAAAGACTGTCATAACACAAGTCGCTTGGCTCCTTTGATGAAGGCCTTTTCAGTTGATCTCTACAGCTAAAATGTTTTGGCTCTGCATCATTAGAACTCTTCCATGCATTCTGTGTTCAGCACATGAGGGGTACAGGACACTATTTACTGGGTACAATAGGTTATTATATTCACTTGCTAGACAGGCAGAAATACACAAGTTTATGATAATTGAGGTCTTAGGTAATGTGGCAGGTGTACTGAATATGGTGTGGGTTGCAGTGTCCAACCAGGAGAAAACAATTTAGGCATTTTTGGGAGCATATTCCAGAGTTGAGCATGAAAGGAAACTCCCTTCCTAGAAGCTCTACAACCATGGCAACTTTAGTTATTTAGTCACATTTTATGGAATATGCTATATAATGATAATGTGATTTAGATAGTCTTGTGGGACTTTTAATTTCAGGAAGATTGGACTATGATTCCTAACCTTGTGAGTTAAAGTTGTGTTGGGTTGAGAGATATGGCAGAATGTCCACAAATATAGTAATAGACACAAAGAAGGAAAATAGAAAAAGGAGGGAGAAGACATACATGAAGTGTCCTAAAGATATGGCTTAGTGGTTAAGTGCTTGCCTGTGAAGCCTAAAGGACCCCAGTTTTAGGCTCTATTCCCCAGGACCCATGTAAGCCACATGCACAAGGTTGCACATGCATCTGGAGTTCGTTCGCAGTGGCTGGAGGCCCTGGTGTGCCCATTCTCTATCTATCTGTCTCTTTCTGACTATCTGTCACTCTCAAATAAATAAATAAAAAAAAACAAAAAAACTTAAAAAAGATAAATACATGAAGCATCATGAGACATGGAGCAACAAACAATGTAATCATTATTTCTGATTAAACATTTAATAGAACTTTATACCAGAAATTATTTAATCCACCAGAATTGGAAATGTCCAAATCCCCAGATCAGATGATGATAAATAGTGATACAAAAATGAGAAGGCTTTTGTTATTGTCTTATAATTAAATTGTAGCTGTGTTGATTTCCATGAAATCTTTCTCAAGCAAGCATTTAGAATTATTCTAAATGACTTATGTTTAAAATTAATCATGAACAGAATTTGCTGGATAATTAATACAACTTCAAATGACTTTCCCCAGAAGTCTGGCTAAAAAGTATTGTCTGTATCAAAGTCATCTGGAAACTACCAGTGCCAATGTGCAGCATGAGATTTTTACCTTTGTGAGGTTCCTATTGATCTGGCTTCATGGCCTCTGAGGTAGTGAGCACCACTGCTTTATAGGCTTTTTATTAGGGACTCTTGTATTTTCATCTCCATCTAGGGACAGATCCCAACTGAAAGCAGAGACTATTTTCTCTCAGGAGTTTAACCTAAAACGGGCACTGAAAATTCTTGCTTTTTCTGTCTCCATCTCTCTCTTGCTGTATGTGCTTTCTGGCTAGAGTTTTAAAGACAATGTGCCTAAAATAAGTGCCATCCTGATTTGAGTCGAGGTTAAAAAACAAACTGTATCTAAAACAGGACAGTCACAACTGAGGAAAAATAAGTCCTCCTAGCTTCCCAAAGAAGGAAAAGCTACTTGGCCATGACAGCCCTGACTCCTCCTAACAGATGACACCAGTATCAGAGACGCTGTAGGGCTACTCCTGGGTCCCTAAATCTCCTTTGGAGAGCCATTGGTGACCTCCAAAATTAATCCTTAATTAAATTTTGGCTTTCTGTTTTGTCTTAAACACTTGGAGAGAAATGTATAACCAAAGATAAAGGGATGCCTCAAATATTTTATGAATAGCCTATTCAGTAAGACAACAAGATATTTCCAACAGAGGAAACAAACAAGGCCTTAAGACACATTGACCCCCTCTTAATAGATCTAATTCTACAAGAAGACAAAATAACCGTATATGTCAAAATGGTTATTTTCAAATCTAATATATATATGGATGGCTCTGACCCAGGGTCATTTAATTTAAAAAGACTTCCTTATACTAAAGTGAGTACTTTCTAACATTCTGAAATAAGCCCCGAGGCTAACAGTATATTGTACAGCCCCTACTGGCACCCAATGGCTCTATGGTACCAACCTTTGGCCCTAGCTACCCCCAGGACAAATTAAAAATGTACACTCTTGGAGGCTATTATACAACATATGGTATATTCGCCATTATGAAGGTAAATATATATTCCTGATAATTCTGCTAATATTTTTTCTGTTTTACAAGCCATGCAGAAACAGATTCAAACCATGTCAGACACTACTGTATTATTCAATGAACAGTTCTAGAAAATCTCAGATGGTTCTGAGACAATCCAGCTCCATCTACCTGGGTTCCCTCACATGTTCTCCAAGCCCACAAGAAAGATAACCCTGAAGGTGACCATTTCTCATTAACTCCTTACTTTCATTCTTTCTCCCTAACATTTTCTTCGAAGACTATCTCCCTGCACTCCATCAATACACTTTTGGGGTACTTTAAAATAGTTCCCCTCTCTGGGAGACTCTCTAACTGCCATGTTTGTATACTCCTATTAAGCTAGAAGTAGTTCAAGCTCTGACAACATTGATCCCCTAGTCCTCTAATAGCAGTTAGAGTGTCTTCTTATGAGGGGGGCAATGACAGGAGGTACAGTTAGGGTGACTGGATCCCTGGAAGTAAGGAAAAGACAGGAACGTCTGCACTTGCTAAAAATCAAAGATAATCTGACTTTTTATCTCTTACCTAGTTCCCTCGACCTGTTTTTCCACAAACGACCAGGATCCCTCCTTGGAGGGAGGTCTTTCATAGGATTTAAACATTGTGGTTGGTAAAGTTCAGCCTCCAGAACTTGATGTCAGGGCTAGCTAGCCTCTTCCTAAGACAGCCCCTAGCCCTAACCATCCAGATAATCCTCTGGCTCACCTGACCCAGAAGGTAAGGTCCACCACCATAAGGTTATAAATACCTTTACAAGGGAAAGGCACACTCTCTGACCACTTGGAAACTTTCAGTTGTGGGTGAGTTTTTCCCTCAGCTGGGCCTGGGCTGGCTTGGCCCAGTCCCAGCTTGGAGGGCCCCAAGTCCTTACTGTCCACATGGGTTCTTTATTCCCTCCAACTCTCAACATGGCAGGAGCTCCTTGAACTTTCTTTTCTCTCTTTTCTTTCTGTGGGTCTTCCAGTCCCTGAATGTGGGATCTAGCCATGTGGATGTCTTCCCTTGGCTCTGTACTTCCCTCAATAAATATAATAATTTAATAATTAAAGAGAACAACAAACAAAAACAAACTGTAGCTACAATTGAAAGAATTGTCTCTCTTCATAACTGGTCAAAATGCCAAGAATAAGTCACTTGGTGGGTGCTCAATCCTAAATGGGACAATTATATCACCCCATCCAGGGCTCAGAGAACATCATAGTAGAAGGGGTGGAAAGAATATAAGAACCTGAAGACGGGGAGGAGTGCTGTGTAATGTGGTCTTCCAGGCACGACATAGCCTTTGCACTCTTGACCTCAAAGACTCTGTGCATACCTGTATGAGATCTGCAGAAAATTGGGCCCATCAAAAACACCTTGTCATGGAAGAAGGAGGAGCTCATTGGTCCCCACTCTTCCCTGGGGATTTATATTTAGTTAATGGTTGATGGGGCAAGAAGAGACTTTTTGCAGTAGCTAGGCACTGGTAAGTTGCTCTTTCACCTGTAAAAAGCCCCAATGAAACTCAGTGGGTACCACAACAAAAGGAAAAGACATGAAAGTGGAAAGAGGAGAGTGAGAAGAGGAAGGGGCTTAATGCGAGTCAGGGAGGTACAAAAGAATGTAAAGGGAGTAAATGTAATCAAATGATAATATGTACACATATGAAAATATCATAGTGAAACCTATTATTATGTATTATTAGCCTATACTAGTAAAACCACAAACTGTCTCTCACTTCAAATTCAGAACTCATAAGAGCAGGAGAGATAGCTCAGTGATTAAAGATGCTTCCTTCCAAAGCCTGCTGCCCTGGGTTCAATCCACAAGCCACCCACATAAGTTGGACACAAAAAGTGGCAAGAGGCCCTGGTGTGCCCCACACATGTGCAAAGAAATAAAATTTAGATGTCATGTCGTTATTTCAAAATTTACCAAAAGCAACTTGTGGAAACTTCCTGTTTTGCCACTAGTAGGCACCAAAGATACAGTGAGAAGCTATAGATGAAATTAAGAAAGTTTTCTTTCTCTTTGCAAGGTTCAAGAAATGAACAATATTAATTTAGATAACTCCGGGCTTCCTTAAACTTTTGCAGTTTCCAGTTTGGATTATAGTAAAGATACTTTAACTTTACTTAGGTACATTTTGATTCCAATGTCACAAGTAGAAAAGAACAGCTTTATTTCCCAGAGAAATGAAAGGAATTAGTACAACTGCTTATCAATTTCACTGTGCTTATTATGCACCAGGCACAGTGCAAGTTACTTCTACTCAATGCATTCTTTAATCCCCACAGGAGCTTTGGAGAATGGCTGCTATTTTTATTTCCAGTTCCCAAATGAATATACTGAAGCATACAGGTTAAGTAACTTATTTAAGATGATGATAAGTGGTAGAAATGAGACCCAACACTAGCTGCCCCAGGGGTCTGAATTTAACTGGGTGCCATATCACCTTTGATTAAAATTTGACTGTCCCAATGCATGATTCTAGTTTGAAATTATAGTTTTCAATTAAATGGCAGAAAGAAAAACCCCAAACAAATAAGAACAATAAACATGTGATAAAACTCTAGTGTGTGGATTGGGGAATTCTCAGAGACAAAAACTCTCCAGGTACACTTCCATCTGCAGAGAGGAACACAGGGGTCCCTAAACCTATTCATTCATATCCTGTGTCTTGGGCTGGCTGAGGGTCCAGCGTTTTGGTGGCCCAGCTGACAGGGAGCACCAGAGTCATCATCCCTGGATTCAGAAGTATTGGCACTTTGGCAAAGCTGGAGAAAACTCAATCTTGTAAGAGACATCAAAGTCTCCTGTCCTCTACACAAAATGCCATGTCATTTATTTGTGCTGTAGCCCATTTTCACTTTTGGGACTAAATGTCAGAGGGATAAAGGCATAGACAGATGTCTTTTATCACGCCCAATAACAGAAGAAATTGAGTTACAACAAAAAAGGAAATGATAATAAAATTCTTAATTGTGTGTGTGACCAGAAGGTAGGAAATTGCCTTAATAATCCTCAGTGGCTGAAAGACTAAGACATATGTAATTGCAAACACAATATATAGTCACTTAACCATCCCAATTATAGCTTTCCATAGCTATTATTATAACAACTTCTTGCACTTAAATTTTTTTTATTTTTTTTTGCACTTAAAGTTTTAGTAATACTACATTATAGAAATTTTAAATAGTGACATTTATATTTTCAATATAAAATACCAAGGGTGCTATAAGAAAAGAAGAAAATGGTTTATTCTGAGCCAACTATGAGTGGTCATGGCTAAGAAACTCAAGTTCAATGTATCCTGCAGGTAATTCCACTGTGAAAAAGATTACATGAACTTTTATAGTCACAGAAAATGAAGTCATGAATCAATGTATTTATAGAATACATAGATGGAATCCACAAACATGTGGGCTACAAAAAAGCAAGTAAGGGGCTGGAGAGATGGCTTAGCAGTTAAGGAACTTGACTGTGAAGCCTAAGTACCCAGGTTCAATTCCCCAGAACCCATTTAAGCCAGATGCACATGGTGGTGCATGCATATGGAGTTCATTTGCAGTGGCTAGAGGACCTGGTATGCCCATCCTCTCTCTCAAATAAATAAAGCAGGTAAATGTATAATATTCAGAAGTTCCTCTTGCAATATTTTTATTTCTTCCAAGTTGAGTTTTGATTTAAGAGTACAGAAACTCAAAGGCTGTGGTGTGTGTGCATGTGTGGGGTGCAATTTAACTGTCGAATTTTACCTGCATGCTGTATAGTACTAGTCTTAGAGTCGTGCATATGTAGCTATTTGGCATCTTCTCATTTAGTCTATGGTCATAATAGCTTTCATACTCGACCTCACCTATTTTCAGGAGGTAATTAGGGTCAGGCTTGGTGCATACTTAGATGGGAGAATTTTCATCTTTCTGATTTTTTTAGTATTAATCTAGTTTGGCACAAGTAACACACATGTATATATTTTTTTGTTTTGTTTTGTTTTCAGAGGCAGGGTCTTGCTCTAGCCCAGGCTGAACTGGAATTCACTATGTAGTCTCAGGCTGGCCTCCAACTCACAGGAATCTTCCTACCTCTGCCCCCTGAGAGCTGGTATTAGTCGTGCAACACCATGCCTGTTTTTTTTTTTTTTTTTTTACATGTATGCTTTTAAATATGTGTGTAAATATAAATAAATTCATGTTTATCAATATTGGTTGATCTCTCTCTCTCTCTATTTTATACCTATTTTATAGATCCAGGTTATTGATAAGGACAAAGATGGTAACAAAAACAAAACAAAACAAACATGAAGACACAAATTTCGTAGATGAACCTAGAGTTCTAGAGGCCAGGTCTTTGAAGGTGCTGGGAAGAATGCTAGCATCAAGAAGCCCCAGGGAAACATTCATGGAAAGAGAAAGAGCCAAGGTAACAAGAAGGCAGCTTCTGTAATACCTTTAATCTAAGAGTGATGAGTCCCTCCACCTAGTCATTCCTTTAAGTTTTCAAAGACTTAAAAACTGTCTTTTATTTTTTTAATATTTATTTATTTATTTATGAGACAGAGAGATAGAGAGAGAATGAATTGGTTTACCAGGGCCTCCTACCACTGCAAGTGGACTTTAGACATATGTGCAACTTTGTGCATCTGGCTTTATGTGGGTACAGAGGAATTGAACCCAGGCTGTCGGTTTTGCATGACAGTTCCTTTCATTGCTGAGCCATCTCTACAGCCAGCTATGAAGTCTTTAAATGAATGACAAAAAAAAGCTCAAAGTGAGGCTGGAACGATTGCTTAGTGGTTAAGGTGCTTGCCTGTAAAGCCAAAGGACCCAGGTTCCATTCCCCAGGACCCATGTAAGCCAGATGCACAAGGTGGCACACGTGTAAGGAGTTCGTTTTCAGTGGCTGAAGGCCCTGGCGTGCCCATTATCTCTATCTGCCTTTCTCCCTCTCTCTCTCCCTCTCCAACAAATAAAATAAAATAAAGATTTAAAAAAAACAGCTCAAAGTAATACAACAAAAGTTCCATGTTCTATTAATCTTGTTACATAACTGGAGAGGGAGTATTAGATCTGAAAAGAACGAAAATGTTTTCCTGTGATTTATACATCATCCTGAAACATCTTGGCTTCCTGGAATGCTAAATATGAATTTCATTTTCTCAGCCACAATGTTCTTCCATTGCTGAGAACAGCTTGCTTGGCCTATTACTGAAATGAACTTTTTTTTTTTCTCAACAACAGTAATGGCATTGCCTCCGGCAGTGAATCTGAATATCAAAGTAGAGTTGCTTTCAACAGGCCCCTTGTCAGTTCCTTAAAATCACCCAAACTACCCTTCTATATTTAATATTCCCTTTGGCAGCTTGAAGTGATCAAAAAAATGTCCCAATAGAAAAATAGAAGATTCATCTGAAGGTTAAGCCTGGTGGCTTTGATGAAAAGACACTGGTCTTCCTCCCATAGAACAAGCATATAGTTCTTGCAAGGCTTGGATCAAATTGAGAGATTTGATGAGACAATGATCCTGCGTGATGGGGTCATTATTGAACAGAAGTTCCATTTTGTCGCTGCTTATGACTTGGAGGGCTGTGACTGAGTGCCATCTTGAGAGGAAGTGTAGGGTTTAAAACTGGGATATGCTGGTGGCCTGAAAATAAGGAACAATCACAAGCCAGGGAGTGTAAAGAAACACTATCATAGCTTCTGGGTAGGAGATGGCTGTGGGGGCATGTGTGGACAGGGAGAGGGCTGTGGAAGTGTTGAGAAGTTCAGGGGTATGAAGCTTGGGTATTAAAGGGAATGATTGTTTGGTAGCCCAGCCCTCTATGTGAGCAGCTGTCCCCATCAACCTAGGATAACTACATATATGGATAGTCAGAACCTGAGCTTAGCAGGTGACTCTACCTATGATCCTTGCAGTTCACTGTCAGCAGGACCAAGAACTCTGAAGCAGCTCAGATCCAGAAGAACACTACATTTCCACAGTCTCTTCTTCCCACAGTGTGTTCACTGCTCAATGGGATATGAAAGCACAGTGTGGTGGTTTGAATTATATGTTCCCTAGAGTCCCCCATAAATGAATGTGTTCTTAACGCTTAGTTCCCAGCTGATGGCAATTTGGAAGGTAAAGCCTTACTGGAGGAGGTATATCATTGGAGGCAGGCTTATGGGTATTACAATCAGCTCCTTTGTGCTAGAGTTTGGCTCACTCT
Organism: Orientallactaga sibirica; assembly: GCA_036365145.1. Taxonomy (NCBI): domain Eukaryota; kingdom Metazoa; phylum Chordata; class Mammalia; order Rodentia; family Dipodidae; genus Orientallactaga; species Orientallactaga sibirica. The sequence continues at coordinate 10,740,583 of JAEOAD010000057.1, forward strand.
CCTGCTTCTATTTTTCACCTGCTGTGGCAGAGGTGCTGTCTAGCCTCTGTTCACACCATGATTTCCCCTTCCATCATGAAGATTCCCCTTGAGACTGTAAGCCAAAATAAATCCCTTCCTCCTAAAAGGTGACTCTGTTTGGGTATTTGTCCCAGCAACAAAAAGGTAACTACAACAATAGAGACTGTTTCTGCAGCAGAGGTCTCAGTTTTCTACTTCTTTCAATCTCTAAAGCACTAGGAAGACACTCCTTGGCTTAGAAATTCGTCACTCCGAGGTGTACAAACTGGAGAAACTAGGACATGATAAAACCTGCTTGGCGCACAGGGTGGAATGCAGTATGTAGTTAGCAGAGTCTTTTGGTATGCAAAGAAGGGAATCTCTTAAAGAAAGGAGACCTGCTATGTGACATTTCACCCTTGACTGGGCCCTAATAGCCTAAGTGGTAGGGAAAAAAACAAAGACTCTAAGTGCAACTGCCCACCTTGACAACTGGCAGACTCCATTATTAGAAAACCTAATATTAGAGGACTCCAATATTAGAGGACTTCTTTCAGCCACTCAGATTCTTGGTCATTAATTTTTTTCCAGTTCTAAAGAGATAGGTTTATTTAAAACTTACATTGAGACAATGAGTAGCTTTAACACAGAGCAAGATAGCTTCAGAAACAGAACACAAGCTATTTTACATCATCACGTCTCAAAGTGTTCTAAGTACTATACCTCCTTGGAGGAGATCGTCAAGATTATACCTTGCATAGGAGCCTGGGTATTGATATCTCAAAAAACTGCTATAAACTAAGTATTTACTTTACAAATAATGCAACAAGCCCTAGCACACGGATCATAAAGTCTCCAAACACCTAGTGAACATAGCTCGGCCTTCCCAAGTGCACACTGCAGGCGGACTATGCTAACAAGTGCTCTGGCGCATGCTCTCCAAGGTAAGACATTCCCAGTCGTGGCCACGGAGTGAGATGAAAATCCTGCAAAGGTCTTCAACCAAGAGCAGTGATTTGGCTAACTAATTAATTAATTAATTAATTACTGTCTTTATATCACAGCCCTTACCTATAGGCTGTCTTGTTTTCAATGACCAGAACATACGATCTAATACAAGCATTATAACAAAACACTTTTCTCCAGAAAGTAACAAACTGGAGTGGTAGGCTGTACGACAGTACTCTGATGGTTGAGGACAGACTGAATGGTTTTTGAATATTCTACAGTTAAAGCACCACATTTTCTAGTGTAGGAAGAATATTTACTTCACTATACTGTATACTTTCAAAGACATGAAATATGACCAACATGCCCTTGTTACTTGAGTTGAGATACACCAAGGAAGTAAAATGGGTAATACAGCTCACCAGGCTACTTATAGTGTTGATATTATAATCATGAAGCAGAAAGGAAGGTTCTTACCCCTAGCACATGCTATACCAGTCAAGAGTCATTAATTTATATTTACTGTAACGTTTCTGCCCTTTGTGTTTCTCTTTTTACTTTTTGCTATATTTTTAGTATTAGATTTTACTTCATTTAAAAAACATATTCTATGTTCCTATTTTTATTCTTATGTTTATTTAAGTTTTTATACACTTTTCTTCATTGTGAAATTAGTTTCTTAGCTCTTGCTTTTTCTTTCTTCTACCTCTCCTTAACATCCTTCTTTTTCTTTCTTTTCCCTTTTCTTACCCTGGTTTCATTTCCCTCTTTTATCTACCCTTTCCTCTGTTTTATTCATTTGCTATTTTAAATTATATACTACTACACAATTTTTAATTTTATACACTTTATAGCTTACTCTATACAATATTTGCATTTTCTGCTCTATCATTGTTGGTGGTGTAGCATTTGGCTTTAACAAATTTTAAGTGTATTTCTATGTCTGGTTTTCTTTGGTATTGATATAGCAGATATATCTGTATCTATAGCTACCTATCTGTATATGTATTAAAGCAGGTTCTTTTCTTCTCTTTGAGGAGATTGAGGCCTTAAGAAAAGACTAATCACAAAGAATATCTTCAAATAAAACCGGAAGAGATACGTATTCCAACAGATGAAAGGATAAGCAAACAACTAAAACTATAATTGTAAAAACAATTGATGGCTTTTTCAAGCATGTGAACAAGCAGATGAATTCAGTAAGGAAATCACTTCAGGACCTAGATTTAAAAAGTCAGCAACATAGATGAGGAAATAAGAAAAACAAAAGAGAAATTCAGCAAGAAAGAGATTTTTGTAGGCACAGGGAGATGGCTCAGTGGGTAAAGCTCTTGCTGTGCAAGCATGAGTACCTAAGTTTAGGACACCAGAACCCACATAAAAAGAGCTGGATGCTGTGTCAGGTGCTTGTAATTCTAGACATACATACTTGTGTGAAGGGACATGGAAAGAGGAAAATCCACCAGAAACATGGGAGCAAGCTAGCCCGGCAAAATATCAGAAGTGAACAATGTGAGACTGCCTCAAAGGTGGTAGAAGGCAAGAGGCGACACTCAAAAGTTGTACTCTGACTTCCACATGCACACTGTGGCATAAGTATGCCTATAGTCACACACATGAACACACACACACACACACACACACACACACACACACACACCAATAAAAGAAAGAAAAGGAAATTGAGATTCTGTGAAAATAACATGACTGTTGGAAATAAAGTTCAATATTTCAATAAATATAGTGAAAATAATCACCAATAGACTAAATCAAACAGAAGGAATTCAGAGAAAGAAGACAAGTTCAAGAAACTATTACATTCCAATAGGAATAAAGAAAGAAAAAAATGCATGGCCAAAGCATTGGATCCTGAGACATAATCAACATATGAAATCTAAGAACTCATGGGTTAGAAAGAGCAAAGAAAATCTTTTAAATGAAGTTACCTGGGTGTTATAGCACACACCTTTAATCCCAGCACTCAGGAGGGTGAGATAGAAGGATCACTGTGACTTTGAGGACAACCTGGGACTACAGAATGAGTTTCAGGTCAGCTTGGACTAGAGTGTGACCCTACCTTAACAAAAACAAAAATATAAAATGTATTTAATGAAATTATAACAGAAAATTTCTGAAACCTAGGACTAAAACAGACAGTGACGCACAACAGGTATTTAGAATTCCAAATAGACATAAACTAAAAAAGACCTCTCCATGACATATTAAAGTCAAAATGTCAAACCACAGAACAAAGAAACAATATTAAATGTGGCCAGAAAATAAACCCAACTCACATACAAAGGCAAAAACTTAAATATCACATCAGAACTCTCAAAAGAAACCTTAAAATCCAAGAAAGCAGAGGATGATATATTTCAAACAATGAAAGTTAATACCTGATAGTCAAGATTACATATTTAGCAAAGTTATGCCTTAAAATTGACGAAGAAATGAAAACATTTCAAAACAAGTATAAACTAGGCCAGGCATGGTGGCACACACCTTAAATCCCAGCATTGGGGTGGGGGGCAAGATAGGAGGATTGCCATGAGTTGGAGTCTACCCTGAGACTAGAGTGAATTTCAGGTCAGCTTGGACTAGAGCAAGACCATACCTCAAAACAAACAAACAAACAAACAAACAAACAAACAAAGCACATACTAAAGCAATTCACAACTATAAAGCCAACCGTGTAGGTGACACATAAAGTAATTCTATACACAAAGGAAAAAGAGGGCTGTAGAGATGGCTTAGAAGCTAAGGTGCTTGCCTACAAAGCCTAAGGACCCAGGTTCCATTCCCCTAGACCCAAGTAAGCCAGATGCATAAGGTGGTACATGCATCTGGAGTTTGTTTGCATGGGTCAGAGGCCCTGGCATGCCAATTCTCTCTCTCTGCCTCTTTCTTTCTCTCTCCGAATAAATAAATAAATAAATAAATAAATAAATAAATACTAAAATAGAAAGGAAAAAGAAAGTCTTAATATTGAGAATAAATTCCATGAGAGAAATAGGTAAATGAACTATATAACAAACAATCATATCTACTTTGGTAAACCAATAGAAGCCCCTAATATAATTAAGGGAGAAAGAAAAGAACAAATAATCATTTAATCAACCAGAAAAAGAACCAACAAAAATTATGGAAATCAGGAAATGCTCTTGATAATACTGCTAAATGCAAATGATAATAATTCTGAGTTAAAAGACAATGAACTGTAAGAAAGGGGAGGAATGAGCAAAAAAGTGATGCATGAGATATAAGGGGAGAGAGGCATGGGGGAATAAGGGAGAGGGGGATGGGAGGAGGATGGGAATCAAAAGCAACAACACAAAAACACAACAAATTATACTTGAAAATTTCAGAATGAATACCTGAATCTCTGTATGCCAACTTAAAAAAAAAAAAAGACAATCACTAGCTAACTGAATTCAAAATAGGATGCAATTGGGCTGGAAAGATGGCGCAACAATTAAAGGCACTGTCCTGCAAAGTCTGAGGTCCAGTTCTCCACCCTCCCATGTAAAGCTGGGTGGATATTCATTTACACTGACAAGAGATACTGGTACATGTATGTGTACACACACAGCTATGTACATAAATAAATAAATGAATAAATAAATAAATAAATAAATAAATAAAGTAAAAAATATGTTACAAAAAGAAAAAGAAGATGTAACTGCTTTTTATTTTCCACAAACACAACTTACCACCAGACACATGCAGACCGAAAGTGGAACTATGGAAGTTAGTATACCAAGTAAGTGGAAGCTAAAAGTAAGTAGGAGTAGTTATATGCATACCTGACAAACTAGATTTCAAGTCAAAATTAGTAAGAAACAAACAGTGTTACTACATATTAATAAAGGGGAAAATCTATCATGGAGACCAATGACTGAATTATAAATGTGTAGTGAATGTCAGTGCACTAAACTTCATTAAAAAACACTAGTGTAAATAAAGGAATAGGTAGACCCAAATACAACAACAGTGTATTAATTAAGTACTCCATTCTCATCAATAGAGAGATAAATCAGACAATGAAACTGCACCATAAACCAAATGGACTGTAGACGCATCTATAGAATATCCTATCCAATAGTCATGAAAAAACACATTGGCTAAAAATACTCGAAGCAAGCAAACAAAACTCAGGAAGAACTCAAATAACTTAATGATGGACCTCAAGGTCTTAGGAAAACTAAAACAAACCCCAGAACGAATAGATGGAAAGAAATATTGAGATTGGGGCAGAAATTAATTAAATGAAGATTTAAAAAACACAAGAGTCACGGAAATAAAGGTTTGGTTCTTTAAAAAGACAAACAAGGTATATTAATCTTTAGCCAAACTAACTCAATGAAAAGGAGAAGGCCCAACTAAATGAAATGAAAAATGAAAATTAGGGGTTGGAGAGATGGCTCAGCAGTTAAGGCACATGCCTGCAAATATTAATGACCCAGGTTTGAACCCCCAGTGCCTGCTTACAGTCAGATGTATGAAGTGGTACATGCATCTAGTTTGTTGCCGTGGCTATAGGGCCTGATACATCCATTCTCTCAATCTCTCTTCTTACAAATAAATAAATTTAAAAATTACAAAAACGAATGGAATGGAAGGGTCACCACAAGCCTTTAAAAAAAATGAACATGGGTCTGGAAAGACAGCTCAGCAGTCCAGATGCTTGCCTGCAAAGCTTAAGGACCCGAGTTTGATTCCTCAGCACCCAGTAAACCCAGATGCACAAGGTGGCACATGTGTCTGGAATTTGTTTGCAATGGCTAGAGACCCTGGCATGTCCATTCTCTCTCTCTCTCTCTCTCTGTGCCTCTTTCTGTCTCTCTCATAAATGAATAAATAAAGTAAAAAAATTAAAATGGGAATATTATAACCTGCCAATGAAATCCATAGGACCACCAGGGAATATTTTGAAATCTTATCTTCCAAAGAACTGGAAAACTTGTAATAAGTAGATGAATTCCTAGACACATATGTCATTAAAATTAAACAAGAGGATATAAAAACAAAAGTTGAACAGATAAATATTGAGCAGTGAGATTAAAGCAATAATAATGAGCCTCACAAAGAAAAGCCCAAGTGGTATCAATGCTAAATTCTATCAGACCTTTAAAGAATAATTAAAACCATATGCTTCTCAAATGATTTCACAAACTACAAAGGGCAGGAACCTTACCAAACTTATTTTGTAAATTGCCCTGATACCAAAACCACCACCACCACCACAACAAAAAATCTTAAGAACGCTGGGAGTGGTGGCGCACACCTTTAATCCCAGCACTCGGGGGGGAAGAAGAGCTAGGAAGATTGCCATGAGTTCGAGGCCACCCTGAGACTACATGGTGAATTCCAGGCCAGCCTGACCTAGAGCGAAACCCTACCTTGAAAAACAAACAAACAAACAAACAAAAAAAAAAAAAAAAAAAAACCCTCAAAAAATTTCCTTGATGAATAAAGATGCAAAATTTCTCAATAAAATACTTGCAAACTAAGTTGAAACACACACTGAACCAGCTGTATGGGCCTTTATCACAATAACAACTCCTCTTCTGGTACCAATTTTCTGTATTAGTTACCTTTAGCATGGCTGTGACAAAATATCTGACAAAAACAACTTAAAGAAGGAAGGATTTATTTTGACTCATTTCGGGGGATATAGTATCTCATGATGGAGAAGGCATGATAGCAAAAGTGGCTATAGCTGTGGTGACAGGAACATGAGGCAGCTGGTCATACTATGCCTGAAGGCTAGAAGCGAAAACAGTGTAAACTGGTACTCAGCTAGCTTTCTTTATCTTTCTTATTCTGACTAGGAGCACAGCCCATGAGAAGGTGCCACTCACATTCAGTTAAAGCTTTGTGGAAGAACCTTCACATACATTCCCAGAGGTATGTCTTCTAGGTGATTCCAAATCCAATCAAGTTATCAATAAAGATTAATAATCACAACACAATAAAAGTTATATATGACCAACCTTACATTAAGTGGAGGAAAGGGAAAGAATTCCTCTAAAATAAGAGATATTATAAAAGTGTTCACTTTCTCCACTTTCACTTAGTATAGTGGTTGAAGTCTTAGCCGCAACATTAAGGCAAGACAAAGAAATAAAAATGATACAAATAGAAAAGGAATAAGTTAAATTATGCTTCTTTGCTGACCATATGTTTTGAAAGATACAAAAGACCATTAGAGCTGATAAACACTTTGAATAAAATAACTGAATACAAAATCAATATAAAAACAGTTGGATCTTCTATATACCAAAAATGAACAACCTAAGAGAGAAATTAGGAAAAAAAAAATCCCTCTTACAATGGCTTTGAAAAATATCTAGGGATAGAAGTTAAGGAGATGAATCAGTGGATAAAACACTTGCCATGTAAGCATGGGAACTGAGCTCAGATCCTGAGCACCCATGTAAAGGCTGGGTATGGTGGCCCATGCCTGTAATTTCAGCTCTGGAGAGGCAGAAACAGGAGGAGCCATAGGGATGGCTGGCTAGGTAGTCTAGATGAATCAGTAAGATCTAGGTTCATTGAGAAAACCTGTCTCAATAAATGAGGCGTAGAGCAACCAAGGAAGACATTCAATGTCAACCTCTGGTTGTCACATGCATACATGCACCTGTTCATACACATATGAACACATATATATGCTCACCACACACATATACACATACAAAAATATCTAGGGATAAACCCAACAAAGTTGGTTAAGGACTTCTAACATGATCACTTTAAAACATCTCTTTCTCTCTCTCTCACTCTTCCTTTCCCTCTTTGTCTTTCTTACTCTTTCAAATTAATTAATTAATTAATTAATAAAATATAAGAAAAGAAAAATTTGAAGATGAAACTAGAAGATAGAAATACATCCTATGCTCATGAATCAGCAGATTTAATGTCACAAAATTGACCGCTATCAAAAGCAATAGATAGATTCAATTCATTCATCATTAAAATTCCAATGCCATTCTTTATATAACTAGAAAAAACTTCAAAAATTCATATGAAATCTCACACAAAAAAAATCCCAACTAGCCAAACATTCCTGAGCAGGAAGAGCAGTGCTGTGGGAATTACAATATTTGATTTCAAATTATATTACAGAGCCCTAGTAACAAAAACACCATGCTACTAGCACAAAACCCACATGCGGACTAAATGAATAGAACAGTGGACTTAGAAATAAACCCACACAGGTATATACACCATTTTTTCTTTATTAGTTATATGCATACTCAGTGTGTAAATAGCACATGCTGGTATTATCCTTAGCCTCCTCCCTGTCCTGCCTACTCCAAAGGGACACTCCTCATTGGGGATGCCAATTATCCCCATGGGGAATGTGGGTCGTGCATTGTGGGGGTAGCCATCAGTTATGGGGAAGAGGCAATGTCTCTGTGCATAATGTCCTAACGTGTGGCTCTACCAATCTTTCCACCCCTCATGTTGGGTTTGTTTTAGGTCTACTTTAGTGATGAGGTCTTGGAAGCCTCTGTGTCTCTGGATCTCTGGTTTGGTAGGAATTGAGTGCTCTTTGTAGATGCCATTTTTTTGGTGTTTGCCTTGGCTTGCTTTGAACTCCTGATCCTCCCACCTCCATCACCCAAGTGCTAGGAATATAGGTGTGCAACACCATACTCAGTTCCAGTCATGTAATCCTTGACAAAGAAGCTAAAAAACTACATTGGAAAGGAGATATTCTCTTCAACAAATGGAAATGCTGGATATTCACATGTAGAAGAATTCATCTAAATTCATATCTGGCACCCTGTACAAAAATCAATTCAACCTGCTTCAGTGGCTTTAATGTAAGATTTCAAACTGAAACTTTTAGAAGAAAATGGGGAAAAAACATTTTAAGATACAAGCACATGCCAGGACTTTCTGAAAAGGATTTCAAGTGCTCAGGGAATAATAGCAAGAATCAAAAAATTGCATTTTATAAAACTGAAAACCTCCTGCATAGCAAAGGTGACAAACAACAGTGAAGCATCAGCCTAGGCAATGGGACCAAGTCTATTGCACACATAAGTCTAATAGGTGTAATATGTGGAAAATTCAAAAATTAAACCCCAAACCCCACATCAGCCAATAAATGAGTGGGCAAACAGTTCTCAAAGAAGTACAAATAGGCTGGTTGTGGTGGTGCATGTCTTTAATCCCAGCATTTTACAGGCCGAGGTAGGAGGATCACCATTTGAGGCCACACTGAAACTAATAGTGAATTTCACATCAGCCTGGACTAGAGCAAGACTTTACCTCAAAAAAAAAAAAAAAAAAAAAAAAAAAAAAAAGGAGGAGCAGAAGAAGGAGCAGGTGGAGAAGAAGAAGAAAAAGGGGAAGAAATAGCTAATCAAAATGTACAAATGTTCAGCATCCATAGATATCAGTGAAATACAAATGAAAACCACATTGAGATTTCCATCTCATTCCAGTCAGAATGACCATTATTAGCAACACTGCTGACAACAAATGCAGGCAAGGGTGTAGGGAAAAAGGAACCCATATTCACTATTGGTAGGAATATAAACTGGGGCAGCCACTATGGAAATAAGTGTACATGTTCTCAAAAAAAAAAAAACTGTTGATAGAGCTGTCATATGATCCATTTATATGTTCTTGAGAATACATGTGAAGGGGTCTAACTCAGTATGCTACAGACAGACCTGTACATTCATGTTTCTTTGTGGCACTATTCATAATAACAAAGTTATGGAATCAGCCTTAGGGTCTATTTGGAAACGGAACTATATGGTAGAAGTTAGGAGACTAATGGAATGGGGAGGTAGAATAAGACAGGGTAGTGCAGAGATAAAAGAAACACTTATCACATGAATCTAGAAAGTGAAACACACACACACACACACACACACACACACACACACACACACACAGGGCATGAAAGCAGAAGTAGCACTTATCTGGAAGGAGGAAGTGGGCCAGCAGGAGGGGGAAGGGGCATTGGGGTGAATATAAAAAAAGTACAATGATACAGATAGATGTACATAAATGTCATGATGAAACATATCATTTTTATACTAGAAAGAAAATTTTGTTAATAAAATGTTCTAGTCATCTCCTGTTACATCTAACAGTTAATGTAACATAGTCAACTATAAAAGAGAATCATAAATATTTTGAACCTGTGTAGGGCTATTCGGAAATCATTTTGAGAGTGAAGAGTTTACTTTTTATTTTATTTTAATTTATTTTTACTTTTTATTTATTTATTTGAGAGAGATACAGAAATAGGCAGGTAGAGAGAGAGAGAGAAAGGGCATGCCAGGGCCTCCAGCCACTGCAACGAACTCCATATGCCCCTTGTGCATCTGGCTTACATGGGTACTGGGGAATCGAGCCTTTAACCGAGGTCCTTAGGCTTCACAGGCAAGCACTTAACCACTAAGCCATCTCTCCAGCCCCAAAGAGTTTACTTTTAATGGGATATTTTCACTTTATTTTTGTATTAAAAAAATTTTTTTGAGGCAAACCCAACAGACTGGCCTTTTTTTATGTGCTTGCACATGCAAGAGAGAGAGAATTGGAATGCCATGGCCTCCAGCAAGTTCAATCGAACTCCAGACGAGTGTGCCCCTTCATATGCATGGGTGAACTTGTGCACTTGTGTCACTTTGTGTGTCTGGCTTATGTGGGATCTGGAGAGTCAAATATGAATTCTTAGGCTTTGCAGGCAAGTGCCTTAATTGCTAAGCCATCACTTTAGCCCTTCATTTTATTTTTTTTTTTACAAAAAGAATCAAAAGGGCTGCAGAGATGGCTTAATGGTTAAGGTGTTTGCCTGCAAAGCCAAAGGACCCACATTCGATTCCCCAGGACCCATGTAAGCCAGATGCACAAGGTGGCACATGCATCTGGAGTTCGTTTGCAGTGGCTTGAAGCCCAGACATGCCCATTCTCTCACACTCTGCCTCTTTCCTTCTCTCAAATAAATAAATAAAAGTAAAAATATTTAAAAAAAAAACCCAAAGTGCTGGAGAGATGGCTTAGTGGTTAAGATGCTTGCCTGGAGTTCGTTTGCAGCTTCTGAAGGCCCTGGTGTGCTCTTTCTTTGCCTCTTTCTCCCAAGTAAATAAATAAATTTTTAAAAAAAGAACAAAAAAAAATCCTTACATTGCATGATCTCCAGAGAAGCAAGTATTCCTATGTTATAAAGATATGCTTTGTCATGGGTAGAAGGGAATTGGAGTTGTTCCTGTCTGCTCTGCCCACTTTCCAGCCTTACCCATGCCTTCCAACCCAGCCTGCTGACATGTGGAGATTTGTGGACAGAGATGTACAAGTTTCAGCCATTCAGAATTTTTGCATGTTATTTGGTTATATTTGACTGAATGACATGTTGCTGGAATTGCTGGTGACAATATAGAATTTAGCAACCTGTAAATCATCAGTCCTTTAGTGAATCTCTGTTTTGTTTCCACAGGCTAGACACATTTGTGTGTGTGTGTGTGTGTGTGTGTTATGAGGTGAGAAAAAGGGGTGACCTTGAGAAGAACAACTCAATTTCTGAATCAACTTTGCTCAAATTTTCCAGTGGTGTTTTCCAAAGACCCACATTAATTGGTTCAAATGTTCCCCTCCTTTTAGTAAAAGTGAAATATGTTATAAGTTTCCACATTTTTTTTCCCTAGGCTTTTGAACTTGATTTCATTTGGGCCCAGCCTAATGACATTTTCAGCCTGTGCTCAGATGTTTGTGTAACTGATTTTATAGTTCCAAGTTCAACATTATTTATAACATGATTGATTGTAGAAATTTTATTTGGATAATATTGGCAGATACCAAGAAAATATAATTTTCCATAGTTAAATTCTTCTCTGGGTATAATATCCAGAGACCTAAGTTGTGGGAAGAATTCAAACTTCTTCACTAAGTTGCATAAGAACCTAAGGATTGCCAGGCATGGTGGGGTGGCACATACCTGAAATTCCAGTCCTAGTGGGGCAGAGGCAGGAGGATCATAAATTCCAGGATAGTCTGAACTTCACAGTGAGACACTGTCTCCAAATAAAGAAACAAAAACAAACAAACAAAGAACGTAAGAATGAGAGAGGCATTGTAGTGCACTATTGTAATCCCAGAATTTAGGAGGTAGAGACAGGAGGATCAGGAGTTCAAGGTAATCCTTGACTACATGGTGCATATTAAGTTCAAGGTGAGTCTATGCTACATAGGAGCATATCTCAAAAAAAGTAGGAAATGCTGGGGCTGGAGAAGATGGCTTAGCGGTTAAGGCATTTGTCTGCAAAGCCAAAGGACCCTGGTTTGATTCTCCAGGACCCACGAGGAGGCACATGCATCTGGAGTTCATTTGGAGTGTTTGGAGATCCTGGCACGCCCATTCTCTCTCTCTCTCTCTCTCTCTCCTTCTCTCTACCTCTTTCTCTCTCTTAAATAAATAAATAAATAAATAAATAAATAAATAAATAAATAAAATATATTATTAAAAAGTAGGAAATGCTGATCACCCCCTTTCTTCAAATTAGGGGTATGTCTTTCCCAAGACCTGTAAGGGAGGTGTTGATGACAGAGGCTGAGGTGGTCATCTCCATTTCCATTGTGAATTTGTAATAGTGGATTTTTTTTTTTTAGTTAAGTTCTCACTAAATGGTGCTGGTTGATCTCAAACTCAGTATGTGTTGTGGAACTTCTCTAAAAAGATCACTCCAACAACAGCATGAAAGTAGAGGAGTTTATTACTAGGGGAATTATTACCTGGTCCGTACATCTGGTTCAGTCCCATCTCCTTCCACTCAGGAACTCTTGTCCTGGGTTTCACAGTCTCCTTGGGCCACCTGAAGGGGACACCTGCAATCATGTCAGGGGCATGTGCTATGTAGTTCTAGGAACCTTTGGTAGGCTGGGAAGCCCAGGAGAGGCAGCCACTCCTGACCAAGTGGTCATGTGGACGGAGAATCTCACTGGGGCCTCCAGAGATGTTGCAGAACTTCTCTGAAAAGATCATTCCAACGCCATCATGAGTGAAAGTGGAGGAGTTTATTTCCTGGGGCCCAACGTTGGGATCACTCCCCAAAGTAACTTTGTTCGTTGGGAAATAAACTCCTCTACTTTCACTCATGATGGTGTTGGAGTGATCTTTTCAGAGAAGTTCTGCAACATATGTATCCCAGGCTGTCCTTGAACTTGTGATCTTTCTGCCTCTTCATCCCAGAGTGCTGGAATGAGAGCCACGTAATACAGAATCTTTCTGTACCTTCTCTTGATCAGGGTCTTATTCTATCGCAGGCTGACCAGGAACTCTCAGAGATCCTCCTACCTTCTGAGTGCTGGGATTGAGCTACTATGACAGCCTGGCTTTCTGTGCCTTTGCAGATGTGACACATACTGCCAGCTTGTGCTGCTTTCACAATGATAATGGACTCTCCAAGTTTCTTCCCTCTTGTGTAAAATCAGACTTCTTTGATTTGGCTGAAATTCACCATATAAATTTAAAGGTGACTCTTCTCTTGTTGAACTCATTGTTCACTCTATTGAAAAGTTTCTCATGATTTGAAAGGTTTCTAATGCACACTTCTAGCCTTTTGGACTGAGGCACAGCTAATCTTTTTAATCATGCTTTTTTTAATGCCATATGGCAACCCTCCCCTTCCTGTGCCCTTAATCTCTTTTTACACCCTTCGCTAGTTTTCCCTCCAACACTCCCTGTCTATTAGGCAAGTCTTTCTAAAAGGTCAGATTCAAACTGTCCTCAATATATGACTAATGGGGTGATTGCCCTGATCCTGTGCTCCGGGAATTCCTACCCATCAGCAGAGACCAGGTGGTTGGTGGGATAGGATGAGTTGAGGGGGGCAGGGAAAGACAAAGAAGCTGTAGGCTTTGGCTGTGGGTGTTTTAAACAAATCAATGCAATCATTAATGGCTGGCTGCATTGATATAGCATTCTCTCATTCCTTAAAGTCCTCTCTTTTCTGCTTAAAAAAATCTTATTATTTATTTGTGAGGAGGGAGGGAGGGAAAGAGAAAGAAAGAGGGAGTGAGAATCCCAGTAACTCCAGCCACTGCAAACAAACTCCAGGTGCATGTGCCACTTTGTTCATCTGGCTTTATGTGGGTACTGGGGAATTGAACCTGAATCCTTAGGCTTTGCAGGCAAGGAACTTAACCCTTGAGCCATCTCTCCAGCCCCTCTTTTTTTGCTTTAAGGGGTTCCGTCATAAGTACATATCATCTTTAGCTTCCAAGGCTCCCTTCAATGTTTATTCACCACATTCAACTTGCATCAAATGCAGTTTTGGTGAGAAGGATGTAGGACCCACAGTTCAGTGGGGTCAGTATGCTGGTGAGGAAATGTCTGGGTAGAGCTGTTAGTTATTTTGGGTCAAGGGAGTAGAAAGATTCCTGCCCCTTGCTGGATAAAAACCCCTTAACTATGTGTCACATAGCTCCATAGGCCACAGCTTATTTGCCTCTTGGAATGAGGATTATTATCTGCTCAAGATCTATTCTGAAAAAATGTGAGTGAGATGAATTAGGAAAATTTTCTAAATATACTGTGCTTCTGGGGATAATGGGCTATCTGGTCTGAGACATGGGCTTCACTCAGGATCCCCTAAAGGACTACTTTGCAAACCGACTCATGGTTTTATTCACTTACAGGTTTGTCTAGGTTAGTCTTAGAGATGAGGATGGAGGTAAGAGTGGAGAAAGTAAGGTAGGAGGAAAGTGAGGTGCTTCACACATATACATGGAACACAGGCTTCACAAACAACTCTCTGCTCCCTTGTGCCCATAAAAAGTAGGCAGAGAAAGAGAGAGAAAAAAATGTACAGGCTACCCTGAAGTTTCATCAAGTTCTAAGGCTTTTATGAGTCATGTTTCTCATCTGAACCTGAAGTCCAAACTTATATTTAAGTGGATTTTTGTGGAGGAAATCATCATTCCTTCCTGGAACTTGGACTGTGTACACCAAGTAAAATTCACACATTACACACTTAGGAAGGCTCCTCCCCATGACAGCTATCCAACAGCTGCCTTTCCTGAAGTATGGGATTGCACAATGAGTTTATGAAAGCAAAGAGCATGGCCAAAGAATGAACCTTGCCCAAATGTCATTTAACTTTGCTCTAGTTTCTGAAAGTGGTCCTTGTCTTGGCAAAAAATAGTACAGTGAAGCAAAGTGGGTACCTTTCAGTACTGGGAGGTATTACTCAAAAGACACTGGTATATGTTGTATCAAGACTTTCTAAATTTATAGTTCTCTACTCTAAGATCTTCTTGCCAAGTGAATAAATGTAAATTATAACTTTAAGGTTCTTACTTCCTGCTGAAATGGCCTCCAGGGTCTTTAGTAAGTGCACATGAATGTTGGATTCATGTTTAAAAATTATTGCATGCACTTAGTGTTCTGCTATGCAGTTATCTTAGGAAAAATTCACTATCCTTGTTGGGATGAGCAAAAGATACAATGTTATCAGTGCCACAGACCAAAAATACTCTCCTATATCTGCATTTGAAAAATCCTGTCTTTTGGGCTAAAAATAGTTGCTTCTGTGCAACTCAGCTGAAAAGGCTTTGTAAAAAGACTTAGTACCACTTCTTTCAGGAGGCTTGGTAAGTTCCACTCAATGTTCTATGAGTCACATGCTGAGTAGAAAGTTACAATAGAATTTCCAGACATAAAATTTCTCTCTTCTGGTTTAATTGTGACAAAGAGCAAATGAGGAAGAGACAGTACCAAAAACATGAAAACAAGGGTTGAATGTGTACTTCAGTAGTAGAGCACTGGCCTAGCATTCATTCTCTGGGTTCTATCCCCAGCTCCGCAGGCCAAAGAAAGAAAACAGAAGACTAGTCTTCCTGTGGCTACCATCATGAAACGTAGCACTCCAGTTACTACTACCTCCAGTTCCTCAAAGATGAGGAAGAAATCTCCAGGACATTGAAGATGCCCTATCTAAATTCCCTTCTCTGGTTCATCTGTAGAAAACCTACCTCTGGAAAAGAAAAGCCAGACTGGTTGGCCTTCTCCTCTCAAAACTGAGAGCATTGTGACTGGGTTGATGACTCAGTTGATGAAGTGCTGGCCCCATAAGCACCAGGACATGAGTTTGTATTCCCAACACATACATGCCTGAATCCCAGCACTGGGTAGGCAACAGGAGGATCCCTGGGGCTTACTGACTAGCTAGTCTAGCCAAATCAGTGACCTCCAGGTTCAACTATAGACCCTGTCTCGAAAAATTAGTTGGAAAGCAATTAAAGAAGACACCAATGTCTGGTCTCCACTTGCATGGGCAGGAGTGCATGTACATGCACACACACATGAATACACACACAAACATGCAAAAAAATGAACGCATTGAGCTCCAGTTTTCTGCAAAATTATTGAAATAATTAATTAAAAATTCATGGTCTGATCAAACTATGTACATACTAATTTGTCAACCATCTCCTCTGAGTAATGATCAGAACAATCATGACAGATCGGGTAGAGGAGGTTGGAGTTGTGAGTGCTCACCAGATCCAGAGTGCAAGCAACAGGAGAGGTTTCTAAAAATACAGAACCCTACATTTACCAAGGCTGTCATCCTAGTAAGGGATTCCCTTAGACTATTCAGGCTTCCAAGGTTGAATATAGTAGGATTCTTTGTGGTGATGTGGCATATTAATGAAGGCATTTGTACTGTGAGGGTAATGAAGTATCACTGGGAAATATTCTAAATATATCCATGCTAAGTTAAACTCAGGAAATGTGTTTCCTTTTTGAGACAAGATCTTACTAGGCAGTCCAGCTTGGCCTACTTTCTATGTAGTCCAGCCTAGCCCTGAACTCCCAAATTCTGCCTCAGCCTCATGAGTGCTGGGATTACAGGTATACATCACCCCAGTGGACTGAAAATATCTTACTTTTGCATTTTTGATCATCTGCCATATGATTGATTCTGTCTTAGGCAAACTATATGCAGTTATCATTCAATAATAACCACAACCACTTCAATTTTAGATTAAGGAGTAGAAATGGAAGAGATTTTTTTCTACATTTTTTGAAGTTGTGTTTGGAAAATAGAAGTGGGAAATTCCAGTGAATTGCATGAGCAGAGAATTAGCACTGGGCAAATCAGGATGGCCATAGTATGTAAGACACAGAAGAACATCAGTGTTCCTACTGGTGTAGTAGTCATGGCAGAAGTGTGGTGTGAATGTGAATGTGAGCGTGTGGCTGTGACCTTAAGATTCTATGGTACCATACTATTTATATCTTTCAGTGTCAGCTTGGAGGAGATAGAGATGAACATCTGTGTGACCTAGAGCTTCTTTATCCTCTGGAAGGGTTCAGGTAGGACCTGAAGCAGATGTCCCTATTTCTTCTGCATATGTGGTCCTGGATCAGATTGATACTCATCAGTGCTCTGATCTTAAGGCCTAGAACCTTTAACAGATCTGATGTGATGAAAAGCAGCCCTAATTTAAGAAACCAACATCAAATACTGTCTACAGTTTCCACAGGCTAGCTAAAGGGGAGAGACTGATCTAATTAAAGACTAGGAATGGCTAGCTGAAAGCCGGACTTCTTAGTTGCAAACTAGTGGTGGGCCAAAATGGGAAGGAAAATAACAATGCTACAGACAGCTGACCTGACCTTTTTTTTGGTATTTGCTCTGCTAGGAAATTCTGTCCTGGACAATTCAGTCAAGCTGCTGGCAGGTTGGAGGAGCCTTTTGTCACTTCACCCAGGGAAATGTGTAATCGAATAGTTCTAGTTCTGCTAGAAACAAGAGCATAGGGGCATGGCTTCTTTGGAGCAAGCAACCTGAGCAATACCAGGGTACATGGAAAAGCCAAGATGCAAACTGTGGGTACTGGCTCCTCACAGGAACTTACCCAGAGAACAGAGGCCTGAAGCAACCCTGGGTACAGCTTTGCTCCTTGTGATACAAAGCCAGCCATCTTGCAACCCTAGACATAGGCTTTTCTTTTGTAAAACTGAGTCAAGGGTAGAAACTCATGCTCTGAGTGAGACATGGCCAAGATTCAGAAGTCTACATGAGCATTTCCTGTTGGACCTTGGACAATTAATGAACCCCTCTGAATCTCTGTGAATGTTCACTTCCTCATCCATAAAATGTACTTCCCAAATAATACTGTGTCGAGCTTAGGGAGCAATATAATGTACATAATAAACACAAAAGACACTCAATAAGTGTTTGTCAAATCAATAAATGAATAATAGTGTCTGGCACGTAGGAGGTGATAGTTTTGGGAGCTACAAATAAAATATTAAATCTGTGAAGCTCTTCTTTTTTTTCTTTCTTTCTTCTTTTTTCTTTTTCTTCAAGGTAGTGTCTCACTCTGGCCCAGGCTGACCTGGAATTAACTATGTAGTCTTAGTTTGGCCTCGAACTCATGGTGATCCTCCTACCTCTGCTTCCCAAGTGCTGGGATTAAAGGTGTGTGCCACAATGCCCAGCTTGAAGCTCTTCTTTAAAATATATATATGTTATTCTCTTTTATCTCCTTGTCCTTGCTGCTGTTACCATGGGAGGCCTGCTCAGTGGGGATATGGTATTCACTGTGATGTCATAAAGGCTTCAGTCAGCCCCTGTGGCATAGTGGGGAATCATGCCTCTAGGTATTATGCCCACTCTGTAGCTCTTACAATCTCTCTGCCCCCTCTTCCACAATGATCCCTGAGCCATGGCAGGCCTCTTGGCAGGCTGCCTTAGTGTTGAGTTCTCTGTAGCCTCTGGATTTCTGCTTTGATGTGTTTTGATTGACCACAGTGTCTGTCACCATGGCACTGGAATTGGTTGTCATGTTTGCGGTAAGAGCAATATTCATGCCACTGCTTCCTTTACAATTTCTCCTGGGCCCCAGCAGATGTGGTAGAGGTGGCACATCTTGTGATCAGCAGTCAGTGATCTTCTTGTCTTATAGATGGATCTTGGTTCTCCTCTGTTTTCTCTGCCATCTGTAAAGTAAAACTGACTCTCCAATCAAAAGTGAGAGCAGTTTGGGTTAAAGGAGGTATGTGAAGTTATTTGAGAGACTTTTTGGTATGTAAATGTGTAAGCCCACTGTTCTTCTCCAGAGAGCAGTGGGGGCTTCACTCTGTAATCTATGAGTTTCTGACCATGGGATTCTGACTTGGTTTCAGTACTAGATATGAGTTTTCTCCCGCTGAGCATGTCTCGTGTGTAATCAGAGAACAGTTGGCTACCCACAGAGGTTTTGTACCACTATTGCACGAGTGTATGCTTCTTGTCTGGCTGGTGAATTTTGTAGTCTTCAGGATCCCCTGCTTATTCATACTGTTGGTGACCTTGTTATCCAGTGGCTCCCACAGTGCTTTCCAGCACTATGAGGGCTAGTCAGGAGGGAGCTGGTTTCCTGTCTAGTTCCACCATGGCATTCCAGTGTAGGAGGTGATTTTCAAGTATAAGTTCATCTTTTTTCTTCCCCACTCAGACATTATATGGAATCACAAAATGAGACAAATTATTATCTTTGAGCTGCAAGATCCTGATATTATATTAATAGGATGCACTAGCTAGCATAAACTCCAAACCTCTTTTATACCCTATGGGTGCTTTTCTAGCCAGAAGCATATATCTCGATTATACTGATGGGAAATAGATAACACTATGCTTCAAGGTACATACTGCTAGGGCCCAGGAGAGAACACGAAGGAATTGGCAAAATGAGAAGGATTCTGCTTCTATCATGAGCCTGACCACCTGAGCCAGGGTGATGGAGACAGACAGGCATTGAGGATATGCAAAATGCACCAAATCAGAAATCCAGAAGCTGCTGAAAGCTCAACACTAAAGTAGACTTAAAGCACAACCACCAAGGCTCAGGGAATTTTGTGGAAGAAAGAGTGGAAAGAATGTAAGAGCCACAGGATAGGAGGGATAATCCAGAAGCACCCCCCCCAATGACTGCTGCTTTCACAACTCATAACCCACAACTCTATGGTGAATACCAACAATCCTACTATGATGGACTCTCAGTTAAGCAGGGGCAGGGAGGAGGGGAATGATGGTAACAAAAAAACTAATGTCGTTATTACCCACTATTGCAATCAAGTTCATATTGCTGGCAGAATCACCTGACCAAGAGCAGCTTGTGGGATAAAAGTGTTTATTTTAGCTTATCAGCTCAAGGGGATGCTCCATGATGGCAGGGGAAAACATTGGCATGAGCAGAGGGTGGGCTTCACCTCCTGACCAACATCAGGTGGACAACAGCAACAGGAGAGTGTGCCAAACACTGGCAAGGAGAAACTGGTTATAACACCCATAAGCCTGCTCCCAACAATACACTGCCTTCAGGAGGGTTTAATTCCCAAATTACTATCAGCTAGGAACCTAGCATTGAGAAAATCCAAGTTTATGGAGGACACCTGAATCGAACCACCACACCCAAATAATATCTAAAAGTGAAATAATCCCTCTCACTGGAAAACTGCACATGTCTATAAACACTCACATAAACACAGTGTTCTTCATATAATCTCAAGGGTTCTCTATAACTTCAGGTCATGAACTTCTGGCACACCCTCTTCTCTTTGAAGATGACCTCTTGCGATTTTATTTGAAAAAAATTAGTATATCACTGGAATAAGAGTGATATGTGTATGTCAGAAAGACCTGGAGTTGGTGGTTAGTAAGCACTTCAACTGAATTTGACTCCTCCACATGGGAACTTTTAATACTCTCTATGGCAAACATTGACTTGTCTCAAGTTGTCATTTCTGTCCATAAATAATTACATATTCACATCTATACCTGTGATGATTTGTACCATCTACCCTCCATATAGAAAAGTTGTCTTTGATCAGTAGCTTCATTTTGAAGCTGTTTTTCTTTGGGTCTTTCCAATGCTCTTTATTGGATAGGATGACTATCATACTAACTGTCACACACCTCCTATTTTGGCTGTCACAGTTTTCCCCAACTGGTACTGTCTGTGTTTGAAAGTTATGACTTGGTCCATTTATAGCATTTTCTCTGTTCGCCTAGTTTTTGGTTGTCCCAGTTTAATCTACCCTAGTGCGGCTGTTCGAATATGAGGCAGTTACCCATTTTCCATCCTAGAGAGTCTGAGTTTCAATGATTGTTGTTTCTTTGTGAGTAGAATGGCTATGTTCCATGAACTGTTCTATCACTGAATAATTAACACAGCTCCTGGACTGTGCTGCTAAAGCAAAGGCCTTTCAGTAGAGCTACATCTACAATGTGATCCTGAACACACATGGCTGTAATTTCATCTGGAGTGAGTCCCAGAGGATTGCTGATGTTCAACCTTGTTTCAGTAAAAAGCACAATAGCTACCCTAGACAGCTTCTGATTTTGAAAATGGGGTGAAAGCAGACTCCTACTCCTTCCTTACTCTGTCAGCGGTCAAATCTGCCAGACAGAATGTTCTGACCAATTAAAATTTTCACGTGTGACTCACTTCCTCCTTTGCTGTCTCTTACCAAAAAAGCCTCCTAATTCCTGAGCTCAAAATTTGTACACTTTCTTCCAGAATATAAACGGTCCCATTAAATCCTGTTATGTGAGAGAGAATGGTGGTGGTGAGGAGATTAGAAGTAATAAAGCCATGACATGAGCAAAAAGAAACATGGGCAGCTTGACAGCTGTGGTACTAGTCCATAAGACTATTGTCAGACTGCACTTAGCCAATTCTAGTCAGAGCTCATCATGTGCCTGGATGGAAGAGTAAGGGACAAGTAGCAATGTGACTTGTAATGCTTTACTTCCTTCTCTGAGAGCGCCATGGCAGAATGTCTGCCTTGGAAGGAAAGTGTTCATCAAAGGAGTCTATTATCTAGGGTCAAAATGGCCACTCATATTTAAGCACCAATACATTTACAGAGTGGTAGTATGCTGTTTAAAGACATGGACCCCAGTGCCAACTTCTTGGGCTGAAATTCTTGCTCTGATTCTCAATGGCATTAGGTTTATGATATGGTATGAAAACACTACCTACCTCATTGTGTTGTTAAGAAGATTACATATACGTGTGTGTACGTCTATGTGCATATATCTGAAAATAGCATGTTAATAATAATTTCTTATTATTATTATTACTACCTTGGCTGAGGGTACTGCTACCATGACCTGGTTGGTAACTGTCATGGATTCTCTGTGTAGGCTCAGGCTGACCTCGAACTCACAATGATCCTCCGACCTTGGCCTCCCAAGTGCTGGGATTAGAGGCATACACTACCAATGCTGGCCTGTCATGGATTCTCTACATTGCCCTTGGATTTCAATGCCCTGTTTCTTGTTTTAATGTTACCTTTAACACCCTAGGTATAAACTAAGGTATAAACAAAGTCTGTGAGAACATTCACATGGCTGTCTTAAGTCCATTTTCTAGTGGTCTCAGAGGTTGCCTTGGGGCCCTATCACCATAGCAGAATCTAAACCCCCAATCTACAAGGGAAAAGGTATAATTTAAAGAGAAAGGGAAATGAAACTAAGTGGTAAGTAAACCAATACCTGACACATCAAAGGCTCCCACAGGCCAATAGGAAGTAGAAGACCAGAGCCACCACATGGTTTGTGGTGTGCTCATTTTGTTCCGTTCACTACTCCTGTCCTCTCTCTCCTGTTTCTCCATCCTTTGGGGAAATAAAAACTGTTGGGGCTGCTGACGCAGAAATCTGGCTTGTGGTGGTTCTTACTGGGTAATGATTCATGCAGAGCAGTAATCTTTTGCCTCCTGAGGGAGGAGAAGGGAGCTGTGTGTTTCTCTTTGTGTGTGTATGCTTGGAGATTGTCCTTCAGGTAGTCAAATGAAGCAAAATCCAACTGTGAGGACAAGAGGCTACCCTGGACTGTGGCACTGGTTCCATGTAAGAAAGGAGCTATGAGAGGGCATAAGTGTGTGAGAGTCACAAGTGACGTCAAAACAATGAGATCTGAAAGGTCTTAGCCTTTTAAAACTTAAATCTTGAGGGTACCTATGAAGGAGACCAAGGAGCAAAATTGTAAATGAAGGGCACCCTGTACCCAATGTTTTCTCCACCTTTAGTCTCCAGGGCCTCCGGGCTTTCAGTATGCTCAGCTTCTGACACTGATATTCCTCTGAACAATTTCCCACCCAGCAGGCATCTTCATGGGTCATCACCATGGAACCCACCAGTGGAAAGCTTGACCCACTTCATAGCATGGCCTTAGCCTCTGCTTGGGCCACTTTCTCTATGGTCTCCATGTACTTTTAGTGTCAAGCCATGAGGAGGAGGTGTCTCTAGGAGACTGTTCTTTCCTGTGGGGCATAGCTAGGGCTCTTCTTCGCCCCTTCGCTACGCTGTTCACTCTCCAGGCACCACTTTCCTCACTCCCTGGCTTCCATTCATGACTTCAGAGTTGGGGCCAATTTACATGTATCGCTCCCTACAGAAGGTCAGGAACACTGACTTGCTTTGGACAAACCTTCCTCTCCTTCCACTCACCCCTCATATATAATTTTTCTTGAATTACTAGTCCCTTCTGGGTGACTAAATACTTAAATCCAAGTCTGAGTACTAAAGACAGAGAACTAGTTCAATTCTGCTACTTCTCTGGCAACTGTTCTGCCTTTGCTCAGGCAATGTATACACTTTAACAAGATCCTTGCCCAGGAATTGGCACAGTTTTCTGTGAAGGACTAAATGGTAAATGTTTTAGGATTTACAGGCCATACAGACTTTGTTATAATTATTTAACTCAGCTATTGAAGCATGACATCCAATCATAAACAAATTGGAATGGCTGTGTTCCAATGAAAAGGCAGGTTTCATATCATGTAATTTTCATGCATCACAAAAAATAATTGTCTGTTTGTTTTCTTCACCATGTAACATGTAAAAATGCTTTTAGGTTGGATATATAAAAAGTGTCAGGTTAGGTTAGATTTGACCTTTGGACAATCAATTCCTTAAAAAAGTGATTCCAATTGGAGTTTGACATGGAGTGATGCAGGTTTTTTTGTTGTTGTTTGTTTGTTAGTTTGTATTTTCATATAGGTTTTGTGAGATAAGGTCTTGTTTTGTAGTCCATGCTGGCCTAGAACTTATGATCCCTGAAAGTTTCCTAAATGTTGGGATTGCAAGCATGTGCCACCCTGCTCAGCTGAGGGTTGTATCTGTGGGTCCTCACTGTTCCTGGGGGTCGTTGGCCACCAACATCCCAGGCGCAGGAGTAGTTGGGGGAGCAGGGTCTTGGAGCGGGGGAGTGTGGCAGGCAATGAGTCACCAGGAGACAGTCTGATGGATAGCGCTCTTGTTTATTCAAAAGGGGAGTGGGTTTATAAACACTTGAGAAAGGTTGAGAAGGCACATATAGATCATAAGGTGATTGGATACACAGGTTTATGGGTTGCTATCTAATTGGCTGGTGTTGGAAGGCAGAAGTTGCGAGGGAGAAGTTGCAAGGGAGAGAACAGAAGTGGCAGGAAAAGCTATGTGACTTCAGCCACATATTGGATGGCTACGGCTGCAGGGGGACTGTTTGCTACTATATAAGGGTCTCTTGGGGTGCAACCTGACTATGGAATTCTCAGGTGTTTGTGGGATGGGGGGAGGGCCCACAAGTTCTGCCTTCTCTGGGCTAAGATGGGGCAGCTACAACCTTAAGAGAAAGGAGGGCCAACTCCGTCTCCAGAGTGGATTCCCAGAGATAAGGCCGGCCGCAACCCCCACAGCCCAAGGTCCCTGGCTACGTCCAACAGCCCAGGCCAGATTCCTCATAGTCCCAGCCTGTGTTTAGCAATGCCCAATATATATCCATATGTAATGGCCTTTTGTTTTTGTTTTTGTTTTTGTTTTTTGAGGTAGGGTCTCACTCTGGCCCAGGCTGACCTGGAATTAACTATGTAGTCTCAGGGCGGCCTTGAACTCATGGCGATCCTCCTACCTCTGCCTCCCGAGTGCTGGGGTTAAAGGCGTGTGCCACCACGCCCAGCATATAATGGGCTTTTGAATAACGTCATTATCCCCTTCAAGTCAAACAAACTAGGTGGATTGTTGTTCTATGCTTTCTATTTAATTCAACATAATTATTGAGTAATGCCTATGTGGCCAGCATTGTGTTAGGTTCTGATAGAATGAAACAAATGAGGAGGTTCCTGGAGGGGGAATCAACCAAAGTGAAATAGGTACGAAAGCATTACTTTGTCATCTAATTAAAAATTTTTAAAGTAAATAAATGAAACATGCTATCTATGCTCTTAGATTTTAAAGTACACTCAGGAAGATAGACAATGAGCAAATGAATATCCAATAAATATGTAACTTCCAATTTTGACAAGTTCCTGAAGAAAATACAGAGGTCTAGTTATAGAGAGAGATGTTGGTGCATATTTAGAAGTGTGGCTAGGGAAGGAGAGCTTGTAGAGATGTCTTGCTAAGAAGATAGCCTACTGAAGAACAGCCAGGAGTTGGGGAAAGAAAGTAATCTCCAGGCATTGGGGCTAGTATGTGTTAGAGGGGAGGCATGGGCAGAAAAGAGCATGCCTTGGGCACCAACCTGAAAGGGGACAATGTCACACACAGGATTGAAAGAAAGTGGTTTGACAGGTGGAAGAAATAGGCAAAAGCCAGATTGCACAGAGCTTTGTAACTCATGGAAAGGAATATGAATGTGATTTAAAGTGAAGGAAAATTATTTTAAAGCCTCACTCCTTGTAAGGTCTAGAAAATGGATTGGAGGGAAGAGACACAAATAAACTGGATTATCAGTTCAGAGTTCATTACAATGTTTAGTTTTGGGGTGTGTGTATATGTGTGTGTGATGTGAGGTTGGGTGTGTCTGCAGATGTAACTGTCCTGTGCACATGTATGCAGAGACCAGAGGATACTGTTGTGTGTCATCCATATAGTTCCTTGAGATGGAGTTTCTCCCTAAACTGAGAACTGCCATTTTAAAATATTATTAATTTATTTGAGAGAGAAAGAGAAATAGAGAGAGAGAGAGAGAGAGAGAGAGAATGGGCTCTCCAGCCACTGCACACGAACTCCAGGTGCTTGTGCTCTTTTGTGCATCTGGGTTACATGGGTCCTGGGGAATTGAACCTCGGTCTTTTGGCTTTGCAAACAAGTGCCTTAACTGCTAAGCCATCTTTCCAGCCCTGAGAACTGCAATTTTTTTTTAAAACCTCAGATTTTCTCCAGTGTACACTCCCCATCAGAATGGTGTCACAGTCTTTTGTGGCAATGCCCAGCTGTTTATGTAGATGTTGGGGAATCAAATTCAGGGTGAATCAGGCCCTCTCAGTCCCTCATACTTGTGTGGCAAGTACTCTTATCCAGTGAGCCTTCTCTCTAGCCCCTATTAAAGTGTTATGTATGGGAACTGATTGTAGTTTAGACTAGGTTATTGATGGTAAAAATAATGTGGGCAGGTATAATATATTTTTGAAGTGAGAAACTATAGCAATTGATAATTAGATGTTGGAGATGAAGGAGACAGAAAAATGAATCAAAGTGGTTTTCCAGTTTCTAGCTTCAATAGCTTGATGTATGGTGTTCCCTTCAGTAAGTTAGAAAGGACTGGAAAATGAAGAGGTATATTTTATGGGTGGTAGTGAAGAAGGCATAAATAATGGGCTCTATTTTGGTCAGGTTAAGCCTAATATGACTCTGAGATTTCCAAGTAAGTAAGTTTACAATTGTCACTTTTCTTACTGAAGTGTCAAAATAATTGACACACTTGAGGAATGAAGGGTTTATTTTGGCATGGTGGAGGGCAGTCTCCATCATGGCAGGCAAGAGGGTGAGACAGCTGGTCAGATTAGGTCAGCAGTCAGGAAACACAGAAGGATGAATTCTGGAGTCCAGCTCACTTTCTTTCTCTCTCTTTCTCTCTCTCTCTCTCTCTCTTTTTTTCAGTTCAGGATCTCAGCCCATGGGGAAGTGCTGCCCACATTCAAGGTGTGTCTTTGCAACTCATTTAACCCAATATAGAAACTACCTCACAGATATGCCCAGAGGTGTTTGTTTCCATGGTGATTCTAACTCTCATCATATTGATAGTGAAGATTAACCGTCACGGTGTCTATGTATTTGGCCATGTGACTCTAGCATTTGGAAGACAATTTTAGATTATGAAGAAAGCTACATATAGACGCTATTTAATGCCACAAAAATAGAAGCAGCCAGTTAGTAACAGCATACACACAAAGAAGAAAAGAAACCCAAGAAACTAGTACTGGAATGCTCAAATTGTAGACTTTGGAGGAACCTTTGAAATAAACTAAAAGGAGCTGGAGCGATGGCTTAACAATTAACGTGCTTGACAGCAAAGCTTAATGACTCAGGTTCGATTCCTTAGTACCCACGTAAAGCCAGATGCACATGGTGGCACATGTGTCTGGAGTTTGTTTGCAGTGGGATAGAGGCCCTGGTATGACCATTCTCTATCTGCCCCCCTTTCTATCTCACATAAATAAATAAATATTTAAAAAAAAAAACTAAAGGGATGAAAATATACTAGTGAACTAAGAAAATGTATATCAAAAGAGAAGAAAATGTGCAGTTTCATATAAGATGAGAGAAGAGACTAATGGAGGAGAGAATAGTCACCCATGTCGAACACTGATGGACGACCAAGTTAGATGAGACCTCTTGGGTGTGGTAACATGGAGGTCTTCAGTGACCTTGGAAAATGATTATGTGAGGTGATGAGGCTATACTGACAATGGCTGAGAGTAACAAAGATATTAGACATGGTGGAATTAGCCTTGTGAGGCCAAGCTACCATCCAGAAGGTGTGGCTTGGAGGTTGGGCATTTCCAAGGTAACAACTATGTCAGGTAACATTGAATAGCATGACCCCAGAGGGATAATATGGTTATTTCCACTCTTTCAATGTGAGCTTGAGAAGGAATAAAATACTCATTCAGCAAATATTTATTGAGCAGGTAATAAGTGTCAAGTACTCTAAATGTTGGAGGTGTGGGCAAGAACAAATCTGACAGAATTGCCTGCTCTGGTGGAGTTTACATTCTAGTGACTGGTGAAGCCAAGTAAATATGCAATAATAATCAGTGTTACTAACTCCTTTGACATAATGGAGATATGTTAGTCAATGTAATTAATTCTGGAGTCTGTACAACCTCCCTCCCCATATCAATGGCTCACCAGAACAAGTGTATTTGTCATTCATGTTACATGCCATTGTACACCAAGGAGCTCTCCTGGGCAGATATCATCCAAGCAATGAGTCAGGATCCAATCCCTTTTTGTCATATGACTTCACCATCCCACAGAGAGCATCACTCCTCCAGTGGACCATTTATCCTTTGCCGACCAGCCACCAAAGCCAGTTCTTAGCATATCACACAGCAAGATTTATTGCCAAACTTGAATACAACCAGAAACTAATCACATAGCAAGTGATTCAGGGAAATGTGATATTCCTCTTTCTTTAGTAAAGAAATGAAGCAAGGGAGAAACTCTATAGGCTCTACCACTGAAGTATTGTAGGGTTTTGCAAGCCTTCAGAGGAGGAGTTTTTAATATTTATTTAAAGCATCAGAAAAAAATTCCTGGATTAAGCAACATGTAAACTAAGACCTCAAGATTGAGTCAAGTGGAGTTAAGAATATTCTGAGAAACCATTGAGGTGATGCATGCTTGCAATCCTAATCCTTGGGAGACTGAGGGAAGAGAATGGCCAAATTTGAGGCCACCCTGGCCTATGTATAGGGGTTGCTGTCTTAAGAGCCAAAGGAAGGGTAGGACTGCTGTGGTGGTTTGATTCAGATATACCCCATAAACTTAGGTGTTCTAAATGCTAAATTCCCAGCTGATAGAGATTTGGGAATTAAACCCTCCTGGAGGCAGTGTATTGTTGGGGGCGGGCTTATGGGTATTATAGCCAGTTTCACCTTGCCAGTGTTTGGCACACTCTGCTGTTGCTATTGTCCACCTGATGTTGGCCAGGGGGTGATGTCCATCCTCTGCTCATGCCATTGTTTTCCCATGCCAGTAATGTTAGTACCAGAGGAGTGGGATTGTTGCTAGACATCTGACTGTGTGGCTTTGGCCTTTTAGCTGATTTTCAAGAGGAATGTGGAAGGATTTGAAACCTTGGCCTAAGAGATGCCTTGCAGTTCTGTAAATACAGCTTGATGGATTATTCTGGTCAGTGTTGAAAGATCTGAATGCAGTAAGAACTATGGACTGTGAGGTTTGGCTTGTGAGGGTGAGAAAGAGCTTTGCCTGGACTGGGCTAAAAGCAGTTTGTTTGAGAGGCTTGCTGTTATGCCCATGTCCTGAGAAGTTGTGCAGGGTTGCTTTGTGTAGAAATGGACTGGTGTGAGCAGAGGGATATGGCAAGAAAAGAAATTTTTTGGTTGAAACTGTTGCCTATTCAGCTGCAATTGTATGAGAGATTATAACCATTGAGATTGGGTCAGCTGACCTGCATTGGGCAACAGGAAGAATGTAGTAGACACTTTTGAAGGGGCCTGAATGCTAAAAGGAGTGTCCTGTTCTTCAAAGTCTGCTTTATGCCCCTCTGGATTAACAAACTGGCACCCCATCTGGTACTATGAAGTATAAAAATGCAGGAAAGAGAGGGTCATTAAATTTGCAACATGATCTTGTGTTTTGGAAGCAGCCATGGGCAGTGTGAAGTAGATTTGCTGGTGGATGCCTGCATGGAGACCCAATGGAGCCATGAGGCTGGACCATGGGTTGAAGAGGAAACCCAGTGGTGATGCTGGGACCACACTGGCTGCCAAGGAGAGCTACCATCCCCAGATGAAGTTTTCCAGGACTGTGAGGAGCATAGCTGGAGGGGCAGAATTGCAACTCCAGAGACTTGTTGCTGGTTAGAATTATCAGACTTGGAGATTTTTCACTGGCTGACTAGAGTTGTTGGGCTTGGAGCTACAGAGTTTGATGTTTGCCCTATTTAAATCTTGTATTGGTTGAAGATTTCTTTGCTATGCCTGATGCCATCTTTTGCAATTTGAGTGTTTATTCTATACCATTATGGTTTTTTTTTGGGGGGGGATTTCTTTGGTATTATGGCTCAGTTAAAAGAGTTTGGAATATGGAGATGTTTGAACATAATTGGAATTGATAAAAATCTATGGGGACTTTTAAAGTTGGATTGAATGCATTGTAGTTTCTATCATGTATGGTTATCAGTTTATGGGGGTCGGGGCAGAATGTGGTGGTTTGATTCAGGTATCCCCTATAAATTTAGGTGTTCTAAATGCTAGGTTTCCAGCTGATGGAGATTCGGGAATTAATGCCTCTTGGAGGCAGTATATGGTTGGGGGCAGGCTTATGGGTATTATAGCCAGTGTCCCCTTGCCAGTGGTTGGCACGCTCTCCTGTTGCTGTTGTCCACCTGATGTTGGCCAAGGGGTAATATCCACCCTCTGCTCATGCCATCATTTCCCCTGCCATCATGGAGTTTCCTCTTGAGTCTATAAGCCAAAATAAACCATTTTTCCCTCCAGGTGCTCTTGGTCGAGTGATTTCTGCTAGAAATGTGAAGCTGATGGCAACAACTGCCTACAAAGCAATCTTCCAGACACACAATGGCCTGGATATCCATGACCTCCCAGTGCCTGGTACTACCTACACAAGCCCTTATAATAGGAGGACAGGATGATGATATCAAAATAAAAGAGAGACTAACTGAGAGGGGGAGGGGATATGCTGGAAGGTGGGTATGTGAAGGGGAAAGTGGGGGAGGGAATTATCATAGTTTATTATCTAAATTTATGAAAGTTGTCAATTTAAAAAGTTAAAAAAAAACAAATTAAGAACATTTCAAGAAGAATGAACAGTAGCTGCTAATAGCAAGTGAGAGCATGAATTGTTGGAAGAACAGAATGTAGTGCAGCATGGCCAGAGAGGAGAGCAGGAGCTCGGAAACAGCAGAGATGGCAGTTTACAAGGAGTGTCGGCACCATGGGTGAGCAGCCTTTCGTGGTGGTGCTCCCAAATGGAAGAGGTTAGAGCTTCTCCAGGGCAGTTGGTTCCTGATGAAGGTGCTGGGGGTGAGGGGGGGAGGGTATTAGGGAAGTGATCTCAAACTTGTAGGACTTTGATGGCTAAGCCAAGAAGCAGAGTTGAAAATAGTGGTGAATAGTCAGTGGTGCCTTCCTGAGGTAGAATATGTGTACTGTGTCAAAATGTGTCAAACTCAAAACCCAAACCCAAACTAGTACACAATACAGAATAAAGCACATCTCCTACACATCTGGCGGTGGTCTTAAGTTTGTGTCCCCTCTTAGAAAGCATCGAGAGAGTTCCCCTAGTGGCCAAGTTCAAGCCAAAAACAGAAGAAAGGAAGATTTCAGAAACAGGATTTTGTATCCAAGACTATTATTGTCAAGATGCTGATTTGTACATTTCACTTTTGCTCTCTCTGTTTCCAGTTAACTGGATGATACAATATGTTTCTGGAAGACAGGGATGGCAGTGGCTTGTTGCATTTCAATAACCACCATTAAAATGCCTGGCACTATTCTAAGCATTCTATGAACTTTTCCCTTCCAAATCTTACATGCAACTGAGAGGGTAACTTGATGGTGACATGCCTACAGTCACACAGGTGAAATCTGAAGCAAAGCAAACTGCCTCTAGAGCCCCTGCTCTTGGGGAAGACTGCCTCTCAATAACCATTATTCAGTCTTTAAACAAATATTTCCTGCGCCCTAACTAGGAGCACTGGGATATCGTCAAGAAGGTGAATTAGCAGTTTATGGCACAGTGATACCAGACATATCTGGCCCATTGCATGTAATGCATAAAAACAAATTTTATAATGCTTATACCATTTAAACTATACTGACTGCACTCTCCTTTGGAGAATCTGTTCTTTTTCAGAAGGCAGCGAGACCAGAGCTGATAAACTACCCCTCACACATCAGCCAAGCCACAGCTGAATCCACAGAGGAAATGGGGAGATGAGCACGAGTGCTGCTTCCATTCTGTTCCTGATAATCAGTGCGAGGGTGAAGGAGACAGACCCTGAGGATACTCAACACCTACCAAAGTAGAGATCCAGAGGCTCCTAAGAGCTCACCACTGAAGTAGACTTAAACTCACCCACCATGGCTCAGGTTGAGACACCATGCCCAGAGGCATTCCTCCCCCCAGAGTAACTGACTGCCGCTCCTACAATGCATAAACTACAACCCCAGGGGGAATACCTGCAACCCTACTGAGGAGCATCCCCAATGTAATGGGGGCAGGGATGAGGGAAAAGAGGGTATAAACACATGATGCATCCATAGGAAACATCTTGTTAATAATAATAATAATAATAATAATAATAATAAACATTAAAAACAAATTTTAAAAAGGAAAAGGAGGGCTGGAGAGATGGCTTAGCCCTTAAGGTGTTTGCCTGCAAATATTAGGGACCCAATTCTCTCTCTTTCTCTCTCATAAATAAAAAGGAAAAGCAAAGCCAGGCGTGGTGGCTCACGCCTTTAATCCCGGCACTCGGGAGGCAGAGGTAGGAGGATCGCCGAGAGTTCGAGGCCACCCTGAGACTACATAGTTAATTCCAGGTCAGCCTGGACCAGAGTGAGACCCTAGCTCGCAAAACCAAAAATAAATAAATAATAAATAAATAAATAAATAAAAAGGAAAAGGAAAAGGAAACCAGCTCCAGTATTCATAACCATTCACTGGAGCACTATGACACTCATTTGTATATGTACTGTCTATGGCTGTTTTTCCAAGACAGCCAGCAGAGTTGAATATTTGTAGCAGAGATTATATGGTCTACAAGGCACAAATATTCACCATTGGGTGTGCTGATTAACACAGTATCCTGACCCCTTAGTGGACTGTGTGAGACAAATACAGAAACATATGTTTACTACTCATTTGGTATCAAAAGACAGTGATGTTTGGCTGGAAAGTTCTGGGCTTTGACTTAATATAGATTGACAGACCTGAATTTGAATCCTGGGTCTACCTCTATTAGTTGTGTGATCTTGGTGAAGTTGTGTAGATTCTCTAAACCTATTTCCCAAATGACAAGGCTAGTACTACCTTTTAAACTCAGCATTGGAAAGACTAAAGTCAATACAAAATATTCAAATTACCATAGTAGCAATAACAATGATGTCAGTAATGTGAGAGAGGAATAAAGGTGCAATACGAATATGGTGCCTGGGCACCTAAAACAATTTAGAGGCTTTACCAAAAAGTGCCTGCAGGAGGTTGGTTGCCTCTGGTGTCTGATGGTCCTATTTTGTTGTGTTGTTTTGATACAGAAGGTCATGTAGCCTTCGGGTGCCTCCAACTCACTTTGTGGCTGATATGGACCTCTTGACCTCTTGATCTTCCTGCCTCTACCCCTCAAGTGCTATATTACATACCAGGTTGATGGAACTATTTTGAATCGTAGTTCTTTCACTTTCCAGCTGTGTGACCGTGAGGTAAGCTGCTTTACCTTTTAGAGTCTCTTTTGTTCCTAGGTGAGATCAGGTTAGTAATAATCATATTGTTGAGCTTGTAGAGTTGGTATACGAATTAAATGAGATGATGCACTTATAATTCTAAGTGCTCTGCTTTGTACTTGAAAAGTATCTAATGCAAGACAGTCTTTATCATTGTGGTTCTAGTGATTCTTATAGATTAGGACTCGACATTTCAGTGGCGGAAGAGATCTTCGCTTAGATATCGGCCCTGGGAAAGTTACTTAATGTCTTACTACTTAGCCAAATGCCTGACAAATTTTAAGTGCTTGGTAATGGTAGCTATTGTTATTTGGCATGCTGATGGCAACATTTAATGCCAACATTCAGAAAATTTTAGTGAATTATCAAGTAGTGGATCCAATGGATTCATATGCACTAGCTGAGAGAGGAAAATATAACAGTTTTGGTTTTGCCATTATAAATCAGTCATTACAAACTCTCTACTTAAAATGTATGTGTATATATATTATAGCCTCTTCAGAATTTCCTGTTATTTAGTAACTGCTAGTTCTAGGACAATATGTAAATAAGACCAGTGTGTGTGTGAAAATTACTAAGCAATATGGGGAAATGACCCTGCCAGTTACTTTTTCCATCAATAAATAACCCATGATCTGATGAATCAACAAGCTCATTTCCTTAAGAAAATACCAGAAAGGACATCACTCAGAACTTTAAAAGGTTCCATTTGGTAAGCCTCTGGTAAGTATATATTTAGATAATGATAAACCAAGACTGTAGGCCAGATTCACAAACTCTTCCTGTGCTTCTGTGGCTGTAGTGATGCAAGAATATGGGAAAATGTTCAAAGAGAACAGGGTCTGGTCCAACATTTGGACTAACTGGGTTTCCTAACCTCACTTCCTCCTGAAGCTCTTTCTCAGCCAGACTAACAGCATGTACACAAGACTGACCTTCAAAAATTTGTACAGCACACGAACTTTGTCTTTGCTTCCTTCTAGCCTCCCATTATGCTTTTCATTCCCTTCATACTCTTTTTTCTCTCTTACCCCCTCACCAATCTGTCCCTACCATGTCCTTTATGAAGTAGCTCCCTAGGGCATAGAAAGTGCATGCCCTTCTTTATATTAATGTTTTCTATCCAGGGAAATTCTCCTCATAGTTACGTTCCCCAGCAGTGCTCTGCTTCTTGCTTCCTAATGTGAGGAGTGTGCAACTGTAGCTGCGTAGCTACCCCTCAATGTCCCAACTCTGGCAGAATAACATATTCAGTTCACTGCCCCAAGGATCAGGACCAGGAGCTTCTCTATGGCACTCTCTCTTCTTAGAGAGCTATGGGGATTGCAGTGAGGTTGCAAGACCCTCATAATAGAAGAAAAGATGATGACATCAAACTAAAAGAGAAACTAATGGAGAGAGGGAGGGGATATGATGGAGAGTGGAGTTCTAAAGGGTAATGGGGGCAGGGGAGGAAAATATCATGCATTTTTTGTATGTAAGTATAGAAGTTGTCAATAAAAAAAATTAAATTAAAAAAGAAAAAAATCCCTTTTAATACAATTCATTCTATCACTTCTGTTCCTCTAGAGAAACATGACTAATACAATTACTTTTCTCTTTGCTGTGACCAAATACTTCACACACACACACACACACACACACACACACAAAATAAAATAAAAAATGAAAATGAAAATAAAAATAAAAATAAAAATAAAAAACAACTTAAGGAGGGAAGAGTTTGTTTCAGCTTACAGTCCTTCGTGGTGGGGAAGACATAGATGCAATAGTAGGAGATTGGCAGTCACATTGTATTCAGAGTCAGGATGACAGGGGAAGAATAGGAAGTGGGGCCAGGCCATATGACCTCAAGGCTTGCCCCACAGTGACCCACTTCCTCTAGTAAAGCTTTACCTCTGAAAAGTTTCCCAGCCTTCTCAAACAGTGCCACCAGCTGTGGACCACACATTCAAACCCATAATACTATAGGAGGCATTTTACATTCAAACTCTAGCATCATCTTTATTACAATGCAAATGTAACTAAGGCCCAGGAATGACATAAACTGCTTGCCAGCCATGGATTTTTATGGAGATCAGCTCTCCATTTCTGTTTTTCACTTATTTTCAGGTCCCAAACAGATGCACACCCCCTCGCTTCACTGTAGGTGTGGAGATGTAGCTGAGTCTTCATGGAGAAAAAACAGGCTGAGAGCCAAGCACAGTCACAGCTCAAATACATTTAGTTGCTCCTTCTTCATGAAGTCTCTGTTCTACTCCCAACCCCAGTATAGATAGTTTGATAGTAAGTAGAGAATTATTTGCTTGCTGTATAGCCTGGCCCTGGGGACAGGGTTCTTCTCTGTAGGAGCGCAGCTATAGACAAGGCCGAGGACCCTCATTGGCCATTGGCTGGATGAGAACTGAGTTTTGAAGAGGAATTCAAGTTTGAGTGTCCTTAGCAAACTGCCCCTGGCCTCTCATTGGAAGCACAACTACCTTCCCAGGGAAAGGCACATACCATGATAAGGAAACCTTACAAATACCTTCCGAGTGAGCTTTGCAGGACACAAGTCTAAAGGGACACACACCATTAAAGTACTGTGCTTGTTCTCAAAGGGTAGTCCAAAACAGATCCCTCTGCTTTCCCTTTGCTCTGTACTACCCCTTCCCTCTCCTCAAACTGTGCTCTTGACAGCAAGGGTCAGACAGGCAAAACATAAGGCATCCTTTCACAGAGGAGTACCTCAAAGGAGACAACAGGAAGCAAATAGTCATCGTCTTGTTACATTTTCTCTAGGATTAACAATCACTTAGCTGTCTGTTTCTCTCTTACCCTTTAATGACCCAAACAGTTCAGCTATTAAGTGATAAATACTCTGTGTATTCATGACTGGCTGGTTTCATTCTGTAGTCCAAACTATAACAATCGAGATAATTGAGTTATCTCAGAAACCAGCTGTTGCTCAAGGCAGAAAACAAACTCAAATGACAGTAGAAGTCCTTTCTTTTGGAAGTAAGCATTGAAGCAGGCAACCCTAATTAAACTTAAATACTCAAGAAAAAAGTTATCAAAGCAGAAGAGGGAATAGTTAGGAAGAAGAAAGGGTCCAACAAAAGGTAGATGAGGAGGAAGCACAACAAAAGGTAATGGGGGAAGATTATGATCAAAATATATTATAAGCTGGGTGTGGTGGCTCATGCCTTTAAACCCAGCACTCGGGATGCAGAGGTAGGAGGATCACTGTGAGTTTGAGGCCACCCTGAGACTACATAGTGAATCCCAGGTCAGCCTGAGCTAGAGTGAGACCCTACCTTGAACCCCCTCCCCACAAAAATATTATAAACATTCATAAAATTGTCCAGAAAAATAAAAATAATTAAAAAGAAATTTCTGCTTAGGATAACTTTTTCTCATCCTGCCCCAACTTCTAAGCTGTCATGCCCACAGATGACAGATTAATTTTTATAATCAATTTTCTACATCTTAAACATATCAATAATTATACTCTCAAAATGTTGCAAAAAAGTGCAGAATGGTTCCTTATACTCATCATCCAGCTTTCTCCCAGTGATTCCATCTTACATAATCATAGTATATTATCAAAGTCTGGTTCATTGGCTTGTTACAATTAAGTGGTCTATAGGTATTCTGATTTCAATAGCAAAAGTGAGTTTTTTAATTTTTTTTATTTTTGAGAGAGAGAGAGAGAGAGAAAGAGAGACACTGGGCTTGTCAGGGCCTTTCAGCTGCTATGAATGAGCTATGAATGACATGTGTGCCCCCTTCTGTGCATGTGTGACATTGCATGCTTGTGTCACTTTTGTATATGGCTACATAGAACCTGGATATTTGAACAAACATTCTTAGGCTTTGTGGGCAAGTGCCTTAACCACTAAGCCATCTCTCCAGCCCACAAAAGTGAATTTAAAAAAATTATTCATTTATTTAAGAGAGTGAGAGAGAGAGAGAGAGAGAGAGAGACATTGGGCACAGCAGGGCTCTAGCCACTGCAAATGAATTCCAGATGTATGTGCCACCTTGTGCAGCTGGTTTACGTGGGTACTGGGGAATCAAACCTTGATCCTTAGGCTTTACAGGCAAGCACCTTAACTGCTAGTCTATCTCCCCAGCCCAAAAGTGACATTTTTAATATTTTAAAAAATGTTAAAAGCAATATATCACAAAACTATAGCCAACATTATACTAAATGTGGAAAACAGACTAGTTCCTTTAAAATGTGAAATAAGGGTATCCACTCTCTGAAGTCTTACTCAATATAGTGCTCAAAATATTAGCTTGAGCAATAAGACAAGAGAAAAATACAAAAAATATAAAAGAGATGAAGATAGGAAAGAAAGAAACCAAGCAATTCCTACTCAAATATTACATAATTCTATCCTTAAAAGATCCTAGAGGTCTACCAGACAACTCTTAGATTTAATAAACACAGAAAACAAGATAATAAACACTTTAAATAAAATTGTAGTATACAAAAATTTAGTAGTTTTCATACATACAAAAGAATAGGAAAAAAATATCCCATTTATGATTGCTCCAAAATAAATAAAATAAGAATAAATTTGACAAAGGGAGTCAAAACCTCTACAATGAAAACTTCAAGATACTATAACAAAATTAATATTTTCAAAATAGTTATAGGACCAAAAGTAATCTACATATTCATTGTAATCCTCATCAAAATTTCAATGCCACTCTTTACATAACTAGAAAAAACCCAAAGAAAACACAAAACAAAAAAATCTATGAGGCCGGGCATGGTGGCGCACGCCTTTAATCCCAGCACTTGGGAGGCAGAGGTAGGAGGATCGCCTTGAGTTCAAGGCCACCCTGAGACTACATAGTTAATTCCAGGTCAGCCTGGGCCAGAATGAGACCCTACCTCGAAAAACCAAAAAAAAAAAAAAATCTATGGGTAGTCAAATAGACCCTAGAACAAACAAGCTGGATGTATCACAATACCAGACCTCAAATTATACTACAGAGCCATAAGGACAAAGACAGCATAGTATTAGCATAACAACTGACATGTGGACCAATGGAATAGAATAGAGAACTAAGTAATAAAACCACACAGCAATGGCCACCTAATTTTTAACTAAAGTTTCAAAATCATACAGTGTTAAAAAAAAAAAAAAAAAAAAAAAGAATCCATTCAACTTTTCCTGGCAAAACTGGATATCCACCTGTAGAAGAATGAAAACAGGGCTGGAGAAATTGCTCAGTGGTTAAGAATTTCCCTGCAAAGCCTAACAACCTAAATTCAATTCCCCATTACCCACATAAGCCAAATGTACAAAGTGGAGCATGCATCAGGAGTTTGTTTGAAGT
Source organism: Orientallactaga sibirica (assembly GCA_036365145.1). NCBI lineage: Eukaryota > Metazoa > Chordata > Mammalia > Rodentia > Dipodidae > Orientallactaga > Orientallactaga sibirica. Next base: position 10,779,304 of record JAEOAD010000057.1, read on the forward strand.
GGTAGAGGCCCTGGCACACCCATCCCCTCTGTCTCTCTGTTGGGCATGGTGGCACACACCTTTAATCCCAGCAGAGGTAGAAGGATCATTGTGAGTTTGAGGCCAACCTGAGACTGCACAGTAAACTCCAGGTCAGCTTGGACTAGAGCAAGACACTACCTTGAAAGTAAAGAAAAGAGCTGGTCATCAAAATTCTGAAACCTCTGGAAGGAAAACGCTTCAAGATATAGAGTAAGAAAGAACTTTCTGATTAGAACCCCAGTAGCAGAGGAGATAACCACCTAAGAATTAACCAATAGGACTACATGAAATGAAAAAGTTTCTGTACAATAAAGGAAACTATCAGCAGAGCAAACAGTCTCTATAAGGGGATAAAATCTTTGTCAGCTGTATTTCAAACAGTGGATTAGTACCTAGACTATATAAAGAATTACCAAAAATGACATAAAAACAATCTGCCAATCTACAAATGAGCTTATGAATAGAATAGACAATTCTCAAAAGAAGAAACATGAATGACCAATTAGTGCTTTGAAATTGTTCAACACTTAGAATATTTTTCTCTAATTCCATTCATTGTCCTCCAAATTTCATGACTTCGTTTTTCTAACACAAACTCAGAAAGACAAAACCCACATGTTCTCACCCATATAGGGGTTCCTCAATTTTAATGTTTGCATGTATATAAATAGGGCAATGTGAAACTCAGTATGGGCTATAATTTGAGATAAGAGACCACAGGAGAGGAACAAGAGGTTATGAGAAGGGGAAAAGGACAAGAGGAAATATAGTATGAGAGCAGAAAGGGGGATATATTGGATGGGGAGACTACAAGAGTCTAAGAGGAAAGGGGAAATGAAGTATAATAGTTACTGTCTCCTTGTGGAACAAATTACCCAAGCAGAAGCAGCTTATGGAAGCATAGTGTTTTATTTCTGGTTTACAGTTTTGGGGGGAAGTTTCATCATGACTGGGAAAGCATAGCAGAAGCAGACAGTTGGTCATCACATCTCTGCATCACTAGGGAGGATCTAGAGAGATTGAACTGAGTACAGCAAGTGGGACTGGGCTATAATATCCCAACTCCAAGTCAAGCCCCCAGCAACACACCTCCTCCAGGAAGGCTCCACCCCCCAAAGACTCCAAAAACTTTCGAAACAGTATCACCAGCTGGGGACAAATATGTTGATTCTCCTTTTTTCCACTCCCTTCACTCCCCCTTGTATTTTTCTACCAATCCCCAGAGCCTCCATTCTGAATCATGTTACTTGTTTTCTAATGCCCTCACCCTCTTCCTCAATACCCCTTTGTCCATCTCTCAGTCTTCTTTCTAGTTGCATAACCTTTTTATTTACCTCTGAATAAAATTTCATTGTGTATGTATACCACATTTTAATTCTCCATTTTATTGATAGACAAACTAGGCTGGATCCATTTCCTTGCTATTATGAATAACAGCAATAAACATAGATGTATAAGTATCTCTGGGGTTAAACAAAATCCTCTTGATATATGCTCTGGGGTGGTATACCTGGATCATATGATAGATCTATTTTTATTTTGGGGTATCATGAAATTTGGAGGAGAAAGGATGGATCTGGAAAGTTATATATTAAGCAAGGTACTCAGACTCAAAAGATGAAAATTGTGTGTTCTCTATCATATGCAGACCATACCTTCTCATGTTTATCGGTCCATCTCCTCAGGTGGACAACAGGATCAGTGTGTGTGTGTGTGTGTGTGCATGTGTGCATGTGTGTGTGTGTGTGTGTGTGTGTGTGTGTGTGTGTGTGTGTGTGTCGGTTTATGCACAGCACTCATGGTGGTTTCTGCACCTTAAAAAATACTTGAGCTAGGTGGAGGGTGTTAAATGGTTACATTATCTCTTTTAATGCTTATGATAACTTTAAAAAAAATGAGATAAGGTCTTGCTTTAGCCCAGGCTGACCTGGAATTCACTATGTAGTCTCTGGGTGGCTTTGAACTCACTGTGATTCTCCTATCTCTGCCTCCTGAGTGCTGGGACCAGCCTGGCCTCATTATAACAACTTTAAGAGGTGTTCTTCCTCTTTCTCTTGAACTTGGTACCTCAAAAAATGCTTGACAAGCAACACTGAGCCACACCCCTAGCCCAGGGCTATTATTATTAATCTTCTTCCCATTTTACAGATGAAGGAACAGAGGTGTAGAAAGGTTAAGCAACTTAGTACATACTTTTGGAGTCATGTGAGGAAATGACATAAAAACCTGTAGACAATAAAGCATTTAAGACTATTTAGCTGGGGTGGTTCATTGAGAAAGTTGGAGCACATGACCAGGGGAATGGGCCTTGTACATCAATTAGCTTTGCTCCCTTACAAAGAGAGCCAGACCTGTGTGAAAAATGGCTGCACTTCATCACACCAAGCCCAAGTAAGAGACTGAAGATTGAATGCAGCCTCATTCCTGCTGCTGCCAAAACAAGCCTACTGCTAATTGGTCCTTGATGTCATGTTCAGTGTAAGGACAGCATGTTTTGATATTAAGGAGCATGTTGAGCTCCTCAGAAGCTAAGAACTATATAAACTCTGAGTTCTGCAGTTGTTATTTAAGTCAGGTTCCGTGAAAGAGCCATTGTATTTCACAGGGCCTCCCACTACCACCCCAGAGGGCATGTTTATTTTTCCATAGGAAATGAATAATGTTCAGCAATTTCTCTACCTAGCTGTGAGATTAAAGTAGTCAGTCCCCTGGGCACCCAGGCTGCTTCATGTATCCAGGAAGAGGCCCCCAAGTGGCTGACTCAGTTTTAGAACAATATATATCCTGCAGGAATACTTCCTGTCACATAACTTTCTTGAGCTCCTGAAGTAATAGAGTAAACAACGTTGATTCAGGTGAAGAGGAAAGATCCAGATGAAGCAATGAAGATGAATCACTGGGTTGACAGGAAAGCCTTCTGGGCCTTTATGTTAGGGGAGATGAGATCAAGAGAGAAAGGCCAGAATAAGGGAAAATTTGAGAAAATCCCCTTAATGGGGATGCTTTAGGTACATTTAAGGAACACTAAGATAAACAGTTGGGTTGGAATAGACAATTCATCTTGGGACAAGTGTTATATAGAACTGGAAGTCTAAAGTATTAAGAGAGAAATGGAGGCATAAAGATTTCGATTTTAAAAAGGAAGAAATGGTTTGTCAGGACTAGATAACTCAGCTTAAAAGCTGACTCCATTACCACTGATTGCATTGTGTTGCCTTTGTAAGTAGAGAGCAATTTACTGGCTGTTCAAGTCCCCATCTCTATCATAGCTCTTGTCTCTTTTAAGCGCAAGAAATAATAGTAGTAGGATAAAGAAATGTCACCCACTGGGACTAGCCACATTTTTCAGAAGTGTAGGTTACTGAGGCCAGCCTAGGCTACCTTGAGACTCGGTCTCAAAAACAAAACAAACACAAAAATGGAAGTGTATTTTCCCATCATAACACTGTATCAAGACTCCTATCAGTTGCCTGTTATTATCCTTGGAGGCTCCAAAGACAAATATGACACAGGAAATATGCTAGATAAATGTAATCTTTATTCACAATTCATAAGTCTTTATTTACAAGCTTCTTCAAATCTATTCTGACTCTCTTACCTTGGTAAGCTGAGCTGGATAATGATGATACCACTGACTTTATCCTCAAACTTGGAAAAGACCACACACTGTATAGCCATCTCTTCATTCCCCTAGTCCTGCCATTGTTCTGCTTAGCTGTTATACACTGACTTTAACACTGGTTTGAGAAAAAGTGGTGGAGCTCCCCAAACCAAAAGGAAGCATGGAGTCCACTTGTGATTCTTGTTTTCCCAAATCTCCAATCAACTGCAGGCATTTTGTTCCCCATATCCTAAATTTTACTTTCAGAGAACCCTCACTAAGTTTAAAGACTGAAAGATATTGAGGTTATATTACCGCTTGCTTATTCCCAGTTTCTCTTCTGGTTAATACCTCGTGTGTGTGTGTGTGTGTGTGTGTGTGTGTGTGTGTGTGTGTGTGTATTTGTGTGTTTTCTTTCAGTACTTCAAGATATGGTCTCGCTGTATCCCAGGTTGACCTGGAATTCACTATGTCGTCTCAGGGTGGCCTCAAACTCATAGCGATCCTCCTACCTCTGCCTCCCCAGTGCTGGGATTAAAGGTGCGTGCCACCACACCAGGTTCAATACTGTTGTTTTGACAGCAAGGTTTGGTCTATGTGTGGGTGCTACTGTTCCCTTTGAAGCTGGCCAAATTGTAGCTGTATCTCTGGGGCAGGAGAAGAGTAGATGTTAGAAAAGTCCTACCTGTACCTTTGTGTAGGCACTTTCCCCAAACTCCCTGGAATCTCTGACTAGAGTATCTGGAATACATACAAGGCACAATGGAGCATTCTTAGTAGCTTCTTTGAGAAGTCCCCTTTGATGCAACCAGAGAATACATAAGGGCAACATTGTGATTAAGTCGACCCCAGTGAGGCTATATACAAAGCCCCCTAAAATGACTTTTTTTGTTTTTTAACATTTTTTCTGATCTTTCTTTTTCTTTTTTTTTCTACCCCTCCCTCAAACCCCCAAACTGACTTCTTAATCTCTCACTCAGTCCATCTATATTGTCCAGCCAAGCTTCCTAGTAAACTTCTAACAAACAAAGCTGATGGTAGCAGTAGCTGCCACAGAGGCACAGCTTGTGCAAAAGCAGCAATGTTTGGTTCCGGCAGAAGCAAGGTCAAAGGTTGTTTCTATGGGTTGATGAGTAAACTGAGGCCCTTTCCAGCATGGTTTCTGTGTGCTGTTTGCTCTCAGCCAATGCTTCCAGGACCTCTCTTTTAGCCACTGCTAGCAGGGCATGTTCATCCAGGCCCAGTTCATGGGGCACTTCAGCCCTGTGTTACCTTCCTCCAATATGGCCACTATTGAGAAGGCTTCTTGTTTCCTTCATTAATTCATCTAGATTATTTGCTGATTATAAAGTGTTAGATAAGATTATATACATATAGATATTTCATAAACATGTTAAGAGTCAGAACAAGCCATCACACATGTACGATTCACCATCCAGCACTGATCAATATGAACTCAAGTGCATATTTTTCTCCCAGCTTTTATTGCTAAACATTTTCTTGACATGATTATGATCTAATACCTCAGAATTGTAGCTACCACTTTATTTCCTGGTCTTGTCCTTAGATAGCATTTTCTATCTGTTTTAGTCAGGTTCACATTGCTGGCAGAAAATACCCAACCAAGAGCAGCTTGAGGGGAAAAAGGTTTATTTTGGCTTACAGACTCAAGGGGAAGCTCCATGATGGCAGGGGAAAATGATGGTGTGAGCAGAGGGTGGACATCACCTCCTGGTCAACATCAGATGAACTACAGCAACAAGACAGGGTGCCAAACACTAGCAAGGGGAAACTGGTTATAACACCCATAAGCCCATCCCCAACAATACACTGCCTCCAGGAGGCATTAATTCCCAAATTGTCATCAGCTTTTGACCTTGCATTCAGAACACCTAAGTTAATGAGAACACCTGAATCAAACACTATACCCTTCAGAATCTTGTTACTATTACTCAAATGGAGTCATAACATTTCATCTTAGGATACATTGATACTTCTATGAATTTTAGAACACACAACAGCACTACAGTGCCAGATCTTTCATAAACATAAGTGCTTTGAGCTAAAATAATAATATGTGATTATACTTGCTGGCTTCTTATGTGCCAAGTACTCTTCTCAGAGCTCTATATTTACTGTTCTATGCCAGATACTTTTCTCAGAGCTCTGAGTTTACTTGTTTAATCTCACACAATTCTATTAGGCAGGTGCTCTGTGGGAGACAGGTAAACACTGGAGACTAGGAGAGGTGGGTGCCAAAGGTGAGCTTTGAACCTAAGCATTGTGGCTTTGGAAACTACATACTTAACTCTTAAAGTAGTTATTGCCAGAATTAAATATAATCATCAAGACAGTTCATACTCTCAGTACAATACACAGTAACATTTTCTAGTCAGGAAGGCAGTGTCATTAATAACCCAACAGCCATTTGACCATTGCTTTGTGATCTAGACTTGTTTTTATTTATCAGCCATAAACCTTTCCCAACAATGTTAGAGAACTTATGAGAAAGATTGGAGATGGAAGAATTTTTTTTTTGTTCCTTTGTGTCTGCTCATAAACCTAAAACTTAATTCAGATGAAAATTGTTCCTCAAAAGTATAATCGCGATATGACCATAAAATAAAAGAAAATAGACCATGGTTACAGTGAGCTTCTCTTTCCTTAGAGAAGCATGTCAACCAATTCTCTCCCATCCAAATGGAGACAATTGCCCAACTAAGGATGAGGGCTCCTCGGTTCCCTTTCTCTTTTCCTCCATATCTTAAAAGTTTTCCCATGTCCTCATCCAAATGGGCTCAGAGTTGACCTTATCCTCCTCGGTTTCCTGCCTTCCTGCCTCTGAAGTACTGCCATGTGCTTGGTCTCTGGTCAGGGTGGAAGCTTCCTTTCCCACATGTGAGAAAAGATCCCTAAAATCAAAATCATCATCTTGCTTAGTCAAATCGAACACAGTATACTTCCAGCAGTGCTGATCCTGGCTCCCCAGGTATATCTCTGTACTTCCCCAAGCCTGGTAGGGTTCCAGGAGGAGGGGCTCATCACCTTGCTGGTGCTCCTCCTCCCTTACATCAGGGTTCCTCCTAGTGTTGTTCTGCTTGAGTTGCTCAATTTCTATAATGGGTGCCCCCTTCAGTGAGGTCTGCAGAGGAGCTATTGCAGAGAAGGGACAGTCCTCTTCTGTGACCTGAGACCAAGGAAGAAAGCACTTGGTTTTTTCTATACTCTTTCCTAATTGAGGCCAATTTTCCTGGTCTAGAACAAATTTCTGACTGAGAGTCTGGGCTGGTTTTGCTTCGGCTGTGAATGATGCCCAAGCTTGCACGGTCAGAGGCCAGGGGTCAGTCAGGGCATTGCCCTCCTTTCTCCCCTTTCTTTTCAATCGGCTTTTCTTCTTTGTCTCAGTGTTGGCTGTCAGGAACACCTCTTCCTGTGATGCTAGCACTGGAGTTGCAGGTGAGCTTAGGGCCCAAGCCTGTTTGCTCTTAGACAAAGTTTCTGAGATACTATCCTCCTTACCTTCTGGGTGTCTGCTTTTAGGTATTGGCTTGACTCTATCAGCCAGCAACGATTCTGTCTGTACCAAAGCTGGGCTCATGAAAGAAGCCCATGCCCGTATAGTCAGAGGCCAAGGACTAACCACACTGCTTTCGTTCTTTTTAGCTCTCCTTTTAGGATGATGTCTTTTCTCCTGTACTTCCTTACTGTCTATCACAGAGCCCGCCTCAACAGAAGGCTCTAGTGGATTTATTTCTGTCAGCAGAGTGCTCTCCAGGGCCTGCCAAGGCTGAACAACGTTCTTCCCTTTTTCTCTTTGTTTCTTGCTTACCTGACCCACATTAGCAACTGTCACAGCCCCCACAACAGAAGGCTGAGCAAGAAATGTGCTTGTAGAGTGTACTGGCGTCTGCAGTGTCAGAGGCCAAGGAAGATAGACCCTCTTGCTTATTCTATTTCTCCCTTTACGACTACTTTTCTTTGCTACCTCTCCCCTACCATTAGTATCAGAGGAAACTTCTGGAGCCATATCTGGGCCAGGGCCATCAGCCTCTGCTCTTATACACAGACTAACACTGGATACTTTCCCCAATCTATCCTTTTTTTGACCCACATTTGCTCTATGACATACAGTGGACAAAGAATCTTCAAAAGGGGGCATCTCAACTAGAGATGCCTCCTTTGCGGGCATTGCTGTTTCATAGGTTAGACCTATGTCACTTGCCTGGGTAGTAAGACCTTCCATGAGAGCTAAAATATCTTTGTCCATATTTCTCCTTACTGCAACTTTGTTTTTGCTTTTGTTTCTAGAGCAAGGGAAGTGATTACTTAGAGTCGGAAGAGGAGAAAACAATCAAAGATTTAAAAGAGTGAGTTGTAATAAAGTTAGCAAAAATTCCTTTTTGGAAGAAATTGTTAAGCACGAGCTGTGAGAACTATAATCGAGATTAAGCCCTCAGACTTTCTGAAATGAGTGAGGAACAGAAAGACATGGCAGTTTGGAAAGCCTGGAAAGAGGCTGAAGGTGTCAGGCACATGCTCTCATCTGCAACTGGCTCTGAGGCAGTGCTAGATCCTCTACACCCTTCCTCCAAATGTCACACGCCCTGTACAGTGGGATCAACTGGGGAACCTGAATGCCTTCAAAACTGTACCATGAAGAATGGCAGTTTTAGTTGTTATCAGCATTTGATACCAATGCTGTTGTCTTTGAAATTAAAACAAACAAATCACACAGGTATTTAGATAAGCATTCCCACTTTCATCCAGAAGGGCTGGAGACATTACTTAATGATGAGGAAAAGTCCTTAATTGTGCTGGTGCCTTCTGATACTTCAGACGTTTGCCTCAGGAAACCAAATCATAGAAGAGAATTGTTTTGAATCAGCCTACAAAATCAGAGAAAGAACACATCATCAAAATGAGCTTCAGCAGGTTTGCATGAATGCCAGTCTGAGCTGTCCCTTACCTGATTATCCTAGAAATGTACTGTCCAAGTTTCTTCCAAGCTCTTGCGTGTTGGCCCTGTGCAGAGGATTTGATGTGTATGCTGATGACACAGCAACTCCACATAAATCTGTAACGTAATAGTGATGTCAATTGATAAAGAGATTCTGTTCATTTCAGTACAACCTGAGCATTAGATCTCCTTCATCAATATCTTATTCCTTGCAAGTTGAAAATTCAGATCTAGGCGGGGGTGGCAGGGGGTGGGGAGGAACCTCATTTCATGGGCTATCCAGTTATCATGTGCTCTAGATAAGCAGTTTTAGAAAGACAATTCCTACTTCCCAAGTACAAGTTGTCCAGTCTCATAGCAAATTCCAGTGTAAAGCTTCCTAGTGCATTATGTTATCAATATAATATTGGGATGGGCTGTTTTATAGTATATTTTCTCTCTGAGCAATTGTTTTGGTTGATCTTTTAACCCCCTCACCCAAAGGAATAAAAGAGTAACTTAAGATGGGACCAAACTACCTTCCTCCAGTTATGACTGACACAAAATGCTCAATGAAGCCTCTCTCTGTGTGTTCCTTTAAGAACATATAATTGCACAGCAGCACAAGGTAGGGTATAGCATTGACCTGGTTAGCTTAGAAATGAACAACTTGTTTGTATTTTTAATCTGAAACTTGTTATTTTTTAAATCTACAGCAAAAGATGTAGCCAATTCCTCTGTGACTATAGTGCCTTTAATAGGTATGAGGGGAAGACCCTCTGTACCTTCTTCCTCCAATACCACAAAGAGCCTTTGATAACGTTCGCATAGACAACATCTCACCCAACTCTCTTTCAAGTGCTTCCAATGTAAGATTGTGGAAAGAGGAAACACATTGTGCAAATTACATATACTACTTTTCTAGCACAGTTTACACTTTTCAGTCATCTTCCATGATGCTATGGTTGTCCTTTTCATAACTCTGTGAGTTGCTTAAAATGGTTACAGAGCTACGCTCATCCATCACATGTCCTGAGCTCAGCTCATGACAAAGGCGGGAGTTATCACTAGATGAAAGCCAGCCAGCTCTCTGGTTAGAAGCCACAGGTGGTCAAATTTGCCTTGTTAAATGGGGTAGGGTCCAAGTTCTTACCCCTGTACTGACCGTTCATGTACAGTCCAGTGATAGATGTACATTAACTGAGCACACAGACCAAGGTCTCTCTATTGTTTTGCCTATGGGGGCAAAACTGTGTCTATACCTTCATGAGAAACTCTTTTCCTTAGATTTCCTCTGCTTGGTTTACCCATTTGTCCAGAGATCCATTCATTCAATGAATGTTACTGACACTGTTATGTGCCAAGGATAAGTCTCAATGCAGGAGACCATATATCCAGTTTTCAGGTGGCTGAATTACAATCATATTCTATTTTGGTTTCTACCTTGAGTGAAGTCTCTTTTTGTTGTTTTGAGGTAGGGATTCACTCTAGCTCAGGCTGATCTGGAACTCACTCTATAGTCCCCGGCTGGCCTGGAGCTCACACCAATCCTCTTACCTCTCCTTCCTGAGTGCTAGGATTATAGGTGTGTGTCACCACACCCAGCTTTGAGTTTTATATGTTTCTAGAGATCAAGTCACACATTTATAGGCAGTCTCTTGGTTGGCTGTCAGGAATGGCCAATGACATTCCTTGTGTAGCATGGATTCTACTAGTATAATTGTCAAAAACAATATCCATTACCCTTTGTTTGGGTTCTTGAATCCTGATCCCCCTGTGTTGTCCTGTATAGCAATCAACCTCTCTGGCTTTGCTACAAGGATCATGTGATGGCCCTTCTTTAGTAGGCAGGAACCCAGGAGTAGATAGACCAGATGGGCAGGATCTTATGAGGGGAAAAGATACTAAATCATACCCTAATGTGGATTAGGACCTACCCAGGTAGAACAGCCGTATTGTTTTGGAATGTTTTATTGCAAGTAAAAACAACAAAACGACCCACCCAGAATAGCTTCACCAAACCAAGGAATTTGAAGTTAGCTGACACTAAGCCAAATGCTCAGGCAGAGGTTGAGGTAGTTTCTTTTTTAATGTTATTTATTTATTTTTATTTATTTATTTAATGAGAGAGACTGAGAGAAAGGTACCGAGTATGGGCATGCCAGAGTCTCCTGCTAGTGCAAGCACACTCCAGAAGCATATAGCACATTTTGCATCTAGCGTTATGTGAGCTCTGGAGAATCAAACCCAAGCCACCAGGCTTTGCAAACAAGCCCCTTTAACCATTGAGCAACCTCTCCAGCCCAGAAACAGTTTCTTATGTGGCTTAATTTGGAGTGCAAATTATTTTCCCAGGAGCCATAACAGATACTTCCTGGTTGGTTTCCATTGCAATGCTCTCATTAGAAGACCCTGGTATCTTCAGACTGGCAATGTCATAATCCAGTAGAGGAATTCACTTTCCTAGGGGAATAACTAAGTTGCTAAATGGAGGGTTTTTTGTTATTAATTGGCCTTATATTAGTCATTTGTTCATTCCTGAACCAATTACATTACCTTGGCCAAACTCTGTCTCTTCAAATCCAGAGGGAATCTGGAAAAATAGGATCTAAAGTACATTATTAGTGGTATTTGAGAGGACCAGACAGGTGAAGGAGAAAAATAATGTATAGATGTGAAAAATACCTAAAAAAAAAATCCCTGAATAGGAATGTAGACACAAACATTGACTTAAAAAATAATAAATATGGTTTGGGGAGTTGCCTTAGCAGTTAAAGACCCTTTTTTGCAAGCCTGTAGTCCCAAATTGAAACTTCCCCATAGCCTGCACTGCAGGCCTCTGTAATCCCTAAGCACCCACAGCAATGGGAGGCAGGTACAGAAGAATCTCGAAGCTAGCAAGCTGCAGTGGCAGGGTGGGTGGGGAGGAAAATCACCCCAAGGCTATCCTCTGACTACTACTCCAGCATATGGCAACATGCTCATACACACACATAGACACATATCATATACACACACACATAGACACATATCATATACACACACATACATACACACAAATAAGTGAAATAGAAAAAAGTGTTAAAAATAGTTGTGCTAAGATATAACTTGCATACTATAAGTTAACTCTTTAAAGCTTTTATCTTCTGAGACAGACTTTTACTATGTATCCCAGGATAGCCCAAAAATCAATGTGTAGCTCAGGTTGGACTCAAATTCATGATTGTTTTGCTTTAGTCATCCAAATGATGGGATTCCAGTCATGCATCATTATGCCTGGCTTAGTGAGGTTTTATTCTGTTGGTTGTTTGGTTTTGCTTTTTAGTATATTCATGGTTGTGCATCAATCATGATTACTATGCAACTTCAAAACGTTTGCAGTGTCCTTAAAATATATGAGCATTCACTCCTTTCCCCCAGCCTCTATTGACTACTAAACTGATTTCTGTTGGTACAGATTTGCCTATTCTGGACATTTCATTTTGGAGTCATATAGTATGTGACATTTTGTGTTTGGCTTCTTAGCATATGGCTTTCAAGCCTCATCTGAGCAGTAGCATATATTATTACTTCATTCCATTTAATGGCCAATTCCACTGTGTATTGCTGTATCTCATTATGTTTGTCCATTCACCCCTTGAAAGAATTTGGATTGTTCTACTTTTTGGCCATTTTGAATGATGCTGTCATAAACATTTGTAGACAGGTTTTAGGATAGTCATATGTTTGTAGCTCTCTTGGGTATATACCTAAGAATGGAATTGCTAGACTATAATGATAACTTTGCACTTAACTGTTTGAGTAAGTACCATTCTGTCTTCTTCGGGGTAATAACTATTTTATATTCCTATGAGCAATGCATATGGATTCCAATTTCTCTGTATCTTGGCCAATACTTGTTACTCTTTATATTTTTGATTAATGTCATCTTAGTGGGTATTAAGTAGCATCGCATTGTACTTTTATTCGTGGGTTTTTTTGTGGGGAGGAGGGGATATTAGGATTGAAACCAAGTGTCTTGCCACTGAACTAGATCCCCAATCTTTTTTTTATTATTTTGAGATAAGGTCTCACTAAGTTATACATGCTGCCCTTGAACTTGTTCTATAGCCCAGGCAGGATTTGAACTTGCAACCTTCTGCCTCCACCTCCTGAATAACTGTTGTTATAGGTCTACACCACTAGGCTCAGTTTCTCATAGTTTTGATTGACTTTTTCTTGATGACTCAAGATTTTGAGTATTTTTAGTGTGTTTATCAGCTATTTCCGTGTTTTTTAAAAAGAAAAATGTCTACTGAAATCCTTTTGTGTAGTGCTGAGGATAAAACCCCAAACTTTATGAATGCTAAGCAAGTAGTCTATTAGTATGGTACACCCCATTCCTTCTTTTACCCATTTTTAATAGGTTACTTATATTTTTATTATTGAATTTATATTACTGAGTTATTATTGAGCTCATGATATATTCTTAATCTAGGTAATTTGCAAATATTGTCTCCCATTATGTGGTCCAATTTTTTCACTGTTTTGATAATACCCATTGAAGCAAACATGTTTTTACTTTTGATAAAGTTCCATTTCCCTATTTTTTTCTTTTGCTTGCTCTTTATCACATCAAAAAGAAAAATGATGGCCTAATCCAAGGTTGTAAAGATTTATGCCAATAGTTTCTGCTAAGAACTTTATAGTTTTTTTCTTACATTTAAGAATGGAGGGGCTGTTTTGACTTTCTTAACACATTATCTCACAGAATGGTCTTGAATTCAGAATCTGTCTGACTCAATCCCTTGAACTCTGAGATTATAGGCATTGGCCACCATGCCAGGCACATGTAAGTCTTTGATTCATTTTGAAGTGGTAATTTGAATTGGGTGTCCCTCATAAACTCATGTGTTCTTAGTAATTCTTCCTCAGCTGATGGCAATATGGGAGTTGGAGCATTGCTAGAGGAGGTGTGTCACTGCGGGTGGACTTTGAGCCTTATTAACCCTCAGTTTGCCAGTGTTAATCAATTCATTCTCCAGTTGCTGTTGACCACCTGATGTTGGCAAGGAGGTGATGTCCAGCTTCTGCTGATGCCATCATTTCCCCTACCATCATGGAGCTTCCCCGCGAGTCTATAAGCTAAAATGAACAACAACTTTCCTCCCATCAGCTGCTTTTGGTGAGGTGTTTCATCCTAGCAACACAGAAATATCTGCAACCTGGAGATAGGGGACCAAACTTCATTTTTCTTACATGACATTACATTGTCCTATTGCACTGAATTGAAAATACTGTTTTTCCCCATTCAATGTATACTGTTATCAATGCACAATGGCTTTTAAAGCAGTTATTGTGCATATTGTATTTAAAAGAGCTAGAAAAGTTTAAACAGAGATACCTATCAAATCACGTGATAACTTTAAAGCAGACATAGCATACTTTGTGCATTCATTGCAAAATCATCATTTGAGGCATATCACAGACACATAGAGACTAAAAAATATTCAAGGCAAATTTGAGTATGTGACTAACCAAGTAGCTGCATTTTGGCAAAAATATCATAAGACTTATGTTATATCTTCAGTGTGTCCTATCAAGAGACACATCATACAAGGTTGTATCAGTGCTAATAGACTTTTAATTTTTTTTTTTAGTTAGCATTCAAAGTTTTGGTATCACTCATTCTGGAATTTTCAAATACAGTTTGTTTTACTTGAGTCTTGCTTCATTAAAGTGTGTGTTTCAGAGTTCTGTTATAAAATTCTTCTTTGCCTTTGTCACAAGTAAATATTTAATATGGAGCTACCAGTTAATTTCCTGGGATTAAAAAGGATGCCTTTGTCACTAGTAAGTAATTAATATGGAGCTACCAGTTGATTTCCTGGGATTAAAAAGGACAATTTATAGGAAATATTGTTCACAATGCCTGTTAGCATGCCAAAAATGTTATGCAACATCATTATAATAATAATTATTATTATTATTGTCTTTGTTAGTTTATGATGCTTTAGAATCATATGTGATAGGAAAAGAGAAATGAGAAGTATTGAAAAATGTAAGTAAAGAAAATACAGAGTTCAAATATTAAGTGTTGCACAAGAAAACTTCTGTGACCTTCCAGCCTTGGGTTCCTAGTTTCTTTGTTTCATGAATTATTGGCTGCTTAGAAGACCCTTAACAAGACTATTGAGGACTGGAGAGATGTCTTAGCAGCAAAGGTGCTTGCCTGTAAAGCCTAAGGATCTAGGATCAATTTCCCAGAACCCACATAAGCCAGATGCACATGGTAGGACATACATCTGAAGTTTGTTTGCAGTGGATGGAGGCCCAGGTGTGCCCATTCTCTTTCTCTCTCTCTTTCTCATAAATAAATAAATAATTAAAAAGTTAAAAAAGAAGACAATTGGTGTAATTTAATTAATTTTCTACCCTCATTTTAGCTTGTCTTTACTTTTTTCTATACTGTGTTCCTAGAAATCACATCAAAGCAGGACCATTAGAAGTGAGTTAATGGGTTTCTTTATGGACAACTTTATAATTTTATGGTAATTTCTTGATTGACCTTTATTTAAATTATCACCATGGTAAATGAAGCAAATATACAACAAATATAAACTCAATCCTAATGGTTTTTATGTGAAACACATTAAAAAAAGTAATACCCTTGTAGTGACACACCAAACAATACTGATTTTTTTCATGAGAAGAAATTCTTCTCATCCACACCCAAAGAATAGTAGCAATCCTAGATGTGTTCTTGTCTATTTTTTATTTTTTAGTTATTTCTTTAACTATTTTTATTTCTTTATTTGCAAGCAGAGCGAGAACAGATGGACACACTAGGGGATCTAGCCACTGCTAATGAACTCCAGATACATGAGTCCCTTTCTTCATCTGTTGAAATAGCCATGCTTTTTCCCCCTTTAGCCTGTTAATATGGTGATTGTGCTTTGGAGACTTTTTTGTTGTAACATTCTTACATTCTTAGAATGAATTCTACTAGCTCATGAAATACTTTGTAAAATGCTTTACTAATATGAACTTGACACAGTTTTATTGTGTATTTTTATATTATATTTTGGTACTTGGATTGTAATTTTTCTTATGTTCTTCTATAGTTTGATATCAAAATCAAAATAGATTCAGGGCTTAAAGCTTAGTGGTATATGGGCCTGGAGAGATGGCTTAGCAGTGAAGCGCTTGTCTGTGAAGCCTAAGGACCCCAGTTCGAGGCTCTATTCCCCAGGACCCATGTATGCCAGATGCACAAGGTGGTGCATGCATCTGGAGTTTGTTTGCAGTGGCTGGAGGCCCTGGTGCACCCATTCTCTATCTATCTGCTTCTTTCTCTGTTTGTCGCTCTCAAATAAATTAATAAACAAAAGTTAAAAACAACGTAGTAGTAGATCGTTTGTCTAATATATAACCCTAGGTACTCCTTCTAGCACTGTGGGAAAAGAGTATAATTTATAAAATTAATTTTAGAAGCTTTCTATCTTAATAGTTATGGAAAACATACCCCTAAACAATTAATATCTAAAGCATATGTGGTGGGGAGCCTTCTAACTGTGACACAAATTATTTTCTGGTTATTGACTTATTTAAATTTCATTATTTATTCTTAAATCGACTTTGGTACTTTCTGCTTTTCTATAAAATAACATTCATCTGTCTTCATATATATTTGTACAAAGGTATATTTCCTTTCATACATTTAAAATTGCTACAGTTTATGGATATTTAGCTATGTTCCCATTTTTCACATAAAGATTGTCAATCAGAATAGCATTAAATTCCAGAGCATCAGAGGTCTAAAGATACAGTATGTACCAGTCTATGAGCGAAAGTTATTTTCATCTTATTATTTTATTCCCATTAGGGTTAGGCTGAACCATTTATTTATTTATTGGTTTTTCTAGGTGGGGTCTCGCTCTAGCCCAGGCTGACCTGTAATTCAATATGTAGTCTCAGGGTGGCCTTGAACTCTCGGTGATCCTCCTACGTCTGCCTTCCGAGTGCTGGGATTAAAGGTGTGCGCCACCACGACCAGCTTGGAACCTTTTAATTATGCAACGATATTAGAAATTTTCAAACTTTTGTCTCTTTCTTGCTCTTGTTTGAGCATCTTAGTATATTTTCTCTAGCAAAATGAGGTAGCAAACTAAGAAAGAATACATATTTATTTTTTTATGAGAGAGAAAAGACAGTGAATGAGAGACAGAGACAAAGAAAGAATTGATGTGCCAGGACCTCCAGCCACTGCAATCAAACTCCAGACTTGTGTGCCACCTTGTGTGCATGTGCTCCCTTGAGCACTTGTGTCACCTTGTGTGTCTGGCTTATGTGGGATCTGGAGAGTCGAACAAGAGTCCTTAGGCTTCACAGAAAGTGCCTTAACTGCTAAGCCATCTCTCCATCCCAGCACATGCCTTTAATCCTAGCACTTGGGAGGCTGAGGTAGGAGGATCACCATCAGTTTGAGGCTAGCCTGAGATTACATAGTGAATTCCAGGTCAGGCTTGGCTAGAGTAAGACCCTACCTCAAAAAAAAAAAAAAAAAAGAAAGAAAGAAAGAAAGAAAGAAAGAAAGAAAGAAAGAAAGAAAGAAAGAAAGAAGACCTCATATGTTTTACTAATCAAAGGTACTGCACCAATACTATAAGGCCATAAAGGGAAGTTTAAAGATGACAGCTGGGCCTAGGGGATGACCAATTCAGTTAGTAGCAAGCAAATAAAGACACAGGAAGCTTTGATTTCTAATAAATAAAACAGAATTGTCATGATATGCTTAGAAGGTTAGAAAAAATGGTAGGCTTTTGACTTATGTGATATTGTACTTTAGTAGGCATATAAACCCTTGGGAAGGGAGGCATGGTGGTTACACACATGACTATAAATCCCAGCAGCAGGACACTGAAACAAGAGGATTGCAAGTTGGAGGCCAGCCTAGGCTACACAGAGAAGAACAAAAACAGCAGCCATCAAAGTAACCAACCAACCAACCAAACAGAAACAAAAAGGAAAAACCATAAGAAAATGATGCCTCCACAAAACTCTAGGAATTTTAGGAAAAACAAAAGGGTATCTACAAGAATGGGAATAATCTACTTGGTTCAATGATGAAAAGTCTTTTCCTTTTTCTTTTTGTTTTATTTATTTGGCTTTTCAAGGCAGGGTTTTGCTCTAGCCCAGGCTGACCTGGAATTCACTATATAGTCTCAGGGCAGCCTTGAACTCAAGGCAATCCTCCTACTTCTGCCTCTCAAGTGCAGGGATTAAAGGCGTGCACCACCACGTCCTGCTTTTTTTCACAAATTTTGGGCATTGACATATGAGAAGGATTTGGGAAAATGGGAGAAATGTTCATATACCAAAGTAGGAAGTCAATTGTAATGCAAAAATTAAAAATAGCAAAATAAATTTATAGATTATACATGGAAATAGGTAGGCTCATATAAGACTAACCTAACTAATGATATTTCAGGTGGGTTGCCCCTGGGAAATGTGACTGGAAAGAGGGTAAAAGACTACCATCTTCTGTTACAAACTTTTTTTTTTCTAGGTAGGGTCTCTAGCCCAGGTTGACCTGGAATTCACTATGTGGTCTCAGGGTGGACTCCAATTTACCACAATCCTCTTACCTCTGCCTCCCAAGTGATGGAGATTAAAGGTGTGTGTGACCATGCCCAGCTTATTATAAATTTTTGACTATTATTGTGTTTTGGTTCATTGATTCATTTCTATCAGTATAGACTTATGCATTTCCTGTTTTTATTTTTTTTGTTTTCTTCTAGAGCTAAGGATCACACTCAAGGTTTTACATAAGCTACCACTGGTCTACATCCCTATCCCCTGTTTATTCCCATTTTATTCATGGGTTGTAAATCCCTACAATTGCAGTCTGCTATTTTCAAATATAACTTTAAACTTTTACATAAGTATAGTTTCACATCCAGCCATAAAAAGTAATATAATAGAGCCCTATGTAACATTTGCCTACTTTTCCCCCATCGTAACATCTTGCAAAACTATTTTAACCAGAGGTCAACAGTGCATAGTCAATATAGGATATTTCCATCACTATGAGGATCCCTCATGTTATTCTGTTATAGCCATACTCACATCCCTCCCTCCTCCAACCTCCTCCAGCACCACCAAAACCCACTAACCTTCTCCATATCTATCACTCTGGAGACTGAGGCAGGAGGATCATTAGTTCAAGGCCAACCTGGGATACAAAAGGAGGACCTGTCTCCAGAAACAAAAATAAACAAAACTAAAAGAATGTTATATAAATGGAATCATATAGTATGGAACCTTTGGAGAGATGAGCTTATTTCAAAAATTATTACTTATTTGTTTATTTATGAAAGAAAGAGGCAGAGAGAGAGAGAATGGGTATTCCAGGGTCTCTAGCCACTGCAAGTGAATTCCAGACACATGCACCACCTTGTGTATTTGGCTTATGTGGGTAATAAGGAATCAAACCCCGTTCTTAGGCTTCACAGGTAAATGCCATAACCACTAAGCAATCTCTCCAGCCCAGGATGAGGTGGCTTTGAAATCATGGTGATCCTCCTTCCTCACCTCCTGAGTGCTGCGATTAAAGACATGCTCACTGGGCTGGAGAGATGGCTTAGCGGCTGAACACTTGCCTGTGAAGCCTAAGGACCCTGGTTCAAGGCTCTATTCTCCAGGACCCACATAAGCCAGATGCACAAGGGGGCACATGCATCTGGAGTTTGTTTGCAGTGGCTGGAAGCCCTGGTGCACCCATTCTCTCTCTCTCTCTCTACCTGCCTATTTCTGTATCTCTCTCTCTCCCTCTCAAATAAATAAATAAAAATAAATATTTTTTAAAAAAAGACATGCTCACCATGCCTGGCTCAAGATGAGCTTTTTTTTTTTTTTTTTTTTTTTTTTTTTTTTGCCCAGGCTGACTTGGAATTCACTATGTAATCTCAGGGTGGTCTTGAACTCACGGCGACCCTCCTACCTGTGCCTCCCGAGTGCTGGGATTAAAGGCGTGTGCCACCACACCCTGCAAGCTTTTCTTTTTTTAATTTGGCATAATTTCCTAGAGATTGAGAAATTGAGCCTGTGTGCTATTTACATCATAGGCTCATTGGTGAGTAGTATTACATGGTGTAGATGTACCATGGATTGTTTAAACATTCACACTGGGTGATGTTTACAGTGTGGTGTTATTATGAATCTAGCTGCTATAAACATTCATCTGCATGTTTTTGTATATAAAGCACTTGTGTTGGGCTGTACCTTAAGATCCTTGGTGATGAAGCTACAGTTAAGTACATTACTTCCCTTTTAGAAATGGAGATATAGGGCTGAAGGGATGGCTTAGTGTTTAAGGCATTAGCCTGCAAAGCTAAAGGACCCAGTTTTGATTCCCCAGGACCCAAGTAAGCTAGCTGCACAAGGTGGTGCACGTGTCTGGAGTTCGTTTGCAGCAGCTGAAAGCCCTGGCACACCCATTCTCTCTGTGTCTATCTGCATCTCTCTCTCTCTCTCTGCCTTGTTCTCTCTCAAATAAAAATAAATATTTTAGAAAAAGAAATGGAGGGGATGGAGAGATGGCTTAGTGTTTAAGCGCTTGCCTGTGAAGCCTAAGGACTACAGTTTGAGGCTCAATTCCCCAGTACCTACGTAAGCCAGATGCACAAGGTGGTGCATGCATCTGGAGTTCGTTTTTAGTGGCTGGAAGCCCATTATCTCTTTCTCTTTCTCTGCCTCTTTGTCTGACACTCTCAAATAAATTAATTAAAACTGAAAATAAATGGAGATATAAACAATGATTGCTGCATTTAAATTACTAAGGCAGTTACTCAGTTTATTTTTGCTCATGATAATAGGGTTCTTGTCATTCAGTTTACTGAAGGTATACTGAAGTTATAAACTGATTAATATTTCTGCTCTATATTCTCTCATAATTTAGGATGTGGTTGGAGAAAACATAAGAAGCTAGCTCATCTTGTTAAATAGTACTTCCAAAATTTATGGACACATTAGATAAATATCTGAAGTACTAATTTTGAAGCAATAAAATATAGAAGTTCATTTAAAAACAGTTCTGGATTTTATTATTTTATTTATTATGTGTGTATAAACTCTATTGGACAATAATGTTGCAGATTATTTAACAGGAAAAAAGAGGCAGAGACAGTTTTTTTTTTCCACTGGACAAATGCTAGATTGTTTTTGTCTAAATCAGAGACCTAGTGACCCTAGAACTGTACCAGGGAGGGTCAGTCCCACTGCAGCAGAGCAAGGTATCTGGGAAGATTCCAGGAAGTTCGATTTGATAGGTGCTTGTAGTTCGGGGAGAGAACATCTTGACAGCTTGTAGCACATCTATAAAGTAGGCAATAGATACACAGATTAGGGGCCTTACAGGGATCTCACTAGGACTGTGGGTGGGTCCCCAGCAGCCTGGAAGAGCTCACTCATGAAAGCATTTGGCTAATAGTCAAGACACTATAATGGATATGTAAATTAAGGCATTAAGAAGCAAGTAGAAGATATTGAAATTCAAGCAGAGTCAATATAGGGAGAGAGAGGGCAGATTCCCAGATCTAAAGGAATTAAGGATCAACTCTACCAATTTTATTCTAACAGGCAGGGATATCTTAAATAACTACAACTAACCGTAGTTTTGAAAATTAATAGCTTTAGGGCTGGAAAGATGGCTTAGTGGTTAAGGCGCCCGTCTGCTAAGCCTAAGAACCCGGTTCCAATCTCCAGGTCCCTCGTTTAGCCAGATGCAAAGTGACGCAAGGGCGCAATGCTGCACTTGACCACAAGGGGGCTCACACATCTGGATTTCGTTCACAGCAGCTGAGAGACTGCTGGCACGCCCATCTCTATCTGTCTCCCTCTCCCTGTCTGTCTGTCTTTGTCTGTGTCTCTCTCCAAAAATAAATAAAACAATAATTTTTTTAATCTTTAAAAAAAAGAAAATTAATAGCTTTAGAGGCAAAATAAATGCATGTAAGACTACTTTTTTCTATGTTTCTTTTCTCTAAATTTTAAGAATTCAGCAAATTATGAGCTTTCGATCTTTCTTCTTCCCTTTATGCAGTTGAAAATTGCAGACTAGAAATGCACCAAGGGGACCTAATGTGTTGAGCACACTTCAGTAATATAAAATGATACTCTTAAGTCCATTCAGTGATAGACATGAACTTTATATAGCCTTGATATATACATATCTTGTAGTTGTATTGAAATGAACAGGCAAATATTTCCTAATTAGTATATGAAATGCCTTTAGCATTCAGTAAAGAGCCTCAAAGAAGATTTAGGGAAAATTTACCTGCCTAGAGGTTTTGACTTTTGAAGCATTAACACACTGAAGGAAGCTCTGAGTCACCTGCCACTTCAGAGGAATGTGAGCAAATCCTTAGAGCCAGGGAAAGACTTTAAGCGAAGAACAGCTCAGTAGTTTGGCTAGCTCACACTTGCCCTTGTGATAATGAAAGTTAGTATTTTGTGTCATTTAAAATAATATGGCTATGACTTGCCTGCCATTCCAAGATTTTTCCATAGGAGACCCTCATCTATGAAGACTGTGACCTGAGATAATCAACTTAAAGAAGGAAAGATTTCTTTTGGCTAACAATTTCAGAGGCTTCAGCAGATAGTCACTTAGCCTTGTTTCTAGAACTGTGGTGAACTAGGCGATCATAGTAAGGTGTGTGTGACAGATCAAAGCTGTCTATCTCATGGCAGCCTTCAGGGCCCCAGGGAATCCCCCCAAGGGCAAGTCCTCAGTGACCTACTTCCTTTAAATAGGCCCTACCTTCTAAAGTTTCTGCCACCTCCCAATATCTGTTAAACTATAAATTCATTGATGGTATTAGAGTCATCATGATTCAATTATCTCCCAGAGACCCAAACTCTGAACATTTTTGCATTGAAGACCAAGCTTTCAGCACACGGGCTTTGGGGAAATGTTTCCAGTGTAAACTATAACACTGTCTATATTAATTTTCTACTGACTTACATGTTCTCCAAGAGGTTCATTCAATCTTCTAAAGCAAAGCCACAAGTTTATATAATATCTTTACCAAGAGCATACAGACACAGGAACACAGAGACTGCCTTCTGCAGACTATTTGGGAGGAAATGTGGCTATCAGGACAAGAATCCATCTAGCAGAGTAGGACTCAGTATGGTGAGAGATCGTATATTAAAGTGAACAGAGAATGGGTCAGAAGTCCTAGGATCAATGTGGGAAGACTTCAGCAGTTTGTTTTAAACAATTTTTTTTAAGAAAGACTGGACTTTTTTATGTGAGAGAGCAAGAGAGAGAGAGAGAGAGAGAAATTGGCATGCCAGGGCCTCCAGGCACTGCAATCAAACTCCAGAAGTGTGCAAACCCTTCTGCACATGTAAAACCTTGCAAGCTTGCATCACTGTGTGTCTGGCTTATGTGGGACCTGGAGAGTTGAACAGGAATCCTTAGACTTTGCAGGTAAGCATCTTAACCACTAAGCCATCTCCAGACCTTTACATGTTTTTTATTATTTTATTTATTTTTGGAGAGAGACACAGAGAGAGACAGACAGAGAGGGAAAGGGAGACAGAGATGGGCGCGCCAGCAGTCTCTCAGCTGCTGTGAACAAAATCCAGATGTGTGCGCCCCCTTGTAGGCAAGTCTGGCATTGCGCCCTTGCATCACTTTGCATCTGGCTAAACATGGGACCTGGAGATTGGAACCGCTGGAGATTGGAACCAGCGTCCTTAGGCTTAGCAGGCAGGCGCCTTAACCACTAAGCCATCTCTCCAGCCCAGACCTTTACATTTTTTATGAGAGAGAAAGATTGGCAAGCCAGGGCTTCCAGCCACTACAATGGAAGTCCAGATGCATGCACCATCTTGTTTACATGTGTGACCTTGCACGCTTTCTGTAACCTTGTGCATCTGGCTTACGTGGGATCTGGAGAGTCGAACATGGGTCCTTAGGCTTCACACGCAAGCACCTTAACTGCTATGCTATCTCTCCAGCACCCCAGCAACTTTTAAATGAAAAGATGGAGAGGAGTCCCAAATCCAGAATGATGAGGTGCTTGGAGGGCAGTAACCATGAGTAATTTTTAACTTTCATGTGGCTCCGTTTTGTTATCTGTATAGCAATTAGATTAATCAATTTAGATGTATCCTTCCCACAAAAAATATGCTGAAGTCTTAGAACTTCTAAGTACCAGTATATTACTGCAAGTGTAATAAAGATCATTATGGATGTAACTAGTTAAGATACGGGCAGACTGGAGGGCCGTGATCACTTATTGCAATGAATGTGTCTTTATAAAATGTGCAAAGATAGATGTTGAGCTAGGAATCATGCGGCTATAAGCCAAAGAATGCCTGGGGCACCAGAAGCTTGAAGATACATGAGAGGATCATATTCTAGAAACTTCAAAGAGGGTGTGCTGATTTTGAACTTTTAGCCTCTAGAAATATGAGACAATGAATACCATTTTGTTGTTTTAAGGCCCCCCCATTGTGATACTTCACCAAGGTAATCTTAACAAATTAACAGTCTGAGTGCTCAGTACTAAATGATACATCTCGATCATGCCCTCCAAGGCACATAGAACATTGTGGAAGAGAGGATGGGGAGGAGTACTTTCAGACATTATCCTCTGGTAATGAAGCCACCATTGCATTTATGGTTTTTTTTCATAGTGGCTGTTGTAACCTCCATAAGATCTTCACAGCAATGAGCCAATCAACAATTCAACATGGATGATGGGAGTGGGCCAAAGAAAGGATATCAAATAGAAGATGGACTAATTGGAAAGAAGGGGTTCAGTGGAAGTAGGCAGGAGAGGGGGACAAAAGAAGATAATGGCGGGGGCAATTATGCTCAAGCTACAGTATGTTTATGTATGAGCCCCCACAATGCACGACCCACATTCCCCAATGAGGAGTGTCCCTTTGGAGGTGGGAGGACAGGGAGGAGGCTAACGATGATACCAACATGGCTGTACACACACTATGTACATAACTAATAAAAAATTTCTTTGAGATACCATCTTACCCCTTCATATGGAAATCTACTTTTCTGCAAACTAATTTAATAATATAATTTTTAGAAAGGAAAAAAAAGTTTAAAAATTATTTTTAAAATAGCAGTCAACATCTGTTAGACTAACACTTCTTCATTTTAATTTAGGAAACCATTTCTGGGGCTGGAGAAATGGCTTAGTGGTTAAGGAGCATGCCTGCTAAGCCTAAGAATGCCCGTTCGATTCTCCAGGTCCCACATTTAGCCAGACACAAAGTGACATAAGGGTGTAATGCCACACTTGCCCACAAGGAGGCGCATGCATTTGAAGTTCATTCACAGCAGCTGAAAAAAAACATTTCTGAAGGAAAACCTCAATTAGGAAGTGTGAAATATAGACATCTACCTCATGGAGCTCAAGGCAATGTATATTGATCATTAGTTTCCAAAGCCTACTTTGGAAGATGCCACAACTTGCCTAATAATTAATACTTCCTTCTGATTCATGTGGAAAAAGCAATGCCTCCAGTCCATGATGGGAGATAACATATCTCTTCAGGCTCCACAAAATCAATGCCTCTCAAAATGTCTATTTCCAGTGGGGAAAGAAAGATACTAATAATAAATATATCTAAGGTTAAAATAAAATAGTAAACAAACCCAAGTGGAACTCAAGTCTGTAGTCAGGGAGAAGAAATGAGAAAAGCTAAAGGAATATTCTTTTCCTTGAATTCAGGATCCACAGTGAGAAGGTATAGTATAAGATATGTGTGAACATAAAAAGATAGTCATTTTCATTTTTTGGCTCATAATATTAGTTAATAGTTATAATAATGATATAGTTATTGCAAGAAGCAACATGCCATGGCCTCTGAGCATCCCTAAATACTTTTAACAGGTATGCCAAGAATGCAAAACTTCCATTTCTTGTTAGCTGGGCTATTTCTCAGAATTTTGTTAAAAGAATGTAACCTTTAAAGAGCAGTTAATATATCTTTCCAGACAAAGTACAGGCTTGTTTATAACCTACTGTATTAGCTATGAATTTCCCAAGCTCAATGTTCTCAATGCTCAGTATATATTTGGGTTCCCAAGTGTCATCCCTGTGGGACTTTACAGCAAGTGGAATCAATGCAAATATGTTGAAGCTTGTGCTATTTGCTGTGTTCAATGTAAAAATCCTTTATTCCTAAGCCAGCAGGTTCATGTCTTCTGCCGCCACTCATGAAGTTGTGATGAGCTAATTTGTTAGCTTCCAAGTAAAGAAAAATCCTAGATACTGACAATAACAAATTATCCTCATTTACTTTGATTCACAATAGTAATACATAATAATAATCTAAAAATAAAAACAATGTCACTCATTGAGGGCTTAATACATACCAGGCATTGCTTTATGCACTTTGTGTAAATTACCTCATGTCATACCCACAAAATTTTACTAAGTTAAATGGTCTTCCCAAGGTCACATATATCAATGTATCCTGGACATTTACCATTACTATTCTTTCTTCCTTGTCAAAATCTACCATATTCCTTTATTTCTGCCTCCTTATTGTCATTTTTTATTCTCACAGTCAAAAATACCATCATCACAAGATGTCTTTCAGGGCTGGAGGAATGGCTTAGCAGTTAAGGCATTTGCCTGCAAAGCCAAAGGACCCAGGTTCAATTCCCCAGGACCCACATTAGCCAGATACACAAGGGGGCGCATGCATCTGGAGTTTTTTTACAGTGGCTGGAGGCCCTGGTGTGCCCATTCTCCCCCTCCCTTTTTCTCTGTGAAATAAATAAATAAAAATAAAATACTAAAAAATGTCTTTCGTTTATCACATTTCTTCTTCTCTGTCTAGTACTTAATAACTCAGACCCTAGAGTCAGCCTCTACTCAATTAGCTGGGTGGCCTTAGGCAAGTTATTTAATCTCTCTGTGTTTCAGTTTTTACATTTATCAAATGGAGGAATGATAATAACCTCCCAGGGTTGTTGTGAGGCTCAAGTGAGTTGGTACAATAAGAATTTCAAATCTCCTCCTCTCATGTCCCTCCCCTCCAAACCTGCCATGCTCTACGTTCTGGAACTGCCTCCTTTTATGGTCATTGAGACTTCAAAATTGTTGACTTTCCCCCCTCCATTGTTTGCTGCAACGTTAGAATCCTTATGGGGGTACTATGGTAATTTGACTAGGCTTTTCTACATCAAAGCTGAGAGGAAGAAACACTTTCCTCTTGCCATCACCTCTTGGTTGGGGGGTAAGTCTCACTCCCAGGAAGAGATAGAGAGAGGGTCCAGACAGCTTGGCTACTCCAGGCTGGGTTCTTCCCCCTCTCTCACCCATTACCCCATGCTGCACCACCTCCCCATTTCCCCCCCTCTCCAACTGCTTAAAAACCCTCTCCCTCACAAGCTATTTTCGCTCTCTCTCCTTGGCTCTCCTGTCCCCCTTTCTTCTCTCTCTCTCTTTCTCTGTCCTCTGCCACCTTTCTCTTCTATTCTGTTCAGTGCTTCTTTCCCTTTGCTCTGCTCCTGCCCTCTGCCCTAAATTTTCCACGTTTCTTTCTCCTTGTCCCTTTCCTCTTGGCTCCCAGTTTGGTACCTTTGCATTCCCTTCTTTCCCTCTCTGAACCATGCCACTGTCTCCCTGGTATTAAATAAAACCTTGAGCCCAAGAAAACTGTTTCAGAGACTTCTATTGTAAACCTGACAGGTACAATGTGTAGCATTTAGAACAGTGTCAAGGGCTGGAGAGATGACTTAGTGGTTAAGGTGCTTGCCTGCTAAGCCTAAAGACCCATGTTCAATCTTTCTCCAGATCCCACATAAACCAGATGCACAAAGGTGATGTAAGCATAAGGTTGCACATGCACACTAGGTGGTGCAAGCTTCTAGAGTTCGATTACAGTGGCTGAGGCCCTGGTACACCAATTCTCTGTCTCTCTCTGTCTCTTTCTCTTGCTTTCTCTTGAAAAGAAAAAAAACAGTGCTGGGCTGGAGAGATGGCTTAACAGTTAAGGCGCCTGCCTGCTAAGCCTAAGAACCTGGTTCCAATCTCCAGGTCCCACGTTTAGCCAGATGCAAAGTGACACAAGGGCACAATGCTGCACTTGCTCACAAGGGGGTGCATGCACCTGGATTTCGTTCACAGCAGCTGAGAGACTGCTGGCATGCCCATCTCTATCTGTCTCCCTCTCCCTCTCTCTCTGTCTCTGTCTCTCTGTCTCTCTCCAAAAAAAAAAAAAAAATAAAAACAGTGCCAAACATATAGTAACTGTTCATTTAGAATCACCTGTTCATCTCACTTTTCTGAAAGCAGCATAATTCAGAATCAGCCTTTCTACCATATAATTTCCTAATTCAGGTGATTGCACTAACCACCTTTAGTCTCATCGTCATCTTCATTGGACTGTGTACCATTTGCAAAGTAGATACTGTATTTATATCAGAAGGCAAATGCGGTTTCATAGTGGATGTAAGAATCATGCTGTCTTAAAGCATAAGCAGCATTTTCTTGAGAAGAGGAGGAAAAGTTTAAGACTGTTTGTTTCACACTTTCTCCTTTGAACAATTCTTTTCCATATATAGACTCATTTTCTCTTATGGAAAGTTTTGGGGTGGGCACCAAAGGAATTCTTACTATTTTAGTCAAATATAGATCCTAATGGTGAGGGCAAATTACTTGCTCAAGTTGTAGAGCTCTAACCACACCAGCTCCTACGAAATCTGTGTCTGCAAGAGCTTACCCATGTCGATCATGATTCTTATGCAGATATAAAATGATCAAGTGTTAACATTTTTATTTAAGGATTACAGATATATCTGTGAGTGCTAGAGACCTTGCCTAGCACTTCAAAGAAGTAAAAGACTATTGAAATCATTATTAATGAGAGAACCAGTAAAATATCATAACCAGTTCCAATGAGTAAAGATGTATATATGTATATGGAGTAAAGAAAGGTTAAAATGAACATCTGTTTCTGTGTGTTGGGAGGAAAGTCAACTGACCTCCCAAAACTTTGTTTTCTACAACTTCGAGAGTTTTAAAGTAGTTCAAGTAAAATGAAAGACAGGAATTGGATAGCACAGAATAATTGACTCTAAATGGCTCTCTTTTCTTCTTTCACACATACTCTTTCACCAAATGATGTCTTTTATCATGTTATGGCACACCAAGTACACATTCATCATGTGTGACCTCAGGCATGGATGTTCCACCCTCCGGAACCATTAGCCAAACTGACATTTTACTGTTTGTAATTTCCACAGAATACCAGTATCTGTTACAGCGTCACATTATGAAGTAAGAGAGTTGTATACTGAGTTACAAACACAGTACAAATGTTGAAATAACAAATGCTAAAAGGCCATAGAAGGTACATGGTAGGGATATTCGGCATCACACTTTGTACTCCCATGTTAATCAGGAGCTTCTTGGTATCAGGTTTACGTAGTAAACTCATTCAGAACAGCCTGCTCTAATCCAAGTTAATTCAGACTTCAAGAGAGGCTCAAAGTTCAGGTTCCAAAGTTGTAAAGTGGTAGATGGTGGTAGGCTCCTCCCAGCCAGAGCTGGAATAGGATCCAAATTCAGAGGTTCAGATCACTGTTTATTTAAGGTAGTACCTAGCACAGATTTTAGAATAAAATAGGAAAATTGGTTTCATGAATACATTTTTTTTTACTCCCAGAAACTACGAGTATTGAGTGAACAGAGCAGCCATTTTCTTGAGGCCCCAATGGAGGGTTTGTACTGGCATACACTCAGGATAGCCAAATTGATATCCAAATTTGTAAATATGTGGCTCACCCTTTAAACAGTCATTATTTTTATGAGGCAATACAAATGTTAATTCACAGATGACTTCCTAGATGGTGTGATCAGAAGCTTTTCTGTTTCTACATGTCCCCTTGTGATCTATTGTTTATTACATTTCCACCATTAATGTTATTTCTCTGAATAAAGAGCTCCAGAAGGTACTTGTTAAAATGCAACAGAATTATTTAAATGGGATTAACAAAGGAGTGGAACGAAAAGGTCCAGAATGCAAGCAGAGATAATAGCCCTGGAAATGGCACCGGAAGGGAGGATCAGCAACAAGAAGGGCAAGAAAGGAACACTAGAAGCATGAGGAAACAAACTTGACTGTACCATAAGTTTGTGATGGCCCTGTGACAGTGAGTAATGATACCAGTACATTGACATCATGCCCAGAGGCATTGTCTTCCCCCCCAAACTGACTTCTGCCTCTCACAACACATAACACACAACCCCTTGGAAGACCTGCAACCCCATTGAGGAGGGTCTCCAGCGGAATGGGGGCAGGGATGAAAGAAAAGAGGTTGCCAACACATGATGTATCCACACAAAGCATATTGTTAATAATAAATAAATAAAGAGAATTACCCTGAGCTGGTCCTGATGATACACACCTGTAGTCCAAGCTACATGGAAGGCTGAGGCAGGAGGCTAACATATACCCAAGTTCAAAGAAAGTCAGGGTAACGTATCAAGACCCCCATTTCAAAAGACGTTCTTTGTAGAAGAACTGAGTTTCAAAAAGCCAAGTCACCTATTGTTTAACCTTGAATATTCTATTGAAGAATATTTGGTTGAGAATTGATACTCTAAAACCAGAGCTACAATTCAGGTATTGCAAGAAAATGGGAGAAGTGGGGAAACTGGTTTATCATTCAAGTTTAAATACTTGAATGCAAATAGCCAAAAGAGATAACTTTAGTGCCATTTGCATCTTCATCATCTTTGGGATCAAAGCAATCATTAAATACCCATTGGAGCACTGAGCTGTAGGGAACAAGTAGGTCTTGCCCAAAGGGAATTATATTTCCAGAGTAGAAGTACAGAAAGCACAGGCAGAACTTGATAGCTCAATAATTCATGTAAATTTAGCAAGTTTCATATTTTCACTGAATACCAAGAAGAGGTCAAAGTGCAGTGCATTTACCAGAGAGTTGATCAAAGAGTCTAGAGAGTGCACTTACTGTCACTTTCTCAGGCCTTTCCCACTGCTGACAGACTTTTAAAAGCTAAACAATGGAGAAAGAGCTTATAGAATCCAATTGTATGCATTTGAGTAGAATATTCAGAGGTGGGAATTAATGGGAAAATGATACATGTTAAGAAAACCTCCATTCCAATTATACCACCAAAATTTGAGGTCTTGAATCACCTGTTAATTAAGCTTATATCTAGCACAGCTTTTGAAAAAAGAAGGTGGTAATTAATTTTATGAGATCAATGTGGATAAACATTCCTTAGTGGCAGAAACTAGAGGCATTGGGAGAGCAGAGAAGATATTTTATTGGGGTCTTAATGAAAGGTTTGTACAGACACACACTTATGAAAGTTACATTTATATATAAATGCATGAATACATGGTTCATCTTTTAAAATATAATTATGTTCATATATGAGGTGATGCAAGTATTAATACTGAGACTCGGCCTTCCATGTAAGCAGCCACTTCCATGTTGTTTCTCACATTTCACTGAGGGAATATACACTAGAGATATAGATGTGATCAGTCTTTGTCCTTCCCTTGTGCCCTAATGAAGTGAAAAGGAAAAACGGCTAAGTAATGTTTTTTTGAGACGAAACCCAGAATGTTCTGCTCTATCATTAGCAGGGTTTTTTTCCACCCGCCCCCCCCCCAAGTTATTCTTCTGACTTACTCATTGCTTGTGGAGCAGGCCTGAGCTTGTTCCCTTTGTGCCAGTGATTAGGTAGATGAGGCTATGTAATTTAGGGATGAGGCAAGGTTTCAGAAAGACAGTTGATGTTGTATATCTCAGCCATGGCCTCCAGTCAAATTTATAACTGATGTTTTGATCTCCTATATGACTTTGATATCCATTTCTCACTTGCTTTCAAATTAGGAAGGGGAGCTACTGATTGTTCTCAACTGAAACCCAACAAAGTGAATGGGGAAGATGAAGTGGAAGAAACTGGTAAGGAAGAGAGGTTGCAAACTCCCACAAGCCTCATCTTGCTTTTCACAATGATCATCATTGGCATATGTTATTTAGTACAATGATTTTCAAATTATAGTGAAGGTACAGTTTTACTCTTTGTAAAACCTCCGCTGGGCATGGTAGTACACCACCTTTAATCCCAGCACTGGGGTGGGGAGGGCAGAGATAGGAGGATCACTGTGAGTTTGAGGCTAGCCTGAGACTACATAGTGAATTCCAGGTCAGCTTGTGCTACAGTGAGACCCTACTTTGAAAAATAAAACAAACAAACAAAAAATTCCAATCCACTATGAAGTGATGCTTTTAAAATGATAATTATAATGCATATTATTTGTACATATTAATTGGTTTCACTGCTACACCTCAGATATACCTATTTATGATTTGGTCACACCTACCTTCCCCACCACCTTTCCTTATCAACTACTCTGTGACTTCCCTCCCCAGTCTCCTGATCATTCCTGATTAGTCCCTCTACTAATTGTAGCTTCCATGAATGGTCACATATGCTGAGGTGGCCTTTATGGTGCTGCAGCTGCTTTTGATTTGAAGCAGCTATGGGGAGGACATCATGCCTGATGAGATGAGACTTCTCATGGTGGTTGGTGTGGGTAAGTTTGAATCCTCTTTTGCTCCGATAAGCAAATCCTCACCTTGCTCAGTAAGTAACCTGGATAAACTCATTGGTTCACCAAAACTGATTTTGGTGTAATTGTCCTTTGGTCTGTTGTCTGTGTCCTATGTTGACAGAAGACATATGTTCAAGTCTCCCCAGGGAAAAGGTTTCCCGAGGCATCTTCCTTCTTTCAGATTATTTTGTCACAGTAATAAGAACAGTAACTATAAAACAAATATTTAGTACATATGCTGACTGTGTTTCTATCAGCTATATACCCGGGAGTGAAATAATTGGTCTATCAGTTATTTTCTCATTATTGGGACAAAATAAGACCAGAAGTAGCTTAGGGGAGGAAAGAGTATTTTGGCTTACAGTTTCAGAGGGTAGAGTGTGTAATGACAGTGAAAGGATGTCAGAAGCAGTGTTAAAAACTTATCATCATCAGGCAAGAATTAGGGGGAAATAACACAGAAAGCAGGGCTAGGCTATAACAGTCCCAGTGACATACTTCCTCCAGGAAGGTTCGATCCTTTAAAGATTCTACAACATTCCCAAACAACATCACTAATTTCAACCAACTAGATTTTGACAGCCATCTTGATTGAGGTGACTTGGATTCTCAATGTAGTTTTGATTTGCATTTCCCCAAAGGCAGGGTATGTCCCTAGCTACTTGTTCTTGGCCAAATTTATAGTACCAAACATGATTTCCCTTCTGTGGGCTAAGTCTCAAGTCCAATTGGAGAGCAGCTGGTTCATCCCATAACATTCATGCCATTTTTGCCCCAGTGGGCACATCTTGCCTTGAGGACAGAGAGTCTTCAGCTGTGTAGGACTGCACCTTCTGGCACATAGAAAAATATTTGCCCCAAAGCAAACTTCTAGCTCAGTTCCAGTGTGGTTTCTTTATATCCTGCACCCAACATATGTGGTGATTTAACAATAAGTACTTATAATCTAGGTTTTGTGGGTAACCAAGAGCAATAGCCATAGCCAATATTGTTTTAGGGGCCTCTGTGGCAGCCTTGAATGACAGCACATTGGATGGTATCTCATCCCTTCTACTGGAATTTTCAATAGACACTCTGGATTTGGGGAGCAGTTTCATTCACCCCTCTAGTTTAAAACTTTTGAATTTATATTTTGAATTGGCTTAATGTGGTTGGTTGAATGAAAAAATGTCCCCTATAGACTCATGTGTTTGTATACCTAATCCCCTATTGGTAGCCCTGTTTGAGAAGTGCATGGAACCTTTAAGAAGTGGATCCTTGCTAGAGGTGGTATATTTTTGAGGGCAGGTCCTGGGGTGTTTATAGTCCAGGTCCACTTGGTGTTTTTATACTTTCTGCTTACTGTCTTTTCCTGCCATAATTTTGCTGTTATGATGGGCACTTCTCCTGTAATTATAAGCTGCTTCTGCTTAGATATTTTGTCCCCACTGTGAGATACAGAAAATTGGTACTAAGAAAGGGGGTAATAAATGTAATAAACCTGACCATGTGGTTCTTAGTCTTTTGGAATGAGTTTGTGGGAGGAATGTGGAATGATTTTAATTTTTTGTCATTACAGTTTTATTTTTTAAGAATTTAAAGAGCCATTCTTGTGAGTGTTTGGAAAAAGAGAATGCAGAAAGAAATGTTAACAATGAAAGCCCAGTTATGAGGTTTCAGAGGGGGCAAAACACTTTATTGAGACCTGGGCTAGAAGCGGTTCATAAGATATTCTAATAATAAATGTGGCTGTATTCTGCCTGTATCCTGAGAACCTCAATAAAATTTAATTTTAAAGTAAGAACTAATGTGTTTGGCAAAGGAAATTTCAGAAAAGCATATAGTCTATGGTTTGGTTTCTTTTTGCTTCTTCCTTATTCAGGTCTACAAATACAGAGAAAAATGTAAAGTTTGGCACAGAATGGAATCTGAACAAGTTTCAGGTCTTATGCCTAGAGACATTATTGCTGTGTTAGTTTCAATTTATAAGGAGATTACTGCCATTCAGAATGGGCTAAGACCCTCTGTGTTAGCACAGTGGGAATGATCCCTTATGGGGGTGTGGCAATTTGAATCAGGTGTCCACCATGTAGGTGGTCTGAATTCTAGGTCCCTAGCTGATGGAAATTTGGGAATTAAAGTTTCCTGGAGGCAGTGTATTGTTGGGGGTGGACTTATAGATGTTATAGCCAGCTTTCTTTTGCCAGTGTTTGGCACATTTTCCTGTTGTTATTGTCCATCTGATATTTGCCAGGAGGTGATTTTCCCCCTCTGCTCATTCCATTGTTTCCCCCTGCAATCATGGAGCTTCTTCTCCTCAAGTCTGTAAGCCAAAATAAACCCCTTTCTCCCACAAGCTGCTCTTGGTCAGATGTTTTCTGCCATTAGTGTGAACTTGATTTCAACACTGGGCAAGACCCAACACATTGAAGGTTCAAGCTAATGAGAAATTAGTAAATTCTTTTGAAAGGAGGAGGCCTGAAGGAAGAATGCTGAATGGGTGCCTCAAGGTCAGACTTTATCCCTACTCTCTTGGAATAAAATAATGAGTCATCTGCATGCTACTGGTTTTGGAAACAAGGATAATGGAGTCACCAATATGAATGTAAAATTAGAATAATATAAACAAAATAATAAATTATTTTTAAAAAGAAATATGCAAGATGTGGAGGGTTATGGATTGTACCGTGTTTGTAGAGAACCACTGAGGCTGAATAATGAGAGGCAGGTTTCAAGTCCTTGCAGGGAGACCCTATAAGACCATTCTGTAAAGCTGTGAAGATGAACCATACATTGCAGTGAATGTTGGAGATGCCAGGATTGTGGGACATCTGTGAGAAAAGCTGTGTCTGTTTTTGTGCCAGTACTATGGTATTTTTACTCTTATGGCTCTGTAGTATAATTTGAAGTCAAGTATGTGATATCTCCAAAAGTATGCTTTTGTTGCCTTGGCTATCTGGGATCTTTTGTGCTTCCATATATAGTTAAAGATTGCTCTTTTCTATTTTTATGAAGAGTGGTGTGGGAATTTTGATTGGGGTTACATTCAATTTATAGAGTGCTCTTGGCAATATGAAGGTCCTTCTTCTTCTCTCTTTATATAATATTTCCATTTATTTACACATGTAGGGGGATTGCCGGGTCCTCTTGCCACTGCAAACAAACTCTAGATGCATGCATAACTTGTTTCTGTCTCGTTTTAGGTGAGTACTGGAGAATCTAATCTAGGCTAGTTGGTTTTGCAAGAAAGCACCTTTAACTTTTGAGCCATCTCCCCATATTTTCTGTCTAGTTTGGTTTGAATTCTGCTTTTTTCTTGATTCCTTTTGTTTAGAATACCCCTTTTTAACATTTTACCCTAGTGTGTGTCTTTCATAGTGAGATACATTTCTTGAAAATAGCCAAACATGGAATCAATTTTCTGATCCAGTCTGTTAGTCTGTGACTTTTGTTAGGGAAATTTAGAGAGCATTAATGTCCAGAGTCATTACTTAAAAGTTTGACTTAATCCTTTTCGTATTGATGATTTTGTAGTGTTTAGCATTTTCTTAGTCTTCATTTGCTTGTCGACTATTCTAGCACTGATTATTTTTCCACCTGGGAGCCATTTGAATGTGTTTACTCTTTTCTTCTATGTGAAGTATTCAATCATATCCTCCATAGAACTAGTTTAGTAGTTATAAATTTTAGTCTGCTTTTACCATATAACCATTTGTTCTCCTTTTATTACAAGAAATAATTTTGCTGGTTATAGTAGTTTATGTTGGCAGCTATGGTCATTAACTACTTGAAATACATCAGTCTAAGCCCTTCTGGCTTTTAGAATGTCCATTGAAAATGGTCTGTTATTTTTATGGGCCTTACTTTCGGTATCACTTGATTTGTTTCTCTTGTGGCTTTCAAGGCCCTTTCCTTATTATGTGTATTTAATATGTTGACTATAATATGACATGGGGAGTTGATTTTTCTTAACTTATGTTTTGTTCTGTATGCCTCTTTTTCCTGGATGTGGATCACATTCCCTTTTTGGGGAAATTTTCTTCTATAATTTTTTGAAAATATTTTCTATGCTATTGTCCTTAAGTTCTTCTATGCTCATTACTTGAAGATTTAGGATTTTTATGATGTTCTAAATATCTCTCATGTTCCATTAATACTGCATTTGAACTTCTCATTTGTTTTGATAAATCTCAGTTGATATAAATTCTCTACCATGTTTTCAAGACCTAATAATCTGTCTTCCACCTGATCCTCTTTATTGTATAGCATTTCATGGGGATTTTTATTTGATTTACTATATTTTTCACTTCTAGCTTCAATTAAGTTTGTTTTTTCTTTAGGATTTCTATCTCATTATTGAATCTCATTTTCGTATTCTGGGTGTCCTCTTCATTTTATCTAGATCTTTGTGTTCTCTTGGAATTCATTACTTTGAATTAATTTAGGATTTCACTTAGGTCCATGAATGTATGTATGTATATATATATATATATATATATATATATATATATATATATATATATAATCTTATAATAAATCACTTTGATCTTTTAATTGAGTCTCATACATACTGTGTGTTCTGTTCATGATTTCTTTTATTAGTATGTGAATGTGATAATTTATCACCTTGACTTCAAGCCCTGATATTCTTCCTTCTGCTTGATCCTTGTGACTGCTGAGGCTTCCACTGCATTTTATAAAAATATTTTGTTATTTATTTATTTCAGAGAGAGAGAGAGAGAGAGAGAGAGAGAGAATGCATGTTCCAGGGCTTCCAGACACTGCACCACCATGTGCATCTGACTTACATTGGTTCTGGGGAGTGAAACCTATGTCCTTACACTTCACAGGCAATACCTTAACCACTAACCCATCTCTCCAGCCCTCCACTAAGCTTTAGATTTGACTCATTGAGTTTTTCTTTTCTAAAGATTTAGGT
Source organism: Orientallactaga sibirica (assembly GCA_036365145.1). Taxonomy (NCBI): domain Eukaryota; kingdom Metazoa; phylum Chordata; class Mammalia; order Rodentia; family Dipodidae; genus Orientallactaga; species Orientallactaga sibirica. The sequence goes on from JAEOAD010000057.1 coordinate 10,816,408, forward strand.
TTGGTTATTTTTCAGAATCTTTGTCTCTCTATTGAATTCCTTTTTGTGTGTTTTTTTTAATTCACTCAATGTCTTTTAAAAATATTTTATTTATTTGAAAGGGGAGAGAAAGGAAAAGACAGATAGAGAGAAAGAGGTAGAGAGATATGAGAGAGAGCGAGATTGAGAACAAGCATGCCAAGGGCCTTCTAGCCACTGCAAATAAACTCCAGATGCATGTGCCACCTTGTACAACTGGCTTTACGTGGGTACTAGGGAATTGAACCTGTGTACTTTGGATTTGCCAGCAACTGCTTTACCCACTAGGCAATCTCTCCAGTCCCCCAAATGTCATGTCTTTTTTGTAATCATTGATCATTTTTTTGAAAATTAATCTTTTGAATCCTTTGGCCTTTCATCACTTTCTCTGTCTCTGGGTTGTTATGAAAGTGGAGTTATGCTGCCTTGCTTTTTCAAATTTCTTTTGTTTCTGTATTGAGATTTGTACATATAAAGAAAGGTGAAGAGAAATACAGTGGACTCAAACTGCAACAGAAGGAAACCGTTTATTGCAAACATGATAAACAGTGAGGGGGAGACCTGTGTACAGGCTAGAGACTCTCTGCTTCTCACCAGAGCTGAAGAGAATCTTATAAATGTATAGATCAAAGGAACAGGTGTGGGTGGGAGTCTAGATGTTGTTGATGGTATTTTTGGAGACATGATTCAGGGAGTATGGTTTCTGAGTTTGTAATGCCCCAGAAGTTTCAGTGTGGTTAGAGGTTGTTTGTGGGTCAGGATATGGATTGATTGTATCTCTGTGAATTATGGGTGGCTTAAGTCAATGTTTGTTCATGGGCCATGAATTCAAAGAGAGCCTGTTTTTCTTTTTAGGCCAAAAGAATCCTTTAGTGCATTTGTTGGAATGGGCATATCTTCTAGCTTTATGTGAAAGGATCCCAAGTGACAGACTTCTCTTGAGGGCTTCATTCTCAGTCCTGTTCAAAGAACAACAAAAAAAAAAATGACTATAACAACAACACTAAAGAAACAGACAAAGAAATACACTAAAATCTACTCCAGCTGTGATGGATCATACATATAATCCCAGCAGTTAGGAAGTAAAGCCATAAAGATCACCATGGGGTTGAGGCCAGCGTGGCTACATAGTGAGGGCCTATCTCAGTTCTTCCCTCCTAAACAATATAATAAAGAAATAAATAATGGGCTGGAGAGATGGCTGTCAGCCTGGGTTTGATCTCCCCTTTACGTACATAACATCTGTTGTTCATTTGTACTGACAAGAGGCTCTGTGTGCCCATTGTGTCTCTAAAATAAATCAATACATATTTAAATAAAAAGAAATAATTAACAACAAACATACCACAAATACCAATAAAAGATAAAGGTGGTTATTAGTTTAGAATATCCTTAATAGGTTTGAAAATAATAATGGTTAAAGTAATTATAATAAAATCATAAAAGTGTGTGAGGACACATCAAAAGGGTAAAAGCAAGATAAAAGCAAAAAGAGGATTGGGAAATGAGAAAATAATGAAAGATCAAAGTCTTAATTAAATACAAAAGTGAATAAGATAGGTATAAATAAGAAAAAGAAAACGAAATCAAAAATATCCCCATTGGCAGAGGCACTTGGATTAGAAGAGCTTCTTTTCAAGTCCTTTAATAGTGGAATCTCGGGCACGGGGTGGGTGGTGAATAATGAGTTACAGCTGTAATCTGCTGTTCTCCCTTTTCTGTTCACAGTTTGGTGCTGAGGATAGGCTGAGCCCCGCTGGGCCAAGTAGTTTCAAAGTTTGTGGCAGGGCTTCATTCACTCCACAGACTATGGAAAATGCTGCTTGCCCCAGTGAGGTTCAGTGGTATGTGGGCAGGCAGGCATTCACTTGCTCCAGAAGCCCTCATTTTGTGCAATCTGGACCATGACAAATGTCCATGCTTTAGCATATCCCTAAATGTCTTGAGTAGAGAAAGCAAATAGGCCTCTGAGTTCTGCACTGCAAAGGGTAGGACCAGAGTTTGGGCCTGGGGCATGTACTCCCAGACCCAAATCTCACAGTAACTCACACAGGGTAGAATCACTGACCACTGTGCCCAGTGCAGCCCGTGTCCCCTGCTGCTTAAACTTAGCAGGTCTGTGACTCATCTTCAAGATTGTCTCTCCTGGCTGTCTCCCACATAGTCATTGTAGCAGCGTATCTCCAGGGACCCTGAATTGTGGCAGCTCTGTGTTTTCTCATCTTTAGAGTACTTTAGTCCCTTAACAACAATAGATCCCTTCTTAAGATGGATCCTGGTTACAGCACTCTGAGAGACGGTGAGTGATGCAATGGAGTTCTACTACAAAGTTAGCCTACCATGCAGGAGGAATTACTACAGACCAGATTCCCACACTGGATTTAATACTTGTAAGAACTTTGGAAATGTGTGTTTCTCCTGTGTCTAGGATATTAGCCTGTACTTAATACTGGGGCTGCCTACACTATCCCTGTTTACATATGATTGAGGCTTTGGATTGCCCTCCCCTTGCCAGGGATGGAGTTGCAACTCCTTTGGTACTTTTCTCTATGTTGCCTTTTTGCTTCTCCCTATTTTTATCTCTCTTTATGTCTTTCTTGGTTCTCTGATCTATTTTTCTCTTTATCTCCTCTCAGTATTATTTCCTTTCTGTACCCCGATTTCTCATTGAAAGAGTCAGGTGAAAAATACTGTGGTTCTGCTATCTTACTCCATAGACCTGAATTGAAACTGTTTAAAACATGCAGCCTAGTATGGTGGTGCAAGTCTGTAATCTTAGCACTCAGGAGGCTGAGGCAAGAGAATCATGTATTTGAGGCCAGCCTGGGCTACAAAGCAAGTTCTAAGAAATCTGGGATACATGACAAAACTTTGTCTCAAAACATAAAATAAGGGCTGGAGAGGATGTTCAGTGGTTGAGGTGCTTGTCCATCAAGCCTAATAACCCAAGTTTGTTACACCAGTACCCACGTAAAGCCAGATGCCAAAGGTGGTGCATGTGTCTGGAGTTCCTTTGCAGTGTCTAGCAGCTCTGGTGTGTCCATTCTCACTCTCTGTCATAGTGGCACATGCCTTTGATCCCAGCACTCAGAAGACTAGGGGAGGAGCATCACTGCGAGTTCAAGGCCAGCCTGAGATTACATAGTGAATTACAGGTCAGCCTGGACTACAGCAAGACCCTACTTTGAAAACCAAAAAAAAAAAAAAAGCAATAAAAATAAATTCCTATAAAATGATATTGATTACAAACCAAAGACACAAGAACTATAAGCCTAGTGTTTTTGGTAGTTAGGTTCAACACACAAAAATAGTACACATTGCTATAAATGTTTATAAAAGTTAAGTTTCAGGGCTGGAGAGATGGTTTAGCGGTTAAGGCAAATGCCTGTGAAGCCTAAGGACTCCAGTTTGATTCTCCAGGTCCCACTTTAGCCAAATGCACAAGGGGGCACAAGTGTCTGGAGTTCGTTTGCAGTGGCTAGAGGCCCTGGCGTGCCCATTCTCACTCTTTCTCTCTCTCTCCCTCTCTCTCTCTTTTCCCTCTCCCTCTCCCTCACTCTGTCTCTAATAAAAAAATAAAAATAAAATAAAGTTTTTTAAAAAAGAATTGGAGCTCTTTAAAAAAAAAGTTAAATTTCAGCCAGGGGTGGTGGCGTACGCCTTTAATCCCAGCACTCGGGAGGCAGAGGTAGGAGGATCGCCGTGAGTTCGAGGCCACCCTGGGACTCCATAGTGAATTCCAGGTCAGCTTGGGCTACAGTGAGACCCTACCTCAAAAAAAAATGTTAACCTTCAATTTCTAACTAATACAGAGCAGTAATAAACAGGTCACATACCAGTGTGGTCTATTACCAACACATTTTAGTGACACTGAGCTAGTTTACTCCAGGCCAAAGAATTCTCATGACCATCTGTAAAATTGGGAGAGATGGCAGTTTTGTTGTTAAGAATATAGGGACTGTCACTGGTATGTTGTCCATGTTCCAGTAAAGAACTCCCACTGAAGGAGGAGAGGTGGGGGAGGGTTAACCAAAAACTAAAAATATATTAAAAAGCCATATGGAAACCTACTTCTTTGTTAGCTAATTAAAAAAAAATATAATTTAAAAAAGAAATAGAGTCTTGGCAGAAGGACTCTGTGGGAGTGTATAATTCTGCTCCCACAACTCATAAGATAGTATAGGAAAATCCCAGTCCCAGAGGTGGGATAATTCCCAGTGAGTTTTTGGTCGGGGAGGAGCCTGATGCCACACCCACCCACCAAAAATAGAGGCTATTGCCATTTCTCTTGGTAGCCCTCGAGATCTAGATGGACGTTAGAGTGTAAGAGCTCTCTACCCATCCCTGTCACTCTTCCATACCATCCTGGCCATGTTAACACATGGACTCAGGGACTGCCTCTTATGGTAATTGAATATACTCCTGTGCTAAGAGGACAGAAGGTCACTTCCGCCAACCCATATCTCTGAATAACCCAAGGCTGTTCCTTCACAGAGTGGTTTCTTACCTCTTTCCATAAAACCCACTCCCTGGCTTATCCTAGCTTTCTTTTTGAATCTCCAGCTTCTCAGGTGAGTGCATCTTCCTTTTTCTCACCCTCTTTCCCCCTTCTTTCTCTGGTGCACACACCCATTTTCTCTTCTTTCTCTCTTCTCTCTCCCACTTCTCCCTCTCTCCTGTTTTTTTTTTTTTATTTTATTTGATGGAGAGAGAAAGGCAAATAGAGAGGGGGGAGAGAGAAAGAGAGAGAATAGGTGCACCAGGGCCTCTGGCCACTTCAAAGGGACTCCAGACACAAGAACCACCTTATATATCTGATTTTACATGGGTACTGGGGAATCAAACCTGGATCCTTTGACTTTACAGGCAAGTGCCTTTAATTACCATGCCATCTCTCCAGTCCCCTCTCCCCTCTTAAAATAAAGTCTTAGATCCAAGAAGCTATCTGTTTTGGTCCTCCATTGTGAACTCCAAAATCTAACAATGGTCAGACCCTATTGTTAAAAACACTTTCTCCTTAGTTGTAGGACACTTTTTAAAAACTTTTTATTGACTATTTTCGTATATGTACATAATTATTTTTTGGTTTTTCAAGGTAGGGCCTGATTCTAGCCCAGGCTGACCTGGAATGCACTACATAGTCTCATGGTGGCTTCGAACTAAAAGAGATCCTCTTACTCCAGCCTCTCCAGTGCTGTGATTAAAGGCATATACCACCATGCCTGGCTCCTTAATGCATTTTGATTTCAGTCGCCTCCTATTACCTTTTCTCCATTCCTTTACCCCCTCACACTAAACCTTTTACTCCCAAATAGTACCTCTTCTATTTTTATGTCATTTTTTTAAAGTTTTTTTTTTTTTTTCTTGAAGCAATCCCAACAGACTGGCCTTTATTTATGCAAGAGAGTGAGGGTGAAAGACAGAGAGAGAAAGAACTGGTGCACCAGTGCCTCAGCCTCTGCAACTGAACTCCAGATGTGTGCACCCCCTTGTGTGCATGTGTGATCTTGTTCCCTTGTGTCACTTTGTGCATCTGGCTTATGTGGGACCTGGAGAGCTCAACATGAGTCCTTAGGCTTCGCAGGCAAATGCCTTAACTGCTAAGCCATCTCTCCAGCCCTTGATGTCATTTTAATTTCCCTTCTCCATCATCGATGTCAAAATATTGATGGGCCCAGTATTGTGCAGGTTTTGTTCAGGGACCCTTGCTGAAGACACTACACGCTACAGTTGCAGGACACTAAGAAATTAAGCTGGAATTGAGATGGTAGGGGCTTTCTTGCTCCCTAGTTATCATAGGGCTGGAAAGTTCTATGCCATCACCTGGAGGGGCAAAGTCATCAAAAGTCTTAGCCAGTGGTAGATCTACCATGTGCACTACACAACCAACCAGCCAGGCATGATTTGCCCACTGGTGCAATAGTGGCTTGGCTATTATGAGGGTAACAAACTGCTCTCTGCTTGGATTTGAGGTCTGCTTCACAGCAGGAAATTCATACTTGGCACTGGAAACTTAGTTAAAAGCCTGTGTGTCTGGGAAGGTCGTAATCCCCAGAGGGAAGCTACTACTGTAATTTGGCTACATGGGTATGTTGTGCTCATTAAATTGAGCTTGTAATATTTAGGTTTATGCCCATAGATTAGTTCTGTTCTTATCTTTGGTTAAAGAAGCTTTTTTTTTTTTTTTGGTTTTTCAAGGTAGGGTCTCACTCTGGCCCAGGCTGACCTGGAATTAACTATGTAGTCTCAGGGTGGCCTTGAACTCACGGCAATCCTCCTACCTCTGCCTCCCGAGTGCTGGGATTAAAGGTGTGCGCCACCACGCCCGACTAAGAAGCTTTTTTTTTTTTTCCAGTAGATTGTGATTACTAGAGAAACTCAAAACTCATAAATGCATTGAGAGTGACTGGGGAGTGCTCTGTACTAAATGAGAAATTGACATCATCCCTTCCAAGGCTCTGGAGACATTGTGGAAGAGGGCACAGAATGTAAGAACCAGAGAATGGAATGGAGTGCTGTAGAACACTGCCTTTCAGACATGCCATGGCTATTGCAATCATGAATTCATAGTCACTACTCTGATCTACATAAGACCAGCACAATATGGAGTCCATCAACATCCCATCATGCAGAGTGGAGGAGGACAAAACAACAAAAACATCAAAGTAGAAGAGGGACCAGTTGGAAAGAGAAGGTTTAGTGGAAAAGGTTGGAGGAAGGGGTACAAGAGAAGCTAACAGGAGGGTATTATGATTAAAATGCATTATATACATGTTTGATAACTGTTAACATAAAGTTAAATAAGTTACTAAAATAAAGTTAAATAAGCAAATAAAATAGATAAAATAAAAGTGATACAAATTAAAACGATAAATAAATAAAATGAACCAGGGCACCTCTTTCTGCTCCCAGCTTCTTTTTATAGTTCCTTTCCTTCACTCCCTCCTTTTTCTCCTTTCCTTTTCTTTCTCCTTTCCCTTCCTCCCTCCCTCCTTCCTTTCTTTCTAAAAAAGAACCTTTTACCAATGCTCACATAAGAATCCATAATTAATTCAATGGGTCACAAAAAAATTACAGGAAAGTAGAAAATTGATTGGTTGGGAGGAGGAAAGAGTTTAGCTGTAGTGGGCAAGGATTAAGAGAAGGTAATGAGGGATGAAATGATTAAAATGTATTATATTCATATATGAAATTGTCTAAAATTTCAAAACAGCATATAGAAACTGTTGACAAACTTCCAATTCCTCACAAATGAGTGATGGAATCAATATTAATTTGTCCTTTATAGAATTGGCAAGGTGATTAAATGCATATACTTGTTAAGTACTTGGCACTAATGAGATCCTTTTAAGTGTTGAATAAATATTATGATTATTGGAGACCATTATCCATGTGGGATGATAGGCTTCTGCTTTATGTTTCAGAAGAAGCTTAAACGGCTATAAATATATATCCCTAAGCCCTGTTCTTTGAATTAGTTCAGATTGCCTTTTCTTCTAGTAAGTAGGATAATTGGGTCTTTGTGCTTTTCTTATCCACACAGAAGCTGAATGATTCCATGCAAATAATCAAGGGACCTGGTGACTTTGGAACTCAAGATTGCATTGGTTCATTCTCAAGAAACAGATATGACTTCCCCTAGTACATTTTTTTAAATATCTTGTTTTAATTTATTTACTAATTTGAGAGAGAGAGATACAGAAATAGGCAGGTAGAGAGAAAGAGAGAGAATGGGCGCGCCAGGGCCTCCAGCCACTGCAAACGAACTCCAGATGCATGTGCTCCCTTATGCATCTGGCTTACGTGGGTCCTGGAGAACTGAGCCTCGAACCGGGATCCTTAGGCTTCACAGGCAAGCGTTTAACCACTAAGCCATTTCTCCAGCCCTCCCCTAGTACATTTTTGATCCCACATTTGCTAAATGGTTCTAATCAAGGGTCTGCCCTTAGTGGATCACTGAATATGTCTATATGGAAATTTTCTATGTCAGTATTTGATCTCCCAAAATATTCATTCTATTTCCTATAGGACAAGAAGTCTTAGTAGTCAAAATGGTTAATAACTTGAAAATGGGAAGGGTAAGTAGAGGGTGCCCTGAAGCCTAAAATGTACCTGTTGAGTTGGACCAGGAAGTGAAGTATGCCAAATAGCCTTGTAACAGGGTTAAGCAAAGATTTATAATTGTCAGAGAAATGGCTAACTGTTGCAATCTCTTGCCCCCTTTGGCATTTCCTATTCTGTAGTGTTCTGGTTCCAGCTTAATCCACTTCTTTTAATTATAAAAGAATGGTAATATTAAAACTATGCCTGAATGGCATGAAACATTAACTGATTATTTCTCCATATCTGACAAACATGCTTTTCAGCAAGGCAATGCTAATAAAACTCTGAATTGTTCTCACTATTCTGGGCTGTTCTGTCTTTGGGACCAAAATAGAGACATTTTGGATCATGGGGTCTGGTTACCTTTTGCCTCTGGCTTCACTGGGGCACCAGGTTTCCTTTTCTGTGGTGAACTGAACTGGTAGTTTTTTCAGCTTGGTCTGGTAAAGCTCCAAGTTTCATGGGCCAACTTTATGTAAACATACTACAATGTCAGTGTAGGTTATAAAGGTGATATTTTCTGTTGAAAACAGATGAACCAGAATTTCTCAGAGAGTAAACTTGGTTTTATTTTGCTTGTGTGTGGGGGGCACATGTCCATGAGAGGATACATATACACTTGTGTGTACGTGTATGGGGGGAGGCAGAGGATTGACTGCTTTGGGGAGTCATTCCTCAGGTATCCCCTTTTATTGACACAAGATGTCTCATTACCCTAGAGCTTACTAATTAGGTTACACTGGATGAACAATGAGCATCAGGGGATCCTTCTGTCACTCTCTGTTCAACACTGAAGTTATGGGTATTTGTTATTATATTTGGCATTTTATGTTCATACTGGAGAGCAAATTCAGCTCCTCATGCTTGTGAGACAAGCATTTTACTGGCTGAGCTATCTCCTCAGCTCTACAATTGGTTCTTAAGAAGAAATAGGCTGGATGATATTTTGGAGTGGATGGTGTAAATTCAGGGTTCAATACATAGTAAATTATGTTCCTCTATGATTTTAATAACTATGAAGCCCTATGATATCTCACTGACAGTGTGTGCATAGAAGGTGGAGAAAAGGGCATAACAGTGGCTGGAATGAAAAGAGATTTATTAAATTGTTAGATTAATAAGAAAGCTGAATGAGCAAGACATTTCCCTCCAGAAACAAGGCCATCTGGCAGGTCCTTGCAAAAATGAACATGAAAACAAAATTGTTTATGAAGTTCTTGTTTACAAAAGCTATTCTTTTTCTTAAAAAAACTTTATTTATTTATTTATTTATTTATTTATTTGAGAGAGAAAGAGAATATGGGCACCCCAGGGCCCCTAGCTACTGCAAACAAATTCCAGACACATACATATACACCACCATGTGCTTACTAGGGTTCTGGGGAATTGAACCTGAGTCTTTAGGCTTTGCAGGCATTTGCCTTAATGGCTAAGCTGTCTCTCCATCCCTAAAAGCCATTCTTGTCCCTCATCTAATGATCTTTACTGAGAATAAAATGCAATTCCTATCTCAGAGTCCTTTAAATTTTTTTTAGATGAATGGCTAGGATTGGGTTTTTTTGTTGTTGTTGTTGTTATGTATATAGTGTGTATACAGCCATGATGGTACCGTCATTAGCCTTCTCCCTGTCCTCCCCCCATGGGGATTGTGGGTCTTGCATTGTGGGGGTAGCCATCAGTTATGGGGAAGAGGCAATTACTCTGTGCATAATGACCCAACTCATGGCTCTAACAATCTTTCTGACCCCTCTTCTGTGAATTTCCCTGAGCCATGTTGGGTTCATTTTAGGTCTATTTCAGTGACGAGGTCTTGGGAGCCTCTGTGTCTCTGGATATCTGGTTTGGTAGGAGTTGAGTGTTCTCTGTGTCTATCTCCTTCACACCTCTGCTGATACCAGGTTCACTGAGAAAGTAGCACTCTTGCTCATTTCCCCTATAATTCTATGGCTTCAGCTGGTGCCCTGTTGAGATGTGATGGGCTGATTCTCTCCTCAGGTTCTGTGTCCATCTGAAAAAGAGAAGCAAATTCTCCAACAGAGAGTGAGGTCAGAGCAAGATACCTGGATAACCATTATTATTTTAGAGAGCATTTAATAGGTGTAGGCTCTCTTGTATCCCACTATTGGTGGGACCCTGATATTGGAGAGCAGGCTCATTTTTGGATATGGTTCTGACTTGTTTCCCTGTTCCAGGTATGGGTTCTAGGATTGCTGTTGTAGCAACTGAAATAAAATTATTCTCCAGCTGTCATCAGCTTCTGGCTTTGTGGCTTATTATGCATTTGCATGGAAATGATCTGCTTCTTGGTGAGAAGCTGCACCTGGAAAATCAGGCTTTTCAGAGCCACATATTCAAATGTAGTTTCAGAGACAATGAGAGACATTACATAGTCTAAGGGGAAGTTAGTCTTTTAAGATGGTTGTCAAAGGGCTCTACCAGGAGGCATCACATTTCCTTGTTCACTTTCTCAAATAGCACTGTATATAACAGCCAACAACAAGAATATCTTGCTTCTAAGTCAGTAGAGTCCTTAGATAGCTTAGGCCACAGTGAGAGTACTTGGATAAAATATTTTCAAAACTGAGAGTCACCATACATACTGTCTTAGCCACTAATGCTGCTGTGGCATTTATCCCACACCTACAATTCTCATGTCATATGCCACAGAAGATTCTCCTGACTTTGTTTTTCTACTATTTGAGCTTTTTTTTTTCTGGATCTGTGTATATGCGAAGGGTTTTGCTCACTTATGCTTCCTGTCAAGTGGCTTGTACTAGTTACTCTTCATGTCACTGTGACCAGATACCAGACCCAACCTAAAAGGGGAAGTTTATTGTGCTGACACTTTCAAAGGATTCAGTCCATTGTGATATGGAGAGTGTGGTGGAACATGACAGTCAGGAAACCCAAAAAATGGGGAGGGGACACGACAAGCTACAGGTCCTAAGGACTTGCTTTCAATTATATATTTATTTACTCTACCTCCTACTTCCCATCACCTCCCAATGATGCCATCATATTATAAATCCATCAGAGGATTAATCTATATACTAGTTCAGAGACCTCATGATCTATCATCTCTGGAAACAACTTGACAGATTTACCTAGAAGTTTGCTTTTCTAATATCCTGGATGATTCTCAATCCAGTCAAGTTAATGATTAAGGTTAACTACCATGTGTTATTATTTTTAAGGCTTTTATTTATTTTTAAAAATTATATAGATAGATAGAGAGAGAAAATGAAAGAGGGGAGAGAGAGTGTGTGTTTATGCTCTTTTATCCCCTTGCCACTGTTCCCATTACCCTAGGGGCCCTCTTCAGTGTGGTTATGATATTTAGTGTGGGGTCATGAAGGCCTCACTCAATCCCTATGGGGTTCCAAGTCAGGGGATGGGAGGGACACCATGCCCCACTCCTTGGCTCTTACAATTTTTTTGTTCTTTCTTCTGCAATTTTCCCTGACCCATGACCGGCCTGTTGGCAGTCTGAATTCTTGTTGAGTTCTTTGTAGCTTCTGAATTTCTGCTTTGATAGGTTTTGATTGATCACTTTGTCTGTCACCATCACCTCAGAGCTGGCTGTCAAGCTAGCAATAAGAGCAGTATTCATGTTGCCACTTCCTCTGCAATTTCTACTGGATCCTGGCAGATGTGGTAGAGGTGGCATGTCTCCCACCACATGTTATTTAGTTGTATGGGAGTCCACTTGGTTTAACAGGTGGTAATCACCTAAAGCCTTCCTGGCCTTTATTTTCCGTCAAGTGAAACCTCTCACAAGGAAGTCAGTCACTTAAAAATTTCTGTCTCTCCTCTTGTTCCTCCTTCCTCCCTCTCTAACTTCTTTTGGTCTTAACATTCTGAGTTCCTCAGAGAGCCAACTTCAGAGCTCCAAAACAAGTACTTTGAATAGACCTGGATTCTTGTGATTCTTGAACTAAATTAATTACCTCTTGATGAGGTAACCATGACTTCCTAAACTTTATTTGACTTCTAGATGAAATTCAAGGTTCTCCAGAGCTGTTGTGGGATCCCAGGCATTGGCAGTACAGAGGCTAGCCAACTTGTTATTTCAGTATAGAAAGAAAACATTGATTATTATACTTGACACATATAATGCCTCATATTTTTCAATGAGTTTCGATATTATCTTATGAAATCCTTATAACCTGTAAGGTGAATGAGTTAATAATATTCCCACAAAGAAACTGAAGTCAAAAGAATAAATAACTTCCTCAAATGTACTATTCCAAAGTCCTTGAACTGCAAGGGTAACATTAGCACAAATGGGAATTTATTTGTTCACACAACTGAGTGGTACCTGGCAGAATCGAAGGGAGAAAGACTTGCTGGGAAGTAGGGCCTCAGAAATTGGAATAAAGGCTCAACATTTCCAGAACTTTCCAGTCATCTTCATTTTTTTTTCTTCTCTTTGCTTGGAGTCATTCTGTAAAATGGCATTCTCTAAGATGATGGATAGTAGCCCCACTCTTATGTTATTATAACTCATAAGCAGAATGAAGGCTACCTTTACTTAAGATGTTTTGGGTAATGACTGATTTACTTAGCTTAGGTCATGCATGACCTCTTTATTGAGTAAATCCCTGTTTCCCAGGAAATGCTATGCTTGGACCATGCTTAGATCCTGTACCCTTGGAGTCAGCTGGGGTAGGTACATCCATTTGCCAGCATCACCAGGAAGATAATAAAGACAGAGGCTTCAAAGGAAAGGAGGCAGTGTTACTGGGCAAAGAACACTCTGAATGTGTCTGGAGAAAATCATTATCAGTCTACCAATGCATAGTCGTGGGAATTTCAGTTTGCTCTTCCTCAAGCATCACATAAAATGAGAGTGAGGTGAACCAAACTGGCCAGGCATTCAGAAGTGTTTAAGGAATTTAAAAGGCTATTTTTTTAGTGGTCCTTTTTCTTTTTTTATGTAATGGACAATTTACATACTTGAACATAATGTAATTTGATTATAATCCCCTCGCCATCCTTTTATTTTTATTTTTGCTCTGTCCCCTTTATCTCTTTCCTGAACTGTTCTTTCTAAATAGTCCTTCTCTCTGAATGACTTATTTTTTTGCCAGCCTCCATAATTCATGTTGAAATGTTGATCAGCTTAATATTGTGGCAGTCTTGTTGAGGTATTGACAGTTGCTGTGAGGTCATGAAATAACAGCCACTTTGTGTCCAGAAGATAGTGTCCCAAGTCATTCCATCCTAACCTCTGACTTCAATTCTTTCTGCCCACTCTTCGGTAAAGTTCCCTGAGCCAACTGCTCTCTGATTGGACCTGAGACCTTTCCCATGGAAAGGAATTCATCCTAATACTGAACACCTAGTCTAAAACCTTTAAAAGGTCATTTTAAAGCTCTTAATTGTCTTGTTATTTATAGAAGCCATTAAAAATATCTTTTCCTGGAGAAATGAAAAGGTTGTGGACAACTCTTAACTGAAAAGTAAAGATAGTGTGATGTTTGAGAGGCCAAGGCAGGAGCAATTCTCAACCACTGTGGTCTGAGGAACCTTTTGTACTTTTTAAATTATCTTATGTGAGTTATACCTATGTTACCAAGGGAAAAGTTAAAACTGTTACAAATACATATTAGTTTACTTAAAAATGAAATAGGCCTGGAAAGAGAGCTCAGTGGGAAAGTGTGCTTCCTGCTCAAGCATGAGGGCCTAACGGGTCCTGAGACCTCCAGAGTTCAAATCTCCAGATCTCACATAAATAGCTAGGTGTGGTCATGTGTACATGTAACACCAGTCCTGCATGGGAGAAAAGACCCCACGTTCTAAAGTCAGTAAGATACTCAGGCTCAAAACCAAGATCAGATGGAAGAGCCAAAGAACAGGACAGCCAGCCCTCTGCTCTATCCACTGTAGGAGAGTGCACCCTGCCACAGATGAGTGTATGGGGTGCCACATGGGCACATACACATGCATACAGCACACCTCACACACCATACCACACTACACCATACATATAAACAGAAAATATGAAAGGAACCCATTGGGTGTTAAGAATAACATTTTAATGAAAAACATTTACATGTTCTACCCAAAATGGTAAGACATGACAGAATTCAAGCCTATTCTTGAGTGAAATGCATTTCTTTTTCTGCCACTACATGTGACTAGTAGTATATATTGGTGTCCCTGTCTTGGAGTATGGTAGGGTACCAACAGTTTTACCCACCATTGTTTGTTCACCATCAGTACACATGCCAACTTCCTGAAAAAAGCAAATAATATTTCAGTGTCACTATGAAAACCTCTCCAACTCCCGAAGAGCCATGGAAATCCTTAGGCATCTGTGGATTATGTATTAAGAACAAAAACTGATCTAGTAGAGGAAATTACTAAATAATTAATTTGTCCATTGCAATTACCAAGTAGTGCATATTAATTAGGCCAGCTTTTACATAAAAAAAATCATTTCATAGCATTTGGATTTCCTTCTTTGATAAATATATTAAGACAAAGAATTAGGAGTAAAACAGTACCATTTTACTGACATAGCTGAAAAAGCAATGGGTTTCATTTTGACCTTTTTGTTCATACATATCATTATACCTTGTTTGTATTCATTCTTTCACTCTGCCCTCCCCTATTGCTCCTTCTTCCCTCCTTCTTATTTGTCTTCTTCCTCTGGCCAAATAGTCCTTCCTTCTGCTTTCATGTCACATATATTTGTAGACCATGCAATTCCCTTGAATAGATCCTTCTTAGTTCTAATGTAAGCTAGAGTAAATCAATAAAGTTCATTACAGGGGAATACATATTTTTTAAAAAGCAGGCAGGAAAATAATAAAAACCAAGCTCATGTATGTGTATATGTGCTCAATGCACACATGTGTGTTTGTGTGTGTCTAAGGTGCTTTCCACCTTATTTTACCAAGGGAGGGTCTTTCACTTGAACCCAGTGCTCACCAATGTGGCTAGTCTAGCTAGAAAGCTTCTCCAGAGATTTCCTGGCTCTGCCTCGAAAGGCTTCCATGTCCACTGAACATTTATATGGATGTGGGCTGCTATGCCCACATGGCATTTATGGGAGTGTTGGGGATTTGAATTCTAGTCCTCATGCTTGTGTGGCAAACACTTTATCCACTGAGCCATCTCCCCCAGCCCCATGCTCAATTACTTTTACTATTATTATGTGTTTGTGTATGTATGTGTGGATGTGTATGCTATGTGCATGTCTGAATGGGTGCATGTATGCCCCTGTATGCATGTGTAGGTCTAAGGACAACATCAGGGCACATATCCTCTTCTTTCACCCTGCTTGAGATAGCATCTCCCTTCTTCTTCCCCACTGTACCTCACTGTGTGCTAATGTTGCTGGCTGAAGGGATCCAGATTCTCCTGGCTCTACCTACTATTGATGGAGGCTTGTTGAGATCACAGACACATATGCCACATTGCATCCAGCTTTACTTAGGTGCTAAAAAGTCAAACTTTGGCCAGCAAGCTTATAAGCAAGTGCCTTTAACTTTTGAGCCATCTCCCCAGTCCCTGGCCCATGCTCAGTTTTTAAAAAATATTTATTTATTTGCAAGCAGAGAGATTGAGAGAGAGAGAGAGAGAGAGAGAGAAGAGAGAGACAGGGAGAGAAAGCATGGGCACAACACAGCCTCTGGCCACTGCAAATGAACTCCAGATGCATGCCCCACCCTGTGCAGCTGGCTTTACGTGGGTACTGGGAATTGAACCCAGGTTGTTAGGCTTTGCAGGCAAGTGCCTCAACCATTGAGCAATTTCTCCAGCCCCTTACTTGCTTTTTTGTAGCCCACATACTCAAGATTTAAAAAAAAATATTTTATTTATCCATACATTTATGTGTGTGAGAGAGAGACGGGGGGGGGGGAGAATGGTAGTGCCAGGGCTTCCAGCCACTGCAAACAAACTCCAGATGTGTCACCTTGTGCATCTGGCTTGTTGTGAGTACTGGAGAATTGAACCCGGGTCCTTACGCTTTGCAGGCAAATGCCTTAAACCACTGAACAACATCTCCAGCCCTTTCTTAAAAAAAAAAAAAAAAAAATTATCCATTGGTTGATGAGAAAGAGAGAGAGAATGAGGCACATATTCAATTTTAAGCAAATTAATTAGTATGGCATCTATTCAGGTCTTATTTAATGTCAGGCTTGTCCAGTATAACACAATCAGTGGTACAGTTGAAATGTTTGTCAGTGTGAACAGCATGAGGGGCCACATCTCTCTGAAATCCCACACCCAATTAAGAGGCTGTCAATGGCTCATTATTAACCTGGAAGTGATGCTTGGCATGGTGTTTCTGGGGATTCTGTGAATTCTATCCAAGCATCCCAATATAGATTGACAGAGTAAGTAGTACATTTGCATATAGTTCTAAATAGGATAGCTGATTTAACTGCAACTATATCTTGGGGGATGGCCATGTAATATTTATTAATGTATTAAGCCACTAGTCAAAGGTTCAGGTCATAGATCTTCATGAGTCTGAGTTTCGCAATTATAAATTTGAGTGTTTGTTTAACATTGGCCTGTTCCAATGGTCACAATGTCTACAGAGCCTGAAGTAGAATACTGTTCAATAAATATTTGCTGAATAAATAAAGAATTAGCTGCTACTACATGATCCTTTCCTACCTATCTTAACAACCTCATCCCCACCTGCTCCATCTGGCTCTCTTGACTCCACTCAAAATGGCCTAATTTGAACCTCTTGAATGCACTGCTTCCTGTGGCTCAAGAGACTATGCTTTTCTCTCTGCTTAGGCTGATCTCTTACCCTGCTGCCTAATATAGTACTTAATTTGTCAGATTTCAGCTCCAGGGTTACTGTTATTCATTTATTATTCAATAACATTAATTATAAAAATTAATAGGCTCATTGAACCTCCATGCATGCTTCTACCCTGTTTTGAATGTATCCACCCTCCCACCACCCTTTCTTGACTTCTTCTTCAATTTCCACTACAAGTTCCTTTACCCTTCTTTCTTCATCCATTTTTAAAATTTAAGGTCAAGATTTGTTTTTGGTTTTAAAAAGTTTCCATATTTGAGAAAAGAAAAAGCATGCAATCTTTGTATTCCTGAGTCTGGCTTATTTGTTTCACCATGATGATCTCCATTTCTATCCATTTTCCTAAAAATGATACAATTTCATTGTTCTTTTTCTGTTTTGGGGTATGTAGGTATGGGTAGTATTTGTGTATAATGTAGTGCTGTGTGTGTGTGTGTGTGTGTGTGTGTGTGTGTGTGTGTGTGTGATTGTGCTCAGGAAGCAGAGACATGGGCATCTTTTGAGTATAGACCCATGAATGGTATCAGCCCTCGGTTTAGACTCTATTTTTCATGGTAGCCTATTACACGCTTTTATAGGAACTAGCATAGGTATGAGGTTTCATACGTTTGTGTGGTAATTGTCTTTATCTTTGCCTCACTAGGTTGTAGATCACATGAGGACAGGGACAGGATCTGTATTCACTCATGTGGTCTGTGTTTCCACCACTATTCAAATCACAGCCCAGTACCTGAGTAAGTTCTTCACAATGTTGTGTTAAATGAAGAAAAAAAAATAAATGGAACATGCTGTTCCCTTATTAGCTGTTGCCGTTACCTTAGTGTTGCTGAGACAAAACACTTCACCAAAATCAGCTTATTGGAGGAAAGGGTTTATTTTGTCTTATGGTCTTAAGGAGAAGCTTTATGATGGCAGGAAAAGAATGGTAGAGCAGAGGCTGGAATCGCTCCTTGCCATATCAGGTGGGAGATAGCAGCAGCAAGATTGAGCTGAGCTCTGGCAAGGGGAAAGCTGAGCTATCTAATACACAAAAGCCTGCCTCCAGAAACATACCTCCTCCAGCAAAGCTCCACCTGCCAGATCTTATAGCAGACATCTGATTCAAACCACCACATTATATAAGACCTCTACTGACATTTCTTTTCTTTTTTTTTTTTTTTTGGTTTTCCGAGGTAGGGTCTCACTCTAGCTCAGGCTGACCTGGAAATCACTATGTAGTCTCAGGGTGGCCTTGAACTCTCAGCGATCCTCCTACCTCTGCCTCCCGAGTGCTGGGATTAAAGGCGTGCGCCACCACGGCCGGCTTTCTACTGACATTTCTGATGGAACTGCTGGAGATGTACACTTATCCTTTATTTCTTAAATTCTTCTCACTCCCTTTACCTCCTCAATAGTTCATTTCATTTCTGTGGTAAATCAACACAAGTGGGGCATTAGAACTCCAATGGGCTAGAACAATAATTTAGAGCCTTATTTTCTTAAATAAAATTTTATCGGAACAAGCAAAGTATTCCTACCATTTGCACATGGCTGTTGACTGTTTTTTGCCCCACAGCAGCACAGTTGAGTAATGAAAACAAGGATTATCTGGCCTTTACATCCTAAAATAATCTCTCATAGGGCTCTTTACACAAGATGCAACATCACCCTTGCTTTACAGAAATGCAGGGTTTTTGTTCTTGACTTTTTTTTTTTTTTTTTTTTTTTTTTTTTTTTTTAGCAAGTGCTCACCATAATCCAGGCTTGCCTCAAACTTGCTATATGCTGTGATTACAGGAGTGAACCACCATGCCCAGCAGAAACATATTGTTAGTTTGAAAGCCCTGCAGTTATGTTTAACTTCCCATATAAACAACAGTCTTTCCATACCATAGTCACAAGAAGTACTTTTTGATTTGTAGCCTGAGTTAGCCCATATAGAGCTGAACACTTTGAATATCTCACACAATAATAACTAATATCTGTCTAGAAATTTCTCCTTTTACTTTTCTTATCCCCCTAGCTCTATCTCTCTCCCTCCTTCTCTCTTTTCTTTTCTTTCTTTTTTTTTTAAGCACTGCTTACAGGAAACCATAGGACATACAAGTGACAGGCAAATGCCCCACAATGTAGCGGTTCCACATCACCTGCTCCATACCTTTAATGTCTCCCCGTTTCAGTTCTAAGCACCTTGCATGGTTACCTCATTTATTCCTCACAACTCTGGAGTCTACAGAATATTTTCAAACCTCTTTTATCTGATTAAGATATAAGACACAAAAAAATTATGCATCATACCAATAATACAGCTTATGAAAATACTGGAGAAGGAACTTGATTTGAAGACTGCCTCAAGACCAGACCACCTGCTCTTAAGCACTGTGCATTCTTGTTTGTTTGAAGTACTTACTCTTAGGGCTGGAGAGGTGACTCAGAGGTTAAATACACTTGTTTGCAAAGTCTGCCATCCTGGGTTCCATTCCCCAGTACCCATGAAAAGCCAGATGCACCAAGTGCAGTGTTTACTTTGAAAGAGCCAGCCTGTTTCTGATTTCTAAATTCAAAGATAATTTACATGCTATTGCCTCCAAATGGGTTCATTTGGAGTTTTAAGATTTGGAAGTAAGATGTAGAAGGACTTTAAAATCTCAGTGCTCTGAGGGGTGCAAAACATATAAACGTCAATAAACATCTTTATTGTTGTTGGAAGTGAGATGGTATTGAGAAAAAAGACAAAGAAGCCTTTACCAGGAATGTTACTTCATCGTAGATCGTTGTCATTGAGTGAGGAAATAGTTCTAGGTATTGGTTTCACTGCCGGAGGATCTGGCTCCCTCATACCATTAAAGCAGAACTGTAAATATTTTAACACTTTCATTACTTCCTCCATGTAAATAAAATGGAAGGTGGAAACAAATAGTATAAACTAAACTGTTAATTACCACAGATGAATCCCTCTATATTTTCCACTCAGACATTTCATTTGTCTTTCAGGGCACTATCTTCAACTGCTTACATGTCCTCTTTAGGATGTCATAACCCTGCTTCTCAAACCTGGTCCTCTTTCCACTTCCTTGTTCCTATGACTAGGCCAATCCACCTGTTAGAAGGTGTCACTGTGTAGTGTAGCTTTGTAGCATTTATCATTGTTTCTTTGTAATGTATTTAGTGAGCTGATTGGTGGGATATCTAAAGAACAACATGAAGGAAATGTAACCAACATGTGATTTGTTCATACAGTAAAGTTCATAATTAATTTAAAAATCATATTTTTAAAATAAAAAAATTTAGGTGAAACAATAGAATAAACAGAATTATAAATGGTGTTTACATGTGAACTGAAAAAATCTATAAAATGGCTGTAAGGGTTCATGACTTTGCAGGCAAGTGCCTCAACCATTGAGCAATTTCTCCAGCCCCTTACTTGCTTTTTGTAGCCCACATACTCAAGATTTAAAAAAATATTTTATTTATCCATACATTTATGTGTGTGAGAGAGAGAGACGGGGGGAGAATGGTAGTGCCAGGGCTTCCAGCCACTGCAAACAAACTCAGATGTGTCACCTTGTGCATCTGGCTTGTTGTGAGTACTGGAGAATTGAACCCGGGTCCTTACGCTTTGCAGGCAAATGCCTTAAACCACTGAACAACATCTCCAGCCCTTTCTTAAAAAAAAAAAAAAAAAAAAATTATCCATTGGTTGATGAGAAAGAGAGAGAGAATGAGGCACATATTCAATTTTAAGCAAATTAATTAGTATGGCATCTATTCAGGTCTTATTTAATGTCAGGCTTGTCCAGTATAACACAATCAGTGGTACAGTTGAAATGTTTGTCAGTGTGAACAGCATGAGGGGCCACATCTCTCTGAAATCCACACCCAATTAAGAGGCTGTCAATGGCTCATTATTAACCTGGAAGTGATGCTTGGCATGGTGTTTCTGGGGATTCTGTGAATTCTATCCAAGCATCCCAATATAGATTGACAGAGTAAGTAGTACATTTGCATATAGTTCTAAATAGGATAGCTGATTTAACTGCAACTATATCTTGGGGGATGGCCATGTAATATTTATTAATGTATTAAGCCACTAGTCAAAGGTTCAGGTCATAGATCTTCATGAGTCTGAGTTTCGCAATTATAAATTTGAGTGTTTGTTTAACATTGGCCTGTTCCAATGGTCACAATGTCTACAGAGCCTGAAGTAGAATACTGTTCAATAAATATTTGCTGAATAAATAAAGAATTAGCTGCTACTACATGATCCTTTCCTACCTATCTTAACAACCTCATCCCCACCTGCTCCATCTGGCTCTCTTGACTCCACTCAAAATGGCCTAATTTGAACCTCTTGAATGCACTGCTTCCTGTGGCTCAAGAGACTATGCTTTTCTCTCTGCTTAGGCTGATCTCTTACCCTGCTGCCTAATATAGTACTTAATTTGTCAGATTTCAGCTCCAGGGTTACTGTTATTCATTTATTATTCAATAACATTAATTATAAAAATTAATAGGCTCATTGAACCTCCATGCATGCTTCTACCCTGTTTTGAATGTATCCACCCTCCCACCACCCTTTCTTGACTTCTTCTTCAATTTCCACTACAAGTTCCTTTACCCTTCTTTCTTCATCCATTTTTAAAATTTAAGGTCAAGATTTGTTTTTGGTTTTAAAAAGTTTCCATATTTGAGAAAAGAAAAAGCATGCAATCTTTGTATTCCTGAGTCTGGCTTATTTGTTTCACCATGATGATCTCCATTTCTATCCATTTTCCTAAAAATGATACAATTTCATTGTTCTTTTTCTGTTTTGGGGTATGTAGGTATGGGTAGTATTTGTGTATAATGTAGTGCTGTGTGTGTGTGTGTGTGTGTGTGTGTGTGTGTGATTGTGCTCAGGAAGCAGAGACATGGGCATCTTTTGAGTATAGACCCATGAATGGTATCAGCCCTCGGTTTAGACTCTATTTTTCATGGTAGCCTATTACACGCTTTTATAGGAACTAGCATAGGTATGAGGTTTCATACGTTTGTGTGGTAATTGTCTTTATCTTTGCCTCACTAGGTTGTAGATCACATGAGGACAGGGACAGGATCTGTATTCACTCATGTGGTCTGTGTTTCCACCACTATTCAAATCACAGCCCAGTACCTGAGTAAGTTCTTCACAATGTTGTGTTAAATGAAGAAAAAAAAAATAAATGGAACATGCTGTTCCCTTATTAGCTGTTGCCGTTACCTTAGTGTTGCTGAGACAAAACACTTCACCAAAATCAGCTTATTGGAGGAAAGGGTTTATTTTGTCTTATGGTCTTAAGGAGAAGCTTTATGATGGCAGGAAAAGAATGGTAGAGCAGAGGCTGGAATCGCTCCTTGCCATATCAGGTGGGAGATAGCAGCAGCAAGATTGAGCTGAGCTCTGGCAAGGGGAAAGCTGAGCTATCTAATACACAAAAGCCTGCCTCCAGAAACATACCTCCTCCAGCAAAGCTCCACCTGCCAGATCTTATAGCAGACATCTGATTCAAACCACCACATTATATAAGACCTCTACTGACATTTTTTTTTTTTTTTTTTTTTTTTTTTTTTTTTGGTTTTCCGAGGTAGGGTCTCACTCTAGCTCAGGCTGACCTGGAAATCACTATGTAGTCTCAGGGTGGCCTTGAACTCTCAGCGATCCTCCTACCTCTGCCTCCCGAGTGCTGGGATTAAAGGCGTGCGCCACCACGCCCGGCTTTCTACTGACATTTCTGATGGAACTGCTGGAGATGTACACTTATCCTTTATTTCTTAAATTCTTCTCACTCCCTTTACCTCCTCAATAGTTCATTTCATTTCTGTGGTAAATCAACACAAGTGGGGCATTAGAACTCCAATGGGCTAGAACAATAATTTAGAGCCTTATTTTCTTAAATAAAATTTTATCGGAACAAGCAAAGTATTCCTACCATTTGCACATGGCTGTTGACTGTTTTTTGCCCCACAGCAGCACAGTTGAGTAATGAAAACAAGGATTATCTGGCCTTTACATCCTAAAATAATCTCTCATAGGGCTCTTTACACAAGATGCAACATCACCCTTGCTTTACAGAAATGCAGGGTTTTTTTGTTCTTGACTTTTTTTTTTTTTTTTTTTTTTTTTTTTTTTTTAGCAAGTGCTCACCATAATCCAGGCTTGCCTCAAACTTGCTATATGCTGTGATTACAGGAGTGAACCACCATGCCCAGCAGAAACATATTGTTAGTTTGAAAGCCCTGCAGTTATGTTTAACTTCCCATATAAACAACAGTCTTTCCATACCATAGTCACAAGAAGTACTTTTTGATTTGTAGCCTGAGTTAGCCCATATAGAGCTGAACACTTTGAATATCTCACACAATAATAACTAATATCTGTCTAGAAATTTCTCCTTTTACTTTTCTTATCCCCCTAGCTCTATCTCTCTCCCTCCTTCTCTCTTTTCTTTTCTTTCTTTTTTTTTTAAGCACTGCTTACAGGAAACCATAGGACATACAAGTGACAGGCAAATGCCCCACAATGTAGCGGTTCCACATCACCTGCTCCATACCTTTAATGTCTCCCCGTTTCAGTTCTAAGCACCTTGCATGGTTACCTCATTTATTCCTCACAACTCTGGAGTCTACAGAATATTTTCAAACCTCTTTTATCTGATTAAGATATAAGACACAAAAAAATTATGCATCATACCAATAATACAGCTTATGAAAATACTGGAGAAGGAACTTGATTTGAAGACTGCCTCAAGACCAGACCACCTGCTCTTAAGCACTGTGCATTCTTGTTTGTTTGAAGTACTTACTCTTAGGGCTGGAGAGGTGACTCAGAGGTTAAATACACTTGTTTGCAAAGTCTGCCATCCTGGGTTCCATTCCCCAGTACCCATGAAAAGCCAGATGCACCAAGTGCAGTGTTTACTTTGAAAGAGCCAGCCTGTTTCTGATTTCTAAATTCAAAGATAATTTACATGCTATTGCCTCCAAATGGGTTCATTTGGAGTTTTAAGATTTGGAAGTAAGATGTAGAAGGACTTTAAAATCTCAGTGCTCTGAGGGGTGCAAAACATATAAATGTCAATAAACATCTTTATTGTTGTTGGAAGTGAGATGGTATTGAGAAAAAAGACAAAGAAGCCTTTACCAGGAATGTTACTTCATCGTAGATCGTTGTCATTGAGTGAGGAAATAGTTCTAGGTATTGGTTTCACTGCCGGAGGATCTGGCTCCCTCATACCATTAAAGCAGAACTGTAAATATTTTAACACTTTCATTACTTCCTCCATGTAAATAAAATGGAAGGTGGAAACAAATAGTATAAACTAAACTGTTAATTACCACAGATGAATCCCCTCTATATTTTCCACTCAGACATTTCATTTGTCTTTCAGGGCACTATCTTCAACTGCTTACATGTCCTCTTTAGGATGTCATAACCCTGCTTCTCAAACCTGGTCCTCTTTCCACTTCCTTGTTCCTATGACTAGGCCAATCCACCTGTTAGAAGGTGTCACTGTGTAGTGTAGCTTTGTAGCATTTATCATTGTTTCTTTGTAATGTATTTAGTGAGCTGATTGGTGGGATATCTAAAGAACAACATGAAGGGAATGTAACCAACATGTGATTTGTTCATACAGTAAAGTTCATAATTAATTTAAAAAATCATATTTTTAAAATAAAAAATTTAGGTGAAACAATAGAATAAACAGAATTATAAATGGTGTTTACATGTGAACTGAAAAAAACTATAAAATGGCTGTAAGGGTTCATGAGAGATGAAAGTTTGAATCCCATAGTAGCTAAATGTAAGAATTCTTTTGAGAGAGAGAGGGACCGAGAGAAACAGAGGGAGAGAGAGAGAGAGAGAAAATGGATGTGCCAGTGGCCTCTTGGCAGCTGTGAACGAATTCCAGATATGTGCACCACCTTGTGGGCAAATGTGGCATTGCGTGCTTGCATCACTTTACATCTGGATAAATGTGGGACCTGGATAATGGACCGGTTGTTCTTAGGCTTGGCAGGCAGGCGCCTTAACTGCTAAGCCATATCTCCAGCCCTTTTTTTTTTTGTTTGTTTTTGAGGTAGGGTCTCACTCTAGCCTAGGTTGACCTGGAATTCACTATGTAGTCTCAGGGCAATCTTGAATTCACAGTGATCCTCCTGCCTCTGCCTCCCAAGTGCTGGGATTAAAGGCATGTGCCACCAAAGAATTTTTTTATTAAGTAGACAGTTGTATGGATACAACATATGTTAGTACCATCATTTCCCTCCTCCCCACCCCCATTCCACTGAGGGCCTTCCTCAGCAGGATTGTTGGTATTCCCCATAGGTCTGCAGGTTATGGGATGTAAGAGCAGCAGTCACTCATTGTAAGAGGGGGCAGTGCCTCTGGATATTCTCTTCCACTCTGTGGCTCTCACATTGTTTCTGCCCCCTCTTCTGCAAAATTCTCTGAGCCATGGTGGGTGTTTTTGAAGTCTGCTTTAGTGTGCTTCTAGCAGGTTCTAGTTTTCTGCTTTGGTATATTTTGAGTTTCCTCCTTGTCTGTCTCCATGACCTTGGCTCTGGTTGCCAGACTCACTATTGAAGCAGCACTCTTGCTTATCTCTCCAATTCCTCTGTGATTTTACCTGGGCCCTGGCTGATGTGTGAGGGGTGGGGTTCATCTCATTCTAGCTGCCTTCTGAAAAAAAAAATCTCCAAAGGAGACTGAGGTCAGCATAGGTTCAATGGGATACGGATTATTAAGAGAGATTTTTTTGTGGGTGTAGCCACTCTTTTGGCTGAACACTAGTGGGAGCTTCTTTCTTGTTGGAGTCCATGATTTTGGTTTCCTTAGGATTCTGACTTGATTCCAAGTTCCAGATAATGGTTCCTTTCCACTGAACAGATCTCTCAGCCAATCAGAGAGCCGTTGTTTTAACCACCTAAGCTGAGTGCCACAATTGCACAGGCATATCTACCTTTTCAGGCTGGTTGCTTTTGCATAGCAATGTCCCCTGTTAGCACACAAGGTTGTTGGCCATTTGCCTCAGCAGCTCATGTAGCACTTTCCAGCACTATATGGGCAGACCATCTGGCTTCCTTCCAGATTCCATCTGGATCTCCATGTTCTATGTTGGCAGCATGTGGTGTCTTCAACAATAAGGTCTTAAATTTTACCTTAGGCTTTGACAGAAGCCTGTCTTGTTTTGGGGGAGCTCATAGGTCTCTCTGATTAACAGCTCGATGTGGATTGTAACCAATTTCTGGTACTGGGAGTTACAAGCTGGAGCCAAATGTTTTAGGGTTAAGCTAACCCTACTCTCCAGGGGCCTTCATACAGGACAGTCCCTGCATATTCCTGTTGAGGGTTGCATCTTTTAGTCTGCTATCCAGGAGAAAGGTTTCTATGGAATAAATTCATTTTGGATTTAGTTTTGTGCATATTTCCCCTGCCCTTCCATTCCCCTTCCCTGACAGACTTCCATGCCTATTATCTTACCTTCGAGTTGCCTGGCAAGTTTGCCTGCAACTCAAGGTGTTCCAGCTTAGGAATCACAGGTGAGGGAGAACAAGTGGAATTTGTCTTTCTGTACTTGTGTGAGTTCGCATAGTATGATGTGTTCCAAGTCCATCCGCTTTCCTACAAATTTCATTGTATTGTATTTCCTTACTACTGAATATAATTCCATTGTGTACATGTATCATATCTTCATTATCCAGTCATCAAACGATGGGCAACTGGGTTGATTCCAGTTTTTAGCTATTATTAATTAGCTAAAATTAATATTATTTAGCTATTAAGCAGTGATAAACATGATTGAGAAAATATCTCTGCAGTGAAGAGTGGAGCCTTTAATGTAGATGCCCAATAGAGGAATAGCAGGGTCAGTTGGTAGCTCTATTTTCAGGAGCCTCAATATTGATTTCCATAGTGGTTGTACAAGTTTGCACTCCCACCAGCAGTGAATGAGGGTTCCTCTTTCCCCATATCCTTACCAACATTTATTGTCAGTTGATTTTTTTAATTATTGCCATCCTCACTGGAGTAAGGTGGAATCTCATAGATTTTTTTTTTTTTTTTTGGTGGTGGGGTGGGGATTGTCAAGGTTGGGTTTTGCTTAAGCCCAGGCTGACCTCAGATTTATCTCAGGGTGGCCTTGAATTTATGGCAATCTTCCTACCTCTGCCTCCCAAATGCTGAGATTAAAGGCACGTACCACCATGCTGGATTAGTTGTTTTAATTTGCATTTCCCTGATGGTTAAAGATATTGAACATTTTCTTAAGTGAGTATTAGCCATTTGTATTTCTTCCAACGAGAATTCCCTATTCAGTTCTCTACCCCATTTTTTGAGTGGATTGTTTGATTTTTTTATTGTTTAGTTTTTTGAGTTTTTTGTAGATATTAGATATTAGGCTTCTGTCAGTGGTATAGCTGGTGAAGATTTTCTCCCATTCTGTGGGTAGTCTGTTGACTCTGTTTATGGTAAGTTTGTATAAGTTTTTTAGCTTAATGAGATCCCACTGGTTGAGTGATTGTTTAATTTCCCGAGCTTTAATGTAGAATATTTAATAGCATATTTTGATTTAGATCATAATGTATGCAGTACTCATGATTATTGATACATATTCCTTTCAATTAAGGTTTCTTTCTTTCTTTAATTAAAAAAATACCTATTGAGAGCTGGGTGTGGTGGTGCATACCTTTAGTTCCAGCACTTGGGAGGCAAAGGTTGGGAGGACTGCTGTGAGTTTGAAGCCACCCTGAGACTATATAATGAATTCCAGGTCAGTCTGAGCTAGAGCAAGACCTTACCCCCCCCCAAAAAAAATTATATTGATCAATAGCAGTGATTTCAGTGTAGGAAGAGCTCTAACCCTCATTTGGGGGGGGGGTTGTCAGGCGCCATATCACTGACTTTATAGCAAAGTCTTCCTTTCTTTCCTTTCCATTTTTCCTTTCCTTCCCCCCTCCTTTTCCTTTATCTTCCTTCCTTATTTTTTTTTTTTGAAACTGAGTCTTGCTATGTAACACAGGATGTTCTTGCACTCACTATGTAGACCAGGCTGATCTTGAGCTGGAGATCTTGCCAGTGCCTCTCAAGGGCTTGGATGTCAGATATGTGCCACCAGGCCCAGTCAAAGCCTTTCTTTGTATAAGAAATCATGCCTTTTCTTTCTGAAATAATCAGGCTAACTTCCTGCTCTATTAAGGAAGAGAAAAGCGGCTCCTCTGTTTTGAGAACTTTGGCCCCTCCAATCTCCCTACCACCCAGGGTTCCTTGGATTTGGACAGCCAGTCTTCCTCAGAGAGCTGCCCTTCCAAGGATAGTCTAAGAGGCAGCTGAGCTGAGAGACTGCATGCTGATGACTTATTGCATGTCTCCACTCAGTAGATGTGAGTTCCTGAAGGGCAAGAACTCACCATGGGATTCCTAGTGCTTGCCACAGTGACCCCTGCATAGTGTACAGTTAATAAACACATGCTGAAAGAGTGACCAAATATATTTGAATATGTTGAGTCATCCCTTTCTCCTGAAGACAAAGTAATGAACATTGTCAGCCTTTTTCTCCTTCCTTAAACCACTTATTGGTTTGCATATCTATGCCCAAGTTCAAATAGTTTCCTATGTTTCATAATAATATGTTCTACAATGAACAAAATAGGCTCCTGTAGATTTACATGCCAGTATAATGAGAGGAATAAATGCAGTTGCACAATTGGAATTTCTAACATAAATCAGTGACAAGAATGACCTCTAACTGTGCCACTGAAATATTTTAATTTTTAACCTTTTTTCATTGTGTTTTCCCTTACTGTAAATAATGGCTGTTTAAAAATTCTGGTTTTTTTTTTTTTTTTTTTTTTTTTTTGAGATAGTGTCTAATGTAATCCAGTCTGGCTTCAAACTCATTATGTAGTCCAGGATGACCCTGAATTTCAGATCCTCCTACCTTCATCTCCCAAGGTGGGGATTACAAGTATGCACCACCACACCTGACTTATGTGGTGTCTGAGATTGAACCTAAGACTCTGTGCATGTTAAGCAAGCACTCTACAGACTGAGCTACATCTCCAGCCTCAGTAGCCTTTGTATTTTAGTGTAGTTTTAAGTTCACAGAAAAACTGAGCAAAGTACAGGGTTTCCAGGTATACACTGATTTCACACATGCATAGCCTCTCCATTACCAGCATCCTATTCCATAGTCATGTTTTGTTACAATTGATGAGCTGACATTAACATGTCATTATAACTCAATGTCCATAGTTTATATGAGGGTTTACTTTTCATATTGTATGATCCCTTAAATCATAGTGTACTAGGGATTTTTTGCTATGAATGGGGTTGGATTTCTGAACTGATTTCTCTGCACCCATTGAGATAAGTGATATGATTATATGATTTTTCTTCTCTATCTTGTTGCGGTAATGCATTACCTTAATTGATATTCAAATATTGAACCAGGCTATGTATCTAGTATACCACTATTGATTATGGTCTATAATACACTTTAAACATTGTTAGGCTTTTGCTGATAGTATGTTGAACATTTCTGTAGATCTCTATGCCTACATATGAAGCATTGATTTGCAGCTTGATTTTCATTTGATGTCAATCTAATTTTGGTAGTTGGATAAAGCTAGTTTCAAACAATGAGTTGGGAACTAGTCACTCTTCTTCCATCTTCTGAAAGAGATAATAGGAAATTATTTTAATTCATTCCTTAGCTAATACAAATTAGCAGTGATCTCATTAAGCTCCGGTGTCTTCTTTTTCAGTAAGTTGTTGATTGCTGATTCAATATCTTTAGTAGATTCAAAATTTGTCTATTGCTGTTTAACTGTATATTTCTTCTTGTGCATGTTCTGCCAGAATATATCTGGGAACTGACCCATTTCCTTGAGTTTATCACTGATTTGTAGCATTCTTCTATTGTCATTTTAATGTCCATAGGTTTTCCCAGTGATGCTCCTAGTTTCATTTCTGATATAGTAGTTCATGTCATCTCTGTTTCTGAGATAACAGGTAAGAGACATATCTAGTTTACCCCTTTATTTCCTGTTTTAGTTTTATCGATTGCTGCTATAATTTTCATTATTTTATTTATTCATCTTACTTTGGACTGAATTTAATCTTCTTTATATGGTTTCCCAACATGACATTTTAAATTACTGCATATATATCTAGTCACTGGTATAAATTCCCTCTAGGCATGTTTCTTTTACTTCATCTCACAAAACTCAATAGTTATTTTTTTAATTTTCATTTAATTCAAAATACCTGTATACTTCTCTTGGTTTGTTCTTTATTCTATGTGTTATGACAAGTGTGTTGTTTAATCTCCACATGTTTTGGATTTTCTAACTAATTTACCCAATTCAATTGTGTTCTGATATGACTGGATACTTTGTATTATATCTATTTTTAAATTTGTTAAGATGTTATGGGTCCAGAATGAGGTGAATCTTTTTGTATGTTCAATTTGAAATTGAATAAATGTGTAATTTGCTAATAGGTTAAGTGATGTTGACATAGATTCTCTTAAGGAGGCCTTCCTAAGAACAGAATGCTGTAGCCTACTTCAAAATTATTACTTTTCCCTTTCCATTACTGGAATCCCAGGGATTTTCTTCCCTTGTAATCTTCAGTGTAGGAATTTGAAACTGCAGAAGGTAAGTCTTCTGGAGTTTTCAGCACATGGACTTGTCCACACTAAATATACAATTCATCAATGACAGCTTAGACTGTTTTCAGCCCTGCACTGATTCTTCTAGCGGTTTTGCATAGGTAGGTTATAATTCTCTGGATCTATTTGTCTTTCTCTAGTTTGGGCACAGTGGCTTTCTCTTTGACCTTACTTCTCTAACATCTAAGAAGTATTATTTTTCCAGTTCGTTCTGGTTGTTTTATTTGTTATTAGGATTGAGTCATAACTTACAAGTTTCCTACACGTTAGATAGGAAACCAGAAGTGTTTTTTGTGCTTTGTGATAGCATGCATATAATCATTATCTTTATAACTCTCAGATAAAACTTAGAAAGAAGTAATCTAATCTATGTTAAATAATAAAGTATCAGCAGGCAAGATAAGTAGTCACTTCACTGTATATTAGTTGTACAATTGATTAGTTGGTATTTTCTCCAGACAGAGTTTCGTTTTTCTAAGAAAATTATATCAACTTCACTGGAAGAAGCAATGATTTGCTTTCTGATGATAGAGACTACATACCAAACCATTCTCTTTTTAATATTTTTATTAATTGATTTGAGAAAGAGAAAGAAAACAAATGGGTGAGAGGCAGATAGAGAATATAGGTGCACCAGGACCTCCTGCCACTGCAAACAAACTCCAAATGCCCACATCATTCTGTGCAACTGGCTTTATGTGGGTACTGGGGAATTGAACCCTGGCCATCATGCCTTGCAAGCTAGTGCCTTTAACCACTGAGCAATCTCTCTAACCCCATTCTCTTTTTATTATTACTTTATTCATCTTCTGTGTCATCACAATTCTCCTTGTATTATTAAAAGAAAATACCATTCTCAGAGTCCCCCACATGTCAAAGGGGGACTAAAGATGCCTTTAGTGATTCTCTATGCTGGTATGTGTAAGAAAATCTGTCTACCATTTCTGTAGCCTTTCATGGTTTGCATCTCCAAAGGTCTATTCTAAATTGTAAACTGGAACTCTCAAACTGTCTTATCACTTTTCCTCAACATGAATATTCTATTCTTGTGCAGCCAATTTCTGTTCTCATCCCCACATGCTCTGTGCATTCCTCATCTCTTGCCCTTTCTCATCCATCTCTTCTGCCAAGGAAGCACACTGCCATCCTCTCTGTAGACTTCTCTGTGAAGCCCTCTGCCACTCTAACGTTTTTTGTCTTGTTTTGATGCTTCTACTCTACTCCATAGCCTTTTGTTTGTTGTAAAAATAACTTCCTCTGCTTTATATGTTCAAGTTTTGTCTCCTCAATATGAGATAACTTGTCTCTTCCATATGCCCACAGCATCTAGTAGTAGATGGCACACAGCAGCTTCTTTGTGTTGATGACTTGCTTGATTGTTGTCTGCCACATGTGAGTGTTTCTGCTATGAATGTCTGAAATGCTGTATTCACAGAGAATCCTCAAAAGTGTTGTTTTATATTGGTTGTACAGGTAGAGAGAGTGGCTAGCTGTTAAATAACCTATCTTGTGTACACTATGTGGAAATTGTTGGGAGGTTTGTATAAATTCACTTACCTTCATTCAAGACTTGTTTTTTGGTGATTGTGGTTTGTAGTTTGATTTTAAGTATTTCTTCTTATTACTATTTTGTGTGTGTGTGTGTGTGTGTGTGTGTTCTTGATCTCCATGTGTATGGGTACACACACCACAGCAAATGTGGAGGTCAGAGAACAACCTCAGCATAATTGTCCTATCTTCCCATCTGCTCTTTTTATTATTATTATTATTATTATTATTATTATTATTATTGGTTTTTCGAGGTAGGGTCTCACTCTAGCTCAGGCTGACCTGGAATTCACGATGTCATTTCAGGGTGGACTCAAACTCATGGCAATCCTCCTACCTCTGCCTCCCTAGTGCTGAGATTAAAGGCATGCGCCACCACGCCCGGCTTTCCATCTGCTCTTTGAGATAGTCTCCCTTGTTTTGCCACTGAATATGTGCCAATCTAGCTGACACATGAACTTCCAGATTCTCCTAGCTCTCTATCTGCCATTGCCATAGGCATGTTGGGATCAGTTATGTGCCACTGTTTCTGACTTTACGTTGGTACTAGCAAATTAAACTAGGGTCAACCAACTTGATCTCCTGAGACATCAGTTTTATAATTATGGTTTTCTGACTTATTGCAACATGATTTGATACTAATTCTTACTTCCCTGTCTCCCCAAATACAGTATTCTGTATTAAATTTCTGTGATATACACTGGAATGTCATCCCAAAGTATCCATATTTGTTTGAATATCATAGCTATTTTCTTTCTTTTTTTTGTTTTGGTTTTTCAAGCCTAGGCTGACCTGGAATTCACTGTGTAGTCTCAGGGTGGCCTTGAACTCACAAAGATCCTCTTACCTCTGCCTCCCAAGTGCTGGGATTAAAGTCGCGCACCACCATGCCAGGCTTATAGATATTTTCTATCACACACATTAATTCTGCAAGAGCCCTTGGATCTTACATGTTACATGTTAGTTTAGAAGCAAATTGGAAGCTAAGTGCAACTTCCTAGTTCCTTGTCAGGTTAACGTAAAAATGAACCTACCACATCCTTAGTGATAGGGAGAAATTGTCAGGATACCATTGCCTACATCATAACTGACCATATTATTATAGAATTTTAATGGATATTATATAAATCTTTAAATTTCAAGCAAGCAGACATGTATGTGGCTAGAATCCATGGAATTTGTATCAAATGACACAATAGAAATACTACTCAATGAAGCAAGTGACCCCCTACAGGATGTGTTTGTGAAAGGATATTTAGAGACTTCCTGATTAGATGTAGGGTACAATTTACATTTTGGAGAGTAGAGGATCAAAGACACAGAAGCAGAGGTCCCAGGGTGTCTCCTCTGCCAGCCAAACTACCAGTGTCTACTCCAAC
This sequence comes from Orientallactaga sibirica, assembly GCA_036365145.1. NCBI lineage: Eukaryota > Metazoa > Chordata > Mammalia > Rodentia > Dipodidae > Orientallactaga > Orientallactaga sibirica. The sequence continues at coordinate 10,849,914 of JAEOAD010000057.1, forward strand.
ATGGACAGATCAGTAACCACTTACCGAGCTGACAGCAAAATCCCTCGCCACAGATGCCTCAGAGCAGCTAGCCACCAGCTATTGTGGGGTGTAGCTAGAGCCATCCCGCCTAGGTACAGCCTTTTCAGTATGAAACAAACACATTCAAGAGAGCAAACTGGGGCTGTCACTGAGTCTTACACCTCAGCAGCATCTGACTAGAAGATCTTCCAAATGGTGACCCCAGGGTTTGCCTCTAACAGCAGAAAACCAACTTCCAGGTTCCTAGAGGAGACACAGAAATTACTTCAGTGACCTTCCAAATCCCTGATCTGTGGTCTTATTTCCCCACTCTCCCAATGGGCCACCTCCATCACCTGAGGGCCCCAGCTGTGTCCTGACAAATGCCATGCCTCAGCCACCAAACAACAGGTTCCATTTCAGTGGTCTCTGTGAGTCATCCTTATGAGAAATAAGCTCAAGGAGTCCAGAGAAGAGGACACAGTCCAGTGAAAACCACGTATAGGGTCTAAAGGGATCTAGGATTAGAGACCCTGAACTGCTCCTATCAGAAGGCAGGCCAACATTTATTTATTTATTTATTTATTTATTTTTATTTATTTATTTAGGTTTTTTGAGGTAGGGTCTCCCTCTAGCACAGGCTGACCTGGAATTCACTATGTAGTCTCAGGATGGTGGCCTCAAACTCATTGCAATCCTCCTACCTCTGCCTCCCAAGTGCTGGGATTAAAGGCGTGTGCCACCACATCCGGCAGAAGGCAGACATTCTATCCCCACAACCTCTAGCTAAAACAATAGAATTTTTTTTTTTTTTACCAAAACATCACGTAAGTTTATTTCAGATGTAACAGTAACGTTAAAATTGACAAGTTTAATTCTGAACTGCACCAAATAAACTTAGCCACTTAAGTATTTTTAAAGTGTTCCCTCCAAAAATCGAGGGAGCTTCTGTTTTCCACCACCATACCCCACTGTTTCCCAATAGTTCTCTTATTAAGGACTTTCAGTTAATGAGCAGACTGCTTTGCGACACTTCAGAGCTTTTCCTTTCCTCAAATGAAAACTCATCTGGACAAATGATATATTGCATAGATTTCTCCACAGATTCTTTCCGTTAGAACCTGAATGCAAATACCATATAGTATAATTTTCACCTATTTGCCCCACAGAAGAAACTATTTGTCCTGAAAAAATATGACGGAGATAGCCTTCCAGTTAATAGAACTACTGTTTTACCTTGAAGATTTTACAATTTACCAAAAAACAACAAAATGAGACAGGAGTCTTTACTGACTCACAGGACTGTGGAACAACGTCCAGCCTCTACCTGTTCTACAGCATCCTCTTCTGTAAGTGGATGGAATTATTTAATAGAAGTTTGATGAAGGATAATTGACATTTACACACACTTAAAATTTAGGGTAAGTCACTGAGTACTGTGGAAAAAGAAAATGTAGCAATAGGGAGCCTACACACTCAATTCAAACTTTAATATTTTCCTACTTTTAAATAACACGCACTTAATTGTCATGAGGCAGCTATTCGGTTTTCAATAACCACATTTAGGAATACATTCATTGGACTATTTTAAATAGTCCAGGTGAAATGGTTATAGAAATAGAGGCAGTGTCATCTCAGAAAACTTATTAATATATCAAAATCTATTTTGATACCTGGAAGTTTACAAAATGGCTGACTTCTTAAAACTAATTATGCTTTCTGTAACTTTTAAGGACTCTTCTCTTGGCAAGAGCAAGCAGAATCTTATCCATGAATGTAAAAGTATTTATACACTAAATTTTTCTAAGCTTAGGTTTGGACTTTTTAAGAAACTGATATCCAAGAAACCAGCATGTTCTTTTTACATTTTCACTACTTTAAGATTAGAACTCTACTAACTCATTCATCAATCATACTCCCTTTTCTATACTGTTCTTGGCACTCAAGACTCTTTAAGTCCATTTTACTTTGTACTTTCACATTCTCAAATAAAAACTTAAAGTTATAAAGTGTGCACAAACATTTTGTAAAATTTTTATCACTTAACCTGTTTGGAAATGACTTTTATACCACAATTTTACATAAGAGGATACATATGAGTCAAAACTCAAGCTCTGTGTACAGTTATAAAGTCTAATGAGAACATTTTTTGAGCTACAGATAACCACCTACAATCTATAAGACTCTAATGATTGGAGATGTGACAATGGGAAGAAAATATGAGTGTTCCATGTTTCACTCATCTTACAAAACATTATCATCTGTCAAAGCCACTCCCTACGTACCAGAAAATGATCTGGCATAAACTAGACCTGTCAGTAGAGGAGGTCACAGTGATATTTGTATCTACACTTTATACTTCTACCTTCCCAAGAATAGAAGCAAGTAAAACAATAGAATTCTTAGGAGGGCAAGAATTCTGTGTTCTTTCAAACCACAAAAACATCCTACCTGACTAGTTGCTGTAGTGCTGGAAAGTGCTAATAAGTTGCTGGGATATAAAAACCATCAACAGTTGTAACAAGCAGAGGATTATGCAAACTATATAATCAACCAGCCAAGCAAGATGTGCCCATAGGTGTTATAGTGGCACGTGTAGCAGTCAGCCTCAGGTGACTAGGATGAACTTCCAAACCAGGCACAAGTAATGGAAGGAAGGGATTTATTGATGCTTACAGATCCAGGGGAAGTTCTGTAATGTTGGGAAGAAGTTGGCCCCTCTTCACATATCCACTCAGAGAGAAAAGCCACCCCAAAAGCAAGCAAGAACACTCCAAGAACTCCAGGCAATGCTGAAGTACTTTGCATAACGTTAGACTGGAATTCCCCAAACACACCTTAGGGCTGGACTCCAAGATCCACCCACAGTGACACCACCTCCAGCCAGGCAGCTGGGGATCAAAGTTACAAGCTTTAATAAAATTCCTGAATTTATTGGGGGACATCCATTCAAACTACCACATTCAACCCCTGGCTCCCAATAGATTCATAACCATCTCACATTGTATATTGTATTCAGTCCAAATTCAAAGGTTTACACAGCCTTTACCAACTTAAGATAGTTCCAGTATCCCAAATCTCATATGAGATTTAAGATAGTCTCTTATCAGTGACTCTGTAAAATCAAACAAGTTATATAATTTCAACATATAAAGACACAGAGTAAACATTTTCAGCTGCTATAAGGCACAGCAAGGAGAGACTGGAACAATGCAAACTCAATAACTGTAGCAGACAGCTTCAGGTTCGCTGAGATGAACTTCCAGACCAAGCACAGTTATGGAGGAAGGGATATTATTTATTGAAGCTCACAGATCCAGGGAAGTACCATAATGGCAGGAGAAGCAGCCTGCCTTTACAGGGCCAAGCAGAGAGAGAAAAACCAACCAGGTGCATAGCACACAAAGCAAAACTACAGCCAAGCCACAGCAAGCTTCAGGAACTCCTATTAGGCACACTTTGCATATCTTTACAATGTAATCTCAAACCCACCACCATACCTTAAGACCGGCCCCCAGTGACATTGCTTCTAGCAAGGTGATTGCAGATTCAAACTATAACTAATAAAACACTGAATGTATTGGGGGACATATATTCAAACTACCACAATAACCATCAAAGAAACATCAAACATCTGCAGTTCAAGTCCAATATCTTAACCAGTCACTGGCTGCCTCCAGATTTCCCAATTCTTCCCCTCCAGCTGGGCTAAATAGCCAGGGGAAACTTCCATCCTGAACCAAGCAGCACTTCATGGTAGTCCTTGCACAGTCCTGATATATCCAAAACATATTCGTGTCTCCAAGCAAACCACAGTCCATCTTCCAAAGGCTCCACTGGCCTATCAGAGTCAGCTCGCCTTGCCTATATGCCATGTCTCAGCAGTATCTCTTGGAACTGTGTGCACTTCATAATGCACTCCATGCATTTTTCTTGCTTCTGAAACCAATATCAGGTGTGCAGGATACAGCCATATTCTTAATTCAGGGATAAAATAAATCATGACCTTGAAGAGCATGTTTCTTCTTTTCTGATCTCTTTTCAAAGAGTGCATGCCTACTATTCAGTCGTTCTGGGGTGGGGTCCCCTCAGGCATTCTCTCCACTGTTTTAATATAAAGCAGTTGGGCCATCTTCCTTAATATTACAAATACTTTTGACAATAGCAGCTTTATTAACCTAAAGCCAGTCTCTGTGCCAGTAAATTTGAAACTTGTTTGAGTTTTTCCAACCTTAAATTTTAGATTTCTCAGTCCCATATCTTTAGCCAAGCACATCAGTCCATTACAAATTTAACCTTGATCAAACTCTCTGGGCATGGGCAGTAGAATGCAACCATCCCTTATGCCAGTAGCCCAGTGTAAACTAAGTCCTCTGCAGTCTTTCCTTCCCCTTAGAAAGTTCATAGGCAAAGCCTCCAAATCCAATTCTCTCTGCACTTAACATTTTTAAACTCTTATCATAATAGCTCATAATACTTGGTTTACAGCTCCAGAAGGTATCTTCAGTTGCAAGTACCAAGTCCATTTCCATTACTCGAAAACAAATGTCCCAAAAGACCAAAAACCGCACGGTCAGATTCATCTCAGCAACTCACAGTCCTTGGTACCAGTTTTACTGTTGCAATCAGCTTCATGTTGCTGGCAGAAAATACCTGACCAAGAGCAGCTTGTGGGAGGAAAGGGATTATTTTGGCTTACAGACTCAAGGGGAAGTTCCATGATGGCAGGGAAAAATCATGGCATGAACAGAGGATGGACATCACCTCCTGGCCAATGTCAGACCAGGAGAGTGTTCCAGACACTGGCAACGGGAAGCTGGCTATAACACCTATAAGCCCACCCAGAGGAATACATCACCTCCATGATCCTCCACTTCCCAAATTGCCACCAGCTGGGGACCTAGCATTCAGAACACATACATTTATGGAAGGACTATGTAAACTATCTCTGTTCTTTGGCTAAATATCTATGGTGAGCACATCATATTGTCTTCTAAATGTATACATTTATGCTCACTGATTAATGCTGTTCTCACATTTGTTTTTAAAAGCTTTTTTTAATAGATGGCAGTGAAGATGGGGAAAACATAAGACTCATCAAGTTGACAAGAAGAAGAGAATACCCAGTGCTTATCACTAGAGAATTCATCTCTATCACACCCACCAGAGCTTAGGGAACATTGGAGAGGAGGCAGTGGAAAGAATGTTAGTGTTGCTCTCACTGCTAGCCAGAAAAGCTTTTCTGTGGAGATGGTGGTACTTGCTGAAGAGACTCAAAACTCATCAAAGCTGAAAATAATGGCTGTTGTGAGCTCAACACCAAGCAAGATATCTCTATTATACCCTCCTAGGTTCAGGAAATACGTCAGAGGAGGGGAACAGAAAGAGTCACAGGGTGGGATTAAGTATTTTGAGGCATTGTACTCCAGACATAAGCTGGTGAATTCATGACTTTCACAGTGGTTGTCATTACCCACACAAGACCTGCACAATTCAGAGCCCATTAACATTTTGACATAGAGGATGGAATAGGACAAAAAAAAGACATAGGGCTAGAGAGATCATTCAGTTGTTAAAGGTGATTGCTTGAAAAGCCTAATGGCCAGGGTTTGATTTCCCTATACCCATATAAAGCCAGATTCACAAAGTGGTGAATTCAGCTGGAATTTGTAGAATTGATCAACAGGAAGCCTTGGGGTGCCCATTCCCTCTCTCTTTCATTCTCTCTCTTTCTCACTTGCAAATAAATAAATAAAAATATTTTTAAAAAGAAGAACATGACATCAAAACAGAAGAAAATCTACTTTGCAAGAAGAAATTACTCAATGGAATAAGGGTGAAGGAGGGGCACAAAAGATAATTGGAATATGACCAAATTATAGTATGTTCATGTATTAAATTTTTCAATATAGTTGAAAAGAAGAAGGGATTCAGTGGACGGGGGTTGAGAGGCAGAAAAAAGAGAGGATTATGATCATGGTGTACTACCTATATTTATGGAAGTTGTGAACAAAAAGTTAGAAGAAAAAGAAAATCCTCAAAAAATGCTAAAATACCTACTTCTCTACATTTCTAAAGCTATAATAGTCTCCATCCTTCCTTGCATACTTATCTTTCTTATTCATATACTTATCTCCTTATCAAAACATCACTTAATCCACACCCTCTCCAAACAATAACCTAATGAAAGACTCTGTAAACCAAAGGGAACATATGGGTAATACAAAAGGCCATCCTACAGCTGAGCAAAACCAGAACTGTCAACAAATCTGTGAGAATCAACACTAGGCCTACCCCTAAAAACCTGAAATACTTCCTAGTGAAAGTAAAAGAACTTACAAACAAGACAAAATAAATAACCAGATAGACCTTGGGGGAAAAGAGAACAAATATAAGCAGCAGGGGAAAATGTCCATTTACACAAATGCCCAATACAAAACAAATTAACCCAAAGATTAAAGAACAACAACTACCAAAACACAGTCCCAAACTCTCAACTCCCCCACAATGGGAACTGAAAATGAGGTAGTTGAATTGTCAGAGAAAGAACTTAGAAATCTACTTCTAAAAACAATAGTCACCTCAAGTAAGTACATAAAAGATCTGTCAAATACATATTCAAGACCTTGTCAAGACAATCTTCAAAATGGATAAAAATGAGTAAATTGGGTGAAGAAGTCATAAATTTGGAGGAAAAATTCAGCAAGGAAATTGAAATGCTGAAAAAGAAACAGAAATCATGGAAATAAAAGCAGTGATAAATACAAACTACATCTGAATGCACTACTAATAGACAAAACCACACAAAATAATGATTTTCAGGGATGGAGGACAGATTTGACAATAATATACATAAACCCATATACAAGGAAAATTCAAGAACCTGAACAATATTTCAAAGAACACTGGGAAAATTCAACACATGAAACTTCATAATACAAGGGGCAGAAAAGTGAGCTGAGGCAAATGCAAAAGAAATTGATCAGCTGGGGATGGAGAGATGGCTTAGCAATTAAAGTGTCTTGATTTGTGGACCCCATATGTCTCTCTAATCAACAGCTCAATGTTAGTAGCAACCAATCTCTGGTATTGGGAGTTACAAGTCAGAGACAGGAACAAAAATTCTTTTAAGCTTAGATTTCATCCCACCCTCACTAGAGCCCTACTTTTCAGGTGCTCCCCGTTACTCTTTTGATATCTTTTAGGCTATATCCAAGGATAAATATTTCTATGATATCAGCTTGTTTTGGATTTAATTTTGTGTTTGTTTTCTTACCCTCCCTTCCCCCTCCTCTACCTCCCAAACCCTTCTATCCTTCTTGCCTGAGCCTTGAATTGACTACCAGGTATAACAGCAACTTGAACAGGTCTAGGTTAGTGACCACAGATAAGTGACACCATGCAGCATTTGTCTTTCTGTGATTGTATGAGTTTGGTAAGTAAGTATGATCTGTTCCAAGTCTGTCTGTTTTTTTTTTTTTTTTTTTTTTTTTTTTTTTTTTTTTTTTTTTTCAAATGTCATTGTATCTTTTTTTTCTTACTGCTGAGTGGAATTCCTTTGTGTAAATGTACCACAACTTCGTGATCCATTCATCCAATGATGGGCATCTGGGTTGATACCAGTTCTTAGCTATAATGAATTGAGCAGCTATAAACATGGTTAAGCAAATGTGTCTGTACTGATACATGCAGCATTTAGGATAAATGCCCAGTAAGGGAATAACTGGGTCTGTTGGTAGGTCTATGTTTATCCTGTTCAGGATGAGGGTTCCTCTTTCCCCATATCCTTGGCAACATTTGTCAATTTTAGATTTTTTTTTAATGATTGCCATCCTTACTGGAGTAAGGTGGAATCTCATGATTGCTTTAATTTGAATTTTCCTAATGGTTAGGGATGTTGAACCTTTTCTTGATTGTGTGTTAGCCATTTGTAATTCTTCCTCTGAGAACTCCTTATTCAGTTCTCTGCCCCAGTTTTGGAGTGAGTTGTTTGATTTTTATTGTTTAGTTTTTTTAGTTCTTTGTAGATTCTAGATATTAGGCTTCTGTTAGTGGTATAACTGGTGAAGATTTTTTTTCCCATTCAGTGGGTAATCTATTGGTTCTGATTATGGTGTGTTTGTGTAAAAACTTTTTAGCTTCATGAGATCTCATTGGTTGAGTGATTGTTTAATTTACTGGGCTACTGAGGTTTTGTTCAGGAAGACTTTCCCCATTCTTATGTTGTGGAGATTGCCTCCTATTTTTTCTCCTAGTAGGAGAAAAGTTTCAGGTATTACATTGAGGTCTTTAATACGTTTTTACTTGATTTTTATGTATGGAGAGAAGAGTGGGTCTAATTTCATTTTTCTGCATATGGTCATCCAATTTGTCCATCACCATTTGTTGAAAATGCTGTCATTTCTCCAGTCTTCAATTCTGTTCCATTGGTCTATGTTTATGTTTGTTTGCCAGTACCATGCTGTTTTGTTACTATGGCTTTGTAATATAGCTTTAGATCGGTTATGGTGATGTCTTCAGTATTTTTTCCCTGAGGATATGTTTGGATATCCTAGGACTGCTGCCATTCCATATGAATTTTAAGATCATTTGTTCAAGCTCTGAGAAGAATGATGCTAGTATTTTTATTGTTATTGCATTAAATCTGTATATTGCTTTTGGTAGAATTGCCATTTTCACAATATTAATTGTACCTATCTAAGAGCATGGTAGGTCTTTCCATCTTCTCAAGTCCTCCTCAATTTCTTTCTTGAGTATTTTTGTTTTCATTATATAAGTCTTTCATATCTTTGGTTAGGTCTTTCATATCTTTGGTTAATGTTATTCCTGCTATTGTAAATGGGACATCCTCACTGATTTCTTTCTCTGTATATTTGTCCTTTGCATATAAAAGGGCTACTGACTTTTGTGCATTGATTATGTATCCCGCTGCTTTACTGAAGGAATTAATCACCTTTAGAAGTTTTGAGATGGAAACTTTCAGGTCACTTATGTACAGGATCATGTCATCTGCAAATAGGACTAACTTGACTTCTTCCTTTCCAATTTGAATCCATTTTATTTCTTTCTCCTGTCTTATTGCTTGGGCTAGGACATCTAGTACTATGTTGAAAAGTAGTGGTGAGAGTGGGCACCCCTGTCTTGTTCCTGATCTCAGTGGGAATGCCTTGAGTCTTTCCCCATTAAGTATTATTTGGGCTTTGGGTGCTTTATAGATAGCGTGTGCCACCATGCTTTGCGTTTGGGGGGAGGTTCTTGATTACCTTTTCAATCTCCATGAATATGATAGGTTTGTTTAGGAGATTAATCTGCTCTGAGTTTAGTTTTGGTAGGTGGTATGTGTCTAGGAATTCATTCATTTCTCCAAGATTATCCAGTTTTGTGGAGTGGAATTTTTGAAATATGCCCTGATGATTCTTCCAGTTTCATTAATGTCTGTTGTGATATCTCCTTTTTCATTTCTGATGTTGTTATTGTTAATTTGAGACTTCTCTCTCTCTCTCTCTCTCTCTCTCTCTCTCTTTCTCTCTCTTTCTCTCTTTCTTGATCAATTTGGCCAGGAGAATACCATCTTGTTTATTTTTTCAAAGAACCAGCTCTTCTTTACATCAATTTTATAATGTTTAATTAGTTTCCAATTTATTAATGTCTGCTCTGATCTTGATTATTTCTTTCCGTCTGGAGCTCTTAGGGTTGGAATCTTCCTGTTTTTCTGGTGCTTTTAGATTAACAGCCAGGTTATTAATTTGGGATCTCTCCGTCTTTGTTATGAAGGTGTTTAGAGCTATGAATTTTCCCCTTAGGACTGTCTTCATTGTGTCCCGTCAGCTTTGGTGGGTTGTGTTTTCATTATTATTCAATTCTAGGAATTTTAAGTTTCTGTTTTGATTTCTTCCACAACCCATTCATTGTTTTAAAGTGTGTTTTTTAGTCTCCAGTAGCTGGTGGAGTTCTTGATGAGTCTCTTGTTGTTGATTTCTAGCTTTAAAGCATGGTGATCTGATATGATGTAGGAAGTTACTTCAATTTTCCTGAATTTCTGGAGGCATGCTTTATGGCCCAATATATAGTCTCTTTTGGAGAAGGTTCCGTGGGCTTCTGAGAAGAATGTGCATTCTATAGAGTTGAGGTGGAAAGTTCTGCAGATGTCCATTAGATCTAGTTGATCTATGGTGTTGTTGAGCTCTATTATTTCCCTATTGATTTTCTGCTTGGATGATCTGTCTATTGATGATAGTGGAGTATTGAAGTCTCCAACTATGATGGTGTTGGTATTTATTTCTGTTTTACTGTCAAGTAGGTTTTGTTGTATAAACTGTGGTGCACATAGATTTATGATTGTGATGTTCTCATGTTGGATCATTCCCTTGATGAGTAAGAAGTGGCCTTCTTTATCCTTTTTGATTACTTTTGGTTTGAAGTCTATTTTATCTGATATAATATGGCAACACCTGCTTGTTTTTTTTTTATTTCCATTTGCTTAGAATATTATTTTCCATCCTTTTATCCTGAGGAGGTGTCTCTTTAGTGGTGAGATGGGTTTCTTGAAGACAGCAGATAGAAGGGTCCATTTTTTTGATCCACCCTGATTACTTGTGTCTTTTGATGGGTGAGTTAAGACCATTAATATTTAAGGCTATTACTGTGAGGTTCAAAATAATCCTTGCCATGATCAGGCGCTTTACAGGGTTTGATGCTTCCTTGCAGTTTATGCTTTTTTGAGTCTGGTCTATTTTTGGTTATTTTGAGCTTCTTCTTGTTTGGCTCTTGAGATTGGTTGTTTGACTCCTCTGTGTGGAGTATTCCCTCAAGTATTCTCTGTAGGTTTGGCTTTGTGTTCATATAATCATAGAGTTGACTTTTTCCATGGAAAGTTTTTCTTTCACTATCTATTATGAGTGATACTTTTGCTGGGTAGAGTAGCATGGGATGGAAGCCAGAGATTTTTAGACTTTTTTTTTTTTTTTGGGGTTCGAGGTAGGGTCTCACTCTAGCTCAGGCTGACCTGGACTTCACTACATAGTCTCAGAGTGGCCTCAAACTCATTGTGATCCTCCTACCTCTGACTCCCAAGTGCTAGGATTAAAGGTATGCACCACCACACCCAGCTTAGATTTTTAGGCTTTGAAGTGTTTGATTCCAGACCCTTCTGCCTTTGAGGGTTTCCATTGAGAAATCTGAGGTTATTTTGATGGAATTGCCTTTGTATGTAGTGAGTTCTATCCTTCTTGCTGCTTTTAGCACTCTCTTTATTTTCATTGTTAAGAGTTTTAACTATGATGTGTCTTGGAGAGTTTCTGCTTTGGTCCTGCCTGTTTGCTGTTCTGTGGGTTTTTGTATCTGATGGGCCTCTCTTTTGAGAGAGTCAGAAAATTTTCTTCAAAAATTTGGTTAAATATGTTCTTTATGCCTTTGGCCTGGATTTCCCCTTCTGAAAATTTTCTTCTTAAATATGTTTTATACTCATGATCTAGATGTTTGATTGTTTTAGGGCCTTTTATGCCACAGTTCCCTCATGATTCTGTTCTTGATTTGATGATTTTTTAAGTCAGAAAATTTTCTTCAAAAATTTGGTTAAATATGTTCTTTATGCCTTTGGCCTGGATTTCCCCTCCTTCTTGTATACTCATGATCTAGATGTTTGATTGTTTTAGGGTATGTCACAGTTCCCTCATATTCTGTTCACTTGATTTTCTTTTTTAATTTAGCAAAGTTTTTGGCTTACTGATCAATTTCTGTCTTATCTTCCAGGAGAGAGGTTCTGTCTTCCACTTGAGTAACTCTGTTGGTGAGGGATTTTAGAGAGGCTTTTATATGCTCCATTTTTTTTTATTTTTGGTTTTTTGAGGTAGGGTTTTACTCTAGCTCAGGCTGACCTGGAATTCACTATGTAGTCTCAGGGTGGCCTAAAAATCATGGTGATCCTCCTATCACTGCCTCTTGAGTGCTAAGATTAAAGGCATGTGCCACCACACCTGGCTTTTATAAGCTCTATTTGATTTTTGTTTTCTGATGTGCTATTTTGCATCATGTCCATCTCTTTTTGGAGATACGATTTCAGTTCGAGTTCTGATTTTCTTGAAACTTCCTTGAATTCTTTCTTATATTTGATCAAGTCTTCATTATGCTTAATCAATTGGTTATTGAGAGCTTCCATTTCTTGAATCACCTACAATTCATTCATATCTCTTTTGAGGGTTCTAACATTTTCTTCAATCAAGTTAAGTCTACTGTCAAAAGCTGAACACTCTAAGAGACTATTCTGTTCAATTTCATTGATATGATTATTGGTTTTTCTGATGGTTTGCTTCCAGTTCAGCAATTCTTTTGATCAGGGTCTCATTGGTTGTTGTATTTTCATTTTGGGATTGAATTTCTGCTGATTTCTCTATACTTTCATTGGAAGCTTCCATTGTAGGACTAAGCATCCTTGGTGGAAATCTCTGTTTTCTGACTTTCATTGGCTTTTTTTGTGTTGTGGTCTACTCATCTTGGGAAGACACTTGATTCTATTGAGGAGGAAATAAGTTTTTGTCCTCATGGATCTCCAGAGAGTATTCTGTTTTAAATGTGAACTGGATTGGTATACTGGTGTACAGTGGGGTTATAACCACAGGTGCACAGATTATGGTGATTGCAGGTACATCAAAGGTACCTGGGAAGTGGGAGCTCTAGCCTACTCAATCCACTTGCATGTACTCTTCAGCACACAGGAATCGTGGGTTGGGGAACCAGGTGCCAGGAACCTGGAGAGCCAGAGGTAAGAGGGATGCTCCTATAGTGGCCCTCTGACTCAGGGAAATAGGGATGTTGGTACCCAGGGGCCAGTCAGGATTCCAGAGCAAAAGACCTCTTTTCATAAGCCCACACAGAGACCAGGCCTCCCCAAGCTAGGCACAGGGGGACCTACAGGGACCAGGAAACTGGGAGGAGCCAGGGAACAGCGTTCTGGCCTACTCACTCCCACTGCTTGTACCCTCCTGCACAGGGTATCTAGAAATTGGGGACCCAGGAGCACCTGAATACCAGATTTTATCAACTGAAATTCCTCATCTATTCACAAAGGAAATTAATCCCTTTCAAACACTTTCTAGTTTTTTTCTTTTCTGGCTGTCCTCATCAAGGTGGTTTACCACAAGGGCTTTATCAGGCTCATTTATAATCTTCATATGTCTGTCTGCTAGTCATCACTACTGCTCCTGATGCATTTTGTGTAAACAGTATTGGTCATGCCAGTTCCCAGTGTCTAAGGCACTGGAATTTGGGACCCTTACCCAACTCTATCATAATTTTGTCATTTTAATCAAAACATGTTTATTTGAGCACAGAATTATAGAACGTCCTTCATTAAATTGTTCCCTCAGCTTTTGGCTGTAGGTGCTTGTTCTCAGTGTGCTTCAAATCCATAAGGCCAGCCAAAGTACAAGCACTCTATCTTCCCTTCTATCCTTTCCAGCTTGCTTCTCTTGGTCTGAGCTCCCTACAAAAACCAAACGCACTAACAACAAACCACACCCCACTTATCAGTCTTCCTTTGGCCCAGATCCATAGCTTCAATAGAACACACACTTGAACAAAGGGGTCAAGTAGATAGGAAGCCTCACCTAACTTCTCTCAGTCAAGCCTCTAGCACTAACTTCAGCCCAGCCAAGCCACCATGTTATCCATAGAGTAAAACATAGGCTGTGTTTCTGTTAGGGCTGGTGGGGAACAGGGAGAGCAAATTAGAGTAAGGAAACAGTGATCTAAATGGAACCACCACGTCAGAAGATGAAACCTCCAAAGAGGGGTGATTCTGCTTCTTTGTTTCCTACAGCTGGTTTTTTTTTTTTTTAATTTCTTTAGGTTTAATTTCAAAATGGTGTCAAACTCTTGTTTCCTCATATTTCATTCTAAAAGAAAGCAGAAGTATTTATGTGTGAACAAGTCCTAGTTAAGATGGTTTTTGAGCACAAAATGCTATGGAAACTGATGGTATTTGGTTTGCCAATGTCATTGCTTTGAAGTAATTCTACTTTATACCTGTAGTTTATACCTTTATACCTGAAGTTGAGACCTTGTGTTCTATAACTGAGTGGAAAGCTGCATTTGGATATCTAGGAGAAAGCAGCAGCCACATGGAGCATAGTGTAACTGTTAAGCTAGTTACTGCAATAGCAATGGAATGCACATTATGTTTTTAAGTCACTCATCTCAGTGTGCAGATTTCCCAACTGAAGTAAACAAAGTATTACTTCATCTTTTGAAGTAGAAAAAATTGCAGACTTGTTTTCTTAGTGTTTAACATGAGGGAAATGACATTGCATCCCCCTAGTTCAATTTAGCATATTGTAAAGAATCAGACAGAAGTGAAGAGGAGGAAGCTGTGGGTGAAGAAGACAAAGGGCATTATAAAGGTATAAAAAGAATTCTCAAAAAGCAGGTTTCTGATATCACAGAGAACCCAAAATTAGTAAAACTATTGTCAAGGGTAGAGAATCTTCTAATGAAAAGGCAAATAGTAAAACTGACCTAGAACAATGCATCTAAATACAGGGAGATCTTGCCCCCTAGGGGACATTTGGCATCACTTGAATACATTGTTTTTATTTTATTTTTGTGTTTTGTTTTTCAAAGTAGGGTTTCACTCTAGCCCAGGCTGACCTAGAATTCACTATGTAGACTCAGGGTGGCTTCGAACTCATGGTGATTCTCCTACCTCTGCCTCCTGAGTGCTGAGATCAAAGCTGTACACCATCATGCCCAGCTTCATTTTTTAAAATGAATTTTAAAAATGTTTAGAATAGGGCTGGAGAGATGGCTTCACAATTAAGGCACTTGTCTGAAAAGCCAAAGTACCCAGGTTCATTTCCCCAGGACCCACATGAGCCAGATGCACAAGGTGGCATATGTGTCTGGAATTCATTTGCAATGGCTGGCGGCTCTGGCATGTCCAGTCTCTCTCTCTCTCTCTCTCTCTCTCTCTCTCTCTCTCTCTCTCTCTTTCTCCTTCATGCTTAAATAAAAGTAAATAAAAATAAAAATGTTTAGAAGTTTTACAGTTTTTAAAGTATCATAAAAGTCTTCCTATAGAACCATTCAGTTTTCCCCCATTGACAATAGCTTATGTTAGTATGATATAGTATTACAAGAGAAACATGATTATTATGTATTATTTACTACTTTTATTATATAAATCATTAAATTCTATATCCCCTCATCTTCATTCCCCTTTCCCTGAGGGCCCTCCTCAGTGGGGTTGTTGGTATTGACTGTGGGGTCATGAAGGCTTCAGTCATTTTCTGAAGGCCACTGTGCCTCAGGATAATCATACCTACTCTGTGGCTGTTACACTTCTCCTTTTCTCTCTTCTGCAAAGTTTCTTGAGCCACAGAGGGCCTACTAGCAGTCTGATTTAGTGTTGAGATCTCTGTGGCCTCTGGTTTTCTGCTTTGCTGAGTGTTGATTAGCTACCTTGTCTCCATCACCCTGGTGCTGGTTGTTAGGCTAGCAATGAGAGCAGTATTCACACTGTTGCTCCCTCTGCAGAGTCTCCTGGGCCCCAGCTGATGTGGAAGATGTGGGACATCTCACAGTGGGCAGGCAGCTATCTTTTCTTATAGTGTCGGTGGATCTTGGATCTCCTCAGTATTCTTTGCCATTTATAAAATAAAACAGATTCTGTAACAGAAGTGAGAGCAACTTAGATTATAGGGGATATGCATAGTTGTTTGAGGGACTTTTGGTGGGTGTGCTTACTCTTGTTATCCAGAGGGCAATGGGAACTTTTCTCTGGAGTATCTGAGTTTCCTTTACATGGGATAATGACTTGATTCCCAGTACTAGGTTTGTTTTCTCTCCCACCTAGCCACTCTTATGCCCAATCATAGAGTAGTTGGCTACTGACATGGGCTGTGTGTCACTATTACACAGGTGTGTATTCCTGGCCTGGTTAGTTGGTTTTGTAACTTGCAGGGTCCCCTCCTTATTCATGCTATTGGTAACCATTGTCCCCTGGCAGCTTCCATTGGACTTTCCAGTGTCTTGAGGTTTAACCAGAAGAGAACTAGCTCACTTCTCAGAGGAACATTACTATTAACTGAAATTTATACTTTACATGGATTTCCATACTTAGTACTCAAATACTCCTCTTGTTTTAGGACCCCATCAAGGAAACTACATTGCATGTAGCTGTCATATCTCTTTTGACTTCTCTTAGCTGTGGCAGTTTTTCAGATATTCCTTAGTTTTGATGACTGACAGTTCTGAAGTGTACTGATTAGGTATTTCGCCTAAAGTACCTAAAATGGGACTTATCTAATGCCATTCTCATGATTAGACCAGGATCAAGGAATATGAGGAGTATGATGGTTAAGTTCTCTTCTCAATTTGATTAGATTATGTATCAGGGGGCACGCCCCTTGGACAGGTATGTGAAGTTGTTCCCGGGAAGGATGAACTGAGAGAAGAAGTTCTTCCTCCAGAGTAGGCAGCCTTTCTGATGGTAAACTACATACAGAGCTCCCAGAAACTTGTTAATATCTGGGTATGTTTTTGGTGTGCATGGAGAAAGGCACTCTAGTCTAGGAGACATCAAGGATGATAGTAAACATGTCCTAATGTGCAGGCCTGCTTTCCAAATAATTATCCAGCCCAAATGCTAATAGTTGAGGTGGAAAAATCCTAGAATAGACAAGGATAAAAAATCATGTAGGTTGCCAGGCATGGTGGCGCACACCTTTAATCCCAGCACTTGGGAGGCAGCTGTCGGAGGATTGCTGTGGGTTTGAGGCCACCCTGAGACTACATAGTAAATTTCAGGTCAGCCTTAGCTAGAGTGAGACCCTACCTCAAAAAAAATCATGTAGGTTGATTAAATTAATTTTTCCAAACCAAGCAAAGGTTCATATGTTGGCACACCTTTTTAAATTTTTTTTTCTTTATTTCTTAAAAACAGACAGAGAGAGAAAGAGGCCTTCAGTCCAATTAGACAGCAGTTGGTTTCCTCCAGAGCAGACATGCCACTATTGCACCCTTTCAGTCAGTTGGCCTATCTGTCTGAACTTGAGCCTTCCAGTGTCCACTGTTTTCACCGCTGTCTCCCTTAGAGCTGAATGCAATGCAGCTTTTTCCAGCATTCAGTTGGCTGGTCTACAGGGAGAAGGTTTTCTGCTCAGCACCAGCTTGATTTCTCAGTGACATTGCTGCTCAGGCAACTGAAGTCTTCAGCAATAGGGTCTTACCATCTGTTTCTCAAGGGAAACCAAAGGCCTTGGTAATAGCCTGTAATGTTTTGGAGGCAATAGGGACCACCCTGGCCAACAACTCACTGGAAGGTATCCCATCCCTAGCACTGAAAATTTTTCTAGTAACAATCTATTCTGGATGTGATATTATTCAAAAAAGTAGGTTTTCATATGTCTTATTCAGAATATCTTGAATTTTGATCGACCCTCCTCCCTGCCCTTTTTTATAGTCTCTTCCCCTAGCCTTGCTTAGACCTTTCCCCTCCCTGTTATCTGTTCTACTTACATGCATACAATACTATCTCCTTAAGTCCCCTCTCCTCCCTCCCTTATAACCTATTTCTAGCTTACTGGCCTCTGCTAACAATTTTTGGTTCCAGCTCACACACAAGTGTATATATTTGTAGCTGGGATCCACATATGACAGAGAACATGTGATAGATGGCTTTCTGGGCCTGGGTTACCTCACTTAGTATAATCCTCTCTGGATCCTTCCATTTCCCTGCAAATTTCATTTTTCTTTACTACTGAATAGAACTCCATTGTGTAAATGTACCACATCTTTATTGTCTATTCATCTGTGGAGGGACATCTGGGCTTGTTCCATGACGTACCTATTGTGAATAGAGCAGCAATAAACATGGTTGAGCAAATATCTCTAAGGTAGTGAGACGAGTCATTAGGATATATACCTAGAAGTACTATAGTGGGATCATATGATAGATTTACTTTTAGCTGTCTCAAGAAGCTCCACACTGATTTCCACAATGGCTGTACCAGATTACATTCCCAACAATAGTGTAGAAGGGTTCCCCGTTTTCTGCATCCGCACCAACATTTATTGTCATTTGTTTTCTTGATGGTAGCCATTCTGACAGGAGTGAGATGGAATCTCAAAGTAGTTTTAAATTGAATTTCCCTGATGACTAAGGATATAGAACACTTTTTTAGATGTTTATTTGCCATCTGTATTTCTTCTGATGAGAACTCTCTATTTAGTTCCATAGCCCATTTTAACTGTGTTGTTTGATTTCTTATTGTTCTGTTTTTTGAGTTCTTTGTATATTCTGGATATTAATCCTCTGTCAGATGTGTAGCTGGCAAAGATTTTCTCCCATTCTTTAGGAAAGCTACTGATTTCTGGGCATTTATTTTGTATCCTGCTATGTTGCTAAAAGTGTTTATCAGCTCTAACAGATTTCTGGTAGAGTCATTAGAGTCTTTATATATAGAATAATATCATCTGCAAATAATGATAATTTGATTTCTTTCTTTCCAACTTGTATCCCTTTTATGTGTGTCTCTTGTCTTGTTGCTATAGCTAAGACTTCCAGTACTATACTAAATAGAAGTGGAGACAGTGGACACCCTTGTCTTGTTCCTGAATTTAGATGAAAAGCTTCAAGTTTTTCCCCATTTTGTATTATGTTGGCTGTAGGTTTGTCATAAATAGCTTTTATTATGTTGAGATATGTTCCTTATATTCCCAGTTTCTGTAATACTTTTACCATGAAGAGATGTTGGGTTTTGTTGAATGACTTCTCTGTATCTATTGAGATGATCATGTGAGTTTTGTCCTTCAGACCATTTATATGATGTATTACATTGATCAATTTGGGGATGTTGAACCATCCCTGCATCTCTGGGATAAAGCCTCCCTGGTCTGGGTGAAAAATCTTTCTAATATATTCTTGTATCCTGTTTGCCAATATTTTGTTGAGAATTTTTGCATCTATGTTCATGAGGGAGATTGGTCTGTAATTTTCTTTTTTGTTATGTCTTTGTCTGGTTTGGGTATCAGGGTGATGCTGGCTTCATAGAATGAGTTTGGTAGAATACCTTCCTTTTGTATTTTATGGAAAAGTTTGAGAAGCAGTGGTGTTAGTTCTTCCATGAAGGTCTGGTAAAATTTACCAGAGAATTCAGGTGGGCCTGGACTTTTTTTTAGTTGGGAGACTTTTTATAACTGCTTGGATCTCTGTACTTGTTATAGATCTATTTAAATGGTTTATCTCATCTTGATTTAATTTTGGTAGGTCATATGAATCAAGGAAATTATCCATTTCTTTCAGATTTTTCAAACTTAGAGGCATATATATATATTTAAAGTATGTCCTTATCATTTTCTGAATTCTTTGGTATCTGTTGTAATGGTGCCTTTTCATCTCTCATTTTATTGATTTTTGTTTCTTTTGGTCAGATTTGCTAAGGGTTTATCAATCTTGTTCATCCTTTCAAAGAACCTACTCTTTGTTTCATTGATTCTTTGGATTTTTGGGGGGGGTTTCTATTTCATTAATTTTTGCCTTAATCTTTATTATTTCATCATGTCTACTGATTTTTGGTTTGTCTTGTTCTTCTTTTTCCAAGGCCTTAAGGTGAAGCATTAATTTTTTTACTTGTGAACTCTCTAATTTCTTAATATAGGCACTTAGAGCTATAAATTTCCCTCTTAGGACTGCCTTCATTGTGTCCAAAAGGTTTTGGTATGTTGTATTCTCATCATCATTTGATTATCTGAATTTATTGATTTCTTTTTTTATTTCTTCAATGATTCATTCATCATTCAATAGTGTCCTGTTTAGTCTCCATGAATTTCTGTATGCTCTGTATCCTCTCTAACTGCTTTCAATATATTTTCTTTGGTTTGCATGTTTAGCAGTTTAATTATAACATGGTGAGGAGAGATTCTTTCCAGCTTTTGTCTGTATCTGAGTTGGCATTTCTTTCCCAATTTGGGAAAATTTTTCTTCTATGATTTTGTTGAAAATGCCTCTCAAGCCTCTGGATTGAAATTCTTCTCCTTCTACTATACCCTGAATTCTTATGTTTGATCTTTTTATAGTGTCCTGGATATCTTAAAATTCCCATTCATACCTTCCTATTAGCTTGTCTTTCTCTTTGTTGGAATATATTATGTCTTCTACCTGGTCTTCTAGTTTAGATAGTCTGGTCTCTCCATCTATTCTCCTGGTGAGACTTTCCACAGAGTTTTTTATTTGACTGATCTGTGTTCTTCAGAGCTAGAATTCCAGCTTGTTTTTTCTTCAGTATTTCCATTTTCTTATTCATGTCTTGTAATAACCTCCTCATTTCATTAAGCTGGTTTCCTGTGTTCTCTTTCAGGAGTTTGTTTTCTTCTTTAAGTCTTTTGTTTTCTTCTTGGATTCCTTTAATTTCTTCTTTGATTTCTTTGAGTATAGATAAAGTCATATTTTTTAAATCTTTGTCAGGCATTTAATCTAAAACAGTCTCATTGGTGATCATTTCTGATGGATTTATAATTTTTGGTGGGATTTTATTGTCTTCATTCTTTGTATTTCTTTTATTATAGTGTAGCTACTTTTGCATCCTGAATTGACTTGGTGTTGGGTGTTCTACTTATCTGCAGTGTTCTTAGATGTGGTGATATACCTTTATATACTTTCAGGATATGAGTTTAAGGTGACAAGTGTAGCTTTTGTACCCTAATCCAACCACAGAAGTAATCCTAGGTGTTGAGTTTGCTTGCTAAGTAAGTATTCTAGTGGACTGGGTGGAACAATTTACTGGCAAATTCTAAACTTCAACTGAGCAATATTCACTTTCAATAAAAACCAGCACAGAGTATACAACTTTGCAGATTAAAACAAGCAGATATTCTTATAAAGCCAAAATCCCTAAGGGTGTGTGTTGCTCCACACACGTAATCCTGTCAGCTGGGAAGTAGAGAATTCTGTTCTGAATTGGCTTCCAGGTCAGCCTGGATATGAGTCAGAACCTGCCCCCAGTAATGACTGAAGCAAAAGACAAAGGCCTTATAAATCTGAAAGCATCAAAGGCAACAATATTCAGCCCCCAAATACAGCTTAATTGAAAATGGTAAAGCCAACCAAAAATATGTAACCCATAACCTTCTCTGACATGGAAAGAGAGATTAGCACTTCCAATGCAGGTTTATGTACCTGTTTTTTTTTTTTTTTTAATCAGTCAGCCTTGTTACCTTTTGGTGTGGCTTCCAATCTCACCAATGCTGAATGTCGATCTCAATCCCTCTGTGTTGTGCTGTGGAGCTGGATTTCTGTTCAGCTATGTTGGGTGCACTACCACAGGGCTGAATGCTGGAGGTTCGCAGTTCTGATGGTAGGAAGATGGGACAGTGTAGGAAGCCTGGAATTGCTCATGCAGTCCCACCTATATCTCTTTCAGTAGCTCTTTAGTTGACCTCAGCTTTCTTTCCTTCATATTTCTTGACTTTGCAAGGAGGCTGATGAGGTTGGAAAATCCCCTTGTTTTGTCTCTGCTGCTGCTGGGCGCCAGTGCTGGTGCCTGGTGGTTGGTGCTGGGCATGCAGATGGTGTGGATCAGGGGCCACAAGTGCCTCAGTGGGATTCTGCCATTTTCCTCCTTTCTGGTGGATCTTGGTCTCTCCCGTTTCTCTGCTGTGTCTAAGAATAATCTATACTTCCTCACTTTTCAGAAGAAGAGTGTATTTTGCTGTGTTTAAATCCCTCCCTAGGGTGGTTTGCCATGGCTTCTATGCCCCCATCTTACCCAGAAATCTCCCTGGGTATCTTGGCATACATTTTTGAGGCAGGTTCTTATTGTACCTCAGTCTTGAATTGAGTTCAGGATCCTGCCTCAGTCTCTCAAGTGGTGTTATCTCATGTCTGTATCTCTATATCTAGCTTGCATATCACTTTTAAAATACTGTGTGTGCATGTGTGTGTGTGTGTTTCACTTTAGCAATCTCCTTTAGCTATTGCTGGTGTGATTACTGTTGGTGTTGAAAAGTATTTCAAAGCATATGCATCCCTGAATAATATCAAACTTCCTACCCTAGACAGTAGTAGCCCTAAAAGCTGGAACATTTCTACCCCTCTGACTTCTTTTTTTATTATTTATCTTAGACTTTTGGGGTGTACATGTATGAATACAGGTGTGCTCATGCCATAGCACTTTTGTGGAGCTCAGAGAACAACCCAAGGAGTTGGTCCTTGCTTTCCACCTTGTTTGAGGCAGTATTCTGTGGGTCATTGCTGTGAAAGCCAAGCAAGCTGTCCCATAGGCTTCCAGTATTCTCAAGTCTCTACCTCTCATTTAGGTATAGGAGGGCTGGGTCTGGCTTTCTCTAGGTTACAGTAATCTGAACTCAGACACTCACACTTAAGTAGCAAGTGCTGTTCTCACTAAACAAGCTCCCAAGTCCCTCTTTGACTTCTTTCTGTGTCACATTATCCTTAGTTCTGTATGACCCAATCTGCTGTCACAAGGCCCAAGGGCAAACTGGCTCTGTCACTTTTGCACTTGGTATTCCTTTGCTTTGGCCATGATTTCCTCTAACCTGGGCTTAGCTGTATCTAGTTTCTTAGTTATGTCTCATTTCAGATGTTCCTTTCTCATTAAGGCCTATCCAAATCATCTTAGCTCAACCACAACTTGACATAAAATATGCTTTTTCTTTCATAGTCACTTTTATGTTGTTTCATAACATGTCACCTTCTTTTCTCAACTTTTTATTAATAATTTTCAAACATGTACAAATCTATATTTTGATCATAATCCCATCCCATGATTTTATTTTGTCCTCCTTCTCCCATCCCCCTTCTAGTGGACCCTCTAAAAATAGAGACATCAAAATAGAAGAAGGACCTATAACTTTCTGAAGTCCTCTTATTTGCTTTGCATTAACATAGAGGTTCATTAAGAGCAGTGACTTGAGCTCTAGTTCCTCACCATATTTTATGTGTCTCATTCCATGTTGGACATACTTTAGATTTGTTGAATAACAAAATGAATGCATGAATGAGAAAAGATTGAAATTTGCTAGAAATGCTGCAGAAAACATTTTTGGGCAATGCTGTGGGTTGAACCCAGGGCTAAGCATGCTAAGCCTGTGCTCTATCACTGAGCCACATACTCAGCCTCACAGAAAACATTGTTTTCTGATTTAGCTCCTTAAAAGTGGAAATTTATGAGTAAAATTTTAATTTATGGATTATTTTTAAAGAACTTTTTGTTGTTTTAATGCTAGATAGATAATTTCAGAACATAATATATATAAATTAGGTTAGATTATAAAATAGCTGTGTTTATTATTGCTTATAAATTCAGAACTCAGTCAAGTAATTATAAATTTAGTGTTGAATTTAAAAATATGATTTAAGATTTGTTCCTTTTTTTTTTGGCCTATTGAAGAGTGCCAGCCTTGGTGGCACACACCCATAGGCAGATGTAGAAGAGGATGAGACAGGATCAGGAGTTAAGGCCAGTATGGGCCATACCTTTTCTGGGCATAGTGGAGTTTGCTTGTAATCCCAGCACTCAGAGGGTAGAGACAGGAACACAACTTCAAGGCCAGTTTGTGTACTTAAGAAGTTCCAGGCCAGCTAGGGCTACACAGTGAAATCCTGTCTCAAGAAAAGGTAGGGGTCTGGAGAGATGGCTCAGTGGCTAAAAGGGCTGGAGAGATGGCTTAGCAGTTAAGCACTTGCCTGTTAAGCCTAAGGACCCCAATTTGAGGCTTAGTTACCCAGGACCCACATAAGCCTGATGCTCAAAGTGGCACATGCATCTGGAGTTCATTTGCATTGGCTGGCAGCCCTGGCATGCCCATTCACTCTCTCTATCTGCCTCTTTCTCTGTCTGTTGCTCTCAAATATATAAATAAATAAACAAAAAAAACTTTTAAAAACATCTCCCAAGCAACAAAATAAACAACAACAAAAATAAAGAGAATAAAGCACCCTTAAGGAAAGCTAAGGATGTCAATAATATAGTAAACAAAAAAATGTTATGTTGTGGGACTTAGTGTCAAGAGCAGATATAAACAAGAAACAAGCCAAAAATAACAAACAAGATAATCACCTTATAACTTACTAAGTGCAAATTTTACTCTAAGAGAATTGGCCTTTCCAGTTTTCTGAGTTATTATTATCAGTGGCACCTTCTTTGATACTTATTTTCATGAACTTTTTTTGGAAGTACAGTCTTACTTTGTAGCCCAGGCTAGTTTACAACCTGTTATGAAGCTCAGGATGGCTGTGAAAATACAATATTCCTCCTGTCTCAGCCTCCATAGTTCTAATATTGCATGTGTGTGCCTGCATTTCATGAAGTTTTGAAAAATCAAAGCTTGCATTCCTTTACTTTATGATTTCAATGTAGATTATACTCATAAATAATTATTTATGGATATAAAATTCATATATACAAAATGAAATATTTTCTAATATTTATTTATTTATTTATTTATTTATTTATTTATTTATTTATTTATGAGAAAGACAGCAGGATTGAGAGAAAATGTGTAAGGGCATGCCAAGGCCTCTTGCCACTGCAAACTCCAGATGTGTGCACCACTTTATGCAGCTGGTTTTACCTGGGTGTTGCAGTTACCTTATCCTTGCTGGAACAAAATACCCTACCAAAAGCAGCTTGTGGGAGGAAAGGGTTTATTCTGGCTTACCGACCTGAGGGGACGTTCCATAATGGCAGGAGAAAATGTGGCATAAGCAGAGACTGGACATCACCTCATGGCCAACATCAGATGGACAACAGCAGCAGAAGCTGGCTACAACACCCATAAGCCCACCCCCAACAACACACATCATCCAGCAAGGCTCCAATTCCCAAAATGCCACCAGCTTGGAACCAAACATTTAGAACACATGAGATTATGGAAGACACTTAACTCAAACCACCATGATGGCTACTGGGGAATCAAAGCTGGGCTGGCAGACTTTGCAAGCAAGCACTTTTAACAGCACTGAGCCATATCCAGAGCATGAAAATGAAATATTTTAAACTAAATAATTTAGTGGCATTCAGCACATTCACTAGGTTGTGCAGCCACCAAGTCTTTATCTCATTCTAAAACCTTCCCACTACTCCAAAGTAAAATTCCTTAACCATTAGGAGATGAATTCCTTTCTCTGACATCTACCATTTTGCATTCTACCATTATAAATTAATTTTGGATATTTGACATAAACAGAATCACACAGTATGCCATCTTTTGTGTCTGGCTTCTTTCACATAGCATGCTGTTTTCAAGCCATTGTTTTCATGTCATCTCATATGTCAGTACTTTATTTCTTATGGCTAAGACTATTCCATTGCATGGGTACAACTTTGCTGAGATGAACATCCAGAACAGGCACAGTTATGGAGGAAGGGATATTTATTGAAGCTTACAGATCCAGGGGAAGTTCCATAATGGCAGAAGAAGCTGGCCTGCTTTTATAGGACCAGGCAAGAGAGAGAAAGCCACAAACCAAAAGCCACACAGCACAGCACACCTCAGGAACTCCAGCTAGGCACACTTTGCATATATTTACATTGAAATCTCAAACCCACCACCACACCTTAAGATCCACCCAGTGACATTGCCTCCAGCCAGGTGGATGCAGATGCAAACAACAAACTAATAAAACACTGAATATATTGGGGGCCATACACAGTATACCATCTTTTGTGTCTGGCTTCTTTCACATTGGCATGCAGTTTTCTAGCCATTGTTTTCATGTCATCATATATATATCAGTACTTTATTTCTTATGGATAAGACTATTCCATTGCATAGGTACAACAAATTTGTCCAGTTGACTGTTGATAGATATTTGGGTTGGCTCTAGCGTTGGACTCTTGTAAATGGTATTGCCATGAACACATTTGTACATTTATTTGTTGTAATACCTGTTTTCCGTTATTCTGGGTAAATACTTAAAAGCAGACTTGTAAAGTTACCTAATAAATCTAGGTTTAACTTTTTGAGGAAATGGCACACTGTTTTCCAAAGTAGTTGTATCATTTTGTATTCCTAACAGAGAACTCCATTTTTTCCCCATATCCTTGCAACTCTTGTTCTTTTCTGGTGATTTTTATACTGTTTTAGCCATCCTGTGGATGTGAAGTGGTACCTCATTGTCTTTCATTTACACTTCCCTAGTGATTAGTGATGCTGAGCATCTTTTCATTTGTTTCTTAATCATTTTCAATGTAGCTTATTTCTTATTTCAGAATATTTCTCAAATTTCAGTTTCTTTTCTATATTGGAGAAGATGTAAAGATCAGAAGCAAATAATAATGAGAAAGCTAGTGCCATAAAATCATATTTGGCAGATGCACTAAATGTCCTTCTATCCCCAATACTTGAGAATGTCACAATTTCTATAACATTCCAACGTTCTTACTGAGCTTGCTGTTTGCAGTGGGGACTGCAATTATTGCAGTCTCATAACTGGTCAAAGTGCTGAAAATAAGGGACTGCTGATTACTCAGCCCTACTTCAATATCATCCTCTCTAATGCCCAGGGAACGACGTCATGGAAAAGGAGGCAGAAAGAACGCAAGAGTTAGAAGGTCAGGAGGAAGGTTGCAGAAGTCTTCCATCTGGACATGACATGGCCTTTGTACTTTAAAACTCACAGCACCCAGATAACTGCACAAGAAATCCCCAAGATAGAACCAGTCAGCATTCTGTCATGCATGGAAGACAGACTCATAAGGCAGTTAATGATTGCTGGGGGAGGGAGGAGTCATTCCCTTCAACATTGTATACAAGTAAGTGGAGGATGGAGAAGAAGGGGTTCAATGGGAGTGGGAGTGTCATAAAGGGTAATGAGGGGTCAAAATACAATATATATGAAATTGTCAGGCAAATATAAAAAGAAAGTTCCTTTCTGATATTAAGCAGACAGACCTTGAATATTTGCTGATATAGTTAAATAAAAGAGCAAGAATAAAAAAGGCAGATGGTAAATAAGAAAAGCAATAACAACTGGGATTGTCTATCAACTCCACAAATACACTGCAACTTTTAATGAACCTTTGTTAAGAAATATAGTGAGCATATGAAGGTAATGGTTGAATAAATTGGAAATTTTTGGAGTTTTTTGCCTAAAATTATACAAAGGAGAAGAAATCATTTTCCTTTCAAAAATTCCATTTGCTTCCTCAGACACATTCCACATGAATTGAACAGATCATATTTTCCTTAGATATTCTTGATGAGATTTTTTTAATCCAAGCAAACCCAGCAATTTGACAAATGTGGCTGTAGGAATTTTGCTTATGGTTAAATTGTAAAACCTCTGGAAAATTGGTATGAGGTAAACAATGTGACTATGTGGGATGAATGTTTTGCCTAGAGGGATGAGATCTGTGTTCCATTCCCAAGTTGTGAAGTAACTAGGTTGTATCCTTTCACGAATTACTTAACCTCTTGGTGTCTTGTTTGTAAATAAACAAATGATCACACTCTAGATGTTCTTCAAAGTCCTTTGTAGCCCTAAAGTTCCACTTGAGAAGTTTATGTGTTATATACTCTACATTTCAAAGGCAAAGCACATTTTTGTGTGTTTGCATATATAGAAAATAAAACTTCCTTCAGTCAAACCTGTATCAACAGACTATAAGCCCAGGGCACAGACTCAGAAATACCGAAGTCATTCTCCGCTTTGTATGCTGGCCGAGTGCCATGATACACTTGTGCTTGTGATGACCTGCCCTCTGTCCTGAGGTTGCTTAATCTATCTTTTGCAATGTGTGTCATAAATGTTTGTTTATCAAACACAGTGCCATTGGCTATGACAGGATATAGTTCTTTTTTTTTTTTTTTTTTTTTTTTTTTTTTTTTAGTCAATGGATAAAGTATTTCTCTCCAGAAGTTTTCCAGTCTTTCATTCTATAACTTCTGTGACCGGAAGCAAGGACACCTTGACTTTCATATGATCTGATCTGATGATAGGATTTGTTTTCTACAGGAAAATAATAGTTTTTTGTTTGTTTTTGTTTTTGTTTTTCGAGGTAGAGTTTCACACTAGCCCAGGCTAACCTGGAATTCACTATGTCGTCTCAGGGTGACCTCGAACTCAGGGTGATCCTGCTACCTCTGCCTCCTGAGTGCTGGGATTAAAGGCGTGCACCACCACACCTGGCTAGGAAAATAATAGTTTTTTAAAATGCCCCACAACCCATCCTACTTGTAGGAAAAATCATTAAAATGCTGACGTGGCTCTATCCTACATCCATTAACCTATATCAAACAGATTTGTTTCAACTCATTGCCATTGGCTCCTTATTTTTTTATTAGTTATGTAGATAGTATATATACATTCATGTTGGTACCATCGTTAGCATCCTCCCTGTTCTCCCCCCTCCGAAGGGACCCTCCTCTTTGGGGAATGTGGGTCGTGCATTGTGGGGGTATTGGCTCCTTATTTTAATGCCAAGATTATAAACTAGCTCATGTGATGCTGTATGTAAATGTAATATGACCTTTCCCAGGGAGATGGTATGCTCCAGACTCTGCATCAAAGGTCCAGTTGCTAATGGAAAGGGTCCTCTTAGATATGGTCATTACATTAGATATAATTTATGACCAGTTGTAGAGGTTTTCCCATCTTGAACATTGTAGCAAATAAAGACTATCAAAATTCACTAACAAGCCAGGCATGGTGGTGTATGCCTTTAATCCCAGCACTCGGGAGGCAGATGTAGGAGGATCATTGTGAATTCGAGGCCACCTTGAGACTACATAGTGAATTCCAGGTCAGCCTGGGCTAGAGTGAGATCCTACCTTGGAAAACAACAACAACAAACCTCACTACCAGATAACTGTATCAGGAAATTGATCTCATCTACGTGTATTTATGTGTAAGTGTGAATGTGGGGGTCAGAGGACAACTTCAGCCTCGGTCTTTACCTTCCATCTTGTTTGAGGCAGAGACTCTTGTTGAGAATCACTGCTAGCTGGCCTGCAGGCCTTCCTTCTTGTTGTTGTGCTGGGATTAGACAACCACCACAGCATCTAGTTTCTTGTTTTATAAAACATGGGTGCTAGGGATTCAAACTCAGGTATACACGCTTGCACAAAAAAACACTTTATTCAGTAAGCTATCTCCTTAGCTTCTGGAGATCGATTTTTTGGAGAGAGAGAGAGACAGACAGACAGACAGAGAGAGGGGGGAGGGAGATAGGTGTGGGGGTGGAAGAAGTGTATGGTGCACTAGGACCTCCTGCAATTGCAAATGAACTCGAGATGCATACACCACTTTATGAATCTGGCTTTACATGAGCACTGGCGACTTGAGCATGGGCTGGCAGGCTTTGCAAGCAAGTGCCTTGGAGATTTATTCTTTATCTTTTTTATTACCTCCTGTTTATTCCTTTCTTGTTAATTTCAGGATATGCTTTCCATCGGTGCTTTTCTTGTATTCCTCCATTTAATCTTTTTGTCAGCCCTGGTCAGCTTGTTCACTTCCAAAAATGCAGCAGCTTTTGCAAAATGCTAAAAGCAGGGTAGAGTATGGGGTGTGAGGGAGGAAGGTGAAATTGAAGCTCCCTCTCTTTTAAGGTAAGTGTGTTCTGTTTAATTAAGCTTTCTCTCTTCTCACATTTTTTCTAGTAGTATTGAAAGTATTGTACTCCTGCCAAAATCTCCCCAAACTTCAATCCTAAACAACAACAACAGAAATGACCTTACTCTGCTTTTGAATCAAACCCTATTGACAGTTGGTGGCTTTTTTCAAGAATCATTTAATTTAATTTATAATTACATTTGTAACTTTACAGCATCAGGCTATAAATTTGTTTTCTTATTGGCCATTTGCTTCTTAAGAGTACTATTGTTATAATAATTAAGTTTGAAAATTAGAGGAAAAGTGTTTTCATATTTGTCAATTACCTTAAGTCTGTCAGTTGATTTGGTGAATTTTACCAGTTCTAAAAATTAAACAGAAGCACAGCTTTATGTCAAATATGGTCATAATGTATCATTTATAGTACTGGAAACATTGAAGGACTGACTCATATATCCCACAAATAATGTGGGGCTAAGTAAATAGACTATAAGACACATAGATATCAGAAAATTATTGCAATCCTAATACTTTGTATTTAGAAAAGTTTACATTCAATGTTAAGTGAATAACAGCAAAAAGGTATATATTTACAGAATAGCTTGAATTTTCAAAATATTAAATAAGAAAATGATGAATGCTATATCAGAATATTAGGAGTAAACCTGTCATGATGGTAGAATTATAAATTTTTTAAATGTTCTTTACATCTATAGTACTTTTATATTTCCTACAATGCATAGTTTCTATCATTATTGGTTTAAGAAATGTTATAAAAGAATATTAAACGTTTGGGGGATTATTTTTCAGACAGATTCTTTTTATTTAGCACAAAATGGCCTTTAACTTAAAATTGTCCTGTGTCTGCCTTCAGAGGGCTAGGATTATAGGCATGTACTGCTGCACTCAGCATTATTAAATGTTTTTAAAGGAAAACTACTCAACAAAAATGAGCATTTTTTGTCTATCAGATTGCCATGAATTTTAGATTAAAACTAATTTTGTAAAGGAGATGAAGAATTGACACTTTGAAGTCAGGAACTCTTTTCAATGGAAAAGCTAGAAAGGGGGCATAAAAGGAATAGAAAGGGAGAGTGGGGACTTAATAGGATAGTATTGCATATATGTAAGTAGAAGAAAAGATTAGTGGGGGGTGGAAAGGCATAAGTGAGGTCAGGGGAAGGGATGAGTAAAGGAAAGTGGGGGGGGCTAATCAAAATCTAAGAGGGTATGAATAAGTCATATGAAAACCTACTTTTTTGGACAATGGAACACTGAGAAGCCATAGATTGTTACTGGAAATTTTTCAGCACCAGAAATGGGATACCTTCCAGTAAGTTGTTTGCCAAGGAGGTCCCTGATGTTCCCAAAACATTACAGGCTATTGCTGAGGCTCTTGGTTTCCCACCAGGAATAGATGGTAAAACCCTATTGCTGAAGACTCCACATACTTGGGCTGCAAGGTCACTGAGAAATCCTGCTTGGAGCTGAGCTGAAAACCTCCTCCATGTAGACCAGCTGACATAAAGCTGGAAGAAGTTACACTGCATGCAGTTTGATGGGAAAGAGAGAAATCACCAGTGGAGATACTCAACATTGGACACTGCAAGCCTTAAATTTGTTCAGCTAGGCCAAATGAGCCAGCGGGTGCAATAGTGACATGTCTGTTATGGGGGAAACCAACCACTTTCCAATTGGAATGGAGGCCCACTCTATGGGAAAGAATACATCCCTGATACTGAAAGCCTACAACAGGGGTAGTCATGAGCCCTAGGGATGTAAAGTCGGCTGGTGTATGGCTAAATGTATATACCATGCTCACCAAACTGCCTGGTAAACACTTCTGTTAATGTTCATACCCATATATTAATGCTACTTTCATTTTTGGTTAGAGAAGCTTTTCTTTTCAGATGGCAGGAACCTTGGGATGACTCAGAAGGCACCATAGTGCTGAGAAGAAGTGACAGAGGCATGCTCAGCACTGAAACATCTCTATCTCACCTTCCAAGGCTCAGGGTCCATTGCAGAAGAGGTGGTGGAAAGAATGTAAGAGCCAAAGGAAGGGTAGGACTCCTTACAATGTGCTCCTTCAGACACAAAATGGCCTGGATATCCATGACCTCACAGTGCCTGACACTACCTACACAAGACCATCATAATAGGAGGAAAAGATCATGACATCAAAATGAAAAGAGAGACTGATTGAGAGGAGGAAGGTGTAGAGTTGCAAAGAGGAAAGTGGGAAGAGGGAGGGTATTACCATGGGTTATTGTCTATAATTATGGAAGTTGTCAATAAAAAATAAATTTAAAAAATTAACCTGGTATCAGCACAAGGGTGAAGGAGATAGACACAGAGAACACTCAACTCCTACCAAAACAGAGATCCAGAGACCCTGAGGCTCCCAAGACCTCATCACTGAAGTAGACCTAAAACAAACCCAGCATAGTTCAGGGAAATTTGTGGAAGAGGGGGTGGAAAGATTGTTAGAGCCACAAGTTGGTACATTATGCACAGAGACATTGCCTCTTCCCCATAAATGATGGCTACCCCCACAATGCACGACCTACAATCCCCATGGGGATAACTCACATCCCCAACAAGGAGAGTCCCTTTGGAAGGGGGAGGACAGGGATGAGGCTAAGGATGGTACCAACATGTGCTGTTTACACACTGAGTATGTACATACTACTAAAGGAAAAAATACCTTTCAAAATTTAGAATGGACAACATTTCTATTATTAATTAATTGATTTATTTATTTGGTTTTTCAAAGTAGGGTCTCACTCTAGCCCAGGCTGGCCTGTAATTCACTGTGTAGTCTCACAGCAATCATGCCTGGCATCATTTCTACTTACAGTGATCTCCTTTGCAGAAAAAAAAAAATTGTGCATTTTTTTTTTTTCAGTGCTGGGAATCGAACCCTGGGTCTTCCATAGTTTGGGCAAGTATACTACACTGTGTTATACCTAGGTTATAGAAAAAAATTTAAATAGATAAAGAATGCTATTTTTACAGGGATATTAAGTATTTCTAATAGTAGGAAATTGGGCAAAAGTCATAAATGTTTATCAGTAGATGTAGTTAATATGGTATATCCATATCACTGTTACATAGTAAAAGTGAATGAGGTATTTAAATATGTGAGTGCAAGCATAATACCATGGAATGAAGTTTGTAATATATTATAAAGGGGATAAAAAATCTACTGTGTAATATATTTTCTTATTTTTATTTTGTGGAACTGGGATTCTCATTTTTGTGAAAAAAATTAAGTTTTGTGACCATATATGTATACATCAAACATGTGGAAAGTTCTGTTGCAGATAATAGTTATTATCCTTGTGGAAGGAGATCAGAAGTCCCTTTACTTTACATACGTCTATTTGACCCCAAAAAAGTGAATGTACACTTGGTATTTAATAGTAATAATGATAATGATGAAAAGACAATAGTAAAATGGGTTCTCTAAGTGAAAATTGTCTATTAATACCCTTTCAGGACTGCATTTAGTCCATGTACAGTAATATGAAACTACTAAGAACTTGGACACCTTAACATAGGGCCCAGTTTTCAGCATGGGTCAATAAGTAGAGTCAAAAAAGGAACTGATTCATAAGCTGATCTACATCTGCACACTAAAATCTTTGCCTTGTGGCAACAAAATCAGGTTTGTTGAACTATTTCATAAATACCATTGAAATTATCCTGCAGAAAATTGAGGTTAGCCACAGCTTCTGCAAGCTGCTGACTGTATGCTTGCTACCTGCATAGGGGGTCTGCAATAGAAATGACTTGACAAAAATTTATGGATTCTCCTTCAAAAACAGTTTTTAGAAATGTTTTTCATGAGAAGCATCTAATATAGAAGTGAGATATTCCAAAATAAGGCTTTGCTTCTATTTTTATATGGATTTAGGTGATAAGATAGATTTGAAAAAGACTTTTTCATCTGTATTCATAGTCTGAAACTATGAATATTCAGGATTTTTACCTAGTTTTCTACCATTAGGATTATAGTATCTGGGCTGGAGAGATGGCTTAGCAGGTACAGCACTTGCCTGCTAAGCCTAAGGACCTGGTTTTGATTTACCAGTACCCACCTAAGCCAGATGCACAAGGTGGCACATGCATCTGGATTTTGTTTGCAGTGGCTAGAGGTCCTGGCATGTCCATTCTCTCTCTCTTTCTCTCTCTCTCTCTCTCTCTCTCTCTGCCTCTTTCTCTCCTTCCCCTCTCTCTCTCAAAGAGAATTAATAGTACCTGCATTGCAGGCTTTGATGAATGTGCTAAAGTAACTAATGTGTGGATGGGCTTGGTGCAGAGGTTGGCACATGGCCTATGCTCAGTAAGTGGTGGCTTTTAATATTCAAATATATTGCTAAATATTTTCTATTTGAATAACAGTCATTTGCTTTATATCAGGTGTCATATACAATTAAAACAAAGCAGATAATTTTATTATAGCATTTTAACTTTAAGAGTGATCATTTTGAAAACAATTCTGATGTTAAGCAGAGTGAATATTTGGGTATATTCATAGAGTTTGTTCATTTCATAGAAGGCATCAGCAAAGGGAGAATTGCAAGGAATGCGGGATAGTTTTCAGGTCAGACAGTAATTCTAGTGAATGAAATGGCTGAATGCCACTTCTCAAGGACTTTAAACCTTAGCTTTAATGAATGTCAATAAATGGGTGAATTTGGAGAAAGACTGTTCTGGTTATAACTTCTTTGTGTGTGTGTGTGTGTGTGTGTGTGTGTGTGTGTGTAGTGCAAGTGGTGTGGTGTGGTGTGCGGTATGCATATGGTGTATGTACCTGCATGTGTGTGCAGATGTGTGGGCCCCATGAGCTCATGTGTAGAAGCTAGATAACCTGTATCACTCATCTGCCTTAATTGCTTTAGACCAAGTCTTTCATTGCACCCAGAGCTGCTGTTTTTATTTTTCAGTCACAGTCTGGCTGACCAGCGAGTCCCAGAGATTTTCCCATCTCCATCCTCACAAGACTGAGATACTGGCGTCTGATGCCATGCCCAGCTTTTTTATGCGGGTGCTGAGGATCCAACAAAGGGTGAATCACCCCTTCGCAGCCTCAGACTTGCTCTACTGGGCCCTTTCTCTATCCCCTAGCTTCCTTTTTATTCATGTATCAAATGAGGAGGTTGAACCTGATAATTGTTTTAGAGTGTTGTTCACTGTGAAGAAGTACCTGGCAAACAATTTGAAACGATGAAACTTTTGTTCCATCTCATGATTTCTGTCTTTACTCCTCAGCCCCATTGATTCTGCACCCATGGCGAGGCAGAACACCATGATAGTGGGAGTATGTGTCAGAGACCACTTACTTGATGGCAGACAGAAAAGCAGAGAGAAAAGGGAGCAGGTACCAGGTATAACTTTCAAACACTTGTTTCAAGTGACCTACCTCCTCTAGCTAAAGTTTCTATTACCTCTCAAAATAATGACACCAGCAAGGGACACAGTTGAATATACTAGCCTGTGAGGAACATTTCTTATTCAAATGGTAACAGTCATTAATAACCACTGTTCTTTACACAAATTGCCACAAATGGAGCATTTATTTTTACTTGTGTGCATGTGTGTGTATTAGGGTGTGTGTAGTGTATCCTAGTGTATACTCCCTTGCAGTGTGCCATGCTCTGGCCTGCAGTAGTGGAGGGGGTGCTTGTTTATGGTGGTCTAAGCATAACATCCAGGTTATCCTGCTCTATTGCCTTGCTGTTGCAGCCAGTTCTCTCCTGAGTCTCTACTGACACCAGAGCTTGCTGCTTTTCTGGAAGCCTGGGGCGATTCCCTGGTCTCTGCTCCCCTTTGAGGGATTACAGGCCCAAGTAGCCTGCCTAGCTGTTTACCAGGGATCTGGAGATTCCAGCTATAGATTTCAGGCCCTCTCAGGCCCGCTTAAGAAGTGCACTTACCCACAGCCATCTCTCCAGCCCAAATCAGGCATTTTATTAACACAATTTCATTTAATCTTCCCTCAGATGAGTCTTAGGAGTGAAGAACCATTGTCCCCAATTTTCAGGTAAAGAGGCTTAGGCTCAGACGCAGGTTCCATAACTTAGTGTAGGATGGCTGGCCCAAGCCCAAAACATGCATGGTTTCTTTCCTACCACAGTGACTCTCATTGGCCTTTCAGCTATAGGAACGTGTGATTCTGAGTAAGGCACATTACATTTTATTTTTGTTAAGTTTATCTGTCATTTAAGACTTACTGAATAAAAATGCTGGCTTGCAAAGCCTGATGGCCCAGCCTCCATTCCCCACTACCCAGGTAAAGCCATATGCACAAAGTGGCACATGCATCTGGAGTCTTTTTGCAGTGGCAAGAGGCCCTGGCATGCCCATTCCGTTTCTCCCTCTCATTCTCTCTCTCTCCCTCTCCCCCTCTCTCTATCTGCTTGCAAATCAATAGTAAATTTTAAAAAAGAATGAAACCTACTGGAACCTTCTTGTATGGGAAAGGGAAAGGATAAGGAAGGATTTGGGTGAGATATAAGGCTGCTGCATCTTTTTCCCAATATTACCTGACTAGACACTAAGAAATTGGACCAAGTATACCAAAAGTAACATTTTTTGCAGACTTGATGATAATCACAGCATATTTAGTTTTCATACCTTTATGAGTAAGATTTCTTTTTCATTTTTGGGAATGTTGTTATAGCAATTTTCAAGGATAACTGTCAAGAACTTTAATTAGTGGGATTAATGATTAGTTTTTAAAAGGCCAATAAATACGTTTTATGAGAGAAACTGGAATTGAGTTTCATTAAAAACCTGCTGGGTTGCTAGGGTTTTGTTCAGGAAGTCTTTTCTCACTCCTATGTCGTGGAAGGTTCCTCCTATTTTTAATTCCAGTAGTAGCAGAGTTTCTGGTTTTATATCTAGGTCTTTGATCCATCTGGACTTAATTTTTATGCATGGAGAGATGTGTGGGTCGAGTTTCATTTTCCTACATATGGTTATCCAGTTTGTCCAGCACCATTTGTTGAAGATGCTGTCTTTTTTCCATTCTGCATTGGGAGGGCCTTTGTCAAATATCAAGTAGCTGTAGTTACTGGACCCAAAGTCTGGGTCCTCGATTCTGTTCCATTGGTCTATATTTCTGTTTTTATGCCAGTACCATGCTGTTTTTATTACAATGGCTTTGTAGTATAGCTTTAGATCAGGTATGGTGATGCCTCCAGAGGTGTTTCTTTTGCTGAGGATATGCTTGGATATCCAAGGCCTTCTGCTTTCCATATGAATTTTGAGATAGTTTTTTCTATCTCAGTGAAGAAAAAAGTTGGGATTTTATCAGCATTGCATTAAATCTATATAGTGCTTTTGGTAAGATTGCCATTTTTAAAAACTTTTTATTTTTTATTATTTTTTTGGAGAGAGAGAGAGAGAGAGAGAGAGAGGAAGACAGAGATGGGCGTGCGAGCAGTGCCTCAGCTGCTGCGAACAAAATCCAGATGTGCGCGCCCCCTTGTGGTCAAGTGCGGCATTGCGCCCTTGCATCACTTTGCATCTGGCTAAACATGGGACCTGGAGATTGGAACCGCTGGAGATTGGAACCAGTGTTTTAGGGTTAGGAGGCAGGCGCCTTAACCCCTAAGCCATCTCTCCAGCCCAAGACTGCCATTTTTACAATGTTAATTCTACCTATCCAGGAGCATGGGGGGGGGTCTTTCCATTTTCGTAGGACCTCCTCAATTTCTTTCTTGAGTGTTTTTATGTTTTCATTGTATAGGTCTGTCACTTCCTTGGTTAATGTTATTCCAAGGTATTTTATTTTCTTTGTTGCTATTGAAAATGGGACAATGTTAGTTATTTCTTCTTCTGTATCTTTGTCTTTTGCATACAGAAAGGCTACTGATTTCTGTGCATTGATCTTATATCCTGCTACTTTGCTGAAGGTGCTAATCACCTTCAACAGTTTTGAGATGGAGGTTCTCACCTGAAGGGAGGACTAGTCAATCACACCTCACCAGGGCCCCAGCTGAAACCATAGAGTAATGCAGGGGGAGGGCAAGAGTACAGCATTCTTGGTGATCATGACACCAGAGAAAAGGCTGAAGGAGATAAACACAGAGAACATCCAACTCCTACTAAGCCAGATATTTAGAGACACAGAGGCTCCCAAAACCTTACCACTGAAACAGAACTAAAATGATCCCAATGTGGCTCAGGGAAATTCGTGGAAGAGGGGGCAGAAAGAATGTTAGAGCCACAAGTTGGGGCATTATGCATAAAGACTTAGCCTATCCCCCATAACTCTTGACCACTCCCACAATGCATGACCCACATTCCCCATTGATGAGGGTCCCTATGGAAGAGGGAGGACAGGGAGGAGGATAATGGAGTCACCATTATGAATGTAAAATTAGAATAATATAAATAAAAAAAATTACAAGAAAACACTGCTGGGGTGCTTGGAGAGACAGCTCAGCAGTTGAAGGTGTTTGCTTGCAAAGCCTGATGGCCCAGATTTGATTCCCCAGTGCCTAAGGGCATATGCATCTGGAGTTCGTTTGCAGTGTTGAGAGTCCCTGGATCACCTCTCTCTCCCTCTCTCTCTCTCTCTCTCTCTCTCTCTCCCTCTCTCTAGCAAATAAATAAATAAATAAATAAATAAATAAATAAATAAATAAATATACTTTTGAAAAAAAACTGCTGGGGGTCTTGGGAGATGGCTCAGGGGTTAAGGGTGCTTGTTTGCAAAGCATATGTGGTAGTTTGAATAGATGGCCCCCAATATATTCAGTGTTTTATTAGTTTATAGTTTGCATCTGCATCCACCTGGCTGGAGGCAATGTCAATGGGTGGATCTTAAGGTGTGGTGGTGGGTTTGAGATTTCAATCTAAAAATATGCAAAGTGTG
Source organism: Orientallactaga sibirica (assembly GCA_036365145.1). Lineage (NCBI taxonomy): Eukaryota > Metazoa > Chordata > Mammalia > Rodentia > Dipodidae > Orientallactaga > Orientallactaga sibirica. The sequence continues at coordinate 10,888,370 of JAEOAD010000057.1, forward strand.
CCTAGCTGGAGTTCCTGATGTGTGCTGTACTGTGTGGTTTTTGGCTTGTGGCTTTTTTCTCTGTGTTTGATCCTGTGAAAGGAGGCCAGTTTCTTCTGCCATTATGGAACTTCCCCTGAACCTGTAAGCTACAATAAATATCCCTTCCTCCATAACTGTGCCTGGTCTGGAAGTTCATCTCAGTGAATCTGAAGCTGTCTGCTACAGCTTGCCAGCCTGGGATCAATTTCCCAATGCCCACATGATGTTGGATGCAAAGTGGCACATTCATCTGTTATCCCAACTGCCTACAATTGAAGGCAGAGCCAGGAGAATCGGAAGCTGGAGGATCACCTAGTCTGACTGATAATCATTTGCAGTCTGGCAGTTTGTTTGCAGCAGCAACAGACCCTGTCTCAAAGAAGGAGGCACCTCAAAGTTGTCCTCTGACCTCCACATGCATGCTGTGGTATGTGCACTCATACACACATACACACAAATAAAATAAACCTGTTGGGATTTTAATTTGTACCACAGTGCCTTTATTGATTTGGGAATATCTGACTTATTATGAGTCAGGAGCATAAAAATTCCTGTTATGGGCATTAAACGGTTTTCTATTTGTTTTGATCTTTCATTTTTGTAATGTGTGTAGCCATGTTGTATGTATAGTGGTTAAGGGCAACTTTCCAGTGTTGGTCCAAGCCTTCTACCTTGTTTGAGGCAGGTTCTCTTGTTCTAATTGACTGTTATTCATTCTCCAGCCTGGCTGGTCTTTGAGATTTTGGAAAATTTTCCTGTCTCCACCTCCCATCTTGGCCATAGGTGTGCTGGAATTATAGAAGCCAACATTGGATTCTGGCTATTTCTTGGGGTTTGGGGATCTAAACTCAGATACTCCCACTTGCACAGCATGCACTTTGTTCACTGCTCCATCTCAGTATCCCTGTTTGGTCTTCCAATGAGACTAAAAACTGATAAAATATACTGGAATAAAAAGAAATGGTTATTTGAAAGGACAAAACATTCCTAAAGATTTAACTTCAATGCCTTTGACCATTGATGTGTATGTGTGTGTGTGTTTAATTTTGGTATAAGGGATCAAATAAGATTAACACATACTAGTCAAGTGCTGCCCCACTGAACTGTGGTCCTCCAGTTATGCCTTTGACCCCCCTTTTTATTTTGAAGTAGGGTGTCACTCTAGCCCAGATTGATCTGGAATTCCCTCTGTAGTTTCAGGCTGTCCCCAAAATCACATTGATCCTCCTACCTCTGCTGCGAATAAAGGAGCGCACCACCACACCTGGTTACCATTTTTTGAAAGGAGTGGCTAAGGTTATTATTTAGCTCACAGTGAGATCTTCGGCCTAGGTTTCCAATTTCACTAATTGTTTCAGACACACCACTAAGGAATCTATTTAGCCAGGTTATTAGGTCTGTAAAAATAAGAGTGGTTAATGGCAAAATCAAACATAAGTTGTCTGTGAAAATATTTTTATAAAGTCCTGCTGCATTTGGACAACAGGAGGAAATTATTATCCTACTAACCCATGAAGTAAGTTTCAAACAAAGTCTTGTTACATAGTCCATGAAGAACAGTTGGTTTCTGTCCTTCCATAAATAACTAATGCCAAGAGTAGCCTAGCTATCTATTTCAGCTTCTTGTTACACAAGAGCAAAACCAGCAAGGCCGAAATATCAGTGCTTACTAACAGAACAGTCTTGTTAAATTCCATTTAGCTTTGAAAACATGCTTTTGGTGTGTCTTTAAAGTTTTAATTTTTTAAGTTAACATATAATTAATGGGTTTCATTATGCCATTTTCGGTACATACTTTTTTCTTATTCATCTACTCCTCCTTCATCCTCTTGCTGGTCTCCTTTCTTGCTCCACAATATAAACACTTTTCCTTTTATGTCACATGTATTCCATTTTTATGTTCTACTTTGAATTTAATTGCACTGTACATTTTCCTAAGCCTTACGTTTCCATATTGTCATTCTATTTCTAAATTGGGATATAGTTATGGATGTCACTGACTGAACCTTGTGTCCATGTCAAGCTCACTGCTATGGTAGGAATTCCAAGCTCTGTTGCTAGTTTTGTGACTGGACAAGTCATTTCATTGCATCTGTTTCGTCATCTTTCAGAGAGGGATAAAAATCTTCCATTTTGCTGGGTAGGAAACAATGGTGCAAATGTTCCCTCTAAAATGTCAGACAGCTGCTTGTGGAATGCTTTGCAATTCTTAGAGGTCTTTTCTTCTTCCCTTCCTTCCCTCCTTCTTTTCCTTCCTTCCATTCTTTCTTTTCTTCCTCCTTACCTTCACCTTTCTCTCTTCCTATAATTTATTTATTTTTATTGATTTATGTGGTTTTTTTCCTATTTTTTTTTTTTTTTTTAAATCAGGTTTCACTTTAGCCAGGATGGCCTCAAACTTGTGGCCATCCTCCTACCTCAGCCTCCTCGTGCTGGGATTCAAGGCATGCACCACTACTCCTGGTTGACTGGTGCTCTTTTGAGATAGCATTTTGCTAGCTAGACCAGACTAGCCTCAATTTCCGGATCTTTCTGTCTCTGCTTCTTCACGGCTGGGATTACAGGTTTCTGATAACAAGAAATTGAAAAAAAAGTTTGTTTTGATCACAAAAATTTAATAAAAGGAGAATCTGGAAGTAATGTGAAAACATTTAGTTTCCCTATGGGATATGTAACTTTTCTTTCCTTTTCCTACTAGGTGTGGTTAAATGCTGAGATATGATAGGTGATAAAGAGATGGCCAGAACTATGGGCACTAATACAGCTTAAATGATAAAGATCTTGAAAATATAAGTAATTTCTTGGCTTTATACATATACTTACATCATGCATATATGTATGCAAATATGTATATATATATAAACAAAATACAATAACGTCTGTCCTTTATACATTACAAAGTTGGAAGAGCTTTAGTAAGCTGAGGACTACTGAGTTCACAGTTGCTAATTAAAAATGTCTGGCTTGGGCTGGAGAGATGGCTTAGCGGTTAAGGTGCCTGCCTGCTAAGCCTAAGAACGCCAGTATTCTCCAGGTGCCATGTTTAGCCAGACACAGTGATACAAGGGCGCAATGCCACACTTGCCCACAAGGGGGCACACACGTCTGGAATTCCTTCACAGTGGCTGAGATGCTGCTGGCATGCCCTTTCTCTGTCTTTCTCTCTGTCTCTGATTCTCTCAAAAAAGAAGTCTGGCTTAAGTTACTAATAATAAAGGAAACTGGAAAAAATACTCTTTAATAACAAGTTCTTTTTCTTCTTGGACTAACAGATTAATTTGTCATGGATGGGATGTGTAAGTTACCTGTGGCTTTTTTCAATTAGTGTGTGTGTGTGTGTGTGTGTGAGAGAGAGAGAGAGAGAGAGAGACAGAGAGGGAGAGAGAGAGAGAGAGTTGTGTGTGAGTACATGCATGCATGTATGGGCACACAAGTGGATGTCAGGGGACAACTTTTGAATTGGTCCACACCTGTGTACCTCACTTGAGGCAGGCAAGCTTTCTTGCTCTGGAAACTTGCTCTGCTGTTTTTTTTTTTTTTTTTTTCTGTGCTTGCCATTGACCTCCAAGAGCTTCCAGGAAATTCTCATTTCTTTATATCCCATATTGCTGCAAGTTTGCTGGGATTTGGGGATCAATTTTGGTCATCTAGCTTGAACTGTAAGTGCTGAGCCATCTCTCCACCACCCCCCTTTGTGCTTGTGTATTAACTTCACAGCTGAACTCTTAAGTTTGTTGAGGGTAGGGGTGATCCGTCCTCCAATTGCATTTCTAACCCTACTATAGATTACAGGTCTCTGTACACCGCAGGTACCAAGTAGACTATATAGCTTACTAATGATTACCTATTTCTGGTATCCAACAAGATCTCATAAAGATGACAATTAAAGTTGCTGTTTGAAGTTCTGAACTTTCTAGGTCAATCTTGAGAAAAGAAACTGTATGACTGTCTTACCAATATTTGTATGCACCTTGGTACCTCTTACAAAAAAATCGTTTTTCAAACCTAGGAGTGATGACACACGCCTTTTGTTCCAGCACTTGGGAGGCTGAGGTAGGAGGATCCCAGTGAGTTAGAGGCCTGCCTGGGGCTACAGAGTGAGTTCCAGGTGAGCCTAGGCTAGAGTGAAACCCTGCCTCGAAAAAACAAAAACAAAAAATTCATCAATTTTCAGCCCCACTCAGATCAATTGCTGAGGGGATTATAGCTCTACATAGACACATTAAAACAAGCACCCCTGGTAATTGTGATACACACTAAAGTTTACAGACTACTGTGGCTTCTGATCTGAGATGGTGAGAAGATATATTCGTACTTACGTAGATGTTTGGCAATTTTGAAAAAATGAAAAATAGCGAGTGAAGTAAAATGCCATGACAAGCAGGAAGGGGAAGCTGGTCCACCATTCTGCATCATGGAATTAGAACACTTGACATTCATTTTGCTGACGTGTTCTTGGCAGTTTATTTTGGCTCATTTGCAATTATAGTCTGTCCGACTGACGTCCTGAGATAGTTGCTGGAATTTTATTTGCAACGATAATTTCTCAAATGTCATGTGAAAAGCATGTAGGACTGGCTTATAAACAAAGATCAGGGGCCATTAAGATATAACGGTGCTTCTTTAACTTTTTCTTCTCATCTGATAAGCTCTGGGCTCTTGGGACTGCATAACGTGAAAATCCTGCCTCCTTAAGACGTTTCATGAGCGCGCGAGAGAAAGGATCTTAACCACAGTGAGAGGCAACATCCAAGGATGAGACGTATTAGCTCAGGCTTCCAGGACTGGGATGCCTTCAGACAGTGTTAAGCCCTGCCTGTAAAGGAAGAGCGATGCAGCCCAAAGATGAGTATCTTTAAAGGGCAGCTGGAAAATGACCTCAGGGGAACTTTCATCCTGGGTGGAGTCCCGAGAAGCCAAGTGCGGGCGTGGGCCCGTTCAGCATCTCGCTGCGATTAGACGCAAGGCCCTGCGGAACCACTGTCTTAAGGCCAGTGCCCAAGTCGGCCAGGCGGTCGTGAGGAGCCGTTAGCCGCCTCCGCGCCCCGGCAGCAGCACCCCTCCTCCCCGCGCGGCCGGCAACACCGTTGGGCTCCGCCCCTTCGGCTGACGTCCCGCACGAGCGGGGGCGGGCGCGTGGGTGGGCCGAGCCGGCTGCCGCCTGCGATTCGGCGGGCTCAGCCACACCACCGCGTGCCCCCGCTCCGCCCGCCCCTCCAGGCGCGTCTTTTCCGGGCTCGCGCCGCGCCCCGCCCCCACCGGCCCTCCGGGTGCGCGCGCGCGCTGCTGCGGCTTTTTCTCCGGCCTCTGCGACGCGCCCCTCCTTGTCACCCCAGCGCTAGCGGGCTCCGCGGTTCCTTTCCGTGAGCTCTCCGAGGGCCAGGAGTCGGCCGGCTGCCCGAGAAGCTGCTGGGCAGCGGCTACGAACGGTGAGTCACCCCCCAGGCTAAGGAGGATGCGGTCCCGGTGTCTCTGCCCATTCGGATCGCATGGTTCCCAAGCTGCAGCAGGTCCCACCTGAGCCAGGAGGAGGTTGGGTGGGTATTCCACTTCCCAGCCTCGGGCTGCCATCTTCTGGGGGAGGGGGAGCATGGATCTGTTGGCAGGGAAGATTCCCGCTGTCACCCTCTTCTTTGATAGACTCTAAGATCCTCAGAACCTAGCCTGTGGCTTCCTGTCGTCCATCATACCCCGAGGGGCACAAGTCACCCTTCTGATCTGAGTAGTAGGCTTTGCCTCGACCCCTGTAAGAGGAGCACATCAAGTGCTTGCTAGACCTCCAAACGACCTTTAGGGCTCCCCTAGACCTCAGCTCCATTTTGTCACCTCTCAGTCACTGTAACTGGAAGGTCGGTGTGGGGGGAATGCCTGCCTCCAGAAGCATCTGCCCTTTGGAGCTTGAGGAACCTTAGCTCTGGATAGATATCTCCTCAGCATCTAAATACACCTTTAGGCATGTTAGCTAACAGCTGGATTCTAGCCGAAGCATGCAGCCGCAGCTGCTCTTTCGTCTTCATCCCTGCCTTCAGTGGCTGCTGTCTATTTAGTATTAGCCTTATTCACTTCCTCTTCCTCTCATTCGAGTGCCCAAAAGAACTGTGACTGATGTCTACAGACAGAAAAACCTAGCAGAACATGATTCATTGCCTAACCGGTTACATATTTGAAAAAAGACGTCATTTCTCCTTTTTATTCCAGCATCTCCTCTTTCAAAGGCATTTTTTCATCCTGTTGAAACTCATTTGCTCTGTTCGCACTTTTCACTTAAAAAAAAATTAATCCTCACTTTGAGAAATGACACTAAGAGTCAGAATAAGGGTAAAATGGCATTGAAGTGACTTTTTGAAGATGTGAGCAGTTTACTTTTATTATTGGTTAATGGTTTGGTCAACTACTCAGTTCCCTGTTCTGTAAAAATATGTCCAGCTGTCGTCATATGGTATGTTCCTTCTAGTGTTTTATTTCTTGGGCCTCTAAATTCATGCTTCGTAACATGTTGCTGCATAAGAGATTTAACCTGACAAAAGCCCATTGTCCATCATGGCTCGTAAGTTCAGCCCCCCCCCCATTCATTTTCTTTCTATTTAAGAGAGACTTCTAAATGTTTTTGAAACATGAAACAGCAAGTGGAGATTCAGTTACAGTACTACTAGTGACCGTATTAATAAAAAATTTAATAGTGTAAGGTCTCTTCTTTAAATTGTAAAGTAGCTCATCCTTTTGATTGAATCTACTTAGAAGAAACACTGCCATTTAGACAGGGGATCAAACCGTACGCTGTCGTGTACTTGCACATTTGAATAAAGGACTTCATGTCCTTATATGACAAGTAGTTTGACATCAGAAAATCCATGAAAAGTGTAATGCAATAATTAAAATTCATTCAATTAAAATTTGTGGATTTTTTGAAAAACACTCTTAAAATAACATTAATTTAGATTAAGATGTTTGCTACAATATTTTTGGTAGGGATGATATGAGTTAAGGCAGAAGAGTCTTTCCCCATTTAGTTAGGATGTATGAGTTGAGACTGTGGGGAGGCTAAGATTCCAGTCCCAGTGCTAACTCGATGTATTGACATTGAACAAATCACTTTACCTTTCTTAGTTTTCCCATATGTGAATTAAGTGTCTGTATTCTGATACTGAAGTTATATTATATATATATAGATAGATAGATAGATAGATAGAGAGAAAGAGAGAGACACATTTAATGCAATTCACATTACGGGTGTATCATGAATCCTGTCATAAGTTTTGTGTAGAGTATTTTTTCCGAAGGTCTGTATATACTAGCTCCAATCTAGAAATGCTTAGTCCTTACCTAATCCTGACAATGAGTTACTATAGGTAGAAATATATGAATTATGAAGCATTTTTTCAAAAATAATGTATTATATGTTAACTTCTACTTGCAAATGAAATGTGTATATACTACACTGAATGTCAAGTACTGGTGGCTTTTAGAAACTTGTAAGGGGATGTGTTTATTCTGTTTTATAATTATAATTGACCAGTAACTTGAAAAGCATATAAAGACATCTTATTCATTCTATTATTAATTCATTCAACTCTATTGATCTTTTGGCTATCTTGTAATTTGTGCCAGGCCTTTAGGAAATGATGGTTCAAAAAACCTGCAGTATGAATTTATAGTGGGGGATGGTGGTATGGTCATGGTAGATGCATGTGTAGTTTATTTTTATTAAAAATAGCAACAGGCAACTCAGGGGCATAAACAAAATCCTAGGGGAGTTAAGGCTTGGTCAAGGAGAGGAGAGGACTGTATTAATTGTAACTTGTGTATACTCTTTTCAGCATTATGCCTTCCCCTCCTCCTTGACTTTCAATTACAGAGCCCCTAACAAAAATATCTTTTTTTTCCACTCCCCACTATTGTGTGATATTATACAGTATATTTTACCCTCTTAACTGTGAATTTTCATGTAGTTGTACATTTTCATACAATTGTAAGAAATGATGCTATGTATCATATTTCCTCCAATAGTAATATCATAAAAATAGCTATGGTGTAGTATCACAGCTAAGAAGTTGAAATAGATATAACCTATCCATGTTATTCTAATTGTGTCAGTTTATATATGTACTTACATGGGTGTATTTAGTGTCATGCAATGTGAGCATGTGGAAACGTGTGTGATCTCCACAGGCAAGCTCTTTTATCTCCCTGTTCCCTTGACCTCTAGCTACCATGCTCTGTTTTCCATGTCTGTTATCCTGTAACTTAAAGGATGTACCTAAATGGGAGCACAGAGAATGCAACCTTAGAGATTTATAGAGGGAATATATCCTTAATAATTGGTTCCTTTACATTGCTACATTGAATTCCATGTTGTACATGTATATTGAACCTATCACTAGTCAAAGAACATCTGGTATTGCCAGGGTTTTATTGATTTTGTGTTTGGTCTGTTATCAATAAAGTTCCTATGTATATGTTCTTGCCTGAGCTTAAAATTTCGCTTCTGGGTAATGGCCCAAGAATACAATTCTAGGTTATGTAGTATTCACATATTTTCTTTTCAGTATACCATTCTGCATTCCCAATAGCAATGTTCGAATGTCTTTTGTCCAATCTTGGTGTTGTCCCTCTTTTTCATGCTACCCATTCTGAAATGTATGTAATGATAGCTCCTCCTAGTCTGAACTTAAAAATTCCTGATGGCTACTGAAGTTGAATGCTTTTTCCTGTGCTTGCTCATTTGCTATCGCTAGATCTTGAGTGAATTGCCTGACCTACTTTCTGTCCATTTTCTACTTGGGCTTTTAAAAATACTTGAGTTTTAAGAGTTCTTTTTCTTGAGTAAGGGTCTCAGTCTATCCCAAGCTGACCTGGAACTCACTCTATAGCCTAAGCTGGCCTCAAACTCAAGAGATTCTCATACTTCAGCTTTCTCAGTGCTGTGGTTAAAGGTGTGAGTCACCATACCATGTTAAGAATTCTTTATATTTTTTGTTGGATATGTGAGTTGAAAGACTATTTTTTCAGTCTGTAACTTGTCTGCCCAATCTTTTCATGGGAAGTTTTGTAGAACAAAAGGTTGTATTTGGATGAGGTTCACTTTTATCATTTTTTCTTCTATGACCTATGCTTTAGGTACCAAGGGCTCATACATATTTTCACTATTTAATTTTATTCCTTTCTATTCTGTACAATACCCATTAGGTTTCTGCAAGCAATGTGAGTAAGCTTGACTCTTTAAGAACAAGCCCAGAGTTCAAATATGTTCTATAATCAGTGGCATGGAAACATGTTACACGTGCTTTCACCATATTAAAATGGCTGACATTTTTATGTGCCTTAAAATATTATATTTACCTTAACAGCAACATAAAAGTCTGTACTATAAAATTGGACACTTGATGTTGCAAGGAGGCTTTTGGTTTCACTTTCTACATTAAAATTTATTTTTGCAAAAAATATTTTCAGTAAATATTACTTATTAAGTTATCTATAGAACAAACTTATATTCTCATTTACACTTAGTTTGAAAGTTAATTCCACATTTTGAGTCGGAAAGTTATAAGTGATGGCTATTTACTTAGTAGGCTTTTTCTACTCACTATTATCAGAATAATGGATAAAATATTATGTAGTTTGACTGTCTAGACTGCATACTTTTATAGTAGTTATTCAACATTTATTTTAACTTTTTTGTGGTTTTGGAGATTGAACCCATACATTGTACATGCTAGTCATATGCTCTTCCACTGAGTCAACATCCTCAGTCATTACTTTTTTTTTAATAATTATTTTTTTATTGACAACTTCTATACTTACATACAAAAAGTGCCTGGTATTTCCCTCCCCTCCCCCCATTCCCCTTTAGAACTCCACTCTCCATCATATCCCCTCCCTCTCTCCATTAGTCTCACTTTTAATTTGATGTCATCATCTTTTACTTCTATTATGAGGTTCTTGTGAAGGTATTGCTAGGCACAGCAAGGTCATGGATATTGAGGCCAATTTCTGTCCCCAGCACTTTTTTAAAAAAATATTGTTTTTTATTGACTTTTATACTTACATACAAAAAAAACCCAACTGATATTTCCCTTCCCTCCCCCCATTCCACTTTAGAACTCAAGTCTCCATCATATCCCCTCCCTCTCTCCATTAGTCTCTCTTTTAATTTGATGTCATCATCTTTTTCTTCTATTTTGAGGGTTTTGCAAAGGTATTGCTAGGCACTGCAAGGTCATGGATATCGAGGCCAGTTTCTGTCTGGGGAGTTGCATTGTAAGAGGTCATACCCTTCCTTTGGCTCTTCCATTCTATCCGCCCCCTCTTCCGCAATGGTCCCTGAGCCTTGTAGGGTGTGACAGAGGTGTTTCAGTGCTGGGCACTCCTCCATCCCTTCTTCTTAGCACTATGTTGCCTTTTGGGTGATCCCAGTGGTCATCACCATCTGAAAAGAGAAGCTTCTCTAACCAGAAGTGAGAGTAGCGTTAATATGTGAATATGAACATTAAGTGTAGTGCTTTCAGGGCAGCTTGGTGAGAATAATATATACATTTAGTCAGATAAGAGCAGGCTTATACCCCTAAGGCTCATGACCTCACCTACCATAGACTTTTACTTAGGTTTTTCAACACCAGGTATGTATTCCCTCCCGTAGAGAGGGCCTTCAGTCCAATTACGGAGCAGTTGGTTACCCCAAGAGTAGACATGCCACTATTGCACCCGTTCAGTCATTGGGCCTGTCTGGCCAAGCTTGAATATTCAGCATCCACTGTTTTCACTGTTGATGGCTTCTGTCTCCCATATGCTGCATGCAATGCAGCTTTTTCCAGCTTTCAGTTGGCTGGTTTACAGGGAGAAGGTTTTCTGCTCCACACCAGCTTGCTTTCTCAGTGACCATGCTTCTCAGGCATGAGATGTCTTCAGCAATAGGGTCTTACTAACTGTTTCTCTAGGGAAACCAAGGGCTTTGGCAAAAGCCTTTAATGTTTTTGGAGGCTACCGGGACCTCCTTGGCCAACAACTCACTGGAAGGTATCCCATCCCAGGTACTGAAAATATTCTAGTAACAGTCTACAGCTTCTAGACGTGCCCTTATTAAAAAAAATAATTTTACATATGTCTTATTTATAATATCTTGAGTTTAGATTGACCTTCCCCCTGCCCTTCTTGTACAGAATCTCTTCCCATGGCCTCTCTTAGGCCATTCCCCTCCCTGTAATCAGTTCTTCTACTTACATATGTGCATTACCATACACTTAAGTCCTTCCCTTTCCTCCCTCCCTTATAGCCTTTTACCAGCTTACTGGTTTCTGGTACCTATTTTTGGTTCCATTTCACACACAAGTCTATACAATGGTTGCTAGGATCCACATATGAGAGAGAACATGTGACGTTTGGCTTTCTGAGCCTGGGTTACCTCACTTAGTATAATCCTTTCCAGATCCATCCATTTCCCTGCAAATTTCATAATTTCATTTTTCTTTACTGCTGAATAGAACTCCATTGTGTAAATGTACCACATCTTTATTATCCACTCATCTGTGGAGGGACATCTAGGCTGGTTCCATTTCCTAGCTATTGTGAATAGAGCAGCAATAAACATGGTTTTGCAAGTATCTCTAAGGTAGTGAGAAGCATCCTCTGGATATATGCCTAGGAGTGCTATAGCTGGATCATATGGTAAATCTATCTCTAGCTGTCTCAAGAACCTCCACACTGATTTCCACAATGGCTGGACCAGCTTACATTCCCACCAACACTGTAGAAGTGTTCCTGTTTTTCCGCATCCATGCCAACACTTATTGTCATTTGTTTTCTTGATGGTAGCCATTCTGACAGGAGTGAAATGGAATCTCAAAGTGGTTTTAATTTGCATTTCCCTGATGGCTAAGGATGTGGAACATTTTTTCAGATGTTTATATGCCATCTGTATTTCATCTTCTGTGAATTCTCTATTTAGTTCCATAGCCCAATTTTTAACTGGGTTGTTTGAATTCGTATTATTCTGTTTTTTGAGTTCTTTGTATATTCTGGATATTAATCCTCTGTCAGATGTATAGCTGGCAAAGATTTTCTCCCATTCTGTAGGTTGTCTTTTTGCTCTATTCACAGTGTCCTTTGCTGTACAAAAGCTTTGTAATTTCATAAGGTCCCAGTGGTTGATTAGTGGTTTTATTCCCTGAGTAATTGGAGTTATATTCAGAAAGTCCTTGCCTATTCCAATATGTTGAAGTGTTTCCCCTACTTTTTCCTCTAGCAGTTTCAGAGTTTCAGGTCTGATATTAAGGTCTCTGATCCATTTGGACTTGACTCTTGTGCATGGAGAGAGACAAGGATCTATGTTTATCCTTTTACATACAGATGTCCTATTTTCCCAGCACCACTTGTTAAAGAGGCTATCTTTTCTCCAATGAATATTTTTGGCATTTTTGTCAAAGATCAGGTATCTGTAGCTGCTTGGATTAATATTTGGGTCTTCTATTCTGTTCCATTGATCTACCTGTCTGTCCTTGTGCCAGTACCATGCTGTTTTTGTTACTATGGCTTTGTAGTATAACTTAAAATCGGGTATGGTTATACCCCCTGCCTGATTTTTGTTGCGCAAAATTGTTTTGGCTATTCGAGGTTTTTTTGTGTTTCCAGATGAATTTTAGTATTGTTTTTTCTATTTCTGTGAAGAATGCTATTGGAATTTTAATGGGGATCGCATTAAATGTGTAGATTGCTTTTGGTAAGATTGACATTTTCACAATATTGTTTCTTCCAATCCAGGAGCATGGAATGTCTTTCCATTTCCTTGTGTCTTCTGCAATTTGTCACTCGAGTTTTTTAAAGTTCTCATTGTAGAGATCCTTCACTTCCTTGGTTAAGTTTATTCCAAGGTATTTTATTTTTTTTTGAGGCAATTATGAATGGGAGAGATTCCATGATTTCATCCTCTGCATGTTTGTTGTTAGTGTATAGAAAAGCTACTGATTTCTGTGTGTTTATTTTGTATCCTGCTACATTGCTAAAAGTGTTTATCAGCTCTAACAGTTTGCTGGTAGAGTCTTTAGGGTCTGTTATGTATAGAATCATATCGTCTGCAAATAATGTAATTTGATCTCTTCCCTTCCGATTTGTATCCCCTTTATGAGTGTCTCTTGCCTTATTGCTATGGCTAAGACATCCAGTACTATATTAAATAGTAGTAGGGAAAGTGGACACCCTTGTCTTGTTCCTGAATTTAGAGGAAAAGCTTCAAGTTTTTCCCCATTTAGTATTATGTTGGCTGTAGGTTTGTCATAAATAGCTTTTATTATGTTGAGATATGTTCCTTCTATTCCCAGTTTCTGTAATACTTTCACCATGAAGGGGTGTTGGATTTCGTCAAATGCCTTTTCTGCATCTATTGAGATGACCATGTGATTTTTGTCCTTCAGACCATTTATATGGTGTATTACATTTATGGATTTGTGTATGTTGAACCATCCCTGCATCTCTGGGATAAAGCCTACTTGGTCAGGGTGAATAATCTTTCTGATATATTCTTGTATTCTGTTTGCCAGTATTTTGTTGAGAATTTTTGCATCTATGTTCATGAGGGAGATTGGTCTATAATTTTCTTTTGTTGATCTGTCTTTGTCCGGTTTCGGTATCAGGGTGATGCTGGCTTCATAGAAGGATTTCGGTAGAATTCCTTCCTTTTCTATTTTATGGAAAAGTTTGAGAAGCATTGGTGTTAGATCTTCCAGGAATGTCTGGTAAAATTCAGCAGTGAATCCATCTGGGCCTGGGCTGTTTTTAGTTGGGAGACTTTTTATGACTGCCTGGATCTCTGTGGTTGTTATAGGTCTATTTAAATGGTTTATCTCATCTTGATTTAATTTTGGTAGGACATATGAATCAAGGAAATCATCCATTTCTTTCAGGCTTTCAAACTTAGAGGCATATATATTCTTAAAGCATGTCCATATGATTTTCTGAATTTCTTTGGTATCTGTTGTGATGTTGCCTTTTTCATCTCTAATCTTATCAATTTTTGTCTCTTCTCTCTTTCTTTTGGTCAGATTTGCTAAGGGTTTGTTAATTTTGTTTATCCTTTCAAAGAACCAACTTTTTGTTTCATTGATTTTTTTGATTGTTTTTTTGGTTTCCATTTCATTAATTTCTGCCCTAACCTTTATTATTTCTTCCCGTCTACTGATTTTTGGTTTGCCTTGTTCCTCTCTTTCCAAGGCCTTAAGGTGAAGCATTAAATTGTTTAGTTGTAAACTCTCTAATTTCTTAATATCGGCACTTAGAGCTATAAATTTCCCTCGTAGGATGGCCTTCATTGTGTCCCATAGGTTTTGGTATGTTGTATTCTCATCATCATTTGATTCTATGAATTTCTTGATTTCCTTTTTAATTTCTTCAATGACCCATACATCGTTCAATAATGTACTGTTTAGTCTCCATGAATTTCTGTATGCTCTGTAGTTTTTCTTGTTGTTGATTTGCAGTTTAATCCCATTGTGGTCAGATAGCATACAAGGGATTATTTCAATTTTCCTGTATTTGTTAAGATTTGATTTGTGTCCTATCATATGGTCTATTTTAGAGAATGTCCCATGTGCTGCTGAGAAGAATGTATATTCTGCAGCATTTGGATGGAATGTTCTGTATATATCTGTTAGGTCCATTTGTTCCATGATATCATCTAATGCAGATGTCTCTCTGTTTATTTTTTGTTGGGTAGACCTGTCAAGTGATGAGAGCGGGGTATTGAAGTCACCCACTACTATTGTGTTAGTAGTTATCTCTGACCTTAAGTCCGATAGTGTTTGTTTGATGTAATTGGGGGCCCCCGGGTTGGGAGCATATATGTTTAGGATTGTGATGTCCTCCTGTTGGAGTATTCCTTTAATCAGTATAAAGTGACCTGCTTTATCTTTCCTCACTAATGTTGGTTTGAAGTCTATCCTGTCAGAAATTAGGATGGCAACCCCTGCTTGTTTTCTAGGTCCATTTGCTTGATATATCTTTTTCCAACCTTTCACCCTAAGAATGTTTCTATCTTTTAATGAGAGGTGACTTTCCTGGAGGCAACAGATGGTAGGATCCTGCTTTTTAATCCAGTCTGCCAGTCTATGTCTTTTGGTTGGGGCATTGAGGCCATTGATATTAAGAGTTATTATTGAAAGATATGTATTTGATCTCTCCATTTTTCTTGTTTTGTAGTTCTTCCTGGTTTTCATTTTACTCACTTGTTCTAACTGTTGAGTATGATTTCTTTTTTTCCTATTTCCTGCTGTGTGTGTTTTGCTTTTTCTTCAGCATGAATGATTCCTGCAAGTATTTTCTGTAGAGCTGGTTTAGTTGCCATAAATTCCTTTAGCCTGTCTTTGTTGTGGAATGTCCTTATTTCTCCATCAATTTGGATAGAAAGCTTTGCAGGATAAAGTAATCTTGGTTGGCAGTTTTTATCTTTCAGAACTTGGAATACATCACTCCAGTTCCTTCTGGCTTTTAAAGTTTGTGTTGAGTAATCTGCTGTGACCCTGATGGGTTTCCCCTTGTAGGTCATTTGCTTTTTCTCTCTAACTGCTTTCAATATATTTTCTTTGGTGTGTGTATTTAGTAGTTTAATTATAACATGGCGAGAAGAGGATCTTTCTAGGTTTTGTCTGTTTGGTGTTCTAAATGCTTCTTGTATATGCATTGGCATTTCTTTCCCAATTTGGGGAAAATTTTCTTCTATGATTTTGTGGAAAACACTTACTAAGCCTCTGGATTTAAATTCTTCCCCTTCTTCTATACCTTGAACTCTTATGTTTGATCTTTTCAGAGAGTCCCACATGTCTTGGAGTTCCCATTCATACCTTTCTATTAGCTTGTCTTTCTCTTTGTTGGACTGTGATAGGTCTGCCATCTGGTCTTCTAGTTTAGATATTCTGTCCTCTCCTTCATCCATTCTACTAGTGAGACTTTCCACAGAGTTTTTTTATTTCACTGATTGTGTTCTTCAGAGCTAGGATTTCAGCCTGGTTTTTCTTCAGTAGTTCTATTTCCTTATTCATGTCCTCTAATGACCTTTTTATTTCCTTAAACTGTTTTTCTGTAATCTCTTTCAAGAGTTTGTTTTCTTCTTTAATTCCTTTGTTTTCTTCTCATATTGCTTTCATTTCTTCTTTTATTTCTTTGAGTATAGATATAATCATTCCTTTGAAATCTTTGTCAGGAATTTCATCTAAAACAGTCTCATTGGTGAACAGTTCTGATGGATTTGTATTTTTGGTGGGATTGCATTGTCTTGATTCTTTGTGTTTCTTGTATTATAATGTAGTGACTTTTGCATCCTGGATTGATTTAATGCTTGGGTTTTCTATTTATCTGCAGTGTTCTTAGTTGTGGATATGGGTTTAAGGTGCCAAATGTAGCACTTGTACCCAGGTCCACCTCAGAGGTAATCCTAGCTGTTGACTTTGCTTGGTAAGCAAGTATTGTAGTGGACTGGTGGAACAATTTAGTAGCAAGTTCTAAACTTCAATTGAGCCAAATACACATTCAATTAACATGAGCACAGAGTATACAAGTGTGGGAATTGAAACAAAGAGTCTTATAAGGTCAAAATCCCTAAGGATGTGTTTCTTCCACACCCTTAATCTTGTCAGCTAGGAATCAGACCCTGCCCCCAATAATGACAGAAGCAAAAGATAAAGGCCCTTTAAATCCAAAATTATTACAGGCAGCAATATTCAACACCTCATCTTCAGCTTATTTGAAAATGGTAAGGCCAACCACAAATATGTAACCCATAACCTGCCCTGACCTGGAAAGAGAGGTTAGCACTTCCAATGCAGTCCTTTGTTACCTTTTGGTGTGGCTTCCAAACTCACCAATGCTGAGTGCCCACCTTGTTCCCTGAGCTGTGATGCTTGGCTCAGCTGTGCTGGGTCCAGTGTTGGTGATGTAGTACAGGCTGCTGCTAATGGTTGATTTCTGCCAATTCGCTGGGGATCTGATGGTTGGGGGATGGGCGAGTTCAGGAAGCTTGTAGTAGCTCACCGTGTTCTCCTGTAGTTCTTTCAGTAGTTCAGCAGACTTTTCTTCACTTTCTGGGCTCTGAGAGGAGACTGATGAGGTTGGAAAGTCCCCCGTTTATTATTTTTGTTGTTGTTGTTGTTTGTTTGGGCGGTGGCAGCGGTGGCGGCAGCGGCTGCAGGGGAAGCTCAGCGAGTCTCAGCTGATCTGAGCAGTGGCTTAGCGCCGCGGATTGGGGCGGCTGCTCCAGCCTCTGTGGAGCGGGTCAGGCCACAAACACCAAAGTGTTATTTCCGCTGTTTCCGGAAAAAAAAAAATTTTCTGATCTTTTCCAAAGAAGTGTGTAGTTTTGTTTAAATCCCTCCCTGATCTGGTTTGGCGTGGATCCTATGCCGCCATCTTACCCGGAAGTCTGTCATTATTTTTTTTTAAAGGCAGTTTTAGGTGATGCTTATAATGTCATATTATAGAAATATATGTGCCTGTATTATGGGAAGAACTTATAGGAAAAGATTAAAGATTAATGATTAGAGAATGTTCATTTCTTCATGGTGGCACTGATGTTATCATGGGTCCATTTGCTGTTACCATATTTGCTCCAATTAGTGTGTAGTTTGTGTAGGAGATTCCTATTAGAACAAAAAGACCAAACTTTGGACTGGGGAGATGGCTTAGCAGTTAAAGGTGCCGCTTGCAAAGCCTGCTGGCCTGGGTTCAGTTCCCTAGTACCTATGTAAACCTTGATGCACAAAGTGGTGACTGTGTCTGGAATTTGTTTGCAGCACCAAGAGGCCCTGACACATTCATACACACACATACACACACTCTTTCCAATAAATAAATAAAAATATTTAAAGAAAGAAAAAA
Source organism: Orientallactaga sibirica (assembly GCA_036365145.1). Taxonomy (NCBI): domain Eukaryota; kingdom Metazoa; phylum Chordata; class Mammalia; order Rodentia; family Dipodidae; genus Orientallactaga; species Orientallactaga sibirica. The sequence goes on from JAEOAD010000057.1 coordinate 10,906,244, forward strand.
ATTCCAAAACTTTGGTGTAAGTCAGGGGCCAGCAAAATACTCCCTGTGGCCAAATCCTGTGCACCACCTGTTTTTGTAAATAAACATCTGTAGGAACACATCCACAGTCATTCATTTATGTATTCTCTGGCTGTATTCACAGTACAGTGTCTGAATCAGGACAGAGACCTATGGTCTGCTAAGCCTATTTATTTTCTGACCTCTACAAAAAACACACACACACACACACACACACACCAGGTGTGGTGGTGCAGCACTTAGGAGGCAGAGATAGGAGGATCACCATGAGTTTGAAGATACCCTGAGACTATATAGTGAATTTCAGGTCAGCCTGGGCTACAGTGAGACCCTACCTTGGAAAAAAAACACACATACACACAATGATTAACTCAGAGATAAATCAATCTTATAAAGTATTGTTTTATAAAGGAAATTTCATAGACTTGACCCTGAACTTTTGTATCTTTTGGTTATGTTTCCATGGGGTATTGTGGCTCAGAAAACTGTGTTTGTGTTCTTCACTAAGCTTAGCAGCAGAATTAAGGCATGCATAGAGTCCTGGGAAGGCTTATTTTCTTGTTGTTGAAGTGGGGGTTGTTTCCATATGAATGCAAGTTTCCAGGTGTACTGACTGGCAAGATTAAAATGGAGACCTCTACAGTTGTCTTACTGTGAGCCAGACTGGTAATGAGTGAGGTAGGCATGGCAGCAGTTTTACTCCTAAAGCTGCTATGTGCTTGTGAAATACACAGTAGTAGCATTTATGTCACATCATTTAATAGAAAGGCAAGAGAGGTAGGGAGTGGGTATTGAAGCAAATACAGTTTAGCACATGAAAAACGGTTGAAATTGGTGATGGCCACATGAGGATCATTATAACGAGACACATTAAATTGATTTAGAAAGAGTTGATATAATCCAATTTCTATGAAAAATACTTTCTAATTCAGCATGGGTAAGACAGCTATAAATGATTTGTGAAAAATAAAGAAAGAAATCTAAAAGTGTTCTGTACTGCCCTTGCTTCACAAGTACATTTAATTCTTTGAAGTTTTACTTGAGGAACTCAGCCTGAGCCAGGATGGTGTCATAAACTGTTAATCCCAGCACAGGTAGAGTCAGGGGTAGGAGGATTGCTAAGAGTTTGAGGCCACTCTGAGACTATATAGAATTACAGGTCAGCCTGAGCTAGAGTGAACCCTACCTCAAAAAAACAAACAAACAACAACAACAAAAAAGAATTCAGTTTAAATTTCTTTGCAATGTTTATAAATGTCTTGGCCCTATGGCTGCATATCTACAATTTGGTGAATGGGTATACCTTTAACACTGATAAAGTGGAATGAAGGTAAAATAAAATTTTTGTTTTATGACCTTTTATATTAATTTTATATTTCTGTATCCTATGCACTATACATAAGCTTGTATAGATAATAATAAAGGGGTTTAGAAAAAAAATTAAGAAGTATGAATGTGAATTTAGAAAAAGTGGCGTAGGGTTATAAATTGGCATTTTCCAGGAAAAGATATGAAATGATGAATGAAAAAGAAAACATGCTCAAATTCACTTTATTAATTACAGAACTATAAATCATTTCAACAAATACCTTGACAAAACTGAAATATAATATGCACTTTTAACAAATGGCACTCACTGGATGCCATTATGATAAAGATTACCTGAATCCTCTCATTAAAAAATGTACATGTGATTTGTGAATGGGAAAGTGGGGGAGGGGAAAGGAGGGAATTATCATTTATTGTCTATAAATATGGAAGTTGTCAATAAAAACGTTTTTAAAAATGCACATATATTTTGACCCAGCAGTTACATTAGAAGCCAAGTTTTAATTCTTTTCTGGTATAACTGCACAGGTATATAATAAAGTTGTACAGTTTTGTTGTGGTGAAGCTGTTTAAAACAGTAAAAACCTTTACAGCAACATAAATACCTATCATTAGGGGAATGATTGAGGTAGTACAGATAGATTATAGAAAAAAAAAAAAAAAGAACTTTCCAAGGGACCTATATGAGCTAACGTAGGAGTTCCAGAGTATTCTAAGTGGGAGACTAGCAAAAAGTAGTTACCAAACACGTGTACACCATGATTCCACTTATCTCAAAGCAAACAAGCCCTTATCGTGTGTATAGATAATAAAAAAGGTCTGATTGATAACACATCAAGAATAGTTATCCCTAGAGAAAAAGGAAGTAGTGTTACAGCCAGGCAGGAGGCATATATTTAATTGTTATTCTATACAGTTTTGTTATTAATTATGTAAGTTAATAAGAAACATTTGTACAATGGGTTGTACATAATATGATTGTTGTTATATGACAATACTGAGAGGTTGTATTATTATTTATTTATTTGAGAGAGAGAGAGAGAGAGAGGAGAGAAAAGAGAGAGAATGAGCACACCAGGGCCTCCAGCCACTGCAAACAAACTCCAAATGCATGTGCCACCTTGTGCATCTGGCTTACGTGGGTCCTGGGGAGTCATATCAGGATCCGTTGGCTTTAAAAACAAGCACCTTAACCACTAAGCAATCTCTACAGCCCTTTATTTTCATTTTTTATTTTTTTCCCTAGGTAGAATCTGGCTTTAGCCCATTTTGACCTGGAATTCACTATGTAGTCTCAGTCTGGCTTTGAACTCAGCAATTCTCCTACTTCAGCCTCCTGAGTGTTGGGATTAAAGGCATGTACCACCATGCCTGGCTAGATGTTGCATTTTTAGGATAATTTTTTTTCTCATTGGTGATGTACTGTTATGGGGTCTGGTGTTGCATGAGTAAGACCATCAACTCACAGAGGGGTCATCCCATTCCTTAGATAACAGTAAACACCTGCATTTTGCAATAAGGCCTGTGTTAATGATTCCTGGAACTTCTCCTTTATCTGTCAGGAAGATCAACTTTGGATGGTAGCCTCCGTTATGTATGCCTAATGGCAAGGGCTGCACAGGAGGATGTTTAAGCAGGTCTATTGTGTCCCTTTACATTCCATTTTCCATTTAACCCTCTGATGACAATAAGTTAAATCCTTGACTCATAAAGAACAGTGTCTAGGGTATTTCCATCTAAGGGGATGTATTGCATACAAAATACCATGAGTTTAACAGAATTTATTCTATTTTTTTTTTAGAAAGACAGAGAGAGGGAGAGGAAGACAGATAGAGATGGGTGCGCCAGCAGTCTCTCAGCTGCTGTGAACGAAATCCAGATGCGTGCGTTCCCCCCCCCCTTGTGGTCAAGTGCAGCATTGCGCCCTTGCATCACTTTGCATCTGGCTAAGCGTGGGACCTGGAGGTTGGAACTGCTGGAAATTGGAACCAGCATTATTAGGCTTGGGAGGCAGGCGCCTTAACCGCTAAGCCATCTCTCCAGCCCTTATTCTATTTTTTATATATCTACTTAGAGCATTAGTAATGCAGGGTTCTATGTTAAGGCCTAAAAGCAGTAGTATCAGGGGGCCAGTAATAGAAGAGATAAGGGATGTTAGCCATGGAGACCAACTAAAACATAGACTGAAACCAATTATTAGTGGCTTATCTCTGAAGTTTTCTTTCTTTGAGATTTTCTCTAACTAAATCCAGTGTATTTCGGATTATTTCCGAGTGATTAGCATAAAGCAACAAGTTTTACTTAAAGCCATATGTAGGCCCCCTTGTTTCATAAAAAGTAAGTCTAATCCTCTTCTATTTTCCCCTCCACTTTCATGGCTGTTGGAGTGGTTAGGATGACCTGGTGGGGGCCTTTCCAATGTCCCAATATGGTGTCTCTTCATCCAAACAAGTGCGTGTGTTTGGATAAGTCTGGAAGCACCAGGGCATGGGCAGATATCAGCGCTGACTTTAGTTCTTGGAATGCTTGTTCCTCATTTTCAGTCCAATTAAAATCTTTTTCTTGCCCACTTATAGCCTCAAATAGAGGCTTGGCTAATTCAGCAAACCTTGGAATCCAAATTCTGCAATACCCCACAGTTGCGAGGAATTCTCGGATTTGTCTCTTAGTCTGAGGCGTGGGGATCTGGGTGATGGCCTGAATTCTAGAGGCAGACAGCATCCTCTTGCCTCCTTTGAGTTCGTATCCCAAGTAGATTGCCTTACGCATGTACAGCTGAGCCTTCCTGGCTGATAAACCACGATAGCCCAGATGTTGTAAGGTGTCCAGGAGACACTGTGGCAGAGAGGCATTCCTCCTTTGTTTCTGCGGCTAGGAGAAGGTCATCCATGTACTGCAGAAGAGTTGTTTATGTGTCTCATTGTGAAAAACCTGCAAATCCTTATGGAGTGCCTCATCAAAGAGGGTGGAGGAATTTTTAAATCCCTGTGGAAACCTAGTCCAGGTTAGTTGCCCACTGGTGCCTTGTTCCTTGTCTGTCCATTGAAAGGCAAAAAAAAAAAAAAAAAAAAAAAAAAAATGGGTTGACTTTCCTTCGTCAATGGGATACTAAAGAAAGCATCTTTTAGGTCCAGCATAGTATATATTTGCCTTTCATGTGGAATCATACTGAGCAAAGTCTAAGGGCTGTCTCATGGGGCCTTGTGCCTTCTGGAAGGTAGCTACCATAACCTTAGCCATTTTCTTAGCTTGTCTATCTTCAGAGTGTCTCTATTATTATATACCCTGGCAATAGTATTTATTAACTCTGAAATAAGTTTACTCTCAAAGCCTTCTATTTTCTGAATCTCCTTTCTAATATCTGGTGCAGACTGAGTTACAAAAGCAATGTTAACAGCTCTTCTATTCTCAGGGGCCTCAGGATCTATGGAGGGTATGTCCTATATGCTTCCTGCAGCCTTTCTAGGAAAGCAGCAGGGGATACTCTTTATCATTATGTATAACACACTTGGAAATGCTTTTATTAGGAGTCTCCAAAGACAAATTTTTGTTTCTGTCTTGAGGCAGGCTGGCCTAGAACTCAGGCCAGTTGCCTCCTCCTTTTAAGTAATAGGACATTAAAATCTTTTAAAATACCTGGCAAATTATGAGCCTCCACCTCAGAGAGAATTTTGTTGTTCTTAATAATCCTGTATGTAGGTTGAAGTTGACCTAGAACATAAACCCAGTAATTATATTTATGACTTTGTTTACATAAAATTGGTTTACATAAAATTTCAGCTCACCATAGGCTTCAGTTAAATCTGACTTTTAAAGACAAAAACAAAAAATCTTGAAATAAATGCCAACAAAAACTTTAGGAGAGACCTGTTGGACTATTTGGATTAATAAAGAAACCAATAGGTGTCTATAAAGAATGTCTTATTTGTTTAAAGCCCAAACAAAAGAGGAAATATCAGGCACAGTTCAAATTAAAATTATGTACTTATTTTTATCAAGCAATTTAAAAGTCACATGGTTTAAAATGTGGAGTCAGGCTATCACATTGGAACCTTGAATTGGAAGATCCTCCTGTCTCAGCTTCCCAAGTAGCTAGGATAATAGGCCTAGCTCTTTTTTTATTTTTTATCTTTTTTTTCCTGAAGATTTTTAAAATGCTTTTTAACCAGTTTTAAAGCAAATTTTTCAACAGAATGATTTTGACCCATATCTTCAAAAAAGAGGACGAGACAAATGAACACAATACCAAACACAAACATGCTAGCAATAACTCTCCTGACACTGCTGCGTGGCTGCCAAACTGAAACTGAGCCAGGAGCAGACACAGCTGCCAAACCGAAACTGAACCAGAAACAGACCTCCATTCGAGATCTCTGAACAGAGCCAGAGAGGTTTGAGGGTGGACCCTCAATCCCTTGTCCAGGGAAATTAATGCTGCGTCAAGCTTCCCCCCTACACCCAGAAAAGCATGCAAAACCAGAAAATCAGAAAAAAAAAAAAAAAAACAACAAAAAGAAGAGTGGAAAAGCACCTCTGAAGGTTTCTTACCCAATAAAAGAGGGAGCCAGCAGTCCTAGGCAAAAGTTCCCCATCAATAGCTTGCTACCAACTCCAAAACCAGGCACATGCAGACAGATGGAGATTTGGTTCTCGGGCCAAGATTAGGGGGCCTTCCCTGGTTTGGTCACCCCAGAGTCGGGGAGGGAGGTCTTGAAATGTGGATCTAGGGCAAGCCCCCAAAATGTTATGGGGTCTGGTGTTGCAGAAGTAAGACCATCAACTCACCGAATGTGAGGCAATGTTTTATTGGGTAAAAAAAAAAAAAAAAGAAAGAAAGAAAGAAAGAAAGAAAGAAAGAAAGAAAGAAAGAAAGAAAGAAGAAGAAAGGATTGTGCACTTGATCTATACCCCAGAGTTTGGGATCTCAGGGTGTAGCCCCAAACTGTTCAGAAGGTCAGCTTTTATTGGAAATAACCACATGATGTTCATAGTCAAAACAGGATGGGAGTTAAACCACAAAGTAACATACTGTTAAACAAGGGGGGCTATTACAAGAAGTCACAAGGATACATAGGTCACATAGGTAGAACTGAGGCAAGAAACATTGTATGCTATGCAATCACAAAGATATTTAGAAACAAAGAGATAAAGGAAGGTCATGGTACATTTCAGAGAGGGGTCATCCCATGCCTTAGGTAACAGTAAACTCCTGCATTTTGCAATAAGGTCTGGGTTAATGATTCCTGGAACTTCTCCTTTATCTGTCAGGAAGATCAACTTTGGATGGTGGCCTCCATTATGTGTACCTAAAGGCAAGGGCTCCACAGGAGGATGTTTAACCAGGTCTGTTGTGTCCCTTTACATTCCATTTTCCAGTACTATTTGTATTTTCTACATTGAAAATATAAGAATGAAAGAAAAAGGGGTTCAGTGGAAAGGAGTTTGGGGAGAGAAGACAAAAAAGTCAGCAGGAGGTGATTATCTATCTATCACATAAAGATGAATGAAAATGCCATAATACCATAGTCACATATTCACTGTTAACTTTTTGGTCTAGATACACGCATAAAAATTCTTACATGTACATGGACACTTGCATACACACATTTATACTATCTTTCTAAAAAAAAAAAACTGGGTCCTTGCCATACATACTGATTGTGGTACTTTGAATAGATGTCCCCCAATATATTCAGTGTTTTATTAGTTTGTACTATGCATCTGCATACACCTGGCTGGAGGCAATATCAGTGGGTGGACCTTAAGGTATGGTGGTGGGTTTGAGATTTCAATCTAAAGATATGCAAAGTGTGCCTAGCTGGAGTTCCTGAGGTGTGCTGTGTTTTTTGGCTTTTGCTCTCTGTGTTTGGGCCTGTGAAAGCAGGCCAGCTTCTTCTGCCAAAATGGAACTTCCCCTGGATCTATAAGCTTCAATAAATATCCCTTCCTCCATAACTTTGCCTGGTCTGGAAGTTCATCTCAGTGAACCTGATGCAGTCTGCTACACTGATTAATAACCTTATTCCTTTAATTTGACATAGTATCCTATAAGTATTTTGGTGAAAAAGACATCTGGTGAAAAAAGAACATAGTGTCATGTAAATACAGTGTTTCAGTTAAAACACCTAGTTTCTAGGACAAGCTATAATTTTGTATGGGAAAATATTAAATGACCAAGGAAGTTCTCAATGTTGAACCAATTCAGGTCAGTTTGTAACATTTCTGTATCACTTTATGATGAGGCTATTTTATACAAAATTTGTTATTAGGTGACTTGATCATTGTGTGACCAACAGGTGTATTCAGGCAAACCTAGATAGTAGTAACTTCTACATACTTAGTGCATATAACTGTATGTCATGCTTTCTATGACTTGACAGCACAATAGTTTTGTTTAAAACAGCATCACCACAAACGTGACTAATATGTTGTGCCACCACCTCACTAGGCAATGGGAATGTGTGAGCTCTATTTAAAAAATCCTATAATGGGCTGGAGAGATGGCTTAGCAGTTAAAGCACTTGCCTGCAAAACCTACCCCAAGTTCGATTCCCCAATATCCATGTAAAAACCAGATGCACAAAGTGGTGCATACATCTGGAGCTCATTTGGAGTGGCTAAAGACCCTGGTGCACCCATTCACATTCATTCTCTCTCTCCCTCTCCCCCTATCCCTCCTGGGTGTGTTACTGCATGCCTTTAATCCCAGAGCTTGAGAGGCAGAGGTAGGAGGATCACTGTGAGTTGAAGGCCAGCCTGAGACTACATAGTGAATTCTAGGTTAACCTGGGATAGAGCGAGACTCTACCTCAAAAAAAATCCCATGAGACTACCATCACAAAAGAGATGGAAGAAGGGCAAAAGGACAGAGGTGACTTGTAAACAGAAGGGGTGTTTGGGGAGAGGGGAATTGGAGATAGGAGGGGATGAGAATCAACTAAAACAAATTGGATTTGAAAATTCCAGAATGAGTGATACCTAAATCTCTGTATGCCAAGTAAAAAATAAACTTAAAAATAAATAGAAATGCCTTTTTGTTATAAGCATTTTGCATTTACTATTTCATGTAACACTTCTAGCAACTGGATGGAAGATGCAGAAACATTATATATATATATATATATATATATATATATATATATATATATATATGGTGTTATATATAATATATAATATATATATATATATATAATGTTGTGTGTGTATGTGTGTGTGTGTGTGTGTGTGTGTGTGGCCAAGATCACACAACTGCTGAGGGGCAGAGACAGGCATTAATGGCAGTAGTCTGACGCCAGAGCTCATTGCTGTTTCATTTCCTCAGGCCCACAAAGCTGTACGTATTCTGTAAAATTACAGAAGAAAATATCTTTAAGCCAGGAGTGGTGGCGCACACCATTAATCCCAGAACACGGGAGGCAGAGGTAGGAGGATTGCAGTGAGTTCAAGGCCACCCTGAGACTACATAGTGAATTCCAGGTCAGACTGGGCTAGAGAGAGACCCTACCTTGAAAAACCAATACACACACACACACACACACGTATGATGCTTGCTTGTATTAAGATTATCCTTACAGTGAAGCTATGTAAGTGCAATGTGTTAGAATGTCATTAGGAATCTTTTCTTGTGTGAACTTTGTGTTTATGGAAAAAAAGCCATATGTCTAGTTTTTGGCTAAAAATATCTTTGGCAAGGGTATTTATTTTAGAACTTCAAAAAGTAACAAAATTTAGGACTGGAGAGATGGCTTAGCGGTTAAGGTGCCTGCCTCCTAAGCCTAAAGAATGCCAGTTCCAATCTCCAGGTCCCATGTTTAGCAAAGTGATGCAAGGGCGCAATGCTACACTTGACCACAAAGGGGAGCACACATCTGGATTTCGTTCGCAGCAGCTGAGAGGCTGCTGGCGCACCCATCTCTATCTGTCTTCCTCTCCCTCTTTCTGTCTCTGTCTCGCTCCAAAAAAAGTAACAAAATTTAGATACCTATAAAAACATGAATCTATTGTGATAGCCCTTTTGTAATAAATAAAATTGAACATTAGGAGAATTGTGTTACTGGACCAAATTTCATACGAGCAAATATGTCTTGGGGCTGCTTTCTCACATTATTTAGAAGCATTTATTAAACAAATCTCCTAAAGGTCCATTAGAATCTCTTCTGGCTTTATGCTGTGGGAGTTAGAAGTGAATATTTTATTTTTGTTCTGATTGTTTTGTGTATGTATGTTTATTTGGTGTTTGTGCATGTATATAATGTGTTCATATATGTTTGACTACAGATATGTGTGTCAGTGTGCTTGTGTATGTGTGCACGTGTGTGTTCAGGCCAGAGGTCAGTGTTAGGTTTCTTCCTCTGTCTTTCCCCACCCCATCTGTGTGTGTGTTTGTGTGTGTGTGTGTGTGTGTGTGTGGTGTCCTATATGCTTGTCTGAGGGGGCAGTGAGCATGCTTGCTTGTGGTGCCTGGAGCTGAAAGTTGACTGTCCTACTCCATTGCTCTTCTTCCTGGTCTTTGTTTTGAGCTGGAGTCTCTCTTTTTTTTTTTTTTTTTTTTTTTTTTTTTTTTTTTTTGGTTTTTCAAGGTAGGGTTTCACTCTGGTCCAGGCTGACCTGGAATTAACTATGTAGTCTCAGGGTGGCCTCGAACTCTCAGTGATCCTCCTACCTCTGCCTCCCGAGTGCTGGGATTAAAGGCGTACGCCACCACGCCCGGCGAGCTGGAGTCTCTTTACTGATTCTGGAGCTTGCAGAGCACTGGTGAGTCTCTGGTCTCTACTCCCCTGCTGGCCTGGGATTACAGGTCTGTGTGGCTGTGCCCCGCTGTGGGATCTGGACATTAGACCTCTGGCCACTGCAGACCCTCTCATTGCTTCATGTTTGTGCAGGGCATGCCCTTAAACATTAAGCCATTTCTCTAGCCCTTCACCCTATTTTTTAAGATAGGGTGTTTTATTGAACCTGGAGTTCCCCAATCAGGCTAGATTAGCTAGCTAGCTGCCAAACCCTGAGTCCATTCTCTGCCTTTACAGTGCTGAGATTATAGGTACATGCCACCATACCTGACATTTTTTGTGAGGATCCTCATGCTTGCTTGGCAAGTGACTTACCAAGTGAGCCATCTCCCTAGCCTTGTTGTTGTCTATGGGACAGTGTCTTGCTATATAGCCCATAGTATCCTGGGATTTTCTGTGTAGTTCAGGCTATCCTCAAACCCATGGCAAGTCTCCTACCTTTGCCTCTCAAGTGCTAGGGTTAGAAGTGGGTGCCACCATGCTTGGCTAAAATACATTTTTTTTTCACAAAGTCTTTATCATTTCCAACCAATTCAATAGCACATCTTATAAAAGAAGACTTTTCCTCATGGATGAGTCTGTTAATGTGAAGACTGGCCATAACCACTCATATTTTTTTTTGTTATGATGATTGAATCAACCCCTGTTTTCCAAGGCTATCTGCATCTTGAGTTTTTTGGAATTGCTTTCATAGCCAGGGGATTTTTCTCTCATAGGTATTGTCAAGTTGTCAGACTTAACAAGAGATTCGGGATAGAGGTTTTCGATTTCTTGTGTGATTCATGAGAAGTTGAAAATGTTAGTGGTGAATTCTAGTGGCTGTGATGAGGTTAATGCAGTGTGGAGACATACCTGTTTTCTCTTACCAATTCTGTTTATTGCCTTTAATGTGTACTTAAGTTATTACAATACTATATAAAAGTAATGATAGGGTTTTGAAGGATCACTCACCTAGGGGTGTCTGAGTCATGTGTCATCAAAGCAATCTTGTAGAAGTAAGCTGTTGCTGCTGAGAGTATGGTGAGCATTTTCTGTGCTCAGAATGCTGTAGTCATTTCTGCTTCTTACATGAACAGGAAGCTGAAAAGTTCTCTTAGACAGGAAGCAGGAACTTACGGAATGAACCTAAGAGTTCATCCTAGCTTGGAGAAGGGAAGAGCAGACACACAGATATATTGTAATGGGATGAATCCAGTAAAAGATACTATGTCCCACATGACCACCAATGATAAAAGGTTTAGAAGTAGCTTAAAAGAATAGGGGACCAGGGAGATGGGGCAGAGGAAGGAATGGGGAGGGTTAACCAAAACTAAGTATGCATATTGATAAAGAAAAAAAGAAGAGTAGAAAAACCATAACTCTACTGAGGAATAGAAGTAGTCAAACAATTATAGATGAGCATGTTTCAGTATAGTAGTGCCAAGAAGAGAAACACAGACCAGGGATCATGATATAAATATAGCTGGAAGTACAGAGCATTTCTGAATTTGGTCAATTGTAAGGTAAGTTCAGGATGCTTTAAAGTATTTGGTAAAATATTTGGGGTATAGAAGGTACCAGGTACCAAAGCAAGATCAAAAAGGTTTTAGAAATCATTTGGATCTACTCCTCCCAGACAGTTCTTTTCACCAATACTTTAGAATTTCTTTGAAGCAAGTTGCTTCTGTAACCTGGAACTTAGAAAGACATGGCTCAGGTGCATGTTCAGTGAATCTTTGATTGGGAAGATATGTGGTGTTTATTTTACCAAATGTCAGCTTTAACATGTCCATTCAAATACAGTTAAAGCTACATATTTTAAAACAAAATGACTAACCTCGTAAGGGTACTACATAACTCAAAATGTTCCACAGAAATTTTTGGGCTGCTTTTACAGTGATTTGCTTCCAGTGTTCAGTGTATAGGCCAGGATTTTTATGTGGAAGAATTTTTTTAAGTTATATATATTTGCATTAATTTTTAAGCATTTCCTTGATTACCAAGAGATTAAATATTAAAATTTTATAAGAGGATAGCTTTCTTTAGGAAATACACTCCAAAGAATTCAGGAGTTTCCCCTTATCTGCAGTTTCACTTTCCATAGTTTCTGTTACCAGAGGTCAACCACAGTCTGAAGATATTAAGTGGAAAATTCCAGAAATAAACAATTTGTAAGTTTTAAATAGCTTTTATTATAGTACATTGTTATAATTGTTCCATTTTATTATTAGTTATTGTTGTTAATCTCTTACTATGCCATCTTTTAAATTTAAGCTTTATCACAGATATGTATGTTTAGGAAAAAAACAGTATGGATAGTTTTATAATACCTACAACTTCAGATACTGATTGACTTCTTTCCTGCCCTATTTTTAAAATTTTTATTTATTTGAGAGAGAGACAGAAAGAGGCAGAGAGAGGTAGAGAGAGAGAATGGGTGTGTCACATTTTTCAGCCACTGTAAACGAAGTCTAGATACCTTGTGCATCTGGCTTATATGGGTCCTGAGTAATTGAACCTGGGTTCTTTGGCTTTGCAGGAAAACACCTTAACTGCTAAGACATCTCTTCAGCCCATCTCCTGCCCTGTCTTTAATTAAATGATTGTCTTGTGTTGCGCAAGATAGTGCCAGCTGAAATGAACAGGTAGATGCTGTGCTAGGTCATTAGCAGAGATGAGGAAGAAGTGAGTGAATTTATGTCATATAGTCAGAACTTCTCAAGAGTTTTGAAAACTAGGAATTTGAAATTCAGTCTATACTCAAAACAAGTTCTAGCCTATGGCTTTGTTAGGCTACATTGCATATTGAGAAGCTTTGCAGGAATTTTTTGATGGTCATAGTCACTAGTGAAAATCTGTACAATCCAGTCAAACCTCTGCCATTCTTTTTTTTTTTTTTTAAATGTTTTATTTATTTATTTGAATGAGAGTGATACATAGAAAGAGGAAAAGAGAGAGAGAGAATATGGGCACACCAGGGCCTCTATCCACTGCAAAAGAACTCCAGATGCATGCGCCACATTGTGTATCTGGCTTTACGTGGGTACTAAGGAATCAAACCTGGGTCATTAGGCTTTTCAGGCAAGTGCTTTAGCCGCTGAGCCATCTCTCCATCCCTCTTTTTATTTTTTGAGGTAGCGTTTTGCTGTAGCCCAGGCTGATCTGGAATTCATTATGTAGTGTCAGGTTGACCTTGAACTCACAACGATCCTCCCACCTTGATCTTCTGAATGCTGGGATTAAAGGCATGCACCACCAAGCCCGGCAGAGACAGACAGACACAGAGAGAGAGAGAACGAATGGGTGTACCAGGGCCTCTAGCAGCTGCAAACCAACTCTAGACACTTGTGTCACTTTGTGCATCTGGCTTTATGTTGGCACTAGGGAATCAAACTTGGGTCGTTAGGCTTTGCAAGCAAATGCCTTAACTGCTGAGTCATCTCTACAGCCCTGCCATTCTTTTCAAAGGTGAGATTATTATTAATATTTCTCTTTGACATTTTTATTATGAACATTAATGTATGAACATATCACATGTTGGTCATATTCCTGTTGGGTTCTACTCTTGTATCCCCTCTCTCCTGTCCCATTCCACTAAGGGTCCTCTTCAGTGGGCTTATTGGTATTCACTGTGGGATCATGAAGGCCTAAGTCATCTCTGTTGGAGGGAGAATAATACCACAGGATGTTCTTTCCCACTCTGTTCCAGTCTTTCCATCCCCCACCCCGCTTCTACAATGTTCCCTGAGACTTGGCTTAATGGTCATGTAATATTTCTATGGCACTGTATTGACTATTACATTGTAAGTAATTTTGAAGTATCTAACTTTGCTATAAGAATTATTTTTTACCCCAGAGTTCATTGCTCTTAATTTTATGTCATTCCTAGCTAAGGTAACAATGTCATTTTATTTGTTTAATCTTTTATAGATGTTTTTACATTTTGTTATTGAGTCATCAAAATATATTTATTTTGCTGGAGAGGAGTGACTAGAAATTTAAGACAGAATATTAATTGCTAGACCTGTAATCTGATGATGACCTTTTTTTCTTTTTGAGTCAAAGTTTTGATCCTCCTGCCCCAGCCTCCTGAGTACTGGGATTGGATTTATCTCTTTGGTTAAAGAAAATTAATGGTAGTTGCACAGTTATTAATTTGGATTGCTTAAAACTATCCTATGGAATGACCCTGTAAACTTTTGGAATTTAGGTCATTGTCTCCACTGCAAGCATGTCCTGCAATGGCTAGACCATTTTCCCTACGGTGTCCTGGCACTATCCCATTGCTGCTGAAGGATGAGGATGTTGCTTGGACTGGGCGTGTGGCTCGGAACCTCAGTGTTACTCTCCTCTATTTTCTTTGGGCATTAACAAGGCCACCAAAAACATATGGATACTACCTTTCCTTATTCTTTAAAAACTTCTTGCCTTTAAGACACTTACATATCCAAAAGAGCTGCATGTGGTTTATGGTAAGAGAAGATTTCACAACCAGCTTCTGTGTTGACCTTGTGTTTGCTTTTGAAGAAAGGCAAGCAGTAGATTGCTTCACTACATCAGAGAGCAAACTACCTTCTTATCTCTTGCTTCTGTTGACATTGCTTGCTGGTGCTTCAAGGAGGATTGAATTACTGCCTAGTTTGGGGATGATATGCTTGAGATTAAATATTCACAGAAGGAACTGCAAAGGGATATCTTCAAGACACTTTACATCACCCATGCAGCAGAAGCTAAATGCATTAGGGCCTTATGGGCAGTATCTACTGGTAGGAAATATCAATATTCTAAAGTGTAACAAGTTTATATCTTGGCTGACCCCTGAATGGGAAAACATAACCTGCCTTTCTTTTTTATAATTTTTTAATTTTTAAAAATTTTTTTTGGAGAGATACACAGAGAGAGAGAGAGAGAGACAGAGAGAGAGGGAGAGGGAGACAGAGAATGGGCGCGCCAGCAGTCTCTCAGCTGCTGTGAACGAAATCTAGATGTGTGCGCCCCTGGCGGGCAAGTGTGGCATTGCGCCCTTGTGTCTCTTTGCATCTGGCTAAACGTGGGATCTGGAGATTGGAACAGGGTTCTTAGGCTTAGCAGGCAGGTACCTTAACCACTAAGCCATCTCTCCAGCCCTAATCTGCCTTTCTTTAATTTTTTTATTATTTTTTATTTATTTTTGGAGAGAGAGACAGAGAGAGAGGGAGACCGAGATGGGCGCGCCAGCAGTCTCTCAGCTGCTGTGAACGAAATCCAGATGCGTGCACCCCCTTGTGGGCAAGTGCAGCATTGCGCCCTTGCCTCACTTTGCATCTGGCTAAATGTGGGACCTGGAGATTGGAACCAGCGTTCTTAGGCTTAGCAGGCAGGCGCCTTAGCTGCTAAGCCATCTCTCCAGCCCCTAACCTGCCTTTCTTAAAGAGGATTTCATTGAGATGTGAAAGGCTTCTGCTCTGCCTGGGAGTTTTTGAGTACTCTTAACAATTCACTTTTCATCTATTCTTATTTATACTTGATTTTTAAAATTTTTAAATCTTATTATTTATTTAAGAGAGTGAGAGCAAGAGAAAAAGGCAGATAGAATGGTTATGCCAGAGGCTCTAGCCACTGCAAATGAACTCCCGATGCATGAACCACCTTATGCATCTAGCTTACATAGGTACTGGGGAATTGAACCTGGGTTCTTAGGCTTTGCAGACAAGCACCTTAACCACTAAGCCATCTCTCCAACCTTTATTTGATTTTATTTTGCAGTGCTGTAGATTGAGCCCAGGGTCTTGTGCATGCAAGGTAAGTTCTCAACCATTGAACAGTAAAGTGCCAAATTCTTATTTTAGTACTATATATTAGTGCCTTATAGTAAGGCATTTGTGTCTAGCAATACCTTCACAAGACCCTCATAATAGGAGAAAAAGATGATGACATCAAATTAAAAGAGAGAGTATAGGAGAGGAGGAGGGGATATAATGGAGAGTGGAGTTCTGAAGGGGAATGGGGGGAGGGGAGGGAAATATCATGGTTTATTGTCTGTAAGTATAGAAGTTGTCAATAAAAACAAAACAAAACAAAAAAAAAAGAAATGAAAATACACAGATATTCCCAAAAAAATATTTAGGCAATGAAACTTCCCTTGGATTTGGTCCACAGTGGAGCTAATCTGATCCAAATCTTATACTTGCTGGAATAATGTCACCAGACAGGAGTGTTTGTAATAGTTTGCTTGTCAATACATGAAACTGATGAGGGCCTGCAAGTTTTCATTTGTGCATTTCCCCTTCTCTTTTCATTTAGAACTTCACTTTCATCCTTTGATCCACATGTTTTCATGCCCCAACATTTAAAGAAATTTTTAAAATAAAAATCTACTTTTAGACAAGCCAGCGAATACCAGCAATAACAGGTATAAGTGGATAATCACAGAGAGTAGTTATTACTAATAACTTTTTAAAAGTCTGTAATCATCTGGTTGGGCTGTTATTATAGGGTTGAGGACTGTCTCACAGGTGACCTTTCCTATTCTATCTGTTTATCTGTCTGTATTAGGCTGATATCCACTTAAAAGATTGTCTTTTGCACCTCAGGTTCCATGAAAGCTGAACATAGTATATGTTAATTGAAGATTTCTTGGACAAACACATTCACATCTACCTTTAATTACTAAGGATTTGAGAAACTAGTATGAAAAACATGAAAGGAAAGGGAAAACTGACAACCAATGCTGGCAAGAATGTGGGGAAAGAGTAATTCCTATTCACTGCTAGTGGGAGTGAAAACTAGTACAGCCACTATGGAAATCATTATGTAGGTATCTCAAAAATTTAGCAACAGTACTTCCATATGACCCAGATACACACTTCTGGGCTCCACACTATACTAAAGAGATCTGCACATCCATGGTCATTGCCTCTATTTTACATCAGGTGAAAATTGGAATCAGCCTAGATGCTCATCAAAGATGAATGGATAATGCAAATGTGTTACATGTACACAATGAGATTCCATTTGGCAGTTTGGAAAAATGAAATTTGGAGAACAATGGGTGGACTTGGAAATAATTATACTAAGTGCCGAACTAAGAAAGACTAAAACTCTCTGTTCTCTGATATGTGGGTCTTAGCTTATAGTATCTATCAATATGTATATGTAGGGGGACAAATGTGGGTCAAACCTATAAAGATAGAATGGTAATCATAATAGAGAAGAAAGAGATGAGTAGGAAAAGTGGTGAGGGAAAGGTGAAAGGACACTGGTGACATGTAAAAAGAAGAGGGCAGGATAGGATAGGGGACTTGAAGAGAGGAGGAGGGACAAGAATCAATGAAAACAAATTGTATTTGAGAATGCCAGAATGAATGATACCTAAATCTCTGCATGCCAAAGAAAAAAAAAAGAAAGAAAAGGGTTGTCACTGACTAACTTTTCTCTTCTTCTTCTTTTTTTTTTTTTTTTTTTTTTTTTTTTTTTTTTTTTCGAGGTAGGGTCTCATTCTAGCCCAGGCTGACCTGGAATTCACTCTGTATTCTTAGGCTGGCCTCGAACTCACAGTGATCCTCCCAAGTGCTGGGATTAAAGGTGTGCACCACCACACCTGGATCTTCTTCTTCTTTTTTTAAATAACTCCTTTGTTCTTTTTAAAAAATTATTTATTTATTTATTTGTGAGATGAGCAAGAGAGAGAGAGGGAGGGAGAATATGGGCACACCAGTGCCTCCAGCCACTACAAATGAACTCCAGATGCATGTACCTCCTTGTGCATCTGGCTTATGTGGGTCCTGGAGTGTTGAACCGGGGTCCTTTGGCTTTGCAGGCAAATGCCTTTACCGCTAAGCCATCTCTCCAGTCTCCTTTGTCTTCTTAATTTTCCCATGTTGTGATGGATGGTCTTTAGCTATGATATTCAGAAAAGCAATAATTTAGACCCTTAAATTTTGTTTTCTGCTCTAGTGAACTATGTCCAGTAGAGTGACACCACTTTCATATCTAGGAGAGGCCTTGTTAGAAGGGGTGGTGGCTTATTGCCAAAGTATTTATTTGACCATATTCTTGTTTACATATAGGCATGGCTTACCCAAATGGATGTTTATTCTGTATTAACAATTATTTATATTGTACATTTTTGAAATGTGATTAATACCTGACATATTGTTCTTATATAAAAATTTTATTTTGGTACAATTTCTGATTTATAGTAAATTTATTACCGATCATGCCATTGTCCATGTATACTTTGTATATACCTAGTTTCCTCTAATGTTAACATTGTATCTAACATAACAGTGCTACAAAATTATTAAGTAAAGTAGAATTAAGTTGGATTTCTCATGTTTTCTTACCAGTTGTTTCCATCACAGTGGTCTAAGGTATTGTACATATTTATTTTAGAATATATGTAGATTGAGACTGGAGAAATGGCTCAGTGGTTAAAGGCTCTTGCTTACAAAGCTTGTTGGCCCACGTTCAACAAAGTGGCACATGCATCTGGAGTTTGTTTGCAGTGGTAAGATGCTCTGGTGTGCCCATACTCACTTTGTGTATCTCTCTGCCTGTGTTTTTCTCTCTCAAATAAGTAAATAAAATATATAAAAAGAGTATATTTAGAAAAATGACATAATAATACAAAGAATGGGTACTCTTTCAACTCAGAAAACTGATAGTTTGTGTTTCTGTGCAGAATATAAATCCATTACCACCAAAATTGAACTTCCCTAAAAGATGTACAAAACATTTTATATGCTATTTTTAAATTTGCCTTTTGCACTTAAATATAGCCCTTACTTTTTGTTTGGTGATCCTCTTGTCCGTTCTGCTGATTTTAATCAAATGTATTCCTATACTATGTTGTGTCCATTTCTTTGCTTAATTATCTATTCCTTTATGTCAATGGTCAACTCCCCCCTCCATACCTTCCTCTCTCTCTTTGACATACTCTATGACATACTTTCCTCCTCATTATTAACATTTGTTTAATATAAGTACATCAATTTGAACCACAGGAAATTTCAGGGATCATTTAAATATTTTTCCTTCAAATATTTAATTAATTTATTTATTTGACTGGGGGTGTTGATGATGGGTACACCAGGGCATCTAGCCACTGCAAATGAACTCCAGATACATGTGCCACCTTGTACATCTGGCTTTACATGGGTACCGGGGAATCAAACCTAGGTCCTTAGGCTTTGCAGGTGTAATAGACAGCTTCAGGTTCACAGTTATGGAGGAAGGGATACTTATTGAAGCTTACAGATCCAGGGGACGTTCCATAATGGCAGAAGAAGCTGGCCTGCTCGTACAGGACCAGGCAAGAGAGAAAAGCCACACAGCACAGCATACTTCAGGAACTCCAGCTAGACACAATTTGCATATATTTAGATTGAAATCCTAAACCCACCACCACACCTTAAGATCTGCCCAGTGACACTGCAAGGTGGCTGAAGATGCAAACTACAAACTAATAAAACACTGACTATATTGGGAGCCATCTAAACTACCACAGCAGGCTAATGTCTTAACTGATGAGCCATCCCTATAGCCCACAGGGATTTTTTTTTTGTAAGTATCAGGTTTTTGACTTGGCAGTTTTATGTGGCTCAACGTAAAGCCTGAAAATACTTTCTAGTTTCCTGTTTATTCTGATTCTTTTCTCCCTTTCTCCACTAAGAGTCCCTGACTTTAGAATAATGAGTTGATGTGAAATCTTTAGGTGCAAATAATGACAAACTTATCTTTCAGGAGTCTCTAATAATCCTTAGGACATATCCTTGTGTTGAGAACTTGACTCTAGTGCATTGCCCATCAATATAATGGAAATAAGACTAGGAAGTTTTCAACCTAAGCTCTGCCAGATACATTAGATAGCCTGAAAGTTCCTTGCTTAGTTTCATTTCTGTATTGGGTAACTAGTGACACTGGTGCCACCCAGTGGTGGCTTATGGACATACTGGTGATGTTGCTCAACTACTTTCCACCATGTCCAACCAATACTTGCTTATTTATTCTCTTTGTTCTTGAGCACTCTTCCCTATTCATATTTTTACCTTCCTTTTTCTTCTCTCTACTCATGTCACTGTTCAGGTAGTTCTGCTAGCCATATCTTTTTGCTGTGACATTCTTATTTTAATAAAGACCTTGGAATATGAAACATGACAGAAATGTAAACACACTGAGCAGATTGTTGTTTGCTCTGCTTATGAAGTCATGGTTTTTTACACAAAATGAACATGAAGTTTGTAATTGGTAAGAATATTAACCTTCTCATATTGAATGGAAAGCCTCTCAGTGTGTGACAGGAAGCAGTCCTATTTATCTCTACTTAAGCATGAATGCTATAGCTGAGAAATCCTTCCTGAGTTTCCTCTCTCCATCATGTGACTTATTCTTTCATGTGATATTCATTCAAGGAATACTTACTAAGTAATAGTAATAGTAAGTAATACTTAGTAAGTATTCCTTGTCTTGTGCTATGTCCGAATATTACAGTGGTAATCAAGATGCGTGACCTCCATCTTTGAGTGAAGCATAGCCAGGGAATAGGAACTCACATGCAGAGCTTATGGGTGCTTTGAGGGGAAATATCAAACACACCTGAGATAAATAGCTCAAGGAAGGCTTTCTCTGCATTTCACTTAAATTAAGAGTTAAAGGAAGATAGGAAAAGAGAGAATAGAACGTTCTTAACAGAAGGAAAATTATGTGCTAGGAGAGGAGGTAAGAGATTAAAGTTGGTACTTTAAAAAATTATAAGAAGTTCACAATGGCAAAAACTGTGGATGCAACACTTTATTTGTGTGTGTTGGAGCGTTTACTTATCTCGGCATACATGTGGAGGTTAGACAATTTCAAGGTGTGTGTTTTTTCTTCACCTTTTGTGGCAGGATTTCCTGCTGCTATAAACGAATGCCAATATAGCTGGTCTTCCAACCTTGGATTCTCCTGGCTCTGCCTCTTGTTGTCTTAGGGCACTGGGGTCACAGATGCATGCTCTCCTTTGCATCTAGCTTTATGTGGGTGTTGGAGAGGATCCAACTCTGTTGGCAGGCTTTGCAGGCAAGAGCCTTTAACCACCAAACCATCTCCCCAGCCCCCTACTGCAACACTTTGAAGGCTCACAACATTCCCACTAGATCATAGTAGTGGTCTCTCCATTTTCTAGTTGTGGCAACTGAAGCTAAGTAGTTAAATTGCCCTAGGTCATCTACCTCCAGTAAACAGCACAGCCAGGAAGTAAAGCCTTGCTCTGCTCTCTGGTTGTAGCATACTGGCTCCTAATTGCCCTGCGGGATGCCTCTCAGCTAGGGTGTAATGTTACAGTAGAGTCTTAACCTTTGGTGAAGCATAGCACTTGAAATCTATGATCTGTTTTTCTTTTCTGATATCTTAGTATTCTTAATCATTCTAGCTGCTGTACTTTATAGGATCTGTATTTGTGATGGTTAAGTTTGTGTCAACTTGATTTGTTTAGGAATCCACAGACATTCTTTATAAGTGTATCTCTGAGGTTGCCTCTAGGAAGGATTAACTAAAGGAAGAATCCTTCCCCCAGGGTGAGCCTTTCCTCCAGAGTGGGAGGCCCCTTTTGGAGGAGGGTCCTGGTTTATAAAAAGAAGCTCTGGGAAGAAAGGCATCCTCTCCTCCCACCTGGCTGCCAGGGCTGCTTGGTGCTTGCTGCTTTCCAGTGTGGACTGAAGACCAGGGTGGACTGAAGAGCAGAGTCTCTCCAGGACACCTTCAGGCCTTCAGTGCCGGATCAGGACTGCTGAGGCATCTAGTCTCATGGACTGAGCAGCTACTGGGTTCCTTTACTCTCGGGCCTGCAACCTACTATGGCTAAGGTTTTCTTGAAAACTATAGATGGAAATTATAATGGAATATGTATCTTACAAAAATAAGTGTACAATATGTATTACCTGCAAAAATAGTTTTGTTTCATTGTTCAACTTGGCAATATCTTTTCTCTGATTCTTAAAGTTAATTTAAAGGTGAACACAACTTAAATAAGATTATCGTCTTTTTTTTATTGACAACTTCTATACTTACATACAAAAAACACATGATATTTCCCTCCCCTCCTCCCATTCCACTTTAGAACTCCAATCTCCATCATATCCCCTCCCTCTCTCCATTAGTCTCTCTTTTAATTTGATGTCATCATCTTTCTCTTCTATTCTGAGGATCTTGTGAAGGTATTGCTAGGCACTGCAATGTCATGGATATCGAGGCCAATTTCTGTCTGGACAGTTGCATTGTAAGAAGTCATACCCTTCCTTTGGCTCTTCCATTCTATCCGCCCCCCCTCTTCCACAATGGTCCCTGAGCCTTGGAGGGTGTGACAGAGATGTTTCAGTGCTGGGCACTCCTCCATCCCTTCTTCTCAGCACTATGTTGCCTTTTGGGTCATCCCAGTGGTCATCGCCATCTTAAAAGAGAAGCTTCTCTAACCAGAAATGAGAGTAGCATTAATATGTGAATATGAATATTAAGCTTAGTGCTTTCAGGGTAGGTTGGTGGGAATAATATATGCATTTAGCCAGAAAAGCACAGGCTTTATACCCCTAAGGCTCATGACCTCCCCTGCCATAGACTTTTGTTTAGGTTTTTCAGTACCAGGTATGTATTCCCTCCCTTAGAGAGGGCCTTCAGTCCAATTATGGAGCAGTTGGTTACCCCAAGAGCCGACATACCACTATTGCACCCATTCAGTCATTGGCCCTGTATGGCCAAACTTGAATTTTCAATGTCTACTGTTTTCACTGCTAATGACTTCTGCCTCCCATAGGGCTGCATGCAGTGCAGCTTTTCCCAGCTTTCAGTTGGGTCTACAAGGAGAAGGTTTTCTGCTCAGCATCAGCTGGCTTTCTCAGTGATCTTGCCTCTCAGCCTAGATATGTCTTCAGCAATAGGGTCTTATCATCTGTTTCTCAAGGGCAACCAAGGGCTTTGGCAATAGCCTTTAATGTTTTGGAGGCTACCGGGACCTCCTTGGTCAACAACTCACTGGAAGGTATCCCATCCCAGGCACTGAAAAATTTCTAGTAACAGTCTACAGCTTCTGGATGTGTCATTATTCAAAAAAGGAGGTTTATATAAGTCTTATTCACACTATCTTGAATTTTGATTGACCCTCCCCCTGCCCTTCTTTTACGCATTCTCTTCCCATGGCCTTGCTTAGGCCATTCCCCTCCCTGTAATCTGTTCTTCTACTTACATATGTGCAATACCATACACTTAAGTCCTTCCCTCCCCTCCCCTCCCACCCTTATAGCCTTTTACCAGTTTACTAGTTTCTGGTACCAATTTTTGGTTCCAGTTCACACACAAGTCTATACATTTGTAGTTAGGATCCACATATGAGAGAGAACATGTGACGTTTGGCTTTCTGAGCCTGGGTTACCTCACTAAGTATAATCCTTTCCAGATCCATCCATTTTCCTGCAAATTTCATAACTTCATTTTTCTTTACTGCTGAGTAGAACTCCATTGTGTAAATGTGCCACATCTTCATTATCCATTCATTAGTTGAGGGACATCTAGGCTGGTTCCATCTCCTATCTATTGTGAATAGAGCGGCAATAAACATGGTTGAGCAAGTGTCTCTAAGGTAGTGAGACTATTCCTTAGGATATATGCCTAGGAGTGGTATAGCTGGTCATGTGGTAGATCTGTATTTAACTGTCTCAGGAACCTCCACACTGATTTCCACAATGGCTGGACCAGATTGCATTCCCACCAACAGTGTGAAGGGTTCCTCTTTTTTGCATCCTCACCAGCATTTATAGTCATTTGTTTTCATGATGGTAGCCAATCTGACAGGAGTGAGATGGAATCTCAATGTAGTTTTTTTATTATTATTATTGACAATTTCTATACTTACATACAAAAAATGCATGGTCCCTCTACAAATGAATGGATAATGAAGATGTGGTACATTTACACAATGGAGTTCTACTCAGCAGTAAAGAAAAATGAAATTTGAAATTTGCAGGGAAATGGATGGATCTGGAAAGGATTATACTAAGTGAGGTAACCCAGGCTCAGAAAGTCAAACATCACATATTCTCTCTCATATGTGGATCCTAGCTACAAATGTATAGACTTATGTGTGAAATGGAACCAAAAATAGGTACTAGAAACCACTAAGCTGGTAAAAGGCTATAAAAGATTATCATCTTTTAAAGGCATATGAATAAAACAGCTATAAGTGAAAATCTTCTCTTGTAGTAGATGTGTCTATGAGTAGTAGTATGTTTGGGGTGTGTGTGTGTATATGTGTATGGTACCCGTATATGTGTGTGCCTTGTGCACATGCATGTGAAGGCCAGAGTAGAGAGTGGCCGGTGCCCTCTTTTGTCATTCTTGTATCCTTGATACATGACTCTCTTTGAATCCAGAGCTCTTTTTTTTTTTCAAGCAGACTGGCTAATCAGTGAACCCCAGGGATGTGAGCCCCAGGGATTCAATTCTTCTGTCTCTACACTTTATAGGACTGGGTTTACAGGCACGTGTGGTATGGTAGTTTGAATAGATGTCCCCCAATATATTCAGTGTTTTATTAGTTTCTAGTTTGCATCTGCAGCCACCTGGCTGGAGGCAGAGTTACTGGGTGGATTTTAGGGTCCAGACCTAAGATGTGGTGGTGGGTTTAGGATTTCAATCTAAAGATATGCAAAATGTGCATAGTTGGAGTTCCTGAAGTGTGCTGTGCTGTGTGGCTTTTGATATGTGGCTTTGCTCTGTGTTTGGTCTTTTGAAAGCAGGCCAGCTTCTTCTGCCATTATGGAACTTCCCATGGATCTATAAGCTTCACTAAATCCCTTCCTCCATAACTGTGCCTGGTCTGGAAGTTCATCTCAGTGAACCTGAAGCAGTCTGCTGGGTGGAACAATATACTGGCAAATTCTAAGCTTCAACTGAGCAATATACACATTCAGTAAAAACCAGCACAGAGTATACATGTGTGGGGATAAAAACAAACAAATAGTCTTATAAGGTGTGGTAGTTTGAATAGATGGCCCCCAATATATTCAGTGTTTTATTAGTTTGTTGTTTGCATCTGCATCCACCTGGCTGGAGGCAGTGTCACTGGGAGGATCTTAAGGTGTGGTGGTGGGTTTGAGATTTCAAACTAATGACATGCAAAGGGTGCCTAGCTGGAGCTCCTGAGGTGTTTTGTACTTTGTGGCTTCTTTCTCTGTGTTTGGTCCTGTGAAGGCAGGCCAACTTCTGCCATTATGGAACTTCCCCTGGATCTGTAAGCTATAATAAATTCCTTCCTCCATAACTGTGCCTGGTTTGGAAGTTCATCTCAGTGAACCTGAAGCTGTCTGCTACAGAAAGTGGTACTGAGGAGTGGGCTGAGATGGACCTAACCATATGGATTTTTGTCTTTTGGAACCTTTGTTTTGGAGGAACAGGCATGGACTTAGTGCTTGCAACTGAAGAGGCCATCTGGAGTGGTAAGCCAAGTTTTTTGTACTATTCTGATGAGAGTTTGAGAATGCTAAGTGTAGACAGTACTGAACTTTGAGGGTTGGCTTATGAGCTTCCTAAAGGGAAGGAAAGACTGCAGAGGACTTTGTTGGAACTGGGCTACTGGCATAAGGGATGGCTGTGTTCTGTTGCCCAGGCCCAGAGAGTTTGATCATGGCTAAATTTATAATGGACTAATGTGCTTGGCTAAAGATATTGGACTGAGAGATTTAAGATTTTAAGTTGGAAAACCTCAAGCAAGTTACAGTCACACGTACTGAGACTGGTTTTAGGTTACTAGAGCTCCTATTGTCAACACATTAGCAATCTTAAGGAAGGTGGCCCAACTGCTTTATATTAAAACAGTGGAGCAGATGCCTGAGGAAAGACTTAGAAATGCAGACTTTTTTGGAAAGAGTTGACTGGAAAAGGAACCTGCTTTTCAAGGTTAGAATTCATTTCGTCCCTGAATTAAGAATATGGCTGTGTTCTGCACACCTGGTATTAGTTAGGAAGCATGAAAAATGCATGGAGTGGTCATGAATTGCACATGGTTCCAGGAGCCGCTGCTGAAATGCGGCATGAGGCAGGGCATAATGCCCTTATAGGCTGGAAGAGTCTTTGGAAGATGGACTGTGGTTTGCATGGAGACCTGAAGATGTTTTGGATATACCAGGACTGTACAAGGACTCCCATGTAGTGCACTGTTGGCCTGGGATGGAAGTTTTCCCTGGCTACTCTACCCAGCTGGAGGGGTGTAATTGGAAAACCTGGAGACTGTCAGTCTCTGGTTATATTGAACTTGAAGTGCAGAAGTTTGATGACTGCTGATGGTGGTTAAGTTTGCATTGATCTAGTCTCTCCTTCCTATGCCTTATACCAGTTAAAAATGTTTATTCTGTGCCTTTATACGTTGAAAGTATTTAACTTGTTTGATTTTACAGGACTCACTATCTTAAGTTGGTCAAGACTGTGGGGACCTTTGAAACTGACTGAATACAAATTATGATGTGTGATAGTTATAAATCTATTGGGGGCCAGGAGCGGGATGTGGTAGTTTGAATAGATGGCTCCCAGTATATTCAGTGTTTTATTAGTTTGTAGTTTGCATCTGCAGCCACCTGGCTGGAGGCAGAGTCACTGGGTGGATCTTAGGGTCCAGCCCTAAGGTGTGGTGGTGGGTTTAGGATTTCAATCTAAAGATATGCAAAGTGAGCCTAGCTGGAGTTCCTGAGTTGTGCTGTGCTGTGTGGCTTTTGGCTTGTGGCTTTGCTTTCTGTGTTTGGTCCTGTGAAAGCAGGCCAGCTTCTTCTGCCATTATGGAACTTCCCTTGGATCTATAAGCTTCAATAAATCCCTTCCTCCATAACTTTGCCTGGTCTGGAAGTTCATCTCAGCGAACTTGAAGCTGTCTGTTACATGTGGTCACACCCATCTTTATTTATCTATTTTTATGTGGGTGCTGGGGATTGAATTTAGGCACTCTCAGTTCCTTGTGCACTCTTAACTGCTGAGCCAGCTCCCCAACTCCTCCAATCTGAATTATTTTGTGATTAAAATATAAAATTTTAAGATGAGCAATTAATTTCAGTTTGAAGTCTAAACAGATGTAAATAAACTATTTAAAATTGCATTAATTTGATTTTTGTTGAAACACTTGGAATAAAAAGTCATGTGTGGCTATGTTTAATGGCATAGCTGGTGCTTTCATGTACTTTCCCATTAAACATGATTATGGATTCAAACAGGAGTTTGTACTTGGAAATGTTTATCCAGTCACACATTATTGCCTGGTCCTCTGTGAGAATATAATTATGGTATAACCAGGGTTATCACAAGGATATTTTTGCAATAAGAAAGGGGGTTTGATAATATTCTAGGACAACATGTGTAACTGACATGACAGTCTTGACAGTCATGACAATCCTTGGCCAGCTGGGAAATATATGATCACCCTCATTTTAACCAGTTCCTGTGGGAATCATGTTTTGAATGTAGCATCTCAAGTTTTGGCTGCATGTAGTTCACTATAATCCATGAAACAGTTGTCTTTTACTTTGACATAAACCATTAATTATTGAGTAAATGTATTGTACCTTGTAGTAAAATTGTGTGTGCAACAGCTGTGTTCATTTCTCATTTTAGTATTGTCAGCTTCATGCTGCTAGTCCCTGTTGAGGTTATTGCAGGACACTTTCATAGACGTGTGGGTCTTACAGGAAGTAAGATTACTTAAGGATACTTTACTATGGCCCAAAACATTTTGAAATGAAATCTTTGAGGGAAAGAAATGATTCAGCCTTTTCTGTGCCCTACATGTGTTTGAAGTCAGCTAGTATGCATTTGTAATGTGATATCATGGTTGATTGGAATGTCTGAAGCCAGACTGTCTTGGGTTAGATGATATCCTCTCCTCTGAACTTTGGGTATTTGGTCCCAGAGACTAGGTTGCAAACGAGAGGATTAATGGAGAGTTCTGAAATCCCCCCCTCCTCATAGTTCCTCTGATTACCAGTGTGGAAAGCAGCACTCTGGGTATTAGTAATCACAGACATTAAAGGGATAACACACATTGGTCCTTTTTTTCAAGCTTCACACAACATAGAGGACTGATTCCTGCCAATAAAAATCTTTTCATTATGTAATGAAAGAAATTTGGGTGGGATTTGGTACCTGGTGAGTATTATACAGATATCATTTGGCATTTGAGTTCTTGTTTACTTAAGAAGAACAAGTAAGTAGAACTATAGCCACCACAGAAATTATTTATATTTTCATTTGTATGTGATACTCTTCATGACTCAAGATTATTGAGCTTTTTTTTTTTTTTTTTTTTTGAGGTAGGGTCACACTCTAGCCCAGGCTAACCTGGAATTCTGTAGGTCCCAAGTGCTGGGATAAAGGGTGTGCCCAACCACACCAAGCTACTTCATTATATATTTTAGGATAATCTTAGAAGTAGAAAGTGAAGTTACCAGATCATAAGGTATGACTTAAGACCTCTTGACAAACATTACAAATTATTTTCAATAAAACATATGCTAATTTCTACCACTTTCAACACCATGCAAAGCACCTTGTAATCTACCTTTGGAATGCACTTATTTTCGTTGACTCTACTTTTTTTTGGAGAGAATCAGAGAGAGAGAGACAGACAGAACGGGTGTGCCAGCAGCCTCTCAGCTGCTATGAATAAACTCCAGACATGTGTGCCCCCTTGTGGGAAAATGCAGCATTGCGCCCTTGTGTCACTTTGTGTCTGGCTAAATGTGGGACCTGGAGAATATAACCGGCATTCTTAGGCTTAGCAGGCAGTCGCCTTAACTGCTAAGCCATCTCTCCAGCCCTAGTTGACCCTACTTTTGATGGAACTTCAATGTATTGTTATCTTTCATGGTAAATAAAAAGCAACCAGTGCAAAAATGAAAGAGATATACCACACTATATATGATAATAATAGAAGGAACTGGTAGCTCCAGATGATCCCTTCAAAATTATTGAAGCAGGTCGTACCTTAGCTCTAAGAGACTATTTATTAAAATATATTTTCATTACTCAAATAGTTTATAAGGGAAAGTATATTTTCCCCTCAAATTATTACTCCATAAGTGCTTATTGCTCCTTATGTTAGTCATCTATGTTTGTGCATTTGTTATGGCTTATGTTTTATGGCTTGTAAAAAAGTATAACTTCTGGTCAAAATGACACAGTTTTATGGAAAATCGTGATTGTAGTACTTTCTTGTCAAGATCACTTAGGTAACAAGCACTTCCTTGAAGTGTTATTTAGGTCTTTAGTATTTTTTGTTTGTTTGTTTTGTTTTTTGGTTTTTCGATTTTTTTGAGGTAGGGTCTCAGTCTAGCTCAGGCTGACCTGGAATTCACTATGTAGTTTCAGGATGGCCTTGAACTCATGGGGATCCTCCTACCTCTGCCTCCCGAGGACTGGGATTAAAGTTGTGTGCCACCACACCCAGCTTAAGTATTTTTTCATGTAATATTTTTATTACTTTTAAAAATGTTTATAATAATAATGATAATTATTATTATTATTATTAACAAGATATTTTATATGGATGTGTCATGTGTTGGTACCCTCTTTTCCCTCGTCCCTGCCATCATTCCATTGGGGATGCTCCTCAGTGGGGTTACACATATTCCCCATGGGGTTATAGTTTGTGTGTAGTGGGAGCAGTAGTCAGTTATTTTGGGGGGAGAGGGAATGCCTCTGGGCATAATGTGGCTCTTAAAATCTTTCTGTCCCCTCTTCCACAAAATTCCCTGATCCGTGAGTTTTAAGTCTACTTCAGTGATGAGCTCTTAGGAGACTCTGGATCTCTACTTTGGTAGGTGTTGAGTATCCTCAGGGTCAGTCTTCTACACCCTGGGTTTTAATGAAAACTTCGGAAGTTCTGTCTAATGCATGCAATCAACACACTTCTTGAGTAAACTGGGAAGAGACAGACTTAGTAAGTTCAGTGCTTGCTGAAATACAGTTTCTTTAGAATGTAAATAAATGTAAAAGTCAGCATTTTAAGAGTCTTGAGCCTGAATTGAGAATCACATTGTGATGGCAGTTTTCATGGAATGTTTGTTTCATGATTGTGAAGCTGTAGCAGAACATGTAAAGCACCCCCAAGCAAAATTGTTCTAAGAAATGCACACTGAGACTTCTGAAAGAGAAATGAATGGACTTGTTTGGTATCTTAATTCCTGCGCACCCTAATTTATATTCATTTTAAATTGGAGAATGGTTACAACTATATAAACAAAATCAGCTCCACAAACTGTTGTGCCACAACTAGACAATGATTAATATCTTGTCCTTTATTATTTTTTCAAGGTAGGGTCTCACACGAGCTCAGGGTGACCTTGAATTCACTATGTAGTCTCAGGGAGACCTCAAGCTCACAGCAATCCACCTACCTCTACTTCTTAAGTGCTAGGATTAAAGGTGTGCACCACCATGCCTGGCTCTATCCTTTCATTTTTAAAGTCACTTCATTTATTGAGGTATGATTGACATAGGAAACCAGAACATATTTAATTGTATAACTTGATGAATTTATATATATCTGCCATAAAATCATCACCACAACCTATTCAATAAAACTATCCATTTTCACATAAAGTTTTCTCCCATCTTCTTATTATTATTTGTACATGGGTGACAAAAAACACTTAACAGAAGTTTTCTTTCAGCAAAATTTTAATTGTACAATACAGTAATGTTATCTGTAGTAACTGTGTTGCATAAAACATGATTCTAGGAATTATCTTGCTTAACCAAAACCACGTATCCTTTGACTAACACTACCTTGTTTCTCCTTCTACCCAGATCTTGATAAAGCACCACTCTATTGTCTGCTTTTATGAATTTAATTACTTTTCATTCCTTACCTAGTACTATCACATAGCACTTCTGTGCATAGATTACTTCACTTAACATATGTTCTTCTGATTTATCCAGGAGAAGAGTGTCTTTCTTAAAACTGTTTTTTTTTTACTTTTATTATAATACTTAAGTAGTCCGTGTGTGATTCAGGCCTATAATCCCAGTACTCAGGACGCTAACGTGGAGGATTGCAAGTTCGAAGCCAGAAAGTGTTGTTCAAAAGAAGCACCCAACATGTAGAAAAAACTATACCGAGAAATATATTTACACTATTTCAGGCAAATTGCTTATTTCCTTCGTATATATGGGACTCTTAATGAATCAATAAAACAATGAAATACAAAATTGGGCAACAACTTGAGCAAGAATCTGACTTAAGGAATTAAGAGATAGTGTAATATTTTTGATTCTTCATTAGCTAAACATTTAAACTTCATTGGCACATACTATACATTATAGTTCAATCTAGTTTTGGAAAGGATGTAGGGAAAGGGGCATACTAATGTACTCTTGGTGGGAATATGAAATGGTTTATTCTTTTTTAGGCCTTTCACCTAACTTCACAAGTTAGCATATTTTTTTACAGTACATTTGCCAACACGTTGAATGTTGTCATAATACTCTTAATTGAATTATAGATTTTGTTAGGATGCCAGCAGAGTTTCCACAAATCTTTTTCTCCGTCAGTGTCTACTGTGAAATCCCATGTTGCCTTGAGTTGTTCTGTCTCTTTAGTCTGTTGCCCATGACAGTTCCCTAGTCTTTTTCATGGTCTTGGCAGCTTGTATTTATTTATTTATTTATTTATTTATTTATTTTTTTTTTTTTTTTTTGGTAAGAGAGAGAGAGAGCATACGAACACACTTCAGGGCCTCCAACCACTTCAGTTGAACTCGAGACACATGCACCACTTTTTGTGCACGTGCGACCTTGCATCATCTTGTGTGTCTGGCTTATGTCTGACCTAGAGAATGAACATGGTTCCTTAGACTTTGCAGGCAAGTACCTTAACTGCTAAGCCATCTCTCCAGCCTTCAGTTTGTATTTTGAATCCCCAGTGGAGATAAAACCTTAGACCTTGTGCTTTCAAAGTGAGTGCTTTACTACTCAGCTACATCCCCAGGCCCCAAACTCAACAATTTTGAAGAATATTGATCTGTTTCCTTGTAGAATATCCTCAGTATAAGCTTATCTGATTTTTTGTCCATAATTTGATTAAACTGCTCAGTTTGAGTAGAATTATCATGGAAAAAGGATGTGCTCTACGTGATACATCAAACCATGGGGTACATGATGATGTGTCCTATTACTGAGATCCTAAACTTAATCATTTGGTGAGGGGGTTATCTATCAGGGTTTGTCACTGTAAATTCCCATTATTTCCTTCTAAGAATACCATGGAAATGATCCTGTACTGTCCTCAGTCATCAGGCTGGAGCTTACATGATGTTGATGTTTCACGAACTAGTGATGGTAGCTTTTTCTCATGTAAAATATGTTTTATTCTTTAATGGGGTTCAGGGTTTGGTTTTAATTCAGGCTGTACACCTTTCATAGGTCTGACATCTCTCAACATGTCAAACTGGCTTCAGCTAACAATACTTTTTTAAATGCAACAGCAAAAAATATTTTAATTTTGAGAAAAATATTTGGTTCTGAGAACAATAAGTATTAGTCTAATTTAAAACAAAATGGGGCTATTTCATGTTTGTTTACAACCCTCCTCCTCACAGAACCAGGAATGTAATTCTCCCAAATCAGGCAAGCATCGATATTGATGGAGACTGTATGCATGCACCCTCACATGCACATGTGCATGCACACACACAATTCAGAGTATGTCAAATGAAAAAGATTTTGTTCTCTGTGTTTATCTCCTTCAGCCTTTTTCTGGTGTCATGATCACCAAGAACGCTGTACTCTTGCCCTTCCCCTGCATTACTCTATGGTTTCAGCTGGGGCCCTGGTGAGGTGTGATTGGCCAGTTTTCCCTTCGGGTTTGTTGTCCATCTGAAAAAGATAAGCAAATTCTCCAACGGAGAGAGAAGTTAATACTAGATGTATGGGATGGCCATAGATATCTTGGAGAATTTTATATGCATTGGCCCTCTTCTTGCCCACATTTGGTGGTATCTTGTTCTTGGAGACTGAGCTCATTTTTGTACATGGTTTTGACTTATTTCCCAGTTCCAGCAATGAGTTCCATTCCACTGAGTGGATCTGTTAGCCAAATCAAGAGCAGTTGGTAACCCACCTTGGCTGTGTGCCACTACTGCACTTATTTGAGCATTACGTCAGGTTGTTTCCTACTGGGTAGCTTAGACTGCGAGTTGTTTGGACAGATGTTGGCCATTTTCCCCCAGTTGCTCATGTAGCACCCTCTGGCACTAGACTAGCTAAGTCTTGACTACCCCCACAATGCATGACCCACATGCCCCATTGATGAGGGTCCCTTTAGAAGAGGGAAGAGGATAAGGGAGTCACCATTATGAATGTAAAATTATTATTATCTAATCTAATTATTATTAGAATAATAGAAATATAAATAAAATAAACAAAGAAAGAAAGAAGAATGAGAAAAATTGAGAGTCAAAGATACATAGAAATTAAGTTTGTCTTAATTTAAAAATAGCAAAATATGTATAACTCCTCATACTTTCTCAATTATACTTTAACATGCTTTCTGACCATATTCAATACTTATCCCTTGTTTTTTCTTTTTTTAAAAAAAGGTATTTTTTTAAAAAAAGATTTTGTTGGTGTTTGGATTGATCAAAACCCCTGCAGTCATTTACTAGACTTAAAGCGTTCGGTGTTCTGATTATGAGTCTGTGTTAAACGAATCTATTGTCATTCAAAAATAAAAGGATTTTGGATAACATCAGCATTTTTTACTTTAAAATTCTAGAAACATTGTCAAAAAACATTATTTTTCATTCTATGGGATGAGGGAGGAGACTACATATTTGCATTTAATTTGAAATCAAAACAACTCCAGCAATAAGAAATAGACAGTTCACATAGCTGGCCAACATCTGAGGTATCATCAGAGACAACGTCCCAGTCCATTCCTACTGGCCTAGCTGATGCTAATAAAATAGAAAATTTATGACTCTGCACAGCAAATTTAAGTGGGACAAGATGACTTGAGGCCTGTATTCAGGGCCTTAGATTCAGGACGATTAAGTATCTAACATTAAGGTGAAAAGCTCAAGAGTTCCCGATTATGCCCCTCCACATGTTTTGTCAATGCAGCCTGGTCACAGCAGTCTTCCACAGATAAGGAGAACAACAGGCTTTTCTAGATCAGCACTCTGAATAGTGATGGTAGCTTTGCTTACTTGATTAAGGTGGTGTTTCTCTACAGGAATGTCTTTATACTTATAATAAATATTAAATTGATACTCTATTTTATTAATGTACATGGGAAGTGATACTTTGAGATCATACAATATCCAGTTTAAATTTTGAACTTTAACCCATTAGGGTTTGCATTCACTCATTTATTTTTGCATGCAGCAATTATTCTGGTGATATTCTGATGGAGATTGTTTATTTTCTTTATTCTTTTCTACCTTTATTAATTAGATTTCTTTCTTGTTGACAATATGTCCTCCTTTTTGTATTAATATGGACTCATCAATATGATTTTATTCTTGGGCATATAATCTAAAAATGCTATTTATTTGGCTGCTCACATTGTGACATCTTTGACAATTAGGGTAGATCCCTGTGACCCTATGATATAACACATACGTGTGCATATATTTCAAATTTTCCATATTTTCTAGCACAGGATAACACTGGCTCATATTTCATTTTTCCTGCCCTGGCTTTGTAATCAACTACTCTAATGAGCTATGGTTTCCTCTATAGGAGAATAGTACTTGAAAACTCAAGATTTGGCTACTGCATATGCTCATTGCCAGTGGGGTGTCACTGCTTTTAGACCTGAAGAACAATGTTTTTTTATTATTTATTTATTTATTTATTTATTTATTTATTTATTTGAGAGAAAGAGAGAGAGAGAGAGGGCGCACAAGGGCCTCCAGCCACTGCAAATGAACTCCAGATGCATGCACACTCTTGTGCATCTGGATTACATGGGTCCTGGAGAGTCGAACCAGGATCCTTTGGCTTTGCAGGCAAATGCCTTAACCACTAAGCCATCTCTCCAGCACCCCTCCACCTTTTTTGACACAGGGTTTTAATGTGTCATCTAGGCTTGTCTCAAACTTGGCAATTTCTTACCTCTGCCTCCCTAGTGCTGGAATTATAGGTATGTGCTAGTTTATCAGGTCTAAGGGGCAATTTTCAAAAGCTTAAAAATCTTAAAATGACTGTACTCTTTTGACTCACTAATTGTGTTAGAAGTATGTTCTATAGTAGCAGTGGCATAAATGTGTTGATAAGAATGTTCATTGCTGTTTTGCAGGACCAGAGATTATATAAATCCAAAATGTCATTGATAGAAAATATTGGGTACATGTAATATGATATAGTCATACAATAGAAATGTTTAAAAGTAGATATGCATGCAAAGACATGTAAGAGTGAGGTGTTTTAAAAGCAATATTTCTCATTTATTTATTTATTTATTTATTTATTTGAGAGAGAGGGAATGTGTGTTCCAGGACCACTTGCCACTATAAATGAACTCCAGAGGCATGTGCCTCTTTTAAAAATCATTTATTTACATGGGAGAGAGAAAAAAAGAAAGAGAGAGAATGGATGTGCCAGGGCCTTCAGCCTCTTCAGGCAAACTCCCGATGCATGCACCACCTTGTGCATCTGGCTTTATGTGGGTCCTAGAGAATCAAATCTGGGTCCTTAGGCTTCTCAGGCAAATGCCTTAACTACTAAACTTTCTCATCAGCCCATGTGCCACTTTTTGCATTTAGCTTTACACGGGTACTGAGGATTTGCAGCCATGTTGTTAGGCTTTGCAGACAAGTGCCTTTGCAGGCAAGTGCCTTAACTACTGGACCATCTCTCCAGTCATCGGCATACAAATTTTAGAGAACAAAAAAAATGCTTATAAGTTGTTTAAGGGGAAATGTTTATTTTTGGTTTTGATGGGAAAATAGATAGATGCCTATAGTTATTTAGGAGATGCCTATCTTGGTAGATTGACTAGTTTGCAGTGGTCCAACATTGTCCTTGTATCTAAAGTGGCTTACAGTCCTGACAGTGAGGAAGACATTGTACAAATCAACCTTTAAGAACATGACTTATATCTCTTGCCATTTTTTTCACATGAAGTTTTAACTAGTGCCCCATTGAGCCTGGCTCACTTTATGTATTTGAAATCCTATTAACACCACCTCTAAGTAGGCACTCACTCATCTTTAGTAGTTTCTTTTTTTGTCTTTGGTACCTATCTTATTGTATAGTAAGGTGCACAAGAAATGCAAATAATCACTTCATTTTTTACAGGCATTTATTTTTATATAACTGTACTCATACTTGTTGTCTCTTACTACAGATTAAAATCTCAGAAGAAATACCTGTTCTTCTTTAAAAAGCAGAAATTTGTAAGTATGTGTCCTTCAGATATTGTAAATGTGTAATTATATCCATTTTTTAAGTCATTAGTGGACCATACTAACCAGCATCTACAGTCTTTTGTAGTGGAAATAATCTACTGTTATATTTCATGGTATTTAAAAGGCAATATTTGGATAAGTAAAACAGGGAAACATTTTTACTTTGTACAACCTCTGAAATAGATACCATTTGTCTCTCATTTATGAAAGGGAAAGTGCCAATTAAATTCTTTCTTTGCATTATACCCAAAAATGGAGTCATAAATTAGAGTTCCAGGTCTGACTGTGGATATAGACAGGCTATCTCTGGGTCTTTGGCATGCATCTCAGCTTCATCTGTAACATAGGCTTGAGAGCAGGCATAGGATAATGCATTATTATTCATGAAGCTAACTCAATATCAGCTTCTACTTACTTCAAAAAAATGATGTTCAGGGCTGGAGAGATGGCTCAGCTATTAAGGTGCTTGTCTGCAAAGCCTAAGGACCCCAGTTTGATTCCCCAGTACCCACATAATGCTAGATGTACAAGGTGGTGTATGTGTCTAGAGTTTGTTTGCAGTGGCTAGATACCCTGGTGTGCCCATCCATTCTCTATCTTCCTCTCTCTCAAATAATGTAGGAAGGAAAAGAAATTCAACTTTAAATTGGGTGGTTAAACCTCAAGTCTTGAAAATTACTAGTCAAGTGGTTCCCAGATACTGATTTTTAGAGTAGTTCTGCATCATGGAGATTTACTAGTTCATGGTGGAATTAGAGAAGAAGGACAGCAAGTCTTTTTTTAAAAAATTAACATTTAAATATAAAGAATTATTGATTCTTATAAGGTATATGTTACTAATTTCAAGTTTATAGAGTTAAACCTTTTTTTATTTGATAAAATGATGGTGGTAGTAAATGGTAGGGATTAAAAGAATCTACACCTAGCAACAGATTAGCAGCTCTGTGTCACCATCTTAAAAAAAATAAATTTAACTGGTCTTTCATATATTAACATCTAAATTCAACTTTCTCATTTTAGAGATGAAGAGGCAGACACTGAGAGGTTATTTGTTTTGCATATAGTAGCTCAGCAGCTCTCAGCTGCTTCTCTAGTATTTCTGGTCTTCTGAGAACTGCTTTCTCTCTCATGAATCGAGACCTACATGCACAGATACAATATTTATAGCAACTGGCCTATAAAAATTACTGTTGGCCAATCCAAGTCTAGACATAGGCAGGAATAAACCCTGAAGGTGAATAGCAGAATTGTCAAAGCTTGGCAGAACAGCTGATCAGTTATGTTTATGCATTTACAGACTGTGGCACTTTGGACGTTCTCCATTAATTGTCATATCTTTGCCACAAAAGTCTCAAAATAGATTTCAAAATAGAAAATAATTTCCTATTGGCTTTGCCTCACTTACCTTAGTGAGATATGGGCCAGATAAGCACAGTAATGTCGAAAGAAAGAATAGCATATAGTCCAATCACTAATTTGGAGATGTTAAATTTAGGAGTACTTTTCCATGGCTTCTTGTGTTTGAACTTTGTTTGAATTCCTTTTTCATTTAAAAATTTGTTAATTTTTAGCCAGGTGTGGTGCTCATGCTTTAATCTCGGCACTCGGGAGGCAGAGGTTGGAGGATCACTGTGAGTTCAAGGCCACCCTGTGACTACATAGTGAGTTTCAGGTCAGCCTGAGTCAGAGTGAGACCCTACCTCGAAAAAACCAAAAAAAAATTGTTAATTTTTTTAATTAATTAATTTATTTTTATTTTGGAGAGAGACACAGAGAGATAGGGAGAGGAAGACAGATATAGATGGGGGCGCCAGCAGCCTCTCAGCTGCTGCGAACAAAATCCAGATATGTGTGCCCCCTTGTGGGCAAGTGCGCCATTGCACCCTTGCGTCACTTTGCATCTGGCTAAACG
This sequence comes from Orientallactaga sibirica, assembly GCA_036365145.1. Lineage (NCBI taxonomy): Eukaryota > Metazoa > Chordata > Mammalia > Rodentia > Dipodidae > Orientallactaga > Orientallactaga sibirica. Next base: position 10,944,667 of record JAEOAD010000057.1, read on the forward strand.
TGGGACCTGGAGATTGGAACTGACGTTCTTAGGCTTAAAGGGCAAGTGCCTTAACTGCTAAGCCATCTCTCCAGCCCTTAAAAATTGTTAGTTTTTGACACACCCATAATGACGTTACAAAGTGGCATTTTTTGAATTATCTGCCATCTTTGGAATAGGTACCCTTCTCTTCTTTATTAGGACTAATATGGGAGCATTGACTGGCCATGAGATTTCAACCTTCAACAGATTTATTGAGTTGTTTTTAGTAGCCTCACTTACATGATATATTTAATAGTGAAGAGCAGAGGGAGTTTTTTTTTTTTTTTCTTTTTTTTTTTTTTTTTTTGGAGAGAGACACAGAGAGAAATAGAGAGAGAGAGGGAGAGGAAGACAGAGATGGGTGCGCCAGCAGCCTCTCAGCTGCTGCGAACAAAATCGAGATATGTGCGCCCCCTTGTGGTCAAGTGTGGCATTGCACCCTTGCATCACTTTGCATCTGGCTAAACGTGGGACCTGGAGATTGGAACCGCTGGAGATTGGAACCAGTGTTCTTAGTCTTAGGAGGCAGGCGCCTTAACTGCTAAGCCATCTCTCCAGCCCAGAGGGAGTTTTTTTATTTTTAAATATGATATAGTTTTATATTAGGGTGGTTAGGTAGCAGATATATATTGACTTAGTTGGCCATTTTATAAGATATGGTTTTAGACTTTGTTGCATAATTTTAGCAGTATAAAATACAGGGAAACACTGTTGGCCAAGGACCAACCTATTAAACTGCCACCTCTTCTAACAAATGGGGAGAGCAGGTCATGTGTTTACAAAAAAGGTCTAGTTGCAAAATTCTCCCTGTCACACTGAAGACATTCCTGTGGGAAGTAGCACTAGTTGCAGATACTTTTTAGAAACCTACATTCACTGTTGTTAGCTCAGTTGTATTACTTTATTATAATAAATATGTAAGATGATAGGAAATAAATGTGTAGCCTACAAATAGATTGTGTATATTCCTTACTTGACAAAATTATATTTATTATAAATTTACTTTAAAGTTCATTTCTATAATTGAGTTATTTTTTGGTTAACTTATGTTTAAATCATAAATGTATTCCAATAGAGAAAATTACACCCCATAAATTGAATACTTTATAGACAAAATGCATGTGTACACATTTGCTCAATGGGCCATTTCTTTTAGAAGCAAGGTTTTGAGTACAGACAGGGACCTGTAGCAGGTACCCCTTAGTAGCCATGAAAACCATTGTTATTGCCTTTATGCTCTTTACTTCCCTTCTACAGTCCTGAACCATTTCTAATTCTCTTCAGATACCATACTCCCAGAACTTGATTTTTCTCCCCTTTTCCTGATGTTTAATAAAATTGGATTGTAATATCATACTTTGCCAGAAGGTGCCACTTTCTAACATAATTTCTCTTTAACATTCCTTAAAGCTTTGGATGAAATTGTATACAATCAATTCCCAACTGAAGAACTCTCTATATTTGAAATTCAATGGTATTTCTATTACTTAAAATGGGGAGTAGACATATAATTACAGCGACATCTATGTGAAGTGTGTAGGCAGCAACATTTTCTCCTATTTCAACATACCAAGATAGGATCCCAGTTATACTAACCTGTGACCTAGTAAAAATATCTGATGCATGCTGAGGACATCTTAAAGCATTATGGGAAGGAGAGAACTCACACTAGAGCACGAAATAGCATCTTCATCATGGCTGCTGAGGTGATTTCTTTGCTGGGGAAAGCTGGGAAGAGACTGGCAGGATGGCGATTTCAGGAGTTACTATCTCTTCAGGTGATGAAGTAAACAGGTTTGGTTAATCTTCTGAGAGATGTACCCGAAAATCAGTCATAGTTATAAGATACTTTTTGTCAAAAGAACTAGTTACAGGTATAGTGTGTTGGTATAGGACATATATATCTATATCTATTTATCTGTACCTATCCTTCTATCTATATACATACACATATATTTATATAGAATATATATTCATCCAAGATTTTTATACTTTTTTGAGTTTTAATAATTTAAGTTTAAAGTTTTATTATACAAGTTATTTCATATTGGTTAAAATGGTCATTGTTTTCAGTGTGACAATTTGAGACTTGGTGACCCTGACAAGGAGAGTCTCACACACACACACACACACACACACACACACACACACACACACATATCATGGGATGATTCAGTCTTTCATATTAACTGATAGCAAGAGGTCCTGCTAGCTACTCTTAATGCCTTTATTGCCTTAAAATATTAACATTTTGTAAGTTGTAATATTAATGTATGAAGTAAATTATATTGTATTATATCTCTGCAAAGTCTCATTTAAGTTACCAAATGCAATTATTCTTTTTCTAAAATAGAATCTGAATATTCTTTTGCTTGTTCTAAAGTCATTTGGAGGTTTTTAATAGTGTATAAAGTATATAATAGTGTATAAAGAAAATCATATTTTTATAGAAGCACTCCACCCTTTTATAAAAAAATCTTGATGCAACATCTATTTAGAAATATTATCTTTTAAAGTATAACAGGTATATTTAGCTGCCTAATCTTTGTGGAACTTTTATAATTGATTTTTGATTTAATGTTTGGTGGATACAACTAACCCTTTTCTCAGGTCAAATTATTTCTATCTGGTATTTACGTTACTCTTAAATGATGTGTGACTTGAAAATATGGTTTCTTAATATATATATGTATATATAGTCAGTTTTTGATCTGAAAATGTCTTTGACATTTTCCTAAGATCTTCGTGTCAAAGACAGGTAATGTAGTTTTTACTATGGTGGCAAATGCATTGTTCATGGCTTGGTTTCATTCATTTTCTAAAACTTTTGAAAAAAAAAATCTTGGCATGATTCATCTTCAATTTATTAGTTTCTTTTTCATTCTTAAATTGGTGTTGTGTCATATGCTTCTGGTGGAGATGATTTCTTCTTTTAAATTTGGACTTTAATCAGTATGTAGTGTTTGTTTACTTTGGGCACTATATCTTAATGTTTCACTAATGCTTTGTGTTTAACCTATCTCAGAGTGTTTGAAGTAACTGGAATGAAATACTTATTAAATGTGATTTCAGAATAAAAATGAATAAATAGAATAAAAAGATATCTGACTCTTAACTAAGCTTTCTAGAATCTTTGGGACAGTAAAGAAATTTTCTTTTTACCTTTTGGCCCTATAAAATAAAAATACCTTAGGATATTGGACAGATCAGTGCTCAAAACTGTTGCCAGGGGGCTGGAGAGATGGCTTAGCATTTAAGGCACTTGCCTGCAAACCCTAAGGACCCAAGTTTGATTCCCCAGTACCCACGTAAGCCAGATGCACAAGATAGTGCATGCATCTGGAATTCATCTGCAGTGGCTGGAGGCTCTGGTGCGTCCATTCTCTCTCTCTCCCTCTCTCTCTCTCTTCCTGCTTCTTTTTCTCTGTATGTCACTCTCAAATAAATAAATAAAAATTTAAATTAAAAAAAAACTGTTGCTAGTATTTTTCCTTCATAAAGTTTGTCACTTTTTAAAAGAATAAACTAAAAAAAATCTTCATTAAAATTTACATAATCCCCTCCCACCACCATTCTTTGTCTCTGTCCCCTACCCCTTCCACAGAACCCCCACTTTTTCCAGCTAATTCCTCTTCTATGTTAATGTTTTTCTTTTTGTGCCCTCCTCCTCATCCACAACAACCTGTAAGTAGGACCAGTATTATGTAGGCCTTTTACAGATAATAACAGTCACTATGAGGTCATGAGTACAACTAGTATGTTATGTCTGGGAGATAACTATCCAAAGTACTCCTCCCTATCCTTTGGCTCTTAACATTCTTTTCATCACCTCTTCTGTTACAGTCCCTGAACCATTGGAGAATATGTTAGAGATGTCTCAGTAAATGCTGAACACTCAACTGTCATTTCTCAACACTTTGCATTTTGAGTCTCCCCAGTATTGATCACCATCTTAAAGGAGAAACTTCTTTAACTAAAAGTAAGAGCAGCAGTAATAAATATTTAGAGGACAGTTTGGTGGGCATAATATATCCATGTAGCCAAACAATAGTAGTAACTTCCCTCCTAGGTTTGTGATCTTCCCAGCCTTAGTTTTTTGACTATGTTTTTAGTATCAGGCATGAATTTCCTTCCATGGAGTGGTCCTTAACTCGCATTAGGGATAATTTGGTTACCCCCCCCCACCCGTGATTAACATGTCACTATTGGACTAATGGGTTCATCTTGTTTGGCTGGCCAGTTGTGTAGTTTTCAGAGTTTCCTGCTAGTTACCATTGTCAGTAATTTTTCTCCTCCAGCAGGCTGCACTCTTCTCCATTTAGATTACTCCATTTTACCCAGGCAATGGAAATAAAAGCATACTCATTTTCTTTTTGTTTTTGGTTTTTCATGGTAGAGTTTCACACTAGCCCAGGGTGGCCTGGAACTCACTATGACTTAGTCTCAGGGTGGCCTCGAACTTGCAGTGATCCTCCCAAGTGCTGGGATTAAGGGTGTGTGCTACCACGCTGGCTAAAAGGATAATCTTGAAAGTCAGATAGACCTATATTCAAATCTTTACTTGGTTGTGCTAACTTTGGCAAATAATTTAATCTTGTCTATGTCTCTTACATCTGTAAAATGAGGACATTACCTTAAAGGGATTTTCTGAATGATTAAATTAAATAATATACCTAAAGCACTTCTCAATAAGCATTTATAAAGATGACTCCTATTTGGCATGGTAAATTCACTAGGAGCAATTAACTATCCTCATGAATAAAGATGATGCCTTACCCTTTCCTAGTGTGTAAATCCATTACCTTATACCAAGGAGGCCCAAACAGGAAATTGTACCCTTCTAATTGGGAATAGTGTATCACATTTTAGGTAGGAAAGGAAGGACGGCATAAAAGGTATCATGTATGAGCATGGTGTTTCCTAGAATGCTAGCATGTTTTTGTGTTTAAGTATGACTAAGAATAAGTACATTTATATTCAGTTGCATATACTTTGGCTTGTTAGTTTCAGAATGGTTCCATGAACATTAGTATTCAATACATTTACTGAACAGTGAACACTATTTTGGCTGCTGATGGAGTTTGTGTTGTAATGGAGACATAGACCATAAACCTGAAAACAAAAAAACAAACAAACTGAAAACCAAATGTATAGTAGTGAAAAGTGCTAAGGTGGCCGGGCGTGGTGGTGCACACCTTTAATCCCAGCACTTGGGAGGCAGAGGTAGGAGGATCACTGTGAGTTCGAGGCCACCTGAGACTACATAGTGAATTCCAGGTCAGCCTGAGCTACAGTGAAACCCTACCTCAAAAAAAAAAAAAAAAAAAAAAAAAAGGAAACAAAAGTGCTAAGGAGAAACATAAAGCAAGAAAAGAAGTGGGGGAGATGCAGCTTTAAAAGAGGGGATCAAGGGCTAGAGAGATGGCTCAGTAGTTAAGTCCCTTGCCTACAAAGCACGCAGGTTCAACTCCCCAGTACCCACATAAGCCAGATGCACAAGGTGGCACACATGCATCTAGAGTTTGTTTGCAATGGCTGGAGTCCCTGGAGTACCCATTCTCACTCTCTCTATCTCTTAAATAAATAAATAAATAAATAAATAAATAAGTAAATAGTTTTTTAAAAAGAAGGGATCAAGAGAAGGCCTCCTTGAAGCAAAGATCTACACAGGTATCTTTGGAGAATAGTACTGGCAGATGAGAATAGCAAGTACAAAGGTTGGATGTGATGACTGGGCTTTATATATACCAGGACCAGTATGGAACAAGTGGTGCTGCAACAGTGTGCCAGGGGAAAGCATAGTAGGTACTGAGGTCAGAAACTTGATGCATGGCCTTAGAGGTCATAATAAGAATGTTAGCTTTTGCTCTAAGCAAATCATTTGGGGATTATTGAAGGATTTTAGACAGAGGAATGATAGGATCTAGCTTACATTTTAAGAGAAGTATTCTCACTGCTGAGTTTAAAATTTCCTATTGAGGTAGAAGATAGAAATAGGGAGATTAAATCAACTATTGCATTTATCCTTATAGGAGATTATTGTGGCTTGAACCAGGGTGGTAATAGCAGAGGTGGTAAGAAGAGGTTGAATTACCTATCTGTTTTGTAGTGGAGTCATTAGATGTTTAATGATAAATTGCATGTGAGAAAGAGGGAAGTGCAAAAGGGTACAACCGAGATTTTGGTCAAAGCCACTGAAATATAAAGAAGCAGGCAAGACTGGATGAATGCACTTGTGGAATGAGCAGGTTCAGCAACTCAGTTTGGAACAAGCTCAATATGAGGAACTTAACTGACTTCTAAATGTCATTTATACAAGGTCAGAGTTTAAGGGAGACTTTCAGGCTTATTTGGGAAATATCACCACATGTAATATTGCAATCTGTGAGATGAATGAGATCACAACAGACCTGACTATAGAGAGGCAAATGAAGTACTAAGCACTATAGTCTCAAGAGGTCAGGGAGATATGAGGAAGACATGGTAAAGAAGACTGGAAAGAGCAGAGAAAACTTGAACAATTTGGTCTCCTGGAAGCCAAGAGAAGTTTCTAACAGAAAAGGAGTCAACTGGATTAAAGGCTGCCACTGGGTGAGGGAAGATGAGGACTGGGCTTCAATTGATCTTTGGATGTAATGACATGGTCGTTATTGGTGACATGGGTCAGACCAACTTAGTTGAGTGGACAATAGCCTAAGTGTATTGGGTTTCAGAGAAAATGAGAAGTGTCAACTGAGAGACAGAGTGCATAGACAACTCTTTTAAGGATTCCTAAAGAGAGGAATTGGACTGTACCCAAGAGTTCAATACAAGAGAAGGACTGTGTTTTCATTTTGAAGATGAAAGCAATAATAGCTTGTTGGGATGCTGATGGGAATGATTCATTAGAGCAGAAGTCAAGAATGAATGGGGAGAGCAACACCACCATGATGACCACGTGTGGACATGGGTATAATGCCCCAGTGAAACGTTAGCTGTCCATCTAGTCAAATAAGAGAGAAGAGCATATGGCCACACATGTACAGAGGTGGCTAAGTATAATTACAGAATCCTGTGGAGGTTGTCTATGAATTATTGCTCTTTTCTTTGCAAGATCATAAGCATGGTCAGTGTCTGAGAATGAGGATGGATGAGGAACAGTAGGAGGGGGTCTAAAGAGAGAGATAAGGCCAGAAATTTGGAAGTGTGGGACAGTGACTAGACTAGTTCAGTCTGGTTTCTGTGCTGCATGGAAAGCCCAAATGGGGCATTGAACACAATCATGTGCTTCTCTGAATTTGACTGCATGTGTATAGACTCAAGGGAGAGTTGGATGGATCTAGGTTGTGGTTCAGCTAAGCAGTCCAGCAGCATGAGAGAGTGGCAGGAGAAGCAAGAATATATGCCAGGGACTGATTGTGATGAGCCATGGGTTTAAGTGGGGGATTCTAGGAAGAGTGTTTCTGACCTGTTGTGACCCCCAATTTCCTGCCTAATCAAATCAAAATGACTTTGTCATATCTGTCAGAATCTACATTCCTATATGTACCCCATGTCCTGGCTATGCTAGTTTCTTGGCTATTTTTTGCCCCTTACTCTCCCAAACTACTTTTATTCTTTCCCCTGTGTCTTTCTTCAGGTGGCCTCCCAGCCTAGATTCCCCTCCATTCTTCCCCCATTTCAAGATGCCTGACACAAGGTCCAGCTTAAATGCAACGATCAGAAAGTCCTTTCTATGTACTCTTGGACATTTTTCATCTCCTCTGAACTCCTCACACTTCTATTCTTTGTGCCACATGCCACTGCACTCAGTAATGGAGTACCTCAGTGTGCTGCTTTATGTCACTGTAGGAGTAGAGTGGAACTTAAGCACTCCAAATCTCTGCCATAGCTAGAGTAACTCTGTGTATGGGCAGTCAGCATGAGTTTTTATTTTTAAAAAATGTTGTGCTCTCTCTCCTCCCTTCCCTTTCAAATTGAAAAATATTAGCTCTATCTTAGATGCAAATTGCCTCAGATGTCATAGACTATGGTCGGATCTTACATGACTCCTCAGGAAACTGGTACAGTTTTGACCATAACATGATCACTTAGAAAATTATTTTATGACTGTATTGTTCCTGTTTGGGGAATAGAAACTATTGAACAGTATTATCTCAGAAATGTATCTTGATAAAAAAAATAATATTTCTGGGTTGTACTTTGAGAAGTAAACCAAAGCTTGTCTAACCTCACCTTTAGATACAAAACTTAATTCTGCCTAAAGTTGGTTGGTTCATATTTACATATTTAAGATAGACCTCATGGTTGTCATATTCTGCACCCTCAGAGTTTGGCTAAGCTTAAATATTATGCTCATGGTTTCATATAAACATAAAATTACTATTACTCACCTGACTTAAAGAATGACTTATAGAGTAGCAGTATACCTAGAAACCCAGAAAAAACAAATTCAAAAACTGATCCACTAAAAACATTTATGTCAATGGTGATTAAACTCGAAAATCCCAGTCTTTCATACCAGTTATTTCAGCTTTCTGTATCAAATCAATTATATAAACTAATAAAGATCTGAGGATTTAAATCAATTGTGCTATCAACTTGTTAATACTCTTGTTTTTTTTTTTTTTTCCTATTCTCTGCCTGATTCATTATCTTCACCTACAGGTGTACTTTTGTCGGCTTCCAAAGATTACTAACATTTATCTGTATCACTAAAAGTGAACTGCCTTGGCTATACTGCTCCTCTTACTGCTGCTTCCATTATTGCCTTCTTCAGCAAAATAAGGCTTTCTGAAGCCAAAGAATAACAAGACATAAGCGCCATTTTAGAAGCCTTTCCACTATGAAACTTAAGCTAAATGTGCTTACCATTATTTTGCTACCTGTCCACTTGTTAATAACAATATACAGTGCCCTTATATTTATTCCATGGTATTTTCTTACCAATGCCAAGAAGAAAAACGCTATGGCAAAGAGAATAAAAGCTAAGCCCACTTCAGACAAACCCGGAAGTCCATATCGCTCTATCACGCACTTCGACTCACTAGCTGTCATAGACATCCCTGGAGCAGACACACTGGACAAATTATTCGACCATGCTGTGGCCAAGTTTGGGAAGAAGGACAGCCTTGGGACCAGGGAAATCCTGAGTGAAGAAAATGAAATGCAGCCAAATGGAAAGGTTTTTAAGAAGGTAAAGCATGCATATGCTTTGTATTTGTTTGAATGACAAAGGTACAGTGTATTGTGTCACTGCTCATTCTGGCACTCTAGAGTGCTGGGTAATGAATTTTCAGAGGTTCTCATTGCTCTGTGTATTCACATAGGGACTTAAGAGTCCTATATTTTGAACAGTGTGTTCATTGGTTATTTGAAAATCTTACTACTAGAGAATGTCTCCCTTTTAACAGTTAATTCTTGGGAATTATAAATGGATGAATTATCTTGAAGTGAACCGCAGAGTGAGTAACTTTGGTAGTGGACTCACTGCATTGGGACTGAAACCAAAGAGCACCATCGCCATTTTCTGTGAGACCAGGGCCGAATGGATGATTTCAGCACAGACCTGTTTTAAGTACAACTTTCCTCGTAAGTGCCCTGTGCTTTTTCACAGGGGTGGAGGTGGGGGAATTTGTTTACATGTGAAACTTGTTATAAGATGCTCCTATTTTCAAAGCAGGACTGAGAGTATACCTCAATGGTAAAATACTTGCCTAGTATATGTGAGGTTATAGGTTAATTCCCAGCACTGCAAAAATTAACAAGAAACAGATACCCACACAAAATATTTGCAACAAATGTGTTCTTTAGTCATTTTCTGTATGAATTATGGCCACAAACAGGCAGCTAATAACTCCTATTGTAGATAGCAACTTATAAAAGCTAGTTGGGGACTGACAGGTTAATGGCTAAAATTCAGAATTTAATTTTTTTGGAGGGGACACAGAGAGAGACAGAGAGAGAGGGAAAGGAAGACAGATAGAGATGGGTGGGTTAGCAGCCTCTCAGCTGCTGCGATCAAAATCCAGATGTGTGCACCCCCTTGTGGTCAAGTGCGGCATTGCGTCCTTGTGTCACTTTGCATCTGGCTAAACGTGGGACCTGGAGATTGGAACAGCTGTTCTTAGGCTTAAGAGGCAGGTGCCTTAACTGCTAAGCCATCTCTCCAGCCCCAGAATTTAATTTAATTTTTTTTTTTTTTTTGGTTTTTCGAGGTACGGTCTCACTCTGGCTCAGGCTGACCTGGAATTCACTATGTAGTCTCAGGGTGGCCTTGAACTCTCGGCAGTCCTCCTACCTCTGCCTCCCAAGTGCTGGGATTAAAGGCGTGCGCCACACACCGGGCCTTAATTTTTTTATTTAATTTTTTTTTTGAGGTTGGGTCTCACTCTAGCCCAGGCTGACCTGAAATTGACTATGTTGTCTCTGGGTGGCCTTGAACTCATGGTGATTCCCCTGCCTCTGCCTCCCAAGTGCTGGGATTAAAGGTGAGCACTACCATGTCTGGCTTAGAACTTTATTATTTATTTATTTATTTATTTATTTATTTATTTATTTATTTATTTAGATATTTTCTTATTTGAGAGAGAGATACAGAAATAGGCACAGAAAGAGAGAGAGAGAGAGAATGGGCATGCCAGGGCCTCCAGCCACTGCAGATGAACTCCAGATGCATGCACCCCCTTATGCATCTGGCTTACGTGGGTACTGGGGAATTGAGCCTCGAACCGGGGTCCTTAGGCTTCACAGGCAAGCGCTTAACTGCTAAGCCACTCTCCAGCCCAGAACTTTATTTTTTTAATTTAAATTTATTTTTACTTTTTTAAAAGTTAAAATGAAGTAGATTTGAAATATTTGAGGTTTGGAGGCTATGGTTTTGGAGCTCATATACTGAAATGTTTAAAACAACAACAAAAAATCATTTTGGTTCTGTTTTCCACTTTGAGTCCTCTTGTTTGACTAACTCCAGTTTTGAATGTGAAATCAGCATGTGCCAGCTTGAACTGATTCTAGAGATGATGGAGGGAAAGGAAAACTGGGTATATTTCTAATTGGTAAGCATTTGTTTTTGCCATTATACAAGAAATAATTTAATTTTTTCAGTTCAGAATAATGTCATATTCTAAACACTTGGCTGTTAATAGCACTGCAGAATTTGTGTAGGAATTAATTTACATTTCAAACAAACAAAAATAGACAATTTGAAAATTATCCCTTTGGTCCCCATCACCCAACTTCAGCAGTCAACACTGAGAGGTGGCTGTTTACCAGCCAGAAGCTGAATTGCCATTTGTGTTCTAAGTTTGGCAGATATTACTCAGTTTTATCCAATTGTGGGTTCAGTTTATGTTGTCACTGCTTGGCAGCTCCTCAGGAATAGATCTCCTGGGCCCCTTCAGGTAAGGTATGGAAGTCACTTATCTGATTAAGAAAGACATTAGTTGTGGATAACTACTTATCCATTGTTTGGGACAGCGAAAGTATGTGCTAGGTTGTCTTGGACATGACTCGGTCAGGACCTGGTGAACTTGAGCATTTTGGTCAACTGCGTTTTGACTAGCTATGGCAGTTTTGACTGCTGGGAATTTAAAAGGCTATCTTTGGGCTACCAGGGAGACTATAATATAAAATTAAATTGAAAAATGTTCTTGTCTTTCATGTACCTATATGTAAGGAATGGCTTAAATAACATCTTTCTAAAAAGTATTAATTACTCAATATGTATATTTCTTTTGTGTTATATAGTTGTTACTTTGTATGCAACACTTGGCAAAGAAGCAGTAGTTCATGGATTAAATGAATCTGAGGCTTCCTATCTGATTACTAGTGTTGAACTTCTAGAAAGCAAACTGAAGGTAAATATGAACATTGTCAGTATATATTTGATCTTTTTAAGATTTTATTTATTTATTTATTTGAGACAGTAAAAGAGGCATAGAGAGAGAGAGAGAGAGAGAGAGAGAATGGGCATGCCAGGGCTTCCAGCCACTGCAACGAACTCCAGATGCATGTGCTCCCTTGTACATCTGGCTTATGTGGGTCTTGGAGAATCAAACCAGGATCCTTTGGCTTTGCAGGCAAATGCCATAACTGCTAAGCCATCTCTCCAGCCCATATATTTGATTTTTAACGAATGTACAAAAACATAAAACTTGTATATATTATATATATTATAATGTGATATACTTCCATACACACACACTTTGTATAATGCTTACATCAGCTTAAACATCTGTGTTTCCTTGTACATGTCTCATTCCTTTATGGTGAAAATGTTCAATATAATTTTTTAAATTGTTTTAAGTACATAGTACATTGTTATTGTTTTTAGTCGCCCTACTATGAAGTAGCATATCAGATCTTTTTCCTATCCAACTGTAACTTAGTACCCATTGATCAACTTCCTTCCTCCCTTACTTCCTCTACTCTCCCCAGCTGCTGGTAACTACTAATCTACTCTCTACTTCTATCAGATCAACTTTTCTTAGATTCTATATATAAATGAAGTAATATGTTACTTATCTTTCTATGTCTGGCTTATTTCATTTAACACAATGATCTGTACTTCCATTCAAATGAAAGGGTCTTATTCTTTTCATGACTGAATAGTATTCCATTGTATATTTGTAGCACATTTTCTTTATCTCTTCATCACCTGATAGACACCTCAGTTGTTTCCTTTCGTTGTCTATTGTGAATAGTACTGAAATGAACAGGGCTGTGCAGATTTCATCAGCATGTAGATTTCATTTCTTTTGAATACATATCCAGTCATAGGATTGTTATATGGTCGTGTAACTTTGAATTTTTGGTGGACCTTCTTTACCATTTTCTGTAATGGGTATACTAATTCACATTTTTTGCAAGGGTTCCCTTTACTCCACAAACTGGTTAGCATATTAGTATTTTTTGATAATAGCCGTTCTCATGGGAATGAAGTGGAATCTCATTGTACCTTTGATTTCATTTTATGATGGTTACTGGTGCTTAGCATTTTTTCCGTATACCCATTGATCATTTGTATATCTTATTTTGAGTAATGTCTATGTCTCTGTAGATAGATGACAATTTGGCTTCTTTTCCAATTTGGTTGCCCTTTATTTCTTTATCTTATCTGATTGATTTCAACAGAACTTCCAGAATTATATTGAATAAAAGTGGTGAAAAGAGCATTCTTATCTTATTCCACATTTACAAAAAAAGTTCTCATATTTCCCCCACTCAATATAATGTTAGCTCTTGGCCTATTATAAATGTCCTTTGTTGTGCTGAAATTCATTTATTCTCAGTCTAATTTATTTTCTTAAGTGTTTGTTTTAATCATGAATGGATGTGAAATTTCATCAAATGCACTTGCTGCATTTATTGAAATAATCAAATTTATTTTTCCTTTTATTCTGCCGCCAGATTGTATTACATTTGTTGATTTGTATATATTGAACCATCTTTACATTCCTGGGATGAATTCTACTAGATCATGGTGAATAATCTTTTCTTTTTTTTTTTTTGAGGTAGGGTCTCACTCTAGCCTTGAACTCTTGGCAATCCTCCTACCTCTGCCTTCCGAGTGCTGGGATTAAAGGCATGTGCCACCACGCCTAACTAATCTTTTTAATGTGCTATTAGATTTGGTTTCCATGTATTTTGTTGAAGATTTTTACAATTATATAGTAATTCTGCTTAATAATAGCTTTGCTAGGGCTGGAGCTCAGTGGTGCAGTGCTTGCCTAGCATGGGAAAGGTCCTGGGTTTGAGCCTCAGCACCATCAAAAAATAGACCCAAAAAATAGATTATGTTATGACATTTTCATACAGTGTATTAGACATATTGGTCATATTTTTGCATCTGTGTTCATAAGGAATAATGAACTGAATTTTGGTGCATTCTATCCAGTTTGGGTATCAGGGTAATAATACTGGCTTCATAGCATATGTTTGAAAGATTTCCTTACTCATCAAATTTTTGAAGCAAAGAGAATTTATATTAATTCTTTAAATGCTGGCTTGAGTTCTACAGTAAAGATTCCTGGTCATGAGATTTTATTTGACATTTTTGTTTTGCTTCAGTATATATATTTAGTGTACATGCATATGTATATGCATGCATACACATGTGCTTGTGTCTGCATGTGGAGGCCACAGATCATGTTTTTCCTTAGTTGTTCCTTACCTTAATTTTTGAGACAAGGTCTGTCACTGAACCTGGAGCTCACCAATACAGCTCAACTAGCTAGCTAGCAAGCTACAGTGATCCTGCTGTCTCTGTTTCCCAGTGCTGGTATTATGGGGACAAATCACTATGCCTGACCTTTATGTTCATGGTGAGGATATGATCTCAGGTCCTCATGCTTACATTGCAAGCATTTTATAGACTGAGCCATTTCCCCAGCCCTGTTGGAAGACTTTTTATGTCTGATTCAATCTCATAACTTTTTTAGGTTACTTTACTTAGGTTTCCTATTTCTTTATTATTCACTCTTGGTACAGTATATGTATACAGGGAGCCGGACTTGGTGGTGCACGCCTTTAATCCCAGCACTCAGGAGGCAGAGGTAGGAGGATTGCTGTGAGTTCAAGACCACCCTGAGACTACCAGGTCAGCATGAGCTAGAGTGAGACCCTACCTCAGAAAAACCAATATATATATATGGTATATGTATAGAAGAATTTGTTGATTTCTTCTAGGCTTTGCTGGTATATAGTTGTTCATAATAATCTCTATAGATCTTTTTTATTTCTGTGTTGTCAGTTGTGATGAATTCTTTTTCACTCAAATTTTAGTAATTTGAGTATTTTTTTCTTATTCTGTATAAGAGTTTATACATTTTATTTATTTTTAAGTACCAGTTCTTGTTTTCATTCATCTTTCATATTTTTAAGTCTCCATTTCATTTATTTCCTCTCTGTTTCTTTCCTTATCTTACTTTTGAGTTTGATTTGTTTTTACTCTTCTAGTTTCTTGAGATGGAGTTATTGTTTGAGATCTTTTAATTTTTTTATGCAGCCTTTGATTTCTATAAACTTCCCTCATTCTCTTGATACTATTTTTGCTGTATCCCATATGTTTTGATATCTTGTATTTCAACTTTCATTTTTTTTCCAGAAATTTTTGAATTTCATTCTTAATTTCTTCCTAGAGCCATTATTTGTTTAAGTGTAAGTTGCTTGGGCCAGAGGGATGGCTTAGTGGTTAAGGCACTAGCCTGCAAAGCCAAAAGACCTAGGTTCGAGTCCCCAGAACCCACGTAAGCCAGATGCACAAGTGGCATATGCTTCTGGAATTTGCAGTGGCTGAAGGCCCTGGCATGTCCATTCTCTCTCCCTTTCTCTCTCTCTTCACTCTTTCTCTCTCAAATAAAATAAATAAAAAATTTTTAAAACAGAGTAAGTTGCTTAATCTTCATATATTTGTATATAGATACTTAATATGATTTTACTTTTTAATTGCACTTATTTGTTGCCCATTACATGATTTACCATGGAGAATATTCCATGAACTGATGAGAAAATATGTCTTTTCTGCAGCAGTTGAATAGAAAGTTCTGTTAGGTCTATTTGTTCTATTGTGTAATTTAAGTTCTGTTTCTTTGTTGAAGTTTTGTATGAATTATATGTCCGTTGGTGAGTGTGGGATTGTAAGGCCTCTCTCTCTTCCTCTCTCTCTCTTTTTCTTTCTTTGTTTTATATATTTAGGTACCATGATATTGGATGCATATATATTTTGATCCTTTTCCTCTTCTAGAATTGATACCTTTATCTTTATATAATGGCCCTCCTTATGTCTTTTTACTACTTTTAATTTAGTCTATTTTATCTGACATTAGTATGGCTACTCTTGCTTTCTTTTGGATTGCATCTGCATAGACTATCTATTCTATTACTTTATTTTTTGACATATTGAAGTCTATAGAAAGGAAGTAAGTTTCTTGTAAGTACTATATGCTTAGTTATTTTTTAAATAATCCATTCAGTCATTCTGGATGTTTGAATTGGAGAATATACTCCATTAACATTCAAGTTAACTTTTGTTAGTTGAGGTCTTACTGCAATCATTTTGTGACTTTGTTTCTAGGTTTTTTAAATGGTACTTTTCTTTTTCACCCCTCATTTCATACAGTCTTTCTTGTGGTTAAGTGATTTACTCTGGCAGTATGTTTGGGCTTCTGATTGCCATGAGGCTTACAAGAATATATTTTGGTTATAACAGTCTATTTTCAAATGATAGCAATTTAACATGATTACAAGGATAATTACTGAAAAGAGAAAATATATTAAGAAGACTATACTTGTGTACCTTTGCTACCATCTTTTAGAATTTTGATATCTAATTTCACATGTTTCTCTGTTGCCTCTCTTAACATCTTAACTAGTAGGACTGGAAAATGTTGAATAAATAAATTTTCTGTGGGGTGCTAAATTTCATAACTGGGTTTTCTTTTTGTTTGACAGACTGCCTTGTTAGATATCAATTGTGTTAAACATATCATTTATGTGGATAATAAGACTATCAATAAAGCCGAGTACCCTGAAGGGTTTGAAATTCATAGCATGCAGTCAGTAGAAGAGTTGGGATCCAAACCAGAAAATGGTAAGTAAGTTAGTTAGAATGAGTTTACTCATCTATTCAAGGTTTGCTATTTTAATAGGTTAGAAAAAGTAACATGAATAAAAATGCTAAAATTCTTTGTTTAAAATGTTTTAAAATATTTAAAATCTATCAAGACAATATCTGGTTAATATTTCTTTTTTCTTCAAGATGGTAATTGTTGTTCAAGATTTGTTTAGTAGTTGAATTGTAATGAACAGCAATATGGTAGTTTGTGTGAAACTTCTTTAAAAAAATAAAACCACAGTGAACTTCAATTGGGAAAAGATCTTAGAGCTTCTCTTCAGTAATGTGCTTTATTATGTAATGCTAGAGATCTTAGTGATATTTTAGAGGCTCATGCTTGAATTTATTCTTCCAGTGAAATGGTTCTTAGTACTTCATTTGAAAACAAGTAAATGTACCTTGTAGACAAATATCATTTGGTCACAATGATAGAGTTGTGGAAACTAATACTGCATTTAAACATTTTTCATCTTGTGTTAAATGTGAAGGTAACAATACTTACATAGATGAGGAAAGGATTCCTTTTGGCAGGAGAAAATGTTGATTCAAGCTCTGCTTAGTCTCTGAGAGTCTTACCATTAGAGAATGAACATGTGTTTATAATAACTTTCTGTGATATGTCATAAATAGCAGAATCAGGCTGAGATTTTACCTTGTTTGCAAGCAAACATATGATCCTACCAAATTTCTTGAAGACAGGAAACTTCTAGGTTACAGATAAAAGACAGTTTGTTATTTAAAACAATAATCAGTTATAATAGTATTTGTGTTGTAGGAGAGGCACTTTGAGCTTACAGAGCCTAAATATTTTATCATCTGTATTGTTCTCAACAGTAAGCATGCCAGAGAGAGAGAGAGAATGCCCTTAAAAAGAGAGTATAGGACAAATCACTGCCTCTGCTTATAAGATGTGCAGAAACACAAATGACCATGGAGAAATGTTTCTTGCTAGGATGACCCTGCACTTTTGATGCATACTTGACTGAAAATTCTGATCAGTAGGGTCTGTTACCAATTCTGGTGTCACCAAAGCACTCTGACACATTAGAGGATATCTATTAATCCTGGTAATTTGTTTGAGCACTAACATGACAAGTCATATATCTCACCCCACATATCTCTTGACTATGCAGGATCTCCATATTTTTGTGGAACTAATCTGCTTGACTAAGAATTATTGTTATGATGTGCTATGATACATCACAACTCAGTAACGTGTATAGTTACTTTGGTATATATTTTGTGGCATTTAACTAGTCAGTTTTTATCACAATGGTGATGCTTTTTGTATGCTGATGAGAAGGTTACTTGGTGTGCTTTGAGAAGAACATAACATATCTGTTGCTGTTGCTTCACTTAACTCTCAGAGGAGATTAATCCTCAGAGGAGCCTGTTTACTTGGTTTCTAACAATGACTGTGGATAGTTTTAAGAATCTTTTCATTTAGCCTATTGAAGTATATACCATTGACTTTGATTACCCCACTGGCATATCTTACTTTTTAAAATTTTCTTTTACTATAATAGTTACCTGTAAGTAAAATGTAAGACATTTTGTAAATATGTTTTTAATTTTAATCTTATTAAACTGTAAATAATATATTTCTGCTATCTGTGTATTCTTGTCCATGAGGTTACTGGGTAAACATGATAATACTGTCTTAAAAGTGGAAGCTACAGTGTGATATTTAAAAGTTAGTACCATAGAATGTTAGAGTTGAAGTTACCTTTGAGATCAAGCCCAGTAGTTTTCAATGAAAGGTCTGTATGAGAGTCACATATATAAAGCTCTGTTCCATCCCAGATACCAAATCTGAATTTTCAGGAAAGTGGTCATAAGTGCTATTTTGTTCAAGCTGTATAGGTTATTGTGATACCCACCACTGGATAGGAACTGAAGTCCAATTTAGCTGACACATTTTAGAGATGAGAAAACAGAAGCTATCCTCTTGATTTTTCTGAAGCCTTAGATATCTTTCCCAAACACTGCTTTGTACATAGCACTATAAAGAGGCAGTAAACCTCTGGAAAATGGGCCAAATTGAGTTGGAAGTTCTCATTGCACTTAACAGAAATTTGGTAACCATTTCACATTGATTTTCAATAGACCATTTTCATTAAAATTTATAACATTATATAAAATCAGAACATCTTACTGTCAAGTAATTTAACTTGTGAACTGAAGAAAATGTATTTTCTCATTTGTTCATTTAGCAAGCATTCCTCCGAATAGACCAACACCTTCAGACATGGCCATTGTCATGTACACCAGTGGTTCTACTGGCCGGCCTAAGGGAGTGATGATGCATCATAGCAATTTGATAGCTGGTATGACAGGCCAGTGTGAAAGAATACCTGGACTAGGGTAAGAGAGAATCACAGCTTTATGCTCAGACATATGGAGTTCATGTTCAGCACTTTATAAAGTCTTCTTTAATTAACTAGTAAAGTCATTGATGTGCCTGATTTAAAATGTCTTTGCAAGAGTGCTTTATATGTTTCTCTTACTTTGTTTTAGACCAAAGGACACATATATTGGTTACTTACCTTTGGCTCATGTGCTAGAATTAACAGCAGAGATTTCTTGCTTTACTTATGGCTGTAGGATTGGATATTCTTCTCCACTTACACTGTCTGACCAGGTGACTACCTTTTCATTGTTCTTAATCATAATAAGGTACATTGCTTAGCTCATTACTAAATGTGAGGTATTTTAGTTACCTTAAAACTTTCTCTATTATATCAAATAGAGCTTTTATGAGCAATATGTGTGTGAGTATGTATATATAACCTGATTGCTAGCTTTGCTTGACTTATTTTTAAATTAGTTTGAAATGAATAATTATTTTATCTTTCTATAGTTATTTTCCCACTGGATAGTTATAATTGACACACTGAAACTTTTTGATATTTTATTCAGGAGCCATTAACTGCCTCTTTTGGAAGAGATAGAAATTTAACCCAATTTCCTTCTGATTTTTTTCTAGACCTGTGCCATCCAATATGGAATAGATGCTGCTGTGTCTTTTATGTCACTTAGTCCTAAGTTTCCATTTAAAATACACTAGCATAGTAAAAGAGGATAAGTAACCTATCAAATAAACTAATAAATAGAATTTGGTCTAATAAAGTCAACGTAGACCATAGATGAAACTGGGCCATAGCTTGTTAAACAACATTTGAGAAAAACCCATGATGATTATGTATTGAGTCATTATGGGCACTTTGTTATGTTCTGCGGTATCAAAATGTGAAAACATTTCCATTAATTTTGACTATGATTTTTTTCTCCACTGACTTTCTGAGAACAAAAGACTGTGTTGACAGAGGGATTAGGTTATTGGAATCTATTGCTGGTCTGAATTAATTCTTGATGTCTCTTGGGCCAAGCTCTAGTTCAAATCTAGTTTTTAAATAAAAGATTTAATTTTTTTTTACTTATTTGCAAGCAGAGAGAGATAGAGAGAAGAAAGAAAGACAGAGAGAATTGCCATGCCAGGCCCTCCAGCCACTGCAAATGAACTCCAGATGCATGTGCCACTTTGTGTATCTGGCTTTACATGGGTACTGGTGAATCATACCTGGGTCCTTAGGCTTTGCAGGCAAGTGCCTTAAATGCTGACCTAGTAAATATCTACTTTTAAATAATATATATATTTAAGAGAAAGAGAGAGAATGGGTGTACCAGGACCTCTAGCCACTGCAAACAAACTCAAAACATATGCACCATGTTGTACACCTGGCTTACCTGGGTCCTGGGGAATTGAACCTGGGTCCTTAAGCTTCATAGGCAAGTACTTTAATCACTAAGCCATCTCTCCAGCCCTACATCTACTTGTAAAGTGAACCTTACTATAAAGACTAAAGCTTATTAAGAATCAGAAGCTCAAGAATCATCCTCAAATTGGAAGTTGGAAGAAACACTGGCAATAAATGCACCACATTTGAAGATAGCAGATGACAATGATACTGTAATATCAGGGTTAATATGATCATAAAGCAAAAGAACTGACAATACAGGTTGAGTATTCCTAAGTGAAAAACTGGAATTCAAAATGCTCCAAAATTCGGGCCTGGAGAGATTGCTTAGTAGTTAAGTGCTTGCCTGTGAAGCCTAAGGACCTCGGTTCAAGGCTCGATTCCCCGGGACCCATGTAAGCCAGATGCACAAGGTGGTGCCTGCATCTAGAGTTCGTTTGCAGTGGCTGGAGGCCCTGGCATGCCCACTCCCTCTCTCTCTCTCTACCTCTTTCTCTCTGTGTCTGTTGCTCTCAAATAAATAAATTTTAAAAATAAACAAAGTATTTAAAAAATGCTCCAACATTCAAAGCTTTCTGAACACCAAAATAATGGCACAAATGGAAAAATTGCACTTAACCTTATGTGACAAGTCATTGTCAAAACCATAAAATATTGTGTAAAATTCAGGCTGTGAATCAGTGTATAGGAGACATAAATGAATTTTACATCTAGACTTGGGTCCCATTCTGGTATATCTCATTAGGTAGTTGAAAATATTCCAGAACCTGAAAAACAAACCCATTGTCTGAAACACTTTTTATTCCACACGTTTTGAATAAAGGTCACTTAACTGTCTTACTAAGAATAATTGCACAAGTTAGGACTCTTTGTTACTCGGGATCTGCTCTCTGTAGTCAGACCTGCTCAGTAACACACACAAGGCAGTTCCTACTTAGAGGACTTGAGAGCCCATTTTATGTCTACATTGAACCCCTCCTGCACATAGCATATGCATATATATATGTGTATACACACACATACACACACTATGAAGTATGTAAAACATAAGGAGATATGTTTTCTTCTCTTTCTATGTTAAAGAAAAGTAGGGGAAAAAACAATTGAGTTCTACTTAGCAGAACTTTCTCTATGGCCAAGTTGGTGCTTCTCATGAATTTCATTGCTTCTTAAGAACTAATATTCATTTTCCCTATATTAGCCTGGATAACCCATGATGTTCTAAATTTATAGATGCATGAATTGCCTTACAGGAAATTTTTATTTTGTCTGCCTTTTAGTGGATGGCTTTATCAATTTCTTACCCTGTTGACCTGACATTTGAAATCCCAAATGTTATTTATATGCGAAAGAAGGAAAGTGTACACATTTATGTATATATGTGCACATCACCATGTGACCACTGGAATTGTCTTCCCTACACTGTCAACCATAATATTACTGAATTATGGCTTCTGTTTGTTGTTAATTGACACACATAGAAGTGACTTTGTAATATTCCTTTGCCTATTGATTAAACAATTTAAAAATATTCAATTTTGATTTACTATTTCCTGCTTTGATAAAGCTTTGTTTTTGAAGGTGTAATCTGTGCTCTATTTGATGATGTATTATTATAAAAATCTTCAACTCACTAACATGCCCCATTCTGTTATTATCCTGTATCAAAATGTCTCAGGAAGGCTGAGATGTGCTAGAAGCTACAATGTACAGGATAAAATATGAACACATCTATGCTTTAGATTCACAGTATATACAACAATTAAATATCAAATACCATATGTAAATTTTAGCTTTACTATTAATACTTGAATGACACAATTTTATTTTGCTAAGGTTTCCTGATCATATTTACTTTTTGTTAATATAGTCCAGCAAAATTAAGAAGGGAAGCAAGGGAGATTGTAGTGTACTGAAGCCCACACTTATGGCTGCTGTTCCGGTGAGTACACAATATGAATGTGAATATGAACAAAAGAAGGTCAATAATACAATGTCCTTCTTGCTCTTCTACTTTTTGGAAAGTAATCCTTTTAAAGCTATGAGTACATTTAAAAATATTTCTTTCTTTGTTGAAATCATGGCAGATATGTTCCTTAAAATCACTGATAAATTAACAAAGATGACATGACAGGCTTCTGAAATGTGTGCCCGTGAGTATTTGATGATACTGAAAAATTAGGTGATGAAGATGAGCTCAAAGTACCTGGAATGAGATGTGCTCATAAAACTTAAAGTAAAATATACCATAAAGATCATAGTGTTTAATCTCTTAATTAAAAAAAA
Source organism: Orientallactaga sibirica (assembly GCA_036365145.1). NCBI lineage: Eukaryota > Metazoa > Chordata > Mammalia > Rodentia > Dipodidae > Orientallactaga > Orientallactaga sibirica. The sequence goes on from JAEOAD010000057.1 coordinate 10,967,326, forward strand.
TTAAGGAAGCTATAGGCCATCTTAGAAAGCTGAGGCCACATGACCAAGATTATGGAGCTGGTTAGTGACATTGCTGAGTCTGAGATGCAGTTCTTCTCATTCTCTGTGTTACATGGAGGTAGCTTTTTTATATTACCTTCTCTCTGGCTCTTAATTGGACTAAGGAAAACTGCCAATTTGAAAGAGAACAAAAGACAAATGCTGGGGAGGATGTGGGGAAAGAAGACTTCTTACCAGCTGATGGTAGGAGTGTAACCTGGTACAGCCACAATGGAAATCAGTATAGAGGATTCTCAAAATGCTCAAACTTGAACTACCATGTGACCTAGCTGTACCACTCCTGGGCTCTGTGTCCTACTATAGAGATGCTTGCACAACTGTGTTTATTTCTGCATTCTTCACAATATCAAGGAAATGGAGCCAACATAGATGTCTATCAATAGAAGAATGGATAATGAAAATGTGCCACACACACACACAATGGAGGCAGTTGTAAAGAAAAATGAAATTATGAAATTTGTAGGAAAATGGATGAATCTGGAAAGTATTACATTAAGTGAGATGTCCCAATATCAGAAATATAAAAAAAAAACATATATTCTCTCTCATATGTAGAGCCTTACTTTTAATGTTTGTATGTGTGTGCATAAGGGGATCCCAGAGGGTCATGGGCTATGAAACTAGATAGGAGATCATGAAAGGGGAACAGTAGGTGAGGGCGTGTATAAAAGGACACATGTGACAGGAGGGCACAAAGGTGGGAAGGAGGAGAGAGAATGGTGGAGGAAAAAAAACAAAAACAAACTATATTTGAAAAGTCATAATGAAACTTAATTCTTTGTAAGCTAGTAAAATTTTAAAATAAAAAAGAAAGATCCTAAAGGAAATAAGTTTAATTCTAGATATGCCAAATCCTTACATCAAATACTGCTTCACACACATAGAATATTACATTTGTATCACCTTACAGTGATGAATCTTGAAACATTTAATGCAGTGCTTCAGATTTCTATAATCTAATATGCTCTAGTACTTTTGCACTTGGGAAGCTATAGAGAAACAGCATATCACTGCTGCCTTTATTGTAGCAATCAGACCTTTAGTCATCACCCAGTATTCCTCACAGTTACTTTTATACATGGAAAGTCTTACGGTACATGAAAAAATGTCCCATCTAAATTTTTCTAAGCTTTGATGATGTAAAATATTCTATGGAGCTGGGCGTGGTGGCGCACACCTTTAATCCCAGCACTCAGGAGGCAGAGGTAGGAGGATCGCCATGAGTTTGAGGCTACCCTGAGACTATATAGTTAATTCCAGGTCAGCCTGGGCCAGAGTGAAACCCTACATCAAGAAACCAAAAAAATACATATATATATTCTATGGTCCTAATAGCTACTGATTACAAAATCAGCCAGTAACCAGAAAACTAGAATAGGTCAGTGGAGATTTTGGCCTTCTATTTAGAGGAACTATAGGCTTCAGCACAGTTTCATACTTAAATGAGAAGCCTCTGACTTTAAAAGGCAGGAACCAGATCTTTTTCATGTTTCTATAGTCCTTATTCACATTCCAGTCCTAATTTCCCCTTTCTTTTTCAAGCCTAGAGAGTAAATAATGTCCTATGTTTTAATCCATTGGTTTCCCATTAACCCTTGTTGCTTTTTAAAAATGGCAGGAACCAGATCATTCTTTTCATGTTTCTATAGTCCTTATTCTTTCTTTTTCACATTACTTTCCTAGGTGGCAGTCCTAACCTATTTTAACATTAACCCAATGTTTCTTTTTCAGCTTGTTGCACCTGTTTGTTTGTGTTCCTTTCTCACTGATAGAGAGTAAATAATGATATTGAAGTCCCTCTATGATAATATTGGGATTTCTCAGTCACAGATATTTTAATGCTAACCATTGGTTGTATTCCCATTAACCCTTAATGTTGCTTTTCTGCCTAATTTTGCTGATTGGGCTGTTTGTGTTTTGGATTGTACATATTAGCCTCCAATAAAATGGAAGATTAATGCCTAAATTGCAGGGATTTAAGATTTAAAAAAATTCTAACACTAAGACAGGTATCATGGATCATGCCTGTAATGCCAGCACTCAGGAGGCTGAGGTTGGACAACCATGATCTGGAGGCCAACCTGGGCTAGAGTGAGACCCTACTTCAAATAAAATTTCACAATCACAGTGGCTGATACTACCTACACAATACTTCCATTACAGGAGAAGAAAATGATAACATCAAAACAGAGTAGAGTCTAGCAAGAAGGGATTCAGTGGAGTGGTAGGGGAGACAAAGGAAAATGATGAGAGGGAATCATGATCATAATATATATATATATATATATATATATAAAAAGAGGTTGTTAATAAAATGTTTAAAAAATCATGATACTATCTGCCATGTTGTAAGAGTCACAAGGACATAGTTTATTACTAAAGTATCAAGATTAGATTCAACATAATTGTATCTTTTGGTACTATCTGAAAATAAGTAAATGTATTTGAAATTATTTTTCTTAAAATTCTATGTGAACACTATATGCATTCTATGCACTCTAGTTAGCATTTCTTTTTAATAGTTTTATACTTTTATTTATTTATTTGAATGCAGAAACAGAGAGAGAGAGAGAGAATGGGCATGCCACAGCCTCTAGCTACTATAAACAAACTGCAAACATGTGCACCACTTTGTGCATCTGGCTATACGTGGGTACTGGTGTATTTAAACCAGGCCTTCATGCTTTTTAGGCAAGTGCCTTAACTGCTGAGCCATCTATCTAGCCCTAGTTAGCATTTCTTAAATTTTAGATGAGTTTAGTGTACAGAACTGAAGTAACTCCTATACTTGTCCTCAGTTTCTATAATTAAAATTTTATTTTGTTTTAGATTGACAAATCATTACAGATGTTTAGGATACAATGCTATTTTAATATATATGTATATGTGTAATGTGCATGTATTATCTTTAGTTCTCTTAAAATAGTGAACAAGTAAAGTCAGGAAAATTAACACTATAATGGAGAAAGTAAGTCTGTACATTATCCTACAGACCTCTACCTAAAATATTATAAGAAAAAAAGATGTCATCAATTAAAAGCTATCTTCATTTTGGTGTAATTCTTTTCCTATTATTGAATATTTTCTTTACTTTTTAGGAAATTATGGATAGAATTTATAAGAATGTTATGAGCAAAGTTCAAGAGATGAATTATATTCAGAAAACTCTATTCAAAATAGGGTATGATTACAAATTGGAACAGATCAAAAAGGGATATGATGCACCTCTTTGCAATCTGTAAGTACATTTTATAGGTCCTGTAATTTAAACCTGTGTTGTGTTGTGTTGTGTTGTGTTGTGTTATGTTGAATTATATCATATTGTATTGTATCCAGGTCTTGTTATACTGTCCTGCCTGTCCTCAAATTACTGGACACAAATAATCATCCTGCCTTGGCTTCCCAAATAGCTGGCACTATGGCCATGTGCTACTATGCTCATAAATTTTTGTTGTACTTTTATTTTTATTTTTTTATTTTTAAATTTTTATTTAGTTATTTCCTTGAGAGAGAGAATGGGCATGCCAGGGCCTCCAGCCACTGCAAACGAATTCCAGATGCATGCGCCCCCTTGTGCATCCAGCTTACGTGGGTCCTGGGAATCGAGCCTCAAACCAGTATTTGGCAGGCAAATGCCTTAACCACTAAGCCATCTCGCCAGCCTTTTTGTGTGCTTTTAAATCTGAAAATGATTAAGTAAATGGCAAGTTAATTTAGTTTGGATAATATAATTATGATAAGACTAAATAGATCCTTTTGTCTAAGTCCTATTGTTTATATAATAGGCAAAAGACAATGAACTCTGAACTTGACAATTTTTGAAATTGGATCTCCTGAAGAAAAATTAAATAGGCTTGAATTTTACATTTGAAGCCAGGTGTAGTTTGTGTTAGGTTAGGTACACAATACTTCCATAACAGGAGAAGAAAATGATTCAAAACAGATAGAGTCTAGCAAAAATGGAAAATGATGTTCTTCATATATTATATATATAGCTATAAGAGTCACAAGGACATAGTTTATTACTAAAGTATCATGATTAGATTCAACATAATTGTATCTTTTGGTACTATCTGAAAATAAGTAAATTTATTTGAAATTATTTTTCTTAAAATTTATGTGAACACTATATGCATTCTATGCACTCTAGTTGTTTTATACTTTTATTTATTTATTTGAATGCAGAAACAGAGAGAGAGAGAGAGAATGGGCATGCCACAGCCTCTAACTATAAACAAACTGCAAACAAATTTTAGTGGGTACTGGTGTATTTAACCCAGGCCTTCATGCTTTTTTAGGCAAGTGCCTTAACTGCTGAGCCATCTATCTAGCCCTAGTTAGCATTTCTTAAATTTTAGATGAGTTTAGTGTACAGAACTGAAGTAACTCCTATACTTGTCCTCAGTTTCTATAATTAAAATTTTATTTTGTTTTAGATTGACAAATCATTACAGATGTTTAGGATACAATGCTATTTTAATATATATGTATATGTGTAATGTGCATGTATTATCTTTAGTTTCTTAAAATAGTGAACAAGTAAAGTCAGGAAAATTAACACTATAATGGAGAAAGTAAGTCTGATTACATTATCCTACAGACCTCTATCTAAAATATTATAAGAAAAAAGATGTCATCAATTAAAAGCTATCTTCATTTTTGTAATTCTTTTCCTATTATTGAATATTTTCTTTACTTTTAGGAAATTATGGATAGAATTTATAAGAATGTTATGAGCAAAGTTCAAGAGATGAATTATATTCAGAAAACTCTATTCAAAATAGGGTATGATTACAAATTGGAACAGATCAAAAAGGGATATGATGCACCTCTTTGCAATCTGTAAGTACATTTTATAGGTCCTGTAATTTAAACCTATGTTGTGTTGTGTTGTGTTGTGTTGTGTTGTGTTGTGTTGTGTTGTGTTGAATTATATCATATTGTATTGTATCCAGGTCTTGTTATACTGTCCTGCCTGTCCTCAAATTACTGGACACAAGTAATCATCCTGCCTTGGCTTCCCAAATAGCTGGCACTATGGCCATGTGCTACTATGCTCATAAATTTTTGTTGTACTTTTATTTTTTTTTATTTTTAAATTTTTATTTAGTTATTTCCTTGAGAGAGAGAATGGGCATGCCAGGGCCTCCAGCCACTGCAAACGAATTCCAGATGCATGCGCCCCCTTGTGCATCCAGCTTACGTGGGTCCTGGGGAATCGAGCCTCAAACCAGTGTCCTTTGGCTTGGCAGGCAAATGCCTTAACCACTAAGCCATCTCGCCAGCCTTTTTGTGTGCTTTTAAATCTGAAAATGATTAAGTAAATGGCAAGTTAATTTAGTTTGGATAATATAATTATGATTATAAGACTAAATAGATCCTTTTGTCTAAGTCCTATTGTTTATACAATAGGCAAAAGACAATGAACTCTGAACTTGACAATTTAACACATTTTAATAATGAGGTGAATATTTAATTGTGAAATTGGATCTCCTGAAGAAAAATTAAATAGGCTTGAATTAAGACATTTGAAGCCAGGTGTAGTAGTGCATGCACTTAATCCCAGCAATTGGGAGGCAGAGGTAGGAGGATCGCTGTGAGTTCGAGGCAACCCTGAGACTACATAGTGAATTCCAGGTCAGCCTGGGCTAGAGTGAGACCCTACCTCGAAAAAAAAAAAAAAAAAAAAAAAAAAAAAGACATTTTAGTTTAAAAAGTATCAGGTCTGAATAGAAAAGTGATCTTCAAAATTATTTGGCATAAAGGTTTCTCATTTATTTTATTCATAAAATAAGCTAATGAATATGTGTATAATAGTTATAAATAAAATGCTGGGGACAGAGGTGGGGATATAGTTTTCATTAGAAGGGAGAAAAGACAGTTGACTAAATGTTCCAATGAAAACCTTCCATTGTTTCCCCTTGACATCTTCTGTTTCTTTCAGTTAGCATGTGTTAGAACATGTCCCCTTATTGCATATCTGGGTTTTGGGATTGGGATAAGCATTTTTCTGACATATTTTCAAGGCACTACTTGCTGTTATTTTATTAACCTCTTCTTACCTCCATGATTCTGAAATGTATATGTAGAGAGACACACACCCTCGCCGAGTTTACAAATTAGCCTGGAACCAAAAATAATATATGCATATATGAAAAGCACTTCTTTTCCATTTTGTCAAGGTTGCTGTTTAAAAAGGTGAAGGCTCTGCTGGGAGGGAATGTCCGTATGATGCTGTCTGGTGGGGCTCCACTGTCCCCTCAGACACACCGATTCATGAATGTCTGCTTCTGCTGCCCCATTGGCCAGGGCTATGGACTGACAGAATCATGTGGTGCTGGGACAGTTACTGAAGGTAAATATTAATGATGTGTTAACACTACAAATGAAACCATTTGCTTTACCTTTGCAAACCAAGATTATTTTATAACAACTTTTTAAGGACTACCAGATTCATTGCAAATCTACATAGTCTTAGTTTCATGAAGGCTAACTCTAGAGTATCATATGGAACTTTATGCTTAAACCTTATAATTCTGTCACTTTGTTTAATTTTTCAACTCTAAATAATTGCTTCTTTGGAGAATTATATTCTTCAAGTATCACTTTGTACCCTTCTCCTTTTGTGCTTTTTCTTATCTTCAGGGTACTTACCTTTCAGGCAAGATGTCCCAACCTTGACACTGTTCACATTGTGAACCACATAATCCTGTGTTGTTCAGTGTTACCTTGTGCACTGAAGGATGTTTAGCAGTTGGACACTAGTAGTAACTTGCTCACCTTAGCTGGGACAATAAAACTTATTGCCAAACATTGCCACATATCCCCTGACAAAAACATGCCAGGTTGAGAAACACCATGGAATTTTGATCTCACTTTCATTTTAAACCTCTCAGGGTTGCCAATAATAAAAACAAAAAGGAGGATATGTATGGCACAATACAGGCTTGGTCCTAGCCAGACCGCATGGCAGAAGAAACCAGGAAGTGGCTTCTGTGGACATGGCGTTCTGCGCAGGCTTGGTGTGACAACAGCTACAGTCCCATGCTCGCAAGAAGCCTGCTACGAGATGTCCTGTCCAGAGACAGGCTGTCATTGCTCACAAAAAGGGGGACCACCCCATACAATGATTAGCCAGCCAAGCCCCTTAAAACCCATGTGCACTTCCTCAATAAATGAGTTTGCGGCAGCTCGCTTCCCGCTTTCACCCAACTCCCGGATTCTGAGTAGTGATTCCGCGCTGCTCACCCCAACTTGGCAGAGACCCTACCGTCCCTCCTGGGCTGGCCTTAGGGGGGACCACAACACAAAATCAATGCCCTTATACCAGACTATCTCCCCATTGCCTCATCAAATTTGTGTGTGTGTGCGTGCGTGTGCGTGCGCGGGCTACAGTTGTCATCACTGCTCATTTGCAACAGTTTTTCCCAGCTGTGTCTGCCTGTGCTGATTCTTATCCATCCTTATCTTCTATTATTAGACATGTCTTCCCTGTTCACTGTTTGACAGCTGGTGTATCCAGTCTAAACCCATCTTTACATAATGTTCAAGATGTCTTTAATGTGACACTCTTGCACCTATCCATTGTTATCTTCCACATATTACACACCTGTCTTTTTTCTCTGGGCAAACCAATTATGTCTCTCGTCTTAATGAGAATGTTTGGTCTCTTTCCTCCTGTCTTTTCTCCTCTGCTTTCTTCTCCTCTCTTCTCCCCTGCCCTCCTTAGATCTTCACTGTTCTTCTTTTCTTTTTCTTGGAATGCTCATTTTTTAATTTGCCATAGTCATTCCCTAGTGCCAAACTCTTTTATCAAGTTTTTCCCCAGTTGCTGTGTTTTGTATTGCTCTAACATACTAGTGGGCTCGTTATAGAGATCACTCAGTTCTTCTTAAAGCAAATACTTCAGTGAGGAGACAGTTTAAGCAAAAGTTGATTTAGGGCGTGGTGGCGCACGCCTTTAGTTCCAGCACTCGGGAGGCAGAGGTAGGAGGATCACCATGAGTTCGAGGCCACCCTGAGACTACATAGTGAATTCCAGGTCATCCTGAGCTAGAGTGAAACCCTATCTCGAAAAACCAAAATAGAAAGAAAGAAAAGGAAAGAAAGAAAAAAGAAAAAAATATATATTTTTTTAAAAAGTTGATTTAGCAAAGCAAAGCAAGCACTTGAAAGATAAATGAGAAGTGTGTGTTAGGCTCAGCATTCCAGGATGTTCTGCATGATGGATTTTAAAGAAGTATTTAGGTCTTTCTGAGGTAGGTGACATGTTCATGGGATAAGATGACCCTTTGTTTTCTTCCTATATCATTGTGACCTGGATTTCCCTTTTAGGATATTTTTCCTTTAGGAAAACTCAAAAAAAAAAGGAATAAAAACCACATTGTAAATGATATTGTAATGAATTTGGGTTCTTTTGGGGACGCAGACCCTATGTTAGTGCACATTGTGTGGGAACTTGCCCTGTATCTTCATGGGAACAAACTATCTGCAGCCTCAAGGACATTTAACCAAAAAAGGGGGCCATTCTGAACATCAGGGGACAGAGCTTCCCTGACACAGCTTGTATCTAACTCTTTTTTGGGGGGATGGCTCAAGATCCCATGCTTAATCTCATGACTATCTGTGGCTAACATATTTTGTTATTTTCAAATTGAAGTTTTATCACAAAGGCTATAGCCATTGTTTATAATAGCTTTTTTTTAAAGGCCATCTGTAAGACTGAGCCTTTTGTCCCAGCTCCACTTCTCAAACCTGTCTTCTCCTAAACATGCTTATCATTTGTGTCATGCAATTGAATATCTGAATGTTTTCCATGTTGTTTTGTATACACTTCTCCCCAGGTAGTGTGTTGATATGATAAGATCACTGAAGGTAAAGTTTCCCTATCCTTTATTGTATTTTTTTTCCACAATGTTTAATACAGTACTAGGTACATAATAAGTTTGGTATGAACATGTAAATCACAAAGGGATAATATCATCATCATCATGTTTGATAACAATGGCTGACATTTATTAAATATTTTTGGGGCAAGAAGTCTTAAGCACTATCCATATGCCATCTCATTAAATCTCTATAACATACATCTATATGAACTAAGTTCTGTTACTATTTCTGTTTAATATATGAAGAAATAGAGGCTTAGAAAGGTTTAGTAACTTGTCCAAGATATATAGTAATACAGCTGGAATTCTCATTGAATTCTATCTTATCAGAAATCCTAGATAGATAATGATAGAACTAGTCCTCCTTCTCTAGAAGAAATTTGTATATATACTTTTCTAAAATCCAAATCTGAAAAGCAAAATTTTACTGAAGAAATGAAGTCAAAACATTGAAAAATTATGACACATTGCACTCCTCAGTATGGCCTCTAATTTGATCATCTTTCAGACTCAGTTACTAAACGCAATATTCACAGTATCAATTCCAATAATTGAAATGTAGTGTGCTAATTTTTTATTGCTTTTTCTTCTGTAGTTACTGACTATACTACTGGACGAGTTGGAGCTCCTCTTATCTGCTGTGAAATTAAACTGAAAGACTGGCAGGAAGGTAAGAATTTTAGGACAGGCTCTAGTGGCTCTGGATACACCATAGACCACTGCAAGCACCAAGACTTGTTTCATCTTGGGTTATTTCCTAGATGTTGATATTCTATTGAGAATTTTTTTAATTGTCAAATATATTATCATTTATTACAAAGTTAAGACTTCCATTTCTCTTAAAAGTTTAGTTCTTAAAAGGTAGCAAGGGATTCTTTGCTATTGCCTATTTCTTGTGCTTTCTTTTACCTCAGGGGGGAAAGCCTGGATTGTAGCCATTACTCTTTTGAATTTAGGCATAATAGTGAAGTGGAAAAATGTTCTGAGTGGGGCTTTCCCTGGGTTTTGGAGGGGATAGGGAAACTTTGAAGCTCAACTTTGCTACAGAGGATGTTGGGGCCACAAGAGGCACCCCGCATGATTTAGAGGACAGGCTGATTATGCACATGCCAGCATTTTAGATCTTGAACCTAACAAAGCTGCTGTTAGTTGAGACTCTTATGTCTAGCTATGTGTGTAGTAGAATTTCTACAGTACCTGTAAAGGCAAGTCACTCACTAGAAATCTGTGCTACACAGACATCGGTGACAATCCATTCTACAAATGAGACCAAAGTTTTTCAGTCTTATTATGATGAACACAGTAAATGATCCTAAGCATAAATTGATTTTAGTAAGTGGATTATTAAATAAACAACTACTTCATAACCTAGCCGTGTCAGAAAGAATTGACAGTAACTGCTAGAAAATAACTGACTGACCATGTACAAAATTCATAAATTACCCCTCCCTGTCCTATAGCTTCCCTTTCTCTCTCATTTAATGGTGTTGTCTTTCACATATACTTACTCTGTTCTTTTTGATTAAAACATCCTTATAGAAGTAACTCTGAAATGCATTGGTAACATATTGGTAATTTACTTATCATAGCTCTAAGTGTAGCTCTGAGCTCTTTGAACCCTAAGCTTTAATGATGTCCTAGGTGTGAAGTTTCATGTCATGGGTAAGTTTGGGATGGGCAGTTATCAATGGTGATTATTGTAGCCTACTCTTGTGTTCCTGAAATCCATCACTGTCCTAATGTAAAACTAACTAGATATAAAATAATACTGTCCCATAAACATAACAGGAAATTTGACCAGAAGAGAAAGAGTAACAAAGGAGCTTTAAGAATTAATGAAGACAAATTTTCCTTTAGGATGATAACTCATTTTTTATGATTTCTAGGTGGTTATACAGTTCATGATAAGCCAAACCCTAGAGGTGAAATTGTAATTGGAGGACAGAATATTTCCATGGGATATTTTAAAAATGAAGAGAAAACAGCGGAGGACTATTCTGTGGATGAAAATGGACAAAGGTGGTTTTGCACTGGAGATATTGGAGAATTCCATCCTGATGGATGTTTACAGATCATAGGTTAGTGCACACACTTTTCTGTGGTTTCATTAATCTTTCTCAGTTCAACAAATGTGAAAGATAATGTTTGTCAAGTCATCAATAGGAGTAATAGCTCCACTGGTTCCAACTTTGGGCAAGTCATTTTACATATGTTTGGCCTTTTTCAGCTGTGAACTAGAGATGACATCAACCTCACAGGGAGGTTGTTCAGATTTGATGAGTTCATAAATGGAAATGTTCACAGAGGAGCCTGAATCTTAGTAGCCACAGCATTTGAGGTGGGAGAATGGACAGCAAAATAACAGGTTGCTTACTGAGAACATGTAGTTCAGAAGAGGTCTTTATTGGCCAATTTCATGTGGTTCTGCATAACTGTTTACTGTAATATATACTGTTTTGGGCCTTTCCTATCATTTGCTTCCCCACCCAGTAATGAACATGCTCATGTCTTTTTTTTTTTTCCTGATGGCCATTTCTATGTCTCTAACTCTGCCAGAACCTTAGAAAATGATATACTATCAATCTTCAACACTGGTCTCTTTTTTCTGATAATGTTTGTTGCTTTGTTATAACCCTTACTGAACTTATAGAATTAGATACCTAATCAGAAAGCAACTCCAAAAGTGATTCCAAAGGAAATATTCTTTTAACTTTAAGCAGGCAGAAGTTAAAACAAAACCTGATTAACTGATAAGGACCACTCTTCCAGGGTCTCAGTCCTTCCTCCTCTAGCCATGTAGTTCATTTAGTCATAGCTCTAGTAATTCATTTAATCTACTGCTGGTCTTTCCAATATCAGATAAAATATAGTTAAAGGTTTCCTGGGAAAATATATTCTTCACCTATGCCTTTGTTCTGCTGGAAAGATATCCAAGAAACATGACTAGATTTAGAAGTAGTAATCTTGTTTGTTTGTTTGTTTGTTTTTTGATTATTTTGTCTTTCAAGGTAGGGTTTCACTCTAGCTCAGGCTGACCTGGAATTCACTATGTAGTTTCAGGCTGGCCTTGAACTCACAGCAGTCCTCCTACCTCTGCCTCCCAAGTGCTGGGATTAAAGGTGTGTGCCACCATGCCTGGCTAGAAGTAATCTTTATTTCTTTGATATTCTCATTCATAATTCATTCTTATTCTATCATCTATCTATCTATCTATCATCATCATCTTCTCTATTTATCTATCTCTTCAAGCTTATACCACTAACTGGCATCCCCTTTGCAGATCTCCTTGATTTTTTTTTTTTTTTTTGTGTGTGTGTGTGTGTGTATGTGTGTAGAAGCCAGAAGCCAGGTTCTCAGTAAGCTACCCAGGCTAGCTTCAAAGTTACTATATCACTCAGGTTGGCCTTTAACTCACAAGTCTCCTGTTTCAGCCTCTCAGGTGTTGATATTACAGGCATGCACCATCATAACTGGCTCTTCCTTGGTTCATTTTTTTTGTTTTGTTTTGTTTTTGTTTGTTTTTTTGAGGTAGGGTTTCACTGCAGCTCAGGCTGATCTGGAATTCACTATGTAGTCTCAGGGTGGCCTCCAACACGTGGCAGTCCTCCTACTTCTGCCTCCCAAGTACTGGGATTAAAGGTGTGCACCATCATACCCAGCTCTCTTCCTTGATTTTTTTTTTTTTGTGGTTTTTCCAGGTAGGGTTTCACTCTCTCTTTCTTGATTTATAATTGCACTAAAATGGAAAGCTGTTCTGAGGGGTGGTCTCCTAGGCAAATCAGTACTCACACAAAAGTTATGAAGCAAGCTGAGTCCTTCTATGCCATTACTTTCTTATAGCACTGTCACTCAAAACAGGTAATATGAAAGATGGAACATGATAATTAACATTTGTTGAACATACCTTATATGGAAGATACTGTGTTATGTGCCTGCATGAGGTAGACACCATTATCCTTAGTAAAAGTGAGGGTGAGGGGGGTGGACTGACCTGCTGAGATCATACAGCTTGTACAGGCAGAGCTCCCATTCTCATGTAATGCTCCTAAGTCCTGTTCCTTCTATTACCTTCCTTGTGATTTCTAGGCTTATGATAAGATGTAATAGTTTCAAGTACAGGGTATAACCTTTAGCCAATACTACTTTAGGTACTTTTTTCTTTTGGGAGACAAGGTATGGCTATATAAATCCAGCTGACCTAAAACTCATGGTAAACCTGCCTCAGCCTCTCAAGTGCTTGGATTACAGGTGTGGGCCCACCATGTCCGGATTCTGTGTTAGTATTTTTCATATTCTCATTCACTGCTATACATTGGTAAGTATTATATTTAACAAGATTTTCGAGGAAGTATCTTTGGAAATAAAGATTAAGACAATTGAGATACAAGGAAAATCAAAATTGTGCATACCTCAATGAAACAAACTTTGAATAAATATTTTTATGACTTACAGATCGTAAGAAAGATCTGGTGAAGTTACAAGCAGGAGAATATGTGTCTCTGGGAAAAGTAGAAGCAGCACTGAAGAATTGTCCACTTATTGACAACATCTGTGCATTTGCCAAAAGGTAACTTTCAAAGGTTATGTTTTGTGTTTGGTATATTTACAGTGACAGGAAAATCAAGAAAGAATTTGATTGCATGTGAGCATAAGGAAAACTCCTTTAAGCTTCTCATAGGACTTTTATTGCAGTTGAAAAAGTATATATTTATGAAAGCTCTTGAATTCAACAGCTTGAAGATCATTGTTAATGACTCAGACACTAACTTTTTATTGGACACTCCTACTGTATCTTCCTAAGTACTTACCTATGGCACAGTTTTTCTTTTTCATTTAACCATTCTGAACAACTGAGAGTTAGCTCAAGTAGTTTTCCAAAAATAGGTCACACAAGTAGTATGGGGTGAGGTGAATTTTATTTTTTTATTGTTTTGGTTTTTCAAGGTAGGGTCTCACTCTAGCTCAGGCTGACCTGGAATTCACTGTGTAATCTCAGGGTGGCCTCAAACTCATGGCGATCCTCCTACCTCTGCCTCCCGAGTGCTGGGATTAAAGGCATGCACCACCACACCCTACTTGTGAGGTGAATTTTTGACCCAAGTTTTTCTAAGTCAAAAGACTAAGAGATTGGGCTGGAGATTGCTCAGTGGTTAAGATGCTTAACTTTAAAGCCTCAGGACCCAGGTTTGATTCTGTTTTACCTATGTAAGCCAGATGCACAAGGTGGCACATGCATCAACTTCATTTGTAGTGGCTGGAAGCCCTGGTGCACCTATTCTCATTCTCTTTCTTTCTCTCTCTCTCTCTCAAAAAATATATATTTTTTAAAAATAAAGCAACTAGCTGGGTGTGGTGGTGCATGCCTTTAATCCCAGCACTCGGGAGGCAGAGGTAGGAGTATTGCCATGAGTTTAAGGCCACCCTGAGACTACATAGTGAATTCCAGGTCAGGCTGGGCTGGAGTGAGACCCTACCTCTAAAAACCAAAAAATAAAATAAAATAAAATAAAATAACTAAGAGATTGAACCATTTGTTGTGTATATTTATATGAGTTTAATCTTTTTCTTAAATTGTAATTGTGGTTAAAATGTAGAAATTTACCATATTCACCATTTCTTAGTGTAGAATTTGACAAGTGTTAAGTGTATTTAATTTATTGTACAGCCAATCTTTAGAACTTTTTCAGCTTGCAGAACTGAAACTTTCTACCCATTAAACAATTCTATATTTCTCCCTTCCCTTGACATGTGTCTATATTTGGCTACTCTAAGCACTTCATATAAGAGTCACAGTATATCTGTTTATGAATGAATTATGTGAGGTTCATCCAAATGATAGCATCTGTCTGAACTTCTTTCCTTTTAAGGCTTAATAGTAGTCCATTGTGTACACACATACAAACACGTGTGCACATGTCACATTTTATTTATCCATTCATCTGTCTGTGGACATTTATATTGCTTCCACCTCTTGGCTATTGTGAATAGCACTTCTATGGACATGAATATGCAAATATCTCTTACAATTCCTACTTTCAGTTCTTTTGCATATTCAAAAGTGAAATCATTGGATGGCTGGGTAATTGTATTTTTAATGTTTTTGAAGAGTTGCCATTCTCTTTTCCATAGTGGCAGTACCATTTTTACTTTTTCCCCCATTTTTCTATATTTACCAGCAGAAAACCAGTGAGTGCTCCAAAGTTTTCCACTGCCTCTCCAACATTTGCTGTTTTTCTTTAAAACAGTACTTATCCTAATGATTATGAGGGGGATATCATTTTGGTTTTGATTTGTTTGTCCCTAATTACTGGTGCTGTTAAGCACTTTTTTCATATAATTGCTGACCATTTATGTCATCTCTAGGTTATATCTATTCCAGCTATTTGTGCTTTAATTAAACTCTTTGCTTATGCTGTTATTGCATATATTGCATACATTAACCCTTTACTGCATGTATATATGATTTGCAGATAGTTCTACCATCCCACAGATAGTCTTTTCATGGTTTATTGTGTTATATTGAGCATGGAAGTAGTACATTGTAATGTAGTCCCATTTATCTGTGTTTACTTTTGTTGCCTGTGTTTTCAGTGTTTTGTCTAAGACAGTTCCTCGTGTCCATTGTCATAAAGCTTCTCCACTGGGTTTTCTTCTAGTTTTACAGTTTTCTTGTTTTAGCATTTAACTGTTTCAGTATTGGATTGAATTTGAGTGAATTTTTGTATGCATTATGAAATGAATGACCACTTTCATCCTTGTCATGAGGATATATAGCTTTCCTAGTACCAGTTGTTGAAGAAACAGCCCTATTTCACTGAGTAGTTTTCATATCCTTGTTGGAAGCTCATCTAACCATAGATATAAAGGCTCATTTCTGGGCTCTTTGAGAGAGAGAGAGATAATGGGCATGCTACATCCTGTAGCCTGCAAATGAACTCCAGACACATGTGCCACCTTGTGCAGCTGGCTTACTTGGGTACTGGGGAATTGAACTTAGATCCTTAGGCTTTACAGGCAAGTGCCTTAACTGCTAACCCATCTCTCCAGCTTTGGGCTCATTTTTATAGTCTGTTTTCTGTCTTTACATCAGTGCTATGGGATTTATTACTTTTTAATGAAAGTTTAGCAAAAAAAAGTTCATAATTGGAATCATTTGTACTATACTATTTCATTGAATAATTTATGAAAATTTTGATCAGTGTTTCAATTTCTATATTATTATTGTATTTTTTAGTGACCAGTCCTACGTGATCAGTTTTGTGGTTCCAAATCAGAAAAGGTTGACCCTTTTGGCCCAGCAGAAGGGGGTAGAAGGATCGTGGGTTGATATCTGCAATAACCCTGCCATGGAAGCTGAAATACTGAAAGAAATTCGAGAAGCTGCAAATGCCAGTGAGTACAAATTTGGTAGGCTGTTTAAATCGATAAAAGTCACTTAGTTATAGTCACCTAATAATATTTTGAGCATTAGACTGCGAGATTTTTTTCCAGTAATTATGAATTTCCATGTTGAAAGGATCCTTAAATGTCATATTATAGAATAAACTTTATGACTTTTTATTGCTTGTTGCAATACCATTGCCATGTGATTATGTGGCCTAAGCTTAACAATCCATCTTGTATGTTATGTACATATACATACCTAGATCTGCACAGAGAAACTGACAATTCTTAGTAAATAATATCACAAGTATGTGCAAGCTCTGTAAAATGAATTGCCTCAGACAGTATATTCACAACTAGTTGAAGAATATCTGAGTATATACCATATGCCAGGCAATATATTTGGTACCAGGAAAACAAAGGCTAGCAAGACTTATTTATTGTTCTCAAGAAACCAATGTTGAGAAAGAGGGACAATCAAGAAAAATAGCAGTCTTAAAAGCAGTGGAGATGAACATGGGGTCCCATGTTAAAGTACCTTAACAATCTGGGAGGTCATAGAAGAGTTATCACTTAAGTTAATTCTTAAAAATTATTAAGGATTCCTAAGGAGGACATTCTAAGCCAAGGAGCATGTGAGCACCAATCTGAAAAGGAGGTGTATATAAGGAACAACAGGCATTTGGTGTTACTGGTATTACAATGTGGAACTGTAGAAATGTGTATGTATGCCATTTTCCAAAATTTGGACTTAATCCTATAGGCAATGGGGAGCAATTGCCAGGTTTTATCAGGTTAGTGATGTGGTCACATTTACATGTTTGTTAGTTTCATTTGCTCTGGAGGCCTGGGTGAAGATTATTTTGAGGTGAGGGACTGAGGCAAAAGGCCAATATAAGAGTTGTAGAAGATATTTTGAAAGTGGAAATGGAGACAACCTGAACCTGGGAATCAGGAAACATTTAGGAAGCAAAATTGATAACTTTTGATGGTTATTTGGAAAATATAGGTAAGACAAAGGGAGTCTAGGGTAATTCATAGAATTGTAGCTCAAACCACAAGATAGATATTACTACTGGTGAGCCAGAAAATACTGGAGTTAAGAACAGCTTATTTGAGGAGATGAGATCAGTTTGGGATATGCATAGTTTGGCATGCCTGGTGGATAATTAACATGAAAATGTCCAATAGGCAGTTGAGTATGTTAGCTCAAACCTTCTAAGAGTGGCCCATATGTACGATAGACCTAGGAGTAATTGAAGCCATGAAGGTAGATGGGCTCACCTTGAGGAAGAATGTGACATGACAACACAAGGTAGTGGATGACACCCTGGACAACATTGGCATTTAAGGAATGGATGGATGGATGGATGGAGGAAGAGGCAAATGTGGAAGGCATGTTTGGCAAGAGATTTGGAAGAAAAGAGCAAAAGAGTTCTGCTGAGGCAGCTTCAGGAAACAGGAATCACCCGTTTCAAATTAGCAGAACAACTGGACATTGCCTTTTAAGTTAAATAGATGAAAAAGTACCTCAAGCCAACTAGTAGGCCAGTTATAATCTTTTAAAACTTTAATTTTCATTACGAATGAATTTACATTGTTTTAAAAACTATATCAAGAGTTTTGTGCCAGTCAGCAACCCTCCATATTGTATTGCTCTTCATCCTCAAGAATGGCCTCTTCAAGATTAGCTGTTTTTCATGTCTCCATTTTTCTGAGGAAAATACGTTTTAAAGTTTATATTCACTTACTTACATGTGTGTATGTATGCATATCAAGTTCTATTGATGTTACAAATTAATGCCTGTCCAGCTTTATGTGGGTGGCTGGGAATTGAACTGTAGACACACAGGCTTTGCAAACAAATGCTTTTTACTGCTGAGCCATCTCCCCAGTCCCAGAAAATGCTTTTTTTTATTATTCTTTTCTTGTGTTTTTCATTTAAGATTTTATCAGTAGACTTGTACCACAGAAAGTGATGGAGCTTATATACACCCTCTAAACACACATTGCCTTTCACAATTGTACAACTTTGTACTTTACATGTGTGGTTACAGTATTATGACTGGAAATATTATAGCTGACCTACATATTGTTTTATGGTTATGTTTCCTATCATGGGCAATATATATATATATATTTTTTTTTTACTTTTCCCCTGATTTTAATATCGCCTCTCTACTTAGTTTTCTCTGTTTGTTCATTCTTTCTCTAAATACTGATAAAGTTATATAAAAATTTTATCAGGTATAGGAAAGTATAGCTTGCCCAAATATTTCCTTCTTAGAGCTCTTCATTCCTTCTACTGATATTCAGATTATTTATATCCAAGACCTTCTTTTACTATCATCCTGAGAATTGATTTGGTATCTTCTGTTTTGAATCCTGTTTCCTAGATTGCATGCATTTTGTTTTCCTGTTTTACTCATTTGGTAGTGTATATCCTCCTGCAGTTTTCTAAGAAAGGTGTACAGGAGGTAACTTTTTTAATATTTTAACTATGTATTTATTTGAGAGAGACAGAGAGAAAGCAAGAGAGAGAGAATGGGCATACCCGGGCCTTCAGCCACTGCAAACGAAATCCAGATGTATGTGCCACCTTGTGCATCTGACTTACATGGGTACTGGGGAATCGAGCCTCGAACCAGGATCCTTAGGCTTCACAGGCAAGCACTTAACTACTAAGCCATCTTTCCAGCCCAGGTGGTAAATTTTTGAGATGCTTTTACATGTCTAAATATGTCTTCAGTATATCCTCACCATTTGTGACATAGCTTGGCATATTTAGTATATGTGCTGCCAAAGCATGTTTAGAATTCTAGGCTGGAAATCATTTCTCCTTGATGTTTGTAAGCTTGCTTCCATTGTCTCCTAACTTAAGTGTTTTTAGCTGAAAAGTCCAATTCTATCCATATTCTCATTTCATGGTACATGAACTGTTTTATATCTGAGATTTTAGAGATACTGAATTATTTCTGGTGTGATAGTTCATAATGATGAGCCCCCATATAGGTTTTTATTTTTATCACTTATCATAGACTCACACTGAGCTCTTTTAGTCTAGAGATCTTTGTCAGTTCTAGGAAGTATTTACCTTTGAATTTTTTTCATTATCTTCCCCTACTCCAGCTTGAAATCTTTCTCTCTACCTTTCCCTCTCTCTTTCTCCCCTCTCCCTCTCCTTCCTTCCTACACTCTCTCATTTCTTTCTCTGTGCTTTTGTATTTGAGATTAATTTTATATAAATTTTGGACCACTTGTTTTCATGGTCCAAGTTTATTATCTTTTTAAATTTCACTTTGTCTTTTCATTTTATAGTCTAACAGTTCCTCAACTTTTTCATTTTCTACTCTGAGAATATTAATTTTAAGATTTCATTTGTTTGTTCCTAGCCTTGTTTTTAATAACACCCTGTTGTCCTGTATAGATGAAATCAATGTGTTATTTCTTATTCCTCCAAGGAGGATTTTAAAAGGACTCCTTTTTGTGGTGTTCCCCCCATTGCCAAATTGCTCCCTATTTCCCCAGAAAAAACAATTGTGGTGGCTTATATTCCTGTCAGTGATGCATGAGGATGCTCATTTCCATAATAGGCCTACTATGTTTTTATTAATTTTAAAAATTAACTTGGAATTTATTTAAAAGCCTATGAATTCTTGCCTTATAATTGTAGTCATTTGTGTCTGTTGATCCCTTTCTGTCATTCAGATTTAACTCATATTTAAGAATTAGCTACTAAGGAATGCAATCTCTCTTGGGCTAGAGAGATGGCTCAGCAGTTAAAGGTGCTTGCTTACAAAGCCTAATGGCTCTGGGTTCAATTTCCTAGTACCCACGTAAAGCCAGATGCACAAAGTGGCACATGTATCTGGAGTTCATTTGTAGCAGCAAGAGGCCCTAGCGTGTACTGTCTCTCAAATAAAGAAATAAACATATTTTTAAAAATACACTCTGAAATATTTAAAAAATATACTCTAGAAAGCATTGTGGACATCACTAAAAAGTTACTCAGATGTTAGTGTCATTTTTATGTTCGATCACTTTATTTCTGTAATGAAGACTCGCTGATCTCTTGCCTGTTGGCTAGCATTCTCATAGTCAAAGGGAGCCAGACACTGTAGGGGAGATGCAGTGAGCATAGAGGGTTTTGACCTCACCAATTCCTGTTCACAGCCTTACTCTTTCCCTCTCTTGTCTTGTCATTTTATCCAGAGTCTCTCTGGCTCCGTTTTTGTTTTTGTTTTTGTTTTTTAATTTCAAAAAGTAAACCTAGGCTGGAGAGATGTAGAGATGGCTTAGCCATTAAGGCACTTGTGTGTGAAGCCTAAGGACCTAAGTTAGACTCCCCAACACCCATGTAAGCCAGATGTACAAGGTGGTACATGCATCTGGAGTTTGTTTGCAGTGACTGGAGGCCCTGGTGCACCCATTCTCTCTATCTGTCCCCCCCATCTCACTCTCTCTCTCAAATATGTAAATAAATAAATAAATAAAATATTTTTTTTAAAAGTAAGCCTGTGACCAGCCTGTTACAGGAAGAGCAAGACAGGCTGAGAAAGGACTTGAGGACCAGACCTCCAGCCTTTAACATCACACCCTTCTTCCCTGTCTGTCAGAAGCACACACTGCTCAGGGGCCATTGCCCCAGCCTCTAGCACAGATTACTTTGCTTCCTGTTAGTGTCCTCTTGGTTGGCAGTCATTTTAGCCCTTTCACCTCTCAGTCAGTTACCAAACATTCTTTTGCTTTTTTTTTGGGGGGGGGGTTGAGGCAGGGTCTCACTCTGGCCCAGGCTGACCTGGAATTAACTATATAGTCTCAGGGTGGCCTTGAACTCACTGCGATCCTCCTACCTCTGCCTCCCGAGTACTGGGATTAAAGGCGTGCACCACCACGCCCGGCTTTTTCTTTTGCTTTTTAAAATAAATATCTTATGTATTATTTATTTGCAAGCAGGGGGATGGAGGAAGAATGGGCACATCAGAGCCTCCTGCCACTTCAAATAAACTCTTGATACATGCGCCACCCTGGGCATCTGGCCCTACGTGGGCACTGGTGAATCAAACCCTAGCTGTCAGGCCTTGCAAGCAAGCACCCTCAACTGCCACACCATCTCTCCAGCCCCCTTTTTCTTTGTTGCCTATAAACTTCTGATGAGCTCTCCCTTCCAGTGTCCCTTCCTCTTGCATCATTGTGGATAATACCTTCTTTAAGAAATGTATGATGATGGTGATGCAGATTATTACAAAGTCTCACTGTGTATTCCTGGCTGCCCTGTAACTTAGCTCTGTGGACCATACTAGCCTCCTGCCTCTGTATCCTGAGTGAAGAAATGATTTTAAGCTACTTATTTTGCATGGACAGCAGAGAAACCATATACTACTCATGTTTCTTTGTTTGTTTGTTTGGTTTGGTTTAGTTTTGTTCGAAGTATCACTCTAGTCCAAGCTGACCTGGAATTCTAGTCCAAGGCCAGCCTCAGACTCATGGCAGTCTTCCTACCTCAGCCTCCCAAGTGCTGGGATTATGTTTAATTGGAAACTATTGACCTACTGTGAGAAATATTCTTTTTTCTTTTAAAGATGAATATAATCATTTCCCAATTATAAGTCAGCCATAATAAAAATATTAGCTATTACAGAAAAATATAAAGAAAGAAGTAAAGGTCCTCTTGATTTTAGTTATCTCTGGGTGTTAAGTTTACCACTTCACCTGTCTACCTCATCACTGTTTTTCTAAATCAGTAACTGCAAAATTACATTGCAAATTTTTAATTGCTAAAGGTTATTTCAATATCCATTTAATCTGTTAGGTTTTTGGGTGAGTACCAAACCCCCACTTTAAGCAAATATAATGTGCCTTTTATATACAATGTGTGTGTGTGTGTGTGTGTGTGTGTGTGTGTGTGTGTCTGTTTTCTTACTGTGAATTGCAAAATTGAAATCTCTGCGTCAAAAGGAAAGTATATTACAAAGGCGATTTTTCCTTCATTGTCAAATTGCTCCCTACTTCAGATGGGGGTCTGTGGGGGAAATGTAGTAGCTTATATTCCTATAAGAAATTCATGAATGTGTTTGCTTCCCTAATTGACCTACCATATTTCTATTTACTTGCTTTTACATATTTTTATTTATTGGCAAGGAGACACACGAAGAGAGAGAGAGAGAATGGGGTAGGGAGGCATACCCACCAGGGCCTCATCTTACTGCACAAAACTCCAGATGCATGCTCCACTTTGTACATCAGGTTTTATAGGAGTATTGGGGAATGAACTCAGGCTTTGCAAGCAATCACGTTTAACAACTGAGCTTTCTCTCCAGCCTTCTATTTATTTTTAAACTAACATAGACTTCACATGGACTCCTGAGCTACACATGGCCCACATGGGCTTTTGGGCTCCACGTGGTATACTTCTCTTCTCCCGCTTTATTTCCCCTTACCTCTCAGCCTTCCCCTTTCCGCACACCTTTGTAAAATCTAAATAAAATATGGTATTTTAAAAATCATTCTCTTAAATCTAAAATTGCCAATTCTTTGGTTAGTTTGCAGATATGAACTCAGGGCATGGGGTTACAGGAAGCACCCCAGAACCCCAATTTCTCTGTTACAGTAGTATTTCAAAAAGTATCTCAGCCAATAAGCTACTCATTGGAGGTGCACTGCTGGCATTCTTGTCATTCTCTGAATGCCGATGAAAGAATGTTACTTGAATGCTTATCATTGTGCATTTAACTGCGTAATGTTAACGGAAAAATTAAGCTACATTGCAGTCAGGTAAAATAAATAAATAAATAAATAAATCTGGGTGGCATAAGCCTTTAATTCCTATACTCAGGAGGTAGAGGTAGGAGGATCGCTGTGAGTTCAAGGCCTGCCTGGAACTACAGAGTGAGTTCCAGGTTGGCCTGGGCTAGAGTGAGACCCTACCTTGAAAAAAAAAAAAAAAAAGAAAAAAAAGGAAAAAGAAAAGAAAACAGAATAAAGATCCTAGGACCCACTGGGTCCCATAACTTTACAGGGGTTGGAGTATGGCATATGATGATTTGGGTACTTATTGATGAGTTAAATGTACACATGATAAAAATTTTCTTTGCCACAAATGATGTATCTTACTAGCCTTTTTTGTTTCAAATGTACAGAGTTATATGTGATACTCTGTAAAATAGTCTGGATTGTGGTCAGAAAATCTGTCTAAAATTAGACAACTTTTCTATTAGGTCTCTTCATGTTTAAATATGAGGGTGATACAGGTCCTGTCATAGGACTGCAAAGTAATTTGGGTTGGTTTGGACATCTACCAATGGCTCTCAAACTGACTTGCTGGCACCTGTAGGTGATACCAATAGTCAGGAAAATCCTTCCCAGAGCAAGTGGTATTTACATGATAAGGTAAGAAAGCCATACACCTATATTGAGGAACAGTAGTATAAAAATTCTCAAGACGAAAGTATGGTGTTTGTTTCTGTGACTGTAACAACTTCTTTGTACCTTGATAAATAGAAAATTAAATTGTACCATCTGATATACACCTAAATAAATTGGTCTTATCACCTGCATCATCTAGATAAATTCTGCAATATCTATTTTATTAATTGATTTTCTCTCCCTGTCTCCTCTCTTTCCTCTTCTCATTTCCTATTCTTCATTCTCTCTCTCTGACCCATCCCTTCCTTTTTTATTTCAGTGAACTTGGAGCGATTTGAAATTCCAATCAAAGTTCGATTAAGCCCAGAACCATGGACCCCTGAAACTGGTTTGGTAACTGATGCTTTCAAACTGAAAAGGAAGGAATTGAAGAACCATTATCTCAAGGACATTGAGCGGATGTATGGGGGCAAATAAAATGTTGCTCTCTTATTTATCGTCATACAGGAGGGGGCCTGGTGGTTTCAGTTCTAGAATTTAAGCCTTTGTTGAGCTGTCTGCTAGAATGTATGATACATCATTCTAAAAATATGGTTTAAAAAATAAAACTGAATAAATTAGCTGTTGAGTCTACTTTAACCTAGTTTTTACATAGTTCTAGTGAAGGCGAAATTGAAAAGTTATTTCCCTTTAGCTGTGTTTTTACTTTTAGGGCAGAAATTATGTTTTTAAAAAATTAGCCTACGATACACTTGTTTTCATAAAGAAAATATTTAATGTGAACAAAAGGAATTGGAGTTGGAGTAGAATGTAGTTTGATGAAATTTGCAGCTTCCAGTGTCTGTTGTCTTCCTAGCTCAGAAGTTTCAGTAGTGAGCATGACAAAAATATGTATCAACACTACTCAAAGCAAAAGTGCTACAGGGCTTGAGAATTCTCTTCTAACCATTTGTTTTGAAGGGAAATTTTCATTGTAAAACAATATATGGAGTCAGTATCTTAGAAGGAATTATTTTAAGATCATACTTGTATAGGGTAGACATAGAATCATTATAAAATTGTGAGCAATTTCAGTGCCTGAAGCAAGAATAAAACATTTACATACCAAAAATATGTAGTAGTATATGTGAAAGGAAATTGAACTGCTCTTTTGAAACTTTGACATCAAAAATCAGTAACTGTAATTATCTGAATTATTCAAGAGGAAAGTACATTTTTAAATGCTAAAAATGGCTTTTCTGCATTTGTTCAAGTAAAACACTGAAATCAAGAGAGGAAAAAAATAGTTAATCAAAATTTTATAGTAAGCATTTTATCTATTAGAAAAGCTGACACTCAAAAATATTTGGAATTAAGACCCTTTTATAACAACGGGCCTGGGAAAGCGATTTCAACTCTGAATTTACCTTTCATATCAAAGATTGATTTTAAAATGTACTCCTCTGAAATCACCATCATAATTTATGGTCTGTTTGTTGTTGCTGGTTTGACTTGTAATCAGTAGTTTGCATTTCAGAAAGCCTTTCATTTTGCTTTAATTTTAGCAAAGCGGGTTATGATAAATGACTTCCTCAAAATCTTGTTCAAACCTACGGGTGATTAATTATCTTGGATGAGTTTTGGGAAGTTAAAGGGAAGAAAACACTTTTACCACTTTTTCCTGTTTGTGAAAAGTTTAGAAACTGGAAATAATAGATTTGGGAGAAAGGCAAAGTTACTTGAGAAGGGGACTGTTTTGTGCAGTAACATGGAGTGTGGGTTTCTTTTAAAATCTTTAGTTAAAGTCTGGAATTATATATTCTTGATAGATATTCACACTTGAACCATAGTTACTGTAAAAAATCTTAATACTGTTATTCTTTGCACTTTTTCGTAATCATTTTATATATGCATATATATATATATATATATGTTGCTTACATTGCATTGTACAGATGTGGGCCACCACTATAACAAAATGAATTCTTTGTGCTCTAAAATATTTATAAAGAAACTATTTAAATGTTATGTATATGGTGGTAATAAGGGAAAAAATCAACTGGTTCTTATAAGTGAGAATGAAGGTTTTTGCAAAAATTTCTGTTCAGTGTTCTTCAATATAAAATTCTTGGCAAGTTTTCCCTGAAGTTACACATGAGTATTCTCATTGTCCTAACTTGCCATTGCGAGTGAAAAGTAATTATTATCAAGAAGCCTGTTATTCAGCTTCTACTTCTCCCAGCCCACTGTTTATCCTGTTAGGGTCATTTTCTGAGACTTTTCCAACATGTGATCCTCATTTAGAATGGTGACTTTTAAATGTGCATGCATACTATCTTCTTTCAGATATTTGCACCCCACCAACCACATCTCCTCAGAGCTGGAACACTGCCAACTAATCGGTTGAATAGGTCCTTTAGAAACACATAATTAACACTTAAAGGTTGGGTGCTGCTAATTCTTTGTGAAAATTCAAATATTATTAAGGGACCAGGGAGATGCTACTGCCTTCTGATTTTTTTCATCCTAAAATATACATTTTATGTAAAAAGAAATCTTTCCATATTCATAGTGACTTTTTAAGTATTTGAGCCTAAAGATTTTGATCTCACATTTTTATACCTGTTTAAATCATTCACAGTTATTATTACATGTCAGCCATCCATCAAATAAAGTTGTACTTAATATTTGCTCTAGGTATGTGTATTTCTAAGTTCAACACTTGTGATGTTTGCTTTGATTACATGAAAATATCTTGCTTTCTTGGCATTTGTATTCATTCTCATTTTTTCAAGAATGGAGATATGATTGTATGGCTTTCAGAACTAAAATACAGTGAATGATACAAAAAGTAAGAAGTGGGGAAGAGTCCTATTTCTTTCATCATATAGACTGATTAGCAATCCTTGCCTTTATTTTCCTGGTATTTTATGACCAATGTATCTAAGGCAACAAGATGACAACAGGTTAAAGATTGTGTGGTAATTTGGATTTGGAGACAGATATTTTAATTCTTGAATGTAGTTGCAAATTATGTATTCATATTTGTACTTTCTATTAAAATGCACGATTGCAGGATTGTTCTTTAGATTTTGTGTTTATTCTTGAAGAGCTTTGTTTCTTCTTGTTTTTAAGTTTGCACTTGAATCTTATTAAAGAAATCCACCCATGTTATCCAGACAATTTGTACTTTCTTATATGTTTAGATAAAATCTATACATTTAAATATTAACCAAACTTTTAAGTACAACTTTTTAAACTTTTTTCCTTTTTATTGACAGCTTCCACACTTATAATTAACCATGATAATTCCTTCCCCTCCCCCACTTTCCCCTTCACAAATCTACACTCCATCATATCCCCTCCCTCTCTCCATTAGTCTCTCTTTTATTTTGATGTCATCATCTTTTCCTCCTATTACGAGTGTCTTATGAAGATAGTGCGAGGCACTGCAAGGTCATGGATATCAAGGCCAATTTCTGTCTCGTCAGTTGCATTATAAGTTACATTCTTTCCACCAACTCTTCTGCAGTGGACCCTGAGCCTTGGAAGGTGTGATGTTTCAGTGCTGAACATTCCTCCATCACATCTTAAATATAACTTTTAATATACCTGCCTAGTTTATGGCATTAAATTAAATTGTTAACCTACCTTACATCAATACTACCTGTTTGTTTGATTATTTTAACCTAAAACTATTACTTTAATACAGTTCATAGAATATAACCATTGGTTACACTGAAGCTGTGGGACAAATCATACATGTGTTGTATGGATTTCTGATAGGTTCTAATAAGTGATAACTTAATTTTAGGTAGAAAGTTTTAAATTATGGATATATACATATAAAATGGTGTTCAAGAGTTCTGTTAATATACTCTACCTTCTGCCTTTATCACTCACTAGTTCTATAACTTTGGTCTGTTAATATCTCAGAGCTGCAATTATCCATCTGGAAGAATTGAATTGATTGATAACAAGATCTATCCTATATTAAAATGAGGTAAAGTGTAAAGAGTTTAGAGTAAAAGCTTACATTAGCTATGTAATATAGCCAAACAATATTCACCAGCCAGGTGTTTAAATTATTCATTAGTATACCTAGGGCCTTAAGGATTTCCCTATCCCTAAAGGTTTGTGGATTGAGATTTGGACCTAGACGTCAGGAGATACGGGCTCTTTCTATCTTTGTAACCATAGGCAAACAGCCTTTTAGCCTTATAGGCTTTTCCTGTTTAAAAATCAGAGTGGACTTCCAAACAGATTCCCTTTGTGAATAAAGAAAGATAAATGACAGAAGAAATAAGGAATGTGGTAGTCCATAAGTTTCATCATGCCTAGCTTTTATATTGTGATATAGATGTCCTGAGCGGTTTTATTTATTTTACTGAGATGGTGCACTCAGTTCCAAGTTTCACATAAAGATGTGAAGCTATGGATGATGCTATCACAAGAAGTAAGACTCCTACTAGGTATGAAGAATGTCTAGCACTTTCATGCCTGTCTCTCTCTCCCTTTCTCCCATCCTCCCTCCCTCTCTCTCTTTCTGTGTGTGCACATGCATGCCAGAATCTTTTGCCTCTGCAAACAAACTCCAGAATCTTGGAACAGATATTTTTTTAAGATTTTGTTTTTTTCAATTTATTTATTTATTTGGGAGAGAGAGAGAGGGGGAGAGTGAGAATAGGTGTGCCAGGGCCTCTAGCCACTGCAAATGAACTCCAGACACATGCGCCCCTTGTGCATCTGGCTTATGTGGGACCTGGAGAATCAAACCGGGGTCCTTAGGCTTCGCAGGCATGTGCCTTAACCTCTAAGCCATCTCTCCAGCCTGGAACTGATTTTTTTTTTTTTTTTTGCATCTGGCTTGACATGGACAGCTTGGGAATTGAACCTGGATCAGCAGGCTTTGCAAGTGAGCAGCTTTAACTGCTGAGCCATCTTCCCAGCCTCCCCCCCCCCATTTTTTAACTTTTAATCAAGGGTGTACACGCATAATTTTTAAATATTTTATGTATGTCAGAGAGAGAGACAGAGAATGGGTGTGCCACATCCTCAAGCCACTACAACCAAACTCCAAATGCATGCACCACCTTGTGCATCTGGCTTATGTGGGTACTGAGGAATTGAACCTGGGTTCTTAGGCTTGGCAGACAAACAAATTCCTTAACTGCTAACCACCTCTCCAGTCCCCACATATAATTTTGAAGCAGTGTTTCAAACTTTTCCAGTAACCCATAGTGCTATGCAACATACATGTGTAGAATAATTGTATTTTAGAAGATAGTACTAACGAGATGCACACCAATTTTCTATTTCACTTAAGTGCATCCACTAAATTCATTTTATAACCTTGTAAAATAGTGCTGTGGTGTGAAAAAAATGTTCTGCGTTTATGTTGTCCATTAAAGAACTACCAAATGAGAGTGTTGAACATTTGCAATGTGCTTTGTGTGACTGAGAATTGTTTGTAATTTGATGTTGAAATTGGACTACACAACGTTAAAGAAACTACAAGCCACAGTTTGCAAAGCTTGGGTTTAAAGTCAACTGTTCTACGCAAATGGATGAGAGACAGCTGTCTCCTTCCATCGCTTCCCTCATTTCCTCTCAGAGGCAATCACTTTTAACTCAGTGTATTGTTTTCATAATTACTATTGTGTGTCTAATTAACATGCTTGTACTACTACTCTCTTGATTTTGTTGCTATTGACCTCATTACAAGCAGGCACACCTCTTATCTGCCCAGTATAGATATGTCATCCCCATCTCTTGTCCTTTTTGTGGGCACAGTTGAGATGCAGGATCTCACTATTGTAGCCCAGATTGGCCTCAAGCCTGCTATCCTGATTCAGCCTCCCACACGCTGGGATTACAGGTGTGTATCATCATGCCCTGCTAAAAGCTTTTCATGAGTTTGGGCCATGACCTTTCCTTATATAGCAAAGTTATTTTCTGTTTTAAGGTCCTTACTCAGTTCCAATCCTATTAAATCGCTTTATATCTTAAAACATGAGGCAAGGCTGGTGAGATGGCTCAACTATGCAAGCATGAAGACCCAAGTTTGGATCACCAGCACCCATGTAAATGCCGGGTGTGAGGGGGTTCATCTATAGTCCCAGCACTTGGAAGGTAGAGAGATGGGGAATCAGTAGGGTTTGCTGGTTAGCTAGACTAGCTCAATTGGTGAGCACTGAGTTCAGTAAGACCTCTCAATAAGTACGGTGAATAGTGATGGAAATACCTCACGTCGACCTGCACACATGACACACATGCACCTGCACACATACACATATGAACTCATGCACACCACACATATACAAATGTAAATACCCAATAACATAAGAAGTGCTTCTGAGCACTTGTTCTGTCTGATGCAATGAGGAGACGAAAAGTGTCATGTTTTCAGCACCTGGTAATTGACCATGAAAGTGAGTAGAAGCTGAACCATGAACTGAAGACTCTACACCTATAGGAACATGGGAAAGAGAGATCGTTTTAAGATTCGGTTGGCTGCGAATATTTCCTTAAGCCTCGGGAGCCTAATGCAGAAGGACAAGAGTGATTTTCACTCAGTTCTGACAAGGAGTATGCATTAATTCCCAACAGCCTTTTTAAAGAGTATGTGGAGAGAGGGCAACAAGGCTTGAGGTTGCACACCAGAGATCCAAGAGATTCCATATGTGTCTGAGACAGTGATGCCATCTTCCTTTAGGGTGGCTCGAACTCACTGGTAGGTTGCATTCTCATCAGTTGCAATCAGCTTCTCCTTGATGGTAGAAACCACCTGACTAAAAGCAGCTTGTGGAAGGAAATTTGGGGTTTATTTTGCCTTGCAGACTCCAAGGGAAGCTTCATGATAGCAGGGGAAAACGTGACATGGACAGAGGCTGGGCATCACCTCCTGGCCAACATGGGGTGAACAACAGCAACACAAGAGTTGCCAAACACTGACAAGGGGAAGTTGGCTATAACATCCATAAGCCTGACCCCACTAATACACTGCCTCCAGGAAGCTCCAATCCCCAAAGTGCCACCAGCTGAGTACCTATCATTCAGAATGCATAAGTTTATGTGGGACACCTAAATCAGACCACCACATCATTTATCCTGGACAATCGATCAATCAGTATTATCTACAGACTACTGAACAATTCTGTTGCAGAGACACCACCTCTTATTGGACAGGGTGAGAACGTATGGTCTAACTCATTTGTTCTCCTGAGGCCCCAGGCAGACTGTTATTGGGCCTCTGATGTTAGACACTGTGCCACTCTTATATGCTGTTATATCTCTAGTGACTGCCACACAAGGAAGGCATGAGGGAGTCTAGACCTTGAAGGATGAAAAATTTGTATAACTTGGAATGTTAAGGTCTGTAGGGGAGATGAACGGAAGAATGAACTTAGATCTGCTCATGGTGTGAGCAGCTGAGGCGCCCAGCCATTGTTCATATTTTGAGACAGTGGAAAATTAACAGGCTGATCACGCGTGTTTAACATACTGTGGAATGAGCAATGAGCCACTGAAGCATTACTGCCCAAGAATAGTCACAATTCAAACAGATGGTAGTTGACACAACTGGTCTTCATTTTTCTCTTAGCATTAAATTTCAAGTCAGCCTGTGTACCCAATGTGGGAACAATTTCTTTCATGGTCTGGGACCTGATTTTTAGTAATTCTTAAATGTTCCAATATTATTTTCCAGCTCAGAAGCCCTCATTGGGACCCGTGGTATCCCCCAGGTAATCCCTACTGATGTAGATTTGAGGTGAGGGGAACCCTGTTTTTTATCCCCTAATATGACCAGTATTGCTTTCTACCTGGACAAAGGTCTGATTGGCTATTTCTTGCCCAAAACTCAGCCCAGGTGTGATATCTTCAAGGAACTGTGCCCTGAACTCTCTGTGGTCAAATTCAATGCGTCTCCTCTGGTTTTATAACACCGTAAGGGTACTGGTAAGAATGAAATAGCCACAGCTGAGCTTTTAATACATTCCAGGCACTGTGCTAAGTGCCTTGCAAGCATTTCTTTATTCAGTCCTTGCCACAGCATCCTATGGTAAACACTATTGTTCTCTTCATCTCCGTTTTGCAGCGGGAACTAGAATACAGAGAAGTGAAGTAACTTTACCCTATGTAACACAGCTGCTAGGTGGCTAAGGTGGAACTCAAGCACAGGTTTTCCCAAGGCACCAAAGATGTTTCTTAAAGCATTCCGCTTTGCTGTTGACCTCTAACACCACATTCAGCACACCCTGCTGTAATGGCCTTGCTGGCTCTGCCTATTCCTTCCCCCCTCAAGAATGTTAGCTCCACCAAGGAACCATACCCTCAAGTTTCATCTGGATCCCCAGAACCTAAGAGGACTTATCCCAGAAATAGATGCTAAATATTAGGGTGGCACCAAACCTAGATCTCCACCAGATGGTGCTATGGGAGTCCAAGAGAAAGTCCCCCTCCCTCGCCTGCCTTGTCAGCTTGCCTGCTCTTCGCACTCCTTTCCCATAAAATTCTCCAAGTAGCCACATTGCTTTCTTTCCTTGTCCAGAGAAGGTTGTATGGCTGGGGGAGACACTTTCAAGATAATGTTCAGGCAGGAATAGGCACAAATTTGCCAATTTCATTTATAACCCAGGTCTTGGCCCCAAAGGGAAGGTTAACCTTACTTTGCCCTTTTAGAATCATGCACTTCTTTCAAAGATCACCAAGTGCTTTGTAGATTATTGGTATTGTTAAAAGGCAAGAAATGAAATAGAGAATCACTTGAAATTTTGAAGGAAGCTGAGCAGTGCCATGGACAACTTTTCTGCCTGGGACACAGGCTGTTGGATCTTGATAGGTCTGCCATTGATTAAAGGATGATTTTAGGCAGTCTCTTCCCTAGGGACTTTGGTTTTGTCTGTCATATGTTAATTAAGAAAGCTGGATAAGTCTTATTACTTGGAAACATTCTTCCTGCCACCATCTATACAACATACATTAGATAGCAGTATCATAAAGCCATGGTAGTAAAAATCATGGACTCTAGTTCAAGTCTTGACTACCTATGTGACTTTGGGCCAGGCACTTAACATCTGTAGGCTTGTTTCCTCACCGATATAATGGGGATGGTACCACCTCACAGAGTTGCTATGGAGGACTGAAATACTTCACAGAAAGCGTTTAACACAGTGATAGCATTCTTTCAAGAAAAGTGGTTGTCATACAGGAATGGAACTCACATTTTAGAAACTTCATCTCAGGTTTGGATGTACATTTGGTCTTATCCTTTTATAAGTATAAGGGCAAATATGTTTCATGGGTACAAGACAAGGTTAGTATGTAACAGGAGCAGGAACTGTGGAAGTGATCACATACAGTTGGAATTATTCCTAGGAGCATAAGAAGACAACCATTTTGAAAAACAGCTTGACATTGTCTCATAAAACTAACCCACATAGTTTCTACAACTCAGAATTTCTTTTTAAAAATTTATTTATTTATTTATTTATTTATTTATTTATTTATTTATTTATTTGAAAGAGAGAAAGAGGCAAAGAGGGAGAAAGAGATAGATAGATGATACATAGATGGATGGATGGATGCATAGATAGATAGATAGATAGATAGATAGATAGATAGATAGATAGATAGAAAATAGACACACCTGGGTCTCCAGCCACTGCAAACAAAATCCAGACCACATGAATCACCTTGTGCATCTGGTGTATGTGAGTCCTGGAGAATCAAACCTGGGTCCTTTGGCTGTGCAAGCAAGTGCCTTGACTGTTAAGCCATCTCTCCAGGCCCAGAATTTCTTTCCTTAATGTTTTATTTACACATTTGTGGATTGCAGTGAGTCCAAGGCCAGCTTAGACTACAGAGTGGGTTCTAGGTCAGCCTGGGCTAGAGTGAAACCTTACTTCAAAAGAAGAAGAATGAATGCAATCATGCTATTTTAGCAAAATGGATGGAACTGGAGAACGTCATGTTAAAGCAAAATAAGGCAGACACAAAGACAAGTATTGCTTGTCCTCTGTCATATAGAAACCTGAAAATAGAAGAGACATGACTGGAGACTGAGAAGGTAGTGGAGGATTGAGGGGGGATATATATGATCAAGTTGCACTATATGCATGTATAGAAATGCCACACTTCATCCTATCAGTCTGTAAGATAGTATCAGTTAATTAAAAGTATTTATTATTTTATTATTATTATTATTATTATTATTATATAACATAACATCCTCTTTCATTAGCCCTTTACCTGTTTTATTGTTTTTCATAGCACTTATCAATGCCTCGTTTATTATATACTTATTTGTCCTCATGAGAATATAAGTAGGAGAGCAGAAACTTTGTTTGGCAGCTCTAGTCCCAGTCTTAATAATATCTGGCATTTAGTAAGGACTCAATAAAATGTTCACTGAATAAAATTATTAATAATATGTGCATAGTGAGTATTGTTCTATTTCTCCTCTTTAAAGAATGTTTGATAATAATAAAAATAAATGTACAGCAATATTGGTGTACATGGCTGGAGAGATGGCTTAGTGGTTAAGGCACTTACCTGTGAAGCCTAAGGACCCAGATTTGATTCCGCAGAACCCACGTAAGCCAGGTGCACAAGGTGGAACATGCATCTAGAGTTCATTTGTGGTAGCTAGAGGCCCTGGCATGCCCATTTTCTCTGTCTCTGTAATAAACAATAAAAAAATATATTTAGGGCTGGAGAGATGGCTTAGTGGTTAAGGCGCATGCCTGCCAAGCCTAAAGACCCCAGTTCGATTCTCCAGGTCCCACATAAGCCAGATGCACATGGTGACACATGCGTCTGGAGTTTGTTTGCAGTGGCTAGAGGCCCTGGCACACCCATTCTCACTCTCTCCCTCTCTCTCTCTCTCACTCTCTCTGTATCACATAAATAAAATAAAATTACATATATATATATATATATATATATATATATATATATATATATATATATATAAAAGATTGGTTTGAGCCAGGCATGGTGGCACACATCTTTAATCCCAGCACTTGGGAGGCAGAGATAGGAGGATCACTGTGAGTTCAAGGCCAGCCTGAGAATACAGAATGAATTCCAGGTCAGCCTGGGCTAGAGTGAAACCCTACCTTGAAAAACAAAAGAAATAAAAGAAATAAATAAAAATTTGTTTGCATCATGAACCACTAAACACTTCCTATGGAACATGAAACTTGTTTTCTGCTGCAGAGCTGGAGACACCAGCTAGAGAGCCCCAATGGAAACAGTCTGGGCTGGGAGCTTTTGCCAGGCGGCTATAAATCTTGGGCCTACTCACAATACATGTTCCTCCAAGGCCATACTCTATGACCAACTCAGAAGGTGTAGGGCCTAAGAAAAGAAGGTTTGTTTAAAAGAATCTGCATTATGACTGCATTTGTTTTGAAGTTTTATAACACTCAAAACTAATGATCAATGGAAAAAACCAAAACAATAGTTGCCCCTGAATGAAGGGAGGCATTTGCATTGGAAGAGAATAAGGAACTTTCTTACATGTACTTTCATACATGTGCAAGGTCACGCATGCGCACATGGTGGCACGTGCATCTGGAGTTCCATTACAGTGGCTGGAGGCGCTGGCGTGCCATTCTCTCTCTCTCTCTCTCTCTCTCTCTCTCTCTCTCTCTGACACACACACACACACACAAAGGCCAGTTTGTTAGCCTTGCCTCAAAAAAAATTCAAAATACAATTAATATGTATGTATCCCATATGTATACATACATATATGTGTATGTACATATACGTCTCCACAAAAGGAAAAACTCAGAATAAGCAAACACAGAGTTATGAGGAACATGCTGAAGAATGAAAACAAGTGGAGGGATGGGTAACAAATGGATAAAGCCATTATAGGAAAGTATCTGTGGCAGAATCCACAGGATAATAAGGCATGCACTATAAAATTCTGCTTTTAAGAGATTTTATTTTGTTTTTATTTATGAGAGAGAGGGAGAGAGAGAGAGAGAGAGAATGGGCGTGCCACGGCCTCTAGCCACTGCAAACGAACTCCAGATGCATGCACCACCATGTGCATCTGGCTTATGTGGGACCCGGAGAATCGAACTGAGGTCCTTAGGCTTTGCAGGCATGTACCTTAACTGCTAAGCCATCTCTCCAGCCCAAATTCTTTAAATTATGTTGTATGTTTGAAATTTTGCATAATAAATTTTCTCAGGAAAAATATAACTGCAATTTTTCACATCTTACAGACTGAATCTTTCTGAAGCTTGGACAGCTTTTATTAGATGAAGGTAGACCACAACTAGATCAGCACTTCTGAAGCACTTATTATGTGTCAGACACTCTGCAAAACAAGTACGGGCTTCCAGGAGGGCAATCATGACACCTTCCTGTCAAGGACTGTAGGGGACACCATTGGTTAGGATTGGTAAACAGAATGAAATTTCACCTCATCAAGGAGTGGCTGGTGCTGAAGAAATTTTGCTGCAAGCATGGTTGGAAGGCATCCTCAAGCCAGAGCACATTCCAGAAGACGACACTAAGACCATTTGATAGTCTAGTCAAGCTGTGTGTGCTGAGTGATAGTCACAGCTCCTTGGGAGGCTGAGGTAGGAGGATGCCTTGAGCACAGGAGCTCCACAACAATCTAGGCAACATAGTGAAAGTCAGTCTCAAGAAAATTGTTGAGCCTGGGCTGGAGAGATGGCTTAGGGGTTAAGACACTTGCCTGAGAAGCCTAAGGACCCAGGTTCAATTCCCCAGATCTCACAAAAGACTATAGAGGCACATGCCTCTATAGTTCATTTGCAGTGGCACACCAATTCACTCTCTCTCTCCCTCTCTAATAAATAATAAATAAATAATAAATAAATAAATAAATAAAAATTATATATATATTTGGTTTTTTGAGGTAGGGTTTCACTCTAGTTCAGGCTGACCTGGAATTCACTCTGTAGTCTCAGGGTGGCCTCGAACTCATAGTGATACTCCTACCTCTGCCTCCCGAGTGCTGGGATTAGAGGCATGCGCCACCACGCCCGGCAAAAAAAAATATTTTTTAAAAAGAAAAATGTTAAGCCAGGCATGGTGGCGCATGCCTTTCCTCCCAGGAGGATCACTGTGAGGCCACCCTGAGACTACATCGTGAATTCCATGTCAGCCTGGGCTAGAGTGAGACCCTACCTAGAAAAAAAAGAAACAGAAACAGGAGAAATGTTGAGCTAAAGAGTGACAGCATGTATGAGTTACTGTCTCATTCATGTGACCAAATCCTTGCCAAATGTAACTTAAGGGAAGGACGGAAACGTTTATTTGGGCTCATGGTTTGGGAGTTCCGTCCACGTCAGTGAGGAATTCATGGGAATGAAAACAACTTGAGTTGAGGCAACATGAATGTGAGGTCGCTGGCCACATTGTATCCACAGTCAGGAGGTGAAGAGAGATGGATGCTTCTGACCTACTTGCTCCCCCTCCCTCTTTTCCCCTTTTTATTCAATCCAAGACCACATACCATATTATGGTGCAGGCCCATTCAGAAGGTCTTCCCTTCTCGGGTGAGCTTCTCTGGAAATGTCGTCACGGACACAACCACAGGTATGTCATTTAGGTGATCATAAATGCAGCTAAGTTAACATTGAAGATTAATCATTAACGAGCCTTAGAAGGTGGGTGGGAGCAAACAGAAAGTAAAATAAATATCACTTTAGGGAGTTTGTCCAGGAAGAGGGGTTTTTCATGTACCTCAGAGGAGCAATGGGAACCAGTGGAAACATCCAGAGGGACAGGGGAGGTCCTGATAACCTAGAACTGCCCTTAAGTCCAAAGAGAGGAAATATCAGTTTGGTTTCTGGGAAAAAGGAAGTGTTTTTAGTCTATAATTGTTTCAGCACAAACATATTAAAATCACCAAGAAGTCCTTAAGTGAGCTGGAGAGATGTGTCAACAGTTAAGGCACTTGCCTGTAAAGCCTGATGACCCAGGTTGGATTCTCCAGTACCCATGTAAAGCCAGATGCACAAAATGACCCATTCATCTGGAGTTCGTTTGTAGTGGCTAGAGGCCCTGGCATTCCCATTCTCCCTTCCATCATCTATCTCCTTGCAAATAAATAAATAAAAATATTTTTAAAAGAAGTCTATAAAGTAGGCACTTGACATCCCAAATGCCCTTTGCTACCCACAAATATTACTTTCATCAAATCCTAGATGGCCCCAATGTGGCACGTATCACCATGGAACAATTGAGAAAAAAAATATGGATCTAGAAATTATCCCACTTATTCTTTTTTTACTAGTTATGGACATACTCTATATGTAAACAGCACATGTTGGTACCATCCTTACCCTCATCCATGCCCTAACATGCAAAGGGACCCTCCTCCTTGGGAATGCCAGTTATCCCCATGGAGACTTTGGGTCATGCATTGTGGGGGTAGCCATCAGTTATTATCCCACTTATTCTTTTTTTTTTTTCAAGGAAGGGTCTTGCTCTAGCCCAGGCTGACCCAGAATTCACTATGTAGTCTCAGGGTGGCCTCAAACTCACAGCGATCCTCTACCTCTGCCTCCCAAGTGTTGCAATTAAATATCCCACTTGTTCTTCTTCATCCTGTGAGATTGAATCATCTGGGTGGCTTGTGGAAGGCCCGCCCCTCAAGATGGTCTTTCAAGAAGCCTGGAAGGTGCATGGCAGCATAGCAGACAGTGAGTTCAGTCTACTTACATGCTTCTTTTTTTCAGATAAGGCCATGGACTCTCGTGCTTAGAACTTGGGTCCAGAGTCACAGTTCTTTCCAAAGCACAATTTTGGCTGGTTTTGTGGTCCACTGCTCACCCAGCTTCTTGTCTTGGCACTCCCTCCTTGTTCCCGGTTCACAAAGAAGTAGCTGGAAGAGTTATAAAGGCACAGACTGTGATCAATGTGACCGGTTCACCAACGTGCTTGTAGGACCCAATACCGGGCCTTGCACAAAATAATATGTAAAACCTAACTGTTAAGGAAGGAAGGTAGGAAGGAAGGATTCTCACTTCATAGTCGATACTTCATGAAACCTTCCCTCTCCTCCTTCACAGTCACTATAGCTCTGCCAGGCCCCTAGACTCCAACAGCACTTGCCATTGCCATCTGTGTCCGTCCTTTGGTAACTACCAAACCCAACTCACTTCAACTCAACTAATTTCCATGGAGCTGCACTGTTGGCATGAAGCAGTCACAGTCTTAAGGAACAGTGAAAGCCTTTCCTAGTCAAAGACGCCTCCACTGTACTTTTAAAACAAACTTGATGTGGACCAGAACTTTTCCTAAGAGTTTTTGAAAGACTTATTATATGATTATAAATTACTTCTTGTCAGCACACTTGATTACCATT
The DNA here is from genome assembly GCA_036365145.1 of Orientallactaga sibirica. Lineage (NCBI taxonomy): Eukaryota > Metazoa > Chordata > Mammalia > Rodentia > Dipodidae > Orientallactaga > Orientallactaga sibirica. The sequence goes on from JAEOAD010000057.1 coordinate 11,006,362, forward strand.
CAGGAAGTAGACAAATCCTATATGATGGATACACAGATGATTATTTGACAGGTATGGAATAGGTGTGGAAGGGATGGAAGGATGGGGAGGAATAGGAAGCAAACCTTGTCTGATAGAATCATGATTTCATTAAATGTGGAAGGGAAAGATGCTGGCATTGTAGCCATACAGGAATTACCTGGGCCAGGGATTTGAAGGAATGTTCACTAATCTCTGCTATACAAAGGAAACCAGAATACACATGTGCACATACAACACACACACACACACACACACACACACACACCAGTGTTTGTTTGTTTTACTGAGGATAGGGACTGTTGAAATTCTATAACCATTCATTTGTTTCCACATTGTTATGTATATACAGCACACTCAATATCACTGTAAATTTGTAATTTTGTTCTGGCAAAGCTTTCTTTCAATAGAATTAGAAGTAGACATATATGGGTTCACTAAAACATCCATTTTAATAGTGAACATCTGGCAATAAAAGAAATCTGATACTGGGCTCATTTAAATCCAGGATAGTAGACCTATAGTCTGGAAGTGATGCAGACAATAAAATTATGTTATAGAAAAATAAAGATCTTGAAAAAAATTGCCGGGCGTGGTGGCGCACGCCTTTAATCCCAGCACTCGGGAGGCAGAGGTAGTAGGATCGCCAAGAGTTCGAGGCCACCCTGAGACTACATAGTTAATTCCAGGTCAGCCTGGACTAGAGTGAAACCCTACCTCGAAAAACCAAAAAAAAAAAAAAGAAAAAAGAAAAAAATCACAATGTATTAACTGAGAAAGATAGGTTATGAAACAATGATTGGGTGAGAGCATGCACACTCACATGGCTGCACACATGTGTATGTGGGAGAACAGGCGTGTACATTCTTGGCACTTTTATTTTCCTTGGGACTTTTCTGTGTTTGTGGGATTTCTGCCTTAAATGCTGCAAACTGAGTTAGGACAGAGCCAAAAGACGTGCAGTATGAGGAACTAGAAAGTGAAAATAGGGATATGAAGCAAGACTTCCTATAGTTTATAACATATTTTGCTGAGACAGGTTGTTGGTATTTAGTCCATAACCCAGTTTGACCTTAAACTCAGTGATTCTCATTCTTCAGCCTCATAAGTGCTGGCATTAAGGGTGTGGGCCACTACTAACTAGGTAGTAAACTTTGAATAAGGCAAAAAGAAAGAGTACTGGAGCACCCCCTCAACCCCCAGGAATATGCTGTTTTTCTAGTTCAAAGGAGATGTTGATGTTGGTGATGAGGAACTAAAGCCCATTAAAGAACATTAAATTCCACTAAAGAAGCCACAGGGAACAGCTTGTGCTTCTGAATATGGGGGAAAATTGATTGCATGATGTTGGAGAACTTTTCTGGCCAAAGCAGGGAGATTTGCCAAGAGATACTCGGTCTGCATGTTTGACTTGAGTAATGAAAGCATGGATTAAGCTTGTGGCAACAAAAACAGAAAGGAGGGCTGGAGAGATGGCTTAGCAGTTAAGGTGCTTGCCTGTGAAGCCTAAAGACGCATGTTTGACTCTTCAGATCCCACAATGCCAGACACAAAAGTTAGGCAAACACAAGGTTGCACATGCCCACTAGGTGGCACAAACGTCTGGAGTTCAATTGTGGCTTCTGAGGCCCTAGTACATCAATTCTTTCTCACTCTGTCTCACTCTCTCTAAAATAAAAAAATAAATAAATAAAATAAATAAAAACAGAAAGGAAGACGTGGGTGGATTGGAGAGATGATGTCCAGAAAGTAACAGAGCTGGAGATATTTCACTAAATACTTGCCAGGTAGTATTTGAAACCATGGAGTGAGACACATTCCAGGGAAATGGATATTAAGGGGGTGATGGATATTAAGTGGCTGAATGTTCAGAGATTCCAACAGTTAACGGAGGATGTAAAAAGAGGCATCAGCAGAGAAAAAAGAGAATGATGGATTAGAGATGAGTGAAGAAACTTTAAAATGCAATTCATGAGAGTGGCAAGGCTAAGGAGGTTATAGGAAAGAGTGGGTGGTAGTGGTTTCAAATTCATCCTTCAGGTCCAATGGTCAAACTGAGATGAGGCTCTTGAATTTAGCCAGGAGGTTGCAGGTGAACTTTCAGAAGACAGCCTGCTAGATAGCATTGAATGACGGAGGGAGGGGTAGGGAAGTAGAAGAAGCACGTGGACCCTGTCTATGTGATAACAGTAATGTGATAGGAGCAAGAACACCATCACATTGTGCAATTCTAGTGCTGCTACTTAACCAGTCTAAACCTGTTTCCTCTTTGAACAAACAAGAGTAACCTTACTAATTCATAAGACTGTTGAAAAGCAGTGTAAGTGATTATTTCTTTATTTTACATGCATATGTGGTTTGCATGTATGTCTGTATGCCTATTCATGTGTGTGTGGTGTGTGTTTGGTGTGTATGGGTGTGTAGTGCATGCGCGTGTGTGTGTGCATAATGTGGAGGACCGAGGTTGACTTACTTACTCTTTAGAGAAATGCTCTTACTGAACATAAAGTTCACTGATTCAACTAGATTAGCTAGCCAGTGAGACCCAGAGATTCCCTGTCTCCACCTTCCTAGCATTGGGATGACAGGAACTTTCCATCATGCCCAGCATTTTCTGTTGGTGATAGGGATCTGTACCCATGTTCTCATGCTTGAGTGGTACTTTAAGACCCACTGAGTCATTTCTCCAGCTTGCAAATGATTAATTTTTTGTTACACTGTAAGATCTTCTTCATCTGTCCCCGATACTGTCTAAACCTTAGATACTACTAGGCATTTTTTTTTAATTTTACATGCATATGTGTTGTGCATGCATGCGTACATGCCTTGAACAGATAAGAGTAGTCTTTTAGCTGGACAGGCATGTCTCTAGTTAGTCACTGCTTTGCAAAGACCTTGGCAGTGTCTTGTGGCATTAATCATGAAAATCACTTTAATAACTCGTCTCTGAGCTTCACCCTTCCGAGGTGAGGGTATTGAGGCAGTAGCCATGGTCATATGGAATGTCTCTGTGGTCTGTTAGAAGTTGTAAAATTTGGTTCTATTTGATCCTAGATAGGGTTTGATACCAACATTGCCTAAATACACAGAAGGTTAGAGGCCTTGATTTATTGGTGGACTGAAGAATGGCTGGGGCAGAGGCACTAGGAAACCTTCATTCTTAAAAATTAATGACACTTAACTATTGGCTACTGAATCAAATGGTATTAAACAGGCAGCTTGGTTATGAGGTGCCAATAGGATCTAGACTATAAACCCTTTTCCCTGTTGTTACTTTCATTTGGTGGCTATGTAAACCATATCTGACCACTACTACTTCTCTACCAATGAATTCTCCTTTGTAAAGCCCAATCTGTATTCAATTTAATGTAGTCTAAAATGACCTTTGTCTTCATACCTGGGCTTTTATTCTAAATGAAGATATTCCCTGAGGGGGAAAATGACTGCCCTAGAAGTCGCCAGGGTCTAGACAAACATGTTACCAAGCCCTGGAGAGTCACATAGTTGTGTGCTGGCCTAAATGTGGTGAGTACATTTTCTAGAACTGGCATTTTGGAGACACATCTAGGTAGTGTAGTCACGAGTCTTTGATGTCCGTGCTCTTCTTTTTTTAAATTTTTTTTTAAATTTTTTAAATTATTTTATTTATTTTTGGAGAGAGACACAGAGAGAGACAGAGAGGGAGAGGGAGACAGATAGAGATGGGCGCGCCAGCAGTGTCTCAGCTGCTGTGAACGAAATCCAGATGTGTGCACCCCCTTGTGGGCAAGTGCGGCATTGCGCCCTTGCGTCACTTTTGCATCTGGCTAAACGTGGGACCTGGAGATTGGAACCGGGTTCTTAGGCTTAGCAGGCAGGCGCCTTAACCGCTAAGCCATCTCTCCAGCCCTCCGTGCTGTTCTTAATGCAATAACTTGGCTTCACATCTGGGGAGAAGGCTTACCCCAAAGGAGACAAGGGCTTATCATGCACTCCACGCTCACTGCGAGGACCCCTGGAGAGGTGCGACGGAGATCAGAAGCAGAGTCATTTCCAGCACTATGGTATATCATCAGCAACCATGTTGGACAACATGGGAAAGCTACTCTGCTTTGGCCTTCTAAAGGAAGGACCTAAACACCACTCAGTCAATTTGGCCTGAATATCTTATGCATAAGATGATTTCCTCAGACCAGGAGGGGACCAAGTGTGAGAAAAATTGTGAGTACTAGAAACTTGATAGGCCTTGTCTACTGGAGTAATGGTCCCAAGATGTGAACAAGGGGTCGCTGCAGCTGTGACGGAAGGATTGCGGATGGAAGGCATCTGAGGTCTTGCTCGGGCGTCTGGGGGCAGGCCCTGCCTTTGGTGGGGGAGGGGCAGCTGCTGCTCTGTCAGGGCCAAGGCCTGGCCTGCAGGCTGGTGGCCAGAGCTTGGAAGGAATTCTCCTTGCCAACCTCTGCTGCCTAGGGCCTCCCGTGCTCTGAGCCCCCGCCTCCTCCGTCCTTCCTCTGGGCTCGCCCCCTCCCTCGTTCCCTTCTCCTCCCCCTACCAGCTGTCCCCTTTCTCCTAAGTGGCCGGACAGCAGGAGTCTGGGAAGAGGCGGTGGCGAGCTGGAGGGGGCGTGGTGGGGAAGGGGAGGAGGCGCGGGGTGAAGGGATAAGGAGGCCTGCGGGCGGGCGCCCCCAGCCACTGAGCTCCCGCCCCAGAGCAGGCTGCCACCGCAGTCCTTGCCTGCTCGCCCTCCGACTAGCTTGCTCGCTTCTCCTCGTCCAGGGCGAAAGGTCAACAGCATCCTGGAGCCTCCGTGTCACTCCCTGACAGCCATGAACTGCAGCGAGAGCCAAAGGCTGCAAGCACTCTTGAACCGCCTGCTGCTCGAGCTGCACCATCGGGGCAATGCCAGCGGCCTGGGAGCGGGCCCGGGCCCGAGCATGGGCATGGGGGTCGTGCCTGATCCTTTCGTGGGCCGCGAGGTGACAAGTGCCAAGGGCGACGACACCTATCTCTACATCCTGCTCATCATGATCTTCTATGCTTGCCTAGCCGGAGGCCTCATCCTGGCCTACACCCGCTCCCGCAAGCTCGTCGAGGCCAAGGACGAGCCATCGCAGGCTTGTGCCACACAGCAGGAATGGTCCCCCGTCGCTTCCGACGCTGAGACTGCCGCTGGCTCCCTGGCTGATGGCGGCTGCCAATTCACCCCTGCAGCGCTTCCAGCTCTAGCTCAGGGGAACGAGCGGGTCTAGATCCGTCGCCCCAACTTGCTCTTCACACTTGCACGCTCCTCATCTTGCTTATGCCCCGGCCCAGCTCCTGACCTTTACAGCCCTTCCAGGGCTCGCCTCTCTCCCCTGCCTCCCCGAGGCCCAGACAGTGATGAGAAGACCTGGTCTGAAAGGTTCCAGAAGGAGAAGTACAGCCTTACTCACACCTGGCCATGTTTTCCCTCCTCTCCTCCCATGCTTCCAGCCCCACCCAGCACAGTCAACTGAACTAAACCGTCTCTATGCTCATCTTCAAACAGCACTGACACCACGCTCCAGTCTACTGGGGACTGAACCCGCACGTCCATCCCTTGGCATTGAATCGAAGCAATGAAGTCTAGCAGAACTCTGGGCCTTCTGACAGGCAGCTGCACCACAGGTTGTCCAGCATTGCTCACTCTGCAGCGCCAATGGGCTTGCCATCACTGTCAGGATGGCTGTGACATCTTGGGCTTCCTGTTGCTTTAGGGACAAAGACAAAGAAAATGAAGTGTCCTCAGATGTCTTGTCCCTCCCTTTCTCTTCAACAGGGAGCTAGGGAGACACTTAAGATCACTTTGTAGGATAGAATGGAGACTAAAAGTGTTGGGGGGTGGTACTCAATGGGAGGGGAAGCTATGGCCCCAGAGGTATGTCTGTGTGTGTGTGTTTTGTTTTGTTTTTTGCCTCCCCTGTTGACATACCAAAGATAACTTGTCTGAGTATTAGTATGTTGGGCACCTGGCCTGGGGAACTATGAATGCTTGCATCACCCAGTACTTCCAAATGCTTCCAGTTTATAGATTCAGTTATGATTGCACTGTATGCTTCATCTATGGGGCATGGAGCTCAGATATCCCCAGTTCCTCTGTAACCCTGGGAATGTCAGAGGCAGGTAATAAAAGCTGTTAATCAATAACCCAAGACTCTTCTCTTCAAGCTCCCAGATTTGAGACAGTATAGAAGGAGAAAGAAGCTTCTACGTTTCGCTTTTGAGAATGATGTTTGGGCTTGGGAGTTGGGCTGTTTTGAGATCAATATTCATGATAGGCTCAATATGATAGTCATGGCTGTGGGGAAAGAGTTTGAGCTGGGTGTTCTGGTGCTCATCTGTAGTTCTAGCTACTCAGGATGTTGAGGGACGAAGATTGCTTGAGCCCAAGAATTCAAGGCCTGCCTGGGCCACATAGTGAATAAATGGCTTCTATGGCCAAATGGAATGTTTTTTTTTCTCCTATTTTCTCTTATTTCTGAATCACTTTAAAATATGACAATGTGAAATAAGGATTTCCTACTTTCTGTTGTAGTTTTTCAGCACATTATAAAAAGTCTCCCTTTAGCTAGTATCAAAACTAATTTTTAGCTGGGTGTTGTGGCACACGCCTTTAATCCCAGAACTTAGGATGCAGAGGTAGGAGGATCACCATGAGTTTGAAGCCACCCTTAGACTACACAATGAATTCCAGGTCAGCCTGAGCTAGAGTGAGACCCTACCTCAGAAACCCATGCTCCCCCCACAAAAAAAATCTAATTTAGAAGCCACCTTAATAATTCTATAAGCTTTATCCAGTGTAAATCTCAAGGCAGAAGAAACATGCTACAACAAAGTAGTCATGGACAGAATTATATATGTCCTCACTTGGAGGAATGGGAGGGTTGAGATAGAATCTCATTATGCAATCCAAATTCACCTCAAGCTTAATATGTAGCCCAGGCTGACCTTGAACTCATGATCCTCCTTTTCCAGCCTCCCAAGTGCTGGAATTATAATGGCACATACCAGGATCTAGAGGTGTATACTTACTGATGCATTCTTGTCTCAAGGTTGTCAGAAACTAGCCTGCTTAGGGCTGAAATGTTTATGCCTGATGACAATGGTTTGGGCTTCATCAAATGCAAACAAAATTACCTCCTAAGAGTAATTTTCTTCAATTTAGCTGATTTTTCAGTAATAATAACGTAAAGATATTATGGGTCACTCAAATGCACTCAAAATATACAAACCTCATTTAAGGCATTGCCTTTGACCTTCAAAGCCTGTCTAGGGTTTTACTGTAGCTATTAATAAGTTAAAGGAACTTACTTTCATTCCTAGGCTTTACTTCTTAAACTTACACTGGCATTGTCCTATTGGACCCTCTCCAGTCCCAGTTCCTTCCCTTGAAGATGGGCCCTGAGGATTGGGCAAGAGTCCAAGGCAATGATAGGAAGAGACAGGATGCTGTGAGAACCATCCCAGCTATGCACGGATGGTACAATATCCAGCAAAGCTGAAGGCTATTGGTGGCAGTCCCAAGCACTGTGTTTTAAGTAAGGTCATGTCAGTCATTTATCTGACATAACTGGGGACACAAAATTATTTTTTTTAATTTTTGTTTATTTTTATTTATTTACTTGAGACTGAAAGACAAACAGAGAGAGAAGGAGGCAGAGAGAGAAAGATAGAATGGGTGCACCAGGGCCTCCAGCCACTGCAAAAGAATTCCAGATGCATGCACCACCTTGTGCATCTGGCTTATTTGGGTACTGGGGAATTGAGCCTTGAACTGGGGTCCTTAGGCTTCACAGGCAAGCACTTAACCTCTAAGCCATCTCTCTAGCCCCCACAAAGTTATTTTGGTAATGAAGTGTAATCATAGTTTAGTTGTTAAAGCTTTACAATGTATGTGCACCATTATTAACATTTATAAGTATATATTGCTAAAAACAAGTTAGACATAGTTAAGACAATGCCAGTAAAGAAGCATTACTTTATCAGTAGCAGAAAACAAATCCCATGCCAAACCATTTGTGCTTTGAGAAACAGTTTACTCTTTTCATAATGAGCTAAGGTATGGACTAAGAATATGCACCACAGTAGAAGTTGGAGACGTTTCCTCCCTTTGAGAAAAGTAAACCAGCCTGGGAGAGAGCAATCTACATTACTGTGCACTTGTTTTTTTTAAATTTTTTTTGTTTATTTTTATTTATTTATTTGAGAGTGACAGACTGAGAGAGAAAGAGGCAGATAGAGAGAGAGGGAATGGACATGCCAGGGCCTCCAGCCACTGCAAACGAACTCCAGATGCGTGTGGCCCCCTTGTGCATCTGGCTTACGTGGGTCCTGGGGAATTGAGCCTCGAACCGGGGTCCTTAGGCTTCATAGGCAAGCGTTTAACCGCTAAGCCATCTCTCCAGCCCTGTGCACTTGTTTTTGTCTACTTCTTTCATAGTTGTTAATGTACCCCAGATAATGAAGGTTCTTAAAAGTTTGTACAGCCAACTGTCAGACACTGGGGATGCCAATAGCATTTTCACACCCGCATAACAGGCTATACTACTCCTCTGCATACACAGTGTGTTTCCTTCAGGTTCCAATCTTTTATCCACAACAATGATGAAGCAGAAGGCCAAGCCCACTTTAATTTGAAGCCCCCAACAGAGGGACTAGGAGATGTTTGGAGTTGTGGTGTTCACAAGTGCTCATCAACAGCACAAAAATAAACAAAAGTTTTTCATCCATTACAAACATATTTTTATGTGGGACATTTTACTTGTCTGGAAGGGTCTTTCTTTTGTTTCTAGTTATTATCTTCTGTTCAGTTTGCCTGCTATGAAGCCAAGATTTACACATAATTTGTATCAACAGAAAGAAAACGGTCTGGGTTGCTTTCCAAACAATCTTACCTAGTGGCTAAAGCATATCTACTGGAGAGAGGGTGGGGAGAGGGAGAGAGAGGGAGAACGCAAGCACGCACTCTGGACCAAGAATCAGAAGATTGTCTTTGCCAATTAATCAGTTTTGTTTCTTGGAGTAAGCTTCTTAACTTTCTGTGCTCAAGCCTGTACAGCTTTGGAGAATTTCAAGATCATGAATGGGATAGGGCTAGGAGAAATAGAGTATATGGTATTTAGTTAATGCTTTCCTTACCCTTCCTAGGAGGATCTTTGGGAGTTAAGTGACGGAAATGGAAGGACGAGAAAAATTCTCCACTTTTCATAATTTACTCGTATTGCCAAAGGAAGACTGGCAACATGTGCTCAACCAATACCTCCCAGAATTCTGAGCCTACCACCCCCCATCTCAGAATATTGCCTGACCAGAAAACCATGCATAACAGTCTCACCAACCTATTCTATTACCCTTTATCTGCAGGACATAGTGCCCTTTAAAATATGGCTATAAAACCATATTAACAGGTCTCAACCAGGACTAGCTTCTAGGTTTCTGAAAGTACAGGCCCAAGAGGGATTGGAGAAAAGCACACGAGAAAAAAATGAAAGGCAAGAATCAGGGCTTTCTATATATTTCCTTTACTTCCCTTACCTGATGCCCAAGGCTACTCCCCAAAGGTGAAAAAAAGGAAGCACAAACTGAACAACTTATGCATCTAGAGCTGCTCCATTTTGCTTAGCTCCTTTCCATTCATGATCTCGGTTGATCCTCAAGAGGGGGACCTAAGTAACTGGCACCATCTCTTGGGGGTATGGGGTTTTTGTGGGTTAGGTGGGAGGAAAAGCAGTGTAGAATATTGTGAAAGTATGAGAACATAACTGAGAATCACCATGGGTAAACAGATTGGATGGGTCAATAGTCACCTTAGATGAGCTTGAACCACTCACCAAAATTGGCTGTGGGAGAAAAAATTGGCTAGAAAACCATTTTCATCTTTTGTGTTACTTACCTGCAGCTTGCCCAGGAAAATAATGTGATGAAAGCAACTCTTTATTTCTATCCAAGGCCTCAGAGTAAGACAACATATGACCCTTCAGTTTGCCATTGGCTAGGTTTTGAGGGAAGACAGAGACACAGTCAAGGCTGTGGACTGTATTTCTTCCTCTGAAGAAACTACTGCCAGAGTAGACAGGGGGATACCTCAGATATACATTGTACAATAGTGGCAGAAAAACGCATCATTCTACCTTTGCTGTGTTGTTTTCAGTGTAGTTTAAAAATACCAAGAACATACATATTGTTGAGACACTGTACTTTTAAGCCAGAGAAAGAGGCAAATAGCTAAGTTATACAGAAATGACTGAACTTAATCAGTGCGTCCGATGACCCCCTCTCCCAAGGACACTCACATTTTCAGTGCATTACTTAGTGCAAGGGAAAGGTGAAACTGAAGGAACTCTAGTTGTGGGATTCAGTGGAATCATAAGGGAGAGCTACCTTGGGATATTTATCTGAGTTGGGGATGATACTGAGTGTGTTGTACTTTCTGTAACTCATAATACACTGTTCTTACAGCCAGGTGTACTTAGGATCCTGGGGGGGTGGGATTATGGTGGTCATTAAAGGCTGAGTGGCAGTTATTTGAATTTTACCAAATTTCCACATACCTGATCCACAAAACGTCAATGCATGGTAATATCTAAGGACAACAGGTGTCCAGTTGGTTCTCTTTAGGATCTAGATGTGATCTAATAGGTGTGGAAGTTCCCACAGGCCTGGCAAGAACAAAACAAGCAACATGTTAAGTTTGTTTCACATCTCTTGTAAGTCTACTTTTCAAGGGGCACTGTGAACTCATTTGCCCCTTCCTGGTCAAAACTCCCTGACTCTGTTAGTCATAGACCTTCATATTTGTTTTATCTCTAGTAACAAGATGTAAGGATCTTATTCATCCGCACTTAACTATGGCTCATCCCTGCAATGATCCTATGGATGGATCTTTAATAGTAGCTCTCAGACACCTGAGTGTGGGGGGTAGATACAAGGAAGATACTTATCTTAGGACCTGCAAATCCAATAAGTGGAAGGCTAGCTATGGCTGTCACATGACTGTAGTAAGATCCTCAGGGACAAAACTTTGGCTTTTTTCCTTTTCCCCATTGATTCTTGAGAAATTTGGAAGACTGGAAAATTGGCCATCGATGAACATCTTCATATGAGCCTCCTAGGGTGGACAATGACAGAACTATGGGTAGGCCAAAAAGGAAAGAAACATTTGGCCTGTTATCCATTTGACCCTCTGTCCATAGGAAAGCTACCTTCACAAATAGGACCCAAGAGGAAGGCCAAGAAGAGTGAGGAAAGAAGTATTAGAATGGCTCCCTCAGGCTTGTGATGGAGGAAGTCTCATCATCCTGTAAGTCTGTGCCAAACCAAGGCCATCATCAAATGGCAAACTCTGTTTAGAGGTGGCTGCCCAAGAATCAGGTGGAATAGTATATGGATTATATTCCACAAAATTGGTAGGATCCCTTGGAAGTGTGAGATTTTCCACTAACAAGTCCAGGAGCTGGTCAGATAAAGTCTCTACTTTTGGATTTTCTTCATCATTCATTAAAGCATAAGAGCATAGTATACAGGGCATAGCCATTAGAGCCAGGCTGACCAAGGCCAAGCTTATGGCCTGTTATTCATTGGCTATGTGTATGAGTTTCTGTCTTGTTGCTAGGACAAAATATCTGACCAGAAGCAACTTACAGAAGGAAAGGGTTTAGTTTGGCTAATAGTTTCAAGAGGAAGTTTCATCATGGTGGGGAAAGCATGGCAAGAGCAGGAAGCTAGCTCATGTTGTCATATCATCATGGAAGAAGTAGAAAATGAAGAATTTTCTGCTTGCTTTCTCCTTGTTACATAGTCCAAGAACCTGTCCCATGGGATGATGCTACCCACAGTTAGGTGGGTCCTCCTGCCTCAACTGATCTACTATAGAACATCCCTTACAGACTTGACTAGTCATTTGTTGACATGGTGATTCTAAATCCTGTCAAGCTGACAACCAGAGATCAACCATCACAAAGGGTAATATCAGGAAAGTAACTTAACCTTCTCCAAGCCCCTTTATCTCATTTGTTAAATGGATATAAGAAATAGTTTCCATGTCACCAGGTCCATCATATTGAATAGGTAACAGTATCTGGCCCAAGGTAAAAGTTGAGTAATGGTAGCTATTATCCAACGCTTCCCTCTCATCTTGTCTTCCAAGACAACTCCTTATTTTCTAGGGCTGTGGGCCACCTTCTGGTTCCATTTTCCTCATTCCTGACTGCATACAAAGGATGCCAGGCTTATGTTGAAAATAACTCATTTGCTCCTCTTCCTTCTCTAGCTATTGTCCCCCATTCTTCTACACATCTTTGAGTAAAAATCTTCAAAAGACTGGCCTATACTCTGGCCCCATCTCTTCACATTCCAATCTTAGCCCAATCTATTGCAATAGGGTTTTCACCTCCACCACAGCAGTGAAACTACTTTGCCATGGTCACCAATGAACTGCTTGTTGCCAGGTCTCACAATCCCACACCCAATATAATAGTCAAGTCATTTCCATTTACTTCCAATATAAACTCTGCTTATGACTACTTCTAGTCATGTCTACTTCTAGCACCTTAGTATATACCCCCAAATGGGTGTTCTTCCTAAAGCTTCCTATGCTACTCTGCATGCCTGGGATAGGATCTCCATACCCCACGTAAAAATGCCAGACACTGTAGCAGGCATTCGTAATCCCAGTGTGCCTACAGTGAGAAGGGAGGCAGAGACAGGAGAATTTTGTGGAAGCTCACAGAGAGACCCCATCTTTTTTTAAAAATTATTGTTTTTTATTGAATTTTATACTTACAAAAAAACACCTGATATTTCCCTCCCCTCCCCCCATTCCACTTTAGCACTCCAGTCTCCATCATATCCCCTCCCTCTCTCCATTAGTCTCTCTTTTAATTTGATGACATCATCTTTTTCTTCTATTTTGAGGGGAAAGACCCCATCTTAAACAAGATGTAAGAAGAGGACCAAACTGAAAGTTGTCTTGTGATCTTCACACACACAACATGACACAGCACACACTTGCCTGAACACGCATCCATGTATATATAACACCAACTCCCAATGAATAGAAAGGTAATAAAACCCCCAAACTTAAAGAAGATCACCTCCATTTCTCTACTCAAGGCTGTCCTTTGTATTCTTCACACAATTAGAATATAATCCTAACCCTTTAGGATGGCCTATAAAGCCCCATGTGATCCAACCCTGACAAACTTCTCTAAATGTCATCTCCTCATATAGAGGTTCCTCCTTACCCATGGTTTTGCTTTCTACGGTTTCAGTTTCTGTGGTCTGAGAATATTAAATGGAAAGTTCTATAAATAAATAGTTCCTAAATTCTAAAGTGTGTGTCATTCTGAGTAACATAAAGAAATTTTGTGTCATCTCACTTTATCCTACCCAGGACATCAGCCAGTCATTTGCATAGCACATTCATATGTCATATGCTACTCATCTGTTAATCAGTTAGTTGTTATCTCAGCTATCAGGTATGAGATTAAATTGTGGAGTCATCACAGCACTTAGGCTCAAGTAACCCTCCCTTTACTCAGTAAAAACTCAGGGTACACAAGTAGTGATGCTGGAGATTCATATATGCAAAAGAAAAGCTTTCAATGGGTGTACTTTCTTTAAATGAAAGTTTCCAATGTAATAAGGAAAGATATTTAAAAATCACACGAAGAGGTCACTAAGATCTATGGTAAGAACAAATCTTCTATCAATGAAGCTGTGAAGAAAGAAAAATAAATTTATGTTAAATTTGCTGTTACACTTCATGCTATAAAAGATACAGCCACTGTGCATGATTGATGCTGAGTTTACATGGAAAAAGAAGGCTAACATTGAGCCGGGTGTGGTGGGCCAAGCCTTTAACCCAGCACTCAGGAGGCAGAGGTAGGAGGATCGCCATGAGTTCGAGTCCACCCTGAGACTACATAGTGAATTCCAGGTGAACCTGGGCTGGAGTGAGACACTACTCCATAAAACCAAAAGAAGAAGAAGAAGAAGAAGAAGAAGAAGAAGAAGAGGAGGAGGAGGAGGAGGAGGAGGAGGAGGAGGAGGAGGAGGGAGGAGGAGGAGGAGGAGGAGGAGGAGGAGGAGGAGGAGGAGGAGGAGAAGGAGGAGAAGGAGGAGAAGGAGGAGAAGGAGGAGAAGGAGGAGAAGGAGGAGAAGGAGGAGAAGGAGAGGAGAAGGAGAAGGAGAAGAAGAAGGCGGCTAACATAGTGTAATGTGTCTGTAGTCTCTGCTACTTAACAAGGGACGGCAGGAGCATCACTTGAACTCTGTCTAGGCAATATAGAGAGATGTTGCCTCCAAAAGAAAAAGAACACACCAAGACGGAAAAGGAAGAAATGAATGTGTGGTAAGGTGACATATATAAGTACCATCTGTGGTTTCAGCCAGCCACTGAGAATGAGTTGCAAGCTACTTCTTACAGAAAGGAGCCACCCTAGCCTCCTTTGCCCCTCTTGTTTACTAAATTCCAGTTATACTAGTCTTGCTGCTGGCTCTTTCTTTCTTTTTTTGCAAATTTTAATTTCATTTTATTTTTGACAGTTTTTTGTGTATATATAATGTATTTTTTTAATATTAAGAATCTTACTTTTTGAGGTAGGGTCTTATTCTAGCTCAGGCTGGCCTGGAATTCACGATCTAGCCTCAGGCTGGCCTTGAACAGCAATTCTTCTATATCAATGTATTACTTCTGATTTATTTTTTAATTTTTTTAACATCTTTTACAATTTTCATTGAATTATTTTTAACTTTCAGCTACTGTAATTTTTATTTCTAGTGAAACCTTTCAAAAGTGTTTACATATCTGTTAGAATTTTCCACCCATTATATCTTCCATCTTTTCTTGTAGGACTTTCAACACACTTATCATAGTTATTTTTAACTCTTTTCTACTAGTTAGAATATCATGCTTATTGAGGGTCTCTTTTTTTAAAATTAGTTATGGACATACTCAGTATGAAAACAGCACATGTCTGTACCATAATTTCCCTCATCCGTGCGCCCCCCTCCAAAGGGACCCTTCTCATTGGGAAGGCAGGTCATTCCCATGGGGAGGGTTGTGGGTCATGCATTGTGGGGGTAGCAGTCAGTTATGGGGGAGAGGTAATGTCTCTGCATAATATCCCAACTTGTGGCTCTAACAATTTTTCTGCCCCCTCTTTTGCAAAATTCCCTGAACCATGTTGGGTGCATCTTAAGTCTACTTCAGTGATGGGCTCTTAGGAGCCTCTGGATCTCTGGTTTGGTAGGTGTTGAGTGTCCTCAGTATCTGTCTCCTTCACCTATGTGCTGATATCAGGTTCAGTGAGAAAGCAGCACTCTTTCTCATTTCCCCAATTCCTCTATAGTTGCAGCTGCGGCCCTGGTGAAGTGTGATGGGTCATTTTTCTCCTTGGGTCCCACTTCCATCTGAAAAAGAAAAGCAGATTCTCCAATGGAGAGTGAAGTCACACAGCATAAATGGGATAAACATTATTAATTTAGAGAGAATTTAATGGGTGTAGACCCTCTTGTAGCCCAAGATTAGTGAGGCCTTGATATTGGAAATCAAACTCATTATCTGGTTATGATTTGACTTATTTCCCAGTTCCAGATATGGGTTTTTTTCCACTGAGCAGATCTGTTAGCCAATCCAAGAGCAGTTGGTCATCCACCATGGCTGTGTGCTACTATTGCACTTGTGTGAGCATCATGTCAGGTTGTTTGCTTCTGAGTAGCTTAGACCTTGAGTTGCTTGGACAGATGTTGACCACTTTCCCCCAGTAGCTCATATAGCACCTTCTAGCACTAGATGGACTAACTGTCTGGGGACTGGCCCTCTTCCAGATTCCAGCCAGGGCTCTCCATGTTCCGTACTGACAGCATATGGTGACTCCATTAGTAGGGTCTTACCATTAACTTCTGTTGGGTAATCAAGTGCTCTGACAGAAGTCTGTCTTGTTTTGGGAGACCTTGTAGGTCTCTCTGATCAACAGCTCATTGTGGGTGTTAACCACATTTTGGTACTTGGAGTTACAGGCCTGCACCAAGAGAGATGAAAAAAAAAATGAAAAAGAAAGAAAAAAAGAGAAACAGGAGAAATTTAAGGTTAGGCTTCATCTCACCCTCTCCAGGGCCCTTTGATTCAGGTGCTCCCCTAAGGTCCTGTTGAAGGTTCAACCTTGTAGTCTGTCTTCTAGGATATAGGATCCTATGGTATCAGTTCCATTTGGGTTCAGTTTTGTGCCCCCCCCCTTACCCTCCCCTCAAGCTCTACCCTCCCTATTGTCCAAGCCTCAAGATGCCTATTAGGTATGTCAGTATGTTGGGTTGATCCAGGTTAGGAGCTGCAAATGAGTGAAACCATGCAACGATTGTTTTTCTTTGATTGTGTGTGTTTGCTGAGTATGATTTTTATTGACAATCTCCATACATATCCACAATGTACCCTGATAATACACCCCTCCCATAATCCTCTTTGGCCTCCTGTCCCATATCCTGAACTCCTGTTTTTTTTTTTTCAACTAGTCCCTCTTCTATTTTGATGTCATTTTTATTGACCTCATACATGTCTTATGCAGGTAGTGACAGCTACTGTGGGGTCATAAATTTGATGTCGCTTCTTTAAAAAAATTAAATTTATTTGCAAGCACAGAAAGATAGAGAGAAAAGATACAAACAGAGCAAATGAATGTGGCAAGGCCTCCATCCACTGCAAACAAAGTCCAGATGCATGCACCACTTTGTGCATCTGGGTTTACATGGGTACTGAGGAATAGAACCTGGGTTTTTAGGCTTTGCAGGCAAGTGCCTTAACCACTGAGCAATCTCTCCAGCACCAGTTGTTATTTCTTGAATATGCCAAGCTCTTTCCTGCCTCAAAGCCTTTGTATGTTCTGCCAAGAACAATCTTCCGCCCCATTTTATAGATGTTTCCCTGTCATCACTGAGCTGTCAGCCCACATGTCATTTCCTCAGAGGCTTCCTTGACTATCTCATGTATAGTTGTTCCTTCTCCTGTCTTGTCCCACCTAGTGCTTTATCCCATTGCCATATATCTTCAGTTTACAGCAGAAATCACTGTCTCTAATTATTAGGTTTATTAACTTACCAATCAATTGATATTATTGCTCATGTAAGCTGTAATTTTCACGAGGGCAGGGATTTTTAAGATTAATTTTTAAAGTAATCCTTTTGCATAACTCTTTTGATATTTAATTTATATTATATCAATATATAACCCTTTGAAATTCTATGGTTTGATGCATTTTGATACATGTGTGTATCACCAAAATAAAAATAATACAATTATCAATCACCTTCAAAAATTTCCTTGAGTTCCTTCTGTGTGTCATCCTCCTTCTGGCCAGACAGATGGTCTGCTTTTGACTGCCATGGATTAGTGTGCATTTCCTATAACACATGTAATCATGCATGTCTTGTATAGGTCGTGTCAGTCTGTGAGGCCATGAATGCCACAGCCACTTTGTGTCTGGACGAAAGTATTGTAAAACACTCCTCCCTTTCCTTTGGCTCTTACATTCTTTCTGTCACCTCTTCTGCAACAGTCCCTGAACCTTTGAGGGTGTGATAGAGATGTCTCACTTAGTGCTGGACATTCCACTATCTATTCGTCTGAGCATTTTGAGTCTCCCCAGTGGTCACTGCCATCTGAAAAGAGAAGTTTCTCTAACTAAAATTGCGAGATTAATATATGGGCATAAACATAAGTGTTTAGAGGGCAGTTTCGTGGGATGCATGATTCTTTGCATCATCCCTTATGCCCAGACACTTGAATAATATTTATAAAGTGTTTATAGAATAGCTAAATGTCTTCTGAAGGAATAAATGATCTTCTTTTAGCCCAACTCTAGTTCTACTGGTCATGTGCCCACCCTAAAATCCTTCACTACTCTACCTTTTGCCCCACCCATTGCTGCCTAATATTCAGTCCTGAGTGACCCCATCCGAAGTGGCTGTTTCCACTTTTGGCTCATTGGAGAAACCCTGTTTATCAGGTTCCTTGCCAATGCTGCTCTCTACCCTGAGCTGGCCCCTCTAGCTGTTCGACAATCCATTCATTCCTCGCTTGCTGACTCCCTATCACATTCCCTACAGCAGCTGCTGCAGACTTCCTGCCCTCTCCTCAAGCCCCCAGCCCCAGCCCCAGCCCCCCTCATTCTCAGGAGATGACTTCACCTCCTGCATTACTGGGAAGATTGAGGTCAACGGACAGGAGCTTCTTGGGCTTCCATCTGAGCTGTCTCCATACAGCCATCTGAAGTGCTTCCGTCTCTCAGGAAGAAGTGCTCTCTCACCTTGTCAAGGTTAAATTCTCCACTGCCATGAATGATATCAATAACAACAACAGGGAGAAAGAAAATGGGGGCCACCCTTGAATACTGAATGAAGCACAGAGAAAACTGGCTTTACTTGAAAATCAGTGTCATGAACATATATTATTTATTTTTTCCTGAGCTTAAAAACTTATTTTTACAGCCGGGCATGATGGCACATGCCTTTAATCCCAGCACTCGGGAGGCAGAGGTAGGAGGATTGCCATGAGTTTGAGGCACCCTGAGAATACAGAGTGAATTCCAGGTCAGCCTGGGCTACAGTGAGACCCTACCTTGAAAAACAAAACAAAACAAACAAACAAAAAACCCTCATTTTTACAAAAGTTAGCCAAATGCATAAATAAACTTAGTCCTCCATGCCTGTGGGTTGCACCTTTGCAGATTCAACAAATCAAGGATCAAAAATAAATGAAAATTGGGCCGGAGAAATAGTCAAATGGTTAAGGCATTTGCCTGCAAAGCCTAATGGCCTGGGTTCGATTCCCCAGTACCCACATGGAGGCAAATGCATGAAGTGGCACATGCGTCTGGAATTTTTTTGCAGTGGTTGGAGGCCCTGGTGCACCCCATTCTCTCTGTCTCTCTTCTCTCTGTGTCACCCTGCTTACAAATAAATAAATGAATGAAAAATATTGCATCTTTATTGAACATGTGCAGTCCTTTTCTTTGTCATCATGCCCTAAGCAATGCAATTCCCTGAACTACTCCCTTAGGATTAATTGTTCTTTGTAATCCAGAGAGGATTAAAGTGCTAGGAACATGTGCATAGGTAATATACCACTATTACACAGGATCTCAATATGTTGTCCAAGGTTGTCTTGAAACTTTGGGCTCAAGTGATTCTCTTATCACAGAATCCTGAGTAGTTGTGGCAGGTAAATGACACTATGCCTGACTGGCGTCATTTTATATAAGACACTTGAGAATCCTCAGATTTTGGTAGTTCTGTGTTCCTAGACCAAACTCTTGAGGATGAAGAAGGTGAGGGGTTGTACTTGTATGGCTTACTTCCTTTCTTTGTCCAAGTGTCTGCTCAACCGCCACCTCTCAGAGCATTCAGCACTTTCATGTGTTATTTAATTTAACCTTCACAGCAACTTTGTTGGTTAGTACCATTCTTTAATAGATGAAGAGGTTAAAGATGAGAGAGGTTAAGTAACATCGGGTAATATAGCTTATAAATAGTGGAACTAGGACTTTAGGTGAGTTATAAATCTACAGCTTTCTCTTTTTTCTCTCTTCTCCTCTTTTCACTTTATTTCCCCCTCCCCTTTCTTTTCTCTTATAGTTCAGAATATTGTCTTTATTACACTTTTCACTTTGTGGAAATTGCCATCATTAGGCAAAATAAAGATCATCTGCAAAATAGTCAAATGAAAGGGAAGGGAGACAAATTAGGGGAACTCATGAAGGATCTTGCCAGATTAGGGAGTATGAACCTCATCCTGTAAGAAAAGATTGCCAAACATTAATAAGCAGTAACTCGTTGATTCTATTTTATTTCTGAATGTTTGCTTTGCTTGCCTATTCTCTGCTAATAAAAGTCTTGCCGAAACTGGGCTCAGGGCCTCTCATCTGAATGACAGAGTTTCTCCCAGTCCCCAGCATTTTAACACTCAGATACTGTATGAGTCTGTGTTTGCCATACCTCACAATTACTCTTTCAGGTCAGTTCAATACCCTGTCACAGAGTATGTAGCAGAAAGCAACTAGTGTGGAATGAGGAGGATGAAGTAAAAGGGAAAGATTACTGATTGAACAGCCGGGTGTGGTGGTGCACGCCTTTAATTCCAGCACTCAGGAGGTAGAGGTAGGATAATCACCATGAGTTCAAGGCCACTTTGAGACTCCATAGTGAATTCCAGGTCAGCCTTAGCTAGAGTGATACCCTACCTCGAAAAACTAAAAAAAAAAAAAAAAAAAAAAAAAAAAAAAAAAAAAAAAAAAAAAAAAAAAAGAAAGAAAGAAAGAAAAAAGAAAAGATTACTGATTGAAAACCCTTTGGAATAGCGTTGTAAATCACAAAGATAGGACGTTCTGTTTTTTGCTTACTTGTTCTGTAACTTTGGGTAACTTAATGGGTGCATTTTATATGTTGTTTTTGAGACAAGGCTTTACTCTATAGCCCAGGCTAGCCTACAACTTACTATATAGCCCAATGCTGCCCTCAAATTCTAACTGATGTTGGCTTCAAATTGGCAACCAGCCTTCTGCAATCCTGAGTCCTGGCTTTTACAGGCATGAACTACCTTACCCTAGGCTTTCTAAGACAAATTCTCACTATGCAGCATAGACTGGCCTTGAAATCACAATCCTTCCGTTTCAGCTTTCCAAGTACCAGGATTGCAGCAGTGTCCCATTATGTCTGGCCTGTGACTTAACTTCTTGAAAACTAGTTTTCCCATGATAATAACAAGGCCAGCTGAGCATGGTGGCACTCACCTTTAATCCCAGCACCCAGAGGCAGAGGTAGGAGGATTGCCATGAGTTCGAGGCCACCCTGAGACTACATAGTAAATTCCAGGTCAGCCTGGGCTAGAGTGAGACCCTACCTCAATAAACATCAACAACAACAACAAAACAATGGCAAGGCCTACCCACCACAGAGGGTCAGGAAGTGAGATGCATGTAAAATGCATCCTAAGAGATTAGCTATTGTTATAGGTTGCTCAATACATGACAATGAATATCCAGGAAGTCCCCAAATACAGCCTGTACAGAATCTTGAGACCAGTGATGGATGACTGGACTGGAGTTGCCGACTGCTATCAATAGGAGCAATCCTCTTGGGTTCGCCTTAGACTGGAGTCAAATTGTGGGAATTAAACTCAACTAGAGCACTTTAAAATACACACCTTGCACACAATACTTCTCTGTAGAGGGAAATGAGTGACGCTTGTATAAACTATACATATAGATGATCTGTAGACCTTCACTGGTTTGCTTTAGTAGGGGAAATGATTTAGCACAGCTAGGCCTGGGAATGGTGACTCTGTATACACAAGCAAGCAAAAACTTAAAGCTCCTGGGCAATAGATGTTAGAAAGAAAGCAAAACCCTATAAGATGGAAAATCCCGCTCCTTCACCCTATCTTGCTACTCTTCTTTCTCCCTTCTCTTATTTGAAAGCCTTCACAAATACTGGGGAAAATGCTAATGTCTGTTTTTTAAGCAAGAATATGATGTGATGCATGCATTGTCAAAACTCTCATAAATATTGCTGAGCCTTTCTTTCAGGATTGGGAAAGTACTTAACAATATTGTAAGACACCAGAGGGGAAGAGAATCATTTGTGCAGGTCTGTATTTCTACGAACTGTAGCAAAATTTCTGCAGCCTGCATGGATGGTAAGTCACTCCTTGAAAAGAATTTTGATGTTTTAATAAAATAACTGACATGGCATACTATTGGCCCATTTACATAATTCAATGTTTTTTTGTTGTTTTTTTTTTTTTTTTTTTTTTGTTGTTGTTTTTTTTGAGGTAGGGTCTCACCACTGTGGCCCAGGCTGACCTGGAATTAACTTTGTAGTCTCAGGTTGGCCTCAAACTCACAGTGATCCTCCTACCTTTGCCTCCCAAGTGCTGGGGATTAAAGGCGTGCGCCACCACACCTGGCTCTAATTCAATGTTTTTAATGCAGCATATTCATAAGATAGTGAAACTATCAGTGCTTTCAATTTTAGAACATTCTTAACAATTTCATACATGTATACAATGCATTATGGTCATATTCACCCCCATGACCTTCTTGTCTCTCTGCCTACCATTCCTGCTCACCCTCTTATTCTTCCCAACTCACACCCCTCCTACTTTCAGGTCTGCTTTGTTTTGTTGTTGTTGTCATTTTTTGCAGGTCTTATTGATGTGGGATTGGAGTTCTGGGAAGGATTAGATCTCCGTAAAGATGCAGGAGCTGGGTGTGGCAGCACACGCCTTTAATCCCAGTATTCAGGATGTAGAGGTAGGAGGATCATCATGAGTTCAAGGCCACCCTGAGACTACAGAGTGAATTCCAGGTCAGCATGAGCTAGAGTGAAACCCTACCTCAAAAAATAAAAAATAAAAAGATGCAGAAGACTCCCATGAACATGAAACCAGGCGTCAAGTTCTTGTCCAAGTTATCAACAAACTGAAAAATGTGGATACAGAGAAGGTTAAGTTTTGAGAATTTATTAAAGATACTGTGAAAATAGGAGAGCAGAAAATAGGAATTCCTCCTCTCCTACAGTAAAGCTCAGGGAAGAATTTCCCTCATAAGCTTCTGGGGGAAAGGAAGAATAAGTAATGTACTTACATGTATTTCAGGACCATTCATATAAATTGGACCTCCAATTTTAATGAGCCTCATCACCAGGCTCAGGTGTGTAAGGAGGTACCAGACTGGGTGGTGGGCTCTGGTGGAACATTGATTTAGGAAGAGCCTACCTACAGGGGCTAAGCCCATGAAATTGAGGAAGAAATGGGCAGTTGTTGCTGTGAGTTGTCTTCATCTTGATTGAGAGTGAATCAGACAAGAGTTCTGGTTTTGCCACTTCAGTATGCAAGATGGTATTGATCCTTTGGGGGGGCCAGTCCCCAGGTAGCTGTTGTGTGTTCATAATTGCATCGGCCATGTCATATCTAGAAAAAAGCTTTGCATGACAGTTGTCTCCATCCTCCAGCTCTTAAATTCTTTCCCTGCCTCTTCTGCAGCATTCCTTGTGCCTCAAAGGGGATAATATAGATGTCCCATTTAGAGCTGAGCATTATACAGTCACTTATTGTCAGTACTTTGACTAGTTAAGACTCTTTGCATTGCAAAAAGGCACTTTCCTGACCACATTTGAGAGTAGTACTAGCTTATGGATATAACTAGAAATATTTAGAAAGCAGTTTGACTATATGTGCAATAAGCAAAACCTGCAGTAGTAGATCCCCTCCCCACCTAGGGACTGTGACCTACTAAGTCATAGACTTTTTACTAGGTTTATAACACCAGACATGCATTCTCTCCTGAGAAGCAATTCTCAGATCCAGTCCGAAAGTGGTTGGTTTTGTCCAAAACAGACATACCACTATTACACCAGTGGGCATATCTTGCCCACTATGTTGGTATTATAGTATGAAGGGACCACAGCTGGGTAAGAATATTCCTTCCCAAGCAGCCTGCAGAGCAACTTCAGACACTATGAATGTTAGCCAACAGGGAGGAAGTTTCCAGTTCAGTTCCAGCTTGATTTCTGTGTCCTGGTGTTTTTAGTAATAAGAACTTACCATCTATTTCTACTGGGAAACCAAGAGCAATGGTAGTATCTTGAACTTTTTTATGGGAGATGGGCTTCTGGGGCTTCCCTGACCAATAACGCATAGGGAGGTATCATATATATGGCACATTAATTTCCACTTTTTGGTTCTGGCATCAGCACTATCTACTTGCAGAGTTCCTTTATTCAAGCTTTTCTTCTTTATAAATTATTTTTCTTAGTATATAAAGTAAATGGTCTCCATATGACTTTTTCATGCATGTTCTGTTTTGTTTTGTTTGACCCTCCTACTATGCCTTCTTTCCTCTTTTTACTGCCCCCTACCCTGTCCACATTTAAACTTTTCTATGTCTAACATTCACCTCCCTGTCATATCACATGTGTTCTACTATCCTTCCTTGAAGTAGTTCCTTTCTTGTTGCTAAAACAAACAGTGAATCAGAAGCAGCTTATGGAAAGAAAAGGTTTATTTCTATAATTCTGAGGGAAAGTCTATCATGGCAGGGAAAGCACCATATGAGCAGACAGCCAGCATCACATTTTTACATCAGCAAGTAGGAAGTAGCATGAGGGAGCTGAGTGGGACAACCATTGCTGGACTATATAACCCAAGGCCTGCCTTCAGTAACACATCTCCTCCAGCTAGGTTCCACCTCCCAAAAGTTCCACAACTTTCTGGAACAGTGCCACCAGCTGGGAATTAAGCTTCCAACTATATAAGACAACCAGGACATTTTACATTCAAACCACCACATTCCCTTTAAGGCCATTTCCCCACTCATGGCTCCTTTCTCACTTCCTGAACCCTATTAACTCCTGTCCAACTTAAACATAGAAATCTAAAACTTCGAAGCTAGGATCTGCATATGAGAGGGAATATAGTGTTTTTATTTCTTGGCCTAGGTTGCATCACTCAATGTAATAGTTTTCAATTCCATCCCATTTTCCTAAAATTTTCATTTTTGCTTCTTAAATTTTATTTCTTGATGACCCAAAAAGAGAAGTGTGTTTGAGATTTCTGTGTTTAAGATTAACAAGTTACTTTCTTGTTGCTGGGACAAAATGCCCTACCAGAAGCAGCTTATTGAACGAAGTTTATTTCAGGTTACAGTTTCAGAAGATAGAGTCCATCATGGTGGAGAAAGTATGTTAGGAGTAAGAATCTGGTGTCATAGCATCACATCAGTAAGGAGGAAAGGAGAGAACAAGGAATGCTGAGCACTCAACTACCTTTCTCTCTCTCTGTCTTTTTTTTCGAGGTAGGGTCTCACTTTAGCCCAGGCTGACCTGGAAATCACTGTGTAGTCTCAGGCTGGCCTCAGACTCATGGCAATCCTCCTACCTCTGCCTCCTGAGTGCTGGGATTAAAGGTGTGAGTGAAAAGCCCGGCTTCCTTTCTCTTTTTATACAGTCCAGACCCCAGTCCATTGAATGTCTCCACCAACAGTTAGGGTGGGTCTTCCAGCTTCAATTAATCGAGTCTAGAAAACCCGTAACAGATATGCTAAGATATTTGTTTCGTATTAATTATAAATCCTGTCAAGTTGACAACCAGAGATTAACTATCACAGGTCAAAAAGGCAATTATTAGAGATATTTTTCCCAGGGAAATTGTGGCTGATGTTCAGGCCATATAGTGTTGTTCATGAAGCCTATCTTCTGGCGCTGACAGCCAACTTCAATATCCATCTTACAGACCTGCAAATAAAGGGCTGAATACTCTTTAGGCCACATGTTGGTCTTGGTTCTTAAGGGTTTCCATCCAATAGCAACAGACATAGAAAGCGGTGTTTCATTCTCTGCATGACATGATTCCTCTTCTGTCCTCTCAGTTACTTAATTTTTTTTTCTTCTTGTTCCTGCCCCTTGTTTTGTAGTTATCATTCACAATTTTATCCTTGCCTGCTCCCTCATAGGTTAGCTTCAGAGATGCCTTCCAGGTAGAAAGATTTCCTCCCCATGTCTGGAGTTCCTTTCTGTTTGTATCTGCTGAAACTCAACAGTCTCTTTCAGTAAAGAACTGGACTCAAGCTAATGTCTGGTGGAGATGAAGCAGGGACAACAGGTTTATGTATCAGACTCAGGGAAATCAGTCAATGAGTCCTGACTGCCAATCAGAATGGTATCCTTAGCTTCAATGAAAGAAACCTGATCTAATCTATCTAGAGAAAAGCAATTTCTCTCCTTTAAGCCCAAACCAAGTGCAGGTAGAGTCATTCCTTCTGTTTTCAGGTTTCATATCCACAGATACAATCAAACCATGGATCAGAAATATTTGGAAAACTTTGTGTCTATATGTACAGTCATTGCCTTGTTATTGCTTCATCATAGATTAAAACACAACCTATTTATATAGGATCTATGTAGCGTAACATATCAGATGTTACGAATACTCCAGAAATGATTTAATTTATCTGGGAGGATGTATGTAGAATATGTACAAACAGCATGCCATTTTATATATTAAAAAAAAAAAAAAACCCTGAACGTCCCTGAATTTGGGTTCTGGAAAATATTCTGTGTGGATAGTGCAGGATGACTGTACAATGCTACAGAGCCTAGTTTTCTTTTTTTCCCACATATAAAAAAAAATGAAAGTCGCCAGGCATGGTGGCACATGCCTTTAATCCCAGCACTCGGAAGGCAGAGGTAGGAGGATCACCATGAGTCCATGAGTTCAAGGCCACCCTGGGATTACATAGTGAATTCCAGGTCAGCCTGGGCTAGAGTGAGACCCTACCTCCAAAAAAAAAAAAAAAAGAAAGAAAGAAAGAAAGTCAATCTACAGGCTGCTGAGGTCATATGAGAAAACATGATGAGGGCTGGGCTGGAGAGATCACTTAGTGGATAAGGTGCTTGACTGTGAAGCCTAAAGAAGGACACAGGTTCAATTCCCCAGTACCCACATAATCCAGATGTACAGGGTGGCACACACATCTGGAGTTCGTTTACAGTAGCTAGAGGCCCTGGTGCACCTAATCTCTCTCTCTCTTCTCACTGTCTCTTTCTGTCTCACTCTGAAATAAGTAAATAAATTAATAAAATATTTTTAAAAGAGAAAACCATGATGATACCCTTTGGGAAAGAAGAAAGGACATCATCCTGAAGAAAGAAATCTGCCTTTGGTGACTTTCTTAGTGACTATGCATGGATGGGCTTGGAAGACAAAGGCCTCCCAGTGCCTTCAGCCATACTCACAGCCATTCTCAACTTTCTATACTTCCTTTTCTCTCAGCTGCTCCAAGTAGGAAGTTGAGCCCATTCGAGAATACCACACTTATTTCTGTGGATTCCCCAATGTGATACCTTCCATATGCCTATAAAAGGACATGTCTGTTGAGAGCACCCTGTTCCTTTTCTTCTTCTCTAGGACCCATTGGCCACTTTGGCTGCTGTTACTAATGACAACCTTTATTAGGATCGACCTGGCCAATATCACTTTCTTTTCTGGAATCTACTGAATAGCTGAGTTAAGTGCAGAAGCAGGAAAAATGGCCCTCTCTCTAATTTTCCTCCACACTGACTCAGTGGGTCCCAAAGCCCACTAAGGAAGTGAAAGATCTATACAATGAAAACATAAAAACTCTCAAAAAAGAAATTGAGGAGGTCCTACAAAAATGGAAAGACCTCCCATGCTCCTGGATTGGTAGAATTAACATTGTGAAAATGGCAATCTTACCAAAAGCACTCTATAGATTCAATGCAATGCCGATAAAAATCCCCACTTCCTTCTTTAAGCTTCCATCTTTGGAAAAAATTTCCATTCTTACAAGCTAGAGATTTCAATAGGTTGGGTCTTGCCTTCAGGACATTTTTCTTATTATCCCAGCACAAAGCAGTAGATTTCTCTTTTTTTTCCTAAATCTAAGTTATTTTACTTAATGTAATGATATCTAGGCTCATTTGTGTTGTGACAAATTATAGTAATTGGTTCTTTTAAATCAGTGAATGATACATTTAATTATATGCATATATGTGTATATACATATATATATATATATATACATATATATATATATATATATACATATATATATATATATATATATATATATATATATATATATATACTGTTTTATTCAACTGTTGATGAGCATGTAGGTTGAGTGTATATCTTCACTATTGTGTATAGTGCTGTCATAAACATGACATACACATCTCTTCCCGCACTGAATTTTGTTCCTTCAAATATATGTTCAGTAGTGGAGTGGATGGATCACATAGAACCTTTTTACTGACAATTTTAATACATGTATATAATGTATTTTCAGCATAATCCCCTCTATATCTTTTCTTATATCTCCTTTCTGTCCCCCTTCTATTGAAACACTTTTCCCCAATTAGTCCCTTTTCTACTTTGCTCTGAATGATCAGAATACAGAGGGCGCTGCAAATGTGAGCCAAGGCCAGGCTTTATTGTGAGGTGCCAGTAGAACATAGTACTGTTGTCCATGTGGCACTGAGTTTGAAAGCATTAAAAAAATGCAAGGTTGAAGGGGTAATGGAGTATTGCACCATGGTTTCAGAGAGCTGTTGAGACCAGGTGATGTATAGCAATGGGTTGATATAGATTAGCTGAACCACAGTATGTCTTCTTTGAACAACTTGTAAAGGATACATGAGCAAGCATGTGGAAAGCCACAGTCTCCCACAGTGGTCTAGCCTAGCATATCCTGTACTGCCAATGCCCTGTCTGGAAAGGCCCTGGGGCGGGGAGGACCAGGACATGGAAAGGAAGGGAGAGTCTCCAAAGGGGCCTGATATCTTTCCATAACAAATGCCTCCTAAATCAAGAAGCTTCTCTAATCTTGAAGGATTGACTATTCAGCACCACATCAAGTGAGCATTCCTCACCGCCTTCTGCGTACATAGAGACTTGAAGTTGGATAGTGAAACCGGGCCTAGGAATGTCCAGGCATGAGCACCGCCTCGGCACTGGGTCTATTTTGGGAACATTTGCACATATTCTGCAGCATCATATTAATACTTTGGGAAAAACAAGTGAAGGTTCAAAGAAATAAGCTTGGCTAATCCCATATTTTCAGCTCTAGCGTGGTACATTCTGAACAGAGATGGAGAGCAGGCTTGATTAAACTATTATGACATTTGGCCATGTGTGGGAGACAATTTGGATTTAAAAGATCAAGTCCCCATTATGTGGGGCTAATGAGGGCAGAGAGGGATCAAGTCAGTGAAATGTGAGAGAATCAAGATGTGGAATGCTTGACGATAGCACATTCACACATTTCATAGAGGAAGAAGGGTAGGGTTACACCCAGCAACTGCAGATGCTTACTGGCAAAAAAAAAAAAAAAGAAAAAAGAAAAATCAACCTTAAGCATTTGCTATTTGCTGGCTTAAGCACCACCAAGGGGCTTCACAAACAGGTCCCTGATATACCTGATATACCTTTGCTGTTCTCTCTAGACATCTTTCTATGGTTTAGGGTTGCCTCTCCTGCCCGTATAGCTTCCTACATCAGGCTCTTGATGAACTTGGACTCTGGAGAGCTTAGGCAGTGGAGCTTTGCTTTCCAAGTAAAGATGAACCCCAAGGGAATGTGTGTGTGTGTGTGTGTGTGTATGTGTGTGTATCAAAGGGGAGATGGGTCCACGGCCGGCTGGTGGAAAATGAGCAAACAGCTTGACTCACTCCAAGGCAAGACAGAATTTTAGATCCGGCACTGGTGGGAGCAGGAAGAAGAAACGGAGAGTGCCAGAGATGGAGGAAAAAGATGGAATCTAAGAGGTTCTAGGGCAATTAAAGCTTAACACCTGGTCTAGGACTCTGCCCCCAAATAACACATTAATGAATGCTAGGATTTGTTGAACACTTCAACTTTCATAGGAGTTCCACTCATATCTTTATCTTTAATCACTCAATGCTCTATGGGAGGGATCATCACCTTATGGTCTCAACTTTAAAAAAAAAAAAAAAGACACGGAATCCCAGAGAGGTTAAGTACCTTGTTTAAGATAACTACCGTCGGGCGTGGTGGCGCACACCTTTAATCCCAGCACTCGGGAGGCAGAGGTAGGAGGATCGCCGAGAGTTCGAGGCCACCCTGAGACTACATAGTTAATTCCAGGTCAGCCTGGACCAGAGTGAGACCCTACCTCAAAAAAAAAAAAAAAGATAACTACCAAATGGCAGTGATGTGATTTGAATTTAGAGCCTGCACACTCACCTTCTTCCCTCCACACAGTGTCAGGAAAGTCATGGTGAAGGGACTAATTTTATGTCAAGTTATATGCTCTATTTTTTCAAACTCATGTGTCTGGCTCTTATTGCTAATTTTCCTCGTCCTCCATCTATCCCCAAGGCTGGGAGAGACACCTTCCACCACTGGTCTTTAAAGGCATGTCATCATGGTAGATGGGGACTGATAGCTGGCCTGTTCTATGCTGTTCCCATCCTTTGACAGTATAGATTATTATACTGCTTTACCCCCTTCTCCAGATTCTCATCCTCTTGTGACCAGAGGGACTTGCTGCAGCAGAGCTTAATGACTCAAGAAGTGGGTAGTTCAGGCAGAGCTCCAACAAGGGCCTGTACTGGCAGGAGGAACCTGCCCATCTTGCCTGCCTTTAATTTTTGCTGTTTTCTGCTACAGGTGCTCACATGGACATAAAATTCCAGGACTTGAAAACAGAGATTTTGTTAAGTATGTGTTCAGAAAATGATTCAGTGAGGAACTTCTTCCCACGTTACTAGAGTGCCTGCTAGGCCAGGCTGCTGCAGGCAGCTGGCTGCAGACAGGAGGGGATTAGCAACTCCAAGGCTATGAGGCTGCAGCTGACCTCCAGCGCCCAGCCCCCAGAGCTATGCACATCCATCCTTTGCCTGCTGTTGTTCATTCTCTTCCCCAAATTTCTAAATTCATTGTCAATATTTTTTTTGTTTTCGTTTTTTGAGGTAGGGTCTCACTCTAGCCCAGGCTGGCCTGGAATTCACTATATAGTCTTAGGGTGGCCTCAAACTCATGATGATCCTCCTACCTCTGCCTCCCAAGTACTGTGATTAAAGCCGTGCACCACCACAACTGGCTCAATTTTTTTTTTAATCAACACAAAGATGCACATAATTTTTAAGTTTTATTTTTAAATTTATTATTACTAACAACATTTAAGATTTTATTTATGTATTTATTTGTTAGAGACAAGAGAAATGGAGAGAGAGAGAGAGAATGGGCACGCCAGGGTCTCTAGCCACTGCAAATGAACTCCAGATGCATGTGCCACCATGTGCATCTGGTTACATGGGACCTGGAGAATTGAACCTGGGTCCTTAGGCTATGAATAATTTATGTGTTGGTACCTTCTTTCCCCTCATTCCTGCCCCCATTCCACTGGGGACCCTCCTCAGTGGGGTTGCAGGTATTCCCTATGGGGTTGTAGTTTCTGCATTGTGGGAGTGGCAGTCAGTTATTTTGTGGGGAAGGAACGCCTCTGGGCATGATGTCTCAAACTGTGGCTCTTTCAATCTTCTTGCCCCCTCGTCTGCAAAATTCCCTGAGCCTTGGTGGGTGAGTTTTAAGTCTAGCTCAGTGGTGAGCTCTAAGGACTCTCTGGATTTCTGCTTTGGTAGGTGTTCAGTGTCCTCAGGGTCAGTCTCCTACACCCTGGCACTGATTATCAGGAGCAGCATGGAAGCAGCACTCTTGTTCATCTCCCCAATCCTAGTACTATATTGTAGAGCAGTGGTGAGAGTGGGTACCCCTGTCTTGTTCCCAATCTCAATGGGAACTCCTCGAGTCTTTTTATTATTATAAAGTATATAAGTATTATTTGGGCTTTAGGTGCTTTATATATAGCCTTTATTGTTTGAGATATAAACCCTTCATACCTATTCTTTCCAGTGTTTTGATCATGAAGTGGTGTTGTATTCTGTCAAAGGCCTTCTCTGCATCAATTGAGATGATCATGTGGTTCTTATGATGAAGTTTAACCATGTGGTGTATTATGTTGACTAAATTCTGTATGTTGAACCATCCCACCAGCACCCCTGCGATAAAGCCTACTTGATCAAGGTAAATAATTTAGCTTTTGATATGTTGCTGAATTTGGTTTGCGAGGATTTTGTTCAGGATCTTTGAATCTAAATTCATCAGGTATATAGGCTTATATTTCTTTTCCTTGCTGTATCCCTGTCTGGTTTTGGTATTATGATGATTCCAGCTTAATAAAAAGAGTTGGGAGGATTCCCTGCTCTCTGATTATGCAAAACAGACTGGGAAAAAATGGTTTCAGTTCTTCACGGAAGGTTTGATAGAATTCAGCTGAGAACCCATCCGGTCCTGGACTTTTCTTTTTTCTTTTTTTGGTACCAAATTTCTTTATTTGAAAGAATGGTACAAATTAAAGACCTTAAACAGTTGTTTTGGTACAACTTTTAGAAAAGGTAAAGGTAGCTCCAACATGCATGCACTGTCTTGGTGACCAGGGGAGTCACTCCACGGCTTTGGAGAAGTCAGTTTTGCTCTCAGCACTGTCTTCCCGGGTGTGCTTATCAAAGAGACATTCCACCATGCTGGATTCCGGGGCTCCCATCTTGTGCAAGTTGGTTACATGACCACCCAGTTCTTTGATGGATTTCACCTGCTCATTCAGGTAATAAGTCTCAATGAAGTCACACAAGTGGGGGTCATTTTTGTCAGTGGCCAGTTTATGCAGTTCCAGTAGTGATTGATTCACACTTTTTTCCAAGTGTAATGCACACTCTATTGCATTCAGCTTGCTTTCCCAGTCATCATGGTGTGGTTTCTTGACATCCTGCAGGAAGATTCTGCCGCCTCGCTGGTTCTGTAGCTTCATCAGTTTCTCAGCATACTCCCTCTCCTCATGAGATTGGTGAAGAAAGTATTTGGCAAAGTTCTTCAAAGCCACATCATCCCAGTCAAAGTAGTAAGACATGGACAGATAGACGTAGGAGGTGTTGATGGACAGATAGACGTAGTAGGCGTTGATCTGGTGCTTGATGGCAGCCTCTGAGTCCTGGTGGTAGTTCTGGTGCACCGGCAAGGGGGCCATGGTGGTCATGGTGGCAGCTGGATGAGCAGTGCTGGAGCTGCTGTAGTGGAGGTCTTGGGGTGATCTGAGGACGCTGCGAGGAGGTGGTGGTGAAGGGCTCTGACTGTGAGCAGCCAGCTGTTGTGTGGTTTAGAGCGCAGGGTTCTGATCAAGCACTGTTGAAGCAGGAAACCTTGGTGACTCTCGGTGAAGAACGTCTCCTGGAGTTTTCTTTTGGGGGAGGTTTGTGATTACCTTTTCAATCTCCATGGATGTGATAGGTTTGTTTAGTAGATTAATCTGCTCTCAGTTTAATTTTTGTAGGAGCTATGTGGCTAGGAATTCATTCATTTCTTCCAGATTATCTAATTTTGTGGAGTAGAGGTTTTGGTGATTCTTCCAATTTCATTGATGTTTGTTGTGACCTCTCCTTTTTACTTTTACTTTCTGATTTTGTTAATTTGATACTTCTCTCTCTCTCTTTGGCTTGATCAAATTGGCCAGTGGTTTATAAATCTTGTTTTTTTTCAAAGAACCAGTTCTTCATTTCATCGATTTTTGAAATTGTTTTCTTAGTTTTCAATTCATTAATTTCTGCCTTGATCTTGATTTTGGGGGGGGTCTGGAGCTCTTAGGGTTGGATTCTTCTTGTTTCTCCAATGCCTTTTGGGAGACAGGTTATTAATTTAGGATCTCTCTGTTTTTGTTATGAAGGCATTTAGTGCTATGAATTTTCCCCTTGGAAATGCCTTTATTGTGTCCCATAAGTTTGGGTAAGTTGTGTTTTCATTATCATTCAATTCTAGGAATTTTTCAACTTCTTTTTTATTTCTTCCACAACCCATTCCTTGTTTAAAAATGTGTTGTTCAGTCTCTAGGCACTGGTGGAGTTCCTGAGGCTTTGTTGTTAATGTCTAGCTTTAAAGCATTGTGATCTGATATGATATAGGAAGTTATTTCAATTTTCCTGAATTTATGTAAGCATGCTTTATGGCCTAATATGTGGTCTATTTTGGAGAAGGTTCCATGGTCTGCTGAGAAGAATGTGTATTCTACAGAATTGGGGTGGAAAATTTTATAGATGTCAGTTAGGTCTAATTGATCTATTATTTTCCTATACATTTTCTTCTTTGATAATGTGTCTATTGATGTTAATGGAGTATTGAAGTTCCAAACTCTGATGGTGTTGGTGTTTATTTATGTGTTGTTGTCAAGTAGGTTTTGCTTTATAGACTGTGGTGCACCTGTGTTTGGTGCATATAGATTTATGCTTGTTATATCCTCATGTTTGCTCATTCCCTTGTTGAGTAATAAATGGCCTTCTTTGTCCTTTTTTATCACTTTTGATTTGAAGTCTATTTTATCAGCCATTAATGTAGCAATAACTGCTTGCTTCTTATTTCCACTTGCTTAGAATATCATTTTCCATCTTTTCACCCTGAGGAGGTGTCTCTATTTAGTGGTGAGGTGGGTTTTTGAAGACAGCAGATAGAAGGGTCCCTTTGTGTCATCCACTCTGTTAACTTGTTTCTTTTGATGGGGGAGTCTTACATTAACATTGAAATTTATAACTGTGAGGTTCGATTCAATCCCTGCTGTGTTGGGGTGCTTTATGGGGTTTGGTGCTTTCTTGTGTTTTGTACTTTTTCGAGCCTACTCTAATTTTGGTTATTGTCATCTTCTTGTAGGCTCTTGAGATTGGTTGTTTGAACCATTTTTGTAAAGTATTCTCTGTAGGTTTAACTTTGTGTCCATATAATCATTCAGTTGACATTTTTCATAGAAAGTTTTCCTTTTACCATCTATTGTGAGGGATATTGGGTACAGTAACTTGGATTGGAAGCCATAGTTTCTTAGAATTTGAAATGTTCCATTCCAGGCCCTTTTGTCTTTCAGGGTTTCCACTGAGAAATCTGTGGTACTTCTGACAGGATTGCCTTTGTATGTACTGAATTGTTACTCTCTTGCTGCTTTCAGTACTCTCTCTTTGTTTTCATTGTTAAGAGTTTTAACTATGATGTGACTTGGAGAGTTTCTGCTTTGGTCCTGTCTGTAGTATGCAGTGAGCTTCTTGCATCTGGATGGGCCTCTCTTTTGAGAGATTGGGAAATTTTTCATCAATAATTTTGTTTTATATGTTCTCTATGCCTCTGGCCTGAATTTCCTCTCCTTGTATACCCATGATCTGGATGTTTAGTCATTTTAGGGTTTCCCACAGTTCCCTCGTATTCAGTTCACCTGATTTTTTGAACTTAGCAAAGTTTTTGGCCTCCCGTCAATTTCTTCTGTATTGTCTTCCAACTCAGAGGTTCTGTTAGTTAGGGGTTCTAGAGAGGATTTTTAAAGCTCTATTTGTTTTTTGTTTTCTGTTGTGTTATTTTGAATCATGTTCATATCTTTTTTGAGGTACGATTTCAGTTTGAAGTCTGATTTTCTTTTTTTCGAGGTAGGCTCTCCCTCTAGCTCAGGTTGACCTGGAATTCACTCTGTAGTCTCAGGGTGGCTTCAAACTCACAGTGATACTCCTTCCTCTGCCTCCCAAGTGCTGGGATTAAAGGTGTGCACCACCATGCCTGGCTTTGAAGTTTGATATTTTTGGAATTCATTCTTGCATTTGATCAAGTCTTCATTAAGCTTAATCAACTGGTTATTGAGTTCTTCCATTTGTTGATTCACCTTCAATTCACTTATATTTCTTTTGAGGTTTCTAATTTTTTCTTCAATTAAGTGAAGCCTAGTGTCAAAAGCTGAGTGCTCTAAGAGACAGTTCTGCTCAATTTCATTTCTGCGATTGTTGGCTTTTTGATGGCTTGCTTCCACATCAGCAATTTTTTTGACCAGGGTAACATTGGTTGCTGTGTTTTCATTTTCAATTAAATTTCTATTGCTTTCTCTACAATTTCACTGGAAGCTTCCATTGTGGGAGTAGACATCCTTGGTGGAGATCTCTCAGTTTTCTGAGTTTCTTTTTCTTTTCTTTTCTTTTCTTTTCTTTTCTTTTTTTTTTTTTTTTTTTTGCTTTGTAGTGTACCCATCGCTGGGAAATGGGTAATTCTATTGAGGGGGAAGTATTTGTCCTTGTAGGATCTTCAGTGGGTATTTCCATATGCACACCCTGCTGAGCAGGTGATCCATGAGTTGGGGGCCCAGGGGCCATTCAATCAGAAAGGTGGAGCAAGGGGCATGCTTCTGCAGTAAGCTGGCAGAGTCCAGGCAGCACCAAACCAGCATCAGGGAAACAGACCAGGAACAGGGGACCGGGAAAAGGGGGACAAGGAGATGTGGCCTACTCATTCCACATGCACACCTTCCAGTGCAGAGGATCTGGGAATTGGGGACCCAGGAGGCATTCAACCAGGAAGAAGGGACATAAATGTTTCCCTTCTTAAATGACCACTGAAACATAGCCAGTGTTCATAGTCTTCTGTCTGTTCTGCCATGGTTCTCATGAGTATTGTTAAATAAAATGTATAGAAATCCATTGGCTTGAGCCAGGCATGGTGGCTCATGCCTTTAATCCCAGCACTTGGGAGGCTGAGGTAGGAGGATCATCATGAATTCAAGGCCAACCTGAGACTACATAGTGAGTTTCAGGTCAGTCTGGGCTAGAGTGAGGCCCAACTTCCAAAAAACAAACAAAAAAATTCATTGGCTTGGACTAAGCACCTGAACCAGGCTCGGCAAACCAAATCAAAATGGAGTTACTTGTGCTAAAGTCCCATGGTACCAAACCAAAAGTTATCTGATGTACCAAGAAATTTGGGGAGGGAGGAAGAGAAAGAGAGATAGATAATGAGAGAGAAAGAAGAGGAGGAGGTGGAGGATGAGGAAGAATAGGAGGAGGAGAAGAGAAGGAGAAGAACAAAGAAGAGAAGATGATGAATAAAGGGAAAAGAAGGAAGAGAAGGAGGAGGAAGAAGAGAAACCATTTCAGCTGGTGTAAACAAATACTCTTACTTTTAATCTTAAGGGAATGATCAGTCTGCTTTTTGCTCTCTATTTCTGCTTTTTATAACACTTTTCTACCAGTAAGGCAATAACTTCTCTTCAGCTTATCTGAACATTCATTTTTGCTTTATGAAATAAAATATTGCCCGATTCTAGAATAATAAATAAAAACCAATTCTATCTTTAAGCTAAATTTGTCATATGTTTTCTTTAAACAGTATACATACACACAGTTTAATTTGAATTTTGATATAGGATATTTTCAGACTTGAAAGATTGTCAAAATTGTATGCTTTCTGATCTATGACTACTTACCAGTGTGGTTTATTACATGCAATGTATACACAGGAATTGCTACATAGCACAGTTTTCTGAGTACAAATGAAGCATTGTGGTTGAGAAGCAAATGTACATTTACTACATAGAAGTTTTTGACTGTAGGGCTGGAAAGATTGCTTAGTGGTTAAGGCGCTTGCCTGCAAAGCCAAAGGACCTCAGTTCAATTCCCCAGGACCCACATAAGCCAAATGCACAATGTGGCGCCTGCATCTGGGGTTTGTTTGCAGTGGCTGGAGGCCCTGGTGCACCCATTCTTTCTCTCTCTCTCTCTCTCTTTCTCTGCCTCATTCTCTCTCTCAAATAAATAAATAAAAATAAAAAATATTTAATTTTTTTTTACTGTGGCTTGCTATTCAGAAACAGCTCATGAATAGTATTGAGTAATATTCAGAGGAAGACCAGTATGAGCATGGGAGGATTCTCCTCTGACTTCTCCTCAATGCTATTAGTTATATATGCAGACAGAAAGACGTGGCCCATATATCTATTTTTATGTGAAGATGTAATTATATCATACATGATATGTGATATTTCTTTTAAAGAGAGCAACAATAATACATCAAGGTCCACATATAGAGCTACAAATTCATGCTTTATTTCCATAGTTCAATGTATGGCTGCCTTCTAACTTGTTCAGTTATGCTTTCCTGAGTTTCAGACTGTTTTCCAGTGTGTTTGCATACTGTGGTAGTTGGAATGTGATAGTGTAAATGCATGGTCCCATAGACACAGGTATTTTATTAAAATTTAACTTGTGACTTGGGTCTCCAGCCCTCCAGCTGGAGGAGGTGTCACTGGGGGTGGAAGTGTATTTGGAGGCGGATGTAATTCCAGCCCCAAAGTGTTGAGAGCAGTTTGAGCTTTGGTGGTTTGTGCTTACTGATGATGCTGGCTGTTAGTGGTTTCTCTCTGCTTGAATCTATGGAAATAAACATCTTCTTTTGCCATTGATGGGGTTTCTCCTGGATTTGTAATCTGAAATAAATCCCTTTCTCCCATAGAACGTGTATGGTTGGATGTTCTTCCCAGCAATGAGGAACTGACTACAACAAATACCATTGGTTGAGAACATTCTAAGAGATAAATCAGAGCTGACCTGTGAAAATAACACAAGATGATTTTTAATTTCTAGAAGGAATATGAAGACTTGAGAGATGGCTTAGCAGTTAAGGTGCATGCTTGCAAAGCCCAAGGACCCAGGTTCGATTCTCCAGGTCCCATGTAATCCAGATGCACATGGTGGCACATGCATCTGGAGTTTGTTTGCAGTGGCTAGAGGCCCTGGTGTGCCCAGTCTCACTCTCTGTCTCTCTCCCTCTCTTTGTCTCAAATAAATAAATAAATAAATAATAGAAGGAATATGACCAGATTAAAGGGTTTGTGTATTTTAACTTTTTGGTAGCCACTACTTGATTTCCTTGCAAAATGGTGTTAACAACTCATTCTTCTACTGGAGGTAGATGCAAGAGAGTTGGGATCCCCCATATATATGTCAATACTGAATATTATCAACATTTTGAAATTATGCTATTCTAAATGGTAAAAAAATATTCTGTTATCATTTATAATATTGTAAACCATGACAAGATATAAGGTCAAAAGCCTCTCACATACCTATCAATACCTATATTTACATTTCTACTATTTGTCTGCTTACAACCTTTGACATGATTTCAGGTCACTGCTTTTTCACAGAAAAGTTTTAAAAGCTTTTTTTTATTATAGAGCTACTCATGTATTTTCTTTCATTTGAATTGTCAGTATTTTCTCTCAGTGAGATTTTAATGAAGTCTTTTGCCTCATAGAAAGTTCAAAAACCTTATGTTGTCAAGTTGATCTATCCTTTTTTAGCTTCTAAGTTTCCTGTTTCGTTAAAGAAGATCTCATACATACTCAGGTTATAAACATATTCTTTTTATGCTTTTCTCGCTTTATTTTGTATGTGGTATGAAGTCTAATTTTATTTTATTTCCTTCTCAATTAAAATCCATTCATTCAGTCATCCATTCCTTTCTGGACCTAGGACTGTGTACATGATAGGCAAGCACTGCATTACATCCCTTGCCCTTTTTCTATTTATTTGTTTTTGAAACAGGATCTTGTTAAGTTGCTCAGGCTGGTTTTAAACTCACTTTCTAGTCCAGGCAGGCCTTGAAGTTATGATCCTCCTGTCTCAGCCTCCTGAATAGTTGGGATTACAGCTTGCACCACCAGGTCAGACTAATTTGTTTGATCATGTTTCTTAGTTCTAGTCATGCAGGCTTGAAGTCTACAAGGCAGCTTACAGACAGTCCAAATGCAGAGGCAGTTAAATTCAATCAATGAGACAGACTTGAAATTTTTCATTTATCTTTTAAAGAAGTGCACGAATGCTAATAAAAAGTAAATTTGGACCAGAGAGATGGCTTAGTGCTTAAGGCACTGGCCTGCAAAACCTAAGAACCCAGGTTCAATTCCCCAGTACCCACATAAGCCAGATGCACTAAGTGGCACATGCCTCTGTAGTTCATTTTCAGTGGCTAGAGGCCCTGGTGTGCCATATTCTCCATCTGCCTTTTTCTCTCTCTCTCCCTTTCTCTTAAATGACTGTGATGTGCCATTTCTCCCTCCCTGTGTCTATCTGCCTTTCTATCTCTCAAATAAAAAAATAAAATTTAAGTATATATTTAAATTTATTTTAAAAAATTAATTGCTCAGGGTCTGGAGAGATAGCTTAGTGGTTAAGGCATTTACCTACAACACCTAAGGACCCAGGTTTGATTTCCCAGTACCCATGTAAAACCAGATCCACAAAGTGGTACATGTATCAGTACTTCATTTGCAGTGGCTAGAAGCCCTGACATGCCCATCTCTCTCTTTCTCTTTCTGCTTGCAAATAAATAAATTCAAAGTGAGGGCTGGAGAGATGGTTCAGCAGTTAAGGCATGTGACTGCAAAGCCTAATGACCCAGTTTCAATTCCCCAGTACCCACGTAAAGCCAGATGCACAGTTTGTTTGCAGCAGCAGGAGGCCCTGGCAAGCCCATTCTCTCTGTCTGTCTGTCTTCTCTCTATCCCTCTCTGATTGCAAATAAATATATTAAAATTTAAAAATTAATTGTCCATATTTGTGGAGTACAATGTGACATTTTGATATATTTATGCATTGTGAAAAAAAATCAAATCAAGCTAATGAACATATTCATTACTTCACCAACTTGTCATTTTCTTGTGGTGAAAAATTCATCTAACTATCTTGAAATATATGATGCATTTATATTGACTGCATTTTCCATGTTGTGTAATAGATCATTAAAGCATATTCATCTTATCTAATAAACTTTATATCTCTTCCTCATGCACACCCCACTCTCACCATCTTTCTACTCGTTGTGTCTCCGATTTCAACATTTTTAGAATCCACATGTGGCATTTTCATTTCTCTGCCTAGTGTCCTTTAGGTTCATTTATCTTAGCTTTTCTGTTTCTGAGCTGTGGGAGGCTGATGCCATTCTCAGGAAGACCTGCAAAGGCCCAGGTTTGATGTGACCTTTTCTAATCAATATTTTCCATACTTTTCATTGGATTTTGGACAACAGTCAATTAGATTGAAGCTGATTCCTTCCACATTTGTTTTTAATAGACCTTATTACTGAGTTATATCAAGTACTTCCTTTAATACAGTTGCACAAAGTTTGCTTTTTATTTTGTGTATGCTATGATTTACATAGATAAATTAAGTATATTTGCATTCCTCAAAGAAACCCTGATAAATTACAATTTTACTATGGCTCAGGAATCTGCTAACATTTCTTAAAAACATCTTGCAACTATCTTCATAAGTAAAAGCGGTCTTTGAGTCAGTTTTTTGCTCTTTTCTTTCTTCACATTTTCAAAGGTTAGGTGCAGAATAAATTGGAGTGGGGGTAAATGGGATATGTTGTGATAATATTTCTGCTTTAGCTTTTATAGTACATATCTCTGTGTTTTAAAATTTATTTTGTCCAAATTTTTAAAATTATTTTTATTATTTTTTGGAGAGAGACACAGAGAGAGACACACAGAGAGAGAGAGACAGAGAGAGAGACAGAGGGGGAGAGGGAGAGGGAGAGGAAGACAGAGGTGGGCACCCGAGCAGTGTCTCAGCTGCTGCGAACAAAATCCAGATGTGTGCGCCCCCTTGTGGTCAAGTGCGGCATTGCACCCTTGCGTCACTTTGCATCTGGTTAAACGTGGGACCTGGAGATTGGAACCAGTGTTCTTAGGTTTAGGAGGAAGGCTCCTTAACCCTTAAGCCATCTCTCCAGCCCTATTTTGTCCAATTTTAAAATTCAGTTCTGAGTACATTTTTCACTTATATCTTTGGCATGTGTGTGTGGCATGCATGTGTGGGTGCTCATATGAGTGTGTGAGAGTGTTTACATGGGTAGCATGAATGAGCAGGCCAGAGGTCGATGTCAGGTATTTTCCTCAATTGTTTGCCAACATTTTTTTTTTTTATGCAGGGTCTTTCATTGAACCTAGAGCTCACCTAGGGTCTAGAGCTGTATTCTAGTTCTCTGGAGGAACAGATCTATATAATTAACATATATTACTGAAGGGGATTTATTGGATTAGTTTCCAGCATATCAGTTGGGCAGGCCAGCAATAGCAATCTGTGGATTGGAGAGTCTGAGAACCTAGGCCACTAGGCTGGATGTCTCAGCAGTCCTAATCTGGCATGAAGGCCTGGAGGATTGCTGGAGAGCAACTGATCTTTATTCTACATCGGAAAGCTGATGAAGCTGGGTTCCAATGTCTGTCAAGGTTAGCAGCAACAAGCTAGATTCATGTTCCAGCAAGTAGCAATGGCAGCTCAGCAAAAGGCTTTTCCACATAAGTGTTTTTCACATGTGTGTTTGCCAGTGTACAATGAGTTTTGACTTATGACTAAGAGATTTCTGACATTCTTTACATTCATAGGGTATCTCACCTGTGTGCATACTCTGATGTGAATGGCTGTTGTTTTCCACACACATTACATTCATAGGCTTTCTCACAATTGTGAGGCCCTGAAATTTGATTGACACTTCTGATTAATGGTTTCCCCCTATACATTATGTACATTATATACATGGGATTTAGGACCTGTGTGAAGTTTCTGATGCATCCTGCAATTTGGTTTTATGCAAATTGCCACCCACATTTTTATCCCACTCATTTTTTCTCTTTGTTTATGTAGATTCTCTATCGTGGCTTTAATATCTAACAAATGTATTTCTCGTTTTCATATATGCTGCACCAATTGCTTTGTAATTTCTGAGACAAAATTCCTCACCAGAAGCAACTTATGGAAGGAAAAGGGTTTGATTCAGCTTCAAGTTCCAGAAGATAGTGCTCATCATGCTGGGAAGCTATAGTCACCCTGGCAGAGGAAGAATACCACATGGGGCTGGATTATGAAGCCTCAAGGCTTGCCCCCAGTGCCCACTTCCTTCAGCATGGATCTACCTTCTAAAGGTTCAACAGCCTTCCTGAACAATGCCACCAGCTGGGGGTGAAGCATTTAAACACATGAGTCTATAAAGGGATATTTTACAATAAAACCACCACAGGAGCTTCCCTAGCTAGCCAGTTCCAGGGATCCACCCAGTACTGGGATAACAAGCCTGTGCTGCCACACCTGGATTTTAATTGTGTGCAGGGGATCTGAACTCAGGTCCTCATGCATGTGTGGCAAGCACTTTACCAACTGAGCCACCTCCTAAACCCTTCACTTAATTTTTATTGGCAAAGATACTCGAGGCCACAAAATTTCCTCAAAGTTTAACTCTAGTCATGTAGAATTTTTTCTATGAAATGTTATTTAATTACATAATAAATGTGGGTATATAGTTTTGTTAATTTCTCATTTTATAATATTTTAGTTAGAGAATTACTCATATAGTCTATCTTTTGTGACTTATTAGGCCATATTTGTGGCCAGTTTTATGATAGTTTTTTTTTTTTTTTTGAGAGAGACAGAGAGGGAGAGGAAGCCAGAGATGGGCACGCTAGCAGCCTCTCAGCTTCTGCCAACGAAATCCAGATGCGTGCGCCCCCTTGTGGGAAAGTGCGGCATTGTGCCCTTGCATCACTTTGCATCTGGCTAAACGTGGGACCTGGAGATTGGAACTGGCATTCTTAGGCTTAGGAGGCAGGCGCCTTAACTGCTAAGCCATCTCTCCAGCCCGATAGATGTTTTTATAAATGTTCTATGGATGTATGTGAAGAATGTGTTGGTTGCATTATTCAGATTCTTTAGATCTTGCTAATTTTTGTCTCCTTTCTGAAAAAAAGGTCAAGAGTTACATAATTTTTTTCATTATAACTATGGCTTTCTATTAATTTTTCTTGTATTTAAATTTTTTTCCTTATGTATTCACTGCTACATTTCTTAGTATGGAAGGTTTATGACAAATAGTCTCTATAGAATTAACTTTTACCATTATATAAAAATATTCTTGCAGGCACATTCAACCTATGGCCCATGGACCATGTGTGTCTCTTGATAGTTATGAATGTGGTCTAATACATATGTAGATAACAAAGCCATGTCACAATGTCAAAAGGCTGGACACCCTGGCACTTTAATTCATTTGGACTTCAATTTTATTTCATCTGATTTTAATATTGTTTCTCTTTCATAACTATTTGTTTCTTTGCATGTGGGTGTGGGGGATGCCAGGGTCTTTGGCTTTATGTGAGTGGCTGGGGCATTGGCAGGCTTTGCAAGCAAGCACCAAAACCACTGAACCATCTCCCCAACCCTTACTTTACTTTTGTTTGTATTCACCTAACACAGCCTTTCTGTAGTTTTATTTTCAACCTTTTTGGTCCCCTAGGGGTATTAATTATAACAATTCAATTTTGTTGGACATTTAAAAAGCCAAAACTGGGCTGAAGGGATGGCTCAGCAGTTAAGGCACTTGCCAGGTTTGATTCCCCAGTACCCAGGTAAAGCCAGATGCACAAGGTGGTGCATTTGTCTGGAGTTCATTTGTAGTGGTTAGAGGCCCTGGCATGCACATTCTCTCTCTCTCATAAGTGAATGAATTAAGTAATACAATATTTTTTAAAAGCCAAAACTGAGCCTCCTTTTTTTTAACATTGTGAGGAACAGATAATATAATATATTCTTGTTTGTTGTAATAGTAAGTGTACTAGGTCTTGTTTTGTTCCCTTCATGTTTTATTACAGTTTGTTTAGTTTTTTCCTACTTTTTCTAGATTTATCAAGTTTATTCAAATGTTCTTTACCTTACCCCATACGTTGCCCCAAGTAATTTAGTTATCTAAACACATTTCAATTTTGCTATCTGTTACATTCCTATTTTAAACAATGATATTAAAGCTAGGATTAGAGATAGCAATATTAAATTATAAACATCCTCCCCTCATTCTGCTATACAATTTACAAAGATCAATGGCTACTGAAAGATGAATTGATTAGGACTCAACAGATGGCTGGGTACCAATTAAGCAGTAATTGCTGTAGTTGAGATAAGAAGTTCCCTTAGGCTAGACATAATTGCTGTACTACAGATAAGAATTTTTTTTGAGAGACAGAAAGAGAAAGAGAGACAGAGTTGTGTTTCAAGTACTCATTGCTTAGTAAGTTTCTAACTTCTAGTCTATGGTCTGTAATTATATCTACTACATATGATTTATATTTAGCATTAAATTTGTAATTAAAACCCATGATTAGTTAAAACTTTGAAAACTAATGTATTATTTAGATGGACAGAGATAACATTTTATGGTACAAAAGACTAGGTACAAAAGAGCTTACAGAAGAAGAGGTCTATGTTGTTAAGTGTCTTGGTGCCTCTTACAGTATGGTGTGGATGGAAGGGAAAGACCTGAATGCACTGTGTCTTGAAGGTCAGCATAAATAATTTTTTTAAATATTTCATTTATTTATTTG
This sequence comes from Orientallactaga sibirica, assembly GCA_036365145.1. Classification (NCBI taxonomy): domain Eukaryota; kingdom Metazoa; phylum Chordata; class Mammalia; order Rodentia; family Dipodidae; genus Orientallactaga; species Orientallactaga sibirica. Next base: position 11,051,178 of record JAEOAD010000057.1, read on the forward strand.
AGAAAGAGAGAGACAAAATGGGTGTGCCAGGGCTGCTAGCCACTGCAAATGAACTCCGGATGCATTCACCACCTTGTGCACTTGGCTTACATGGATCTGGGGAAATCAAACCTGTGTCTTTTGGCATTGCAGGCATATGCCTTAACCATTAAGCCATCTCTCCAGCCTGCATAGTGAATAATTTTTTTTCACTTCTTTTTTTTATTGTTTTTTAGTGTTTTTTATTGACTTTTATACTCACATACAAAGAAAAAACCCACATGATATTTCCCTTCCCTCCCCCCCATTCCCCTTTAGAACTCAAGTCTCTATCATATCCCCTCCCTCTCTCCATTAGTCTCTCTTTTTAATTTGATGCCATCATCTTTTTCTTCTATTTTGAGGGTTTTGCAAAGGTATTGCTAGGCACTGCAAGATCATGGATATCGAGGCCAGTTTCTGTCTGGACAGTTGCATTGTAAGAGGTTATACCCTTCCTTTGGCTCTTCCATTCTATCTGCCCCCTCTTCCGCAATGGTCCCTGAGCCTTGTAGGGTGTGACAGAGGTGTTTCAGTGCTGGGCACTCCTCCATCCCTTCTTCTCAGCACTATGTTGCCTTTTGGGTCATCCCAGCGGTCATCACCATCTGAAAAGAGAAGCTTCTCTAACCAGAAGTGAGAGTAGCGTTAATATGTGAATATGAACATTAAGTGTAGTGCTTTCAGGGCAGCTTGTTGGGAATAATATATACATTTCGTCAGATGGGAGCAGGCTTATACCCCTAAGGCTCATGACCTCACCTACCATAGACTTTTACTTAGGTTTTTCAGTACCAGGTATGTATTCCCTCCCGTAGAGAGGGCCTTCAGTACAATTATGGAGCAGTTGGTTACCCCAAGACTAGACATGCCACTATTGCACCCGTTCAGTCATCGGGCCTGTCTGGCCAAGCTTGAATATTCAACGTCCACTGTTTTCACTGTTGATGGCTTCTGTCTCCCATACGCTGCGTGCAATGCAGCTTTTTCCAGCTTTCAGTTGGCTGGTCTACAGGGAGAAGATTTTCTGCTCCACACCAGGTTGCTTTCTCAGTGACCATGCTTCTCAGGCATGAGATGTCTTCAGCAATAGGGTCTTACTATCTGTTTCTCTAGGGAAACCAAGGGCTTTGGCAACAGCCTTTAATGTTTTGGAGGCTACCGGGATCTCCTCATAGTGAATAATTTTGATTGAGGCAGTGAATAATCAGAAGATATTAAAAGAATTTTGAACAGTAAGATAATATAAACAATATTTTTGTGAACAGATGTTTGGAAGAAATTGAAGAAAGAAACAGAAGAAAGCAACCTTGAAGATGATCTAGGTAGAAGATGTTGAGAATTGAGACTTGGGCTGTGGAAACAAATAGAGAATGGTACATCCAGGAGACATTGTCAAGGAATACTCAACAGGATATTTGGATGGATTAGGTGAGAACAGAGAAGGAACCATCACAGATAAGCATTTTAATTTGAAGTCTCCTACAAAAAGTGTGAGTCAGGTTGGAGAGGATGAATTTGAAGTAATAACTAGAAACTCACATGGTAGAAAGCATTGTTTGATATTAGCTTGTATGGCCACAGAGGGTTGCTACTGGTGTCTTAGAAGTCAAACTACATCATTATAGAAATAATTAGTGAAATAACGTGTGTGGATTAAAAGGGGATGAATGGAAGAGGTATGTAGGGTCTGGGTATTATGGAAGCATTTATATTTTGCAAAAACAGGAGGAAGAACAGGAAACAGTGAAGAAGGAATACAAGCTGGGAGAAATTCGGGTATGATATATATATATATATATATGTATGTATGTATATTTTGGAGAGAGATAGGGAGAGGGAGAGAGAGGAGAGAGAGAGAGAGAGAGAGAGAGAGAATGGGCTCACCAGCAGCCTCTCAGCTGCTGTGAACGAACTCTAGATGCGTGCGCCCCCTTGTGGGCAAGTGCATCATTGCACCCTTGCATCACTTTGCATCTGGCTAACCGTGGGACCTGGAGATTGGAACTGGCATTCTTAGGCTTGGCAGGCAGGCAACTTAACCGCTAAGCCATCTCTCCAGCCCCAGGTATGGTATATTTAAGCAAAAAGAGGTGATGAATGAGCTCAGTTATTTTTTTAGCATTTTTTAATTTTTTTTTTTTTTTGGAGAGAGACACAGAGAGAGACAGACAGAGAGAGGGAGAGGGAGACAGATAGAGAATGGGTGCGCCAGCAGTCTCTTCAGCTGCTGTGAACGAAATCCAGATGTTTGCGCCCCCTGTGGGCAAGTGCGGCATTGCGCCCTTGCGTCACTTTGCATCTGGCTAAACGTGGGACCTGGAGATTGGAACTGGGTTCTTAGGCTTAGCAGGCAGGCGCCTTAATTGCTAAGCCATCTCTTCAGCCCATGAGCTCAGTTATAACAGATGGTGGGTGGACTGCCAAAAAGCTTGACAGTTTTAAGGCTTTGGGTTTGGCCAAACAAGTGATTTGTTCAACTTGGGCCTACTGATCAGAATCTCCTGAATGGTTTGTTAAAACAGATCTCTGGATTGCACCAACACAGTTTTAGATTAATGTACGGGGCCTGATGATGTGTGTTTCTACCAAGTTCCCAGGTGACCCTGAAGCTGCCAGACCATGAACTACACCTTGAGAATTACTTGCTTCAAAAAGTTGTTCATAGTCAGGTGTGGTGGCTCACGCCTTTAATCCAAGCACTTGGGAGGCAAAGGTAGGAGGATCGCCATGAGTTCAAGGCCATCCTGACATTATTGAGTGAATTCCACGTTAGCCTGGGATACAGTGAGACCCTACCTCATAAAAACACAAACAAATACAAAACAAAAAAAGCTGTTCATCACCTTTTTCATTGTTAATCATTTCTGTCCCAACACATGCAAGTGCTATAACATACTTCTACTTGGAGCCATTATAGTCATGGCAGGAATTCTCATCTATGGCTGAGGACCAGTGTATATGGTAGTTAAATGCACTTTCTCTACACTCAGATGATTCTTACCGCCTTTCATCATTTAGGGAGAATTATTTAGATAACACATAATAGTAAGAATTTTCAGTACTAGAGATATAGTTCTCTAGGTAGAGTGCTGGCTTAGCTTGCACAAAGGCCTGCATTTGATCAGCAGCATTCTATAAACATGGGTGTACATCAGTAATCCTGGCATTTAGGAGACAGGAGGATCAGAAGTTCAAGGTCATCTTTGGCTGCATAGCAAGTTTGAGGACAGCCTGGGATACATGAGACCTTGTCTCCAAACTTCCTTTAAAAATATTATTTGCCGATCATGGTGGCACACACATTTAATCCCAGCACTCAAGAGGCAGAGGTAGGAAGACTGCTGTGAGTTCAAGGCTACCCTGAGACTACAGAGTGAGTTCCAGGTCAGCCTAGGCTACAGTGAGACCCTACCTAGAAAAAAAATCCCTGGGAATTACAGGCTGGAGATATTGTTTAGTGATTAAGGCACTTGCCTATGAAACCTAAGGACCCTGGTTCGATTCCATAGTACCCACATAAGCCAGATGTACATGGTGGCGCATGTATCTGGTGTTGTTTGCAGTGGCTGGAGGCCCTGGAGCACCCATTCTCTCCATATATATCTGCTTCTTTCTCTCTGTGTGTCTGAAATAAATAACTAAAAATAAAAAACTTTTAAACACAAATATTATTTATTTGAGAGAGGCAAATTATATAGTTATAGATTTATTTTTTTAACTTTTTTTTTGAGACAAGCCCAACAGACTGGCCTTTCTTAATGCAAGAGAGTGAGGATGAGAACAAGAGGAAGAGAGAAAATTGGGAGCCAGGGCCTCTAGCCGCTATAATCCAACTCCAGATGTGTGTGCCACCTTGTGCACAGGTGTGACATTGTGCCCTTGTGTGTCTGTCTTACATGGGTCCTTAGGCTTCACAGGCAAGCGCCTTAACTGCTAAGCCATCTCTCCATTCCTATTTTTTAAATTTTTATTTATTTATTTGCAAGCAGAGAGAGAGATAGAAGAGAGGCAGACACAGAGAAAGAATGAGCACGCCAGGGCCTCCAGCCACTGAAAACGAACTCCAGATGCATGTGCCCCTTGTGCATCTGGCTTACGTGGGTCCTGGAGAATCGAACAGGGATCCTTTAGCTTCGCAGGCAAATGCCTTAACCGCTAAGCCATTTCTCCAGCCCTCCATCCCTATTTTTAAAAACTTTTTTAAAAGTTTATTTGTATATATATTCATTTGAGAGAGAAAGAGACACACAGAGAAAGAGAGAAAATGGGTATACCAGGGCCTCTAGCCACTGCAAACAAACTCCAGATGCATGCACCACTTTTTTCATGTGGCTTTATGGGGGTACTGGGAAATCAAACTTGGGTTCTTTCAGACAAGTGCCTTAACCTCTAAGCAATCTCTCCAGCCTTATATGTTTATTTGTAGATATTGTTATTTATTTATTTATTTATTTAAGAGCAAAAGAGAAAGATAGCGTGACAAATTATGGGCATGCCAGTGCTTCTTTCCACTGCAAAGACTGTCAGATGCATGTGGCACTTTGTGCAGCTGGCTTTATAGGAGTACTGTAGAATCAAACACAGGCATTCAGGCTTTGCCAACAAAGCACCTTTAACCACTATGCAATCTATCTCTCCATCTGCAGAATAATTTTCTAAAACTAAAACAGACAACAGAACCATGGAAAATGTTCAATCTTTTTTTTTGATGATGCAGAAGGCAGTTAAAGATTGGGCTTGCTTCAGGAAACAGGTGCCTATGGGTGTGGCCCCTTCTATTTTATGACACTAAAGGTGATTCTGCAGCTACCAGCAGTAGGGGTAACAGGGAAAATGAACCTTACTGTCTTTCCAGCTGGATTGTCATCCATGCGCAGATAATCTCCATCACCACGTCAGCCATGCTTGCTTGCAAGTAGACAATTCTTGTCACTCTATAGTCCACAATAAGAGTGCTATTTATGTCCATGAAGGAAAAGGGCTCCTATATTTGACTGCTACTGTTGTTTGCTCTCTGTATGTAACATACCTTGGACACTGCAGAAGGCTTATGTAGTTCTGAGTGATTCAGCAATTGGTTCAAACCCACATTAATTTGTGAGTGCATCAGACATTTTATTGCTAGCTTATCTCTCTTGTTCCCTTACAGAGACATATTGCCTCATTGCCTTGATCTTTTTGGGCATCACATAGAATGGCTCCACAGGCCTCTGAAGGTTGGCCATCCTTTTCTGATAGGCCTCATATTTTCTCCTTCCCTTAATTCCTCTCATTTTCCCACCTTCTTTCCCCTATGTCCCTGCTCTCCCTTTCCCAGGAACATGTTCTACCTCTTCCAACAGGAATAAAGTAGTCTTTTGGAATATGCTGCACACCAAAAAATGTGATCATATCTCATGCCTCTGCTATCTCCCATGTCTGCAGAATGTCAAAATCTTCCCTCCTCTGTCCAATTTCTGCTGAATCTTCAAAAGGGAAGGGCGAGCTCATGTCATTCTAGTAGACTTTACTTTTAAATATTTATCATAGTTATCTGAACAAGTCAGGTGATAGAGAAATATATAAAGAAAAATCTGGACATCTTTATCCACCCCTATCAGCAAATCCCATCCCCCGAATGGCTAGTGTTAACACTTCGGTATGTATACTTTAATACCTTTACTTGAATTCTTATGAAGGTGCATGCATGTTCTTTCCCAGTGGTTGATGAAAATATTTACATGAGGCTACATGTTATGCTTGTCTCAGCAGCTTACTTTCAAAACCATATTTAAAGTCATTCTCTTAATTCACTGAGTAGTGAGATTGAATGACTCTGAAAAATAGAGATGAAGACTCCTGCGTTAGACTGTAGATTCTGCAAGTATTGCACTCTGGACCACTCTCCCCTAAATTAGTTTGCAAAAGACATTCATGTTTCTTATTTTTATATAACTGAGAATGTATTTGGTGTTCTAAGGGATGTTTACCTGACTCTTCCCCTCTATCTGTCTAATGAGTAGATGATAATTACAATATATCACCTTAACAGCTGCTTCCTTCATTCCTGGATGCCCTAAGGCTGGACTTCTATGTTGGCAGTGATCCATGTTGCTCCGTACCACATACAGGGTGCCCTTCCAACACTCAGCTATGCTAGAAAAGACTTAGGATGCCCAGTTTCCGCAACTGGACCCAATCTCCGGTCCTTGATTCCTGGCACCACACCTGGGTATCAACTGGTTTATTTATTTATTTTTTTGTCTTGCTAGGTTATTCTGGGACACCTTATCCTTCAGCTCAATTGCATATCTGTTAAGCCTCTTTCCTTCTTCACTCTACCCCTACCCTGAGGTCAGTTGACAGCTGGTGCTCCTGTGCAAATATCAATAAAAGGAGAAGAGAGCTGGTAGAATACTTTCTGGTGACATTTGTGGGCACTGCCAAGAAAGGCCCATCCTGGCTTTCTTGCCACCTCTACTCAGGGAACACTATCTCTACATGTTTAAAAATGTTATATGGGCCTGGAGAGATGGCTTAGTGGTTAAGCGCTTGCCTGTGAAGCCTAAGGATCCTCGTTCAAGGCTCGATTCCCCATTACCCACGTCAGCCAGATGCACAAGGTGGCACATTCATCTGGAGTTCGTTTGCAGTGGCTGGGGGTCCTGGCATGCCTGTTCTCTCTCTATCTATCTGCCTCTCTCTCTCTCTCTCTCTCTCTCTCTCTCTCTGTCACTCTCAAATAAATAAACAAAAAAATTAAAAATGTTATGTCACTGTGACATCCATTTGTTCTTAAACTAGATTGAAGTACCCTTTTTTTTTGAGCCATGCCCAACAAACCTTTTCCTTATGAGAGACAGCAAGAGGGAGAGGGAGAGAAAGAGAGAGAGAAAGAATTGGTGTGCCATGGCCTCCAGCCACTGTAATTGAACTCCAGACGTGTGTGCCACCCTGTACACATGTACAACCTTGTGCATGCATCACCTTGTGTGGGATCTGGGGAGTTGAACATGGGATCGTTAGGCTTTGCAGGCAAGAACCTTAACCACTAAGCCATCTCTCCAGCCCCTGAAGTACTCTTCTATTTGAGAAACAGTTTCTGCCCACAATAAGCACTGGTACAGATTTTTCATCTCCATTCTATTAAAGTGGGCCAAGGTCCCATCAGATCTTACAGTGTTCATGTTAAATAGGTCCGCTATGAGGGGTAGCTAGTGTTAAAGATTCCATAACACTATTGAGGAGAGCCCTCAGGGTAATAGGAGCCAGGGTGAGGGGATGAAATAGTATAACCTGTTACATTATATATAAAACAAAATTTAAAAAAGGATTCATAGCACACTGTCTTGGACGAATTTTCCCAGATTGAAGACCTGATATTTGTGCTTTCACTTCCTCCTCTCCACCTATTTCTCTCTATGGCCCCTTTCCACTTTATCTATCTGCTTTTCTCCCTTCCACCTCTCCTCACCCCAATATTTTCGGTAAATGGACTAAGTTTATGCAACTAATAAATTGCCAAGTCACAATTTAAATTCCCATCTAATACCAAAGTTTGCTCATGCTCATTCCATTGTTTTATTGCTTTTGATTTTGCCTATAGTAATTGGGTCTTTTCTTTTGAGAGAGACAGAGAAAGAGAGAGAGACATAGACACAGAGAGAGAGAGAGAATGGGCATGCCAGCAGTCTCCTCAGCCACTGGGAACGAACTCCAGACACGTGTGCCCCCTTGTGCACATGTGTGACATTGTGCACTTGTATCACTTTTGCGTCTCGCTAAAAGTGGGACCTCGAGAATCAAATGGGTGTTCTTAGACCTGGAATTCACTATGTAGTCTTAGGGTGGCCTTGAACTCATGGTGATCCTCCTACCTCTGCCTCTCGAGTGCTGGAATTAAAGGCGTGCACCACCACGCCCAGCTCTAGTCCTATGATTTCATTTGAGAAACTGATTGCCAGATAAATATTTATAAAATTTTCGTGAGGAGATCACAGACAACCCTTCTGAAATTGCAGAAATTCTGAGGACTGCAGACCATGTTCAGTATCTCCGTTCTGGAGCAATGATTCAAAGACATACAAAACCAAGAATGGGAGCCAATGTGGAGCAGATGGCCAGGTCAGGTAGAATATGTGACACAAAAATCTATTTAGGAAGTACTGGCTAAGTGTAGATTTTGCTGCCTGGATGCTAACATGCCAAGATGCTGAGGTGCCTTAGTATTAGTGCAGCCTGGGCCACACTCCCATTTGCCTTTGCATCCTTCATCCCCTGCCCCACTTCCCAGGCCAAGACAGTCTGAGTGTGTCTCTATCCCCTTTTCTTCTCCATTCCTCTCAAAATTAATTTCAATTGGCTCTGACCACTAAGCCTGCTGTCCAAGAATCTGAAGTACTTTCCCACTGGCTAAGTATAGGGTTTTGCCTTGAGTCCTTGTCTCCTGATTTTCCCCCTCATTTGTGGACATTTCCATAATGGTCAGGGAAGCTAGTAGACATTCTCAGCTAATTGCCCAAGAGCTGCAGATTAAAAATAGTCCATTAAAGGAGTCTTGCATCAGACTGAATAGAGGTGGCCCTGGCACACCATGGATTCACTTCAGATACTGTAGAAGTGTGTGTAGGTACCGCCACTGGAGGGTCTCAACAACCTGTCCACTTCAAAGAAAAATTCATCCTCCTTTTTCAAAATTTTGAGATGGGGTCTTGCTATGTATTGCTGGTTGATGGTGAACTCATTACATAGCCCAAGCTGGCTTTGTACTGGTGGCAATTTTCCTGCCTCAACCTGCTGGGCTCTTGGAGTACAATATGAGCTGCCATGCCTGAATAAGATAAATTCTTCCTCAACAGGAGATTTCAGCAGTGCCCATAACAAGAAAATGCCTCTTCGGATGTATTTAGGCAGGCTGGCATTAATGTGAGACAATTCCTTGTGATGCTTCTAAGACAGGTGTACAACTTGGGCTAGTTTTCTCGCTCAGTGCTATACAGAGTAGGCGTGAGAGTGACTTTACCTGATGGTGCTTTTTTTTTCTTTAAACTTTATATATATATATAATGTATTTATTTGCAAGAACAGAAGAGAGACAGAGAATGGGCAAGCCAGGGCCTCCAGCTGCTGCAAACGAACTCCAGATGCATGTATCTGGCTTTATGTGGGTACTGGGGAATTGAACCCAGGTTTAGGCTTTACAGGCAAGCATCTTAACCACTGAGCAATCTCTGCAAATTTTTTTCAGTTTTATACATAGCAGTTCTTCTGTAAGCATGGATTCTACATCTGTGTATTCATCAAGCCACAGACTGGAAAGATTCAGAATAAAAAAATACATCTGTGCTGAACATGCATGCACTATATTTTCCTTATCATCACCCTCTAAACAATGCAGTATGGCAAGTATTTACATAGAACTTTGTATTAGATAACACAAGGCAGATTAGTAAGTGAAATTGTTCCCAGAGGCTCTTACAGGAACAAAAGGCCAGGGTTTAGGAATAAACAACATACTGGCCACTTGTGGAAACTTGGGGCTCATGATACCTGAGTTTGATGTTACAGGCTTCTCTTGTTAATTTCTTGCCCTTGAGCAAAAGAACTCGAGTTGTTAACAGTTCACATTTGTTTTCTGGTTGTACAAAGAACTTTCAAAATCATACATGCAGGTTGCTATCATTGCTTCCTTTTAAAGCCATGGATTTTTTTTTAACAGCAACATAGCCACTCTACCTTTATGGATCTAAGAGTGTGGGAACCAGACCAACCATCTGGTAAAGAAAACAGCAAGATTAAGTGTCTTGTTGTGGACAGTAGTATTTATAAATTAATTTTACACTAAAAGAAACAGAATTTGGGAAAGGTAAGAAGCCAATCATTATGTATGTGTAACTTGGCATTTTGCAAAATATTTTTCACAGTTTTTGTTTTATTGGATCTTCGTAATCATTATCTGGTAGACCAAATATCACAAATAGTATCTCCAATTAACTGAGAAACCGTATATTGTAAAGAAACATGTACTATTCTGGAGCCTTAAGTACAAAAATCAAAACACCCTGACAAGACTGAGAAAACTTGAAGCAGCGCAAACTTTATTTTTTCAAGGTATAAAAATACAAATATGTCAAAATACAGTCTAGTCCATATAAGAACTCCAGCCACTTAACAGTTATACAGAGAAAGCAATTCACAACAGTCAAATAGTTATTGCTAATTTTATGTAGCTTTTTACATTATTTTTCCCAAAGGAAAGAAAAGTATTTGGGCATTTTGATTGCTGCTGCTAAAGCTAATTTTCAAAACAATTCATAAGATTAACTTCATTTTGAGTATAAATAATGTGTAAGTTTTGATCAGTATTACATGGTGTGGCTTAAATGTCAGTCCCATCTAGCCCACTCAATTGTATAACAGAAATACAGTGTGTAGTTTGAGGCAAGAGTATATTACTAGTTTTAAAATTAAGTAAAAATATGATTTTGATTTATATTTTAAACCTGAAGCTAAGACATAAAATTAATGAATTTTTTTAGGTTTATCCTAAAAAATGTTTTCTCTATTTTCTCTTTGAAAAGATGAGTCACATAATAGGAACATGTTTTGGTACAGAACTATTTTTTTAATCTCACAGACAAGCCTAAATCACAGCACTGAATGTTTTTATTAATTTTAAACAAGAGAATAATTTGACAATATAAAACAAGGAGGAAATTGACTTTAGTAATGGATAGAACACAAGAGTCTTTGGGTCAAAGCTTCATGTGGAAGATTTATAGAAGGGGGTCACAAAGAGTTTAATAATGGCTTTATTTTCAACTTTCTTGGTAGACTGTCTCACAATATTTGGCTTATTTCTGGCATTTTATCCCCCATAAGTTCTTGAATAAACTGGCTGTGTGTGTGAGAGAGAGAGAGATAAAATTTTGACTGAGAATGAAGGAAACATCTTTAAGTCTCAATCTCAGAACAAAAATGACACTCATCATCATTTGGCAAATATACTTATTGACTGAATGATTCAAATCTTAAAAGTAGGCTACAATTTTAAGAGGTAGGAAACAAGCACCAAAATTTTTACCATTTGGTCATCTTCCTTATTTTTGGCTTTACCCATAGATGTCTATACTTCATATTTCTTATTATCCCATTAAAGCTTCTAGTTCTATCACTCATTACCTAAATAGCAAGTTCGTTTGTTCTCAGTAAATATTCCCAATATTCAGATATCAACTGAGAACTTTTCACTTCACTAGTTGATTGATATGTCATCATAAGAAAGCTTCATACAAAAAAAGACTACCGAAGCCGGGTGTGGTGGCGCACGCCTTTAATCCCAGCACTCAGGAGACAGAGGTAGGAGGATTGCCATAAGTTTGAGGCCAGCCTGAGTCTACATAGTGAATCCTAAGTCAGCCTGAGCTAGAGTGAGACCCTACCTAGAAAAAAAAACTACCGAGTATATTTGCTGCAACTCAAATATGTCAGTTACATAAACATGATTTCAAAAAGCTAGACTTACATATTACAATTATATTAACAATATTAACTGAAAAACATTCTAATAACCAAAAATAATAACCATTATTCTAGTAACTAAAAAACTCCAGTCCTTCAAGAGAGTAATGTTGTGCTGATATACTGTAGACAGTATTAGAAAAGGATTCCAATTTTGCAATAGGCTGAGTTCACAGTGAGTATGTTAGTACCGAGATCATATGTTTAATATTACTTTAAGAATGGTGTTCATGGAATGTTTATCTATCTATATGTGTATCTATATATAAAGATGTAAACAACTAGTATTAAAGCTCTTAAGGGTAATAATCCAAACTGTCAGCTGCTAGAAAACGTGCTGGCAGGAATAAAAAGTATTAAATAAATTGTTTCATTACATATTGCTTTATAGTGCTTTTATAATGAAATATATAAATTTACATAGACTTCTTTTGCTGGAACTAATGGACCATAGAATAAACGTTTTTAGTCAGTAGCTCAATCTTGGAAACGGAAGCAGTCGCTTGCAATCTTCCACACAGTGCTGCCAAGGATGGTCTGAGCAGTCAGGAGGAAGTTCTGATTGAAATAGTGTTCCTTGTTTCCATCAAACTTCACAGTTCCACTGGTAACAACAAGAACTGTACTCTGGGACTGGGTAGCTTGCTCTTTTTGCAAAAACCAAAAAGAAGGAGGTCAGTTACATTTCTAAATAAGTGCTTTTTTCAGGCTATATTGCTTATGATATGTTAATTTCTTCCCATAAATATTCTTTACCTTGAGCCTGTATACACAAAGCCAAAAACACCTAAATACTTATTTCAAAAATATTAAAATTTCTGGGTGTGGTGGCACATGCCCTTAATCCCAGCTCTTGAGAGGCAGAGGAAGGAGGATCGCCATGAGTTCAAGGCTACACTGAGACTACATACTGAATTCCAGGTCAGTCTGAACTACAGTGAAATCCTACATCAAAAAAAATTTAAAATTATTTTTAGTACAGAAAGATTTGGGGGGGGGAGTTTCAAAATATAGAACTTAAATCTTAAAAATGACCATCTGCTTCCTATACATATTAACATTTCCTTAGTTTTCTAACAGATTACTCATATCTTGGTTAAGCTATTCTTCAAAAACAAAACAAAACAAAATCATTCTAAACTACTTAAGATACTAAGGACCCCACCTAGAGGCAAATATTATAAACTGCATCAATCTACTCTGAATCACATTTTGTCTTTCAAAATTATCCTTTCACATAACAGCACATTTTTTGAAATTTTAATATAGGTTGTAAGATAGTAAACATATTAATCAGCAATTTGGCATATATTTTCATTGGAGACACTTCTTTTTATTCACAAAAATCACATTTAGTTGGAATTTGTCATGCAATTTTTAAAAACCCATAATCACATATTTCCCCAAAACCTATTAGTGGTTCTCTGGAGTGAGAAGCATCTAAAGGAAGACAAAAACTTGCCAGATATTTTCATGGCATTAAACTTGCACGAATAAGTAAATATATCTACCATTAAATGTTACTTGCTGGGCTGGAAAGTTGGCTCAGAACTTAAATTTGCTTCCGGTGCAAGCATGAGGGCCTGAGGAGGCCTGAGAAACAGCCCGAGTTCAAATATCCAGAACCCATATAAACTAGTCCCACAAATGGGAGCAGAGACCAGGGAATTCCCCTGAGTTGGCAAAAAGCAGTAAGCTTCAGTATCAGTAAGAGGGTCTGGCTCAAAGCACGGCAGAAGAGCAATGGAGAGGGCACCTGATGTTCTGCTTTGGCCATCTCAGGAGCATACTCTACTCCCCACAAGGGCACATACATGGGCATACACCTCACACACCACATTATATTATATACACACAAAAAAAAAAAAAAAAAAAAAAAAAAAAAAAAAAAAAAAAAAACCACTTCCTGCTTTGGGTGAAAACCTTAGCATTCCTTAAGGGAAGACAAAGAAAGCACCTTGAGAGATCATGATCTTACCATGAACTGGTTGGCAATCCAACAAATTGACCTGGAAGTCACTAGAAGGCAACATCGCAAAGAAATTATTTAGGGCATCCAGCCCTATAACAACATTTCCATTCCAAATTAAAGTAGCCTTGTCCAGATACAGCTTGGTAAGAATCTAAAAATAAAGGGATTATTTTACAAAGGATTTTCTAGGTAAGCAATTTATGGAAGTGAATTAAAATTTAAAGACAGTATGTAAACATTTTTTTATGGCTCTATGACCACTTCCTTTGCCCCCTTGTCATTGGAAACATGTTTATCTTATGAAAAAACCTTAAGGGACATTATCCAACTCTTTATAAACCTGGAAAATCATACTTTTTTTTATATATTTTGAGTTTTGCTATAAGGTGTTAGTAAACCTTGCATCCCTAAACAGCGAATAGTTTAGTTTCCTATTTTCAAATGAATTAAGTGATCATAAATTCCAATCACATGTAGCTGAAAACCAGTATTTGTTTCTATTCCTTTTTGAATTCCAAGAATTAGGTTGCCAATTAAGCCCATCTACATTTTATTCTAGTCATTATACACATGTGAATCATTTAATGTTTTTTATGTTAGGAAGGATTAGTTCCTTCTAAATATCAACACACTTAAGTTCAAAAGAATCATCAGCACTTGTTGAGCATTACAAAGTGTAGAAGGTCCAACTGAGGCAAAATTTAACAGTTAACTCTTTGGATTTAAGGGACATATTGTTTGATTTATTCTCAACTTTAACTTGGATTAATGGCGAAACACATGCCCTGACACTGGCAATAAATGATGTTGCTTTTGCTTTTTTCCTTTCCTTTAAACAAAAAAGTCTTGCTCTGGACCACATGCTGCCCTCACACTTAGCATCCCAAACCTCTCTTAAATTCCTGAATGCTGCAATTACAGGCATGCACCAACATACCTGGCTATGTTCCCTTATTGTGGTACTTTACTTTTGAAAAGAGTAAGACACAGTAAGCATTAAAGATAAGACACATAAAACATCCATTGTCGTGTCTCTACCCAACCCCGCCCCATGTTATCAAACATCAATAATAGGAACACCTTCTTGCTTCAAAAAGCAGGGTATTTTTAAGAGATAAAATATTAACTTTTGTTCCTGGAAGAAAGAAAATGTTCTAGTACATACAGTCTTATACTGACAAAAGACCAAGATAAGACTCCCTTGATCACATATTGAAATAATTGCTTAGAAATAGAGCTAAGGGATAAACCACAGTAAAAATAAATTTATGAAATGAGAATTTGATCTGTCAAAAATTAAAAGTATCCACATTATGTGGAGTTGCTTTGTGAATGTCAGTTATAGTTGTGAATTTAATCAGGAATTATGTATTAAACAGCCTGATGTGTTGGTTCACACCTTTAACTCCAACATGTGTGAAGCTGAGGTAGAAGCATTGCCATGAGTATGAAGTTATCCTGGGCTACAGGGTAAGTTCCAGAACAGCTTGAACTAGAGTGAATCCCTGCCTCAAATATATAAGTTTTTCTTGGCAAGCCAGGCAACAACCTTGTAATGGCAGATCCTTCAACACTAGCACCAAATTATTTCTTTTAACACATTAATGAGACTAAGGAAAGTTCACAGATTTAAGTGTACAAGTGCTGGGCTTTGTGTAAATATTTAAATTAGTTCCTGAGCTTGGGATATAGCACAGTGATAGAGCACTAGCCTAGTATATGAAAAGCCCTGGGTTGAATCTGTAGCACTGTAATTATTTTTCCTACATACATCCCTAAAAGTAAAATGAGGTTAAAAGAAGATAGCAATTTATCTAAGATCATGGATTTAGGTAAAACCAAACTTAATATGATTTCACAGCCCACAGTCCCACTAATAATGCCAATCCTTCTATAAACAATGTGTTGTTTTTACAGAACTTGCCCACAATAATCACTTATGCAAGTTAGATATATAAGTGGTTTACTCAAAGAATGAAATGGCATTTTAAAAAAAAAGACTCACATGCCTTCTCTTGTCCATTGTTTCATAGTAAATATTGGCAAATTCCTCAGCAGTTCTACATGCCTGATCCACATAAGTTTCAAATTCCTACAAGAAAATTTTCAGAAAGGGAAATTACAACAGCACCAATCATTCATAAGCATCAAATAACCAACAAAAGATGATGATTCACATTTTCATCATTACTAAAAGGTTTATACGCAATCCACATTCTTCCACATAAATTGAACATTTTAAAGGTCAGGGCTCAAAAGTTTTCAAATTTTTAAATTTTGTCATCATATTTAGGTGAATAACTTTAGAACATACTCGTTTCTTATTTAATGAATTTGATTTTTTTTCACTCTTCACATCAATTTGGAATCTTTGCTTGGAAACTAAGCCTCAATATTAAAAAGAGATTATCTAAAAAGCTCGCTGTCTGAACCTTGAAGGGTGTGGAGGAGCAGGAAAATTGCCATTTAATAAGCTAGGAAGGTGTTGAGTTCCCTTTTCAAGTGAGAAGTTATGACCAAATTCAAAAGTTGTTTAAAGAGGGAAAAATGAGAGAGGAAAAAAAAAAAACCACCAAGAACGATGTTCAACGAACTATTTGAGAAATCTAGGCAGTTCTACTTAGCAAAATTTCTCGCACAACATAAACATTCCCTAGTGTTTGCAAATAAATTGCAAATCCTAAGCGGTCCCAAAAGATCTAGCAACTTCTAAGGAGTCCGGCCTTTTACTTGAAATTAAAAGCAGTTACATTTCTTTCGTAGGTACTGAAAAGTGAGTTCGAGTCCTAGAATGGCAGAGAATCAAAAACAAGCTAAGGGAAGCCACAAACATACGATCCCACGTCCCACCGAAGCTATAGACCACTTGCGGGTTTTTTTTTCCCAGACCAGCCACCCCAGAGCGGGCGGAGAAAGTGGACTCCGCCCCGGAGGACTGCGGGCAAGACCCTGATTCGCCACTTTCCCACGTGCCTCCCCACGAACCCAAACTTGGGCTTCTGGACAGCCTGGGGCATCCCGGCCACTCACCACAGACATGCTCAACCGAGAGCTCCAGATAGCCTGACCCGGCTGTGGCAGCGTCACTGCCTCCACCCGCGTGCTTCCTCCAGTGGCTGCAGAATGAGCAAGTGTTTAGGAGGATTGTGCGACCCGTCAAACACGCAGACTTTTCGGCCCGCCCATTCTCTCCCGGAAGTACGCTGGTCCGATGTTAAAACCGTCCCGATGTTCCAACCTTAACGAAATGTTCTTTTCAGTTCCGTCAGATGCGCCCCCAGCCGTCTTAATTACTCTATCGGGTTTTTACTAAGGTGAAAACGGTAAGAAAAAGAAATTTCCTCTTGTAATGTATACGCTCCAGACGGAAATCTGCCCAATTTTCCAACTGCGCGCCCTTGCACAAGCTAGTATTAAAGGGCCCAACAAGGGCGGTGCCCTTGCTCCAGGAGGCGGGAACAAAATTTGCTGAAGACAAATGCGAAACGGAAGAGGACTAGGTTCAGAGCCTGATTCCACCTGCATGAACCTAAATAAAAAGAACAGGCTTTTGGGTCCATTCTTTTCATGATTTTTGACTCTGGCCTAATGAGATAACCTAAAAAAATGAGCTAACTAACTGCTTATCTGGCTTCTGTAGAAGAACTGCTTGCACCATAAAAGGAAAGATTGTAATGTAAAAGTATATAGATAGAGGTGTAGGACGATAGAGAATGTAAGCAAAAAGAAAAGCAAGAACTAAAGTAACGCCATGACAGGCTCTAGGAATATTCACAGGCCTGAGTTTCTATGTCCGGGCTGAACTGACACAGCATTTTTGCAGTTACTGAAAAAACCCCAGACTGCCCAGTACCCAAAATAATCCTTGAAATGAGCCAGACAGAAGAAACTAAGCAAATGTTATACATACTTGTGATCCTCAAGTTACAGATAAGATGGCTCAAAATGCCATAGTAACCACATAACCAATGAGCATACTACATGTACATTATTTTTAATTATTAACCAATCATGTTATAAATTCTCCTCTCCTTTGTTTGAACCCAATAAAAACTTCCCTGATTCTACCCTCGGGGTCTCCAGTCCTCTACCCCTGCGTGGCGTATGACTGGGGACCCCAGCGCGCTGGAATAAAAATCCCTCTTGCAATTTGCATCAAGATCGTTTCTTGGGGTGATTTGGGGTGTCGCCTTTCCTGAGACAGAGCCCGGGGAGTTCCTGATTTGGTCTTACATTTGGTTCCCTGACCGGGAAACAGCGACTACCTCTCACACTCGAGAACCGACTTGGAGGTAAGGGGATCCCCCTAAGATGTGTGAGTGTGTGTGCCGGCCGGTGTCTTTGTTCTGAGTTTCTGTTTTCTGTTCTGTAACGCGCGCTTTTTGGTTTGCAGCTGTTCTCTCGGACCGTGAGGACCGGAGGACTGTGATCAGCAGAGGTGCTAAGAGGATCACAGGCTGTAGCCCTGGGGGACGCCCCAGGAGGAGAGGAGAACCAGGTACCCCTGGTGGTCTCCTGCTGTCGGTCGGAGAACCGAATTCTGTTGTTGAATTAGGAAGCTTCCTCTGGGCAACTGTCCAATTGGTGGACAGGTCGCAAATGTTTGGATCTGTTAGTCTCAGTTCTGTGTGTCTTTGTCTTGTGTGTTTTTGTCTACATTTTTGTCATGGGACAGACGGTGACGACTCCCCTTAGTTTGACGCTTGACCATTGGACTGAAGTGAAATCTAGGGCTTACAACTTGTCAGTCGAGGTTAAGAAGGAACCCTAGAAGACATTTTGTGCCTCTGAGTGGCCAACTTTCAATGTTGGGTGGCCTCCGGAGGGAACTTTTAATTCTGAAACTATTCAGGCTGTTAAAACAATTATTTTCCAGGCTGGACTCGGCTCCCATTCCGATCAGGAACCCTACATCCTTACATGCAGAAATTTGGTAAACAACCCTCCATCAAGGGGTTAAGCCATGACTAAGCAGATCTAAGGAGCCAGACTCCCGAGTTCTGACCCTAGAAAGCGAAAGGAAAAAAAAAAAAAAAAAGAGGTGTTCATTTGAAAAAGCCAAACTTTCTCCTCGCATCCCACCCTCTTATCCGCCACAAGGTGTCACTAGAGGATCATCTGTAGCCGCCCCTCCTGAGGCTCCGGCGAGGGGAGACTCGCTCACAGTGAGCAGCAGGAGGAGAGATGATCTCGCCCAACGCGTCACAGGGGAAAGTCAGGCCAATCTCCTCCTCTGCTACCCGCAGCTCTCCAGGCACGAAAGCTACGGCAGCGGGGGCCGACGCACACAGGTGGAAGGCGATCCTGGGACGCAGGCAGAGAGCAGTCTCCTCCCACCCCGGGCCGCACGAATCCGCAGCCCTGGGGGTGTCCCCACACGAGCGTGAGGCCATGGGCAAATGCGCACCGCCTGCCCCAAGCGTGGCGGCTCCCACCAGCTCGCGGGTCCCGCTAGCACTATCCCTGCCTGATGTGGGCC
Source organism: Orientallactaga sibirica (assembly GCA_036365145.1). NCBI lineage: Eukaryota > Metazoa > Chordata > Mammalia > Rodentia > Dipodidae > Orientallactaga > Orientallactaga sibirica. Next base: position 11,070,149 of record JAEOAD010000057.1, read on the forward strand.
CCATCCGCCCCTCTGGGAGCCAAATCTGCAGTCCTTTCTTGCACCTTCCTCCAACTCCCCACCCCCAGGGCTCTGAGCCTTGGTATGCCCCAGGGGAAACAGATGTCTTGGAAAATTAACCTCTGGGGAGGGAAATTCGGGGGGGGGAATATCAGGGAGAAGGGAAAAAATGGGCCCGAACTGCAGGTCCTGAAGCTGCACGGGGAAAGACGCAAGGAAAGGCGCGGGGCGCCCGGGCTGCAGGAGATAAATAGGATGGAAACTTAGGGACCCGGTGCGGGCACACTGAATTTGAGTTGGGGGAGGGGCGCGGGGGAGACAAGACAAAGGGGCTTTTTACTGAAAGGCTAGAGGTCTAATTTCAGGAAAAAAGCTAGAACCCCCACTTCCTCATCTATGGATGGTCTTGGTGAGGGCACTCTAGGATGTGGGGGTCACAAGTGTCAGCTCCTGGTCCCTAGACTGGGTTCAGTTCCAAGCTGGCCTCTGGACAATCAGCCAGACAGATCCAAAAAGTGCTCCACAGTCCCTGGCACCATCCTTTGCAGGAAGGTTAATTTGCCAGTCCCATTCCAACCCTTACATTCTGCTGGGATGGGAAATGATAAAAAAGTTGAAAAAAGAAAAAAAATATATATATGTTGGCAGGCCTAGAGCATGGAGAGAGACCCATAAGGGATGGAAGAACACAGGAGGGGATTCACATGCTAAAAGAGAAAGGCAGATGTTTGTCCTGTGTCAGGGGGGAAAAATCTAAGGTAGAAAGTGGAGGGCAATTGGAACAGGAACTGAGTTTGAGGAATTTAAGAAACAAATGGGGACCAGAGAAAGGTCTTATGATTTAAAAAAAATGTCAAGTGTTTAGGCAGAAGGTGTGTACAACAGTGAATGGACAATAAAAATAAATAAAATAAAAAGTGTCGATATAAATAAAAAAAAATATGATTAAAGAGGGGAACAAAAAAAAAATAAATTTAAAAAGTTTGGGGCACCCTGACAGGAGACAGATGGATGGAACAAGTTAGAAAATTGGGCTAAAAAAAAGATAAAGATAATGACTTTAAAATGGCAGATGAGATATAGGGACAAAAAGAGGGAAAAATCTTCTGGTTGATTACCTAGAATATCTCTACCAGGTTGCATGTTTCTTTGAGGGAAAAAATTATGTTCTGCCTGGGAGTCAGAGAGGGGCCACTCCGAAGTGAACAGATGGGATCATGATGCTACCGCTGCGCACCTTTGGGCCCCCTGTACCAACCTACTTGCCAACAGCTGCTACAGACGCGCTTCACAACTGAGAAACGGGAAAAAATTTTATTAAAAGCTAAAAAAAAAAATGTTCCTGGGGCCGACGGACAACCTACATATGGGATTCCCTCTGACTCACCCTAGTTGGGACTACAATACAGCTAAAGGTAAGGAGAGCTTGAGAATCTATCGCCAGGCTCTGGTGGCGGGTCTCCAAGGGGCCTCCAGACGGCCCACCAATTTGGCCAAGGTAAGAGAGATGATGCAGGGACCAACCGAGCCTCCCTCAGTTTTTCTTAAAAGACTTATGGAGGCCTTCAGGCAGTTCACTCCTTTTGATCCTATTTCGGAAGCCCAGAAGGCCTCAATGGCCCTGGCTTTCATAGGGCAGTCAGCTCCAGATATCAGGAAAAAACTTCAGAGATTGGAAGGATTACAGAAAGCTGAGTTACGTGAATTGATGAAAGAGACAGAGAAAATGTATTATAAAAGGGAAAGACGACGTGAATTGATGAGACAGAAAAATGTGTACAAAAGGGAAAGAGGTATGTAAATTGATAAAAGAGACAAAAAAGTGTATTATAAAAAAAAGACAGAGAAAAAAAAAAAACAGAGAAAAAAAAAAAAAAAAAAAAAAAAACATGATAAAAAGCAGAAAAAAAGTTAACTGAAATCTTGGCTACAATAGTTAAAAAAAAAAACAATAAAAAAAAAAAAAAATTTTAAGAAACCCAGGACAGACCCTAGGCAGATAGGGAACCTGGACAACAGGACCCTACTCGACATCAATGTGCTTATTGTAAAAAAAAAAGAAACATTAAGCAAGGGACTGCCCCAAAAAACACGGGAAATTTTGACCCAATCCCTGGGGCCATAAAAAAAACCTGTTGCTTACCTATCCAAAAAACTTGACCCTGTAGCCAGTGGATGGCCTGTCTATCTGAAGGCTATTGCAGCTGTGGCTGTACTGGTCAAGGGCGCTGACAAATTGACTTTGGGACAAAACATAAGTATAATAGCCCCCCCTGCACTAGAGAGTATTATCCGGCAGCCTCCAAACCAATGTATGACTAACGCCCACATGACCCACTATCAAAGCCTGCTTCTCACAGAGAGAGTCATATTTGCTCCACCAGCCACCCTCAACCCCGCCACTCTTCTACCTAAAGAGTCTAATAAACCAATGACTCATGATTGTCACCGACTATTGGTTGAGGAGACTGGGGGCCATAAAGACCTTACAGACAGCCCGCTGACTAAAAAAGCGCTGACCTGGTTCACTGATGGAAACAACTACATGGTAAAAGATAAAAAAATAGCTGGGACAACAATAGTAAACGGGACTCACACAGTCTGGGCCAATAGCCTACCAGAAGGGACCTCAGCACAAAAGGCTAAACTCATGGCTCTCATATGCTTTTACGACTGCACATGTACATGAAGCCATCTATAGACAGAGGGGGCTACTTACTCCAGCAAAAAAAAAATCAAAAATAAAAAAAAAATTCTAAACTTACTGAAGGCTTTACATTTGCCAAAAAGACTAGCCATTATACATTGCCTTGGGCATCAAAAAGCTAAAGACTTTATCTTAAAAAAAAACCAGATGGCTGACCAGGTAGCCAAGCAGACAGCCCAGGATGTCAACCTTCTACCGGTAATGACAAAGCCCAAGGCCTCAGAACCTGGATGGCAGTACACTCTAGAGGACTGAAAAAAAAAATAAAAAAGATAAACCAGTTCTCCAGGACCCCAAAAAGGACCTACTACACCTCAAATAAAAAAAAAATCCTACCCCACAAAGAAGGATCAAAGTATGTCTGACAGATACATCGTCTAACCCACCTGGGAACTAAACATCTGCAGAAACTGGTTAGAACATCCCCATATCATGTTCTAAAATTACCAGGAGTGACTGATTCAATGGTTAAACATTGTGTGCCCTGCCAGCTGGTCAATGCAAATCCCTCAAGAATGCCCCCTAAAAAAAGACTAAAAAAAAGCCACCCAGACACTCACTGGGAGATGGACTTCACTGAGGTAAAGCCAGCCAAATATGGCAATAAGTACTTACTAGTTTTCATAAACATCTTTTCAGGATAGATAAAAACATATCCTACCAAAAAGGAGACCTCAACTATGGTGACTAAAAAAATACTGAAAAAAATCTCCCCAAGATTTAAAATACCAAAGGTAATAGGGTCTGACAATGGTCCAGCTTTCATTACCCAAGTAAGTCAGGGACTAGCCAAGACATTAAAGATTGATTAAAAATTACATTGTGCATACAGACCCCAAAGCTCAGGACAGATAAAAAAAATAAATAAAACCATTAAAAAGACCCTCACCAAATTGACCACAGAGACTGACGTTAATGATTAAATAGCTCTCCTACCCTTTGTGCTTTTCTGGGTTAGGAACACCCCTGGACAGTTTGGGCTAACCCCCTATAAATTGCTCTACGGGGGGCCCCCTCCACTGATAAAAATTGTCTCTGTAAATAGTGCTGATGTGCTGCTTTCCCAGCCTTTGTTCTCTAGGCTCAAGGCACTTAAATAGGTAAAACAACAAACGTAAAAGCAGATACGAAAGGCCTATTCTGATGCAGGAGACTTACAAATCCCACATTACTTCCAAGTTGGAGATTCAGTCTACGTCAGGCGCCACCATATAAAAAACCTTGAGACCCGGTAAAAGGGCCCTTACATCGTGCTGCTGACTACGCCGACCTCCTTAAAGGTTAAAGAGATCCCCATGTAACTAAAAATCTATCAACAACTTAAAAAAAAATCTCTGACTCCTTTATCTGAGGTGGTCCTACAGAATCGAAAGAAATTAAATCTATTGTTTCTAAAAAAAGTTGGGTTATGTGCAGCCTTAAAAAAAAAATGTTGTTTTTATGTAGACCACTCGGGAGCTATTAAAGACTCCATGAACAAGCTCAAAAAAAAACTAAAAAAAAAACATCAAAAAAAAAGAAAGGCTAACCAAAAATGATTTAAAAAATGGTTCAGCAGGTCCCCTTGAATGACTACCCTATTTTTCTGCAAATGATGGGACCCTTAATAATTCTACTTATTGATTCCAGAATTGGCTCTCTGCCAGCAAATAGGTAGAAGATCACCCTTCTTGCTGGTTCAGAGCCTGTTTCCTGCATGAACCTAAATAAAAAGAACAGGCTTTTGGGTACGTGACTCTGGCCTAATGAGATAACAAAAATGAGCTAACTAACTGCTTATCTGGCTTCTGTGAACTGCTTGCACCATAAAAGGAAAGATTGTAATGTAAAAGTATATAGATAGAGGTGTAGGACAATAGAGAATGTAAGCAAGAAAAGCAAGAACTAAAGTAACGCCATGACAGGCTCTAGGAATATTCACAGGCCTGAATTTCTATTTCCGGGCTGAACTGACACAGCATTTTTGCAGTTACTGAAAAAACCCCAGACTGCCCAGTACCCAAAATAATCCTTGAAATGAGCCAGACAGAAGAAACTAAGCAAATGTTATACATACTTGTGATCCTCAAGTTACAGATAAGATGGCTCAAAATGCCATAGTAACCACATAACCAATGAGCATACTACATGTACATTATTTTTAATTATTAACCAATCATGTTATAAATTCTCCTCTCCTTTGTTTGAACCCAATAAAAACTTCCCTGATTCTACCCTCGGGGTCTCCAGTCCTCTACCCCTGCGTGGCGTATGACTGGGGACCCCAGCGCGCTGGAATAAAAATCCCTCTTGCAATTTGCATCAAGATCGTTTCTTGGGGTGATTTGGGGTGTCGCCTTTCCTGAGACAGAGCCCGGGGAGTTCCTGATTTGGTCTTACATTTGGTTCCCTGACCGGGAAACAGCGACTACCTCTCACACTCGAGAACCGACTTGGAGGTAAGGGGATCCCCCTAAGATGTGTGAATGTGTGTGCCGGCCAGTGTCTTTGTTCTGAGTTTCTGTTTTCTGTTCTGTAATGCGCGCTTTTTGGTTTGCAGCTGTTCTCTCGGACCGTAAGGACCGGAGGACTGTGATCAGCAGAGGTGCTAAGAGGATCACAGGCTGTAGCCCTGGGGGACGCCCCAGGAGGAGAGGAGAACCAGGTACCCCTGGTGGTCTCCTGCTGTCGGTCGGAGAACCGAATTCTGTTGTTGAATTAGGAAGCTTCCTCTGGGCGACTGTCCAATTGGTGGACAGGTCGCAAATGTTTGGATCTGTTAGTCTCAGTTCTGTGTGTCTTTGTCTTGTGTGTTTTTGTCTACATTTTTGTCATGGGACAGACGGTGACGACTCCCCTTAGTTTGACGCTTGACCATTGGACTGAAGTGAAATCTAAGGCTTACAACTTGTCAGTAGAGGTTAAGAAGGAACCCTAGAAGACATTTTGTGCCTCTGAGTGGCCAACTTTCAATGTTGGGTGGCCTCCGGAGGGAACTTTTAATTTTGAAACTATTCAGGCTGTTAAAACAATTATTTTCCAGGCTGGACTCGGCTCCCATTCTGATCAGGAGCCCTACATCCTTACATGGAGAAATTTGGTAAACAACCCTCCATCAAGGGGTTAAGCCATGACTAAGCAGATCTAAGGAGCCAGACTCCCGAGTTCTGACCCTAGAAAGTGAAAAAAAAAAAAAAAAAAAGGTGTTCATTTGAAAAAGCCAAACTTTCTCCTCGCATCCCACCCTCTTATCCGCCACAAGGTGTCACTAGAGGATCATCTGTAGCCGCCCCTCCTGAGGCTCCGGCGAGGGGAGACCCGCTCGCAGTGAGCAGCAGGAGGAGAGATGATCTCGCCCAACGCGTCGCAGGGGAAAGTCAGGCCAATCTCCTCCTCTGCTACCCGCGGCTCTCCAGGCACGAAAGCTACGGCAGCCAGCCGGGCCGACGCACACAGGTGGAAGGCGGTCCTGGGACGCAGGCAGAGAGCAGTCTCCTCCCACCCCGGGCCGCACGAATCCGCAGCCCTGGGGGTGTCCCCACACGAGCGTGAGGCCATGGGCAAATGCGCACCGCCTGCCCCAAGCGTGGCGGCTCCCACCAGCTCGCGGGTCCCGCTAGCACTGTCCCTGCCTGATGTGGGCCCCATCCGCCCCTCTGGGAGCCAAATCTGCAGTCCTTTCTTGCACCTTCCTCCAACTCCCCACCCCCCACGGCTCTGAGCCTTGGTATGCCCCAGGGGAAACAGATGTCTTGGAAAATTAACCTCTGGGGAGGGAAATTCGGGGGGGAATGTCAGGGAGAAGGGAGAAAATGGGCCCGAACTGCAGGTCCTGAAGCTGCATGGGGAAAGACACAAGGAAAGGCGCAGGGCTCCCGGGCTACAGGAGACAAATAAGATGAAAACTTAGGGACCGGTGCGGGCACACTAAATTTAAGTTGGGGGAGGGGCGCGGGGGAGACAAGACAAAGGGGCTTTTTACTGAAAGGCTAGAGGTCTGATTTCAGGAAAGAAGCTAGAACCCCCACTTCCTCATCTATGGATGGTCTTGATGAGGGCACCCTAGGATGTGGGGGTCACAGGTGTCAGCTCCTGGTTCCTAGACTGGGTTCAGTTCTAAGTTCCAAGCTGGCCTCTGGACAATCAGCCAGACAGATCCAAAAGGTGCTCCACAGTCCCTGGCACCATCCTTTGCAGGAAGGTTAATTTGCCAGTCCCATTCCAACCCTTACATTCTGCTGGGATGGAAAATGATAAAAAAAAGTTGGGAAAAGAGAAAAAGAATTTATATGTTGGCAGGCCTAGAGCATGGAGAGAGACCCATAAGGGATGGAAGAACACAGGAGGGGGTTCACATGCTAAAAGAGAAAGGCAGATGTTTGTCCTGTGTCAGGGGGGAAAAATCTAAGGTAGAAAGTGGAGGACAATTGGAACAGGAACTGAATTTGAGGAATTTAAGAAACAAATGGGGACCAGAGAAAAGTCTTATGATTTAAATAAAATGTCAAGTGTTTAGGCAGAAGGTGTGTGCAACAGTGAATGGGCAATAGAAATAAATAAAATAGAGGATGTCGATATAAAAATGTGATTAAAGAGGGGAACAAAAGGAAAATAAATTTAAAAAGTTTGGGGCACCCTGGCAGGAGACAGATGGATGGAGCAGGTTAGAGAATTGGGCTGAAAAGAAGGTAAAGATGATGACTTTGGAATGGCAGATGAGATATAGGGAAAAAAGGAGGGGGAAATCTTCTGGTTGATTACCTAGGATATCTCTACACAGGTTGCATGTTTCTTTGAGGGGAAAAATTATGTTCTGCCTGGGAGTCAGAGAGGGGCCACTCCGGAATGGACAGATGGGATCATGATGCTACCGCTGCGCACCTTTGGGCCCCCTGTACCAGCCTACTTGGGATGATTGCCAACAGCTGCTGCAGACGCTCTTCACAACTGAGGAACGGGAGAAAATTTTATTAGAAGCTAGAAAAAAATGTTCCTGGGGCCGACGGACAACCTACATATGGGATTCCCTCTGACTCACCCTAGTTGGGACTACAATACAGCTAAAGGTAAGGAGAGCTTGAGAATCTATCGCCAGGCTCTGGTGGCGGGTCTCCATGGGGCCTCCAGACGGCCCACCAATTTGGCCAAGGTAAGAGAGATGATGCAGGGACCAACCGAGCCTCCCTCAGTTTTTCTTAAAAGACTTATGGAGGCCTTCAGGCAGTTCACTCCTTTTGATCCTATTTCGGAAGCCCAGAAGGCCTCAATGGCCCTGGCTTTCATAGGGCAGTCAGCTCCAGATATCAGGAAAAAACTTCAGAGATTGGAAGGATTACAGAAAGCTGAGTTACGTGATTTGGTAAAAGAGGCAGAGAAAGTGTATTATCAAAAGGGAGAAGACGTACGTGAATTGATGAAAGAGACAGAGAAAGTGTATTACAAAAGGGAGAAGAGGTATGTAAATTGGTGAAAGAGACAGAGAAAGTGTATTATAAAAGGGAGACAGAGGAAGAAAAGGAACAGAGAAAGGAAAAAGAGAGAGAGAAAAGAGAGGAAAAACATGATAAAAGGCAGGAAAAGAAGTTAACTGAAATCTTGGCTGCAATAGTTGAAGGGAAAAACAGTAGAGAAAGAGAGAGAAATTTTAAGAAACCCAGGACAGGCCCTAGGCAGATAGGGAACCTGGGCAACAGGACCCTACTCGACATCAATGTGCTTATTGTAAAAAGAAAAGGGACATTAAACAAGGGACTGCCCCAAGAAGCATGGGGAATTTTGACCCAATCCCTGGGGCCATAGAAAAGACCTGTTGCTTACCTATCCAAGAAGCTTGACCCTGTAGCCAATGGATGGCCTGTCTATCTGAAGGCTATTGCAGCTGTGGCTGTACTGGTCAAGGGCGCTGACAAATTGACTTTGGGACAAAACATAAGTATAATAGCCCCCCCTGCACTGGAGAGTATTATCCGGCAGCCTCCAGACCAATGTATGACTAACGCCTGCATGACCCACTATCAAAGCCTGCTTCTCACAGAGAGAGTCATGTTTGCTCCACCAGCCACCCTCAACCCCGCCACTCTTCTACCTGAAGAGTCTGATGAACCAGTGACTCATGATTGTCACCGACTATTGGTTGAGGAGACTGGGGGCCATAAGGACCTTACAGACAGCCCGCTGACCGGAGAAGCGCTGACCTGGTTCACTGATGGGAGCAGCTACATGGTAGAAGGTAAAAGAATAGCTGGGGCAACGATAGTGGACAGGACTCACACAGTCTGGGCCAATAGCCTACCAGAAGGGACCTCAGCACAAAAGGCTAAACTCATGGCTCTCATATGCTTTTGCGACTGCACATGTACATGGAGCCATCTATAGACAGAGGGGGCTACTTACTCCAGCAAGAAAAAAATCAAAAATAAAGAGGAAATTCTAAGCTTACTGAAGGCTTTACATTTGCCAAAGAGACTAGCCATTATACATTGCCTTGGGCATCAGAAAGCTAAAGACTTTATCTCGAAAGAAAACCAGATGGCTGACCAGGTAGCCAAGCAGGCAGCCCAGGGTGTCAACCTTCTACCGGTAATGACAAAGCCCAAGGCCTCAGAACCTGGATGGCAGTACACTCTAGAGGACTGGAAAAAATAAAAAAGATAGACCAGTTCTCCAGGACCCCAGAAAGGACCTGCTACACCTCAGATGAAAAGGAAATCCTACCCCACAAAGAAGGATCAAAGTATGTCTGACAGATACATCGTCTAACCCACCTGGGAGCTAAACATCTGCAGAAACTGGTTAGAACATCCCCATATCATGTTCTGAAATTACCAGGAGTGACTGATTCAGTGGTTAAACATTGTGTGCCCTGCCAGCTGGTCAATGCAAATCCCTCAAGAATGCCCCCTGGAAAGAGACTGAAAGGAAGCCACCCAGGCACTCACTGGGAGGTGGACTTCACTGAGGTAAAGCCAGCCAAATATGGCAATAAGTACTTACTAGTTTTCATAGACATCTTTTCAGGATGGGTGGAAGCATATCCTACCAAGAAGGAGACCTCAACTGTGGTGGCTAAGAAAATACTGGAAGAAATCTCCCCAAGATTTAGAATACCAAAGGTAATAGGGTCTGACAATGGTCCAGCTTTCGTTGCCCAGGTAAGTCAGGGACTAGCCAAGACATTGGGGATTGATTGGAAATTACATTGTGCATACAGACCCCAAAGCTCAGGACAGATAGAAAGAATAAATAGAACCATTAAAGAGACCCTCACCAAATTGACCACAGAGACTGGCGTTAATGATTGAATAGCTCTCCTACCCTTTGTGCTTTTCTGGGTTAGGAACACCCCTGGACAGTTTGGGCTAACCCCCTATGAATTGCTCTACGGGGGGCCCCCTCCACTGGTAGAAATTGTCTCTGTATATAGTGCTGATGTGCTGCTTTCCCAGCCTTTGTTCTCTAGGCTCAAGGCACTTGAATAGGTGAAGCAACAAACATGGAAGCAGATATGGAAGGCCTATTCTGAAGCAGGAGACTTACAAGTCCCACATTGCTTCCAAGTTGGAGATTCAGTCTACGTCAGGCGCCACCGTGTGGAAAACCTTGAGACCCGGTGGAAGAGCCCTTACATCGTGCTGCTGACTACGCCGACCTCCTTAAAGGTTGAAGGGATCCCCACGTAGCTAAAAATCTATCAGCAACTTAGAAAAAATCTCTGACTCCTTTATCTGAGGTGGTCCTACAGAATCGGAGGGGATTAAATCTATTGTTTCTGAAGGAAGGTGGGTTATGTGCAGCCTTAAGGAAAAAATGCTGTTTTTATGTAGACCACTCAGGAGCTATTAGAGACTCCATGAGCAAGCTCAGAGAAAAAAAAAAAACATCGAAGGGAAAGGGAGGCTAACCAGGGATGATTTAAAGAATGGTTCAGCAGGTCCCCTTGGATGACTACCCTATTTTCTGCAATGATGGGACCCTTAATAATTCTACTCTCGTTGCTTATAGTGGGGCCCTGCATAATCAACAGATTTATTGCTTTTGTTAAAAGACGGGTGAGTGCGGTCCACCTTATGGTGCTCAGACAACAGTATAGGGGTCTTCCGGACAGGGAGGGAACTAACTTCGAGTCCTCCCAGTTCTAAGATTAGAACTGTTAACAAGAGAAAAAGTGGGGAATGAAAGGAATGCTTCAAATTCCAGAATTGGCTCTCTGCCAGCAAATAGGTAGAAGATCACCCTTCTTGCTGGTTCAGAGCCTGTTTCCTGCATGAACCTAAATAAAAAGAACAGGCTTTTGGGTACGTGACTCTGGCCTAATGAGATAACAAAAAATGAGCTAACTAACTGCTTATCTGGCTTCTGTGAACTGCTTGCACCATAAAAGGAAAGATTGTAATGTAAAAGTATATAGATAGAGGTGTAGGACAATAGAGAATGTAAGCAAAAAAAAGCAAGAACTAAAGTAACGCCATGACAGGCTCTAGGAATATTCACAGGCCTGAGTTTCTATTTCCGGGCTGAACTGACACAGCATTTTTGCAGTTACTGAAAAAACCCCAGACTGCCCAGTACCCAAAATAATCCTTGAAATGAGCCAGACAGAAGAAACTAAGCAAATGTTATACATACTTGTGATCCTCAAGTTACAGATAAGATGGCTCAAAATGCCATAGTAACCACATAACCAATGAGCATACTACATGTACATTATTTTTAATTATTAAGTACCTTTTGGGGAGGGGAGGCAGAGCCAACACAGAAAGTACGGTACCAACCTCCATGCAAGTCAGGTTTGACTCTCAGGGAATTCAGAAGCGGTCAAAAGGGGGACCTTCCCTTGCAGTGTTTTTCTACACCCACGTTGGTGCCCATATTGTACTCACACATTTATGAGCCAATATGCATAGGTCTGACTCCTATGCGGTTCCTGTCGGAGGGGAGTCGCTCAGATTATTTTAAGTTTAGACAAGTGCCAATAAGGGAGGAGATATGGGGTATACCTGCAAACTAGGGCAAAGGTTCGGCACCTAGGCCAGGGGGTGGTCGCAGTGGGCTGTCATAAGGCAGGTCAGGCCGGAGGCAGGTCCTCAGTCGCGATTCCTTGGCTTGTCAGCTCCAGTCTGTTATCAGCAATCTGTTGAGCTGCTGGAGCACTTGAGCTCTGGAAGCCGCTACATTTAGCCTCTAACATTGTTTGCTCGCCTGACTCAGGCACAGCCATTCCTGCATGTTGAAACTGTTGTAAACCAAGTTAAAGTTTTTTCTTTTTTACTTAGAAGACATCATTTAATAACCAGATGACAGTACTGCCATTATAGAACAGATAGTCATTAAGCCCGGGCCTGACTCAGATAAGGAACTAGCTGAGGAATGTGTTAACCTCCAACTCTGTAATCTATGTTTGTTTGTTTGGCAGTAAATTCCCCCCTGCTTAAGCCAAATGAGAATCTGAGAAAGAAACTGCTTGGGAGATACTTAAGGCATCAAAAAAATCCTTTTGCAGCCTTAGCAGGACCACCAAAAGACAAATGACTATATGAAATAACAAATATATGCATATATATATATTTTTGTAAACCTTGTAAATATATGTTAAGATTATTATGATTTTAAATACCCCAAATATGATTTTTGATCTTTTACCATACAGTAGCAGTCCCATTGTAAGATAAAGGAGTAATACTTATGAATTAACAATTTACATGACAAAACAATTGCTTTTGAACCACCAGATTGACAACCTGCCTTTTAAAAAATACATAACAGCATTTTCTAGAGCATCTAACCTGACTGACAGCTTTTTATCAATATCTATCTGTGATGAAAAAGTTTGAGAAAAATTTTAATCAGTCCAATAACATAGCTTTTGGCGAGTTTTTATACCTGCAGGACCTTTTAGAGATACTCAGCCATGGGAGCCTCTGATCCTTGTAACAGACAAATTTTGTAAACCATTTATTGACCTGAGATGTAACTCCCAGTCCCCATTCCCTCCCCCACACAAGAATTGGGACCGAGGCTTCAGCGGTGGGCTTGGTGTCTTTTTTGGCTGTGGCCGCCAGCACCTGTGAAGAAAGGAGTGAAGAAAGGGTGGGGGGTTAATTAAATTTTTCCAGGTCACGATGTATGGGATCTGGTCTGGATGTCTGTTCCTAGGACAGAAAACATTCTTTTTAATATTTGAATGAAGGGTGTCCTCTGATAGCCATTGAGGAACAGAAATAGATACTCCATTTTTCTGAGCGATGTCCTTGATTTTTGTCCTAAAGAGGGGGAAGGGAACTGTCCCATGTTATTAAGTCAAGGGAGAAGCGTCCGTCCATAGGGAAACAACATACAGACACACAAATATGACAGAAACACATAGGGCCCAATAACACAGACACACGAATATGACAGAAACATAGAGGGCCCAATAACATAGACACACGAATATGACAGAAACAGAGGGCCCAAGAAAAGCTATGCATAAAAAAGAGAGCGCTCAGATACTTACCAGACCGGTCTGAGAAGAATTTTTCGAGTTTTGAGTCTTGGGTTTGCTTGGGTTTCTTAGTTAGGGAATCAAAGGAAGTGTTAAGTCCCCCACACGAGTGTTTGGGGACCCCCAGGGTTGTGTGACATTTACCAGAATCATAACAAAGGCAGTTATGTTATCAGGAGCATATAGTTGGATAGGAAACAATTATCACAGGCAATGGAGAGAGATGTTAGGCATTTTTTGTATATTAGTTATATTATCCATGTGAGAGAATTAAATATTAATGAACCAATTTTAACTTTAAGATATAGTTAAAATGTTGACAAATAGGAACTTAATTAACTTTATTGGGTACTCTAAATTTAGTCTTTTTTAACCATCATCATGACCAGATTAATATCAACAAGTTAAAGTTGTAAATTTACAAACTGAATACCATAGTAACCTTCTATCAGCTAGAGCCATGTTTTTATTAGTCTGATATAGGCCCTAGAGTTATATTACTTTATTCTATCTTAAAAAATCTGCAATCTGGTTAAGTGTTTTGTCTTTAACCTTGTTCAAGTTTACTTAATATCTACAGTTACATATTTTTATCTTACAAACTATGTAACCATTCTGTAATAATCTTTTTTTATCAAATAGTTACCAACATTTAAAGTTTTTTCTCCAGTTTAACTAAACTTTTATTGTTTTTACCATGAGGCTTTTAATAAAAGGTCTTATGAAATATCTTTAAAGAGTCAGACTTGACTTTTGAAACACATTATGAAAGTAGATTTGAACATTATTAGAAATTTTCTAACAAATTTAGTATTGAGTACATATTTAAGTTTAAATATAATCCTTGAGACTGTTTTTTTGTTAGTAGTCCCAGAAAAGCATAAAGAGGCAAAAGTGAGCTTAAAACAGTTGTAAATACTTATAAGAAATCTACATCTATTTATAGTAATTTGGCATTTACCCATATTTCGAGATTTTTTGTGTTTGTAGTCCCCAGGTTCTGCAAGCCAGGGAAGCTAAGAATCTTGCCATTTTCAGTTTTGTTTTTTTTTTTTTAAAAATAAATCTATTATCTCCTTGTTTACCCTGTTGGGCGGGTGTGGCTGGAGGGTATCAGGCCGCCTGAGCCCACTTGGCATCAGCCAGGCCCCTGGAGCCTGGGCCCTGAACCCAGCTGTGAGCAGGGAGAGAAGCAGGGGGGGCGCTCTTTCCCCTCAGGTGTAGCTATTGTCTCCTCTGCTGCCCGTGGTGTTTTAGCAGCCCTGGCTCCAGAGTGGAGCGCAGTCCAGCAGCCTTTGCCTCTTGTCAGCCTGCCGCGGCTTTGGAGCATGGGCCAGCGGCCACAGTGACTGAGATCTGGAGGACTTTTTCCCAAGATTCCAATAAGAGTAGGCAAAAACAGGGACCTTCTCAGGGCCGAAAGTATCATAATAATCGCGCAAGCAATCTCCAACTCTTAACCAAGTTTTTGTATTTATAGTCCCCTCCTTTGGGAACCAAGGACAAAGATCACCAATATAATCTAAGAATATTTTTAAGTCTTTTCTTTTAACCCTAGTTCCTCGTACCTTGAGGGCTTGTTTTAGCCCAGTCACAAAAGAATCCTCTATTGAAAATGCTTGTCCCATGGTAAAAAAATCTTACCTCACCGTCCGAGAGTTCACGCGGATCTGTCTCACGGGCGGGCAACTCCGTGGCGATCACAAGCGGGCCAGTGTCTAACCCCCTCTTCGGGTCGCGGCGGCCTCGGTGCGGGATCCCCAATGGGCAGGTGGCACACGGTGTTTCAGGCGATCCTGGGTTCGAGCCCCACGTTGGGCACCATTTGCCCCGGCCAGCGGGGCTTCAACGGGAGCAAGGACCCTAGAGAACCTGAAATGAAAGGGACAAGAGACACAAGGAACCGACAGCAAGACAAAGTTCTGATCAAGCTGCGAGTTTTATTAATCCCAGGGTGCCTTTTATACAGCAGAACAGGGAAGTTTGTCAACAGTTTTAGTATTGCTACAATTCCAAATACCACAGGTCAAAGACCCCAAAGCCAGAAGATGTTTCACAGGATAAAGATCCAGCCCCAAAGCCATAAGATAACGACTTCCTCAATCTCTGTGGGTCATTGTTCTTTGTCTGTGCATGGGTTAATAGATAACTGCAAACCTTGTGACTTCCCAGAACAGATCAATGGAGTCACTACTCAAGATGTAGGCACTTTGGTTACCCAGCCCAAACAGACTTCCCCTCAATTTAAATACATACGGGTGTAATAACCTATCTCCAGCATATACCTCTTTTCTGAGGCACAGTAATACATAAGAATCTTAGTAATCATGAAAACCTGAATGCCCCACACAAGTTAAACTCATTTTCCCCTGTGTGCTTCTGTATTCTTCAGTCAGTCATCTGCTTAAAACCTTGGAATCTGTTTGGTTCTCCATATTCATTCCTTCAACAAATATTTATTAAGCACTTCCTGTGTGCCAGGCATTGTGCCAAGATCTGGAGATAGAACAGTGAATCAAATGATATAATAAGTACCCTTATGAAGCTCATAGGGTAACAAGAACAGAAAACAAGAAGGGGAACATTGAGTTTCAAAGGAATGCCAAGTAACTAATTCTTAGTAACTTGCCTAGTTTTGGCCAATCTCTAGAACATTTTCTCTGAAGTTGGGAAAGAAACAGTAAAATTGAGAAGCCTGCAGTCATAGTCTGTAGGAGTAATAAGTGAGATTAAGATTATTGTCTGTATTGCATAACTCTCCCAAAGTGTACACATAGTTGGAATGAAGTTTTTAGGAATTATTGCCATCCTGACTGGAAATCTGACTTGCTCCATATTTGAGCAAGGCTACTCGACAACATTCAGACGTGAGACTTGAACAGTCAACCCCTTCCTCTCAGATCTCTGTCATGCTGGGGATGGCCCACCAGTCTAAGGCACTACATTCAGATCTCTAATTGCAAACATCTTATTCATAATGCTTTTTTAAGAGTTTTTGTTCATATATACTCTACATAATATATAAGTCATTCATTTAACAGTATATAATTCTTTGGGTTTGCATATATTCACAGATTTATTCAAGCATTGTTACAAAAGTTTAGAATATTTCAAACATACTTCCCTTTATCAATTCCCACTCCCCCTTGAATCCATTTTAGGGTCTCCCCTAGCCCAGGCTGATCTGGAATTCACTATGTAGTCTCAGGGTGGCCATGAACTCATGGCTATCCTCCTACCTTTGCATCCTGAGCACTGGGATTAAAGGTGGGTGCCAGCACACCAGCCTGGCATTTACCTATTCTTGACACTTCATATAAGTGGAATTTCACAACATGTGATCCTTTGTATCTGGAATTTTTCTCTTAGTAAATGTTATCAATGATAATCCAACAATACCATATGTCAAGACCTCATTCCTTTTACTGTTTTTTTTTTACAATTTTTACAATACAAATAAAAATTGTACTTTTGTCCCAGTTTTTCCCACCTCCCTCCCCCCAAAAAATATCTTCTTTAACAGGAAAAGAAGTAAACCTTGCTTATCATACAGCCAGAAAACAGTCACAGCCCCATGATCTCAAGAGGAAACAAAACAAATAATAGAAAGCTGATAAAGAGATCTCCCTCTATCCTTATTTTTCTGGCTGAGTCAAAATCCAGGCTGAATGGACATCATCATGGAGCATACAGGAGGTGTCATCATTGGAGGCACGACATCACTGGCATGTGTCCTCTCATAGATGGCCTAATTTCATGAGCATATCCTACTGGCATCATCCTAGACAAGGAGGACACTGGAGAGTGGGGGTGGGGTGGGGTGGTATTATAATCTCTGCAGGAAGAAGAGCAGCAAAGAATGGAGCTGAAGGGAAATTCACTTTCTGAAATGCAATCATTGTCAGGCTCTGTGTCAGTTCTTCCATCTCCTTCTTCCTTCCCTCCTTCCTTCCTTCCTTCCTTCCTTCCTTCCTTCTTTCCTTTTTTTCAGGTAGGGTCTAGTTCTAGCCCCGGCTGACCTGGAATTCACTATGTACTCTCAGGCTGGCCTCAAACTCACATTGATCCTCCTACCTCTGCCTGGGATTAAAGGCGTGTGTCATTACACTGGGCTCCATTTCTGATAATAGTCTTTCACATTATCTTTGTGTTTCCTACTGCTACAATGTGTCTTTCTCAAAGTTTGATAGTGATGTGTGAAACATATAGTAGTCACAGTAAAACTTGGGCATAATGTTCTATTGACCATTCTTATTTTATTTTTTGAGGCAGGGTCTCATTCTAACCCAGGTTGGC
Source organism: Orientallactaga sibirica (assembly GCA_036365145.1). NCBI lineage: Eukaryota > Metazoa > Chordata > Mammalia > Rodentia > Dipodidae > Orientallactaga > Orientallactaga sibirica. Next base: position 11,087,611 of record JAEOAD010000057.1, read on the forward strand.
TTTGAACTCTTGGCAATCCTCCTACCTCAGCCTCTTGAGTGGTAAGATCACAAATATGAACCACCATGCCCAGTTAAAATATTTTACTGAACTCCATTTATAGATACTTGAAAATCTTCTATATTTTTGCTGTAATGAATGTTTTTATGCATTTCTGTAAAAAATTTTGTGTGGACATATTTCAGCTATTTATGGTAACTTAAGTTTAATGTTCTAAGAAACTGTTAGCCTGGTTTTTATAGTGGCTACATTTTATGTTACTAATAGCTAGGCATGGAACTTTGAATTTATTCACATCTCTAGTATTTTTATATATTTTTAATTTTAAAAATTATTAAAAATTTGCACAGTCATCCCAGCAACTTCCTTTGTCCCCACTACCCACCTCCTCCACTGAACTCCTCTATGTTTCAACTATCCCCTCTTCTATGTTAATGTCATTTTTATTTGTCCTGTTCCATCATCCATGATAACATGTTGATGGGCCAAATATGCAGGTATTGTACAGGTATCAATAGCCACTTTGAGGTCATGAATGCAATGACCACATTGTATATGGAAGATAGCATCCCAAAACAGTCCTCTTCATCCTTTGGGTCTTTTATTCTTTCTTCCACCTCTTTTTCTATGGTTCTCGAGCCTTGTAGGGTGTGATAGAAATGTTTTATTTGGTGCTGAACACTCACCTGTCAGCTGTGAGCACTTTGATGAATTTTGAGTCTCCCCACTATTCACCACCATCTGAAAAGAGAAACTTCCCTAACCAAAAGTGAGAGCAGAACTAATACAGGGTCACAGAACTACATTTTAGAGGACAATTTGATGGGCATAAATATGTCCATCTAGCCAAACAACACTATAGCTTCCCCCTAGTGCTATGTGCTTCCAAACTAAGGCTTTTGACTAGGTTTTCAGTATCAGGCATGAATTCCCTCCTGCAGAGTGGGCCTCAAATCCAATCAGACAGCAGTTGATTGCCCCCATAACAGGTTATTATTGCACAATCGGGCACATCTTCCCTGCCTGGCCAGTTGTATTATTTGCAGGGTTTACTGCTCATTAAGACTGTTGACAAGTGCTCTCCAGTAAGCTGCACAGCACTTTCCAGTACCATGCTCACTAGTCAACAGGAAGGAGGAGGCTTCAAGCTCAGTTCTAGATTGATTTCTCAGTGTCCTGCAATCAAAACATGTGGTGGCTTCAGCAATGGGCTCTTACCATTTAGTTCTGGTGGGCATCCAGAGCCTTCTCACCAGTAGTTTTTTTTAATTGCTTCTCTTTTTTGTTATAACCATTCTATTAGTATGAAGTAATACCACATAATTTTGATTTGCATTTCTCTGATGACTAATGATGTGGAGATTATTGACCAGTGTTCAGTTCTCTTCTTCACTTTTAATATTATTCAGATTTATTTTAACAGGCACATAAAATATAAAAATTGTACATGTGAATATGACACCATGAAAATTTTAATTATATGCCTACATGTTTAAATCAGGTTAAACATATTTATCTCCTCAAGCTTTATTGTGTGATCTCAATTATATGTGGAATCCGAAAATGTATATATAGAGAAACTAAAATTGTAATTATTACAGGAAGTTTGGGGAAGGAAATGGTGAAATGCATTTTGGAGAATACAAAGTAGTATATAATGTGGAATGAATAAGTCTTTATATCTGTTATACAACAGAAGTTTAATAGTTAATAATAACATATTGTATTCAGGATTCTTTAATATTCTTACCTTATTTTATTTTTGTGCATACCACAGCATGCATGTGGAGGTCAGAGGATGACTTTTAGGTCAGTCTTCTGCATTTTTGCTTAATCTTGAGGCAACTCTGCTGTAATATTTTGTGTTCCTGGGAGCTTCAAGGAAATTCTCCTGTCTCCATGTGTCATCTCACAAGCAGTCTCAGCATGCTGGGGTTACAGAAGCTTGCCATGGGGTCTGAAGCTAGAACTCTGGTACTCCAGCTTGAATGGTAAGTGCCTTATCTATTCCACTGAGCCATTTCCCCAACCCCTGTGCAAGATTTTTGTTAAGTGAGTAGATTACAGAAGATCTTTCTATAGAAGGAAACCATGTGAGATGACAGATATTGAAATTTGATGTATTATAGTAATTATTTTTAATATATGCATATCTTATAAATCATATTATGTACCTTAAATATATACAATAAACTTATTTTTAAAAGATACTGTTGTAGCTTCTCTTTTGCTACCTATATGCTTATATTTGTTATTTATATACTTACATACTAGATTTTTAAGTTCCTAGGAATAACATTATGTAATTTTTGCCTAGTAAATATCCAAACCACTGACACTGAGTAAAAATCTTACACAGAGTAGGTGATTAAAATCTGAGTGACTGAATAAAATTTGTTATTTTTAAACCCCCCTCCATATCTTCATTCTGAATCCATTCTGAAGGAAGTGAAGTGTGAATTAATTTCTTGTAAAGAGAACTTTCTTCCTGTGACAGAGAAGTGAGAGCACAGTCCATTTTCACCTCATTACATTTCAATTGCCTCCTCTACAGGGTATTCACAAGTCTTCTCTTCAAGGGAGAACATTTTTTTTAAACTCCCTGCTGGAAACTTTTCCTTCAATTAATTATTTTCAGAATCAAAACATATAATAAGGCGTTTGTATTGGTTGAGCTCTTAGGTTTCCGGAAGTCCTGCTAAGACTCTGGGATCATCCAGTCTACAAATTTCTTAGAAAAATATGATTATGATTGCCAAGACATTGTAAAAAAAGGTTCCAGCAGAGGCATGCATTTAATTAACAAGATGACAAACTAAAATATGGACATTTCCTTATCATACTTGGCTCTACTTGTGAAGTCTTCCAACACCTAATGATTTTTTACTATCTCCCTCCTACCTAGGCCCAAACTTCATCCTCTTTCCACAAACTCAAGTCAAAACAAAACAAAAAATGCTCAAGACGAGGTGGCACATGCTACCTCCAAAAAGAGAAAAAAGCATTATGGGTTTAATGTAGTGGATCAGTTTTTCTGTAACTTTGAAGTATAAGTTTTACTGATAATACATTACCGATAATACATAAATCTATCAATATTTTAGCTAACATTTGTCTAACCTAATTTTCTATCATTTTCCTTTCAACTTTTTGAGTCTTTTTTTTTTTTTTTGAGGTAGGGTCTCACTCTGACTCAGGCTGACCTGGAATTCACTATGTAGTCTCAGGGTGGCCCGGAACTCTTGGCAATCCTCCTACCTCTGCCTCCCAAGTGCTGGGATTAAAGGCGTGCGCCACCATGCCCGGCCAACTTTTTGAGTCTTTGTGTTGATATGTTGTCTTTTAGGAATTGCATATAGCTCGATTGAGGGGGGCATAGGTTCTAGAGAGCAACCTAGTACTGTTGTTTTGCTAAATGGCTGTGTTGTCTATATTTATATGCTCAGATTGGTAGTGCTCTCAGTTTGGTTAGGATATTTTTCTTTTCTGGGTTTTTTTTTTTTTTTTTGGTTTTTCAAGTAGAGTCTCACTTTAGTCCAGGCTGACCTATAATTCACTTTTGTAGTCTCAGGTTGGCCTCGAACTCATGGCGATCTTCCTACCTCTGCCTCCTGAGTGCTGGGATTAAAGACGCACCACACCTTGCTTCTTTTCTGTTCTTTAATCTTCCTTTCTTTCTTTTTAATTTTTGCAGTAGGTAGTGTTTAACATAGAGTCTCTTATCTGACCAAAGTCCTGAAAATACGTGACTGCTAAGTTTTCAGCCCTATGCAGGAGATTGGTATCACTCCCTCTAAGGTTCAAGGAACATTACAGAAGAGGTGACAGAAATAATGCAAGAACTGGAGAATGGGAAGATCATTGTGGTGCTGTCTTCTGGACCTGACAGCCTTTGCACTCATGAAGTCACAGTATTTCCTGTACAAGACCAGCACAGCATAGGGCTAGCCAACATTTCATCATAGATGCAGGACTGGATCAGGAAGCTCCACCTCTCCTTGAAGAGCTAATAGCAGTTAACAGTTCCTGAGGGAGAGGCAGATATTCTCTTCAATAGTGTAGCCACTGGTGAGTGGTATGAAGAAAGGGTGAGTGGTATGAAGAAAGGTAGGATTGGGTGAAGGATAAGGGAGGGTGATGAATATAATTGAAATATATATAGGGAAGAAATTGTCAAAAAATAAAAATGATAATGAGAGCTTGATATGGTGGCTCATGTCTGGAATGCCAGTACTTGGAAGACCAAAGCAGGAGGATTGTCATGAGCTCAACATCAACCTCTGCTACATAGTGAGTTGCAGGCTAGCCTAGCCTACAAAGTGATACCTTGTCTAAAGACCCCCTTCCAAAGATGAATGGTTTAAAGACAGTTATGTTCATAACATTCAAGTGTATTGCTTGATGGATTTTACAGCAGTATATGCCCACGTAAATACTAACTACAAGAAAACAGTAATCTCAATGTCCCCAAAAGCTTCTTTCTGTCCTCTTCTAGTCAACACTTTCCAAAGGTGATATCTTTGATTATGCATAGATTTTCTTTTTGAGAGAGACAGAAACGGAGAGAGAGAGAGAGAGGAAGAGGCAGAGAGAGAGAGAGAATCGGCGTGTCAGGGCCATTTCAGCTGCTGAGCATGACTCCAGAAGCATGTGCCCCCTTGTGGGTATTGCACACGTGCGTCACTTGCATCTGGCTAAATGTGGGACCTGGAAAATCGAACAGGTATTCTTAGGCTTGGTAGGCAGTCGCCTAATACCTGGGTGCAGGTGCTGTTCACTGTTCTCTGCTTGGTGCTTGGTGCTTTCCAGCGTGGACTGAAGAGCAGAGTCTCTCCAGGACACCTTCAGGCCTTCAGTGCCCGGTTGGGACTGCTGAGGCATCCAGCCTCATGGACTGAGCAGCTACAGGGTTCCTTGACTCTCGAGGCCTGCAACCTGCTATTGCTGGACTGTTGAAAGCTAATCCAATAAATTCCCTTTTAATACAATTCATTCTATCAGTTCTGTGCCTCTAGAGAACCCTAACTAATACACCATCTTTATCAAAAGCAGCTGTGACCTCTCATGAGAGACTATTGAGGTTGGACCTAATGAGGTTTCCCCACAGAAAGAGGAGGCAGGAAGCGTCTTCAGACCTTCAACTTAGATCTCTGGCTTAGATCTCGTGGGTCAGCTATATGCAATGATAAAAGAAGCCTCATGACCTCAGGGAGAATTAGGGTATACAGAGGATCAAGGGATAGGGAGCTATGGATGTCATCATCCATGCTGGGATGAGAACTTTTGATGTGCTAGCCCTGACGTAACCCCTTGCCCCATGCTGTATACGGAAGCCCAATAAATTCATTGGTTCACCAGGTTGAAATTTGGTGGAATCAACCTTTAGTCTTTGGGGAGTGCTATTATGGGGAACAAGCATTTATCAGCCTCCCCCCCAAAAAAACTTTCAAACAACACTTAGTGCCTGAATAGGGACCTGGCATAAGTAAAAATGGATGCTTACTTTGAATAGTAGGATATGCAATTAAGGAACTATTTGGGGGTGGTGGAGGGATCTGCAGGGAAAACTTGATATGGTCATACCTCCCCATGTGGGGTGTAGTGGTGTGCCTTATTGCTATGGAAGCAGTGAGATATATAACTATGCTAAGCCATTAAGAGTCAAGTGTTAGGCTGGAGAGATTGCTCAGCAGTTAAAGTGCTTGCCTCCAAAGCCTAAGGACCCAGGTTCAATTCCCTAGTACCCACATCAACCCAGATGCACAAAGTGGTGTATACATCTGGAGTTCGTTTGCAGTGGTTAGAGGCCCTGGGATACCCATTCTCTCTCTCCCTCTCTCTCTCAATGAATAATTAATTAATTATAAGATTTTAAAAGAGTCGAGTGTCTTTAGGAGGAGTTCCTGGGTGACAGACTTTGTCTAAGTGGTATGAAATGGCATGCCTGCTTGACAAATAGGGTTCTGGACATCCTGAAAATATTGAAGCCCCTGGAAGTAACCCAGAAGGGAGGAGAGTCAGAAAATTGCCCTGCAGGTGTCCTTGCCCTTGTTATGTACCTTTAGAGTTACCACTGTGGAGAAGAGGGTTACTGAGAAGGAACTTGCTTATGTAAAGGAGAACTTCATGCAACTAATATCCTCTGAGTTAGCTTCTTATTTGGCTGGTAAATTGGATAAAAGTGGATGAGATGGAGTATTGGCATGCCATTTCTTATGGCTTAAGGGCTGAAAGGGAAAGAGACCATAAATTAGAGTGATGTTACAGAGGCCCTCCTAGGGTCCAAAATCTTGAAATCTATGGGAAGAGCCAGGCAGTAAGAAGAAGAGGTGGAAGTCATAGAAGATACCCTCCAAGTCTGAACTCTTAATAAAAAGAAAGGAAAATCCATGATTCAGCATGCAGATGAAGACCTTAATAATAGTCAACCATAAGAAATTATGATAATCCTTGAATCCTTTTTAATATTATTTGCAAGGAAAGAGAGAGAGAGATAATGAATGAGAGAGGGAATGGGCAAGCCAAGGTCTCTAGCCATTGCAAACAAACTCAAGATACATGCACCACTTTGTGTATCTGCCTTTATGTGGATACTGGGGAATCAAACCCAAGTCATTAGGCTTTGCAGGCAAGTACCTTAACCACTAAGCAATCTCTCCAGCCCAAGAAAAAGTATTAGAATACATAAGTGATAAACCAGTTGTATTAGTCAGGGTTCTCTAGAGGAACAGAACTACTAGAATGAATTATATTAAAAGGGAATTTGGGCTGGAGGGATGGCTTAGCAGTTAAGACGTTTGCCCACAAAGCCAGGACCCAGGTTAGAGTCCCCAGGACTCATGTTAGCCAAATGCACAAGGGGGCGCACATGTCTGGAGCTCATTTGCAGTGGCTGGAGGCCCTGGTGCACCCATTCTCTCTTTCCCTCTTTCTCTGTAAAATAAATAAAGAAAGAAAGAAACAAATAAAGTTCTTTAAAAAAGGGGAGGATTTATTGGATTAGTTTATGGTAGTCCAATAGCAGTTGCAGGCCCAAGAATCAAGGAACATGGTAGCTGCTCAGTCCACATGGCCAGATGCCTCAGCAGTCCCAATCTGGCACTGAAGGCCTGGAGGCTTCCTGAGGAGCTGCTGGTTTTCAATCCACAGAGGTCTTCAGTTGACACTGGTCTTCAGTCCACACTGGTCTTCAATCCACGCTGGAAGGCAGCAAGCATCTCAGGCAGCCAAGTGGAAGAAAGGGGCTCTTTACACCCAGTGCTTCCTTATATAAAGTCCCCATCTGAGAGGGTCCGCCTTTTCTGGGTGAAGAGCTCACCCTGGGGGAAGGACTTCCTCCTTCAGTTAATCCTTCCTGGAAGCAAGCTCAGAGACCCACCCAAAAGGGATTTCTGTTGATTACTAAACAGATCAAGTTAACAACACCTTAACCATCACACCAATAGGATAAAAAGGTCTAAGCTTATCCCAGGGGTGGGCAATTCCCTCCCCAGAGTAAGCTGTGTGCATTTCTGGCTTGTAAATTATGCTGGGAGTGATTTCTCAGTTTCACTGGAACACTCTCAACAGCCAAGGAAGGTAATAGAAGTGTCATCCTAGAGACTATCAGACCCAGGGAGCCATGAAGTTATCCTGAGTCTGGGTAGGTCAGCTTGAACAGGCAACAAAGAGCCCTTTGGGGTTGGGAAGATGCAAGGCAATCTCAGCAAAGCACCCCAAGATAAGGAAGAGGGACAAGCCATGGAAAATGAGTATAGATTTTGGAGAGCTAGGTACAGTAACACCTTGTATTGGTGCAACTGTCCCAAATATTGCTCTTTTTGTGATACAACATGATATTTAATTTATTAACAATTTTATACATGTATATTATGTATTTTGATCACAATCTCCTCCCATTACCTTCTGTGGAATGCTGTTGTCCAGTGAAGATATGGCTTTTGCAGTCATGATCTCACAGTGACTGTCATAACCTATGCAAGACCTACATAAAATTGAGCCCAACATTGCTCTTTTGAGAAAACAATTGATAGAAGTAATGGAATCTTTGCATGCTACATTGGACTTCAGTAAAATTCTTTAGTATCCCCTTAGCTGCTGACTCCCAAGACCAACTGCTTGGAATGGATGGAAGTGGGCCTTCAGAAATCCTTTTCACCTTCTGTGAAAACATTCTGTTACATGGAAGGTGCTAACATTTTGAGTGTTTCACAGATTTGTAAACGCATGTGAAAGACATACAAGTGCACCTGAGGAAACATGAAAGAGAAATCAGTCCCCACCAGGTGCAAATGCCAGGCATGGCAGCACAATTTTATGGTACTGTAATTGAGTAAGAGGTGTACAACACTTGATAAGTTTTTTTTTTTTTAAATCTGTGTAAGTTGATAAAGAGAGGTGCCTTGTGGTATCAGGACTGAAATGGTAAAGAAATTTTAGGGGAGGGAATTATAATGTTTTTTTATTGTCTATAATTATTATAGAAGTTGTCAGTAATAAGAAATAAAAATACAAAAAGAAGTTTTGGGGGCAAGCTGAGATACTAAACTGCTGTGTGTCCCACTGTCCTCAAAGTCCTGTCAAGTTAGAAATCATAAGAAGTACTGCTAGGGTCATGGCAGAAACAATCTGAGCAAATATTCCCATATACAAAGCTCCATTTTATACTGCAACAGATGAATTCCAGTACTTGGTCCACAAGTAACAGTGAAGATCACTCATTAATGTAGCGGTGGATTAAAGGCTTTTGGCAAGGCCCCTTTCAGGGGTGGCATATAGTCAAACTCTGCAAAGGTGGAATTCATATCTGCAGCTATGTGGCCCAGTCACCAATGCCATACAGTCTAGGGACCAGTGTCTTTCCAAGCCACTGAATCTCCTCCAGTAATTGAATCAACAGCTAGGCCAGACAAACTTCAGGAAGGAACATTACCCATCTACCCATAGATGCTCATTTAAATGAACCCCCTCCCCCAGTGCTAGGGATGGATTACTTCCCTATGAGTTGTTGGTGAAGGAGACCCCAGAGGCCCCCCAAAACAATAAAGGGTATTGCCACTGCAGTTGGTCACATGCCAGAAGTAGATGATGAGACCCTAACACTGAAGACACTGCATACTTTGGTCACAGGACAGGCAGAAATCAGACTGGGACTGAGCTGGAAGCTCCTTCCCTGCAGGCTGACCTATATTGTGTGGAATACATGCCTGGTACTGAAAACCTAATCAAAAGCCTTTGGTAGGGCAGGTCATGAGCCTTAGGGTTGTAAAGCCTGTTCTTGTCTAGCTAAATGCAAATATTATGCTCACCAAACTGCTCTATAAGCACTATACTTAATGTTCATATTCATGTATGAATGCTACACTCACTTTTGGTTAGAGAAACTTCTCTTTTTCATATGGTGTTGACCACTGGGATTACCCAAAAGGCAACATACTGCTGAGAAGACGTGATGGAGGAGTGTTCAGCACTGAAACATCTCTATCACACCTTCCAAGTCTCAGGATCCATTGCAGAAGAGATGGCCAAAAGAATGTAACAGCTAAAGGAAGGGTACGACTCCTTACAATGCAACTGTCCAGACAGAAATTGGCCTCGATATTTACAACCTCACAGTGCCTAGCAATACATTCACAAGACCCTCATAATAGGAGGAAAAGACAGTGACATCAAAATAAAAGAGAGACTAATGGAGAGAGGGAGGGGATATTATGGAAAGTGGGGGAGGGGAGGAATCATCATGGTTTATTGTCTCTAAGTATAGAAGTTGTCAATAAAAAATATACATTAAAAAAAGAGTTTTGTGTGCAGCCCACAGTTTCAAATTAGATTTAGAGCCAGTAGAGAATACCTATCTGATACTGTAAGCCAAGAAAAAAAAAAAAAAACCCATTACTGGGAGGTAATAGGCCCTAAGGAGGAAGCAACTTCTGTTGTTTTATTGTGTTTTCTAAACATTTGTGCTTATCTCTATACATTACTGCTGCTGCTTGCTTCAGTAGGTGAGGAAATTTTTGTTGCAATGGAAGGGAAACTACAGAAATTCCTGGTCAATCATGCTCCCGAGGCATGTGATCTGTTGTTATGACATGATGACCCCAAACTCAGCTGTGACTGACAGAAGATGAGCTAACATCAACATCACCTGAGAGTCTGAGATTGTCAGAGGGGGTTGGAAAGAACGTAAGAGCCAGAGAAAGAGGTGGTATGTTGTGTGACAAAGTCCTCCCAGGAAAAAACAACTGTTGTCATCATTATTAGAAACAGTTGTGACCACTCATGAGCATGGGCCTCTTGATGTTCCCTTCTAAAAAGAGGGGGCAGAAAAGCTTGCCAGGCCTTCAAATGAGATTACAGAGCCCCCTCCATGCCAGCTATGTTCAGTGAGGCATCAGGTCTTGTAGCTTCAGGAAAAGATACAGTATATGAGAGATCAAGGGACAGGGAGGAGGTGAGACTTTTCAGTAGAAATCAACCTTTTAGGCTGCTTTGTGGGTCTTCCCCCTCCTGTATTTAACCCTCTCTCGTGCTGTGTTAAAAAAAAAAAAGCCCAATAAACCCATTGGTTTGCCAAGTTGAACTTTGGTGTAATCAACCTCCACGACTTTTTGGGCTCTCCTACCAGCAGGGAGCAAGGGCTCATGGGTTTCCCCCTCAAGAAAAGAGTTCATACAACACCCAGGCTGGCCAGGAACTCACTATGTAGCCAAGCTTCTCTTGAATTCATCCTCCCACCTCAACCTTCCAAATGTTAATATTACAAGCATGCATGACATGACTGAATAATTGTTTTATAATCCAATCATTTGCTTTATATTTTATAGATATGTAAATAATTTTGTGGGTCTACCTTTATCCAGATACTGCATTGTTGGTTATTTATTTTAAGTAAATTATAGATCTTTGGAAATGCTGCACACATAATCATGCTATATGTGAATTCAGTTTACCTCTTCCATAACAATCTTTATGTTTTAAAACTTTTTTTACTTATTCCACTAATTAGAGTTTCCACAATTCTGAATAGAAATAGTTGTAGAGTTCATCTCTGTTTTGAACTCAGGGGAAGAGTTCACTATTTCATCACTACGTATTGCATTTGCTTTTTGAGCACTCGTATTAGATGAGAGACATTTTCTATTCTTACTTTGGTATGATTTTTTTTTTTATTTTCAAGTTAGGGTCTTGCTCTAGCTGAGACTGAGTTGGAATTTACTATGTAGTCTCAGGATGGTTTTCTCTCATGGTCAGCTAATAGAATAAAATGCTTGATTTTCAAATGTCAGATCAAGATTTTATTACTGGGATAAGCCTCACTTAGTCATCTTTTATATATTATTGGGTTAAATTTGTTGATATTTGATTTAGGACTTTTCCATCTATATTCAATTCATAATAGATATTTGCTTGTAAGTTTCCTTTCCTGTATCTTTGTTAGTTTTTTTTTTTAATGTTGATGGGTAATTTTTTATATATATATATATATATATATATATATATATAGAGAGAGAGAGAGAGAGAGAGAGAGAGAGAGAGCAAAAGGGATAGATAGAATGAGCACACTAGAATCTCTAGCCATTACAAAGAAACTCCAGACACAGGCACCACCTTGTTCATCTGGCTTATGTGGGTCCTGGGGAATTGAACCAGAGTCCTTTGCAGGCAAGCACCTTAACCGCTAAGCTATCTCTTCAGCCCTGTTTGTTTGATTTTGATGTGGGAGTTCTGCTGACCGATATAGCTGAAGTGTGCTCATCTAGTGTGCCAGGGCCTCCAGCCACTTCAAATGAACTCCAGACAATTAGTCCCCCTTGTGCATCTGGCTAATGTGCTTCCTGGGGAATTGAACATGAGTCCTTTGGCTTTGCAGGCAAACACCTTAACTGTTAAGCCATCCCTCTAGCCCTATTTTTACTTTTATATGTACTCTTATTTAATGTGAATCTCTTTTAGTCAGCATATAGTTGGATTTTGTAGTCAATGGAAAACCTCTGTCAATCTTTGTGTTTTAAACTATATTATTTACTTGTAATCATTGAATATACTTGGCTTTATAGCTACCATTTTGCTACCTTTCTCTGTTGGTCCTTTCCTTTTTTTAAAACTTTCTTTTTTTCCGAGGCTGACTTGGAATGTACTCTGTAGTCCCAACCTGGCCTTGAACTAACAGTCATCCTCCTACCTCTGCCTCCCAAGTGCTGGGATTAAAGGCATACACCACCAACTCTGTTTTTTGTCTTTTATTTATTTATGAGAGAGAGAAAGAGAATGGGTACACCAGGGCCTCTAGCCACTGCAAAGGAACTCCAGACACATATGCCACCTTGTGCCTTTGTGGGTCCTAGGGAATCAAACCTGGATCCTTAGGCTTTGCAGGCAAATACCTTAACTGCTAAGACATCTCTTCACTTCAGCCTGACTCTTTGCTTGCTGTTTTTGTTTGTTTGTTTTTGTTTTGTTTTGTTTTGTTTTGTTTTGTTTTGCAAGGTAAGGTCTCACTCTAGTTCAGGCTGACCTGGCACTCACTCTGTAGTCCCAGGCTAGCTCCAAACTCAGTGATTCTCCTACTTCTCAGTGCTGGGATTAAAGGCATGTTTCACCATATCTGGCCTAGCTCTTACTCTTAACTCAAATTTCTCCTTCTCTTTTTTTAAATTTTTTTTATTTATTTATTTATTGTTTTTTGTTTTTTTAGGTAGGGCCTTGCTATAGCCCAGGCTTACCTGGAATTCTGTTGGTCCTTTATCTTCATTTTATATATTTCATTTCTTGGCTAATACTTCATTTGGCAAGTTTATTTTTAATTTTTTAAAATTTATTTATTTGAGGGCTGGAGAGATGGCTTAGCAGTTAAGAGAGTTGCCTGTGTAGCCTAAGGACTCGGGTTTAATTCCCCAGAACCCATGTAAGCCAGACGTACATGCTTGTGCATGCATCTGGAGTTCATTTGCAGTGGCCAGGGACCCTGATAAATGCATTCTAGCGCCCTCTCTCTCTCTCTCTCTCTCTCTCTCATAAAAGAACTAAAAATAAAATTAAAAAATATTGACTTGAGAGAGAGTGGGGAGAGAAAAAGAGGAAGATAGAGAGAATGGGCACACCAGGGCCTGCAGCCACTGCAAATGAACTCCAGATGCACCACCTTGTTCCTCTGACTTTATGTGGGTACTAGGGAATCAAACCTGAGTCCTTTGGCTTTCCAGAAAAGCACCTTCACTACTAAGCCATCTCTGCAGCATGAGGCAAATATATTTTTGTTGTAATCCTATCCACTATTGCTTTTTTACTTATATATCCATTTATAATTCATTTTTTTTCACCCTACAGATTATGGAAGGAATCCTTAATTTATTCCAGTCTATCTTAAATAAGTTTCACCATGTTCTGAACAGAAAAGAACCATATAATAGTTTTGTCACATTTATTTATTAATTTTAGAAATGCTTTAACTTTTATTTATTTATTGTGTGTGTGTGTAGGTACACATGTGAAGGTGTGAGGACAACTGTGGAATATTTGTCCTCTTCTTCCTTCTTTTAGACAGGATTTCTCATCATTTTGGCTCTGCATATGCTGATCTGGCTGGCCTTTGAGTTTCCATATTCTTCTGACTCCTTCTTCCATTGCCATAGGTGTATTGGGATTACAGTTGCTTGATCTACTTTGCATTCAGTTCTATATGGGTGTCTGGGGAATTGAACTTGGACCAGCAGGCATTCAAGCAAGGATATTTAACTGCTGAACCATCTCCCCAGCTCCTGCCTCATTTATTGACTTCTAATCTTTTATGTAATTGATGTTAGGCATTTTATTTATACTTATGTTTAAAACTCTATAGGAGTTAAATTTCATGCTATTTGTACTTTAATACAATAATTTTTATATTGTATTATTTCCTTTGCTGTAAAGATTTTTAGTTTGATGTATTACTATGTGTCAACCTGTGCTTTTGAGGACATATTTTTAAAAATCCTGCCTGTTCCAATGTTCTGGAGTGTTTACTTGTCTTCTTCCAGTAGTTTTATAGATTCCATTTTGACATTTAAATCTTTAAACAATTTTATGTTGACTTTGTAATTGAGAAATAAGGGCATAACTTCATTCTTCTGCCTGAGCACTTCCAGTTTTCAAGCATCATTTATTGGAAAGACAATTTTTTCCTCACTTTGTGATCTTGGTTCCTTTGTTAACAATAAGTTGTCTACAAATACATGAAATTAATTTTGTGATTTCTACTGTGTTCTATTTGAATGCAAGCTTCTGGAAGCAACACCTTCTGGGTACTAGCAAGGAAACAAACGTCAGCAATGTTGGGGTGCACCCTCTATTTCTCCTCTAGTTCCCACTGGCTAGGAGGTGCTACTTTACCAGGCTTGTGCAAAGCTGAACATTAGTATGTGGTCCCTGTGGGCATAGGCACTGGGGCACTAAGAGAGAGGCCTATTCATGGCCTTCACTATTTCAAACCTCTTTCCATGCCTTTGTACACATGTAATAGTAACAAGTTCACTGTGAGATGAACCCCTTGGCCGGCAGTGAGGCCTCTCAATTTAGAATTGCTGGACACTTGAGAACCTGTCACAGCCACCTCAGTTCCTAACATACCTCTCCACAGCCTACATTGATAGGTGGGTCTTTAATCCATGAGCCCCTGCTAAACAAGGCCCAGCAAGAATTGGGCCTTTTAACTGGGTGTGGTGGTGCATGCCTGTGGTAGGATTAAGTCTGATGTGAGACCCTATATCAAAATATATGAAGTGGGGGGTGAGGAGGCAGAGGGAGACAGACATTTTAACACCCAATTTTTTTCTTGTCAATGATATTTTTCTTATTTGTTATATAGATAAAGTGTGTATACAGTCATGCTGGTACCATCGTTAGCCCCCCCGCCCTCCCTCCTCCGAAGGGACTGTCCTCATTGGGGAATATGGGTCGTGCATTGTGGAGGTAGCCATCAGTTATGGGGAAGAGGCAATCTCTCTGCACATATACTTCAGTGATGAGGTCTAAGGAGCCTCTGTGTCTCTGGATATCTGGTTTGGTAGGAGTTCAGTGTCCTCTGTGTCTATCTCCTTCACCCTTGTTTAACACTATATATATATATAAATTAGCATAGCCTTGATAAGGTCCTGGAGGGAAGGAGAACATAGTGGCTCCTCAGGCCAGTGACCAGGGTCTCAGTGACCAGCATAGAGCTTCTGGGAAGTAAATGATACAGTTCCAAGCCATAAAAACTCCAGCCAAAATGAGATTGGTAGGCCACATGCCATCCTTCTAGTTTAGAGGCCTGTGTCAGCAATGGGGAGAACCTGCAGAATGTTACAATCCAGCATCACCGGGCCACACAGCCCAGTGTCCAAGGTCTGGAGGAAGTTGCCCATGGCCAAACAAATAAATAACATTATGCCCAAATGAATGAATAACATTAACATCACTGTTGCAGTTAGGTTTGCACTGCTGGCAGAAATCACCTGATCAAGAGCAGCTTGTGGAAAAAGGGGTTTATTTTGGCTTTCAGGCTTGAGGGGAAGCTCCATGATGGCAGGGGAAAATGATGACATGAGCAGAGGATGGACATTGATTCCTGAGCAACATCAGGTAGATAACAGCAACAGGAGAGTGTGCCCACTATTGGCAAGGGGAAACTGGTTATAATACCCATAAGCCATCCCCAACAATTCACTGCCTCCAGGAGCGTTAATTCCCAAATCTCCATCAGCTGGGAACATAGCATCCAGAACACCTAAGTTAATGGGGGACACCTGAATCAAACCACCACACTCACCTTTGCCCATGAGCACCTGCACCTCCCATGCCTTGCCCAGCTTTACAGCCAAACTCTCCGGGACATCCTCTTTGATGCCAAAGGCAAGCATATCCTTTATGACATCACAGGCACTGCCCAGGCTACAGTGGTACAAGTGCCTGAATAGCCTGAGCTGGTTGAGGATGTACAGTTGGCTGTCAACCATGGCCTCCTTTCCAGTCAGGCGATCTATCATGATTTCACACAGGACTAGCTTCAGACCCATCTCCACATTTTTGATCTGAGGAGCTAGCACTACAAGGGTGTCCAGCTGGCGATTCAGTAGACAGACACACTTGAGTAGTGGAGACTCAGTAGACAGACACACCTGAGTGGTGAGTAGTGTTTTGTTTCCCACTCCTGTAGCTTTAGCTTTTCCTGTCTTGAGGTGTTACCACTTCAGGGAGTTGGTTGGGAGGACTTGCCCACAAAGTGGACTCCCACCATCAAAATGCTGTATCCCAGGTTCGCTGCTTGGTAGTAGCCATACCTATATTAAATCAGTACTGTGACCTAAAGACGATCTGCTTGACATTTTTAATCCTTTACAGAGTTGGTAAAAGTGACATTTTAAGATCTTTTCCTTCTAATTGGATGATAATTTTCTGCTGCTTTCTGTAATCCTGTAGTCATCCTGCTGAGGATAAGGAAGTGAGGCTTCAGCCCAGGGACCCCTAGAACAGAGCGTTGCTGAATGGATGTAGGAACTGGGAGTTACGAATCTCTAGGATACAGTCCACCAACATCAGACACTCTGAATCTTCTTAAGGAGCCATGTGGCCTGGGATCTAATTCATTTTCTCACTATGGCCCAGGTGGGCTGGCCTGTTTGTAATAATTTCTTATTTTTTAAGATTTTATTTATTTTTTAGAGAAAGAGTGAGAGAGAATGAGAATGCCAAGGCCTGTAGCCACTGCAAACGAACTCCAGTTGCATGTGCCACCATGTGCATCTGGCTTATGTGGGACCTGGAAAATCCAGCCTGGGTCCTTAGGCTTTGCAAACAAACACCTTAACTGCTAAACCATCCCTCCAGCCCTAATTTCTTTTTTTAAAAAAAAAATTATATATTTATTTGCAAGGAGAGAGAAGGAGAAGAAGAGGGAGATCCAGGTGCATGCATCACTTTGTGCATCTGGCTTTATGTGGGTACTGGGGAATCAAAGCTTGGTTGTTAGGCATGGTAGGCAACTGCCTTAACCACTGAACCATTTCTTCAGCCCCCAATTTCTTTTTTTTATTTTAGGCAGGGTTTCACTCTTGCCCAGGCTGACCTGGACCACACTCTCTAACACTGGTTAGCCACTAACTTATAACAATCCTCCTACCTCAGTCTCCCAATTTCTGGGATTAAAGTGGCTTGTTCACGATAACTTTTAATGATCCTTTTTGTTTTGTAGGGTCTGTTGAAATGTCCCTTCCTTTATTTCTGATTTAATTAATTAATTAAATAATTAATTTCAGAGAGACAGAGAGTATGGGCATGCCAGGATCTCTTGCTACTGCAAGGGAACTCAGATGCATGTGCCACTTTGTGCATCAGGCTTTTTACGTGGGTACTGATGAATCGACTCAGGCCCTCAGGCTTTGCAAACAAGAACTTTAACTGCTAAACCACCTCCCCGTCCTCTGATATACACACACACATACACATGCACGTGTGCACGTGCGCACACACACACACATCTATCTATCTATCTATCTATCTATCTATCTATCTATCTATCTATCTATCATCTATCTATCTATCTATCTATCTATAACTAGTTATTAGTTTTTTGAGATAGGGTCTTACTCTAGGCCACGATGACTTGAAATTCACTATGTAGTCTCAGAGTGGCCTCAAACTCACAGTGATCCTCCTATCTCTGCCTCCCAAGTGTTGGGATTAAAGGCGTGCGCCACCATGCCTGCCCCTTCTGATATTTTTTATTAGAGGCTTTTCTCTTTTTTATTAGGTAGTGCAGGAGCTGGATAAAAATCTACTCCTTTGTTATTAGAACTAGAAGTCTTCCCTATCCTGCCTTTGACTTTAAATAAAGAAGTTAATCTATTACATGTATTGGGATTGCTGATTTATTTCTACAATCAATGTCTTATTTTGACTTTTCTCATTGTTCTTCTTTTTCTCCTCTTCCACCTTATTTATTTTAAAAAATATTTTTTTATTTGTTTGTAGCCGGGTGTGGTGGCACACACCTTTAATCCCAGCACTCGGGAGGCAGAGGTAGGAGGATCGCCATGAATTCGAGGCCACCCTGAGAATACAGAGTGAATTCCAGGTCAGCCTGGGCTAGAGTGAGACCCTACCTCGAAAAACCAAAATATATATATTTTTATTTGTTTGTAAAAGAGAGAGAGAGAGAGAATGAATGAGAGTTCAAGGGCGTATTATGTAACTCTGTACATCAGGCTTTATGTGGGTACTAGGGAATTGAACCTAGGCCAGTAGGCTTTGCAAGCAAGCACCATTAACTGCTAAGCCATTATCCCAGCCTCTACCTTATTTTTGGATGTGACATTTATGATTATATCAATAGGATACATTTTGTTTCATTTAGTTTTTAGTTAATTTTATCCAAGTATAAGGTTAGATTTATTACTCCCAGTGCCCTTCTTCTAGAGTCACTATGGGTAGTTTGACAGTAAAATATACCACAAAGCTGCATGTGTTGTGATTAAGCCTCATTCTTAATCCCCAGCTAGTGGAACCTTTGGGATGTATAGCCTTGCTGGAGGAGCTATGTTACTGGGGGCAGTCAAAAACTCCACTGTACAGTATTATCCCATGTAGTTTTACTACATTATGACCATGCCACTGAAAGTAATTCTTTTATTAAATCCTCCTTCTTTTTTTTTTTTTTTTTGAGGTAGGTCTCACTCTAGCCCAGGCTGACCTGAAACTCACTCTTAATTCTCAGGATGGCCTCGAACTCATGGTGACCCTCCTATCTCTGCCTCCCCAGTGCTGGGATTAAAGGTGTGTACCACCATGTCCAGTGCATTTTCTTATTTTGAATGTGTTTTAGATAATTGCTGGGATCCTATACATTCCTTCATTTTGCTTTTTCTCATAGAGTAATAAGGGAAGTGTGGTTAGAAAATGAAAGAAAGTCTTGACCTAAGGCCTGGGACATGAATGCTCTATGACTTATAAGTTGGAAAAATAATAGTAAATATGTCTTTAATGCTAATTAAGTGCCAGGTACCATGCTATGTGCATTATATACAGTATCATCTTGATTTTACAAATGAGGATATCAAAGCAAAAAAAAAGTTAAGTAACTACCTAAGCTTAAACAGAAAAAAATAGCAAAATTGGGATGTGGTATTAGGCAGTATTATTATTTTTTTTATGGAGAGAGACAGAGAGAAAGGGAGAGGAAGACAGATAGAGATGGGCGCACCAGCAGCCTCTCAGCTGCTGTGAACGAAATCCAGATGTGTGCGCTCCCTTGTGGTCAAGTGCGGCATTGTGCCCTTGTGTCACTTTGTATCTGGTTAAACATGGGACCTGGAGATTGGAACTGCTGGAGATTGGAACCAGCTTAGGAGGCAGGCGCCTTAACCACTAAGCCATCTCTCCAGCCCACAGTTTTATTCTTAATTACCAAGTAGAATATAACCTCTCCCCAAGAGAACAAAGATGAGGAAGAGCCAACAAGAGACCAAGAAGTAATGTGACTTCCATGACCTTTAATTACAACATTTTAAATAGAAATAAAAATAATGTGTGTTTTACAGGTTTGATATACAGTCAAAATCTTATAATATGTGTAAAATACATACTACAGTGTTTGTCAGATAGTAGCCTCTCAATGAATGATAACTGCTTGTTGTAGTTACATTTGCATGGAAGGTGTGGTAGTTTGAATTGATAATGTAAATGTATGGCCCCTAGACTTAAGTGTTTTATGAAAATTGAGCTTGCAAATTTAGCCCCTAGCATGCAGATCTTTGCTAGAAGGGGCATTCCACTGGGGCCAGATACTAGAGTCCAGCCCTAAGGAGTGTTTGGCATCTGATCTGAGTTCAGCCTTACTAGGTGTATTCAGAGCAGTTTTGAGCTCTGGTGATGCATGCTTGCTGGTAACTCTGGCTGTTGGTTGTCTTTCTCTTCTTGGACCTATGAAAAGGAACCAGCTTTCTCCACCATTTTTAATTGATGTATTTCCCTGGGCTTTGTGAACCTGAAATAAACCCCCTTCCTTCCATAAGCTGTGTCTGGTTGGATGTTTATCTCAGCAACATGGAGGTGACTGCAATAGGAGGAAAGTTTTTATTTTGGCTTACAGTCTCAAGGGGAAGCTTCATGATGGCATGGGAAAGCATGGCAAGAGCAGAGGCTAGACATCACTTCCTTGCCACAGCATGTGAAAAACAGTAGCAGGAGGGTAAGCCAAACTTATACTGGCAAGCTAGGGTCTAAGAAATCTCAACACCCAACCCCAGCAACACACCTCCTCTAGCAAGGCTTCACCTCCAAAATTGTGATTAGCTGGGCACCAAATATTCAAAACACATGAGTTTATGCAGGGAGGGTGGGTTGCAGTCAGGTCCAAGTTGCTGGGATGAACTTCCAGGCAAACTCAATTTATGGGAGGAGGGGATTTATTTCAGCTAGGAAGTCCTAATTAGCCCATCTAGTGCTGGAAGGTGCTACATGAGCTACCAGGGGAAAGTGGTCAACATCTGTCCAAGAAACTCAAACTCTAAGCGACTCAGAAACAAACAACCTGATGTGATGCTCATACAAGTGCAATAGTGGCACACAGCCATGGTGGGTAAACAACTGATCTTGGATTGGCTAACAGATCCACTCAGTGGAAAGGAACCCATATCTGGAACTGGGAAAAATGTCAGAATCATATCCAGATAATGATTCTGCTTTCCATTGTCAAGTTCCCACTAACCTTGGGCTATAAGAGGGTCTACACCCATTGAATTCTCTCTAAATTAATAATGGTTATCCCATGTAACCAGTGCTGACTTCATTCTCCTTTGGAGAATCTGCTTCTCTTTTTCAGATGGGAGCTGGACCTGAGGAGATAAACGACTCAGTGCACTCCACCCCGGCCCCAGCTGAATCCATAGAGGAATTGGGAAAATGAACAAGAGTGCTGCTTTCTTAGTGAATCTGATATCAGCACAAGGGTGAAGGAGGTAGACACTGGGGACACTCAATACCTACCAAACCAGAGATCCAGAGGCTCCTAAGTGCCCATCACTGAAGTAGACTTAAAATGCTCCCAGCATGGCTCAGGGGATTTTGTGAAAGAGGGGGGAGGAAAGATTGGTAGAGCCACAAGTTGGAACATTTTACAGAGACATTGCCTATCCCCATAATGCATGACCCACAATCCCCATGGGGTTGACCTACATCCCCAAGGAGGAAGGCCTCTTCAGAAAAGGGGAAGGGAGGAGGAAAAGGACAGTACCAACATGTGTTGTTTGCATACTAAATATCTCCATATCTAATAAAAAGTAGTACAGAGGAAACCATCAATGGCAGAAGAAACTGCTTACTTCCATACATCCAGACAGAGAGAAACTGCAAGCCAAAACACCAATACCAGCATACAGTACCAACCCTGTAAGAGCTCATACTTCTCTCCATACCTTTGGGCTAGAATAAGATTCCCCCTACCCAGTGACATGCCCCCTCTGGCAGCCTCCCTGGAGACTTAAGCTGGAAGTTTAATCTTAAAAATACCCGAGGATATAGGGAACAAACATTCACATTCAAACCACCACAGGGAGCATCTGATTCAAGCCACATATTCCACCCTTGGTCCTCACAAAGTAATGATCATCTATGATGCAAAATGCATTCAGTCCAACCTTTAAAGTCCTCATAGTTGTTTTAATCAGTGCTGACACTGTTCAAAAGTTCAAAGTCCAATATCTCATCTGAGTGTTAAGACAGTCTCTTAACTGTAAGCCTGTAAAATAAATACACAAGTTAAAACACATAATGGCACAGAGTAACATTCCAATTTTAAAAGAAGGCATAACAAGAAAAATTGAACCAATGCAAAGTCTAAACTAAACAGGTAAAATATCAAATCCTACAGCTCCTAATCTAGCAACTGTGACCAGTGACAAAGTCTCAATTTGGCCCCTCAAACTGGGCTGTGAACAGCCCAGAGAAAACTCCATTCTGAGCCAGCAGCTCTCCTTGTGCTATAGTCCTGACATTTCCACAATCCTGAGGTCTCCATTGCAACCTATGGTTCATCTTCATAGCTTCATAAGGTCTCCATGCAGGGACTTCAGCAATCCTGTTTTACAATACCCACTGATGATTTCCAAAAAATGAACTGCATTATAAAACCAATATCCCTTTATTTCCTGCATTTATTATACATCCATTGTACCAGGTAGGCTACCAAACCTTTTGATCCAGGGAATAACAGGAAACCTCCTTTAGTCTTCCTACTTGTCCCAATGCAGACCAGATGGCCCAATTTCAATTATGGTAATCTTTCCAACAATTGCAGCTGAACCAGGATGCTATTGGCTGCCCAAAGCATTCATTTTTTTTTTCTGTGCCATATACTTTTCTCATATCAGTTTATTTCTTCTAAATTCATGCCTGTTCAAATTCTCAGGGCAAGGGAAGAGCACAGCCAGCCTGTTGCACAAATTGCCTCTAGTCCAGTCTGGACAAAGCTCTTTTTTTTCTCTCTATAAGCCAAGCCTCACAGTATATAGTTCTTTCCACATTTAGGTCTTGCAACTCTCAACATAATGGTTTATCAAACTCTGCTTATGGAACTGTAAGGTATCTCTCAGTTCAGTTTCAAATCTCTTTATATTCCTCCCACAAATCAGTTCTAGATTTCTAATAGCAACAACCTTATTCCTCTGGTACTGCTTTTTTGTTGCAGTTATGTTTGCATTGCTTGGGGAAAAAACATGCCATGAACAGCAGCTAATGGGAGAAAAGGATTTATTTTGGCTTACAGTCTCAGAGAAGCTTCATGGTAGAAGGGGAAAGTATGGCAAAGCAGAAGCTGGATATTACCTCCTTGCCACAAAATGTGGAAAGCAGTAGCAGGAGAGTGAGCCAAAGTAACACTGGCAAGCTAGGGGCTAATAAACCTCAAGGTCCACCCTTAGCAACACACCTCCTCGAGCAAGGCTTCTCCTTCCAAGTTGCTATTAGCTGGGACCAAGCACACAAAATACTAAGTTTATAAGAGGCATCTGATTCTAACTATCATACTGCTATTATTACTTCTCTGATTATTGTAATAATTTCCTGACTAGTCTCCCTGTCCCCTCTGGCCATTCTTAACCTAAGCCTAACAACTGCTCATACATTTTAGTGTACATCCATGTTATTATCTTGTGTAGCTTTCACCTGCTCAACATCCTCAAGTGGTTCATAATTGCTTAAAACAGGGGTTGGAAAAGTTTTTCTTTCTGCAAAAGTCCAGATAGTAAATATTCTTGGGCTTTGTGGGACATATTATCTGCTGCAACTACTCAATTCTACCATTGTATGATGGTAACATCTATAGGCAATAAATGGGAATGTATATGTTCCATTGAAACTTTACATAAATTTAGATGGTAGAATGGGTTAGCCCCACAGGTCATAGTTTGTTGAACATAGATCTTCAGATAAATATTAAATATAATATTGAGGATCTTATCTGTTTCTTAGATCTCTGTTTTCATCTGCTCCCAATCATTCATTCAGTGCTCCAGGAGAACCAGATTAGGCTTTGATTCCTTTGTTTATAGTAGTTCCCCTCTCTGCTTTGTCCACCTCTTCATGCTTAATCTGTTAAAACCTTGTGTATTTTTATTGATTACAGTTCTTTATGAGCAAGCCATAGACTAACCTTAGCTGCAAAATAGATGACAGGCTTATTATTGTAGTCTATACTTATCCATGAGTTCACTTTCTGAAGCTGTCATTGATTATGAGCAAATGTGGTCCAAAAATATTATGTTGCTAATTCTAGAAATAATCCATAAGTTTTAGGTTGCTTTCAATCTATTTCATCCCATCCTGCTTTTCTTGGCCTGGGATGTGAATCACTCCTTTCTCAAATGTATCTATGTGGTACACACTACCTTCTCACTTGTTCATTTGTGATTTAGTAACAACCTTCTTTATCAGAATGATTCCTACAGTATGCCATTGTTTGTGTTCAAGTAACCTGTGTTTTACTTAACAATGTTCACAGGTTATAAGGGTAGTGATCCTGAAAATTTTACTATGGTATATTTATATAATTGTTCTCTAGTATATTGATTTGGTTTGATTTTTTTTTTCAAGGTAGGGTCTCACTGTAGTTCAGGCTGATCTGGAATTCCTTATGTGTCTCAGGGTGGCCTCGAACTCACAGTGATAACCCTACCTCTACCTCCCAAGTGCTGGGATTAAAGGTGTGCTCCACCATGCCTGGCTTTAGTATACTGATATAATTAATAGTAGTTAACAGTCTCTCACCATGTCTGATGTATTAATTATATTTTAATATAGGTAAACATTTATATAAAATATTATATATACATATATATGGTTCAGTACTGTGCAAAATTTAAGGTATATACCGGAGAACCTTGGAAATTATCCTTCATGTATGGGGAAATTTAGTGTGCCGAAATTCTTTTCTTTCTGGACATCCATCTAGATTACATTTCCCGGTTTATCTCATCACAAAGTGTGGCAAGTTCCCTGAGTTCTGGGAAATGGAAAGCAAACAAAAATTCTATGTACCATTTTCCATAGAAACTTTTCATATTTGATCCTGCCAGGTGGAAGTATGCTTAAAATCCAGCAGGAACAAATAATGGAAGAAAGGAACTATGGAGCATATAGTCTTCTGGCTTACTTCCTTGAACTGGAATGAGAGAAGTGGGGATATAATTTTTAGACAAATATTGAAGTCACCAAGACTTTTGGCATTGATACATCCAGATTAATATGCTAAGGTAAATTCATAGAGTCAAATGATAATGAGAACACAACATACCAAAACCTTTGGGACACAATGAAGGTAGTCCTAAGAGGGAAATTTATAGTTTTAAGTGCTTATATTAAGAAATCAGAAAGGTCGCAAGTAAACAACTTAATTCTTCACCTTAAGGCCTTGGAAAAAGAAGAACAAGGCAAACTGAAAAATCAGTAGATGGGAAGAAATAATAAAGATTATGGCAGAAATTAATGAAATAGAAACCAAAAAAACAATCCAAAGAATCAATGAAACAGAGTTGGTTCTTTGAAATTATAAACAAGATTGATAAACCCTTAGCAAACATGACCAAAAGAAAGAAAGAAGAGACACAAATTAATAAAATTAGAGATGAAAAAGGCACCATCACAACAGATACCAGAGAAATTCAAAAAATCATAGGTACATAGTATATGAACATATACTCCTCTAAGTTTGAAAATCTGAAAGAAATGGATGATTTCCTTGATTTATATGACCTACCTAAATTAAATCAAGATGAGATTTACCACTTAAATAGACCAATAACAAGTATGGAGATCCAAGCAGTTATAAAACAATCTCTCAACTAAAAAAAGTCCAGACCCAGATGGATTCACTGGTGATTTTACAAGACCTTCATGGAATAACTAACACCAATGCTTAAACTTTTCCATAAAATAGAAAAGGAAGGAATCCTACCAAGCTCCTTATATGAAGCCAGCATCACCCTGATACCAAAACCAGACAAAGACAGAACAAAGAAAGAAAATTACAGACCAATCTCCCTCATGAAAATAGATGCAAAATCTCTCACTCTCAACAAAATATTGACAAACAGAATACAAGAAATATATTTGACAAAATCCAACATCCATTCATGATAAAAGTCCTACAGATGCTGGGAATAGAAGGAGCATGTCTCAACATAATAAAGGCTATTTATGACAAATCTACAGCCAACATAATACTAAATGGAGAAAAACTTGAAACTTTTCCACTAAAATCAGGAACAAGACAAGGGTGTCCACTGTCCCCACTTTTATTTAATATAGTATTGGAAGTCTTAGCCGTAGCAATAAAGCAAGAGACACACATAAAAGGAATACAAATTGGAAAGGAAGAGATCATGTTATCATTATTTGCAGATGATATGATTCTATACAAAAGGGACTGTAAAGACTCTACCAGCAAACTGTTAGAGCTGATAAACACCTATAGCCATGTAGCAGGATACAAAATAAACACACAGAAACCAGTAGCTTTCCTATATGATAACAACAAACACACAGAGGATGAAACCAGAGAATCATTCCCATTCTCAGTTGAATCCCAAAAAAATAAGTACCTTGGAATAAACCTAACCAAGGAAGTGAAGGATCTCTACAATGAAAACTTTAAAACATTCAAGCGAGAAATTGCAGAAGACACTAGGAAATTGAAAGACATCCCTTGTTCTTGGATTGGAAGAATCATATTGTGAAAATGTCAATATTACTAAAAGCAATCTATACATTTAATGCAATCTCCATCAAAATTCCAATGGCATTCTTCACATAAATAGAAAAAACAATCCAAAAATTCATTTGGAAGCATAAAAAAACCTTGAATATCAAAAACAATTTTGAGCAACAAAAATAAGGCTGGTGGTATCACCATACCTGATTTTAGCCTATATTACAGAGCCATAGTAACAAAAACAGCATGTTACTGGCACAAAAACAGACAAGTAGATCAATGGAATAGAATAGAGGACCCAAACGTAAGTCTGGGTAGCTATAACCACCTAATCTTTGAAAAAAATGCCAAAAATATTCATTGGAGAAAAGACAGCCTCTTCAGCAAATGGTTCTGGGAAAACTGGATATGTATCTGTAGAAGGATGAAAATAGATCCTTATCTCTCTCCATGCAAAAGAATTAAGTCCAATGGATCAAAGACCTTAATATCAGACCTGAAACTCTGAAACTGCTAGAGGAAAAGTAGGGGAAACCCTTCAACATATTGGTCTTGTCCAAGACTTTCTGAATATAACCCCAATTGCTCAGGAAATAGAACCACAGATCAACTGCTGGGACCTGATGAAATCATGGAATGTATTTGGAAGATGATGATTTAGCTCACAGAAGGAAAAGTAAACAATTGGTTCTAAAAAATGTTGGAAACACAGACATTTCCAGGATCAGTATGGATCAGCTACTTCTGTGCATTGGTTATATCAAGGATCAGACTCCTAGCCTACTAGCTCAACCCTACTAGCTACTAGCTCAACCCTACTAGCTACTAGCTCAACCTACTAGCTCATCTGGGGAGGAGTTTGTGTCCACACTTGATCAAGGGATGGTAAGGCATAATTATTGGCAGTTCCCAAATGCTATACAAAATGGGGGAGAACAGTCATCCAAAAGGGATAGCATTGCTAACATTTGGCATGTCTTGCAAAGTAACACTGAATCTTGGGTTTTATATTGGGAAAAACATAATTTTTTTGAAATCATAATTTCAGTTGCTATGTCTTTTGTTTTAGAAATTTAATTTGATTTTTTCCTCTTACATTCTAGTTTTTGGGTGAAATTCACTGTTGTCTTTTTTTTTTTTTTTTTTTTTTTTTTTTTTTGGTTTTTCGAGGTAGGGTCTCACTTTAGCCCAGGCTCACCTGGAATTCACTCTATATTCTCAGGTGGCTCCCAAGTGCTGGGATTAAAGGCATGTGCCACCATGCCCAGCTTCACTCTGTTGTCCTTTATGTTTTTGAGTATGTATAGTCCACGCTATTTAGTTGCAATATGATCAAGTATAATCCTGTCTATATTGACTGTTTTTGTTTTTCTTCTTGGTGTTGTTTCTTCATACTCCAGTTAAATTATTTTTATTATTTACCAATTGCCAGCCTTTGTGCCTGAAAAAGTATATAGAATCTAGATAATCTTGGATCCCTCTGAGACTACTTTCTGCTAGGCAGCAGAAATACAAGTAATTTTAATCAAATCTAGTCATTATTCTGACTGGAGACTGTTTTGCAAAGTTAGCCAGACTCAATTTGTTTCCACTATACCATATTCCTAAGATAAATCTCAAGGGGCCCA
The DNA here is from genome assembly GCA_036365145.1 of Orientallactaga sibirica. Taxonomy (NCBI): domain Eukaryota; kingdom Metazoa; phylum Chordata; class Mammalia; order Rodentia; family Dipodidae; genus Orientallactaga; species Orientallactaga sibirica. The sequence continues at coordinate 11,115,454 of JAEOAD010000057.1, forward strand.
AGTGAGAGCCACAGGTGAATGTTTCCCAGGAGAATTATTCTTTGGGATGTTCTGAACTCCAACTTTATCCTCCTTAGCTTTGTGAAATATCTGCAAACTCCACTCTACTTTTTAGCCACTCTGCTTCATTTCTAGTCATCTTCCCCTTGCAACTTATGTAGCAATTTCCTGGAAGGTAATGCCTATAACATTCTCTCTTTCTATGCTTCTTCCTGCTCTTCACAGTCATGACTGCACAAATGCTAGTTGTCCTTGGCAGACCCCATACTTCAGTGAAACTTCCCTGACACTTATAATGTTATCTAAAGATCTATTTGCTCCCCTGCTTCTTGGCAATCTGCCTCTACCTGGTGTGTGAGTCAATGATTGACAAAGTCCCTAAGGGAAAAACAAGAAAACATGTTGAAAATTGTGCTTAACTTTGACAAGTTGTCCTTTCTGAGGTCTTGTTTCTCAAGTTTTGACTCTTCTATGCTTTCAAAAGGGAAATTTGGGGGTGATGGAGATCAAGAGCAAGGTAACTTTCTTTTGCAGGTAGTTAGGGATGCACTCACAAAAGAACAAAGATATATCTTAAACCTGTCTCAAGATAATGATCAAGAATAGTTTCCAAGCCTGGCGTGGTGATGCACACCTTTAATCCCAGCACTCGGGAGGCAGAGGTAAGAGGATGGCTGTGAGTTTGAGACTACATAGTGAATTCCAGGTCAGCCTGAGCTAAAGTGAGACCCTACCTTGAAAAAAAAAAAAAAAGAATAGTTTCCAAGCCAGGTGTGGTGGCGCACGCCTTTAATCCCAGCATTCGGGAGGCAAAGGTAGGAGGATCGCGGAGAGTTCGAGGCCACCCTGAGACTATATAGTGAATTCCAGGTCAGCCTGGACCAGAGTGAAAAAACCCTACCTCGAAAAACCAAAAAAAAAAAAAAAAAAAAAAAAAAAAAAAAAAATAGTTTCCAAAGCAGGGCATGGTGGTATAACATACCCTTAATCTCAGCACTCGGGAGGCAGAGGTAGGAGTATCACTGTATCACCGTGAGTTCAAGGCCAACCTGAGACTACATAGTAATTCCAGGTCAGCCTGGACTACAGTGAGACCCTACTTTTAAGAAGAAAAATAAAAAGAAAGAAAAAGAAAAAGAATAGTTTCCTGGTTCTTCATCCTTCCAGGAAGGGTTTTGGAGATTTTTTTATTCCCACCTCACTTTTCCCCTAGAGCAGTCAGCCTCACGTTGCTGGGATGAACTTCCAAACCAGGCACAGTTATGGGAAGAAGGAAAATTATTTGAAGCTACAGATCTAGGGGAAGTTCCACAATGGCAGAAGATGTTGGCCTCCTTTCACAGAACCGAGTAGAGGGAGAGAGAAAAGCCAAAAAGCAAATACCAGCAGCACAGGCAAGAACACTCCAGGAACTCCAGGCAAATCTCTAGCACTTTGCATATCTTGAGAATTCCAAATCCATGCCTAAACACACATTAGGGCTGGACCCTAGGATCTGCCCACCATGACACCAAACTGAATAAAACAAACTGAATAAAACTCTTGAATTGATTGGGGACATCCAGTGAACCTGAACCAACAACCAATCAAGGTCCTCCAGGTACATTTAAACTTATCCAATGAAGCTCATCCCAACTGGATGCCTAATTTACATCTTCCATGTTAGAAGGTGTTAGGAGAAAATTTGATTCCATTTATCTGCACTTGACAATTCTTTGGTAGCCATAAGACAGTGAGCTCAGAGGCACTGGCTAGGGAATTAGAGTGACTGTTGTGTGTCAAGCATTCTTATTGCTAAGATATACCCATCCAGAGCTAAGAGAGGCTCCATTTCTCTCAAAATTGGCAATGGGGATAATTCACCTGGTTTTTCTAGTTCTCAGAAACAGCATTGGTCTGCTACAAGTTGCTCCATCTTGAATGGGAAGTCCATTGTATAATATAATATTTTAATAAGTATTGGATCTCTGAGAACTTTCTTATACATTTATCTCACTTATGTGTTTCATTACTATTAGAAACTAGAGGTGTACAACAGGTCAGATATATAGTGCTTAATTGTGATAATGACCATATCAGCCTTGGTTTGGGGTAGAAAAGAGAAGTGAGTCTGAGTATATTAAGTAAAAAGGGATGCCCCTTACCTCTTTAATTCCTCAAACAGAAACATAACACCTATTTTATTAAACATATCACGAAAAACTTTCAGGTCAATACTTCCATTGCCTTTTTGTTTGTTTCTGTTTTCTTAGCTTATCCAAAATCTAATATTATGGAAGTTCTATAATGAATGGAACCATTTTTCTCTGGATGACCATTCAGTTTGCCTCCAGGCTGGTTTCTGCTATTCAGACAGCACATTGTCTTTGTGACAATGAGTACTAGTGCTTTTATATTTGTGCAATGGGATTTTCCAAGTGAGAGTATTGATTCAAAGGGATTACATAGTTCTAAGCCACAGAATATGCAATTAGACTATGCTCCAAAGTTCATAAACTATAGGAAAGAATATAAAATATATAAAGTACTTACCAGGTTGTTGGAAGATCTAATGGAGTAGAGTGTAGACTGGAAATATTTTGCAAGAATAATTCTAGTAAAGTACCGAACAGAACTTTCAACGGAACTACTATATGTGACATCACTCTAGAGCTCTCCCATTCTCATGCCAGTAGCTGCTATAGCTGTTTATCAAGACAAAACACATCCATGCTTGAGATCCAGTGACACTAGAGCATGAAGCTGCTTTGCCGTCTTTTCATATCAATTGCAATTAATTTGTCTTAATACCTAGCAAGGTAGAGAGTGAACACTGCAGAAAAACTACACACACAAGCACACACACACCATTACTTTCTAGCTTGTCAACTCACTTTCACCTGCCAAATTTCACATAAGTGCACCTACTTGATGAAATTCAATCTACATTAAAAAATTCTAGCTGTATGTGATGCTGCGATGGAATGGAAGCATAGCCAATCAATCTTTAGTATTATCATCACTGTCTATATATGTTATAGAGTGTAGACCACAAATTACGTCTGCATAAGCTATGCAAGATACTATCTTAGGAGTATTCTCTGCCTACCCCTGGACATTAGAAGCAAGAGATAAGACAAAGAAATGATTCACGGGTCTGGAGAGATGGCTTAGTGGTTAAGTGCCTGCCTGTGAAGCCTAAGGACCCCAGTTCGAGGCTGGATTCCCCAGGACCCACGTAAACCAAATGCACAAGGTGGCACATGCATCTGGAGTTTCTTTGCAGTGGATGGAGGCCCTGGTGTGCCCATTCTCTATCTGCCTCTTCCTCGCTCTGTCTGTTGCTCTCAAATAAATAATAATTTTTTTTTAAAAAAAAGAAATGATTCACAAAATAGTATGTATGTGTGACTTGTAGAACAGTGGGAACCAATTTTTAAATAAGTCACATATAACATTAACACCAAATGTCACTTTTTGGTCCATGAAGCTGCTGATAAGGCAATAAAATAGGCACTCTTATTTCATTCACAACTGGTGAGAGCATAACTTGGTCCTAATATTTTAGAAAATAATTGTGCCATATATGTTAAGAACCATGTCTGATATTCATACGCATTTATGTAGCAATTCCACTTTTGAGTCTATCCTGAAGTAATCATCCTAATATATTGTAAAGAGAGTTATATTCAAAGATTGCACATGGTAGCATCATTTATAATGGGAAAATCGCAACTACATAAATATGTAATGATAGAAAATAGTTGAGCACATTTTGGAAATGACAAATATGTTTCAGCCATAAAAATAATGCATATGTGAAATGATAATAATATTATTGAGAATTTTTTATTTTATTCCATTACAATCACAAGCATAATGCCTATGAAAATTTTAGGAACTTGCAAAGGAATTAGGAGCTTGACTAAAGTTATTGGCTTAAAATATCAAGATAGCCATAAAATCATAGTCAGTTAATGTTAATAAAATATCAAAATATGTAAAGCATCAATTTTATAGATGATCATATTTTGCATTTGGAAAAAAAAATAATCCTTTGAAATAAAAGAATTGGTTAGATTGTAAGAATTCCTGAGTATATCTATTTTCTGAAAAGAAGTATAACCAGTGAACTTAAAAATCAAAGCTTTAACATTCTTCAAGTTCTTAACAAAATATATATTCAATGTAAAATGTGAGTACATATCAAATGTATGTGGTAAGGTATGGGGTAGACACCCAAATCCACAAGCAAGAGTGCCAAGGGCCTATCCTGGGCATAACAGGTCCTGGCTAAGAAACAGCATGTTTTGAGCATCTACTATGTACTAGACACTTAATCTGCTTCAGCTTTGCTAATCCCGACAATCATGCTGGAATATAGCTCGGCTTAGCCTTCTTTGTTTCATTTGAGGAAACTCCAACTTTAAGAGGTAAAGGCAACTATTCCCAGTTTTCAAAGCTGGGAAAGGTAGAGCTGGATTGGAAGGCAGGTCAGCTTAACTCCAAAGCCTGTGCTTTCAATGAGAACATTCATGTTATAATGTCCTATCTTTAAAAACAAATGGTTTAGCTGGGTATGGTGGCTGACACCTGTGTAACCCCAGCATTTGTTGTGAGGCTGAGGCAGGAGCATTGCCATGAATCTGGGCTACCTTGGGTTACATAATGACTTACTCTGCAACCTGGGCTCCAGAATGAGACTCAAAAAAACCAAAAACAAATATCACACACACTATATCACTTAAAATTGTAATTTTGACAAAATGGCATTTGATAAAAACAAAATATCTTTTTTTCACAGTTCTGTACTAAAAAATACTTTTATAATGAGCATGCTACACTTGTACTGATTTTAAAAATTCATCCTAGTGGAATTTGATAATACATAATGATGTAATAGTGACATCCTGTGGCTATGTGGTATCATCACAGCCTCAACTTTAATTTTAGTTTGGGAGCTGACGACTAGAGGGCAGCACTGAGCTATATTTTGGTCAGGCTTTCTGATTGAGTATGACAGAAAGCCTGACCAAGATTCTACCTGTCCACTTAAAATTACAATAAAACAAACCCAAGGGCAGGGGAGATGCCTCAGTAGGTAAAGTTCCAAGCATGAGGGTATAAGTTTGGATCCCCAGGAACAATGTAAAGTTGGGCATGATGGCTGAGGATCTCTAGAGCTTACTGTGCTAGCTAGTCTAACCGATTTCTTAAGTTTTTTGATCATTGAAAGACCCTGTCTGAACAACTAAGGTGGACAACCATCGAGGAAAATACCCAATATCAACTTCTGGTCTCCACACATGTGCATGTGCACCTGCACACGTGTGCACCCATACATGTATGAGCATGCATACTACATGCACGCAACAGCACACACATATACAGGGCAATAAAATAAAAAAAAACACATTTGTAATGTCATGGGTCCATGCATACATGCAAATAAAATAAAATAATATGTACATTAACAAAATACCCTTCAATGACTTTTTTGTACCTTGAAGTAAAAAAGCATACTTATTAAGTGTCAGGCTCTGGATCCACACTTTCTGTTCAACTCATAATGTCACCATTTACCAACTATGCAACCTTAGCCAAATAACAAAACCTGTCAAGGCTTTATCATTTTGTCTCTATCTAAAATGAGGGTAGGGATAGAGATATGGCTTAGTGGTTGAGGCAGTTGCCTGTGAAACCTAAGGACCTAGGTTTGATTCCCCAGTAAACACATCAGTCAGATGCACAAGGTGGCGCATGCATCTGGAGTTTGCAGTGGCTGGAGGACCTGGCATGCCTATTCTCTCTCTTTCTCTCTCTCTCTGAAATAAATAAATAAAATAAAAGTTAAAATGAGGGTAAAGACTGTTCCTGCTCCATAACATTGCTGTGAAAAATACATGAAATAATACATTTGCAGTATCACTTGAAATAATGTTTTCAACAATTAGCAGTTATTATATCACTTTTACCCCATACTATCCTACATTTAAGAGGCAATGCATTTCTTTTAGTACAATATGCATGATAAATAGAGAGGGACTTTGGTTATTACTATTGAAAGAACTAAAGAACCTTCAGTAGGAACTTTCACATGGAACTTTTTTTTTTTTCGAGGTAGGGTATCACTCTAGCTCAGGCTGACCTGGAAATCACTATGTAGTCTCAGGGCGGCCTTGAACTTATAGCAGTCCTCTTACCTCTGCTTCCCTAGTGCTGAGATTAAAGGTGTGCGCTACTACGCAAACCATATTGAACATTTTTAACATGTTGGCAACTGCACTTAGAGCCCTGACTGGGAAGGGGAAAGATATGAAATTTATCTAGCTATTTTTCTCTTCATTCTCATTTGTTTCTCCTCGACTCTCTTGCTCCCCAGGTTTTCACATGATTTCCTGACATTAAGGAACAACTTGTCCAAGCCTTGTTCTGAATGATTAACTAGGGACTCATCATTCTGGGTCTATTTTTAAAGCCTGTGCCCCAGAGCTGCATCTCAGTCTTGAAGGAATACAAGGATCCCAGCTAATACCATGTGAAGTCTTTGTGACTTTTCCATGATATATGTAATTGAGGTTCTCTGCAGTTTTTAGGAGTAAAAAATATTATTGAATAAAAGGAGCTGTGTTTTTACCTCAAGAGGGAAGCTGGAGTGAGGCATCTGCTTCACAGCTTTGTGGAGAGTCCAAGTATGGATCTTTAACAATCACCCAGAGATGCCCCAAATCTGTAAGTTGCTAAGCTTTGAAATTAGGAATGTAGAACGTAAGCTGATATGTATTTCAAAGCAACCGAGTAGATTCCCATGTACATTGTGATGTTATGTGTCAATGAGATCATTGATAATTAAGCAGACAGGACAATTGATGTTTCTGATATATTGACTCTAAAGTATCTGTAGGAATGTTCTCTAAGTTTGTACTTTTGATGGATTTGACATACCCAGTGTACACATTTTAAACTCACAAGGACTCTATATGGTTTTGACTCTTTGCTCTCAAATCATTAACTTTACTGTAATGCATCTTTAGAGCCTCAATGGGCATTTTGGAACATATGGTTAAATCCAGTGGACCCCATCCTGTTGTTTCTTTAAGAGGCTGCGGTTCAAAGCCTTGACTCCAAAATTAGGATACTTATTTTCATATTGTAGCACCATCACACATTAGGTATATACTGTTGTGCAAGTAATTTCATCTCTATATTTCCATTTCCTTAGGTGAGTGGTAATAATCTCTGTCCAAAGGACCATTGTGCTGATTCAATGAATTACTGTATGCAGGGCTCACAGAGCAGTGTCTAACAGGCATGTTAACCTGAGGTGCTCAGGCTGCATAAGGCCCAGCACAGCTCTAGTTGTGGTGGAACACATTGGTCGATAGCAACATCAGGTTGCAATGTCAAAAGCTTATACACCCATGGAGCGTATAGTAAACCTTCAAACTCTGTTGGCTATTATTATTGACACAGAGACAAATGTTTGTGGAACTCTTAATCAAATGAAATGGATTCACTTTAGATATTTTATTTTGTTGTGTTTTTGAAATTAAAATTTTAAAAAAAAATTTTGTTTGCAATGAGAGGGGAAAGAGAAAAAAGAGAAAGAGAGAATGAGAATGTCAGAATCTTTCCCCACTGAAAATGGACTCCACATACATGTGGCACTTAGTGCATCTGGCTTTGTGTGGGTACTGGGGAATTGAACCTAGGCCAACAGGCTTTGCAAGCAAGTACCTATAACCACTGAGTCATCACCCCAGCCCCTAGATATTTTATTAATGTGTTAATTATCCACTTACAAATTTGGAACCCCATATCTATTTAGAATTTTGGAGCATTCATTAGAATGTTCTTGTGAAAAACCTGCTGCACTTTAAGCATGCTTCTTTGCACCACTAGGTAGAAAAGACCAGAGGAGGTTTACATGTGGCAGTGTTTCCATCAAGACACCTGAAGTTCTCCAAGTTGAGGTCAGTTCCTTTAGGTAACCATTGTGTTTTCATGGATACTCTGTTACAGTATAAATAGTCTCTGGAAGGATAACCTAAGAAATGCATTAGTGGAATGGGACAAGGATTCAAATCACTGTGGGTTGGAATTCTGCCTCCATTACCTGGTAGAATCAAACTGGGTTTAAAAATCTGTCTCCATGGACTAGTGATTTTGGGTAAGTTACCATGGCTTCTTTCTACTTCTGGAATTCACATAGACTATACTTCATGGGGTTATTATAAAGATCATAGATCAGGGTATCCAAAATGCCTATCCCAACATCAGCCAAAAGTAAATCTCATCTAACTATCTTAAGTCTTGGTAAATAAATTGGGGAGAATAGTATACGCCTTTAATTGTTATTATGCATATAAAAGTATATATTTACATATGTAGAGATAAGGCCTAGCAAGCAAAAACTAAAAGAGAGACAATAACAAGTGGTAGCAAGGATATGGAGAAATAAGAACCCCTGAATATTGCTGACAGGAATATATAAAATGGTCACAGAGGCTTTGGAAAACAGTTTGCAAGGTCTAAAACTTATAGAATTATCATATGCCCAGCATTTTCCTATGTGCATACCCAAGAGAAAATGATTAATAATAGCCAAAATGGAAACAATCCAAATGTCCATTTACTGATAGATAAATAGATAGAATATAGCATATCCAAAAAAGCGAAATGTTACTTGGCTATAAAAAGGAATAAAATACTGATGCATGGTAGAATAAATGTGAATCTTGAAAATATGGTAAGTGAGCCGGGCATGGTAGCACACGCCTTTAATCCCAGCACTCGGGAGGCAGAGGTAGGAGAATCACCATGAGTTCGAGGCCATCCTGAGGCTACATAGTGAATTCCAGGTCAGCCTGGACTAGAATGAAACTCTACCTCAAAAAAAAAAAAAAAAAAAAAAAAAAAAAAAAAAAAAAAAACAAGCTGGGCGTGGTGGTTCATGCCTTTAATCCCAGCACTCAGGAGGCAGAGGTAGGAGGATTGCTGTGAGTTCAAGGCCACCCTGAGACTACATAGTGAATTCCAGGCCAGCCTGAGCTAGAATGAGACTCTACCTTGAAAAAAAAAAAAAAAAAAAAGAAAAAAGAAAAAACGAAAGAAAGAAAATGTGGTAAGTGAAAGAACTCAGTTTCAAAAGACCACATATTGCATGATTCAATTTATAGGAAATGTCCAGGATATGCTTATCCATAGAGATAGAAAGTAGGTAAGCGGTTGTCTCAGGTTTGGAGTACAGGAAATGGAGAATGGCTTTTAACCAGGCACAAAATTTTGTTTGGGGGTAAGTCATTGAAATGTTCTGGGATGAGAGAATGGTAACGGTTGCATAACACTTGGATATACTAAACCCCTCTAAATCGTACACTTTTTAAAAATATATTTTTTTAATTTATTTCTTTGAGATGGAGAGGGAGACAGAGAGAGAGAATGGGTGATCCTGGGCCTCTAGCCACTGAAAAGGAACTCCAGATGCATGCGACCCCTTGTGCATCTGGCTTAGGTGGGTCCTGGAGAGTCCAACTTGGATCTTTTGCCTTTCCAGGCAAATGCCTTAACTGCTAAGACATCTCTTCAGCCCTAATTGTACACTTTAAAATGGCAAATATAGTAAGTAAATTATACTACAATTAAACTAGTATAAAAATGGCTATTTTATAGTCACCCTTACTTAATAGTAGTTTTTTTTTTTTTTTTTTTTTTTTTTTTTTTTGGTTATTTCGAGGTAGGGTATCAATATAGTTCAGGCTGATCTGGAATTCATTATGTAGTTTCATGGTGGCCTCAAACTCATGGAAATTTTCCTACCTCTGTCTCCCAAGTGCACCACCATGCCCAGCAATAGTAGTCATTTTTTAACCAATAATGCCTCAACTCTTAGTGGAAGCAATCCAGAACAGAGCTTTGATTGAACAGTGACCAGGACTGAGAGAAGCTGATAAGGGAAAAGGCATAGATTTAAAGTAGAGGGGGATGGGAAATCTTGAATGTGCAGAAATGTGAGGGGAAATTAGAAATCTTCCTTGGAAGGCGAGGAAGCATTGAAGGGGAATAGAAGAGGGAGAGCCACTTCACCTACTTTGAATTTTGCAGGGAGCCAGCCCTGATCATCTTTCATATCCTGGGCTGGGATCACAGCTGATGAATGTTCTGGCATTTAGAGCTGTCCCGGAGAAAGAGCGATTTGTAGTTATTAGACAGAAGGGAAAAAGGAAGAACACAGAGGCTAAATCTGAAGCTATGTGAGTCTGACTAGAGAGGTAGAAGAAGGCAGTAGTGTGTGGAGGGAGGACAAATTTATCCAGAGGACTTTAATTGTTTGTTAATCTCTGGGTCAATGCATTTAGGTCAGCTTTAACTCGGCTACAGGTGGGATCAATTTAAAGGATTAGAAGTGTCACTATAAATCCTAATCCAGGTTTTGGTATAGGGATGCTGGAGTGATTTTTAAAAGGTTTACTATCCCTCAAAATTATTTACTCTTTTAATGGAATTTATCAACAGACTGGAGCCCTTGGTGGGATTCTAACAGCATAGAAGATGGACAGAAATGGACATACTGGGGTAGCCAGAGATTCGCATGCGCAGTCGGTCAACTGAGGACATTTGAATGACGAGTTACATGGTAAGTAGTTGGCAGCCCTTCTTTGTAAGAAAGATTATAGTGGGAAACCAGCACAATCCACTTGTGAGCTCAGACTCGGCCTGAGATATGTTAGTTTTACTACAATATGAGGTTAGAAAATAAAGAATGAAGGAGAAAGAAAGAAGGCAAGAAAGGGGGAGGGGAAAAAGCCTTCAAGATAGTTTTAAATCAAGATTTGGGTTTAGAGGCTTCCCTCCAAGCTCTCATTTACTTTCTCTCATGATTCTTTTTTTTTTATTTCTTCCTGATGTTGTCTTACACAAGCTGTTAACTTGATTCAGGCTGTAACTGCAAAGATCAATCATCCGGAGAAGTCCCCGGCTTGACAAGCTAGGATGAGGCGCCATTTCCCTCAGAGCTATTTGTCATAGTCTTTCTTTGTATACGTTTAAAGAACAGTGTTTTCCTTGTGAAACCAGGCTTTCTACCAGATTGTGAAAGCTACCTGAAATGAAATGATGCATCTCTATGTGCAAGCCACTGTCCATGGAAGATTCCTTGCAAGTGCTCATACCTGAGTTACCTAGGCAACAGCCCCAGAAGAACTGTGGGTCAATAATATTCTATTTCCAAAATTCATAACTTCAGATTTTATTTAAGTTATATCCATGTTTCCCATTAACCCCAGGGAAGCCTTTGGCCAGCTTGTTTTGAAGGCAGTAGACAATGCCTTTTACACAGGAGCTTTATAATTTGTCTTTAAATCCAAACCAGCAGGGAAAGGCATCCTTCCTTCCTATCTCCATCCTTTCCTTTCCTGGATTCACTGTGCCTTTCTTCTTCTCTTCTTCCTTTTCTCCCTTCTTCCCTCCCTTCCTTCCTTCTGTACCTCCCTTCTTTCCTCCCTCCCTCCTTTCATTCCTTTAAAAATAAGTTTCCTTCTGTAACATCTTGGGATAGGGAATTGAAACTACTTCCTCCAGCAACATAAAACATTTTCATTCCTCTGGGAGTCCTAGAAGAATTAGAAATATCACTTAATGCATGACGCACTCGACAGAAAGATTGTAAGGGCAAACCTTCAGCTTGGGGATTAACCTTGCCATTAATAAAGGAAAAGAACAACTGAGAATGTGGTATTTTGTGACACATGGCTTGAGAAAGGCCCTATGTTATAAAGGCATAAATTTGAGAACTACTGTAAGAAAAGAAAACTGCTTAGAATTGGTGATGGAATAGACATCATGCTTAGGAATAATGACCTGGATATTACATTAGAATGCTAGGCTTATACTACACAGCTGATCACTTTTCTCTGAAACATTCTACAAAGTTCATATATTTCCATTCTAATAGTGAGCTATCTCACTTCATCTATGTACAACTTATATGGGAAAGTATTTAAAATTAGAAATTAATTATTTTGGCATGGACATGTTCCTATTGATACTACAAATAAATACTCTTGGCTAAAGAGGAGTAGGGGAAATATCAAATGTTATATTTCTTTTATATTTCAATTAAGATTAGAGACTTTTCTGTAGAGTTAATGGAGAGGGTAGAGGAGACTGGGTAAGAAATTCGAAGGCAATCTTTACTTGCATCTTAATTTTGTCAAAGGTAGGTACTGACCAAAGCCTAAAATACAGCTTTTTCAAAAGCATGGTAATATAAAAACATTTCATTATTATTCTGTATTTCCTCTTCACCACTTATTCAGTAAACATTTACTGAGTATTTATTATGTGCCAGGCAGAGTGCAAAGGACTCAGGCTCTTGATGTGTGTCTATTAATATCAATGACAAATGATAGTTTTAGGAACCCAGGTTTTTAGCATAGGATGACTCTGAATTACAGGAGAAGGTGAGTTTCACATGATAGGTACTTGATTGGGTATTGTAGGCCAAATTTAAGAAACTGGATTTTCCAGAGACAAGGAAGTAGAAACCACTTGGTGTACTGAACTCTAGTAAGAAGCTAATTAGAGAGGAAGGGTGGGAAATGTTGAATGAACTAAAAAAGAAAAAGAAAAAAAGAAAAAAAAAGAAGTACCACCGCCCAGGATCAGTGTATGTCAGAGAAGACAGAGGTTTGAAGAGAGACCTAGAGAAGAGGAACAACTTATTGAATGTTGTGATACAGGGATTTTGGGTTTTCTTGCATGTCAATGTTCCACTAATTTGGAATGTTCCCAGATTCTTGTCCTATGAATTCAAAGAATGAAATCCATGGACCAGAGGATAAGGTTCAGAAAGATTTTACTATAGCTTAAATCTTAAGGAGGAAGAAGAGAAGGGAGGGCTTAAGCCTAGAACAGAAGAGAAGGAAGCAAGGTAGAGTTCTTTCCCAGGGAGGCAAGAGGGGGTTCGAAAAGCCCCATGAGAAGACAAGGCAGAGCTCTTGCCCAGAGAGGAACGTGGGGCTTTGAGAAGCCCACCTCAAGTCGAGCTGGGATTTGTGTGGGAGTGGCTACATGAGGAAGACCTGGTTTACAGGTTTGTTACAAGCCTAGTTTAGCCAGTTTACTCCTGATGCCAGGAGTGTGGGGTCAGAAATTTGAGAATTCTCTAGGTAGGAAGCAGAAGAACTCCCTAAGTAGGTATAAATAAGGAAAGTCCAGATCCTTCTGATGTTTCTGCTTTGTAGTACAGTGTAATGACCTAGATTTTCTCCTACAGACCCAAGGAAAATTCCTGCACTTATCCAGGAGAAGGCTATCTACTTTGGGGTCCTTGACCCCTAAGCTGCCTAACCAATTTCTGTCTCCTATCAGTTACATGGTGAGTCTTTAGCAGAGCTGCACCCAGAACCCTGGCCTTCCGATTTGCTATGCAAATCGCTTTGCAAGCAGCAAGAAAGAATGTGGTATGGAAAGACAATTGTGTGTTTAACATTGATGACGTATTAGGATTAAGTAAAGTTTCCCACCATATTACAGATAAGGAAATTGAGAATTGGGGAATGTATTCCCCAGACTTGTATTTTTGAAAACTAGTCTTAGCTTATCCCTTAGTGTGACAGGTGACCCCATACCCAGTTTTGTAATATTCTACCTTGGTTCAGGCTGTTCCAGGGGGAGGCTTAAGCATGGGTTGCAAATTCACTCTAGTGAGATAGTGACTTCTTGGTCGTCCTTCCTAATTTACTTTGTTCCTCTGCCTCTTTGTCTAATTTATTCTTTTGTAGGGGGGGACTAAGGAAAATTTTAAACCTCAAATGAGTCAATCAAATTCAGCTTGAATACAAAAGAAGGTATAATAATGGTGATACCAGTGACTGTGTAGATTAGCAGCTGTCTGTATGTGTTTAAGTACAGAGCTCAGTCAAATGAGATGTAAGTCCTTTAACAACCATGCTTGTCCTCAGTCAAGTTGCTTTTTCTGAGTATTACTTTTCGTATGCAGGTAATTGTGACAATACCTACCTCAAAGGGCTGTGTGATTATTTTATATTGAGTTGCTTTTAAAATGAGACAATACATGCAAGGTATAGCCCCAGGCTTGACACATACTCAGTAAATATTTGCCTTTTTATTCTAAATGCTAATTTCAAGATATAACTACACGTTCTTGGAATGAACCCATCAAACTGGTGTATTTGGGTTAGAAAAGGCACTTAAGTGGTCTATGTCTTTGTTCATTTTGTGTTGCTATAACAAAATATCTGAGGCTGAATATTTTATAAACTAAGATGCTTACTTATGTTGTAATTTTGTAGGCAAGGCATTCAAAATCGGACAGCTGCACCTGGTGAAGGCTTCATGCTACATCATAACATGACATTGCATCATTTACTTATAATAGGTCAAATGGCAAGAGAGACCAAGGGTAGATGTCAGGCTCACTTTTTATGAGCACACACTCTTGAGAGTGAATTAATTCCTATAACAGCAATAACTCACTTCCTGGTGCTTGTGCCTCCTGGTCCTACTGTCTAATAACTCCCATAAAAGTTGCACCACAACACTATTACATTGGGCATAAAGCTTTATCATGAGTGTTGGAAAGCATAATTCACAGACTATCACAGCTCCCTTGCATCCTTTCTGTGACTAGGGTTCTGTTTCTCACATGGAGTTGCCCTAATTTTTGTGCCCTTCTGGTAGCCCTGTAGGGAGAGAGAACACATATAGTTCAGTATCCTTCTCATAGTACAGACTTGAAACAGGTACTCTTCTCATGAGAGAGAAATGCTAGGGGCTGGAGGAAGGTGGGAAGAGAAGCATGTGGCTCTTGACTAAAGCTCACACCCTACACTTAGTTTGTGTCTCACACTCATGTTTTCAACATAGCACACAGACCAGATTTGTTTCAGGGGGTGTGAGAGAGATTGTGCTATATTATCTTTGAGGGTCTGGCAATGTATTTGAAGTCTTTAGGCATGTACTCATTTCAGAAGCACCTTTCTGTTACTCCTAAAGCACATTTAGAAGTTTTCCAACTTTCACACTGTTCAGACTCCAGCTAATGTTTTCTAAGATACCTCTTTCCACAAATCTTTCTTGACTTGTGTTTAAATCAGCTTTCACCAGAATATGAATGCTGTGCACACTAGTTTGGTGGGTCCTTAAGAGTCACCAAATGTGTTCCAGATTGATCCCTTGAGTAGTCAGCGCTTTTCACAAAATTGAGATGAGAGGCAGTAAAACACATCTAACAAACAGGGCTAGAACAGGCAGGTAATAACCAGCTAGGTTTCACCCATGCATGCCAGTTCTCATTCTTTTTGTTCTCCTCCATCCTCTATGTCAAAATGTTGATGGGTTCAGGATTGTGCAGATCTTTTAGTGGGGGGGTAGTGCCATCTACTGTGAGGTCATGAATATCATTAATTCTAATTTATTTATTTATTTATTGTAAATATTTATTTCTTTATTTCTTTATTATTTATTTATTTGCAGAGAGAGAGAGAGAGAGAGAGAGAGAGAGAGAGAGAGAGAAGAGAAACAGACAAAATGGGCACACCAGGGCCTCCAGATGTTGTAAACAAACTCCAGATGCATGAACCACCTTGTGCCTCTGGCTTTATGTGAGTACTGGGGAATCAAAACAGAGTCATTAGGCTTTGCAGGCAAGCACCTTAAATGCTAAGCCATCTCTCCAGCCCAATATATTTTTCACTTTCACTTTCACTTATTATGATCCTTCAACTTACTTTCTCCCGAGTTCAAATGTGGTGAGCCCCATCTACCTTTAGTACACTAGGATTTTTCAGATTGATGCTGATATCTACTGTGCACCCTCAAAGCTTCATCATCCTTGGATTGTACAATACCATCAGCTCCACGATTTTACTTTTATCTCTGGGGATATAATCTTCATTATGACCTCCTTTCTTTCTCGCTAAACTTTAAGAGTTATAGGAGGGTCCCAGTTTTCCCTGATAGTTTTATTCCTGGAGGAATTAATCTTAATTCCTCTACATCTTCACTCCTATGTCCTTGGTCTGTTTACCATGTCTCATACGGATTACTATGACGCCTCCAAACTGGTCTTCCTGCTCCTTTCCAACTCATTCTCTCCACTGTTGCTAGAGTGATCCTTTAAAATGGAAATCTAAAACTATGATATCTTTACTTGATACCACTGTCTATAGGAATAAATCATGGTATATTGGACTCTTGGTGATCAGTTCCCTTGCCTTGGTAGACTCAAGCAGAGCAAATGCTTTGGAATTCCAAAAGTCTAACATTATATACAATTTTTTTTTTTTTTTTTGGTTTTCAAGGTAGTGTCTCACTCTGGCCCAGACTGACCTGGAATTAACTATGTAGTCTCAGGGTGGCATGAACTTATGGCAATCCTCCTACCTCTGCCTTCCGAGTGCTGGGATTAAAGGCATGTGCCACCATGCCTGGCTTTATATACAATTTTTAACCTCTGGTTCTTTCTGCATATTTTTCCTTCTGTCGAAAACCTTGTAGTAAGACCCTTCTCCTCCTATATTCTTTCTCTGTCCTCCCTCTATTTTCCTTCTTCCTCTTCTCTCTCCTCCCCTCCTCTCCTCTCTGGTGGCTAAAATCATGAAGTGCTAAAGTACAGAGGTATAAAACAGTTTTGCACCTTTATCATGGCCAAAAATAATTTATAATCTCCTCCCTTACACTCCTCTTTCCTTCCTTTCTTTTCTCTCCCCTCCTCAGCTGTAAGCTTAGGTGATCCTCCCTATCTTCCTCTGCCTGGGCCATCTCAATCATAGCACTTTAACAAAAATATTTATTATTATTTGTAAGGGGGAAGAGAGAGAGAGGGAGAGAGAGAGAGAATATGAACAGGTGTGCTAGGCTCTCTTACCATTGCAAACAAACTCCAGAGACATGTACTACCTTGTGCATCTGGCTTTACATGGGTACTGGAGATTTGAACCTGGACTGTCAGCCTTGCCAGCAAGCTCCTTAACCACTAAACAATCTCTCTAGCCCCTCAATCATAGCACTTTTGTACTTTGCCTTATCTAGTATCTGCTTACACCTGTCTGTTTCTATGAGGAAAGTTATGAGAGAAAATGGACATACTGGAAACTATAATAATGGCAATAGTATGCCTAATATAAGGCTAATGCCAACCCAGGCCATGTTAGAAGCATTTCTGAGGTATGAAGTTATTAGCAAAGTTAAATGAGCCAGACATTATGATGGATTTAATGTGGGAGATAGCAAAGAAGGGGACTCAATAATTCCAAGATTTTGAATGAAGCAAGTTGGCAAGCAGTGGATAGAGGTGCCATCTATGGAGATAAGGAGGCCAGGAAGAGGAGATATGTTGGTTGGAGTTGGGAAGTAAACTTTCAATTTGGGAGACTGTCATTCTTTCAAAAGTGGTTTTTCCAGAAGCTTCAGAAATGGTGTGGCTCACAAACCTTTTCCTTTGATCAACAGGCACTTGGAAACACCATTGTGTATCGCAAGAGAGTGAAATAATCCTCCACTATCTCATCATTAGCTTGCTGGAAGCAGGAGGGCTATGTTCCTGGGACCCTGGCCTTTTGCTTGCCTTCTGTCCTGGTTTGCTATTCCCAGGAGACTATCAGGACACCATGTCCATGCAACCTCCAAATTCCAGTGGTGCTTGTGCCTCCTGGCCCTACTATCTGTCCTGCAGCTGGGCCTGGCACTCCCCTACAAGATAGGGGTGGTGGGACCTTGGACTTGTGACCCATTGTTCTCAAAGGCCCTGCCTGAGGTTGCTGCTGCATTAGCAATTGAACGAATCAGCCAGGACCCATCCTTTGACCTGAGTTACTCTCTGGAATATGTGATTCTCAATGAAGACTGCCAGATGTCAAGAGCTCTCCCCAGTTTTATTTCCCACCACCAGATGGCCTCCGGATTTGTTGGACCTGCCAACCCTGGCTACTGTGAGGCAGCCTCACTCCTGGCAAACAGCTGGGACAAAGGGATTTTCTCTTGGGCTTGTGTGAATTATGAGTTAGATAATAAAAATAGCTACCCGACCTTTTCTCGGACACTCCCTTCTCCTATCCGGGTGCTTGTAACTGTCATGAAGTATTTTCAGTGGGCTCATGCTGGGGTCATTTCCTCAGATGAAGATATTTGGGTGCATACAGCCAACCAAGTCTCAAGTGCTCTTCGGAGCCACGGTCTACCTGTAGGGGTCGTTCTAACCACAGGACAAGACAGCCAAAGCATTCAGAAAGCTCTCCAACGGATTCACCAGGCAGACAGAATTCGCAGTGAGTGCTTGCTCCCAGCTGAGGCTTGAACGTGGCTTCAGTGAAAAACATACAGTCTCCAAAAGCTCCTACCCACCTCATACCCTAGCGCACATCATTCCCAGGGTCTTTATTCAGTCAGACCCCAAGGCTGGGTGAATAGAGACAATATTAAGGACTCAATAGGGTACAAAGAACTCTGTGGATAAAAATCCCTTGAGTGCTCAGCACCTGGACATGGTAGAATAACCTCAGCAGTACCATAGCCATATACTTTGTCTGTGCTGAGGACCACAGTAGTTTCAGACTAGCCACAGCCATGTATTTTCATGGTTTCATTTTATCTGTTTTTTTTTTTAACCTCACATGTATTTTATTAAGATGTCAGCCAGCCTTGGAGATGGCGCAGAACAAAGAAAAGACAAGACAGTCTTACCCTAATGTGGCCTCTGAGAAAAAGCCACTGATGGGGCTTTGGGGCAAGATGAATCAATTTTAATGAGTATAACTTTGTAGTATGTTTCTTTTCTTTCTCTTTCTTTCTTTCTTTCTTTCTTTCTTTCTTTCTTTCTTTCTTTCTTTTCCTTTTCCTTTTTTTTTTTTTTGAGGTAGGGTCTCACTCTAGCCCAGGCTGACCTGGAATTCACTATGTAGTCTCAGGGTGGCCTCGAACTCACGGTGATCCTCCTACCTCTGTTTAGATAATGGATTTGCCATTGGCGCTCTTCTGAAGATAACCTTCGTGGGTGTCCAGTGCCCGTGAATCATTATATCTCACTGAAAACGCATCTTTTCTCTACTCCTAAATGCCTTCCCCACTCCCTCCTCGTAAAGCAGAGCTTTTCTCCCTGCAGCATTCAGCCAATTGGTACCGATGGCTCCTACCTGATAAATGAAAACATGCCCCAAATGAGAAGACTATCTAAGGATTAACAGGCTTCCCCTGCTAAGGGAAGTTTGATGTTAAGACTGATTTTCGCAGTGAAAGTAGCTAAATGTGACAAAAGGACTTTACTCTCAGAAGCTACAGTCACTAAGAGAAGTTGGCTAATTTGGGGTGATGGGACCCTTACTGGTCCTCTGTAATCAGCTCTCTTTTTCTTAAATTGATGGCAAACCCTTGTGACACTTAGTTTCACTTTTTTTTAACCACCTCTCTTTTTTTACTTTCCACTTTACCTTCCTCTGGAAGTGGCAGTGTTTCCTGGGAACACTGCTCACTCCCCCACTGCAGCTACTCCATCACTTTAGGACCTATAGCTCAGAAAGTACTTGTCAAACTGATTACTTCTAGGATTAGTCGTGGTCCCAGTTATTTCCTTAACATAACAATGGGCTTGTTAGAGAATGGTCCAGCTTAGACCTGGCTTATAACCAGGAGCCCATTTTAAGTTTCAAGTGTCTCCAGTATTGGACCTTAATTATGATCGTTATGGGAGGATGAGGGCAAGAGGTTTTAGTTCCAGGAACTACAGTAGTCAGCCTCCAGCTCCAGTATACAAGATCTTACAATGTTAAGCAATCAGCGTGTCTCTGATTACTTCCTAACAGAGCTTGATAGTTTCAAAGTAGGTCACGGAATTATTTTTAAAGATATAAAACCATTTACAGGGAGGAGCAATGCCAGAAACAGAATATATTTCATATCACAACTTTGTAATATGTTACATAGCTTCATGAAACCCATTGTCTCTCATAAGTTTACATTCCATGAGTGTTTCAAAACCCACTGATTCTAAATGCTATTCTTTGAAGTGATATTTTGGCCACCATCATGAAATGTTAAATAAATCCTGGCTCCAGAGCTCTTTTGGCTGTCAGACTGAGAGGAATCAGGATTGAATGCTCACTACCCAAAACCCCTTTGAGGCAAGGAGGTAACAAATGTCCATATTATTTCCCTCCCATTAGAGTTCAATTTTTTAGGTCAAGGGTTCTCACTCTGGCTACCCACTAGAAATCTTTTCAAAATGAAAGGAGCTACCTCCAGTAACTTTGATTGAATTGGTCTGTGATGAATCCCAGAAAAGGTTTTTTAAACAGCTTCCAAGGTGTTTATAAAATAACACCCAGTGTTGAGAATTCTTGCTTTTAAAGACAATGAAAATTAATTTTCCTCATTTGAAGTGACCAGTAATTTTTGCTTTAATGAGAATTTGTTTAGTCAGACTGTTTTGTTTGTAGCATTATGGATCAGCACACTAAAGGAATGGAAATTTGGGGGATTAAAAGATAAACACTAGAGAGAATAGTTAAGGGACAATAGAAGACTAAGTAGCAAGGACAGTGACTGAGGTGGAAGGGATACTATGAAAGAAAGAGTATAAAGAGTCAAAATAAAACTACTTTTAGGATTTTTTCCTCTGGTTTCTAACATAACATAGACTCAGATGAGGCATCCTGGGGATCTCATTGACATGAGTCACAATGTGATTTGGGGTGGGGGCAAAGAAACTGAGCTGGAGGTTGGTCTGTGGACTGTGTATGACCTCAGGAATCTCAATATAGAGTGAACAAAGGAGTGTGTGGCACCTACAATTGATAATTCCAGGTGGTGGCATATGAGGATATGCCAACTGGTGGGTGAGCTATGGCAGTAAGAGTTGTGGAGGGGGAGTGAGTGTTAAAGAAAGTAGGACTGTAGTTCATTCTACATTGGGCTTGTTAGGTTGTCAAATTAGGAGCTCTTAAGAGTGTGACAAGAGATTGGAGTTCTTCAGAAGATAATGTAGCCACTCAACAGTGCTGCTTTTTAAAAAAAAATTTGTGAGGAGGAGATATAACACTGGATGAGGGGAAATAAATATGTTAGTTAAAAAAGAAATAAAACAGGCCTTTGTTCTTATTTTTCACTTGGCCATTCATTGAGAATAATGCTTCTAGATAAGGGAAGCATGAGAAGCAGAATTCAACTCTCAACAAGCGGTCCATAACCCAGGGCACATCTGTAACCCTATGAGAAAACAAGATCAGATGAGAAACATGCAGCTGTCATGAGTATGGGTTTGGCCGACATAGCAGAGAAGAAGGTTGCAGTACATTGGGTACATACAGCACATCGCAGACCAAATCTCTAGCTCATTTTCCAACTCCTCTCAACTAGTGGGATTGAAACTGTTATCTAACAACTCTGGACAACTAAAAAGTCACCAGGATTTTTGTGTGACCTCAGTTGAGAAAGGGTAAGGAAGAGAGGGCTTCAGTTCTTCCCTATTTTACTGCCTACAAAGATATTTTTTACCATTGCAGATCCCCAATCAAGTCCTCAGAGAAGGACACTTTGTGACATAAAAAGCACAATGGAAAGGGACCCTTTCCTTTGGAGATGTCTAGTAATATTTGGAAATGATAGGAAGAGTTAAAAGATCAGTTTTGTCTGATCTGTTCATAATAACATTCATGGCATTCTCATGTGACAGTGGCAGTGGGTAGTGGTAGTGGTGACAGTGAGAGAGAGACAAGCAGGCTGTTACTACTGGTTGGTATGCTAGTTCTCTGATAAATTAATGCTTCCAATTAGGCCATATTACTGGCACTTTCCTGGAGTTAGAGGAAGTGTCATTCTCAGAAACAAGTCTGAATCATGTTTACACAGTATGTAGGCACTGGTAAATTAAATAGTAAAGTTATGGTGACAATAATAAAGTTCCAAACTTTTGGGAGAGGAAACAATAGAGGCACTCTAGATGCCAGGTCATCAAGACAATAAATGCTTTCCATGTCAACAGCACTGTACAGTTTATAAGGCATTTGCACAGAGATCATTTCATTTGTCTTTCAGTATATTTCAGGAGATATGGGTTTTGTTTTCCTTCAAATTCTGTATCTGTGAATCTCACAAAAACAAGTAGATGGATCTAGGCATTGTTACCACTAAATAATGGGGATTACTAAAGTCTCAGGGCAGAGGTAGTAAACCTTTTCCTCTCAATTCTCAAGTCATTTCTTTTCTTGGGAGTGACTGTCAATAATTCTTGTTTTGACAAAGTCAAATAGAGATGCTAATCAAAAACAAAGACCTCAATTTACAATCAAGCATGCTTTGTGGGATTATGTAGGTTTTTCCCTATCCATAGGAACCTAGCTGAGTAAGCAAGAGGGCCAACATTCCATCCACTCTTTGCTCCTCCAACCAAAAACCCTGTTGGAAGTTTTTGTCCTGTGGCACAAAGGAGCATTTGCTCCCCAAGCAGAGCACCTGAGGGATTGCCTTCACCCAGGAGGGTTCCTTTTCTCATTCCTACAAAGGCTAGCAGGAGGTCTTACCTCCAGCTCTTCAGAGGACTTTTCAAATGGCTATTTGCAGCTGTCCTGTCTTCTCATTGTGAAATTCTTTCAATTTGAGCTTACCTGCCTATTGGACATGTTGGGCTTCTTTTCAGCCCTTCCAAATTCAGATTGTTTCATTACAATATGACAGAATGGTTTTCTCTTGTTTTTCCCAAATTAGATACCATATTGTTATTTTTATTGTCAGAGACCAAGCTAGCTTCTTTACATGTATCAGATTTTTGCAAATAAACTTGTAATAAGAATAATAGCTAATATTTATTAAGCTCTTATTATGTGCTGGTTATTCTGCAAGAGCCTGGTATGGACTAGTTCATTCAAGTCCTGACGTACCTCTCTCAAATAAAGAGAATTATTGCTTTCCAATTTTATGGATAAGATTTCTGAAGCAGTGAGGTTATGTAACCTGCCTGATGTCACACAGCTAGAGAATGGGTAAACCAGGATATATGTATTCATGACTGTCTGTAGCAGTGCCTCGCAAATACAAGTGAGCACATTAATTCACTGAAGGGCTTGTTAAAGCACAGATTGCTGAGTCCCCTTCTCAAACTTTTTGATTCAAGGAAGCTGGGTGAGGCCTAAGAATATGCATTTCCACCAGGTTCCCTTGAAAGAATTGTATTCTACTGTCCCCTCTCCTTTTGAGATATGTTCCTAAAACATACATGATTCTGTGTTATTAACATGGTGGGCAATTCATCCCTTCTTTTTGTTCTTAATTTTTGGGCCCCACTGAGGAAATTATTTTAAGTGCCTCAGGTACATACCAGGAATGGACCTCACTTTCCTACACTAATGCCAAACATGATACAAATAATAGTATGAGTAACTGACTTAGTGCTATAGGAAATTTGGTATAGAATTCATTATAGATCAGTGTAAAGAAATATGAACGATAAAAAGACAACCTGCTTTTATGAATGGATCTATTATCAGTAATGGTCAAATGGCTGAAAACCCAGCACAAAAGAAGGTCTGTAAACATCTAAGCTTCCTGCACTGAAGATGTAATTTTGATTTAGCAGTTTAGGAAAAGCTAGAGATGACCTATGTTGCAAAGTGTGGGAAGATATTAAAAACTTATCTCAAGCTGGGCAACAATGTTAAAGCAATAAATACACTTGCAATAGCAGTTTAATTGGATACCAAAAAATCATGGTCTGATGGAGATAGAATAGTCACTGAATATAATATATGCCTCTAATCACACTGAGCTTCACAGACCAATTTGATACTGGTGGCAGTATGGAAGTTATAGCTTTGGATCTTAAGGCTGAAAATGTACAGGGTTTCCTTAGCTGTTATACACAGCCATGAACCACTTGATGCTGTGTCCTTAAAGTGTATTGAATCATATTTGGGTATGAGGGCCAATGAATTGAATCATATTTGTGAATGGAAATTTGGAAGCATTCATATTCCAGAGCTTCCCTCCTTCGCCCCGTTTTACACAACCATTTTAAAAGATTTTGCAAAAGGAGAGCCAGGCGTGGGGGTGCATGCCTTTAATCCCAGCACTGGGGAGGCAGAGGTAGGAGGATCACTGTGAGTTCAAAGCTACCCTGAGACTACAGAGTAAATTCCCGGTCAGCCTGACCTAGAGTGAAAACCAAAATAATAGTAATAATAATAATAATAATAAATAATAAATAAATAAATTTTGCAAAAGGAAACTGAGAAGGGTAAGAGCCTATTTTTTTCACAAGACGGTCAGATGTGGGTGAATACTGGGAGAGTTGAGACCTGGAATAAATGTTTATGCTCCTCTCCCCCTCTGATCTGTCCTTCCTTTACTGTTAACAATTTATTAAACAGAAATACATTAAAATGAGAGGAAATGTAATGAAAGGTTAAAATGAATTGTGGGCATAAGAATGAGGGAGTTTTTTTCTTTTTAATGATTTGGGACCAATATTTAGGGTTCACAAAAACTAATTATGTCCTAAGTACTTCTTCAGAACCAGTTTGTGGAAACATTTTCATCTCACAATGTGTGAAATTAGGCCTTGCTTTGTCCATGGAGAATTCTACAGCCAGTATGTTATTGAGCTTTGCTGTGTGTGTGTGTCTAATTTTATATTTTTTATTTTATATTTTTCATTTATGAGAGAGAGGAAGGGAGAGAGAGAAAGATGCATATAGAGAATGGGCTCATCAGGGCCTCCAGCTGCTGCAAATGAGCTTTATATGCATGCACCACCTTGTGCATGTGGCCTATGTGGATCCTGGGGAATGGAACCTGGGTCCTTTGGCTTTGCAGGCAAGCACCTTAACCACTAAGCCATCTCCTGCTGTGTGTTTATCCCAGGCTGATTTCAAACTTATTGTATGGTCCAGATTGTCCTGGAACTCACAATACTGCAGCCACCTTCTACCTAGTGCTGGGATCACAGGTATGGGACACAATGCCTGGAAAGCTCCTTCTTTTGAATAATGTAAGTCATCTATCACAAGGAAATACTAGAAAAAGTACTTCAATACAGGAGGATAAATGAGTTGAGTAACTTGGGATTTGGCTTTTTCTGACATTTGTGGCTAATAGCAAAGAAGAGGAAATAAGGTCTTGAATTGCATACCATAGTCAGCCCCATAGTATGAAGACATGGCTAATAGATAGCTCATGTGGAGCTCTTGTATTCCAGAGAAAGTATTAATATCATCATGGTGAGATGTGATTTTCTGAGAGTGTTTTTCTGGTCTTTGTTTTGGCTATAGAATGGCTTGATCGTTAACAATTAGGAAGGGAACTTACAAATTAGTGTTTTGCAATCACCAAACCTTGTCTAGCATGAAAGATTTCGGTATACAAATCCTTTCCTAGCAAAAAGTTAGAGGTCAAACCCCATTTTAATGAATGTAATTTTGAGATATACAAGCTGTTTAGTAAAACCATCTTGTAAAACAGATGTATCCATAAATCCCTGTGCACGAAGCAGTCAATCTATTAAATTAAGGTACTGTTGTTTGAATTCAGTATTTATGCTTTCTATTTTAATTGTGTTCAATGGCAAGGTCTTGCCATGCAAAAAATTGAGACACTTGGGATCATTCCATCTTGAAGTTCCTGTTTCTCTATCTAAAAAATGAGAGGGACAGGGCTGGAGAGATGCCCTAGTGGTTAAGACGCTTGCCTGTGAAACCTAAGGACCCAGGTTTGATGCCCCAGAATCCATGTAAGCCAGATGCACATGGTGGTATGTATGTCTGGAGTTCATTTTCAGTAGCTATGGGCCCTGGCACATCCATTCTCTCTCTCTCTCATAAATAAAATAAAATATTTTTTACATGAGAGGGACATATTGGGCTAGCTGCTCTTAAGGTGTCTTTCTAGTTATAAAAATTTGGTCCCTAGATTTAAAAATGCCATTAATGTGTGCCAAAGAAATAAAAATAAATGAGACATATTGTTAGGTAAGATTTTGGGTAAGCTAATGACACTAGGTAGTACCTGACAGTACATACCCAAGAGTATCAGTATCACTTCCCGTTGTCTGTCCATTTTACCAATCCAAATATGCCTATGTCTCACATTTCATGGAACTATGAAAAATATACGAAATGCTCATCCTCTCCTCCTAAAGGATCTCTTAGTATGTATGCATCCATCTAAATAACATTTATTGTGGGTGTTTTGTGTATTGAGATAAAGATATAAATAGGACACAATCTCTGACCTCAAGGAGCTCAGAATTTTATATTAGAGTCTGACATAAATAAGGGCTAGTCAGTTAAGGGTATGGTGAGGCTTTGAAGCCAGTGTTAGAATAAACTTTTGAGTGCAGAATGCTTACTGGTGAGTGATTTCAAGGAAAATACCTATGAGGGAGAGAAAGCAGAACTGAGCAGAGAGAATTAACTGCAATGTAGTCACAAAAAAGGCCTCATCCAATCTTAAGGGATACTCTGACACTGGGGTGACCCTTCAGTGTTGTTCAGAATTGAGGTAAAAAGTCTGGTCCTTTCTATTTCTATGTATACCACTCATCAATACAGGATAACCTAGAGAAGTTGCTATGGTATATTAATGATTGCTTAACAGCCATTTCCCGAGGGTAAAAAAGTCCCGGTTTATAGAGCTTGCTGGTTTCCATAATGTAAACTATATCCAATTTCAAGCTAATAACACAGTGTTAACTAGCCTACAAACTCCCTGAAAATTTCACCATAGGCTTTTGTGAATCAGCCAAAGCCAGTTCCAGATACTGCTGAAGGCATGTGACCTTTCAAGTGGCTGCTAGTTGCTAACATTTCCCAGCAGTCAGGGGAACAAGTGCGTCAGTCTTGAAGTGTGTGTTTGCATGGTACATTATAATAGCATCCATTACATGCACTGAAGTATTTGTATCTCAATCAACACAAAGCACTTGTTTCTATTTAACGTTTTCAATGCAGCAAACGAATTTCAATACTGCATGAGAATCAAATGGAACTATATTAGGTAACCTTGATCAAGTTATTTAGTCTCTGCTTTTGTAGGAGAATGATACTAATCATAACTTACTTGTCAATAAATCTGTTGGATGAACTAGCCAACTAATTAAATCACCTGATTTAGCTAATTTCTCTAGTCACCAACCTGTGACTGGACTAATATGACCAAATGGATTCATATTCAATGTTATAGCCATACATAGAGAGGGTGGTGCCTTCATTTCTGCTTTCTTTTCCTAAATCAAACATTTGCCTTGTTAAACCTTTCTGGCACTGAATCTTCCAATCGTACAATGCATAACTGAAGCTGAATTCCTTGTGTGGCTCATGAAATAGCCCCAATGATATCCTTAGAGGAGTCTCAGGTCTGAGCATTAGAATACATATAGAACCTCTAAATGTAATTATTTTGTGAGAGCTAATGGTCATTTAACAACTCAAGTTATGCTGTATTGTGTGCATTTAATATCAATCTCATGACTTACTAAATACACTTAAAAACTGAAGGATATCAGCTCCAACTCCAAAGGGAAACTTTCCAAGAGTATTTACAAATTGTAAAGAAGGCTTTGAAAAATAGACGAAGCAATATGCTAATACCAAAGACCAGTCATTGAATGTAGTTAAGCACACTTGGTTCCTGAGATTAAAGGTTACATGTAAGTATGTTTAATTAATATTTACCAGTGGTGATAGGACTTTTGCTTTTCTTCAAGGAGCTCAGAATACTTGCCAGTCATCATCTAATTAAACCACTCAATGTACCTGTGAAATGCATTGGAATCTACATTTTAAAGATGTGGGCACTGAAGCACAAGTGGGCTTAAACTGAACTCATTTAGCATGCCAAGGACTAAATTGAATATAGAATTTCAGTCTCATGATCTAACCACCATTCTTCAACCGTGGCTCCCTCTAATCCACTCTATTCTAGCATAGCCTTGCCAAACAACATAGTCTTATAAGTCTTGGAAGAATTAAATTGAGTGCAAAGGAATTTCAATTACAGGGAAGATAGATTGAAAATGTTGAAATGTTGAATATACCGTCCATGGCATTAGTAGCACTTATAGATGAATATGTGTTAGTGCCATTCATCAGCTATAATGGCCTCAGGAAGGGTCAGAACCATTGGTCAAAATGTACTAGAAGCACCGGGTGTTGTGGAGCACACCTTTAATCCCAGAACTTGGGAGGCAGAGGTAGGTGGATTGCTGTGAGTTCGAAGCCACCCTGAGACTACATAGTGAATTTCAGGTCAGCCTGGGCTTCAGCGGGACCTTACCTCGAAAAACAAAACAAACAAACAAAAATGGTATTGCAATGCAGTTTGTAGGAAGCAGACAATAAAAATCAGCAGTAGCTATGGGATTATTTCCCATCCTACTCTTCTTAGGTAAGAGAGTATTTATTATTTATTGAATGCTATTATATGAATTATATTATATTATATTCTTATATGAATTGTCTCTTTGAATCATTACTAATTCCCTCCAATAAGTACACACTGTCACCTCTATTTTATGGATGAAGTTAAGTAATTTACCAACAAATATATAGCTAGTATCTGGTGGTAAGATATAAACCTAGTAGTCTTTCTAACCTCAAAGCTTCTTTGTTATTCAACCTCCCACTTATTATATTCTTTTGGCTCTACAATTAGGCTCTGCTGCCTGCAACCAACCTAACAGATTTGACTCGGGATTTCAATATTGCTCATCCTATGGGCATGGGAAAGAAATCTTTTGTCAATGATTGGTTAGAATACATGTATTATTTTTTCTACGTTTGTTTTTTGGTGCTACATTTTACTACCATAACCTTTTTTGCATTGGTTTCAGTAATCATCATGTGTATGCATTCAGCTTTGATCGGGGGAGAGACCCAGGCACGCCTCTTGGAATGGGCTCATGATCTGAAAATGACTGATGGAACTTATGTCTTTGTACCTTATGATGCCCTGCTCTACAGTTTACCATATGAGCACACCCCCTACCAGGTCCTGAGGAATAATCCAAAGCTCAGGGAAGCCTATGATGCTGTATTGACCATTACACTGGAGTCCCAGGAAAAGACTTTCTATCAAGCCTATACAGAAGCAGCAGCTAGAGGTGAAATTCCAAAGAAGCTGGAGTCAAATCAAGTAAGTGCAGACTCACAAGTTGTCATGAGTTGATAACTTCAAAAATCAGGAAAATGAATGAATCTTTTTCTCATTGTGTATTCTGTATAGTAATTCCCTATCAAATGAATAGCTGGAAATGCTTTTCCCCATTCTATAGACTTTCTCCTAACTCTATGAACTGGAACTAGGGAAATCAAACTTTAATATATGTTGGCACTATTTGAGGGGGACTAAGAAAAAAGAAGTCCTCCTTGTGATCCAAGTTTGCAACCAATACACTAATAAGACAAGAGGGCCAGCATATAAGAAAGCACCCCTATGTTATTACTAATACTGCTACTTAAAGATATAGCTGCTGTTTGTGGGCATTTGAGCTTCCCAATACTGAATCTGAGAATGAAACAGACTTGTATCCACTAACATTGCTGGACCACTTGAGTCTTGTTTCCTGGGGTGGGGGTAGATCTTTTGTAAAATGTGCAGTCTGGAGGAGTTGAACAGAGCACAGCTGTGCACATGTTTCTTGTAGACAGCCCTTTCCCAAGAAAAGGAAGATAGGAATAGAGGTACACATACTTAGTTCTTCCAACTAAGCTGTAAGAATAGTCACTCCTATTTTGTTGAGAGTAATGAGAAAGTGGGTGAATAGAGGCTAAGAATATTTTGCTACTTTGCTGGTAGAGTTGCCTTTGTGAAAGGAATCATTTTGGTTGGCAAAGAAGACCTGCCTTCTAATATAGGATATATAACATTAGTACATGTATAGATGCACATAAGAGTTGACATATTGAGGTTAAAGTCATACCCAGTTAAGGGCCAGAGGAAGAAAAAAGCAAAGATAAGGATAACAAAGACAAAAGCAATAGTGATTAAGGCACTTGCCTGAAAAGCCAAAGGACCTAGGTTAGATTCTCCAAGACCCATGTAAGCCAGATGCACAAGGTAACACATGTTTCTGGAGTTCATTTGTAGTGGCTATATGCTCTGATGCACCCATTCTCACACTCTCTTCCTCTATCTCTCCATCTCTCTGCCTCTTTCTCTCTTTCAAATAAATAAATAAGTGATTTAAAAAAGACAAAAGCAAAAAGGAAGGGGCTGGAGAGATAGATTAAGCAGTTAAGGTGCTTGCCTGAAAACCCTAAGGACCCATGTTCAACTCTCCAGATCCCATGTAAGCCAGATGCACAAAGGAGAGAGAAAAACAAGGTTGTACATGCCCACTAGGTGGAACAAGTGTCTGGAGTTTGATTGTAGTGTCTGAGGCCTTGGCATTCTCTCTCTCCCATTCTCTAAAAGAAGCAAGAAGGGCTGGGCGTGGTGGCACACACCTTTAATCCCAGCACTCGGGAGGCAGAGGTAGGAGGATCACCATGAGTTCGAGGCTACCCTGAGACTACATAGTTAATTCCAGGTCAGCCTGGACCAAAGTGAGACCCTACCTCGAAAAACCAAAAAAAAAAAAAAAAAAAAAAAAAAAGAAGAAGCAAGAAGGAAGAATGCAAATGAATAAGAAATGATAAGAAGAAATCCCTATGGATGCATTTTCTTTGAAACTTTATTTTTTTCTCCTTCCTTCCATTCTTATTTCTTTCCTCTCTTCCTTCCTGTTTCCTTTCTCCTTCACTCCCTCCTTTCTTTTTCCTTCCTTTCTTTCATTCTCCTTTCTTCTTTCAAAAAGCAGTCTATGTAGCCCAAGAAAGCTTTGAACTTCCAATCCTTTTGCCTCTACTTCTTGAGTGCTAGGACTGCAGGTATGTGCCAACATACCCAGATCATATGGTAATTAGATGAAGACAGTAGGCATTTTCAAAAGTAGGTAGAGTGGCACATGGAAAACTTTCAAAGTTCAAGTCTTTGCTAAAACACTGAATTACTCTTACTGATTCTGACTATAACTAATAGATAGAATAACACAAATGGGCCTGCATAATAATTCTTTTGTAAGATGTGAAAGGGGAAGCTTTGGTTAATTGGTTAATTTAGAAGCTCAATAACATCATCCATGACCCATGTTCATTTCAATGTTTTACTTTACCAGCTAGATTATAATAGCTTTCCCTCACAAACTGGTTCCTTTATGGTCCCCATAATGGCTGTTCTAGACATTACATACAGGAAGAAATGGTCAGAAAAGCCATTAGGAATGGTCCTCTCTTGTTTCTGTGTGCAAGAGTGAGAGAATCTTTTGGAGAAGTGCTCTAAGTAGCCCCACACCTTTTTGGTCAAAATTGTGTCCCTAACCCATGTCAATATTAATAATATGGAAAGAAAACTGATAACACTGTGATTAACCTTATAGTCGCAAGCAGAATGTGAGAAATAAAATAAAATTCTGGTAGCAAGAAAGACAGCTGTCAGGAAGGCAAGTGGGTTGTGTCTAGTGCACATGTTCTACATGATATTCTTTTTATCCATTCTTTATATCTTTGTCCTGTGTGCTTATTTTCTCTGAATAAGCGGTTAAGATAAAATGGAAGTGCAGATCATTTTCTGCCCTTATAGCAAAGATTTTGCTGATTTTTGTTTCAGTAAGAAAAGTGACTAGTAGGTACATCAAAAGAGCTGGATTTGATCTGTATAACTACTGATGCATCTATAATGAATCCCTGTTTTAGGACACACACACACACACACACACACACACACACACACACACACACACCTGAAAACAACTGGTCAATTTAGCCAGGAATTGCAAAAATCTCTCAAATTGCTAATAATGGTTTCTCAAATAATTTGTTAATGTTGTACTTAAACAAGTAATCAGGTGTTGAATTTTGGTGCATTTTAAGCCAATAATATTACATCACATAAATGCAGTCTAAGTCATCTTTCTACTTTAATCATAGAAATGAGGAAAACATAAGTGTGTGTGTGTGTGTGTGTGTATTGTGCATATGTATAAAGAGATATATTGATATAAATCTCAGCCTTTGCACTCTTGATATTTGATTCAATCCCTTTGAGCTTGTGAAAAACATAAGGTAATTAAGGCAAAAAAAAAAAAAAAGACGCCATTAGCCTGGTTGCTAGGCAGCCTGCACTCTGCTTTAGACAAGGAAATAGAGAGAGCCATAACAAAGAAACTGGAGCTTATTTTTTAAAGCCTGCTTGCATGCAGTTCTGCCCCCTCTTTGCAGGTAACTAGGATAAACCTTTATAACCAAAAAATGATAGAAGGTGAGATAATTACCTTCATATGTCTTACAAACAAAACT
Source organism: Orientallactaga sibirica (assembly GCA_036365145.1). Classification (NCBI taxonomy): domain Eukaryota; kingdom Metazoa; phylum Chordata; class Mammalia; order Rodentia; family Dipodidae; genus Orientallactaga; species Orientallactaga sibirica. Next base: position 11,147,772 of record JAEOAD010000057.1, read on the forward strand.
ATTTTTAAATTTACTCTGCTGAAAGGCATTTTTGAAGGCACCTTGTATAGCAGGAAAAGCATATACATGATATGTTCATAGAGTAAAGTTCATAATTAATAAAAAAAGGAAATAGACAAAATTACTTGGGTTTAGACCCCATTTCTCCTGGGAAATGTTGATCAGTGAGTACTTCGCTACAGCTAAGAGTAAGAAGTTTTGGTTGCTATTACATAGTAGGGTGACCACAGATAACAAAAATGTACTTCAAAAACCAAAAAGAAAGGATTTTGAATATTTTTATCATTAAGAAATTATAGACGTGGGGCAATAGTTTTGCAGGTAAGAGAGAGCTTGCCATATAAGCATTAAAGCTTGAGTTTAATCCTCAACCATGTGAAAAGATGGAAGTGGCCACACACCACTGTAACCCCAATCCTGAGGGGAGTGGTGACAGGAGAATAGCTGGGGATCAGAGATCAGTCCATTTGGGGCGGGGAGATCCAATATGCAAATTTATGTGTTCAGTGAGAGCCTCTGTCTCAAAGAAACAACATAAAATAGATTACCCATAGAGGTATCTTCACCAAGCTACAGGAGGAAGAGAGAGGAACGATAATGATGGTCCTGATGTCTTCATCATGGTTCTGCAGATCGTTAAGTAGTTCCAACACTAAAGAAGTACAGACCCTTTTGGACTTTGGCTGTCCCCAACCTGCAGGGATGCATTTCCAAACCCCATGAGAAACCATCTAAATATTTTTGCTACTCTGTAATACTTTCAATAAATTTGAGACAAAAAATAAAAACAAAAGAGAGTCACGAGGACACGTGACAATCCCTCTGGCCTCTGGACATAGATATGGTGCACGCATCTTCGCACATACATTCATACACACACCACAGCACATAAACACACCATGCACAACACCACACATACTACATGCACATGCCAAAATCAAAGAAATGTTAGATGATATCAATATAATATTTATGCTATCAATGATAAATGAAAGAATGTTTAAGACATTACATAATGCATGCATACATAAATGCATGTATAAAAACTTCATATGGTATTCCAGGAAATGTATAATTTTTATGATTTTATGTATCATTTAAAAGTTTAAATATATATCCCAGTTATCATTCTTACTATCTTGGGAAAGTCATTAAGGGTTTATGATTGTTTCTCCATCTGTAAAATGGGGAGCTATGTCTTCTAGGATTATTGTGATGATTAAACCAAATAGCATGTATAAAGTGGCTAGTAAAATGCTTGTCTCGCAGGTATCTTCTTTCCAGCTTTATCTCTTTTGAGGCCAGGACGAACTTATTCGTTGATAGTAATTTAGCATCCAAGTTACAGTCTGACTTTATCTTACTATATTCCTGAAGTTTGCTGGTTACTGGCAGAGGAGTTCTCATTCTTTTCAGCTTTCAAAATTATTTTGCTCTTGGACTTCTAGATAACTTTCTCAGATCAAATTATATATCATCAATTCACTGTTTTTCTCCAGGCTTCTATTTTCCCCATTCATTCAACAGGTAAACAAGAGTTTATTGAGCACTTACGCTGAGCATCATGCTGAAGTGCAGAAAGAAGGGAAGAGTCAGGAAACAGGACCAGAAGGTTTCTGTCAGTTGTGTATTATTAGAGCCAATTTACAAAAGCCAATTAGGCTCATCTTCTACTAAGTCTGTGTTCAGTGACATTGTTTTGGTAGCTTGAAGTCATGCGCAGTAGGAGAATTTACATGTGCAAATTCAGAAATGTAAAAAATAAGGCTTTTAACCTGTCCACAGAGCCATGGTAAACATTTACTAGCATATCACTTGTCTCTGTCCTTACGGAATTTAAATTCTAGTGTGAAGGATATATAATAAATGATTAAGCAAACATATTAACAATATGGATGTATTACTTTCTTGCCCAGTAACTTTCAATGAAATTGAAATTTCTATATGTAGGCTACATTACTTACAGCAATGGTTTTCAATTATTCTTAATTTATTTCTTGGCTAATTTAAAAGGTAAAATGTAAGGGAAACAAACTCAAGCAAATAAACTATCAAAATGATGAATACCCATAGTTTAAAAAAACTAGGAACTCATAGCAGTTGTGGTTTCATGTACAAGACTGACCTGTCAACATGCCAACATAGTTGGGGTAGAGGCTCACAAGAACCCACTCCTCCCAGAGTAGCTATTGGTAGTTAAATGGTTGCTGGGGGCAGGGATTATACCCAGAGTGAAGTAAGTAACCTCCCACCCATGCTCATGTAAGCAATTTAACTCTAGCTAACAATTATCCCCCTCACAAGTATAGCTGTCAAAACTTTTCGTCTCCAGCAGCTAGAGAGATGGCTTAGCAGTTAAGACACTTGCTTGCAAAGCTCAAGGACTCAGATTTTATTCCCAAGTATCCACATAAAGCCAGATGTACAAAGGGGTGTATGCATCTAGAGTTTGTTTGCAGTAACTAGAGGCCCTGGAGAGCCCATTCTCTTTTCTCTCTCTGTCTGCTTCTTTCTCTCTCTCTCTCAAATATATGAATAAACACATGAAATATTTAAAACATATTGAAAGGTTTATAACAACATTGTCCCCAGGTCTCAATCTTATTCTTCAACGGAATTATATATCATCACATCTTTTAGCACTTTATTCTGATCCATACCTACATGTTTCTAGATATTGTACTGATATTGGTGTCTCTTAATTAGTAATTTCTGGACATTTGTTGACTTGGATTGTCAGTCTTTTTATAACTTTTCTATCTTCCTTCAAACTCTCAATATGATTATGTTACAATTTTAGTTAAATCTATATTTAGTATTTTAATTTTTTGCTTATTGATTGATTGGTTGGTTGAGATGGAGTCTCATATAGTCTGGGTGGGCCTCAAACTCACTATGTAATAGAGGATGACCTTGAACTCTTAACTTTGCCTCTACTACCTCCAGAGGATTTTAAACATACTAGCTACTTCAATATTACTCAATAATGATCCAGTAAATATTAAAAGTTTGTGTAGGATATGAGTTAGAACCATACTATATCATCAAAACTTTATACACAAAATATGTTTACCTTAATTTGAATTTCTAAATCATCTCATGCTTTCTGATGATAAGGCTGTAAAATCCGCTTAAAACAATTTTATACATGGTAAGACCTGTAAAATCCCCCATCAAATTTGCTTTTCTTGAGGCTCTCTGCTTTCTTAGTTCCATTTGAACTTATGCTCTTTAACACTGCCACAAAATTATTAAACTAGATTCTCCATTTTCATCATCCTACAAATTCCCTATCCTCTTCTACACAGAATCCACAATTTTTCATGAGTCCCAGTCCTTTGAAGCTATGGCCTATTGTCTTCTAATTTCCACTGATGGCTTTGAGAATAGCACTATGATTCTAATTTCTTATCCTTTAATACAACCTGTTTTCATTCAATTCTATACCCCCCAGAAGCTTTTAAGGTTTTCTGTTTGTTTTTTCTTTCCTCCTCCTCCTTCCTTCCTGTCTTTTCTCTTTCCCTTCCTTTGTTCTTTGTTTCTTGCTTGTTTTCTTTTTTTCAGTACTGGGGATTGAACCTAGGGCCTCACAACTGCTAGTTCAGCACTCTCACCTCTAAGCTATACCCCCAGTTCAATTTCCACTTTCTGACACTTTAAAATATGATGATCTATAACACTTATTATGCTCTGCCTTTGGTAAGGCCTTTCAGTCTAGAAGCTCAATCTTTCTGGGAATTTATGTTAATTATTTGATTTTTTACAATAATTTTGCCTTTTTTCTCTTTGGAAATACTATTACATAAGATTTTCTGTTTTTACATTTTTATGTTACAGAAGTGGAAATACTACCTTATTAAAATAAGTAGATGAGACATAAAAATGATATATGCTAGTTTTTGGTTTGTTTATTACAATTAACTGCATGTTAGTTGTACAAATTAATGGCATTCACCATCATATTTCTATAAATCACCACTTTGTTTTATTCTTCAAGTTGATTTATTGATTCCCCCCTAAATAAGTGAGAATGTGTAGTATTTGTCTTTTTTGTTATTTCATTCAATATTTTCCATTTCTGTTTATGTTGCTGCAAATGACAAGGGGTTTTTATTATTTTTAATGGATGAGTAGTATTCCATATACAACTTTTTCTTTATCCATTCATTTGCTGAAGGGCATCTTTCTGAGTTGATTCCATATTCTGGTTATTGTGAACAGTGCTGCAATAAACAGAGTTTCAAGTATCTTTCTGTGTAAATATTTCATTTCTCCTTGGTAAATAGTGAATTGATATTTCTGTTACATGGTCTATATCTTTGGTTTTAGTTTTTCTTACTGAATTTCTCAACCTTATGCTCTCATTCTTTTACTAATTCTTTAAAAATACTTACACAGTACTGTTAATTTCCTATAGTGCATTCTATTTTGTTTTTGTTTTATTGTGTTTTATTTGTTTTATTTGCTTTTGTTTTATTAATATAATTCTTTGTCCTTTGGTGATTATGAGGCATTGATTTCAGAATCCCCCACAGATACCAACATTAATGCATTCTCAAGTCTCATAAAATGATATAGATTTACATATAAAGTATTCTTACCCTTCCATATGCTTTGAATCATCTCTAGATAATGTATAATGCCCAAAACAGTGTAAATGCTATGTAGGTATTATATGTGTTCTTTGGGGAGAGAAAAAAGTTTACATGTTTCAGGACAGACATAGGCCCCCCAAATACACACTCGGAAGAGATTACATATCACTTTTGGGATTAGCATTTGATTGAATTTATTATGTATATGGAATCCATAGATATTGAGGACTATTATTTTCTCTGATTTTCTTGGAAATATTCAATATAATTTCCTTGAAGTTTATTTCTGTTTTATGAAATTCTTTTTTCCAACTTTGATTTTTTTTTCTTCAGTTGTTAGTTTTTTTGTGTGTTTCTTTGTTTTGATCTTTCTATTTCATGTCAGAAGATTCTCTTGGACATTTGGCATGTGTGTCTGTTGTTTATAGTTAAGAATGAAGCACTGAAAGGCAGACTTGCAGGTTTATGCAAATGGTGGGCTTATTGAGCAGTGCATTTGAATATAAGGCAATTGGCTAAGCAGTTTTTAAAAATTTAGTTTACTTGTTTGATGTTGGTCAATATCTGTATGTAATGATTATTGCTAGGGCCAGTGCATTTTTTTTTTCACAGAAGAGTCTTCCAATCTTTTTCATAGAAATCATAATCCTCATGGCCAGTGTTCTGGGAGCAATGTTGGGTGGAGGAAGCTAGGATTCTCACTATGAATTATGAAGGATTTAGCTTTACCTCTGCTTTTTTGTGCCCTACTTCACTTCCAAGTTCCTTTGTTTCTAGTGCTTCAGCTCTGCAGCTACTGAGAATCAATGGAACATGTTTCCTGCACAACAAGCTCATCTTTTGGTCGAGGTAACTACCCTTCCCTCAGATGTTCAAAGAGCCCTCTCCCATTGATGTTCAGCCTCACCCCCGCTCACATGGCATTGTAATATTGTACTAGGCTTCTCTAATCACCATTCTCTCTAGGATTCTGATGGGTAAATCTACTTGTCTGGGTTCAGAATTGCAGAGGTGCCTTGATATTGGTTAATGGAGTTTTTTTTGAGTGGGGGTTGTTTTTTCTGAGGTAGGGTCTCACTCTAGCCCAGGCTGACCTGTAATTCACTATGTAGTCTCAGGGTGGCGTCGAACTCACAGTGATCCTCCTACCTCTGCCTCCCAAGTGCTGGGATTAAAGGCACGTGCCACCACACCCAGCTGGATAATGGAGTTTTAATGTTTCTGTTCTTGTTGCTTGAGAGAGATACATTATCAGGAAATCTATGGGAAATCATGATGGAAAAATGAAGTTACAAAAGGGTAATCTGATATTTTTATTATGATTTACCAGAGACCATTAATTTAGCAAATATTTATTAAGCTCAGATATAGCACCTTGATTAAAATCTTTTAAGGCAGTTTACTCTAAATTTACTTAAGTTCTCTTTACTTTATTTTCTTCATTTTTAATAGGACATAACAATAATAGTACTCACCTCACAGAGTTGTGAGGTTTAAATGAGTAAAGTCATTAATCAGATCGTGTGGCACCTAATAGCCCTTCAGTAAATGCCAGCCATTATCATTTAAAAATTATTATTACCATGAGTCAGAAACTGCAGGGGATGCTAAGGAGAACAACACTTAAATAGATCTTTTACCTAATAAAAAGGGATGGTTTTACCATTTTGATACATTGGGTCTAAAACTTGAAGCTGGGTCACAGATTAAAGACTGGAAGAAAAGACATGAACACCTAATTTCTGATGTGTTCTGATGTGTTCCTCTTTGAAAATGCCAACAACATCAAGGATTCTATATTCATTTGGTCCGTAGTAAGTGACACAAATTATTCCATTGATCCTGAAGACAAGCCTCCAAATTAGATAGTAATATCTATATTTTATGGATGAGGAAATTAAGGTGCAAACTAATTTGCCTAGGGTCAGATAGCTGACAAATGGTAGACCTGGGATTCAACTTAAGACTGCTATCAGAACCTGACCACCTAGCCACACACTGAGCTAATATCTAATGCTGATGCTTTACTAAAGCAGTCACATTACTAAGTCAATGATGATTTGAACAAGTTTATTGGATTTTTTTTTCCTCTGATGTAGAAGATACTGGGACTTCATAAGGATCTGGGAAAAGAAGTCAGTAAGACAAACAGAGACAGACACCACTGATACACTTCCTAATTTGGTCTTAGGGTGATTGGGCAAGGATTATCACTTTGTTACTTTATTCTTTGGCACAAAATACTCTTATGAAATTAGATTTTGATGCCTATATTTTTCCTCTTAATTGTACTCTGACGTTGTTTTCTAATGAAATTTTGTTCACTCCAAACACATATTGCTGAAACTCACAGTTTGAATATTTTCTGTGAACAAAATATGACCTTGTTTGGTTAAGCATAGGAAGTCCTCGGGGTTTCTTAGAATTCCTGGGGAGACCTTATGAAACTTATACTTTTTTTTTATTATCCTAAAGGTAGGTGTCCCACAGAGAGCTGTTAAACTCCCTGAAGGGGATATAGTTAGGCTTGGAGCACAAAGAGGCCCAGAAAACAGGCTATAAGATTCAAAGATTACTGTGGCCACAGTCCTCCTTATATCCTATAAAATAAAAGTGTCATGTCCATGACCATCATATCAGACAGATTGGTCTTCCTCCTCTTGCTGGTCTATTCCAAGTGTTGTGATCATGCATGATTTGAAGTGCCTTTAAAAATATATTTATATATTCATATATGAGAGAGAGAGAAGAGAGAGCGTGTATGGGTATTTCAGGGCTTCCTGCCACTGCAAACAAAACAGATGTATGCAACACTGTGCATCTAGCTTTATATGGGTACTGAACAATTAAACTCGGGCCATCAGACTTTGCAAGCAAGCATCTTTACCCACTAAGCCATCTCTCCAGCCCTGGTACCATTTTTTTTTTTTAATTTTTAAAATTTTTTTTGAGGCAAACCCAACAGGCTGGCCTTTTTTATGCAAGAGAGAGAGGGAGAGAGAGAGAGAGAGAGAGAGAGAGAGGTGGAGAGCTAGGGCCTCCAGCCACTACAATTGAACTCCAGACACCTGCACCCCCTTGTGTCCATATGCCACCTTGCCTGCTTGTGTCACTGTTCATCTGGCTTATGTGGGACCTGGAGAATCGATCCTTAGGCTTTACAGGCAAGCATCCTAACCTCTACGCCATCTCTTCAGGCCCCTGGTACTATTTTTTTTTAAGATTTTATTTTTATTTATTAGAGACAGAGAGAGAGAGAGAGCTAGGGCCTCTAGCCACTGCAAACATCTCTAGACGCATGCGTCACCATATGCATCTGGCTTATGTGGGACCTGGAGAATTGAACCGGGGTCCTTAGGCTTCGCAGGCATGCGCCTTAACCACTAAGCCATCTCTCCAGCCCCCTGGTACTATTCTTAACAACAGACATTTTTTTAATAGACAAATCTATTCTTTTTATATATATATTTTATTTTGTTTATTTATTTATTTGATTGAGAGGGAGATACAGAAATAGGCAGGTAGAGAGAGAGAGAGAATGGGTGTGCCAGGGCCTCCAGCCACTGCAAACGAAGTCCGGATGCGTGGACCCCCTTGTGCATCTGGCTGATGTGGGTCCTGGAGAATTAAGCCTTGAACTGGGTTCCTTAGGCTCCACAGGCAAGCGTTTAACCGCTAAGCCATCTCTCCAGCCCAACAACAGACATTTAATTATCCTTTGGTTTCTTAATCTCTTCATGTCTTGGTTTCTTGTTCAAAGGTGATATTTTCATTTTATCATTCAAGTGGTGGCAGGTTTTAAAGTATACTTCTGAGGATGAATCTCCTCGGAAGACAGTTCTGTGTCTTCTCAAGCACAGTAAGTCTGCACTGATGATAACCAACTTAATAACAGCATGAACCATTAGACTGAACAAATTAAAATATCACTGCTCCTAACTTGGACCTTATCCTCATGTTGAAAAGTTCTAAATAGCTTAGGGTAGCACTACCTGGAGTCATTAAATGAAAAGCAGTGATATATATCAATGGTCACTCATTCATAGTTCCTGTATATGAATATGTTCAGGTCTATATAGTAGGTCAAGGCAGTAGTTGAATCAATGGTGGTCTCACCATTCTGGGCTGTGATGCAAACATGGCATGATAGGATTTCCTGACATTTTTATCTTACTTTTTCAGGGTTTAATGAAAAGCCAGGGCAGAAGGCTCTGAGGAACATCTGTTCTCCTCTTGTTCCATCATCTATCTTCTCTATCTCATCATTTGCTGCAAATGCAACTGGAGAACATTTGTGATTGTTGCTAATAGAACATATTTTAGACTCATGGGAAGAGGAAATTCTCATTGATGAGGGAAGAATGGGTAAAATAGGAACACAAATTTAAGCTTTTTCAGTCACAGTGGACTATTGCAATAGTCCTTTATTGAATACTGACTATAGCTATACTTTCTCCCTTAGATTTGCGTCCCTCTACCATACCTTTATGGCTATGAGTACACTTGCACACGTGTATATAAGTATATCTCAATGTCTCTGTCTCTGTGTGTGTGTGTGTGTGTGTGTGTGTGTTTAATATATGGAGGAGGCCAGAGAATCCTGAACAACATACTTCAAATTTCAGTCACATTAGGGACATACTGTTAGTAAACTCTCACAGGGGTCAATCTCAGAACAAAAACAGGAAAAACTATCCTGGGAAATTGAAAACCTGGTGCAATGGGTCAACTCAGAAGTGGTAGAAAGGGCTAGTGGTGTCATTTTTAAGAATTTCGCCGGTTGTGGTGGCGCACGCCAGTAGGATATTGCTGAAGAGGCGGAGGCAGGAGGATCAGGAGTTCGAGGCCAGCCTGGGCTACACATTTTATAAGCCGGGCGTGGTGGCGCACGCCTTTCATCCCAGCACTCGGGAGGCAGAGGTAGGAGGATCGCCATGAGTTCAAGGCCACCCTGAGACTACATAGTTAATTCCAGGTCAGCCTGGGCCAGAGTGAGACCCTACCTCGAAAAAAAAAAAAAAAAAAAAAAAAAAAAGAATTTCAATGTTTGTCTTTGGCTGTAGATGGGGACCGTCTCATTCCAGAAGGCTCTGTGCTATGCCTTTCAGAATAGAACCCTAGCATTTCCTTTGCTTTTAGGAGCTTCCTGCCTTGTGGGTTTATTATTCTTTTAAAAATAATTTTATTGGGCTGGGGAGATTGCTTAGTGGTTAGGACTCTTATCTGCAAAGCCTAAGGACCTAGTTTGATTCCCCAGTACCCACATAAACCAGATGTACAAGGTGGCACAAGTATCTGGTGTTCATTGGCAATGGCTATAGGCCATGGAGTTCCCATTCATTCTCTATCTATCTGCCTATTTATCTCTCTCTCTCTCTCTCTCTTTCTCTCTTACATAAATAAATAAAATATTTTTAAAATTATTTATCTGCAAGCAGAGAGAGATGAGGGAGAAACAGAAGGTGAGACAGAGAGGGAGAATGGGTATTCCAGGGCTTTCAGCCTCTGCCAACGAACACCGGATACATGTGCCACTTTGTGTACCTGGCTTTACATGTTATTGTAGTCAGGTTCACATTGCTGGCAGAAATCACCCGACCAAGAGCAGCTTTGGGGAAAAATAGGGTTTATTTTGGCTTATAGCCTCGAGGGGATGCTCCACGATGGCAGGGGAAAATGATGGCATAAACAGAGAGTGGACATTACCCCCTGGCCACATAAAGTGGACAATAGCAACACAAGAGTGTGCCAAACACTGACATGGGGAAATTGCCTATAACACCTATAAGCCCGCCCCCAACAATACACTGCTTCCAGGACGCGTTAATTCCCAAATCTCCATCGGCTGGGGATCTAGCATTCAGAACACCTAAGTTTATGGGGGACACCTGAATCCAACCATCACACATGGGTATTGGGGAATGAACCCGGGTCATTGGGCTTTGCAGGTAAGTGCCTTAACCACTGAGCCCTTATTATTATTATTATTATCTCCAGCCCTTATTATTGTTTTTACTAGTTTTTATTTTAGTAGCATGGATTTTATACACTGCTTTCTTTCACTTTATTTTGTAGTCTATGTAAAGTTAAGGAAGTAGTCATGCTGATTTTTTAAAAAAAAAATCTAAAGGCAATCAAATGGAGCATCTGAGAATGTCAGGAGGGGGAGTTAGGGAAAATTTTTAATGGACCTTAGTGTACTCATTGATTAAGGGTAGATTCCTTGGTGGCAGCACATATGAACTCTATCTGATCTATTTTCACAGAGTGGTAGAGAAGAGAGATCATTGGGATAACTTAGGAGACCAAGCTGTTGTTTTTAGTCCCGCTTGTGGTCATTTCTGATATCTGAGCAAAGCTTTTGGTCTGAACATTTGGAAGAATAGATTAACTTAATAAAAATAGGAACATTCGTTATAGATGGAGCAAGGGATCTGGCATAAAGATCAACTTTTATGTTGAAATTTAACGTCCATCAAGATAGGGAAATGATTACTCAGTGGTTAAAGGCTTGATTCCAAACCCTGCTAGCTTAGGTTTGGTGCCCCTAGTACCCACATAAAGCCAAATGAACAAAGTAGCACATTTAGCTGGAGTTAATTTGCAAAGATGAGAGGTTCTGGCATACACATTCTCATTCTCTCTCTCCTAGTAAATAAGTAAAAAAATCATAAGAAGAAATTTAACATTAGAGATATTGAAATGGATACTTGACTATGTGAGTCTGTAATATAGGAAAGAGATATGGAATCCTAAATCTGAAAATTATGACATAGTTATGGTCTTTCAACCCATAAGAACAAAGCACAAAGGGACGGACTACAGATAGATAAGAATATCAAGGGCTTCAGAGATGGCTTAGCAGTTAAATGCTAAGGACCCCAGTTCGAGGTTTGATTCCCCAGGACCCACGTAAGCCAGATGCACAAGGGGGCACATGCATCTGGAGTTTGTTTACAGTGGCTGGAGGCCCTGGCATGCCCATCTCTCTCTCTCTCTCTCTCTCTCTCTGCCTCTTTCTGTATCTCTCTCTCTTAAATAAATAAATAAATAAATAAATAAATAAATAAGTAGGTAAATAAAATATTAAATAACATCTCCCTTTAAAAAAAAAAAGAATTTCAAGAGCCAAATTTTGGGACATGCCAATGTTAAGAGAACAGATAATTGAAGAAGAGCCCAGATATAAACCAAACAAAAATGTCTGTATGCTAAATTTGGCCCCGGAACTAGACCAAGATTTGGGAAGGTTTAGAGGAGTTCAGAATGAGATGGGACCATAGAGATCATTTGCTCCAGTCAAGAATGCTAAGCTGAGAAATAGGAGTTCTGGATTCTACTCTTGACTTTATGCTTAAATGAGTGACTTGTCAGATCACTTGACTTCTCTGGAACTACCTTTTCTATGTATTAAAGATTGCTCAGCCAGATGTCTTAGAATGTGAAGATATTCATAATTCTGTATCCTTAACTTATAAAGGAAGTCACTGACTGAGGTGATGAATGACCTCCCTAAACATTCTATCCTTAGAAAGAAACCACAAGGCAGGGGTATTCTATTGGTTTTAACTCTGTATGCATTTAGAATCCTTAGTAAAGTTTTCATAATATGGATTATTGGTTCCTATATTTAGTGTCTCATTTTATTGGTGTTGGTTGGATTTGGCGATGCTATTTTTGATATTCCTTGGCTAATTCTACTATGCAGCCAGTGATGAAGCCCCTCTACTTACATGGTGGTGCCTTTCTAGCTGCTGCAACTCTTTGTCTCTTGACATGCATTTCAAACACAAAAATGATTCATTCAATTTAAAATATTTCCCCCTCACATGAAGGTTTTAAAATTTTTTATTCTTTTTAAAATATTTTATTTTTATTTACGAGAGAGAGAGAAAGAAAGAGAGAGAATAGGCACACTAGGGCCTCCAGCTGCAGCAAGTGAACTCCAGATGCATGCACCCTCTTGTGCATCTGGCTTATGTGTGTCCTGGGGAACTGAACCTGGGTCCTTTGGCTTTGCAGGCAAATGCCTTAACAAATAAGCCATCTCTTCACCCCACATGAAGTTTTTTTTTTTTTAAAGAAGGTATTTTTTTTAAGAAGGTTAACTTTGTAGACCTTGAGAAACCTAAGTAATGAGTTTCAGCTTTCCCTGAAGATTGGTAAAATGACATGAAAATACCTTTCTTGAACTACATTCAAGAATTGTAACATAGAAGACAATAGGCTATGTCTGTTTGCACAGGGGTGGGGGTTTCAAGGAAAGGAATTGTTTGATCTTTTTTTCTACCTTTTGTGGTGATCAAAGTTACAAGGATTATTTAACATTACGTACAAGGCATAGTACATAAATTTGTTGCCTTTGTAATAATTATTTAGTAGACATGGTCATGCAATCTACTATAGCAGCCTTGAGTATTTCAAGTGGCTTCTATCAAACTTTTCCATGTTTCATACTATTAGCATACAGAGTTTATTAAATAAAATTCACATTGTATGTACACGACAACATTTGGGTCAGTGTATGTATATGTGAATATGTGTGTTTAGGTACATGTTCAAAATTGGATTCTAGTGGCCACTTTCTCTGAGGAGCATGTATTTAGGAGAATAGGTATTTTGAACCAAGACAGAACACAAGCATGGATTGCATGGATGGTATAGAGACACTGTTTAGTTTTGCCACACAAAGTGACCACTCTAGCAGTGTAGCAAGATGATTTTGCGATGCAGAAAGCACAGGCAATTAACCTGGTAAATTTCCTTTGAAGTCCCCTTGTCTAAGACCATACTTGCTTTTTTTTTTTTTCAGTACCCTTTATAATCTCAAATCACTTTCTTAGTTTAGGAGCATAAAATATATTGTGTATGACTTAGTTTGCTCATGAAATTGTCATATTTGATATATTTGAAGATATGAAGGCCTTAGGGGAGAAAAACAGAAAAATTCAGGAGGAAAAAAAAACCAAGTAAGTTCTCAGAAACATTTTTTTTTCCTCTGGGTCTGCATAACTGCTCCACTCAGACGTGCAGGACATAATAAGGAAGCGAGGCTTGGAATATTTTCTGGGATTGCTCTAGGGTGACTAGGGCTCAAGATAATTGTAATTTTTAAAAATAGGTTTCACCATTGTTCGGAACCATCTACAATTCAATTTACTTTATCGCACAAGCCATGAATAATGCTATGAAAGAAAATGGACGGGCTAGTGCTGCCAGTCTGGTCCAGCATTCCAGAAACATGCAATTCTATGGATTCAACCAGTTGATAAGGACAGATTCAAATGGAAATGGGATTTCTGAGTATGTAATCCTGGACACCAACTGGAAAGAATGGGAACTCCATAGCACCTACACTGTGGACATGGAAACGGAACTTCTACGGTTCAGAGGCACCCCTATTCACTTCCCTGGTGGCAGACCTCCTAGAGCAGATGCAAAATGCTGGTTTACAGAAGGGAAGATCTGCCAAGGAGGTAAGGAATGGGAGGGAACTCACTGGGAGTCAATTTAACTCTGCTTGGGTTATAGGAGACCTTCTTTAGGGCAAAGCATGTTTTAATATTGAAACAATCACAAAGTCAGGCATTTGCATCCATGTTACATAAACATTTTGGCACTTAATCTCCTTAAATAAATATAATCAGAACAACATGAAGTCCTTTCCAGCCTTAAAAATGTTCCATAATTTAAAAGCTTTCTTGTCTCTCGTTTTTAAAAGGACACCAGTCTTTCTCAAAGAGCTTACTTTAATAAAAGGTAAACAATTTCCTACTTCAACTTTGGTCACCTGTGACCCATGATTATTTCCCCTATGAAAACATCAGTTGGCTTCCCCTTGATGTTTCTTGTCAGATCCCACCACAGGAATGTCAAATTTATACCATTTTCTCTCTGAATTCCCATTGCACTAAAATTCTCTGCCTTATAGCTTAAGACAAAAATGGCTTTTCAATTGTTTTTTTGTATTGGTTGTGTCTTGCCACTTCCCAAATATACTGCTCCTTGAGGGAAGGGACCACATCTCATAATTCTTATGTCTCTCAACTGCTCAGCACAGTCGGCATCCAATAAATACTTGCAGCTTGATTGACTAGTAGGACTCCTTTAGCTTGTGAAAGAGGGAAACTCCATCAAATCTCTGAGAGCCAGAGGGTAACTTTGGAAGGACCCTTATTATTCTCCTGCAAGTATTTACTACATCTTTCCAAAAACAAGTGCATCTTTTCTAAATCGGCTTTTTCTTCTGTTTTAACTAACTCTTCACCCACCTCATCATACATCTTCTTCCAAAATGCTAGTAATCTATTTCCATGTTTATATGTTAGAGATACCAACATGCTGACGAAAACACTAATGATCAAAATCAGACTCATCCTCACCATTGAAGGACAAGTATTATGTTTTTCACTTATAACCCATGGACTCTGTAGGCTCAGATGAATTAGAAAGACCTTTTATTTTATAAAGACCACATAATACTGACCCTTCACAGGTAAGATGCCATATTTATTCTTAAGAACTCTATTGCTAGCCGACTTAAATTAAGGTACTCAAAGTTTTTCATTTGTAGACTTTTTTCTCCAAAGAAACACCCTGGTCAGCCTTAATTCATGTGATTTGTTATTGTCAGAGTGGTGAGTGGTTTTGCTTCAGAACAGTGAAATTGCTTTTTGTGTCCATAAAGTCAAGAAGACAGACTGTGCTGTAGAAAAATGGAATTAGGTTAGGTAGATGTGGCTTGATTTTAGAGTCACCAGGAAGCATGAGGAGTCATTCTGTGGTGCCCTTTATTTACTGCTTTTCTCTTTTAATGCCATTTTTTTCTCTTCCTCTCCCTCTCTGCAGGCATCGACCCCACCTTAGCCATGATGGTCTGCCTTGGTTTGCTCATGGCCTTGCTGTCTATTAATGGATTTGCTTATTTTATAAGGTACATTTTTTGTTCTTTTTGTATACACAAAATACAAGGCCATAATGGCCTTGTTAATATTGATTTCCAGGAAGTCATGTTTCAGTACAATTGCCTCATTACATGACCCACTGATTTTCTTTTCCATCCTGACCAGCCCCACTTAGAGTGAAGTGTTTTCATGATGCCAAGAATAACTTTCTCAGCTGTGTTGTCAGTGTTGTTGCCTGTGAGTAGATCTGGCTCTCAACACTGTGGTGACATAGGAGAACAAGGACTTTGAGGCCTGTCAACTCCATATCCATACTCCATTTTCTCCTGGACATGTCTCCTAAAATGATCTCCAATCCCAAATAGTGTATGGTAGAGAATGGAGGGAAATATGATAATGAGTGCCAAAGATTCGGTAGACTTTGGCTGGAATCCAGGCTCTAGAAATAGTGGTACTACCTCAGGATTGTAGTAGAGATTAAATAAGCTAAAATGAGTAAGGCATTTTCAACAGTACCTAACTCATAGTAGGTGCTCAAAAAATAGAAAAATTTCAAACCCTTCCTAAGCACATGGGAATATCCTGCTAACTGTTGACATCCATGCTTTTTGTCCAGGGTATCACAATCTGGCTACTGTCCTTCTTTTAACAAAAGTGAGCCTATATAATCATCAAAACAGTTTTTATCAAGTCTTTGTCTTCCTCACTCAAATCCCTTAATAGGTGACTAATCTGATGCACTACATTAGGCCCAGGGTGAAGATAGCTTAACATTTCAATCCTCTCTTATAATCTTTACATTTTAACAGTAGGACTCTGTCTGTATTTGGTCAATTTGGAGAAAGTGAAAAATGATATGAATCCTAACCCTCTGCATTACCCCTAAACCACACCTTTATCAACTGTGTTTTGTCAGAGTAGTCCCAACAATAATGTGGTATGGACTAGTATAAAATGGAGTGAACTATTTTGTCAGGTTCCAAGAAAAAACTATATATAGTACATTGAATAGCTGTGTGAACTTGGACAAGCCATTTAACTTCTCTTGGCCAGAATCTTCTTATTTGTATAATGAAAGAATTTGATTAGAATGGTGCTTAAGTGCCCTTCCATCTCTGATATTTTAGTGGGTATGTGAAAACCTGGATTGAAACCATAACAGGTGTTACTCTTCCTATTTAATATGTTGATATCACAGTGCAAACTATGATGTAATTTCCCCAGTATTAGAAACTCAATAAAGCCATACAAAACAATAGGCCCCTTATGAATGGTTGAAACACACTTTTCTTCTAATTTCTGTGGTTGTGGCATGTTGCTGCTCGTAAAAGAAATTTAATATTCCTTAGGTGCTGCCAAAAATATTTCATTAACATCCACAGGTACTTAGCAAAAATCAATGGCATCCAATCAAAAGGATTCCTTCTCTAGAGAGATATGAGGAGGAATAGGCTGTGTCTATCCAATGTCTAGCCATCCCATGGTAAAATGGAAAGTGGAATTATAGTCAGCTGCCTATATTACCAGTCAATTCTCCAAATGATACTTCTCGCTGGGTTTTCCCACTAAATGGGCAGGATCTTTGGGTTGTGAGATAGCCCAGCTTCTAATTCTTAGGAAGAGATGAAAAAGGGGAGGAGGAAGAACCACAAAGGCGAGGGTTTGTTTAGAGCTCATGAGTTGAAGGGCAAAGAAGACTAGAGAGGGAAATGATTGGAGAGGGACATGATTAGAGAGGAAAATGATTGCAGAGGAAAATGAGTTTGAGACAATTGGTACTTCAAGTGGTCACAGAAAACTCAGAGATGGGAGAGAGGCCCATCATTTCCCAGAGTCACTTGGTCTTTGGTTCTTCAGCTAACAAAGCACAAAAGATGCCCCTCTCTGCTGCCTTCCTCCCTCTCTCTGCTCACCACGGCTGCAATCAGAAGAGCTGAGTTGCTGATGAGTTTCTGTAATAGATGGTGATTACTTGCAGGAGAGTGACTCTCTGTTCCTTCCTTTTCTGTGTGTTTTGATTGTTTAAGTTTTTTTTTTTCCAGAAAGAAAGATGTGCAAAGAACCAAACCACCCCAAAACAAAGGATTCTTTGAACTCCTGTTTTTTCCCTACTCCTCCCAACCAGATTACATTGCCTTTCTATAAAGCTCTCTGGTGCTTTGTAATACTAATGATGATAATGATAATAATGAGCCCTTATACTTTCCTAGTGCTTCCCGCTTTTCAGAGCACTTTCACATACATTATCTCATTTGATTTTCAAAACAACCCTCTAAAGCGAGTAAGGAAAGGACTATTATCCTGCTATATAGGAGACACTGAGGCATGAAGAGGTTAAATTATTTATCCAAGGTCACATGCAGCTGGCTAATTAATGACAGAGTCAGCACTACGTCCAAGACTCCAGATACGGAGTGCAATTTGCTTTTTTACTAGATTGTATTCTGAAGCATGATTATTTTTACAGGTGTGTCTGCTTTAAGACAGTTCTCTACACACATGAGACAGATAAGTTAGGGAGTGATGTTTTATTTTGCCCTAAAGATTTATGTGCTTTACCTAAGAATTCACTACAGTGCTCTTTTAATTTTCTCTGCAGGGCAGCAACTCCCACTGTGATAAGGGACATATTTGTTGGCAGACAATTAGAAGCACATTAATTGTTTGTTTACAAGCTAGTGAAATCACTGAGAAAAAAAATGACTGTGTTGCTTGTACTTAAAGCTACAGTGACATTATAGATTTCTATTTAGAGCAGTCTGACAAAGCACGTTGATTCAGTGCCTGTTTTCCCTGCTCTGGTTCCTTCATTTAACACATTCCACAGAGTGACCATTAAGGAGTTATGGGAAAAAAAAACAAAGCCAAAAATGTAGCTGTCAGAGCTACCAAGAAAAAAAAAAAAGAAAACAACAACAACAACAAATCAAGGTTCCTGCCTGGTCCTCAAGTTACCTCGTAGACCCACCTGACTGTGTGAGGTAGACATCATAAACTCTTATGTGGCTGGTAATTGATTTGTAGAAAAGAATTACATTCACTGCAAATTAATGGGCATGTTTGGAGAGAGTCATGTTTAAACTGTGTCTATGTAATACTCAGACAAGAGACCAATTCAGTAAAAGGGAAGAAAAACCCAGTCAGGCCACTTGTTTGGAATCATGTAGACAAAGCAACCAACTGATTGAATTTTTCCGCTTTTCAACCTGTTGCTTTGGCAACGCATAGATGCAACTTTGCAAGACAAGTGGTCTTATGGGCAGAATTCTGGGCCTGCAGCCAGGGACCAAGGATTCAAGTTCCAGGGCTGCCTAAGGCTAGGGAATCTCACACAATTTGCTTAATTTTGTTTTGTTTCCTTAATGTATTTTTGTCTATAAAATGGAGATTAATGATTCTTGGCCCTGGGATTCTTAGGATGAATACTATGGTGTATGAGAAAGTGTGTGGAGTTCTTTAAAATTGTCCAGAGGCGCTTGTAATGTACTTTTGATGTGGGCTCACAGTTTTATTAGTTTGAGATACGGTCTCCATGTACCACCCTCATCTCTTTCTCTTGAAACCTCTTCAAGAATATTTTATATTTTTGTCTTTGTAACTCCAGGTTGTGATGGCCAGTTTTGTTGCCTCCTTTTATTGTAGATGTGGTGTTATAGATCCATGTACAGTTTTAATCCCAATTGTTGTATGTATTCTTTAGTTTCTATCTTAGGTCAAAACAAAACAGGTTTGCAAAAACATCCAGTCCCCTGTGACCATCTGGTTTCATATTTGTTTCAGGAAACGTATAAATAAAATACAGTTGATTAAAGGACCAAACAGGATTCTACTGACTTTGGAGGATGTGACATTTATTAATCCTCACTTTGGCAGTAAGGTAAGAAGGAGGGCCCTATTCTTGCTATGCTGTCCAATATGGTAGCAACAAGTGATATGGGTTTACTGAGCACTTGACATGTGGTTAGAGTCTGCATTGTGCTGTGCTGAGGAAGTAAAATGTTTACTGGGTCTCAAACATTTAAACATGTAAAAACAGGGGCTGGGGAGATGGCTCAATGGGTAAAGGTGCTTGTATGAGAAGCTTGTTGGCCTGGGATTCCCCAGTACTCACATAAAGCCAGATGCACAAAGTGATGCATACATCTGGATTTTGTTTACAGTGGCAAGAGGCTCTGACATGCTCATTCTCTCTCTCTTTGCAAATAAATAAATAAATAAGTGAATAAAAGTTTGTTTTAAAAAATATTATAAATAGAAAGATTTAAAAACATGAACACTTATAACATATCTCATGAAAATTTAGAAAATATTGACTACATGTCACAAATACCATCTTAGGTATATGGGATTAAATAAATAATATTAACATTATTTTATGTATTTCTCTTTATGGTTTTTAAAATAGAACTGCTAGAAAACATAAAATTACACATATGACATGGAATATTACTCAACCACAAGAGAATAAAACTGTTTCATTTTTAACAACATAGA
Organism: Orientallactaga sibirica; assembly: GCA_036365145.1. Lineage (NCBI taxonomy): Eukaryota > Metazoa > Chordata > Mammalia > Rodentia > Dipodidae > Orientallactaga > Orientallactaga sibirica. Next base: position 11,167,765 of record JAEOAD010000057.1, read on the forward strand.
TTGAACTGGAGGCCATTAGGGTAAGTAAAATAAGCTAGCCAGACAGAGAAGTACAGCATAATCTTGCTTATATGTGGACTCTTAAAGGTCATTTTGATAGAAAAAGTGACTAGAATAGTAATCACCAGAGACAAAAGCAGGGTAATAAATTGAAGTCAGATAACTGGTACTAAAATACAGTTAGCTAGAGGAATATGTTCTAATGCTGACTATAAGTTTTAACAACTCACTGTATCATTTACAAAGGACTCTTAGAAGAAAGGAATCCAAAAGTTATCACCATAAAGAAATGATAGACATTTAAGGACAGGAAAACCCTATTTACCTTTTCATTTATTCATTACATGTTGTATCCATGCATCAATTTATCATTCTCTACCCGATAATATGCATGATTATTGAATGTCAATTAACATTGTATATGTGGCCCATTTTCCAGTCCAGTGAGATAATGCTGAGTTAGAACTAGGTTCTAGAAATAAAGGCAGTGCACTTTGGTCAATAAATTACCTTTGACTTCATTTAGCCCAGTTATTTATTTACTTACTTACTTATTTATTTATTTATTTAGAGAGAGAATGGGCATGACAGGGCCTTCTGCCACTGCAAATGAACTCCAGATGCATGCACCACTTTGTGCATCTGGCTTTATGTGGGTACTATGGAATTGAACCTGGATCGTCAGGTTTTATAAGCTGGCATCTGAACTGCTGAGCCATCTTTCCAGCCCCATATGCCCATTTTAATATATTTAGCCTCAACATTTGGCTGTTATATCCTCAAGCAGTGTACTTTATGTTAGCTGAAAGTACTTTACATGGTGCTTATAGTATAGAATGTGCTGGTAAACATTTGGCGAATGATGAGTCAAGTAATTAAAGATGGTTGACGTTCATCAAGAGTTGTGACTGTGTGTTGTAATGGATGAACTTCATTAAGGACCTTCTACTAGCTCTGTGTTAGGCTTTGTGAAAGATGATGTGTATTCTTTACTTTCAAAGGGATCACAGCCAAGTTAGTGAGATAAATGAAATCACAGGAGAGAGTTGATTGCACAAGTGAACTAGAAATAGAGGAGTACTTCAGAGGAGGCAGATCAATGGAAGGAGCCTTTTCAGAGATCCAGAGCCAAAGCAGAATCTTAAAAAAAGAGCACGTTTCTATGTCATAGGTTGTAAACTTGTTATCAATCACTTTTGTTTGACCCCATAAAAATAGCAGTTCCAACTTTACACATAAAATAAATCTGGATTTCTGAGTTTTCCTGAAATGTTGGGTTGTAAGCATTGGTACCTATTCCACAAGGGTGATTATAACAATAAAATGTCATATAATGCAAAATAACTAATGCTTATATCACAGATAAATGATAAATGTTTGAAATTATATACCAGTACCATGGCTGATTAATACATAATATATAAAAGTATCAAAACATCAAACTGTACCCTATAAAGATGCATAATTGTTATATGTCAATAAAAAGTTGACAATTGACCAGAACTCAGCAGTAAGTTGTAGCACATTTCGCAAAAGACTTGATATCTACAGTTTAGTTTCCATCACTCTCTGTTGTCTTATACTCAGCCTATTTTATCTACCTATATTATCTTCTTGTCCCCTTTAGACATCATAGGCAAAGAAGACAACATAAACAGAAGCTCAGAAAATAGAACAAGGGGAGGAAAGTTTTCTCAAAGGGAACTAGCGTTTTCCTAATGCAAGTGTATGTGGCTTCAGTAAGGACACTAATCTTTGCATGTGTTTGAATGGTGATGACAATATGTAGAGGGAGAATACAAACACATCATATTGTTCCATGTGCCATTTACTATTGCCATACCACTCTACCAGATTTGAGAATTGATCATCTCTGTGATTGAACTCTAATCATTTGCATGGTGGTGCACACCTTTAAGCCCAGTGCTTGGGAGGCAGAGGTAGGATAATTGCTGTGAGTCCAAAGCCACCCTAAGACTACATAGTGAGTTTCAGGTCAGCCTGGTTGAGAGCGAGACACTATCTTGAAAAAAAATATTTTGACTAGTTGAAGAATGGATTTACATGACAATGTTTTGTACAGCTGGAAGCAAGTTAATTATTTAGCTATTTGATTTAATTCCTCACAACTATTATTTGTTTAAATCCTTATATGAGTTTTTAATTTATTTACTAATTAGAGACAGAGAAAGGGAGAGAGCGAGAAAAGGGGAGGGAGATAATGGGCATGCCAGGGTCTCCAGCCACTGCAAATAAACTCCAGACGCATGTGCCACCATATGCATCTGGCTTACATGGGTCCTGGGGAATCAAGCCTTGAGCCGGGGTCCTTAGGCTTCACAGGCAAGCGCTAAACAGCTAAGCCATCTCTCCAGCCCCCCTTATGTGATTTTTTTTGAGAAAGACAGAGAGAGAGGGAGAGGAAGACAGATAGAGAAGGGTGCACCAGCAGCCTCTCAGCTACTGCGAACAAAATCCAGATGTGTACGCCCCCTTGTGGTCAAGTGTGGCATTGTGCTCTTGCGTCACTTTGCATCTGGCTAAACATGGGACCTGGAGATTGGAACCACTGGAGATTGGAACCAGCGTTCTTAGGCTTAGGAGGCAGGCACCTTAACCACTAAGCCATCTCTCCAGCAGAAAAAGAGTGAGAAAGAGAGAGAGTGAGGGAGAGAATTGGTGTGCCAGGGCTGCTAGACACTGAAAATGAACTCCAGATTTACATGTCACTTTGTGCATTTGGCTTATGTGGGTATTGGAGAATCAAACCTGGGTCCTTAGGCTACACGGGAAAGTGCCTTAACTGCTAAGACATATCTCCAGCCCCAAATCCTTATATAATTTTAAAATTCAATGTAATATTCCTGGAAATGTATTTCTGAAAGCCAAAACTATCACTGAGAGCTATACTCCAATCTCATGCTACAAAAACTTGGTGATATTAGGTCTCTCTTTTTGGTTTTTTTTTTTGTTGAGTATGGTGGGACATGCCTCTGTGTGTGTGTGTGTGTGTGTGTGTGTGTGTGTGTGTAAGAGAGAGAGACAGAGAGAGAGAAAGAGGGAGGGAAAGAATTGGCATGCCAGGACCTCCATTCACTCCAATCAAACTCCCAATGCATGTCCCCCTTGTGTGCATGCGTGATCATGTGCATGCATCACCTTGTGTGTCTGGCTTATGTGGGATCTGGGAGTTGAACATGGGTCCTTAGGTTTTGTAGACAAGAGCTTTAACCACTATACCATCTCTCCAGCCCTATTCTTTAGTTTTGAAGCCACCAGAGGATGCTAGCAGGCATAGTAGTAAAATCTATCTGGATTTTCTATACTCAATATGGTATAAAATTCTCTATTTCAAGAATTAAAAACCCTGAAGCAATCCCAATTTATAACCAAAACTAAAACAAAATAATTATTTAACAAAATAATTTATCCAGAAATAATTGAGCAGTAGTAAAAGTCATTGTAAAAATATAGAAAATTGGGGAACATATGGTATGAAAACAGAAAGAAGACTAAGTTGGAAGGAGGGCACAAATGGGGAAGGGAAAGGGGGAAAGAAAACAAAAAAATATGTTTGAAAATAATATAATGAAACTTAATTCTTTGTACTTTAATAAAAATAAATTTAAAAATAAATAAAAATGTAACAAAATATGATATTTTAGTCAAAAGATATAAAATTTATAAAGTTTGTGTCAGATGATATACACCTATGTACAGACCCTCATTGTTTTTATTTACATTAAATGACAGTTCATGTCAGTTGATAAGATGCTTGGCTCTAAAGCAACAAAACAATAAATATAGCTCAATTTCGGGCTGCATCGGCCTTTTCATTGGATAGATCTTGCAATAGACCAGCGAAGTCTATAAAACCTCCAACTTTGCTTCCTCTCATTTGTACCAAGACATAAACTGCATTAAGGTGACTAAAGCAAGCCATTACATACAAAAGTGCCATAAATAGCAGAGTAGTGCTACCATCAGGTGAACAGAGTATCTTGGGTTTAAAGATCATGCTCATGATCATGGATCTTTTCCCTTTCACTTGTGCATAAAACTTTACATAATGAGAATTTAAAAAAGTATCACCACTTGTTCCCACACGAATGAGAAAAAGACAACAGGAACTGATTGGTAGCCTCCTAGGGAATGCTATTTTGTGTATTTATTTGTTTGGTTTTTTTTTTTAATATATTGGCCTAGGTGGAAAAGGATGGCATTCCCCAAAAGTATATAGCTCTTGGCCTCTAGGTCCCTTTTGGTATTTGGCTTGTATCAGGGATTCTGATTGGAACAGATAGGGGAAGAATACATTTCCCTTAATTGCTATGTAGTCACAAGCTTGCAGCTGGCTGTGTCTAATCAGTCAAGAAACCTAGCCAAGAATCCCATCCAAAAGGAATGTCTGAAAGTGTAAACTCCTGGAGAATATAAAATTAATTCAGTCTAGAAAAATTGGCAGGTCAGGAGAAGTCAGGTCAGGAAAGGAAGTTTTTAAAAGAAAGTGAAGCTGCAATCCAAATGTATGTGGATTTTGGCAGATTATATGACTTTCTCTTTTGCCCTTCATGAGAGGTCTACATCTCAATATAGAGATCCAGGTGCTCCTACTGAGATATGAAAATAAAGGATGGAAAGGAAGTAGATTCCTCCCTGGACTTTCTCTGTTGGAGAGAGTGCAGGTTGATGCAAGGGTTATGTGAAGAGTGAATTTTGCATCTTGTCTGAATCTCTAGCTGTTGACATTTTTGAAAATTGCCAAGTATAGTTTAACAGGGTCTTCAAACTTTGCTTTAGATAGTCTTGGTATAGATTAACTCAGGACCGAGTCAACTAGTGATCCTTGGTTGATTAAAGACTATTACAGACAGAAAATTGGTGAGCACTTAAAATTAATTCTAATCAGCAAGCAAAGCAGATATAAAGCACAACATGGTAAGAAAGAGTATACAACAAGGAGCGATAGTGCCAAGATTCTTGTTCTAGGCCCTATACTTCTCTCTAGCTGCCTGCTTCCTCATCATAAAAAAGGAGTGTATGATGGTGACACATGCTTGTAATCTCAACCTTGTGTATACTGAAAAGAGAAGATTGTGAGTTCAAGGCCAGCCTGAGCTATGTAGCAAGACCCTGCCTCAAAAACTAAATAATGATGGTAATCATCATCATCATGAGGATATTTAGTGTTGTCAGTGCGGGCTGGCCTAGGCAATAGGAAATATCTGCTAGTTGTAAATTGCTATACTTTTAAGAAAAGACACTTAGATACATGGAGAATAAAAACGAGAAAACAATTGATTTACTCTGTCTTTATATGAAATGAGACTACTGGCTTATCTGAAGGTGTAGATACTCAATTTTAAAAGTTAACACAGATAACATATAATTCTTTGTCATGTCATTTAATAATGACATTATTATTCTTACCTGTACAAAAAAGTGCCATTTATTATGGCAGAACAAAAAGAGCCAGTGTTGAGAGTCAAGAGGGTAGAATTCTATCCCAGTTTTGTTATTAAAAAGTTCAATTCTTACACAGAAAAGTTTTTATAACTAAAACATTGACTATATGATATTAAGAAACTAATTTATCTTTTTTTTGGCCTAAGTTTTGAGTCTAGAAAGTAAGAATCCCAGATTAAATGATCGGCTGGTAGTCTTTCTTTTTTCATATGTCTATAATTCAAGTTTTCTCTTGGAGCTTGGCATGGTGATACATACTTGTAATCCCAGCTCTTGTGAAGCTGAGGGAGAAGGATTATAAATTATAAGCCAACCTGGGTTAGAGAGTGAGACCTTGTCTAAAAGCAAACAAACAAACAAATTCTCTGGGAGAATTAAAAATGTTTATTATCCTTTGGTGGTAAATGGAGCTTAAGAAAATTGCCAACCAAGAACTAACACAAAAGTTCTGAAGAACAGGGAAAATTAGTCAATCACATGTCTATAAGGCTTAACTCATATGATTATTCCTTAAAAATAAAAAAGAGAAAGAATTTAAGATCTTATATCATAGCTCAATATTCATTCTTAATTTATGAGGACTAGGTCCATAACCTTTACTTTCGAATTCTTTCACAGAGAGGAAGTCGTGCCAGTGTGAGCTTCCAGATCATATCAGAAGTTCAAAGTGGAAGGTCCCCGAGGCTGTCCTTTTCTTCAGGGAGTCTAACTCCAGCTACTTATGAAAATTCCAACATAGCAATTTATGAGGTAGGACATCCTACAGCTGTTTAATATGTTGCCTTCTTGGCTTTTAAAGTAAAGTTAGGTTTAGAAATCGGTTTTTGGGTAAATATATTGAGGCTTTTGCCATTTTTTCCAGTATTTTTGTCTGTGTCCACTTGTTGATTTGTTTGGTAGACATTTGTGATGATATTTCTCTGCAATTAACCTTGCTAATTCTATAACTTCATTGATATTTCAATTTGATGTTTTTACTAGAGATGGGAAAAACAATTTCAGACCCAAACACTAAAAATGTGTCAGTTTTACATAAGAGTACATGTAACAGACGATACAGAAAGTATACTAATGGAAGATGTGACTCCTTGAGCTACCTGTTTGAGATGAGATGTCTAGGAACATGCTTGTGCAGGACAGTGTTAGGGTACTCCTTTTCGCAGCTAAATGTTTGGTGTTTGCCATAATCTGGTATCATTGAAGTTTTAAAATTATTTTTCTTTACCTGTACATTTTTTGGAGTGATAGGTCATATATTACATTGTATAAAATAGAGATCATTTTTGAAGTTCTTGTGTCTCAAGATTTAAGATGTCACCCTCTCCCCCTTGTTGGAAGATATTGGAATTTGGCAAGCATAGCAAATATTGCAACAGTTGGAGAGATGTTTCTTCTCAGCAGGAAAGAGTTAAGCAGAGGGTAAGAGGCAAACTAGACTGTCCTTCTGTCTCTCCAACATGAGGCCTTCCCAGTGTGGTTTCTTTGTTTTGTTTGAAGATCCTCCCAAGAGCAGCAAGCACTCTCAACTTCAACAGTAACTACAAAGAAAGTAAAAAACAAGAAAGAATGAGTTTTTAGATCATCAACCACGTTGAGTTTTCAAAGAGCATATTCTTCTCCATTGGATTAAATAACTTACAGGGACCTAGCTATGATTTGAATGTGCCATCCCCAATATTCAGGTATTGAAATTTAATGGCCAATGTGATGATATTAAGTACAGCTTGAGATTATTTTAGTAAGTGAAAAAGCCAGACTCAGAAAGACAAATGTTGCATGGTTTCTCTTATTTGTGATTTCTTAAAAAAATATTTATTTATTTGCAAAGAGAGAAAGATGAAAGAGAGAGAGAGAGAGAGAAAGGGCATGTCAGCACCTGTTGCTGCTGTAAATGAACTCCAGACACTTTGTGCATCTGGCTTTACTTGGATACTGGGGAATCAAACCCAGGTTGTCAGGTTTTGCAAGCAAGTGCCTCAATTGCTAAGCCCTACCTCCAGTCCTCTTATTTGTGAATTTATGTAGAGACAAAAAACCCCACATATGTTGATATATTACATGAAAAGAAAAGAGAGACTAGAGGGAGACTAGCAGGAGGAGGGAAGAAACATATGAGGATGGTATAAATATGGTTAAAGTGGCATGATATACTTGAAAGAAATTGCACCATTTACAATGAATACATGTCACGTAAAAAGATGGGATTTTACAAAAGTGATTAGATCATGAGATTTCTTTCCAGATGAATGTGAGTCAAGACCTAATAAAAGAGACTTCATATAGCATTTGGTTAACTTATACTTCTTTTTAAAATAATTATTTTATTTATTTGAGTGAGAGAAAGGAAGAGGCAGATAGAGGGAAAATGGGTACATCAGGGTCTTTAGCCACTGCAAGCAAACTCCAGACACATGTGCCACTTTGCGCATTTGGGTTATATCGGTCCTGGGGAATCAAACCTGGGTCCTTTGGCTTTTCAGCAAGTGCCTTAACTGCTAAGCCAACTCTCCAGCTCTTAGCTTACACTTCTGTTTTCTGCTTGGGACAACACAATGTTTCTCCCCTTCAAAGAATGCAGCAATAAGATGCCAGCTTGGATGTACAGTGCAACTACCACCAGACAACTGAATCTCCTGTCCCTTGATTGTGAACTTTCTAGAACTGAGAAAAAAATCCTGTTCTTTATAAATTGTCCAGTCTCATAATTGGACTAAGTTGGGCCTGCAACACCACGATTAACATTGCATCCTTTTTATTAAGTATACTTGAGAGTTGTGACTTAAATTTTCAGCAGAAAACCTCTGAATTTTACCTTAGACTTAATTTAATTGAAAAGAGGATTTGTCTCAAATGTAGGCTTGACAGTTTGAGGAATTCGCAGCTCAACTTTCTGAAAAGAGTAAAGGTAAGGTAATCAGATAGCTTTGAAGTCAAATGGAATGAATTGAGGGCTTTACAACTATATTGACACCTTTAAGATTCTGAAATATCAGTAACCTTGGTTTTGTATTTGTAAAATGAGGGGTTAAATTGAGAATTTAATACTGAGGATTTATTAAGATCACCTTGGGAAACTTTAAAAAAAAAAAAAAAAAACAACAGTATGTCCACACCTTTTCCCTGAAAGATTTATCTAATTCAATTGGCAAGTAGGTGTGCCCAGGCCTTATTTTTTATTTGTTTGTTAAGTCCTTTATATATGCAGCCAGGTTTGATAATTGCTGGACTGAGAAGACTCCAAGGCCACCTCTAGCTTGCCTATGCTATGATTCTCTGATTCAATAGAAGGATTTATGTGTTGAATTGGGGTACATTTTATTTTGTGGTTTTGGAAAGTTACAGTGTTGAATTGAGAAAGGAAACCAAAATACCTCTATATTATTAGCAGTTAGGCAGGGAGCTGGATCAGTTTCCTGAATGTTGACTATGGGCCAGTCAGCTTATGAGTGGGGAATCCTTCTTTTTTTCAAAAGGAGAGTGTTAGTGACAATAATACCACACAGTGGAATCAAGACTGGGCTGAGAGTAAGCTGTAAAGAAGACAAATGGAGGAGCTAGGCAGATTGCTCAGCAGTTAAGGTGTTTGTCTGCAAAGCCTAACAACTGAGTTCATTTCTCCAGTACCTACGTAAAGCCTGATGCATAGTGGCACAAGCATCTGGAGTTCATTTGCAGTGGTTGGAGGCTCTGGTGTGCCCATTCTCTCTCTCTCTCTCTCTCTGTCTTCTCTATCTCTTTGCTTGCAAAATAAATAAATATTAAAGAAGTCCAGTGTGCTTTCTCAAATGGTCCTCTATTAAAAATCTTTTAAGGATTTGTTATCTAAATTGTTTCAAATAAATCAGTTCTTCATAAAAAATTGCTTTTAAAGCCATACATAGTGGCACACACTTGTAATCCTGGTACTCATGAGACTAAGACATGAGTATTGCTGTGAGTTCAAGGGCAACCTGGGCTACATAGTAAGTACCAGGCCAATTAGAGCTACATAACAAAACCCTGTGTTAAAAAAAAAAAGCTAAAACAAACGGAACAAAACCTCAAAGAAACGAACTAATATTGGAAGTCCTGGAACTTCCAAATAATGTGCCTGATAATGCTTGTTGTAAATATTGCATAACCAAAACTGGCTTTTCTAGCAGTTCCCCAACCATTGGACTGCACTGACATGTAGTCACCCTTTGATTGTATGTACAGATGCATAACCTTCAGAACTAAACAAATGAAACCAGTTCAGCCCACAGATACTCTGAATGTGCAGAGTAAAGCTAGATGAGTTGATCAGTGAGCAGAAAAAACTGTGATGACAGATAAAGTCTGGCATAAGTCATGAGCTATTCTAAGAGCCATAGTCTAGGAGAGTGAAAATGAGGTGGGAAGCAGTATAACTTTGACCCACTCAGGGACAAGCCACTAAATTCATCTATTTCAATTTTGGACTTTTGCACTCACTTTTCTCTTTCCATTCATCTTCCTTTTTCAGACTCCCCACCACCTGTGACATTTCTCTCTCATTATTCCTCTCCATTCCACAATTCACATTCTCTTTCTCATCATTAAAGCTGAAAAGGACTGAGAAATAATCTAGTAACCCAAGATCTAAAGGTTGGGACACTGAAGTGAAGGCTGATTAAGTGGTCATGCTAAGGCTACCCTTGAGTTCGAAGCAGAGCCAGGTCCAAGACCTTGTTCTCTTGTCTCTTAGTTAAGGCACCATGGCCTTAGGGAAAAACAGATAGACTTTAAATTACTTCTGAAAACTTTAGTGAATAGAGTTTGATGTTTCTTCCTCTTAATTAAAAAGTGGTGATGAGTGAAGTATTTTATCATTCCGTTTTACAGGAAAAAAAAAAAAAAACAAATAGTGCATGTGTGGTGAAGATAAACCTGACCATTTCCTCCATTTTTTTTTTCATTTTTCACCAACGAGGATATACATGGACTCAATAAAAATTTGCTTACAAACCTTGTGAGAACTAAAATTTAAACACATACAAATTCTCCAAACACAGGAATCTTGATAAAGGGAGAGAGCGAGCAACAAACTAGGAGGTGAAAGGTTCAGGTTTGGCTCTGTTGTTCTCTTGTCTTCTGAACATAGACAAGTCAATGTCTTGAGGCTTCAGGTTCCTTATCAAAACATGATGGGATTGCATTAGATATACCTAAGACCTTTGCCAGCTCCCAAATTCAGTAACTTTGTAGGACAAAGCTGTTCTTAGCTACTTGTGGCAGTTAATAGTCCAGACAGAAGGCCAACCCAATTGGGTTTGGCTCTAATTGTGCTAACTCCATTAAGAGGGTATCGGAAACAATTGTAAGGCAAAGTCAGGGCTACTATAATGATGTTCATGTTGTACGCTGCACAAGGGTATCATGTTTAAGAGCATTCTGTTCACAGTGAAGACATATTCTCATTTAAATGAGAGTTGTGAAGAAGCAGACACAGACATTCTGGCCTCCCAGCCTCATTCTGGAATGTCTATACCAACATACACAACTATGCATATACTCAGACACTGGTAAGTACATGGGAACTTGGTATGCTTGATTTTGACTATGCTCTAGAAATTCCTTGAGGTTCCCCTCTCTCCTGCCTAGCATTCTTGGGATTCCAAGTCCAGCTTTTCACTCCTAACTTAATAGCCTGACGCCAAACCTATAAAGAGGTTTACCTTGGCAGGAAGAGCTTGATGATATTCAGAATCCCCATGCTTCTAGTGGAGTGTTCCTCCTTGTGATCATGGTGTGGGTGAATAAAAGTGAGGGCAAAACACATATGTGTGTATGCAGCTAAGGCAACTGCTCAATATCACAAACTTCACAATGAAATGTAGTGTGCATAATGGTGTGTGTGTGTGTGTGTGTATAGTGTAGGGTGTATGCATGTGTATGCAGTGCGCCATGTGCTTGTCTCTGGCAGGGTGTACTTACCTGCTGTGGTAGTTTGGATGAGATGTCCCCATAGCCTCATATTTCAGATACTTGGTCCTCATATGATGGCAATTTGGGAGGTTGAATCTTGAAGAGGTGAGCTGCTTGAGGAGGGATTAATGGTGTGATAGCACAGGTACCCTTGCCAGTACTACTTCCACCCAGAAATGTGATGCTCGGTTGTCTGCTTGTACCATGTTTTTCCCTGCCGAGACAGAGCTCTCTTTTCCTCCCGTAGTCTGCTTTTGGCCAGGTGTTGGTTCCCAGCAAAGACACAGAGTCTTTTACTGATCCCAGAGCTTTTGAATGAGGTTTTTTTCAGAAGGTCTGGTGATTCTCTGGTCTCTATTCCCCATAAGACTGGGGCTGCAGATATGTGCGGCCATGCCCACATGTTTATGTGGGTCCTGAGGTATAATCTCCAGTGTCCTCTCAGGCTTCCTCAGATCCTTGTGCTTGCATAGGGATTGCTTTAAACACTGAGCCATTTCTTCAGCACAGGATATGCTTTTTATTTAAGGGAACACACTCTTTTTTAATTAGCACTAAGGTATCATAGTACATAGTAGTCACTGTGGGTCAAGTAACATAGTTGCGAAGGGGCTGGGAAGGCATTTTTTTTTTTTTTTGTCCACTGGTATATCCCACACATTGGCTGATTTTATAAAATCCAAGCTAGAGTTTCATTCTTTCAGTTTAAGGCTTAACCTTTGATCACTATAAAGGGCAACATCTTTTGAAAGGTTAAACATTTCAAGCTTGTGCCAGACCCTTCTAACTTATATGAATGGGTTATAGATTCCTGGATGAGACAGTTTGATGAGAAAACCTTAGTAAGAGGTAAACAGGCAGGGTGTTACTGAAGGTAGCATCATAGAGATGAAGCAAAGGGAAAGGCTGGGCATTAGGTTGCAAAGTTCAATATGAAGCAGAATCAAGTGTAGTAGTTGATAGTGTTCAGATTGCTAGCCCCAACCCTACACTTTTGGATTCCATAGGTGGGAGATAGAACCTGAGTCTTGGCCTCTCTAAGCAGTCCCCAGGTGACACTGATGCAGCTGGTCCAGGATTAAATTTGCAGAGCTGCTTGATAAATTGCTTTGAGCATTCTGCTGCAGGCAGCCACTGATCTTGGACTAACTTGAACTCCAAAGGTATAGCTCAGTTCATGCAGTTCTGTATAGTTAGAGTAGGTCTCCTGGAGACATTCCCTTGTTGTAGGGCTTTGAGCACGTAGGCTATCAGATGCTTTCTAATGCAAAGTGCAGGCAAGTTACTGAGATGCCTGCAGCTACCATTAGCCCTTGCCTTTGGCAGCTTTCCAATGTGCAACTACAGACAGGTATATTCCTTAAGAAGAAAGTGGTTACACTCTTCTGTTTTCAGAATTTGATTGAACAGAGCTCTTTGCCTTATTGTGACTACTTGATGACAGGTTGGTGCAGCCTGAAATAGAATCTCCAGGCTATAGGTAATAGACACGCAGGCACTTTGAAGAGTAAGGAGCACTGTGGACACGTAAGGCATTATCATTATCTCAGAGAAAAAGAAATCTATATTTATATTGCTCTTTTAAAAATTTGGGTTGGCCAGAACTTAATAGGGATTGATGACTGATGAATCCTTGAGGCTATGCACATGAAGAAAATAATGTATCAGGCACTCATGAGGAAATGAAGACTATAACACTATTGTGTTTGACTTGACAGTGAGCTTAGAAATTGCATATTTTTTTTAATTTCACAAGTCAAGAAGCAATACTAATTACCTGGATTTGATCTTTGTATATTGTATATATGCACCAGATTATCTCTCTAGACCCCTTAACATGTAAAATTAGGAAATAAAATAACTATGAATGAAAAAATGGAAATGGACTTTTGAAAACATTTAGACAAAATATTAGTATGGTAGTACATTTGTGCATTGAAATTAAATATTTTAAATCTACATTTAAACCAGTCAAGTTATAATTAAAGTATAAGGACACCTTCCCAGTGGCCTGTTCCATAAGAAAAAAAAAAATTGATCAAGGTAAATGCTGGAAATGTTCACTGCACTACATCTCCTGCCCTGCATCTCTCACCACAGACGCCTCAAGGCAGTGGGAATTGCAACCATCAGCCATCACCATTAATCAAAGAAAGCCTGCTGCTACATAACTTAGCTCTGAATAAATGAAATGACCCAGTGCTTTCTGCAGTTAGTTAAGGGAGGCATTTCAGAGAGTGGTATCATTGTTTTTCTCTGGGATCTGCATGCATGCAATTGATTTCCTGTCTCAAGTTCACTGGTGATTTTAAATTTAACTTCTTTTATGAGATCATTTTAGCTTAAGCTACAAAATTTCCATGAAGTAGAGTGTAGGAAAGGAAGGGAAGTCTATTTGAGTTGGTAACATTACTCAACCCTTCAGTTGGAAGGGACATTACTCTAAAACTGTTGGTGACTAAGTCTTATCACTGTTCTCTACCTTTTCTTTCCAGGGTGACTGGGTGTGGCTGAAAAAGATCCCCCTTGGAGATTTTGGGGACACTAAATCCATCAAATCAAGTGCAAGTGACGTGTTTGAAATGGTATGAGGAACCTTCATTGATATATATTCCTGCCAAAATCAATCCGTTTTCTGACGTAATACTAGCTCGTTAGGAAGAGCACTCAGTAAGTCAGCGCCAAGGAACTTTCAGGGTTGTTACCAGCCATGTATGATCTTGGGACACAAGATAAAATTATAAGAATCAAAGAATCAGAACTGGAATCAAAGAAGGGGTCAAATTATAGTTCTATTGTGTATTTATTTTTCCAGTCAGGGTCTCATGTAACTACAGCTGGCCTTCAAGTCACTATGTAGCTAAGGATAACCTTGATCTTTTTATCTTCCTTCTATTACCTGGGATTATAGGAATGTACCACTATATCAGGCTCATTCACCTTAATATTCTTGAAAAACTCAGTTCATTTATTTGGTAGATTGTCCTTCCTTATGGGTTCCTTCCTTCCAATGTTCCCCATGATTAGATTATACATCTTTAATATTTATTTATTGTGAATTTATTTGACAGAGAGAGACAGAGACAGAGAGAGAGAGAGAGAGAGAGAATGGGCACACCAGGGCCTCCAGACACTGCACACGAACTCCAGAGTATGTGCTCCCTTGTGCATCTGGCTAACGTGGGTCCTGGGGAATCGAATCTGGGTCCTTTGGCTTTGCAGGCAAACACCTTAACTGCTAAACCATCCCTCCAGCCCAGATTATACATCTTTATTCACGTAACTCCAGAAGTGATGGTGGGTCATTATCAGTGCACTTCCTCCCAGGAGGATTACAATATTGATATCCCATTATTGATGAATGATATTAACCTTGGTTACTTGGCTGAAATATTGTCTACCTACTTTCCCTATTAATAAATTATGTTTTTCCCCATTTAATTTATACAAAATTTGTGGGGAGGCAGTTTGAAACAGCCTACTCTTTTTTTTGAGATAGGATCTTACTCTGTAGCTCAGGCTAGCCTCAATCTCACAGTGATCCTCTGAATTAGCCTTCCAAGAACTGGATTACAGGTGTAAGCCATCACCATGACCAGCTCTTTCTGTTAATTTTTGTGTGTGTGTGTGTGTGTGTGTGTGTGTGTGTGTGTACTGGTGTGCCAGAGTCTCTTGGTGCTGCACACAAACTTCCAGCTTTAAGTCTGTGCTATGAAATTGAATTGGGGCTGGCAGGCTTTGCATGCAAGTATTATCTTCCCAGTCCTCTTTTTAATTTTTAAATCTCTTGCTCTTAGTCAATGCCATACTTACTAATTTTAGCCTCCATTGATGATTTTATAATACCATTCATTGTATAGTTACTATAAGAAACAGCCTTTCTTTCTCCTCTGTTGTTTTACTTAAGCCTTATACATGCATAGGATTTTATTTTTTTAGTTGGTTACAATATTTAATATTGATCTATCTGCCTTCCTTTCTATTTACCAACTTATGTATCTATCATTTATTTAATATTATAATATAATATTAACATTTCTAATTGTAGTCCAATGTCAGAGCAATAATTCTGTTTTCCTCTTTTCTGATATTTGTAAGTTCCTTCTTTAATATTGAGAAAACTGCCTCCATTATTTTCATGACACCTTGTCATGTATTCCTTCCATTGACATGTATGACCATGTCAGGTAGACAGTAACTCAACACCAGAGGGAAGGCCAGGATATTGCAGATGTCACCATGTTCAAAGTCTCTAACTCCTTTCTAGTGCTTTTATGAGCCAGGAGGCAGATCTGACCATACTATCACTGTGTGTCTGGCTCTGTCTTGTCAACTTATATACATTCATGTACTTGAAGTGTTGAGACAGGGTACCATGGGTCAAAATAGAAACAAGGTCTTCATGAACCAGATGTAGATGTGAACAGAGCATAATGAGATAGATGTCACTGGAGAGCAAACAACTGGAGTCAGAATGCCAAAGGAATGAAACTTTCAACCTTTTTTAAGATACCAACCTCTGCAAGTGTATGCAAGAAAATCAGACTGTTTTTCCTACTCTCATATTCTTCTGTCATCTGGAACTGTCTGGTGTGTTTCCTACATCCCTGCAAAGACATATGTAGAGTATCTGGAGTTTTTTTATGTGAAATTCTTCATTCTTTCAGGTTCCATTTCTCTTTAAGGAATGTGAAGGGGAAGTGATTGATTGTGTCTGATGTGAAACAAAGTGTTTGTTTTGTGAAAAATATTTTGGATCAATCTAGACTATTCAATGAGGTTATCATTTTCTTTAGATACATTTTTTATCTAGTAGTGGCCATTATTACATGTCACATGGTGGAATTGTATTTCTTGCTCACCGATGATACTCACCAAACAATGATCCCCTTTACTCTGTTACAAACACACACACACACACACTTAAAGCCAATGCCATTCTATTTTAGCACTTTCTCCACTAGCTATTACTGTTACGTATTCTTTCCATTAATTCTCTCTGATGTATCGCTCCCATTTCTTATTTGTTGAATATTTTGGTGTCTGACTCATGATCCTCCTCTGTACTACAAGACCTACTATTATCCTAGTAACATCAATGTCTGTATAGAAAACCAAATGCATTGGCTATTTACTTCTTTGTCATGTCATTTCTAATAATCTTCTCTTCCGTTTTAGTTTGATAAACCATTGCAGCCATCATACCTTGGGCTTCTTTGTTATCTCTACTACTGAATTGCTTCATTGACCTCCAAAATCATAAATTCAAATGTTCCACTTGGACTATAATCTCCTTTTGATACAGTGCTGTCTATATGTGGCTATGTCAGGACTTTAGTCTACTTTTTACTGTACTTTCTCCCAACCCATAAGCCCGTCTTTCATTTACTTTCTTGTTTAATTTATAATGCATAATCCATCATTTAAATGAACATTTGCTTATGTCTCTTTGATCAGACGAAACTTTGGTAAAACTCTAGTCCTTAGGTGATCTCAATACTTAACTTTGTGTCTGTACTTGAATAGACAAATATTATGGCAGAAGCTCATGAGGCAAACTATATTGTTTGCAGTATAAATACAGGGTTTGCTATATGTAAATTTCCCTTAACGTTGTCTTGTAAACCTATCATATTTCATTGGTTAATTCACTTTCTACAACCCATACTTCATAGCTTCTCCATTCCCCTTAAATCACTGATGTCCTTTCTTTCTCTATTTATACTATTATTAACCTGGGAGAAGCAATCATCCTCTCCCACCAGAGCTCTCACAGCCATTCATGATTTTAGAAAGAGAGAGCAAGTGACACATACCAGAACCTCCAGCTGTTGCAAATGAACTCCAGATGCATGCACCACTTTGTGCATCTGGCTATAAGTGGGTACTGGGGAATCGAACCTGGATTGATAGGCTTTGCAGGCAAACATCTTAACTACTGAGACATCTCTTGAGCCCTTAAATATCTTTTTTTTTTTTTTTTTGGGTTTTTCGAGGTAGGGTCTCACTGTGATCCAGGCTGACCTGGAATTAACTATGTAGTCTCAGGGTGGCCTCGAACTCTCAGCGATCCTCCTACCTCTGCCTCCCAAGTGCTGGGATTAAAGGCGTGCGCCACCACGCCCGGCTCTTTAAATATCTTTAGAATCTGTAGTGATGTCCACCTTTTCATTCTTTTGTTAAGAAACATTTTAATATATTTTATTTATTTATTTATTTATTTGAGAGGAAGAGAGAAAGGGAGAGAGAGAGAGAAAGAAAGAGAGAGAGAGAGAGAGAGAGAGAGAGAGAGAGAATGGACATGCCAGGGCCTCCAACCACTGTAAACGAACTCCATACTCATGCGCACCCTTGTACATCTGGCTTACGTGGGTCCTAGAGAGTCCAACTGGGATCCTTTGGCTTTGCAGGCAAACGCCTTAACTGCTAAGCCATCTCTCCAGCCCCACCTGTTCATTCTTTTTTGTTGTTGTTGTTTTGTTTTGTTTTTTCAAGGTAGGGTTTCACTCTAGCTCAGGCTGACCTGGAATTAACTATGTAGTCTCAGGGTGGCCTCGAACTCACAGCAATCCTCCTACTTCTGCCTCCCAAGTGCTGGGATTAAAGGCGTGCCCCACCACGCCCGATGCCACCTGTTCATTCTTGATATTGATGTTATGTTTGCTTTTTTTTTTCTTTTCAACTTTGCTAGAGGATGTTTATTAATCTTTTCCCAAAAAACAGCTTTAGATTTTGTTATTCTGTGCTGTATGCCTGCTTTCTATCTCACTGATCTTTTTTTCCTTTTTTTTCTTTTCTTAGGGCCTAATTTGTTGCCCTTTCTGCTTATTTTAGTTGGAAGTTTGATAGTTAATTTTAACATGTGTTGTTTTATAAATAGTGACTACTGCTATTAATAGTCACTACTTAAGCATGGCTTCAGCTATATTCCAGGGCCGGCCTTCCTTCCTTCCTTCCTTCCTTCCTTCCTTCCTTCCTTCCTTCCTTCCTTCCTTCCTTCCTTCCTTCCTTCCTTCCTTCCTTCCTTCCTTTTCTTTATTTCTCTTTTCTTTCCCTCTTCTTTTTTCCTCCTTCCTTCCTTCCTTCCTTCCTTCCTTCCTTCCTTCCTTCCTTCCTTCCTTCCTTCCTTCCTCTCTCTCTCTCTCCTCTTTCTCTATCTGTGGTATGACATGTGAGTGGTGTATGCGCACGTGTGTGTACAGGAGCACTTGCCCCAAGTGCACTTGTGTGGAGGCCCAGAGGAGAATGTTGGGTGTTCTCTTTTGTTCTTCTGTTTGTGTCTTTGAGAAGGAGTCTCTCACTGGACCTGGAGCTACTGTGTCTGGTTAGACTATCCTGTCTGCTTCCCACAGGACTGGGGTTACAGGTCTGTATGTCCATCTCAACCTTTTTGTGTGGGTGTTGGGAATTCATCTTAATCTACCTCAGGCCATGTCAGGCTCTCATGCTTGGGTGTCAAGTGCTCTTACCTGCTGAGCCATTTCCCAAACACTTTTCTTTTCTTATTTAAAAAATGTTTTCTGTTACTTTAATTAAAAATATTTACAAAAGAAACAGACTAGTATATCAGTATATATGTGCTCAACACTAACCCTCAATAATGGTCAGTATTCTATTATTATTATTTCATTCTATATTCTTACCCATTCTCTATATCATCAATGTAATTATTATTTTATTGATTTTGTTTTTGAAACACCTATATTTTCCTCTAATATTATAATGACATGGTATAGAATAAGAATTATCGAACTATGATAGCCATAGCCTGCTTTTTGCTGACTGGAAGCAAATAATGTATTTTCCATTTCCAAAAGGGTTATAAAAAAGAAAAACAAAGATTATTTTGCAATATAAACCATATATGGTCAGCAAATCCTAAAATATTTACTATTTGTGCCATTACAAAAAAAGACTCTGACCCCTGACATAAAACAATCCTTTCTCTCCACAAAGTTCCTTTTTGTCCCTTAATAAATTGGTGCTCCCCTGCCCATAGGCAACCACTGTTCTGGTTTTCTGTTTGTTCACTTTGATCTTGTTTGTTCTATTACCACATGTAAGTGGAATTATACAGTGTAAGGGCTGGTGTTCAGGCATCTTATTACATGTAACGATTCTTTTTATTTCTGGGTAGCCTTTCTTTATATGAATGGAACATAATCTGTGTTCTCTTACTGATATTCATTTAGGCAGGATCCATTTTTTGGCTATTGGTTATACAGTGATATGATCATTATTGGCTGAGTGAAATTTTCTCAGATAAACACCTACAAGTGGAAATTCTACCTTAAAGGAGAGTGGACATTTAACTTGATAAAAAACTGTCAAATGTTTTCCCCATTTTGCTTTCATGCATGCAAGTTAAGAAAATTGTCCTTTCTCTGCATCATTGCCAATGTGTGACCTTGTCAGTGTTGTCTTTTCCCACTTGTGGGGATTGAATCAGTGTATTCTGCAGGGAGAATGTGTTGTATCACTGAGATACATCCTCTTCTTTGTCTTTTTTACTTTGGCCATTGTAGTGGATTTATAGGGTTATGCATACAACATAAACAGTACCATCATAGCAGGTGCAGTTCCAGTGTTAAGTACATTTGCGTTGTGCAGAGACCTTCAGAACATTTTATCTTTCAAAACTGAAATTCTATGCCTATTATACAATTCCTCTGTCCCTCCTATCAGCCCCATGTGAATACATTTCTAGTTTTTGTTTTGGTGACCTTCCTTGAATACTTTAGGTAACTTATCTAAGTAGAACCAAACACTATTTGTCATTCTGTTACCATTTCATTTTACTTAGCATAATGCCACATTATTTGTTTAAAATATGTTTTTTAGCCAGGTGTGGTGGCGCATGCCTTTAATTGCAGCACTTGGGAGGCAGAGATAGGAGGATTGCTGTGAATTCGAGGCCACTCTGAGATACAGAGTGAATTCTAGCTCATCCTGGGCTAGAGTGAAACCCTACCTTGAAAAACAATAAAAGGTTTTATTCAGGCATAATTAACATAATATAAAAGTTATCTGTCTTAGCTATTTCTTCCAATAAATTTTCACAGTTGCATATATCTATGTAACTAACCATTCTGCAAGCAAGTTGTATATGCCCATCACCCTGCAAAGGTTCCCTTTCCTCCTCATTTATTTTTCTTATTCTAGAGGCAATCATTGTTCTGATTTCTATTAACATAAATTAGTATTTTCCCAATTATTGATTTCATATATATGAAATGTTACAGTATCCTTTTGTGTCTACTTTCTTTCAACATTGTAAATTTTGAGATTTAATTCATAACTTTGCATATAACAGTACCTTGTTTTTAAATCATCTAGGTTTTCTTTTCTTTATTTTTGTACAATTAATTAAATTCTGTGGCTTCACATGCTAGGCAAGAACTCTACCACTGAGTTATATCCTAAAATATCTTTTAGGTTTCTAAATAATTTGGATTACAACCCTGTGACACCAGACCAAGCTAGTGGTATTTTTAAATGACAATTCACAATTTTTCATTTTTCTATTATTTTGGTATTTAAAATAATGTAACTGTAATTTTTTGTTATAATAAAAGCATAACATAAAACAGCAAGTCCCTGTCCAAAAAAAGAATAAATAAATAAATAACCATCATAACCATTTTAATTGTCCAACTCAGTAGTAAGCATATTCACATTGCTTTGAAATAGATCTGTAGAACTTTTTTATCTTGCAAATCTAGAATTCTATATATTTTTTGTTTTTTTTTAGTTATCTAGATAATGTATATACAGCCAGGGATTTTTATTAGTTATCTATATAATGTATATACAGCCAAGGATTAGCCTTCACCCTATTTTTTTAAGATTTATTTATTTATTTATTTATTTATTTATTTATTTATTTATTTATTTATTTGAGACAGAAAGAGGGGGAGAGAGACAGAGTGAGAATGGGCATGCCAGGGCCTCTAGCCACTGCAAACAAACTCCAGATGCATGTGCCACCATGTGCTTCTGGCTTATGCGGGACCTGGAGAATAGAACCTGGATGGGTCTTTAGGTTTTCAAGCATGCTCCTTAACCACTAAGCAATCTGTCCAGCCCCCTAGAATTCTATACTCTTTAAACAAAACGCCTTCTTTTCCACAAACCGAGTCTTCTTCTGACAATCACTATTCCATCTTCTGTTTCTATGGATTTTCTTATTTTCTTTCTTTTATTTAACTTTTAATTTTATTGAAGTGGGTTATATCAGGTCACTTTCATTATATATATATATATATATATCTGTATATTATATATGTGTAACATTCTTTGAGTCTACTTCCCACCCTCATTCCCAGCTACCCCCTCCTTGTGCAATCCTCTTCTCCTATTAGTCCCCTGTGATCCCATAGACAATTTTGCTTCTAGTTTCATGTCATCTGTACATACCTGACTTCTGTATTTATATAAAGTTAGGAAAGGTAAATGAGAGACAATATACAATAATTGTATTTCTGAGACTGATATAATTTGCTTAATATGAGTATCACCAGTTGTATCCATTTTCCTGCACATGACATAACTTCATTCTTTATGGCTAAAATTTTCCACTATTCACACATACCACATTTTTTTATTGCTTTGTTGATGGACACAGATTGGTTCTGATCATTTAGGTACTGTAAATTCTACTACAATAAACATTAATGTGCAAGCATCTCTCTGATATGCTAACTTGGAATCCTTTTAGTAACTACACAGGAGCTGTGTAGCTGGCTCATATGGCAGATCTATTTTTAGTTTTCTGTAAAACCTGCATACTGAGTACCTTATTGACTAGAGTACTTTACATCCCACCAGCACTGTAAAAGGGTTCTCAGTGGTTCACACCCTTGTTATCATTTACCGTTATGTGTTTTCTATTAATGATTCTTTTTAAAAATATTTTATTTATTTATGAGAGAGAGAGAGGGAGGGAGAGAGAATGGGCATGCCAAGGCCTCTAGCCACTGTAAATGATCTCCAAACACATGTACCACCTTGTGCATTTGGCTTGTGTGGGTACTAGAGAATCAAACCTGGGTCCTTAGGCTTTGCAGGCAAGTGCCATAACTGCTAAGCCATCTCTCCAGACCTTAATAATTTTGATCAACAGAAGTTTTAGTTTCAAAAAATTCCATTTGTCTGATTTATCATCATCTTCTCTTGCTCGCTTGCTCTCTCTCTTGCTCTTTCTTTGTAGTGGGTTGTCATCCATTTATGATGATCTATCATCCATGTTGAATTATTTCTTGTAATTGAGGCTCATTTTTTTTTTCATAGAGATATCCTGTTGTCTATAATGATGGACTAGAAAAATTACTTTCCCACAAAACTGACTTTGCAACTTGGTGAAAATTATTGACCATATATGCTATGGGATGTTTTTGAACTCCCTATTCTGTTTGAATCACTCACTAGTATTTCCTAATGCCTATACCACACTTTTATGATTATTATAGTTCCAGAGCAGGTCCTCCTGCAGTGAAGTAGTGTGATCCCCTTGGCGTTTCTTTCTCAGGATGTATTTATGTTGTTATAGTCTTTTAATTGCCTATGACTTCAATACGTATTTCTTGAAATGTTGATTGCAATTAAGTTATAAATAAATTTAAGTAAATGGTCAAGTTATTGTGAAGATGAGGGAGGATAGTTGTGAGTTAGAGGCCAACCTAGACTGCAAAGCAGATTCTAGACCAGCCTAGGTTACATAATGGGATCCTGACCCTAAAATCCCACAAATAACTGAATGCATAAATAAATAAGATGGTCATCTTAACAGAATTGAGCATTCCAGTCCATTAATGTGGTACATATTTTAATTTAGGTTTTTAATTTTTTTTCTCACCAGTTATTTGTAACTAGTCCAAAGTGAGTGTACACAAGTAACCCATGTTCCTGGCTTGAGAAGAAAAGGATTCTTATAGCTAATGTTATTTGTGTGTCATATAAACATGCTCCTTCTACTTCTGTTTTTTTTGTGAACTTTTGTACCATGAAGTTTTATATTTTTTCAACATCATTTTTACCACCTATTCTGATAGTTGTGCATCTGGCTTTACATGGGTACTGGGGAATCGAACCAAAACCATCAGGCTTTGTAAGCAAGCACATTTAAGATCCACCTCCTCAGCCCGGTTTTATGCTTTTATTCTTTTAGTATAGTAAACTATATTCTTTTAAAGAATTAAGTAAATTTGAATATCTCTCTGATAAATTCCACTTGCTCTTCCTTTTAATATATTGCTGAATAATGCTGGATAATAAATGGCTTAGTGGTTAAGACACATGCCTGTGAAGCCTAAGGACCCCGGTTCAATTCTCCAGGTCCCATGTCAGCCAGACGCACATGGTGGCACATGCGTCTGGAGTTTGTTTGAAGTGCCTAGAGGCCTTGGTGCACCCATTCCCACCCCCCCCTAATAAATAAATAAAATATTTTAAAGTTTTTTTGAACTATGTTTATTTGGAGAATTGATTGATAGAGTCATTTTGATCTTGTTTATCCTTGCTACATTTTTTTCAACATGTGTTTTTCAATTACATTGAAATTTCTCTATTATCTAGTTTTGTGAGTTTCTTACTTCATATACTTTGATGCTCTGTTATTAAGGAAATACATGTATATTACTGGACTCATAATTTTTTTTGATGTAGAGTCTCACTTTGCCCAGGCTGACCTGGAATTAACTATGTAGTCTCAGGGTGGCCTCGAACTCATGGTGAGCCTCCTACCTCTGCCTCCCGAATGCTGGAATTAAAGGCGTGAGCCACCATACCCAGCTCGTTAAATTTTTGACAACAGTGCACTTGAGAAAAAATCCATAATGTGAGGCATTTTCTGGTTTCCATTTTGTAAATACCTACATTATTATTGTATGGTAGCTATGATATTATTCAAAACAGAACTGATAATATGCAGTATCTGCTTCTTGTGATCTCTTGAGTCAGCTCCAAGATTCAATCACAAGTGCAGGTCTATAATAGTTATATCTTAAGTCCTTTATGATTATGAAATGTCCTCTTTCACTCTGCTAATAATTTAGTACATGGAGTTTTTCTTTTTCTTTTTTTTTTTTTTTTTTTGAGAGAGAGAGACAAAGAGAAACATACACAGAGGAAGAGGCAGAAAGAGAGAGAGAGAGAGAGAATGGGCGCACCAGGGCCATTTCAGCCGCTGTGAATGAACTCCAGATGTGTGCACCCCCTTGTAGGCAAGTGTGGTATTGTGCCCTTTAGTCACTGCATCTGGCTAAACATGGGACCTGGAGATCAGATGGGTGTTGTTAGGCTTGGCAAGGCGTCTTAACTGCTAAGCCATCTCTCTAGCCCTGGTACATGGAGTTTTGAGGCATTAATTGATATAGTTGAAATTTTGATTATCTGCTCTTTTACCTCCATCTCATCAATTTTTTTGTCTAGCTCCTTCTTGACATTTGTTGGGCTCAATTTTGTTTTGAGGTAGGGTCTCTCTCTAGCCCAGGCTGACCTGGAATTCACTAGGTAGTCGCAGGGTGGCCTCAAACTAATGGCAATCCTCCTACCTCTGCCTCCCAAGTGATAGGATTAAAGGCATGTACCACCACGCCTGACTTCAAAATATTTTTTGTATTACAATTTGTTTCCTATTTTTGTATTTTAGCTATATTTCTTTGCAATTTAGGGGTTGTTTTAGAAATTATTGTATATTTCTTATCTTGAACTTGTCACAGTCTAAGAGTTAATATTCTATTACTTTACCTAAATATACGAAATTTGTAAAAGCTTTGCTTTTTTAACTTGCCTACATTCTTTGCTCTATTGTTGGCATATAGATTACCTTCATATATTTTATAGACAATATAATGTAGGGTTAAATTTTATTTTAAACATTTTATGTGTATTTTATAGATATTGAGAGACTGAAAATGCATTTTTATTTTTATCAACAAATTTGCTATAAATTTGCTAATTTTCATTTTTAAAAAATTTTTTTGAGAGAGACACAGAGACAGAAAGAATTGGTGCACCAGCAGTCTCTCTGCCGTTGTGAACGAACTCCAGATTCGTGCTCCCCCTGGTGGGCAAGTTCGGCATTGTCCCCTTGTATTACTTGCATCTGGCTAAATGTGGGACCTGGAGAGTCAAAGAGGGTTCTTAGGCTTAGCAGGCAGGCACTTTAACCGCCAAGCCATCTCTCCAGCCCTCATTTTTTCTTAATAGAGCCAAGTTACCATTTCACATAAATAAAATTGCAGGAGTACTCATGCTGAGAATTCTCTGATTTTTTTGTATGTGATAATGTGAAGGATATTTTACAGAATACAAATCATGAATTTTCTGGGATTTTTTTCCTTTTGGAATTTTAATTATTTCCATAGTTTTCCATAGTTCTTCATTTCTGATGTGACAGCAGCCATTATTCATTCCTCTCTTTGTAAAATGTACTATATATTTTCTATTTTTAACAATTTACTTTAGATTTGAGGTATTTTACTATTACATTACTATATTTTATATATATATATATATATATATATATATATATATATATATATATATATATTATATAAGACTGAGCTTGGATCTCTAAGTTGATCTTTGGAGCAGAAGAAATAAATGTGATGAATCTAAGTTGTTTTACTTATATTCATCTTGCTTAGGGTTCAACTCATTTCTTAAACATTTATTTTGATGCTTCTAACCGAATTCCTAAGTTTTGAGCCACTATTTTTCAATATATCTCTTTTCTTCTGTATTCTCTTTTATATTTTCCTGACGCAAGAGTTAAATATGTTATTTTTTATTATTGTCCTACTGATCCCTGAGCCACTAGCCAGCCTGTCCTTAATCTTTTCTTTTTATACTTCATATTGAGATATTTTATTTTCTGCGTGGGGACGAAGGCTCATATTCATATATGTTCTGGTGACATGTGCGTGTGTGTCCATGAGCCAGTATATGCATTGGGATTATGCAAACCTGTGGACATCCTTCAGTGTCAATCCTCAGATATACTGCTCACCTCCTTTTTAAGACAGGGTTTCTCCTTAGCCTGGAACTCACCAATTAGTCTAGTCTGATTGACTAGTGAACCCAAGGATCCACCTGTTGTCTTCTCCTCAGTGCTGGGATCACAGGTGTATACCACCATGCCTAGCATTTTACAAGGGTCCTGGGAATTGAACACAGGTCCTCATGTTTGTGAGTCAAGCACTTTACCCACAGAGCTATCTCCATAGTCCCAGATTGAGGCATTTTCTATTGATCCACCTTCAACTCCATTGTTCTTCTGTCATTTCCTTAGTTTATCTAGTGCAATTTCCACATTAGTCAATTTAACTCTGGTTCTATCTATAGCTGTAGTTACTTTGCTGATCTTCCATATTTATATATTTATTTTGCACAAATTGCCCTTTTAGTCTTCAAATATATTTATAATATCTCTGTTCAAGTTCAAGTCTTCTAATTTCATAATTTGCTTCATCTTAGGTTAATTTGGTTACTGAATATTATTAATGACACTTTTTGGAAAGTATAGATTCTGTGGTATTGGCCTGAAGAACATTTGTTTTGTTTTGAAGAAAAACAGAAATTGTACCCATTTCATTTTCCTTTGAAATATAGCTTTATTTTTATTCTTCAATGTCTTCAGGTATTTTTAAAAATATGTGTCTGTACTTGATAGTTTTGCCCATTAATTGTTTAAAGACATTGCTGAGAGAACAGCAAGTGGCAAAGAGCTAAAACTTTCAGGCCCACATCCAGTGATCTACTTCCTCCAACAAGGCTCCACTTTCCAAAGATTCCACATTTCCAGATAGTACCACCTGCAAGGCCCAAGTTTACAAACACTTTAGCCTATGGGGGAAATTTTATGTTCCACCACAACATCCCTCAAACTCATAAAGCATACCATGGGAGAAATGAGCTCCCATTTAGGCCTCTTGGAATGTGTTAATCATGACCTAGTCTTTCATAATAGCCAAAAACATCACTGAGCATTGTTTTTCCCTGCAAAGTTCTGCTAACTCATGCCCAAGTATCAGGTTGTGTTAATAATCAGCAAATTTCCCCAAGGAAGAACATGGCTGGCAATGGCCTTGTTATTTTGCAGAGACTCTTGCCTTTTTTGAATGTTAATTCTCTTTTTGTGTCTGCCACTCCTAGCATCTTTTAAAAAATATTTTTTCAGGGCCTGGAGAGATGGCTTAACAGTTAAGGCATTTGCCTGAAAAGCCAAAGGATCCCGGTTCAACTCTGCAGGCCCCACATAAGCCAGATGCACAAGGGGGTGCATGCATCTGGAGTTCGTCTGCAGTGGTTGGAGGCCCTGGCACACCCATTCTTTCTCTCTCTCTCAATCTCTCTTTCTCTGCCTCTTTCTCTCTTTCAAATAAATAAATAAATAAAGTATATTTTTTCAATTTATCTGGTTTTCAAAAATTGTGACATTAGGATTGTCATGCCTTACTACATCCTACTTGGTATTCGCTGTCCCATTAATATCTTTTAATATAATAAAAAGACAACCTAAAATACTCTATTAGATCCTGCCTGTTCTGGGTCTTCCTGAGTCTTTAGTTTTATCTCACCACCATAGTTTTGAACAAAGTGGCTTTTATTCATCCCCTGCATTTTTATATCCTTTCAGTACAGAGCCATTTCAATGCTATCCCAACCTTTGTACACCCTTCCCCTCCCTGATTTACATGATTCACACACACACTCCCATACACACACATGCATGCACACATATATTTCCCTTATAATCTACAGGGTATTAATTTTAGGTTACCCTTAGATACCCAAATCCATGGATGCTCAAATTCCATAATATATATATAATTTTGAATCCAACCTATGCACACCATCCCATATACTTGAAGTTATGACTGAATATTTATAATATATTACATATTATAATATATATTATATATATTATAATATTATATATTATAATACATAAATAATTATTATACTTTATTATTTAGGGAATCATGAGGAAAAAGGATCTCTACAGGTTCAGTAAAGATACAGTTTTTTAAGTTTTTTTTTTTGTTGTTGTTGTTTTTTCGAGGTAGAGTTTCACTCTAGTCCAGGCTGACCTGGAATTCACTACGTAATCTCAGGGTGGTCTTGAACTTATGGTGATCCTCCACACCCGGCTTCAAGTGTTTTTACAAAAAATATTTTATTTATTTATTGGAGAGAGAAAAGTAGATAGAGAGAGGAGGGGGGGATGTACATGCTAAGACCTCCAGCCACTGCAAATCAGTGCCAGACACATGTGGCACCTTGTGCATCTGGCTCATTTTGGGTACTGGGGAATCAAACCTGGGTTCTTAGGCTTCATAGTCAAGCGTCTTAACTGCTAACCCATCTCTCCAGCCCTCAATTGGTTTTGATTTGTAGTTAAATACACATATGCTGAACACAGACACAGTGATCCAACTCTTGCATGTATATGTGTGGGCAATTGTGTAAAACATGTTTATATGGCACTTTTTTGTAATTAATAATTTTAACAGTAAAATCTGTGAGATTGTTTTGTTCATGTTACCTGACCTTTCTGTATTTATCTCACCTTCCTGGATCTTGTTTAGGGTATTAATGATGTTAGTTTAAACAAACCTTTTCCGTTTCTCTTGCCTTCCTTCTAAGTCTTTTATGTAAGCTGTTCTTCATTTGTCCATCCTTTAAATGTTGATACATGTCCTTGTTATCTTTTATTCTATATCAATTCCTTAGGTAACGTCACCCATTCTTATTGCTATTATCTGCCATTTACATACTTGTTTTCTCATATCATACCTCTTCCCTGAACTCTAAATCCTAAATAATTACTTTCTTTTTTTATTTTTAAAAATATTTTATTATTTATTTATTTATTTGAGAGAGAGATACAGATAGGCAGGTAGAGAGAGAGAGATAATGGGCACACTGGGGCCTTTACGCACTGCAAACGAACTCCAGATGTGTGTGACCCTTGCTCATCTGGCTTACATGGGTCCTGGAAAATCAAGCCTTGAACCGGGGTCCTTAGGCTTCAGAGGCAAGCATTTAACTGCTAAGCCATCTCTCCAGGCCCCAAATAATTACTTTCTAAAGTAGTTCTACCTTGATGTTCCATAGGTGCCTCATTCCAATGTAAATTTATCAGTCTTTCCCAGAATGAAATTTGCCTTTCCATCTTTCTTTAGTAGTTTGTTTGAAACCTGAGCCCAAGGTGGAAATGCATGTTAACACTGTTTATTAAGTGAGTGGGTCTCAAGGAAAGAGACTGAAGAAAGCAGGGTAGGTTAGAGCTAAAAGGTTCTCAGCTAGAATCTAGCAAGTGACACTATGATCTTAAGGGGAAATTCTGGAGCACATGTCATACCATGATCTCACATTGAGGCTAGGGAGCTCAACTTTTATAGAAGTCTATGGGTGGGACCTAGCCTTTCAGTAAGGTTAATGTAGGCCCTAGGACAGTTTTCTTGAGAACTGGATAACTAAGTTGTCTGCTTGCATTCAAAGCAGCTGGCAGATGCATAGTAAATCTGAATCTCCAGTATTGGTCTAAAACATAACCATCTATCTACTCAGCAATCTAAGCAGAAATCTGGGAGTGATTATGGAGGTGCTGTCCCTTCTTTCACACCACTTTTAATAGAAATATTAATAGTTTATAATTATAATATATAATTATATTATGATATAACCTATAATATAAATTTCAAATTCTGTAGCATGGTTCTCCAAGCTCCATGGCTTGTGGCTCCTACCTGTTTCTTTAACCTGACATTTCATACTCTCACCCTTGCACTCTATTATAAAAAATACTAATAAAAACTAACCAGTGCAGTTTTCCCAGTTCAACAGTCTATAACTCTTAGTCCTTCCATTATGTCATTTTCTCATTTTTAAAATTTTATTTTATTCATTTATTTTAGAGAGACAGAGTCAGACAGGGAGAGAGATAGAGAATGGGTGAACCAGGGCCTCCAGCCACTGCAAATGAACTCCAGACACATGTGCTATCTTGTGCATCTTGCTTACGTGGGTCCTGGGGAATCGGATCTAGGTCCTTTGGCTTTGCAGGCAAATGCCTTAACCGCTAAGCCACCTCTCCAGCCCCATTATGTCACTTTCATTTAGTCAACTCCTATATGTCCTAAATAGTCCAAATATCAGTTCCTCAACAAAGCCTTGACACTCAACTCCAGATAGATTAGATATTTAACATCTGACCTCTGCCAACATCCCATGTTCTTTTCCTTCAGAATACATTTCATGATAAAATACAATTCTAAGTTTACTTGTCTATCACTCCACATTGAATATGAGCTTGTGCAGGATAGTGACTACATTTTATATATATTTATGTTCCCTTTATTTTATGTATGTATGTGTGTATGTATATTTTAATGTACAAAGTAATGGGTATTATGAAATTTTACACACACATGCACAGACACACACACACACACACACACACATATATAGTCCTTGTATTTTGTTCCTATTCACTTTATCAGCATACTACTGAGAGGTACCTCCACATCTGTGTTTATTTCCTCAGTATCTACCCACAGTAGTCAAGAAATGGAACAAGCCTATATGCCTAGGAAAAGATGAATGGATAAACAAAATGTGGTATTTATGTATAATTATTTTTTAATTTTTTATCATTTCATTTATTTATTAGAGATAGAGGGACACAGGGAGGGAGAGAGAGAGAGAATGGGTGTGCCAGGGCTTCTAGCCACTGCAAACAAACTCCAGATGCATGCACCACCATGTGCATCTGGCTAACTTGAGACCTGGAGAATTGAACCTGGGTCCTTAAGTTTCACAGGCAAGTGCCTTAACCACTAAGCTATCTCTCTAGCTCAATATAGAATGATATTTTATTCAGCTGTAAAGAAGCATGAAATTATGAAATTTATAGAAAATTGATGGAATTGGAGATTTCATCATGCTAAATGAAATAAACCCAAGTCATAAAGATAAACATCACTTGTTTTATCTCATTTGTGGAATATTGACTAAAATGTATATATATATATATATATATATATATATATATATATATATTCATATAAACACATATATACTTTCTATTCTATAGCTATGAATAATAAAATATATATGAACATGCTAATTTGTACAAAAAGAAACAAAAATATTTGCGAGGATGCAGGTAAAATAAAACCCACATACTCTGCTGGTGAGAATATAAACTGGTGTATCCACTATAGAAATCCATATGGCCAGGCGTGGTGGCACACACCTTTAATCCCAGCACTCGGTAGGCAGAGGTAGGAGGATCGCTGTGAGTTCAAGGCCACCCTGAGACTACATAGTTAATTCCAGGTCAGCCTGGACCAGAGTGAGACCCTACCTTGAAAATCCAAAAAAAAAAAAAAATCCATATGGATATTTCTCCCAAAACTATAAATACAACTACCATGTAACCCAGCTATACAACTCTTGGGTATATAACTGGAGGAATCTAAGTCATCATACCGTGGAGATTTATATTGCTGCATAATTCACAGTAACCAAGATACGGAGCAAGCCTTGATGTCTATCAACAGATAAATGGGCAAAGAAAATGTATATAAGATATAATGAAGTTTTATTCAGCCAGAAAAAAATGAAATTGTGTTATTTTCAGGAAAGTAGATGGCATGAGTATTCATTTTATTAAGAATTTTGTTTGGTTTTGTTTCTCCTGCATGTGGTTTCATACCTTGGACATTTCAGACACATACCACCAAATGTTTCTCACATCAATGGGGAAAAATAGACATAAAGGAAACAGCACAGCTAATATTCTAGAGGGTTCTTCTGAAACAAATTTTATAAAGTATAGCGTGATGCTTATACAGGAAAATTATTTTAGCAGAAGCTGAGTAGAGAAGTATTCATAGAAACACAGCTTATTCTCATTTTACTCCATTCCAGAGAAAAGTCCCAGGCTTAGCACTCACTTTTAAGTATGCTGAAATACCTACCTCTCTCTCTCTTTTTTTTTTAAGTTTCGTTTTTCGAGGTAGGGTTTCACTCTAGCCCAGGCTGACCTGGAATTCACTCGGTAGTCTCAGGGTGGCCTCGAATTCATGGCGATCCTCCTACCTCTGCCTCCTGAGTGGTGGGATTGAAGTTGTGCGCCACCATACCCAGGTGAGCTACTTCTCTTAAAACTCCCTCTTTGACTATTGCATTCATTCTCTATTGCTGCTATAACAAATGAGCATAAAATTAGTGACATTAAATAATACCAGGTGTTATGTCACAGGTCTGTAGTCTACAGAATCTCAACTGGGTGTTCTGCCCAGAATCTCACAAGTCTAAAGTCAAGGGGTGAGTTGCATTGAGCTATTTCTCAGTGCTTGGGGGAAACTCATTTCCAGCTGTTTAGGTTGTCAGCAGAATTTAGTGTAGTTGTAGGATTGAGGTAGCCATGTCTTCACTGGCCACTATCTGAGCACAGTTCCCTGCCTGTAGAGGCTGTCCACAGTCCTTTCCTGGGTCCTCTTTCTTTAAAGCAACTAAACAGCATACTGAGCTTCCTGACTTTTTCTGCCCTTCTCTTTTAACTTAATTTTATGTTTTTTGATATAGGGTCTTGTTCTAGCCCAGGCTGGTTTGAAATTTACTATGCATTCTCAGGCCGGCCTCCCACTCACAGCAATCCTCCCAAGTGCTGGGGTTAAAGGCATGTGCCACCACACCAGACTCTCTTGATTTTTAATGGTTCATGTGACTAGGTTAGGCTCACTCTAATGATATCCTTTTTGGCAATATGGTACAACATTATCACAGGACTATCACTAAATTAGAGATCACAGTGGCCCAAATTCTGTTTAGCATAATTACTAATCAATAGGACAAAAAGAAGTTTATGTGCCCTCAACTCTGGTCTCCAAGTGATTCTTAGAGCAGAAAGACAGCTGTGATTCTTTCTTTCCCTCCTCTTTCCAGATGAAAGACCTGCGTCATGAGAATGTTAACCCTTTATTGGGCTTCTTCTATGATT
Source organism: Orientallactaga sibirica (assembly GCA_036365145.1). NCBI lineage: Eukaryota > Metazoa > Chordata > Mammalia > Rodentia > Dipodidae > Orientallactaga > Orientallactaga sibirica. The sequence continues at coordinate 11,201,171 of JAEOAD010000057.1, forward strand.
CAGGAATGTTTGCCATTGTGACTGAATTTTGTTCTCGAAGAAGCCTAGAAGACATATTGACAAATGAAGATGTGAAACTTGATTGGATGTTTAAATCATCCCTCCTATTGGACCTCATCAAGGTTAATGAAAAGACCAAGGGATTCTTGGATTTTCCCCATAGTTTAGAAATTTAAGCTTTGGGGATGTTTTATGTGTATTAGATCAGTGTGATCCTTTCCCTTCTCCACCCTTCTCAGTCTTTTGGGCCCTATGTGTTATTAAGTACTGATACAAAAAGTATTTGCCTATGTTCCTTTTCAATGCATGGGCCGGATTTTCCTTTCTGTTCTGCTCGCCATCATGTCCTCTTCTTCCTTAAGCAATGCTTTTTGCCCATCCCATTTCTCCACTTTGTGGATAAAGAAGAGTAGTCATTACCAGAATATATAATGTCATTTAACCTCATCTGCTAGTGTTCATCTTCTAAAAGGTGGCTCAGTATTGAGCTAGATGATGAGTCTTTGAGTCTGTAAGTATAGATGTGAAACTCAGTGTCACTGGAAAGACAAAAGGTCACTGTTTGTGTATGGCAGCACTTCCACTTTGTGTGCCAAGTACTATTGATAGCCATGGGAAGAGAACATGGATAAGCTTCTGTGGAGCCCATGAAGCCTATGAAATAACATGAAAACTGTATGAATGTGCATTTCCAGGGCGCTGGTATGGATAACCAATTACTTGTTGAGCTGTGTACACATTGATCTCAGTGTGATTTTTGTATGGTGTCCCAAACCTTTCCAAAAGGGTATAGAAGGCTAAGACATCATCTCATTGCTATTCTTTGCAAAGCAGGTGTGATTAGCTTTTTCCTCTTAGAGTCTCAGAGAAGCTGAATGAGACACTTTTGTTATATAATATCTAATATGCATAGCAGGTGCTTGATAAGTGCTTATCACCTAACTCTTAAGTGGATGAGCTGATAATAAAATCCAAATTTCCCAAGTCATATATCTAGTGTCTTTGTACTCACACTGTAAGCAAAACCTTGTGAGGTATAGGAGAAACCTTTAAATGATAGTTTTCTCTAGCCTGTGATGAGTGACATTAGATAACCTTATTAGATATGCAAGGGAAATCTTGCTTAATGTAGACTCTGTTTGGAAGGACTGGAGAGTGCAGCCTTTCTGTGAGCCTGAGACAATAAACATCCCAATACCTTAAGATGTTAGGATGTAAAACAGAGCTCAGTTCCTAAAAGGACACTTAGCATAAACAGTTTTGAGATGACTACACTAAAACATGGATGTATTTATGTGCAGAGTGATTACACTCATCCAATAGGAAATCCTGATAGATAACATCTGAATGTCATGTTACGGCTGCCAAGCAAGCCCAGAGATTAGCAATACTCAGTTTTCATTTCCTTTTTGTTACTATTTTAATTTAAAATTATATATCTAATTAACAATTAATATCCAATGATATAAATATAGAGGAAAACATTGACATATATCCAACCTTTTCTCTTCATATCCCCTACCCAAGGTTAGCTATTGCTAACACTTTGGAAGTAGGACTTGAAATGTACTTCATGTCTATTTAACGACATTATTCATGACATTTTTTTTTTTTTTTTTTGATTATTATTTTATTTATTTTTGGAGAGAGACACAGAAAGACAGACAGAGAGGGAGAGGGAGACAGAGATGGGCGTGCCAAGTCTCTCAGCTGCTGTGAATGAAATCCAGATGTGTGCACCCCCTTGTGGTCAGGTGTGGTGTTGCACCCTTGTGTCACTTTGCATCTGGCTAAACGTGGGACCTGGAGATTGGAATCGGGTTCTTAGGCTTAGCAGGCAGGCGCCTTAACCGCTAAGCCACCTCTCCAGCCCCATTTTGTTTCTTTTTAAATACACCTGCCATCACATAGCTCTGCAACTCACTGCTTTTCTCCTCCTTCATGGTTTAAAGTTGTATGTGTATTAGTACACAATGTCTACCTTGTTTTTGTAAATGTTACAGAATATTCAAGGATGTGTGATAAATCTAGACAGTCCCTTATTGATATTTAATATAGTTCCAATTACATACTATTTTAACAGAAGACTACACTGAGCTTTCTTCTAGCTCTTTTCTTGCACATATATGCAAACCTATATGCATCCCTAAAGAAATAGAATCCACATGGTGTACATATTTAAAATTTTTATGGCTCTGACAAAATTACCAACCCTAAAAGCCATACCAGGTTTTACTCTTGCTAAAATTGGATTGATAGTGGTATTAGGCCATTTTGGGGAAAATCAAAATCTCCAAGTTTCTGGCAATTACATGTGTATAAATCCATCTTGTGCCTGAAATGTCAATAAATATCTCAGGAGCACATAATTCTCAATAAACACAAGATACGATTCTTCATCAAAGTCAGCCATTTTAGAGCAAGAAGGGACCTAAAAAAACCCTTGTCAAGGTTTTGATTTGTCTATATATAAGAGAAAAAGGCTAAATTCTGGATCAAAATAGCTCATGCCATTAACAGTCTTAGAAATTGGCTTTAAAAGTACACAGTAGTTAAATAAGTTGATAAATAAATTTTGTTGTATCATCTGCAGGGCATGAAGTACTTACACCATAGAGAATTTGTTCATGGGAGGTTAAAATCCCGGAACTGTGTGGTAGATGGGCGTTTTGTGCTAAAAGTGACAGACTATGGCTTTAATGATGTCTTAGAAATGCTAAGACTATCTGAAGAGGAGCCTTCTGCAGAAGGTAAGCAATGGATTGTATCTTCTGATATGCACAAGGTAACTTCAGGGTTCAAATTAAAATATGCTTTGAATTAAAGCCTCATGCTAATTTCAACTCCTACATTTGTTGAAAATCCAGCCTCATTTCCAAGTCAAGGAACTTGAATGAATTCTGCATGCTGTAACCTCAGCCCAGCCTTTTCTTCCAAACAAAGCCAGTGCAATAATGCTCAGTCCCTGCTGTGGCAGGATTAGGTTGTATTGTTTAGAGACCCCAGCAGTCCCTGGAGAATCTTGCTGAGTGCTAGGCACACAGTAGGTGCTCAATAAATACTTGTCAGATTGAATAGATGGCAATTTGGAAGTTGGACCCCCACAAAGTGCATTCTAGAATGGGATGTCACTAGAGCATACCAGCACTGTGTCTTTAAGAAAGAAACAAGGAGTCCCACCCTCCCCCCACAGTAAATGCTCTATGGACTGTGGGTGATGGTTTGAAACAGAACAAAAAGCTTGTAGTAAATAAGCAGGCATGCATGCTTGTGAAGTGCATATTTTGTTTTCAACTTCTGCCTAGTGCAACAGTGGCAGCACTAAGCAATGCCTGTAGGGGTCATAGCAGATCAAAGATAAAGGAGAACTCTGAGGTAGGAGAATGAGAACTAAAAAGGAATAGGTTTTAAAAAAGAGAAAGGATTAGGTTGATAGAAGAGAAGAAAGAAGAAAAAGGTGAGAAGATGAAGGGGGAAAATACATATAGAAGACTTGGCCAGTAAAAGTTTTAACCAATATTATGATAGTAAAAAGATAGACATCGACACCAAAACACAGAGGAATTGACAACCCCTAGAAGGTAATGGGTATAAACTATGAATGTAAAATCAGAATTATATATATATAAACTATAACATGTATCCACATTCTTAAGAGGATCTTTTGCAACAGTTTTAAAACTGCTGGTGACTGCACTCCTGTGTAGTAAGGGACAAGCATGAAGGGCAAAGAGAGCCACATGCAAAGATAGGGATAAACATTGATGGCTTGCCATTTGTTTTTTACAAGACTTACGGAATACACAACTGTAGGAAGCCATTTAGTCAATTCCCTCATTTTACACATGACATAATTGAGGCTCATCATTTATCCAAATAATATAGTGAGTTAAGCAGCAATTCTAAGACTCACTTCAGGTCTTCTGAAGCCCAGATCCTCTACCCAGCCAAATAAAATCTTCTAGTTTTCTCGAAGAAGTTGAAACTCCTGATAATCACAGTCAAATATGTGATATCATATTCTCCTCTCTTCTTTTTTCTCTTTTCTTTCTTCTCTCCTCTTCCCTTCTTCTCCCTCCCCCTCTCTTTGCTTGTTTATTCCTTCTTGTTCCTGACTTAGTTGTGTAGTAATTACTTGATTAATTATACTTTGAAAGCTTGGAGTTATTGCCTTTGCCCTGCTTTAGGATGAAATGTTGGGACAACAGCTGCAGAGATAAGAAGTACTTAACATTGTGCTAAAATTGGGCATCTAGAAAAGAAAAAAAAAAAAAACAGTAGCAAATTTCACAGGGTTCCACTTAATTCACAGACTGGCAACTTTTGATCTTAAGGCATTAGATCTTAATGTGAGTAAAGGATATCTGTGTGTGTGTGTGTGTGTGTGTGTGTGTGTGTGTAGTGACTTTCTATCTTTGTGTCTCTTATCACTTCATGTCACTTTACTCCTCACACACTGTAGCCAGAGGGAGCTTTCTAAACTACAAATATGATCTTGCTACAGATATGGCTAAATCTACTGGATAGTTTCCCATTTCCTTTAGGATAAAGTTCAAATTCCTTTACATGCTATATGAGTCCTGCCATGTCTGGGCATAGCCAAGGTCTCTGTCCCATCCCTGCTGCACTTCTTCAAGTTTTTATTTACACAAGGTGCTCCCTTACTTCTAGATCTTCACAGTTGTGGTACTGCCTGACATAGTCTTTCTTTCCCACTCTTTTATACACATTTTACCGAGTCTGGTTAAATTCTGTTCCTTCGTGACTCACGTACTATTGCACCAAGAAGATTTCTATGACATCCTATTCTCAGCTACAATTTCCCTCTTCAAGATTTTTAAGGCCATCAAATTTCTGGTTATACCATACTTCATTAACATTACCTGTTTACTTAGCTCTCTGTTCCTCATACCCAAAGCATAATGCTGTGAAGGTAGAAAGCACGTTTGAGTCTCTCTGTAACTTCACAATATCTGACAGAATCAATATTAATTGAATGAATGAAATGAAATGACATGCTTCTCTACCTTAGATGATCAGGCTAGTGAATCTTAGATTTTTTTTTTTTTTTTTTTGGTTTTGCAAGGTAGGGTCTCACTCTGGTCCAGGCTGACCTGGAATATGTAGTCTCAGGGTGGCCTCGAACTCTCGGCAGTCCTCCTACCTCTGCCTCCCAAGTGCTGGGATTAAAGGCATACGCCACCACGCCCGGCAGAATCTTAGAATTTTAAGACCTTTGAAGGTCATCTGGCTGAACTTTTGCTTTATAGATGAGGAAACAGATTAAGAAAGTTGGGCTCACATGTTGAATTCTCTCAGTAAAACAAGATGCCTGACGTAATGTATACTAACAGAACTATCTCAATTTTAGACAGCTTTAATATTTCCTTTCCATCAAACTTATTTTTGTATTTCCTGCAGGCCCTTGAAAAGTAATCTATATTTGAAAAGATACTTGTTATACACAAGAATTGTTTTAGATGTGACAATGCTAAACTTGGCCAGAGTGTATGCCTGAATTGAGACCATTTATTGGTTGACTTATGAAGACTGAAATGGATCCCCACCCCCCGGGTAGTAAAACCTAAATAAAACAGTTTTCTTTCTGAATCTGGAAGTTCTAGTTGTGTCCAGCATGAAAATTAAAACAAATCAATGTTGCTTCCGTGTCCTGATTATGTTCCACCTAAGCTCATTGCTCTGGGCTTAATTAGACCTGTAAGAAAGTTAAGTAAAAGTGAGCTGAATGCAAGAGTTCAGCACCTCATACATCTTGATTCCTAACCCCTATTGGCAAAAGCGAGACATTATGTTATATTGCTGTCACATAACCTTGTTCTTTCCCAGTGTAAGATAAACTGGTTGCATGTTTGGAGCCTCATAGTATGTCTGTTAACCAGAATTTGCAGAATGTGCCAAGATAAATATATGTATAAAATTTTTCTGGCAAAAAAAAAAAAAAAGAAAGAAAGAAAATTGGCCTCAGTAGTAGTGGTCAAGCTGAGATTTTTAAACCCAGCTCTCTTAATTTACAGTTCTCTCTTTCTAATGCTATACCATACTGGTTCTTCAAAGCTGATTTTATGACAATAGCAAGCTCAGATTTAGTAATAGCTGTAGCAGACACAAAACAAGCCAAAATAATTTTTCCTATTTTTTTCCTGAAAGTTTAAGTCTAATAGTAGCTTATGGCTCTTACTTGGTTCTGGAGTGGGGATGAGGAAATGGCGCTGTGTTGAAAGTGTATTCATTACTGTCCACTCTCAACTGTATAAGTATAGAGCAGATACAGCCTCATTTTAGCCATTAACAACATACATGTCGGTGCTCTCTGAAATACTTTTTGGTGATGATTGTATTTAATCACCTAGCTTTTTACCAGAGAGTTTTGCTCTCTTTTCTCTTCTTGTGCTTTTAAATGGGCAAGGACAGCAGCTTGATTCCATTTTCTATGTTCTCAAATATCTTCCCATTCAACCATGGTGCCTGAAATTTCATTGTCAGGAATGCATTCGTTTGTCTAAATTATCATTCAATTTAATTTTTTTTGTTTTACCTTTAAATATCAGTTGCCCTAGGCAGGGAGTCATAAGGACAAAACCAAACTATGAGGGTCAAAGAGACTTTCCTAGAAGTGGGTAGGTTTGGGATGGAAGTTGCTGGGGCTACCTAAGGGGCAAATGGAGAAGAGGGACTCCGAGGGGTTCCTAACCAACAATGAGACTAAAACTTCTTGTTTCAGCTTTTTTTTTTTTTTTTTTTTTTTTTTTTTGTCAGGTTTGGCTGAAAACAAGAATTCCCAGGGTTATTTTTCTCTTTCCTGGATTTCACTAACAATCCCAACTAATCTGTGAGTTTTCACACACCCTTTTGCTTGATAGGAACTTGTTTCCTGGGATCCTTTCTTATTACCCGCAAATTTAACAAGATAAAAGGTGTGCCATCACTTTCTTCTTTGCAGGCATTCTTCTCCAGCATCCCAATCTGGTTGGAAATCTGTTGTTTACTCCAACTGCTTTCCCTACACAAAGCCCAGGGAGCAGGTGCCCGACACTGTCACTTCCTTCTCCTTTGTAGCCTCCCAGCGCATCTGGTTCCTGGCTCTGATGATGCACCCCACCCCCACTCAGGCCCCTTTCACCTCAGCACAGGCTCTCACTGCACTAACTTCATAGCTGGTCTCCCTGACTCCAGCCTTTCTCCTTCCATCCAGTTTGTGCAGGTTGCCAGATTAATCTTCCCGAACCGGCTTTCATCAAATCCCTCTTCAGCTCCAGCACCCCTACTGCCTTTTGTATTCACTCCAAATGCCTTCATTTGGCTCTCAGGGCCTCTCACCTTCTGCCCCCATTCTTCTAGCCACTCTCCCTCCCCCAATTCATCAACGCTATTTCTCCATTCTCATTATTCTTTAACTGAGCCCTTCTCTTCAGCCAAGCTAATCTGCTTAGCACCCTCCCACCACCCGCAATTCTCTCCTTTCTACCTCTTGTTCCTTTGCACATACTGTTCTTTCTCCTTGCAAAGCACTTACCTCTCAGGTCCAGAAAGCTACATCCTTGACCTTCTTAATGAGCACATTTGAGATTTAACTTTTCCAGGAAGCCTTCCTGGATTAATTTGGTCAGCTCAGATGTTTGCTGGTAGGAACCTGATGAAATTGCCTATATTCACCCATTTTCAATCCACAGGAATGGTAATTTTATGTGGTTCAACCCAAAACACAACCCCTGACTATTGTTTACCCCCTTTAAATCATCAAAACACATTTTTGTTGTTTTTTTTCAAGGTAGGGTCTCACAATAGCCCAGACTGACCTGGAATTCACTCTGTAGTCTCAGGGTGGCCTCGAACTCATGGCTATCCTCCCACCTCTGCCTCCCGAGTGCTGGGATTAAAGGCGCGCACCACCATGCCTGGCTGAAAACACATTTTTAATGTATTGTTTTAAGGTGCCCACTGTTCACATTTCTGATATTCTGACCTGCATAACCTCTGAAAGCAGAGATAGCCTTTTGTCTCCCTTAGGGCTAAAGTACAACAGAATACCCAATGAGTATTGAAACGTGGCTGTTAATAGATCCATTTCCCTGTACTCTGTAGTGGCCCTCATCACTATCTCCCTAGTATTACATTTAGGGATGCACATAGCTGTCTTGCCTACTGGCCTGTGTGTGAACTCCTCCAGGGCAAAGTGAATGCTTCATTTATCTTTGGTACCATCCCTACACCTAGTACAGTGCCTGATACAATAAATATTTGTAGAACAGAGTTACAGTAACTGCTGCACCTTTTTGCTCTTCAAGGAACATAGTAGGCCTGGGGATCTTCTAATCCTTTTAGAGAAGACCTGGAGAAGGCAACTTGTGAATCCCTGAGCCACTGCACAATCAAATTACCAGACACATATAGATCTTAGCAAACAGCAAATCCATGGCAACCAGTCTGGCAGTGCACTTGCCTTTCCTTGGAAATCTGCCAACTGTTACTTGCAGGCTCAAGAGAGCAAGAAAGCAAGCAACAGATAGTGTCTCTACTTTAAGCTTCTTGCCCTTCCCCACTTCTCTGCTGCATCTGACAGTGTAGTCCTTGGGCAGAGAGAGTAGCATGTTTTCTCTGTGTGTAATTCCTTAGATTAATAGATTCAGGCCCCCCAGGGAGGGGAGACTAGCATGCCAATCTGTCTAATAAAAATATAAAGCAGTCAATAAAACAGCACCCTCAGAGCTCTTGAGGGCATTGCAGATGTCAGTTAATCCTCCCTGCATTCATTACATAATTATTTTTTTCTTTGCAGAGTTGCTGTGGACAGCCCCTGAACTGTTGAGAGCCCCGAGAGGCACCAGGTTAGGTTCCTTTGCAGGAGATGTCTATAGCTTTGCCATTATCATGCAAGAAGTGATGGTCCGGGGCGCCCCATTCTGCATGATGGATCTGCCTGCTGAAGGTAAGTGGGAAGTGAAAAAAGGGCACCGGGGGCTCACTGTGACCCATATCATCAGGGCAACCCAGGCTGTCATGTTTGCCAGAAGACTGTGCTAACAACTTGCTAGTCTGCAAGCAGCCTGTGTTGTGTGCTGGTGGGGCTTGGAGCCAGACAACATTAGGCATTTAGAAGAAATTCTCCCACATAGGAAGCTGATCCTTTTGCAAACTGTGACATAAGCCAATGGCCTTTAGGACATATGTCAATCTTCCACCCCGCCCCCGCCACACATAGTTCCTCTACTCCTCTGAGACACTTCTTGCCAAATACTTCAGTATCAGTCACTATGCACCTGGCTATCAATCTTTCCCTGTAACATATCACAGGGTTTTATGTTTATCTCCTATTGCAACACTTGCTTATCAGGTAAGATCTATCAGTGGATAATAAAATTGGTGGGTAAAAAATGTGAAGGGCAACAAAATATCTGGATATTCTCAAAGTATGAGTCTACAAGATACCTAGTAACTACAAATGGAAAAACTAGCAGGTTCATAAGTGGAATCTCCTGGTGACACCACCTTAAGTAAGTGGTCAAGGTAATAAAGCACAAGCAATAAGGGGCAATTATGTCATGTACCCATGACCTGATGTACTAAAAATGACACAAAATCACCTCTGTGATGAGTGTTCTTTGTGAAAGAAAATAAAAGCATAACCTCAGTCTAATTATTGGAGAAATTCAGAAGAATCCGAATTGAAAGCTATTCTACAAAATACCTGGGCATGGTTCCACAATCCTGTCATTCAAGCACATGGGAGTCAAGGGGATGGCAAATTCTGGGACAGTATGGAGCTACATAGAAAGGCTATAGCAAAAAAAAAAAAAGGCAAAGCAAAAAGTAAATAGATAACTGGCTATTACTCATAAAAAGTTATGAAAGACAGGAAAAGAATGGGGAGCTATAACAGATGGAGGAGACTAAGACGCAACAATTACATGCAGTAGAAAATCTGGAATTGGATTACATTAAAAGGATGTTAAGAAGAATTTTGAATTTTAGATAATGACTATAGTAATAATATTGTACAAATACTAATTTCCTTTGCACTGTAATTATATAAGTTACAAACATAAAGAAAAGCTGAGTCAGGGGCATACTGGCAATCATTCTTCCATTTTTTACGTCTTTTATGGAAGTAAAAAATTGATTTTAAAGTTAAAGGTTTTAAAAATGAAGGAGAAAAAAGTTACTTAGCTATCTTTTGCCAAACACAGGTCCGACCTCACACCTCTCTCTATGTAAGGCCCTGCAACTGTTTCTCATCACTTTTCAAATGAAACCTTGGCTTTTCATATTTTATATGTGGCTCTTCATAATCCATCCACTTTCACCTCACAAGGCTTATCTTCTGTCACTTCCCACACTCTAGTACACTGCAAACACTATGGTTTCCCCTACCTCTGGGCCTTTGCACATGCCATTGATAATATCTGGAATTCCCCAAGTTCCTTCCCACCTGACCTCATCCAACTCATATCACCTCATCTACAAAAGCTTCTTTGACTTCTTTGGTGTATATTGTGGACCCCTCTGTGCTTATCTGTACCTGATTCTGCTAAAGCACTTACAATACTTAATTTTTATCTCCATTGGACTCTGAGATCTTCAAGGAGATGTATCATGCTGGGCCAAGGCAAATAGGTGACCCATTTATCTGGATATATGCTGACAAAAAGAGGGCTTCCTCTTTCAGAGAGTGGATGCAGAAATCACTTTCTCAAAGGTTAATTGTCTTGAAATTGATTGCAAAGAGAGATCAAGTACTGGTACTAGCTATTGTGGGTTAAAATAACAGAAGTTGTGATATCACAAGGAGCCAAAAAAAACAGGATCAAGAGTAGAACTTATTTCATAGAGGCAAGTGGAATGAGGTAGAGTATTGCACTGTGTTGGAGGGTTGTAGCCAATGCATAGGTAGAAAGGGCACATAAAGGGACAACCAAACTTTAGTTGTTGGTGTAGGGATTGAGTGATGGATGGTGGAGATAAGACCATGGTTGACCAATGAGCTTTAAGAAATAGTCAGGGATCATGCTGAAGGGATTTTGAGCAACAAAGTTACATGAACAGACACATATTTTAAGAGTGGTTTGGAAAAATCTAAGCTAGAAGTGAAGTAATCAGCTTTGATGTCCCATCTAGTTGATAGGAACATTGCTAGCTTATGATTTTGTTATGCTTTTGTGAAAAAAAGTCAGTCTGCCTGATGTGTGAGCCTTTGACCACTAATGTTTTAGGATCTGAATAGGGAGGCGCTTAGGAACTCTCAGTTGAGTTCTGAGGTGCCTGAAGTTGAAAGGTCTGTTCTCTCTCTCTTACTAGCTGTGTGACTTTAGTTAAGATACTCTCTATGTGTTTCAGTTTTCCTATCTATAAAAAGAAAGTAAAAGTGTTTGCCTCATCTGTTTGTGGTGAGAATCCAATGAAACAGTGCATGCAAAGTACACATTCCATAGTCTTGTATATAATAATTGTTTCACCAAAAGTAGTGTTCATTAACTAGCAACTTGGAAAGTCTTAATAAGGCAGTGAAGTGTTTACTGCTGTTCTTAATTACTTTTGCCTAGAGGACATTCAGGGCAGAAGGCTGGTGCTTGGGCTACGTCTAATCCTACAGAGAGATCTATGTGTCTCTACCATGAGGACTGAAAGGCTTAGATGACTTGAGTCAAGGAAACCAGGACATTGAAGCAACAAAATTGAAATTGACATCAAATAAGCTGCATTTATTTAAAGCGTAGCAAAAACAGGATAAAGATGTGCCTACATTATACCAATAGTTCAGTCCATCAATATCCTCACACTCTTCCCCAAAGTGTGACATGGACTTTGCTCAGGTGCAGTCAACATGAAAACCACCAATGGAGAAATTGAAGGAGAATCTCCTTCCATATTTCCTCCTGACAAACCCTTTTCTCAGCTAAAACTCAGCTCTTTGATGAACCTTTGTGTTTTTCTCATGATTAACAAACTTTCTTTGTCTCTGGTCAGAAATCATAGACAGACTGCAGAAGCCTCCCCCTGTGTGCAGACCAGTGGTCTCTCCTGAGCATGCCCCTCCAGAATGTCTCCAGCTGATGAGGCACTGCTGGGCTGAGGCTGCAGAACAACGACCGACTTTTGACGAAATATTTAACCAGGTAAATCTTTGAATCTGATCTGTCCCAGAAATCAACCTACTCGAGGACAATATCATTGGATCCTCCTATTGTGGAAAGAGTTTGCTGCAAGAGAAAAGGGTGTTCATTTTGAAGAAGCAGAATGGAATGGGCTATTTTGAGGCCCCTAGTCCTAGAACATCACCAGCATATCTTCTAAGATCCCAAAGGCTTGTTTCTGGTGCTCTTTTTTGAGGGAAACTCTTGTCCAGGCCATTCACAATCTGTCCTAACCAATGTTTCAGTAATGAAATTGAACCAATAGCCATTTGCAAGCATTTACACTAGGACTGTTGGAAGATGGTTATCATTGAACAGATAGGGGCTCCTCACATAGCCATATTTGCTATAAAGATTCTAGGGAACTCTGATGAGTATACCATTTGGATGATGCCAAATTGTTTTTAAAGGGTCAGGAAAGATATGTTGTGCTTTAAAGGGTGTTCTTACAGAATGTGAAAGTGGAAGGTTCCTTAGGTTCCCAGGAACCTATTAGAGGCAATAGGTATTGCAAACATGATAATCCATCCTAATAAGATGCTGAATTTCTGAAAAGGTTGATTATTTTCTTAGAGTTGGAGATAGGAAGAGGGTGGGAGAAAAGGCAGAGTTTCTGGTAAGGAAGTTAGGGTTCAGTTCCTTTGTTGGAGCATGCAGTTTAAGCTTTGTTGAAATTACAGAGTATAGAAACTCTAGGCAGTCTCAATGGGTGCTGTGTCAACTCAGGTAGAGAGGCTCTTGAGCCTGGCTAGAGTACAACACCAAGATGCTTTATGACTGGCAGGTATCTGAGGCGGAAAAGAGAAAGAGTAGGACTGAAAGCCTGATGGGCTCTGCTTTTGAAGTCATCCATGTCCCCAGCTAACAATGCTCCATTAGTCTGGCTGGATTTCTTGAGGACACTCAAACAGGTGTTCAATAGTATGGAAAAAGCAAAGGACCATAAAGTTCACATTTCTAAAAACTACCATGAGGCAAGAGGAAAAGGTATTTGTCCTTGTGTTGATGCTAAAGATGTTATTTCAGAAGGCAGTATAGAAGTTAATAATAGATTGTAGGAATGTACATGATGCAACTTTCAAACAAGACATTACCCAGTCTACTCTCACTAAAATGCTTCAGCAAAAGTTTAGCCTGTCTGACAAGGCCAGCCTCTCAATTTAATGCAGTTAATAAAACTTCAGTGAAAAGAGCAGAATGAGCTTCCCTAAGTGAAGTCATAGGGAGAGCTCAAAGGATCTGAACTGGCTCCTGAGCTTATTTCCAGGGCCTTGGTAGACATATAGATGTGGATCAGGTTCATAAGGAAGCTCATAGAATTTGATTTCGTGCAGTGGGTGCTATATGGAACATGTGTGGCCCAAATATATAATTAGCTCCACTGGGTAGAGTCTTCGAAGTCTGCTCAGAAAAACTTCTACCAGTCTTTTATTGCTATGAGCACAGCCATGTGCATGCTGAGTATAACAGCATGGAAGGAGCTTTTGATCCCTTATGATTCTAGTGTTTATACTTACTTCTTGTAAATGGACAAGGTCCTAGGAGGGTTTATTATTTGTGTCTTGTGGAGAACACTAAGGGATCAGAAAGCAGGATGAGGCAAGACCATCTAATTTCTGTCTGATCCTGAAAGACCTGAAGGGGAACCATTCATTATTCTTAGACTTGATTAAAAAAAAAAATGAGGTAGATGTCACTATGTAGATTTTTGAACTCTTTTTAAGTGATCAAGAAACTCCCACTGTCTAAAAAAATTGAGAATGATTTAGTAGGCTGATAATTTAGAATGGTAAAATAACACTTACTGCTCTATTATTTTACCATACTTTACCCACAACTGACTTTATTAAATCCTATTACCTGTAAAATGGTGACTATTATTGGAATAACATCGCAAAACTGATAAAACCTTCCTAGAGCCCCTGTGCTCAGACTTGAAAGAACCAGAACAGTAAGGAAGTGATGAGTTTGGCAGGGGGAAGACCACCATGAATCTGTCAGGGTAAGAAAGTGGCTGGGTGGGGCTGGAGAAATGGCTTAGTGGATAAAGCATTTGCCTGTGAAGCCAAAGGATCCCAGTTCCATTCTCACATAAGCCAGATGCACAAAGGGCACATGCATCTGGAGTTCATTTGAAGTGGCTAGAGGCTCTGACATGACAATTCTGTCTGTCTCTCTTCTATCTCTCTCTCTGCTGGCAAATAAATAAAAAAATTAAAACAATTTTAAAAAATTAAAAGAAAAAGAGGCTGGGTGATGACAGTTCCTATTCATATCTGGGCTCATCTCACCTGTTTGCAATTTTAGAGGAAAAGATTTGGGATAAAGAGCTCCATCATTTCTGTGTTTGGAAGGTAATCATTCCTGGGCTCCTCTTTCTGTTTTACTTTCAGTTCAAAACTTTCAATAAAGGGAAAAAGACCAATATCATTGATTCTATGCTCCGGATGTTGGAACAATATTCTAGCAACCTGGAGGATTTGATTCGGGAACGGACAGAAGAGCTGGAAATTGAAAAACAGAAAACAGAAAAGCTTCTAACACAGATGCTACCACCGTATGTGTGAACACCTGAGGAGTGTGAATCCTTATAACATTGTGTTCCATTTAACGAAAAGAACAAAAATTCCCCATCAACTTACCACTCCCTCCCCCTCATCCTGCCCTCTCTCAACTCCCAGTGGGTTTGAGTCACACCTTCAAATCAAAGTAGAATTGGAAGCCAAGGGAACAGAACACACCTCCTAATTTTCTACTACCTGTGGATCATGCTGGTCATTTGAGTTTTTGGTACCTTGGTTTTTCTATATGTCTCTTGTGACTTTGCCAGGAGGTTGGGCAATTAAAAGAAGGCAGCTTCTAGAGGAAGGAAGCAGGGTTGTTTTCCTAGATTTTTCTCCTTTAGTTACAGTTTGCTATAATTTCCAGGGTTTTACCTAAACATCTTATCATATTATCACATAACCTTCTGGAGATAATTGGAGAAACTAGTCTCTTGAAAAGGTAACCACATGGGAACATTCCTTAAAGGAAGGTATATTGGACGGAAGTATTGGAAACTGAGAGAATTTAGTGGAAGTATAGATCAGATCTGTCTGTTTAGTGCTTGCTATATGCTAGTACCAGGCACAATGCCTGGTATACTGCTAGCACTCAATATATATTTGTAGAATAATTGAACTAATGTACACTTTACCCAATTTACAGTTTTTCCCATCATTTACCTCATAGTGATTTTTATAAAAATAGTGTTTTAGCAGATGTGTGTGTGTGTGTGTGTGTGTGTGTGTGTTATAGGGAGTCTGTATGCTTCTTAAGAATAGATATGCTTGCTTTTCAGATCAGTTGCTGAATCTCTCAAAAAGGGCTGCACAGTTGAACCTGAAGGCTTTGACTTGGTCACTTTGTACTTCAGTGACATTGTGGGCTTCACCACCATTTCAGCCATGAGTGAGCCGATTGAGGTGGTGGATCTTTTGAATGACCTATACACACTCTTTGATGCAATCATTGGCAGTCATGATGTCTACAAGGTATGTTAATTAGCAGACAAATGCACTCTAGCATGAACTTTTTACATGAGGTTTACCTATATCTATTCCAAAACTAAAGGATGCAATAGTATAGAATATTGTTATTTAGAGATGAAAATTAGAGTAATATGCCAATACTCCATTGCAAACAAAGGCAAGATACAATAAATATTATCTCTTTTTTATGAGTAAAGAATCTCAACCCAGGGCTAGAGAGATTGCTCAGCAGTTAAAGCTCTTGCCTGGGCCCAATAACTGAGTTTGATTCCCAAGTACCCACAATGTAGATGTCTGTTTTTAGTGGCTGGAGGTCCTGGCATGCTCATTCTTTCTTTTCTCTCCTTGAAAATAATTAAAAATATTTCTTTAACAAAGAATCTTAGCCAGGCATGGTGGTGCACACCTTTAATCCAAGCACTCGTGAGGCAGAGGTAGGAAGATGGATCATTGTGAGTTCAAGGCTACCCTAAGACTACATAGTGAATTCCAGGTCAGCCTGGGCTGGAGTGAGACCCTACCTTGAAAAACTAAAACCAAAACAACAACATCAACAACAAAAAATCTCATCCCAGGGCAGATTGCCAGAAAGACTTCCTTTAAGCTGCTCTCTAGAATGAGGACTAAGAAGGGGTTGCAATGGAGAGATCTGTTGCTGTTCAGTAGCTGAGTCCTCACAAAGTAGGCAATATTGTAGAAGGACCTAAGGGAAACAGAAAAGTATTGATGTTTTCCCATAATTGGCCTCTATGGTGTGTATCTCAGTAAAGTTTGTATAGACTTAATATGTGCTATGAAAAATTGGCATCCTTCTCAGGTATCATTTTTGTATAGGAAGTAACTTGGCATCACACCAGCATGCTATTAGATCTATGGCTTTTGGGGATTGTTTCAGAGTAAACCAGCATCTAACTATTCATCTGAGGTTCAGGGAAGTGATTGTGAGATTTTATCCACCTTTTCCCATCCCTCCAACATATCTATTTCTACTCTTTCTTTCAAATATCACAGCAGAAGTATAGAGAACATCATTCCCTCATTTTGGCACTAAGCTTCTTTACACATTTAAAAAATATATTATCTTTTCTCTATGCAGAAAATATTAAAAATCTCATACTTCTGTAGGGACACTTCCATATTATCTGCAACATGGATTGTTGTCTTATTGATGGAGAGAGAAGGCCTAGGCATCACAAAGCTTAGATAGCTCCTATGTCCTAGTAACCAAGGTAGAGCTGGAGAACATGTAGCTCCATTCATTAGATCCTTTATAGTAGTCTGAAACTTTTGCACTCTCAAATCATACAGAGGGCATTGTGTTTATCTCAGATTAGACAGGACCTTTCAGGTAAGGTAGAGAGCCTCAGGGCTAGGCCAAGGTATCTAAATAGGATTCAGAAATAGAAATCATACCTGTCATTCATCAAGAGCTACAAGCTAATCAACAAACAGACACGATAGGTGTGTTTTAAGTCTACTTCAGTGTTGAGCTCTTAGGAGGCTCTGGATTTTTTCTTTGATATATGTTGAGTATAAAAGTAAGTGACAGCTGCTCCCACAATGCATAACCCACAACCCCATGGGGAATATCAGCAACCATACTGAGGAGGGCCCCCTGTGCAATTGGGGCAGGGAAGAGGGATAAGATGGGACCAACATATGATGTATCCATACTAAGTATGTTCTTAATAATCAATAGATAAATAAATAAATAAATAAATAAATAAATAAATAATAAATAAAATAAGTGAACATGGAAACCATGGTAGAGGAAAAATCTGTCTTAACTTGTTGAACTCAAGCAGCCTGAAAAGAATAACAAATCACTGGAAGCTAATTCAGTTGAAATTCAAACCAAAGATGATTCAGCATTGGCGGTGACACAACCAGTGGTTTATTCAATCCAGCTGATTCTGTTCAAACAATTATTGGGGTGGGGGGGTCCTAGGGATGACGCCATTAGCTATTTTGGTACTTCACAGATGCAATAGGGTGTTAGTAGGCTGTTCTCAAGATGGAACAGGGATATCTAAATACAAAAGTGGAATCTAATTTTCAAGCCTGTTTTTTAAAAGCAACACAGTGCAAAGGAAACAAAAATTGAACCAGCAGTGAGTCAACAAATCCATTTGTATTTTCATTTTCCCTACCTGTAAAATTGGAATCACCTCCCTGGGCACTTGATAATCTGAAATGAAGGTGAGAAGTCTACTGCAGAATTATAAAGTTGGTGATTTGTTTTCACTTTCACTTCTGTCACTACCCTATCTCACCCAGACCTTCTTAAGACCTTTGCTTCCCTTGTAGTGTCTATATGCTGGCTGATGTAGCCCGTAATTTCCTGTAACACCAATGCCCAGCAGTGTGAGCCTCTATGTTCTTCTAATGCCCTCATCCAAATTGTCCTGTCCTTCTGGGTGACCAAATTATCAAAATTAAAGGGTCAACTGTCATTCTCTGATAATAGCCAATCACTAATTTTCCATCTTGTGCATTGTGACCCTCTCTTCTTCTGTGAAAGCAGGTGTGCTTATTTAATAATAAGAGTCTTTCTGTCAAACTGCACCAGGGTAGAGAGATTCTGAAGGGAAGCACATTGAGGTACAAAGGTTCATTGTTATAGGCTTTTTAGAATGTTATGATGAGGTACCTGCTGCTGAATCCTACAGTTCTTTCTCTGTAGCTGAATAAAAGCCACAGGGAGAGACTGGTGATGATGATGGTGGTGGTAATAGATTGTACTTAATATGTGCTAGAATTTAAGAGCTTAAATCTTGTCATTTAGTACTTACAGAACCCTGTGAGGTAGGCATTGACAATGTCATTTTTTTAAAGATGAGGGTATTACAGCAAAGAGAAAGTAAATGACTTGCCCCAGGTTTGTAAGTGGTGAGTCTGGGATTCTAAGTAAGGCAGCGTAGTTTCAGTATTTCTTGGAATTTTAGCTGTAACAAAGCTTGTGCTAGCTCAACCTGACTGACATATTTCATGGAGGTTCTTTAAGCTTACTTACTTTTTGTGCATTTACCTGAAAGTTTCACTGTACTGTTATCTGGAAGTCTGAGCTCACTCGTGGAGAAGATGAGGTACACATATGCCTTTATTTCCAAGTGTCCAGCTCTAAATGGTCCATCCAGAATAGAGAGGGCCATCATTTCTATCCCTAAGAGAGGTGGCATTGGCGAGAAAAGACCAGTTCTCATACCCAAATAATCTGTAAACTTAACTGCACCATATTACAAAGGCAAAGCTGAAGGAATAGACTCTTCCTGTCCTATCTTTCCATTTCCTATCCTTTTCTAATTCTAAGGATGTACTGTCTCATTTACTCAAAACCATCTGGAGAAATACTTGCTGTGGCAGTGTCCTGAAGTACTTCTTCCCAGGTACTTCCCTAGGGATATACTAAAGTTAGTCCCAGAATTGTTCCCTTTCCCTTGGCACAGGCATTTCTTGAAGCCTGATATTTCTCTGGGGTCATTCAGGAACAGGTGAAGTTCATTCTGTGGGACCTAAACACCAGTATTTTTATAGAGCTCTCTAAGTGTTTCAAATGTGAATCCAGGCCTGTAAATCACTGACAGCCCCTTCTTGCCATTTGGCTTCCATCATATGCCAAAAGCCTGGGGTGGGGGATGAACTATGAAATTACTTACCTGTTAATTCTACTTCCTGATTTTCAGGTTGAGACCATTGGAGATGCCTACATGGTGGCCTCAGGCCTCCCAAAGAGGAATGGCAGTAGACATGCTGCTGAGATTGCAAACATGTCCCTGGATATCCTGAGCTCTGTGGGCACTTTTAAAATGCGGCACATGCCAGAGGTGCCAGTCCGAATTCGAATGGGCCTGCATTCAGGTAACCGAGACTAGTTAAAGCAACAGAAAACACTCCTATTTGGTTCAAGGAGGACTAGAAAAGGAAGGAAAAAGCAACTTCCCGTTTCCTGACAGCTAGATTATCCAGGTTTCCAGGGCTGCTTACTTCCTTTTGACCTAGCCAAGTTTACCTTCTTTTCATCACCTACACTGTTGTAATAAGCAGCAGCCTGTGTTCTTCCTACCAGACTTTCTAGTCTACCCTTCTGAGGTTGCTCCGACATTTCTGTTTGACTATGCTACAAGACAACCAAGTTGTCTTTAGCATAAGTCAATTAATTAATGAAAATATCCACTCCAAAGTATTTTCCCTTCATACCCATCCCTTCTTGGTTGAATGTCATCAAGCTCTGCCCCTTCAAAGTATATTTTCCACTTAACTTACACAGCCACAGGTATCTTTATAGACATCTCACTTGTTGACACAGATATCTCATCCCATAGCTTCTCTGGCTTGCCTTTGTACTCCCCACCTTTACTTCTTTTCTCTGCTCGTCTAGAAAACTTTTCTTTCCCTCATACTTTTCACCTCTTTTCATTGCTCATTTTTGGGAAAAGATGACTTAAAAAGATGAATGTCTTTATATGGCATATAAATAGAGGAAGGGAGGACACAGGGGAAAGGAGAATTGGGGGGAGACAGAGAGAGGGGAGAGGATGGGAACCAAGAAAAGCAAATTGTATTTGAAAATGCCAGAATGAATGGTATCTAAATCTTTGTTTGCCAACTTAAAAAAATTAAAAAATCACTAAGAATAAAAAAAAAGTGGATGAGAGGGAGGGGATATGATGGAGATTGGAGTTCTAAAGTGGAATGGGGGAGGGGAGGGAAATATCAGGTGGTTTTTTTGTATGTAAGTATAGAAGTTGTCAATAAAAAGATAATTTTTTTAAAAAAGTGGATGAACCTCACTATGCTATTTCTTCACTATCCATGCCTCCTTGTGTGTAATCTTGTTTCAGTCATCACCATTGCCCCAGTCTTTTACCACCTTCTTTGTGGCATTTGCATTCATGACAACCCTTCCTAAAATTTCCTGAAGTTTGTTATCATGGCATGCTTCTCACTTTCTAGTGCTGCTTTTCTCTTCATTTATTGGTTTCTTTAGCTCTTCACGTCCTCTACCATCTTTTGAACAGCTTTCAGTGTGCTGATCTGACTGTGAGAATTTCCTCACTTCTATTTTATTTCTCCACCTAGTCCAATATTGCTTTCATTTTCTACCACTGCCTGATAATTCCTTTTGTCACTGTCTGTCCCTTAAGTATTGATTGGTATTCTCCAGTATTCTGCCTTGATCCTTTCCCCCCATATACTTCTCTGATTGCGGATTTCAGTTAGATATCCCCCATTAACTCATGAGTTTTGACTGCTTGTTTCCCAGCTGATGGCAAATTTGAGGTGAAACCTTGCTAGAGGAGGTGTGTTACTGAGGGCAGACTTATGGGTGTTATGGCCAGCTACCTCTTGCTGGGGTTTGTCTCACTCTCCTGCTGCTGTTTTCTACCTGCTGTGGCAGAGTTAATGTCCAGCCTCTGCTCATGCAATGCTTTTCTTTATCATTATGGAGCTTCCCCTTGAGACTGTAAGCCAAAAAAAAAAAAAAAAAAATGGTACCAGTGGAATAGGGACATTACTGATAGAAACCTTATTCTGTGGTTTTTGTTCTTTTAGAATTGATTTATGGGAGGAATGTGGAAGCATTTGAAACATAGATTCACACATGTGGTAGTCTACTTGGTGCTGTGGGCGTATAACAAATGCAGGAAAGAAAGGGTCAATGGATTTGCAGGTTTTTTTTTTTTTTTTTTTTTTTTTGGAATTGCCTGCTGGGCCTTGTGAGCAGAGTTGTTAGAGTCCCTGCAAGGAGACATGATGGAGCCATGCAAATCAACTATATGCTGTAGGAGAGACCCAGCATCATTATTATTATTATTATTATTATTATTATTATTATTATTGGTTTTTTGAGGTAGGGTCTCACTCTGGCCCAGACTGACCTGGAATTAACTATGTAGTCTCAGGGTGGCCTTGAACTCACAGTGATCCTCCTACCTCTGCCTCCTGAGTGCTGGGATTAAAGGCGTGTGCCACCACGCCTGGCTAGAGACCCAGCATTATTTTTGAGATGCCAGGACTACAGTATGACTGGCAAGGATAGCTGATTACCCAGGGTGTATTGTTCCCATGGCTGTAAGCAACCCAGATTGAGGGGTGGAATTGGAACCTCACATAGTCCTTAGATTTCACAAGCCTAAAACACAATTATTCTTTCTCAAGCAAATGTCCACATATTCCTCTATTTTGTACTTCAGTTTGGGTGCCTGCCATGGAACCAGTTGCTTCAGTTAGTCTTGAGTGTCATCCTTGACTCTTCCCTTTCTCTCACCTTCAACACTCAGCTAACTATTAATTCTTGAAGATTTTGCTCGTTTTAGTATTTTTTGAGTTCATCTTGTCTCTCCTTGACTCTTTCCAACCAAGTCTAGGCCACCAGCCTCTCTTACCTGGATCACTATAATAGCATCATTTTGCTTCCACTCTTGTCTTTTCTCCATCTATCCTTTCCATAGTAATAAGCAAAGTCTACACTGTCTTGTTGGCACTTCCACTAGACTTTAAGCTGCTTGACAGCAGGACACATATCTTCTTCATATTTTCATACTGAAGGATTAGCATATGGCAGATGTTCACTATTTGTTTTCAAAGAAAATCTGAGTTCTTATTTATGCTCCTTTGCTCTATCTGCAACCCCTTCAGTATACCTGCACTTGGATGATTCATCATTATTTCAAATATAGCATATTTAAAAGTACAAGTCATCACTTCCCATAAATGAGCACAAACTGAGAGTGCCATTCCAATCTTCTTTGGACAGCCAAATGTGTTGATTCTACTGTCATGTATTTTATTGCCTGTCTTTAGCTTCCTACTTTTCATTATCACCTCCTTTCCAATTCCTTATGATTGTATTATTGCAACAGCTTTCTCTAGTTTTAAAACCTCCACCCCCACTACATCCAATATGCTTATCTAAGAGAATAAAAAAGAAAAATAATACTCTTCATATAATCCTTGCTTAAAATTCTCGTATGGTCCAAAGGTCTTCTGTTTTATACAACCTACCTAATCCAACTTTATTTCCAGTTTCTTCCCAGATGCCTGAACTTGTGGAATACTTTCTCAAAGAGATCCCAAAATTCCATGCATGCTCAATCTCAATCATAAATTTTAAATGTGTCTTCCTTTTTGCTTTACTTATTTGAATTCTGCTTACCTATCAAGACACAGGTTGAACCCTTACTTTTCCATTGGATCTTTCTTGACTGAGTCAGGTCCTAATAAGAATAAGCACCTATCCTCATTTCATAAACAAGTATATTACTGCCTATACAATAACCTGATCTCAGATATTCATTGTCTTGGGTTTTTGCTTAACCACTTCCCACTTAATAGTTTCTTCTCTTCAATTATATGTGAATCTCCTGTACAATTCTCTGGACAATTTATTACATATCTTCTTTACTCCCTATAGTGCCTGCCTTAGTGTTCAGTGGATGTTTCTGAATGAGAAAGAAGTCAATTAAGAGGAAAAATAATCTTATTTATTTCTATTCTCAGCAGAAAGAACCTTTTTGAAGTATTTTGAAGCAAAATACTTAATTACTTTAATGCAGGAGACAGTAAAAATACAATACTGAAAATTTTAAAAATAGAAACAACAAAGATCAGAAAGTTCAAGGTTGAGAATTTTCTAGCTACTGCAAAACACTTCCTCCTGTCTGACTCGTGAAGTTTTTTATTTTCTTATTTTTTTCAATTACCCTGAACATCTCACACAGCCATAATCAAATTTAAGAACAAAAATTGTTGCAAGGAGATAAACACAGAGAACATTCAACTCCTACTAAGTCAGATATCCAAAGACTCAGTGGCTCCCAAGACCTCATCACTGAAGTAGAACTAAAATGAGCCCAGAGTGGCTCAGGGAAATTCGCAGAAGAAGGGGCGGAAAGAGTGTTAGAGCCACAAGTTGGGTCATTACACAGAGACTTTGCCTATCCCCCATAACTGTTGGCTACCCCCATAATGCACGACCCACATTTCCCAATGAGAAGGGTCCCTTCGGAGGGGGGAGGTCAGGGAGGAGGCTACTGGAGACACCAACGTGAATGTAAAATTAAACAAAAAATTGTTGCAAAGACAAATAGAATATATGTTTGGATTATCTATGCACACTACTTTTCCACACCCCTAAAACATAGAAATGAAAGTCAACTCTACTTGTGTTTAGATTTTTTTCCAATGGTTTTAGCAATAATTCTCTTTATAGACACAGTTTGAGTGACAGTAGACCTACGAGATTTTTCTAGCCCTAAGGCATAAGAAACAGTCACTTTTTTTCCCCCTTGTAGCAAACATGTTTGGATCCTGAATCCCTGTGCAGGCTTTTCTGGTTTGGCTTTTTGATGCTTATTTGTCCTTGTTGACAGATGTAAGCATCTTGGCTGTGACTGTTACTAAGAATGGAGGTATAAATCAGAAAGGAAGTCATGTAGACATCTTGTAAACTTGTTTTTCTGTATAGCAAACAATTCATTATTCAATTTTAAGTCAGTTTTCAGATTCCCAGAGCTCCTTGATGACACCTTTGATTGTTTTACAAAGCTACATTTCCTCCCCTTGCAAGACTCCCCTATTAGCACCTGGCGCATACCTGTTGACTATAATCTCAACTTCCTTTTGCTCTATAGGGCCTGTTGTTGCTGGTGTGGTGGGCCTCACCATGCCTAGATACTGCTTGTTTGGAGACACAGTGAATACAGCTTCTCGAATGGAATCAACAGGATTACGTGAGTATCTGTAGATGAATGGATGGGATGGAATCATTCTACAAGTGAGAAAGTGATTCTTCAGGAGAGGATAAAGAGAACAGGGTAGTTGATGTTTTAATGATTTAGAGGGGAAAAAAAAAAGATAATTAGAAAAGGTTAAGATTTATCACACATTTTCCTGGCCTCTACAAGCAAGCCAGTAGGGGGTGATGTTGGATTGAGCATGTACCTATCTTGTTCAGGAAATAAAGCTGTAGCTAAGGGATACTGAAACAGCCAATTTGATCAAAACAACTTAAAAAAGTCTTTTGGGTAAAAGAAAGAATTGGCCAGCTTAGTGGGTGTCGGGGAGTCATGTTGAGAAAAGAACTAGGTAAGAGACTGACATTTTCAGTTTTTTAACTAGTTTGTGAAGACACATGAGGCAGCTGCCTCCTAGCTGGCTGTTGTTTGCTGCTCCAGCCTTCTTTCTGAACTGGTTAGGACCCTAGGATTTCTGGATTTAACAACTAGCCCCTTAGAATTTAGCTAGCAATAATCCTTCAATCTAAGGAGCTTGGAATTTGGAAATAATTAATTCCAAACTGCCTGCATATACAACCTTTATTTTCTATTAAAATGGGCATAATACAAAGATCCTATTTCTTCCTCTCTTCTTTGAGAATACAACTGCACAAATTATTATGCCACTTGTCTGTGGCTGGCAAGATGCTGGATCGACCCTTTCTTGCTTATTTCCTGTCTCTACTGAGATACTGTCAGAATTAAAATGTGTCTTTTACATATATCATGGTTGAGCAAAGCAATTTTCCATGCTGTTATAGGAAAAGCATAGAGAACATTAAATTCAAAATACAGTTTTCGTGGCTTTTCTTTTAAGAAATCATTTAAGCCACTAGCAGCCCTGGATTTGGCCACAACTAGGCAAAGCGAGCTACTGTCCAACTTCAGCACTATACCCAAACCAGTCCCTGATGATATGGTGGCCTATATCACAGCGGGTGGTGCCCTGTCTGACCCCAATCCCCATCACTCATGTGCAGAAACAAGCTTACACAATGGCTCTAGTCTTAGTCAATCTAGCCTGTGCAGCCATGATTAAGGAGGCAGCACGGAACTTAGAAACTGTTGTCAGAATAAATTTTCTTACATCTGGGAAAGTCTTTAAACTTCACAGATATGGCAGAGGTCATGGAAGTAGTCATACAGGAATCTCTGTGTGAATATGACTTTGCATATGACTTTGCTCTTGAAGTACAACCCAAGATGAAGTGAAAGTGATCATGGAACTGCAATGCAGATTTGGCACAATACTTAGGACTGATGTAAGCTTGTAGGAGGCTGAAGTCATATTCTGGTCTGCACTAGGGAAAAACTGCACACATTTCACATTGGAAAGAGATTGCTGAGAGCAAAAACAAAAACTGAATTTTGAGGTTAGACATCACCTTGGCCAGTGGTCAGGTATGAAGAAGAAAAATGGAATAACCCACAGTGTTTATTGAACACTGGCTATGTGGAACATGAATAAGTATGTACCTGTGATTTTTGCACTTCAGGACTTAGTTTGTGTGTTTTTCTAATGGCTCCTGAATCCAAACCAAAGATGAAAGTACTGACTGAAGATCTGTGAGGAGGTGTCCTCTAACTGTAGGATGGATACCACAGCAAGGCATGGAATAAAGCTATCAACAAAACGTTCATTTCATCAATATCTCCTTTGTGTCCAGTTGACTCCACTGAGATTCTGAAATTGAAGTGACTAATGCCTTCACCCTGAAATGATTCTTTTTATCATATAGCTAGATGGTGGTTAGGATCAGCTGTGTTCCCATAGGTAGGATCACCTTACTAAAAGGGTCCCTGAAGATCATATGGTACTAGGTTGGCACATGTTGGACTGACAAGGGATATACTAATCAGTCATGTGCTGTTTAGGAACATGATAACCCTTTTTGAGCACAGGCTTTGGATGACTATGAGTGACTGAGGAAAACACAAACAAAAGTACTGAGCTATTAAGAAAAGGAAAACCGGGGCAGGGGAAATGGCTTAGCGGTTAAAGCACTTGCCTGCAAAGCCAAAGGACCTAGGTTGGATTCCCCAGGACCCACGCAAGCCAAGATGTACAAGAAGGCAAGTGGGTCTGGAGATTGTTTTCAGTGGCTGGAGGCCCTGGTGTACCCATTCTCTCTCTCTGCTCTCTCTCTCTCTCTCTCTCTCTCTGCTTATCTCTCTCAAATAAATAAAAATATTGTTTAAATAAAAGAAAAGGAAAACCATTGTTAATATACATGATCAAAGTTTCTTGCTGTTCTTTTCAGCCTTTGAAGTCAGATTATAATTCACTTCTAAAATGAATGTTTTCTGAACCATGTAAGAGCATATCTTGAATTTTTATCTAAGACTCAACCACAACAGTGTGTCAATTCATTAAGAGTTATTTTTCAGGATTGTCAAGGATCTTACTTTAGTCAACAAATGACTGATAATCATTAAGGAATTGCATTTTGGTTCTAAATAAACATTTAAAGAGCTAGTTCCTCATGTAAAGCTCCTACCCAAAGTTGGAATCTAATGCTGGGAAATAATACATTCCTGTGTGTACACAACTAGAAGCACTGCCACCACCAAAGGACAGCTAGCTATGTCCAATCCCTTTGAAATAAATGTCAACAGAAGTCTTGTGTTATTTCTCATTGAGATTTTATTGTAAATACAATAAACTGAGAGGTAGGTATAAGGGAACATTTTGGAAAAAGACACCCATTTTTCTCTTAAGTAGGTTTATATAGGATTGGGGTGTTTGGCACTAGTGCCCATAAGTATGAGAGGCTGCTAAAACCAAACTTCCCTCGGAGGAGATCACATTTCAGCTGCGAGCACAGTGGCAGTTACAGGGTTGTCTCCATCTCAACCTTTAAGTTAAATAACACCTTTCTATTGCATGACCTTTCATCTGAGATAGTGTCAGGGCTGATAGGTGCTACTGCTAACATCTTATTTGGGTCTGGTTAGGAGGCCGTTTACTCCTCTCTGTCCTTCTGGACAGCCAGTATTAAAGCTCTCTCTCAGGAGTTTGCTTAGGGTTTCCTACACTCTGATGGGGGGGGGCACTCATTATGTTGACAATGTCTCATTGCTTTTACCAATGAAGAAACAGCCAAAGTGATGTGTCTCCTTCTGTTACAGCTTACCGAATTCATGTCAGTCTCAGCACAGTTACAATTCTTCGAACTCTGAGTGAGGGTTATGAAGTAGAGCTTCGAGGAAGAACAGAGCTCAAGGTATAATGAACTTTTGTTTTGGGAACCAAACCACTTGGACACGCTTGCTTCTAGAGAGGTCATGGTCTACTGAAAAAGCTTACTTGGGAGTCTGCGACTAGGAGCTATAAGTTAGGCAGAATTTTTAGCCTTATTTGAGGTTCACCAAAGATCATTCCCTTCTGCTTCAGTTTTGTTCTCTTTGAAAAATGCCTTTAATGGGGTTTAGAATAATTGAAAATCCTTCTACTTTTTTTTTTCAGATGCTAAGTTCCCTCTTTCTCTCCTAAAGAATTGCCCAGAATTTGGCTATCTAATGAGCTATGTTTTCATGTTCATTGACTAATTCCTATTTAGTTTAGTCTTTGCCACCGCTGAACATTGGTCAATAAGGCAAAGTATTGGTGAATGTAGGTTTTATATTTTCTTTTCTTGTTTTTTTTTTTTGCGGGGGGGGGGGCTTGAGGTAGGTCTCACTCTGGCCCAGGCTGACCTGGAATTCACTATGTAATCTCAGGGTGGCCTTGGACTCACAGCAATCCTCCTACCTCTGCCTCCCGTGTGCTGGGATTAAAGGCGTGCCCCACCATTCCCAGCTTAGGTTTTATATTTTCCTACTCTCTCTGACTTTTCATTTACAGCATTGGCCTGCCATTTACGGAGAGCCTCTATGTCTTTCTCCAAACACAATGGGGAACAAAGTCAGTTTCTATGTCATGAAAACATTTTGTAACACCTTTTCCTTCTGTTGGGCTATCACCTGACATGGGACTTAGGACTAGGACAATTTCCTTTTGTGACATTTACACTGAATTTTCCTCTTCTTCTACATGGTCCTGGGACCACATGTGCATCTAGTTTTAAAAGATCTCAGGGGTCTGATAATCTAACCCATTCATTTTCAGATAAAGAGTCACTGCTCAAAAAGGTGAAGTAATTTGAGCAGGGCCACATAGTCATTTGATAGCAGAATCAAGCCAAATCTCAGAGAGCCTGGCTTGCTTCCATAACACCATGCTACATGAAGATTAAGATGATCTTTCAGTGATTATTTGTGGGAAAAGAAAAGACTGGGCACTGGGTTCTGTATAGTTTGTTTCTGTCATTGTCTTGTCTTCCCCCAGTGGAGGCTATTTGCATGTAACTAGATTTCAGAATTTAAAGGTTGGAAGACCTGATTCTTCTTGACCACTTTCCTTTTCTGCCTTTCCTTTTCTACTTCAAATAGATCCTTAACATCTTCTAGCAGGTGGAATGAGTCACTTACAAGGGGATACAAGCTCTTTCTCATCTCTGCAGAAAACTCACACAGTGACATGATGGGGGTAGGGATATTACTTGGGTAGTAAATCAAATTTTTCAAGGCTTTTGTGATGCTTCTATACACTTCATCATTTCTCAACAAGGATAAAGGCAGCTTGGTTTCCTGGTTTTCTGAAGCACTTTCTTATGCATTGCTGGGCATAGAAATTTCACTTAAAAGCTGAAGAGCTGAAGAAGATTATGCTTTTTTTTCAAGATAGAGTCTCGCTCTAGCCCAGGCTTACCTGGAATCACTATGTAGTCTCAGGCTGGCCTTGAACTCACAGTGATTCTCCTACCTTGGCTTACTGAGTCCTGGGACTAAAGGCATGTGTCACCATGATGCCAGGCCAGGCCAGTTTTTTTTTTTTTTTTTTTTTTTTTCGAGGTAGTGTCTCACTCTAGCCCAGGCTGTTGGAATTTACTATGTAGTCTCAGGGTGGCCTTGAACTCATGGTAATTCTCCTACCTCTGCCTCCCGAGTGCTGGGATTAAAGGTGTGCCACTACACCTGGCTTTTTTTTTTTTGACATTGAAAAAAAAGAAAAATGTGGCCCTACACCTGTGGTTTTATTGTCCCACAAATTTTAGACAAGAACAGTTGTATCTTTAGGAGTTTCTAGCATAAAAACACATTTACTGGGCTGGAGAGATGGCTTAGCGGTTAAGACACCTGCCTTCTAAGCCTAAGAACGCCGGTTCCAATCTCCAGGTCCCACGTTTAGCCAGATGCAAAGTGACGCAAGGGCGCAGTGCCACACTTGACTACAAGGGTCACACGCATCTGGATTTCGTTCGCAGCAGCTGAGAGACTGCTGGCGCGCCCATCTCTATCTGTCCTCTCCCTCTCTGTCTGTCTCTCTCTGTGTCTCTCCAAAAAATAAAAACAATAATAAAAAAAAACACATTTACTTCAAAAGGCCCTTTGCAGCTTCACAGCTTCTTCCATCCCAAGGAACTAGGGAACATGCTACAGCAAGCTGGAGGAAGAGCTGCTTTTTGATGTCTCATTGAGCTTTGCTTATTGGGTGACAAGGGCCTCATAAAGAAGAAAGATTAGGAGGGAGATACCTGAATGTAAGAGAAGTGGGCACCAGAGAAATAGAAGGCCTTCTGAAAAGAAGGAAGAGAGGAAGCCCTAAAGAAAAGAATAGAGAGAATGGGAAATGTCTTCTATTTCTTTATCTTCTAACTTCCCATGAGAGGCAGACACTAAACATTGCATCATTGAGGTGGGTGGCAAGCAATACATCCCCAACTAGATCATATCACTAGTATACTTCAGAAATTCTGATTCGACATTTCTATAGCTCATCCACTCTGTTGCTAAAACCAAGAGTTGTCCCAGTATATGGGGCATATTTGATATCCAGCCAGTTGTAACTTCAAGGTTTATATCCAGAAACATCTTTTCCTTCAAGCTAGCTGATGCTCAAAATCCCTGAACTAAAGCTTTTCTTGGGCTCAGCCTTTGCATCTAGTAGAATCTCTCTTTTCCCAATCTCACTTCCTTCACTGGAGTAATGACAATTTATAAGTTGTTTCCCTTAGTGAAACCCCAATCCTGGAGTTGATTGGATGAGAGAAGAGAACATAGTTATTATGTAAGATATCCAAAGTAATTAAGTGATTTGAGTACGAAAAATAGGACAAAAATACAGAAGCTGAAGTAGTTTAAGAAATTATCTAGAGATGAGAAATTTGGCCTTTCTGGAGACCTGTCCCACAGACTGCTTCAATCCCCTCTCGTATTATACTGAGAACAAATTGTTAATGCCTAACAAGCCTGTTCTGTTTTATGCTTTTAAAATAATATTGAGATTTTGTATATATGTGAGCATATCAGTTATATTTTAAGGGACTTTTATATTAACATGCATTCTGAAAAGATTTCCCCAAACTTTTTCTCAACCAATTTATGCTTCATTGCTAGAGGTAGACACTTTTTTATATTGCTTATAAATTCTGGGGTTAAGTAGTGAGTATTTGATTCCCCAGCCAATAAGCATTTGTACTATTTTGTTTTTTTTTCTTCTCCTGATCTCTTTTATTCTTTCTTTCAATTCATAACACACACACACACATACACACACACACATACACATACACAACAATGACTCAGCATGTGGCCCTAGTCAAGTAACTTCCTCCTGTCTATGCTTCTTTTTGTCTGCATAGAGGCCTCTGCTGACCTCTGATTATCAGGAGACTCGTAATCTCATAGCATTTAAGCTCTATAACATTGCCTTTTGGCTTCTAGACCGGCCCCAATGTGTAGGAAGCTATATGGCACAGAAGAATGGGCATTAACATTTTGTAGTCTGGTAGCCTTAGGTTCAAGTCCTGGCTATGCCTGATTATTGACAAGTCATTTAATCTCTATGAATCTTACTGTCCCATTTTACAGAATAAGATTAATAATAAAACTATCTTCCGAGACTTTTATCAAGAATAAAAAAGACAGGGCTGGAGAGATAGCTTAGTGTTCAAGCCACTTGCCTGCAAAGCCAAAGACCTAGGTTCAATTCCCTAGAACCCACATAAGCCAGACACACAAGGTGGCACATGCATTGGGAGTTCATTTGCACTGGCTAGAGACCCTTGTGTACCCATTCTCTCTCTATATATATGCCTCTTTCTCTATCTCTCAAATAAATAAATGAATAAGTAAATAAATAAATAAAGTTTTAATGAAAGAATTAAAAAGAATACATAAGACAGGAAATACTACAATATCTTAGGAGTTTCATGCTAAAGCAAGATGCTAGTATTTGGGAGATGCCTGGGCCTTACCAGGAGTTGGCATTGGGTCAAAGTGTTTTAAATAAACTGTTTTGTGTAACAATTTTCATACATGTACATAATGTACCTTGATCATAATCCCCTCCCATAACCTTCTTTTTCCCCTCTCCCACTTTCACTGAACCCCTTCTTTCCAGCTAATCCCTCTTTTATTTTGATATCTAATTTTTTTTCCTTCTTCCATCATTCATGACAACATGTTGATAGGCCCAATACTGTTCAGGTAATGACAGGCACTGTGATGCCATTAATGCAATGTCACTTTGTGTCCAGAAGACAGTGGATTAAAGCACTGGTACTCATCCTCTGGCTCTTATCAATATTTCTACCATCTCTTCCATGATGTTCCCTGAGCCTTACAGTGGGAGATAGAGATGGCTCAGTAAGTGCTGAACACTTACCTGTCACTTCTCAGCACCGTGAAGAGTTTTGAGTTCCATCCCCAGTAGTCACCCTCATCTGGAAAAAAGTTTCTCTGACAAAAGCTAAGAATAGCATTAATTTATGGACATAAACATAAATATTTCAAGTGAAATTTGATTGGAACAACATATCTATTTAGCCAAGCAACAGTAGTAGCTTCCCTGCTAGGGCCCATGACCTTCCAAGTTATAGTCTTTTAACTAGATGTTCAGCAACAGGCATGAATTCCTTCCTGTGGAGTGGGCCTCAAATCCAATCAGATACCAGTTGGTAAACCCCGTAATAGTCATGCCACTAAAGTCACTACTGCACCGATGGGCACATCTTGCCTGGCTGGCAATGGTGTAGCTTGCAGAGTCCACAGCTGATTAAGACTTTTAATGACTCTTCTCCCCCAGGAGCCTGAAATAGCACTTCTCAGGACAATTGCAGTTAGCCAGCAGGACCGAGACTTCCAGCTCAGTTACAGCTTGATTCTCAGTGTCCTGCAACTGATTCATGTGGTATCTTTAGCAATAGAGTCTAACCATCTAGTTCTGGTGGGGAACCAAGAGCATTGATAATAGCCTGCATTGTTTGGAGGGCCTATTAGGCTTCCTAGGTCAGAGAATTTGCTCCAGGCTTTAGTTGTTGTCGTTCTTGTTTTACCTCTTTTCCTGTCTTCAGCAGAATCTTGGAAGTAGGGTTGATGAAGAAAAAGTTGGGATTCTAAGAGTTCTCCTGGATGAGCTCCAAAACCTCAGAGAGCCCCTGGAGCTCCCCTGAAAACTCTATGATTTGGAAGCTTGCCTGAGCCTTTAACTTTCCCATCCTCTTTTGCAACCATTAGTTTTGGCATTCCAGAGTATCCCAGGACCCACCCAATTAACTTGATATTCCTCATATCTGCAAAGCTCTTTTGGAAATTGGCATGTTGTCCTTGTGGTCTCTAGATCTCAAGACAGATAGTTGACTATGGCTGGGAGCTGGGTCCTCAAGTTTGAGTTTTAGCAGTATGTTTTACCAAAATGAGATCCAATGAGCCTTAAGAATTCTGAGTGTTCAAGATCTGAGAATTTCAGTTAATGGAACTGTCTGATAATTTACAGAGCAACTGTTTACACGAGGTATTTCACTAAGTATTATGATGAAAAGTTTTTTTTTTTTTCTTTTTTTTTTTTTTTTTGGTTTTTGCTTTTTGAGGTAGGGTCTCACTGCAGCCCAGGCTGACCTGGAATTCACTATGTCATCTCAGAGTGGCCTTGAACTCATGGCACTCCTCCTACCTCTGCCTCCCAAGTGCTGGGATTAAAGGCATGCACCACCACACCCGGCTTGTTTTTATTTTTCAAGGTAGGATCTCACTCTAGCTCAGGCTGACCTGGAACTCACTCTGCAGTCCCAGGCTGGCCTCAAACTCATAACCATCATTCTACTTTAGCCTCCCAAGTACTGGTTTTAAAGGCATGTGCCACCACACCTGGCTACTATGAGGAAAAGTAATAGCTTTGGAGACAGCTCCAAATAGTCCCATTTTCTGAAGTTTTGAAGTTTAGGGTTAGTTGGTTACCAGTTAATGGAAACTGGGCTATAATAGTATTCTTTTCCTACTTGTCTGATGGACGGCTTGTTCAGTCTTGAACTAAATATTTGCAAAATGTTTGTGGACTCAGGTTAAATGTGCTAAGTATTATGCCTATTGTTACCATCATTAAAGATGAATATGTGTAAAATTGAGAACAGTGAGTTTTGTATTTAAAGGTGGAAAACCAAACTGAAATTTCTAAGTTTAGCCATTTTCAAGTTGCTCCAAAAGAGCTGTTGATGGTAAGATTATATTTCAGATTAGTGAGTTAGAAGCACATCTTGGTACTTTTCTCGGTCTTTTAAAAATTATTATAGATTGGAGAAAAGGAAAGGATATGCAAGAGAGAATAGAAAGAAAGAAAGAAAGCCGGGTGTGGTGGCGCACGCCTTTAATCCCAGCACTCGGGAGGTAGAGGTAGGAGGATCGCCGTGAGTTCAAGGCCACCCTGAGACTACATAGTTAATTCCAGGTCAGCCTGGACCAGAGTGAGACCCTGCTTTGCAAAACCAAAAAAAAAAAAAAAAGAAAGAAAGAAAGAGAAACCCACTGAGAGAAAGGTTTACTAGAAAAAGGAAAGAAAAGAGGCAGGTGATTCAGTGTCATCAGAGAGATGGCTCTGCAGTGACTAGCTTGGGTTTTTACTCCCTTTTATAAGACATAGGCTTCTTGACAAGCAACTAACTGGGCTATAGATGGGTGTCTTCTTTGGGTAGTCTTGCTCTACCTAGAAGAATCCCTTGGCAGGAAAAAATGATAATGTGGAAATGCAGACTTCTTACAGCAACCAGTATTCCTTAGGCATTAGAGCAAGGTTGCGAAGCCTGTCCTCCACTTCTATTTCTTTCTTGGGTTTTGTGAAAGCCATTGGATGAAAGGGTATCTGGAGGTTGGTTTTTATATTCATGGACTCTACATAGAAAAAGACAATGGTTTGCTTAATGTCAAAAGATCAGTGCAAAAATGACAAATAGAATCTTCAAGTGACCATCTAGATATTCTATTCCTTGGAAGCCAAACATCCACACATTCCCCAAAATGAAGCTACCTGATGGAGGATAGGCATACTATCTGAATGACAGCTTAATACGGTGTTCATCTCGACTCTGGTTCCCCTATCAGTTTATAGAACTTACCTGAGCCTCAGGTTCATATGGTAAGGAAAACTTGTAGAAAATAAGACCCCCAAAGATTGCTGAAAATGCGCAAAAACAGGCCATTTCAGAGCCAAATTGAACGCTTGAGCACTACTAAACACAGGACAGTTTTAGAAATCTTGATTATTATGTAATTGTTTCCATATTTTTATAATAAGGGCAAAGGCACTGAAGAGACCTTCTGGCTTATTGGAAAGAAAGGGTTTACAAAGCCGCTGCCTGTGCCCCCACCAGTGGGCAAAGATGGGTAAGTGGAATTCATACAATCAGAGTCATCTTATGCTTCTCTGTGGCACACTATCTTCACTGCCTATTTTGATGTCTCCTGTCCCGTAGGCAAGTGGGCCATGGTCTGCAACCAGCAGAGATTGCAGCCTTCCAAAGAAGAAAAGCAGAAAAGCAGTTGGTAAGAAACAAGCCATAAGGTAATGGCCAGCAGTACAACATACCAGTAGAACTTGCCAGCTTTTCAAAGCCAGGGCTCCTTTTGGCATGTGGGGTTGGTCTCAGCCTTCACTCTTTTGGCAGAGTATGATGGAGCTGGTGAACTTCCAAGCTCCACCAAGTTGGGTACAAACCTTATTGTAGTGAGGCCTATGGCAGAGTGAACTACACTTGAGGGAAGTTGGCTGCTCTGGCCTGCAAAAGACCTTGGTTTTTCTGTGCTGATAACACATTTGTATGCTAACAAGTATGACCTTTGTGTCCAGTTATCAGGTAGGTGCACCTGTCTCTTTCACTGTTGAGTGCTAGGCCACATGATTAGCCATCCCAGGACTCTAGAGACTTACATCTTTTAGGCAACTGAACAATATTTCATCTACCCCCTTTCCTGTGATATATTGGCATGGGCATCTTGAAGAGGATTCTCATATCATTTCCTCCAGAGACATTGCTTGATTCCTTCCTAGTTAGCATTGCCAACCAAAATAAGGACTGGCTTCACATTGACTGCATGGCTTGGATTCAGGATAATTTTCCTCTTTCCTCCTTCCGTACTAGGATAGCTTGACTATGAGGCAGAAGCAGCAACCTAATTATCACCAAATATGTGTAGCTGAGGAGCCCAATGTTTCTTGTATTCCTTTCAGTATCGCTTTTGTATTTTTCTCAAGTTTTCATTCTCTCTTCCATCAAAACTTTCAACATAAAGTCCATTGCCTCTCCACATACCACTGGAAATCACAAGATTCCAAGGTAAACATTAGGGCATTTCTGCATATTCCTGCTCCCTTGATCTCTGGCATGTTGACAAGTAATCCTAATTATAGCCACAACTACCAAGGGCATCCACACATTCTGTTAGTCTCTGTGGATTTTGTCAACTTTTTCACTACATTTCTCCTAAGAAATCCCCAGGGGGCCTTTATTTTCTGCAACAATCACAGGTACTATGTACTACTCATAAATATACATGCTTTAGAAAAGCTTCTGTCCTTTGCAAGCTGCTACTCTTCAGTCTCCTGTACCACCTCCTGAATTACTGCTACCTGGGGTCTGGCTTTATCTTTCTCACTGACAAGTATTTGCAGACAAGCTGCTGGGACACGCAGCCATCCTGTTCTTAGAAACATCCTTTCTTATGGGCATGGAAACATAGAGATACCACCAGTCACAGACTCAGTTTCTCCCCCCTCTCTCCCCTTTTCTCACCCCCTTCACCTCTCCTTCTCCCTGGCTTTCTCCATGACAGGGTTTGGAAGCTTTTAAAGATTTTCTATTTGAAAGTATCATACAGACTTTGGGGATACTGTATAGGAACCCATCCATTCCTAAGGATGTGTTGAACTTTGAAGCAGAACATAGCATAGCTGACTCACCATCATTGGCTGTGTGCTTGGTGATGCTTTCCTTGTGTACAGATGGACACAGTGTAGGTTATATACAGATTCATTCAACTGGACCTCTTGATAGAGAGCCAGGATGAAGGTTACAGGAAATATTGAAACCACTGGTCCAAGAGGGAATTCAAATGCTGACCTTGGTCGCATTAGTAATTGTAATTTAATTAGCATGTTAATTAATTACACTGACCTTGGTGGTCTGTATAAATCACAAAAATCATCTTTAAAAACATAAAAAGAGCTGGGTGTGGTGGCGCATGCCTTTAATCCCAGCACTTGGGATGCAGAGGTAGGAGAATTGCCGTAAGTTCAAGGCCGCCCTGAGACTATATAGTTAATTCCAGGTCAACCTGGACCAGAGTGAAACCCTACCTCGAAAAAAAAAAAACAAAACACATAAAGGGGGGGACTGGAGAGATTGCTTAGTGGTTAAGTCATAATATGCCTGCAATGCCCAAGGACCCAGGTTTGATTCTTCAGGTCCCACATACGCCAGATACACATGGTGGGCATGCATGCAGTGGCTAGAGGTCCTAGTGTGTCCATTCTCTCTCTGTTGCTCTCCCTCTCTCCGTCTCAAGTAAATAAATAAAAACAAATCTTTTTTTTAAATAAAAGAATCACAAAAATCTCTAAGAAGACCACACTTCACAAATTTCAGAAAGCTTCACCTAAGAAATGAAAAACTCCCCTATGTTTCATTTATCTCTTATTATATGACCTATATTAATGTCACCTAGAAACACCACTTACTTCAGAAAGTCTGCAAATTTGAGCTTACAGGCTCTTACTGGAATAAATCTGATTTTCAGAAGACCCACAATACCTATGAATGTCTCTGACCTGTTGCCAGGATCTTCGGAACTGTTGGGGGAAAACAGTAACCTTTAGTGAGCTCTGTGTGGTCAGAAAGATGGCATAAAAGAGCGCAACATTGGTAAATTCATTACAGGGGCTGCCTTACAGGTAGGGTCATGCTGGTGGCCTAGTGGCTCTTGTGTCTCCAAATATCCACCACCTTTTGGGACGAACTTTTCACTTTCTCTGCTTACTTTTCATCTGTTTCACTGACTGTGGTTAATTTGAGGACAAACTACCCTTTTATTCATAGATGTACCTTTTGGGGGGTAAAAAGCAAACTGACCACTTATATCACAATGAAGATGAATTGATAAACTAGCTGCTCAGGAGGACCTGGAAGTTTCATTTTAAGTGGTATAAACAGAAATGAGCATGTTGGCAATTTTGAAGAATGGAGAGTCATAATGGCAGGTGTGGGGGAATAGGATCCCCCTATGGATCCAACGATGGATCCCTGGGAGATGGGAGAAGAGTGAAAATTAGCAAGATGGAAGTGGGAAATTCAGCTTACATGCCACCACCTTTAAACATTTCCTTGAGGATGCTTTGGACTTAAAGAATGGAGAGAAACTGTATATATCCTACTGCTGTTAGGATCCGAACTCTATTAGAGAGCTCCATGTGGGTTAAATCAGCTTTTGTGAACTGTCTCAAAAATTATGCAAGAAAGCATTCCATATTCCAAGTCATCAACTTATAAAAATGTTTAGGGTACACCTCATTAATAAGTTGAAGATCACCTATATATTAGCATGTCTTTTACTTTGTTAATTTTGAAAAAAAAAATCATTGTAAATAACAACTCCTTGTAAGGCTTATTGGCTCAATTATCTAGGAAAGGTTAGCAGTTTGTAAGTTGTTACTAGAGTAGACTGGAGGTGGGACTGGAATCATTCATACTGAAATCCTGTGAAAGGGCTGGGATAGAGAAGCTATACTACTCATTTTTTTCTTTCTTTCTCCCCCCCAGAAGTAATGAGCTCCAGTATTTGAGTCTCCTCTTCTTGCAACAATAGAGGCGCTTACTCCAGATCAACACATTGTTCTGCCTGCTCAAGACACTAGTGGCTGATTGTTCCTCTAAGGATGACCAATCTCCAAGGATATTCAAGCCTGATCCCAGTTTATGGGGTCTTCTGGGAAGGAACTGCGCCCATAAGTTTTGTTCATTACCAGATATCACCAAAAAGACTATTTGAATGTAAACTGTAATGGATGAGAACACTAAGAACATTAATGGTAGAGAACCACCCACATGTTTAGTCATTCCAAAATAGCAGACTCAACTTGGACTAAGATAAGAAGGTCTCTATTTTCATAGAAAAAAAGTAGGAGGCACTTTGTTTTCTCTTTCATTTCATTTGAATCTCTAGAAAATATTTAATGAGTGTAATTTATAACTCAGATGCTATAAGATTAGTTCCAGGAAAAAAAAATCTTCCAGCAAACATACATCTGAATCCAAACCTACTGTGACCTCAGTTGGCTGGAATGCCTAGGGAAAGGAGGAGGGGGAAGAACATGTTTAAATTGTGTTCAGATAACTTAGGGCTAAGAAGAAGTTTTCTTTGTCTTCTAATTGCTTGGTGTTCAAAATCCAAAAACTGTTATTGTATCTTTTCACATCTAAGTAAATAGAGTCTAAGTAACATAATTCAATTGTCCTTGCTAGGTGAGAATCACTCTGGGCCTTGGGGACATGCTCTGAACATGGCAGAGTAAATGTAAAAGATACTATCATAGTAAAAGATGTAGAAATCATAGAACCAAGTGAGTAATTTCCTTCTACTTTCCTTCTTTCTCCTGCCCACCCTACTTTCAGCTCCTTATCCCTGTGCCTAAAGTAAATCCCTTTCAACATTTGTTTTTACTTTATATTTTAGTTTTCCAGGTTCCAGTTTCAAGGGCTTATTGGCAGTGGCTTGCTCCAGTCACATGAACTGAGGCTTAAGTCACAGGCATATTTAAAATGGCTAAGCAAGCTTTTCTCCCCCTTTATTATAAAAAAAAATAATCTTTTTATTAAAGCTGAACCCAAACATATCAGCCAGTAAAGAAGTTAATTCTTTTAGAACAATTCTTTTAAAGCAAGAAATGCCTAAAGTATAATTTCATACCTTTTCACTAATATTTAATTTTTCCATTATCACCTTACACTAACTGTGAGTTTAGCGTATATATCTCTCTCCAGCAGTTTTTCCCTTCAACTTTGAGTCCAAGTACCCCCAGGTTGTCTATTTACTGAGCCAACACTCTTTGAGGATGCAAAAAGGCAGATTCTGCCCTTTAACTTTGTTAAGTTTTTAATTCCTTCTTCTGGGTACAGTAGAAAAGAAGGAGATGTAAAAATAGCCTTTTGGTGTCAAGATCTCAGTCAAAAGCAGAGATTTTAGTATGAAAATGGAAGGGTCACTGGGGATGAGAGATAAGGATTATAGCTCAAGGTGTTAGGCTTCATGGATCACAATTCTCCCAGAGAGAGAGTCCAGCCACGTAGCCCCAAATGCTATCGCCTCATGTGTAAGCCTGTAAAATAATCATTGCACAGCTCAAGTCTTTTATTGAGGAAAAGACCTAATGTGAGTGATTGCTAGCTCTGTATCTGATCCTTCTCTTTACTTCCTCCTTTGCTCATTTGTTAGTCCAACATGACAGTGAAGTGAATCTTTTCCAGCCTTATCCTGTCTTCTTCAAGCTCACACCTTCCTTTGCTTTATTTAATCACAAAGCCCTAAGTAAAGCCATTCCATCCATTTTGGATTCCTTCTACATTGTCCCAAACTGATCTTTCTTCTATTTGCCTTTTTTTTTTTATTATTTGAGAAGAAGAAAACCATTCCTAGTCCAATTTGATTAATTTAGTGAGGGATATAGTCAGATTGACAACTGAGTTTTTCTTAGTCTGTTGCTTACTAGCACATTGGCTGGAGTGGGTGGTTAAGGAAACCAAAATGATTTCTTCACAGCTGCTTTCCAACATGGCATGTGTTACTTGTACAAGACAAAATATTTAGAAAACAACTTAGACATTTCCAACAGAGATTTAAATTAGTTTTATCATTATCAGTTACATCTTTGTTTCCTTGTGCTTTGTCTATCCTCAAAATAGATTATAGCAAAAAAGAATCCAAATGCTAAAAAGATCAAATATTAAGTTGGATTTTGTTTCTTTGAGGTTTCACTGTACTTACTAGACATAACTTACCCAAATGGTCATCCATGGGGGCTTATTTAGGATATTTTATTAGGATTTTCCCCAATAAATATCAGTAGTAGCATGCATAAATTTTAGAAAGCTTGGAAAAGACACGAAGGAAAGTTAGAATTGTTCAAAATCTCTTCCGATCTTTTATTCTATTTTATGCTTCCTGATTGGGTTTGCTTCATAGATTTTATATTATTATATCATCTAAAGTCAGCTGATTTTCAAATTAACACATTTGCATTTATTTTATTGCTGCCCACTTTTCTCATATGACTAGGTGCTGGATGTAAAACTGTAAACAGAAACTGTAAACAATCTAAACATTGTGCATAGAGTTCATTGATCCATTTAAAATAAATCATTACAGCAAAGAAGAAATAACAGATGAGTATCTTCCTCCTTAGAGGCCCATAATTTGATTTACTACATAAAGCAACTCTATCAAGAAGAATTGTTTTAAGGACTCCCATTCTGCCTACCTTGTCTCAACTTACTATAAACAACTTTTATTACCAAGCTACTCATCTCATCATATTCTTGTACTTAATCCAAGTGAAATCAACTTGAAAGGAGTGGGATGTGGCAAACAGCCAAACTAATACTTTATACACTGGGTGGTCACATCTATGTGACATCACACAATTGGATGTAGCTTGAATCCAGTAAGCATTAATTATTTGAAAGGCCATGGTTTGACCATTTTGCTGTAACCCTGTCTCCAGCCAAACTCAAGTGACCTATTCTGGGACAGTTCCAATCTATCTGGTGATTATATGACCCTTTAAAATAATGGAGTTTGTGTAGGTTGTTTGAGTGTCTTCTGGAGTGGGTTCTAAAATCTGAGTATCGTCTTCAAATTTGAATTTGCTCCAGGCCAACCAATAATGGTTCTCTTTACAACAAAGGCTGAGAGCAGAAGTGATCATTAAACTATATACTCACTTTTGGCTCCACAAATTAGTGTGGCTTCAGATGTCACTAAATATTTTTCAAAGGTATCTAATTCCAAGAAGGTTAATAAGTGTATAGTATCATAGAATTCAGGGTCTTTAGAGGCAATCAGATCTATCACTGGATGAGGAAATTGTGGGGTTCAGGTAGGAGACATCTTCCAAAACATCATCCAGTTAGTAGTTGAGCAGCCACCTATATCAAATAAAAGAACGCTAACTTAATAAGGAAAATCTCTAACATTTAAGAACCCTTCTTTATCTAGCAATCCTGGGGTAAGATCTCTATTATACAGGAATACTCAGGTATGGGGTACTTTGAGCTATGTAACTGTATTGAAATCACCACAGGTTAGGGAGAAAGAAAAGATTACAAGCCGGGTGTGGTGGCACACGCCTTTAATTCCAGCACTTGGGAGGCAGAGGTAGGAGGATCACTGAGAGTTCAAGGCCACCCTGAGACTACATAGTGAATTCCAGGTCAGCCTGGGGTAGAGTGAGACACTATCTCAGGAAAAAAAAAAGAAAAGATTACAAAGTCCTTGTTACTAAATCATGTTTACCATGCAGAAAGAATCCTACCCAAGGCCATCCAATTCCCACGTTGTTTTGGCTCAAATGGATGCTAAATAAATCTAATTTTATCTAGTTCTGTGAATTCATTCGTACTTTATAGTACATGGATTCTGTATAATAGTCTCAGAAATTCCTAAGGAGATGGCTAAGATCAAAGGACATCCAGTTTAGCATGGGAGAAGTCAGAGGAGAACCAAGCCTGCAAACTTTAAAGCAAGATAAGAACTGAATGTGTACTACTTATTAACATCACCTCTCTTCTCTAGAGGCATGAAATGCACTGAGTTGTTGCTATAGCTGTGTACCCAGTGGATATAGGATGTCTATAAAGAGACTTTGCCCCTGTACTCACTGACCCCAACTGCTGATGAGGGGATTTTATCCACAATGGGAAGTAGTTCCAGATGAACTTTACATGCCATGGTTTCTTAGGATCAGAATCAAATAAAAGAAAATGTTCTAAGTAGCACTGATAACAAAAAGGAACCATCTAGGGAACAACCTGGTTGAGCTAGGTTCTTTAAGTAACAGTACTTTAATTTAGTTTTCTGTGTGGCTCAGAATTGAGACCAGCTTAGTTTTTTGGATAACCCATGACCAATGAGCAATCTATAATGAAAGTAAATTTGTAAGCATGGGCCCAAATCTGTACAATCTGTCTTATTGATAAGATTTGGGTAGATTTAGTCACTTACCACCAGGACAATTCTTACTATTAATCAGACCCATTTATGCCTATAAATGGAAAGTGCAACACTATTTCAATAGGTTTTAGAGAAAGTATTCCAAAAGCATGTTACAAGATGGTTATGTTACTGCAGAGAATTTCACCCTCCATGTGTATATCATTGTCTGTATCTTGATGTATTTCTCTGGGATTATAGTTTTGATCTTATAATATTCCTGCTCTAAAAACTTCAATGTTCCCTTGTTTTTATACAGTTCC
Source organism: Orientallactaga sibirica (assembly GCA_036365145.1). Classification (NCBI taxonomy): domain Eukaryota; kingdom Metazoa; phylum Chordata; class Mammalia; order Rodentia; family Dipodidae; genus Orientallactaga; species Orientallactaga sibirica. The sequence goes on from JAEOAD010000057.1 coordinate 11,244,460, forward strand.
TACTTTCAACCTAGCTTTCTGTATCCTCCTCTTTCCAGTTTATTATTTAGCCCAAACTTATTATTATTATCCCTGTTCTTTTTAAATCTACTTTTGGCCTTTATTTATTCTGTCACTTCTACCTGAAATTCCTTTTCTGTCTCCTAACCTCACATGTCCAAATTCTACTCATTCTTCAAACAAAGTCTAGTTAAATGTCACTTCCTCTAAAAGCCTTCCTTGTCCCACCTAAGCATATACTCTTATTTCTGAATTCCTATAATAATTTTTCTGTACTTCTTTATTATTATGCACTATTAATTCATTTTATAAGTATGTGTTATACTTCTCGTAATGTCTTCATTAAACTTTAACTTAGATTAAAAAAATAATGTTACAAACCAGAACAATGTTTGATTTTTTCCTCATATTCCAATTGTGCCTGCTCCATGTATGAGGCACTCAATATGTATTTATTCAATGAAATAAATGAACGTTTCTATAACTATCCATGTGTGTATATTTTCTTTGTGAATTTTCTTTTCACTTTTCTACTTAATGTTTTTCCTGTGTTTCCATCTGTGTGTCTATCCCTTTCACCATGAAAGGGATATTTATATTTATATAAAACTTCACAGTTATTATTTAAAAGTAAGATTTCTGTATTTGTTGTGGTTTTGAGAGGTTAAATACCATGATATTTATCTGAAAAGGAGAATAGTGCTTTTATATTAGTCTCATAAAATTCCATACAACCAAATTAGGTGACATATTTATTACCACAGTTGGTTAACTTTTGGTTTCCTTGAGGGTTACTGATCTTTGATAGCAAAAAATTTCCCATTCATATACTGAAAATCATCTGGTTACTATAATATTCACTTTGTTTTATGTGTCATTAGAAGATCGAATTGGGGTTAAAAGATGAAAGCTAGGGACATAAACTCAACACAAGTAACAACTTTCCAGTGGAGCTGTCCAAAAATGAATATTGGAGCCTCAAAGATAGTGAGTTCTCTGTTATTAAGAGCATCCAAACAAATGTTAAATGATCCTGTGGTGGGAAGAGACTAGATGATATTTCAAGTATTATATAAAGGGATGGCATAAGTGATTGATCTTTTAAGATCTCTTCCTACTTAGAAAATTTGGATGCATAATTCCTTTACATGTCTTCTTAAAATAGACTTAACTGTTTTCAAATGTTAAGGAAACATTAAGTAAGTCTCTTTAAACCCTAAGCCATCTCTCCAGGACAAAACGAAACATGAAGCATGAAAGTAGAAAGGCTAAGTTAGGGGGGAGTGTATGAGGGGGAAGGCAAAGGGGGCAAAAGGAGAAAGGGAAACAAAAAAATTTGTATGAAAACTAATAAAACCTAATTCTTTGTAAGCTAATAAAATTTAATAACAAAAAAAGAACACATCAAAGCAGGTCAGTATAAACAAGCCAAAAATTGAAAGGTTATAAGAAATGTAACTTGTAGACTCAGACAGATTCCCAGATAGATTAATAGTATTTGATTATTAAGTTTCATCCTTAATTTCTTGGTAGTTAAAGCAAAAATGGACAAAATAAAACAAGACCCTCAAAAATGAGTGGCATGGTTCCACATTAAGTAAAATAAATGTTCATGAGTTCATTTGCCTATGTAGACTTCTTTACCCTGCCATGGAATTTTAGGTGAATTTATCATTTAAATCATTATATAATATATTTTTTCTAAGCAAATTCTTTGATTATTTGTGTTTCTTTTTTCTATTTTTATCATATGTTAATTATATATGTTAGTGATCTTCATTATGACATTTTCATACATGTATGTATTTTCAAAATATTTACCCCCATTACCCTCTCTTTTTTTCCCTTCTACTCCTACCAATATCTCTTGTATTTTCATGTCTTTTTTGAGTTTCATTAGAAATGCATACAGGATTTTGTGTAAGGAGTTATTTATAGGAGCATTGGCCCTTTACTAGAGGCCACATCACTGAAGAAACTTGCTCTTTCTCCTCTAACAACTACTAGTTACCTATGGATACTCAGGGAGGGATGAGGCCTTATGATTCCCTCCTATCTAGCTACCGTTATCCATTTACAAAATATCAAAGAGGTGGCAGGGGCTGGTGAGCACACTTCTCCAACAACAGGTTGTTAATAAGCCCAATCTTCTGTAGGTCTTGTGCCAGCAATCACTATTACTATAAGATCAAGAATACAACTTCAGGGCTAGGAAGATGGCTCAGTGGGTAAGGACACATGCTGCACAAGCATGAGGATCTAAATTTCATCTTCAGCACCCAGGTAAGAAGCCAAGCATGGTCATGCATACTTTTAACCTCAGCACTGACTGGTAGGACACAGGAGAATTTCTGTGGATACCAGGTCAGCCAATGTAACAAAACAGGTTCAATTAGAGACTCATTCTCAGGGAAATAAGGTGGAAGAGAGTGATAGAGGACACCTAATGTCTTCCTCTGGTCTTTGCACATGTGCCCATAGGACATACGTACCTGCACCTACATGTATATACACTGCATGCACACATACTTATACCAGATACTACTACTACTACACACACACCAATAAATTTCTTTCAAAGAGTGCAAATGCAATATTATGTTCTAAAGACAGTATTCTAACTCATTCTACTCTTTTTCTGGCCTATAAATTCTTTCTTTTTCCTCTTCTGTGATGGTCCTTGAGCCTTGGAAGGAGTGAGTGATATAGATATTCTATTTATGGCTTACCACTCATTCAACCCCTATTTTCAGTATTTTGACCAGTTATGAGACTGCAATTATAGCCACCCACAGTGAAAAGGAGCATCTCTGACCAAAAACTGAAGACAACACTAACCTATGAGTACAAATATAATTATTTGGAAGGCAATCCGAGGGGCTGATCATTTCCGCTTCATGAAACAACAGTAGTAACTTCCCCATTATAGCCCATGACCTCCCTACCCTTGTGCTTTGGACCAGATTTACTGTGCTGGACTTGGATTCCCTTTTGTAAGGCAGCCCTCAAATCCAATAGTAAATGTTTGCTTATCCCCATGACTAACTGGGAAACTTCTTGCCTAGCTGGTTGGTAGTGTAGCACATGGGGATCATAGCTGAGTAAAATTTTTAAGGATGATTCTCCCTGGCAGCCTGCACAGCACCCTCTAACATTATGAAATCTAGCAGCAGGGAGGAAGTTTTCTTCTCAGTTTCTGCTTAATGTGTCTATGTCCTGAAACCAAATCTGGTGGTATCTTCGGCAATAGAGTCTTACTATTTAGCTTTTGTGGGAAACAAATAGATCAACAGACCAGGAAATGTATGTGTTGCTTTGGGGGCCTCAGAGGCCTTCCTGACCAACCATTCATAGAGAGGTAACCCACCACTAGCACTAGGATCTTCATTTAATAACCTATAGTTTCTGAAAGCATCTCTATTCGTACAGTGTCCTTTTGTTTAAAAGAGAATGGGTGTTCCAAGGCCTCTAGCCACTGAAAATGAACTCCAGATGCATGCACTACCATGTTCATCTGGCTTATGTGGATTCTGGGGAATTGAATCTGGGTCCTTAGGCTTCACAGACAAGCACCTTAACTGCTAAGCCATCTTTCCAGCCCTTAATTAGCCCCCCCCTTTTTTTAAAAAAAAAAAGGGCAGTGTGGTTTCACAAAAGGTACAGACATAATCTTCCAAGGGAAGTGTCTTCCTCTTTGGAAAGATACATAAGTTTACAGAACATCAAATTTTAATCCATTAAGAATCTACTCCTTCTCAGAAAATTAAATATTTGGGTCCAGATAACTTTCTTTCTGTTGATCTAGTATAATATAGGGTCAAGGCACAAAGAATCTAGAATGGATAGTTAACATGACCCTTTATAGCTCATAAGTGTCTTCTGTATCAAATAATCTATTAAATGAAAGCTTTGTTGCCAGATTCTATTCAGGGTTTTCTCAAAGAAGGTTGAGATTAGGAGATAGGTACATGTAATCTCTGCTAATTACTTGCTGGCAAAGGACAATAACATATGCATCTTTGACACCCCTCCATCAGAGATAACATGGGGATGAAAGAAGGGGAAGTTACAGTTTTTAACCAAATGTCAGAGATGAAGGATATTGCTGTTGCCACCACACTGCATATCACCAGTATTTAGGGTTCAGGGATGGCTTTGGTTGTTACTGGGAAAAGCCCATTTGTCAGATATGCTATGAAATGTCATTGAATATTTACAGGCACAAATTATACAATCTCAGAGAAAGATGATTTTCTGACCAATATTAGAGTGGTTCCAGACATTATCAAAGGCATAGTATAGTAAGTTCAGAGTAATTAAACTTCTTGTACTAATCAAAAGCCAAAATGGTACTTAAGAAAAAAACTAATTTAAACTACTACAGCTATTTGGCTAAATAGATATGCTGTGCCCATCAAATTGCTCTTTAACTATTAACACTTATGACCATAGATTATTGCTGCTTTCACCTTTGGTCAGGGAAGCTTTTTTTCTGTAGTTGGTAGTGACTACTGGGGAGATTCAGAACTAATGAATGTGCTGAGGATAAGTGACTGTTGAGTGCTCAACATTAAATGAGACCTCATTAGCATACCCTCAAAGACTCAAGGAACATTGTAGAAGGGGGGGGAGGAAAAATATAAGAGCTAAAAATGGGGAGAAGTGCTTTGGAGTGCTATCTTCCAGACATGAAGTGGCCAACACATTCATGACATAACAGCGACTGTTGTTACCTGCACAAGATCTGTACATTATTGAGCCTATCAACATATCATTATGGATGATGGATGAGGGCAAAGACAAAGGCATCAAAGTAGAAGAGGGTCTAGTTGGAAAGAAGAAGACAGAGTTCAGTGGAATGGGAATAGGGGATTTAGACAGGAGAAGGTAACTGGAGGGGATTATGATAGAAATACATTATATACATGTATAGATTATTATAAAACAATAAAAAGAATAGCTCATTCAAGTCCCACTTCCTATTCTCCTTCTTTTGCATCCTACTCCACAGGTTTCTAGTACTTCTCCCTTCAGCTTTCAACCACTCCCTAGCATTTCCTAGTCCTTCTGGTTAAATAATTCATTTTTCTCAATATTATTTCCCAGTAAACTTTATCATATATCATAAACATAGATTGTATTGTAAATTCCTCCCTCCCCTTTCTCATGTATTCTTACCCTCTCTTCTGGATTCTACATCACAAACAACAAAGATAAATTTTGCTGCAAATTAGAGAGAGGATGGAGCCGGGTGTGGTGGTACATGCCTTTAATCCCAGCACATGGGAGGCAGAGGTATGAGGTTCACCGTGAGTTCAAGGCCACCCTGAGACTACAGAGTGAATTCCAAGTCAGCCTGGACTAGGGTGAAACCCTACCTTGAAAAAGCCAAAAAAAAAAAAAGAAAGAAAGAAAGAGAAAGAAAGAAAGAAAGAAAGAAAGAAAGAAAGAAAGAAAGAAAGAAAAAGAAAGGATGGAATGGCAAGAATCTGAGAAACCAAAAAGCAACCTCTCCTTGATGCACACGGGGAAGGAAAAGGCTGTGAGTATATGCACCATGATTTTTACTTCATCATACCATAGCAGGGAAGTTCATTTGATTCTACATTATGGACATGCAGACTTACAGAGTCATTCAATTTTACTCTCTTTTTCTATTAACTTCATTTCTCTTCCTTTTCAATTTTAGTATATGTGCTGCCTAAGTGAGCACTTCTCTTCCTTTTTATCCCGATTCATAGATTTGAGTTCTTCACAAGAATTGAAAATAAGGACTTTTAGAAACAACTTTTTAATTCTACAAAAATTTGATGATAAGTGAAGTCAGAAAGGTCAGCAAGCTTAACAGAAGGGCCAGGACTCCTTTTGGACTGGTTCTTTATATCAACCTGAGCAATGCCATTTCAGCATAGAGAGGGAGTAAAAGGGAGTGGAAAACTATCCCAATGCTTTCTAAATCTGCTTTCTGTGGTATTCATCAAGATTTTCTGTAAGGTGTGAGGTATTTAAGGGCTACAAACATCTTTTCAAATAAAAACCTAACCCCCATTTTTTCACTTAATTTTTTTTTTTCATTTATTTATTTGTAAGCAGAGAAAGAGAGACAGAGAGAGAATGGGCCCACCAGGGCCTACCTGTAGCTGCTGTAAATGTATTCTGGACAGATATGCTACTTTGTGGTACTGGGGAATTGAACCTGGCTCGATAAGCTTTGCAAAGAAGTACTTTAATGGCTGAGCCATCTCTCCAGCCCTCACTTTATTAAAGCATTTTTTTTATTTGATAGATAGAGAGAGGGGGGCAGGAGGGACAGAGAAAGAGGTAGAGAGAGAATGGGCACATCAGGGCCTTTAGCCGCTGCAAACAAACTCCAGATGCATGTGCCCCTTGTGCATCTGGCTTACGTGGGTCCTGGGAAGTTGAACCTGGGCCCTTTGGCTTTGCAGGCAAGAGCCTTAACTGCTAAGCCATCTCTCCAGCCCACTTATTATATATTATAATAATTAATATTAAATATATATATTATAACAGGCTAAACTCTTTTATCCCCTCGTGCCTGCTCTCGTTACCCCTGAGGCCCTCCTCAGTGAAGTTATGGTATTTATTGTGGGGTCATGAAGACCTCAGTCAGTCCCTTTGGGTGGGGGACTGTGTCTCAGGGTATTCCTACACACTCTGTGGCTCTTACAATCTTTCTATCTCATGTTCCACCATATTCCCTGAGCCATGATAAGTCTTTTGGCAGTCAGATTTAGCACTGAGTTCTCTGTAGCCTCTGGATTTCTGCTTTGGTAGGTTTTGATCCAACATTGTGTCTTTCACCATCACGGTGGAACTGGTTGTCAGGCTAGCAGTAAGAGCACTATTCATGTCACTGCTTCCTCTGCAATTTCTACTGGGCCCCAGCAGATGTGGTAGAGGTGGCACCTCTTGTGATGTTAACCAAAAAATTAAAACTAAGTATAAATATTTAATAACTGATCACAGTGTTCTCTACTGAAAATAATTGTGGTCATCAGACACTATATGAAAAACACTGGCGAAATTGGGATCACTTCTACATTTTCTCATTTATGGCCTGAAAATATAAAGCATAGAATTAAAGAAATGTTAACTTTTGTACAACCTTAAAAAGGTAAAGAAGTATATGACATGCCTAAATTTGTAGGTGACTTCATGATGCCTCACAGACTAACAAAGTAAATCACAACAGTGGTCAATGTAACCTTCCTTTTTTCCTATGTTATGGAGCACTGCAACCAGATAGGTTATGCACACTGGTTCTAGATATGAAACATATCACATAAACATAAACTGCTGCATAAACACAGCAGTGAAAATATCTCTGTGATTCATAATAATGCTGTCATCATGTGTCAAGTGCTTGGCAAAGGCTCTTGCATGTATTTAAAAAGCAGGCCAAGCTCAGTAGTTGATGACAATGCTATACATCCTTAGTTATTTACTCAAATAGCCCTCTGACCAGCCCACAAATATACAGTTTTTTGTATTCTGGAATTTTGTTTTTCATTTTATGGTCCTAATAAATATATTCATAGAATTTCAAAGCTGAAAGGGTCATACATGATCATTTGGTTCAACCATTTTATTTCACAGACTAGGAAACTCATTGCCAAGAAGAAAGTACTCTGTCAATGTTTGCACAGCTGGTAGGTGGCAAAGCTTGGGCTAGAACTTCCTTTCTCGTCTCTGTTTCAGAATCTAGTAGTTGCTACATTCAAATTCTAGCTATTAGTAGAGCATTCACTACTGAAAACATTCTGCGTCCTTCATAACTTTGCAATTTCATTCAATATATTCTGATACCTTTCCATTATAAATCGATAAATTATTAGTGATTACTTAGGTTTTTGGGTGGAATTATCATGCCTAGCCTCTTCTATGATCTTTTCTTTTCTCCATTTCTCTTTGGCACCAACTGAGATAGATACACAAACTGTTTTTGGACGAGCTCAGTCTGTTAGTTACATCACATTAATAGAAAGGAAAGACCTCAACTTTTGATTATTTAGTCTACACTCTTAAGAATTTCCTGACTTACACTTTCTAAATGGACTTAGTCTTTAGACCTTACAAGAAAGTAAATCATGCTTATTTGAACAATATATTTATTCAGCTTTCTCCTCTTCCATGGGAGAAAGATTTGAAATTGCCAGTCTATGGATCAGTTTACAATCACATATCAACCAATTACTTCCCAGCTTCTCTAAATCAAGTCTTCTGACTGAAAAGTTACAGCTGGGATGAGTATCTACTAAAGAACATCTAGGTTTGATAGCATTTCAGATTAACCGCTTTCAAGACCAGATAAGATTGGGTGTGTTTATGGTAATATGTCTAATAGACTCAGATGAACTTCTTAAAATTATCTTACTTCTTTTTGGTCTTCTGATGTAGGGTCTCTCTCTAGCCCAGGATGACCTATAATTCACAGTCTTAGGGTGGCCTTGAACTCACGGTGATCCTTCTACCTCTGCCTTCCAAGTGCTGGGATTAAAGGTGTGTGCCACCATGCCTGGCTTAAAATTATCTTTCTCATCATTACGTGAACAAATTTTAAAATTATATCTTGAATTTGCAGTAGTGAGTGACACACTGGAAAGATATTCTCATTTTTTCAGAAGAATGTGTTCAAAGTCAGTTACATATAGGCAATGGAGATACTTTTAGTGGAGTTGTAGCTCTGACATGTTTCCCCTATCCCTCTCTAGTCAGGTGCATAGAGATAAGCTTATCTTCTAGGACAATTTATTTGTTTTTGACTTAAAATAATAGAAATTTATTCTATCTCAGGTCTAGAGGTGGAAAGTCCAAAGTCAAGGTGCTGGATCCCTCAGAAAGTGCTAGGGAGGCTCTTTCTCTGCCTCTTAGCTCCCAGAGACTCCTGAAAATACTTGGTGTCTAGAAGGATAAATTAATGCATTGAGTAACAACTAGCGAAAAAGGCATTTAACCAAAAGTCTAAAACACCATCCACCTGACTGACTATATTAGGATAGTTTCTATTGATTTTTTTTTTTTTTTGGTTTTTTGAGGTAGGGTCTCACTCTAGCCCAGACTGACCTGGAATTCACTATGTAGTCTCAGGGTGGCCTCGAACTCACAGGATCCTCCTACCTCTGCCTCCCCAGTGCTGGGATTAAAGGCGTGAGCCACCATGCCCGGCTTTATTGACAATTTTAATACATGAACATACTGTAATTTGATAGTATTTCACTCTTCCCCTTCCCCACCCCATTCCACAAACTCTTCTCCTCTATCCAACACAATATTCAGGTTCTTCTTATATAGGTTCTTAGGATTGAACTCAGGTCTTCATGTTTGCAAGGCAAGCACTTTATCAATTACATTGCTCCAGGAATTTCTCCCATTTCCCCCTTTTATCACACTGTCAAAGATGTAGTACTAGACAAGTAAGTACTAGAGTTTCTTTGCCGTGTCTCTTCTAATCTCATGTGAGAGCCAATGAATTACCCAAGGTTGAAACATATGGCAAAGAGATCTGGTGAATCACAGAAGGTATCAAACCAGATAAAATATCTTCAAAATGAATATATGCTAGTGATACAAATGCTGAAATGATGAAGCTTGACTATGAGAAATCAAGTAACTAGAATTTTGAAATCTTTATTAATTTTTAGCTCATTATCCTTGGAGTAAACATCAACTGTGTCTATTAATTACAGGCATCATCAGTTTTCTGAAGAGTCAGTTAACAAGTGTAAGTTTTAAATCAGGAAATTGCTAATCTATTCCCTTTAGCAGAAAAAAAAATCATCATTATCATCATCATCAAAACTATCACTGTATATATAACAAGAGGCACAATCTGTTCACATGGGATCTTTTCTGATCTTCCCAGTAATCCAGGGAGATAGGTACTCTTATGAATACCTAATTACAAGTGAAGAAACTGAAGCTCAGAGGAATTAAGAAAATTGCTCAAGGACACAAAGGTGGCAAGCAGAATCAAAACCAGAGTCATCTTTATTCCAAAGTTCATTCTCATTCAACTATATTCATATGATGTGAAGTTATCCAATGGGACTAAAATAACATTCTCACTGTAGACTTTGAAAGGCATTGGACTACTAAGAATTGTGAATTGTGGAAAATTAATTCTTACTTGAGGGGATAGTTTTCTCACTTTGAGGCATGCTTCAATAGATATTATATTGATGAGGCAGATGCTGAACACAAAAGGGTTCGGGGCAAGCATATGCAGCAACCAGACTCAGAGCCTGCACACATGTTTCATCTGCCCTGGTAGGTAGAACTAAGTTCTCTCCAATTTTGAAATGAAATGAGAAAAAAGAAATTATTAAATCACATTGCTATTAATTGACACTTCAGACTCTTAAAGAAGTTTAGTTTTAAATCATTTGACAGAAGAAAAACTATTTATTGAAGCAGTTTAAAAAGTTCTATTTCACTGATACCATCAGAGCTTCAAGAACATCTGCCTCTTGCTTCCAGAAGTGGCATCTGATAGACATTGAATACTGGGATTGGAGTGGAACTGAACCAGGAACCAAACACTAAAACTAGCTGAACTCATTTCCTAAACCCCAGATCAACTGAAATGAAGTATTCTTGCTGAACTGTGACCTGAACCAATGTGTATTGTTTTGGAGGTTTTTTTTTTTTTTTCCTTAACACACAGTCAATTGATTGAAACTGGAACCCTCATTGTACATTTTCTAAAGTGATTGAACCCAAACTAACACAGGACTTCAAAATAATATTAATATTGAACCTGAACTAAATTGACATACATGTAGTCCAGTCAACTTCGTCCATGATTGATCGTTCCACTGAGGTCCCCAACTTAGATCCTTATTGTGTGTTTGGAGACTCAATTCTGCTTTGACGGAGCAACTTAAGTCACACATACTGTGTAAAGACATCTGGGTCATATTAGCCATAAACTCATCCATGTTCTATGAGAGCATGAGCTTCAGACTAAAGTAGAAGAGAGTTGCCTGCTTTCTTTTCTTTTTCTTTCTTTTTTTCTTTTTTTATTTTTTTCCAGGTAGGGTCTTGCTCTAGCCAAGGCTGATCTGGAACTCACTATGTAGTCTCAAACAGGCCTCAAATGCACAGTGATCCTCTTACTTCTACCTCCTGAGTGCTGTGCTTTTAAATATAATGGGATATATGTGGATGTCATATCAAACATTTGCTGGCTTCTTTGCTATTTCCCTACAACACATTTCAGATATCCCTGCTGTGTATGTGCTATCCCTCTGCCTAAAATACTTTGCTTGCACATTGCTTTCTTACACATTTCTTTTATGTTTTTAGTTCAAATGTCACCTTAATGGATAATGCTTTCCATAATTATCTTATCAAAAATAATACTCATCATACATTTTCTTTCTTTTTAAAATATTTTAAAATAGTTATTTGAGAGAGAGAGAGAGAGAGAGAGGGAGGGAGAGAAAGGGAACGCCAGTGCCTGTAGCCATTGCAAATAAATTCCAAATTCCAGATGCATGTGGCACCTCGTGCATCTAGCTTGCATGGGTACTAGGGAATCAAACCTTGGTCCTTAGGCTTTGCAGGAAAATGCCTTAACCACTAAGCAATTTCTCCAGCCCACATTTTCTCTTTCTTTTTATGGCACCCAAATGACATGAACTATGATACCTTTACATTTAGTTGTTTATTGATTGTTTCCCTACACACCGCCAGAAGATAAGCTGTCAGATAGCAAAGATTACATTGTTCAGTGCCCTAACCTCAGTTCTTAGAATAATGCTTGTCATGTGGGAGGCACTCAGCCAGTATTTAGAATAACTGGAAACTACCATATAAAACAATATAGCACAGTTCAAGTGATGATGGAAGTAAGGAAATCTTTGTTTTACTATAATCTCTGTCACTAAGTGGTTTGAGACAAATTATGTTCCTTATTTGGGCTCAATTTCACTGGTCAAATGAAAATATTTGTCCCTTCCTTACCTTCCTGGTGAGGATATTGTGAGATTCAAAAGAAACAACATATGTGGAAGTCCTTGGAAAAGAAGGTGGAAGTAGTTTTGTGTGTGTTTCACACTAGACTATTGAGGTAAGGTGTTCTACCAGAAGCTAGTTTCTCTGAGTTAACACCATGTGAACATCACTTTGTCTACTCATATTCCTAAATTGAGATAAGCCCTGGAGAACAAAAACAGTTATTAGTTAATATGCCTAGACAATCTCAATCCTTGGCAGAATGTACCTCAATCTCAAAATGCCAGTCTAACTAAAGCCAGAATGTAAATGGAGTCTTTTTGCCAGAATTTGCACTACTCTTGGGATTAGAGATAGGGACCTAGAGCAAAAACGTGTTCAGCTACCTCATGAACCAAGTAGAAGCCCCTTAGTCATTCAGAATTGAGACATTGATCCATATCTGAAATGGTCTTGGTTTATTAGACCCATGGAAGCAAGCAACTGACATCTTTCCTACTGTGCTGTTGGACCCTCTTCTGACTTTTTTTATAATTTATTTTTTATTTATATTATTCTGATTTTACATTCATAGTGTTGGCTCCACTATCCTCCTCCCTGTCCTCCCTCTTCCAAACCCCCACAATGCATGACCCTCTTCTGACTTTTGACAGACCTACACTGAATAAGTCATCAGAAGTCACAAGATATCTCAGTGTCCTGGCAGGTGTCCACTGGCCTTAAGCCCACATCCAATACAGCTGAACAACAAGCTGTTGATAAGTCTGTAAATGAAATTTATGTGAAAGCTACTATAGTGTGTACATACAAAGATTCTTATTCATTTCCCATCCATCACCTGGGCATGCTGTAGGGACTATAGGCTGGCACAGTTACTTTGATGAAATATGAAAACAAATCTACTTTACCCCAAAATTTCAAATGAATTGACTGCACAACCATTGGCTAATGAGTCAAATATGACTGTTTAGTCCATGCTGTAGGAAGGATTCCAAACTTTAAAGGTTACTGAGTAATAATGGATAGAATCTGAAACTGCTTTGTGAATAAAGAAATAAGAAAAAGGAACATTTTCTGTCACCTAAGGTGTTTTCTGTCACCTAAGGCCTGTGGATTTAGGGTAACTTAAGAGTAAGCTCTGAGATAATGAAACAGGAGCTAGAGACAGATCTTGTTCTCCCTGTTCACAATTCTCTCCATTTCAACTCTGCCTTGGCCTACCATTATTTTTTTTTTTTTCTAGGAGTGGTGAAGTTGTAGCAGTGATGGTAGAACAAATCATTTAGTGCCCCTAGAAGTCAACTGCAATTACTAGCCCCTGTGCCACCTAGAATAAGACCTAATTCTTTTTGTCAATCTGACCACACCAACATCCAGCTCAGGAGGCTAAGTGTCCCTTGGTCTCACTGCCTTTCAGGTACTTTATGGCTTCAATTCACTCTCCCCCTTTAATCCATTTAAAGTGGCACAAAATCAAAGTGTTGAGAGTAGTTATTTTAAGTATTTGAAGTTTCAAAAACACATGCATTCTTAATGACAAATTTTTCTATCATACATACATATATGAAATAAAAGAGGAAAGATCTTTGATAACTCTAGCTCTGTCCCAAAAGTTATGATGTGTTATGTGATTTTGAATATATATCTTTCCCATTTTCTATGTATTGTATATGCAGACAATTTAACTAGATCATTAAAAATTCTAGAAAAGTTGGGGCATTGTGATATATCTCATTTGTTAGAGTGCCTTTCTAGCATGCACAAAACCCTAGGTTTGATTCTCAGTGCCTCATAAAACTGTGTTTGATGGCACATACCTGCAATCCCAGCATTACAAAGGTAGATGCAGGAGGATAAGAAGTTCAAGGTAATCCTCAACTGCATGGTAAATTTAAGGCCAACCTGTAGTTCATGAGATCCTGTCTCAAAAAAAATCAAGAAATTCTGTTTTGAATCCTGCTGATGTCAGATGCTGCAGATGGCAAAACACTTAGGAAAGGTGAAAAAGCCTTGGGCACTGTGGCTCTTTTCTTGATCCCTGCTGGTGTGTGGCAATGCAAATGTTGGATAACTAGTTGGCTGTTCACTAATGTAATGATTGGCAAGACAGATGTGGCACATCCCTCCCTCCCCAGAATACTGGCCTGAAGTAGCCTAGATCTTAGAATGAACATCTGCAGCTTCCCTGTCACTCTGGGCTGTGGCTGAAGCTATGTATCCATGTCATGAGGATGAGAGACAAGATGTTTCTATGAATTCAAAAGACACCAGTGTCTTCAATGAAATATTGACTTTTGGGCGCACTTTCCATATTACTGCTGGATTCAGTCTCACTCCTCTCATAGAAAGAAGAGCTTAGATCACCTTTGTCAGCACAGTCAATCCAAAGCTAGATTTGCTCCAGATGCAGCCTGTATTTATATTAGTACAATTCTTCCTAATTAAGATATGGAATCTGTCTAGATGCACATTAATAGAAGAATGCATGAAGAAAATATGTTCTACATAAACAACAGAATATTATTCAGCAAGAAATAAGATTGAAATCCTGTCATTTTCAGTAAATTCACAGAAACTAGAGAACATCATGTTAAGCAAAATTATCCAAATACAGAGAGACAAGTTGTGATGCTTTGAATATGAATATATGTCCCCCATAGCCTCAGGGATTTTTATATTGATAAGTTTTTTTTATTATTAATTAAAAACATACTTAGTATGTTGGTACCATCCTTTCCCTTGTCCCTGCCCCCATTCTACAGGGGCTCTCCTCAGTGGGGTTGCAGGTTTTCCCTGTGGGGTTGTGGGTTATGCATTGTGGTTGCAGCAGTCAGTTAATGGGGAGAGGCACTGCCTCTGGGCATGATGTCCAAACTTGTAGCTCTAACAATCTTTCCATCCCCTCTTCTGCAATTTTCCCCTCAGGGACTTTTGATTAAGGTTAAACTTCCTACTTAAGTCTCCAGCAGCCTGCTAGAGAAGGTGTCACTGGGGATGGATTTTTTTGGTGCAGCCCTATGGTGTGGAAAGAACAGTTTTGAACTCTGCCTGTTTGTGTTTGCTGGACGTTGGTGGTATCTCTGTCTGTGTGGATCTATGGAAGTGAGCCAGCTTCTTTCCCCATTGATGGTTTTTCCCTAGGATTCTGCAAGCCCCTTTCTCCCATAAGCTACTTCTGGTCAGGTATTTGAACCAGAAATGAGATAGTAACTGAAACACAAGTACTACTACATGTTCTATTTCATTTGTGGAAGCTTGACAAACGTAGATTATAAAGGAAAATAGAGATTACTAGGGACTAGGAAAGATACTAGAGGGGCGAGAGGAAAAAAGGCTGGTAGACATGATCAATACATGCTGTATGTATAATGAAGATATTATATTAAACACATTAATTTGTTCAATTAACATATGTTAATAAATTATTATTTTGACTGATTCTTAAATTGTTTTAAAATATTCTAATTTTTCTAAATTTTATATGTTAGGTAAATAACATCTTAATATTAAGTCAAAAGAGCTGAGGTCAATAGAACCATAATTTTAGCATGTTTGCAATATTCATTCATTCATTCGTTCTTTGTCTTATATTCTAAGGGCATAAGGATATTAAGACTCAGCTCTCTCATCTGATTGAAAACTATTGCACATGCAGAAGTGTTCCTTGGGGTAATGACATACCTCCTTCTTCAAGATGGATAACCACCAAGAAACCCAATAAGGTTGTACTTAGTGTTTATAAAAGTCAGGGAGTTATAAACTCACTTGTGTAAGAAATACCTTGAGTTGGAATGTCAATGTCAGTTTTTTTCTTTAAATTAGAGTACAAAATAATGGGTTTCATTATGAGATGTTCATACATATCTAGCACGATGGCTGATGGTGTTGCACACTGTTCTTGTATGCATTGGCCATTTGAAGAACATCTATTCAGTTTATTTGTCCATTTATTCATTGGATTATTTGTTCTTTTGTTATGCATTTTTTTGATTTAAGAAATATTTTAGATGTTAATTTCTTGTCAAATGAACAGCTGGCAAAGATTTTCTCTCATTCTATAGACTATCTCTTAACTTTATTGATTATATTCCTGGTAGGAACATAATTTAGTGCAGTCACTATGGGAATTAGTATGGAGGTTCTTCAATAAATTAAAAATAGAACTTTCATATGACCCAGCCATACTACACCCAAAAGAATAAAAAATCAGTTTATTGTAGATATCTGCATGCTTATTTTATTACCTCATTATTTGCAATAGCCGAGTTATAAAATCAGCCAAAGACTATCAACCAATGAATGGCTAAAGAAAATGTAATATATTTATAAATTTATCACATTTTCTATATTTATGTATGTATAGAAAATTATATATATATGTACAAAAATGGAGTTTTGTTCAGTCAGTCATAAGGAGAAGCAAAATTATTTAATTTGCAGAAAAATAGAGCTACAGTTCATTGTGTTAAGTAAAATAAAGCAGACTGAAAAGGCATCACATGTTTTCACTCATACATGGGATCTAGGTGGTGGAAAACAGACATGAAATTGAAATAAGGACTATTCGGGACATAGAAGGAGAAAAGAAGTATGTGTGGGGTGGCATAAGAAAGGGCATTGGAGGGGATAAATAGGATCAACATTCATTATATGCATGCATGGAAATGTCATAATGAAACCTATTACTTTGTACAATCAATATGTGTTAATAATACGCTGCCTTATTCATAAAGTCCTAATCTAATCAAGTTTAAATCCCGTTGTAGTTGGCAGCATATACTGCGTGGATGCACAGCCTAGCAGAGTTGAAAGAGGGTAAAAAGCACATATTCAATTCTGTAATTTTACACCCTTTTTGGAAACACCAAGTTACTTTCCATTTTTTAATGTGATCAGTCCTCTTCTATGGCTACTGTTGGTTTACCAGAGATAAGATTGTTTTGAGACCTTTACCTTTCTGTTTCCATAGTTCTAATCCTCCAAAGACTTTGCAAAGACTAGCCTACTAGGTGAAAACATTATGTTTATATAGACTAGAACACTAAGATAGGGGTATGACGGTGATCAATAAAACCCCAAGCAACACTGTTTTTGCTGAAACATATTTAAGTTGTACATTTTAAAGGAATACAGCATATTCTGTTATTCTAACCTCCTCATACCTTACCATGGAATAATTCCCTTGACGTATCCCTAATCGAGCAAATTATTTCTTTTAATCTTGCCTGTGGCTAAGCAGATGAGCCTGAAGGCTGTATGAGGTTCACATCAGGATGTAATTAATTTATTAATGATCCTATAGCTACCCACAGTTCCATTAACAAACGTGCATGGTGTGTGTGTCTTCCTCTAGGCGCCTCATTAAGTGTTTGATAGAGCAGTGATTAGCATTCACATCACTAATATCTGACACTAGCTGTGTCCCTTGCATCTGAAGATTTACTTTCTAGGAAAGGAAGCAAAGTTTAAAAAAAAAAAAAGCAGCAAGGAGAGATAATAAGGTCCAAAGAGAGGAAGGCATAATGTTGGAAACAGGATGGATAAGTGACTTCAGTACTCCTCAGTATTTGAAGTTTCATAAAAAAGTAAAAATCACCTAATTTGGAAATGGTATAGATTGGTCACCTTTTATTGTGAAATCGACAGGAAATATTCACAAATAAAATGCTCCAATAAGGGGGAGATGGGAAATATACTCAATATACAAGATCTATGTGAATAATTGACTGCTAGTTTGTAGGGTATAAATTAGGTTTCTACATCCTCTAATATTTTTTTTCCCCAGAAAAAAAAAAAAAAAGGATAAATAGGGGCGAGGAAGGTGTCTCAATAATAAAACACTTACTGTGCAACTCTGAGTACTCGAGTTCTGATCCTAAGACCCCAAGTAAAATGCCAGAAATTGGGGTGGGCTTCTGTAATTTCAGTGTACCTAAAGTGAGAAGGGAGGCGGAGAATTTCCTGGAAGCTCATGAATAGAACAGTGAACAATAACAGACCCTGCCTCAATGAGATCGAAGATGAGGATGGAACCAAGAGTGGCACCCATGTGCACGTGCACGTGCATGTGCATGAGCATGTGTGCGCACGTGCACGCGCGCGCACACACACACACACACACACACACACACACCCCTAATAAATAACTTAAAAAAATATAGTTGATAAAGTGAAAAGAACAAGTCTCCATAGGTTCATTTATATGGTGATATTTGAGTCCAAGGCCACCCTGAGACTACATAGTGAATTCCAGGTCAGCCTGAGCTAGAGTTAGATGCCCACCTTGAAAAACCAATAAATAAACAAACAAACAAACAAACAAACAAACAAATAAATAAAAAGCGATATTTTTAACTTCAGAAAGATAGGAAAAGCGCTATATTTTGAGTAAATTTGGTTCATAAAAAACTCAGTACATTTTCCTAATTAATCTACTTTCAGTGCAGACCAGTGCAAACATGGTTACAGACCGCAACTGTACACATACAGGTTTTTGGAAAGGTCTACTTTATGTGGCAACAGATAATCTCATGGAGGCACCTACAGGCTAGTCTAGGGTGACACTGGTTCATTTTCTGGAAGAATAGCCAGAGATAAGAACACAGTGGTAGGAAGGTTTGGGGTTAAAAGGGTAAAATGATGGAAGGATTGTATCTTCCATTATCTTTCTGAGGCATGAGAGACACTAATATCACTAGTGTCCTAGAAAAAGGGTTTTCTACCAACAATCTGACACAATTCCTGAATAGGTTTGGTTTTTGATGTAAGCAGTGATTAAAAGTGGGCTCTTGGGAAACGATTGGATTATGCGTGTTTTGCCCATGAACAGATTTGATGCATTCTTAATGTGAATAGACTGTTTGGCAGTGGGTTTACTGTGGAATGTGGAGCTAGTTGGAAGAAGTTGCTCATTCAGGACATGCTCTGGAAACCTAGGCCCCTTCTGTTTCCTGGCTGCGAGGAGGTAAATAGCTCTGCTCCATCATCCCCTTCTGCAATGATGTTCTGCCTCATCATTGGCTCAGAATAATGCAGCTAACCCAAGCATGGATTGAAACCTCTGAAACCATGGGCTGAAATAAATTCTTCCTCCTTTTAAACAAATTCTCTCAGGTTTTTGGCAAAGTGATGAAAAACTAGCACACTTGTTTTACTTACTAGTATCATGACAGAATTGGACTAGATTTATCTGCAAAGTCATGGGGCTCTGACCTTCTCCATAAAGGATCAAATCACTCCCCAAAACTGGCCTTTAAAAATATTCTCTTTTTACCTATTTATGAGGAAGAGAGAGAGAATATGGGTGCACGAGGGCCTCTAGCCACTGCAGATGAACTCCAGACACATGTGCCACCATGTGCATCTGGCTTACGTGGGACCTGGAGAATTGAATTTGGGTCCTTAGGGTTCACAGGCTAGTACCTTAACTGCTAACCCTTCTCTCCAGCCCAAGGCTGGCTCTTGTTCATGCCCTGGTGGCTGCTTCATTTCATTTTCCCCTGACACCCAGCCCTTGTTTAGTACCATCTCTCTTTTTTATAAATAAAAGTATTTAATTAATTAATTTAAGAGCCAGAGGTAGATCGAGAGAGAGAGAGAGAGAGAGAGAGAGAGAATGGCCTCAGCAAGGCTTCTAGCTACTGGAATCAAACTGCAGTCGCATGCGCCACTATGGGCATCTGGCTTTATGTGGGTAATGGGGAATCAAACCTGGGTCCTTAGGCTTTGCAGACAAGTGCCTTATTTGCTAAGCCATCCCTCCAGCCCAATACTGTGTTTTTCATCTGGTCCAGGATTGATTGGCAACATAGTCTTTCTCACCCTGTTTTCCCTTTTTCATGCTTATTAGCAGCTCAGCAAATGTAGGTCAAGACTGCATTTCCCCTACAGCTGCATGTTATATCCCCCAAAGGGTCTCATGTTGGGATCTATTTGGTGACAACCTAAGGTCACTTCACTAATTGTCTATGGCTCTCTAACTATATTCTAGTTTTCTAATTGACCAATTTGTTCATTTATTGTAGACAAGATTGCCTTTGGCCTAGAAACACTGTCTGAGTGGATGTATCTGTGGTGTAGAGGCTTCTTTGACCCATATGGTGGTATTGCATTAGATATTACTGTAGCTGTTCTGTCAACACAAGGAGTGGAGAGAAAGGGGATTTCAAATACAGAAGGGACTGGAACAAAACAAGCGAAAATGTAGTTGGAAGGAAGGGCCTGCTCTTTCAAATATTCCTTTTCTGTCACTCTATATCCCCAGAGAGGCAGCATAGGCCAGATACACCTAACTTTATATACCCTACCTCTATCACTTATCAGCTGCACAGTCATATGCAATTTTCTTAACCTCTCTGATCTTCAGTTTGGAGGGTGTGTGTGTATGTTAGGTATGTATAAAGGACATTTGTGTGTGTGTGTGTGTGTGTGTGTGTGTGCACATGGACTTGTGTGCACATGTGTGCATGTGGAGGTCTGAGGACAACCTCAGATGTCTTTCCTCAGGCACACCCTACCTTGTTTTTTGAGATAGGACCTGTCACTGGCATGAAATTTGGTGATTAGGCTGGGCTGGCTGATTGGGTCACCCTTGGGATCAGATCCACCTGTTTCTGCTTCCTCAGCACTGGAATTACAAGCATGCACCACTGTGCCCAGCTTTTTTTTGTTTTCTTTTTTAAAACTTTTTTTAATTGACAACTTCCATAATTATAGACAATAAGCCATGATAATTCCCTCCCCTCCTCCACTTTCCCCTTCACGAATCCACTCTCTAGAATATCACCTCCTCCTCTCAATTAGGCTTGCTTGTATTTTTCTACTTAGTTATTTTTTCTTTCTTTTTTTTTCGAGGTAGGGTTTCACTCTAGCCCAGGCTGACCTGGAATTTACAATGTAGTCTCAGGGTCTCCTCAAACTCATGGTGATCCTCTTACCTCTGCCTCCCGAGTGCTGGGATTAAAGGCGTGCACCACCACACCTGGCTGTTCTGTTTTTTTTTTTTTTTTTTTCAAGGTGGGGTCTCGCTCTAGCCCAGGTTGACTTGGAATTCACTCTGTAATCTCAGGATGACCTTGGAAACCTGTTTTTTTTCTTTTTTTTTTTTAATTTTTAAAACATGAAATCTGGTGATTGAACACAGTTCCTCCTGTTTTCCAGATAAGCATTTTTACCAACTCTCCAGCCTAAAGTTAGGAGAGCTTTTATGCAGTCTCTCTGTGTGTGCATGTGTGTGTGTGTGTGTGTGTGTGTGTGTGTGTGTGTGACAGAGAGAGAGAGAGGGGGAGGAAGGGAGGGAGGGAGGGGAGAAATGAACATATAGCAAATATTCATTAATTAGCAGTTAGTAATTGCATTTCCTTATAAACAGCTCTGTGGAGCTCTCCACAGTCATATAATAAAGCACTTACTGCTTTGCTGGGCAGAGCAGGGTCATTCCCCCAACTAGGCATGCCTCTCAGAAAACAAACCAGCATCCTTAGAAAAGTGTTATACATATACTCAGACATTTGGATAGGCATCAGCCCTCATGCCAAGTGAGCTCACTGTATGGTGCTCACTACATCCTGTAGATGACAGCCTGAAAGACTCTGGTATGACCCACGGGGCATGAATCTTTATGGGGCAAAGTGATGACTTCCTTTTTGTACCTGTGTCTGGCATATTGTATTTTCATCCCGAGAGCACTGCAAGAGAAGTATTACATCCTCATTAAAAGGGTACATCTTGGGGCTGGAGAGATGACTTAATGGTTAAGCGCTTGCCTATGAAGCCAAAGAACCCCAGTTCGAGGCTCAATTCCCCAGTACCCACGTAAGCCAGATGCACAAGGTGGCGCATGCATCTGGAGTTCGTTTGCACTGGCTGGAAGCCCTGGTGCACCCATTCTCTCTCTGTGCCTCTTTCTCTCTCTGTTGCTCTCAAATAAATAAATAAAAATAAAATTTTAAAAAGGGTACATCTCAATCTGACATGCTATGTGGTCTTGGGGTGGCACATTATACCTAGTAATTAGTTTGCCTCTGAGTTGATGGTCACATTCACTGTTCTTTATTTATACTGGTCATTCTGTGAGTGTGGGTTGGGAAGCTATGTGTTCTCACAAGGGGCACCTTTCAAGATAATAAAGGAGGCATACAACGAAAGGTGTAAAACATGTACTTTGGCAATGGACAATGTTTTGAGTCCATCAAGTCCTGTGTTTTCCTCTTCCTGAGTTCAGAAAAAGGCTCTATTTCCCACCCTTCTTTGCAGTCATATAGGGCCCATGTGACTGCATTCTTGCCAATGGAGTATGGAATAAATGGTCCAAACTCCTCTGTAGTCTAGAGCTGAAAACATCACACCTGCATCCTCAGCACTCCCATGTCCTACTGCAGAGAACTTCAAACATCATATTAAGGTGCCATCACAGAACAGAAAGATCCCAGATTCCTGAATTGCCAAAGTTTGGCAGAGAGCCCATCAGGGCTCAAACTTTAACCCAATTTTATGTGTGTATGAAAGAAATGTTAGTTATGGAGGTCACTGAGAGTTAAGAGTCTATTTGTTACTGCAACATAGTATGTTTTAGTTTGACAAATGCATATAACATTCAGAGATAATGAGAAGTGGGGAAGGACAAAAGGAAACATGTACTATGAAAGCAGAAAGGAGGCTATGTTGAGGGGAGGATATAAGGGGGGAAGGTTAATGGGGAGAGATGGGAAAAGAGAAAGAAAAACTTGTATGAAAATACCATCTTAATGAAACCTAATTCTTTGTAAGCTAATAAAATTTTTGCACATACTCTAAAAATAAAGGTGGCAGACAAGATTATTTGGAACATCAGTGTAAAGCAAATAAGTGAATGACAAAATGGTGAGGAGGACCATGGGTTGGAAAGCCAGTGTCAGGGTTTTGTGGACTAGTGATCAGAACAGCCTGTTTGTTTCATACTATATGTACCATATATCTGGTAAGAAGAAATCTCATATTTTGCTCTCAATAAAGCTGCCTCCCTCTATCTAGCAGGCTAAAGAAATAATAGGAGGGAACACTCCCAATTTCTTACATCAGGCTCATATAATAAATGCACCCTGGCTGAGCAGACACTGTGATTTAGCAGCCCTTTGTGATGGAAGCAATTTTGCAGATCATTTACTGTATTTTACTTTGGAGCTTCCCTAGTTGAGAGGAATTTTCTCATGTTTTATCCTAAGCATAGATAAAAAGAAATTGCTTCTGGCTGAGCACCCTGGACCAAACAACATCAACAAGTCCTAGGCTTGGTGCCTATGTTTGTAATCCCAGGCCTAGGGAGGTGGAGACAAGTGGATCCCTGGGGCTCACTGGTGAGTGCCAGATCAATGAGAAACCTTGTCTCAAACAAAACAAAACAAAACAAAACAAGTGGATGGCCGGGCGTGGTGGCGCACGCCTTTAGTCCTAGCACTCGGGAGGCAGAGGTAGGAGGATCACCGTGAGTTCGAGGCCACCCTGAGACTACATAGTGAATTCCAGGTCAGCCTGGACCAGAGTGAGACCCTACCTCGAAAAACCAAAACAAACAAACAAACAAAAAACAAAACAAAACAAACAAACAAACAAAAAAAAACAGGTGGATGGCCTTCCTGAGGAACAACACCCAAGGTTGTCTTTCCTTTAGTCTCCTTTAGTCTCCATGTACAATTGTGCACACATGCATGCACACAAATAAACAAAAGCTTTAAATCAAACAAAACAATAAAAAATAAGTACCAAATGTTACATTGGAGAGTAGTCTCTGTCCTCCATGCAAAGTGTAGATGCCATGCCCCTTATCTGCCAAACCCTCCATGTCTTCCTCTAAGTCTAAGACATTGCCTGCCAGCAACTCAAACTATCCCTTCAAGTTTCCCTAAAGTTCACATCCAGTAGTTTAAAGTAACTTCTTCTCACACTGCTGTCAGTGGAAATGGGGAATGCCTATTACCCTTCCTGGCTAATTGCCTCCACCCAGCTTTGCTTCTGCTGTAAGCTGCTGAGCTAACGGCTTTTCATTAATCTAGGAACTCTTCCCTTTTTGGAAGCCTCCTGTAGTGAGTATTCCAGGCCTGACAGCAGCTGTACTCCTTCCAATCTCCAAGGAAGTCACTGAGCATTTTACAACTTCTTGACGAAGTCTTAAGGGGAAGTGAATTCTCCATTAGGTTGGGCTATCCACAGTCTCTGAGGGGATTGTACAGTGGCTTGAGGAAAACCTTATTTTGGCCTGTTTCAACAGTGTGGCCTTGCCAAAGTACACAAGGCCAGCCACTGAGCTCTGCCTCGAGCTGAGCCAGAGCAATGGAAGGCAGAGTGAAAGAACAGTGGGGTTTCCCTGACCTGACAAGTCAGGCCTGGCTAGGCCTCAAGGCCTGTCAGCTCCATGCCATGCTGGAGTCATCACAGCCAAGTTAGCCCACTTGTTTCTACCCAGCCATGCTGAATGCAGCACCTATTTCCAGGAATTGCCTTCAGTTTCTGATCTTAAAAGAGGTGTTGAAAAGAAATAAAGAGAGAAAGGAAGGATGAAAGGAAAGATGAAAGAAAGAAGGAAAGGGGAAGGGTGAAGGAAGGATAGAGAAAGGAAGCAAGGCAGAGAGGAAGAGAAATAAAGGGGATCAAATTTTGCCCTCAATGTTCCTGGGCCATGACAATATGCTATGTTGCAATCATATTTGCATATAAACAACCAGACTGTGTGCGACTGATAAATTTAGAGCTCTGGGATTGTGCCAGGAAAGGAAGAAATCAGGGGCTTGTCCATGCCCTGGTATGCCTTATCCTTCTGTCTAAATATACCCAAAAGGAATTGAGGACAATTCCAAGAAAGTATAACAGATGTGAAGTAACACAGCCCAAGTGAAGTTATAGGAGTGCTTAGGTAATTCCTCTCATACAACTTCATGCCCCAACACTGATGTATGGTGTTGGATTTCCTAAATCCCACTGCATTACCTATTACAAACATCTGATAGTAGGTTTTTGGAACTCTGATAACTTATTAGGATTTTATGTGAAACACCAGGACACTAATGTTACCAATAAGACATAGAGGATATAGCTTCAGTGGACAGACAGAAAATAAACTCATTCTCTGAAGATTTGAAGGAAGGAGTGCTAGAACTGGATTTTTTTCAAGATTTCTATGAAATGTAAGATTCTGTAATGAGTAATGACTTATTTATTTATCTATTCATTCATTCATTCATTCATTCATTCATTCATTCGAGACAGGGTCTGCTATGTAACCCAGCTGGTCTCAAACCTTCAGTCCTTCCTCAGTCTCCCAAGTGTTGGAATTACAAATGTTCACTCCCATGTCTGGCTTAGTACTGACTTTTAAGAACTATTTTATTCGGAAAACATTAAATCTGACATCCTTGTCCTTTTGCCATTGATTCTGAGGCTGTAGCTCTGTGATTCATCCAACTTCATTGCAGAACTCAGTTTATTTGGAAAGTCTCTCTCTCTCTCTCTCTCTCTCATTTCTTTCCAAAGACGTAAATTCCTATATGGGTATGTTTGCATATTTTTATGATCTCAGCACTTGGAGAAGCTGAAGCAGAAGAATCTTGAGTGCCTGACCACCCTGGGTTCCATAACAAACCCTAAGCCAGCCTGGGCTGTAGAGTAATACCCTGTCTAGAGGATCAAAGAGGAATGAAGAGAAAGAGGAGAATGAAAGGTATTGTGGTACATGGTCAAAATAGATTATATACTTGCATGAAAATGTCCTTATGAAACCCAATCCTAAATATGTATAATGAATATAATATTTGCCAATATGGAGATGAATATATGCCAGCTGTGGAGATAGCTTAGTGGTTTAAGTTGCTTGCTTGCTATACCTGCTGGTCTGGGTTCAATTCCCCAGCCACTCACATAAAGCCAGATGCAAAGAGTACACAGACATATGGTATTGGATTGAGGTAACAAGAGACCCTGACCCCACACAAACAAATGAATAAAGTAAAATTAAAAATAACAAAAACAAGATAACAAAAAAGACATATAAACTCACCTAAAAGCAGTCTTCCCACCCTGCTTGCAGCACAAGCCAACCTGGTCAAACTATGACAAGAAGCAACACATTTTATCAAAGCCATCAAGGCTGAAACGTGCCTGAAACAAGCAGGGAGCTCAATACCCTAAGTGAAAGACAAGAGGGCAACAAAAGGTTTGGCTGGTCTTCTGACTTGAAGTTTTTTTTTCCCCTTCTGGACCTTTGAGAAGAAGGACTCAGATGACAAAATCCTAGGGAAAAAATTAGACTTTGAGGAAAAGCTTACACTACCTTCAAGAGATTCCAAAGTACTCTAATTTAAACAATTTCTTGAGATATTCGCTTATTGTTTGTAAGTGCTCCATGTTCTGATGTGTGTCTATGTATATGAGTGTGGGTGTGTGTATGCTGTGGTGCATATATGGAGATCAGAAGATCAAATCGTGTGTTAGTCCTTCCCTTCCCTTTGTTTGAGGAAGGGTCTCTTACTGTTCACTGCTGGGCTTTGTAGGCAAGGCGGGCTGGCCCAAAGCTTCCAGATGATTTCCCTGTCTTCACCTCCTCTCTTGCTCTAGGTACACTGGGATTCCAGATGCTAGTTCAATAGTACCCAGCATTAAGTAGGTTCTTGGCATCTGGACTCAGGTACTCACTTGACAAGCATTTTTACCACTGATCTATTTTCCCAGCCTGTAAGTTTTCCTTTTCATCTGGCATCTATTCACGGTGATGACACAGACTCTCAGTCTGTGGGAAATGTAGGTGTTGGGTGGGCATTCCCTGTGTAGCATCTTGGTGCATACAAAGGGAGAAAAGACAGGTTCAGGTCTCTGAGACAAGGTCACCCTCTCTAATAATACTGTATAAAGAATCTTAAAGCAGATTGGACACCTCAGGTCCCAGTCTGAGGGAATGATATAAGACAAGCTGCTGGCCTAGAAAGACTAAACAACAACAACAAAAAAAGTAAGGAAATTCCACTGAGGTGAGTGACACTTTACTAGGTTGTGTTCACAACCATCTTTGCCTGGCTGCTTCTGCATACTCCTTCCAAAATCCTCAAATTACAGAGCCCTTCTTAATTTCCTGAGTAATTTAGAGATCCATGACATGACAAAATCCAAATCCAAGCCAGAAACAGCTGTTTCCCCTCCATCTTCTGTATCAAAGAGTTACTTCTATTTTTCCACATCCAGCTTGGGGGTCATGTTCTACTAACATTTTGTATGTTTCTATTTAATTAATTTATTTATTTGAGAGAGAGAGAGAAAGAGGCAGAGAGAAAGAGAATGGGCATGCTAGGGCCTCTAGCCCCTGTAAACAAACTCCAGACACATGTGCCCCCTTGTGCATCTGGCTTACGTGGGTCCTGGGGAATTGAACCAGGGTCCTTAGGCTTTGCAGGCAAACACCTTAACCGCTAAGCCCTTTCCCCAGCTCCACATTTTGTATATTAGAGGCAAACCTTAGTCTTGTTTTATACATAGGAAAGTCATGTGTTTCCAGTTAGCATATGCGGCAGTCATCGTATTATTTTATTGGTGGTAGGAACTATGTAGATTGGTATATGTTACTTATATTTCAGAGAAGGGATAATAGAAATATTATTCTATGCAGTAGCATCATGGCCAGGACATATTGTAGAAAAGAAAGGGAAGTACAATTGTACAGATACACAAAGATGGGCACACATTCATGTTTTTACATGAATAATGGTTTTCTTTTTCTAAATTCCACTTTTTGGTTTCATCCCACTACCTGTATACAAAAAGCCACACTTGTAAAGTGTGTCCTCTTAGATATACCCAAATAAGAGCTCTCAGGCTAAAATTTGGAATTAGCATGTACCAGGATTAAAAATGTTAGATTCTTCTTAACTCCTTCCTTATGAAATAGGAAATATCTATTCATATCTATGAAATGATATTCCTCCAGAAAAGGTAATCCCTAGATTAAAATAGGCAGAAGGGTTATATTCCTCATAAAGTATTTTTTTTGTGCTCTGCGCCCAACTTGCCTGGCCTTACCGCTACACCCCACTAAAGCACGCATTTCAACTCTGGTGATTTCCTCCTGGTCCAGCCACCCCTGTGCTTCTTCCTGTTCAGATAGCTGGATAGGTCAGAGAGGCCACCTGGATGGGAAAATCCAGCAAGAACTTTGAGGACTCCAATTTGTGATTCTGTGATCTGTCCAAACATTTGTCCCTGAGTAAAACATTATGTGTCATTCAAAGAAAGAGGAGATATGGGCTGGGATGATAGGGCAGTGGTTAAAGGTGCTTGCTTGAAAAGCCTACTGGTCTGGGTTCAATTCCACAGTACTCACCTAAGTCCAGATGCACAATGTGGCACATGTGTCTGGAGTTTGCAGTGCCAAGAGGTTCTGGCACATCTGTTCAACCTCTCTCTCACCATCTGTTTATAAAATACATTAAAATATTTAAAATGGAAGGAGGAGAGCTAGAGAGATAGCTTAGCAGTTAAGGCACTTACCTGAAAAGGCAAAGGACCCAGGTTCAACTCCCTAGGACCCACATAAGCCAGATGCACAAGGTGACACACGTATCTGGAGTTCATTTGTGGTGACTGAGGCACTGGCGAGCTGACTATCTACCTCTTTCTCTCTCCCTCCCTCTCTGTCTTTCAAATAAATAAAAAGGAAGGAGTAGATAGGTTCTGATCTGGAGATTCGTAATATAGATAAGGAAGAAAATGCCAACATATCCGCAGGAGAATAAAATACTGCATATAATAGTGAAAAGATATATTTAATTGTAAACAATCCTATTCTTGCAGAAATAGCTGAGAGTTTGTGACTGAGTCCTGGTTGGTTAGAATAGGTGGGAAAGACTTTGTATATAATATAAGACTTTATCTACTGTCTAATGAGTTTCGCCAAGACGGCCCATAATGAGGTGGAATGTTGGTCAGCTCTGCCTAGGTGTGTTGGGGTTTGGAGCTGGGACAGAGAGGAAACTGGGGGCAGCTACAGCATAACATTTCTTTAATTCCAGTCCTTCTGGGGTTCTTTTCCCAGCTTGGCTTTCTGTACCTCTACCTACCCCTCCAGGTGTCATCTCACTGAGCTTTGAATCTTAACCAAACAGCAGCTGGAAGCCAGGCATTGGCTGCTGGAACAATATTGGCTGGATTTCAACTTGCTTTCAGACCTTTGCAGGGGGAAATCTGCTTTGCTCTTGCTCATTCTAATCAAGACCATGTGCTCTGGGCCCCATGGAAACATAATTGGTGGAATACTTTCTCCAATAGTTTATCTTGAGGATTCAATAACAAATACAAAGTTGTGTTGCTGTGAAAGAGAGGCTGGCTGCCTGGGCTCAAAAGCAATGCTTCTGGGTTCCCAAGGGGATTGTTTGTCCTCAAAATAGAGATGCTTTTGGGCCTCTATAAATGGCATAGGATTCTAATGTTTTTCCTCATTCCTTCTTCACCAGAGAAACACAAGAGTTTCTATCAATAGCAAGAGAAAACTGTGACCCACTTCATAAAGTCTTTGAACTAGGCATCTCTGCACACAGTGGCTGGCCCACAGAAAAGAAACCAGAGTTATAGGAAGTCTGGGGCCTGGGCTTTAGCCCCTACAGAGTCATTTATTCCTCGTATGCTTGGAACAGGCTACTTATCTCCTTGCTTTTCCCTTCCACCTATGGAAACCCTGATTTTTAAATGAGGAGATGATCTTTTCTCTGGGGGGTTTTGTCTGCATTGAAATTACATGATCCTAACTATACCTCTTAAAACAAAAGCCATCTTTTGGGACAAACATTTTGTCATGTAGCTCAATCCAGGAATAAGTACATGATTGTGGTAGATGTTGCCTACCTTTGGTGATTTGCAATACTGTAGCTTAGCCTGAAACTATCTTTTTCCTGATATGTCAGAATGTTCTGACACTTTGGTATCCTTTCGTTTGTGTTAAGTAGAGCTCAGAAAAAAATGCAGATGGTCTGTATAACTCCTTCATGTGAATGCACTAAACAGACACTCTTCTCTTTAGATAGAAAATAGAGACGCAGGGAGAATTTGGCAACAGGGGTGTAAGTTTAGATCTGCAAAAATGGTTGTTGGTAACACAATATTGTTCAGGGACAGCTCTGACTCTTTTCTCTGGTCTCATTGTTGAATTCTTTAGGGAGGCAGTGACATTCAATTATTATTTTAATTTTTTTAGGTTCACATACAAAATAATGAGTTTCAACATGGCATCTTATCTCAAACTTATAACCCATTTGGAAAGTCAGTATTCAGAGATCTTGGCCTATCCCCTGCTGGATGTATCTACAGAGCTACAAAGGCATAGGAAATTTCTGTTGACAACAAGAAAAATTATGTTTGCATTCTCTGTAAGGGATATAGAAAAAATAATTACAGATAAAGAACTGACATTTCACTGCTTTTCTATTTTCATTATTTAAGGGCTCTTTGTCATCATGAAGTCTCTTTTAGCTGAAGTTTCTCATGTTGTAATTTACAGGAAACATATCTATCCCAGCTCACCTGTTACCTAGTCTTGCAACCTTGGACAGTAGTCATTTAATTGATATTCAGCACTGGATTATGAGGCACACAAGAACTTGTTATAGTCATACATAGAATGGAGAGTGGAAGAGAGACGGTAGGTAGAGTAAATAGGATAACTAAAGGAACAGAGAAAAGACTTGTTTCCATTAAGAACTCCATCACTACTTGATCACTCACCTTATTCTCTAGACTTGGTTCTGAATGACTTTTGGCTGTTTGCTAAAATCAAATCCAATCTCAAAGGACAAAGATTTATCACCACTGAGGATATTCAAAAGAATGTGCCACAGGCTCTGGAGCCAATTTCTAAAGAGAGGTTCCAAAAATATTTTGAAAAATGGCAACATCATTGCAAGAAATGTATAGGGATTTCGCCTCCCAAGGTGCTAGTCTGAAGGGAACACCACTCCTTTGGATGTGCATATCCTAATATGATTGTGAAAAAAACAGCAGCCACATTACATTATAGTCACATTTCAAATTATTGCCTATTTCCTCTCCTTTCATTCACAATGGGAATTGGCAACAGCTGGTTCCAAGTTTTGTATGGAGCAGCTGAAGGCCATGTGGGACTTTTATCCTAGCTTGTTCCATACCTATGGCTGTTAGTTTCCCTTCACTGTACATGTAGTAAAACTGTATCATAGGAAATTAGCACTTGTATAATACTTTATGTTTTCTGAGGCAGTTTCACAGATGGTTAAGATTTCAGGACAGATTATCCAGATGGCAATCTTTTAGAGAGAAGGAGCCTCACCTTATTTATTTTTAATATCCACACTCCAGAATAATGCCTTGCTCACATCATTCTATACATGGTCATGGGATGGAATGGCTCTCTTGTAATTTTGTCCTTGAAGCATCCTAGTAAAGAAAGTTGAATTGCTTTCATTCAAGGTAATTTTCTTATTTTACAAGTAGCCAGGACACAAATAATATAAAATGTGTGGGTGGAGGTAGTTCACTGTAATGCTTAGGGCCATGGTCGCTGGAGATAGTTCTGGATGCCAGTTTGAACCTTATCACGGACTAGCATTTACTTTGAGTCAATTAAAAAAAAAAAAACCTTCAGTTTATTTGTTTTTATCTCAACAGAGGTACCGTATTCTCTCCAAGTGAGGATAATAACTCTACCTCTGAGTACACGGAGGTATAGGATGCTCAATATAAAACATACACAGGGCACAATCGTAAGGAAGCACTCATTCAATGCATACTACTAAGTGGTGGATTGTTTTGTTTTCACAGTTAGGTAGTGGCAATGCCCAAGCCAGAGTCTAGGATTGCCCAATTCTTTTCAAAAGGCAGGATGGAACAGAGTGTGGTTGTGATCTAGACTCTACAGGTTTTGGCAACAAATGGAGAGCAGATGTCCTTTGTGCTTCTTATACAATGGCACATCTGAAATGGATATTTAAGATCATATAATCCAACCCTTAAATTTAACAGGAATATTGTCACAGGATTGAAAGAGATCCTTTTTGTAACTCATCCCAACTACGGAAGCCAGACTGTCAGTCAGCCTATAGCTTCTCTGAGCATGGAGGCAGCTTTTAGATACATATACATATAAATGCACAAATATGCTCATACATCTGTGCATATACATAGACATTCATATGTTTATACATATGTATATATATGAATATTCATATTCATATTCAGCTTTTAGTTCTGCTACTTAGATATTGGAATAGCTGAGATTAAAGCCAAAAGTAGTAGCCACTGATTACAGGATGAAATCTGAGGCATCATCTTCTTGCATTCCAACCTCTAATTCCATGGAACAGGGCAAAAGAGAGGCCCATGTTGGCTCGTTTCCTGATTTCAGGAACATAAATCCAATCAACTGAAATGCCTCATGTTTATACTGGCTACCCAAAGCCCCTCAAGTCTTTACACAGGAAATCATTAAAATTCCTTATATTCTCCCAAGGCAAAGGTTTATCCAGTCAAGCATCTCCATTCTATTCAGAAGAGACCTAGGTATCTAGAAGCCATCCATTCAAAGAAGGCACATTCTCCTTCTTTGAAGAATTACAAATTGTCCCATTTAGTATCCTTGATAGTTTCAGTGAAATATCCAAGGATTCTTAGCAGAGCCAGAAGTGGTTACATCTCTGCAATTATACCTGAAAAACCTCATAGTCTCTCCTCACTGGGTCTACTCAACCTGATTGTTCTTTTTTCCTCCCCCTGTAGTGACACCTGAAAAAACAGGGCCCCTAGTCAGAGTGAGAAATACAGCCCCAGAGAGTCACAAACCCTTCAATCTTTAGTGACTGTAAGACCAAAGGACCAGATCTTCACTTCCATTTGGCTTTTTGAAACTCAAAGCCTGAAACATCCTGTTCTTTTGCCACATCTGCTTCTTTACCATACAGCTGGAGCTGCTCCAGAGGGGCAGAAGAATGAGTTCAAAAATACCCATTCTAAACTTTACATGTGGCTTGTCATCAACCTACAAGGAAAGCTTAAGCTAAGCTTAGCATTCTTCTCATTCCTTCTTTTCTAATTAACAACATATGATCTTCACTGCCTTCCTTCAGTCTCTTCTCGGGAGTGCCCCTCCTCCCTGCCTTTCACCAGTAAGAAAAGCCCAAAGAGATTTGAAATTCAGGGCAGCACAAACCTGTGTCTTATTTAGGTCTTATTGTCTTCTTTCAGTGGAGTTCCAAAATCACTTCCTTCTACATGTGAACCTGCTTCATGCCCACCCCCAAATACCCAGCTTCATTCTAAAAAGACAAGTGTAAGAGTATTCGTGGTTCTATGACTTCTTGGGTGTGATAGATTCTCCCTGAAACAAGGCCTCACACTGAGTACAGAAAGCACAGAAGCAAGCTCTGAACTAGCCTTTCCCCTAAGTGGATGTATCAATCCCATCAGTTCAATTCTTTCTTGTTCTAACAGAAAGTTTTTAAAGAACATTTTCCCCAACATATAAGAGAGAGTGTCAGGCTTAGTTCAAAAATGAACCTTAATGGCATAATTCAATGGTGAGCTATTTGGGGACTTAAGGATTTGCTCATGATCTACAGAACACATATACAGTGACAATTCACAAGTATCTGAATGAGACCCACATTCTTCAGGCTCCCATCTTATACTGACAGTCCCCTAAAACTCATCTTGGGAAACAGTTTCTCTGCAGGGTGCAGGCCTACCACAAAGTGAATATCTAGTGAGGGGCTGAAGAACAGCTATTTTTAGACCATATTAAGATCTGTTCTTAAAGGACACACACAAAAAAGCATGGGCTGAAATGTGGTCTAAAGGGTCCTTGACTTCAAGACCACCCCTGGAGGCCACAGGAAGTCTCCTGCTAACACACACACACACACACACACACACACACACACACACACACACACACATATATACAATAAAGAACTCCCCCATCACATAGTGGGCCCACATGGGAAATATCAGTCCTTTGTCTGAATTGGCCAAGTGGCTCTTTACATGGGCTGGAGTAACTATGGTTTGTATCTTTTGATACAAACCTCCTAGGTTAAAAGGTGACAGTCACAATGGTCCAACAGCTGCAGAAATGCTAGTGGTTACAGAAATATATACAACTAGTTTCAATCCCTATGAGTAGTTCAGTAAAGAAAAAATAACACCGAGAAGGCATCTTGACAGAAGTTGTTCCTTTAGCCTGAAATATCATGTGTGCCACCTTCAACATCGCCTTTTAAAGCCTTTCCTAAGCCCTAAACACCACTTAGCCCAAATACAACTTTTCCCTAACATGATATATACATAGTGGACACTCAATACATGTTAAATGTTTATGGACTAAGTAAATGAAGTACTTACCAGTTACTATCATCTACTCATTAATTAATGTATAAGCTTATTTTACTATGATAATTCCAGCATATTCCATTGATCCTTCATATGGAGAAACTACACTAAAATAAAGACGTAAAAAGATAGAACTCAAAGATGTTGCAAGAAAATGGCCAGGTATGGGGGTTCTTGCATTTAGGGTGCTGAACCACAGAGCAGGATGGAATAATTAGAAATAAGGGAGTGTAAGGAGAAAAGTGTGCTATCCTCATAGCCTGTCACTTGCAAATGGTTTGGGATAAATTTTTCTTCTACACCTCTATCCCTTACAACCATTACATTTGGCCTGATCTAGATGTACTTTTATGTTATCTTCTTATATAATTCTGATAGTCAGAACCACCCTAAAGCCCATGTATTGAGGACTTGGTCCCATCTTGTTGGGAAATGCTGGAAACATTAAAGGGTTGGGTCTGGCAAGAGGATTTTAGATCACTGGGACTGTGCACTTGAAAGGGAGTGTTGAACTCTGTCTCCACATCCAAATATCTGTGTCTCCTCCACATAAATATAGTGTAAGTAGATTTGCTTCTGCTTTGACAAAAGCAATGGAGACAGGAACTCAAACTTTTAAAGACTGAGCTGCAACCTAAACCTTTTCCCTTTATAAGTTAATTATCTGAGGAGATTGTTATAGTAATGGAAAGCTAACTAATGTTTATATTTTATTATTAGCTACTTTTAAAATGATAAACAACCGCCGGGCGTGGTGGCGCACGCCTTTAATCCCAGCACTCGGGAGGCAGAGGTAGGAGGATCGCCGAGAGTTCGAGGCCACCCTGAGACTACATAGTGAATTCCAGGTCAGCCTGGACCAGAGTGAGACCCTACCTCGCAAAACCAAAAAAAAAAAAAAAAAAGATAAACAATAAAAACCTAAGGTATGATTTTGTGTATGTGTGTGTAGTAAGTGTGGTGTGGTATATGTGTGGCATATGCATGCATGTGGTGTATGCACATACATGTGTGCAGTTACTTGTACCTCATACTTACACACAGAGGCCAGAGGAAGACTTTGGATGTCCTTCCTGTATTGTTCATCTGTTCCTTTCCTTGGGATAGATTTTCTCACTGAACCCAGAGCTGCCATTTTTTTTTTCTGTCAGACTGTCTAGTCATTGAGCCCTAGAGATTTTGATTCTCTCGTCTCTGCTCCCCATAGAACTAAGATTATTTTATAAAAGAACTAAGATTATTAGGCAGATGTGACCACACACAGCTATTTATATGGGTGCTCTGGAATTGAAATCAGGGGAATCAGGCCCTCATACTTGCATGGTAAGTGCTCTTTCTCACTGCATTATCTTTCAAGATCCCAAGCTATGATTTTTAATATCATCACCATCATTAATAACAACAATCTATGAAGAACACATGAGGTGTGTTGTAGACAGCTTCACATTTCTGGGATGAATTTACAAACCAAACACAGTTTATGGAACTTATGGAAACTTGATCTTGGATTCCCCAGCCTTCAAAACTGTGAGAAGTAAATTTCTATGCATTATACATTACTCAATCTGAGACATTTTGTTTAACAAAATGAATAGATTTGAACATTATTATTTTCTATGCATTTGGACTCAAGCTAAAATGTTGGGTCTTCTTGGTTCTTATCTATTTATTTTTTAAAACTTTTATCTTTAGTATTATTTTAGGAGATTTGAAATAGATCTCCATTTTTTTCTAATACAGACATTAATGTTTTTCTAGACTTCCCTGTTCACAACAGAATCTACCAAAGCAGCAGATAAATTGCAGCCATGGAAGTATAAGAAATAAATATGAATTTGAACAGGTTGTCAAAAGTAATAGAAAAAGCACGATTTGCATTTGGAGATCATAGTTTTTGAAAACTGATAATAATTTATTACACTAATTTCATGAAGAGAAATCACATAAGAACTAATTATTAACTTTTTCATACACAAAGTTATAAGCACTATACTGTTCGTTTATACTGTATTTTACTCATTTCCACTTTATTGATATAATTAACAAACAAGAACACATGTGTTTCAGAATGACTTTATATATATTTACACAGTGTGAAATAAGTACTGTGATCAACTCAGTTATCATGCCCATAACCAGACAGGATTATCTTTTGTGTGTGATGAGAGAATTAAGATCTAAGGATGGAGGAAGAACAATGGAGGAATGAGTATCTGTGAAGTACTGCATTCAAAAAATAATTGCCAAAACCAATGTTGAAGACGTTTCCTCTATGGTTTCAGTTTTTTTCAGTTTTGGTCTTACATTTAAGTCTATAATCCATTGAGAGTTGCTTTTATGACTTGTGTAAGATAGGAAAAGCTTTTCTTCTTTTCTATGTGGCTATCCAATTTTTGTTCTGCCAATTACTGATGAGACTATCATTTCTCTATTGTGTATTCATGGTAACTTTGTCAAAGATTAATAGCTGTATGTATGTGGTTTACATGAATTCTCAGTTCTGTTCCATTCATTTGTCATTTTATACAATTGTACTGTTTTCACTATAGTTTTACAACATAGTATAAAATAAAAAAATTATGCTTCCAGTTTTGGTTTTCTTTCTCATAATTACTTTACGACTATTTGTGGTATCTTTTGCAAAGCTCAAAAATTATTTTTTTTCAATTCCTGTGAAAAATGTCAGTATTAATAGGAAGATTGCACTGAACCTATAGATCACTTTGGTAGTATGGACACGTTAATAATGTTAATTCTTTCAATCCTTGTAAGTGTGGTTTCTATTTATTAATGTCTTCTTCCATCACTGTTTAATAGTTTTCAATGTGTATATAGTATTCACCTTATTGGTTAATTTATTTTTCATATTTTCATGGTATTATATAATGGATTTGAATAGTTTATTGTTAGTGTATATCAATACAACTTATTTTTGAATGCTAATTTTGTATTTTACAACTTTTCTGAATTTATTAGTTAAAATTTTTTATTTTGGTAGGATTTTTCCATATAGAAGATCCTATCATATACAAACTGATAATTTTGTTTACTTATTTTTCTGAGTTAGATGCCAACATTTTTTTTGTTTACTTAAATCATTCTGAGTAAGAATTCTGATTTATTATATTGAATAGAAATGGAAAGGAAAGAGTGGGTATAATTGTGTTGTTCTTTTCTTTTTCTTATTTTCACTGAGAACTTTAATCATAAACACATTACAAATTGATCATATTCCCATCAGGTTTATGTCCCCTCTGCTGTCCCCATTCTACTTAGGCTTTTTCTCTGTTGTTCTTGATCTTAGAGAAAAGGACTTAGTGAATAAAAACGCTTGCTTACAAAGTCTGATGGCTCAGCTTCCATTCCATCAGTAACTGTTGAACCATCTTTCCATCCCTCTATTGATTTTTTTTTTCAAGGTAGGGCTTCATTGTAGTCCTGGCTGACCTAGAATTCACTATGTAGTCCCATGCTGGTCTTGAACTCACAGCGATCATCCTACTTCTTCCTCTTGAGTGCTGTGACTCAAGGTGTGCTGCACCATGCCCAGCTCCACTGAATTTTTACTTTCCCCATCTTTGTATTCTTGAGCTATAGGCTCAAGATTTGTTTTTTATGTTTTATATTTATTTCTAAATTCTCCATTTTGTCCATGTTTTGGTTCCTTAATTTTCTTTAGTTCTGTACTTGTATTTTCTCACAGTTATTGAAATTTTGTAAAAGGATTATTCTAAATCCTCTGCCAGTCACTTCAGAGATCTCTATGTCTAGGGGTAGGATATTGGAAAATTAATGTTTCCTTTCATGATATTATGTCTCCTTGGTTTGTTATAATCTATGTATCCTTATGTTAATATCTGTACATTTGAGGAAGTGATCACTTCTTCCAGCTTTTACACTTTTATTTTGGCTGAAAAAACTTCACCTGTTAACCCAGCCTGGAGTTTTATGCAAGCCAGCTTTCTGTATGTGCTGGTAGGTGAGGCTTGCTGCTGAATGCCTTATCCATGCACAGTCACTGCCCAAGTATTGAGGTTGAGTCATCTCTTGGCTGACCTGTTGACTGGGCTCCTTGCTTGGGTGGGGCTTCTGGCTGGGTTCTGAGGTCAATCAGGCCACTCACTGGCTGGAACCCATAATGTCCTAAGATTTAATGAGGCTGGAAACTGCTTTCTTTCTAGAAATTGCCACTGATTTGCCCTTGCACCCAGACAGGGTTTCAGTCTAGGTTATACAATGGGATAGGGCTTTTGGCTGTCCTTTGCAGATACGGGGAGTTACTTGCTTTTCCATGGCCAAGTAGGGCCATTGTTTGTGCTCTATCCTCTCTTATGGTGACTGAGGTCACTGAGTGGGTTTTCTGGCAAGGTGGTACCACTAATTGAACTTTAGAATCAGAAAGGGTCACAATATGGGTTCAACAATTGGGAAAATAGACAGGCTGTGCTGTACTGTTATATGAGGTCCTGAATAGATTGTTGCCAGGAGACCTCAAGTAGGCAGAACTACTTACTATGCTCCTTGGCCAACCAGGGTGATTGGCTTGGTCTACAGATGGGAGAACTGCTAGTTGAGTTCTCTAGCTCAATGAGGTGCCCAGAATGTGCAGTTTTACCACCAGTATTCATACACTGATTTCTTTGAGCCCTGCTTCCTTGTACCTTACTAGTTGAATGTAGATGGGATAGCTGTGACAATCTCAGTAATGTTCTCTGTGAGATGAGATAGAAGTGGCCCTCCTAAGATGTGGCTTAGATCATTGGGTAACCTAAATACTTGATTTGGTCTTTGTTTACTCTGCCATAGAAACTGTAGGCTGAGGGAATCTCTAGTGGTGTGATGCAGTGCTAGCCAGAGGGAGGAAAAGCATAATCAAAGTAAAACCACTCCTCTTGTCTTTTTAATACAGCTTTTCTCAGTTTCTGTGCATGGAACATGTACCTCAGGCTCACTGCTGGGTTCTGGGATTTTCAAAAAGACATTCTGGTCTGGATTTATATGAGAGAATTGGAGATAGGAATCTCTATTCTGTTATCCTACTGATATCATCTTATTGCTCCTATTAGTGTTTTAACTTGTGGGTTTTTAGATTGGGATTTACACTGTCCTCAATCTATGGCCTTTGGACTTGGAGTAGTTTTATACCATCAGTTCTCTTAGATATTCATCTTGCTGATCCCATATCATAATATCTTTGAGATAATCTGAGGGAGTACTTAAAGACTTACTCTATCATGTCAAGTAGGTGCTAGGACATGTGATAGTTTATATACAACTTTGTTTATTCAAATAGATTGTTTTCAGAGTTTAAAATAAATGTGTTTGCTCAATTGTGCATGTTTATCTGTAGTCAAAGGTCCAAGAAAGGAGTTTCTGTTTCAAAGGGCATTTACCATATTTATTAATATTATCAAGTTATTCTCCAAGAGGTAATATGTAGTCCAATCAATAGTTTTGAAAATGCTTATTACACCCACAGCTTTACCTCCACCACTTTTTATTGATCTTCAAGATTTTTCCAGTATAATAGGTTTAAAAATAATATCACATGGTTACCTCATTTCTATCTGTAAAATCTTCACCAATTTCCTTATACTCTTCCTAAGTGACACTCTCTCTCTCTCTCTCTCTCTCTCTCTCTCTCTCTCTATATATATATATATATATATATATATATATATCCATCAGAAATTTCTTGGAATGAATTCTAATTTGAGGCTGGAGAGATGGTCAGCTGTTAAGGTGCTTTCCTGCAAAACCTAACAACCTGAGTTTGATTCCCCATTACCCACATAAAGCCAGATGCACAATGTGACACATGAATCTGGAGTTTGTTTGCAGTGGTAAAGTTCCTGGTGTACCCATTATATCTCTGTCTCTTTCTGTGTCTGTCTCTACCTTCTTTCCAAAAAATACATAGATAATATTTTTTTAATTTTCCAATTTGAATCGTTCATGAAGAATACCATTCCTTATTGCAGGTATCCCAAACTTTTGGTTTTATTGTACACTAATCAATTAAACAAAGCAGGCGCTTTATCAAGTTCTATTTCAAGATATCCTACAAGAAAATAATTCCTTCATATAATAAAGTACTACATAACATTTAAGGAAAGAAAAAAAAATGTAACATGGTTTCAAAAACAAAGGCCAGAAAAGGAAATCCCATTGCTCAGTTTGGTGGCTCATCTAAGTAGCTGCTTTTAAGAACAAAACAAACCAGCCAGGAAGATTAAAACCATCCCTACAAATAGCACTTTCTACTTGTTCCAGTGGTCATGGTCATTTCATTTATTGTAGCTCTATTGGGAAAATGCAGGCAAGAATAGTTCCCAAGTCTAAGATGTTCAAATTAACTTTCAAGGCTGAGTGTTAATTGAGACCTACCTATGTTACTCGGTTCTAATGAAGTAGAACCAGTCAGAAAGGGCCAGGTACCCTTTATGTTTAGTGAGTTATAAAAGAGCATGACCATGTCAACTGAATCATTTCTCTGCTACTGAGAAAAATGACATGGTTGCAATAACATGGCTGCATTTTAAAGGTCACCATGAGCAAGCTTCTGATAAATCAAACCTGACAACCCCACAACGAATCAATGATAACTAAAACAGGCTTAAATTTCAAACAAATACACAGAAGGATGGAAAAATGTCGTAGCCCTCTTAGCAGCTATCACTGGACAAGATGATCATAACTTAAGAAATGAAGCATGCACTGTTGACTTTTTTTTCTGCTTTAGGTAAAGAAAAACAGTTATCCTTTCAGGCCATATGCCAGAAATGTTAACCATCTGCCTTACCTCCACAGTCTATCAATACCTCATGTGTTCTTGAAAAAAATCAGCTACATCTGTCCCTTCAACTCCATAGCCTCTCCCATCAGCCTAATTTAATTGAATTTTGTCCCCCACTTATGAGTAATAGTGCTATTTGAGATGTCAAATAATACTTATCACCAAATAGTCCAGTAGAATCTGTCCTGTTGTTAAAAGGGAAGATTGGAATACTTAGTCCAGACATGTGGCTCTGCATCCCCCCCCACAATAAAGTGAAATATCTCTGAAGTGACCCATGTTTGCAAGAGATGACTTAGTTTTCTGCACTACATATATAAGTGGAGAGATTTACACCAAGTGATTCAGTTTCTCTCTAGGAAGTTGCCCTTGTTGATGGGGTCATTCATACACTTTATCCCATGTATTCCAGCTATCAGAGAGCACATCACTAAGTGAATTTACCAAAAAGAACTTGAAAAAGCAGATTCTGTAGTGCTGAGTCTTCTGTCCAGGTTTCTTTCCATCAATGCCTATATTTAGTTGATCACCAAGCAAGCTTTTAGCTTCATCAAACAAGTATTTATAGAGTATCTAGAGACAAAATACTATGGTAGATATGTAGTTGCAGATGAGTGTAACACATGGTTCCTATCCTTAAATAGCTAATTGTCTACTGAGGAGGCAAATCTTACTTGAAGCTGGTTTATCAAATTTCATAGAACTGTGAATATTTGGCATGAAAAGGGCTGGATATGTGGAGCAAAAAGCACTTAGGTCAATTCAAAATTTTATTGCTTTTGGTCTGCAGCCTTCGTAAGACTTACAGAACAAAGTAAATATAATGTGCTCTTAAAAATAAACTACCAGTCTGAAAACAGAAGTTAAAAGGCTCTTTTGAGTTTAAGTTTGGGAAAGATTTTCCTGTTGTTTTCATAAAGTGAATTGCCAGAGGAATAGTACAGCTGGATTAGTATTACTGTCTAAAATAGTTTAAGTTCTGAATTTTAGTGATTGGCAGAACTATCGTATGTAAGAAACTCTTTGGAGCAAAACCAAGCCATTAACATCTTCAGTCTTTGCACTAAGGTCAACGCTAGTTAGAGGCATCACCCAACTCCCACCAAAATTTCTAATATGCTGGCTTGTAACAACGTGTCAGTTAAAAGGAGTGATTGAATCATATTTTAGTTTGCAAGCAGATGCCCTGAACTAAAGGAAGAGGGTGCATTGTGCCATCTCTCATGGTTACAGTTATATTTAGAACTGGGATGTTGAAGAGACTTGCTGGTATGTGGGCAAGGCAGACATGACTTGGGAAACAAGTC
Source organism: Orientallactaga sibirica (assembly GCA_036365145.1). Lineage (NCBI taxonomy): Eukaryota > Metazoa > Chordata > Mammalia > Rodentia > Dipodidae > Orientallactaga > Orientallactaga sibirica. Next base: position 11,286,901 of record JAEOAD010000057.1, read on the forward strand.
TATACTCTTAGGCTAATTATCCAGGTGGCCCTCTCCCTCACCCCACTAGCCTCAACTTACTTCCTCAGACTGGCCATCTTTTGCTCTCCCTATCCACTTCCATCATCACTCTCTACCTTTTCTCCCTGGTTTCTATGTATTTGGATGTGTTATTCCTACTTTTTCCCCCTATTGTAACATATTCTTCTTGAGGACAGTGTACTCCTGCCTTGTTTGCAGTTGCATTTCTCAATCATAGATGAGCACTTAACACATAATAGGGTCTTAATAAATATCTCTTGAGTGGATGAATGCTGTAACATTTGAAAAAAAAAATCCAAATAGGACACCATTTATTGAACCAATCATCTCATACATATTATTGCTTACTTTAGAAATGGCTACGACAGGGCTGGAGACATGGCTTAGCTGTTAAGGCACTTGCCTGCAAAGCCAAAGGACTAAGGTTCAATTCCCCAGGACCCATGTAAGCCAGAAACACAAGGTGGTGCGTGTGTCTGGGGTTCATTTGCAGCAGCTGAAGGCCCTGGCACACCCATTCTCTCTCTCAAATAAATAAAATTCCTTAAAAAATTTTTTAAAAAAAGAAATGACTATGACATAGGAAGGCATAAAGACACCTCCTGCTCCACATCAGGTTCCATCTCCTCCATAAGGCCACTCATTTCAAGAAAAACCATTCCTTCCCTGAATCCCAACTGCATGTAGCTAAGTATATTACTGCTTTTGTTCTAAATGAATGCTATTTGTAGGGAGTTCTTTGAAAATTATGATGATATCCTATCTGTATTTTCTGTCATGCTCAGCCATTTTCAACAACACACACAGTAGGGACTTAAAATGTTGCTCCACTTTTTGATTAATTCCAGGTGGAGAAATTGGCAACCACAAACTGTTATAGGTGAGTTTGTTATTTTAACACAACCCAATGATCAACTGATGTTAAAGAAACTACTTGTAAACTCTAACAAATATTTTTAACGATAAAGGTAAATTTAATCCAGCAATATCCCTTAGGCATGCTTCACACTTGCTAATGAATAAATTAGGGGCTTAGAAAATGAGTTATGGGATATATCCTTTGAGGGAGGTTGTCAAATGAGCACAATAATTTTTCCATCTGCCTCTGCCCTAGGCTATGTGGGGTGTAGTGGGCAGCCTGCAAAGATTGTTTCATGCTTTACTTACTCCAGATTTCACTTTTTATGAAGTACATGCATTCTTTCTAGAATATGAATAAACTGGAATTTGAGGTGATTTCTGGGGGCAGAAAATTCTCCAGTCTTATTATGAATCCAGAATGTACTGTCTTCACTCTGCCATTATCACCAGGTTCATCAGTTTCTTGGCACCTCAACACTAACTGGGACTGTATCATACCAGAATATCATAATGAAATATGAGAAACTTTAAGCTTTCCAAACTGAGATGAATGTTTCCTCCCATGGTACCTTGTTCTGCAGTCTCATATCTTACCCAGAAGATATGATATGTGGCTCTGTGATTTGGGATGTAGAGGTTTGCCTATGAAGGATTTGGTGTTCTGTTTGTAGCACTTGTTAGTCATAAGGTTCTTCAGTGCTGTAACTGACCTAAAGTAGAAACAGGCTCATTGCCATATCACTTAGTATGTTCTCTACTTGCTCTTCATTTTATTCCAAACTGCACTTGAATCAATTGCTCTTTTGCCTCTACAATATTCCCTGCTGAATTGATTGGAGATATGGATTTCCCTTAGGCCAGCCTGTCTTTGATTGCAACATTCCTTATAACTGATGATAGAGAACAGAATCAGCATTCTGTTCACGGGGCTATCCATCTTCAATGTCAGTGACTACTACTATTTTGGAGTTTTGAGTTTATTTGATTTTGCAACACCTCTGTTCCATGTTTTCTCATAGGAGAAGACAATTCTTGGCAGACAATTTTAACAAGAGTATAAGAAGCAATTGAGATACTGGGTAAACCAGTTGGTCTAGGATCTAATTCTGGGACTTAGCTATAGTTTTCCAATTGAGTCTGTGGCCTGGGCCATGCCTCATTTTGAGCCTTGGCTTCATTGATGAAAAAGGCTATGGACTTGATAAGTGTTTCTAAGTCTTGCTGCCCCTCACACTCATTAGGCACAAGCATCAGTTAGAATTAAAAATACTTATTCAAAAGCTTTACTCCAGACTTGGTGAGCATTAAAAATATCACCAGTAATTCTGATAAATAAACAAGGTTAAGAAACTAAATAAGGACTTCTTAAATTTTGATGTACATAAAAATAACCTGGGGATGTTGATAAAATGTTTGCCCTTTCTGATTTAGTAAGTCTGATTGGGGAATGAGATTTTGCTATTAAAGAAAGTTCCTAGGTGACACCTATGCTGAACTTTGAGTAACAAGGTTTCTCAGTTAAGTGGTTCTCAACTAAGGGAAATATCTCCAAGTCCACCCCTGTGAGGCTGGTTAATAAAATGCATTGGCAAAATGTCAAAACTATCCCCAGTGAAAAATTTAGCAATGTCTGGAGATACGTTTGGTTGTGGCAATTGGCATCTACAGAGCAGACGCTAAGAATAATACCAAACATCCCCCAATGCACAGGAGACAACCCCAGTGAAGAAAAATCTGGCCTCACGTGACAATAATGCCAAGTTTAAGAGACCATGTACAAGATTATTCAATTTAAGATCATTTCAAAGTTTTACATTGCTTTTATATGAACATGGAAATAATTATAATATAAAAATATTTTGATCAATGGTTGTTAATTCAAATTTATCTTCACTAGCCCCAAAATAAACTTTTACAGGAAACTTTAGAAAAAAAAACATTGAGAGTAGAAAATAAAAGTCTGGTATCAGAGCCTGAAGGGTCTTTAGTAATCAATTCAATTCAAACCTTTCAACACAAAGATGAAGAAAGACCCACGGATGGGAGGTGGTCAGCCTAAGCTGTGTTGTTTTAAGGAAATTCTCCACATATCTTGGGTTGTTAGAGTAATTAATTGTTTATAAAATGTCAATGTTACTATCTGCTTCTAATTGGCACACATTCTCCAAGTAAACTGGATAAGGAGGCTCATTCTCTCCTTATTTGGAGAGCACTGCACCTGGATTCCATTTCTATTCACATATTGACAGTATGTTTCTAAAAAGCTAAAGTTACTTAATTCACTGAGTATACCTCTAATAGAGCAAGCTTTGGAAGAATTCACTTTGACTTAGAGCAATGATTACAAATATTTATTGAAGCTTCACAGTATAGCCATTTTGAATGTGCTTTACATGGTCTAATCAGCCCTTCCAACTACATTTTATAGGCCAGGAAACTGAGAAACACAAATGTTGTCATTTGTCCAAGGTCACACAATTAGCAAGTGGTAGAATCACACTGAAGTTCAGCAGTTGGATTCTAGGGCTCATATTTTATATGAGTGAATGAGTGAATCAGTGAATGAGACTATCTGACACTTTTGTCCAATGAAAAGAGATGGGATGGCATTCTGCTTGGTCATTAGCAACAACTTTCACAAGTTCTGACTACCCACTCTATAGGATGCCTATGAAAACTTTCTTTCCAAAGTGAATGGCATTTGTGCTGGAAAGACACATAGGATGGTCATATCTGTGTGAACCTATCACCTAACCTAATGGCAAGCTCCCAGTAGAACTGCTCCAAAGCAAGGTCTGGGGGTCAGCCTGGGCTCTGAAACTGCAAGACTACAGCTGATACCTTTTAATGTTTGGATTCCATTTTTTTTTTTCTTTTTGGTTTTTCAAGGTAGGGTCTCACTCTGGCTCAGGCTGACCTGGAATTAACTATGTAGTCTCAGGGTGGCCTTGAACTCACAGCGATCCTCCTATCTCTGCCTCCCGAGTGCTGGGATTCAAGGCATGCACCACCACACCCGGCTTCCATTTCTTTTTTAAAAAATATTTTTATTTATGACATAGAGAGAATGAATGGGCGTGCCTGGGCTTCCAACCACTGCAAACAAAGCCCAGATGCATGTGCTACTACTTTGTACATCTTGCATTGTGTGGGTACTAGGGAATTGAACTCAGACTGCCAGGCTTTGCAAGCAAGTGCCTTTAAGAGCCGTCACCAAGCCTCTGATTCCATATCTGAGTTGGCAGCTGCTAAACTCAAATGTAAGCAGAGGAACCTATGCACATGGCTAGGGGGACCCCTTTCTCCAAAGGTGCAATAGACAAAGAAGACAATAAGGACTTAGCTTCATGTTCTTCTTTCCACTTATGGAGGGAACCGGTCTTACAGATTGAAGATTGGGTGTTGAAATTCAGCAAACCTAGGATTTCCCTGATTCTTCTACTTACTACTTCAGTAACTTAACTTCTATGAAACTCAGTTTCCTCATGTTGCATGGGACTTTTGGAGAGACAATCACATGGAATACATTCTGTCTCTTCTAGCAGGTCCTGTTCTCTGCTCTGCACTGAGCTTATGAAAAGTCTAACTTTCCTGAGGTTGCAGGTCATCCATATATATAGCTTGTCATCACATAACAGACTGTCATCACTTACTCCCTTTTCTCTTTCATCACAACAAGCTATTTCGTAGCGATATCTAAAAGGTGACTCTGTAGGCTGGAGTCATGGCTTAGCAGTTAAGGCACTTGCCTACAAAGCCCAAGGACCCAGGTTGAGTCCCCAGTACCCACATAAGCCAGATGCACAAGGTGGCACGTGTATCTGGAGTTTACTTGCACTGGCTTGGAGGCCCTGATACACCCATTCTATATCTATCTATCTATCTATCTATCTATCTATCTATCTATCTATCTATCTATCGTCTATCTATCTTCCTCTTTTTCTGTCTCTCTAATAAATAAATAAATTAATTAAAGAATTTAATAAAAAGGTGACTCTGTGATGTGGAAATCTAGGAAAATCTTTAAGATTCAAAGGATCCCCAGATAGTATTAGTCAGCCAACTGATGCAGTGAGTCATCATTTTGAGTTGATATAGAAAGAAATTGTGATTCAGAATGATTGGGATGCATAAATGCATTGGAGAAAAATGCTTTTTAAAGATCAGTGAGATTCTGTTCAGTAATATTTGCTACCTTTACATTGCAAGGTACCTGAAAAATGGCTAAAGAGAAAAAAAGGAAGTTACAAGATAATGAATTCTAAAATCCAGAGGTGAATTCTACTCCACATAATCAACATCATTTTGAGCTAAGAACAGAGACAGTACCACCAGGAGGGGAAAGCTTGTTGTTTATGAATACAGCAAGGCCACCAAGTATGAGTTTTCTACACATGATAGAATTTCCTCTGATGCACTTGTGTAAAACATGGCTACCAATAACTATTAAAGCTAAGATTTCTGGATGCAGTGAATTGACTTTGTAAATACTTTGGTGCCGTTGAACAATAGTTTTAGGCATTTTCAAAAAAGTAGTGAGATAGCTAGGTCCAACCATAACTAGAAGATCAGAGTTATTCTAACATCACAATGCAAAGCCCATTTCTACAAGGATATTCATCAAAGGGAACTCAAGGAACATTTGACTTGTACTTCACAGGATCACATTCATCCTGAGCCTTTGGACGAGATCGGCCACTAGTTGACTTTGAGATTCTGGGGGAAAAAAAAATCACTTTTCTGATTTTTCAAAATTAATGGAGGGAACTTAACTAGATAGCATACCCCTAGTGCTCCTATTTGACAATTCTATGTCAGCGTCAGAGAAAGAAGTGGTTGCTGACCATATTGTAGAAGACAACAAGCTAGGGTCTTACCTCTTTTGGAATCTAATTTCTAGAGAACAAATACAATAGATCCCTTTCTTATTTTAGTTTATTTTTTATGAGAGAGAGAGAGAGAGAGAGAGAGAGAGAGATGAGTAAGCAAGAGAGAGAGAGAGAGAGAGAGAATTGTTGGCACACCAGAGCCTCTAACCACCGCAATGAAACTCCAGACATGTGCCTTATGCACATGTGCCACCTTGTGTGCATGCATTACCTTGTGTATCTGGCTTATGTGGGTTCTGGGGAGTCAAGCACCTAAACTGCTAACCCATCTCTCCAGCCCCCCTTTCTCTTTTGTATCAAGGTATGACTCACCACTATTAAGGGGAGCCTCATGAGGGAGGGAAATGCAGAGAGCATTGTCTTTGCTCTGAAGTTCTTCCATGTGTTTCAGATTTGCCTGGATTTACACGTGGCCCTAATCCTGTCTATTTTGTGCCTGTATTGTTTCAACATCCCTCGGGTTCATTGGTTCTATTAACTGCTTTTAATTCAATCCATTTTGTTTTGGTCATGAATGCTCAAATTGGTTCCTGCCTGTGTGTACAATCCTCTTATTTGATAGTGGAATATATCTCATTCCCAAAAATGATTATTGGTAACTTGAAAGGAGGATAGTTTTTGTTCTTTTCATGGTATTCAGTTTCCTTACATTTATGTTCCCGAGATTTACACGTTAGAGCAGTGTCTAGCATCTTGGGCCTCAGATTCCTCATTCAGGGAGTGAGAAACCTCATTGTGTGGGAAAGCCAGGCAATCCGGACCCTTTGGGGAGGTGTTATTGGGACTGCAATAGTATATAGCCCTAAAGTGCTATTTGCAGGGAAATCTTCAATGATGAAATGTTCCCAGTGGTTGCTAAAACCCCACAGGTTCCCCGTGGACATCACCTGATCATACAAGGGAGCTGGACTTGACACAATGGCAGTGTATCCTGTCTAGAGATGTGCTGGCAAATGTTTTACAACTTTCTCTGTGGGGGCAAAGACATGATTTGTAGCATTTGCCAATTTCCATGGTGAAAACACTCCCACCATGGTTGATTGCAAGCCTGAAGCCTGATGTCACTAAATATGGAGTGAAAAGAAGTGAACAAAATTTGTCTTATGTAGTGCAAGAAAATTACAGTATAAAACCTACTATATCTGCTCAACTGACTCACACAGCCCAGTCTCCAACTCTGGAAGCCCTGGGGCTGATGATATTTGGAGAGGGGAGACAGAGTAGTACTTACATTGTTCCGCCGCTTCCACCTGTACCTTGGTAAAGAAGTATTGGGAAATATAATAATATTGGTCATGAAAAAAAGCAGAGTCCTCTGCAGAGAGCACTTAGTGTTCCCCCTGAACTGAATCCCTGAAAGTTTGTTAAATATTTATCTGGTGACTTGGAGAAGCATCAGAGTTCATGTCCTACCTTGATAGGAAAGAAACTCTTTTGAATCTGTGTGGAAGGAAGAAAGGGAATGATGCATTAATATTTATTTATCAGGTAACTATGCTTTGCATACAAACACAAAACCATATAAACCCCTCTGTGATGGCAGAGAATAAACATTAATGTTAAGAAAGCAATTCCCTCATGCTTCATGGAATGTCAGAGTTTGAGTCTACATTAACACAGCCAACCTTTGTGAAAGATGGCCAGCTTGACAGCACTTTAAGGTATTGTAAAATGAGCACTGTCGCTCTGCTTTAAACACACTTCTCTGGATTGTGCAACTTTTTGTTGTGGTCAAGAAATGATTATTCTTGATTTGGTTAGCTTTGAAACAAAGATATTGGAAAAACTGAGTGTGGTGGTGCACGCCTTTAATCCCAGCACTAGGAGGCAGAGGTAGATGGATCTCTGTGAGTTCAAGACCACCCGAGACTACAGAGTGAATTCCAGGTCATCCTGGGCTAGAGCAAGACTCTACCTTGAAAAACCAAAAAATTAAATAAATAAAATAATTAAATGAAAATATTTCATATCATGTGTAGTATCAGAGCCAAATGGGCAGTTCTACATTCAGAACATTAAACTTTTGAGCTAGAAAGACTATGAAGAATAAAACTTCATTGCCAAAGAAACAGAATTTACCCATGCCAAAAAAGGTTATGGGGACATACCACTCTAACAAAACCAACTTAACCAAATGGCAGCTGTCTTGGTAAAAGGTTAGCATATTGTAAAATGTATACAGAATCTACACATTAGGCATAATATTTCTGGACAATTCACTTTGTAGACACTGCTACTTGCTGCTTTCTCTCATCTTTGCCAATTCAGAGAAGGGCACTTACGGAAGGTAAAATGTTATTGACTAGAGAATGTAGAAATTTACCACTGTAGCTAGTATTAAAATGAGAAGTCAAGAAATCTTGTGATAAGACTGTTGAGATACTTGATTTGAAGTAATAAATCATGATTGTGGCATTATAATCGAGTGTTATCTGCCAGGTACTTAAAAATCCCCAAGGAAGAAAGCTCAGGCACACGATATCCCCTTTGACATGCTTGAAGTTGTTTCCCCTTACAATTTAGCACATGGTAAGTTTCATTCCTGGGTCTTCAAATATCTTTTAAAATTTTTTCCCAAGTATCTTTTAATGAAGATAACTTTCTGATTTAATTTTCTAGAAAGTAACTTGCAACATACCCTGATGAATATAGAAATTCCTTCCTTGCTGCCTAATGGGCTCAAAGACTGGTATTTCAATAAATCTGGGTAACATTTGATTGTATTATAGGGATCCATTTCCAATCAATGGCCTTATAATCAATCTGATTCCCTTCTTTTGTTTACTTTGAACGTGAGTTGATGGACAGTGTAGATATTATTGATGGAATGACATGAGAACATTTATTCAACCACATGTCTGTCTAACCAATTGCTTAGTAAAGGACTCATTAATGGTTGCTCAGAATTGATTAATACATAACATCTAATATATATTGGATACTTACTTACTAAATGCCAAGCTTTGTCCCAAGGGTTCTATATTCATTCTTTTCACGTAATCTTCCTAACAATCACCTGAAGGAAGCATTATTATTATCTCATTTTATAGTTGAATAAACTGAGAGATGTTAAACTTCTTTCTCATGGGGACATAGCTAGTATGCAATAGAGTCTACTTGGAACCTTGGAAGTCAAGTTCAAAAGTCTTTGTGTTTAAACACTACAGTGAATTAGTCTTACCATAGGCTGGGCGTTTGATTAAAATCAAAACAAAACAGTGCTTCTAGACATGTAGTCAGGAAAGTTGAGCTCTGATTCTGGCTCTGCCACTGGCTTGTGAGACCTGAGGAAATTCCCTGTATTTCTTCATGCCTGTAGTATACAAATGTCAAGAGAATATGATGAAAGATGTTAACAAGTCATGAGTTGTGCAAAAGGAAGTTTCAGGGATCCTAGGTGTTACTGTTTCCCACTATTTTCCCAGATCCTGTGAAGAAAAAAAAAAATAAAGATTTGCCTTTACTGGCTGTGTATTTTGCTGCTTGACCCCCATTGTTCTCCTCTCAGTCTCTTCAGGAGAAAAATCCTTAGAAGTTAGACTTGAAAAATGTCCAGCAGAGCAGTAAACCCCTTGCTTGTTCAGGCAGGAGTGCTCTGCATGACATACCCCATATGTTTTTATTTAGTGTTTCCAATCTTCTGGACAGAGTATGCCTCTTTCCCTGAATAATTTGCCGGGCATTTTCTCCAAACCTTTTCTTTATTCTGTGAAGTTTATATGTTGTATTGAGTTGTAATCTTCTTATTTTTGGGCCACAACTGTGGGGCACCGAGGAACTATTTTTAATATGTTTATTTATTTATTTCACAAAGAGAGAGAAAGAGAGAGAGAGAGAGTGGAAGAAAATGGACATATCAGGGCATCTTGCAGCTGCAGATGTACTCCAGATACATGCACCATTTTGTGCATCTGGTTTTATGTGATGGGCACTGGGGAATTGAAAGTGGGCTAGCAGGCTTTGTAGGCAAGCATCTTTAACTGCTGAGCCATTTCAAAACCATGAGAAACATTTTGTTTGTTTGTTTTGTTTCATCATTTTTTTAATTTTTAAAAAATTTTTTATTGATGATTTCTATACTTACATACAAAAAACATGATATTTCCCTCCCTCCCCCATTCCCCTTTAGAACTCCAATCTCCATCATATCCCCTCCCTCTCTCCATTATTCTCTTAATTTGATGTCATCATCTTTTTCTTCTGTTTTGAGGGTCTTGCGAAGGTATTGCTAGGCACTGCAAGGTCATGAATATCAAGGCCAATTTGTCTGGACAATTTCATTGTAAGAAGTCATACCCTTCCTTTGGCTCTTCCATTCTATCCGCCCCCTCTTCCACAATGGGCCCTGAGCCTTGGAGGGTGTGACAGGTGTTTCAGTGCTGGGCACTCCTCCATCCCTTCTCAGCACTATGTTGCCTTTTGGGTCATCCCAGTGGTCATCACCATCTGAAAAGAGAAACTTCTCTAACCAGAAGTGAGAGTAGCATTAATATATGAATATGAACATTAAGTGTAGTGCTTTCAGGGCTGCTTGGTGGGAATAATATATACATTTAGCCAGATAAGAGCAGGCTCTTGACCTCCCCAGCCATAGACTTTTGCTTAGTTTTTTCAGTACCAGGTATGTATTCCCTCCCATAGAGAGGGCCTTCAATCCAATTATGAAGCAGTTGGTTACCCCAAGAGCAGACATGCCACTATTGCACCCATTCAGTCATTGGGCCTGTATGGCCAAACTTGAATTTTCAGTGTCCACTGTTTCCACTGCTGATGACTTCTGTCTCCCATACAGCTGCATGCAGTTCAGCTTTTTCCAGCTTTCAGTTGGCTGGTCTATAGGGAGAAAGGTTTTCTGCTCAGCACCAGTTTGCTTTCTCCGTGACCTTCCCCCTCAGGCAGGAGATGTCTTCAGCAATAGGGTCTAACCATCTGTTTCTCAAGGGAAACCAAGGGCTTTGGTAATAGCCTTTAATGTTTTGGAGGCTACTGGGGCCTCCTTGGCCAACAACTCACTGGAAGGTATCCCATCCCAGGCTGGTTCCATTTCCTAGCTACTGTGAATAGAGCAGTAATAAACATGGTTGTGCAAGTATCTCTAAGGTAGTGAGAAGAGTCCTTCGGATATATGCCTAGGAGTGCTATAGATGGATCATATGGTAAATCTATTTCTAGCTGTCTCAAGAACCTCCACACTGATTTCCACAATGGCTGGACCAGATTACATTCCCACCAACAGAGTAGAAGTGTTCCTCTTTTTCCACATCCACGCCAACACTTATTGTCATTTGTTTTCTTGATGGTATTCTGACAGGAGTGAAATGGAATCTCAAAGTGATTTTAATTTGCATTTCACTGATTGCTAAGGATGTGGAACACTTTTTTAGATGTTTATATGCCATCTGTATTTCTTCTTCTGAGAACTCTCTATTTAGTTCCATAGCCCATTTTTTAACTGGGTTGTTTGATTTCTTATTGTTCTGTTTTTTTAACTTCTTTGTATATTCTGGATATTAGCCCTCTGTCAGATGTATAGCTGGCAAAGATTTTCTCCCATTCTGTAGGTTGTCTCTTTGCTCTATTCACAGTATCCTTTGCTGTACAAAAGCTTTGTAATTTCATGAGGTCCCAGTGGTTGATTAGTGGTTTTATTCCCTGAGCAATTGGGATTATATTCAGAAAGTCCTTGGCTATGTCAATTTGTTGAAGGGTTTCTCCTACCTTTTCCTCTAGCAGTCTCAGAGTTTCAGGTCTGATATTAAGGTCCTTGATCCATTTGAACTTGATTCTTGTGCATGGAGAGAGACAAGGATCTATTTTTATCTTTTTACATACAGATATCCAGTTTCTCCAGCACCACTTGTTGAAGAGGCTATTTTTTTCTCCAATGAATATTTTTGGCATTTTCATCAAAAATCAGGTGGCTGTAGCTGCCTGGATTAATATTTGGGTCTTCTATTCTGTTCCATTGATCTACCTGTCTGTCCTTGTGCCAGTACCGTGCTGTTTTTGTTACTATGGCTTTGTAATATAACTTAAAATCGGGTATGGTAATACCACCAGCCTAATTTTTGTTGTGCAAAATTCTTTTGGCTATTTGAGGCTTTTTGTGTTTCCAGATGAATTTTAGGATTGTTTTTTCTATTTCTGTGAAGAATGCTATTGGGATTTTAATGGGGATTGCATTAAATATGTAGGTTGCTTTTGGTAAGATTGACATTTTCACAATATTGATTCTTCTAATCCAGGAGCATGGGATGTCTTTCCATTTCCTTGTGTTTTCTGTAATTTCTCGCCCGAGTTTTTTTAAAGTTCTCATTGTAGAGATCCTTCACTTCCTTGGTTAAGTTTATTCCAAGGTATTTTATTTTTTTTGAGGCAATTGTGAATGGGAGAGATTTCCTGATTCATCCTCTGCCTGTTTATTGTTAGTGTATAGAAAAGCTACTGATTTCTGTGTTTTTATTTTGTATCCTGGTACATTGTCAAAAGTGTTTATCTGCTCTAACAGTTTGCTGGTAGAGTCTTTAGGGCCTATTATATATAGAATCATATCATCTGCAAATTATGATAATTTGATCTTTTCCCTTCCAATTTGTACCCCTTTTATGAGTGTCTCTTGCCTTATTGCTATAGCTAAGACTTCCAGTACTATATTAAATGGAAGTGGGGAAAGTGGACACCCTTGTCTTGTTTCTGAATTTAGTGAAAAAGCTTCAAGTTTTTCCCCATTTTGTATTATGTTGGCTATAGGTTTGTCATAAATAGCTTTTATTATGTTGATATATGTTCATTCTATTCCCAGTTTCTGTAATACTTTCCCCATGAAGGGGTGTTGGATTTTGTCAAATTCCTTTTCTGCATCTATTGAGATGACCATGTGATTTTTGTCCTTCAGACCATTTATATGGTGTATTACATTTATGGATTTGCGTATGTTGAACCATCCCTGCATCTCTGGGATAAAGCCTACTTGTTCGGGGTGAATAATCTTTCTGATATATTCTTATGTCCTGTTTGCCAATATTTTGTTGAGAATTTTTGCATCTATGATCATGAGGGAGATTGGTCTCTAATTTTCTTTCTTTCTTTCTTTCTTTCTTTCTTTCTTTCTTTTTTTTTTTTTTTTTTTTTTTTTTTTTTTTTGATCTGTCTTTGTCCGGTTTGTGATGCTGGCTTCATAGAAGGATTTTGGTAGAATTCCTTCCTTTTCTGTTTTATTGAAAAGTTTGAGAAGCATTGGTGTTAGTTCTTCCAGGAATGTCTGGTAAAATTCAGCAGTGAATCCATCTGGGCCTGGGCTTTTTTTAGTTGGGAGACTTTTTATAACTGCTTGGATCTCTGGAGTTGTTATAGGTCTATTTAAATGGTTTATCTCATCTTGATTTAAATTTGGTAGGTCATAAGAATCAAGGAAATCATCCATTTCTTTCAGGTTTTCAAACTTAGAGGCATATATATTCTTAAAGTATGCCCATATGATTTTCTGAATTTCTTTGGTATCTGTTCTGATGTTGCCTTTTTCATCTCTAATTTTATCAATTTTTGTCTCCTCTCTTTCTTTTGGTCAGATTTGCTAAGGGTTTATCAATCTTGTTTATCCTTTCAAAGAACCAACTCTTTGTTTCATTGATTTTTTTATTGTTTTTTTTTTTTTTTTTTTGGTTTCCATTTAGTTAATTTCTGCCCTAACCTTTATTATTTCTTCCCGTATACTGATTTTTGGTTTGCCTTGTTCTTCTCTTTCCAAGGCCTTAAGGTAAAGCATTAAATTGTTTAGTTGTGAACTCTCTAATTTCTTAATATAGGCAATTAGAGCTATAAATTTCCCTCTTAGGACTGCCTTCATTGTGTCCCAAAGGTTTTGGTATGTTGTATTCTCATCATCATTTGATTCTATAAATTTCTTTATTTCCTTTTTAATTTCTTCAATGACCCATACATCGTTCAATAATGTACTATTTAGTCTCCATGAATTTCTGTATGCTCTGTAATTTTTTTTTGTTGCTGACTTGCAGTTTAATCCCATTGTGGTCAGATAGCATACAAGGGATTATTTCAATTTTCCTGTATTTGTTAAGATTTAATTTGTGTCCTATTATATGGTCTATTTTAGAGAGTGTTCCATGTGCTGCTAAGAAAAATGTATATTATGCAGCATTTGGATGGAATGTTCTGTATATACCTGTTAGGTCCATTTGTTCCATGACATCATTTAATGCAGATGTCTCTCTGTTTATTTTTTGCTGGGTAGACCTGTCAAGTGATGAGAGTGGGGTATTGAAGTCACTCACTACTATTGTGTTAGGAGTTATCTCTGACCTTAAGTCTAATAGTGTTTGTTTGATGAAATTGGGGGCCCCCATGTTGGGAGCATATATGTTTAGGATTGTGATGTCCTCCTGTTGGAGTGTTCCTTTAATCAGTATAAAGTTACCTGCTTTATCTTTCCTCACTAATGTTGGTTTGAAGTCTATCCTGTCAGAAATTAGGATGGCAACCTCTTCTTGTTTCCTAGGCCCATTTGCTTGAAATAACTTTTTCCAACCTTTCACCCTAAGAATGTTTCTATCTTTTAATGAGAGGTGAGTTTCCTGGAAGCAACAGATGGTAGGATCCTGCTTTTTAATCCAGTCTGCAAGTCTATGTCTTTTGGTTGGGGCATTGAGGCCATTGATATTAAGAGTTATTACCGAAAGATATGTATTTGATCTCTCCATTTTTCGTGTTTTGTAGTTCTTCCTGGTTTTCATTTTACTCACTTTTTTAACTGTTGAGTATGGTTTCTTTTTTCCTATTTCCTGCTGTGTGTCTTTTGCTTTCTCTTCAGCGTGAATGATTCCTGCAAGTATTTTCTGAAGAGCTAGTTTAGTTGCCATTAATTCCTTTAGCCTGTTTTTGTTGTTGAATGTCCTTATTTCTCCATCAATTTGGATAGATATCTTTGCAGGACAAAGTAATCTTGGTTAACAGTTGCTATCTTTCAGAACTTGGAATACATCACTCCAGGCCCTTCTGGCTTTTAAAGTTTGTGTTGAGTAATCTGCTGTGATCCTGATGGGTTTCCCTTTGAAGGTCACTTACTTTTCTCTCTAACTGCTTTCAATATATTTTCTTTAGTTTGTGTGTTTAGTAGTTTAATTATAGCATGGCGAGAAGAGGATCTTTCTAGGTTTTGTCTGTTTGGTGTTCTAAAAGCTTCTTTTATCTGCATTGGCATTTTTTTCCCATTTTGGGGAAAATTTTCTTCTATGATTTTGTGGAAAACACCCACTAAGCCTCTAATCTAATCACATTTTAAAATTCTCTTTGTTGGAGAGCACAAAAATGTATAAATGGGTGTGCATCTGCTTATAGATCTTTGAACTTTCATGAGAGACTGCAATATAAGGGAATTGGAGAGATGCAGATTTTTAGGATAGTAACTTGGTTTGGACTTCTATTCTGTGGTTACCACAGTAGTTTCCTAAGCTATAGCAAGTTAGTGTCTCTTCTAAGTTTTAGTTCCCTATTTGTAAACTGTTAATTATAATCCTTCTCTGAAGTGTGAGGCTTAATGAACAAGTATATATAAAATAACTGGCACATATTAGGCTTATATAAAAGAGCTCTGTGATAAATGGTAACAATTACAATTTACATAGTTGTCTTATTTGTAATTGTGTTTCTCTATGTGTACCTCCATGTTTACATTTTCTAGATATTCATAGTTGACTTTGTTTCTGTTTCTACAGGGATTTATTGATGCATATTTGAGTGTTTAGCAATGCATACCACTTTCTGTGTCTGTGTGAGTACAAAAATCTTGGCATATAGTCATAGATATACATGTGCTGAGAGAGAGCATGTGTATATGAAGGAGGGAGGTGTTATATCTCCACAGATGCACATGTATCTGTGCTTTCTATAGTTCATGATCTCAAACTTTTATGTAAAGGCCACTTTAAGCATGATTCCTCCATTTCTTATAATACTCTGCATCCTTTAACCTTGATTTTGTCCTTATGTAGGTGACTCAAGTAAAAAGATGGTTGGCTTTTGTTGTTGTCATTTAATGATTGTGTGATGAAACCAATAACTCCTTAACCAATAATTGGTGAACTTCTTTTCTTCTCCTTCATTTCCTTCCCTCAACTAACTGTTCTTGCCTTGACTTGCTTGTATACAGTCTCCCTGGATTTTTACCCCAGTTACAGCAAGAGGAAGAGCATCTGAAGAAGAAACAGTGTGGTGTGGTTCAGAACCAAGTTGTGAGTCCCATTTATTGCAAGTTCACATTTGAGCCTCTGTGAGTTGTATAGGCAGATTTATACATATGAGGAAGGATGGACAGTTTTGAAATTATCACAGATAAAGTTAGAGGCAGGTACTAACTTTTGGGATAAGACTTTAGGATTAACAGGAAGGCCTCTCCACTTTTATTTCATTTGCCTTATCATCTGAAGGTCCAACAGTAAGTACTTTGTATGGAGGGACTTAATCCTGTGATTTATATATAGCTGTAGTAGCCAACTTTCAGATACCTCTGTTATGGTAAAGAGTGCAAAGGTTGCTAAACATATATTTTCAAGTTCTAAAGAATCTTGGGAGTCTCCAGGAACATAATCCTGGTATTTAAATTGTTCTTGAGGGGACAGAGTCATAGGACAAAAACAAAATATGTCAGAGCTGACCTCAAAATCTCTTCACCTCCTCCTTTGTGCTTTTCTCTGATTTTAAGTCCATTACAAAGCATGGACCACAGGCCCTATGTTGAGCATGGTCAGAACCAGACATGCAAATAGCATCCTTTGGACTGAGAAGCAACTGGGTTCTAAGACTCTGTAGCATGCAGATAAGACAGCTATGGTTGGATTACCCAGCCCAAATCATGTAACCCAATTTAATTCATCTTCTTTGTAATATATATTCATTCTATTGACTCAGTCACTCTAGAGACTATGACTAATACAAAGGATGTCTTGAAAAATGCCACCTTTTCTTCCTCCCATCTCTCTACCTTGTTACCCTACTCTCTCCCCATCACTGCAAGAAGCAAAACAGATCAGATAGATCAATGTGAAACTGTTTTGGTTGCCCTTTTCTAATATTTCTTGGCATTTTAAAAGAGGGTCTAATGACAGCTTTGTACATGCCTACCCACATTTAATTAAGCAGTGTTCCTACATTCTCAAATTAACCTTCTCTTTGTTCCTTGCTCAAGTCAATCTCCTGTTTTTTTTTTTTTTTCCCACAGTAGAGCTCATCTATTTGATAGGGAGGAAACATCCCAATTAAATTAATTCGACTTATGGTATGAATGATAACTGCATTCGTGGGCTTATCTTCCTAAAATAAACATGCGTTTAGAAGGGGAGCTTGTTAAAAGATAAATAACTGGGGTAGAGGGAGATGGTTCCATGAGTAAAAGAGCTTTCTATGCAAGCATGAAGACCAGAGTTTAGATACTCAGAACCCATGTAAAGCCATATGCAGCAGCAGACATTTATGATCCCCACCCTCCCACAGTGAAAGGGAAGGTGGAGATAGAAAAGTCATGGAAGCTCATGGTCCAGGTAACAAAGAGATCCTCCCTCAAACAAGGTGGAAGGGGAGGAGTGACCCAAGAAGTTGTCCTTTGACTTCAACATTTGTGCCACAGTACATACACTCCTGCATAAATGTGTGCATGTATGCATATGCATGCGCGCACACACACACACACACACACACACACACGAAAAAAATAAATGTCCCTAATATGGTAGAATTTTAAAATAGAAATCTGGGAGTCCATAAGACTTTCCTGGCCTCTCAAGATACAGCCTATAGATGACTGATATTTTCTCCCAGATGTTCATGAAATCTTGAAATTCACCCTTTTGGTACTTCCTTTCATTTACAGGAAACTCTATAAGCCATGCTTTATGATGCAAGATGTCATAGGCTTTCCTTCTATAACAAGGGCTAGTGAGCCACATAGATGTGGATGGCTCACCTTAGAAGCACAATTGAGTGGCAGGTGAGGGGAGCAAGAAATATCAGTGTATTAGTCAACTTGTTATTACTGGGACAAAATACTTGGCAGAAAAAAGAAAACAGTTTAAGGGAGGACAGTTTATTTCAGTTTACAATTCCAGATTAGTTCATCATGTCCTGGAAGGCATGGAGGCAGGAGCTTGATGTAGCTGGTGTACTAGACTGAATAAAAGGGAACAAGTGAGCTGAACACTAGGATTCATCTTTCTGCTTCCTGATGGCAGATTGAAAGTGACCAGGTGCTTCATGCTTTTGCTTCTATGCCTTTTCGGCCATAATGGACTGCATCTTCACCTTGTAAGCCAAAATAAATCCTTCTTTCCTTAAGTTGCTTCTCATTAGGTATTCTTTTACAATGAGAAAAATAACACAGTACTGAAGAGACTGTATGAGAAAATGCATTTAATAGGCTTGAACCAAAGTTGTACTGATGCCTATAAATGTAATATATTAGTAATTGTGCTCTACTCTTTAAGGTAGGTACTATCATTATCTTCATACTAAAGATTAGAAAATTGACATTAAAGTAATGTAATTAGCAAATAGCAAGCACATTGTAATTTGTAGAACTGGTGATCAAATTCAGGTCCACTTGATGCTAGTAATTCAGAACTAATTTTTTTTTTTTTAACTTGGGTATGTGGTAGAGAAAAAAACTCTGATCAATATGTGAGTCCTAGTCACACTTATTGTATTATGTGTAATATCTTACTAATTTTTGCACATGATTCTACCTTTATTAAAGTCATTATTAAAGATGAGTAAATGCTATGGAATTGTAATTCTCCCATATGCATGAATATTTTGAATTGACTCATAGGCTTTTCAAACTTTCATATCCTAGTACCTGTAACCAAAACCTAAAATTTTATTTAAGCTATTAAATCAGTGAATTGTGTAATAACATTATGGGCAGAGTTCCGAGTCTTGGATATACAAGCTATGTATTTTTGCACCAGGCATGAGTATTTGTTTAATTTGTAACCGGAGCAAATTCTATCAAAATATAAATGTACTTTAGTAGAGATAAGGTAATGAGGACTAAGTATATGTCAGGAAGAGGAGAATAATTCAATGTGTTCCATGTCCAGACTGAGCTAAAAATCCATGTCAGTTGTCCAATCAATCTTAGAAGACTGGATGATTGATGGTATATCAGAAACTTTTGAAAATATGAGAAAGGAGCCAGGCATGGTGGTGCAGGCCTATAATCCTAGCACTAGGGAGGCAGAGGTAGGAGGATTGCCATGAGTTCGAGGCCACACTGAGACTACATAGTAAATTCCAGGTCAGCCTGAGCTAGAGTGAGACCCTACCTCCAAAAACCAAAAAATAAAAAAAGAAAAAAGAAAAATATGAGAAAGATCATTTGGCAGCCTGGAGGGGCAGTACTATGGGAAGACTATACTGGTTTTGAAAAATGTTCAGAGGTGGAAGTGTGATGTTCCTCCAGTGAACCTGAAACAGAAGGAACTTCACACATGAGGAGTAGCCTTCATATGATAAATGCAACTTTTAACACAGAGGTATCTTAATTTCATATCCCAGTAAGCCTTGTCCTTCTCAAAATAGAGTCTATATTCTTAATGTTCTCCTTTGAAATTTAATTTTGAAAATGCTTTTCTGGCTTAGTCTCCAGATACCTATGTTCAAACTGTGTCCACTTAACACAGAAAATGGAAACCGCTAGTCAGAAGGTAGGAGGGTCTCTAAAGCCCGGAATGTCACTTATAGCTTCTTATCCATAACTAAGGATTACTGTTTAAGAATCGACAGTGACACTATCTACTTCATTAGGGTATATGTAACTTTCTTACATGATTAAAGATTATGAGATTCACATTACCCTAGGATATCCTTTTAGGTCTCTCATCCCTTTTCCATGTTTATCTTGAGTGATGATGGACCATCCTGCTAGAGTATATTTTTTATATGGAAAAATAAATCAAATTAGATGAGAATCTTTTATGCTATCTACCCTTTAATAAGTAGACTCCACAGGACCAGTTAATAAATACAGACAAAAGCATCAAATCTGTCAGAGAGATGTGGATGATATAAATCCAAATAGATATATGTCACTGAGTGGTCCAAAATGTCTGAGGTAATTGTCTCGGGCCTCTTTGCCTGGTTTCACTTTCAAAGAACTTAATAGTGTATATAAGATTTGTTTTGTTGTAAGCTTCAGAGAACTTGATAAGTATGAAAGTACACAACTGTTTTAAGATTTAACAATGAGGGGCTGGAGAGATGGTTCAGCACTTAAAGGTGCTTGGTTGCAAAACTTGATCGACCAGGTTAGATTTCCCAGTTCCCATATTAAGCAAGATGCACAAAGTGGCACATGTATCTGGAATTCATTTCAGTTGCAGGAGGACCTGGCATGCCCATACTCACACTCTTCTCTGTCTTTCCATCTCTCTCACTGTTTCAAATAAATCAATAAAGATATTTAAAAATTATTTATCGATGAAAAGTATAAGAGAAAATTATATACACTTGTTTATAGAAGTGATAGGGCACTGAAATGGCATTGGATAGAATCCAAGTAAATGCTGGGACTTGTGAATTTCACATTGTATTTATAAACCATGCAACTATAAGGACTTAAATTTAAAAGGACAAAAAATGGAGTTAAGGGTGCCAATGAGTCAAATGTTATGCAATGTTAGTTTAAAAGTAATTATGAACAATAATATTTGTTAAGTACCAATTATGTGATAGATTCTTTAACTATATTCCTTTAAAGAGAAAATTGTTTTTTGGTAGTAGAGTCCAAGAATGGGGAAGGGAGGGTACTAGTACTAATGGAAGGAGACATAAAAAAAGGAAAGCATACTTCTGTAATTAACTTGGAAAAGTATGAAGATTTTTTTACCTAAACACTTTGCCACTCAAATGACTTACCAATACACTTGCATGTTCATAGAAATACTTTAATTAAATTATTTTATTTGAAATCAAATTTAAAAATATGTATATTCCTTAAAAATATACTTGTGGCATGGCTTGGTGGTGCAGGCCTGTAATCCCAGCAACTTGAGAAGCAGAATCAGAAAGATTAAGAATTTAAGACCTGCCTGGTTACTGAATGGGGTACAGGCCAGCCTAGGCAACTTGAAAGACCCTGTCACAAAATTAAAAACTACAAAATAAGGCTGAATGTATAGACCAGTGGCAGAGCACTGTGCATGGGAAAAATCCTAGATTTAATTCCATAGTTATGAATAAAAAAGAGGAACTAGAGGTAAAGTAATTTGCATAATGACACTTAGGTAGAATTGAGCATAGAGGTCACAGATTGCTAAATTTCTGATCTATAATATATATTGAACTATTCTTTAAATATTGGTGCATCTGAAATTGTCTATGGAGAAAAAAGGGCTAGAATAAAGTAGGCTTTGAATGAACAGAACACTGTGGTTACCCGTGCAAGATTAAGCCTGTCAGTACTTCACCATCAATGGGGTAGGAGCCAATAGATCTCAAACATACAAGACTACCTAATGGCAGCTAATGGTGCTGGAAGAGGGGGAATCAGGTTTATCAGTAGTGTATCCACTGGTAAGTTGCCCATTCCACAGTAAATAATATTTCTCCTATGATCATGCAAGCAACCCTACTTTAACATGGTGGGTTAAAAAATGCACGAAAGTAAGATGGGGATTAGTGTGGTAGAAGGTTCTTAATGGGAGGGGGAGGATTCAAGAAAAGACAATTGGGGTAAATAAGATTAAAACATACACATGCATGATAATGTAAAAATTAAAAAAATAAATAATTAATTAAAAAGGAGGGCTAGAGAGATAGCTTAGAAGTTAAGGTGCTTGCCTGCAAAGCCAAAGGACCCAGGTTCAAATTCTACAGGGCCTACATAAGCCAGATGCACAAGGTGGCACATGAGTCTAGAGTTTGTTTGCAGTGGCTAGAAGCCCTGGGGTGCCCATTCTCTTTATATATATCTGCCTCTTTCTATCTTTTAAATAAATATTTAAAAGGGAAATAGCTAACAATCCAAAGGAACAAGACAAACAGGTAATGGAATACTAGTTTGGTTTGGCTAATGACAGAGAATACAAGAGGAAGAATTAAGCAGTCTTTTCAAAAACATTTTGTTGTCGATGTTCATACATATTCACAATGCACCCTGATCACAATCCTCTTCTACCATACTCCTTTGTCCCCTTCTCCCTAACCCCTCCACAGAATCCCTTCTTCTTTCCAACTAGTCCTATTCTATTTTGATACAATTTTTTCTCTCCTATTATGCTGGTCTTGTGCACGTAGCATCAGCCACTGTGAGGTCAGGAATATCATGGGCACTTTGTTTCTGGAAGACAGTATTGCAAAGTACTCTCCCCCGTCCTTTAGCTTTTACATTCTTTCTGCCACTTTTCTACAATGGTCACTGAGCTTTGGAGGGTGTGATAGAGCTGATTAACTTTATATTGAACACTCTACTACCATTTATTCTCAGCATTTTGATGAGTTTTTGATATTTTTTTAAAAACTTCTTTATTTTTATTTATTTATTTGAGAGAGACCAAGAGAGAAAGGGATAGAGAATGGGAGCACCAGGGCCTCCAGCCACTGCAAACAAATTCCAGATGCATGCACCACATTGTGCATCTGGCTTACGTGGGTTCTGGGGAATTGAGCCTGGAACCAGGGTCCATAGGCTTCACAGGCAAGCGCTTAACCATTAAGCCATCTCTCCAGCCCGAGTTTTTGATATTTTTATTGAGAACCTTAACATATGAAAATTGAGTATCCTCAGTAGTCATCACCATCTGAAATGAGAAGCTTCTCTAACTAAAAGTGAGAGTAACTTTACAATATGGACATAAGCATAGATATTTAGAGTGCCATTTGGTGGGAACAATATCCTCATTTAGCCAAATAATAGTAGTAGCTTCCCTTGGGCTTATGACTTCCCTAGCCATAGACCTTTTTTTTTGTTTTTTGTTTTTTGTTTTTTGTTTTGCAAGGTAGGGTCACACTCTGGTCCAGGCTGACCTGGAATTCACTATGTAGTCTCAGGGTGGCCTCGAACTCATGGCAATCCTCCTACCTCTGCCTCCCAAGTGCTGGGATTAAAGGCGTGAGCCACCACGCCTGGCTTCCTAGCCATAGACTTTTGATTAGGTTTTTCAGTACCAGGTAGAAATTTCCTCCTACAGAGCAGGCCTCAAATCCAATCAGAGAGCAGTTTTTCCCTCTGTAACTGGCATGCCACTATTGTACCAGTTGGCACATTTTGCTTAGTTGGCTAGCTGTGTAGCTTGCAGTGTCTACTACTGGTTAATTGATGACTTTTACTCTTCAACAGGCTTCACAACACTTTCCAGCACCATAGCAGTTAGTCAACAGGAAAGAAACTTCTAGCTCAGTTACAGCTTGATGTCTAAGTTTTTAAAAGGTGTCTTGAATGGAGTTCTAAAGTGGAATGGGGGAGGGGAGGGAAATAGCATGTGTTTTTTGTATGTAAGAATAGAAGTTGCCAATAAAAAAATAATAATTAAAAAAAAAGAATGTAATATGGTATTCTATTGTCCAGATTTAGCCAGCACACATATTTTGTTTGGCCTGCATAGTGATATCAAATTTATTGCCTATGTGTAAAATGAATTTTTTTTCACATAAAAATCCTGCTTTTCAGCTTTATCTGTCCCCAAATCCAAATCGGAAGTCCTGGTAACAATGTCCACACTCTTGCAGGGCAAAATCAGCCAGAGCCAAGTTGCATGTCATGTCCATTGGAAATGCACTTTCAAGTTTCTCAGAGTGCCTCCACCCCCACCACATCTTCAACTTGGCCTGCTTTGCTCATCTGTTACCTGCTTAGCCTTGAAGCAGTTTAGTTTATAACTGATAGCTTATATAGTTATCTTGGATAGTTCTTTGTTTTTTTTATTTTGAAGAATATGCCATTTTCTGAGAGTGATGGCAAGGAAATAGGCATGAAATTCTTCACGAGATTACTTAAAATATTGGAAAGTCTAGATGGCTCCTTGACTAGTGCTAGAAGGAGCTAGAGCCGTTGTGATACACCTGTCACTCTAGCTGAAGGTTGGTGTATTTTTCTTTTGTTGTTCAGTTTTTTGAGTATAGGAGTAGGGGCACTAAAAATCCTTTTCCTGTTTGTTGGTTCCAATTCAGGGTTGAATTTTAACCACGTTTGACTTGGTTAAGTAAAGAGGACAGTGAAAATGTACATGTAGATGTCATGATATCACCAGTGTGGCTTGTCATCTATCACAAGGGATAAGATATGGCTACAGATGGTATCACCTCCCTGAGGTGGAGAAAGGAGCCTTAAAGTGACAGAGTTAATAGGAAGAAGATTTTTCTATTCTGCTATGTGCTGTACAGGAGCTTGAGAAGGAAAGTAGTGGCCTGGCATGATTCTTACTGATTTTAAACATCAACTGAGTTTCCTAAAGGACTTATACCTCAAACTATTATAACTCAATAAAAAGAAAAACAACACAATCTGAAAATAGATGATTTGCATATACATTTCCCAAGGAACATATTCAAATTGCGAAAAAGCATGTGAAAAGTTATTTGATATTGTTGGTCAATGGGAAAATGCAAACCAACTCAACAATGCGATGTCACATTATACTTCCTGATATGGTGTAATAAAAATATAAAATAAGGTGAGTGGTTGAAGATCTGAACATTAGAGTCTTATTTATTGCTGGTATGAATGTGTAATAATTCTACACTTTAGATAATACTATGGGAATGCTTTAAAAAATTAAACATATACCTATTGAATGGCATAGGAATTTTACTACCCAAGAAAAGTAAAAACATATGCCCATATAAAAAATGTGTCCTTAAATAGTACTGCAAAATGAAAATTCCACTATCTATCAATAGACAAAAGGATAAGCAAAATGCCATATATTCATACAATGACAGACTATTTAGCTAAAACATGAGTGAAACACTGATATTCACTGTAGTGTAAACCAACAACGTAAATACCATGCTAAGTTAAATAATACAGAGAAAGACACATTATGTGAACCCATT
Source organism: Orientallactaga sibirica (assembly GCA_036365145.1). Lineage (NCBI taxonomy): Eukaryota > Metazoa > Chordata > Mammalia > Rodentia > Dipodidae > Orientallactaga > Orientallactaga sibirica. Next base: position 11,311,731 of record JAEOAD010000057.1, read on the forward strand.
TATATGAAATGCCCAAGATAGGCAACACTATAGAGAAACAAACAATCAAACAAAAACAGTTCCAGGAATAAGGCAGGGATTTGGAATGAAAGATGAATGCTTATAATGGATGTGATGCTTTTTTTTTGGGCTGGCTAAAATGCTCTAAAATTAGGTAATGCTAGTGATCAGAAATATTTGTTAAATATTAAAAGCCATTGCAATGTACACCTTAGTAAGTACATTTTATCAGATCTGTTACATTTCCATAAGTATCTAAATGAATTTATAAAAATATCTACCTGTATAATACTGCAGTGTTTCCTAAGCCTGAAACAAAGAGAGTTGTATTCATTCTTGGGGTTTCCATTCTTCCTTAACTCCTCCAAAGGCCTGTAAGTCACTGCCCCTTAAGAATGCAGTTTAAGGCCAGGTGTGGTAGTACACGCCTTTAATCCCAGAACTCGGGAGGCAGAGGTAGGAGGATTACCGTGAGTTCAAGGCCACCCTGAGACTACATAGTGAATTCCAGGTCAGCCTGGATTAGAGTGAAACCCTACCTCGAAAAACAAACAAACAAACAAACAAACAAAAACAAACAAACAAAAAAACCTCCTTATATTAACTGTCAACAGTTCCGTGGAGAAGGGTAGGCCCTTGTGAGCCTCTCCCTCATCCATGCTCATCGGTGATTGAATGAGGAACAGGCCCAATCGTGTGCTGCTCTTCTACAGCTACTGCCACTTCATGAGTACAGTGGCTATATCATTTACAAAAGATATTGGTGTCACACAGCACTCTTCTCTATCCTATAGCTTTTACATTCTTTTGGCCCCTTCTTCCTTGATATTTCTTCAGCCTTGAAGAGAGCGAGATAGATGCCCCATTCAGGACTGAGCACTCAGCAGACATTTACTATCAGTATTTTGACCAATTATGAGTCTCTGAAGTAACTGCCACCCACTGCAAAGAGCTTTCTGATCAAATTTGTCAGCAGCACTAATCTATAGGCATAAGCATAAATACTTTAGATGGAAGTTCTATCAGTTTGAAATGTAAATTTAGCAAAACAACAGTAGTAGCTTCCTTCACTAAGAACCTCTCATGTCCCCAGCTATAAGTTTTTGATCAGGTTTATATTGGCAGGCATGAATTCTCTCCTGTGCAATAGGCCTCAAATTCAACCACCAATGGGCACATCTTACCTGACAGTTCAGTATGGTTGCTGAAGGAGGGTGGTGATAGTTCTTCAGTGATATAGTTATTGGCATATTGCCTATGTTTCAGTAAATAGCATCAGAGGAGGTATGATTCAGGTGTTCCCCATAAATTTATGTGCTCAGAGTAATAGGTCCCCAGCTGGTAGTAATTTGAGAATTGGAGCCTCCTGGAGGCAGTGTATTGTTGGAGGTGGGCTTATGAGTGATATAGCCAGCTTCCCCTGCCAGTGTCTGGCACACTCTCCTGCTGCTATTGTTCACCTGATGTTGGCCAGTCAGTGATGCCTACCCTCTGCTCATGTCATCATTCCCTCTATCGTCATGAAGCATCTCCTTGAGCCTGTAAGCCAAAATAAACTCTTTCCTCCAACAAGCTGCTTTTAGTTTGGTGTTTTCTGTCAACACCATGAAGCTAACTGTAACAGCCTCCAACCATACTTATATAAGCAACCCTCATTAAACTCATTGGGTGACCAGAAAAGGTAAGAACTTAACAGAGACTATTTGGGGAGTGGAATGAGTTCAGCAGGAGTGTGAGAGAAACAAGAGAGGATAATGTGGGTGAACATGATGAAAATATATTCCATACTTCTATGATATTGTCAAAACTAATTATAAAACAAAATTCTATATTAACATATTTACAATGAAAACAACTCATGCTTTTTTGATAGATGGTCCACATAGTCTTCTTGCCTTATCTAGCACATTCTTCTATTGTGGAATCTAAACACAGTGTTGGGAAGTCTCACTGTCTGAAAGCTGACCCATGCACCTTTAGAAAGAGCCTCCATGAATCGAAAGAAGGAAGTAGGGTGCAGAGACAATGACAATCCTTTGGAGGATGGAGGAACAAGTCATCACAAAAGAGCTTATAAAGAACTCTAAATTGACAGACAGTACTTCAGCTGTAAGACCACAAATAAATTATGGGGGCTATGAGAAAAAGCATTTCTATTGATGTGGAAAAACTTGACTTTAAAGTAGAAACTCCCAGGCAATTCCTAGTTTTAGCTACGACTTCACTGTCTCAATTTAACTCAATAATTTCCTTCTATGGTTTTATCAATGGGCCAAAGGTCTGATAAGATTGCTTCCTTCCTGCATTGGAACTTTGCCATTCCACTTGGAAGAAGTAGTAGGCTTGCCTTTCTGGCCTGGCTCAGAGCATATGAGATGTGGAATCACAGAATGCTCAGCATGGTGTGCCTAGCCCAGGTTAGATTAAAGTAGGTTTTGACTTGAGGTCTTATCTCTGTCTCTGAGTTTGCTGACCATCTCACAAATCACCACACTTTGCCTAGTCTATACCTTCAGTAAAGAGTGAATAAAGAACGTAGTTTTTGTCTTAGTCCATTTGTGCTACTATACTAAAGTACTGTTGAAAGCTGGGCATGGTGGCACATGCCTTTAATCCCAGCATTCGGGAGGCAGAGGTAGGAGGATTGCCGAGAGTCCGAGGCCACCCTGAGACTACATAGTTAATTCCAGGTCAGCCTGGACCAGAGTGAGACCCTACCTTGCAAAACCACAAAAAAAAAAAAGTACTGTTGATGATAATCTATAAACAACAGCAATTTCTAGAAGTCCAGAGGATGGGAATCCAAGATCAAAGGGTCTTCTCAGAGCCTTGTCTCTGTTTCCAAGTTTGTGCCTTATTGCTATATCCTCTGGATGGGAGGCATATTGTGCCAATACACAGCAGAAGAAATGGGTGGGAAGAAAAAGAATGAACTCTAGCCTGCTCTTTCATAAAGACACCTAATCTCATTCATGAGGACTTAATCACCTTATAAAGGACACAGCTCTCAATACTCACATAAAAGTGACTGAGCTTGAACATGTGGACTTGGGGGGACATTCAGCTAAAAGCATTATACCCTAGCTCCTCAAAGCCATGCCTTTCTCACACAAAAATATATTCATTGTATTCCAACAACCCCAAACATTTTTGCAGCATCAATTCAAAATCTACTCCAGAGTGTCATTTATGTCATATTTGAGTTAGGCTGAGAAATGGGATTACTCATAAGGCAAATTCTCCCTCCAGCTGTGAAATTGTGACTGAATTAGTGACACTCTTCCAAAACACAATCCACATGAGTGGATTTTACCATTATAAAAGGGAGAATAGACAAGAAGAAAAGGGTAACAGGTTACACATATGTTCTAAATCCAAGAAGGTGCCACAACGTTAAATACTGATGACTGGAAAATAATCTTTGACTCCATGTCTTGCATTCTGGGACCACTAGGGCAAGGTTTGGCTTCCTAAGATTTTAGGGGACACCATTTATACTGCATTGACAAGCACAAGTCATACTATATCTCTCATGAGTTGAAATCTTTCCTAGGTTAGAGTTCCATGTTGGTAGCTGCACAATTATTAGGTCTGTTGGGTAGCAATGTTCCATGCTTCTACTAAGCATTGTCCTGGAGGATTTTTTTGCTATGGCTCTGACCCCATACTTCTACTAGGGATTGCTTGTAGTGGCTCTCTACAGCATCCTTTGAAATCTGTAAATTGAGTAGCATTGCCTCTATAGCTTGTATACTCTGTATACCTATAGAGTCAACACCATATACATGTAAACAAGGCTAACCATGTGTCCTTGGCATCTCACTCCACTTGAGGCACAGCTGGGATAGTCTAGGAGTGTTGTATAAGAGTTTTGGAAGCAAGAACTCGAGGCAGACCTAGGCAGAATAACCCAAGTTCCTATAGGGTTCCCGTGTCCCTCCCTTTGAATGCTTTTCTGCCATCAAGGCTCTATAGCCTGCTGAAAATTGAAAATTAATGGGAGTGGCAACCTTGAAAAATATGCAAATGCATTTCAGGTCAATCTCCAATTGTTTTGATGAATACCACCTGGCTTGCTTCTAACCTTATTAACCCCTTTTATCATGATACCTTGGCTTTCTCTCCTAAGCAAGCTTATAATCATTTCTTTCTTCTCATAGTTTACTCTTATAGTTCAGAGAAGTCATGTCACTCCCTGAATATTCTGCTGTTTAGAGAATTTTTCCACCTTCACTACTCACATGTTCTCCATTTGACAAAGTCCTAGGATATGGACACAATTCCACCCAGTTCTTTGCCACTTTATAAGAAGAACAGCCCTTCTTCCAGTTTCTAATACTATGTTCTTCATTTCCATCTAAGACTGCATTAGAATATCCTTAAATGGGTTTATTTCTATCAATATTATGACCATAGTCATTTATACTGAGACTTGCTTTATATTTCTTGAAAATTTTTCCTTAATGATTCAGTCACAGAAATATAGCCTTTTCCTAGCAGTCAGTAAGATTATGTTGCAGCCTCTACTCATCATAGTTTCAAAGCTACTCTCACATTTTCAAGCATAATCATCCTTCAGTACCTATTGGTGATTGGTTTCAGGATCCTCATAGGTACAAAATCTGTGAGTGTCCAAGGGCTTTTTGTAAGTTAACATAGTATTTGCATATAATGTATTAATATCTTTTTATATTACTCACATAATCTTTAGATTAATCATAGCATCTAACATAATGTAAATGTGCTAGAAACAGTTATTATATTGTTTAATAAATTATAGCAAGAAAACAACTCTGTACACATTCAGAACAGGTGTTATTTTTTTTCCTAAGTATTTTTGACATAAAGTTAGCTGAATCCATGAGTGCAGATATAAGAAACATGGAGGGCAAATTTTATTTCTTATAACAATGTCCCCACTTTTCTGCAAAGTGTGTCTTAGACTATTCATGCTACTATAAAAATACCTTAAATTGGGTAACTTACCATAATACACATATATTGCTCATAATTTTGTGAGGCTGGGAATTTCAGATGTGTTGGCACATTTTAGTGTCTGGTGAAGGCCTAATGTCCACTTTCAGAATGGCAGCTTTGGGGCATCCTCTGGAGTAGAGGAATGCTATGTACTCACATTGTAGAAAGTGATAGGGCACAGAATAATTGACTTCCTGTGCCAAACCCTTTTTAATGTCGACTTTTATTGGCACATATTGGTTATTGGCACTGTGGTATGTTCAAATATTCATCCAGTGTCCACTGATCATATCCCCCCACCTTTCATGGAGCCATTTTATTTTATTTTATTTTATTTTATTATTTTATTTTATTTTATTTTATTTTATTTTTTTGAAGTAGGGTCTCACTCTAGCTCAGGCTGACCTGGAACTCACTATGTCGCCTCAGGGTTGCCTTAAACTCACAGCTGTATGGCACAATACAGGCCTGGTCCTAGCCAGACCGCATGGCAGAAGACAACAGGAAGTGGCTTCTGTAAAAATGGCGTTTTGCGCAGGCGTGATGTGACAACAGTTACAGCCCCATGCTCGCGAGAAGCCTACTACGAGATGTTCTGTCCAGAGACAAGCTGTCATTGGTCACCAAAAGGGGACCACCCCATACAAGGATTAACAGCCCCTTAAAACCCATGTGCACTTCCTGAATAAACGAGTTTGTGGATTCTCGCTCCGCTTTCACCCAACTCCTGGATTCTGTGTCGTGACTCCGCGCTGCTCACCCCAATTCGGCAGAGACCCTATCGTCCCTCCTGAGCTGGCCTTGGGGGGGACCCCAACACACAGCGATCCTCCAACCTCTGCCTCTTGAGTGCTGGGATTAAAGGCATGCATTACCAAGCATGGCTTCATGGAGCCCTTTTATAAGGGCTCATAGTACCATGAATAGACTCTGCCATCATAACTCAATCACCTCCAAAAGGTCATACCTCCCAACTCTGTTTCATCAGGGGTCAAATTTCAGCATGAATTTTGGAGGAAAGAACAACTTTCAAACCTCAGTATGTATGTTTTACAAATGTTACTGTGTATTTAAGTTTCTTGTAGATCTTGTGAAAATGTGGAGTGGAAACTGTGTACTTGCATGGTTGAAGAACAAGAGAGCCTAAAATAGTTTTCCCAAGACATTAATCCATTACTAAGGGCAAAGCCATTGTGACAGAATCACCTCCCCCAACATCTCTAGATATTAATATCATCAGAATGTGTAACAAGTTTCAAAAAATAAATTTTGGGGACATTCAGATCACTATAGTTTAGAAATCATCATGTGTTATACATGATTCTGGGAAGTAACCCAGGGTCCAAAAGAGTTGATCATTTTGTTGCTGGAATTCTCATTAATACAACTTAAGAGTATTTATTCAGCTGAGTAAATGCCATGGAATAAGATGTATGAATCTTGTGAAGGTAGGAGCTCTTGAGAATTTGTACAATACATTACATAGTTAAACTCATTTTCATTGGCTACGGGGCCCCTCCCTCTAAACAACTTAAGAAAATAACAGAGAAACCTTTGTGCTTTGGCAAATATCCCCAGTGACCTCATAAGTGGGATCATCATAGCTAAAATTGCCTTTTCAGAAACAGAATAGACACATCTTCTGTCCCCAAATTTCTTCATGCTTATAGTCATGTTTGCTATTGTAATTTTTGAGATCTACTCCTATGAATTAACCTCTGTGAAAATGTAACAGTGATATAAGTAAAAGTGACATACTAAGCCATGAAGTATGTATAACAGCTCTGAAATCGTTCATTTTCTTCATAGCTGAAAGAAAAGAAACTTCCTGATTAGTATAATCGAATGTCATAGAAAAATCTTGAGCAGGCTACTGGACAGTAGGGAAGTAGTAAGATATAGGAGGACATTAGTACTCAAAGTACAGGTGGAGGTGTGCCAATGACAGTCAGCTTTCTGTAGTAGTACCTGAGCTCAGAGGAGACTCTTAAAAAAGGGACATTACTGCCCTACAAGCTCACTCAAAGATCACTGACTAGCCAGGCATGGTGGCGCACGCCTTTAATCCTAGCACTCGGGAGGCAGAGGTAGGAGGATCACCATGAGTTCAAGGCCACCCTGAGATGACATAGTGAATTCCAGGTCAGTCTGAACTAGAGTGAGACCCTACCTCAAAAAAAAAAAAAAAAAAAAAAAAAAAAGATCACTGACTGATGTGACTACTGAGAACAACATGGTAGCAAGAGATGTGACAAAAATGCCAGATGAAAGTGGCATCTTTGTCAGCCACAAAATGGTAGATGATAACTTTTAAACAAAATATGATTGGACATGTCATGTTGTTTGTATATGTGTGGTTTTGGTACTCTGTTAATGAGTATTGGAAGAGAGCAGGAGAGAGAGAACAAAAAGGTTCAGTGAGTGCCAGTGGGGAGTGGCCATGGGAGTATAGCCAGATCTATGGCATGTCAGGACCTCATATGGGGTCCTTCTAGTCACACCATGCTTGTTTCTACTCCTCCTTTATCTTTGTATTCTTTCATCTCATTTATCCTCATCTCTTCACTTGCTTGTATTTTCTTAGGGCTTCTTGCTTCTATTTGTTGCCTGGGTTTCAAGGATGCCAGTGTTCCTGTTTTGTGTGGCTCTACCTCCCCCCATCACGATCTTAACTGTTGTCTCTCAGGGTCTATGAAGATGTTAGCAGACATCACAACCACAAATCAAATCACATTTACTGTCCTAAGGTCTACATAAGCAATGTTACTTATCAGCCCATCAGTTGATGGCAAGGAGCTGTAGGCTTTGTGCATTTTTCTAGAACTGCCCTGGCAGCTGTCAGTGGCTTGGACCCTGGTGTCAGTTGGCTTGAATGGAACAAGTTGCATGGATTTGGGTAACCTGTTAGAATTTATATGATTTTCTTTGGTACCCAGATAATACCCCCTCTGATGATCTGCAAGGACTTTTCCAGAACCAACCCACCTCCCCAAAAAGCACTGGTAACACAGAAGAAATCTCACTTTATTCAATAGCTCATCCTAACTATCAAATTTTCCCATTATTTATGATGCCATATGAAAAGAATTATAGCACCTGATGCCTGCCACAGGATATTTAGAGCCCAGGCTTTGGTTGGGAGTTAATTGTAGTAGAAAGTCACACTTTTCTGTCAATTGTTTCAGTATAGCCACTATTATAAGAAAGTGGTTTTGAATTGAAGGTGAAAGAAGTAAAGACAGATTTTTGTTCTGGTTGCATATGCTGGCCAGTGGACATATGTAGTAGTGGTGGGATAATGTTTTTTATACAACATACCATCTCCTTGTGGAATATACGACATTGGACTTTATGGTGTCCTTGGTTCCTGAATGGCCCTTGAGAAAAAGTTGGGCACAGGTCTCCCTGTCTAACTTCTCTCCCTTCCTAAAGACTGAAGTGACGGAGAGAAAACGTTTTCTCATAGATGTTTCCAAAGCCAGGCATTTCCCTGAGGCTCAAGAGTAATTAGGCTCAGTTCGCTTTCTTCACCCAAGAGTTCAGCTGCTGCTGAAACTCACAGCTGGCACGATCCATATGGTGGGGTCTGAAAGTCTGGCTCTCCTGGGCTAAACAGAGTCTTGGTAGTTACAGGGGTGAGAAATTGATGGGAGGAGTTAGTATATGAGAAGGAAGTAGATGAGGCCCATGAGAGGATTCCTCAGAAAGTTTAGTGGTTTCTGAATTCAAAACTTACTACTTCCACTTTTTGTAAGACAATGAATAGAGTAAGTGCTCAAGAAATGTTTGCTGAACTAACAGGGAGAATGGAGTCGTATGGTGTAAAGAACTCTACAAAGTTTCCATTCATCAGTATATATAACTTAGAGAGAAGGGCTAGAAACAGATATTTATTAATTTTCAAGACCCAAAACTACAGGGTCTTGATTATATGGTATAAACAAAGGATAAAATTTCCTTTCAGCACAAGAAAACATCATTTGAACCACACATTAAATTGTAAAAGACTTACAGAGATCCAGATAGGCAAATTAACTTATTGAGTTTCTATAATAGAATGAAGAGGAAAATGAGAATATATCTATTGTATTCCAACTCCTATTTCACTATCAGAATAACTTTTTATCATCACTTTGGCTACAACTTTAAAAATGGAAATTCTATATTTTTGAGGACTTTACACATTACTACTAACCTAAATATATCAGTTAACCATAATCAAGAATGGGACAGTTTGCATTATGGTTGCTCATCACATATAACCCCCCCAAACTAAGTTTTACTTCTAAGAACTTCATATGGAACTATAACAATGCTAATTATATTAATATTTTGCATATTCTCACAATTAGATCCTGCAATATGTCACATCTGATGTGTCTCCATAGCATATTTTCCTCTGAACACAAGAATCTTTTCCATCTTATGAAGTGCTAAGTAATACAATGGTTCCCTTTGCACATTCATTTTCTTTCTTGAAAACAAAATTTTAAAAAAGCTTGCATTCATGGGTTTACAGAAGTAAGCCTTACTGTTAATGACACTGTATCCAAGATGTTGCTAGCCAAGTCCTAATTATGTCCTTATTTCTGTCACTCCTCCCTTTTGCTCTCTTATGATTATAAATAGTGCAATTTTCAACTTGACTGGCTCACTTTTAGGATTTTCCTCTAGCAGAGGACCTGGGGTTGAGCCAGGATTTCACAAGTTTGGTTTGGACATGTACCCCAGAGATTTCCCAAGTCTCCAATCTGCCAAGTTGGCCTAGAAGTCTCCCAAGAATCAATTCTTCTGCTGTGCTTTATCCCCCAGATTCCCAGACGATGGCTTCAATTGGGTCCTTGTCTTCTAAAAGGCACAGATATACTAGTATCTGAGGCATAACTAGCTAAACAAACCCAGCAGGGGCAGGGGGCTGCCTGAGTTACTACCATCAGAAGATAGCCATTCCCCTCGTCCATCTTTTGTCACAATTTCTAGCAAACATTAAGCACTTGATAGCAGAGGAAAGGACACATTACTTGGACTTCTAGGGCTCCTGTTGTGTGAGGGTCAGGGACATGTTCACCCAATACACACAAACCCTAACAACATGTCTGTGGAATGCCAAATCGGACAAAATTGAACAATGATGTATATGTGTTTGTGTGTGCTTCTCTCTCTGTCTCTCTCTCTCTCTCTCTCTCTCTGTCTCTGTGTGTTAAAATTACACAGATGGAGGTATCCTTTTTCCTAGACCTTTGGTCCTTTCCAAAAAAATTGGAATAGGACTGACCATAACCTAGGTGGGACTTCTAGACAGTATTTTTCTAGGCCCATGTCTATGTTCCTTCCCTGTTTCTTTTTAGAAAAAAAATCCTGTGGGAAACATGTGCAGCTAGTATAAGTTGTCTATTCTTTCCTGTCTTCTGATTTGTCCTCCTTTTCAGTTTGTTGCTTAGTAATTCTGTCTTCTTCATTCTGTTCCACTTGCTTCTTTAATTTTTAAAATATTTTACTTATATATTTATAAGCAGAACAAGACAGACAGACAGAGAGAATGGACATGATAGGGCCTTTAGCTGCTGCAAATGGACTCCAGATGCATGTGCTACTTTTTGCATCTGGCTTTAACTTTGGTCTTTATGCTTTTCAGGCAAGTGCCCATCTCTCCAGCTGCTTTTCTTAATTTCTACAACTACCTACAGAAGAAAGTTGAATGAAAGTTCAGATAATGGAGGAGAGGGAAACAAATATGGAAAGGGTGAATGGAGGATACAAAATGACAGATATTTTTCATGGTCTTGGTATGCAGCTTCTCTAACTCCCCTTCAACTTCCGAGAAACTAATCCTAATAGTCAGCATATAATGAACAATTATTATGTGTAAATGATTTTAATACCTGATCTCATATAATTCTTATAATACTCTGTAAGCCGGTACTATTGCTTCCATTTTTAATGGAATAAAGTGAACCTGAAACTGAACTTGAGGATCAGCAAGGCTAATCAAGTGGAGTCTGACAGCTGGGATTTGAATCCTAGCTCTGCTATCTATTAGCTAAATGACTTTGGGAATGTTGCTTATCGCTCTGTGTCCCAGCTACCACAATTACTCTAGTCTAGAAAGGTACATTGCCTATGACACCCTTATCAAGAGCTCATAATTTATTCATTGGTTAAACTCCTAGCTATAAAGTTGCTGATAGGAAGGAACCAATCCAGATGTACTCCCAGGACCTGCCTTCTCTTCTCCAAGGGTTCTTGCAGTTAGCTAGAGATAAAATGCATTGGAAGACTAGATTGGTGTTCATTTTAGGCCACTCATAATTACATAATTACAACCAATACACAAAACATTCCTCCTTGGTATTGACCATGCTAGACATTTAGATTGTAGTAAGCAATCATACATAGCCACTCATTTCATGAAATTTTCATTCTAATGATAGAGGTAGACATTTATCACATTATCAAATGGGTAGTGGCAATCTTGTAATTTCAATAAGTATTTCTATGGATCCAGTGGACAAGATCATGGTACTATGAGTCAAAGAAAAATGGAAACTTACTTAAAAAATGATGAAGAGGGTAAGTTCTAGAGAGTTAATTCTCAAGAAAAGAGAAAAAGGCTTGCTATAAAAAGAAGTATGTTAGTACTCTTCTATCAATGCTTTGTGCTTTCTTGAGTTTGTAGTCTGTGATCAAATTCAATCTGGGAATATTAAATGGAAAATTCCAGACATATATAATACACAAATTTTCAATTTTACAGCATTCTGAGTAGAATGATGAAATTTGTCATACCCCTTGTTGTCCTGTTTGGGACATGAATCATCTCTTTGTCCAGCATATTCATGTTGTATACACTACCCACCCATGAGTCACTTAGTGGCCATATCAGTCCTAAGATTGACTGTACTCATATGCCAGGTGCTTTTGTTCAAGTAGTTATTTACTTTAAAATGTTTCCCAAAGTACAAGAGATGTTAGAATTTGGATATGTCAAAGAGGAGCAGAAAAGTGTTTCCTTTATGTGAAATAGAGAAAGTTTTTGGCTCAGTAAGGGAAGAAAAAAATTGGATGTTGAGGTTGCCAAAGCGTATGGTTAGAATGAATTTTCTACCCATGAAATTGTGAATAAGAAAGAAAAAGAAATTATGTCTAGTTTTGTTGTTTCAAGTCAAACTACAGCTTCTGCCACCTTCATGGCTGGTGATTGGTCCTCTAGTGATTTCCTGCCATTGGTGTTTCATGCAGAGTTGTGTGAGAATCCTCCTATTTCCTTTCTTTAAATGGTGAATTCCTCTCCCTGAAGAAACCTGACACATAGACAGCTTATATAGAACAAATTATATACTTAGAAATAAAATTTCAGGAAGTAGTTTAAGAATATAAAAAATTAGTGGCTAAGAGAAAATAGTTTAAAGAAAATTATTCCTAATACAGCTGCTTTATTTTGCTTTGGGTAAATAGCTTCATTCCACCAACAAAAAAGTTACAATAATAGTGCACGATAGGTACTTAGCTGAATAGGAAAGATGTTAAATATGTGTATATATAAGAAAGAATATCATATATATGGTTTGGTGCTCTGAGGATTGAGATATCTAGTGATAGATATCTTGAAACATGTCCTCCTTAAATTAGGAGACTATTGTATATTGCAATTTTTAGTATGAATAAGTAGGGCAAATATTAAAAAGTGAAAGTAGGTGATTGTGCCCAGAGTGCAAAGACGAGGCAGTGTGTGGTAGGGAACTGTGAACAGTTTGAATAAGTATCATTTTTGGCATTCTTTCATCAATCTATATAAGTAGTCATAGACTTTCAGTATACTCATGAAATCAAATGGTGCACTGTTGTTGCCAAAAACACAGTCATAGCCTGCATATGTTCTAATTTATAGTCTGTATAATATGGTAGCTGTATGCACTATCACCTACCTTGCCATGTCTATTATGGGATAAAAGGATGAACTACAGAATATTTCTAAATAATGAAAAGGGGACTATGGTTTAATATATTCTTGGCCTTCCATGTACTAATACCTTTTCACCCCTGTGATCATCATACCTTACAGAGACAAGGGAGGAATGCTTTATTTTGACTCATGGTTTCAGAGGGTTTCAGTTTGTCATGTGGAGAAGATATAGCAGGACAGCTCAGTTCATGGCAGCACACATGTAGCAATAGTAGGTCACATGATAGTAAGCAGGGAAAAAAGCTGGAGCTAGAAACAAGGCTATAAGATTCAAAGATTTCCTTCTCCTTCCCCTTCCCCTTCCACTTCCCCTTCCCCTTCTTCTTCCTTCTTCTCCTTCTTCTTCTTCTTCTTCTTCTTCTTCTTCTTCTTCTTCTTCTTCTTCTTCTTCTTCTTCTTCTTCTTCTTCCTCTTCTTCTTCTTCTTCTTCTCCCTCATTTGGTTAATTTGAAGTAGGGTCTCACTCTAGTCCAGGCTGACCTATAATTCACTATGTAGTCCCAAGGTGGCCTTGAACTCATGGTGATCCTCCTACCTCTGCCTCCCAAGTGCTGGGATTAAAGGAGTGCACCACCATGCCTGGCTCTCAAAGATCTACTTCTGCCAGCTAAATCACAGCTTCTAAAAGCTCCATAGCTCCACCTCCCAAATAGTGCAATCAGCTGAGAACAAGCACTGAAAATATGAGCCCAGGGGAACGTAACTGTTGTTTCAGTGTTTGCCTGGGATGCACAAGGCCCTGTGTCAGACATGCACACATGCACACACACACACACACACACACACACAGAGAGAGAGAGAGAGAGAGAGAGAGAGTTCCATGAGCCTATATGGGGATGTTTTCTATTCAAATCATAATATATGGGTTCTACATTCATAAAATCAACCAACCAAAGATAAAAATGATTTCAGAAAGTTCCAAAACCCAAAACTTGAATATCCTGGGTACTAAGCACTATGCTGAATGTAGATGAATGAAGTGAAGGGCAAACATATCTTGTGGTAGTCCCTACCATTCCCAGTTCCTCACCTTCTCTGTAGTACTCATTGTTCATGCAGTGTTAAACTTACACTGCAGGCACACACTGCATAGTTAGGCCTATGATGATTGTGTCTGTACTGAACATGAATTTTTTTTTCTTGTCATTATTCTTTTAACAAAATAGTATAACAACTATCTCTATGAAATATACATTAAATTTAGGAGCATAAATAATCTAAAGATGATTTAAAGTATATGGGAGAATGTGAAGTTGGAGATATATACCATTTTATAAAATAGGCTTAATTGTGGAAAGCAAGGAGTTCTCTAGAACCATTATCGCCTAAACACTGTGGAATAAATTTACTATGAAGAAGACATTTACATGATTTGGGTGAATTGGCTATGTGTATTTCTCATTGACTCCTTATCCCTTTCTGAATCTATTACCTGCTTCTTCAACCCCAGTATACCACCCTGAGGGTGGAAATAGTGCTCATATGAGATATCTAGTTCCAGGCTAGGGTAGAGTTTCCAAAGTCAGAATCTTGAATTGGTCATGTTAGTGACCTGGAACTTTAAGGATCAGGAAGAACCCAGAGATAAGTGCAAGTTTGCACTTAGCATTGAGAAGGTCAAAAGATGAGTTTGGCAAGTCAATGGGATGAAGACAATTCCACAAGCAGGAGACATTTCCATAAAAGGTCTGGGGATAAATGTTTAAAACAATAAGAAATAGAAAGAAATTAAAAGAAATTCATAGAAAGAAATAAACAGCAAAGGCAGGAATGAAGTGATAACATTCAAGACAATTGGCTCAAATGAGTCCCTGAAATCTGGGCTATTTTCTTTGGTCACTGTTGTAGTTAACTTCTCATTGCTGGGACAGACCACCTGACCAAAAGCAGTTGATGGGAGGAAAGAGTTTATATTGGCTTAAAGTTTCAAGGGGAAGCTTCATAATGGCAGGAAAACATGGTAGAGTAGAGATGGGTCATCACACTTGGCCACAACAGGTGTAAATTCGCAACAAGGGAGTGAACTGAGCTCTGTCAATAGGAAATTGGCTAAAAAATCCCTAACTTTGCCACCAGCAACACACCTCTTCCAGCAAGGTGCACCTCCCAAACTTCTGACAGCTGGGGACCAAGCATCACATGAGTATATGGAGGGACATATGTTTTAAACAACTGCAGTCACCTGCCATGTAGTATGTTGAAGATTCGACCCAGTATAATTGTATGGGACTACAACTTCTTCTAGTTTACCCAGTAAGAAGTTGTGACTTTTTGGGTAGCATCCTTGGGTTTCCACCAGTACTCTGACATCTGCAGCCTGTTTCATCACTTTCTGCAACTGGCCAACTGGTTTCCACAGTGACTCTTCCTCTAGTACACAGTTGGCCTGTGGCCAGAGGGATGGCTATAGGCAGGCTAGGCTTAGTCACAAGTGTAGGCAGAAACTTATCTATTGTGTGGGCAGGTTTAATAGAAACTAAAAGCCAAATAGAACTATCAGAATTTCTTGAACTTTAAATAGTCCCAGCAACTTTTTTCAAGCACTTAGTAAGGTAGATATGATGTAAGTTAGGAGGCAATAATGTTCACTGTTTAATGGTAGAGGATTTAAAAATATATAGATGGAATTATTATCCCACAGTGGCACATGATGGCTGTGCAACCCTAGCTGAGTCACTCAACCTCTCTGTGCTTCACTTATAACAGATAGAGGATAAAGATGATACATTTATTGTTGAACAGCTTTAAATAAGGGAATACAAGTTAACTATTCGCCAGTAAGTCTGGAATATAATGAATGATAATAAAGAGTAGTGGTTATTTATTTGCAATGATTGTATACAGAGTCCATTATAAATATAGGAAACCCTTGAGGGGGTAGAAAATAGTCATGTTGTTCCATAACATGTTCTAACAAGAGGTTTGTAGACCAGGGCTGGATCATTGAGACATAGGCTTTGGACTTGGCTGTGAATGGATAAGTGAAACAGGTCCAAACAGATAGACCCAGAGAACAAACACAAACATTTGCTAGGAAGCTCATGGGATCCAGGTAAGAAGAATTGAGATGACCAAGGCTTGGAGATCAATGTGTAGACCAACTATGCATAACCAAGGTCAAGAATCAGGTACCTGTGGGGCCCAGACCAATGGTAATGTGGAGTCTGAGCAGCAGCCATATGAGGAGGTTTTAGGTGACTGCCACGAAAGGGGACATGAAGGCTGGTGTTTGGCTTTATTGGCTGTTAACTAAGTAGTGTGTGGGTGGCTTAGCTTGGGACGTGATCCTTAAGAGGATATCTGAGGACTGGAGAGATGGCTAAACTGTTAAGGAAATTGCCTGCGAAGCCTAAAGACCCAGGTTCGATTTCCCAGGACCCACATAAGCCAGATGCACAAGGTGGTGCATGTGTCTGGAGTTCAGTTACAGTGGCTAGGGGACCTGGCAAGTGCCCATTCTCTCTTTCTCTCTCCCTCTCTCTGTCTCTTTCTCTCTCTTTCTCAAATAAATAAAATATTTTAAAAGATGACATCTGAGGTAAGATGAATCAAAGAGCAGCTTCCTCATGGCAAGAGAGTGCTGGGGGTGGCATGGCAAGAGTCCTAAATTAGATACTGTTAGTAGATTCATTATTTGCTCAGTCTTTGTAGATTAGAGCTGTCACATCATAAGGGATGCTCTATAAGTTAGGGGCTAAGAAGACTTTTCTGGATTCAGATTAATTGAGTCTCAAAACTTCTTATAAGTTGTATGATGTGGGGCAAGTAACTTAACCTTTCTGTGTTGTAGTCTTCTCAGCTGTAAAATGGGTAAATAATAGTACATTTGTCACTCAGTATCTTTAGGGGCATTCATTTCAGGATGCCTTGAAATACCAAAACCTGTGGACATTAAACTTTTTTTTAATATAAAACAGTGTAGTATTTGTACAGAATGTCTGCAAACCTCCCACATACTTTAAATATTCTCTAAATTACTTATAATACTTAATACAATATAAATGCTATTAGTTCTTATATAATACTGTTTAGGGAATAATGACACATGAAATGTCTGGACAATTCAGTACAAATACAAGTTATTTTTTGCAAATATTTTCAGTGTACAGTTGGTTGAATCCACAAGTGCACAACTTGTGGATACAAAGAGATGGCTATACCCACTTCTTAGGAATGTTATGTGATTTCATTAGTTAATAAAAAGAAAGTGCTTACAAAAGTGCCTGGCTCATAATGCATACTGTCTCAATTGTAGCTGCTGGTATCATTATTAATACTTATGGCAAGGATTCATTAAATGATATGCATAAAACACTTTTTATATAATGTCTGCATATAGTAAATATTCCATACATGTGTAATTATTATTATGTCTGTAAATTATCTACATTTATAATTAGCATTGGCCTCATAAGAAATGAACTATCTCACAAACCCATGAAAAACTAGTTTTCTTTTAGAAATCTAAGGGACAATTTATCTCCCACACAAAATGCCCTTTCTTTCTGAAACACATTTTATTTTTATTTTATTTTACTTTTGCTGTGTTGCGGATCAAAGCCAAAGCTTTGTGAATATTAGACAAGTGCTCTCCCATTGAGTTACCTCCCAAACCCCTGATACACCTTTTTAATTGCTAAGGAAATGGACTTCCTAGGAGGTATAGTGTTCCCATTATTGTAGGCACTACAGCACAAGCCAGTTACCTACAAGGCAGGATTGCTCTATAGCGGATTGACAGATGATATTAATAATGATAGCCAATGTGGATAATTTTCAGATTTCCATTTTATAGAAAAGGAAACTGAGACACACAGCTTCCAAGGATGTCGCCTAAGATTTCATAGCCAGTAAGTGGTAGAGGTTCCTTTCAAATCTCCGATGTTCTCCCATGAACTATACCAGATTCAGTCCCTAATACTGTAATATAAATGCAATCTTTGTTTTCCCTTTTCTTCTCACCAAGATAAAGAAAAATGATGGTAAGTACTATATTAGCTAGGTGGAATTTAAAAGAGGAGAACATAAAAGTAGACAGTGAGGCCGATGGGACCTCTTAAGACAAACTTTATGACCACACAATTCTTTGGCGCAGTCTTAAAACCTGAAGTCTAAGCTCACAAGATCAATACTGCCTGAATTCTCTCTCTACAGAATCCTCAAGGGACCTCAGGATCAGAGCGTGCCCAGTACTCTTAATTGGTGACACAGATGCCCACATGAAATTGTTCTGCCTTTTCCAGGCTGCATGGAGCTGCTTAGTTTTGCTTACTATAATTGGCTCTATTTCAGTCATGGGTTTGATCAGTTTCCAGAGCTGTGTTTGTAGAGACAGGAGAGAGGAAGAGAGAGGAGATTCCTGGTCGGTAGAACTTTTTGGAGACAGGAATGAGCAAACTATATTTACTATTTCAGGAAACAAGATTATTTGGCTGGAACAAAGCACTATAGACAGTAGCAAGAACTGAAAGAAGTTTGGTGGGGAGCGGTTGGTTGCAGAGATATTTAACACATAACAAGTTTGCACTTGCTATGAGAGGGGTTTGGATATCTGAGCAGTAGAATGAAATGCAAATACCCCCAGAAAGCTTCTTGGTGACAAGTACACACTGCATTAGAGGGAGGTGAGATGGTATTTCAAAGAGACTTGAAGATGAGGAGGTCTCTGAGAGACTGCAACAGTCCAATCTGAAGACAACAGGATGGGAAGGAGGTAGAAATTGCAGGTAACTAACTGGAAAGAAGGAATAAGAAAATAAGTGGTTGATGCCAAGGAAGCCTGCTGTTTTATTCAATCCTTTATTGTAAGTCCTCTGCCTGGAGTCAACTTCTTACTTTTCTTTATTAGACTCATACTCATCCTTGTAAACTTAATCCATTCTCCATGAGGGTTTTCTTGAGATTGTATTAAAAGATTGGCTCATTTGTCTGTTTTCTCTACTAGATGTAGAATCTCCTCTCTTTCTCCCTTCCAATCTCTCTCTCTTTCTCTTTCATTTATCCAAATATTTTTGAATACTTATTGATTTCTAAGCATATCAATCAAGAAATGCAGCTAGACAGACATTTCACCTGACTCTGCCTACCTTGAGCTTGGAAATTGGTTTAATTTCTTTTGGGAAAGTATTTTATGACTATCATTGAAAATGAAATCTTCTGGTGACACAGATGATCTGGTATAATTAAAAAATGTATTTGGGCTTGAAAGTCCAGAGTAAGATGCCTGTATTGAAATGGTGGTATGACTGGATTCCACAAGGCAGGGGATAGATGATTTGTACCGTTCCTCTACTCAAGTCCTTGCCCAATGTTTAGCTTCAGTTGATAGTTCAATTGTATCATTTATAATAAAATGGTTAACATAAGCATAGTACTTTCTAGTGAATTATTAAACCTGACAGGGGATTGTGAGAACCCTTGAATTTGTGGTTGTCCAGGTCTGTGTGAACATCTTGGAGCTACTTAAATGTATGGCTGGCATCTCAAGTAGAGACAGTTTTGGTGGGACCATCCATTAACTTGAAAGTGTTTATACTAACTTCAGGTATTTAGTTTCTAAATTGAACAACCATGTCCTTATATTGTGGGATTATTAATAATTCCATGTTTTATGTCAGAAATGAACTGGATCATAGTACACCTAGTTAGTGTCAGAGAATGGGTTCAATAATAGGGAGGTGGCAGGGCATGGTGGCACACGCCTATAATCCCAGTACTCGGGAGGCAGAGGTAGGAGGATTGCCATGAGTTCGAGGCCACCCTGAGACTACATAGTTAATTCCCAGGTCAGCCTGGGCCAGAGTGAGACCCTACCTTGAAAAACCAAAAAAAAAAAAAAAAAGAATAAGGAGGTGAAGTTGAAAATCATGAGTTACTGAGTGTTGGCTTAGCAGTGATGGAACACATCAACCCCCAGTTAGACCTCTCAAGGATGTTATTCAACAATCAACCTCTCAACTGTGGCTATATTACTTTAAATGGCAAATGTAAAATAAAATCACAGATGGAATTAATGTTCACTTTAAAATGGAAAGATTATCCTAGACTATAATATAACTTGCTCAGTGTAATGTCAAGGGCCTTTAAATCTGGGGTAGATATGTATAAAAGAGTCTAAATGATGTGTCACAAGAATGATTTGACCCAGCCCCTGCTATCTATGAAGATGGGACACAGAAACCATGAGCTAGGGATTCAGGTGACCTAGAGATACTGGAAAAGGAGCACAACTTGCCAATGCCATGATTTTAACCCAGAGAGCTCCAGTTTAAGCTTTAACTTCCGGGAGATACTAACTTTGTGTTACTTGTGCAAATTTGTTACAGAAACCACAGGAAATGAATACACACATACCCTCTTTTCTGTCCACATTTATCCACACTGACCTCATTTTCTTGGCCCATAGTTTAACTCTATTTAGTACTTAATTATTCTTGAAGTATTTCATTGCTAGTATTGTCCTCTTAGCTAAAATGTGAAATTTAGTGGTGATCAGGTTTTGACAGCAGGTGTTGATTTGATTTTTCTCATCTAACAAATGGCATAAGAAATTTGAACCCAAGAAGCTTGACTATAAAATCCATGCTCTTAACCTGATTAAGGGCAAGTATAATCAAATATATGCTTAAAATGAGTCTTATTTTAGCTTTGTCTACATAAAGAATATTGGGTTTCAGAAGGTAGCTATACTTATACTTCTATCCAATATAGACTAACAGGGACTAGACTTATCCTACCTCCTGCATGAAAACAATGGAAGATCAGATGAAATATATGAAACAACATCTTTCAAGATATTGAACATCAAAAAAAATATTGAACATAACCTAATGAAAGATAGTGATAGAATCAGGAAACTAATGAGATTGAGCATGAAGAGTGCCTCATTTTTTCTGCAGTACAAGAAGATGCAGTACAAGTGGAGCTAGCAAACTCTCTAAGCTGAGGAGATAGTTGAAAGTTCAAAGAAAAAAGGGTGACTAGAGATAGCAGGACAGAGTATCAAATAATGAAAAGCTGCCTGCACACAGACAAAGAGTGAGCACTAGAGATCTATGGGCAATTTCTCTCTAATATTTATGAGAATACTGTTCAGTATATGAGGAGGAGAGAAAACTAGAAGGGACAGTACTCAATGCTATCATGAGGCTGGAATACCTCTTATTTCCAATAGCCAGACTTGAAAACTTCATGACAAATGTGGAACTGTCTGAACTGTCTAGAGTTCTTTTTTATTTATTTATTTTTTTGGAGTGTAATCTTTTTTTGCTTGTTTAGGAGAAACTTTCTATGGACATATCATGCGTTGGTACCATCATTTCCCCCCTCCCTGTCCCCATCCCACTAAGGGCTCTTCTCAGTGGGATTGGTGGTATAGTTCTAGAATGAACATTGACTACTTTGGAAGTAGCCTTAAAATCTTCTAAGTGTCAAATTACTTCCATGTTTAATTTAAATTGTCCTAGAACAAAGTTCAGGAATATTTACTGAAATACAAAAATATACATTGCAGGGCTGGAGGGATGGCTTAGTGGTTAAGGCGTTTGCCTACAAAGCCCAAGGACCCAGGTTTGATTCCCCAGGAACCACGTTAGCCAGATGTACAATGGGGCACACACGTCTGGAGTTTGTTTGCAGTGGTTGGAGGCCCTGGCACACCCATTCTCTCTCTGTGTCTGTCAAATAAATAAATAAAAATAAAATATTAAAAAATTACATACATACAAAGTAGCATTCACATCTATCATTCAGTAAAACAATTATTAGTAGAAAAAATGCAATCTGTAATAAGAAAAAATTATCAACTGAAAGAGATGTTAGGGTTATCAATAAAGACATAAAATAGCTATTGCAACTATGTTTTATTATTATGCAAATGTCCCAATGTCCAAAAGGTAAGTAGAAATATTAAAAAATACAAAATTTAATATCTAGTGATAAAGTCCACCATGTGCAACATGAAAAAATATGCTGAATGGACCTGGATCACATATTTTAGAAGAAATTAATTTGACAATATAAAAATAAAACTAGCAAAAATAAAATTAAGGGAGGAACAGAATTATAAAAACTAAAAATAAATAGCATCAAGGATTTATAAGACTATTTAAAGTGGCCTGATGTACATTCAATTGCAGAAGAAATATAGGTAGACATGAAACAATAACAAAATTTACCAGAAATACAGATTATTATACAACAAGAGAGTTCATAACAATTATAAATGCTTATTTCCCAAATAACAGCCACAAAATACCTAAATAAAAAATAGAATGGCAAGAAAAAATTAAAAAAATAAACGATTTGATCTAATTTTTTAATATAATTTTCTCTGTACTTTATACAACAAACGTGGCAAAAATTAGAAATGATATGCTATATATAAACAACACTGAACCAATTTGATGCATATAAATAAATTTAATTTACCTATTTATTTATTTGACAGGGAGAAAGAGATAGAGAAATAGGCAGGGAAAGAGAGACAAAAAGAGAGAGAGAGAATGGGCATGCCAAGGGCCTCCAGCCACTGCAAATAAACTCCAGATGCATGCTTCCCCTTGTGCATCTAGCTTATGTGGTTCCTGGGAATCAAACCTGGGTCCTTTGATTTTGCAGGGAAGCACATTAACCACTAAGCCATCTCTCCAGCCAGCAGCTAACTTTTTAAAATAACCCTCCACCTAATGCAATAGAATACATATTATTTTTAAGGGTAAATATTTTATGGGCATTCACCACATTTGGAGGTTCAATACAAATTTCAATATATTTAAAAGGATTCAAATCGTACCAACTATTTTTATCACAGTGTATGTTAAGTTGGTATCAATCACAGAATGATCTCTGTAAAACCCCTTAAAGTTTGAAAACTAGATAATATGTCTGAAATAATCAATGGATTAAAAAAAAAAAACAAGAATCCAACTGGAGATTTTTAAAAATCCTTTGAGTTGCCTGAAAATGAAAATATATCAGAATTTGGCGAGTTTTGTTCCAGTAATGCAGAATTTATGAATAAATTTATGGTACTAAATTTCCTGTATTAATAAAAAGCAAGTCATAAATCAGTACTCACATATGATTTTTTTTAAATATGAAAAGCAAAGTAGGCAAAATTGAAGAAATTAGAAGTAAAAACAGCAAAAATCACTGGAAGAGAGAAGAAAAAGTAAAAAATTCAATTAGGAGTGGAAGAGATGGCTCAGTGGATAAGTGTTTTGCATCAAACCTAGCTAAGTTTGAACCTCAGACCACACATACAAAAGTCTGAAAGTTGTGGTGGGCTTCTGTAATCCGATACCTCTTATGGGTGAGATGAGAGGTGAAGACAGGAGACTTTCCCTGCAACTCCAGACAAGTGCAACAAAGAACAATAGCAGAATGAGACCAAGAGGAAATGTACCTCAAACGAGGTGGAATGGCTATGGCTACATGAGCTACTGGGGAAAAGTGGCCAACAACAATGTGAGTAAGCAGGGTCTAAGCTATGCAGAAGCAACGACTCTGACAAGTTGTACACACCAGTGCAATTGTGGCTCACAGCTTTGGGTAACCAATGGCTATCTGATTGGCTAAGAGATCAACTTAGTGGAAAGAAACTCATAGCTGGAACTGGAAGCCAGGTCAGAATCCTATGGAGACAAAGATTATGCTTGCCATTGAAAGCTTCCACTAGTCTGGCTAAAAGAGGAGCTACATCCATCAAATTCTCCCTAAATTAATAATGCTTATCCGGTTTAACCTATGCTAACTTCACTCTCCATTGGAGAATCTGTTTTTCTTTTTCAGAAAGTAGCAAGACCCAAAGAGATAAACGAGCCCTCTCGTTTCAGCCAAGGTCCAGGCAAAACCACAGAGGAATTGCGGAGATGTGCAAGAATTCTGCTTCCATGCTGAACCTGACAATCAGTACCAGGGTGAAGGAGACAGATGCTGAGGATACTCAACACACACCAAAGCAGAAATCCAGAGGCTCCTAAGAGTCATTACTGAAATAGATTTAAAGCCTACCCACCACGGCTCAGGGATTTTTGTGGAAGAGGGGGCAGAAAGATTGTAAGATTCCCCCCCACACCATAACTGACTGCTGCTCCCACAATGCATGGCCCATAACCCATGGGGAATAACAGCAACCCCAGTGAGGAGGGCTCCTAGAGGAATGGGGACAGGGATGAGGCAAAAGATGGTACCAATACATGATGTATCCATACTAAGTATGTCATTAGTAAATAAACAAAATTGCTCTCTGACCTCCAGACATACGTGGTGCCATGCATATATCCTCATTCGCACACTCAAACTTACATATAAACAAATATGTAAATGTGCACAATTTTCTAAAAAAGGAAAAAAATCAATGAAACAAAACTCCTTATTTGACAAGATCAATAAAACTAAGAAGAAAGCTCTTGTCTAGATGATCAGGGGGAAAAAAGCTAAAAGAAGAAATAAATCACCAGCATTTGTAATACAAATAATGGTATCACCATAGATCACAGAAATATTAAAAAGATATTGAGGGACTATTATTGACAATTTTATGTTAACAAATTTGAAAATTTAAACAGAATGAACAAAATATTTGAAATACAAAATAAAAACTCATTTTAAAATAATAAATAAAATGGACAGCCTCATACCTATAAAATTTTCAATATATAGTTTAAAATGTTTCCAGAAAGAAAACTCCAAGCCTGAATATCTTCACTAATGAGTTCTATCAAATATTCAAAGAATAAATACCAATTATTCACAAACTTTTCCAAAAACTAAGGGGTGTGAACACTTTTCATCTACTCTATAGGCCTGATATTAATTTGTCACAAAATTCAAAAAAGATATCACAAGAAAACTACAGACCAATATTCCTTATGAATGTAAGTACAGTCATTCTCTTTAAAATACTAGCAAACCAATCTTCCACCAATGAAAATGGCTACACCATGACATGTCACATTTAGCTTGGACTGACATGGGAAAAAAAATCAATATTAAACACCATAAAAATAAAGCAAAACACAAAAAACACATGACAATCAGTAAACACAGAAAAAAAAAAAGCCTGATTACAATGCTAAAGTTAGGGAATTATTGAGCTGAGAAATTCCTCAAAGAACTTTGATTTTGAAAATCCTGAGCTAGGGTTTGAGAGATGGCTTCATGGTGAAGGCACTTGCCTGTGAAGCTTAAGAACTAATGTTCAAATCTCCAGGTCCCACGTAGCCAGATGCACAGTAATACAAGCATGCAATATTGCACATGCACACAAGGGGGTACACATGTCTGGAGTTTGTTTGCAGCAGGCTGGAGGTCCGGGGGAGCCCATTCTCTCTATTTCTTTCTCTCTCTCTCTCTGTCAAAATAAAAATAATTAAAAAATTCCCAAGCTAATGCCATAGTTAGTGAGTAATGGTAAAGGTGACAATTCTTTCACCTCAAGAAAAGGAATAAGACATGTGAGCTTGTTTTCATCATCAGATAACATTTACAGGCAACTCTGACCAATGCAATGAGAATAAAAAAAGTGTAAAAGGCATGTAGGTTAGAAAAAAGAAGGAACTTTCTTTTCACTAACCTGGTTTGGCTTATAGAAAATCCTATGGAATACATACTACACACAAAACTACTAGTCCATAAATGAGTTCAGCCAGTCTACAAATCATAAGGTTAAT
The DNA here is from genome assembly GCA_036365145.1 of Orientallactaga sibirica. Lineage (NCBI taxonomy): Eukaryota > Metazoa > Chordata > Mammalia > Rodentia > Dipodidae > Orientallactaga > Orientallactaga sibirica. Next base: position 11,337,345 of record JAEOAD010000057.1, read on the forward strand.
GGTTTTAAACTCAAATTTATGTCTCTATGTTAACAATGATAAATAGTAAAGTATAAGAATACAATATAAAATAACATAAAATGTTAAGAACTTTGTGATAGACCCCATCAAAGAATCATTAGATTTCAGTCTGAAAACCAAAAGCATTACAGAGAGAAAGTAAAGACTAAAACAAATGGAGATATATACTTGCTCACAAGATTAGAAGGCTAGGCACTAAGATATCAGTCCTCCCCAAATTACTCTATAGATTTAATGTATTTCCATCCAAATAACCAGAAGTCTTTTATGTAGAAAGTAACAAGCTAATTCTAAAATTTATGTGAAAATAAAGGGAATATAGACTAGGAAAAGGATCTTTACAAAAGAAGAACAAAGTTGGAAGGCTAGAAGTATCTGATTCCAAAACATATTCTGAAGCTACTATAATCAGGAAAATATAGTATCAGTATAAAGATGGATAATAAATTAATCTGACAGAAGAGAGAATCCATAAACAGATGCACATTTGTGGAAAACGGATTTTTGACAAAGCTCCAAGAACAATTTGTTGGATAAAAAAGTCTTTTAAGCAAATGGTAGCAAAATAAATGCAAATATATGAAATTTGAAGTATACTTTACCTTTTATATAAAAATGAAGTAAAAATTCATCCAAGACTCAAACATAAAATCTAAATTCATACAATATCTTGACCTAAAATGGAATAAATTATTGTTATTTTATTATTAAAATATTTCTTAGATATGACATCATAAATATAACCCATAAAAGAACAGCTTGATAAATTAGACCTCATCAAAACGAAAAACCTGTGCTCTACAAAAGGCAATATTGGACTGGGGAGGTGGTTCAGCAGTTAAAGGTATTTTCTTGTAAAGCAGGCTAGCCTGGGTTTGATTCCCTACCCCAGTGTAAAGCAAGATGTATACACAAAGTGGTAGAGTTCCTCTGCAGCAGCAAGAGACTCTGGCACACCCATACTCTCTCTGGCTTGTGCTCTCTTTCTCTCTTTCTCTCTCCAATAAATAAAATATTTAAAAAGAAAAGACAATGTTAAGAGAATGGAGAGTCAAGCTAACAACCAGGAGAAAAATTCTTAAGATATATACATTTGATATCTTATTCTGTGGTGTTGCTATAACAAAATATCTGAGGCTGGCACTTTATAAGTTTTACAAAAAGGTTTATTTGACTCATTACTCTAGTGGATGCTCCAAAGAGCATGGTGCTGACATCTTAGCAGGGCCCCATCTCCCAGCTACATGACAATGTGGTAGAGAAAAGGAAAATAAACTTCTGTATACAAAAAGGTAAAGATTCCGGGGAGGCTTTGTTTGATAATAACCTGCTCTCATGAAAACTATCTAGTCACATGAGGTCTCACCTACTCCTGTGAGATAAGCAATAATCCATTATTGCTACTTTTACTATGTCCTACCTCTTAAAGGTTCTACTACCTCAGCATAGCTGTACTGTTGACCAAGTTTCCATCCCCTGAAACTTTGGCCAGCAAACCACATCCATACTACAGCATCTGATAAAGGATATGTATCTAATATGTATAACAACTTTAAATCACAACAATGAAAAAATGAACCACTCAAAAATCAGCAACTATTTTCAATGATTTCATCAGAGAAGATATGCCATGGTAAATGAACACATTACAGGATGCTCATCTTACTTACCTGATGGGAAAATACAAATTAAAATCATAATGAGAAACATCAACACAATGTTAGAATCATCTAGTTATGGCATGGCTGTCCTAGTTTGTTGAAATACCTTCTATGATGTTTGCATGAGCAAACTGCATAATCATGCAATTGTCAAAATACATTCCTATTGTTAAGCAACACACGACTAGAACAAGCATTGGCCCAGATGTGGAAGAAATGGTGGTTTCATATACTCCTAATTGAAATGTAAAATGATCCAACTACTTTGGAAAACAACTCAGAAGTTTTGCAAAATGTTAACTTTATAGATATCTTTTTATTTTAAATATTTTATTTATTTATTTGCAAGTAGCGAAAGAAAGAGAAAGAGAGAATAGGCATGATAGGGCCTTTTGCCACTACAAAAGAACTCCAGATGCATGTACCACTTTGTGTATCTGGCTGACATGAGTACTGCAGAAATCAAACTCAGGGCATCAGGTTTTGCGAGAAAGCACATTTAACCACTGTGCCATCTCTCCAGCCCCAACTGTATAGATATCTTATGAACCAGTATTTACCCATGGAAAATGGAAACATAGGTCCAAGCTAAGATTTGTATGAGAATATCAAAATTTTGTTCATAATACCCCAAAGTTGGAGTCATTCCAACTTTATACCTGCAAGTAAGTGGGAAAACAAAATCTGGGGTATATATTTATACTGGTATATATGCATATTATGCATCCATACAGATTGGAGTACTATACTATGCAACAATAACAATGAATGAACTGTTGACACATGATATAATGTGGTTGAGTCTCTGAATAATTATGCTCGTTTTCTAAAGTGAGATCCACAAACATACATACCACTTATATGATGCTCTAGAAAATGAAATGCACTCTGTATTGCCACAAAGAAGATCAAGAAGTGTCTGTGGACAAGAATATGGAAGGAGGGATTGTAAAGCAGAATGAGGAAATGTTTCGGGGAGTTCTTCATTGCTGTGCTGTTTTTATGAAGAATGCATGTAGTATATGTTATATAACATAAAATATATATTTGCACACTTTAAATATGTATAGTGTTATGTCAGTACAGCGTGGAATAAATCATTAAAAGAAAAAAAACAAAAATGATGGAAGGAAAGTTTTGATACGTATAGGAGAAATAATAAAACTCTCATAGTCTGATTCAAGTATTAGGCAGTTTGCATTTTAAGGTCTCAAATCAATGTTGTTTTTCCTCTAGAAAAATATAACAAGTAGATGTCTAGCCCTCTTTTTCAGGGCTAAACAGACCAACAAATTCTTCTACCATTTGAGGACTCATACCCTGTTCTATATATGTACAGTCTTTCTCTATCAGCATATGTTTACTGAACACTTTTAGTGCTTTAGAAATTACATTTGAGTGGGTCAGGGATAGGGAGGTCAGATGCAATGGTAAATAAGACATCGTCCCAGATGATGACATCAAATTAAAAGAGAGACTAATGGAGAGCGGGAGGGGATATGATGGAGATTGGAGTTCTAAAGTGGAATGGTGGGAGGGGAGGGAAATATCATATGTTTTTTGTATGTAAGTACAGAAGGTGTCAATAAAAAAATAATAATTTAAAAAAATACGGATGGTAAATGACACCAAACAACATCCACATGTGAAGTCAGAAATGTTTGGCTTCCATTAGCCTGTTCTCTTCTGCTTTGCTCCACATTCTATAAGAAGGCTGATAAAAAATAATATTTATATTATGTATAATATAATATTTATCTTATGAAATATAAAATATTTAGTATCTACCAACCTGTACCAGGAATGAAGGCAGTGCCTGCCTACTTACTTCCTAAAGCTGTTAGGTACCAAAATGCCTTGGAAACTCAAGCTGTTCCTACTTCTCTGGCTCTTGTCTGATCTTACAGCCTTTAATCATAATCCTTGCTCTTAAGTATCCTGAAAAGATGCAGGGCCTAGGGAACCAAAGTCCACTGAAAATTCCACTTGGGTTTTCACCTCTGTTAAGCTAGCATCTCTTGGCCCCATATATACATCACACACACACACACCACCCCACCCAGAATTTGTGCTTCTATGAGTCCCTTGGATACCAAGTGCTGGTCCATAAGGGGAAGCTGGCTTTTCAGACATTCATCAGATGGGGAGGTCCAGGGTTATGACAGAATGTGAAGAAGGACTTGAGAATGACAGAACACAACAAGTGCTTCAACACAAAGTCAGGATGGGGTGTGGAGAAAAACTAAGCATTTCTTTGAACATTATAGCATTGAGGAATTAATCATTTCTATTGCCTTCCCAATATGTGACTAATTTCTTCTCCTAAACAATTATTTCTGTGCAGATGATTTGAAACATTTTGCATTTAATCACCATATGATTTCTGTTCATAAATGCTCAAGTTCCAAAATTGTCATTTCTGCAAGCCACTTTAGGACCCATGTTCCTTTAAAACAAAAGGCAGTTGTGTCACACACTGTTGGTGTTGACATTTTTGATGGGCAACAAGCTGATAAATTATGGTAAATGCAAAACTCTTCTCTTGTATTTCAATATCAGCTAATATTTTTAAATTATTTATTGATTTTAATAAAAAGGTTTTACTCTTAGGCCCCCCTGCCCCACCCCAATTCTTCTGAGAGTCTTCTTGGGTGGCATTTTGGTATTCTCAGTCACTCTCTGTAGAGGGGGATACACAGTGCCTCAGGCTATTCCCACCCATATTGAGGCTCTTACAATCTTTCCACCACCCTTCTGCAATGTTCCCTGAGCCTTGGCAAGCAAGATAGGAATCCGATTTAGTGTTGCTTTTGCTGGGGCCTCTGGATTTCTGTTTTGATGAGGTTTGAGTGACCACAGTGTCTATTGCTATCTCCCATGAACTGGTTTGCAGACTAGTCACAAGAGCAGTCACCATTTTCTCTGTAATGACTTTTGGATCCAGGCAGATGAGGAGGAGATGACCCATCTCATCGTAGACAGCTGTCTCTCTCTTGATGTATCCTGGTTTTCCCTAGTATTCTTCTCTACCTGTAAGACAGAACAGACTTTCCAACCAAAAGTGACAGCAGTTTCAATGAAAGAGGATAAGCCTGTTATTATATCTATCTATATCTAAATATCTGCTCTTCTTAGTTAAAGAGCAGTGGAAGTTCTCTCTGGAGTCTATTAGTTTCTATAGGGAATCTGGATCTGGGTTGGTTCTCCCCCACTGAGCCAGTCTCATGTCCCATTGGTGAGCAGTTGGTTACCTGCATCAGCTATGTACCACTGTTACAGATGTGTGTACTTCTTGCTTAGCTGGTTGATTTTGTATCTCGCAGGATCTCCTGCTTATTCAAATCTGTTGGCAAACTTCATTTTCTAGTCACTCTCATAGCACTTTCTAGCACTATGAGGACTAGGGGGAGAGAGAACTGTATTCCCTCTCAATTCCAGCATGCTAACTTGATGTACTGTGACCACAGGCTGTGGTGTATACAGCAAAAGAAATTTACCTTTGATCTTGTACAGGTTACCAAGTGTTTGGGCAATGGCCTATATTATTTTGGAGACCTTGTGTCTTCCTGACCAACAGCTTACTGTTGAAGGGAACCCAATTCTGTCTTCACGAATTATCATCCAGTGCTCATGGTTTTATGGTTATGCTTTCTCCAACTTTTATAGAGTTCTTCTTTAGGGTCCCCTCTGGCCCTTATTGAGGGTAATGACTTGTAGAATGGTATTCAGTAAGAAGGTATCTATGGAATTTATTCATATTGCCATTAGTTTTGTATATTCCTCTCCTTATTTCCTTTTCCTCTACACCCAAGGCCTTTCCATCTCTTTCTTTCTTTGATAAGTAACAAGCTTTTTTCTTCTTTCTTTCTTTCTTTCTTTCTTTCTTTCTTTCTTTCTTTCTTTCTTTCTGCTGACCATTGATTCTGTTGTCAAGTAGCCCTTCCTCCTCTCCCTGCCTACTTACCATTTTTCATATCTTCATTCTAGTACCAAGCAACAAGACAAGAGAAAGAATGAAAAGGAATAGAAATGGGAAAGAAAAAAGTTAAACTAGCTCTGTTCACAGATGACATGATTCTATTCTTAAGAGATCCAGAAAACCCCACCAAAAATTTCTTTAAGTGATAAATGCTTTCAGCAAAGTGGTAGGATATAAACTCAACACAGAAAGATCACTAGCCATTATATATATCAGTGAAAACAATATGGAAAAAAGAAATCAAGTAAGATGTCCCATTTACAATAGCCATAAAAAAAATCAAATACCTTGGAGTCTTCCTAACCAAAGAAGTAAAAGACTGATACATGAAAACATAAAAATATTGAAGAAAGAACTGGAGGAAGACAAGAGAAGATAGAATGACCTTCCATGGTCACGGATTGGAAGAATTAATATTGTTAAAATGGTCATCCTATCTAAAATAATATACACCTTCAATGCAATTCCAATCAAAATCCAAGTAACCCTCTTCACAGAGTTATAAAAATAGTCTCCAAATGCACATGGAAGCAAAAAAGGTCTCTGATAGCCAAAAAATGTATTCAGCAAAAGGAACACCTCTGGTGGTATCATCATACTTGATTTCAAGTTATACTATAAGGCCACAGTAATAAAAACCACATGGTACTGGCAACAAAACAGGCACATAGATCAGTAGAATAGAATTGAAGCTCCAGGTATGAGTTTGAGTAACTATACCTACTTGATCTTTGACAAGGGGGCCAAAAATGCTCATTGGAGCAAAGACAGCATCTTCAGCAAATGGTGCTGTAGAAACTGGATAACCACATGTAGATGGTTGAATTTCAACCTCCTCCTCTCACCTTGCACTAAAATTAACTCCAAATGGGTAAAGAACCTCAATATATGACCTGAAATTTTAAACTGATTAGAAGAGAAAGTAGGGAGAATACTCTGAGATATAGATGTAGAGAAGACTTTCAAAACAAGACTCTAGTAGCCCAGGGAATTAAACAAACACTCAACAACTGGGACTTCATGAAAATAAAAAAGTATTATAAAGATAAGCAGACTATCCATAGAGTCAATAATCAACCTAGTGAATGGGAAAAAAATCTTTACCAGCCTTACCTCTGATAAAGATTTAATAGCTAGGGCTGGAGAGATGGCTTAGTGGTTAAGGTGCTTGCCTGCAAAGCCAAAGGACCCAGGTTGGACTGCACAGTACCCATGTAAGCCAGATGCACAAGGGGGCGCACACATCTGGAGTTTGTTAGCAGTGGCTGGAGGCCCTGGCATGCCCATTCACTCTCTCTCTCTCAAATAAAGAAAAATAAACTATTTAAAAAGATTTAATACCTAGAATCTACTTAAACTAAGAATTTTTTTTTAGAAAACCTAAACCATAAAAAATCTAGTATCCCACTCAAAAAAACAGGGCAGGGAATTGAAGAGAGTTTTCAAAGGAAGAAATGAAAATGGCTATTAAACACCTTAAGATATGTTCAGCATCTCTATTCATTAGTGAAATGCAAATTAAAATGTCTGAGATTCCATCTCACTTCAGTCAGAATGGCAACCATAAAAAAAAAATCAAATGAAAGCACATGCTGGCAGGGGTGTGGGGAAAGAGGAAATCTCTTCCACTACTGGTGGGTGTGCAAACATGTATAACCACTATGGAAATTAGTATGGAGATTCTTCAAAATGTTGAAAATAGAACTACCATTAGGTCAAGCTAGACTTCTTTTGGGTATATGTCCTAAAGAGTCAACTATATACCACAGGAGCATATGCTTAATCATTTTTATTTCAGCTCTATTCATAATAGCCAGGAACTGGCATCATCCCAGGTGCCCATCACAGATGAATGGTTAATGAAGATATGATACATAGAACATGGTGAGGTACTTGCATGTTTGGGGCCTGTGTTCTGGGACCAGGTGAGGTGCCAGCATGTGTGGTGGGGCCTGTTTGCTGGTGTATTTGAGGCCTGAGCACTTGGACCAGGGTTTGGTGTGTTTGGGGCATGTGGCTCAGAACAGGTGAGGTAACAGTGTGCTTAGGGCCTGTGAGCTCAGGGTGGGTGAGGTGCAGGTGTGCTTGGGACCTGAATGCTATGACCAGATGATGTTCCAGCATGTGTGGGGCCTGTGAACTCCTACTCGGAGAAGTTCAGGCATGTTTGGAGCTAGTGTGCTCCGGTTGGGTGAGGTGAAGGTGTTTTGGGGCCTGTGCACTAGGTCTGGGATAGGGGCTATTATGGCTGTGGCCTGTGCACTCAGGGTGGGTGAGGTGCAGGCATGTTTGGGGCCTTTGAACTCAGACTGCGTGAGGATTTTCAGAGTGTCTGGGGCCTGGCACAGGTGGGTGAGGAAGTGGTGATTACATGTGTGTTTGGGACCTAAAAACAGGATATATTAACAACTTCCCCCACACCTCCTGCACTCAGATAGGTGACCAACCCACTGAGTAGGTACACACAGTGCAGGAGCCAGGGATCTTGCTTCCACCCCACACCATACCACTCCAATGGGTCTCCCAAACCTCACACTGCCACATGGGCCACAGTGGGTCCCTGCACCCCTTGCAACTGTCCCTACCCCAGCCTCAGAAGATCTTTCTGGCTTCCTTCTCCCTCCACTGATTACTGGCCCTCTCTGAACACCAACACACCCACACTGCTATGTCCCTGGGGGTCAGCGACCACCCCTTTCCCTATCACTGCTTTCCCCCTTCCCCAGTGACTGTTTGGGGCTTCACTTCTACTCCAGACAGGGAGCACAGGAATATCTGGCAACCACCCTCAATGGGGAAAAAGTGAGTGCTCCACAACCTGCTCAGCTGGGCACAGTAGGGTAGCAGGGGCAAGTGCTACTGACCCTGAGCCCTATAGGCAAGGGAGAGCTGTGATTGGGGATCAAAGAAATTCTGAGCCTCCAACTACAGCTTTTGTATCAGCCACCAGCCCAGAAATGGTGGCACACTTGCCACTTCCACCACCTGTGAATTCAAGGACACAACACCATCCCACTCAAATCCAGTTCAAACCCAAAATGGAACACTCACTGAAGATCCTACAAGGGCAAATACTTGCTTCCTCCTTATTAAAGTAAGACTTTACCCTGAAATAGGTAGACCCCAATGCAAAAAAGAGGAAAAAAACATGAAAGGCAACAAACAGAGATCTCCAGCAAGGTTGCCTAGTTCCACAATGGAAGTCCCCAATGAAAATATAGAGGAGACAACAGAAATAGAATCCCAAAATGAAAGCACAATAAGTTTATTTGCCCTGGTCAAATAAATAATTGAACTGGAAGCAAATCATGAAAAAATAAAAAAATCACACAACTGAAATGCAACGGAATCAGCTCTTATATTATACATCTCTCATCACTAGACTTAACGTAATTGAGGAAAACCAGAGAGACCTCAAAAGAGATAAATGAACTTAAGAAAAGTCAGTAAATAGAGGATCTCCATAACCAGCTGATTAAGCTTAATGAAGACATGATTAAATTCAATAATTAATTTGAAGAAGCATGAAGAAAATCAAACCATGACCTGAAATTGGAACTTGACAAATAGAAGGACATGATACAGAAAAGTGCAACAGAAAATGAGAATCAAATGAAGCTTGTAAAAGCCTCTCTAAAAAACCCTCACTAATTAGAACCTCAAATCTGGAAGAGAAGACAGGAGAAATTTTTTCAGGAGTCCAAAACCTTTGATAACTTCAAAAAATCACGTGAAAAGCATATGAGGACTAGACCAAAGAAGAAACTCTCCAAGGCACAGCATAGTTAAAACTCTAAACAATGAAAACCAAGAACCAGTGCTAAAAGCAGCAAGAAAGAAGCAATTCACAACATACTAAGGTAATTCTAGCAGAATTGCCTCCTATTTTTCAATGGAAACCCTGAAAGTCAGAAGGGCTTGGAATGGAGCACTTCAAAGTCTAAAACTCTATGGCTTCCAACCCAAACTACTGTACACAGTGAGAATATACTTCATAATAGATGGTGAAAGGAAAATTTTCCATAACAAATGCCAGCTCTATGATTGTATGATCACAAAACCAAACCTACAGAGAATATTTCAGGGAACACTCCACACTGAATAGTTGAAAAACCAACCTCAGGAACCTACAAGAGGAAGAACACAATAACCTAAACTAAAGCACACATGTAAATATAAAAAAGGTTAAGAAAGCACTAAATGCCATAAAGCCTCCAACAAGGCAGGAATTAAAACAAGCCTCACATATAAACTTAAATATTAATAGTCTTAATGCATTCATCAAATGACTTAACTTTGTTAGGTGGATCAGATAAATGGATTTCTTAAAGAAACCCACCTCACCACTAAGGATAGACACCTGCTCAGGGTAAAAGGATGAAAAATTATTTTCTAAGAAAATGGAAATAAGAAACATGTGGGTGTGGCTATATTAATATCTGACAAAATATGCTTCAAATAAAAAGTAATCAAAATGGACAAATAAGGCCATTTTTATTCATCAATGGGTGATCCAACAAGAGTTCATCACAACCATAACCTACTTGACAACAAACAAGAAATAAATCCCAATAGCATCATAGTAGGAGCCTTCAACACTCCACCAAAATCAATAGATAGATCACCCAAGTAGAAAATTAACAAAGGAAATAATAGAGCTTAACAATATCATAGATCAACTGGACCTAACTTATACCTATAGAAGATTTCACCCTAATTCTACAGAATACATATCCTTCCCAGCAGCCCATGGAAGCTTCTCCAAAAGAGATCATATATTAGGGTACAAAGCATGCCTCCAAAAATTTAGGAAAATTGACATAATTTCCTGCATCATATCTGACCACAATGCATTATTACTAGAAATTAACAAAAGAAGCTACAGAAATTACACCATTTCCTAGAGACTGAACAACAGGCTATTAAACAATGAATGGCTTGTAGAAGAAATAAAAAAGAAAATTGTAAAATTTCTAGAACTGAATGATAAGGAAAACACAACACAGGAAAACTTATGGGACACAATAAAGGCAGTCCTAAGGGGAAAATTCATAGCACTAAATGCCTTAATAACAAAGGCAGAGAGATCTCAAATTAATAACCTAACTATCTACCAAAAGGCAATAAAAATTAAGAACAATCCATCCCTAAGAGTTCCAGTGGAAAGAAATAATTAGAGCAGAAATTAATGAATTGGAAACTAAGAAACCAATTAAGAAAATTGATGAAATGAAGAGCTAGTTCTTTTAAAAAATAAATAAGATTGATAAATCCCTGGCCAATTTGATCAAATCAAATAAAGAGAAGTTCCAAATTAACAAAATTAGAAATGAAAAGGAAGAGGTCACAACAGACATCAATGAAATTGGAAGAATCAAGAGGGGGCTGCCTGGACCCTGCAAGCTTGCTACAGAAGCAGATCCCTAGCTCCACCTTCCTTATTAAATGGCCCCTGAGCACTTAAATCCCAGATCCCCCCGCTCTGGAGGGTGCTTGAAAGAGTGAGTAGGCCAGAGCTCCCCGATGATTCCCAACCTCCCAGTTCCCTGATCGTGGTATCCCTGCTGCTGGCTTGGGGCAGCCTGGTCCCTGTGTGTGGGCTGCAGAAGCAAGCCTTTTGCTCGGGTTTCCTGATTAATTGGCCTCTGGCTACACAAATCCCTATTCCCCTGAGCCAAAGGGTGCATGGACCACTGTAGGAGCTGGCCTCTTGCCCTTAGCCCTCCAGATACCTGGCTTCTGATTCCCCAGCTCCTGATCCCTGTGTGCTGAAGAGAGCATGCAACTGAAGTGAGTAGGCCAGAGCTCCTAGTTCCCTAACTTCCAGTTCCCAGGCACCTTTGGTATACTTGCAATCTCCACAATCTATGCACCTGCAGTTATAAAATCATTGTACACCAATCTGGTTCACATTTAAAACAGAACACTCACTGAAGATGCTACAAGGACAAATAATATAAAACATAATTGATATAAAATAATATAAAAATAAAATAAAACTTTTGCCCAAGATGGGTAGACCATGATGTAACAAAAACAATGAAAGTTAGCAGAATGAAAGATTTCCAGCAAGGATGCCTAGTCCCACAATGGAAGCCTCCACTGAAATCATAGACAACAGAAATTGAATCTCAAAAAGAAAACACAAGCAATGTGTCCCTGATCAAAAGAATTGCTCATCTGGAAGCAAGCCATCAAAAAAACAACACCTGGGTTGGGGAAATGGGTTAGCGGTTAAAGCACTTGCTTACAAAGCCTAAGGACCCCAGTTCGATTCCCCAGGACCCACATAAGCCATATGCACAAGGAGGCACATGTGCCTGGAGTCCATTTGCAGTGGCTGGAGGCCCTTGCATGCCCATTGACTCTTTCTCTCTGCCTCTACCCCCCTCTCTCTCTCAGATAAATAAATACATTTTTTTTAAAAACCCAACCCTCACATAAATTAAATTAGGCAGCATTGTCTCCTAGAGCACTCAGCTTTTGTCACCAAGCTTAACTTAATTGAAGAAAATCACATAAACCTCAAAAGAGAGATAAATGAATTGAAGGTGAGTCAACAAATGGAAGATCTCAATAGCCAGCTGATTAAGCTCAATAAAGACTTGATCAAATGCAAGAATGAATTCCAGGAAGCATCAAGAAAATTAGATCTTGAACTGAAACTGTACCTCAAATAACTCAACAGAAAATAAATATCAAATAGAGCTTTTACAAACCTCTCTAGAAGTCGGCACTAACATAGTTACTCATGCGGAAGACAGAACCTCTGAGCAGGAAGGTAAGATAGAAGAAACTGATAGGAAGTCCAAAGACATTACTAAGTTCAAAATTTCATGAGAACAGAATATGAGAGAACTGTAGCTTACCTGAAAATTACCAAATATCTGGGTCATAGGCATGCCAGAAGGAGAGGAAATCCAGGCCAGAGGCATAGAGAACATATCCAACAAAATTATTAAAAATTTAACCAATCTCTCAAAAGAAAGACCCATTAAGAAAAAAGAAGCTCACAGAACACCAAAGAGACAGGACCAAATAAGAAACTCTCCAAGGCACATCATAGTTAAAACTGTTAATAATGAAAACAAAGAGAGTGCAATTTTTAGCACAAGAGAGAAACAACTCACTACATAAAAAGCCAGTTCTGTCAGAATTACCTCAGATTTTTCAGTGGAAACCTTGAATGCCAGAAGTGCCTGGAATGGAACACTTCAATGTCTAAAAAACTATGGCTTCCAACCCAAGCTACTGTACCAGTGAAAGTATCCCTCATAAAAGATGGGGAAAGGAAAATTTTCCACGAGAAAAAGTCAACTCTATGATGTTATGAATACAAAACCAAACCTACAGAGAATACTTGGGGGAATACTCCACACAGAAGAGTCAAACAACCAATCTCAAGAGCCTACAAGAAGAATATGACAATAACTAAAACTATAACAAGCTCAAGAAAGTTCAAAGCACAAGAAAGCACAAAACCCTATAAATTACCCCTTCATGGCAGGGATTAAATAAAACCTAACAGCTATAACCTTAAACATGAATGGTATTAACTCACCTCAAAAGACAGTAGTTAACAGGGTGGAACAAGAAATGGACTCTTCTATGTGCTGTCTTCAAGAAACCCACAACACCACTAATGACAGACACCTCCTCAGGGTGAAAGGATGGAAAATGATATTCCAAGCAAATGGAATAAGAAACAAGCAAGTGTTGCTACATCAATATCTGCTAAAATGGACTTCAAACCACAGGTAATCAAAAAGACAAAGAAGGCCACTTCTTACTCATCAAGAGGATGATCCAACATGAGAACATCACAATCGTGAATATATGTGCACCAAACAGAGGTGCACCACAGTTTATAAAACAACACTTACTTGACAACCAAACAGAATTAAACACCAATACCATCATAGTTGGGGACTTCAATATTCCATTATCACCAATAGACAGATCATCCAAGAAGGCAATTTATAGGACATAATAGAGCTCAACACTACCATAGATCAACTAGACCTAACAGGTGTCCACAGTACTTTCCACCCCATTTCTACAGAAGAGACATTCTTCTCAGCAGCTCATGGACCCTTCTACAAAATAGACCATATATTAGGCCATAAAGCATGTCTCCATCAATTCAGGAAAAGTGAAGTAACTTCCTGCATCATATCAGATCACAATACTTTAAAAGTAGAAATTAACAACAGAAGACACACCAGGAATTCTACCAGCTTCTGGAAACAACACACTTTTAAACAATGAATGGGTTGTGGAAGATATCAATAAAGAAATTGTAAAATTACTAGAATTGAATGATAATGAAAACACAACTTACCAAAACTTAAGGTACATGATGAAGGCAGTCCGAATATGAAAATTTATAGTGGTAAATGCCTTTATATCAAAGACAGAGAGAGATCGCAAATTAATAACCTGTGTACCTAAAGATGTTGGAAAAACAAGAAGAATCCAAACTTAAGAGCTCCAGATGTAAAGAAATAATCAAGATCTGAGCAGAAATTAATGCATTGGAAACTAAGAAAAGAATTTTAAAAATAGAAGAAATTAAGAGCTGGTTCTTTCAAATAAAAATAAATAAACAGGATTGATAAACCCCTGGTCAATTTGATCAAATGAAAAAAAGAGAAGTCTCAAATTAACAAAATCATAAGTAAAAAGGGAGAGGTCACAATAGACATCAATGAAATTGGAGCAATCATCAGGACATACTTCCAAAACTTCTACTCCATAAAAATGAATAATCTGGAAGAAATGGATGAATTTTTAGCAGCATACCACCTACCTATACTAAACTCAGAGCAGATTAATCTCATACGCTAACCTTTCACATCCATTGAGATTGAAAAGTTAATCAAAAACCTCCCCCCAAAGAGAATTCCAGTATTGGATGGTTTCTTAGCCAAATTCTATCACACCTTCATTAAAGAAATGAATCCATTTTTTCTCAAAATGTTTCACAAAAGCAGAGAGCAGGAATCCTCCTCAATTTATTTTATGAAGCTAGGATCATCCTAATAGCCAAACCAGACAGAGATACAATAAGAAAAGAAAACTATAGGCCTATGTCTCTGATGAATTTAGATGCCAAGGTCCTGAACAAAATAATTGCCAACCAAATTCAACAACATATCAAAAGCATTATCTATCTTGATCATCTAAGCTTCATTCCAGGGATGCAAGGATGGTTCAACATATCAAAATTTTTCAATGTACTATACTGCACAATTAAATTCAATTGCAAGAATTATATGATCATCGCAATTGATGCAAAGAAGGTCTTTGACAAATACAACACCACTTCATGATCAAAATGCTGGACAGAATAGGTATGAAAGTTTTATATCTCACCACAATTAAGGCTATATATAAAGTACCTAAGGCCCAAATAATACTTAATGGGAAAAAACTCAAGGAACTTCCCATTGAGATTGGGAACAAGACAGGGGTGCCCACTCTCACCATTGCTCTTCAACATAGTCCTAGTAGTCCTAGCCCAAACAATAAGATAGGAGAAAGAGATAAAAGCAATACAAATTGGAAAGGAAGAAGTTAAGTTATCCCTATTTGCATATGGCGTGATCCCATATATAAGTGACTTGAAAGTTTCCATCACAAAACATCTAAAGTGGCAGAATACAAAATTAACAGACAAAAATCAGTAGCCTTTCTATATGCAAAGGACATATATATAGACAAAGATATAAATGAGGTTGTTCCATTTTCAATTGCAAAAAAAAAATTAAATATCTTGGGAATAACACTAACCAAGGATATCAAAGACCTATATAATGAAAATATGAAACTTAAGAAAGAATTCGAGGACTTGAAGAGATAGAAAAACTTCCCATGCTACTAGTTGGTAGGATTAATATTGTGAAAATGGTAATTCTACCAAAACAATATACAGATTTATGGGGAACTGTTGGGCACTAGGTAACCAAAAGTGCCTCCATCTTGAGTAGTGACTCCATTTTGTGATAAGTTGTCTGTTCTGGAAAGTCACCCATGCACAGAGAAAGAACAACATAACCCACAGAGAATGAGGAAGTCGTTATCTTATGGCTTTGGGGCTGGGACCTTGTCCTGTTGAAACATCTTATGGCTTTGGGGCTGGAGCCTTATCCTGTGGAACATCTTATGGCTTTGGGGCTGGGGTCTTATCCTGTTGAAACATAATTATAGTAATACCTAAGCTACTGACAAACTTCCCTGTTCTGTTGTATAAAAGGCACCCTGAGATTAATAAAAATCACAGCTTGATCAGATTACTGTCTTGCTGTCAGTTCCTTGTGTCTCTTGCCCCTTTCATTTCAGGTTCTCTAGGGTCCTTGCTCCTGTTGAAGCCCCGCTGGCCAGGGAACAGATTTAATGTAGTCCCAGAAAAATTCCAGCATCATTCTTCACAAAGATAGAAAAAATAATCTCAAAAATCTATATGGAATAGCAGCAGGCCTCAGACATCCAAACATATCCTCAGCGAAAGAAATACCATTGTACCATACCTTATCTAAAGCTATGTTACAAAGTCATAGAAACAAAAACAACTTAGTACTTGCATAAAAACAGAAATACAGACCAATGGAAGAGAACTTAAGAACCAGACCATAGCTCAAGTAACTACAGCTACCTGATCTTTGACCAAGGTGCCAATAAAGTAGACTGGGCAAAAGACAACATCTTCAACAATGGTGCTAGACAAATTAGATAATCATATGTAGAAAAATGAAACTAGACCCACTCATCTTACCATACATAAAAAGCAAGTTCAAATGGATAAAGACCTCAATATCAGACCTGAAACTCTTCTCCTACTGGAAGAAAAAATAGGAGGAAATCTCCAAGATATTGAATGGGGGAAAGTCTTCCTGAAATAAACCCCAGTAGCCCAGGAAGTTAAATAATAACTCAACCAATGAGATCTTATGAAGCTAAAAAACATTTGCACAGACAAACATGCCATAAGCAGAGCCAATAGATTACCCACTGAATGGGAGAAGTTTTTCGCCAGTTATTCCACTGACAGAAGTATAATATCTAGCATCTACAAAGAACTCAAGAAAAAAAACAATAAAAAATCAAACAACCCACTCCAAAAATGGGGTAGAGCACTGAATAAGGAATTGTCAGAGGAAGAAATACAAATGGCTAACACACACCTAAGAAGATGTTTAACATCCCTAACCATTAGGGATATGCAAATTAAAACAACTATGAGATTCCACCTTACTCCAGTAAGGGTGGAAATAATTAAAAAATCAAACAACATGCAAAGACAAAGAGAAAGAGCAAGAAATTAGTGACATTGTCCCATTTTCAATAGCAACAACAAAAAAATAAAATACCTTGGAATAACATTAAACAAGGACACAAAAGATTTATATAGTGAAAACATAAAAACACTCAAGAAAGAAATTGACGAGGACTTGAGAAAATGGAAAGACCTCCCAGGCTCCTTGATAGGCAGAATTAACATTGTGAAATGGCCATCTTACCAAAAGCAATATAAAGAATGTAATACCAATAAAAATCCCAACATTTTTCTTCACATAGATAGCAAAAAATGATCTCAAAATTCATATGGAATGACAGAAGGCCTTAAATATACAACCATATCCTCAACAAAAGAAAAACCTCTGGAGGCATCACCATACCTGATCTAGAGCTATACTACAAAGCCATAGTAATAAAAACAACAAAGTACTGGCATAAAAACAGGATCATAGACCAATGGAACAGAATCGAGGACCTGGACTTTGGGTCAAGTAAATACAGCTACTTGATATTTGACAAAGGCCCTAACAATGTAGACTGGAAAAAAGATAGCATCTTAAATAAATTGTGCTGGAGAAACTGAAAAACCATACACAGGAAAATGAATCTAGATGGACACATCTTGCTATGGACAAAAATCACATTCAAATGGATCAAAGACCTCAATATATGACCAGAAACTCTGCTTCCACAGGAAAAAAAAATAGGAGGAACTTTCCATGATATAGGAGTGGGAAAAGACTTCCTGAACAAAACCCCAGTAGCACAGGAAATTAAACAATCACTCAACCATTGGGACCTCATGAAGCTGAAACGTTTTTTTTCACAGACAAACATACAATAAGCAGAGCCAATAGATTAACCACAGAAAGGGAGAAAATTTTTGCTGGCTATACAACTGACAGAGACCTAATTTCTAGAACCTACAAAGAACTCAAAATTCTAGATAATAAAAAAAATCAAACAACCCCCCTCACAAAATGGGGCAGAGAACTGAACAGGTAGTTCTCAGAGGAAGAAATACCAATGGCTAACACACACTTAAGAAAATATTCAACATCCCTAACCATCAGGGAAATGCAAATTAAAACAACTATGAGATTCCACCTTACCCAAGTAATGATAGCAAACATTAAAAAATCAAATGAAAACAAATGCTCATGAGGATGTGGAGAAATAGGAACCCTCGTTCACTGTTGGTGGGAATGCAAGATGGTACAACCACTATGGAAATCAATATGGAGACTCCTAAAAAGGTTGACAATAGAGTTACCAATTGACCCAGTTATTCCCTTACTGGGCATTTACCCTAAAAGCTCCATGCCTCAGTTCAGAGAGATTTGCTCAACCATGTTCATAGCTGCTGAATACATAATAGCTAAGAACTGGAATCAACTCAGATGCCCATCATTACATGAATAGAAAACCAAAATGTGGTATGGAATTCTACAAAGAAGTAAAGAAAAATGACACAATGAAATTTGAAGAAAAATGGCTGAACTTGGAACATATCATTCTTAGTGAACTCATCCAATCACAGAAAGACAATTGTCATCTGTGACTCCTAACCTGGATCTGTCCGAGGATGCTTACATACTTAATCGGCATCTCGAGGATTGGACAATAGGGAGGGTGTGGTGGGAGGGGAGGATAAGGGTGGGAGGTCACAAAACTGGACCCAAATGGAACTGATACCATAAAATCCTATATCCTGAAAGACAGAATAAAAGGTTGAAACTTTATCAGGTCCTTCGAGGGAACACCTAAATCAAAGGTCCCTGGAAAGGGTATTATGAAGAATAACTTTAATCTTCTCCTGTTTCTCTCTCTCTTTTCTCTCTCACTCTTTTATATTACCTATCTTTTTCTTCCTTCTTTTCCCTTGGTGCTGGCCTGTAACTCCCAGTACCAGGATGTGGTTAACAACCACAATGAGCTGTTTATCAGAGAGACCTACAAGGTTTCCCATAAGAAGACAGACTTCTGTCAGAGCACTTGATTACCCACCAAAGGTTAATGATAAGACCCTACTGCCTAATATGCTGTTGGTATGGAACATGTAGAGACATGGCTGGAATATGGAACAGAACCAGTTCCCAGACAGTTAGCTTGTCTAGGGTCAGAAGGT
Source organism: Orientallactaga sibirica (assembly GCA_036365145.1). Lineage (NCBI taxonomy): Eukaryota > Metazoa > Chordata > Mammalia > Rodentia > Dipodidae > Orientallactaga > Orientallactaga sibirica. The sequence continues at coordinate 11,356,432 of JAEOAD010000057.1, forward strand.
GCTACATGAGCTACTGGGGGTAAATGGCCAACATCTGTCCAACAACTCATGGTCTAAGCTACTCAGCAGCTCACCCAAGTGCAATAGTGGCACACAGCCATGGTGGGTAACCAGCTGCTCTTGAATTGGTTAACAGATCCACTCAGTGGAATGGAAACCATAGCTGTAACTGGGAAACAAATTAGGATCATATCCAAAAAAAAATGAGTTTGCTCTCCAATATCAAGCTCCCAACAACATTGTGGGCTACAACAGAGCCTACACCTATGAAATTCTCTCTAATAATGGTTATCCCATTGATCTGGAGCTGACTCCAGATTGGAGAATTTGCATCTCTTTTTCAGATGGATGCAGAACCTGAGGAAAGAATCAGCTCTTCTCACTTCACCACAGCCCCAGCTAAAACCAATGAGCTGTTAATTGGAGAGACCTACGAGGTCCCCAAAAGAAGACAGGTTTCTGTCAAAGCACTTGATTACACACTTAAGGAATAGGGAAATGCCCTACTGAAGACACCATATGATGCTGACACAGAGTATGAAGAGATCTGGTTGGAACCCAGAAGAGAGGCTGTCCCCAGAAAGTTACCCCATCTAGTGATGGAAAGGAATATATGAGCTACTGGGGGAATGTGGCCAACAACAGTCTGAGGATCCAGAGGTCTAAGCTACTCAGAAGTAAACACCCTGATAGGATGTACATGCCAGTGCAATAGCATCACACAGCCTCAGTGGGTAACCAATAGCTCTCTGATTGGCTAAGAGATTTGCTCTATATAAAGGAACCTATATCTGGAATTGGGAACCAGATAAGAATCCTATGGAGACAAAGATTATGTTCTCCAGTGTCAAGCTCTCACTAGTCTTTTGCTAAAAGAGGGGCTACATATATGAAATTCTCCCGAAATTAATAATGCTTATCCCATTTAACCTACGCTGACTTCAATCTCCATTGGAGAATCTGTTCTTTTTCATAAGGTAGTGAGACCTGAGGAGATAAACTATGCATTGTACTTCAGCCAAGCCACAGCTGAACCCAGAGAGGAACTGGGGAGATGAGCAAGAGTGCTGCTTCCATGGTGAACTACATAATCAGTGTCAGGGTGTAAGAGACAGGCACTGAGGATACTCAACAGTTACCAAAGCAGCAATCAGAGGCTTCTAAGAGCTTATCACTGAAGTAGACCTAAAACTCACCCACCATGGCTCAGGGAATTTTGCAGAAGAGGGGTTGGAAAGATTTCAAGAGACACCAGTTAAGGCATCATACCCAGAGGCATTCTCTCCCCCCCTCAAAAAAACCTGACTGCTGCTCTCACAACCCATAACCCAAAACCTCATAGGGAATACCTACAATCCATGGGGGAAAATCCCCAGCAGAATGGGAGCAGGGATGAGGAAGATAGGGTAACAATGCATGATGTATCCATACAAAATATGTTTTAAATAATAATAATAATAATACAAGTAGTAGTAGTAGTAAAAGTAGAAGAAGTAGAAGTAGAAATAGAAGAAGAAGAAAGAATGATCAGGACATACTTCCAAAACCTTTCCTACACAAAATTGTGATAACCTGGAAGAAATGGATTAATTCCTAGAAAAACACCACCTACAAAAACTAAATCCAGAGCACATAAATCTCCTAAACAAACTTATTATGGCCTGCCAGATTTCAAACATAACCAAAATGTTCTCAAAATGAAAAGTCTAGGACCAAATGAATACTCAGCTGAGTTCTAACAAATGTTCATTAAAGAACTAAAATCAATTTTTATCAAGTATTTTCACATAATTTGAGAATAGGGAGTGCTCTTCAACTCCTTTTATGAATCTAGCATGACACTAATACCAAAACTAGACAGAAGAAAATTATAGACCTATATCCCTTATGAACTTAGATGCAAAAATCCTCAACAAAATTCTCACAAAACAAATTCAACAACACATCAAAAGCATTATGCACTTTGATCAAGCAGGCTTCATCCCAGGGATGCAGGGATGGGTCAATATATGAAAATATATTAACATAATACACCACATAAATAAACTTAAGCACAAGGACCACATGATCATTTCAATAGATGCAGAGAAGGCTTTTGACAAAATACAGTATCAATTTATGGCTAAAACATGGGAGAAACTGGGCATGGAGAGTTTATCTTAACATAATACAAGCTATTTACAAAGCACCTAAAGCCTACATCATACTTAATTTGGAAACATTCGAGGAATTTCCATTAAGATTGGGGACAAGATAGGATTACCCACTTTTACCACTGCTCTTCAATGTAGTACTACAAGTGCTAGCCCAAGCAATAAGACAAGAGAAAGATTTAAAAAAGGATACAAATTCGAAAGGAAGAAGTGAAACTAGCCTTATTTACAGATGACATGATCCTATATATAGGTGACCTGAAAGACTCTACCATAAAACTCCTAAAGGTGATAAATTCCTTCAAAAAACAGGCAGGACCCAAAATCAACACAAAAATCAATTGCATTCCTGTATACAAAAGACAAATATACCAAAAATCAAATCAGTGAAGGTGTCCCATTTTAGGTAACCACAAAAAAAATTAAATCCCTTGGAATAACACTAACCAAGGATGTGAAAGACCTATCTAATGAAAATAATAAAAACACTCAAGAAAGAAATTGAGGAGGACATGAGAAGATGGAAGGACCTCCCATGCTCTTGGATAGTTAGAATTAATATTGTGAAAATGACAATCCTACCAAAAGCAATATGTAGATACAATGCAATACCAATTAAAACCCCAGCATCATTCTTCACAAAGATAGAAAAATCATTTCAAAATTCATATGGAATGGCAGCAGACGTTGGATAGATAAACATATCCTCAGCAAAAGAAACACCTTTGGTGGTATCACCATACCTGATATAAAGCTATATTACAAAGCCATAGTAATAAAAACAACATGGTATTGGCATAAAAGACATATAGACCAATGGAACAGAACTGAAGACCCAGCCCTTAGTTCAGGTAACTATAGGTACTCAGTCTTTGACAAGGGAGTCAACAATATAAACTGAAGAAAAGACAGCATCTTCAACAAGTGGTTCTGGACTAATTGGATAACCACATGTAGAAAATGAAACTAGGGCTGGAGAGATGGCTTAGTGGTTAAAGTGTTTGCCTACAGAGCCAAAGTATCCCAATTTGATTCCCCAGGACCCAAGTAAGCCAGTTGCACAAGGGGGCACATGCACTTGGAGTTTGTTTGTAGTGGCTGGAGTCACTGGTGTGCCCATTCTATCTCCCCCCTCTCTGTCTCAAGCAAATAAATATTTTAAAAAATTAAAAAGAAAATGAAACTAGACTCACTCCTTTCACCATAACAAAATAAACTCCAAATGGATAAAGGTCTCAATATAAGACTTGAAACCCTTAAATGACTACAAGAAAAAATAAGGAGAACTCGGCATGATATAGGAGTGGAGAAATACTTCCTAAACAATATCCCAATAAGCCCAGGAAGTTAAGCACTCACTCAACTAGTGGAATCTCATGAACCCAAAAAAGCTTTTTTTTACATACAAACATACCATAAAAACAGCCAACAGACTACCAACAGGATGGGAGAAAATCTTTGCCAGCTATACCCCTGACTGAAGCCTAATACCTAGAATTTACAAAAAAAAAAAAAAAAAATCCTTCAAAAATTTGAACAATAAAAAAATCAAACCACCCATTCAAAAAATTGGCCAGACAGCTAAATAGGGAATTCTCAAAGGAAGAAATACAAATGGCTAATCCTCACTTAAGAAAATGTTCAACAACCTTAGTTGTCAGGGAAATATATATTAAAACAACTATGAGATTCTACCTTACTCCAATCAGTATGGCAATCATTAAAAGAAAATCAAATGACAATAAATGTTGACGAGGATGCAAGGAAAGAGGAACACTGCTGATGGACGTGCAAACTTATACAACTACTATGAAAATCAGTATGTTGACTCCTGAAAACAATGAAAATAGAGCTACCAACTGACCCAGCTATTCTTCTACTGAGCATCTCCTGTAAAGGTTCTACTCTTCACTGCAGAGATATTTACTCAACTATGTTTATGGCTGCTCAATTCCCCATAGCTAAAATATGGAATCAATGAAGATGCCCATTATTTGACAATGGATAATAATGTGGTACATTTACACAATGGAATTCTACTTGGCAGTAAGGAAAAATGCTATAATGAAACTTGTAAGAAAATGGATAGACTTGGAACAGGTCATACTAAGTGACCTCACACAAACACAGAAAGACAAACACTGCATGTTTTCCCTCACCTGTGGTTCCTAAGCTGGAACAGCTTGAGATGCAGGTGTTCCTGGCAGGCAACTAGAGGAATGGATGGGATTGTGGGGGAGGCAAAGGGGGAATACACACAAAACGAAATCCAAAATGAATTGGCACCATTGAAAACTTTCTCTTGGATAACAGACTTATATAACCCTCATTAGGAGTATGGGGGCATCATCTTGTAAAAAGGGCCCTGAAGTGTTGGATGAAGCCTAATCCTAAAACATTTGGCTCTGGATTGTAACTCCCAGTACCAGAAATAGGTTACAACCTTCACTTAACTGTTGATCAGAGAGATCTACAAGGTCCCCAAAACAAGACAAGCTTCTGTCAAAGTACTTGATTACCCCCCTGAGGTAAAGGTAAAACTCTATTGCTGAAGACACCAAATACTGCCAACACACAACACTGAGAGATCCAGCTCGAATCTGGAAGGAAGCCAGTTCCCAGATGCTTAGCCTATATAATACTGGAAAGCGCTGCATGAGCTGCTGGGGGTGTGTGTGTGTGTGGAAATGGCCAACAGCATTGTCAGCAAGCAGGGAACACTGCTATATGAATGTAACTGGCCTGACAAGACATACAAACCTGTGCTATGGTGGAACCCCACCATGGTGAATAACCAATGGCTTTCTAACTGGCTAAGATATCGGTTCATTGGAAAGGAACCCATAGCTAGAACTGGGAACTGAGTCAGAATCCTATGGAGGCTAATATTATGGACTCCAACAAGAAGCATCCACTAGATTTTGGGCAAAATAAAAGCCACATTCATAAAAAAATCTGTCTAAATTAACAGTGCTTACCCACTTTAATCTATGCTAATATTACTATCCTTTGGACAATCTGTTTTTCTTTTTCAGAAGACAGCAAGAACTGAGGACAAAAACATATATCAACATGACAAGAAAAGATAGTTGACTCCATGGCAGGAGTTGAAATACCCCTCATACATCAGCTAGGGCCCAAGTGAGACCACAGAGGAATTCGTGAGATGAGCAAGAGTGCTGTTTCTACTTGTGCTGTAGTGATGGAGACAGACAGTGAGGATACTCAGAATGTTCCAAAGTAGAAACCCAGAAGCTGCTGAGAGCACAACACTAAAGTTGACTTAAAACACTCACTATTGCTCAGGAAATTTTATGGAAGGGGGGCAGAAAGACTGTGGGAGCCACATGTGAGAGGAAATATCCAGAGGCATTGTCAATTCCCCAATGACTGAGTGCTGCTCTCACAACCCATAGCCCACAACCCCATGGTGAGTACCACCAATCCCACTGAGGAGCGTCCTCAGTGGAATGGGGGCAGGGAGGAGGGAAATGATGGTACCAACAGATGATGTATCCATACAAAGTTTCTATTTAATAAAAAAAAAAGATGTGGTATGTATACACAATTCAATTTTACTCCATCAGTAAGGAAAATGAAATAATCAAATTTGCAGGAAAATGGAAGGGGTTGAAAAAAGATCATGCTATGTGAGGTCACACAGGCTCAGAAACACCAGTGCCACATGTTCTCTGTTATATGTGGTTTCTAACATGGATGAGCATTAGTTACTTGTAAGCTGCAATAAGTATCTAGTAAATTTTGATGACATGAAAAAAATGACTTTGGTACATAAAGAATGTTTATAGGTGTATTTACTGTGTTTATAAAACTTGAAGGTGCCTCTCAACTTCTAATGTTCAGGGATTTTCCTCTTTTTCAATATACACAACATATGCTGGAAAAAATCTATCATCTATCTATCTATCATCTATCTATAATCTCTTTCTCTCTATATATATATTTTAAAAATCTGTTTATTTATTATAGATATTACATATATCTATTGATCTATATTTACACATGCACACACACACACATATATATATTATATATATATAAAATGAAAGAGCTGAATCATAGGCTTCTTGGAATAGATTCATAATCATGTTTTCAAAGTGCACACAGTAATCTGCATTGTATCCCTAGATATCATTATGACTATGAAGGCCTAGTGTATCTAACTGAAGGAATATGCCTACCTTTCAAAGCTATTACTATCTCTTGATTACTTTAAAAATGTAAGCCACTTTCAAAATATGATCTATTCTTCTGGATAAGAAGCAGCTGATGAGTCAGTGGCATTGGAAAAAACTATCTCTTGTCTGAAAAGTGAAGATCAAATTTACCATTATGTGTGGAGTAGGGTTCTTAAGGAGCTGGAAATTCTAAAAGTCTACGCAAGAATGAGGTAATTTTTAGCTATTTTTGTTCTTTTACTACCTACTCATTTTCTACATCAAAAAAGCTTTAGAAGTACATTTGGAAAAATGATTTTGGGTCTTTAAAATGCTTTACAATGAATGTGATAAATACTTCTTGTTTTATACTGCACTGAGACAAGTTGTAACATTTTCTAGAATTATCCAAGACGAATGAGTTCCATTCCTGTCCACGTCATGGTTTCTCTATTTAAAATTGTACAAAGGATAGTATCACATTTCATTTTAGAAGAGCTATTTTTTATGTACCAAAGTTCAGTTCTCTGTGGTACTACCATGAATATTGACATAGGGTTAAACTCTTTGAATTTCATTTTACTAAGCTATAAATGTATACAAGGTTAAACTACATCTCCAAAACCACAATCTCTTGTTATTTCTATTTCTGTCAGTCACTAAATTCTTTGTAATTCATTTGCATATACACTTAGTCATCAAGTATTTACTGAGCATGTGTCATGGGTCAGGCGCTGCAATAAGTGAGTTTGGTGTGGTATCAGATACAAGAATCAATAGTGCATGCTCACCACCCTCAGAAACTCTAGTGGGTTTAATTGAAGGGCTTGGGTCTTTTCTTTAAGAAATGAGGAGCCATTGCTAGGTTTATTTTGGGTAAGCAATAAGATCTTATTTGTATTTCGAAAGACAGATATGCTTAGTGGAAACAACTGAAGAGGATATTGCAGTGGTTGCCAATAGAGAGAGAGAATTTTAGCTCAGGAGAACAGAGATGAATAACTCTACAAGTTATTCAGCAATGTAAACAATAGAATTTGAGAACCCCTTTACAGTTTGATATTGTTACTATAGAGCCTGCAAAATATTATTGAAGCTCTTCTCATGCCTTCATAGTTTGAGAAGAAAGTACATGCTTCCTTAGAAAAGTCCAAACACACATGCTCATGCACACACAGATTTCACTAGAGTTATTCATCATAATTAGTTGTCTAAAGACAAACCTTGACAGCAATATAATAATGGAGAACTACAATACCTGTTTTGAACAATGGGGATAAAATTCAGATGCAAAATAATCAAGGAAACAATGAACTTCAGTTATATTTAAATCCAATGGACATAAACAGATATATGAACAGAATAGTTCATCTAACAGTATCATATACCATATATATAATAAAGAATTCTATAGAAAACATCATGTTTGGCCATAAAACTAATGTAAACAAATTGAACAAAATTAGTATCTTCTTATAATCACAGCAATATAAAACTATCAATCAATAACAAGGGAAAACTAGAAAATTCAAAACTCAGCTTTAAAAAAACTGATAATATAATGTAATTATATGTAGAAAGAGCAGTTGAAATCCAAAGAGAAGTAAAATAATATCTTGAGAAAAAATGAAAAGGGAAATATAATATGCCAAAAGTTACATTGGAAGCACAACAGTTTTAAGAGGTAAAATAATGATAATAAAATGCTTAAATTGAGAATGGAATGTGAAAGAAATAACTTGAGTTTTTATCTTAAAAAAGTAGAAAAAGAACAAGAAACTAAACTCAAATTTAGATTACATAAACAAAACAGTGAAAATAAAAATAATTAAAATGTGTTTCTTGAGAACATAGACAAAATTGACAAGCAATTAGCTGAATAAAAGAAAAGAGAATCAAGTCTGAAATTAACTTGTACAAAAATTAAAAAGATTATTAAAAATAAATACTAACAAATACAAGGTATTAAAAGACCACTATTGGAAGTTAATCACCTTCAGATTAGATAGCCAAGAAGAAATTGATGGATTCCAAGAAACATGCAAAATGCTAAACCCAAGTAATAGAAACAGAAAAATTCAATAGTATAAAAAGGTATAAAGACATCAAATCAGTAATTAAAATTATTGAAGCCCTCGCCAACCATTAACTCCCACCACTCCCACACCATATACGATCTAGGCACAGTCATTTGCTCTACCTGTCCCTTCCCCTGTTTGTACTGCCAATCACTGCAGTCCCTATATATAAGTCTTGGAGCAGTTTTCAGCTCTGCACACTCCTTCATACTGCCCACACCACTTGTTGCTCTCCTCTACTACTGTTCTGCCAGTGTGTCCAACCATAAGAGAAAACATTAAATCACATATAAAAGTAAGCCCATAAAAATAATAGCTGATTTTTCAATGGAAACTCTAAAAGCCAGAAGGGCTTAGAATGATGGATTTCAAATGTTGTAAGACCACATCTGCCAACCTATACTACTATATCCAGAAATTTTCACATCATAGGGGAAAAACCAAGCTTTTGATGATATAAACCTGTTAAAGGAGTCTATGCTCCCTAAGCCACATCTACAGAAGATACTACAAGGAATACTTTGGAATGAAGAGAAGGGAAAACACATTCAGCAGGCTATAGGCAAAAGAATAATAATCAATGCTAGAAAAGATACATAAATGAAGATTTAAAAGACACAAAATACCACCAAATCATAAACATAACAGGAATTAACTCACACTTTTCAGTAATAACTCAGAATATTAATTGTCTCAATTCCCTAATTAAAGACAAAAACTAGCAGACTAGATAAGAAAACACGATCCCTTCTTTTCTTGTCCTTAAGAATCTCACCTAACCTTTAAGATAGACAATACCTTAGGTTGAAAAGATGGGAAAAAAGTATTCCAAACAAGTGGAACAAAGGAAAAAGCAGGTGCCCACTCTTCTAACATCTGACAAAGTAAATAACCAAAACTAGTCAGCAGATATAATGAAAGTCAAGTGATACTCAACAGAACAAGCCACCAAGAAGACATTACAATCCTAAACATGTTATGCACCAAATTCAGTGACACCCATATTCATAAAACAAGTACTACTAGACATCAAAGTCATATATTAATCTCAACACTGTTAGAGTAGGTGACTTCAGCACACCACTCTCTCCAATAGACAGATTATACAGAATATTCAACCTCCAAACTACAAAATACAAAATCTTCTCAGCAGCCCATGGCACTTGCTCTAATATAGACCACATATTAGATACAAAGCAAGTCTCAAAAAATATAGGAAAATTGAGTTATTTCCTTGTATTTTATCTTACCACAGGTGAAGCTAGAAATTAACCTATAATTATATTTTCCATATATAGAAATATATAGAATATAATTATATATTCTATAATTATAGAAACCTATAAAAAGACACAAACTCATAAACATTAAACAGCATACTATTTGATAATGAATGGGTCATTGAAGAAAGCAAGAAGCAAATCAAGAAATTTGTAGAACTGAATGAAAATGAGAACACACCACACTGAAACCCATGTGATAAGGTAAAGGCAGTCTTAAGGGGGCACTTTTTAGCTTTAAGTGCCTACATTACAAGAACAGAGAGATCAGAGACAAATAACATAATTATGCATCTGAAAACTTTGGAGAAATAGGAATAAACCACATCTAAAAGTAGTAAACAAAAAAGATATCATTAAGATCAGGGTAAAAACCAAGGAAATAGAAATATATATATATATATATATATATATATATATATATATATATATATATATATATGATAAAAGGAACCATTGAAGCAATGTGTTGGTTCTTTGAAAAGATAAACAAGACTGACAAACCTTTGGTCAAATTAACCAAAAGAAATAGAAAACTCAAATTAGTAAGATTATGGATGAAAAGGGGGATATTACAACAGTTACCACTGATATCAAGGAAATCACAAAGACATACTTTTAAAATCCATATTCCACCAAAGTGGAAAACCTAAAAGAAATAGATGAATTTTTAGATGTATATGATCTAATAAAGTTAAATCAATATGATATTATTTAAACTGATCTGTAAAAAGCAATGAGATTGAAGTGATAATAAAAATTCTCCCAACCAAATTTGCTGAAGAGGGGTGGAAAGAATATTAGAGCCATAAGTTGGGACATTATGCACAGAGACTTGGCCTATCCCCCATAACTCTTGACTACCCCACAATGCATGACCCACATTCCCCATTGATGAGGGTCCCTTTGGAAGAGGGAGGACAGGGAGGAGGATAATGGAATCACCATTATGAATGTAAAATTAGAATAATATAAATAAAAAAATAAATTATTTTTAAAAAATCTCCCAACCGCCAAAGAGTTCAGGTCCAGTAGATTCACTGTATAATTCTATCAGATCTTTAAAGAAGAACTGAAGCCAATGCTTCTCAGATTATTTCATAAAATAGAAAAGTGAGAATGCAAGCTAACTTCTTTTATGAAGCCAGCATTATATTAATAGCAAAACTAGTTAGACACAACAAAAAGAAAACTATCAATATCACTGATGAACATAGATGCAAAAATTCTCAATAAAATATTTCCAAAATAAATTCAAGAACATACCAAAATATTATTTATTTGATCAAGTTCACTTATTTCCAAGGACACAGGGATGATTGAACCCATATAAATTAAGTATAACACATTATATAAATAGATTTGAGGACAGAAACATGGTCATCTCAATAGAGGCATAAGAGGCCTTCAACAAAATCCAATATCCCTTCATGACCAAAACACTTGAAAGTCTATATCTCAAAACAATAAAGGCTATACATAATAAACCCATAGCTAACATCATGCTAACTGGAGAAAATCATGAATCATCTCTTCCAAAATCAGAAGTAAGACAAGGCTGCCTATTCTATTTAGCACAGGGCTTAAATTCCAAATTAAAAGTGAGCAGACAACAGTAACAAGGCATACAAATAGGAAAGGAAGGAGTATAACTATCCTTATTTGCCAATGATATGATTTTATAGGTAAGAAACCCTAAAAATTCCACCAGAAAGCTCTTCAAATTTGTTAAGAACTTTCAGCAAAGTTGCAGTTTATAAAGTTATCATACAGAAATCTGTGGCCATCTTATATACAAATAACAAGCTGAGGGAAAAATCAGGGAAGCAACTCCATTCCCTATTGACTCAAAAATATAAAATACCTAGGAATAAACCTAACTAAGGAAGTGAATTATCTCTACAATGAAAACTTCAGCTCTCAAGACTGAAAATATAGAAGACACTAGAAGATGGAATGACCTCTTATGCTCATAAATTAGTAGAATCAATATTGTGAAAATGCCTATCTTGCCAAAAGCAATCTAACAATTCATTGCAATCCCTATCAAAATTGCAGTGCCATTCTTTACAGAAATAGAAAAAAAAACTTGAAATTCAGAAAGGAGGGCTGGAGAGATGGCTTGGCAGTTAATCACTTGCCTGCAAAGCCAAAGGACCCCAGTTTGATTCCCCAGGGCTCGCATAAAGCCAGATGCCCAAAGTGACACCTGTGGCTAGAGGCCCTAGTGTGCCCTTTCTCTATCTGCCCCCTTTCATAAATAAATAAATGTATTAAAATAAAAAAGAAATCCAGACAAGATACCCAAAGCCATTCTGAGCAAAATATATATCCAGAGGTATCACTACAGTTATTGCAGAGTCATAGCAATAAAAAAAATAGTATTGGCATGGGCACAAAAAACAGACACTTAGATGAAGAGAACAGAGCAGAAGCGTCTCATATTAACTCAAGCAGCTACAGGTACCTGTTGTTTTTGTTTGTTTGTTTTCCAAAATTATTCGTTTGAGAAAAGAACAAATTGTGCTGGGAACACTAGATATCTTCATACAGAAGAATGAAATTAGATTCTTATCCCTTGTTCTTCACAAAAAGCAAGTCCAAATGGGTCAAAGACCTTTAACTTGAAACTCTGAAACTACTAGAGGAAAAATTTATGAAACAGGTAAGAACATTCTGGACAGTTCTCTGGTGGATCAGAAGTCAGGCAAACAATCAACAAATAGGACCTCATGAAATGTAAAAGCTTCTGTACAAGAAAGGAAACAGTTAACTAAGAGAAGAGACAGTGTACAGAATGGGAGAGAATCATTACCAACTATACATCTGAGAGAGGATTAATACCTAGAAAATGCAAACACTTCCAAAAAGTAAGTAGCACAAAAATAAATAGACCAATCAAAAAATCAGGTAAGGAACTTTACAGAAAGTTCTCACAAGAAGAAATACAAATGGTTAATAAATGTGCTTAAAAGTGTTCAATAGCCTTAGCAATCAGAGATATGTAAATTAAAAATTACTTTGAGATTCCATCTCACCCCTGATGACACCCATTATGGTTGTCATCATGAAAGTAGTTACCAACAAATGCTGGTTAAGAGGTTGGGAAACAGGAACCCTTATTCACTATTGGCATTGGTCAGAACAAACTGATACAGCCATTACAAAAATCAGTGTGGATCTTTCTCTAAAAATCTAAATATAGAACTAACATAAACCTAGCTGTATACTCCTTGGAATACACCCAAAGACTCTATATCCTACTACATAGATATTTGCTCATCTATGATTACTGCTGCTCTCTCCATAGCAACATAATGGAGTCAGTCTAGATATCCATCAACAGAGGAATGAATAATGAAAATGTGCTACACATGCACAATGGAATTCTATTCAGCTATAAATAAAAATAAAATTGTGAATATTTCTGGAAATGGATGGAAAAGGAAAATATTATTTTAAGTGAAGCAATCCAGGCACAAAACAAGAACATCTTCTCTCTCATATTGTTATCTAGCTAAGAATCTTTTTTATATGTGTGTTATTGTGCCAGTATGTAAACACCAGAAAACTACAAAACAGTCCCTGATGGGTGAGGAGGCTTCAAGGGAGAAGTGCAGTAAAATAAGATCATAAGGGGAAATACCAGGGATGGAAGGATTAAAGTGGGAAAGGGAGGCAGGTAGAAGGGGAAAGGTGGAAAGAATGAGGGTCAATTAAAACTAAGTACATATAAAGAAAATTATTTTTAGAGTAAAAATTATATGAGACAAAAATAAAATAAAATTGGATTTCAATAACTTTTTCTTCAGAAAAGAAATAAATTTATCCTTTTATTATCAGGAAATTTTTGACAAAGATGTCAAGAATGCACAACAAGAACATTACACTTTCTTAAATAAAATATTGAAAAAATTGATATCTTCATGCAGAAGAATGAAATTGGACCGTGATCTCACACCATGTACAAGAATAAACTAAAAAAGAGATAAAACAAATGTAAGAACCAAAGACTGGAGAACTAGTAGAAGAAAACATGTGGAAGTAACTGCACAGTGACTCCTAGATATAATCCTAACACCTGAGAGATTGAAGAAGATTTTCATGCTTGTCTTATCAGTCTGAAATAAAGAATGATACCTTGCCTTAAAAAAAGGCAACATATATAAGGAATTTGAACAGCATGATAGCAAGAAAATTGATTTTAAAAATGAGCAATGGACCTGAGTAGATCTTTTCAAATCAAAATGAGATCTACAAATATACAACAGATATATGGGAAATCCTCAACATTATTTAATATTATGAGGATTCAAAAAATGCAATGAGATATCATCACATATTTGTCAGAATTATTATTACCAGAAGGATTAAAGGACTGTTGGTGGTATAATGGTGAGCATAACTGCCTTCCAAAAATATGGAGGATAACAGGTATTGGTGAGGTTACAGAGAAAATGGAATATTGCATACTGTTGGGTGGGAATGTAAATTAGCATAGCTAATATCAAATACAGTATAGGATTTCATCAAATAATTAAGATGAAACGTACTACATGATCCAGCAAACTTACTTATGGCAATATACCTGAAGGAAATATAATCACTATTTTTAAGATGTGATCACACTCCCATATTCATTCCAGAAATATTAACAATATTCAAAGTAGGAAATAAACCCATTTTTGCAGATGAATGGTTATGGAAAGCTATATATAATATAGGGAAATATATATAATTATAGATAGCATATAATATAATGTATACCATGGAAAATTATTCAACCATTAAAAGCAGGGAATTCTATCATTTGTGATAACACAGGTGAACCTGAAGGACATTAGCTAAGCAAAATATGTCATATACAGAAAGAAAAATACTACAACCACATGATCTCAGTAACACATGGAAAACAACCAAATTCAGAGAAGCAGCAGGCAGAACACTAATTCCTAAAGACTTTGGATTGGGGGAAATTGAAGATATTAGTCAAATGGAACAAATTTTCAAATCAATGAGTACGTTTTCTGAGATCTATTGTTTAGTATTATGACTATAGTTGATAATGATATATTAAGTATTTTTAAATCAAGAGATAATTCCAAATGTTTGTACCACAAAAATAATATGTGCACGAGACATGATTTTGACAATTAGTTTGATTTAATCATTCCACATTATGTATCTATTTCATAGTATGACTTTGCATATTATTACATTATATATTATATATTTTATGATAAAATAAAAACACCAACATTAAAATTTAAAAAATCATAATAAAATAGTAATCAGACCTTAATGGTACTGGCATAAACACTAATATACAGAGTAATGGAACAGAATAGAACAGAAATCACAGAAATGAATACACTTATTTATTTATCATCAATGGATTCAAGACAAAGTTAATAAGAACACACATTGGGGAAAGGACAGTCTCTTCAAAAAAATTATACTTAGAGAACTATATAAGCACATTCAGAAAAAGGGAAATTAGCCATACATTTCACCCCATCTATAAAAATGCACTCAAAGTGGATTGTAGGCTTAAATGTAGGACTCAAAACCATAAGAGTACTTACAAGAAGAAAATGTAAGGGAACAGTTCCTTGACAGTGGTCTTGGCAATGACTTTTGGATATGTTATCAAAAGCAAAAACAAAAGTAACAAAAACAAAAGTTCAACTAGTGAGACCAAATCTAGTGGAAAGTTTCCTGCACATCAAAGCAAGTAATCAAAATGAAAATGAAATGAAGCTGCAGAAAATCTTTATAAATCATATGCCAATGAAAGAGCAATAGAAACAAATATAAAAGGTACTCATAAAACTCAGTTGCAAAACAGGAACAGTTAAAAGTGTGTACAGGACTTTGCTGTAGGTCAGATGTTGAATGTCCCCAAAGGCTTATATCATAAAAACTTTGTCCTCAAGATGGAGTTATTAGAGGTCCTTGAGGCTTTTGGAAGGTCTTTAGATCTTTGGAAGAGCACTCACAGAAGGGATAGTGCTTGTCATGGAATTCTTACCTCACACCGTTGCCTTTTATGGGCTATTTTCCTAACATTTACACATATAGCATATCTGCACATTCAATTCTACAGCCTTCAAAAGACAGAAGGCCCTGAAACCACAGTGACTTCTGGAGAGTAAGTAGTCATTACAGGCATCTGAGAACTGGAATGGCATTCACACAGCTGGTCCAATTAGCTCAGGGTGGGGAAAATTCTCTTCCCTTGGGAAGACTTCATTTTATTTCCTAGAATGTCAGAGCTAATGGGTTCCTCAGAGAATATTTTCTTATGATGAGGTGGCTAAGACCCAAAGAGAATAGGTAGGTTTTCCTAGATTACTTACTTACTCTGCTAATTAGTAATAACTGAGACAAGATTCAGTTAAGCCCCAGTTCAGCCTTCTTTTAGTTATATTAAACTCTGAAGGGAATATTGTTCTGATACTGCTTGCTACATGTCAGTGAAAATTTTGTTCTCATGTGGCAATTTTTCAGGAAATTGAAGATGTGAAGATAAGGAAGATTTAGAGACCTGGAAAAGTGATTAATCAGCTACGGAGAATTTCACAAGAAACTAATAAGAGGTAACACCTCAAAGATCACAGAGTGCCCATGAGCATAGCAGCATCATTTGGAAAAAAATCTCTTGTATTTACGGAACATATTTCAACTTTATTTTTAACTAACAGAAACATAAAGTTCCACATATAAGGGGGGTATGACATAAAATTTCAATCCATGCATGAATTATAAGTTTAAATCAAGTTTGGCACATTTATCTCTTCAAATATCTATCATTTATTCATCTGAATTTTTTCAAAATCCTTCTAGCTTTTTGCAATGTACAGCATATGACTGTCATCTATAGTGCCCCAACTAGGCAAGATTACAGGCTTCTAATTAGTCTCTCTTGCCTTTCCTTTCCCCTTTCTCCCCTTTTTCTTTCCTTTCCCCCATTTCTTCCATCCCACCCCTCCCATCAATGGAAAACATTATTATATTTCTAACTTCTGTGGCCTATGTCCATTACTAATATGTAAAAGCACTATAATTAGTTTTAATAGATTTATCTTATATGCCATACTCTTGCTGAATTAGCTGATTCATTTTTGTAGACTTCATGGGAATTTCCATGTAGATAACCATATAATCTTCTGACCCATAAACCTTTATTTTGTTGCTTTACTAAAATTCTCAGAAAGTTCTTTATTGCTCAGAACTTGCTTTATTGCAGTGCTTGGAATCTGAGGGGGAGTAGTCATTCTCTTGCTCTTCCGTGGACTGTTAGCTACAGTTTTTTTTTTTTCCTTCAGATAATCTTTATGTTGAGGAATTTCCCTTCTATTCCTGACCTTTCTAAGAAGGATTGAATGTTGAATTTAGCTAAATTTCTTTCAAGCATAGGTTGATATACTTACTACACTTTTGTTTTCACCTTTAGCCTGCTAATAGAGTGGCTTACCCTGATTTCATAAACCAGACTTATAGCCCTGGAGTACACATCACTTTGTTATGATATATAATTCTCATAGTATATTGTTGAGTTCTATTATTAATATTTTGTTGAGAATTTTTGCAGCAATATTTATAAATTACATTGTTTATTGTTTTGATTTTTCTGTTGACTTTGGTTTGAGTAACAGGTTAATAGTAGCTTAAGAATATAGCTGCTATTTTTCCCCAAGAGATTGTGAAGAGCTTGAGATAATTCTTCTTTTGGCATTAGGCAGAATTCTCCAGTGAAAGCATTTAGTGTGGAGATTTCTTTTGGGAAGCTTTAAAACTAAGAATTCAATTTAAGAATGCTAAGATTATTGAAATTGTTACTTATTGAGTGAGTTGTGGTAGTTTTAATTTTTAGGGAATGTAAGTATTCATTTCATCTAAATGTGTAAAACTCTTTATAGAATTCTTTTATTATCACTTTGATGCTGGCAGGGTTTTTACTTATATCCTCAGCTTTAATCCTGATATTGATAAGTTATCTGATATTTGTAAGTTTTCTGTATCTCTTCTCTGTGCCTCTCTCTCTCTCTGTCTTGGTAGGCTTTTGTTTATTTTGATTATTAAAAGAATCAGGGCTTTGTTTTAATAACTTTCTCTGCTACTTTTTTATTTTGAAATTCTATTGTTTTTCTGCCTTAAATCTCATTTCCACCCTTATTTGTATTATTTTATTCTTCCTGCTTCATATTTCTGTTGCTGTTATTTTTCTAGATTTTAAATCTAGTCATTAAATATTTTACATACTTCCAAATATAGGCATATAGTACTACAAATTCTCCTCACCATATTATTTTAACAATGTACCAAAGATTTTAATGTTTTGTCTTCACTTGTATTAAGCTCAACATATTTAGAAGTATGTTGTTTAGTTTTCAAGTGTTTGGGAATTTTGCCTGTTCATTTTCTACTTAGAGTCCATTGTTACCATAATTTGTATAATTTTAATTCTTTCATATGTGTTGAGGTTGACTTTATGGTCATGGATATAATCTAGTTTGGTAACTGTTTCATGGACTGTTGAAGGTAATATGTATTTACAATAGCCATTCCTGTGTTGTCGGATAAAGTATGAATATAATATAGATCCTGATAATTTATTGCATTGCTGAATTTTTAAATATCTTTATTGATTAGTGGTCTAGCTGTTCAAATAACTTTGAGAGTAATGATAATGCCTATATCTGTAGTTGTGACTCTGACTACTCTTAATATTACCAGTTGTTTCTTTTTTTTTTTCTTTTTTTTCGAGGTAGGGTCTCACTCTAGCCTAGGCTGACCTAGAATTCACTATGTAGTCTCAGGGTGGCCTTGAACTCATGGACATCCTCCTACCTCTGTCTCCCAAGTGCTGGGATTAAAGGTGTGTGCCACCACACCTGGCGCCAGTTGTTTCTTCATAGATTTTGTTACATTATCGTTTGATGCATATACCTTGGATATGGATTTGTTTTCCTGGTGGATTGGTACTTTTATGATTATAAAACATTTATCTGATCTTGGTAAATTTCTTTGTCTGAAGTCTAACTTGTCTGATGTTAATATAGCCATTATTTCATTCTTTAGTTTAATGTTAGCGTGATGTATGTTATTCTAATCTTCTACTTTTACCTTTCCCATGTTACTTTAATGTGTGTGAGTTTGGGAGCAGATAGCTTATGATTGGGTTGTATTTTTAAATTCAGCCTTCTGTTGTCTTTTTTTGTTTGTTTGTTTGTTTTATTTGAGGTAAGTTTTTACTCTAGTCCAAGCCAACCAGGAACTTATTCTGTAGTCTAGGCTGGCCTTGAAATCATAACAATCCTCCTCCTACTGCCTCGTGAGTTCTGGGATTAAATAAATGCATATACCACCATGACCAGCTATTTAATATCATTTGGGGATTACTTTTTTGGAATACTGTCTTTTTAATGATATATTTAAATTATTCACAAGTAATTTAATAATTGGTATGTTAGGGTTAGAAATTTTTTCTGTTCTGTTTTTCCTGTGTGTTCTCTCTGCCTTAGTACAGATTACTATAAAATAGATTTAGAATAACATCAAACAATGATATAAATTTTCCTTCAGATATTGAACAGAATCAGAAAACATAAGGCATTTCTCTATATTTTTGCTTATTGTTTGTCCTTTTCTTGTAATTCAGTTTTAAAAGTTATTTTCCTTCTGTTTAGAGGACTTTATTTAGGGTAGACCATTTTCCTTTGAGAATTACTGAATTTCCCCTTCAATCTTGAATATTATTTCTACTGGATATAACAACATTAATTGAAAGTTTTACGTTTTTTGTGGTTTCTACAATTTCTTGTGAAACTAGTGTCATTTAAATATTTCAGTAAGGTGTCATTTCACTCATTACATTAATATACTTTATTTTTAAGATTTTATAATTTGAATTATGATATTTTTGGTGTGAATTTATTTGAGTATTGTCCTGCCATGGATTCATTAATCTATAATTTTAAGTCTTTTTTGAAAGCTTACATGTTTTACAGCCATTATGTTTTTTGAATATTTTTCCATCCTATCTTCTTTATGTAGTCTTCTGACATAAATGCTGAGCCTGAGGCTCTGTTCACTTTTGTTTTTCCAAACCATTTTCTCTATTATTCAGTTTGGGTAATTTCCTTTGTTTTCTCTTTAGGTTCACTGATTCTTTCCTCTACTTCCTCCATTATGCTGTTGAGCCCACCCATAGAGTTATACTTTGAGAGGAGTATTGAATTTTTCACTTTCAAATTTCCATTTGGTAATTCTTTACATCTTTTACTTCTTGTTTGAAGTTTCCTATTTCTTTGCTAAGTGTGTGCTCTCATTTGTTACAAACCTTCAAATATATATATACCACATTTTATGAATGCATTCATTCGTTCATGGGTGTCTGGGTTGATTTCATATCTCATCTATTACAGATAATATGGCAGTAAACATGAACTTGCAGGTGTCTCTTTGATATGCAGATATAGTTTGCCTCAGCTATTTTATGAATAATTAGAAGAGAAGAGCTAGAAGGCGCTAAATACATAATAACAAAAGGGAAATTGAAGTATTAAGTACCCCAGTTCGATTATTACATGCTGTATACATATGTTTATTTTACTTTTTTTTTTTTTTGGTTTTGTGAGGTAGGGTCTCACTCTAGCCCAGGCTAACCTGGAATTAACTATGTAGTCTCAGGGTGGCCTCGAACTCACGGCGATCCTCCTACCTCTGCCTCCCGAGTGCTGGGATTAAAGGCGTGCGCCACCAAGCCCGGCTGCTGTATACATATGTTTAAATGTTATAACATACCCTACACATTCATACAATTAAAGCAATATTAGTAAAAAATTAATTGTGTATTAGATCATTTTCATGAGGCTGCTTTATAATATTGTCAGAAAATTCCAATTCCTCTGTCATCTTGGTGTTGGCATCTATTGATTGTCATTTCATTAAATTTGAGTTATTTGTTAGTATAAGTGATTTTATTGAAATGTGGACACATTGTGTGTACAATGTAAGACTCCAGGTTTTATTTGCATCTTCTGCCTTATCTGATTGCTTCTGACACTAATCTTAGAAAGGAGTTATTCCTCATTTCTGTCAAGGTTAGAAGTTCAGGTTTACCATAAAGCTTCCTTTGACAATGAAGTTGCATTCTTGGAAAAGAGAGCGATTTCCTGAACTCTGTTAGGCTGCCATGGATGCCTCTCTGGTTGTAAAGGATAAGAACATTTGTCATTTGTTTCCACATGGCATCTCTTAATACTCTGTGGTAGGGTGGACTCATTGCTGATCAGTGATGAGTGTTCTTAACCTTTACTAGATTTCTTCTGGATCCACCTGCTGCAGGAAGGAGGAAGAGTCCTTCATTACTGCTGGGTGGTGCTAGAAAGAAATCCAGGATCCCTATGTAGTCTCCACAGATTAGATAAAGATTGAAGGAGGTGATCTCGTTATCAGCTTGCAGTGAGCAAAATTCCAGTTCTCTACTTGGGCTCCCCTGACAAAAGACTGTTGAGGATATCCAGCTGCCTGATTGTAACTCTGAGGAGGGGCACCCTACATGTCCTTGACTAGCATGTGTGGGCTGGGGGCCACAGATATTTTTTAGTGCTACTTGGCTATAGTAGAGTAGTTAAGATCTAAAAGTTTTCTGGCTCACTAGGCTGTACTCTTTTCTGGTCCATTGGCTAGGGAATATATATAATCTAGTTGAAGACTTTTTCAATTTCATGTTAAGAACATATAAGGCAAAAAGAAAATGAAGACTTACCATCATGATATTCCTTAGGTTCCCAACTCACTAGTTAGTTTTCCTTCTCTCTGCCATTTGGAATCTTCTACTTGTTTCATGTATAATACTCAGATTTTTAACCTGTGTAATTAATAAGGGAAAGTGAATCTACTTTATTTTAAAAGAATCAGAAATAATCAAATCTTTTAAGATAGAACGTATATTTGCATTCATAAGTCCATGTGTGCACACTTGTGGTGTGTATGTATATTCTGAACCTTTCTCTCCCCTTGGACAATTTTCTTGAGCCTCTGACTATTTATGGAGTGTCCTGGGTCCTTTGGCCTGTTTCTGAATTACTATCACAATTTTAAAGACAAGCTTACTTATCTGTCTCCCAAGAAGGTACATTATATTGGTACAATTCAATCCTATGCAATGTTCAGGAGCCCAGAATCTGGAGTAAAATACCTTGGGATTGAGCCCCAGTTCTCTTACTATATAATATTTGTAGAAGTTATTTGGCTTTTCATATTTCTAGAGTGAGTATAATGATTACACTGTTCTCATAGGGTAGGAATAAGAATGAAATATGCTGATATCTGTAAAACATGTATAACCACATTCAGTTTATTGTTGGACCAAATAAAATATTTGAAGTGATGCACTTGCATGTTACTACATTAAGAAAGATGTCTTCTGTATGTCGTCCATCTCAAGTTCTGAATCATGACCATTTCTCCAGCCCCTAACTGCTCCAATGTCTTTATATTCCAGTTGCTCCATATTTCATTGCTTCTTAAATGCTTCTTGATCTTTCAGCTCTCAGCCCTTACATGTTCTTTTAGTCATCCTTGACATATCTTTTCTTGAAACATTCAAAGCTTTGCTTTTTGATAGAAGTTTATATTTGCTATACCATTTATGTCATTGTCCTCAAGCAACTTCAGATTCAATAGAGAGTGAGCTCTTATCCCTTTAGATCGTGTCGCAAGTTTCTTGGAGTGTAATTCATGCATAGTGATTCTGAAGCTAGAAGGACTGGGGTTGTGCCACAAATAATTTGACATAAGTTTCTACACACGTCAAAGTGAAAATAATTGAAATAAAATTTATTAAATCTGTTCTATAATGTCATCTAAAACATAGTTACACACATGATTACCTACCTGAGGTAAAAGGTAAGACCATATTGCTGAAGACACCACATGCTGCTGACATAGAACATTGAGAGATCCCACTAGAATCTGGAAACAAGCCAGATCCCAGACAGTCTGCCTGTATAGTGCTGGAAAGTGATACATGAACTTCTTGGGGGAAATGGCCAACAACCTTGTGTACTAATAATAGACATAGCTATACAGAAGCAACCAGCTTGACAATACGGACATGTCTGTGCAATAGTGGCACCCAACCTAGGTGGGTAATCAATGGCCCTCTGATTGGCTATGATATCTGCTCAGTGGAAAGGAACCCTTAGCTGGAACTGGGAACTGAGTCACAATCCTATGGAGACCAAGATTATGGACTCCAACAAAAAAGCTCCTAGTAGTCCTTAGCCAAAAGAGAGGCTACACTCATCAAAATCTCTTTTCATTAATAATGCTTATCCCATTCAACTTATGCTGACCTCATTCTTTTTGGGAGAATCTGTTTCTTTTTCAAAAGTCCAGTGAGAACCAAGGAGATAAATTACCCCTCACACATCAGCCAGGACCCAAGTGAAACACAGTGGAATTATTGAGATGATCAAGAATGCTTCTTCTGTGGTGAGCCTGTCAATCAGTGCTACTAGGGTCATGGAGACAGACACAGACAATACTCAAAATGCACCAAAACAGAAATCCAGAATCTGCTGAGAGAACAACACTAAAGTAGATTTAAAACATACCCACTATAGTTCAGGGAGTTTTGTGGAAGAGGAGGCAGAAGGACTGTAAGAGCCACAGAGTGGAAGGGGATATCCAGAGGCATTGCCCCCCTTAACAAAGCTGACTGATTCTCTCACATCTCATAACCCACAACCCCAAAGAGAATACCAGTAATCATATTGAGGAGGGCCCTCAGAGGAATGGGAGCTGGGATGAGGGAAATGGAGGTGCTAATACATGATGTATCCATCTAAAGTTTCTACTTAATAAAAAAGAAATATATCATGAGATCAAGTTAATAAAGAGGGAAATGCATATACTTCTACTTCCCTCTATTAAAAAACATAGATACAGACCGAAGACCCCAAATAGCCAAGGAAATACTGAACAAATGAGCAATTCTGGAAGTATTATAATACCTGAATTCAATGTATACCATAGACCCATAGTAACAAAAACAATATGAGGTAAGATAAATATATATACACAAATGGAATAAATAAAGAGCCCATAAATAAACTCGTGCAGCTACAGCCACCAGGTTTTACACAAAGTTGCCAAATAAATACATTATAAAAATATTGTCTTTAAGAAATGATGCTGAGAAAACTGGATATCCATTTGGAGAAGACAAAACTAGAGTCACATCTCTCACCTGATACCAAATGAAACTTGGAATTAAAAACCTTAATGTAAAATCTAAATCTTTGAAATGGCTAAAGCAAAATATAGGGGAACCATTTCAACATATAGACATATGTAATGACTTTCTGAATAGGACTCCAACATTTCAGGTAATAATAGCAAATTTTAAAATTGAAATATATATTTTTTTCTTAAAAATAACACATATTATTTTGTACAATTGCTATATAACACTAAAATAAAAACAAATAACAATACCAACAACAGAATGCACTATTTTAGTCTTTAAAGTTTTCAAATAACTCCACATCCAGTAACTGTTTAGCTACACAGGAGATTCAAAGTGCCAAAATATATTATTGCCAAAAAAAGCCTGAAATAAGAGTAAATAAATGCTGACTTGGCAAGGCAAATCTAAAAGTTGTCCAAACCCTGGCAAAGTTGCCAGGAGATCTAGTGTATGGCCTTCTGTTGCAGTTCATCATTGTTGCCCTTCGCTCCTGACTTCAAGGTCATGTGTCCCTGAAATCCATGAGTCCTTTCCTAAGACTCTTTCTTCACTTTTCCCCCTCACTTTTTATCTTTCTGCCCTTTAGTCTACCATTGTTACATTTTTTATAAATATCTCATTCATTTTTCTCTTGTCCCTCATTCCCATCCAAGGTGAAGCTGATCCTTCGAGGATATTCATGTTAGATAAAATATGTGGCAACTGTTTGTTAACAAACCTGGTCTTTCTCCTTTAAATGTCCTACTATTTTTTTGGAGAGAGACACACAGAGAGAGAGAGAGAGAGGCAGAGAGAGAGAATGGGCATGCCAGCAGCCTCACAGCCACTGCGAATGAACTCTAGATGTGTGCGCCCCCTTGTGGGCAAGTGCGGCATTGTGCCCTTGCATCACTGCATCTGGCTAAACGTGGGACCTGGAAATTGGAACCCTTCTTCTTAGGCTTAGCAGGCAGCCACCTAAACTGCTAAGCCATCTCTCCAGCCCTAAATGTCCTACTTTTAACATTGAATTCTCCCTAAGCTCACAATTGCACAGGACGTCATTAGCTTACACTCCTTACTTAGCTTTGTAGCCTTCAATACCTACCTCTCCAATGCATTCTGGATGCACCTTCCAATGTAATGTTTGTACATAACACATTTTATCATGATAACTCATTAATTTGCCTCCACGATATAGGCCAACAGCCTTAATCTGCTTTTAATTTTTTCTTCAGTCTGGTTCTGGTTCATATATTGGTCCATATTTCATATTACATACCTACCCAGCATATATGATTTATTTTAGCATTTTCATACATTCTCCAAAAAAAAAAAAAATCTAGATTACTCACCTTTAACCATTGCCTGAAGTCCTTTGGCCCTTTTGAAACTATTCTGGTTATGCCACCACCTCATCTTTTTGGTTGACTATCCTCCCATCTAAGAGGAATCATACATATTGTAGCAGACAGTTTCAGGTTCGCTGAGATGAACTTCCAGACCAGGCACAGTTATGGAAGAAGGGATATTATTGATTGAAGCTTACAGATCCAGGGGAAGTTCCATAAAGGCAGGAGAAGCAGCCTGCTCTCACAGGACCAGGCAAGAGAGAAAGAAACCAACCAGGCACACAGCACACAGAGCAAAAACTACAGCCAAAAGCCACAGCACACTTCAGGAACTCCTATTTGGCACACTTTGCATATCTTTACAATGGAATCTCAAACCCACCACCACACCTTAAGACCAGCACCCAGTGACATTGCCTCTAGCAAGGTGATTGCAGATGCAAACTATGACTAATAATACACTGAATACATAGGGGGACGTATATTCAAACTACCACACATATATTTCCAGAATTTTGGCACTTGATCCACAATATTCTTGTTCACCATTCCAAGTTCTACTGTCTCACCCATTAGCACGTATATATCTCCCTTGTATTTCTTAGCCATCTTGTATTAGGATGGGGCCATTTGAATTGTGTGGACCAGTGAACAATGAGCTGAAATGACATATATTATTTCCAAGCTTCATTCACGGCGCTGGCCTACTCTATTTCTTCTCCCCTCTGCTGTGTTCAGTTGGCAGAATTTCAAGTTGGAAGAAGCAAGGACTCTAAGTTTCTGGACAGATAAAAACCCCTACAAAGCCACATGTAATTCTGCAGAAGAGCAAAACAAGCTCTTTGATCTGTTTATAGTTGCAGGTTTCTCTGTTGCTTCAGCTCACATCAATCATCCTGACTTATTCACTGAATAACACTAGTGACACAGCCTAACATTGTTTTCTTGAGCTCACTCAACTCCCACAAATAACACATCCACTCAGTATCAGCAACGCAGTAACAGCATTCTAGACTCTGTCACCATGTAGAGCTATTTGACTTTCAGAAAATATACTTTTAATACTCTGATCAAAGCATCCTACAATTCCTCCTATAAAATTGCCTTGCTTGCACTGAATTTGTTCTTCAGATCAATGAGACATATGATTCCTTGACAGTTTGCTCTTCTCAACGTCTCTCCAACCTGTCTTCGTGTTCTCCAGGGTGAATCTGGGATATACTGACTACTTGTTTCTTATGTCTCACCATTTATTTCAAAGCTTATTGACTTTTATACCACATGTGTTCTGCAAATCCCCCATACCACCTAAGTATAAAGATTCATTTTCTATACTTAAATTACCCAGTATTGCTGCTAAAAGGTGGCATAAACACACTGATGGTCACCATCTTTAAAGTCAATGTTCCTGATTTCACTTGTACTATCAAACTTGCTACTCAAACTTTTTTGCACTTTTTCTAGTCAGTTACTTTTTCTTTTATCACTAATATTTGTACTAGTCATTTCTTGCACTCTTCTTAAAGGCCTTACATCTACTCAGTAGATTTTGCTTTTTTTTCCAAAAAAATATAAAAGCTACCTTGAGTGTTCTAAATTAACCTTTACTGTCTTCCTTGTAGAACAAAGGTGCTTACTTTTCCTAAGTCAAATCATCCTACTCATGAGTTTTCTCAAGATAGTTATTTCTCCATTAGTGCCCCCTCCCCTGGTTATATGCTTTAGCCCCTCTTTAACCATTCCTTTGCTCACAAGCATACTAAGATCTTATGTCTTTTAAATAAATACCAACCTCAAAGCCTGTATATCCTTCATGCTATTACCTCCATTCCCTTAATTTTCTTCACAGCTAAATTTCTTTTAAAAATCTTTTATTTATTTGAGAAAGAGAAAGAATCAGACATAGAGATAATGGGTGTGCTGGAGCCTCTAGCCACTGCAAAAAAACTCCAGATGCATGCATTTTCTTGGGCATCTGGCTTTATGTGGGTATTGGGTAATTGAACCGGGGTCCTTTGGCTTCATTGGCAAGTTCCTTAATTGTGAAGCTATCTCTCTAGCACTTTGCCCTAAATGGCTTTATTTCTCTGGCTTATTATCCAACCTTCCACAATATGTGTCTGCAATCTTCATTTAATTAATTTATTTCTGTGTACCCACATTCATGTGGGGGGCATACTAGGGTCTCTGGCCATTTAGTGCAAGCAAACACAAGACACATGCACCATTTTATGTCTGGCTTTTATGTAGGGGGGAAACCAGGCTTTTCAAGCGAGCACCTTTAACCACTGAACCATAACCCCAGCCCCTCATATGGCATTTAAAATCTTATGGAAGAGCAATTATGATACTTCCTTTTCCCAAGATACCTGGAAAAGAGGAGGTTTGACCTATCCTTGTAAGGCTAATGTCTGCCTAGACATCTGTCATTGTCATTTGCAAGGATGTCACCATCCTTTCAGATCCTTGGTCTCAGCCTCCCAAGGGCATTGAGATTACCAGGATATTCCACTCTAGATAGTTATCCTGTATATATTTGTCACCAAGGAACACAGGTTCCCTTCTGCATGTTCTTAGTCTCATTTTTGAAACAAAAAATTATCACCAGACTTAGAGGGAAACTTGAGGGCAATCTTAAAGGAATTTGAGAGGAGAACCAGATGGCCAGGCAAACTGTAAATGTCATAAGCTGCCAAGTGAGAGAGATGAAGAAGAGGAAGGTATTTGTGCCTTTTGAGTTAGGGTACAAGCAGGCAGGCTTAGTCATGAGATCTTCAAGCAATTGTTGGGGAATCCTTAGAGAGAATCGGAATGTCCAGAGCATCAAGGAAGCATGCTTGGGATGTTGGCTGGCATATAAAAAAGAGATAGAAAGAGGGAAAAGGAAACATTGTACTTTTTGAATTAGAACTCAGAAAAGCAGGACAACTTACCAGAGAAGGTCTATAAATAGCTCTTATCTCAGTTCAAACCAATCTCACTAGAGGAACAGATTAGATAAAGCAGATCAAACGAACAAGTGAACCCTCCTCTTTTCCTCAAGTACAATAAGCTACTTCCATCTCAGCAGTATTTAACACTTCTTACCACTCTCCTCCACAGTATGTCTCTCATGGATTACTCTCTCCTCAGGGACATCTGACAGGTTCATTACAGCAAAATGGGGGATCATAGCTTTTGGGTTGGTGGAACTAGTGGTCTGCTAAGAATGCATTCCAAACTATACCTGATTGTCAGGAAGAGAATGGGTCAGACACAGAGGTGGACAATGAATGGCTATTAAAGATACTAAAGATATCCCAAGATGTTGGATCTGCAACATTTCAACTCTCCATAAACATGAAGTGCGAATCAGTCAGTCAGCATTGAACAATCTTCCACATATGTGAGGCTTTATTTTAAGAATTTCATTTTACATCTACTTAAGTCTTTTGTTAGCTCATCTAGCTAAATGTGTGTCAATTTTGTTTATCTTTTCAAAAAAGCAACTCTTTTTGTTGGTATTTCCTGTTGCCTGTTTTATTTTCATTTCACTTGTGTTCTAGTCTTTGTTATTTACTTCCTTTGATTAACTTTGGACTTGATTTGTTCTTTTATTTTCTAGGTCCTTAAGGTATAAACTTAAGTTGTTTATTTAAAGTATTTTTTTTATTAGTATAGAAGCTTATTGCTATAGTCCTCAATGTTAGGGATACTTTTGTTAGATTACATGCATTTTGGTGAATTTTATGTCAATTTCATGTGTTTTTTTGATATACTTACTTCCATTTGATTTTCATCTTTGGCTCATTGATCACTCAAGAGCTTACCTCTTAATTTTTATCTATTTCAGACTTTCCAGTATTCCTTCCTTTTCTTATTGTTTTCTACGTTTATAGTGTTGTGACTATAAAATATATTTGATATGACACTAAAATTTTTTAACCTTTTTAAATGTGTCAACACTAGTTTTTGTAGCCTGATCTATTCTTGAGAATGCTTATGTATGAGGTCAGAATACATATGTTTATGTTGTAGGCTAAATGTTTTGCTTTTGTCTCTTAGATAAGTTTGATGTAGGGTGTAGTTTAAATCTGCTGCTTTCTGGCTTATGTGTCTACATGAAGTCCACTGCTATTATGTCATTGCTGTCAATCTCTCCCTTCAGTTGTGTTATATTTTGTGTACTTAGCTGCTATGACATTGTTTGCATATATATGCACAATCAAGATGCTCTTGATCAGTTGACCCCTTATCATTATATGGTGACTTTTTTGATCTCTTGCCATAGGTTTTGAGTTATAATTTATTTCTGACATGTATATAGATAATTTTTCTCATTTTTTTCTACTTTCAGGGATTCCCCACTCTCTCCTCACCTTCTTGGTTTCTATTGAGAAATAATTGTTAGGCTAATTGAGGGGGGCAGGGTCTAATGTAGAAAATTTATTGTATTTTCCATTCCATGTATTTCATTTTTTGAGCTCTAGAATTTCTGTTTTGGTTTAAAAATATGTCTATCTTTTTGTAAACTTAAAGAAATGTATTTATTTGAGAGAGACAGATGGAGAGAAAGAGAGAGAGAGAGAAAAAGAGAGAATGGGCATACCAGGACCTCCAGTCACTATAAGTGTATACTAGACACATGTGCTACCTTGTGCATCTGACTTACTTGGGCTAATGTTTCTCTTTAGATGTGTTAATATTTGAATTGTGGCCTTAGCTGCTATGATATTGTGTGCATACATATGCATAATCAAACCTGGATCCTTTAGGTTTGACAGGCAAGCACCTTAACTGCTAAGCCAACTCTCCAGCCCCTATATCTACCTTTTTGTTAAACTTTTAGCTTCATGTCATATTTCCTGGACACTTTGAGGTTCATTTTTATGTTTCCTTGTAGATGAATAAACTATTTTGAAGAAAATTATTTTAAGTCCTTGCTACATAACGTGTAGGTTTCAGTTTTGTGGCAGTATATTGGGAGTCTTGGGGTTCTTTGCCAATACACCAATATATGCCAATAAATCTGGGGTATCCCCTGATCATTGTCTCATGAATTTAAAGAATTAAAATCTATAGACCAGAGGGTAAGGTTTAGAGAGAGCAGATACCTGGAAGTTCAGGCCTCAGAAGAGATAAACAGCCACAAAGAGGCTGTTCCTACCTGGTAAGCATCTATTTATAATGTTATTGTGCTGGGCTTTACTTTCAGGCTCAGGTGAATATGAGAGAGACCTGATTGGTCTGGGCTCAAGGGGCTGGCTCAGGAAGAGATCAGCCATGATATCATTTTTGGGAGCAGAGCTTAACCAACCACAATGCCAGTGTCAAATTTAAAACTTAATTCTAGGAAAGGGGAACTCTTTCCCAGGGAGGTGCTTAGGTTTTTAATGGAAAACCACTTCTAGGTTAATCCTTTAGTCAAGAGATAAGGAGAGGAGAGGTCCTTTTCTGAGGTCTAGCAAAGTGGAGATTGCAAGGGCAGACTCAAGGACATTCCTGCTTTTTACTTTTGGGGTCCAGTCACCTTAAACTGCCTCAAGAGTGTTAGGAGGTAGTATTTTATTACTTTTTGTGGTGACATAGTTTCTTGACTTTTATATGTTAATTAAAGCCATGATTGATTTTTTTAATAATTTTTTTTGGAGAGAGACACAGAGAGAGACAGAGAGAGAGAGAGAGAGGGAGAGGGAGAGGAAGACTGAGATGGGCGCGCCAGCAGTGTCTCAGCTGCTGCAAATGAAATCCAGATGTGTGCGCCCCCTTGTGGTCAAGTGCGGCATTGTGCCCTTGCGTCACTTTGCATCTGGCTAAACGTGGGACCTGGAGATTGGAACCGCTGGAGATTGGAACCAGTGTTCTTAGGCTTAGGAGGCAGGCGCCTTAACCCCTAAGCCATCTCTCCAGCCCATGATTGATATTTTTAAAATATTTAATTAATTTATTTATTTGCGAGAGAGAGAATGTGTGTGTGTATGGATGCATCAGGGACTCCTATCATTGCAAGGAAACTCCAGATGCATGTGCTACTTTGTGCATCTGGCTTTATGTAAGTACTGGAAACATGAACCTGGGCTATCAGGTTTTGCTAACAAGGGCTTTTAACTGCTGAGCCATCACTCCAGACTTTACAATACTGTTTTTATTTTTGAAAAGGAAGACAATTCCTTCAGTCTTTTCAATGGCTGTATTACTCTAACCCAAATGCCCTGCTAGAGATTTTGAGGCTCTTTTATACATTTTCTATGTATGGTCCAATTCCACAACCTTTTGTTCCATTTTGGGGGTATAACTGTTAAGATTGAATGGCTTCTCTTGGTTCCACCAATGAGAACAGGTATTCAGAGTTTCTGGTTTGTTTTTCCTATACCATTGCCCTGAAATGCTCAAATTTCTGTGCATTCTTCCAGTCTCTCAAAGTCAAGCTGTGTGCATGTGTCTCTTGACGTGCTGTCAGAAGGAGGACATTCAGGTATATGACCTACACACAGAGATGGGTGAGTTATATGGAATGCCTGGAGTGCCAGTTGAAGATTAGTTCAAAAGACAAGCTTCACAACTGGTTTACAGCAGGGCTTCCCAATAGAGCCCTGTTCTATTGTACTTAATCTAGTATTTATTTTATATGTGTTTTATGTTTTTTCTAGTTTTTTGTCTATATTAAAATATGAAAAGATGGGCAAAAATCAATTTATGGCGTGACAGGTTTATTTCAGCTGATGGTTTCATGTTGCAGTCTATCATGGTGGGAAAGGCACAGTAGTAGGATCTTGAAGCAGCCCACAGTAACAAAGCAGAGAACAAGACATGCTAGTGCACAGACAGCTTCATTTTATACAGTCCTGGACTCTAGCCTATAGAATGGTGCCACCCACAATTAAGGTATGCCATCCTCTTCAATTAACCTAATCAAGATAATCCCTCACAGGTGATTCTAGGTCCTGTCAAATGTTAATAAATATAAACTACCACATGTACTGATTAAAAATTCCAGAATCCAAAAAGTTTTGGAGAGATTCTGTGAAACACCAAAAGAAAGGGTGGGTCCCAACAAACAGTACTTGTTTTTACTTGTGTTAACCCACTGCCCAGTCTGAAACAGATTAGCTCCAACCATGTGATCCTTGGGAGAATTTCCCTCAGTGAAGGAAAAGGAGACCAGAATCATCCCAGAGGCTCTTGCAACTGCTCAGGATAATGATAGAATTGACCACTGAAATCCTGCACATCGTCATTGACACTGAAAGCAGTTGATGGAGCAACTCCGAGTCCATGACTGAGGCTCGCCTAGAAAAGTAGCTACCACTAAGACCCTAGGAAAAGCCTCCACCACACCCTCACCCAAGAGATAGTCATTGAAGTGCCTTAAACCTTCACCCCCAAGGCAAGAACCACTGATATGATGTATCCTCCTAGAGTCATGAGCTTCTCTGGGCTGAACCTATTCTCAAGGTCTAAATAATGACAATGATCCTCTGTTATGGGTCTAGGGCAGCCACTGCACCAAATGCCCTTGCCTGGTGTCACTATCCACAACCATACACTCATACTAAAACCCATCTCCAACACCAGCACATACCTAAGCCTTGTATGCCGGTGCCAGCACCACAGAAAATGTGCCCATTTACTAGATCTGGTGACAGGAAGGGCCCTGTTAGTCTGACAATGAAAATGAGGATAACATGACTCCATCAGGCTTCATCACTGAGAACCTGTACTTCCCTCACTGCTTATGCAGACACTTGCCATCTCTGCTGCCTAGGATCCTTTTAGTCTTCTTGATAATGACTTCATTTCATGGAATTTGACAGATATACTATTGCAACCTCTCTGGAACTGTAACTGCTGTTGCCTTTCTTTTATATCCTGAACTTGCCATGTCCTGCTCAGCCAGTACCCTCAAACACTCTCAGAAGTGAAGACATTTCCATGCCAAAGCTAGTAAGTAAAGTCTAGAAGAAATGAATGCTCACATAATAGTCAAGACTTTGTAAGGATATAAGAACATGTGAAAAACATCAAGAAAACATGACATCCCAAAAGGAGCATAATAATGTTTTCAGTAATTGACCTCAGAGGAATGAAGATCCATGCACTCATGCAATACCTGACAAAGACATTAAATAAAATATAAAGAATATTATGTAAGCCATTCACGAATAGAGATGAACACCTTAATGGCATCAGACAATATTATAGGAAAAAATAAGTTCAAAAATATAAAGAGGGAATGAAACAGAAATTTTAGCGGTGAAGAAAGCAATGTATGAGGTAAGAATGAAATGGAGTTCCAACAGTAAAAATAATCAGGTAGAAGGAAAAAAAATCTGTGAATTTAAGACATGTCATTTTCAATTACAAATGGTCTTCATTTTACAAATGAATCCACTTAAAATTCTGTTTCACTTCACAAATATGAAAGATGGATCCAGTCAGTAGAAATAGTATTCTGAATTTTGAATTTTGATCTTCTCCTTAGCTGGCTATATGGAGCATGATACTGCTTTCTGATATTGGACAGTAGCAGTGAGTCATCAAAACCAGTCAACTCCAAGACCATGAGTGAGAAGATGACCTGATTGTCTACCAAATGAACTCATAATGGTTGGAAGTGAGATGTATCAAGTGAATTTTCAAGTTATGATATTTCCTATTAATATTGGGTTTATTGGCACAAAATCATTTGGTTAGTCTGGGAGGATCTTGATCTGGTCAGAACGGGGGAGGGGAGAGAATGAAAAAGAGTAAAGAAAGCTTATAGAATTTAATCCAACTTATAAAGCCAAACAAACATATAGAAGTCACATGAGGAAAAGAGAGAAAATAGCAGAAAGATTATTTAAGAAATAATAGAGCTAGGCATGGTGGCACATACCTAATCCCAGGACTCAGGAAACTGAAGTAGGAGGAAATCACTAATTCAAAGACCAGTATGGGCTACAGAGTGAGACTCTGTTTCAAAAATCATTATTAATGATAGTGGTAATAACAAAATGTCTTAAAATCTTAGTAAAGAAGTTGACATCTAGATTCATGAAGCTAAATCAAGTACTGTGCTATATGTCTGCAATCCCAAGGCTCAAGAGGTAGAAGCAGGGGGATCTGGAGTTCAAGGCCAACTTTTGCTATATAGCAAGTTTAGACTAGAGTGGATAATGTGCTTTAAAAAAACACAAAACAAAATAATAGCAACAAAAACAACAACAAAAATAGATTCCCACAGCTGACAGACTCCTTTCATTACTCATCATGGGGGTTTGAACACAAATGTCCCACACAGCCTCAGGTATGTTTGATTAAGCTTCCTACTGACTTCCCAGCAGGTGGAGTCCTTCTGGAGGTGAATCTTGAGTGTAGCCTACTGTGTGTTCAGAGCCAGCTTGGGCTCTGGTTGTTCCATCTCTAGAGTGGATGTGTGATGAAGTGAGCAAGTTTCCTCCACCATGATGAACCTTCCCCTAGGAACTGTAAGTTTGAAAGAAACCCTTTCCTCTCATGAGCTCCTTTTAT
The DNA here is from genome assembly GCA_036365145.1 of Orientallactaga sibirica. Lineage (NCBI taxonomy): Eukaryota > Metazoa > Chordata > Mammalia > Rodentia > Dipodidae > Orientallactaga > Orientallactaga sibirica. The sequence goes on from JAEOAD010000057.1 coordinate 11,391,207, forward strand.
GGTTTGGGTGTTCTGTCCTAGCAATAAAAAGGTAATTGCAGCATCTATACAGAAGTACACAAAGACATAGTATAATCACAGTGACAAAAGTCAAAGAGAAAGAATTTGAAAGTGACTATCAAAAAGTAACTTCTGACAGGTAACTGAATCCTATAAGACTAAGTACAGATTTCACAGAAGTCTAATAGGCCAAGAGAGAATAGGACAACATATTCCAAGTACTAAAAGAAGAAAAGCTGCTAACCAAGACTATTATACTTTATAAAGTCATCCTTTAAAATAAAGGAAAGACAAGTAACAAAAGAGTAACTGAGAGGGTTCAATAATTATAGGGCTATTTTACCAGATGTGTTTAAGGGAGTCTTTCAAATTAAAATGAAAATGTGTTAAAGAACAGTACAAAAGCATAGAAGGATAAATCTTCCTGGTCAAAGTAAATATATAAATATAAAGATTATTGAAACACTGTAAAGGTAACATCTAAATTACTTTTGCTATAATATAAAAGTTAGTGAACAAAATTTGATAATAAATACAAGCTATACATGGAAGCAAACTCCATTTATAAGACCAGAAAATGTCTGGGACATAAAGTTGTGTTGTTTTGCATACAATTGAAGTTAAGTTATTATCAACATAAAAGAAAAGGTTTTAACTGTAAGATATTCTAGACAAGTCTGGAGCCAACCACAAACAAAAAGCCGAATAATACGCAAGAGTTAAAGTGAACCAAAACAAAGAAAATCAATGCAAAAATACAAATAAAAAAAGGAAGACAGAAAGAAAGGAAGAGAAAAACAGAACAGATACATCACAATCAGAAAACAATTCTAAACTGGTAACAGTAACTTGTTTATTGATAATAACCTGAAGTCTATGTGGAGTATATTGACCAAACACAGGCCGAGACTGACTGAATGGATAAAATACAAGATCCATCATCATGCTATTTCTGAGAGGCAAATGTTAGACCTAAAGACACACAGTGACTGAGAGTAAAAGGATGGAAAGAAAGTAGAGGTGGCTAAGATAGAACTTAAATAAGAAACTATCTTATGAGAAAAAGTTGTTATATAATAATAAGAGAATGAATTCAATAAGATACAAGAATTATAAACGTATGCACTTAATCCGAGCAGCCAAAATATAAAGCAAACTGACAGATCAGATGTCAGAAATTGACATTAATGTAATAATACTCAGTGATTTCAAACCATTTATAGTAATGGATCTGGACAAGAAATTGACAAAGAATCTTGAGCAACACTATAGAACCAATTTTCCTAACATATGCTTATTGAACTTTTTACCAAATGGCAGAAGAAAATGGATACTTCTCAATCACGTAAATAATTTTCTTCAGAACACAGATATGTTACTGCCACAAACAAGTGTTAACAAACTTAAAAAGATGAAAATCAATTCATTTATCTGGCTATAATTGAATGAATCTATAAATCAGTAACAGAAAGGGGATTAGAAAATTCACACATACTTCCAAACTAAACAACACACACTTAAAGAACCATTGTGTCAATCAAGAAATAAAGACAATTTTTTAAATGTCTTGAGACAAATAAAAAATAAATAAAACCACCCCAAAACCTATGGAAGCAGCAAAACAGTAACAACAGGGAAATTGATAGTGACGTATGCCTACATTTTAAACGATCTCATAAACAATCTAACCTTACACTTTAAAAAGTCCAGAGAACCAAGAGTGAGAATAGCATTGATCAAAGGAGATAAACATACACAATTTTTGATAGGTATAATCTCTATTTAGCCCAACAACAGTGTCAGCTTTTCTCTACATTCTGTGACATTCCAATCCATAGGCTTTTGACTTGATTCTCAGCACCAGTCTCAAAGTCCCATTGAGTGAGCTGGAGAGATCCAAGACCCATCACAATGACAAGAAGGGGAAGCTGGGCACATAGCACTAGATGAGTCATCTCTACCATACTTGCCAGGGCTTAGGAAACATTGTAGAGGAAGTAGAATGCTAAATATGGTGCTGCTTTTACTGCTATTCAGAGAACCCTCTCCATGGAGATGGTGGCAGACACTAAGGAGACTCAAAACTCACAAAAAAAGAAAATAAGAGACTGCCAGTTGCTCAACTGTAAAGGGGATCTCTAAAATGTCCTCCAAGGCTCAGAGAACATTATACAAGAGGGAGATGAAAGAATGTAAGAGCCACAGGTATACTGTGGGGCATTGTCCTCCACATAGGAACCCCCAGGTACATTCATGACCCCACAGTGGTTATTTATACTTCCACTGAGTAGGGCCCTCAGGGGAAAGGGGTTGGCGGAGAGGGGACAAAAGAGGATCACTCAATAGAAATACTATGAATTTGCAGTATGTTCATATATTAAAATTCCCAGTAGAATTTTTTAAGTCCTAGGGAAGAAAAAACCTAAGCTGACCATTAGAAAAGGTAGCTATTTGCTGCTTCTATGGGTAGGACCATTATCACGTCAACATTTAAGCAAGAACATGAACTATTTGTTCTTCCATGTCTGGCTTGTTTCACCAAGCATAATGTCTTGCAGGTTTATCCATGTTGTCCCAAATGGCTAGGTTTCTTTCTTATAAATGGAGAATAATATCCTGTTGTATGTGTGTATGATTTTTGTACTCATTTACCTGATGACAAATATTTAATATTTTCTTCTCTATCATGACAATTGTATAAAGGGCTGAAATGAATATGGAGGTGAAAATACCTCATTGGGTTTCAAGTCTCATTTTCATTTATGAATACTCAGGATAAGGATTGTTGTTCCATTTGGTAATGATAGTTCTAATAATGTGAGGAGCTTCCATACTGTTTTCCACAATGGGCATGACAATTAACCATCCCACCATGAATGTATAATGCTTCTCCTTTTTCTACATCTTTGTCAATATTTGTCATTCTGACAATGCCATCCTAGCAGGCTTCAGGTGAAATTACATTTTGCTTTCAACTTTTCTTGATGATTAGTGAGGCTAGGCAGCTTTTCATACACATGTTGGCTGTTTGTACATCTATTGAGAGATATGTATTCAAATCCTTAGTCCATTTGAAAATTGGGTTATTTTCTGTTTTTGATATTGAGTTGTATGGGTTTTGGACATTACCTCCTGATTTTTCAATTTTTAGTTCCATTATAAAGGTTGTCTTTTCATTCTGTTGATTATCTCCTTTGCTGTGCAGAGTTTTGGTTTGATACAATCCCATTTATCTACTGTTGCTTTTGCTGTCTGCTTTTGGCATCTCAAATAAACAGCTTCACATTTCAAGAAATTACCAAAAGAAGAATAAACTAATCTCAAAGTTAGTACTGCTAACTAACAAAAGAAGGAAATTGCAAAGACTAGAGCAGAAATAAATCAAATATATACATATACATATGTAGAGAAGAAAAAGACCAAAAGTTATTATAGGAAAGAATATTAACAGACTCTGAGATATACTAAGAAAAACAGAGAGAAGACTGAAGCACATACAATCACAAATGAAAATCCACATTAAAAAATGGATGCTTCAAGACAAAATGGATCATGAAGGATTATGTCAGCAAGTTAGGTAACCTAGAATATATGGATAAATTGTTAGAATCATACCACCTTCAATATCAAGATAAATAGCAGTAAGAAACCTCAACTACCTACTAACAAATAAGGAGGCCCAATTAGAAATAATGATAACAAACTTCCCAACAATAAAAACTCTTGGACCAGATGCTCAGATACCACAAGACAAGGAAACTACAAATGAATATTCCTAATGGACATATTATGTAAAAGTCCTCAAAAAATACTGGCAAAGCAAGTGCAGTAGCACATTTAAAGGATTACGCACCATGTTAAAGTGGGATTTATCTGAGTTTTACGGTTTGAATATGAAATGTCTCTCATAGGTGTTTATGTCAAATGTTTGGGCCCCAGTAAATGGAAACATTTGGAGCTGAGGCCTAGTTGGAGGAAATGGTTACTGGAGGCATGCTCTGAGAATGTAAGTCTTATTGCTGGCTCCTTCCTCTCTCCCTTTCTGCTTTCAGACCATGAATGAGGTGGTCACTTAATGCCACATGTCCCAGTCTCCATGATATTATGCCTCATGTCAGGGCCAAAGCCTCTGATCCAGCTGACCTCGGATTGAAGCCCCTGAAGTGGTGAGCCAAAATAAATCTTTTCTATGTTAAACAATTTCTCACAGGTTGATCAGACAAAAGGTCTGAGTAACATAACAAGATACAAGGATGGTTACACATGCACAAATTGATTAATGCAATCCACCATATTAACAAAATGAAAATGAATATTTCATTAAGTAGGAATAGATCAGAAAAAATTAATAGTCAACAAACTCAGTATATATGGAATTTATCTTGATGCATTAAGCTATTTGAAGAATTTATAGCTAATAGCCTACTAAATGAAAAGTTGAAAGATTTCCTCTAAAATCTTTAAGAAGGATGCTCATTATCACAATATTTATGCAACATGGTGCTAAAGGTTCTAAACAGAGCAAAATCATGAAAAGGAAATCAGAAAAAGCATATAATGGGAAAAAGGTAAAAATTATATAATTGCAGATAACATGATCATATATATATATATATATATATATATATATATATATATATATATATACACATATATCCCACTCAACACAAAGAGTTTTCAGAATGAGTAAACAAATTTTTTCAAGTTCAGGATACAAAAATCAACAATAAGGAAATAAGTGCAGGGCTGGAGAAATGGCTTAGTGGTTAAGGTGCTTGCCTGTGAAGACTAAGGACCCACATTTGATTTCCCAGTACTCACATACACCAGATGTAAAAGGTGGTGCATGCACCTGGAATTCATTTGCAGTGGCTAGAGGTCCTGGTGTGCCCATTGTCTATCTCTCCCTCCTGCTTTTTCTCTCTTTAAAATAAATAGATAAAAATAAAATGTTAAGGGCTGGAGAGATGGCTTAGCGGTTAAGGCACCTGCCTGCTAAGCCTAAAAACCCGTTTCCAAAGCCGGGCGTTGTGGCGCACGCCTTTAATCCCAGCACTCGGGAGGCAGAGGTAGGAGGATCACTGAGAGTTCGAGGCCACCCTGAGACTACATAGTTAATTCCAGGTCAGCCTGGACCAGAGTGAAACCCTACCTCGAAAAAAAAAAAAAAAAAAAAAAAAAGTTTCCAATCTCCAGGTCCCACATTTAGCCAGATGCAAAGTGATGCAAGGGCACAATGCCTCACTTGCCCACAAGGGGGTGCATGCATCTGGATTTCATTCACAGCATCTGAGAGACTGCTGGCGTGCCCATTCTCTATCTGTCTCCCTCTCCCTCTCTGTCTGTCTGTCTCTCTGTGTGTCTTTCTCCAAAAATAATAAATAAATGAATAAATAAAATGTTAAAAATATCAGCCAGGCATGATGGAACACTCCTTTAGTCCCAGCACTCATGAGGTAGAGGTAGGAAGATTGCCATGAATTCAAGGTCAACCTGAGACTACATAGTGAATTCCAAGTCAGCCTGGTTATAGTAAAACCCTACCTTGAAACACCGCCCCCCCCAAAAAAAAGAAAAGAAAGAAAAAAATCAGTGCAGTTCTAAATAATAACAATGATCAGTCCACAAAAGAAACGACAAAAAGTTTCTCCTTCACAATGGTAACAAAAAGAAAACAACATTTAGGAACAAATTTAAACAAAAGTGAAAGGTGTGTATAAGAAAACTACACATAATGTTTAATTGTCAAATATTCCCTCCATAAAAAGAAAACTGTCAGCCAAATGTAGTGGTACCCACCTGTCCTCTCAGCATGTGGGAGGCTGAGGCAGGAGGATCATGGGTTGAGGGCAGTTTGGACTACAAAACAGGTTCCATATAGTTTTGGCTAATAAAACTTTGTCCCGCCAGAAAAGATGTCAGACACAGATATTTACACTGAATATGTGTAAATTTTAAATTTGTATTTGTTTTTCTATACAAACTTTAAAAAATTACAAAATTTATGGAAATTTACAAAACAAAGTATAGTCAATGTAACTTTGGAACAGAATAGAACAAAATTGGAGTGATATAGTACCTGATTCCAAAGTGTCTTATGAGTTATTATAATAAATACAGTATGGCAGTGACAGAAGGATCTATATATAGATCATTGGAAAGAGACAAAAAGTACCAACTCAACACATATGACCAATCAATTTTTATCACCAGTGGCATAATAATTCAATTGGAAGATGAAGTTCATTTCAACAAGAGGTGCTGGAGAAAACAGATATCCATATTAAATTAATGAACCTCCATATTTACATCACAACTCATAAAAATATTAACTTAAAGTGAATTATAAATGAATAAATATAAGCTAAAAGCACAATATTTCTAGAAGTATAGGATGGAATCTTCACAAACAGAATAGAGGCAAAGGCTTCTTAGACGTAATGACAGTAACCATAAATTAAAAAAATGTTTTAAATTAGATGTGGTGGTTTGAAGGTAAATGGCCCTATAGTCACAGGAATTTTTATTTAAGCTTCCTATTTAGACCCCAGTAGCTAGAACCCTGCTGGACGAGGTCCATTACTGAGGATGGATCTTTAGTTCAGCTGTAGGTGTGTATAGTTGGCTCCTGCTTAATATTCTCATTCATTCTCTTTCTCCCTCCCCTCTCTCCTATAGAAGCATGATGAAGTAAGTCAATTTATTCCTCAATGGTGAAGCTTCCTCTGGCATCTGAAAGCTTGAAATAAATCCTTTCCTCCCATAAGCTGCTTCTGTTTGGATATTCTGTCCTAGCAACTGGAAGGGAAGTGTAACAAGTTACAAGCACATGTAAAAACTATGGGTTTAAGAGACATACATCTCTATGATACTACATGAATGCAATCTCCCCCCCCATACATACCCACACACACAGCCTTAATTTAAAAGACATAATACCATTGTAATACATAAATTATTATTTCTATCATATAGATGAGGAAACTGAGCTTCAAAATTTAAACCTCTGCTTTTAAGAAGATATTAAAAGTAGAATAAAACCCAACATGGCTCAGGGAAATTCCCGGAAGAGGGGGCAGAAAGATTGTTAGAGCCACAAGTTGGGGCATTATGCACAGAGACATTGCCTCTTCCCCATAACTGATAGCTACCCCCACAATTCATGACCCACAATACCCATGGGGATAACTGGCATCCCTGATGAGGAGGGTCCTTTAGGAGGAGGGGACAGGAATTAGGGTAAGGATGGTACCAACATGTGCTATCAACTAATAAAAAACATACTTGTACAAACCTTAATGTGGATAAAATTAGTTATATCCATATATCTTTTTTTAATTTTTAAAAATTTTTATTGACAACTTCCTTAATTGTAGACAATATACAGAATATATTTAGAATCCATAAGAATAAATAAGATTAATAATCTATTTCAAAAGGGTTTATTTTATTTCTAAAGGAATTTGTGTAAATGGCCAATATACACAAATGATCAATATCATTAGTGATTAAACAAATGAAAATCAGACCACAATGAAATATTAATATATAATGTTTAAAATTATTCAGATCATCAATCTTAAAAGTTTCAAATATTGAGGGGAACATAGAGCAAACAGAACCTTCCTACGTTGCTACAGGGAATGTAAAATGATGCAACTGTGCTATGTTTTGAATATTGTTTTCCCTCATCAAAAGTCATGTTGGGGCTGGAGAGATGGCTTAGCGGCTAAGGTGCCTGCCTGCTATGCCTAAGAATGCTGGTTCCAATGTCCAGCGGTTCCAATCTCCAGGTCCCACGTTTAGCCAGATGCAAAGTGAGGCAAGGGTGCAATGCCGCACTTGCCCACAAGGGGGCGCACGCATCTGGATTTTGTTCACAGCAGCTGAGAGACCGTTGGCCTGCCCATTTCTGTCTCCTGCTCGCTCTCTGTCTCTCTCTATCTCTGTCTCTCTCTCCAAAAATAAATAAAAAAAAATAAAAAAAATAAAAAAGAAGTCATGTTGAAGATTGACTCACAAAGTGGCAGTGTTTGGAGGTAGAGCCTCATGTAAACTGTTTGGGCTATGGTGGCAGAGCCCTAATGTGTGAAATAATGCCTTTCCCATGGCAGTGAGGTCTCATCTCACAAGATTTGGATTAGTCATCATTTAAATGGACTATAACAAAGGAAGTTAGGCCCTCATATTTTACCACATTCACATGTATCCATTCACTCTTCCACTTTCTGCTACAAATTGAAGCAGGTTTAACTCCTTACCAGATGTGATTACCCAACTGTGAATTCCTAAGTCTTCAGAACTATGAATCAAAATATACTTCCTTTCTTTATTAATTTGTTATCTCAAGTATCTTGTGATAGCAGTGCAAAATAAGCTAAGAATAAACACTTTACAAAAATATTTTCTTAATTTTTAAGTGGCACATATATCTACCATATAACCCTAGAAGTCCACTTATAAATAATTATTCAAGAAAAAAAGAAAACATTTTCACTTAAACCATTATACATGCCATGGGAGAATTATTTTTTATTCATTCATACAGAACTAGGAACAACTAAAATGTCCACCAGGTGAGTAGAAATAAAGTGTGGCACATTCACACAACGGAACAGTATTCAGTAATAAAAAAAGAACCAATTACTGATACTACTATGGTGGATAAATCTCCAAAATATTTTCCAAGTAAATAAAATGAGAAATGTACAATTCTATTCATGTGAAATTCTTCAAAATTTAAAGTAGTCTAAAGTAATGGATTGGTTATGGCATGGGGATAAGAATCGCGAGTAGGCATTGACTGTAAATATGTATGAGAACACTAACTGCAATTATGGAATTGATAGGTACCTTTATTATGGAAACAATTATACAAGTTAACACATTATTCAGAGCTCATGTAATACAAATCTTAAATGGATAAAGTCTATTGTTTAAAAATAATATGTCAGTATACTTATTTTTTTAAAGGTCACTGTAATGTACTGTCATGTTTCACACGTTAGTTCTGTCACTTTATTTCTCAACCCTACAAGCATCTGAAACTCTGAGCATTCATGGGAAATTAAAATTATATGTCCCCACTGAAGAGCTACTGAATCACAATCTATTCCAACAATATCTGCAGGAAATTCAGATACACATCCATATTTGAGAAACACTGGAATTGGAAATAATGCAATCATGAGTTGGAGGTAGCCTGCATCCCATAATTACAATAGGCACACCCACCTCATGCTTTAATGTGAATAAGGAATAAAATTCTCTGTGACTGAGGCATTTTAGTTTAAGGTCTACTTGTTATGGCAGGTTAGCCTGTACAGCTGTAACAAGAATGCTTTTGTATGGGGAATCAAAAGGCACAGGCCAAAGTTTTCTCACTGGCAAACAATTTGGAATTCTCATGTCCACACTTCCTCTTTAAAATACACTCAAATGACTTTCTATGTCATGGTATATGTGCTCAAATACAATAATGTTTTCAACTAAATCATATATTGCTCTCTCCTAAATCTGGAAGTAAAAGTCAAGCTCTAAGAAGGCAGGCAACATTTATCTTGCTTTTGCTTTCTCCAGGCATTGTGTTCACTGTTTAAAAAGCATGGAGCTGGGCCTGGGTATAGGTTTGCAATCTTAGCTACTTAGAGGCTGTGACAGGAGAATCATAAGCTTAAGAATAAACTGAGCCACTTAGCAAGACTCTATCTCAAAATAAAGTTTTTAAAAAAATGTCTAAGAATATAGCTCAGTGATAGAGCAATTGCTTACTATGCACAACGTTGTAGGTACCATACACAGCATCGTGAAGGGAGGTTAGCTTAAAAGCAGATATAAAGTGCATGGTACAAAGCAGGAACTAAATGAATGTTTGTTGTTTCCCAAAGCAAGATGGTCAAGGTTGAAAAAGAACTGACTGTGAATGTTGCTGCAAACTGAAAGAGTGGCTCCATAAGTATAGTTACAGAGACTTTGGCAATTTGAGAAGGACCATAAACCTGCATCTACCAAACCATACCACATATAGGCTTGACTATCCTGCATAAATGAAGTGCTATAAATGTCCTGTATATGTGCAAACATGGGAGTGAACACTCAAAATTAGTTTTTTGAGTCGGTACTATGCCATGCCCTGTGCTAAGCACTTGTTGGCATACCATTCAATTTAATACTAGCCACAACTTGAGAGATGATGATTTTTACCCTTAATTTTTAATATGGATGGTGAGGTTTTAAGAAATTAGATGTCATTTCAGACCTTCTAGTGAACAGAATATAAATCTGTGGCTTCAATGCCATTCTCTTCTTTACAAAATCAGTGAGCTTTGTGTTCCCCGTTATCTTTCTCCTTTTCCTGATGTTTTCCTACCAGCATGAAAAAAAAAATGGGCCCTGGAGGCAGAGAAATACTGAGAGACAGGAATTGCAAGCTGGATCTGTGTCCTGGTTGAAACAGAAGCCAGGCAGGCAGTGAAAGCAGATGGGGCAGCTCCTAGCCACCCTCTCCACTGGCCCCCATTCTGAGCTCAATGCACCTCACACCTGGCCCTGCTTTTTCTTCCCCCATTTTCACTCTCAACACCCACCCCCCTCTGCAATCCCATGGCTTGTCTCCCTTGTCTCCAGGCCACCGCATTCTCATCTCATTTCTTTCCCTTTCCTTTGAGTCCTAACCACTGCCACCACCACCTCGCCCTCTGTCATCATCCCTTGAACCCCTACCCCCTGCTTCCTTTACTCCTTCTGCTTTCTATGTTCCTTTCTCTTCTGCTCAGCTTTCAAGGCCCCATTAGGGCCCCACTATCGACTCTGCCCTTACAAAGGCTCAGTGGTTTTGAGATGAAGTAAAACGTCACTAATTTGTTCTAATTGGGGGGAAAGGTCAGTCTGCCTTAAATGAAAAGTATGAGTGATAGTATATTGGGAGGGGGGAATGCAATCTCATTACTTTCAAGTACATAAAGTAATCCCAATAACTGAGACGAGAGGATAAAAGGCAAAGCTATATGTTTCAGAGATCTATAAGTGGTTTGACAAATAGGCACAGCTCATTTATAATTAGGACAATCAGTTTGGGGGTATAAATGCTACTGCTGAGGTCTTCACACTAAAGTAGGCTAAGATTTCTCTTGTTTACACAATTAGTTTGCAAAGAGAGCTCTTTTATCATAGATACAGGTACAATCCCATTAGAAGGGTCCACAATTTCAGACCTACTTTCTCAGGTCACATGACCTATAAGTGAAGAGCTTTGTTCAGCCAATTTCCAAAAGGAGTAATGGTGAGCCAAGGCAACAGCAACACCAAATATGCTATGCACTGGCTCACTTCTTTGCCAGTTACTATCAACAAACTAATACCCTGTTGAGGTCCCATTATTCAAGGGGAGGGATGCAGAGGTATATGGGAAATAACTGAATTGACACAAGCAGAGCTAAACCTCCACTGAACAGCATTCAGTCCAATGGCCTTGTTTGGAATCTACTAATTTAGAGCTGGTGAAAACGGAGGAACCAGCAGAGATCATTTTTACACTCTAAGGATCTAGTTTGCTAAGCTAATTACAATGGTAAATGAAATTTTCCTGAAAAGCATTATAAAATTCCTTAAAACTTTTCATGCATCACTCAATACTTTTAAAGCACTCCTTTCATTTATGCATAATTATCAAGGTAATTAGATAAACTCCTACCAATTTCTGGAAGCAGTTACCTAGAGAGAATCCTTTTCAAAAGGCCTTCTGTGGCCTATTTCATCTTATGATGTATGGATTTAAAAAAAAAAAGCTTCTGATTTCCAATAGCTCATAATTAAAATTTCCTTCCCTCATCCTCATTTTCATATTTCAGTAATGCCTTTTTCACTGTACTACTAGACTGGAATGTGATTCAATACTGTATAAATTCTACCAATATCCCTCTGAAACAGTAGGAGGCCAGTATTTCTGAATGCTCATGCATCCTGGCCTCCATCATTGATAATGTGGTGACATCTATGTAACTCTTAGAACCTTCCACCATATATTAACTGGTAGTCTTAGAGAGCTTTTCTGGAACTCATAATTGAGATATTCCTCACTATGGAAACATATGTGAATTTGTAGGGATTTTCTTCAGCTACAAGGGGAGTCAATTGATGTGAAATGACTTTTCCTAAAAGCCATAAATTAGAGACTACTTACAATTATAAGATTCTCCAGCTTTAACTCCAAGGAGTCACAGAAGGGTTCCTTGAAATTGTTTTGCAGGCCAAAGGTAGGGAGATAAAGGAGCAACTTTTGTTTACAAACCATTAAAAGTATACCTAAAGTGATTAGCTTTGTTTGAAAGCCACTAGAAATTTTGAACAGGATCATGGGGCCACTATTGTGAATAACAGGTTTTTTTTTTAAAACGTTTTTTATTTTTTATTATTTTTTGGAGAGAGACACAGAGAGAGAGACAGAGAGAGAGAGAGAGGGAGAGAGAGAGAGAGGAAGACAGAGATGGGTGCGAGAGCAGTCTCAGCTGCTGTGAACGAAATCCAGATGTGCGCGCCCCCTTGTGGTCAAGTGCGGCATTGCACCCTTGAGTCTCTTTGCATCTGGCTAAATGTGGGACCTGGAGATTGGAAGAGCTGGAGATTGGAACCAGTGTTCTTAGGCTTAGGAGGCAGGTGCCTTAACCCCTAAGCCATCTCTCCAGCCCAATTACAGGGTTTTTTAATGCATCGTAAGGAGCAACAAGGATTACTCACTAGCAGAGTTTATGGAATGGGATGAGGCTTCTGGACTCAAGAATACTGACCCGTGTTTGCTAGCCTCAAGGCAAAGTCAAAGGAAAAGGGGCATTGCATTCAAAGTTCAAAGAAAAAAACGCTTAGTAAATGGGAATATAATGCCTTCTATCTTGGACTTTAGTAATATAAAATGCCCAACTGCCCTCGTCTTTCTTTCTAAATGCCAAGTTGGTATATTATAATAATGGTACAATCAAGTACGATGTGAAATGGACACAAAACAATTTTGCTCAGAAAAGTATTTGCTACTAGGTTCTGTATCACACCCTAGATTTATTTCCATTCATTTTGTTTTGGGGTTCTAATATTTTCTGTAGGTATATTTGATTTTGACACTATAGTGTAAGTCAATGGGAACATGGAAGTTTGTTTAGCATTTCTCCTTCCAAGCCTACATAAATAATTTTGTCAAATGACACAGGTGAATCTTTTATGGAACACACCAAAAATAGTCATTGATACAAATTACGGAAGTATTGGCCAATGAAACTCTGGCATCCATTTGAGCATGCGTATCTTTAAATTAAGCATTCCTAATTTTAAGATATAGGTCTAAAACCTTGAGCTTTCCAGTTAGAATCAGAGGCATTCTGGATTAAAAAAAAAAAAAAAAAAAAAACTTTATAGATTACCTAGTCCAGTACTTTTTCAAAATATAAATTTAAAAATATTTTATTTCATTTAAGAGAGAGAAAGAGAGGCAGATAGAAAGAGAGAGAATGGGCATGCCAGGGCCTCTAGCCACTACGAACAAACTGCCATTTTGTGCATCTGGCTAATGTGGGTACTTGGAAAATCAAACCTAGGTCCTTTGGCTTTGCAGACTAGCACCTTAACCACTAAGCCATTTCTCCAGCCCTAAATATAATATTTTATTTGTGTATGTGTGTGTGAGAGATAGAGAGAGCAAGCAAGACAGAGAGCAAGCAAAACAGAGAACAAGGGCCTCTTGTTACTGCAAGTGAACTCCAAATGCATGCAACACTTTGTACATCTGGCTTTAAGTGAGTATTGAGGAATCCAATCCAGGCTGTCAGACTTTGCGAGTGAGTCCTTTTAACTACTGAATCATCTCTCCAGCTCCCCAAATACCTTTTTTTTTGTTTAAAGAAAAACACCTCATTTTATTCAATTGTCTTCAAACTGTCCTAGGGCATCCAGGAGCCCAAAGCCTAGTCCATTCCCTTAGTACTTTCCGCTCACATTTCTGACTGAGGAAGCTGAGATCTACAGAAATAAGTGACTTGCCCAAGTTCACCTGACAAGTGACAGTTGGTTTCCTAATTTTCACCTCTCATTTTGTCCCCTTCCACTACAATAACACACACTGAGAGAGAAAGGTATGAAAGGAGGGATGAAGAGAGACTCTTACGTATGCAATCCAGGTAATAAGAAGGAGCTTCTCTTGCCTCTCAAAACAGTGAATATTTGTTTAATTGTGAGGATTCACATTTCCAAAGAGAAAATGGAGGAAAAAAAGCAATGCTGAAACTAACGAAATGACTCACTAAAGATGGCATGATAGCACAGGGGCAATTTGTCTGTGTGTGGGCTTACTCAAACCTCACTCCATCCTCATATTTGCCCAATATTTAAACCTAACTCCACCATGTTAAAGAATGGCCTTTGAAAAAAAAAAAAAGCCTCAGCAGGAATTTGCATTTAGACCATTTTGATGTAGAGAGTTGCACATGCAGAATAAGGGTTAAAGGTGCCCCCAATCTTACTTAGTGAGTTTCCATTTTTCTGTGCTTCTTTCTGAATAGGTGCAATGTTCCAGAATAGTTGGCTTTGTTTCCTCTATGTCTAGGAGACAGGACTGAGAGTATGTGTGTGCGTGAATAAGTATGGTGTGGGAGACAGACAGGGACACCCACGGAAAGAAACACACACAAAGACACAAACACTGACACAAAGAGACAAACTCACATATAAAAGCACAAAGACACACACAGAAAGCAACAAAGACACACACAGGGATACACATATTCACACAGAGAAAGAAAGGGAGATTGAGCGATGATGACAGAAAGTGAGTAAAAGAGACATCAAGACAGAGAAACAGTGACATAAACAGAGTAACTGAAAGGAAGATTGAGATTGAGAGATACAGAGAGACACAGACAAAGAAATAAAATGAGAGGAAAACACACAGAAAGAGAGAAAGATGAAATAGAAAAGCTATGGTGACAGAGGCTGAGAGTGATGTAGAAAAACTGAGACAGAAAGAGAAAACATGGTGAAAACAAGAAGAAAGAAATCACTCCCATTATTTTTTCATTCTCTTTTAGAAGAGAATGTTTGTTTCTTTTGTGTTTCATAAGAATTTTGCCAACTCTTATTCAGGACAAACTACTCAGAGGCAATTTTTAAAATCTAACTGTAGGAAATATGTTCTTTTTTATTTTATTTTATTTATTGATTTATTTATTGGTTTTCCAAGGTAGGGTTTCACTCTAGTCCAGGCTGACCTGGAGCTCACTATGTAGTCTCAGGGTGGCCTCAAACTCACGGCAATCCTACCTCTGCCTCCTGAGTGCTGGGATTAAAGGCGTGCGCCACCACGCCTGGCTTGTTCTTTTTTATTTTTATTTTTTAAATTTTTAATTTTTTTAAAAAATATTTATTTATTTGCCAGCATAGAGAGAGAGAGAGAGAGAGAGAGAGAGAGAGGGAGAAGAGAGGCAGACAGAGAGAGAATTGGCATGCCAGGGCCTCTAGCCACTGCAAACGAACTCCAGATGCATGTGCCCTTTGTGCATCTGGCTCACTTGGGTCCTGGAGAATAGAACTGGGATCCTTTGGTTTTGCAGGCAAACACCTTAACTACCAAGCCATTTCTCCAGCCCTGTTCTTTTTAAAAATTTTTATTTACAGCATTTAATTGTGAGTGGGTCATAATTAAGGGTGTATGGTAGCCAAAGCAGAAGTTAGGATTGACAAAAGACTGGCCTGCAATGTCAGACACACACAGCCCTGTAGAGCTAAGTGATTTTGAGCTTAATGCCATGTAAAGCGGGTACATTGGCGGGAAGGACTCCATTTTCATCATGTTGTGTGCCTGGTGATGGTAGTGTTGGGATTTTCTATGTGCTTTTGGTGGGTGGAGAGCTTATCATAGCAGATAATTTCCATTTTATCTGCTGAACCAGAAACTTTCCCTCTGCTATCCATGGAAAAATTTATAAATCAGGTGGGGTAGTGCAGGTTTATAATTGCAGCACTAAGAAGGCTGAGGAATGACAATTGCCATGAACTAGAAGCCAATCTGACCCCACAGTGAGTTCAGTGTTAGCCTGGGCTAAAGTGAGTGTGATACCCTTTCTCAAAAACTAAAAATTAAAAAAAAATTATAAATGTGATCATGAGTGAGAGAGAGCATGTGTGTGTGTGTGTTTTGTATTTTTTAATGTATTTATTTATTTGCAAGCAGAGAGAGAGATAGAATAGAGGCAGACAGAGAGAGGATGGGCATGCCAGGGCTTCTAGTCACTGCAAATGAATTCCAGATGCATGCACCCCCTTGTACATCTGGCTTACGTGGGTCTTGGAGAATTAAATCAGGATCCTTTGGCTTCACAGGCAAACACTTTGAGCACTAAGCCATTTTTCCAGCCCTTGTATTTTTTTTTTTTTTTGAATCAGTGTCTTGCTATGTAGTCCAGGTTGATCTGGAATGATCAGCCCTACTGCTTTGCCTTCTGAGTTCTGGGATTACAGGTTATGTGCCACTACTCCCAGATATAACTGCATTATATCTTGACATAGGTCAGGGGTCATAAGACTGTCTTTGGGGGCAAAATCATCATGTCACCACCTATTTTTGTGTAGCCTTAGTGCAGAGAATGATATTTATAGTTTAAATTATTGAAAAAAGGGAATATTTCAGGAATGTTAAAAGTATATGAAAGTCAAATTCTTTTGTCCCTAAATAAATATCTACAGGCACTTAACTATACCTCTTAGTTTACACATTGTCTATGCTGGTTTTAAGGTACAATGATAAAGTATATGAGTAGTTCTGACAAATCCATGCAGAGCTCAAAATATTTCCTCTTTGGCCTTTACATGAAATATTTCTTGACTCCTGGTCTAAGTGGTAGTTATATGGATGTAGAAATATGGAATATATCACTTGATTTCAAATACATTTTCAAAAGGTAACTAAAGGAGATTAATTAGAGCACTTGCTCAAATGTTTGATGCACATGAGGTACAGAAAAGAAATGCAGAACTAAGTTCTATCATTCTTTCTTAAAGATAAGAATTATTTCTTTATACACCTTTTTTTAAACCAGTCTTAAATGAAACATTATTAGACACAGCTGATAAAAATTAATCAATGATTAAAGTTCTTGTGAATCCTGCAATTCAGAATGACGTCTTGCAAGTAGAAAATAAACATGATTAATATGCTATTTCCTATTCTTTGAAAATGAACAAAATGGAAAAATTAAAAACTGTTTTGCCACTACAGAATGTCTAACTCTCATCGGTGGTCCATCTCTGAGTCATGCATTAAATCACCGGTAAAGGTCATCATGACTTCTCTGAACAGACATTTGTATTATTAACTAAAGGACTGCTAAAATAAAATTCCCCGTGTTACTTTTTCACAGGAAAATATCTGTCACTACCAAGAGGCCAGTGTAAGCCAAATGACAGTGATAAATGCACTCTAAACATTTCTTATTGGAAACTTGTAATGGTACAATTTCTTTACATTGTCAAATTTGTTCCTAACTTTAGTTTCATAGCTGGCTGTTTCCAATACTTATAAATTGCAATGTATGTCAAGGAGAACATTTCTGAGTATAAATGAAACATGGAACTGCAAAATACATCTACAAGATGGCTTCACGGTGGGAAATGCATTTCTGAAAGCTAGTATACAGGTTTAAAATCACAGGCTTGGCAGTCAGACAAGTCAACTATAGTCTTTTCATTAAATTGTGGCCAAATTGGAAAGTCCTGTTTATGTAGCTATTGCTGTTGTTTTACCTACAATTGTAAACCAAACAATATGCAAGTAATTAAAATCTTTTGCCTCCTGGTAATGACACTTTATATTCATCGTCCAATTTGCATTCAGCCTTAGGTATTCCAATCAAACAAATTTCACCTGTATTGAAATGTCTGGCAGCTTTTAAATTAGGACTGCAGAGTTCCTTCTGTCTATATCCAGGTCCTGCCTAAATAACTCTGATTACTGAGCCCACTTCTTGAAGACTTAAACCTCCAACTTGAAGTCAGCCAAGCAAATAAAAGAAATTCTTTTTTTTTACATGTGAAAATACCATATGGTATTGCAGGATTTAAATAACAGTGTATATAGACCGTCTCCCCCTCCATTTCTTTTACTTCTTCAGTGACACTGGGTTTCACTATGTAACAAGTTCGCCCAAGCTGACCTCAAACCAAATTTCCTCCTGCTTCACCTGCCTGTGTACTGGAACAAATGGCTAAGATTAAAGGTGTGTGTGTTCCAGTAAACCTGGTTCAGGAGCTACATATCTCACATGATTATATTTTAATTTATTAATTTAAATTCAAGTATAAATAAATACATGTGATTAGTGGCTACCCGAATGGACAGTGCAGTCTTTAGAAGACTGAGCTGAAATAGTTTTGCATAAGTAACTCTTTCCTCAGACAATGGATCCCTCAGGAATCATATCTTATAAACCTGCTGGACAATTTTTGTGTTTTAAAAAAATAGAATAGCGCAAAGAGGCAACCTACAGAATGGGAGAAATTCCTTGCCAGCTATACATCTAACAGTGGATTAATATCTAGGATATAAAAAGAACTCAGAAAACTAAATAATAAGAAATCAAATAACCCAATTAAGAAATGGGCTAGGGAACTATGGCCTGGAGAGATGGCTTAGTGGTTAAGCACTTGCCTGTGAAGCCTAAGGACCCCGGTTCAAGGACCCCTAGGCTTGATTCCCTAGGACCTATGTAAGCCAGAAGCACAAGGTAGCACATGCATCTGGAGTTTGTTTACAGTGGCTGGAGGCCCTGGCACGTTTATTCTGTCTCTATCTATGTGCCTTTTTCTCTCTCATCCATATGTTGCTCTCAAATAAATAAATGAATAAAATAAAGAAACAAACAAAAAGAAATGGGTTAAGGAACTAAATACAGAGTTCTCAAAAGAAGAAATACAGATGGCATATAAACATTTAAAAAATATTCTACATCCTTGGCTATAAGGGAAATACAAATTAAAGCTACTTTGAGATTCCAACATATTCCTTGTAACAATGGCTATCATCAAGAAAACAAATGACAATAAATGTTGGTGAGGGTGTGGAAAAAGAGGAACCCTTCTACACTGTTGGTGATAATGTAATTTGGTACAACTATTATGGAAATCAGTGTGGAGGTTCCTGAGACAGATAAAAATAGATTTACCATATGACACAGCTCTACCACTCCTAGGCATTTCTATCCTAAGGACTCTTCTCATTACCTTAGAGATACTTGCTCAACCATGTTTCTTGCTGGGAAATGGAACCAGCCTAGATGTCCCTCAACTGATGAATGGATAATGACGATGTGGTACATTTATACAATGGAATTCTATTCTGCAGCAAAGAAAAATGAAATTAAGAAATTTGGAGGGAAATGGATGGATCTGGAAAGGATTATACTAAGTGAGGTAACCAAGGCCCAGAAAGCCAAAAGTCACATGTTTTCTCTCATATATGGTTCCTAATTACAAATGTTCCAACTTGTGTGTGAGTTGGAGTAAAAATCAGCAGCAGAGACCAGTAAGCTAGAAAAGGGCTATAAGGGAGGGAGGAGAGGGGTGGACCTAAGGGGATAGTACTGTATATATGTAAGTAGATGGACAGATTACTGCAGGTAGGATTGCCTAAGTGAGGTCAGGGGAAGAGATTGAGTAAAAGGAGTGTGGGGAAAGGGTTAATCAAAATTCAGGATATTGTGAGTAAGCCACATGACAACATACTTTTTTAAAAAAAATTATTTTTTTATTTATTTATTTATTTATTTATTTATTTATTTTTTATTTATTGACAACAAAATATACTTACATACAAAAGGTGCATAGTATTTCCCTCCCCTCCCCCCATTCCCCTTAAGAACTCCACTCTCCATCATATCCCCTCCCTCTCTCCATTAGTCTCTTTTTTAATTTGATGTCATCATCTTTTACTTCTATTATGAGGGTCTTGCGGAGGTATTGCTAGGCACAGCAAGGTCATGGATATCAAGGCCAATTTCTGTCTGGGCAGTTGCATTGTAAGGAGTTGTACCCTTCCTTTGGCTCTTCCATTCTATCCGCCCCCTCTTCCACAATGGTCCCTGAGCCTTGGAGGGTGTGACAGAGGTGTTTCAGTGCTGGACACTCCTCCATCCCTTCTTCTCAGCACTATGTTGCCTTTTGGATCATCCCAGTGGTCATCGCCATCTGAAAAGAGAAGCTTCTCTAACCAGAAGTGAGAGTAGCATTAATATGTGAATATGAGCATTAAGTGACAAAATACTTTTTTGGATAATGGCATACCCAGAAGCCATAGACTGTTAGTAGAAACATTTCAGTGCCAGTTATGAGATACCTTCTAGTGAGTTGTTGGCCAGGAAGGTCCCTAATAACCTCCCCCCCCCAAAAAAAACATTAAAGGCTCTTGGTTTCCCACCAGGAATAGATGATAAGACCCCATTGCTGAAGACTCCATATGCCTGGGTTGCAAGGTTATCAAGAAATCAAACTGGGACTGAGCTGAAATCCTTCTCCCAGTAGACCAGCTGACAGAAAGCTGGAAAAAGCTGCATTGCATGGAGTCTTATGGGAGACAGACACCATCAGTGGGGTAAAAGTGGACACTGCAAGCCTCAAGCTTAGCCAACCAGGCCAAATGAGCCAACAGGTGCAATAGTGGCATGTCTATTATGGGGGAAACCAACTGCTTTCTAATTGGAATTGAGACCTGCTCTATGGGAAGGAATACATGCCTGATACTGAAAACCTAATCAAAAGCTTATTATGGGGAGGTCATGAGCATTAGGAGTGTAATACCTGCTCTTGTCTGGCTAAATGCATATATTGTGCTCATCAAATTGCCTGTAAGCACTTTACTTAATGATCATACCCATATATTAATGCTAGAGAAGCTTTACTTTTCATATGGTGGTGACCACTGGGATGACCAAAAAAGCACCATAGCGCTGAGAAGATGTGATGGAGGAATCGGAGGAATGTTCAGCACTGAAACATTTCTATCACACCTTAAAAGGCTCAGGGTCCACTGTGGAAGAGGTGGCATAAAGAATGTAAGAGCCAAAGGAAAGGTAGGACTGCTTACAATGCAATCGACCAGACAGAAATTGGCCTTGATATCCATGACCTCACAGTGTCTAGCACTATCTTCACAAGACCCTCATAATAGGAGGAAAGGATGATGACTAATGGAGAGAGGGAGGTGATATGATGGAGTATGGAGTGTGGGTTTATGAAGGGGAAAGTGGAGGAGGGGAGGGAATTATTACAGTTTATTGTCTGTAAGTATGGAAGCTGTCTATAAAAAGGAAAAAAAAAAACAGTCTTAATGTACTAACTCCTTTAGTCTTTATTTTTGTGTAGCTCCCATCCTCACACTTTCTTCCCTGACTCCCACCCTCCTACCCCCAATATTCTTTCCTTCTACTAGTTTGTCTGTTATCCCCTCCTATCCTCACTTCCTGTTTTTATTTTTTCCTGGTAACATTCTAGTTATACAACCAAAGTCCTAATGCTTCTGGTCTCCCCACCCCCCTTCAGCTGGCCTGTTTAAGGAGCCACATATGAGAGAACATGCAGCATTTGACTTTCTTAGACTGCATGACCTCACTTAGGATGATACAAAATATAACCCCCATCTAAGGGAGGTGGGCTGACCAGACTAATCTGCCCAGTAAAATGTGGAGCAAGCTTAATCCTAAAATCATTGCCTCTGGCTTCTGAATGCCAGGATCAGAACTGGGTTACCCCTCACAGTGAGCAATTGTCCAGGGAGATCCATGAGGTCCCCAAAACATTGTAGTATATGGCCAAGTATTTGGTTACCCAACAGAGCTAAAGGTAAGACCCTATTGCTGTAGACACCACAGTCTGCCAACTCTAAACACCAAGAGACCACATGGGAAATGAGGGATAAGCCAGTCCTCTCCTGGCAAAGCCTCATCACACTGAAAAGTACCATGGGAACTACTGTGTGACAATGGTCACTAGCATCATGAATAAGCAGGACACCTTGCAAGCTATGCATCCTTCCAGCTGGACAAGAAGCACACACTTGTGCAATAGTGACACCCAGCCTTTATGGGTAACCAGCTGGCCTCTGACTGGACATAATGCCCACTCAGTGGAAGAGAACCCATGACTGGTAATGGGAACCAAGTCAGTGCCCCATAGGCAGGAAGCTCACAAGTCCCAGAGAGAAGCCCCCATTGTTTTCTGGACAAGCTGAGTGGGTATCCTCATCAAAATGTGTCTCAAAAATATATGTATATCCTCCTTAAACAAAGCTGCTCTTACCCTTGGTTGGAGAAGCTGTTTTGTGTTACAGATGGCAGAGAATACTGGGGAGATCCAAGATCCATCAATACTACCACGAGATGTGCCACCTCTTCCACATTTACTGGTGTCCAGAAGAATCTACAGAGGAAGGGGAAACATGAGTGTTGCTCCCAATGCTCGCCTGACAACAGCCTTCAGGGAAGAGCAGCAAACACAGTGGAGAGCTGAAACACATCATAACAGAAATACAGAAGCCACAGAGAACTCAACACTGAAAACTAACATACCTTTCAAGACTCAGGGGTTGATGTTGAAGAGGGATTGGGAAGATTCTAAGAGCCAAAAGGTGGGTAGAAATATCCTGAGGCACAGCCCCCCCCAACCCAGAAACTAAAAGAAGCCTTAATTACCCCACAGTGAAACTAAGGACCCTAATAAGGAGGGCTCTCAGGGAAATGGGGATGGGGGAGAGGAGATAAAAGACTATAATCTAATGTATATATATTCTTCTAAAAACAAAACTTTAAGGTCTGAAGAAATAGTTCACTGAATTACAGAGCTTGCCAAGCAAGTATGAGTGCTGAGTTTGATCCCCAGCACTTATGTAAACAGCTTGACATTGGCCACACATGCTTGTAACCCCAGTCCTATAGGGAAGAGATACCAGAAAATCACTGGGGCTCACTGGTCAGCCTGTATGATTGAAATAAAAACCCTGCAGCTCCAGGTTCAGCGAAAGACTCTATTTCGAGGAATCAAGCAATAGAGGAAAACACTCAATGTTCTCCCCTGGCATCCATATATGTATACACACACACACACACAATACACACATACAAAAAATGAAATTAAACTTTGTTGAAATATAGTCCTCATATTATTTACCTTTTAAAGCAAACAGTTAAATATTTTTAGCATATTTGCAGAAATTTATAATTGTTACCAAATTCAACATTAAAACATTTTTTACTACCTCAAGAAGAAAGCTTACCTTCTTTACCAAATGTAAGGTCATAAAGATATACCCCTGTGTTTTATTTCCAAGATTTCTATAATTCCCTATTATATTTAAGTCCAAGTACAGGGTAAGAAAGGCATCCCAATACATTATTTTGCATGTGGCAATGCAATTGTTCCAGCACCATTTGTTGAAAAGATTGTTCTTTTCCCATTGAATGGTCTTGGCATCATAGCAACAACAGCAACAAAACAACAACAAAAAAAATTAGTTGACTACAACTGCCTGGGTTTCTGGACTCTGACTCTATTTCACTGCTCTCTATTTCTAGCCTTCTTCCACATTGAATTAATGACTGATTTGAAAATCTGGAAGCATTAGCCCTCTGACTTTGTTTTGTTCAGGACAGATTTGGCTATTCTAAGTCACTTACCATAATTTAGAAGCTGCTTGTTTACTTTCTAGAAAGAATTTAGCTGGGATTCCATTAGGTATTGTATTCAATCTGTAGGACATGAGGTATTTTTCCCATTTATTTATTTATCTTTCATAATAATTAAACATATATTTTAATGTTCTATTTCTCAGATTATAAACTTTGCATTACATTTGTGAAAATAATTCTGTAGTATTTTATTCTCAGTGATATGATTATAAAAGTAATTGCCTCATTAATTTCATATTTAGAATACTCATTACAAATGTACAGAAACAAATTGATTTTTCTATATTAACCTACTATACTGCATGTTTTAAAAATAATTTATTATTTCTAATAATATTTTTACTAAAGTCTTTTTAGGATTTTCTATATACAAGAGCATGACATCTGCAAATAAAAATGTTTACATTTTTTTTCTCTAATTTGAATGTCTTTTATGTTTTTTTCTTCCTAAATTTTCCTAGCTAGAAACTCCAATATAAGGTTGAATATAAGTAGACATCCTTATATTTCTTCTGTTATTATTGAGAAATAGTTCACTCTCTTATCAGTAAGCATGGTATTAGCTGTGGGATTTTCATAAATGCCTTTTTCACATTGAAAATTTTCCTACCAGTTGAAATTAACCAAAATGGTGGAACAAGAGGTAGACAGCAGCATTCATCCTCTCACCATATATATATACACACACACACATACATAAATTCAAGCCAGAATAGCTCTAATGGGGCTTGAAGAGGGGGCAGAAAGATTGTAAGAGCCAAAGGTTGAGACATAATGCCCAGAGACATTTCCTCCCAGCCCAAAATAACTGACTGCTGCTCCCACAACACATAAACTACAACCCCATAGGGAATACCTGCAACCCCACTGAGGAATGTTCCCTATGGGATGGGGGAAAAGAGGGTACCAACGCATGATGTATCCATATGAAACATGTTAATAATAATAAACATTTTTAAATTAAAAACTTAAAAGATAAATATGCTGAAAAGGAAAAGAAACAAGAACATTTCAGAGTCTGTAGCAAAAAGTGGTATGGGGGAGAACAACAAAGTTTTCCTACTATTTCTGGTTCATTGATTGATCATGAAAGTGTATTGGATTTTTGTCAAATGTTTTCCTGTGTCTACTGAGATCATAATGTCGTTTTTACTCTATATCATGCAATTTTACATTTGCCTTTGCATGTATTTATGCTTGACACAGTGTCTTGTCATGTAGGTCAGGCTGGCCCTGAACTCACTATCCTCTTGTCTCCTCCTCCTCCTGACTGCTGATATTGCAGTCATAGGTCACCACCCTTTGCTATATATGATGTATTTTGTTAATTTTGGAGGTGAAAACAATCTGTTATCCATGGGATATATACCATTTTGTTATGGTATAATATTCTTTCTTAAAATTATTTTTAATAATTGGGTTTTGCTTTATTCTATAGTTTATAAATGACATATGCAAACCCAACACTTGATTTTTCTCTTCTGACTTCATTGATTTTCTGTATTCATGCCAATGGAGACTGTTTTTCCTCCCAACATTATAGGAAGTTTGGTTACCATGTACATCTTTACCTTCCTGGATCTACAGAACTGGTATCATGCTCTTCTATTTTATTGCATATGTCTGTCTGTAATGGAGCTCTGCTCTATTCCTGTCATTCATAAAGTGTCATTAAGACAGTAGTGCCAAAATGTCTCCATATTATGTGCCAACTCTGAATAAATATGCTTGAAGCCCCAGGATGAGAGTGAAGGGACTCATGCACAGTTTCCATTATTAAGTACTGTAATCATTTAGCAATGTCTGCCTGGGTAGACAAAGGGTCATACTGAGGGGAAGAGCTACATACCCGCCACTGGATCAGAAATGGAGAAGACATACCATGTTGTACCCTTACCTTGTGTGCTTATTTTGCTACCCAGAGTGTGTGGTCTCAATGACTAGATGGCTGAGAGGCAGTCTGAAGGCCACAGAGCTGAGAGTTGCTTCCCTTGTGCTTAGATAGGACAGTGTTAGTCCCAAGCTAGAAAGAGCTGGGCTGCACACCCTGTGCAAGCATTCAACTTGTAGACCACATTGGCCTGGACTTCTTACCCTCTAGAGTCATCTATGTCACAAAATAGCTCATAAGCCTTGACATACGAGATATAACTCTACAGCAAAAACTTCTTAACATGGTACCCTTGCAGAGATAACCTTAACCTCTGGATGAATCCAGAGCATTCCATTTTAAACTAAGTGGGGTTTCTTCTAGTAGTACCCAGAAACAATATTGAATCAGCTCATCACACCACAACAGGGCACCAGATGAAGCCATTGAGTTATAGGGGAAATGAGCAATAATGCTATTTATTGGTGAACCTGGTACCAGCACAAGGGCAAAGGAGATAGACACAAAGAACTCTCAACCCCTACCAAATCAGATATCCAGAGACACAGAGACTCCCAAGACCTTGTCACTGAAATAGACCCAAAATGAACCCAACATGGCTCAGGGAAACTCACGGATGAGGGGGCGGAAAGATTGTTAGAGCCATGACATAGACAAGACAGAGTCATTGCCTCTCCCACATAACTGATGGCTACCCACATAAGACAAGACCCACATTACCCATGGGGGCAGGACAGGGAGAAAGCTAATGAGGGTACCATCATAGCTATATATATACTATATACATAACTAATACAAATATATTTAAAAAGGAAAAAAAAATGCAGTCTTGGCCTGGAGAGATGGCTCAGCCTACAAAGCCTAATGACCTGGGTTTGATTCCCCAGTATCCACTTAAAGCCAGATGCACAATGTGGTGAACGCTTCTGGAGTTCCTTTGTAGTGGCGGGAGGCCCTGGCACACCCATTATTTCCTTCTCTCTTCCCTCTATGGCTTTCTCTGCTTGCAAATAAATAACTAGATAAAATATTTTTAAAATATAGTCTGGCTTTAATCAGGATTTGGAATGAGGAAGCACAGTTACAAAAATACTACCATGGCACAGGCTTTGCCTCCTGCATCCCCTCCCATGTTGTCTGACAGTTGGATCCAAGAAGCTACTTGGCCCAGCTGACATTGGAGGTGTCATAATGTACTGCAAGTGTCTTCTAGTTCTTGTTGAGGTCTCCATTCCTGCTTTGATGTTTATTTCAGGACCCTTCCCATTTATCACTTTTCCTGCATGTTCTTGAAGTCAGCCTAGGCCAGCTTCCCCTTGTCCTAATAGCACCTCTTCTGGAATGTTTTGCTCATTCCAATTTGTGTCAGCTACTTTACTTATTACTGTGACAAAATACCTGACAAAATTAATTTAAAGAAGGAAGGGTTTACTTTGGTTCACAATTTAAGGATACAGTCCATCATGGTGGGGAAGGCATCGGGCCAGGAGCATGAGACAACTCACAGAGCCTTCATAGTCAAGAAGCAGAGAGAGACTGAATGGAATGCTGGTGCTTAGCTCACTTTCTTGTTTTTATTCAGTCTGAACCTCAACACATAGGATGTTGCCACACATGGTTAGGGTGGGTCTTCCCACCTCAGTTAAGTCTTTTCAGAAATATCCTCATGGAGTTCTAAAGTGGAATGGGGGGAGGGGAGGGAAATATCATGTATTTTTTTGTATGTAAGTATAGAAGTTGTCAATAAAAAATAATTTAAAAAAAGAAATACCCTCATGGATACACTCAGAGTTGGGTCTTCTAGGTGATTCTAAATCCAGTTAAGTGGACGTGAAAGTTAACTATCACACTATTATGTCCAGGAGGCTCACCTTGTCTTTGTTGTTCTTCTGCTTGGTCATCCTGAGCTCTGAAATGCCTTTCAACCTCAAAGGTCCCTTATTTATTTATTTATTTTATTTATTTTATTCTGATTTTACATTCATAGTATTGGTTCCATTGTCCTCCTCCCTGTCCTCCCACTTTCAAAGGGACCCTCATCAATGGGGAATGTGGGTCGTGCATTGTGAGGTTGATGCATCCAGAGGCATGTATGGCACTCACCTACATTCAGTTGGATAGATCCTAAGTACTTTCATATATTGCAAGTTTGGGATAGTTAGTATTTTATAACAGGTTTTTATGTCCACATTTATCAGACAATTTAGATTGTAGCTTTATTTATTTGTGATGTGTCTTCTTGCTTTGGAGTCAGGCTAATATTGGCTTCATAAAATGATTTAGGAAGCATTCCCTCTTCTAATTTTAGAGGAATTTTTGAAGTATTGGTATTAATTTTTCTTTAATGTCTGTCTGGTACAATTCAATGGTGAAGCCCATCTAGGCCTGGGCTTTTCTTTGTGAGTAGATTTTCTTGGGGGAGGTGATGCTTTTGGAGCCAAAAGTTTTACTATCTAGCCTAGGCTGGCATCCTTCATGAGATCATCCTGCTAGTTCTCTTAGAGCTAGAATGAAAAGTTTATACTACCATTCCTGACATTTTGTGGGTAGATTTTTGATTAGCAATGTCTTTCCTTGTTCTTGATGTATCCAGATTGTCTGTTTTGCATGTTATTCTATTGCCTTCAGGTTATACTCTTTTTTGTTGAGAAATTAGCTATTAATCTTTCTAGGGTGATTTCCTACATGCAATGTTGTTTTTATCTTGCCTTCAGAATTTTTCCCTTTCTTTTACTTTTGGTATTTTTACTGTGATTATATCAGTTTGTAGGTCTGTCAGTGTTTATCTTACATGTAATTCACTAACTTGAATATGTAGTTTATTACTTTTCAATACATTTGGGTATTTTCTGTCATTATTACTTTGAATATTATTCCTTTTTCTGCCCTCTTACTTCTATTGTCTATAATAATGTCCTGGGATATGAATTACTAGACAACTAATCTAATAGGATTTATAAGACAAGCACTTGATATTTATTCTGGCCTCAAGAGGGTTTTTCTCCATGTCCTGCTATAAAGAGCATTAGTTCCATTGGGAAGATATTAGGAATTATTTCTTGACTCATTTCCCTCACCCCATCCACACACACCAGGAAATTCTCTAAACCTGGATTCTTGAAGTGGGTGTGTCAACAATGGCAGGCTTCTCACCGAGGGTTTCTCTCACTCTAATAGTGAGCTTTCAGTGTTCAACAGAGAAGAGTAGTAACTGAGAGCCTCTTGTGGAACCACCACTTCCTGAACCACAGAAATGGTTAGTGAGGCTCCAACATTGTCAGTCAGCTGTGCCAAGTTAACGCTTCCATTTCACAAGATGGAGTGGGACATGAAAGGGAGCTACTACCACATCACTCACTGCCAGAGACTGTCAGCAACTGGCAACTGAGACAAGATGAAAAATGTTGATATTCTGCTCTTCTTGAAAAAAAAAAAAAAAAAAAAAAAAAAAACACAGTTCAGTTAGAACTGAAGCCCAGTGTTCCTGTACTCTTGGCAACAACAATCCTTTATTCTGCATTTTCTTTTGTTTGCATTGGATTTGTCCCTTTTGTTGAGATAGGGTCTCAGCATCTTAGGATGGTCTCAAATTCACCATCTTCCTCCCATTCAGCTTGCTGAGTGCCAGAATTGCAAGTGTGCAACATCACACCTAGCTTAGCAGTAGCAACCTTGAATTGATGTCTTCACTTAGATGAGTTAACGTTGTGGAGGGAGAAGGCAGTCTTGACTCAAATTGTATACTTTTCTTTAAAGGATATATTTTGTTTTTGGCAGTGCTGAACTATACCTGCTGGCTTCAGTTGTACATTTTCTTGCCAAATTTTCATATTTTGTTGGATTTTTTTCTTTTTGCCCTATGATCATCCTCAGAGGCTTTAAATAGTCAGAATTTATTTTATATTTAATTATTTCCATTGTAATTTGGAAGAGTGTCAGTGGGCCTACATATGGCAGTCATATCAGAAATCAATTTCTTCTGGAAAATCTCTTCAAACACATAAAATTAAGAACATAGCATTTCAAAGAAAACAAATTATATTGAAATACAGTTCAGGTTGATTTTATACATTTGTGATACAGTAATACATGTGTCCCTTTGTATTAAATAATAATATAAAATTGCCAATGTACCAAACATCATAATTTCAAAATAATGACATCAATATATACTATAAATTATGTTTCAAAATATCTGTAAAACTATAAGGCAAAATATCTGTGATTGCTACTGGGTAAATTACAGGTATGGGTAATACGGAGTTTGTTGCCTCCATTTCTAACTAAAGACAATGGTAAATTTCCATTATAAATGAGTAAAATTAAAGGTAATAAAATTATTTAAAAATTAGTAAAAATATTTCTCTTACAAGTTTATTGGCCCCTAAAATTTATGTATGGAATTTTTAGGGATCCCACTGGCCCTAGGCTTTGCTTTAAATTCTTAGATTGTGGAGCTAGTTTAAAGAAAATTCATTCTGTCTTATGATCAATAAAGCACAACTAAAGCAAAAGTAAGATTTATACTACTACAAAATCTAAATATCTTCCTTTCCATTTTTCTAACCTCTATTTCTTCTTCATAGACAGACAAAACTATTGTCTATATTTAAATCAGTTGTTCATTATTGTACCTTTTTTCTTCTTCATATACAACTCATCTTATCTTTCTGAAATGACTCAAATGTTTCTGTTAAATTTTTCCATCCTTGTTACCATGACCACCTTATGCATTCCCTCTTCAGATCTCTTCACTGAATCCCAAATTGCTTGCTATCAAGAATGGAACCTTATTATCCTTATCTGAAAAACTCACTGTCACAGTATATTATCTCCCTCTCTAATTTCTTTTCTTCCCACAAGGGTTGGCCCAGAATATGTCATAAGCATTCCAGGTCTGTGAGTTGAAGGCACTCATTTGCACTTTTATTTATCTTTTTTCTTTCCGTGGCAAGTCTTTGCACTAGGGTCCAAGGGAAAGCTGATTTTTTCATATGCTCAAGGAGATGCCACTCTGGACATACACTGCTGATCTCTTTGGTCACTTCAAGATGTCACCTTTACCCAGAAAACTCTTATTCTGATCCTTTGCATAACCACCACACATATTTCTGACCAACTTTCTCCCTCCTCACCTTTTAAATCTGCCTAAATATCTCTTTTTTTTAAAAAAAAAATTCTCTACTTTCTTTTACTGCTGGCGAAAATCAGTCATTAACTCATAAATCTAGCTGTCAACACCTGTCCCCAGAACATTTTTTCTAGCACATCTTTGTGCGACAGGCAATTTCAACCTATAGGAGCCTACCCTGGTTCCTGCAAACTAAATAGAAACCTTACATAAATGTACTCTTTTGATAGACTTTTTGATTACATGTCAATCTCTTAGCCTCACATTTTTATTCTTTAGCCAATCTTTTCATTGGTACTATAAGAGGTAGGCTTTGAATAGAAAAAAAAATGTGTATAGGTAGAAGATGGTAGAAATGAACAATATTTTTCTTGAATTTTGTAAGTAAAGCTTACTACAGTTAAATATTTAGCACCATAGAATCCTTCCTAAGACTAGATATATCAATTATTGTAATGTTTAGTTTTTCATCAGCATATACACACATCTTCTACAATGATTACTCTGTACAGAAAGACCCTTCCTCCTATTGGCACATTTGATTGTTTCTGTAATAGAAACTTCTGATCCTGTGCTGTTTTTCACTATGTTCATAAGATAAAGAGGTTTAAGTTAAACTGCAGGTAGGTTCTTTTGTACTTGTTGGATCCTGTGTCAAGAAGAAATGTCTTATCATGGGTAAAATATTTCCCATAATTCTCTTTTGTCTTCAAAACCTTTATTTATATGCACTAATACAGTATACAGGCAGGCTTTATTGCTGGTATCTCATGGCTAGTGCAGAAATTATTTATAGCACACACTTCAATAAAATAAAATTATCTGAATAATAATGAAAAAGTGTTGGTAGGAAGAAATGGAGAGGGGGACCATCAGACTGGTAGTTTCTTTCTGGACCAATTGAGCTGTAGATCCTGAATGAATTTTAGATGCCCAGCAGGATGTAAGAACTTCAAGCGTATCTGTAATTTTACAACTTTTAAGTTTTATACCAAAATACAAAGACCACAGTTTTACATATCCACAGTCTTAATCAGAGAATACATGTTTACTTAAACAACTGTTCTGAGATTATTAGAAACAAAGTGTTACATAATAAGCCAATGAATTCACTATTATTTTATTGCATTTGGTTCAGTCTTTGACCCTTAACGTACAACAGTTTTGGAAACATTTGACTCTAAGTAATGTATTGTGCTCCTCACACAGTAAATTTTACATATCAAGATGCTGACTCACATTTGTATAATTATGACATCGTGACAGGCACTCTATTTTCCAGAAGTACCAATTAGTATATCAGTTATTTTCCTCACCCAAACACTTTCTCTGAGCTCTAGAGTTCAGCTATATTTCCAGGAAGTTGAAGCATGAAGACTGGCCTCTGATAGATAAAACAGAAAGGATGTCTAATCATCTTTGAGAATTAAGGAGTCCATATTTCTAATGATACTAATAAAGTCAATAAAACTGGATAATCTAATTGTCTCTCTCTCCAAAGAAAAGTCCTTAATAACCTCCTTACACATATACCATTACCTAAGTAATTTAGGCAAAAAGCCTCTGCTTTCACATGAATTTCTTTAGATTGCTATGTGGTTGTTTTCAGCCTGAATTGTCTAGATTGATACACTATGGGTCTATGAAAGAAAAGCGGGCTACCTTTAAATAGACATGGGAGTGGGATTTTATGCATTAGGTACATGTCATTCATCACTGCTGCCTTTGATGTTTGTAAAGAATGTGTTTTGTGGATAACACAGAAGACGTGACACATAGAAGCACTTAGGGGTCTTTATACCCAAATCTAAATGACAATAATGGGATACACGTTACTCTACAGGCTTTGATGAAGAAGTGCATAACCCAGACAAAGCATCATAGTGATCCTACCTTCACCCCTGTGTTGGTAACTTTCTGGAACCATATTGGATATGCAGAATATTAGCCATGAACAGAAACCAAAAATAAAATATAAGTCAATTAAAAATAATGGCTCATACTGGTCCAGCCTACTTTATCTATGTTGATGCAAGGAACCTTTAAGTGAGTGGTCAAGTAGCCATAGAAAGCCCCACATTGAGGCCAGGGACCAAGGTATGCTGCATAAAGAAAAGCAATGGAGGATTTTGTAATATTTTGAAAATTAAAATAGTTAAATTAGGGCTGGAGAGATGGCTTAGTGGTTAAGGCACCTGCCTCCTAAGCCTAAGAACGCTGGTTCCAATCTCCAGGTCCCACGTTTAGCCAGATGCAAAGTGACACAAGGGTTCAATGCCACACTTGACCACAAGGGAGCACACACATCTGGATTTCATTCACAGCAGCTGAGAGGCTGCTGGCGCTCCCATCTCTATCTGTCTTCCTCTCCCTCTCTCTCTCTGTCTCTCTCCAAACAAACAAACAAAAAAAGAATAAACTTTTTAAAAAAATAAAATAAAATAGTTAAATTAGACCAAGAAGTAAAGTTTTCTAAACACCATGTAGACATCAAGTTCACAAGTCTTCTCTATGGATTCTGAGCCCTCTGATACTGCAGTTGTAAGGCAAACTTGGAGATTTAGGTCAAGATTGGTGTTCCCTTTTCAACTCACTTAAGGGAAAAGCATAAACACAATCTTACTGCTTGTCCTGTCCTGCCTGAAGCAACGCCCCTGTAACTCTACAGTGCCTTCCAGACTCAGCCTATAAAGCAGAGGTAGGGGGAGCATTGAGAAACATTTTGTGTTGTTCACTTTGCCCACGGTGAGTGGTCCACAGCATGACAGGTTATATTTGAGAGCACTTTCTAGATTCCATATATAATCATGTTACAAACAACTCCATACTAGATAAGCCATACTTTCTGAAATGCAGTTTGAAAAGTCACAATAATCCTATACTAAAGATAATAAAGAATGTTGCTGGGCATGGTAGCACATCC
Source organism: Orientallactaga sibirica (assembly GCA_036365145.1). NCBI lineage: Eukaryota > Metazoa > Chordata > Mammalia > Rodentia > Dipodidae > Orientallactaga > Orientallactaga sibirica. Next base: position 11,424,860 of record JAEOAD010000057.1, read on the forward strand.
TTTAATCCCAGCACTCAGGAGGCTGAGGTAGGTGGATCACTGAGTTTGTGGCCAGCCTGAGACTGCATAGCAGAATACAAAGTGAATTCCAGGTCAGCCTGGGCTAGAGCAAGCATGACTCTACCTCAAAAAAAGAAACAAAAAAAAATCCCACAATGTCATGTGCAGTCAGTTGATGTATATCAAATGACTTCAGTATTATATACATTTTGTTAATACTAAAGAGCAAGTCAAAATTGAAAGTAGTGTCAAATCCAGCCCTGAAGTATAGAAGGACTCCTAGGATAATTTATTTGGAGAAAACAACATTTTAAAGGCAAGTTAGAGGTTGAATCCGTTTGGAAAATATGAAAAAAAAATAAACACCTATTCTGCTGGTATTAGAGTATCTAAGCATTTATTATAGCCATGAATATTTACCATTACAGTCACATGGTCTTCTAGTTAATTTGTACTGAAGATGAGTTTTACTCTTTATGTTCATCCACATTATCCAAGATACACCTGAAAGTTATGATGAGTTGGAAGCCTTGTTTTGAAGATCTTTTACAAAAAAATGTTATAAACTATTTTAATATTTGCAAAAGCAAAAGTGATAAAAGGCAAGAATAATGCAATAGCCAAACTCTTGTCAGATATGTGCACTGAGGAAAGGTGATTGAAGTAATGGTACAAAGTGAAAGTTTTGTTGTAGTTTTTGTTGTTCAGAATGATAGAAAGGGTCTCATGTTTTATTTAGCATAATTTAAAAAATGTTTGCCCTAGAATTATAGTGCTTATTGTTTTTAATTCTGTCAATTCAATTTCTAACTTCACTGGGCCATGGAGTGTCCAGATATTTTGTCAAACATTCTGATGGGCATATCTCTGAATGTATATTTAGGTGAGATTTTTGGGGGGGACATGGTCTCACTTTGTAGCCTAGGCTTGCCCTGAAACCATACTCTTCCTATGTCAACCTAACAAGTGCTAGAATCATTGGTATGTACCACCACACCCAATTGAGATTAATATCTGTCTAGTTCACTGAGTAAGCAGATTGCCCTCCCTTAAAGGAGTGGGCCTCATGTAATCAGTTGAAGACTGGAATAAAAGATAAAAGGCTTAAATTACTCTTGCCTGACTATTTCAAAAGAAAATATCAGCTTTTTCATACTTTTGGTCTCAAATTGAGAAATCAGCTCTTCTTGGTTCTCCACTGTCCCAGACTTCAGACTCCATCTATATCATTCATTTCCCAGGGACTCCAACTTTCTGACTTACCCTGCAAATGATGTGTGTACATGTGTTTGTGCATGTGCTTGTGAGTCTTTCTTTCAGTCCACAGAAAGAGGTGCCCTTTCTTTCTAATCCAGACATTGCATTTAGGTTTCTGTCACACAGCTCCAGTCTTTTCCTCTCCCTCGGCTTCTTTCCATTTGGCTCCACTCATATACAGAGTTTTCCAATCTTACCCAAAGCCATTGCTTAAGTCTGCACTCCATCACACCCCTGTAGTCTCACATTTAAGCTCCTCCTTCCACCTTTCTCTTTCTCATCACCAAATTTCACAAGAAGCTGAGGGCATCTATGCTTTCAGTGCCACACTGCTCAATCCACATAGCCTGAAATCAGATTTCTTCCTCTACCAAATGAAAGTGGTTCCTAAATAATTTCTCTAATCATCTATTTACCAATGTATGCTTTCTGTTACACTGTTCATTGAGACTAAAAAAAAAAAAAAAAAAACTAAGTGTAATGTAGGAAATAGACTCAGTGATGGCTGTACTCTTGAGAAGGCTGGATGACAAGGAGGGGAAAGAGAAATGAAACTAGTGCAGGACACCAAGGTGGGTGGAAACTTGTTTCAAAGGAAAAGGCTTGAACAAAATCTGCAGGTATAGGTGATAGTATCAGTAAAGAGAAAAAAAGCAAATACGATAAAGTGAGGAGATAATTGATAAAGGACCAGGAGAAGTTTAAAAGGGACAGGACCATTTCAAAATGCATGGAAGTGACTCTTTTATAAACAGGGTGAACAAGTTAATGGAATACCAAGAATAACTGTCATTATTCCTTTACCCAGAATATCGATTATCTTAGGTCCTTCATGGAAGTGAGGAGCTCTTTATTTCTGTTACAAGTATTGTAGAAGAACATGGATGCCAATTGTGTGTTGCCATAGAAGAAACAAACCTCTAAATCCTGACTAAATGTAATTTTAAAAGTGTTACATTTCTTTCAGATATATTACAGGAATAAATAGGCTTTGTAATATGTTCTAGAAACCAAATGAGCACTTATGGAATTGTTTGTATTGGGAAAATCTCCAACTTTTCAAAAAGACATAGTGTCCAGATGGTTAACTGCCTGTTGATAAATAGAACATTGTCCACTATCCCAATGACATCACCGTTAAAAAAAAAAAAAAAAAAAAACTTGGGAATTCATGCAGGGAAGCTTGAAAGTCAATTTCCACACCACCCAAGAAAATCAGCCTTATGGATTTGTAGGCACACTTCAATTTAACCCCAAAGTAGCCTTGCTCATCTCATTTGGCTCTCTTACATCCCAGCCTGGATTCCAAATGACTTACCTGTTACCTAAGATCAATTTCATTTTCACAGTAGAAATGATTTTGGCCTCTGAGGAAATTCCAAAGAATGGATCACAGTCTCCAAAGACAGTAGCCAACAATAAATTTAGAAAGATTCTTTTGAACAATAGTAGCCACTCCCAAGTAAGCTTATAAACTCCAGAGATACTAGGTGAAGGTGTGAGAAATTATTTTGCTATGATCTGATATATTCATCTGAAAACATTTGAAAGCGTAGATTGTATTTTAGAGTGTATTCTAGTTGGTTTTTAAAAATGAATTTTTCCTTATCTTCCTGAATAAATGGTAAGTGGTAAGAACTAGGAGCTATCACTTCCTTGGAGTCCTATGTATAGTTCTGTTTGGTGCCTTTAATAATGGTTTTCCTGGGCTGGAGAGATGGCTTAGTGGTTAAACGCTTGCCTGTGAAGCCTAAGGATCCCGGTTCGAGGCTTGATTCTTCAGGACCCACGTAAGCCAGATGCATAAGGGGGCACATGCATCTGGAGTTTGTTTGCAGTGGCTAGAGGCCCTGGCATGCCCATTCTTTCTCTTTCTCTCTACCTGCCTATTTCTGTATTTCTCTCTCTCTCAAATTAATTAATAAATAAAAATAAAATATTTAAAAAAATAATAATGGTTTTCCTTAACAAATGTTTTAGATTGATAATCAATATGGATAAATGTTCTTTTGTGCCTGGATGTTTATGATATAGGCATGTAAATTGTAGTAACTCTAATCTGGGCTGTTTTGAACTAGGCATACCACATGTAATAGAAAAAAAAAAACTTGCAAAAAATAGGACCATGTAGAATGGATGGTGGCATACTTCCAAAATTAGCTTTTAACACAAACCAAATGGGAGAAAATAGAAAAGAACATCAGAAGATGGAAAGATCAGTCCCATTTTTTTTTGAGCATAAGAACAGAGCATCATATTGTAAATTACAACTCAGTTTGACAGTTTGAGGGTAACTCTTATGCCACAAATTACTCCACCTTTCTGCCTTAACTCTCAAGCTCCCTCAGACCTCCTCAAGTCCTCTCAGACTTCCCCCATCCTATCCTGTTGGCTATCTCTACATCTGATATATAATTCATCAGTGGTTACTCCAGAGACTTTGCTGGAAATGACTGTAGATCTAAAAAACAAACTTAACTATCTCATTGTCAATTTCTGGCATTGGTTTCTAAATTGTTCTGTACATATCCCAAATAGTGACATTACCCCAATTTGTAAAAGTACACCAACATTTAGGTTCACAGCATCCTAATGTGAAAACTCCCACAGACTGATATTTCCATACCTATGTCCTAGTCTTTAAAACATGCAAATGAAATCTGGGCTGTTATTGAAGATACAAAATGAAAAATGATGATGTTGGCAAGAACAAGATTGCGAATATTCATGAAGAAGGACAAGCATATATTTCCCTAAAATGTAGTGCTCTTCTTCCCAGAGGAGGCCATCTGGCCTTTTTGATTGCTAGTTAAAACCAATTAACACAAAATGGGGATACTACCTTATTGGGTTTCACCACAAGCCTTCTGGTTTCATCTTTAATCTTATGGTTTCCTCTCAAATGTTTTCAGTTAATGGTAAAAATTAAAAACAACAACAGTAGCAAGTCATGCTGACGCTGAATAGAGTCTACCAGAGCTCAAGCAAGCACTCCTCATTAATATCTGTAATCATCACCTTGTCCCAAAGAGACAGAGATGATAACAACACAAGCCTGCTCACGCACACAAACTGTTCCTGCTGGCTTTTGGAAGTCAGGCAGCAACAAATGACTGCTTTCTTTTTGTCTACACTTCCAGGGCCTGGAGTCCCGGGAGTCACTCATATGAAGTGGAAATGGTGACACAAACACAGATATACCAGTGATTTCATGCATGCATTTGTTCAAAGTGGAACATGATGACCTGAGAGTAAAAGACGTTCACGTTGCATTACAAATGGCCATAAGAAAAACACTAACTCAGCCTATTTACATGCAACTCTAAATCCCACAATAGGTGCCCATTTCCTTGGTATTGTCACTCAAGCTTTCTTATCTTTGCTACTTGCCATTGAAGTATCTTTCTATAGTTCAAATTTTCCTCCTCTTGTTTCAATGATACTGAGGATAGAACTCAGTGTCTTGCATATGCTAGGCAAGCCTCTACCACTGAACTAAATCCTTAGCTCTCAAATTTTCTTCTTTATGAAACCTTTTTCTCTTCCTATATTGTACCACCAATCAACTCTCACTTTTCCTCATATCTCCATATCTCTTCCATAGTACTTCTTTCCATAGTCTTCATTGTTCTGTAAATTAATTTTATTTCCTGAATCAAATAAAATAAAAGGAGGCAGCTCATAATTACATGAGTTTTAACCAAACACATCCACTACCCTGTTTGTATGCACTGTGAAGAATTAACTATGTAAATCATATGGAGAAGGGCAGTGTTTCCCAACTATGACATGCATAACCTCTGTGATATGTGAGATGATATTACATAATTCATGGATTAATGTTGTTAATACTTTTATATTTATTTCATTTTACAGTGTGCACACCCATATCACTAGAAAACTGATTATTTAGAATCTATTATGTATGTTAGAATTAATGTTTCTAAAAATGAATAAACTATTTTTTTAATTAAACAGACTATAAATGTTAACATACACATACCACAACCACAACATAGGATATATAAAAATAGTAAATGTTTTAGACACATTTAAGTTGTAGATGAGAATTCTCTCAACATGCAGTTAAGATGGTAGCATACTTGCTATGCAAAAGCAGCCTAGGGGGAAAAAGGCAGAAAAACAGCACAATACACTCTTCTACCATTAAGAGTAGATGTGTAAGGAATTATTAACTACAGCAGAGAAGCAGGAGAGACCCAGAACTTCTAGCAACAACACAAGCAGCCACAATTGGCTCCAGCCATGTAGGGAGAGCTATGTACATGCCCAGTACTGCCTGAGCCAGCTCCAACAAAGCCCTGGCAAAGGGACTCTCCACTCACACCAGCCTTGCAAAGTCAAGAAACCTGAAGAAGGAGCTAAAGGGGACCAACTGAGACACTAATGAAGTTGAAGACAACAGGGACCAGCTAAGCAGCTCTAGAACAACTTCAGGCACTCTCCAGTCTCACTTTCTCCAACCACCAGTTCTGGGAATAACTGGAGAACTCTAGACTCCAAGGGAACCTCAGCCACTCTTAGTCACACAACATGCAGCACAGCCAATCAGAGTAGCAAATCCATCGACCCAACCAAACTAGCTGGGCACACATCACAACAAAGAAGGAACCAGTCAGGCTCTTAGCATATCTGACATGGGAAGCCATTCCAAAAGGTAACAGGGCCTACTTACACTGGGCCAATAGCTACTCCAAAGCTAGGTATATAGGCCTGCAGTGGAAGTGCTAATCCCACCTTCCATGTCAGGGTAGCTTATGTGTTAGACTTGACTGATGTACTTTTGGTCAGCTTTACCATTCTTAAATAAGCAGTGTTTGCAGACTGATTTTTGTTGCTTTTGATATTTCCTGATTTATAGTGCCTTTCTGTCTTTTTCTTCTATCCTTTTTGGGGCCAGGGGCTCACTTGGTCCCATGCTGACCTGGAACCTATTACAGACCAGGAATCTTAGCCTCCTGTTCCACAGAATTAAGGGTGTGGGTCAACATATGCCCATACAGACTTTGGCATTTTAAATTATCAGTTTGTTTTAATTCCCACTTTGCATAAATACCCTATGCTGATTTTGATTGTGTATATTGCTCAGGTGAATTTTAGATTCACCTATATTTTGGTACACCCAGCCTACTAGTATACTTGAATAGCAGGAAAACACAACACCTAGGGTAATTTCTGCTGGTAGCTGAGAGTAATATAGAAGCCACACCTGGCACCTTAGGCTCCTACCCTGAAGATATATAACTTCTGATTTTCACATCTAAGAATACAGCAGATGATTAGAAAACCCAACCATTGAATTAACACAAGATGCAAAAATCTCTACACTATAATAGAAGAAATACAAAAAAATCAAGACAATGTAATTCCTCCAAAAATTTTAAATTCATCAGAAATGACCTGCAATGAGACTGATTTAGATGAAATGACTCACAAAGAATTTAAAAGAATGATTATAACTATGTTTGAAGAAACCAAAGGAATAAAAGAAGGAAACATCTCCTGAAGGAATCCCAAGAGAACACAGGAAACCAACCTAATGACATAAGGAGGCCAATATAAGACATGAGTAAGGAAATAGGAACACTGATGAAATACCAATCAGAATATTAGAAATTCAAGTAAGAGTAAGTCAAATAGAAAACTCTGTAGAAAGCCTCACCAACAGAATGGATCAAGGAGAGGGAAGAATATCTAAACTAGAAGACAAGGTTGGCAGATCAAGAACATCCCAACAAAAAGAAAGACAAACTAATAGGAAGGTATGAATAAGAATTTGAAGATATTCGGGACACTATGAAGAGATCAAACAATAACTCAGGATATAGTACAAGGAGAAGAATTTCAATCCAAAGATATAGCAGATATTTTCAATAAAATCATAGAAGAAAAATTTCCCCAAATAGGGAAAGATATGCCAATACCAATACAAGAAGCCTTTAGTACAGCAAACAGACAAAGCCAGGAAATAACCTCTCCTTGCTATATTATAGTTAAATTACTAAACCCACAAACCAAAGAAAATATATTGCAAACAGAGAGAAACATCAAGTCACATATAAAAGGGAAGCACATCAGGATAACAGCAGATTACTCAACACACACTTTAAAAGCCAGAAGGACTTGGAATGATGTATTCTAAGTTCTGAAAGATAACAACTGTCAACCAAGATTACTATATCTAGCAAGGCTATCCATCCAAATTGACATAGTAATAAGGACGTTCCACAACAAAAACAAGCTAAAGGAATATTTGACCACTATGCCAGCTCTACGTAAAATACTTGAAGAAAAGAACACACATGAGAAAACAGGGGAAAATAAACCCTATTCAAATAATACTTAATACAAGACAGTAAAGGAAAAGCAGGACGCATTATCAAACAAGAAGAATGGTAAGAACAAATACAAACTTTTCAATAATAATTCTTAATATCAATGGCCTCAATGCCCCAACCATAAAGCACAGGCTTGCAGAATGGATTAAAATGCATGATCCTTCTGTTTGTTGCCTCCAAAAAACTCATCTCTCCACAAAAGAAAGATAGTATTTTAGGGTGAAAGGATGAAAAACAATATTGCAAGCAACTAAGCCTAGGAAACAAGCAAGTGTTGCTGTTCTAATATCTGACATGATATAATTCAAACCAACATTAGTTAGGAAAGATAAAGAAGGTCACTTTATATTGGTTGAAGGAATAATTCAGTAGGACATTATAATTTTAAGCATATACACACCTAACATGGATGCTCCCAATTTCATCAAACAAACAGTACTAGACTTAAAACACACAGCACCAAACAGCACCAAAATAATTGTAGTGGATGACTTCAATATCCCACTCTCATCAATTGACAGGTCATCTTGGCAAAACATAAACAGAGAAGCATATGGATTAAATAACACAATAGAACAAATGGACCTAACAGATATATACAGAACATTCCATCCAAATGCTGCAGAATACACATTCTTTTCAAAAGCACATGGAACATCTTCTAAAATAGACCATATATTAAGACACAAAGCAAATCTTAACAAATATAGGAAAATTGAAATAATCCCTTGTACTCTATCTGACCGCAATGGGACTAAACTACAAATCAACAGCAAGAAAATCTACAGAGCATATAAAAAAATCATGGAAACTAAACAGTACACTATTGAATGCTGAATTGGTCATTGAAGATACTAAGAAGGAAATGAAAAAATTCATAGAAAAAACGATAATGAAAACACAACATACCAAAAGCTATGTGGCACAATGAAAGCAGTCCTACAAGGGAAATTTATAGCTTTAAGTGCCTATATTAAGAAATTAGAAAGGTCACAAGTAAATAACTTAATGCTTCATCTTAAGGACTTGGGAAAAGAAGAACAAGGCAAACCCAAAATCAGTAGCTGGGAAGAAATAATAAAGATGATGACAGACAGTAATACCAAAAAAAAAAAAAAAAAGAATTAATGAAATGTAGAGTTGGTTCTTTGAAAGAATATAAACAATTGGTAAACCCTTAGCAAATCTTACAAAAAGAGAGAAGACACACAAATTAATAAAATTAGAGATGAAAAAGTCACTATTATAACAGATACCAATGAAATTCAGAAAATCATAAGAACATACGTTAAGAATATATATACTCCACTAGGATTGAATATCTGAAAGAAATGGTTGATTACCTAGACTTATATGACCTACCAAAATTAAATCAAGATGAGAAAAGCATTTAAACAGGCCTATAACAAGCACTGAAAACAAAGCAGTTATTAAAAGTCTCCCAACTAAAAAAAGTCCAGGGACTGAAGAGATGGCTTAGTGGTTATGACACTTGCCTGCAAAGCCAAAGACCAAGGTTTGATTGCCCAGGACCCACGTAAGCTTATGCACAAGGTGGCACATTAGTCTGGAGTTTGTTTGCAGCAGCTGAAGGTCCTGGTGCACCTTTTCTCTCTCTGTCTCTCTATCTGCCTCTCTCTCTCTCTTTCTCTCAAATAAATAAAAGAAATAAATTAAAAAATTAAAAAGTCCAGGCCCAGATTGATTCATTAGTGAATTTTACCAGACCTTCATGGAATAACTAACACCAATACTTCTAAAATTTTCCATTAAATAGAAAGGGAAAGAATACTACCAAACTCCTTCTATGAAGACAGCATTACCCTGATACCAAAACTGGACAAAGTCAGTAAAAAGAAAATTACAGGCCAATCTCCCTCATGAACATAGATTCAAAAATTCTCAACAAAATATTGGAAAACAGAATACAAGAATATATCAAAAATAGCACTCAACACAACCATGTCTTTATAATCCTCTACAGTAGCTTTCAGTGTTTTGTACTTGTAGGCCCCTAATAAAATTACTATTTGCTAAAGCAAAAAAAAAAAAAAAAAAAAAAAAAGAATAAGCCATATAGGGCTGGAGAGATGACTTAGCAGTTAAGGCATTTGCCTGCAAAGCCAAAGGATCCTGGTTCAATTCTCCAGGACCCATGAAAGCCAGAGGCACAAGGGGGCACATGCATCTGGAGTTTGTTTGTAGTGGCTGGAGGCACTGGCACTCCCATTCTCTCCCTCCCTCCCTCTCTCTCTCTCCTTCTCTCTGCCTCTTTCTGTCTCATAAATAAATAAATAAATAAATAAATAAATAAATAAATAACATTAAAAATGAATAAACCATATAGAAACCTATTTATTTGGATAATGATGCAACCAGAAGCCATAGATTATTACTAGAAAAATTTCAGTGCCAAGGATACAATACCTTCTAGTGAGTTGTTGGCCAGGGAGGTCCCTAATGCTCCAAACATTATAGAACATTGCCCAGGCTCTTGGTTTCCCACCAGAATTAGATGGTAAGATCCTACTGCTGAAGACTTCACATGCTTGGGTTGCAGGTCACTGAGAAATCAAGCTCAGGTTGAGCTGAAAACCTCTTCCCTGTGGACCAGCTGATAGAAAGATGCAAAATGTTATACTGCATGCAACCCTGTTTTAGAGAGAAATCATCAATGGTGATAAACAGCACTGGAAATTGCAAGCCTTAAGATTGGCCAGCCAGGCCAAATGTGCCTACTGGTACAATAGTGACATGTCTGTTATGGGGGAAACCAACTGCTCTCTAATTGCACTGGAGCCCTACTCCATGGGAAGAATATATTCTTGGTACTGAAAACTTAGTCAAAAGTCTATGGTAGGGGAGGTCATGAGCCCTAGGTGATTAATGACTGCTGTTGTCTGGCTAAAAACATGCATTATGCTCACCAAAGTGCCCTGTAAGCACTGTTCTTAATGTTCATACCAATATATTAATACTATGCTCACTTTGGTTAGAAAAGCTTCTCTTTTTAGATGCCAGTGACCAGTGGGAAGACTCAAAAGGCAACATAGTGCTGAGAAGAAGTGACAGAGTGTTCATCACTGAAACATCTCTACAACACCTTCCAAGGCTCAGGGTCAATTGCAGAAGAGGTGGCAGAAAGAAAAGAGCCAAAGGAAGGGTAGGGCTCCTTACAATACAATCTGCCAGGCACCAAATGGCCTGGATACCCATGACCTTATTGTGCCTGGCACTACCTACACATGACCCTCATAATAGAAGGGAAAGATGATAATATAAAAATTAAAGAGAGACTAAGGGAGAGGAGGAGCAGTATGATAGAGGGTAGATTTGTGTGGGGGGGGGACAGGAAGGAATTATCATGGTTTATTGTCTATCTTTATGGAGGCTGTCGATAAAAATTTTTTTTAAATAACTCTCCCATATCTTGAAGATATAACCTGCTACTCATCAACTGTATGCCTTGGGAAAGACTTCCTCAGAGTCCCATTGTCCTCATCCATGAAAAGTACTACCAGCACTTACCCTACAAGGGTAAAAAATAATTCCTAAGTATATAACTTTTATTTTTGAAATAAATGTGTATTTTCAAATTATGGCTTGAGCCTTAAAATTAATTATCTAAACAGGAAGGGTAAATTATAGTTTTCAGAAAAAAATATATCAACATCTAATAGGAAAAGGCATAAAGGAAGTGTGATTTGTGGGTGGGAAGATAATACATATGGGCTTTTGTCAAACAAATTTCCAAGGCCATTAGATGTATTATTCTTGGTAGATGTTGGAAGTATATATTGGATTGTGTACAAATTCTCACCTGAACAAAGTATTGTTCTTTGAATCATCTTTTCATGTCTCTGTGCTCACTTAATTTGTTTAAAAGTTGAAGTTTCCATGGCAGTTTTCACCATCAGCTTGTGATCACCTTTATAGCAACAGCTATGTGATGAAAGACCTAGCACAGGGTTTACTCCAGTATAATCAATAACTGTTTAACTGAAAATAACAAAGATGATTTTAAAAACCTCTGAAATATTCTCAAGTTTTTGATGTAATATACCATGAATAGATTCATACATGACTAGAAATAGAGTGATTAGACTGAATTATAGAGAATATAATTAGAATAAAGATATTCACTTCTTGTTTTTTCAGTGGTCTCATAGTACAAGAATATCTGCATTTATGAATTAGTTTATTAAAGATAAACATGGAAAGACCTCTATGTGAATTATTAAGACTAAGATAGTGGGTATAATGTGAATGAAAATCATGTTATTCCCCAAGTTAAAGAAGCACTGAGAATTTCCAGAAATCCTTGTGGATAGCAGGAAAAAATGCCACTTCCCACAGATGACAGATCCCATATCATACTCCTACAATTAATTTTACTGATGAGAATAAATTCTTATCATTTCTTCAATGAATCTAGTACTTGTGATGTGATGCCTGAAAACAATGATTTCCCATATCAACTACTATATTTTCCCATATGATTTAAACTAATGAGTGTGAAGGAGGGATTAATTATCAATGCTGACTAATTTTTTGGAACAAAATCAAGATGCCTAAAACATGGAATCATCATTCTTTATAATCAGGAACAGAAGAACTTAAGGAGATCTTACTTTCGAAGATTATTTTGTTATAGTCTATAGATATGATCATAATGTCCACTTAAATATCAAACAATAAATATATTTAAATAAGGAGATATTATTTTTAATCTTTGAAGTTAGAACAAATCACTCCATTAATAGTCTAGTCTTGACATAATCTCAATAAGTTCTCTTCTGGCTATGTAAGAGGTGAAGCTGAGTTCCCCAAGCTACCTGATCCTCAAGTTTCTGGAAAATCCCATCTCCACTTCCACAATTGAAATGCAGAAATTACAGAAGTCCATCACAACTTCTAACTTTTATGTGGGCTTGGGAAGTCTGAACTCAGATATTCACACCTGTGTGACAAGGTGAGGTATCTACACAGTCCTAAGACTGATTATTAACATCATTTGTTTCTTTACAATATTAGCCCACTAATTATTGATAGATCTGAAAAGCACAATCTAGTGATTATGACTTGCTAGTGTGGGTACAACTTGGTTAACACTGTATTAAGACAAGACCACTAATATATTTTATGTTGGAAATTAATTACATAAGACATATAACATGATATACAGAGAAACAAATATGTTAGTTAAGATTTATTGAATTGTGGCCAAATAAAAAACTCTAGAGATAAAAAGGCTATGAATTCATCTATCTATTTAATACTTTCTTCCTGATGAACATTGCCATTTATTTTGGACAGACATATAAAATACCTGGAAAAGATTTGAAGTACACATTCAGGAGATGATTATAGTGAGGACTTTCTGTTGATTAAGGAGCAAAAAGTCATGAGGCCCCTTGAATATATTTGTCAACTTTATGCTATCATAGACTATAGTGACTAAAGCAAACAAACGATTAAAAGCCCATGGTTGAGGCATTCTTATCACTATTCTCTCTTTAACTTAATGCAGTTGAAAGAACATCTCTGACCTAAGTTATTACCTCTGACATTTCCAAAAAAGCAATAAAATGAATCAAGTGGGAGCCAGTAGGCCTGGATTCTAATCCTTAGCTGTATCTCTAACTTGTTTTACCCTGTCTTTTGACCTTTTATAGACTTGTTTTTCCTATTAGTATACCAAAAACAACATCTGCTTCACAGGATGGGCTTGAAAATTAATGAGATGATGTCTGAGAAGTACTTGAATATCAGGTGTTCTGTAAATTCTAGGTACTGTTATTCAATATTAAAATTCATTATCCTTCCCTAACCCACCTAACTAGCCTGCTTCATCTGTGATCTGATCTCAACACATAGGTGTAAACAAGCAAATGTGAAACTGGATGCCATGTTCTCTGTTTAATCAACCAGTAACTAGCCAGTTTTTTCTCCTTGCTTTTTAATTTCAGAATGTTGACCAAGTAGACTTTATTGATTATAATCATGTGGCTATCAAGGATAGATATTTTGCAATTTGTTCACTTTTTCATAGGGATTTCTAAGGATTAAGGATGTTGACTTGCCATGTTGAGAAAATTCCATGTTTTCTAATTGTTCCCACATGCAGAAGAGAAAGGTGTATTTTCATGCAGAAAATGAATGTCTCCTAGTAGCCAAAGTACCAGGTAAACATGAAAAACTATTTGAGGTTGAATAAAGACTACAATGATAATTTCCCTAGTAGTCTTAATTTGTACTTGAAAATTACCAGAGAAATAATTTTAATAAAATAATATCTAACTCCATGAAATGATAGCAATAATAAAAATGATTTTAGGCTAAGTAAGGTTCACTGTGTTACCCAAACTCATACATAGTCCTAGTGACAGAACTAATATTTGTTCTATTTTATCTGACTGCAAATTTGATCTATTTTCAATTATACTGTATTAACTGAATATGTAGTTCTTCTGAGGGTTTAGAAAATCTATGACACTGATTTATTAGCTTTTCTAATGAACTACACTTGTATAAAATGGCTTCATATGCAAGATTTATATAAAGCTACTCAGTTGGTCACTCAATCTACTTTGGCCTTTTGAATCTGTCTGTGATTACCTTCTTCAGAGCTAGTATAGTAGAACATTAAGGAATATAGATTTCAATACTGGTTCCTGGGGCCCTTTGAAAAACACCCTTCCACTGACTCAGTCACACTGCTTTCTTTGTGATTTTCCCTCTTGTTTCTATACTTCTTTTGCTTCCTCTGTTTTTACAAATCATTTTGATTTTTTTCTTTTAGGACTTTGTCCCTAGTGAAATTTCTACTTGTAGTATAGCTATTTCCTATAAGAAATTCCAGGGTATGAACAGTCATACCACCCCCAAGGACCATGTGCTTTAGCTCTAGTGAAAAGATCTCTCAGAAAACAGAGTATTTTCTGTTCTAACAATGCCCCTTCATGTTTGAAGAGCCTAATTCCTCTACATATTTTTTTTTCAACTATAACCCTTTAAAATACTTTGCTTTGTCAATAGACTCTTGTTCCCTCTCATTTTGGGGGCAGAGTGTTAAGCAAGAACCCCTGATGAAAAAAAAGGCAGAAGTTAGCCAAGTCACTAAACTAGGGGAAAGTTGAAGGGGGAAAAGATTTAAGAAAATATTTTTAGTATGGATGGCTAAGTAGCAACAGGGAATAAATGTAGGACACAGGTGGCCAGCATGTGTTTTGAGCAAAGGCAACATTATCTAATAGGCAGTAGAATTCCTTTTGAATATTGGCATTTGCTATATAGGCTCAGAGATATAGAAAGGAGTTTTTCCTCCATGCCTTATTTCTTTTGTGTCGGGCTGCATTACACAAAGGAAAACCTGATGAAAATCTTGCCTTGTTTGGGACACTACTGCACTCTAATTCAACTGTCACCCCTATGACTCTCTACAGCCCATCCATTTTGTTAAATCTAGGGAGAAAAATACTTCCTGTCACAGCACCTTGTGGCATACATAACCCATATGCATTCCTTATCTAAAATCAGGTAATAAATTGACAAAGGATTGTGGATATAGGCCACTGTATTATTTGAGGGAATGTAGAAATTCCAAGTTTCTCTGTTTGGGCCATTTTAAGAACTAGAAAAGAATTACTGCTTGCTTCATTTTGTTGTTCTAATATGTCCTACAAAAGTATTGCTAAACAGTCCTCAACAGACGGATCTGGTAGAGAGAATTCCAGTATTTTTGGCTATTCACAAATCTCTATGTGATGATGTTCACTCTGAACCATTACAGTAACGCCACACCTGCCCATTTGTTCCTAAACTCATATGACACCTAAATTTGAGATCAGAAATTTGCCTCTGTTTAGCTATCAACAATTAATGGAGACAAAGTCTTATGGTATAAGTGTATGCCATGGGGGCACAGGGCAGTCATTCATTCATTTATCACCTGGTAACTGTTTATTGAATGCATACATCTTCTCAACTGCTATTCTAGCTTCAGTCAGAGAAGCACCTGGAATCTGACTGTTTAAATCTTTACCTGTATCTGAGTAAATAAAACTAGGGCACTGGAGAGTTCATACTTTTTTTGTGTGTGTGGTACAGTCTCAATCTAGCCTAGGCTAACCTGGAAATCACTATGTAGTCTCAGGCTGGGCTCAAACTCACAGTGATCCTCCAACCTATGTCTCCATAGGATTAAAGGCGTGTACCACCACACCTAGCTCATACTATTTTTAAACATTTTAAAAAATATATAATTATTAATTTGAGAGAGATAGAGAAAGAGGGAGAAGGAAAGAGAGAAATGGTGGGACAGGGCCTCTAGCCACTGCAAATGAACTACAGATGTATGTGCCATCTTGTGCATCTTGCTTATGTGGGTCCTGGGGAATCAAACCTGGGTCTGTAGGATTCCCAGGCAAGTGACTTAACTGTTAAGCCATTTCTCCAGTCCATCATACTATTTTTAAATCAACAAGTTTAACATGATATTCAGTATGAAATGACAAAGGAACCAAACACCAGTAAGTACTGGCCAGTTTCTCCTAAATAATCCATGTCAGTGTACTATTAGCTGTCTATATGATTCCTTGATCATAAATATTTACTTAAGGGTGTTGATGTGTGAAGAAAATGGCTTGGAAAATGTTCCTGTGCTCAGATTTCTTATACCCTACTGGGGAAGGTGTTCTGGTAAAAGAAAGAAGACTGAATACATTTATTTACTTCTTTTCCTTTCCTAGAATCATTGAAATGATAGAACACACATTTTCAAAAATAGTTAAAGCAAAACAGCTAGAAGACAGGAGAGACATTCAGCAATAGTCTAGAAAGTTTCAGGAAATCCATAAAGATAGAAATCAGGAAGAATCCAATTAATGGAGGAAATAGAAGAGAGGAAACTATAATCTAAATTTAGAATATAGTAAGAATAGTCTCTTCCAAGAGAACTTCAGAGAAGTAAGTGCTAAGCTTAGACGCAGGAACTACAAGAGTAGAAGTGGATCATGATACACTTTCAATACAAAGACATGGATTTATAAATAGTCAACAGGGCTCCTCTTTCTACCACAGCTCTCCCTCCCACCAAGGGCCAACAGTGTTTGGCAGCTTAGATTTGAAACCAGTATTAAGCCGGAAAACTGCATCTGTACTTTAAAGACAGGAAACTACCTGCTCTGAGAAGAGAGGCTGCCAGGGTTTAGGGACCCTCGGGTCCATGAGAGGAGAATTTGAGGTAACTTTAGATGCCAATAATAGTTTTCTATGAGCCAATTATCTTCATTCCTGCTTGCATATCAGAACCACCCAAGATACAGTGCTCCTTAGAAACACTGCTTGAACATTCTCTTTTTAAACTTTCAGGAAATCATCTGGGGGGGGTGGGTTGTTACAATGCAAATTTGGTCTCAACAAGTCTGATGTATGGCCAGAAAATCCTCACTAGTATTGAAATTCCAGGCTCACAAGATCCAGGCTTGTCAATGGAAGGATCATATTTTACGCAGCAAGAAACTAAAAGGAAAACAAGACACTGGTAGTTTGATTATAAAATATTAATATTGACTAAATGATCCACATAAAAGTAAAGGTATATTTTTATAAGTTGAGAAATTGGAGAAGCTATGAGGGTAAACATAATTAAGAGAATGATGATGTTCACATCTTTTAAAAATATTTTAATTTTTATTTATTTGAAAGAGAGAGAGAGGAAGGGAGATAGAGAATGGGCATGCCAGGACCTCAAACCACTGCAAACGGACTCCAGATGCATGTGCCATGTTGTGCATCTTACTTACTTGGGTTCTACCACTAAACCATCTCTCTAGCCCCTCCACATCTTTTATACCACACATTTCAGTATTGATAGTACTGAACAGTCTACTGTTAAAAAAGATAAATCTTAGATTTTAATTTATTGTTGAAATTGATAAAGAAAAAATAATAATATAACAAGAATAGAGAAGTGCCTCCACACCCAGCAGGACTACAATTTTTACCTTTCAAATAATATTAACAACAATATTTGTTGAACATACATTATGTGTAAAAACTGTCCTAAATACCATACACATGTTAACTCACTATCTTCTCAAAAACTGTGAGTTAGCTTTCAATTGTTATCCCCATTTTCAATTATGACAAAACTAAGGCCCAGAGAGATTAAGGAATTTGCAAAAGGTCACAAGGCCAGGAAGTGACAGAATCAGAATTCAAACCCATGCATTCTGCTTAAGAATCTATGATGTCAACTACTAAACTTTTTTTTTTTAAGATTTATTTTTATTTATTTATTAGCGGCATAGAGAGAGGTAGAGAGAGAGACCCAGAAAGAAAGTGAGAATGGGCGTGCCAGGGCCTCTAGCCACTGAAAACAAACTCCAGACGTATACACCACCATGTGCATCCGGCTTACATGGGACCTGGAGAATTGAACTCGGGTCCTTAGGCTTTGCAGTCATGTGCCTTAACCACTAAGCCATTTCTCCAGCCCTACTGAACTCTTTTGAATGGAAAAGAAAAGATTAATAGTTGTTATTTAAAGCAGAAATCAGGAATGAGAATATAGCTCAATGGCAGAGTGCTTACCGAGCATGCACAAGGCTCCAAGTTTAATCCTCAGTATCATAAAAGTACATAAATAAAACCCCATAAATAAAGCATTTTCTAATGTTAGATTTGAAAACCCACCTCCTTAAAATAGTAAAAAAAAAAAAAAAAACCTAGTAAAAATAATATCTCTATCCAAGGGATTCGACCATAGCTGGGGATGAAGAGAAAGATATTAAATTGGCAAAATGACTTTGCTATATATAAAAGCATTTTAAACTACCTTATCACTTTGAAATGCATTTAAAAATTAGAAAATACATTAAAATATTTATGATAAACATGTTTATGAGTGGATTACAGCAAAAAACTGACTTTGTCTTTTTGTTCTACTTCTGTATTTTTCAAATTCCCTGCAGTTATTTTTCTTCTAAGTGGTGGAATTTTCAATGAGTAGTTTAGGCTACATTGTCAAAAACAGTAGTGCTTGTCAATTCACATATTGAAAAATAAACTGCCTCGGATTCTTTTGGGACACTATGACAAGATAGCCAAGCTCAGTGAAGAATTTCTTACCTTACAATGACCCTCCAGAATCATCCTGAGTTTTACTTTCTTGGTTCCTTTGCTTCTCCATTATCTACACCACATGCAAAAGTAGGTACCTTTAAATAGTTATGCCAAGTAACTTGTCACAGGCTGCATTCTTTTACAGTCTTTTAAATATCATAATCAATTCCAGAACATTAGAAATAGCTTTTATAGCAGGCTTTCATGCAAACAAATCCCAGATATGCTACATTTAGCATGACCAAGATAACATGGAAATGGCTTTCAGGGGGGAAAAATGCTGCAATTCCTCCATACAAGCCATTCTTTATGGACAGATAATTCATCTTGACAGCTTTGAAAAGCTCAAATTTCTTTGGTAGTCCTCTTATAGATACTCTCTGCTGGTCCACTTTAAGACTCAGGTTAATCTGAGATCCCTTGCAGTTACCTGTGCAACTTGATCAACCTAAAGAGGTGAGTCTGAAACACTGTCCAGCATCAACATTTCAAATGAGGTGACTCAAAATGACCTTGGATTTGCAGGGACAGATAATTCAAGGTATCCACACTCAATGGTAATGCTATAAGGAACTCAACAAGAGATTTCAATGCTGTCTACATAGCAATGTGATACAGAGAATACTGCCTCTTAATTTTGTTTTGTTTTGTTTTTTCAAGGTATGGTCTCACTATAGCCCAGGCTGACCTGGAACTCACTGCGTAGTCTCAGGGTTGCCTGAAACTCACAGTGCTCCACCTACCTCTGCCTTCTGAGTGCTGGAATTAACTCTGTGCACCACTATGTCCAACCCTTGCCTCCTAATTTTGAAAGCAATCATGAGTGAGACTTGAGATTATTACAAATAGTAAAGACAGAGCCATGGAATCACTCAGATTTTTTCCCCTGATTTCTGTTATAATAGAGTTGCCTTGACAATTTATACAGACTTCTTATATTAAGATAACATTACATTTACATTGTGAACAAGTTGCATTGTCAGGATGGTCTAACCTTTGACAGCTACAACAATAAAGGCAGAATTGATACACCCACCTTCCTAGTCCATGCATGGAAGCCATTGATTTCCTAATAGCCTGGAAAGTGTCCAAGTACTGATAACCTTCAAACTGAACATTTTACTAAGCAGACAATGATAGGACTCAGAAATTCTTTATGTTTGTGAAAGAAAAATGTAACAATGATTTGAGTTGCCATAGAGAAGTGATGTATCTGCTCTTTTAAGTGAACGGACTCCTTTTCATCTCTTTTTGCTGCAGATGAGTGTCAAGGCATAGAGAGATTATTAGTTACCTAAGAAAATAGTTTGGCACTATGGAAGTTTTATTTTCTTATTTCTAATGTTTAATTAATCAAGACTTTAAATATGCCCTTAAATATTATTTAAATATTATCAGATCCAGAATCATCACATGTAAAGCCTTTAAGAAATGTTGAAAATGTCTGAAGATGATTATGATTCAAATCTACAAGTTCTTAATTCAGAACACTCTTTGATAAGATGTTCTTATGAGTATTTGCAGTAGTATCATGTTTTTCAAATTAAATTTTAGATTAGTAAACAACACAATAGGTTTTATCATGACTTGTTCATACATATATGTCATTCCACTACTCTATTTGACCCTCCTCTGGACACTCCTCCCATATAAGGGAAAAAATTCATAACATTTATAGTTTCATCCATTTTCTTTAAAATGTCATGTCATTATTTTTAATGACTTACACAATTCTGCTTACCAATTTTCTTTATCCATTCATCTGGATTGGTTCTATTTCCTTCCTATTGTAAAAAGTGCAGTGATGAACATGGCTGTACAAGTATTTCTGTGGTATTTTGTCTTAGAGTCCTTCTGATTGTTACAAGTTGGCAAGTTCATTTTACCGAGACTGGCACCCTACCAAGAATATCCGGTAGTTTCTTGACTAATAGACCTGGTTGCATGGCTAAGCATGTGGAGGGAGTGCATAGTTTATAGTGCACATAAAGTGTCTGTACAGTTTCACAAAGAATACATCTACTCCTATAGCAAGGACTTGGTGAAATGCACAAAATCTTGCTTTTCTTACACCTAATGCTTTTCTTACACCTAAAAGGCATAGTGAATTGATATAGCATCTGGAACTACATTGAGTAACACTGAATCCTTGAAAGTTCCAAGGTCCTCAGGGAATATGTTGAGAAATCTGAAAGCTTACTCAAGTTTAACTGTCCCAATTTTATAAGCCTACAGCTGATTTCTATGAGTATGGACCAATTCCTCTTTGATAGGCCTGTACATCACTCTTTCACAAAACAGGCCAGGCATGGTGGTGCAAGCCTTTTAACCCAGCACTCAAGAGGCTGAGGTAGGTGGATTACCAGGAATTAAGAGGACGACGTGGGGCTAGTGAAGTCAAGGTTATCCTGGGCTAGGGTAAGACCCTGCCTCAAAAATGCCATATATATTAGTTTTGAAGAGGCACACAGTTTGAGGTTTACATACTTCTGGATTTTTGCCACAGACAATTTTCAAACTCCAGTTTAAGGGAATGGAGTTCAAAAAGAAAGCAGCAGTCTCACTGGATGAAGGAAACAGACCAAAATTATGAGCTGCTATAGTCACTAAAATTTGTTGAGTAGCTCTTGGAAATGGGAGCAAGGTTTATAAAACATTGTGTAAGAATACCCCTTTATTCCTTGGCCAAATCTTCAGATCATTATGTGCAGGGCGGGGCTCTATGAGTCCCAGAAGAGACAGTCAGGAGATTAAGATTTGAGAGATTTCAGAACTCATATAATGCTGATAATGTACTGGGGTTCTGATCATCCAGAATAAAAAGACCTTGAAGAAAATACCAGGCATTCAATCCACTTGAGCACTGAGAAAGACCACATTTAAGAATAAGGACCACAAAACAGGAGTGAGGCTGTAGCAATCACTTTCTCAGTGCTAGAACAAAACACAAAATCAGAAGCAGAATATGGAAGCAAAGGGTTTATTTCTAGCTCACAGTTACAAGGGGAAGCTTTACCACAGACAGGAAAGCATGTCAGAAGCAAACAGCTACCTGTCACATTTCCACATTAGTAGGGAGAAAGGAGAGAGATTGAGCTGAATCTGACAAGTAGGTTTGGGCTATTATACCCTAAGGCTCACCTCCAGTGACACACTTCCTCCACCAAGGCTCCACCTCCCAATGGCTCCATCATCTGGCAATTAAGTATGAGGGTTAATCACAAATACATAAGACTATGGGAGATACTTTACATTCAAACCACCACAGAGGTCTTCACCCTGTTCATAAGACAAAACAAAAAATAGCTCATTATAGCTTGTGCGTGTGCACACGCACACACAAACACACAACTAACAATAAGCCAGGAGTTACTCCAGGAAGTGTTTATTTTTTTGAGATAGAGTCTTGTAATGAAGCCCAAGCTAACCTTGCACCAGCAATCCTCCTGCCTCAGACTTCTGAGTGAGTGCTGGAAATACAGCTATACACACTACATCTGGTAGATAATCCTGTAATTTAACTTCTTTCCAGAACAAAACTCGGTTGTAAGAATATAGTATAAAATATAAAATAAAGGGTAGGGGAAATGGGTCAGACGTTAAAGCACTTGTACAAGCATGAGGGCCTGAGTGGTCCTGAGACTTTCCCAGTTCAATTCTCCAGCACCCACATAAAGCTGGTCAAATCTGCAACTTCAGTGCTATGGGGAAAGTGGGCAGAATTTGGACAATTGTGGAGCTTGCTAACAAGTGAGGGAGATGGTGAAGGCAGCTGTGGGTTGAGTGAGAGATTCTACCTCAAGTAAACAGATGGATGAGTGAAATGAGGAAGACATCTGATATTCTCCTCTGGCCTCCACACATGTACGCACAGGGCATTGCATCTGTACACACACATATGCATACACTGCATATACATCATATCATATACCACATTATATATACTGTAAATACACATGTGCCCAAATAATACAAAGTACCACCCACAATGTCTATTGTACAGAAATTAATGGATGTGAAAAACCAGGAAAACATTTCCAATAGGTATTGTAAGTATGCTGTATGAAATTAGAGGAAACTCTATAAAGATGTAATAAAGATATAGAAAACACTGAATAATGTTAAAGAAATTCCAAAAAGGACTAGATAAAATTATAGAACTTAAAAACCCTGTAAAATAAATTAAATCATTGAAGTGGAGAATATTGAAGATAACAGAAAAAGACTTAGCAAACTCACTTATTTTAATATATATCTTTTAAAAAATATGTTCTATTTCTTTGCAAGGAGAAAGAGAGAGAGAGAGGGAGAGAATGGAAATGGGCATGCCAGGGCCTCTTGCTGCTGAAAACAAACTCCAGACACATGCTCCACTTTGTGCATCTGGCTTTACATGGGTAATGAAGAATTGAACCCAGGCTGTCAGGCATTGCAAGCAAGTGCCTTAACCATTGAGTTGTCTCTCCAGCAATATTTTACTATATCTAAAAGATGCAAATTATACAAAATGACTCAGAGATGACAAACATTAACAAATACAATACTGTGGGTCTTTGGTCATATTAAATGTGCTAGCAGA
The DNA here is from genome assembly GCA_036365145.1 of Orientallactaga sibirica. Lineage (NCBI taxonomy): Eukaryota > Metazoa > Chordata > Mammalia > Rodentia > Dipodidae > Orientallactaga > Orientallactaga sibirica. Next base: position 11,448,182 of record JAEOAD010000057.1, read on the forward strand.
TATATAACTGGAGTATCAGCAAAGCAGAGAGAGAGTGTGTTGCATAAAAGTTATTTGAAGGGACAACGGACAATGGCCAAGTTTTTAAGAATATGGTTGAACAATATCAATCTTCAGAACCACATATCTCAGCCCATGTAAAACACAAAACTATATACTAAAAGTTTTGGACACAGTGAAATTGTGAAGTACAAACACAAATAGAAAACCATAAATCAGCCCAAGAATGAAGTGACATTCCATACAGGAGAACAATGAAAAGAATAATAATAGCATCTTATCAACAATAATGAAAGCAGAATATTGTAAAAAAAATATTTTAAATGAAGGTGAGACATAGACATTTTGAACAGAGCTAAAAAATTCATTTCCCACAGACTTGCACTATAAAAAGGACCAAGAGAAATTCAATAGTCTAAAGAGAAAAAAATATCAGATAAAAATCTAGTTCTATGGAAAGAAATGAAAAATATCAGGAAAATGTTTATTCTTTTTATACCTATATTATAAATAAAAAAATCATTGACAATTATAAATATAATAATGAAGGACTATAATTTATGGCATACATGAAAATAAAATATATGATAGGAACCCAAAATATAGGAAAGAAGTAACTGAAGTATACTATCATAACATTATTAAAAAGTTCATGAGGTAATATAATTTGAATTTATATGGTGATAATTCAAAAATATGATATTCAGAATAATAAAGGGAAGAGAAACTAATAGATTTCAAATACAAGATTGTCATGTTAAACCTAAAATATTAATAATTCTACTAAATACACTAAGACTAAACCCTTCAATTAAAAAACAAAATTATTAAAATGGATGCTTATGTAAGAGTTCACTATACTTTTCTTACTTTCTATACAATTTAAACAGAACAAAGAAATTGAAGATGAAAAGGTTAAATAAATAGCCGGGCGTGGTGGCACATGCCTTTATCCCAGCACTCGGGAGGCAGAGGTAGGAGAATCGCCAAGAGTTCAAGGCCACCCTGAGACTACATAGTTAATTCCAGGTCAGCCTGGACCAGAGTGAGACCCTACTTTGCAAAAAAAAAAAAAAAAAAAGGTTAAATAAAATAAGTATTCCATTCCATGCAAAGTCCAATATTAAGAAAGATGTTACAGGTATATTAATGTCAGACAAAGTATACATATTCACAAATAATTACTAGAAATAGCAAGGAATATCTGAATCACAATCAAAAAGAGCAAACAGGGGCTGGAGAGATTGCTTAGTGGTTAAGGCACTGGCCTGCAAAGCCTAAGCACCTAGGTTTGATTCCCCAGAACCCATGGAAACCAGATGCACAAGGTGGTGCATATGTCTTGAATTCATTTGCAGTGGCTAGAGGCCCTGGTGAACCCATTCTCTCTCTCTTTCTCTTTCTAATAAATTAATAAAAATAACATTAAAAAAACAAAAAAAGCAAACAGTTCCAATTATGTTGTACCTAAAGATCAAGCCTCAAATTTATTAAGACATTTTTTTTTCAGAAGTAAAGGAAAGCACAGCAAAATCTACAATTTTGGATACTTTAGCACATTCATCTCAGTAATTGATAAGACATGTTCAGAAAAATATCAGAAAGATTGTGGAAGATGTTAACAGAATCATGAGCCATCTGACCCTATTTTCATGTATGAAGTACAACACCCATTAACAGCAAAATGCACATTTAACTAAAGTATATCTATCCTTCAATATAGACCATATTTTGAGTCATAAAACAAGTTTCAGTGTATTTTTAAAGGTATTTATTTCTTAATTAGAACACAAACTAGCTGCTTTCTTTATGGCACTTTCATAATACTTAATTTTGGCTGATCTCTCCCCCAACTCCTCTTTCCCCTCCCTCCTACTTATACCCTCCTGCCTGAAGTATTCCCCTTTCCACTTTCATGTCACATGTGTTCTATTACCCTTCCTTATGGCCTCTTTCTCCCTGCTCACCAGCCCCATTTATACTTTCAAGACTTCTGCTCACACTTACTCCCACATATGCATACACATATTTAAAATTAGAAGCTATAATCTACATACGAGAGAGAACATGTGGCATTTATCTTTGTCTGGGTTATCTCATTTAATATATTTAATCTATTTTCTTACAAATTGCATGGTTTCATCTTTCTTTATGCCTAAATAAAACTTAGCTGGGCGTGGTGGCGCATGCCTTTAATCCCAGCACTCGGGAGGCAGAGGTAGGAGGATCGCTGTGAGTTCGAGGCCACCCTGAGACTACATAGTTAATTCCAGGTCAGCCTGGACCAGAGTGAAACCCTACCTCGAAAAAAAAAAAAAAGAAAAAAAAAACTTCATAGTATGTGTATCCCACATCTTCATTGTCCATTCAAGTGTTGGGTTCTATGGGACTCTTACATTGATAGCATACAAAGCATATTCCTTAAATATTCTCTTAGTGAAATAGAAACTATGAACATGATAGATAGTCTCCAAATAATTTTAGATTATATAACACCTTATTAAAAATTTCGCTGGTTAAAGAAGAAAGCACAAGAAAAATTAGAAAAATATTTAAATTATATAACATACAGGGAAAGTTGTAAATGTAAATGCTTATCTTAAAAAAGATGATAGGAGCCGGGCGTGGTGGCGCACGCCTTTAATCCCAGCACTCGGGAGGCAGAGGTAGGAGGATCGCCAAGAGTTCGAGGCCACCCTGAGACTACATAGTGAATTCCAGGTCAGCCTGGACCAGAGTGAGACCCTACCTCGCAAAACCAAAAAAAAAAAAAAAAAAAAAAAAAAAAAAAAAAAAAAAAAAAGATGATAGGAAATTGATGATCCTGGGGGCTAGGGCTATGGTTCAGTAGTTAAAAGTACTTCCTTGCAAAGATTGCTGGCCCAGGTTCAATTTCATGGCCACCCACAAAAAGCTGAACATGCATTCATTCATTTGTAGCAGCAAGAGACCCTGTTGGGTACACATGTACACACACACACACACACACACACACACACGCAAATAAGTAACTTTAAAATAAACTTAACAGGGCTAGAGAGATGGCTTAGTGGTTAAGATGCTTGTCTGAGAAACCTAACGACCCAGGTTCGATACCCCAGCACCCATAAAAGCCAGAAGCACAAGGTGGCACATGTATCTGGAGTCTGTTTGCAGTGGCTACATGCCCTGATGTGCCTATTTTCTCTGTCTTTATCTGCCTCTTTCTCTCTCAAATAAATAATGTTTTAAAAGTTAATATTTTTTGAAAAAGTTAGTGATACCACTTAAAGAACATGACAAGCTGGGTGTGATGACTCATGCCTCTAATCCCAATATTCAGGAGGATGAGGAAGTAGACCTGCTTTAAGTTAGAGACCAGCCTGGCATCCACAGTGAGTTTCATGTCAGCCTGAGCTACTAAGTAAGATCTTGGCTCAAAAAAAAAAAAATCAGAAAAATGAGTCAATTAAATCTGACGAAGTACATGATAAAGAAATAATAAAACTAAAAGTATGGGCTGGGGACATGACTCAGCAATTAAAGATACTTTCTTGCTAGCTGTAGACCAGAGTTCAATCCTCCCAGTAAAGCCAGATGCAAAGTGACACAGGCACAAACATCTGTGATGCTAATGCATCTAAGACATAGCAGAGCTGGGAAACTCTCACAGGTACCATGAGAATCTATAGCACCCCACACACATAAAAAATATTTAAATCCAGAAAATGGAAATAAAGTGTACAAATTGTAAATTAAAAAACCAGAAGTTGGTGAGTTGGAAGAATATTAAAATAAACACTGAGCAAGATTAATCAAGAAATCAAGTAAAACTCACCAACATAGGGAATGAAAGAAGGCTATCCTACAGACTGTATAAACATTTCAAATATTAAAAAAAATTATGAATAAATCTATGAAAATAAATCCAAAAATATAGAAGAAACAAGTTAATTATTCAAAAGAAACAAACTACCAAAACCAATATGAGAAAATAAATCCACATTTCTTAAAGATATTGAACTTCTAATTAACCACATTCCCATATACAAGCCAGCATCAGTCATCAGTTCTATTCAATTCTGAAAAACACTTCAGCTATTTTTTTATAGAAAATTTTAAGTTGATTGTAAAATCTATTTGGGAAGTCAAAAGACCTAGAAGAGTCATGAGAATCCTGAAAATGAGAAGGAAGTTGAAGAATTCACACCACTGGCTGAAGACTCTATAAAGTCTTAGTAATCAAGACAATGTGACACTGGCAGGGGATAAACAAGGAAATAGTTCACTGGGAAAAATAGAGTCCATAAATAAACTCACACTATGATGTTTCAAAAATAGTACAAGACAATTCACTGGAACAAAGGAGGTTTTCTTCAATAAATGATGCTAGAATAACTGAGTATCCATATGGAAGAATACCCTGGACTACTAACTCATACTATAAACAAAAGCAGTATTTAACATGGATTATAGTTTAAACCACAACAGTGAGATGTATAAAGCTACCAGAATACATAGAATCATTTCTCTTCAGACTTGTGGTAGGCAAAATTTTCTTATAATACAGAAACCACGAGGCATAAAATAAAAAAGTAATTACTATTATTTATTTCATCAAAATTAAAAGCTTCTGTTCATCAAACAACAATGCTAAGATGGTGAAAGAAAAGCTACAGAGTGAATGGAAATATTTGCAGTGTATACCAAATGACTTGTAGACAGGATAGAAAGAAAAAATCCCTACAAGTCAATAGTAAATGAAGATCTACTCAGTAAAAGTGAGTTTTGCAGCAACTGAAAATATAATTCACAAAACAAGAATATGGTATCAGACGTGGGCTTGTAACTTAGAACAAAATTGGCCTAGCCTCTAGGATGCCCTGGGTCCTATCCAAGTACAAAAGCAAAGTAAGATTCTATCACAATGACAAAATAAGTTCATCAGAAAGATGAAATAATACTAAAGTTTTATTAATTCAATAATATGTCAAAATAAAAAAGTGATGCAAATAAAAAATTTATGAATTTACGTAATTGGAGACTTTGTTTTCTTTCTTTGGAGGACAGTCGTTTGTTTTTGTTCTGGGGATTGAACCCAAAGCCTTGGCCATGATAAGTGTATACTCTACAATTGAGCTTGATTCCACAGGCCCTCACTGTGGTAGATGTTTACTCTCCTCATGGCAACTGGCAGAACAAAAGACAAGATATCTAGAATATTATTGAAATTTTGAATAACTTGATCTAATTGACATTAGGGGACACTATATAGAACAACTGTCAAGTACACACTATCTATGCATTAAAATGAACATTAAGTAAAATAGACCAGATATTAGACATTAAAATAGCTATCAATAATTTCAAAATCTTGAAACACTAAAATAGAGAAAAATCAGTTTAATTAAAAGCCAATTATTGGGAGAAAGTTAAATAAATCCAAGTATGATCATAGACGGACATGGGTTGCACAGAGAGAAGGAGCAGAGAAACGGAGGGAAGTTTTTTAGGAAATCATGCATGAAAACTTCCCAGAATTGCAGGATAATAATCATCAGATTGAAAGGTCCCAATGTGTTCCCAGCATAGTTAATAAAAAATGAAATATGCATTCACACACATGAACACTTAAACACAAATGCAGTTTTAGTATTGAAAATTTCATAATGCCAGTAATGGAAAAGTTCCTAAAATTGTTCAACTTTAAAGAAATCAAATAATTTAAAATAAATGAGAACCAAGATGACTTCATTTCTTTGCACAGCTCAGAATACTTGCAAAATTATACTGCGATGCTTTCAAAATTCAAAAGGAACAGTATTTTTAACCAAAAATTCTGTACCCAAACAACTAATCAAAGGAGACTGGCCATCCGCATGCACTTTGAAAATATTTTATTCAGTCATTAGAGAGAGAGAGAGAGAGTCTGAGGACACCAAGGCTTCCTGCCACTGCAAATGAACTACAGTCACATGTGCTACTTTGTTTATATGACTTTACATACAAACTGGGAATCAAACCTGGACTGGCAATGCTTTGCAAGCAAGCACCTTTAACCACTGAGCCCCCTTTCACACACTTTTTCATAGGATGTAAGTTGAGGATGAGCTTTAGCAAAAGAAGGGAATAAACAAAAGTCATGATATTCAGGAATGTATTCAACCTGAGAGAGCAGCCAAAGATGACAGCCACAGAGAGAACAATTGTGGCTTGAAACATTTGGTCAGAGTATGTGGCAGGATTTGTCCTGGGTACAAGTGGGTCAAGAGTAGAAGACCTTTATAGTATATCTTTTGGGAGAAAAATAGAAAGACACTTGTGGCTCTAACATTCTTTATGCCCTCTCTTCCACGAATTTCCCTGAGCCACATTGGGGTCATTTTAGTTCTGTTTCAGTGATGAGGTTTTGGGAGCCTCTGTGTCTCTGGATATCTGGCTTAGTAGGAATTGGATGTTCTCTGTGTTTATCTCCTTCAGCCTTTTTCTGGTGTCGTGGAGGAGTCACCATTATGAATGTAAAATCAGAATAATATAAATAAAAAATAAATTATAATAATAATTTTTTTTTGGTTTTGCAAGATAGGGTCTCACTCTGGTCCAGGCTGACCTGGAATTAACTATGTAGTCTCAGGGTTGCCTTGAACTCTTGGCGATCCTCCTACCTCTGCCTCCCGAGTGCTGGGATTAAAGGCATGCAACACCACGCCTGGCTTTATAATAATAATTTTAAAAAAACAGAAACTTTATGGAAAACATTAAAAGGTGGAAGAGGGGGCGGAAAGAATGTTAGAGCCACAAGTTGGGGCATTATGCACAGAGACTTGGCCTACCCCCCAGAACTCTTGACTACCCCCACAATGCATGACCCACATTCCCCATTGATGAGGGTCCCTTTGGAAGAGGGAGGACAGGAAGGAGGATAAGGGAGCCAACACTGTGAATGTAAAATCAGAATAATATAAATAAAAATAAATTATGGGGAAAAAAGGTGAAAGAGAAAATTAAAAAATAACTATAGGAAAATCACTCCTCAACATCTACCACCACCCAACTTTGCTCTGAAATGAGAAATAGTTCAGTATCCATAATAATCTAACCACTTTTCATTGATCTAACTAAAAAGAATTTTATAAGTAAAATAGGATTGGTACTAAAGAATAACAAAATCCTAACATCTCATATATAAGAATAAATGGGTAATACCTGAAAAAATGTTAAAAGTAATAGAGTAAACATAATACTTAAAGTGGGAATAACCAGATAAGAAGTCAGAAGTGTGATATGTGTATAGCTGCCAATGCTAGCATAACATCCACATCCAGGAAAATAGCATCAAAAACTGTGGTGAACTGTAACCCATCATAACATAAATACAGAGTTTGGAGAGAAGTCAATACTAATCATTAACACATCTGCCAAGACTCAAGGACTGTTGTGGAAGAAGGGTTGGGAAGATTGTAAGACTCACAAGGCAGGTAGAAACCCCCTGAGGCACAGCTCCCCCCAGAGACAGAGGCCTAATTACCCCAGAGTGAACACCAGCAACATGACTGAAGGAAGAGGGCCATCAGGGAAGAGGGATCTGTGGGAAGGGGACACACTGCAACCTATGTTTAAAAATCAATTAATTAAAAAGGGAAATAAAAAGTCAGAAATGATTGAGCCTGATGAATGGGTAGTAGTTATAACTGAACAGAGAATAGTTATTTCACATAAATCAAAATTGACTTTTATAAACATTTTATTTTTACTTATGAGAGAAAGAGAAAGAGAGAATGGGCACACCAGGACCTGTAGCCACTGCAAACAAACTGCAGACACATGCACTATCATGTGCATCTAGCTTACATGGGTTCTGGAAAATCAAACCCAGGTCCTCAGGCTTTGCAGGCAAGCACCTTATCCACTAAAACATTTCTCCAGGCTTGTTTTTTTTTTTTTTTTTTTTTTTGTTGTTGTTGTTCTTTTTTTTCAATTTTTGGTTTTTGGAGGTTGGATCTCACTCTAGTTCAGGCTGACCTGGAATTCACTATGTAGTCTCAGGGTGGCCTTGAACTTTTGGTGATTCTCCTACCTCTGCCTCCTGAGTGCTGGGATTAAAGGCATGCACCACCATGCCCAGAAAGCCTTGTTTTTAAAAATATTTTATTTGACTTTTTAAATTTAAATTTTTTATTATTTATTGAAAATTGACTTTTAAAATGTTTATTATTATTGTTATCAAGATGTTTCATATGGATACATCATGTGTTGGTACCCTCTTTTACCTCATCCCTGCCCCCATTCCTTTGGGGACACTCCTCAGTGGGGTTGCAGGTATTCCCCATGGGGTTGTAGTTTATGCATTGTGGGAGCATCAGTCAGTTATTTTGGGGTGGAGGGAATGCCTCTGGGCATGATGTCTCAACCTGTGGATCTTAAAATCTTTTCGCCCCCCTTTCCACAAAATTCCCTGAGCAAGGGTGGATGAGTTTTAAGTCTACTTCAGTGATGAGATCTTAGGAACCTCTGAATCTCTACTTTGGTAGGTGTTGAGTATCCTCAGGATCCATCTCCTTCACCTGGTGCTGATTATCAGTTACAGCATGGAAGCAGCATTCTTGCTAGTCTCCCCTTTCCTCTGTAGATTCAGCTGTAGCTTGGCTGAAGGGCGAGGAATAGTTCATCTCCTTCAGTCTCACTACCTTCTGGAAAAAAAAAGAACAGATTCTCCAAGGGAGAGTGAAGTTAGCATAGTTTAAATGGGATAAGCATTATTAGAAAATTGACTTTTGAGAAAGATCTCACTCTGTAGCCTTGGCTGGCCTTCAGCTCATAATACTTCTTTCACTTTTGATGTTCTGGAATGACAGGGATGTGGCATCATACCTGGCTTAGTATTTGATTTTTAAAAATCATGAGTATGAGCCGGACGTGGTGGCACACGCCTTTAATCCCAGCACTCGGGAGGCAGAGGTAGGAGGATCTCTGAGAGTCCGAGGCCACCCTGAGAGTACATAGTGAATTCCAGGTCAGCCTGGACCAGAGTGAGACCCTACCTTGCAAAACCAAAAAAAAAAAAAAATCATGAGTATGGAAAGTAGGACATAGTATACATGATTAAACAACTATACATTTGTTTAATAGATTAATATAGATTAGTAAATATACATTTGTTTTACTATAATGTGGTGGTTTGAATGTAAAAAATGTCTCCATAACCCCAGGTGTTTGTGATTAAGTTTCCTACTTATCCCTGAACTGGTAAGCCTTTAATAGGTGGAGCCCTGTTGGAGGAGGTATGTTATTGGATCCTGAGTCCAGCACTAAGGTATGTTTCCCCAGGGGCCAACTTTAGGGTGGAGTCCAGCCTTGTGTATACAGAATCAGCTTGCATTTTTCTCTCCCTCTCCTCTCTTTCTATCCCTCCCTCCCTCCTGTGGATATATGATGAAGTAAGTCAGATTCTTCTCCAGAGTATAGCTTCCCCCTGGAACTATAAGCCTAAAATAAATACTTTCTTCCCATAAGCTGCTTCTGGTTGGGTGTTTGTCCTACCAACAAGAAGGTAGCTGCAACAGTAATCAAGGAGAAATTCTAGAAGATAAAGACAATATCTCTATTTTCATTTTGAAGATATTAGACGGATATAAAATAGAAAATATTGCCATATTTTTTTATTTCTTGAGTTTCTGTGACATATAATGATATAGAAGCAAATAACTGGACTTTTACCTTGTCTCTTTGATCTTTGTGTCACATTTTCTGTTTATTCTCTCCATAGAAGTTAATACTCTTTAAAATTGTCTCATGGGATTGTTGCTTTGTTTATTATTTCTATATTCCCTATCTTTCCTCTATTGTGTCCTCAATACTCATCTCCTGAATATTTTTTTTCTTTTCTCTACTATGCACTTAGCTTAAAAGACTGCTTGACCAAGTCCTACAAGTGCTCAGTAACTCCTTGTTGGGTGATAGGGCAATGCAATTCGAATGGAATGAATTTCAGATCATCAGGAGTTAAGAGATGTCAACAAATTCCTAGAAGCCACAAAAAGCTGATGAAAGAATGGTAAACATTAAAGTAATTTGGTGAAAACTCTTACCTAGAAAACATTCAAAGGGGCCATTTGGAATGAGGAAACCTTTCCACACTATTCAGCTTGGGAGTAAGAAGTGAGTGGAAAATGACAGAACTGAGTTGAAAATGGAAATGTTGATCGCTTATCCATACATTTCTCATTCTCTCACAAAGAATTAGATTCTAGAAGCTGAGAGAACAATGCTTACAGAGTTCTGAAAGAGAATTAGTTTCAGCCCTGGAATGGAAATTCAGAAATTGTATCAACTAACTAAGTAATGTAATAGAATGAAGACATTTACAAGCAGGAAAAGACTGAACAAGTTTATCTTCTAGGCGTCTTTTCTTTTGAGTTGTATGAGAATGGTTACATCAAAATGAAAGTGCTAACAAAGAAAAAATGAAGTGGTGGGATGGACAGGTCATATGTCATATATAAGCCTCTGTACCAAAACATATGTCAGAAACTACAAGGTAGTTCTGGGAGATCAGTCACTGGCATTGATGTGCAAGGGCTAGGACAGTCAGAGTCATTTATTGCAAGTGTAGACAGCAAGAGGATAAAATTTTCCATACAGAACTTAAAAACAATAATGAAATGAAATAAAAGTTGATTGGCTTTCTGTAATCACCATGTATCAGTAATTTTTTTTTTTAAGATCCACAGAAAAATTACCCAATCCTGAAAAAGTCTTTTGTTGGTCAGAGTTCCAAAAAAGAAATTGTAGCACTTACTATTTAGTCAAAATGATTGCTTCCACTGCCTTAACCTTGATAGGCCAATAGTACCCAGTGCAAAAAGAGAAGAGACTAATATTAACTCTGTGATTGAATGTTAATATAATAAAATCTTGAGAGTACGATCGAGGCAAACTGGAGTATAACACAACATACTCTGTTTGAACTTGTCCTTCATCATGGTCTCTATTCATAGGATATACAGAAAAACATTGGTTCTGTAAGAAAAGCAGTTATAATTTCAGCACATAATTTGGCTATGCAATGAACACGATAGCTATAATCATAGAAATAACCACATGTCAATTAAGTATCATTATCTAATAGGATGTCAATATTATTAAGCTTAATAATATAAAAATAAAGGTATATCTGACAGAGCTTAAACAGTGACACTGAGTTGTAAAGGGAAGAATATGAGTATTAATGCCTTTATGAGGACTTAAAACACATGGAACTAGAGAGGGCACCTAGACTATATTTAGCATTTCATAAGTAACTAGTGGTGGAATTAAGAATAAAGATATGCACTCTTTTAGAAGGAGTACTGGTCAGAAATTTATAACAAGTATAACAGGCTATCAATATAAAAGGACTCAGGTTAATTAAGAATGTTAAAATAAACATTTTACTTGCAGATATAAAGAACATGTGTGACTTTTTTGAATATTTGTAAAAATTAATAGGGATTGCAACTGAGGAGCAAGATTTAAGGTAATGAGATGTGGGCAGGAGAAAATTGTTTTTCTTCTTTTTCGTATAAACCTTTCTGGTATATTTGATCTTTTAATTATGTAATGATTGCTATGTTAAAATTGAAGTTTTTTTTTAAATTTTTTGTTTATTTTTATTTACTTATTAGCAACAGACAGAGAAAGAAGCAGAGAGAGAGGGGGGGAGAGAGAGAGAGAACAGGTGCCCCAGGGCCTCCAGCCACTGCAAATAAACTCCAGGTGCATGCACCACCTTGTGCATCTGATTTACATGGGTACTGGGAAATTGAGCCTCAAACCGGGGTTCTTAGGCTTCACAGGCAAGCACTTAACCACTAAGCCACATCTCCAGCCCCCCAAATTAAAGTTTTTTTAATATTTAAAAATATTTTATTTATTTATTTATTTGAGAGAGAGAGAGAAAGAGGAAGAGAGAGAGAATGGGAGCACCAGGATCTCCAGCCAGTGCAAACGAACTCTAGATGCATGTGCCCCCTTGTGCATATGGCTTATGTGGGTCCTAGAGAATTGAACCAGGATCCTTTGGCTTTGCAGGCAAACACCTTAATCGCTAAGCCATCTTTCCACCCCAAATTAAAGTTTTTTCCAAAGTAGTAACTTTGAAGAATTTTAAAGTCTGTATATAGTGAAAGTATACTCTATATTCTGTAGGAAGTCATTTAAGAATAAATTTAGATTGCCTGGGTAAGGGTCATGGCAAAGCTTTACAACTAATTCAATAATGCCTTCAGAAGACTACTAATTCTGTTTCTTAATCACTCAACAATGTCTGAGGCCAAAGGACAGTTAAGTCTCAATAACCACACAAGTTCATGCCATGTCTTCATAAAAGGTCATAGAGACAGGACTCCATGATAAGCAAGGGTAGCATTGACAGTATCATATATCATATCACCATCATTGTTTAAAAGGAATCTATGCATTCTCTTAGTGCCTTTGGAAAATCACTGTATCTTCACACATGAAGAGCAGGCTAAATGCTGTTGAACTTTTTAAGATACCTTCTAGCAGTCATTTGAGGCCAAGGATTTATATATATTTTTTTATTTTAAATTTTATTTATTTATTTATTTATTTATTTATTTATTTATTTATTTGAGAGAGAGAAATAAGTAGGGAGAGAGAGAGAGAGAATAGACACACTGGGGCCTCCAGCCACTGCAAACAAACTCCAGATGCGTGTGCCCCCTTGCGTATTTGGCTTATGTGGGTCCTGGGGAATTGAACCTGGGTCCTTGGCTTCGCAGGCAAATGCCTTAACTGCTAAGCCATCCCTCCAGCCCAAGGATTTATATTTTAACATTCATGTTTTATTATTTATTGTTCATATTAAGGAATAGTTTATGTAACATACACATACTCAGAATTTTTTTTAAGATCCCATCCTTATAGACATAAAATTTTGGTGAATGCTAGACAATGTAAATCAATCTAAAAAAAAAAAACAGTATATAATAGCAACCAAACTATACTGAAATGAACTTCCCTCTAATTACAGTAGCATACAACCACTGTCACTTATGGGAGTGAAAGTAATTAGAACACATATGACAATTTCGTGGGTTAAGGTTTAACTCTTAGAATATCTGAAATAGAGTTGTTAAATAAATGAATTTCATAAACAATGTCTTGCTTCATTCCCTTCCTCATATTCAGACTCTACCTCCAGCATAATGCATGGTACTGCTACAATAGAATGATATCAGAAAAAATGTTGTGGGCTATTCTCTCCATACATAGACACACACACACACACACCAATATGCATACATATATTTTCCTTCTTTTTCCATCTTCTTTATTGTCACCTGGGCTATTTATTTGTTATTGTTGTTTTCCCTTTTTTATTTTCACTTACCCAAGCCTATCACTTGGCACCCAGTGGCACTCCCAAGGTGTTGCTCATTGCACTCAACTATTTGAAGTGCTTGTTGGTCACTGCCATCATTTCCTGCTCAGGAAAGAGATTTAAAAATTTTAGTTAGATAATCAATTCTTTTTTAATTTTCAGATTTTTCATAACTGTTTCCAAAAGCACTATTCTAAATGTCTTTCTATCAGTAAATTTTCCAAAATACAAATACAACTTGTCTTCATTCAAGATTTGCTTAAGATGCTTAAATACATCAGCTCACTTGACCTTTCCCCTTGAGCCAGAGCCACAAATATCTGTGTTTCCTTGGCTGCTCTTCATAATACTTATTATCTCACTAGCCTGCATTTTCAGCATGAGATGTGAAAAATAATACAGTGGCTTAAGAAAATAAACTTGAAAGTCTAGCCATGACTTGATAAACAAGGTCCAAATGAGATGTTTGTTAGAAAAGCCCTGTCCTTCTGAAGTCATTTACCAATGAGGAGAGGAAATAGGTTGGTGAGCTGAAGGAGCCTACTAATGTAAATCAATACTAGCTCTAGTTTCTGTTTGAGGTTGTGGAGAGTAGGGGTTGGGGACCTTGAGAACCCTCATTCTCTCAGCTACTTATTAAACTTCTAAAGACTTCATGACATTGCTCAGCCACTTGGCTAAAAGGATAAATTGTAAACATTGCAAGCACAACAGTTTTTCTTTAGTTCCACAAACATACTTCCATTTTCCATCTGACAGCAGAATTGCTGGCATGGATGCCATTTAAAATACATACTGCTATTTATTTTATTTTATTTTCTAAAGCCCAATCATTGAAGATAATTTAAAAATAATATCAGTCTTCTGCTACACTACTGTGAATCATCTCCTACTGAAAATGTTTTATAGAAAAATTTTTTCTTGTTTAATAAACGGAGATGTATGACAATACTCTCATAATGTCAACCACCTTTGTCACAAAAAAATACTCTTCAGGGCTGGAGAGTTGGATTCATGGTTAAAGCACTTGCCTGCAAAACCAAAGGACCTAGGTTTGATTCCCCACTACCCAGCTAAACCAGATGCACAAGGTGGTGCATGAGTCTGGAGTTTGTTTGAAGCAGCTAAAGGCTCTGGCATGCCCAATCTCTCCCTCTCTCTCTTTCTACCTACCCACCTTTTCTCTTCCTCTCTCTCTCTAATAAATAAATAAAATAAAAAATATATATATTTTTAAAGTGCTTCTTTACAGGGCTGGAGAGATCAATTAGTGGTTAAGGCACTTACCTGCAAAGCCAAAGGACCCAGGTTCATTCCCCAGAGCCCACAAAGCCAGATGCACAATGGGGCACACACATCTGGAGTTTGTTTGCTGCAGCAGCTGGAGACCCTGGTGTGCCCATTTTTTCTCTCTCTCTACCTGCCTTTCTTTCCCTCTCTCTGTCTCTCTCTTTCTCTCTGTCTCTCTCTTTCTCTCTGTCTGTCTCTCTCTTTCTCTACCTGCCTACTTCTCTCAAATAAATAAATAAAAATAAAAACTATTTTCTTAAAGTGCTTCTTTAAAAAGAAAGAACACTGTGCAGAACATCCAATTCCTAATTAACTAGAGTGGGTCATCGGGGAAAGACAAAGAGTGGATTAAATGTAATTCTACAGATTAGCCCTACTATTCACTTTTATCCATTCATTTCTACTTCTTTCCTAATGACAAGTTTGATCAGGACCCAAGAGAATTAAGTAAATATAGAGATTTATGTTTCACTTCCTTTCTTATCCCTGCCTAATGAGCAAGGAAATGGGGAGTGGACATTAATAAGTGATGGTGTTATCTACTAATATGATCATTAGTTACTGAATCTGAAAGTTGTTTGTGTTTTATTATTAAGTCTGGAATAGAAATTAGGAATAAAGACAAGTTAAGCAGAGGTTATTTCTAAATATGGGTTTGTACTGGATGTATGAAATATAGCTAATAACGCTGTAGTTTTGGGGTTAGAATTACTAATTCAAGCAGCCTTAATCTACATACTACTTTTGTCTTTCTCAGCAATTTTTCTATGTACAAGCTTCAGTTTTCCATATGAAACAGGAGTTCAAATTGCGGTATGGTTACTTTGAAGTAAGCCTAATAATCATCAAAGAGTATAGTTTGTAGAACAAAATGAATAATTACTGTACAAGTCATTGGTCTGTGGGACACAAATGCTGGTTCCTGTAGGATTGCCTGACAAAGTATAGATCTGTAACCCCTGAGTCTCATATATGTGAATATAACCATAAGCAAGGGTTATCCTGCAGTGTTTTGTGTAGGACATGAGTGACCCCAGTCCTGAGTGCTGATTTCTCCTTCCTAAAACAAGCAAAACAGTCAAAGCAATTGTGTATATGAGCTGTGTGTTGACAAATATATAATCCTTACTAAGACCTAAATTTCCCTTCCTCTTGGCCTCATTCACTGTCCATTTGTAAAATGAGGTGAATGAAGCAGGTAATCCCTAAGGTACTATCTACCTGCATGAGTCTGACATTCTACTCATAAAACTTGCAACTTTACCTTTTGTCACTCTTTCCTTTGAGCTTTGCTCTTGACAGAAGATCAAAATGCCTCATCTGTTCAAGCTGTTGAATAGAAGAATGAAAAAGAAGGAAAGGAAATGAAAGGAAGGAAGGAAGGAAGGAAGGAAGGAAGGAAGGAAGGAAGGAAGGAAGGAAAGAAAGAAGAAAAAAGAAACAAAGAAACAAAGAAACAAAGAAAGAAAGAAAAAAGAAACTCTCCTTTTTTGAGTACCTTTATATACTCAAGGTTTTCAAATGCTGAAATTAATGTGGACACAAACTAGAATTTCTGGAGTCTAGTTTGATGTGTAAGCTTGGTGTTATAATGCATTTTGCCTTATGTTAAGTGAAACTGATAAGAATTAAGTATCATTTTACAATGATGACTCAGGCTAGCCTTGGTAATGAATAAATATTTCTTTTTCAATTAAAAATACTGATGTTATTCTGATTAAGGGAGAGGATATGTGTTTGGGAAGAAGTGATCACTATCATCTAGTATTCTGAAATAATAAAGACATATATTTTCATGGCTACCAATTAGCAATGATATTCTTTAAAAAAACAATTCAGTACAGGGCTGGGAAGATAGTTCAGTGGATAAAGTACTTGCTCTGCAAGCCTGAAAACCAGTTTGGAATCCCAGTGTCCACATAACTGCTAAATGGATATGGTGGTCTGCCTGTAATCCCAGCACTTGGGAAATATAGACAGGAGATCCCCAGGGTAAGCTGGTGAGCTAAACTAACATAATTGGTAAGTCTTGGGTTCAAGTGAGAAACCTTACCTTAGTGAATAAAATGGAGCACAATCAAGATAGACACTGCACATCAACCTCTGGCCTCCCAATGCATGCACACAAGTAAATAAGCATAACCACTTGCATGCACACAAATGTACAAATTCAAAAATGGGAGTTTAATAGATGTGGTGACACTCATAATACTAGTGCTACGGGGTGGAGAAAGGCAGATCCCTGGAGCTTTCTGGTAATCCAGTTTAGCCTATTTGGTGAGCTCCAGACCAATTAGAGACCCTGTCTCAGAAAAGGTAGATAGTACCTGAAGCATGAGAACCAAAGTCTTCTTGCCTCCACATGCACATACACATAAGTACATGTACACCCACACACATATGCACTTACATACACATGCACACACATTGACATACACACAGAGACAAAAGACATGTTAAGAGGTAAATGCAAAACATATGCCTGTATTTGTCACAGAGGTGTTAAGAAGAAGTATATGACCAATTTGAAATCAAGGCAAAGGACATGGCAAGAACCAAAGGCACCAGTGGAAACCCATAGGGAGTTACAACTCAAGAACCAGATCATAGAAAGATATTTCTCTCAGTAAAGCATATTCATAGCCTTGGTTAGATTCTTTAATCCAAAATGTCCCAAAGCATGCCATACATATGGGGGATGATTTTGCTTAATGCATGGTTAATGCATGTTGTCATTTTCAGTCATTTGGCATTTATTTCAGTGTATATCAAGAAAACAAATCAAACCTTCAACCTGGATGTTATTTCTCAGGGCCAAGCCAATGTGTTAAATGAGTAAACTTAAATAAAATATTGCCTAAATAATTGTACTGGCAGTACACAGGTATGTCAATTAAAAATTCATGGGAGTAAAAGGTAGATGACTAGGATTTGGGAAACTGCCATATGGTGGTAATTGAAGGATTTTAGGCAGTGGAATAAACTATTAGATTTATGGTTTAATAGGATCATTCTCACTGTGGCTTTGAGAAAGATAAAAGGAGAAACTAGTAAGGAACATATTAAAATAAAGCCTAATTAAGATAGTAGTGAGAATGAGATGTACAAATACATATGAAGAGTATTAAGTATACATCATCTGTAATGCTCAGTGACTAGGTACACTAATCCTTGATCAAATCTATGAAATGGAAATCATTTTAAATGTGTAAAACTCATATCAATATCTAGTTATATTTGTGATGGAAAACTTGACAGGACAAACAGAATGATTAAATTACACAGATATTAGCAAGTCTGGGAAGTCCTGCTACTCCTAAGGTTAAAAAGACAAGAAGGGATGGTTTAAGAAGAGATGGATTATGAAGTTTAAATCAGAGAAAACCTCTTCAGTCCTGGGTAAAGATGTGAAGCATGGGCTTGACATGTAATGCAGTTCATAGAGTACTTGCTTACTCTGCACAGAAACATGGGTTTCATCAGCAGCACATCACAAAACCAGTGTGATGAAACATGACTGCAATCCAAGCACTCAATAGATAGAGGCAGGAAGATCAGAAATTTAAGGACAATGTTGGCTGCATAGAGAGAGTTGAGGGCAAACATGGATACATGAGATCTTGGTTTTTGGGTTTTTGTTTGTTTGTTTGTTTTGATTTTTGTTTTTAAATAAAAGATGCGAAGAAGACATACCTGCTTTAAAAAGAAAACATTGAATTCTCCACCAACTGTCAAATTTCTACCAGAATCTTCTCTGAGTTGAATTCAATCATGGTTTGCTGATATGGAAGTATAGCCTGCAGTAATCAAACAACTCTTCTGAAAAATAGAAAAGCAGGCTAGGGCATGGTAAGAAATCATCCACTGGCAAAGAAGCCTAGCAATGGCACATCATAGGTAAGAAATAAAGAAAAAAGACATATCTAAGACAAAATCTGGATTTATGACTTTAATAACTGGTTAATTGTGTTAATTATTCTGTAAGTAAAAAAATTAGAATAGAAATAACTTTGGGGTAAGATGAATTCCTTCCTTAAGGTATATTTAAGATGCCTGTGGAAAATGACACAGTATTTGAATCATAGTAGATAAAGGTGGCTTGTGAGAGAGAGTTAATAATCTGACTGATGGTAATTAAATGCATGAATGTAAGTTACTCAGAAATATTACATATGAAGAGCATATGAAAGGAATGAGAATGATGCTTTGTGTACAATTACAATTGAAAGAATGGACAGGGAGGGCTGAGGATGTAGCTCACTGATAGCATGCTTGTCTCACATGTACAAGTCCCTGAATTCTATGCCTAGCATCACAATAAAACCTGCACATAAAAAAGAATAGACAAAGAAAGAGAAGCTAGTCCCTCTGTTCCCCCTGAAAAATTGGGGGTAACTGCCTAAGAGTTGAGATGAAATGTAACATCTTGGGAACCAAAATGAGAGACACTTTCATGCAGAAATGTTAAACAATGCCAGATTTATCCAAATTTATGAAGTTAAATAAGAATCTAAATATGGTCTAATATTTATGGTCTGATATACTAATATGATATTAGTATATCATCAATTTCTTTCAGAAGAGCAATTTTAATGGAGGCTTCGGGGTACATGACAGTTTATAATGGTCTGGAGAGCATATAGGAACTAAGGAAAGAATTGGAGACAGTGGTGTATGTGACTTACTTTTGAGGAGTGGCTTGTGAAAGGAGGAAACGGAGAAGAGAGGGTCCTCTCTTGCGTGGAGATGTGATGTCTAGGGAGGGTTACTGAATTTTCAGCATAAGAGCCACTTAGACATGTTGATATGCCAACAGAAGAGACCAAAGAAAGAAAAGTAGCAGGTAGAATGAAGTTCCTGAGGAAAAATAAGAGATGCACACCAGAAGACTGGTTGAAATATTAAACTTCAAAAGGAAAGAAAACTTGTGAGAACAGAAGGAAGAAGAGAGTAGATACAGACAAAGGTTTTTTTTTTTTATTGTGGAAAATTGAGAATCTATCTGTAATAGTTTCAATTTTCTCTGTGAAATACCACTTAACAAGAGCTTCTATAAAGACTTGGGAGATAGTGAGATAAGAAGGTTTGAAATTGTCGCTCTGAGATTTGGGTAAGATCAGTAACCAGGGTCATAGAGATAAGAGTCACCTGAGATTGGAGAACACAAATTTGCCAGAGCATTGATTTGTAGCCTGCGTGATTATGTCCATCAGACTCAGACTACTGGTTTCTTTAAGAAACTGAGAAGTGGGTAACTGGTATAATCCAAGATTGCAGTTTAGCAAATCAGTTGTATAAGATGGGCAAGAAGTAGAGGATAAGTTAATTGTTTATCAATACAGTGGGTGTGGGACTTGGGGTGTAGCTCAGTTGGTAAGGTGTCTGTCTAGAATGCAAGAGGCCCTGGGCTGAATTCCCAGTATCACATAAATCAGGCATGGTGGTTCAAGCCTTTAGTCCCAACACTTGGGAGGTAGAGGCAGAAGAATCAGAAGTTCAAGGTCATCTATAGCTACATATCCATTCCAGGGCAATCCTGGGCTATGTGAGACCCAGTCTCAAAGAAACAAGTGAAAATGACAATGGCTGGGGTAATGGAAAAGGAATTTATTTTTATTTTGGTTTTTCGAGGTAGGGTCTCACTCCGGCCCAGGCTGACCTGGAATTAACTATGTAGTCTCAGGGTGGCCTCGAACTCATGGCGATCCTCCTACTTGTGCCTCCCGAGTGCTGGGATTAAAGGCGTGCGCCACCACGCCCGGCTTGGAAAAGGAATTTAAATTCCTTAAGGGAGTTTTAAAAGTCTAAAGAAAGATGTCATCAGTAGCCTAATTTGTTCTCTGTAATTTACAAATGTGACATTGGTATAGTATTGGCTTAGTCTTGTTTTATTTCACGTTATTTCTGTGTCATAGAAAAAATAAGTAATAGATTACTGGGTTAAGAATAGTTTAAATCCTAGCTACAAAATGCATTATTTTTGTAGATACTCATTTTAAATTGGACATAACAAAAACACAGACTGAAAGAAATTGCTGAAATTAACCACAGCTAAATATTAGCACAGAAAGGTGTCCAATTCAGATCTCTCTGAATTCAAATTCAGCGCTATCTACTATTCTCAGCTCTTTCTCTTAAGAAAAATAAAAAACAATTA
Source organism: Orientallactaga sibirica (assembly GCA_036365145.1). Classification (NCBI taxonomy): domain Eukaryota; kingdom Metazoa; phylum Chordata; class Mammalia; order Rodentia; family Dipodidae; genus Orientallactaga; species Orientallactaga sibirica. The sequence continues at coordinate 11,468,992 of JAEOAD010000057.1, forward strand.
AAATGTGAGCTACTATGTGATCAGATTTGCAAGAAGTACTCTTGGACAGCAACACTTCCAGGAAGAAAATCTCCAAATGGAGGCTCCAATGGTCCATAGAATAATCTCTTGTGTCTGTTAGCATGTGATGTACAGCAAGACCTATACTGTGGTTTCTGACATGAATAAATAATTTGCTTATGACATTTAAACCAGACATCATCTCATTGGTGTCTCATTTAAAGTAGTGCCAGGCTTTCCATTAGGTTGAAAGAGTTTGGGATTTGTTTTTGGCCTGTAGCAAGTGAGAATTGGAGGTGCAGGTGATCCATAGAACTTTTACTGGATCCACAGACTGAAAGAGAAAGAAAGCCACTAACTACATCAACGTCCTGGAAGCTGTGTTCTGCCCTCAGGGCTTACTCGAAGAAGTGACTGTGTATTTGAATGAGGTAATGCTTGACTCTCAGAATCTTGACTACAGTTAGTAAAGGCTAGAGACAGGAGCAGATTAAAGTAGCAAACAGCCAAACTCATGAGCCAGAATCCATTATCCTCTCTCCAGACACAGACTTGGTCCAAGCCATGAGCAGAGCCTTAATATAATACAGCTGACTCCTCTTGATTTCAATGTTTGGTTATTGAAAGTAGAAAAGGGAATCATTATATTTTCTGAACTTATGGATCCAGTCAGAAAAATTCCAATATGGATTTCAGCAACACATCCTCTAGAATGGGTCAATGATATTCTTTTTCCCATTAAGTACTGAAATAAAAAAGCAAAAGATATTTAACACCAAATACATATCAAGCACTCATTTTGTATTCAGAATCTTCTGAGACAAGTATTACCTATATTTTACAGTTGAAAAAATGGAGCACAAAGAGGTAAACTAAGTTTCTCAAAGTTGCACACTCAGTAAGTAGCATAAATGGTATTTGCACTGATATGTACATGATTTGAAAATTATTAACACCATAAGGAATCTAAGAAGAAGTGAGACACTTCTGATGGTGAGATAAGTAAGGAGAGTTTAGCTTGTCCATTTAAAAGCTGGTTATAAACAGGAATGCTACCTGGTATTTTTTTCTAGTTTCTATTTTTTTCTTCATAAAAAAAGTTGTATGACATCGACTCCTCTATGATCTGGAGGAGGCAATTGGGTCTTCTCTTGTATTTTGGTTTGATTTACTGTGATATGTTTTAAGACAAAGTCTCACAAGGTAATTTTTCCTGGCCTGGAACTTACTATGTAATCCAGGCCAGCCTAGAACTCACCAAAATGCTTCTGCCTCATCCTCTTGAGTTCTAGAAGTAGAGCTGTGAACCAATCAACCAGAGTTTATAGGTATTTTTTAAATGATGAAAATAACTAACTTTACAGAGAAAATGCATGAAACTGAAATTTTGTTATCAATTAAAAAAAATCAAATGGCAACATATATGCTCCTTACTAATAAGAGCTAACAGTGTATCTACTAATCATTTCATATTATATTTATGAACAGAAATCCTAAATTTCACTTAGAAAATAAGAAAAATTAGTATGAAATTTTTCTATAAAATTTGATTTAGTTCTGTACATTTATCCCTTTAGAGATCAACAGTGAGTACCTCAGTAGTGTGTTGAACTGGTTTCAAGAGATTATTGTTGAAATATTACCCAGCAGTGGACCCTGAAAGCTACAGAACCAACCATCCAGGGAAAATGTGTCCATTGGTGCAATAATGGCTTGACTGTTATGGGAGTAACCAACTGCTCTGTGAATAAATTTGATGTCATAGGCCTTAGGAAGGGAGCTACTACTTTTATTTGTTAAATGGTTGTGCCCATTAAATTGCCCTCTAAATGTTTAGGTTTGTACCCGTAGACCAGTGCTGTTCTCATCATTGGTTAGAGTAGCTTCCTTTTGCAATTAGTGATAACTACTGGGGAGATTCGAAACTCATCAAAGTGCTGAGAAAAAGTAATTTCTGAGTGTTAAGCTCTAAGTGAGACATTTCTATGATGCTCTCCAAAGCTCAGGGAAAATTGTGGAAGAGGGGGCAGAAATAATAGCTAGATGATGGGGGGAAGTGCAGTGGAACACTGTTTTCAAGATATAAATGGGCTATTGCATTTATGAATTCACAAAAATGTCATTGCTTGTACAAGACATGTACAATATATGACCCATCAACATTTTGTCATAGACAGCAGTGGAGGTAATAAAAATATATTAAAGTAGGTGAGAGACTCTTGAGAAAGTAAAAGGGATTCAGTAGAAGTGAAAGACGGGAGAGAAGACAAGAGAAGATAATAATCCAAACACATTATATACATGTATGAAAATTGTCAATAACAATAGCTTAAAAAGGGGATTACTGTTAAATTTACATAGTTTGCAAACTAAATGCATCCATTGTTTAAAAGTAAATCATTTAAATTTATAATTAAGCAATTTTAATAAAAACTTAAAAATTATTTCCTAATTGTTTTTCTGCATTTTATTGTTGTCTAGGCTCTTAAGGTTACTTATGCATATTGACTGTATTGGTATGGTGGAAACACTGTATATTGGTGGGTTATTATTCCACATTCAGTGGCATCAAGTTAGATACTTGATATGAGGTATGGAAACTGGCAAATGTTGCATACCTGATCCTTTTATCCTCCAGAGTCAGCTTTTAAATATGTAAAATGACTCCACTGTGTCCTCAGGCTCTGGGTTAAGAACATCTGGTGAGGCAAGTAATATACTGAAAATATTTCTCCATTGGCCTCTTTTAAATCAAGAATTCTAGGATAGAGAGCCGGGCGTGGTGGCGCACACCTTTAATCCCAGCACTCGGGAGGCAGAGGTAGGAGGATTGCCGAGAGTTCGAGGCCACCCTGAGACTACATAGATAATTCCAGGTCAGCCTGGACTAGAGTGAGACCCTACCTAGAAAAAACAAAAAAAAAAAAAAAAAAAAAGAATTCTAGGATAGGTTTAAAAAGCATGTGTTTGAGATATTACACCATAAATATAATCCACAAACAAAAAAAACAGAAATTATCTCAATCAAAAACTTGCATTCTTCATCAACACTATTAGGAGAATCAAAATATAAGCCACAGGTAGGGGGAAAGTATTTATTAATCACCTGTCTAAACAGGAATTTATATCTAGAGTATATGAATAAATTTCAAAACTCAATAATAAGTAAATAACCAAATAATAAAATAGACAGAAATTTAGGCAATCATTTCTTTTAAAATTTTATTATTTATTTATTTGAGAGAGACAGAGAGAGAGGAAGAGGCAGATAGAGAGAAAGAGACAATGGGCACACCAGGGCCTCCAGCCACTACAAATGAACTCCAGATGCATGCACTCCTTTATGCATCTGGCTTATGTGAGTCCTGGAGAATCAAACTGGGGTCCTTTGGCTTCACAGGCAAATGCCTTAACCACTAAGTCATTTCCTCAGCCCCCCCCCCCCAGGCAATCATTTCTAACGAATGCCAATTAAGCCCATGCAAAATGCCCGGTATAACCAGTCATTAAGGAGATAGAAATTAAAACAAAATTAAATGCTGCTACTGAAATACACATAGAATGGCTAAACTTTAAAATATTGACTATGTCAAGTATTAGTACATGTGCAATATCTTGAATTCTAACACATTGATCTTGGGACTGTAAAGTGATAAAACCATTGTGAAAAACAGTTTGGTAGCTTCCTAGAAACATGATCTTTCTCTTATCATATGATCCAATCAGTCCAGTTAAGTAATCCCACAAGAGAAATAAAACTATATGTTCACACAAAGATGTGTGTGCCTGTCCATAACAACAGTATTTTAATAGGACAAAGTGGGAAACAACCCTTTGTGAGTCAACAATGAATAAATAAAATGATTGTAATGTAAACATACCATCAAATACTACTCACTAATAAAAAAGGAATAAGTTATTGACATATATAACTTGGATGATTCTTTAAAGTTATGCTGAGTTTTAAAAAATTCAGTTAATAAAGAGTACATGCAATATGATTTCACTTGTAGAAAATTCTAGAAAGTGCAAATTATTCTGTTATGGCATGAAATAAATCAACAGTTACTCATTAATGGGGAAGAATAGCAAAGAGTGTGAGGGAAGAATTACAAAAGGGCACAAGGAAACTTGTCTGGCTGATGGGCATGTTTATTTTCCATTGTTTATGGTTATAATTTCATGAGTATATACTACATCAAAACATCAATCATATAATTTAAATTTGTACACTGCATTTTATATCAATTAGACCCCCAAATAATCTATTTGAAGAACAAGACTGGAAGGCTGAGGAGTTATCTCAGCATGTAAAGGAGCTTGTTTGCAAAACCTGCTGACCTGGAGATCAATTCTCAAGCCCCCTATGTAAGCTGGATAGAAAAGGGCACACCTTTCTGTTGTTTTTTGCAGCTATAAGAAACTCTGGTGTGTGTGTGTGTGTGTGTGTGTGTGTGTGTGTGTGTGTGTGTGTGCGCGCGCGTGCGCACGCATATGTGTGTGTGTGTGTGTGTATGCATATACACACACAAATACAAATTGAAATTTAAAAAGTGTCGGATTCATGTAATTAGAAAAACATTTAAGCAGAAGCTACATCCAAAAAAGTTCAGAGAAAGCAAGTTAGTTAAGCAAAGTTACTGTCTTTTGATTAGTGTTTTTATTTATTTGAGAGAGAGAGAGAGAGAGAGAGAGAGGTACATATATAGAGAGAATGGGCACAATAGCACTTCTAGCCACTGCATATGAACTCCAGATGCATGTATCACCTTGTGCATCTGGCTTACATAGGTACGGGGGAATTGGACTTGAGTCCTTAGGCTTCGCAGGCAAGTGCCTTAACCACTAGGTCATATCTCCAGCCCTAATTAGTGCTGTTGAAATCCCTTCAGTATGCACTCACTTGAGGCCAATTATTTGCAGAGATAATGGTTTTAGATGTGCTAAATATTATTCTAATAATAGTGTAAATATCTCCCCTAAAGGATATCACATATTTTCCATTTATCATGGAAACATATTTAGAAGGAGTAAGAAGAGTTTTCCTTCAAAAGTAGACAAGATGAGATATAGATATTAAGCAATATGTTTCAGGTCACAAAATAGGTCATTGGCAAAAATTGGGCTAGAATAAAGATCTCCATCATCTCAGGAAAATCAAAGGTTAGAAGAAAGAGCCTTCTGTGTTGAATTACAAGGTGATCAAAATTCATGGCAGATTACTGAAAGGTAAGCTTGCCTGTTAAAAGAATATGTTCTGCAAATTTTAACCAGGCTTTAGGAGAGATTTCAGCATAATCAAACAAGATTGGACCTCTTAAATGATGGAAGCATTTGATAAGTTCGGCAGCATATTTGCTTCTCAATCAAAATGTCTCTTATTGCTGGGCATGGTAGTGCAACCTTTAATTGTTGCACTTGGGAGGCAGAGGTAAGGAGGATTGCTGTGGGTCGCTGTGAGTTTGAGGCCACTCTGAGACTACACAGTGAATTCCAGGTCAGCCTAGGCTAGAGGGCTAGAGGGAAACCCTACCTTGAAAAACCAAAGAAAGGGGACAAAAGTTCTCTTATCAATATGCTATTGCTCGATAGTGTTAATCTGTCCATTTAGTACACAGAAAACTCACATTCACCCACAGACCCAAGCGCAATGTCTGAGCCAACATTTCATTAACTTGTATATTTTTCCCAAACCAATGATTGGTTGGGCCCCCCCTCTTCCCGCACCACCCCCTGTCCCTTTAGATGTTGCTGGGGAGATTTTGGCACCAGCTTAGAAAGAGGAGGAGGGAAATGGGTAGGGAAAGGGGGAGTTAAAGTGCAGTTACCAGGGGCCACTGCTCTCAAAACAGACAAAAAAGGAAGAAACAAGAGCGGGAAAAAACACAAGCCTCTCTACCCTTTTTTTTCAGAGGTAGGGTCTGGGATGTATGAATTCTGTGAGAAAATTTAAGGTAGTTCTGCATAGGAAGGCAATTGGGTTTGAAGATGTACATATTCTCCTATTTATGGACCATTTACAGAATATAAGTCATCTATTACACACAAATGCATATACATTGCCCACCCACGCATATACAATGGTAAACAGAGACCTCAGCAGCTACAGAGACACGTGCACACTCTCAGACAGGAACAAAGGGACAAAGGAACACATCCAGAAACACACATTTTTCAAGTCCTCAAAAGATTACTTAGGCACAGAGTGAGAAAGGGTAGGGAAAGCCATAGGTGGTGGGAAAGGTGGGGTGGGTCTTGGGTGGCAAAATGAGTGGGGGTGGGAGTGAGAGACTGGATTAGCAGTTATGTGTGAAAGAGAGAGGGTAAATGAGTTAGTCTGATTCCATAGAAACTCCACCTAATGTTGGATTAGAACAGAATGAGACACAAATCTCTCCCAATACTAGTGTTTCAAAGCTAGAATCGTCTGTCAAAGCTTTTCATTCTGCATGCTAAAATCAATCCTAACCTTCTTTCCCATGTTCTCTAGTAGATCCACTTTCCAGCACAATTATGCAAGTTCAGAGTGATCATATTAGTGTGCATGTGTACATTTAATTTTATTTTAAAAGTTCAAATTGATAGAAAATGAACATCTAAGGAAATGAGATTTAGGCTCGGGTGATAGAAAGGCAAAAATCCCAATGTAAAAACAACTAATAGCTAACTGCGAAATAAAAAAAATAATCTGTGTTAAGATAAGAGAATCTTTTAATGACTGGAAACATAAATTAGGCAAAATGGATGACAGAAAACTACTTTTTTTTTCTTTTGGAATTGTTTTCAGTGTTGGCACACACAGAAACTGAAAAATCAATGCCCAATATAGTCTCACGATTGTGAGTCACAGGAGGCAAGGCTAGGCTGAAGTAGTGGAAAATCTGAAATGCACATGTTTTTAAAAATGCATTTTTATTACTTTCAAGGGTATACAGTTACTCCAACTATGTTAAGAAACTATTTACCTACTTAAAGATCTGTCCACAGAGTTCAGAATGGATTGTTTGGTACTATGGTAATTACCTTGAACTCAGCTAAGGTGTTTTCAATGAAGCAGATTTCCCTTTGGTACTCTATCTTTCTGGGAAATGTCAATAGTTCATATGTATTGACTGCTTCCTTTGGACAAGGCAGGTGCTGTCATGAGCAGCTTATAGGTATTGGCACTTTTCCTCACAATTATCTTATGAAGTAGGTTCAACGATTCTTCCCATTTTGCAGATAATGAAACTAATACTTGGAGAGATGAGTTTTCTTATTGAAAAGTCATCGTGTAGAGCCTAGATTTGAACTTAAAGAGGCTCTAGCTCTAGGGAGTGTGCTACTATTACCCACTGCACTGTGCTGCTTTAGATAAATAAGCTTTTGCCTCATGTTAAAAATATCTGATGTCAGAGATTTATTTTCAAAATGAAATAAATTTTAAGACTATGTTTTGGCTTCAGCACACTCTGAACCCTCTCTTCTATATCCTCTGTCTCTGCAGCTACATATGTGGTTCCAAGGAAAGATCACTGACTTGGCAGTCATGAGCCTCAAGATCTGCAGTAGTCTCTGGCATGGAAGGGAAGGCCAGTTATCTGCAGTGAATTCCATAGATGACTCTGGAAGGTAAAGGAACACCTTTCAGAGGAACTGGCAATGGCAACATGGATTGTAAACACAAGGGTTTTCCACTTAACTTTCAGTTAAACAGGAAAGTAAATCCATTCCAATCACTGATCCCTGAACAGTCCAAGTAATCAAGGCTTTGATGCAATGAGTATAACAGTTATTTATATGTATATCAATGTATTCTAATAACATCTGCTTGGCAAAGGATTCCTTTGTAAACAAAAAATTAGCTGGAACATACACGGTTTCCACCAGTGCTGCCTTATCACAAAGCTGAAAGATTGTTAATTATAGGAATCTAGAATTAATGAAGACTAATATATTTATCCTTGATAAAAATACTAGTGACAAACTAACATGGACATTCAACATTTTATTATGTAGTAAATAATAATGCTACATGAATCAAGAATGATTATGACTCACCAAAAAAGCAGAGGAAGAAAATTGAAGGAAAACTAAAGAAGCCATCTTTTAATAGGTTGAAAAGTTAAAAAGCTGCTGGGCAAGTTGCCATGGATACCATGTCCTGAATATAATACTGAGCTTTTCCTCACAGTTAAACACTAAAAGCTTGACTCTCCAGCTGCACACCTCCTTTCTGTGCCTGCAGTAGCAACTACTTGTAATGGAAATTCTGTATTTTGATGAAAGAGAATGCAATGGGAAATGTCCTGTGCAAGAATTCTGACCTGCTGAAAAGATATTTGAATGAACTTAATTCCCAAAGGATTTTTATCCCATTTCTATTTTACCTGACTTTTAAATTAAAACTCACCACACAACAACCTTTATAAATCTATAGTAAAGAATTAGGAGTCAGGAATTGGTCAGAATAACAATAGACCTATGTGACGCTTTTTTTTTTTCACATCATTGACATCACCCGAAGGCACATTCTTACTTCCTGTTTATTGGAGCTTTACAGGATCTGGGCAGAACAAATAATATAGCAGATTAGGAAGTCCTTGCATGTGTCACAAAGACATGCATACCAGAAACATTTATCAAACTAAGTCCCTGTGTCAAGAGTTTACCACTCAATTCATAGTCTTTGAATTGAACAAAATAATTTTAATACTTCTGTTGTATTATGAGAGAAAAATAAACCATATTAGAGGATACATAAGAAAATGTAAAGAAAGTGCAGAAGCAGCTATGTGTGCATAGCACATGGACAATAGGGTATAGCTGACACAAATTTTATCAGGCTCAAATACCAGATGTCCCTTTATCACCTTGGTGACCTTGGATAAATTGCTCAAATTTACAAAGCTAATTAATTATATTTATTTATTCTCATTTTGCCTTATTGCATACAGGTTATGGTAATCGCTACCCTATAGAATTGTCGAGAAGATAAAATGAATCAAATATGTGAAAAACTAAATGCCAATTTGTACTAAATGATAATTTTTCCAGACTTACATTTTTAATTGTTTTATTGACATCTTCTATACTTACAAACAATAAGCCATGACAATTCTCTCCCCTAGTTTCCCCTTCATAAACCCAAACTCCATCATATCCCCTCCTTCTCTCCATTAGTCTCTCTTTTATTTTGATATCATTGTCTTTTTCTCCTATTATAGGGTCTTGTGAAGGTATTTCTAGGCACTGTGAGGTCATGGATATCAAGGCCAATTTCTGTCTGGACAGTTGCATTATAAGGAGTCGTACCCTTCCTTTGGATCTTACATTCTTTCTGCTACTTCTTCCACAGTGGACCCTGAACCTTGGAAGGTGTGATAGAGATGTTTCAGTGGACACTTCTCTGTCACTTCTTCTCAGCACTATGTTGCTTTTGGAACATGCCAGTGGTCATCTCCATCTGAAAGAGAAGCTTTTCTAACCAAAAGTGAGAGTAGCATTAATATATGAATATGAACATTAAGTATAGTGCTTTCAGGGCAGATTGGTGAGAATATATGCATTTAGCCAAACAAGAGCAGGTATTACACTCCTAATGCTCATGGCCTTCCCCATCATAGGCTTTTGATTAGGTTTTCAGTACCAGGCATGTATTCCCTCCATAGAGGAGGCCTCCAGTCCAATTAGAGAGCTGTTGGTTTCCCCCAGAGCAGACATGCTACTATTGCAACTGTTCAGTCATTTGGCCTATCTGACCAAACTTGAGTTTTCCTGTGTCCACTGTTTTCACTGCTGAAGATTTCTGTCTCCCATACGGCTGCATGCAGTGCAGCTTTTTCCAGCTTTCAGTTGGCTGATCTTCAGGGAGAAGGGTTTTCAGCTCAACCCCAGCTTGATTTCTCAGTGACCTTGCCACTCAGCCAAGTGAGGTCTTCATGAATAGGGTCTTACTACCTGTTTCTCAACGGAAAGCAAGGGCCTTGGCAATAGGCTGTGATGTTTTGGAGGCAACAGGGACTTCTCAGGCCAACAACTCACTGGAAGGTGTCACATCCCCAGCACTGAAAATTTTCTAATAGCAATCTATAGCTTCTGGATGTGCCATTATCCAAAAACTTAGGCTTTCATATGTCTTATTCAAAATATCTTGAATGTTGATTGACCCTCCCCACCCTTCTCTTACTCAATCTCTTCCCCTGGCCTCACTTAGGCCATTCCACTCCCTGTAATATGTTCTTCTACTTACATATATACAATACCATCCGCTTAAGTTCTTCCCTCTCCTCCCTCCCTTATAGCATTTTTCTAGCTTGGCCTCTGCTATAAATGTTTGGTTCCAGCTCACACACAAGTCTAAACATTTTTAGCTAGGATCCACATATGAAAGAGAACATGTGACATTTGGCTTTCTGTGCCTGGGCTGCTTCACTTAGTATAATCCTTTACAGATCCATCCATTTCTCTGCAAATTTCATAATTTTATTTTTCTTTACAGCTGAATAGAACTCCATTGTGTAAATGTACCACATCTTTGTTATCCATTCATCTGTGGAGGGGCATCTAGGCTGGTTCCATTTCCTAGCTGTTGTGAATAGAGCAGCAATAAATATGGTTGTGGAAATATCTCTAAGGTAGTGAGAAGAGTCATTAGGATATATACTTAGGAGTGGTATAGCTGGGTCATATGGTAAATCTATTTTTAGCTGTCTCAGGAACCTCCACACTGATTTCCACAAGGGTTGTACCAGACTACATTCCCACCAACAGTGTAGAAGGGTTCCCCTTTTTCCTCATCCTTGCCAACATTTATTGTCATGTGTTTTCTTGATGATAGCCATTCTGACAGGAGTGAGAGGGAATCTCAAAGTAGTTTTAATTTGCATTTTCTTATTGGATAAGGTTATAGAACACTTTTTTAGTTGCTTACATGGCTATCTGTATTTCTTCCTTTGAGAACTCTATATTTAGTTTCATAGCCCATTTTTCATTGGGTTGTTTGATTTCTTATTGTTTTTTGAGTTCTTTTATATTCTGGATATTAATCCTCTGTCAGATGTATAACTGGCAAAGATTTTCTCCCATTTTGTAGGTCGTCTCTTTGCTCTATTCACAGTGTCCTTTGCTGTACAAAAGCTTTGTAACTTTATGAGATCCCAGTGGTTTATTAGTAGTTTTATTTCCTGAGTAATTGGGGTTATATTCAGAAAGGTCTTGCCTATGCCAATATGTTGAAGGGTTTCCCCTACCTTTTCCTCTAGCAGTTTCAGAGTTTCAGGTCTGATATTAAGGTTCCTGACCCATTCGGACTTGATTCTTGTGCATGGAGAAAGACAAGGATATATTTTCATCCTTCTAGATATAGATATCCAATTTTCCCAGCACCACTTGTTAAAGAGGCTATCTTTTTGCCAGTGAAAATTTTTGGCAATTTTGGCAAAAATCAGGTGGCTGTAGCTGCTGAGATTAACATCTGTGTCTTCTATTCTGTTCCATTGATCTACATGTCTGCCTTTATGCAAGTACCATGCTGTTTTTGTTATTATGGCTTTGTACTATCACTTAAAATCAGGTATGGTGATGCCACCAGCCTTCTTTTTGTTAATTAAAATTCTTTGGGCTATTCGAGGTTTTTTGTGCTTCCAAATGAATTTTAGGATTCTTTTCTCTATTTCTGTGAAGAATGTCATTGGAATTTTTTTTGGGGGGGGAGTTCAAGGTAGGATCTTACTTTAGCCCAGGCTGACCTGGAATTCACTCTGTATTCTCAGGGTGGCCTTGAACTCATAGTGATCCTCCTACTTCTGCCTCCCAAGTGCTGGGATTAAAAGTGCGCACCACCACACCCAGTTGCCATTGGAATTTTAATGGGGATTGCATTAAATGTGTAGATTGTTTTTGGTTAGATTGACATTTTCACAATATTGATTCTTCTAATCCAAGAAGATGGGATGTCTTTCCATTTCCTAGTGTCTTCTGCAATTTCTCGCTTGAGTGTTTTAACATTCTGATTGTAGAGATCCTTCACTTGCTTGGTTAGGTTTATTCCGAGGTACTTTATTTTTTTCTTTTTGAGGCAATTGTGAATGGAAGACATTCCCTGATCTCATCCTCTGCATGTTTGTTGTTAGCATACAGGAAAGCTACTGATTTCTCTGTGTTTATTTTGTATCCTGCCACATTGCTAAAAGTATGTATCAGCTCTAACAGTTTGCTGGTAGAGTCTAGCCATATGTTTTCATGAAGTTTTCAGTATCAGTCATAAATTCCCTCCAATTGAATAGGCCTCAAATCCAATCTGACAGTAGTTGGTTACCCACAGCCTCAGGTTGCTGAGATGAACTTCCAGACCAGGCACAATTATGGAGGAAGGGATATTTACTGAAGCTCACAGATCCAGGGGAAGTTCCATAATGGCAGAAGAAGCTGGCCCTGCATTCACAGGTCCAAGCAGAGAGATAAACCACAAGCCCAAAAGCCACACAGCACACTTCAGAAACTCTAACTAGGCACACTTTTCATATCTTTAGATTGGAATTTCAAATCCACCACACCTTAGGGCTGGACACTAAGATCTACCCAGTGACACCTCCTCCAACCAGATGGCTTCAGATCTAAATTACAAACTGAATATATTGGGGGCCATCTATTCAAACTACCACAACACACATGCCACTATTGCATTAGTGGGCTCATCTTGCCTGGCTGGCCAGATGTGCAGTTTGCTGTGTTCATTAAGACTATTGATGACTTTTCTTCCCCAGCATGCTACATAGATAGCACTTTCTAGACCCATGACATCTAGTCAGTAGAGAAAAGGCTTCTAGCTCAGTTCTGGCTTGATTTCTCGGTGTCCTCTAACTGAAGCATGTACTATCTTCAGCAATAAGTACTTGCCATCTACTTCTGATTAGCAACCAAGTGCCTTGGCAATAGCCTGTATCATTTGTGGGGATTTCAGGGGCCTTACTGACCAAAAACTCAATGAAAAATATCCCATACTTAACACTGAGATTTTGCTGTACAAACCTATGCCTTCTGGGCATAGCATTATACATCTCCACAGGGTATTCATGACTAAACTCCAGAATTCCATGCATCAATTTGAATATCTACTATCTGATCCCATAAGACCTCTCTTTTCCTTGCTTCTTCATGGCCACTTTCTAGCTTTTTAGCTTCTACCTCTATTCATCAGTTGATGGGCATCTCGGCTGATTCCATTTCCTAGCTATAGTGAGTGGAGTAGAAATAAACATTGATGAGCAAGTACCTCTTGTATTAAAGTATAGATTCCTTATAAGGCTCCTACATTCCCGAGGGTCATATTTAATAGTTTGCAAAGCACCGGTGTTAGTTCCTTTTTGAAAGATTTTTAAGTTGAAAGATTGTTTTTTATAACTGCTTTCATCTCACTACTTGATATAGATCTCTTATTAAAATGATTTATCTCATTTTGGTCTAATTTGGGTAGGCTACATATATTCATCCAATTTCCAATTTAGTGGACAATATATTTTTTAATTATGTCCTTATGATTTTCTGAATTTCATTGGTGTCTGTTTAATGGTTCCCTTTTCATCTTTAATTTGATTAATATGGGCCTTTCCTCTCTTTCTTTTGGTTAGTTTTGCTAAGGGCCTATTGATCTTGTACATTTTTTCAAAGAATCAATTCCTTGTTTCATTGACTCTTGTACTGTTTTCTGATTTCAGTTTCATTAATTTCTGCCCTGATCTTCATTATTTCTTTCCATCCACTGACTTATGATTTGGCTTGGTCTTCTTTCTCTAGAACCATAAGGAGTGTTATTAATTTATTCATTTGCTATCTCTGAATTTAATAATATAGGCACTTAAAGCTATAAATATCTCTCTTAGGACTTCCTTCATTGTATCTCATAGGTTTTTGTATGCTGGGTTTTCATTGTCATTTGATTCTAGAAACTTTTTGTTTTCCTTCTTTATTTCTGCAATGAAATATTCATCATTCAACAATGTATTATTTAATTTCCAAGAATTTGTGTATGTTCTATAGTCGTACTTGCTGTTGGTTAGCAGTTTTATCCCATTGTGATTGGATAAAACATAAAGAATCATTTCAATTTTCAATATGTTAAAATTTGCTTTGTGCTCTAATATATGTTCTAATTTAGAGAATGTTCCATATGTTTCTGAAAGAAATGTCTATTCTAGCATTTGTAGCATTTGTATGAAATGACCTCACATGTCTGTTAGGTCCACTTGTTCTATGATGTCATTTAATCCAGATGCTGAGATCACATGTCAATTGGTGAGAGTGAAGTACTAAAGTCAGTCACTACTAGTGGGCTTAAGTTAATACGTGAGTTTGCATCTAACTGTTTTTATTTAATGAAATTGGGCACACTCATGTTCAGAATATGTTCAGCATGTATGTTTAGAATAGTAATGTCCTCTTGTTGGATTGTTTTCTTGATCAGTATTAAATATCTTTCTTTATCTCTTCTGATTAATGATTTGAAGTCTATTCTGTCAGATATTACAATAATGACACCTGTTTGCTTCCTAGGTCCATTCGCATGAAATACCATTTTCCATCCTTGCACCCTAGAATAGCACCTGTCTCTTATGGAAATATGAGTTTCTTGGTGGGAATAAAAAGAACAGAAGGATCTTGCCTTTCAATCCATTCTACTAGTCTGTGCCTTTTGATTGAGGAATTAACAATTGAGGAATTTTAATCGATTGAAGAATATTAATATTCAGAGTTATTATTTCAAAGCATTCCTATCATTATTTTTTTTTTAAAAATGTCTGTTTTCAAGAGTGAAAGGTGAGAGAGAAAAGAAAGAACGTGCATGCCAGGGCCTCCAACTGCATCAAACAAACTCCAGATGCATGTGCCACTTTGTACATCTGGCTTTACATGAGTACTACATAATATAATATGGGTATTAGGTTCTGCAGGCAAGCATCTTAGCTGCTGAGATATCTCTGCAGCCAAAATTTTTTTTTATTTTATTTATTTATTTATTATTTTTTTTATTATTATTATTTTTTTTTTTTGGTTTTTCGAGGTAGGGTCTCACTCTAGCCCAGGCTGACCTGGAATTCACTCTGTACTCTCAGGGTGGCCTCAAATTCACGGTGATCATCCTACCTCTGCCTCCCGAGTGCTGGGATTAAAGGCATGTGCCACCACGCCCGGCTTGCAGCCAACATTTCTATCATTCTTGTTGCCTTTGTAGTGCTTGATGCTTTTCTAGTCATCTTTTGCATTAAGTATCATTCAAGCATGTTTTTTCTTTCCTGTGACTTCATGTATGCACTCTTCCTTATCTTCAGTCCAAAAGCTTCCTTCAGATATTTTATGTAGAGCTGGCTTAGTGGTAATGTATTTCTTTAGCCTGTTTTTATCATGGAAATTCTCTCTTCCTCCTTTGATTATGGTTGATAGCTTTGATGCCTATAATAGTATGGGTTGTTGCCTTTATAGGTGACTAGGTGCTTCTATCTTGCTATTATCAATATCTCAATATCTTTCCTTTGGTTTGTGTATTTAGTCCTTTTATTATAATATGATGAGGGGAGGGATTTTTTGGCTTTGTCTGTTTAGTGTTCTAAATGCCTCCTGTATCTCTTTCCCTAATTTTCAGAAATTCCATTCTATGATTTAGTTAAAAATACTTACTATGCCTTTAGATTGAAATTATTTTCCTTCTTCTATACCACAAATTCTTAGATTTGCTCTCTTCAGAGTTTCCCAAATATCCCAAAAGTCTTTTTGGCTTTGTTTTATTTTTCTTTTTAAAAAATATTTTATTTTTATTTATTTGAGAGAGAGAGAGAAATACAGAAATAGGAATTGAGAGAGAGAGAGAGAGGGAGAATGGGTATGCCAGGGCCTCCAGCCACTGTAAATGAACTCCAGATACATGAGCCCTCTTGTGCTTATGTGGGTCCTGGGTAGTTGAACCTGGGTCCTTTGGCCTTGAGGTAAAAACCTTAACTGCTAAGTCATCTCTGCAGCCCCCAAATATCTTGATACTTTTGTTCATACCATTTATTAATTTATCTCTCTCTTTGTTGGAATGTTTGAAATCATCTACTTTGTCTTCCAAGATTTTCTGTACTCTCCAAGATCCATTCTATTGGTTAGACTGTCTATAGAATTTTTATTTGACTTAATATGCTTTTCTTTTACAGTGTTTCATACTGTTTTACTTTAGCATTACTATTTCCTTACTCAGACCTTGTATTGATTTTCTTATTTTGTTTAGTTGATTTCCTGTATTCTCTGGATATTCCAACAGGAATTTATTTTCTTTGATTTCATTGAACATACTTATAACTATTCTTTTGAATTCTCTTTCTAGCATTTCATCTAATTCAGTCTCACTAGAGGTCATTACTATTGGATTCATATTTTTAAGAGGACTTGTGTTGCCTTATTTTTTTGTTTTTCTTATATAACTGCATTGGGCATTTTCCTTACTCAAGGTCAATGAGGCTATACTTCTAACTAAGTACTACTGAGATCAGATGTTATGAAGAACAGCATAATACTCTGGTACATTTCAAAATGGTTTCTCCTGCTGCTAATATTTTCTGTAAGAACTTCCTGGAGCTTAAAAATGTAAAATATACAAAAAATATAGGAACGTCCCACTTCATGACTGGATCCCCCTATGGTTTATTTTACTTCATTGAGCTCCTAGAAACTTTAGAATTTCCCCACATTTTAGTATTGCTTGCTTTGGAAATGTGTGCTTATGGGTTTCTGTTCTAGCAATTTTCAATCTTATGCATTCAGTTATTGAAACTTCCAATTTTGGATATTTTTACAAAGAGCTATTGATATTTATTGTTAGCATAGCATTTTTCTTACTACTGTTAGGGCAAAGGTGTAACTTCCAATTTCTTATGCCTAGTGCTTCTTGAGGAGTCTTTTGGTTCATTAAATATTTATTGAGTGTCTAATATATGTTTGGAAATAGAATAGGGCTAACATAAATATATTTTTGCTCTGAGACTGGGAGGTGATTAATAATAGATAATTTGTCTGTTTTCCTGTATTGCTGGAATTTTTACTATGAATATATATTTATATACCACTTTTGTAATAAAGCCATTAAATTTGCCAAAAATAGACTCCTGGCAAAAAGAAAATCATGCTATTGTAAAGAGGAGAATATTGGAGGAAATTCTACATGCCAAATACTCTACCTTTAAGAATTGTCTCAGGAATATGAAGGACACTGGAAGACAGTTGATTATAGGAACTTTAAGAAATCTGAACACTATGCTGAAGCAAACCAAAAAGGTGGAAGAGGGTCCTGTGGCATAAGTTCAAAGTATTTCTTACTTACCATATTCTAAAGAATAGTAACACTTATCTAGGCTTGAGGCTTTTGGAATAACAGAGTACATATGAAACACAAGGAATCATATGGGGAAAGGCATGGAGCCAGAAGTAAGTTATCTGGAAAAACAGCTGGCAAGAGAATATGTTTAGAAAGTTGTTGTTGTATGTGGGGGGGGGAGGAGAAAACCCATTGGTGTTTTATTTGCAAGTAACAAAACTAATTCCAGTTGTTTAAATTTAAAAATATATATATAAATGAATGTCAGGTGGCACACAATATCATTGGGCAGAGAGGGTTGAAGAAACAGCTTTAGGAATAATATCCCAGACCACACCTAGAACTGGCCAGATAAGAACAAATTACAGTTTCTGTCAATGGAAAACACAATTGTCAGGAGCTTTAATTGATTTTAACTGCTGCTACCAACAGTACCAATGTCCCATCTGTGCTATGACTGCTCCAGGATTTGGATACATCTCACACTACTTGTGACAGAAAAATGAGTGCTCCTTGTAGAGCTAATTTTCCCCATTACTTGCAAATTAATGTGTCATATGACTGTAGTTGTTTGGAAGATCCTGTTACATGCCTGCTTCCTAGCTGCAAGGGAGGCTAAAAATTTGAAATATAACTTCTATGTTTAAAGGAGAATTAATCATAGTGGAATTTTTCTAAATCTATAAAATATATTTAGAAGGTGATGGATATATTAATGGTGATCATTGCAAATACATTGGAAGCACCTTGTATGTCTTTATAAAGAGGTAGATTATGGGGGAATTAATGAGAAGATGCAAAGGTTCAAAAATGGGGGAATGAACTGGGTGTGGTGGTGCACACCTTTCATCCTAGCATTTGGCAGGCAGAGGTGAGAGGATTCCTGTGAGATCGAGGCCAGCCTGAGAGTATAGAATGAGTTCCGAAGCAGCCTGAGCTAGAGTGAAACTCTACCTTCAATAAAGAAAAAGAAAAAAATAAATAAAAGAAGGAATGTTTTTAAGACATTTGTAAAGTTTAGGGGAAAAAGTAGGGTATAGCAACAGTAGGTGATTTCCACTTGTACAGATGAAAGAGCATAAAATTCTGAACCAAAGTAGTGGAAGTGGATAGCAAGGTACTTCAGGAAGGAAGTGTGCAAGCATAATGATATTGAATTGTGGGTCTCATTTTATGCAACTGCTCAAGATTAGCTACCCCATTTTGTTTATGTTTTAGTTTGGTTTAGTTTACTGAATACGAGTGTTGTCTTCAACAAAAAAATTATACATCTGGATCATCTTTTCATTTACAAGTATTTATACTTTGTTCTTAAAGAACATTTTCAGTTGGGACTTTCAGGAGGCTCTCTAATCTTCATTAGCCATCTTGGTATTCATCTGATTATCTGGAGGGGAAATAACATTCAGTTAGTCATCTCTCCATTTATTTATTTATTTTTTCTTTTTGGTTTTTTGAAGTAGTCTCACACTATCCCAGGTTGACCTGGAATTCACTATGTAGTTTCAGGGTGGCCTTGAACTCAGGGCAATGCTCTTACCTCTGCCTCCCAAGTGCTGGGATTAAAGGCATGAGCCACCGCACCTGGTTTAATTCTGTTTCTTCAAAAAAATTTTAATGCATTATAGAAACCAAGTATGAGTTTCAACTATCTGAAGTCAGATTATTAAAATTGTTATAATAGTCATAATAAAATCATATTTATATAAATATAAAATATTGTAAATAGCATAACAACATCAAGGTGAAATAATTCATAAGAAAAGTAGAAAGAGGGCTGGGAACATGACTCAGAAGTTAAGGCACTTGCTTAAAAAGCGTTCTGGCCCACATTTGATTGTATAATACCCATGTAAAGGCAGTTGTACAAAGTGGTGCACACATCTGTTTGTTTGCAGAGACAAGAGTCCCTGGTTGTGCCCATGCACATACATACTCTCTCTCTTCTCTCTCTCTCTTTTCAAAAATAAAAAAGTATTTTTAAACAAAAAGGTAAGAAGACACAATATTATGAAATATGCTAAAATAAAATATTTGGAATTTCAGAAGTTATTTTCAATTTTTGCTTTGCAGATTTGGAGAAAGCTTCAAGGCTTGCTCTTCAAACTAGCAGGATACGTAGGATTCACTTGTGTAAAAATATGGGTCAAAGGGGAGGGAACAGCATGGGAAGTATAATATATTTCAAATAAAACAGGTCATCTCTTTGGATGTGGCTCAGCATATGAAGTGACAAATTTGAAGAGGTGACTAGGGAGCACACTGTGGGGGGTTTTAAATGCCAGCTGAGGTGCAAGGGTTGCATTCTGTAGGCAACAGGAGTTATTGTGGAGTTTGAGGTCTGGAGTGATACATCAAAGTTGTGCTTTAGGGTGATGAATATGACAACTGCAAGGACAGTGTTCTCAGGATTCTGAGAGAGGGAGATTAGAGATCAAAGTATTGCCATGATCCAGGTGAGAGATAAGAATGAGTGATGGTGAGGTAATGGACCAAAAACGAAATGAATCAAGACTAATGTGGAGTAGAAATGATTAGACATGGGCTACAAGGGCAGAGTCCAAAGGTGACAGTGAGATCCTTATCCTGGATGACTAAGAAGGATGTTACTCACTCTTTGAGCTAATTAGATACCTTTAAAGAGGAACAAGGATGACTACCTAGACAAATACAGAGCTCAAACAATTTTTTTACTTTGAATGTAAAATCTGCTACAGGAAAAAGGTAAGTTTACACACCTAAACTAGATTTCCATCATCTACATCACTAAAAAAATCCTTTTATCAAGACTGGGTAAACAGATGTTTGTGAAGTCATGCTGAATGTAGAACCATAGGGATGCATTATTTGCTGAAAGTAGATCAAAGATTCATCATTCTTCACCAAATAGTAATATGTTAGATGTTACTAGAGTGTTATGAGGGCAGGGATTTTGCATGTATTGTTCCCTGCCATAACTCCCATACTCAGAACTGTGCATGCTATATAACAGGCAATAAAGAAGCATATGTTGCAGAATAAATAGATATACATAGGCAAATGGAAGCTATTATTTTGATCTCATGTATAATACCAACATGTAGATATATTGTTCTAATGGGTAGGCTCTGTAAATCCAAAAGAGAAACTTTACTGCAATGTAATTATAGGGTTATATAGATTAATAAAAAGGAGATATAGGTGTTTCTCTTTTCTCTTGAGCAATGAAATATTCACTGACTCGCTTTGGTTGAGTGAAAATGAACACACTTTACCACTCCTACACATTATTTAAAAAAAAAAAAAGGTGCTGGAGAGATGGCAACTAAGGCACTTTGCTACAAATCCTAAGGACCCAAGTTTTATTCCCCAGTACCCACATAAAGGGAAATGCACAAGGTGGCTCATGCATCTGGAGTTTGTTTACAGTGGCAGGAGGCCCTGGCATGCCCATTCTCTCTCTCTCTCTCTCTTATAAATAAATTAAATATTTTAATAAGTATTTAAAAAACAGAAGAAAATTGTCATACCTGAGTATAGCCAGCTACATAATTTGTAAATAAAACAAAAATGTGAGGCTTCTTGCTTTGAAAATGCAATTTAAAAGTACTAACTATAAAGCTTCTTTTTTCTTTTCTTCTGTAGTCTGTTACCTTTTTCCTCTTGACTTTTAATAGTAATTGATATTTATGTTAATTCCATTCTACATGATAATTATCAACATGCTGTTTTTATTATTCTATCATTGTATGGTACAATGTCAATTTCATACACAAATACAAGAATACTGAACAAATATATGGATTCACCAAAATTACAGATTTTATACCAAAATGACACAATGTTAATTTCATAACTGAAGCAGGAACACTCATTTTCATTTTATTGGAATAGTAAAAACACTACACAAAACTAACATAACTTTTTCTCTTACTTATTGTTAAATTTGTACTCAACCAACATACTGTGCCTTCAGCTTACTATTGAATATAAAAGGTAAAAAGAAAAATAAATCTGGGTTTGCCCTATCCTTCCTTTCTTACATGCTGTGTTGGTTTGAATGTAAAATATCCTCCACAGGCTCATGTGTTTGGCACTTGGTCCACAGTTGTTTGGGAAGGCTGTAGAACCTTTCAAAGGTGAAACCTTGCTAGAGTAAACCTGTCACTGTTGTGGGGCTTGAAATGTTATAAGCCAGTCTTTCTACTTCCTTTCAGCTGAGGTGATGTGACACACTGGCTTCTTGTTCTTGCTATGCTATCCTCACCATGAAGGATTCTACCCTCCAGATATTGTTAAGTCACAATAAATTTTTCCTTCCAGCTCTGGTAGGTTTTTTGTCCTGGCAATTAAAAAATAACTAACACATATGCATTTTTTACAATAAGTAGTTGCATACTATGTAGAAATGACACAGATTATGTTAAGGTTCTTTAATAATTCATCATTTTAGAACATTATTGTATTCTCTCTGGGTTAGAAGCAAATGCTTGCAGTGTGGAAAACAGACTATGACTGACACCACATTTCTTACTCTTTTTAGGAACTGATGAACTTATGCTGAGTAGGTCATTGGGAATTTTGTACTTCAGGGCATCAACAGAGAGGTGTCATGTATGTTGTATGTATTTTATCAGTTCATATGCATGCTCTATTATCCTACATCAGGACTGTGCACAAATACTGCCCATGCTTCAAAGGAATTTCAAAGGAAACTATTATTGAGATAGCAACAGCAAAGCATTAAGTAGAACATTCTTCTGAGTGCGGAGCACCCTGTTTGCATGCACATGAAGCTGCCTCTGAGCTTATCATCTCCATCCAAATCCAACATTGTTGACAAAGCATGTAGTTTAATGGTGTCAAAGAATGCTAATCGGACAGAACAAGTACAAAGAAAATCATGAAAGACAACCTTTGAGTCACTTATCCAGAGAAAGAGGAGGCTTTAAAAGGGGCTTGTTTTCCTATAACAGTTTGGAGCATTTTAGAATGTTATTATTCAAGCACACATAAGCATCCTAGTGAAATATTTATATTCATCCATAAAATTCCTGTGTGCACACATGGCCATTATTGATTAAAATCTCCCACACTTCTGGGAAAACATATACAGAATGGGAAATGCTTAATAGCATGCAAGGTGTCTACAATCATGGGAATGAAAACATAATGAATATATGGAAAAAGAAAGAAGGAAAATGGAAAGAGGAAATGAGTGGCAGAGAGGGATAGAGAATGGAAGAGAAAAAGGCAAAGGATAAATAGTCAAGCAGGCAAAAGCAGGATGAAAGCTGGATGATGAATACCAGAGAACACATAAGGACAGCTATCCATAGACTGTATATGTTACACCATGACAGCATTCTATGTGGATGGAAAATGAAATTGAGAGGTCAAAACTCTCCCTTGATTACTGATAGAGTCAAAATTTATTTAAAGGTAGTAAACAGCCTTAGCTCATAAACACATAGCTAATTGAGGGATCATCCAAGATTTGGAACTAATAACAGAATCAAACAAGTATAATATCCAAACTTATTAAGGTACAGAGTAGACCCTTATCTAGCTTCTATTTCTCATAGGCCTTTTATTGAAGGTCTTGAAAGGAAATTGAGTTTCTTACCTCATTAGCCATGTCTAGGTAATGTTAGTTTATTATTTTTTACTTTATTAAGATTCCTCAGATTTCCATTAGTTTTAACCACAACAAGGTATCTGTGCCTACAGGGCTGCAGCCAATAGGATTTGCACTCTCTCTTCTTAGGAGGACTATGAGGTCTCCAAGGAAACAACACAGGACAATTGTACCAGCTGCTGTTTAGGGTTTTTGAAAAGCAATGGGAAGTGAATTCTTTTAAAATTGAGACCTTATTGAATTTTATAGTACATTTTCCTTCAAGGACATCAGCAGACAAAGCATTTTATAAACAAGATCATTATAATGTGAGAGTAGGTCAAAAGCACTGCACATTTATTTGGTTCAATTTTAGAACTCCCCTCTACTCACCCACTTATGCTTTTTCAGGGGTAGTTGTGGTCTTCTTGTCTATTTACAGCAGGAAATGTTTACTAAATTTTTCAAAGAACCCTACTTTAACTTGTTGCATAAGTTTTCTTGAATCTTATCACAGTGTTGCCCAAGAAAAACTTCTGGTGTCACAACACTTAAAAACAATTGCATGAGTTTTTTTTTTCTTTTGCACACTTTATATAGTTACTATATTTACTTAAATATTATTTATTAGAGAAAGAAAAAGACAGGGACACAGAAAAAGAGAGAGAAAGAGAGATAAAGGATGTGCCAAGGCCTCCAGCTGCTGCAAATGAACTCCAGACACACGCACCACCTTGTGCAGCTGGCTTACATGGATCCTGGGGAATCAAATGTGGGTCCTTTGGCTTTCCAGGTAAGCACCTTAACAGCTAAGCCATTCCTCCAGCCATAATTTATATAGTTACTGTAAATAATAAATATGTAAGACATAAATATATGAAAATAATGAGGAAATATGAATCATAATGGAAAGCATGCTAAACTGCTTGCCTAATTCCAGTGGGGAAAGAGGAGACCATCACAAAAGTAATGGACTTTTGTATATATTTAATTTTGTCCAGCCTTCTTGAGATATAGGTGATAATTAATAAAAAATTGCATGTATATAATATTTAGAATGTAATGGTTCGAATGTGAGCTGCTGGGGGATAATGGTCACCAGCAGCATAAAGAGGCAGGGGCTCCTGCCAACTATAAAATCAGGTAGGCAAGATGTATACACCTTTGCAATAGTGCAGCACAGGCTATTAAAGTAATCAACTGCTCTCTGATTGGATATAAGGCCTGTTTAATTGGAGGGAATTCATACCTGGTAATGAGAATCAAGTCACAATCCTATAGACTCTGCAGAAAAGTTCCCACTGTTCTTTGGCTGAGAAGAGAGTGTATACCCATCAAAAAGTCTTTGAGGGCTGGAGAGATGGCTTAGTGGTGAAGGCGCTTGCCTGCCAAGCCTAAAGACCAATGTTTGATTCTCCAGGTCCCACATAAGCCAGATACACAAGGTCACACATGCACACAAAGTGGAGCACATGTCTGGAGTTTGATTGCAGTGGCTGGAGACCCTGGTGCACCAATCCTTTTCTCTCTCTCTTGCTGTATCTATCTCATCAAAAAAAAAGTATTTGAAAGGACTACGTTTATCTCCTTTGTTCCATGTTTCCTCCACTCTTGGCTAGAGAATCTACTTTTCACAGATGGCAGTGAATCCCATGGAGAACCAAGATATATCAATATGACAAGAAATGATAGCTGACTGCTTAGCATGAGATGAGTCATCTTCATCACATATGCCAGGAGACTACATTGGAAACAATGATTTAAGCATGAGTGCTTCTTTCACTGATAGGCTTACATCCTACTCCAGAGAGATGGTGGAAAACACTGAGGAGACCCAAACCTCATCAAAGCAGAAATTCAGAGGATGCAGAGAGCTCAATAATAAAGGAGACTTATAACACACTCACCAAGGCTCAGGGAACATTAAAGAAGAATGGATGGGTCATGCATTGTGAGGGTAGCCATCTGTGGTAGTTTGAATAGATGGCCCCCAATATATTCAGTGTTTTATTAGTTTGTAGTTTGCATCTGCAGCCACCTGGCTGGAGGCAGTGTCACTGGGCGGATCTTAAGGTATGGTGGTGGGTTTGAGATTTCAATCTAAAGATATGCAAAATGTGCCTAGCTGGAGTTCCTGAAGTGTTCTATGCTATGTGGCCAGCTTCTTCTGCCATTATGGAACTTCCCCTGGATCTGTAAGCTTCAATAAATACCTCTTCCTCTATAACTGTGCCTGGTCTGGAAGTTCATCTCAGCGAACCTGAAGCTGTCTGTTACACCATCATTTAGGTTGGAAAGAGGCAATGTCTCTGTGCATAATGTCCCAACTTGTGGCTCTAACAATCTTTCTGCCCCATCTTCCATGAATTTCCCTAAGACATGTTGGGGTCATTTTAGGTCTACTTCAGTGATGTGGTCTTCAGAGCCTCTGGGTCTCTGTGTCTCTGGTTTGGTACAAGTTGAGTGTCCTCTGTGTTGATCTCCTTCACACTTGTTCTGATACCAGGAGGGTCCCTTCAGAGTGGGGAGGACAGGGATGAGGGTAAGGACGGTACCAACATGTGCTGTTTACACACTGAGTATGTACATAGATAATAAAGAAAAATGGTATTAAAAAAGAAGAATGGATGGAAAGATTGTAAGAGCCACAGGGAGGGAAGGTGTACCCTGAGGCATTGTCCATCTGACAGAGACTAGTGTATTCATGACTCTGTAGTGAATACCAATAATGGGAGAGGGGAGAGAGGATAAAAAGTATATAACCTGATGGGAATATGACCAATATATAATATGCCTATACTATAAAGTTCATAACAAAAATAATAAAGAATGTAATGGCTTGTTATGTACATTTAGAGAAAATATTAATTCAATCAAAGCAATTATCAAATTCATAACCTCAAGTAATTAGTTGTTTTTCATGGGGTGATAACATGTAAGATCTACTCTTAACAAGTTTGAATTATATAATACAGTATTAATAACTATAATAAGGTGTGGCCTCTTGAAGCACAAACATAAATGATAGCTGGTTAGATAAGACCTTTTAATTAACTGCCTTCAAAATTATTTATTAATTAATTGAACCTCATAGATTTCTTCTGCAAGAAAGAAATTTTTTGTAGTACTGAGGATGGAAGTTGCAGGGTTGTGGACATGCTAGGCAAGCAATCTACCACTGAGCCTCCAAAAAAAGGTAATTGTTACTCCATTTTGTGGGATAAGCTAGACAGAAAAACAAATTATTGTCTGCTAACACACCTTTAGCCAATACCAAAGCAGACTTAGGATTTCAGAGCCCTAACACTTGCCAGTTTTTTTAAACTATTGAAATGTAGTACACATGGAAAGAAATGAAGAAAATCTTAGATTTCAGCTTAAAATTTTTTCACAAATTTAACATTCTCATGTAATAGCACTCAAATGGAAAAACAGAACAAAACAAACACTGAAGAAACTACCCTCAAATCTCTGCTCACTACCCCTAAAGGTAGCTATTTTTCTGGTGTATAACACTGCATGCTAGTGCTACCTATGTTTGTACTTCACAGAATGGAACTATCTTGTGCATCCTCTTTTGTACATTTTTGGTTTTCAGTGATTAATCTATTCAAAGAATTAACAGATATTTGAATTCAGTTTTTAACTGTTATGAAGAAGTGCTGCTATTAGTGTGCTTGCACATGTCTTTTCGTGGTCATATAAGGGTATTTATGCTGTGTAAGTGTCTAGGTGTGGATTCACTGGGATTAAAGTGTGCATTCAACTTTTTTACAAGATACTTCAAGAGTGTTTTCCAGGTCTCAGTTTATATTCCCATCCGTTCTAATTGTTCTTAATATTTACTATCTCTCTCATTTTGGCAATTCTGAGCTAATAATGTGGCAATATCTCATTGTGGTTTGAATTTGTATTTCCCTGATGGCTAATGAAATTAAACATCTTTTATATATTTATTGACATTTTAAAAGTTTTTTATTGGTTATGGCATATTTTTAAAAATTTATTTTTGAATGTTCTTTATATATTCTGGATATGCCTTCTATCAGCTACCAGCTATATACACTGCAAATAACTTATTGTATAGCCCATCTTTGCAATGTCAAAGTTGTTAGGCATCAATAATGTTTTTAAAGACACTACAAATATCTAATCTAACATTAGTAAGACTCAGATCAACAGGGAAAGGACACTAATAAAATATGTAACTATATTACAGCTTGCAAAGAAGTCCAGCTCAGTGGCAGAGCATCTGCAAAAGTTTGATACCCATCATTGCAGAAGAAAATATACACTCAAGCCGGGCGTGGTGGTGCACGCCTTTCATCCCAGCACTCGGGAGGCAGAGGTAGGAGGATCACTGCGAGTTCAAGGCCGCCCTGAGACTACATAGTTAATTCCAGGTCAGCCTGGACCAGAGTGAGACCCTACCTTGCAAAACCAAAAATAAAATAAATAAATAAATAATAAAAAATACACTCAAGTATATTACCTTGATTTTTTAAAATATTTTTTTATATTTTTTATTTTCATTTATTTATTTGAGAGAGAGAAAAGGAGGAGGAGAAGAAAGAGAGAGAGTGGGTGTGCCAGGTCCTCCAGCCACTACAAAAAAACTCAATACACATGTACCACCTTGTGCATCTGGCTTATGTGAATCCAGAGGAATCAAACCTGGGTCTTTTGGCTTTGCTGGCAAGTGCCTTATCTTCTAAGCCATCACTCCAGCCCCTTACATCGATTTCTGATGGCCATTAACATCAGATTCTAATTTTTGCTCTTCTCTTCAATAACTCCTCTATACCCTGCAACAACCATATTTCTACATACAACTTGATATAAATTATCATTTGTGGGCTGGAGAGATGGCTTAGCGGTTAAGGCACCTGCCTGCTAAGCCTAAGAACCCGGTTCCAATCTCCAGGTCCCACGTTTAGCCAGATGCAAAGTGACGCAAGGGTGCAATGCCGCACTTGCCCACAAGAGGGCGCACACATCCTGGATTTCGTTCACAGCAGCTGAGAGACTGCTGGCGCGCCCATCTCTGTCTCCCTCTCCCTCTCTCTCTCTGTGTCTCTCTCCAAAAATAAAAAATAAAAAATAAAAATTAAAAAATTATCATTTATTTTCCTATTGGAGGAATATCAATCTTGATGTCGACTGCAACATATCTATTTCTGGTTTTTTACTCTTTTCTGT
The DNA here is from genome assembly GCA_036365145.1 of Orientallactaga sibirica. NCBI lineage: Eukaryota > Metazoa > Chordata > Mammalia > Rodentia > Dipodidae > Orientallactaga > Orientallactaga sibirica. The sequence continues at coordinate 11,497,113 of JAEOAD010000057.1, forward strand.
GTTTCCAGAGTTATTACATGAACATGCTTTAGCCATTCTTACATATTTATAATAAGGTTAAACTGCAATGCTGATACTTCTCCCATTAAAAGTATAATAACTCCTGCTTATTAATAGAATATTCACACTAAAAATTTAAAGTTAGCTGAGGTGAAAAAGTAAGAAAGTTAAACAATTTATTTATAGGAAATATGCTTTCAAAGACTCATTCAATATTTATTAAAAATTAGTAGCCTGTGCAGAGGGAGTAGGCCAGAATTCCCAGTTCCTTTCCCACCTCCCTGTCCCTGGTACCGGTACCCCTGCTGCTGGCTTGGGGCTACCTGGATCCTACAGGCTTGTTGCAGAAGCAGGCCTGTTGCTTCCCCTTCCTGATTAACATGTGCCTAGGATCCCAACTCCCAGACTCCAGAGGGTGCATGGGTGGAGTGAGTAGGCCAGAGCTCCCAGTTCTTTCCCTACCTCCAGGTTCCCTGTCCAAGTACCCCTGCATGTGTCTTGGAGCTACTTGGAGAGTGCTGCTGAAACAGGCCTGTTGATTGACCTTCCTGATTGACTTGTTCCTGGGTACCCAACTCCCAGATCACTTGCTCCATAGGGTGCCCGCATGTAGGGAATACGCCAGAGCTCCCAGTTCCTACCACATATCCCAGTTCCCTGCAGCAGACTTGGGGCGACCTGGTCCCTACCTGTGTGCTACAGAAGCAGGCCTTTTACTCTGGCTTTCTGATTGACCGGTCCCTGGTATCCCAAATCCTTTTTCCCCTGAGCCAGAGTATACATGGTCCACTGTGGGAGCTGGCCTCTTGCCCCTGGCTACCCACCTTCCCAGCTCCTGGTTCCCCAACCCCTGCTTCCCTTGTGCTGAGGAGTACATGAAACTGGAATGAGTAGGCTAGAACTCCCAGTTCCGCAGTATGTGTGATGTACTTGCATTCCCCACAATCTGCACATCTGTGGTTACAACCCCATCCTACACCAATCTGGCTCACATTTAAAACAGAACACTCACTGAACATCTTAGAAAGACAAATACTTGCTTCCTCATCAATAAAATAAGACCTTCTCCCCTAGATGGATAGACCACAATGCAAAAAAAGTCAGAAAACAGAGAGATCTCCACGAAGAATGACTAGTCTCAAATGGAAGCCACCAATGAAATCATAGAGAAAAGAACAGAAATTGAATCCCAAAATGAAAACACAAGCTATGTGACCTTGATCAAGAGAACTGCTGAACTGGAAGCAAAGGATCAAAAACCCAACAATTGTGGAAATGAAATTGAGTAGAATTGTTTCAGAGCACTCAGCTTTTGTCACTAGGCCTAACTTAATTGAAAAAGTGAGAGAAGCCTCAAAAGAGATATAAATGAATTGAAGGTGAGTCAACAAATAGAGGATCTCAATAACCACCTAATTAGGGTTAATGAAGACATGATCAATTGCAAGAATGAATTCCAGAAAACAACAAGAAAATCAGACCTCAAACTGAAATTGTACTTCAAAACAGAAGTGGACATGATGAATAGGAGACAGCATAAAACAAAAATCAGAGCCAGATATCCAGACACAGAGGCTCTAAGACCTCATCACTAAAGTAGAACTAAAATGAACCCAACATGGCTCAGGGAAATTCGCAGAAGAGGGGGTGGGAAGAGTGTTAGAGCCACAAGTTGGGTCATTGTACACAGAGACATTGCCTCTTCCCCATAACTGTTGGCTACCCCACAATGCATGACTCACATTCTCCAATGAGGAGGGTCCCTTCAGACGGGGTAGGACAGGTAGGAGGCTACCAGAGGCACCAACATGAATTTAAAATTAAAATAAAAAATAAAATCTCTGGAAACCTTAACTAACAGAGTCACTCTTGTGGGAGACAAAACCTCTGAGCTGGAATACAAGACAAGAATAAATTAATTGGGAGTACAAAAACTTTGCTAAGTTCAAAAAACCATGCAAACTGAATACAAAGGAACTGCGGGACACCCTAAATGGACCAAATATCTGGATCATGGGTATAGAAGAAGGGGAAGAAATCCAAGCCAGAGGCATAGAAAACATACTGAACAAAATTATTGAAGAAAATTTTCCCAGTCTTGCAAAAGAGAGGCCCATCCAGATACAAGAAGCTCACGGAACACCAAAGACAGGACCAAAGAGGAAACTCTCCAAGGCACATCACAGGTAAAATTCTTAATAATGAAAACAAAGAGAGAGTGCTAAAAGCAGCAAGAGAAAAACAACTCACAATATACAAAGGCAATCTCATCAGAATTACCTTTCTCAATGGAAACCCTGAAAGCCAGAAGGTCCTGGAATAGAACACTGCAAAGTCTAAGAAACTATGTCTGCCAGCCCCAACTACTGTATCCAGTGAAAGTATCCCTCATAATAGATGGTGAAAGGAAAATTTCCCATTAAAAAGTCAACTCTATGATTATATGAATACAAAGCCAAACCTATAGAGAATACTTCAGGTAGTTCTCCACACAGAAGACAAAAACAACTAACATCAAGAGCCTACAAGAAGATCACAATAACCAAACCTAGACCAGGCTCAAAAAAGAACAAAGCCCAGGGAAGTTCCAAACCCCATTAAGCACCCCATCATGGCAAGGATTAAATCGAATCTCACAGTTATAACCTTAAATATTAATGGTCTTAACTCACCCATCAAAAGACACAAGTAAACAGGGTGGAACAGAAAAATGGACCCTTCTATCTGCTGACTTCAAGAAACACACCTCATCACTAAAGACACACACCTACTCAGGGTGAAAGTATGGAAAATGGTATTCCAAGCAAATGGGAATAAGACACAAGCAGATGTTGCTATATTAATATGTGACAAAAGACTTCAAACCAAAAGTAATCAAAAAGGGCAAAGAAGTCCACTTCTTACTCATCAAGGGAACAATACAACATGAGTACATCACAATCATAAATCTATATGCAATTAATACAGGTGCACCATAGTTTACTAAACAAACTTGAAAACAAAACATAAATAAACACCATTACCATTACAGTTGGGGACTTCAATACTCCACTATCATCAATAGACAGATCATCCAAGCAGAAAATCAACCAGGAAATAATAGAGCTCAACAACACCACAGATCAAGTAGACCTAAAAGACATATACAGAACTTTCCACCCCAATTCTACAGAACACATATGCTTCTCAAAAGCCCATGGAACCTTCTTCAAAACATATCATATATTAGCCGGGCGTGGTGGCGCACGCCTTTAATCCCAGCACTCGGGAGGCAGAGGTAGGAGGATTGCCATGAGTTCGAGGTCACCCTGAGACTACATAGTTAATTCCAGGTCAGCCTGGGCCAGAGTGAGACCCTACCTGGAAAAACAAAACAAAACAAAAAAAAAAACATATCATATATTAAGCCATAAAGCATATCTCCATAAATTCAAGAAAATTGATGTAAATCCTGCACCATATCAGATCACAATGCTTTAAAGCTAGAAATTAACAACAAGATACACATCAGAAATTCCGCCAGCTCCTAGAGACTAAACAATACAGTTTTAAACAATGAATGAGTTCTGGAAGAACTTAAAACAGAAGTTGTAAAATTTCTAGAATTGAATGATAATGAAAAACACAATCTACCAAAACTTATGGGACACAATGATGGCAGTCCTAAGGGAAAATTCATAGCACTTAATGGCTTCATAACAAAGATAGAGATCCCAAATTAGCAATCTAACCATCCACCTAAAGGTGTTGGAAAAACAAGAAGAATCCAACTCTAAGAGCTACAGATGGAAAGAAATAATCAAGATCAGAGCAGACATTCATGAACTGGAAACTATGAAAATAATTAAGAAAGTTGATGAAAAGAAGAGTGGTTCTTTGAAAAATGAACATGATTGATTATCCCTTAGCCAATTTGATCAAACAAAGATAAAGAAGTCTCAAATTAAAATCAGAAAGAAAAGACAGAGGTCACAACAGGCATCAAGGAAATTGAAAGAATCATCAGGACATACCTTCAAAACATCTACTCCACAAAATTGGATAATCTGGAAGAAATGGATGAATTCCTAGCCACCTACCACCTACCAAAACAAAACTCCTAAAAAAAAACCTATCGCATTCATTGAGATTGAAAAGGTAATCAAAACCCTCCCCAAAAAGAAAAGTCATGGACCAGATGGCTTCCCAGACAAATTCTATCAAACCTTCATTGAAGAACTGAAACCACTTTTTCTCAAAATGTTTTACATAATTGGAGGACAGGGAATCCTGATGAATTTAGATGCAGAGATCTTGCACAAAATCCTTGCAAACCAAATTCAAAAACACATCAAAAGCATTATCCACCTTGATCAAGCAGGTTTCATCACAGGGATGCAGGGATTGTTCAACATACAGAAATCAGTCAACATAATACACTACATAATTGAATTTAATCACAAAAAAACACATGATCATTTCAATAGATGCAGAGAAGGCCTTTGACAAAATACATCATTTCATGATCAAAACACTGGAGAGAATGGGCATGGATGATTTATATCCCAACATAATAAAAGCTATATATAAAGCACCTAAAACCCAAATAATACTTAATGGGGAAAGACTCAAGGAGTTCCCATTGTAATTGGGAACAAGGCTGGGGTGCCCACTCTCACCACTGCTCTTCAAAATCATACTAGAAGTCCTATGCCAAGCAATAAGAGAGAAGAAAGAAATAAAAGGTATAAAAATTAGAAAGGAAGAAGTCAAATTAGCTCTATTTGCAGATGACATGCTCCTATATAGAACTGACCCAAAAGTCTCCATTTCAAAAAGGTACCCTAATGCTGAAGACTCCACATGCTTGGGCTGCAAAGTCACTGAGAAATCCTGCTGGAGCTGAACTGAAAACCTCCTCTGTGTAGACCAGCTGTTAGCTGGAAAAAGCTATGCTTCATGCAGCTCCATAAAAATTTTTTTAGATCTAAGCATTATTAATTCCTTCAGCAAAGTGGAAGGATACAAAAATCAACAAACAAAACCCAGTAGCCTTTCTATATACAAAGGGCAAATATACAGAGAAATAAATCAGTGAAACTGTTCCATTTTCAATATCAACAACAACAAAAATAATCAAATACCTTGGAATAATACTAACCAAGGACATGAAAGGCCTATATAATGAAAACATAAATACTCTCAAGAAAGAAATTGAAGAGGATTTGAGAAGAAAGACCTCCTATGCTCCTGGATAGGTAGAATTAATAATGTGAAAATGGCAATTCTACCAAAAGCAATATACAGATGTAAGGCAATACCAATAAAAATTCTAGCATCATTTTTCACAGAGATAGAAAAAATGATCTCAAAATTCATATGTAATGGAAGCAGGCCTTGGATATCTAAACATATTCTCAAAAAAAAAAAAAAAAAACTAGTGGAGGTACCACCAAACCTTATATAAAGCTGTACTACAAAGCCATAGTAACAAAAACAGCATGGTACTGGCACAAAAATAGAAATATAGGTCAATGGAACAGAACTGGAGACAAGAATCTTAGGTCAAGTAGCTATAGCTATTTGATATTTGACAAAGATGCCAATAATGTAAACTGGAGAAAAGACAGCATCTTCAACAAATGGTGCTGGACAAATTGGATGACCAAATGTAGAAAATTGAAACTAGACCCACTCATCTCACCATACACAAAAATCAAGTCCAAATGCTTTAAAGATCACAATATAAGACCTGAAAGTCTTCAACAATTGGAAGAAAAATTGGAGGAACTCTCCACTATATAGGAGTGGGGACAGACTTCTTGAACAATACCCCAGTAGGCCAGAAAGTAAACAATCTCTCAACTAATGGGATACCATGGAGCTAAAAACCTTTTTCACAAACATCCCATAATCAGAGCCAATAGATTGATTACCTACAGAACAGAAGAATTTTTTTTTCAGTTATACCACTGATAGAGGCCTGATATCTAGAATCCACAAAGAACTCAAAAAACTAAACAGTAAAAAATCTAACAACCCAATGAAAAAACAGGGTAGAGGATTGAATAGGGTATTCTCAGAGGAAGCAATACAAATGGGTAATACACTATTAAGAAAATGTTCAACATCCCAAACCATCATGGAAATGTAAATTAAAACTAACATGAGATTCCCCCTTACTCCAGTAAGGATAGTAAACATTAGAAAAACCAAATGACAACAAATTTTTGTGAGGATGTGGGGAAGAGCACCCTTATTCACTGTTGGTGGGAATGCAAACTTGTACAACCACCATGGAAATCAATATGGAGATTCCTGAAAAAGAAATATAGAACTACCAACACACCTAGCTATCCCTTACTGGGCATTTACCCTAAGTGCTCCACACTTCACGGAGATATTTGATCACCCAAGATTATACCTGTTCAATTCATAATAGCTAAGAACTGGAATCAGTTGCCCATCATTGGATGAGTGGATGATGTAAGTGTGATACTTATACACAATGGAATTCTACTCATCAATAAGAAAAAAAGTTACAACAAAATTTGTGGGAAAATGGATGGACTTAGAACAGATCATACTCAGTGAATGCACACAATCACAAAAAGACAAATGTTGCATGTTCTCACTCATCTATGATTCCTAACCTGGATCATCTTGAGTTGCTGGCATACATGGTAGGCAACTTGAGGCCCAGACAACAGGGATGGAAGTGTTTGGGGGGAGGAGAGTTGGAGGGTGGGGGAAATAAAAAACAAAACTAAACTCAAAATGATCTGGTACCATAGAAACCTTTCCCCTTGAAGGTAGACTAAAAGATATAGTCCCCAACAGGATTATAGGTGGAATGCCCAAAAAGAAGGGCCTTGGAGACAAGGCGATGAAGTCTAACCTTAAATACTTTGACTCTGACCTGTAACTCCAAGTACCAGAAATAGGTGCCACCCACATTGAGCTGTTGATCAGGAGAGAGACACTGAAGATCGTAAACACACACCAAAGCAGAAATCCAGAGGCTCCTAAGAGCTCATCACTGAAGTAGAATTAAAACTCACCAAAGCTCGGGGAATTTTGCAAAAGAGGGGGTGGAAAGATTTTAAGGGTTACTGGTTGGGTGTCATGCCCAGAGGCATTGCCTCCCCCCCCTCAATAACTGACTGCTGCGCCCACAACACATAACCCACAACCCCATGGAAATACCAGAAACCCAGCTGAGTAGGACCCCCGTGTGGAATGGGGGCAGGAAGGAGGGAAAATATGGTACCAACACATTATGTATTCATACACAATATGTTCTTAATAAAAAAGTATTTAAAAAGAACCATTTGCTTTGTCTCTAGTCAGGCACTGGGAGTTTACAGCTATCTGGTGAGCAAAACACATTTACCCACATAATCATTAAGAATAAGACAGCGAATTTTTTTTTTTGTCAGAGTTGGGGAAAGTATGTGTTACCACAAACAGGTAAACTCAATATCCTGATATCTCTGCCCTTTACTTAGTGCAAATGTAGCAAGAGTCACAGTTGGATAGAAGGAAATAATCACAATGGAATATTTCTCCATGCTAAGAAAAGCTCATTTATTTTTTAAAGATTTATTTATTTATTAGAGTCAGAAAGAGAGGGAGAAAGAGAGAGAGAGAGAGAATGGGTGTGTCAGGGCCTCTAACCATTGCAAACAAACTCCAGAAGCAGGCATCACCATGTGCATCTGGCTTACATGGGACCTGGAGAATCAAACCTTGGTCCTTAGGCTTTGCAGGCATGAGCCTTAACCACTAGGCTATCTCTCCAGCCTGGAAAGCTTATTTCTTTTGTCCAGACATTTTATCATCTGTTTGAAAATATGCCCTAAATTTTATTTTCTACATAATGATTTTATCTTTATTAAAATCAAACTTGAACAAAAATAAAATAATGTATATGTATGAAAATGGCATAATGAAGCCTATTACTTGGTATGCTAACCTAAAAATTAATAGAGAAGAATTTTTAACTGAATTTTGGATTTGAACACATAGGATATGGATGATTCTTTAATTGTTATTTTCACATTGGAATGAGGAAAAATGTGTGTGGTAGAGAAATTTATTGGAAGCTTTTAAGATATTAAGGTTGGTATTAGTTGCCTTTTTAGTTACTTCAAAAAATTCCTGGGCTGGGAGGATGGCTTAGCAGTTAAGGTGTTTGCCTGCAACGCCAAAGGGCCCAGGTTCGATTCCCCAGGACCCGCATTAGCCAGTTGCACAAGGGGGAACATTTGTCTGGAGTTCATTTGCAGTGGCTGGAGGCCCTGGTGCACCCATTCTCTCTCTCCCTCTCTCTCTATGAAATAAATAAAAATATATTTTTTTTAATTCCTGAGAAATTCAACTTAGGCATAGGTGGATTTTGGCTTACAATTTCAAGAGATACTGTTGTAATTTAAATATAAAATGTCCCCCAAAGCCTTGTGTGTTTGTGATTAAGCTTTATACTTAATCCCCAGCTGACAGTGTCTTTGCTAGGTGAGCCTTGCTGGAGGAGGTGTATCCCTGGGAGTAGGCTTTGGGATTTAATAATCCATTCCAGCATGCCAGTACTAACTAGCTCATTCTTGCTGCTTCCTCATAGGTAGTGTAACAAGATGTTGTCCCCTGCTGTATGTTCCTGCCATGTTTTACCCACCATGGTGAAATGTCCACTTCAAACTGTAAACCAAAATAAATCCTTTCCTCCCATTTGTCCCACCAACAGGAAAATAACTGTGACAGATACACTGCATCATAGCAAGAAGGGTGTGGCAATAGGAACAGGAGGCTGATTGGTCATATTGTATCCATAACCAGGAGGTAGAGAAAAAAACAGGAAGTTGGGCTGGGATATAAAACTTCAAGGCCCAGCCCCAGTGACCACTTTCTCCAGCAAGCTTCATCTCCTAACAGTTCCACAACCTTTCCAAATAGCACCACCAACTAGAGACATGTGCATGTGGGGGATATTTTTACATTCAAACTACAACAGAGCTTAAATTGAAGAGGATTTCAGTTGACAGTTTGGCCTAACTATAACTTCCTCTGCATCTATCCTCTTCGAAAGGTATGATCGCTCAAATGCAGCTATACATGTCTTCTACTTTCAGTTCCTTCCCTGAAAACTGCCATTACTCTCAAGCACACATTATCATTCACTATAGGATAACAAAAAAAAATGTATCCTAAAAGAAGTCCTTAAAAATCTGCCTTGATAGGAATGGAGAAGAATAATTGTTGATTAGAAAAACAATTATTTTATGTAGAATAATTTCATGCTTTTGTGGAGTACTTGAATATAGTTACTATTATTTTGTAGAAATGAAGAGAGGAATTTCTAACTAAAGTAATCTTGAGTGTAGTCTATTTGGATTGCCTCAATTGGAATAATCAGAATTTATGAAGTTTCTCATGTCTGATTATTTCATAATTTATCCTGCATAACATCCAGTTCAGTGATCACTTAATAAAATGATTTATAGGAAGATGTTTGTTAATAGACTTTATAATTATTGGTTTCATGATTTACAATATTATATATTTATATATTGAATATCTAAGTTTAAATGTTAGATACTATTCAAGGAGCTTAGAATACAAAATATGCACTTTGGATATGCACTATATATGCACTTTGCCTCTCTCCTATGAAGGATCTTCATATAAATAAGTCCTGGGGGTCAAATTGAGAAATATTATCCCTGTTGAAAAATATTATAACATTACAAAATTAAATTTCAGTTTTTGAGGTATATCATCAGATAAGGCTTCTATAAGAAAGTCATATTTGAAGTGATGACCTAAGGCAGATCAGGAGCTTTATCAGACTGTTGTGCAAGTGGGGCCATTGCAAGCTTGGAGAACAGCATTGGTACAGTCATTGGCCGGTCCAGATAGTTTATATAGAAGGAAGTAGGAGTGATAATCTGGATGGTAGGAAGTTCTAGAGAACTCTTAAAATGATGAAGATACCTTTTCACAGAAGGCATATCACTGCTCCACAATATAGGTATTTATTTAGAATGTCATTGGAGGGCTGAGAGAGGTTGAGAAAGCGCTAAAGCCCTGCCAACATCCATCAATATGAAAAATTATGTTGAAGACTAGTAAAGGGCTGGTTCATTTTGCCAGAAATATTCATGTATAGGGACAAATGCCATCCTTTCCTAGTAGGAATGAGAAAAAATGAACTACTTTTCAGTATAGCAAAACTCCATTCTAACTCCCTTTAAAGAACAGTTACTAATAAGTACTTATTTTTCTTTTTACTATGAAATCATTCATTTATTAGGTTTTAGCAGTAGCATATTTTCAATTTACATCACTATTTGAAGTCCACCTATCATATATTTCACAGTAGGGTGATACCATAAATAGTTTTATATACTTGTCATTTTACTAAAAACATTCAAAACTTATTTTAGGGCTGGAGAGATGGATTAGGGGTTAAGGCACTTGCCTGCAAAACTGAAGGACCCATGTTCTACTCTCCAAAGCCCATGTAAGCCAGGTGCACAAAGTTGAGGCAAATGCAAAGTCACACATGTCCACTAGGTGACACAAGAGTATGGAGTTCGATTGCAGTGGCTGAGGCCCTGGTGCATCAATTCTCTCTATCTATCTATCTATCTATGTATCTATCTATCTATCTATCTATCTATCTATCTATCTATCTCTATCTCTATCTCTAAAATAAAAAATAAAGAAATAAAAAATGTTTTAGTTAACACATAGTTTTCTTCATTATAGATGTAAATCATACCTCCTGTGTTCAAAGCAGGAACTTAAAGATTAAACGGCTAGTAGTTGACAACATTCTGTTAAATGTCATGTGGCCAGAGACTTCTGGAATGCTATATCAGTGACGTTCTTAATACTGAGACAAAATACCCAACCAAAATTAGTGGAAGGAAAGAAGGAGTTTATTTTCAGCTAACAATTTTGAGAGGTAGTCCATCATAGCCAGGGATGCATGCCAGGAGCAGGATGTTGATGAGACATAGTCACATCAGGAGGGAGAAGAGAGAGTGAGATACTGCTTTCTTGACTAGCATTCTGCAATTTATAAATTAAACAAATATGTATTATTTATGTATGAGAGAGAGTGAAGGAAGGAGAGAGAGACTGTGTGTATGGGCCTGCCAGAGCCTCTTGCCACTGCAAACAAACTCTAGATGGAGATGCATGCACCATTTTGTATATCTGGCTTTATGTGGGTATTGAGGAATAGAACCCAAGCTGGCAGGCTTTGCAAGCAGTCTTTAACTACTGAGCCATCTCTACAGCCCTGCTTTCTCCATTTGATTGAGTCTAAGAACCTAGCCTAGGGATGATGCAGCACAGTTAGGGTGGATCCTCCCATCTCAACTAATGTACTCTGGTAAATCCTTCACAGACATGACCAGAGATTTATTCCCATGATGATTATAAATCCTGCCAAGTTGACAGCCAGAGATTAATCATCACAAGTGTGCATGGATTTTGAAATAAAATAGAACTATTTTAAATCCAAATATTATCAGTGAAGGATTTATTCAAATGAATACAAATAGCTTTAATTTCTCTATGTTACAAATGACTAGTTATGCATGGTTTTGCTCCATTTGGGTGGAGTCATAAATAATAGCTTCCTTAGTGTTGGCAGTCCTGAGCTCCTCACTGTCAACGTCTTATGGACCATGTGTTCAAACCTCAGAAGTGTATATTAGGTCCTAAGAACTGGAGACTTGTGGCTCCATCTTTCAGAGCTAAAGACTATAACTCTAGGTTCTCAGGACAGAAAAAGCTCTAGGCCTTTAAATCCAGTGGCACTAGCAGCTAGTGTTGCAGCAGTCAAATTTGGGTGAGTGGAAGGAAACTTGACTCATAACAGCAGCTAGTGTTATAGATCCCAAGCTTTGGATGTTGAAATACTTGCTCTCTATCTTTAACAGCTCTCTGTAACTGTTCCAGCCACCAGAGTTCACTGCTTCAGTAATTTGTATCCTCTTGATTTTTGTAGTCTTACCTCATCACTACTTCTTGCCTTTTTAGTATTTTATGGTCTTCATGATCTAGTATCTGGAAATTTCTGCCTACCTCATAGCTGCTGAGCAAGCCTAGGTCTTAAAGTTTCCAAAGGTTATAGTTACAGGAATGACTTTCCAGCTGAATTTTTGAAACATGGGTTTCATCTTCTTATATAATTACTATCTCAGCATCTCAGCTCACTCTACCTATGATCCCATGATTTAAACACGTGTGCGCGCGCACGCACATGCACACACACACACACACACACACACACACTAAAGAGTGCTTTTAAAAGACTGAGGAAATGAACGTATTTAACCGCTTAACTTATAGAAGCCCTTAGGGAAAATTGGGTTACTCTGATCTTTCCAATTTGAACCTTTCTTTCCTCACTGTCATTGTGAGGGGGAAATAAGATAAATTTAGGATAAAGTGGCAGGTACATAGGCGACATGAACAAACGTTTCATTTGCTTTCTATGTTTTCTCCAACTATGTTGGAGTTATTTCTTAAAACTGTGTATTAAAATCTTTGGATCATCCTACTCTCAAATTGCCTTGTTAGCATCTCTGAAAAACAGAGTGACACATCAAAGGCCAGTCTTTCTTAATCACATTGATATCTGTGCTGCTGTTGATACCATGAATCATTATGAATTCCTAAACACACTCCTCATTCGGGGTCTCAGTAATATTAGCCTTCATCTGGTTCACATCCTGTATCTTTGGCTTCTCCTATAGTATATATTTCCACACTTCCCCATCAAAGCATTTCCCACTGGCCTTAAGATTCATACTCAGACTTTTTAATTTTACTATACAAATGAGGCACTGCCTATTCTTGGAGGAACTGTTAGAGATCTCCATATCAAAGGGACTTATAGACCTTCTCACTATGAACAGAGGTGGAAAGCTAGTTATCCTAAAACCTGTCAACAAGAGATATGGAGGTACCTCTTCCTTGACTGAATTAATAAATCAGCCAAGCTAAAAGTGCTATCAAGAGAGATTAGCAGCTATGTGCTGATTGCCCATAGCACTGGCTTCTGCTGAAATTCTAAAACCACCAAGTTGCACAGTTCTGAATGCAGTGCGTTTACTCTATCAGGGTCAATACCATCTGTCTCCTGGATTCAATTATCATCTTCGTGGATGAAACACAAATCTACTTGTCTACACTGCACTTAATCCCTGGGCTCATTCCTGTATAACTAAGGCAGCCATAGTTTCTGCACCAAAAGTCAGAAGATACGGGCATGGCTTGACAAAGGATTGCTGTTGTTATTTCTTTTCTTGTCTTTTCTTGTGTGAATTATTCATATAAACACTTGCAGAGACAGAAAAATTCAATCACATTTAGTTGTGCTTTTATTGAATTTACTTTAGTAAAAAGATATTTAACAGATGTTTATCAGAGGCACCATTAGTGTGAACATACAGTTATTTTCTCCTCTACAGCTTCCTATAGGTTAAACTTTTTCTATAATAAATGGGACATTTGATTATTTTTCTTGTATCTTGAATTAGGTAACTTAGGATAATGTTCAATTCTTAACCCTTGCTTCACAAACACAATCAGTTTTTAAACTATCATTTGCTTTTCTCCCTACATTATTTTCCTAACTCTGCTGCGACACTCATCATATAGGCTGGCAGTTGAGCAACCTATGTGTGTGACAGAAACCTAACTGGTAAACCTTATGGACATGAGAGATTTCTGGGTCTCATTCCCCAGAGATTGGCTTAGAAGAGGTGGTATGTGGGCTGGAGAGATGGCTCAGTGGCTAAAGCGCTTGCCTGCAAAACCTAACTACAAGAGTTCGATTCCACAGGTCCCACATAAGCCAGATGCACAAGGTGGCACATGCATCTGGAGTTTGTTTGCAGTGGCTAGAGGCCCTGGTGTGCCCATTCTCTCTCTCTCTTTCTCTTTATCTCTTTCTCCACTTGCAAAGAAAGAATGAATGGAAGGAAGGAAGGAAGGAAGGAAGGAAGGAAGGAAGGAAGGAAGGAAGGAAGGAAGGAAGGAAGGAAGGAAAGAAGAGACGGTATGCAGTCTAGAGAATTGCAATTCTGGTTACAGGCGCTCTAAGTACCACACCCCATGTAATTGTGTCCTGTGTGAACTTACTTACTTTAGTATTTAATGTTTAAATTCAACTGTTTAGAAAAGTCTTCTATTTGAGGCCATAAAAAATATTGAGGGAAAACTAATGTCAGTGATTCAACTTGAAGATAAAATATGTGACTAGTAGATTTAATCATGATATGAATGAATCAAGACAACCACTTGCCTCATTCTGATAGCACTGCTATCTCATTGTGGGCTGAACCTGAATATATCCTTTTGTGGGCTGAACCTGAATTCTCAGTCACTGATTAATAATGGTAATGGCACAAAGTCTATAATGTGGACAAATGGAAGCTCATGCCTGGATTTTTACTTCATTCTTTTTTGAAACCTTTTTACACTGCTATCAAACTGCTTATGTTTAGCTAAAAATAACTTTGGATACCTGGGTATGTTCATGTAAACATGCAAACTCACAGAGTGGTCATAATCTGAGTTCTTAAAGTGCTTTTGGTATAACTTCATATTCTCTTCCCGAGTTATGATGATGGGGACATCTTATCTCAGGACAGAGCTGAATATGACAGAATAAGCCCGGATATTTGTGAGCACCAGTTATAGATGGGATAGAAAGCATTCTAATGTTCTGCCTCTAGAGTATACTCAGCCAACACACCAATTACTCACGGGACCACACTTTTAGAAACACTGGTCCAAGTTCTCCTATAGAGAACCTGTAGCTGTAGAAACTTTTCCCCACCCAGGCTCAGTAGTTGCTTTCATTTTACCTCGTTTTTCAGGCAAGATTTTATTTTAGTGCTGTGTATGCCTGTGTGTCTCCAAAGTAATTCTTCACTTTCATTGTACTTAAAATATTTTCCAGGGCTGGAGGAATGGCTTAGCAGTTAAGGCATTTGGCTGCAAAGCCAAAGGACCCAGGTTTAATTCCCCAGGGCCCACATTAGCCAGATGCACAAGGGGGCACACGCATCTGGAGTTCATTTGCAGTGGCTGGAGGGCCTGGCACACTCATTCTCTCTGTCTCTCTGTCTCTCTCTCTCTCTCTCTCTCTCTCTCCCTCTTTCTCTGTCAAATAAATACATAAATAAAAATAAAATATTTGAAATATATATTTTTCCAGTATAAAAATAAAAATGATTTTGAAGGGTTTTCTTTTTTTCCCTTGTGTAGGCTATGTTTTCCAGCTCACAGGAATATCAAGGCTCTTTGTCACCTCCTTATCTTATTTAAGATTAATAACATGTCCAATGAGATTGACATTCTGTTCTTGTATTTATTGGTTTAGGGAAGAGAACTACGGATATATTCTTTTTATTTTTCTTCATATAAAGGGTAATATATTATACACAATGTTCTCTGTATTGTTTATGTCACTTAGTAATCTATCTTGGACATCTTTCCATGTAAGTAATATAAAGTTGCCTTTTTTGTTTGAACTTCTGCCAATGTTCCATTATATGAATGGAATGTTCAGAAACTAATTTAACCAATTTTCTAATGAAGTATCTAAATTTACTTTCAATTCTTTGCTATTATAATCAGAGCTACAGTAAACTTCTTAATATATATTTTAGATTCACCTACTTCCCCAGAATACCTACTCCTAGTGGTCCAACATATGTTTTTCTATGTGTATATACAGCCAACTCATTCTCCATTGAGAATACATATAACTGATTTTTTTTTCTTTTTTAGTTTTTTGAGGTAGGGTCTTGCTCTAGCCCAGACTGACTTGGAATTCACTATGTTGTCTCAGGGTGGTCTCAGACTTTCTGTGATCCTCCTACCTCTGCCTCTGGAGTGCTGGGATTAAAGGTGTGTACGACCACACCTGACTACTACTGATGTTTTTATACTCTAAAATTACCTTATAAACAGTAGAAATATTCTATAACTTATATATTTTTTAAATTATAATTATATTTAAATTGATGTATTCTTCTTTTAAAAATTAAAAACATATATATATATATAATATTATATATATACACACACACACATGCACATACATACATACAGTGGACACTATTCCTAAATCAAACCCAAACAGTCTTGTCCTCCAATAATCACTATTTTGATTGCATTCTTTTTTGACTCTTTTGTATGCATTGGAAGTACATATGGATAGTTGTGAAAGACATGTATTACTTTATATTTTCCATTATTTTAACATAAAATTTTTCTTATTGTATATACTACCTTTTTACTACTTAATAAATATTATAACTCTTTTAACATTGATCAATACAAAAATATATTTTCTTGCTAAAGCTACATTTTCATTGAGAGAAGTTGAAAGGCTTTGTTAATAGGAATCAGTCATTCAGCCATTTATTTATTAAAATATAAAATAGTTTTCCATTTTAAACACTGAGACTTAATTTTATAAGAGAGCTCTTCAAACTGCTAACTTGTCAAAGAAGTAACAACATAATGCTTTCAAATTACATATATCTCCCTAACGAACCATAAGACGACCACTCAGTACAGTCATATTATGACCAGGGAAATGGAGCTACATGATTGAGTAATACAAATACTGCTAATTATAAGTAAAGTTCATAAATTATTGGTTTTATATATCTTTCATTTTGACAGTTTTAAATGATACTCCAAAGTAACCATACCACTTGGCATTCTCATTTATAAGAAGATGTGTGCCAATTCTTGGGGCTAATTTCTGTGCTGTTAAGGTTCTATTCAGAATTTTTGGCCTATACCTATGTACTACAGTGTTGTACTTCAGCAGCTTTAGCATTTCTGGTTTTAAGATCTTTGATCAAGATTGAATTCATTTTTGTACAGTTTAAAAGATTTGGAATTAATTTCATTCTTCTACAGGTAGAGATCCACTTTTGACATCTTCAATACTACACTTACATAGTATTTACATTGTATCAGATATAAATATATTTTTGAAAAACTTATCTATCATATTCTTCTCAACACTTACTATTACCATTATTTTATACATTTTCCAGTCTCACAAGGGAAATGGTCTTGATAGGAGTTGTAATTTTGTTACTACTAATAAAGTTTAGCATCTTTTACTTTGGAATAGCCATTTGTTTTTCTTCTTTTGTGCCTTACAACTTTGCTCGTTTTTGTTAGTTTTTTGTGTTATTATCCATGAATAGATTTTCTTTATATATTCCACATGTGATTCTTCACCTGCTATTGTGTTGTAATTTTTTCTCAGATTGTCACTAAATTGCCATTTGTATTACTCCTCACAGAAAATAATTGCTTTGTTTTGAATCTTTCACATAAAGCTCCCTGAAACACTTGAAAGTAGTTATCAAGCCCATCCCTAATATTCTTGCCTTTTTAAAATTGATGTTTATTGAGGATCTTACTTGGTAGCCCTGGCTAGCCGGTAACTCAGGCTGACCTTGAACTTGTGGTGATCCATGCTGACTTTGCCTCCAGAATGTAGTTATTGTAGTTTTGCGCCACCTCACCTGGCTCTTAGCTTTCTTTTCTTTTCAGCTGAAGAGTCCTAATTCCTTTAAATTTTCCTCATAGAACTGATACTTTGATTTTCTAAAATCATATTTAAAAATTGTCAACATATTTTACAATAGTGGTCAACAATAGACAATTATAAAGCATGTAACAGGCACAATTTTTTGCTTCACTTTTTAAGTTGTAGCTAAACAGGTTAAATCTAAGTTTATTTTTCTTCAATAGAAAATATATATAACTTTTTATTTTTTATTTTTTAAAACTTTATTTGATATAGAGACAGAAAGAGAGAGAAAAAGAGAGGGGGGAGAAGGGAGAGAATGAGTGTACCAAGGCTTCTAGCCACTGCAAACAAACTCCAGATGCATGTGCCCCCTTGTATATCTGGCTTACATGGGTCCTGGGGAATCGAACCCAGGTCCTTAGGCTTCACAGGCAAACGCTTTAACTGCGAATCCATCTCTGCAGCCAAAGATATATAATTTTTTAGTGAATAATTTGTGTCCTGTTTCTACTCCTTTTATGACCCTATGCTTTTTTACCTTCCTTCTTTGCCATTTACTTTTAACTTACATTGCATTTTAATGTATGCATCTTTATAATATGCTTAATTCTTTTCCTAGAGAAAGGAAAGTATAAATAGTATGGATGGATTAGGAAAGAGAGAGAGAGGATCTGATGAATTCATGTTATAAAAATTGTCGTTCAGAATTACAATCTTTAAGTTGCTAGGTTTTTTGTTCAGGTACTTTTCCACAATACCCTTATGCTATAGATTCTGCTAAGTGCAAATACTTGCCTTCCTGCACTATATTTTCCCCTTTAAATAGGTACTTAACCAACAGTGCATAATAAAAGAAACCATTTGTATTGTTGTCTCTTTTAAATTCCATCCTGCTTCTGTAAAGACATTTTCCCTAATTGTTCAATGTCTTTCTGAATTGAATTCTATCTTTGAGAATATTTAGCTTTGCCTGTGTAATTCAATATCATCTGCAAACCTGGCAAGTTTTTCCTCAAATATATAACACAGGCAAAATGATACACTTAAAGACAATCGCCATTTTGATTACAAGTTCATTGTTTTTTGATTGCTGAGGATTTCTAGTGGCACAGCTATTTATTTCAGTCCAGGATTGCAAAATTAAGTAGTACTGCTGGTAAGCAGAATCACCAAAATGACAGTATTTCTTACACGATAATGGGCCTCCTGAGAACAACTGGGGATCCTAGAAAGCTGGCAGAAATGAACTTGTCATCTCTCAGTCCGGGAAGTATTGCTGGGGATAAATCATTATGCATTTACTGTGCTTTTAAAACAAAACAAAACAAAACAAAACAAACTATTGCTCCTCTTCATGTCCAAAACCCGCACCTTGAACTGGTCAGTTGTCTCAGTTATCATTATCCTATGAGATTGGTATGCAATAAAATGTCATCTTGTTCAGTATTGTTTCCATAAGAAAACTGAGGCACACAGGTTATAGCTTGTCATGGTAACATCCTTACAATTGGGGCTTATTCAACAATGGAACAGACTGTCTCTTGAAACAGGTAGATCCTGATCCCCAGAGGTATTCAAGCAGAGGTTTGGATAGCTCCAGTCCCCCCACTAATTATACCATCTGTCATCATTAAAACCAATTAGTTAAACCTTTAAATGGAAATGTCTATTGTGTTCATTTTGCTGAATATACATGAACATTGTAAAATATTAAAACAGTACAACTTCCTTTATTATTTTAATCCCCAGGGTTCCCCAGTGTTAACAACCCCATGTATGTCTTTCCAGACATTTAATTTGTGAAAACACATTGTCTTTTACACAAATGAGATCATACTATATATGGTTTTCTCCAAGCTGTTTTGTCCACTTAAGAGATGGGATATGTACCCATTTCAGCAATAAACACTTTTGTATTATAACTTTATATTAACTCTGCAGATTTATGGAGTATATGCCTAACTCAAAATCATGATGATCCAGAAACAAAGAGTTGCAAGGAGGCACACTATGTACAATGTTTTTCAATATTTTATTATGAAAAAGTTCAAGCATGCAGAAACATTGAGAGAAATGTATAGTGAATCCCTATATGTCCATTGCCTTGATTCTGCACATATCCATCTTAATTTTTGATGATTTTTAAACTAAACTGCAAAATCAGTAATTACACCAAAATATTCTGCATATATTTAACTAGAACTCAACATTTGTTTATGGCTCTTGAATTAGATAAAATTTGCAGAAAGTGTAACACCCATTTTATAATGGTAACTAATCAGAAAGCATAAGCCATGTAACCCAAACTCCTATCAAGATAGACACTCCTCCCCAAAAGTTCTTGCTGCATGCTGCTTTGTAATACGCTTTTTTAAAAAATCAAGAACATACTTTGTATGTATACATCAAGTGTTCGTACCATCTTTTCCTTCCTCCCTGCCCCCATTCCACAGGGGGCTCTCCTCAGTGGAATTGATGGTATTCCCCATGCGGTTGTGGGTTATGTGTTATGAGAGCAGCAGACAGTTACTTGGGGGAGGCAATGCCTCTGGGCATGACATACCAACCTGTGGCTCTTACAATCTTTCCACCCCTCTTCTGCAAAATTGCTTGAGCCTTGGTAGGCGTGTTTTAAGTCTACTTCAGTGATGAGCTCTTAAGAGCCTCTGGATTTCTGCTTTGGTAAGTGTTGAGTATCCTTAGCATCTGTCTCCTTCACCGTGGCACTAATTGTCAGGCTCACTATGGAAGCAGCACTTTTGCTCATCTTCCCACTTAACATTCTGTTTTTCAGTTAATACCATATTGTCACTCATTTATTGCCAATAAGTAGAGATAAAGTTTATCATTATTTCATTATAAAAATAAAACATTTTCTCTAGAAATTCAAGTTATCACCACACCTTCTCTCACTGGTGAGATTGCACAAATATTATCATTCTGCAATATACATTTTTATATCTTCCCATATCAGTATAGACAAAGCTACTAAATCCTTTTAACAGACATCTAAGATTCAATTAATATACATGTAATACAACTGATATACATTTGAATGATTCCATTTTTAAATATTAAAAATTAGATTATGATAAAAATCTATATAGGCATTTGTCTCCACCGTTCATAATATTCTTAGAAATATACAGAAATGAGACAATGGGGCTTTCAGGTGAAGTTCACTTCCACTCACCTTCCACATGCCCCAAAAGCAAATATATGTTTCTCTTTTTGTGTGCTTTTAAAAATTCTGAGGCTTTCAATATAAAGCTTATATTCTGAGACTGAAGTGTCATATAAAGGGTCTGAAGATGGAAACCATCTGAGTCTTCAATTATACCAACCCAAGCATCCCCAATCCCAGAGACAATGGAAGCTGAGAGAAACCTAATAATGATACTGAACACCTAGAGGCAAGATATAATCTTCCCAATTTAAGAAAAATGACAAGAAATGATGTAAAATTAACTGAAGAATCCATAAAATGCACAAATCTAGAGTAGTGATTCTCACACTTGGATGTTGAGAATCACCTGCAGGTGTTTTTTGTTTATTTGTTTGTTTGTTTGTTTGTTTGTTTGTTTGTTTGTTTGTTTTGCGGGGTAGGGTCTCACTCTGGTCCAGGCTGACCTGGAATTCACTATGTAGTCTCAGGGTGGCCTCGAACTCTCAGCAATCCTCCTACCTCTGCCTCCCAAGTGCTGGGATTAAAGGCGTGCGCCACCACGCCCGGCTTCACCTGCAGGTTTGTTAACACACAGACTGCTGAGATGTACCTCAGAGTTTTTGACTTGGCAAGTCTTTGATGGTAACTGAAACTCTGAGTTTGTAACAATTTGTTAAATAATGCTGTTACTTCTGATGGAGAGACCACACTGAAAGTACTAATTTAGAGAATATGGAAACAAAAGGTAATCCTCATATTTTTCAGTCTATATCAGACAAATATTGTTCCAACTTTTTACTCAGGCCATTGTGAATATAGAAGAGATCTAATGATGACTACTTCTTTCTGTTTTGTCTTTGAAACCAAGTCAGCTTTCCTTTAATCATTGACCCCCCCTCCCCTTAGTAATTCAGATTTCTCAATCTCCACTATAGGGCTGATACTAGAAATTTAAATTTAAAATTTGATGAAAAATATCTCCAAAAACTGAATTTATCAAGCAACATACCTGAAAGGTAGGTACAGGTGTTTTCTTTTTTTATCACACTTGCCTGCATAGCTAGATAAAATGAAAATTTAATATGTGTAGTGGAAAGCTGATTTATCTACTTTTCTCTAGATGCAATGCATATTAATTCTGTTAATTTACAGGGATGCATGCCAAAGTCAAAATCATGCTGAATCAGAAAAAGCGAATTACAAGTATAAATGCTTGTGTATGCACACACACAGTATTCCTTGGGGCTATTTAACTTTTGAGACATCATATCATCATATTTACTAGTCATTCAAAAACACATCATGCCCATATGTCACAAAATTTCTTTTAAATAATATATATATATATATGAATGAAATGCCAAATCACATGGTAAATTCTATTTATCATAGTTTTTACACTGAAATTTTAAATAAAGCAAAACTTTACTTTGAAATAAAACAGGATACATGACCAAAATAATAGCAGATTGCATATCTCAAAGTACATGTTTCCAACATTTACTGAACAACTTCAATATATTATTCCCCAGGTGATGAATGCACAAAATGGAAGGGGACAAAGTAGTTCATAGTCTAATGAAAGACACAGATGGGAAATATTAACAAGGTAAGTTAAAAAGTTATCACAGTGCTCGCTTCGGCAGCACATATACTAAAATTGGAACGATACAGAGAAGATTAGCATGACCCCTGCGCAAGGATGACACGCAAATTCATGAAGCATTCCATATTTTTACTGGACATCGCTATGTAAAAGGATAAACATAGATCCTTGCCTCTCTCCTTGCACAAGAGTCAAGTCCAAATGGATAAGAGACCTTAATATCAGACCTGAAACTCTGAAACTGCTAGAGGAAAAAGTAGGGGAAACTCTTCAACATATTGGAATAGGCAAGGACTTTCTGAATATAACTCCAATTGCTCAGAGAATAAAACCACTAATCAGCCACTGGGACCTTATGAAATTACAAAGCTTTTGTACAGCAAAGGACATTGTGAATAGAGCAAAAAGACAACCTACAGAATGGGAGAAAATCTTTGCCAGTTATACATCTGACAGAGGATTAATATCCAGAATATACAAAGAACTCAAAAAACAGAATAACAAGAATTCAAACAACCCAGTTAAAAAATGGGCTACGGAACTAAATAGAGAATTCACGGAAGATGAAATACAGATGGCATATAAACATCTAAAAAAATGTTCTACATCCTTAGCCATCAGGGAAATGCAAATTAAAACCACGTTGAGATTCCATTTCACTCCTGTCAGAATGGCTGCCATCAAGAAAACAAATGACAATAAGTGTTGGCGTGGATGCGGAAAAACAGGAACTCTTCTACACTGTTGGTGGGAATGTAAGTTGGTCCAGCCACTGTGGAAATCAGTGTGGAGGTTCTTGAGACAGCTAGAAATAGATTTACCATATGATCCAGCTATAGCACTCCTAGGCATATATCCAGAGGACTCTTCTCACTTCCTTAGAGATACTTGCAAAACCATGTTTATTGCTGCTCTATTCACAATAGCTAGGAAATGGAAGCAGCCTAGATGTCCCTCCACAGATGAGTGGATAATAAAGATGTGGTACATTTACACAATGGAGTTCTATTCAGCGGTAAAGAAAAATGAAATTATGAAATTTGCAGGGAAATGGATGGATCTGGAAAGGATTATACTTAGTGAGGTAACCCAGGCTCAGAAAGCCAAACGTCACATGTTCTCTCTCATATGTGGATCCTAGCTACCAATGTATAGACTTGTGTGTGAACTGGAACCAAAAATAGGTACCAGAAACCAGTAAACAGGTAAAAGGCTATAAGGGAGGGAAGAAAGGGAAGGACTTAAGTGTATGGTAATGCACATATGTAAGTAGAAGAACTGAGTACAGGGAGGGGAGTGGCCTAAGCGAGGCCATGGGAAGAGAATGCATACAAAAAGGGCAGGGGAAGGGTCAATCTAAACTCAAGATATTATCAATAAGACATATGTAAAATTACTTTTTTTAATAAGGGCACGTCTAGAAGATGTAGACTGTTACTAGAAAATTTTCAGTACCTGGGATGGAATACCTTTCAGAGAGTTGTTGGCCAAGGAGGTCCCGGTAGCCTCCAAAACATTAAGGTTTTTGCCAAAGCCCTTGGTTTTCCTAGAGAAACAGATAGTAAGACCCTATTGCTGAAGACATCTCATGCCTGAGAGGCAAGGTCACTGAGAAAGCAAGCTGATGCTGACCAGAAAACCTTCTCCCTGTAGACCAGCCAATTGAAAGCTGGAAAAAGCTGCACTGCACGCAGCGTATGGGAGACATCAACAGTGAAAACAGTGGATGCTGAATATTCAAGCTTGGCCAGACAGGCCCAATGACTGAACGAGTGCAATAGTGGCGTGTCTACTCTTGGGGTAACCAACTGCTCCATAATTGGACTGAAGGCCCTCTCTATGGGAGGGAATACATACCTGGTACTGAAAAACCTAAGTAAAAGTCTATGGTAGGTGAGGTCATGAGCCTTGAGGGTATAAGCCTGATCATGTCTGACTAAATGTATATATTATGCCCACCAAGCTGCCCTGGGGACACTACACTAAATGTTCATGTTCACATATTAATGCTACTCTCACTTCTGGCTAGAGAAGCTTCTCTTTTCAGATGGTGATGACCACTGGGATGACCCAAAAGGCAACATAGTGCTGAGAAGAAGGGATGGAGGAGTGTCTAGCACTGAAACACCTCTGTCACACCCTCCAATGGCTCAGGGACCATTGCGGAAGAGGGGGCGGATAGAATGGAAGAGCCAAAGGAAGGATATGACCTCTTACAATGCAACTGCCCAGACAGAAATTGGCCTCGATATCCATGATCTTGTAGTGCCTACCAATACTCAGCAAGACCCTCAAAATAGAAGAAAAAGATGATGACATCAAATTAAAAGAGAGACTAATGGAGAGAGGGAGGGGATATGATGGAGACTGGAGTTCTAAAGTGGAATGGGGGAGGGGAGGGAAATATCAGGTGGGTTTTTTTTTGTATGAAACATTAAAAGTCAATAAAAATAATAATTAAAAAAAGTTATCACAGAAGCATGAAGAAAATACTATGAAATCATAAAGGAATTAATCAGTATTTTTGTGGGAATTGGAAAAGTTTTCACAACAATTATGACATTTTAATTGAATATTGAAGGAGTTACTGGTTGAAAAAGATAAGTAAGGCCCTTTCAAGCAAAGGGATTTGTGCACAGGCAGATGCTTGGAGTTATGAAAGAATGTAAGTTAAGGCTAGGGATGAAGCACTCAGTGGTAGAATGCTTTCCAAGCATGTATAAGGTCCAAGGTTCAATCTCCAGTGCTGAAAAAAAATGGAACAAGAAAGAAAAAGAGAGAGGGGGAGGGAGAGAAAGTAGGAAAAGAAGGAGGAAGGAAGGGAGGGAAGAAGAGATAGAAAGAGGGAGATAGAGAACAAGAAATTTGCTCTGGTTGAATTCTAGGTAACATGCATGGAAGCAGTAGGAAAGAAACAGGACATGAACAGAAATTAGATTATGTACCTTGGAATCCATGCTAAAGAGCTTGGGTATTAAAGTAGTGAAACTTTGAAACAAACATAATATTTATATGTTATTGATAAGATATATAAATTATGAACATAGAGTGCTTCTTGTGTTTTGTTTATTCATTCAACTAGTGTAGTGAGTGCGTTGGTGTCCATCACAATGGCATAATACCTGAGATACTCAACTTAAAGTGAGGAAAGGTGTAGCTTCTGGTTTTAGAGATTTCAGTTCAGGATCATGCCACCCTGTCATTTTGGGCTTGCAGTAAGGCAGAACATCATGATGGGGATCATATCAGGGAGCAAAGCTATTTACATCATGGTAGCTGGGTAGTAGAGAGAGAATAGCCTGGAATTTCCATACCCACTTAAGGAGCATACTCCCAGTGGCTTGTCTACATCAGTTAGTCCTCATTTCCTAGAGTTTCTGCCCCCTCAAAAAAGCCTTCATCTTGGGGCCAAATCTGATGGACTTTGACAGAATATTTATGATCCAGAGCAAAGCAGTGAAAATCTACTATGTGAAAAGCATTACAGCAAATCAATTGAGAACTACAAAGGTAAATCAGATACAGTCAAGTATCATAATCATAACATGGGTGCTGGTGAATTGCTTCTGTTTAAAAAGAACTCAATTAAGTATGGAGAGAGTTATTGAACTGAATTGTATCACTCAAAATTTACATGTTGAAGCCATATCCCCCATCCCCAACTTTGTAGTGTTTGAGGAGATAATTAAGGTTCGAAGAGAGCTTAAGGATAGGATCTAAATTGATAGGATTTCTTGTTTTGCACTGAGAAAGGTCATGTGAGCACCGTGTGAAAAGAAGGCTGTTTGGAATCCAGGATGTGGACCCTCACTACAGCCCTATTAAAGGGACACTCTGATCTTAGACTTGCTGCTTTCAGAATAAAGATCTTTTGTTTAAGCTACCCATTCTATGATCTGATCTGGGTTTGTGATTGCTTGAACAATTTAAGACAGAGTGGTAGGGTAATGTTGAGTTGATTTTGTATGAATAAGATGGAAATTCGGGGTTCATTAAGGCCAAGTGTCCACTGATGCAAAAATCAATTATATGATATTATTTGGCTTGAAGCTATGCCATGATAAAGGACTCCTGCATGAACAGATAGCACATATCATAATGAATAACTTTTGAAGTCAGAAAAGTCTTATGCCAAAATGTCTTATCATCCCTCCATTGCTTTAATTGCTGCTGGTCCTTCATTTGGTTCTCTAATCCTTTCAGCATATATTGGTGAAACAAGAGGTCATTTAAAAATCTGAGACCTCCTTCAACACATTTACTTTAACTAACTGTCTTGAGGTTGAAGGATTAAGCACCTCTTGGGTGCTATATTTGAAACATATTAACTAAGAATCCCTACTTGAAAATTTACCTTAAATAACTTGTATGTTGTCTGCTAACACAGATACCTGCAACAGCTGCTGGCAGCACTTTTTTATGTCTCACCTGCTCATAACTTAGAGTCTGAGATTTACTATAGGCTGACATTTCCCCAGTTCCTCAAGAACTTTCATTTTTGAGACAGCATGCTAGAGTGTAGTTGCATTTTGTTATTACAAAAAACTCTCTTTATGTATAAAGGTTGTATGACTGGATTATAATTTATAGTATAACAAAGGTACCAGGATATTGGTTTAAAAAAAGTGATCTCTCCCTTTGTATTCACTTAGAAATTACTACATAACTTGAGGAAGCATCCTCATACCTCTGTGCCTCATGTTCTCAACTCTGCTATGTAACTATTGTGTTTTTCAATTAATAATATGTTGTGAGAATAAAATGAAACATTCTTGACAAATAGTGCATAAAGAATTACTCTAAAACCTTTTTAGAGATCTTTCTTTTTGGAAAGATTAGCACATTTACTTTTCTGGATTTGTACATCCACTAAGTCTAACTTTACATATGCATATCATAACATTATAAAGGAAACAAAAGACTCAAGGAGAAGAATAATGCAGGACTCAAGTGAAGAGAGTAAAATGTAGACTGACTACAAAACTCAGGAGATAAAGAATTGTGAGGTTTTCTTTCATTCTTTTTTTCCCTATGCCCCAGACCTAGTATTGATGGAACAAGAAGCCCCAAATTAGAATGGACCCAGATAAAAGGAAAACACAATGAAATCCTTCTTTCTATTATCAAAGGATTAAGGACATTTTAGCAAGACAAAAACTTTCAATCCAATGCCTAACACATTCCTAACAAACAAACTGGATCCTCTTCCTTCATACCAGCAAAGGCTATTCTATTCAAGTTTTTATTTTATTTTATTATTATTATTTTATTAAGAACATACTTTGTATGGATACATCATGTGTTGGTACTGTCTTTTCCCTCCTCCTTGCCCCCATTGTGCTGAGGGCCCTCTTCAGTGAGGTTGCTGGTATTCTGCATAGGGTTGTGGTGATTCATTGTGAGAGCAGAAGCCAGATATAGGTGGGGAGATGGGGCAATGTTTATGGGTATGATGTCCCAACCTGTGGCTCTTACAATATTTCTGCTCCCTCTTCCACAAAATTCCCTGATCCATGGTGGGTGTATTTTTTAAGTCAACTTTAGTGTTGAGCGCTCAGCAGGTTCTAGATTTCTGCTTTAGTGCATTTTGAGTATACTCAGCACTTGGTAGGCAGAGGTAGGAGGATTGCCATGAGTTCAAGGCTACCCTGAGACTACATAGTGAATTCCAAGTCAGCCTGGGCCAGAATGAGACCCTACCTCGAAAAACAAATAACGACAACAACAAAGATTCTGACTTGATTCCCGGTTTTAATAAGGTTTCTTGAACCTGCTTCTAGAGTTGTGTCATACAATCCCAGAAACAAAGCATTAATTTCATCCCTGCTGGGTAATAATGAGGGACATCTCCATCAGATCTTGTCACCTCAGTGTCAGAAACTCAGAGTTTTATCACCATCAAGAAGTAACAAGATATTACTTCTTCTCCCCAGGATAGTGCTAGAAGAGACCTAGAAAGGTCAAGACTTGCTAAGATAAGCTGATTTCAGTGGAGGTCCCATGGGGAACTGTTGTGATAAACATCTAACCCTTCCACTCAGTGAAGTAGCACTGTAGTCCTAGTAGGAAGCTGGAAAGTTCATCCTCACTCAGTAATATTGAGGGAATGACCCCCACCTTTGGTATCAATGGATGCTGAATAGGGAAAACAGACTTTTACTTCCACTTTATACTAATGGTCATTCTCTTGCCTTCATGGGAACACTCTTCAGCTAAAGCATAAGATTTAGATAGAAAGCCTAGACTCAAACCAAGGCCTTTAAAATAGCCAGAATAGAAATGCATCGAAAAGCAATTGTGAGCCGGCTGGCAGAAATATGGATAGGATGTTGAGATGGGTGGAGCCAATGGTGGTGGCAGGCTGGCTTCTGATGTCACAAAGAAAGGTGGTGGCATTGAGGGAGAGCGTCTCTGTGTCATTTAGGCTCTGGCTGTCTTTCACATCAGCTATGGCTGTCACTGTTACTCAGAGCCAGGCCAGTAGTGGTAAGTATTGGTGAAAGAACACACCTGAGCCACCTGCCAGGTCAAGCCAGGGGAGGAGTTCCTCACCGAGAAAACTAATAAGCTATGGGAGAAAGGCTGGCAGCTTCATCCCTCCTGTGAAACTCCCCAAACTCCATGCTGACCTGAAGGTACAAGAAAGGGAAGAAGTCTGTTGGAAGAAATGGAATATCAAAGACTTAGACCAGGATGGGGATGGAGAGAAAGCTTCAAACATATACACAACCTCATTATCATCTTGCCCAGGTATGGATTAAACTGACTGAGAGGACCCAATTGGCACATGACAACTGATTCAGTGATGATACCCATGACAGATGACTTCCAGAGTGAACCTAATCAGAAAAAGTTATGGCCCAAAGCAATGACCTGAGGGAAATTTTGAAACAGAATTTCTGTGTTTCAAAGCTGTGGTGGGAGTTTCTTTACCACAAAGAGGTTTGTGAGAACCAAAGAATGTTATGAGAATATAATCAGTCCTTCTGACATGAGCCACATCAAGAGCAAAGGCCTATATAGTATGCCCACAGAGGTGAAGGACAAACCAAGCAGCATAACCCAGGCCTAGGCCACCTAAAGAAGGTCAGCAACTAAGGTTGACCATGAAGCTGAGTTCATAGAGAACCATGTTATCAATACTTGGAACCTTTCCCAATATCCCAGCATCATTGAGAGGCAGAGTCATTCAGGAAAGAGTTTAGCCACTTTTAAGCCAAAACTGAAAAGCATGTCAACTACCAGAAGGAACTATAAATTTGCCATGTGACATTAAAACAAAAAGAGATCATCAGCCACGAGAAGCCCATCTGACAGGACAAGGAGAAGTCCATGCTGCTGAAGGAGAAAGCCCACAAGCTGGGATAAAAGGATAAAAGGTGAGGAAATATCTGTAGCACCTGTCCAGCAGGGTCTCAAGGGCATGGCTTAATGACCTTTGTCTGAGCACTGGGAGCCACCACCAGGAGGGACCAAATGTGATCCATGTGGGTCTTCTGAAGGTATTCAGTTGGGGATGACATCAATGTGGACAGATCAGTGGTGATGATGGCAAGGCTGGTCACAGTGAGTATCCTTACCCATACCCATTGCACCACATCTCAGGTAAATGATTTGGTCCTACCTTTGGCTGACAGGGTTTTTCTTCTCTTTCAAATAAACATGATCATCACCACTCTAGTGAGGAACTTGAGCACAGCTGTCAGTCAGGTGTGATAGTCTTCTGTGCTAGGAAAATACAGTTTGCCTCAAAATTATATAACTCTGTCACTGGGGGTGTTGTGCACAGTCAAAAAGAACAGATTGTGGTCCAGGCTAGCCTAAAAACTCATGATTCTTCTGCCTCATCCTTCTCAGTAATGGAAATACAGGTGTGTGCCACTATACCATATATATATATATACACCTCTTTTGGGCACTAGGTTTTTTTTAAAATTCTTATAAAGGGGATGGTAATGCAACATTGACAAGAGTTAAAAAGGACTAGATAAATTACACGTAAAACAATATATAATAGGATACATAGTGAGACCCTGTCTTAATGTTAAACATAATAATACAATATGCCTTTGCAGTTCCACTCCTGAATATAGATCCAAGAACTGAAAATTGGTGTTTAGACAAAACTTTCACAGGAGTTTTGTTCTGGCAGCAATATTCACAATAACCAAAAGAATTACTAACACACAGGAACTTAAGGTGATGAATGGATAAATAAAATATGATATATAGAAACAATGTAATATTTAAATATCAATAGATGAAGTACAAGTGTTACAACATGGATGTACCTCAAATTTTCATACTAACTTAAAGAAATTAGACAGAAGCCTTATAATATAGACTTTAATTTATGTGCCATATATGTATTTATGACAATAGGCAAATATAAATTATATGTATATGACAAATCAGTAGAAACAGAAAAAAATATTAGTTGTTCCTTGGCCTGGGTGAAGGGGTAATAATAATGCCTTCTTTTTATTTGTTTTAAATTTTTCTTTATTTGAGAGAGAAAGAGAGATAGGCAGGGGAGAGACAGAGAGAGAGAGAGAGAGAGAGAGAGAGAGATAATGGGTGTGCCAGGGCCTCCAGCCACTGCAAATGAACTCCAGAGGCATGTGCTTCCTTGTGCATCTGACTTACATGGGTCCTGGGGAATTGAACCTGGGTCCTTTGGCTTTGTAGGCAAGCGTCCTAACCACTAAGCAATTTCTCAGCCTGACTTGTTAATGTGTACAGGAGTTCATTAACTTTGGAGTAATGAAAATTTTCTGTAATTATTGGTGATGGCTCCACAAAATTGTAAATGTATCACTAAAAATATTTTTTGTATTATGTACTTTATCACAGAAGGGGAACTAAATGAAAAAGTAGAGCTAAAAAAGCTAAAAAAGTAAAAAATAAATACAGTGGACAGGCATGAGAGCAGAATGGGGAGAAGAAATACAAATTGAAGACAGAACAATATAAATTACATAATTCAAAGATATATATATATAGAATAGAATTTCAAAGGTTTATGAGGGAATAACAACAGAGCTAGCATTAGAAACTTGGGAAGTAAGGAAATCAGAATAGTACTGAAAATTGAAGAAATAATATTGAGTAGTTGTTAAATTTAGTAAAATGATATATAGAGATTCGCAGTTTTCAAAACAAAAACAGGGCAATGTCAGAAAATCCCCAATAAATATCATGGCTAAGTTTCTGAAAACTAATAAAAAATAAGACTTGAAGATAGAGGACAAAATAACAATGTCTGTATGTAGGATACATAATTCCAATAGCAATTTCATGTCAGTAATTATATTAAATCTAATGGCTTAGTGAAATTAATTAAGATAGAAAATAAAAATGATATTGAAAACCTCATCCAAATATCTGAAAGAAATTTACATGGAATATAAAGATGCAAGCAGGTAGAAAGTAAGATAATGAGAAAAGCTATATCATACAAAATTAACTAAAGTAAACCAAGATCAGGTGTAGTGGTGTGTACCTATAATCACAGCATTCAAAATGCCAAGGCTGGAGGATTGCAAGGTTGAAGCCAGTCTGAGATACATTGTGAGCTTGAAAACAGCTTGGCCTATATAGCAAGAGAAAAAGGAAGGAAGGAAGGAAGGAAGGAAGGAAGGAAGGAAGGAAGGAAGGAAGGAAGGAAGGAAGGAAGGAAGGAAGGAAGGAAGGGAGGAAGGAAGGAAGGAAAAGAGAGAGGGAGGAGGAAAGGAGAAAGAAGGAAGGAACAGAAAGAGAGACATAAAAAACATAGAGGATAAAGAAGAAATAAAGAGAAAGGGGAAGGAGAGAAGGAAAGAGTGAGGAAAAGGAGAATAAAAGAGAAAAAACAGAGGAGTCAGTATATCAGATGTAGTAAGATTGAGAGTAAAGAAAACTATCAGAAGCAGAGAGGGTCATTATATATGGAAGGATCAAGCCACCAACAATTCATGGAAGTACTTAATGCATGTCTTTCAAACAACAAAGGTATAAAGTACACGTAACTAGGTTGGTGATGTTGCTTGGTTGCTCAGGCTGCCCAGTATTATGTAAGGATCTGGGTTCAATTCTCAGAATTTCAAAATAAAAAGGGTAGTGAAAGAACTAGCATGGATACTTACATTGGAAAAGAAGAAAATCTCAAATCAATAATATAAGCAGATATTTTAAGAGACTAAGAAACAGAATAACACAAACATATAGAAGCAAGGCAAAGACAAAGAGTAGAATGCAATGATATTCTCCAACATAGAAAAGAATGTAAGAGCAGGAGAATGGGAGGGAGGCTGTGAAAAGCTGTCTTCTGGATCCCACATGGCTATTATACACAAAAGCTCACAGCAGCTGTGGTTTCCAGCACAAAACTGAGCCTGTCAATACTTTATGGGGGACCATGGACCTATCAATGGATAATAAAAGACTAGTACAAACTGTTCTACACTGATTCAAACTTGAATTGGACCGATTCATCAAAAAACACAAGTTATTATTGACTGAGCCTGTCAATACTTTTTATGGAGGTACATGCGACCTCAAACCTCACAAAGTAGCTAATGACAACCAATGGTGGCTAGAAGAAGGGAGTCACGTTCATCAGTGGTATAAATGCTTGTAAGTTGCCCATTCTGCAGTAAAGGACCTTCCACCATGATCATGCAAGCAATCTTAATTTAACTCAATGGATTATTTTAAAAGCATGTAAGTAATATGGGGATAAATGAGGAAGAAAATGGGTGTTAATGAGATGTTGGGGACATAAAAGCGAGTGATTTGTGGAAATAACAAAATACATTATGTACATACAGTGTCAAAAATGGAAAAAATAATGTATTAAATAATGAAATTGACAACAACAAAAAATGAAAAAAGCTGGGTGTGGTGGCACACACCATTAATCCCAGCACATACGAGGCAGTGGTAGAAGGATTGCTGTGAGTTTGAAGCCACTCTGAGACTACATAGTGAATTTCAAGTCAGCCTAGGCTAAAGTGAGACTCTACTTTGAAAAACAAAACAAAACAAAACAAAACAAAACAAAAAATGGAAAAGGAGCTAGAGAAATGGCTTAGAGATTAAGGTGCTTGCCTATGATGCCTAATGTCCCAGGTTCCAGTCCCCAGTACTCATTTAAACCAGATGCATAGGGTGGCACATGTGTCTGGAGTTTGTTACCAGTGGCTAGAGGCCCTGGTGCACCCATTCTATCTTTGTATCTGCCTCTTTCTCTTTCTCTCAAATAAATAAATTAATTAATTAAAATAAATAATTTCATAGCTGGACTTGGTGCACACATCTTTAAAATGGAAAAAGAGTTGGTTCTGTCAAAATGTGAAAAATATTAACAAATCTCTAATAAGGCAAACTTGTAAAAAGAACACATAGTCAAGATAGGCATAAAATAAAAGATGTCATTATGAACTATGAACATATCAATGGATAATAAAAGACTACTACAAACTGTTCTACATTTATCAATTTAAACTTAAATTGGACCAATGCATCAAAAAACACTAGCTATTATATCTCACTCAAGACTTTTAAAAAAAATGTTGTTTATTTTTATTTATTTATTTGAGAGCGACAGGCAGAGAGAGAAAGAGGCACAGAGAGAGAGAGAGAGAGAGAGAGAGAGAGAGAGAGAATAGGCGCACCAGAGCCTCCAGCCGCTGCAAACGACTCCAGGTACATGTGATACCTTGTGCATCTGTCTTATGTGGGCACTGGAGAATTGAGCCTTGAACCCGGGTCCTTAGGCTTCACAGGCAAGTGCGCAAACACCAAGCTATCTCTTCAGCCCCCAAAAGATAATTTTGATTGCCATATATTTACAAAGGAAATTAAATTTGGAATTTTAAATTACATTTATCCCTTCACACCCCCGTAGAAATATTCAGGTACCCATAACTTCACTGGAAAATTCTGTCACTTTTTTTTTATTTGAGAGAGATAGAAAGAAGCACAACACACATGCACACACACACACACACAGAGCAAGAGAGACAGAGATAGAGATAGAGAGAGAGAGAGAGAGAGAGAGAGAGAATATGGGTGTGCCAGGGCCTCCTGCCACTGCAGGGCCACTTTCTGCAACTGGCCTTTGTGGGCATTGGGGAATCAAATGTGGGCTGTCAGGTCTGGCAAGCAAGCACCTTTAACTGTTGAGCCATCTCTCTAGCCCACATTTTTAAAAAAGAAAATTTCCAGTTCTATACAACTTCATCTAGATAATGGAAGAGGAGATAAGTGGGGAATTATGAAACTAATGTTACCTTAATATCAAAATGAGACAATACAAATATACAAAATATAAAATTACAGATTAATATCCTTTACAAGGTAGGGTAGTTGTTGAAGACATATTATCTCTACTGTATTACAAATATTAACAAATACTAATAATAAAATTTGGAAATATGTAAAATAAATTTTCACTATGATGAAATAAAATGTATAACAAGGATACAAGTCTAATTTAATACTTGAGTATCAATCATTTAAATAATAAAAATTCACAGGATTGCATCAGTCAATGCAGTAAAAAATATTTGATCAAATTCAATATGAATTCATGATTAGCACACAGATGACATACAAATAGAAAGACACTTTTCACTTGATAATAAACATCCTTAAAAAACTAGAGCCAAATGTATCCTATATGGTAAAAGACTATTTCCCCTTATAATGGAAATAATATAATGATTTAAACTTACCATTCTTATTCAACATAGTACTAGAAGCAGTGCAATAAGGAAAGAAAAGGAAATGAAATTATTTACAAACTGCAAAGGAGAAATAAAACATTATCACAATGGCATCTGTAAAGAATTTCAAGCAATCTACAAGTCTCCTAAAACTTGGGCTGGAGAGATGGCTTAGTGGTTAAGGCGCCTGCCTCCTAAGCCTAAGCACGCGGTTCCAATCTCCAGGTCCCACATTTAGCCAGATGCAAAGTGACGCAAGGGTGCAATGCCGCACTTGCCCACAAGGGGGTGCACACATCTGGATTTCGTTCACAGCAGCTGAGAGACTACTGGCACGCCCATTCTCTGTCTCCCTCTCCCTCTCTGTCTGTCTCTCTCTGTGTCTCTCTCTAAAAATAAAAAATAAATTTAAAAACTCTCCTAAAACTAAAAAATAAGCCTATAGATCGAAGCATATAAGATAAACATTTTAAAAATCAATCATATTTTATATACTAGCAAGAAACTCATATGTGGTGATTAATGAAAAATAAAGTACAATTTACAATCACTATAGAACAAATTAATAGACCGATGGAGTAGGATAGAAGAGAAAAATATGAAGTAGAGGCAAAATTTGAAAACATAGTGGTTGAACTCTTTTCCTAAATTAATGAAAATATCAATTCATAAATTTTGGAATTCCTAAAAGTATAAAGCAGTAAAAGAAAAGTAAGACAATCTGGAGAGAAACCTGATTTTTTAAAAAAATATATTTCAATTTTACTTATTTACAAGGACAGAGAGCAGGGCAGGCACACCAGGGTCTCTTGCTACTACAAATAAACTCCAGATACATGTGACACTATGTGTATCTGGCTTTATGTGGGCACAGCTGAATATTTTAAAAAGCAGATGAAGGACTGGGAGATTGCTTAGTAGTTAACACTGCTTGCTGGCAAAGCCTGCCTTCCTGCATTCAATTCTTTAGGAACCATGTAAAGATGGGTGCAAAAAGTGGAACATTCATCTGGTGTTCAATTGCAGTGGCAGGAAACAGTGGGACATGCAAACAAATAATTTTTTGGATGCTGCTTAACATCAAAGAAGTAAATGAGGCTAACAACTGATGTTTTTATATTTATTTTTATTTTGGAGAGAGACACAGAGAGAGGCAGATGGAAAGGGAGACAGAGAATGGGCGTGCCAGCAGTCTCAGCTGCTGAGAACGAAATCCAGATGTGTGCGCCCCCTTGTGGGCAAGTGCGGCATTGTGCACTTGCGTCACTTTGCATCTGACTAAACGTAGGACCTAGAGATTGGAACCCGCGTTCTTAGGCTTAGGAGGCAGGCGCCTTAACCGCTAAGCCATCTCTCCAGCCCACAACTGATGTTTTAAAAATAAACAAGAGAAAGCCAGGTGTGGTGGCGCACGCCTTTAATCCCAGCACTTGGAAGGCAGAGGTAGGAGGATCACCGAGAGTTCGAGGCCACCCTGAGACTACATAGTTAATTCCAGGTCAGCCTGGACCAGAGTGAGACCCTACCTTGCAAAACCAAAATAAATAAATAAATATATAAATAAACAAGAGAAATGTGAAAATAACGGAATGTTAATTTCAATTAGTTTAAGATTACCAAATTAGAAACTTGCAGTTACCAAAATAGCACTTAGAAATTAAAAAAAAAAAAAAACATGAAAGACCTCTGAAGTTTTCTGAATGAAAACTTCAAAACATGGGGACAAAAAAAACAAAGAGAGTACTAGACTATGTAAGGACCTTCCATGCTCCTGGATTGGTAGAATTAATAATGTGAAGTGGCTATTTTACCAAAAATAAACTACAGATTCAATGCAATCCTCATCAAAATTCCAATGATCTTCCTCACAGAATTGGAAAAAAAAATCCAAGAATTCATATGTAAGCACCAAAGACCACAAATAGCTAAAGCAATTCTTAAAGAGAAGGAACAGAGCTGGGTGTATCACAATACCTCAAATTATACTACCAATAAATACTGACAAAGACAAAATGGTACTGAAACCAAAACACACATGTAGACCAATGAAAGAAATAGAGGGACAAGAGATAAACTCATATATTTTTGACTACATTAATATAAAACTGAAATGCTGAAGCTGCTAGAGGAAAATGTAGAGAATAAACTTCCAGATATAGGTTTAGGTAAGAACTTTCCAAACAGGATTCCAGTAGCTCAGTATATAGCCCCAAGATTTAACAGATGAGACTAAATGAAATTGAAAAACTTCTCCACAGCACCATGAACAGACAGCTTACACAATGGGAGAAAACGTTTGTCACATATACTTCAGATATGGTGCTAATACCAGAATTTATAAAGAACTGCAAAAAATAGGTCTGAGGAAATGGTTCAGCTGTTAAGTCTCTGCTTATATAATCTGAAAGCCAGTACCCACTTAAAGCCAGATGCAAAAGATACCACCTACATCTAGAGTTCATTTTCAGTGGCAGAAGGCTCTGGTGCACCCATTTACACTCTTATTTTCATTCTTTCTCTCTCCTGTCTCTCCTTACAAACAAATAAATAAAAATAGTTTAAGAATTAGAAATGAAATGTCAACATATGACCCAGTTGTACAACTCCTATGCATATACCCAAAAGATTGTATATCCTTCAGAGATATTTGCATATCCATGTTTACTACCGCTTTATTCACAATAGCTAGGAAATGGAACCAGCCTAGATGTCCATCAACTGATAACTAGATGATGAAAAATGTGGTACATGTACACAATGGCATTTTAATCAACAGTAAAATATATAAAAATCGGGAAAACTTATGGATCTGGAAAAAATACATTAAGTGAAGTGATCCAACTGGCTTGTAATATCTGTATCTATGTACATAAAGGGGTAAAATAAAGGTAAAACCTAAAAAGCTGGTAAAAATGACCAAGAGTAGGTAATAAGAGATGACAAGAAAGGAAAATGGGGGAATGGTGAAAGGACACATGTGACATGCAAACAGATAGGATAAGGGAGGATACAAAGGGGAGAGTTGGATGGGGAGATGAGGAGAGGAGAATCAACTAAAACAAATTGTATTCAAAAATGCAATAATGATACCTAAAACTCTGTATACTAACTAAAAAGCAAATAGTGATAAAAATTATTTTTTCAAACAATAAACTGTCAGATTTGCGTTAGTAAATTTGCACTATAACTGAAGTTGTTTGAATGATTCATGCTAGAAAAAAATGGAGAAGAAAGCCATAAACATATTAGTAAGTCTATAAGACTACTGACTCTGTGACACAATGATAGTCCTTGCAGGCTTTTAACAATATAGAATTAAAGCATAGCAACCATAGCATAGAAATCTCTAGTGTCTGTATATGCATGTGCCTTTGCTTGTTTGTGTGCAGGTGTGCATGTATGTGTACATGCATGTGGAGGACATGGCAAAACTGTCCATCTTTCTTGAAACAAGACTTTTACTGACCTGGAGGTTGCCAAGTATTCTAGACTGGTGGGCCAACAATCCTGTCTCTGCCTCCGCAATACAGAGATTAGAGGCACATCAACACACTCTGAATTCTTATGTGGTTTCTGTGGATCAAACACAGGTGCTCAGGCTTGTGAGGGACATCCTTGACTAAACCAACTAAGGACCTTCACAGCCCTAAAATAGAAATCTTGAAGTGTGGAATTTGAGTTGAATTTTTTTCTAAGTAATAATAGAAGATAAATTTGAGCAAGAGCATTGGGCCATATCATTCCAAAAAATATATGTAGAATAAAATAAAAATGAATTCAGACTTTGAACAAAAGATTGTGGATTTAGGTATTCAATGATACTGTGTAAATGGCATATTAAGTGGATGAGCCTACATTCAAGTGGTTTACAGGAAACACAGGAGACACAGGGGCTGACACAGTACAATGGGTGTAAAGCAGAACCACAGAGTCATCTGAGTGTAAGTAAGTACCACAACTATAAAAGTGGTAATTGGAAGCAAAAGGCAGGGACAATATGAGAAATATTGGGAAGGAAATATGACTAGAACTTTGCTGTTGGGTGAGTAAAGCTGGCAGAGAGGAGTCAAGGTTTCACAGCTACCAAATCAGATAAGTAGTAAAGTAACAAGAACAGTCACTTTTCAACCTGAGCAAGGAAACAGACACTGAGGATATTCAAATTGCACCAAAACAGAAACCCAGAAGCTTCTGAGAGCTCAACACTAAAGTAGACTTAAAACACACCCACCAAGGTTCAGGGTATTTTTTCAGAAAAGGAGGTGGAAAGAATGTAAGAGGCACAGGGTGGGAAGGAATAGTCAAAGGCATTGCAGCCCCTCCCCCCACCAATGACTGACTGCCACTCTCCCAGTTCATACCCCATGACTCCATGGTGAATGCCAGAAATCCCACTATGGGGAGCCCCTCAGTGCATTGGGGACAGGGAGGAGGGAAATGCTGGTACCAACACTTGATGTATCCATACAAAGTTTCAACTTATTAAAAATATTTTAAAAACTACAAAAAAAGAATAGTCATTTACAGGAAGAATAACAAAGTACTGATCTTATTTCCAGAATTAGTATGTTTAGGCAAAAGAACCAACTGGAAATATTCAGCAGAGAGTTAAAAATGAAATGATCTTGAGGACATATTAGGACCTGGAGGAAGAATCAGATGTCACGGACATTGTGGTGGCATTTCTATCAGTATGAAAGAGTTCATGCAGCAAGGCATAAACAATGATTAAACTGAAGTACACACATCTGAGAAATAAGGCTATGAATTAAATACAATCAAAGTGGAAGAGAAAGAAAGTGGTGTTGACAGAGACAAGACATGACCAGGGCAAGGTACAGTGTCACAAAAACCAAGAGCATAACATTTCATCAGGAAGGAGAGGATGATCTACATTAAGAATTACAAACAACTACAGGTGCAGGAGAATGGAGAGAAGAGGCACTTGAACCATCACCTAGTCTCTTCTCACGTTCTCATCAGAGGTAGGTTTATTGCTAGAGGATATGTCCCTTTTGAAATCCAAAGAAAATAGAAATTGAATTAAAATCATTTATAGGTCATTGTTATTTACAGTCTAAATTCAGCCTTGTCCAAGAATTCTGTGGTAATATATTATGCTCCTCCATGAAACCAGCAGGATCAGCTGCTGCTGAAACAAGGTTCTGAAGCCTCCAAGGTTTCTCTGCAGAAACCACTGGAAGATTTAAAAGAAAAGAGCCGTGGTAACAGCACTTCAGATGGTGAGGTTATACCCTTTCCCTTCCCTTCCCTTCCCTTCCCTTCCCTTCCCTTCCCTTCCCTTCCCTTCCCTTCCCTTCCCTTCCCTTCCCTTCCCTTCCCTTCCCTTGCCTTGCCTTGCCTTGCCTTGCCTTGCCTTGCTTTCCAACCACCTTCCTTCCTTGTTTTAATTGACAAATTTTTATTATTTATAGGTGTTTTTTTTTTTTTTTGGTTTTTGAGGTAGGGTCTCACTCTAGCTCAGGCTGACCTGGGATTCACTATGTAGTCTCAGGGTGACCTCAAACTCATGGCAATTCTCCTACTCTGCCTCCCAAGTGCTGGGATTAAACACATGCACCACCACACCCAGCTTTATAGGATGTTTTAAAACGTCTATATTTTGTAATGGGTAAATTGACATAAATAATATTTTCATTATTTTACATACTTACTGTTCTGTAACATAAAAATGGACTCATTGATTTCCAAGAATACAAAATGTTCTAGAGTCACTATGTTGTTCAATTGATATCTTGAATTTATTGCTTTAATCTAATTGAAATTGTATATCCTTTGATCAATATATCCCCTCACCCATCCAGGACCTGGTGACCAACTCTTTGCTCCTTGGGTTCAACTTTTGTAGTTTCTACATACAAATGAGTGCCTAGTTTGTTTCACTTATATTCTGTGTCTTGAATCATGTTGTAACAAATGAAAGGATTTCCTTCTTTTTGAAATATTTATTTTCAAACAGAAAGAGAGAGAGAGAGAGAGAGAGTGTGTTGGCCTTCCATAGCCTCTTGCCACTGTAATCGAATTCCAGATGAATGTGTACCTTTACGCATCTGGCTTTATGTGGGTATTGGGGAATCAAATCCAGACCAGCTGGTTTTGTGAGCAGGTAATCTTTTTTTTTTTTTTTTTTTTTTTTTTTTTTTTTTTTTTTGGTTTTTCAAGGTAGGGTCTCACTCTGGTCCAGGCTGACCTGTTTTTTTTTTTTTTTTTTGTGAGCAGGTAATCTTAACCTCTGAGCCATCTCCTCGGCCCCAAGACTTCTTTCTTTTCAAAGACTAAGTAGCATTTTGTTGTGCAAATGTACGACATGTTTAAAAACTATAATAATTATCAACAGAAACGTAGCTTGATTTCCTATATGGACTATATAAAACAATGCTAAAGTGAATTTAAGAGTTCAGATACTTCCTCTGTTAGTTGATTTAATATATGTGTAGTAGTAGAATTGCTTGGTTATATGGCTGCTTGAACCTTTTATTTTTTTAGGAAGATCCATAATATTTTCCCATAATGGATTAACCAATCTACATTTGCACCAACAGTGTACAAGTTTACCCTTTTCTCCATACCCTTGCTGACACATGTCATCTCTTGTCATTTTGATAAGAGCAAAACTCATTGTGGTTTTAAGCAGCAGTTCTCTGAAGACTACTAATGTTGAGCACTGGTTTGTATAGTCTTCTTTAGAAAAATGTCTATGTAAAAACTTTTCCCACTTCTTTTTATCATTAGAATGTATACAGAATATTACGTTTGTGGTTTGCTTATAAAATATATTCCACAGGCTCATGTGTTTGAAGATTTGGTCCCTAACTGGTAACTAGGACTATAGCAGCCAATATAATGGTAGAGAAGGCCTAAAATCTGAGGCTCTGGTGAACAGAACAGTTTTGTCATGGTTTTAGAGCCTTGCGTCACTATAACCAGCATGGCTTTGATGTAGATCTGCAGCCTGAACCTGTAGTGTAAACCCGTAGCCTGAGTATGTAGGCCTTGGCTTTGCACTGCAGCCAGTCCAGCATCTGGAACCACTAGTTTGATTCTGGTGGAGGGAAATCTGGAGCCTGAGTTCATAGGCCAATCCTGGAGCTAAGCCAGGCCAAAAGTCTCAATCTGTGGAAACCAGAGTCTGGGGAGTATGAGCCTGTAGTATGGTCAGAGTTTTAGTATGGGACAAAAATCTACTGCTTACTTCCTTCTCCTTACTGCAAATAGAGGGCATCTATTCATGCTGTGATGGCTGGAGTTGGAGGAGGCATGATGCCACAATGTCTACCTGTCTTCCTCGCCCCTTTCACTGCATCTTTTACTTCAAGTCTACACCTGGGACTCTCATCTTTTACCTAGTCTTCTGAGTTCTTTGGGAAGCAATTTTGTGAGTGAATAGTTGTTCATTTTTTATTCCTGGAGGGAGATCAGTACTGAAAAGTCCCATGCCATGATTTTGCTGATGTCCAGATCAATAATATTGGACCATTTGTATGTATCATTAGTCAGGTAGGATTTTTTTAACAAGCCATAGGAGCTATTTGACCAATAGCTTGTATTTTCAAAAGAAATTCCAATGTGAGTTTTTTGTTTGTGGCAAGGAAAACACTATGTTTTACTACGCACCCAAAACACAAACATTCAGTGCAACAAATTGTGTGTCTGAAATTTTCTACATCTTTCATTAGTCATCTATGGTTTCCTTGAACATTTTTTTCTCATTGATCCAGGTAAGGTGCAGGGTTTTTTTTTATAATATTTAAATACTTCAGTGTCATACTAGGTCCTAGTGTCAATATTCAGTGTTACATTTACCTAAGTCTCATTCATAAAATGACTGGATTGGTTATTAATATGTTATATTTTTATGCCATACTCCAAACTCATGTACTTTAGATGCTTTCAATACCTGAATACAATTTGGCTTAGGCACAAACATGACTACATGATAAAGACACATGGACAATATCCTTTTCCCCGCTGAAGAGAGATGGCCAATTATAAGCAACTTCACTC
Source organism: Orientallactaga sibirica (assembly GCA_036365145.1). Classification (NCBI taxonomy): domain Eukaryota; kingdom Metazoa; phylum Chordata; class Mammalia; order Rodentia; family Dipodidae; genus Orientallactaga; species Orientallactaga sibirica. Next base: position 11,540,186 of record JAEOAD010000057.1, read on the forward strand.
TGATCTGCTTTGTGCCTACTTCAAACAATGCCACCATTTCTCTTCTCTAACACTTCCTTTCCACTTGACATCACTGTGGTCTCAGACTTGTTCAGATGTCTGGTGGTTGTTGTAGAATCCTGCTTAGGGCAGCAGCAGCCGCAGTGTTGTTTACTCTCATTCTATATGCAATCTATTGCTATAGGAGCTGGAAATATAAGATATCTGATGGTTTTCTCTTCATATTTAGCCTCAGTTATAAGAATTTTCTATTTACCAAAACATTAAATGGATATTCAGGGTACATTTTTAAACATAAAGGAAGAACAATTTGACTTGATAAGTGATTTATATTAGCTCTTAAAGATCAAGGTATTCCATCTTCTTGCCAAGTGTACAAAGGGAGTTAATGGTTGATGTTAGGCTGAGATAATTTTTATGTTCTGGGGAAAGATAGAGGCCACACTATGACAGCTTATTTTTGCACTTGATGTAACTTATCTTATTTCCAAGATCACTATACTCATTTATTACATTGTATTTGTTTATTATTGCAAGCAGAGAGAGAAGGAGAGAAGGAGAGGGAATGGGCACACCAGGGCTTTTTGCCATTACAAATGAACTCCAGATGTGTGTGCTTCTTTGTGCATCTAGCTTTATGTAGGTACTAGGGAATGGAAGCTGATCTGTCAGGCTTTGCAAGCAAGTGCCTTTAATTGCTGAACCATCTCTCCAGCCCCTCATTTATTAATTTGATACTTGTTTTCATCAGGAATATCCATAAAACTAGAACCTATGGAATATATGTATCTACACATATCTCAAAGACATGATAGATAGATAGATAGATAGATAGATAGATAGATAGATAGATAGATAGATGATATAGCTATGGATATGGGAGCCAATGACATGACACTAAGCCCAATATCAAAGGGCTGAGAAACTGAACAGCTGTTGGTGTAAGTGCAATGGTCCAAGAGCTAGGAGATTCAGCATTTGATGGCAAGAGAAAATGACAAATAAGAAAGGGAATGAATAATTCCTCTCTATGTCTTTTTGTTCTATTCTGGCCTTCAGCGGTTGGATAGTGTCCAGTCGCATGACTGAAGGGAGATCTTATTTATTCAATCCACCATTCATAGCTTCATTTTACTTGGAAAAAGTTTACAGACAAATCCAGAAACAATGTTTTTAGCAGCTATTTAAGTGTCCCTTTGCCCTTTAAAGTTAGCACACAAAATTAATCATCACAGTAGTAATAACAGAGAGCAATAACTAAACAGGGCATTGTTGGGGTCCCCCCCAAGGCCAGCTCAGGAGGGACGATAGGGTCTCTGCCGAATTGGGGTGAGCAGCGCGGAGTCACGACACAGACTCCGGGAGTTGGGTGAAAGTGGGAGCGAGAACCCACAAACTCGTTTATTCAGGAAGTGTACATGGGTTTTAAGGGGCTGTTAATCTTTGTATGGGGCGGTCCCCTTTTGGTGACCAATGACAGCTTGTCTCTGGACAGGACATCTCGTAGTAGGCTTCTCGCGAGCATGGGGCTGTAACTGTTCTCATATCAAGCCTGCGCAAAACGCCACTTTTACAGAAGCCACTTCCTATTGTCTTTTGCCATGCGGTCTGGCTAGGACCAGGCCTGTATTGTGCCATACAGGGCATGGTGGCACAGATCTGTATTCCAAGTACTCTAGATGGTGAGGCAAGTGGATCAAGAGTTCACTTCCAGCCTGGGTAGTGAAATCTTGACACATAAAACTAAAAACAAACAAAAAATACCTAAAATTTATTGAGCATTGTATATACACCAGGTCCTGTTCTTAATGCTCTACGTCTACAGTGAAAGGTGTCCTTACCTTTTATATACCAAGTAAATAGAAAACAAAGTACAGTTAAAAAAAAGATGGGGCCGGGCGTGGTGGCGCACGCCTTTAATCCCAGCACTCGGGAGGCAGAGGTAGGAGTATCGCCGAGAGTTCGAGGCCACCCTGAGACTACATAGTGAATTCCAGGTCAGCCTGGACCAGAGTGAGACCCTACCTCACAAAACCAAAAAAAAAAAAAAAAAAAAAAAGATGGGGATGGAGAGATGGCTTAGTGGTTAAGGCACTTGCCTGTGAAGCCTAAGGACCCAGGTTCGATTCCCCAGTGCCCATGTAAGCCAGATACACAAGGTGAGACATGCATCTGGAGTTCATTTGCACTGGCTAGATGCCCTGTTGTGCCCATTTTCTAGCTATCTGACTCTCTCTCTCTCTCTCTCTCTCTATCACTGTCTCTCTAATAAATAATTAAAAATCAATATATTTTTTAAAAAGACAAGATGAAGAAAACATGACTTCTGTTTGCCAGACATGATTAAACAATATAATTTATAACTAGAATACAAAGTTAAAATCTCATGTGTAAAAATTAAGATGATAAAGAACTAATGAGGAAAAATATCTACTTGAGACATAATTAAAGTTTAATGTCTTTGCTTAAAAATTATTATTTTAGGGCTGGAGAGATGGCTTAGTGGTTAAGGCTTGCCTGTGAAGCCTAAGGATCCAGGTTCAATTCTCCAGGTCCCACATAAGCCAGATACACAAGGTGGTGCATGCATCTGGAGTTCATTTGCAGTGGCTAGAGGCCCTGGACCTCCTATTCTCTCTCTCTCTCTCTCTCTCTCTGAAAAATAAATAAATAAAAATAAAACTTTTAAAATATCATTATTTTAGTGCTGGAGAGATGGCACAGTGATTAAGGAGTTTGCCTGCATAGGCTAAGGTCCTGGGTTTGATTCCTCAGTACCCACATAAAGCCAGATCCACAAGGTGGCACATGCACCTGGTTTGTTTGTGGTGGCTGGAGACCCTGACACACCTGTTCTCTCTCCCTGTCTTTCCCTCTCTTTCAAATAAATGAATATAATATTAAAATACTATTTTAAACAAAGAAGACAATGAACATCTTCATGGGGAAAATAGATGAGTACATGAACAAATTCTCGAAAGAATAAACATAAATACCTGGGCTAGGAATGTAACTTAGTGGGTAGAATGTCTGCCTAAGATGTATGGTGTTTGATTCCTAGCATCACATAAACCAGGTATGGTGGTTCACATCTGTAATCCCAGTACTCAAAAAGTACAAACAGGAGGATCAGGACTTCAAGGTCATCTTCAACTTCATTGTGAGTTCAAAGCCAGCCTGGGCTACATGAACCCTATAAATAAATAAGTAAATAAATAAGTAAACTTCCAACAAAAATAAAACATGCAGCATATGATGGCTAATTTTTCATATCAACTTGAATGAGCGCTGAGATATCTAGAAAGCACGCTGGTCATATTTCTGTTTGTTTCTGTGAGGATGCTTCAGAAGCATTTAGAATTTGAATTGGAAGAGTGGATGAAGTGCATGGTCCTCCTCAAAGTGGATGGGCATCACTCAACTCATTGAGAGCTTGACTAGAATAGAAAGGATGATGATTTGTGCTGAGATATCCACCTTCTCTTGTCCTCACCATTCCTGGTTTTTTTTTTTTTTTTCTTTTGAGCTTAAAGACATGGATTCAAATCAAAACAAGTGACTGCAGCTCTCGAGCTTTTGAACACAAAGGTTTTCTTGCAGAAGGTATGTCATGCAGCATTTCCACCTCTCTAACCCTAGGAGCCACTACTTCATAACATAATGATAAGTATCCCCTTATTCTGTTTCTTGTAAAACCCTGACTCATGTGCATCTCCACCATTATTCAATTATAACTTTAAAAAATTAAGTATTGGTCAATATAAAGATCTCAGTGATGACTGAGGATGAATAACGAGGCACATTCAAATATTTCTCATGGGAGGATAAATTGCTGTAGTGAGAGGACCTAAAATGAATCCTACATAAAATCTGGGTGTGTTGGTATATGTCTATAATCCCAGTGCTCTTACATCAAGATGAGAGGCAAAGGCAGAGGAATCCCTGGATGCTCATGGACCAGCTATTCTGATAGACACAACAGCAGAAAACAAGACACCCTTGCCATAAAAAAGGTAAAAGGTATATAGAGTGAATTCCAGGTCAGCTTGGGCTAGAATGAGACCCTACCTCGAAAAACCAAAAAACAAACAAAAAAATAGGTAAAAGGTGAAGACCAACACCTAAGGTTGTCCTCTGAGCCTCACATGTGCTCCATGACACACTTGACCAAATTGTCACACTGGGGCCTCTGGTCACTAAAATGGAACTCCAGATGTGTGTGTCATCTTATGCATCTGTGTGACCTTGTGCACTTGTATCACCTTTTATCATTCTTATTATTTTTTTTTTTTTGGAGAGAGAGGGAGAAGACAGAAGAATGGGCGTGCCAGCAGCCTCTCAACTGATGTGAACACACTCCAGATGTGTGCGCCCCCTTGTGGGCAAGTGCAGCATTGCACTCTTGCATCACTTTGCATCTGGCTAAACATGGGACCTGGAGATAAGAACTTGTGTTTTTAGGCTTAGCAGGCAGGCGCCTTAATGGCTAAGCCATCTCTCCAGCCCTGCATCACCTTTTGCATCTGGCTTATGTGGGACCTGGAGAGTCGAACATGAGTCCTAAGGCTTTGTAGGCAAGAACCTTAACCATTAAGCCATCTCTCCAGCCCCTTAGAAATAATTTCTAATAATTTATAAGAAAATATTTGAGCCGGGTGTGGTGGCACACGCCTTTAATCCCAGCACTTGGGAGGCAGAGGTAGGAGGACTGCCACGAGTTTGAGGCCACCCTGAGACTACAGAGTGAATTCTAGGTCAGCCTGGGCTAGAGTGAGACCCTACCTCGAAAAACAAAAAAAAAAGAAAAGAAAATATTTGAAAACTTTTCAAGTATATAAGCACAAGTATGTTCATCCTCATTTTACATATAATATTGAAATATTCTGAAAAAATATAGATTACACAAAAAATATAAACCAGTATGTATGTATATACATGTATAATTGTTACACCATTGAAAAGTCTATGACAATTTGTACTTTTGAAGTAGATGCTCTTTTTGTGGTGTTGGGTATTGAACATAGGGTTTTGCCCATGCAAGGTAAGCATTCAGCCATTTAGTTATATCTCCAGCCCTTGAAATATATTCTCAATGAATTAGTGGAAAATATATTCAAAATAAAATGTATCATATAGTAAAACCCCTTTAAAATACATATACACCTCAATGTCGAAGTGTACTTATGCATCTCCATAAATAGGCATAGAAAATACACCAGAAGGTTACATACATCAGTGGTGATTATTTCTTTTTCTATTTTGTAACTGAAATCAACTTGATTGAACTATAGTTTTCCCTAAATGTACAGAATTTGAAAAATAAAATTCACTTTTTATAAATTTAAAGTATATACCATGAATTTGAGATATATGGAGATTACTCTGTACATGATTGCTATAATGAAACAAATTAACATATCAATCATTTCATATTTTATGTGACATGAGCAATGGCAATTTGATCAGTTACAACAGTCATGAATACAAATAACTACCATTAACTATAGATATCATGTTGCACATTTGATCTGTAACTGTTGTGCCCAGTTACAGTGCCGCCCCCCCTCCCCCCCCAGACCAAGGAGACCTGACACATATGCAAAAGCAAAGAGCTTTATTTTGGTCTTAAGCTCCGTCTCTTGACACAGTGGATTCATGCAAGAGCCTTGAGTTGCATTTGGGAGAAGTTTTTATTGGATTTAAACAAAGAGAAGGGAAATTTCTAATATGATTGGTTGACATTTATCATGAATTTACTTGTTAGAAGTTAATTGGTTATACAGCAGCTGAGGAACGTTAAGCAAACTTATCTATAGATACAAAGCCACAGGAATGTGTAACACCTGCTTAGTTTTGTCTAATTGGCCCATTATTTTGGGTTAGCATTGTCTTTCCAGTAACTGTTCTGACTTATATTCTGGAAACCTGACCTGAGTTTAACCTGAGGACTGCAAGGCAGCTGAAGCCTATCATGGCATTAGTTTGGTTCTTGGGCCTTTCATTCCCCCCTCTCTATGTACCTAAGGGGAGCCAATCTTGGGTCCTAAGGGTTCTAGTGGAACATATTGACTTTTCAAAACCATTAATTGTATACTTTTCATGTAAGGTTTAAAGCAACATGTGGGTTAAGGTTAGGGAGAGTACATACAGTTTATAACATGAAAATCATTAGGAGCACTGAAGCTTGAGCTTAAGAGGAGATTCTGGGTCTCATTGAACTTTTCATTTTGCTTGATAGTCCTCAGGTTCAGCCAGGGGGTCTGCCGGTTGGATGTGAGTGTGATGAATCCAAGTGGTGATCCCATCTACCTTGACGGCGGTGGGAGTCATCAGGATGATGACATAGGGTCCTCTCCAGTGGGGTTCGAGCGTCTCACGATGATGATGATGATGAAAAAAGACTCAATCCCCCCGGCTGGTATCCATGTGTTGGTGGGGGAGGTCCAGTCTCATATATGGCCTGTAGACAAAGCCACACATTTTTGTGAGTTCTAATTAAGGATTGAAAAGACGCATGTAAATTTTGGTTATTAAGCTCCTCAAATCGTTTTAAATCAGGCAGAATGGAAGGTGGTCTCCCAAACATAATCTTATAAAGAGTTAACCCTATTATTTAAGTGTAAGGGGTGTTTTGTACCCTATAAAGGGGAGGAGAGATGCCCAGTTCCTGCTGGTCTCTTAGTAAGGGTCTTTTTAAAAGTTTTATTTATTTATTTTAACCTGTCCTGTACTCTGGGGCCTGTAAGCACAATGTAATTTTCAATTCGCCCCTAATATTTTAATTGCCTCTTGTGTTACCTGAAAAATGAAGGCTGGCCCATTATCTGAACTCAAAAGAGCAGGCATTCCATACCTGGGTAAAAGTTTTTCTAGAATTTTCTTTGTCACCACCTGTGCAGTCTCATGTTTGGTAGGGAAAGCTTCCGTCCATCCTGAAAAAGTATCTACAAAAACTAGGAGATATCTGTAACCATATTTACCAGGTTTTACCTCTGTAAAGTCCAATTCCCAATGGGCTCCTGTTTGGAACCCCTAGCTTCTTTCTAATATCTGGAGCTGCCCGATTAACAAAACTTAGGATAACTACTGTTTTATTCTTTGGAAGCTCTGGATCGGATGCTTTTATGAGTCTCTCTAAAAAGGCAGCTGGACTTTTATCTTTTCCTTGCTGAATATCACTAACCTTAGCCAAATTAGTTGGGTGCCTAGCGGCTGCCCTGAAACCCCCATTAGAGTCTGGCAGTAGACTTGGAGTCTCTCCTTACCTTCTGCCCTGTTGAAGTCCCAGTCGGGTCTTGTCAATGGGAAGAAGGCATCAATGACAGCCTGGTTATTTGTGGGATTTTCATCATGGCCGGAACCAATATCCAGGCTTCAGTGAAGATTTTTTTTTCTTTCCTCCATATTAAAGAGAATCTGAAGCCGGGCGTGGTGGCGCATGCCTTTAATCCCAGCACTCGGGAGGCAGAGGTAGGAGGATCGCCATGAGTTCAGGTCCACCCTGAGACTACATAGTGAATTCCAGGTCAGCCTGAGCTAGAGTGAAACCGTACCTCGAAAAACCAAAAAAAAAAAATAATAATAATAATAATTAATTAATTAATTAAAAGAAAAATAAAGAGAATCTGCAAAAGCTGTTGACAATAGGTAGGTAGGGAGCAGGAGACGGGTCAGAAGGAGGAGGGTCCTTCAGTTAGGAGAGAGAGAGGAGTTGTCTACCTCTGTCCCACTGCTGGGGGCAGCGGCAGTGGTAGGAAAGGGCCAGCAAAGGGCGCTTGGCAGGCAAGCCCCAGAGCAGACGCGTGGGTCTGCCCGGGACGAGGAAGAAAAGCCGCGCTGGCCGTGGCGGTGGAGTGGGTGCTGTCCCATTTTTACTGTCAGTCCCACAGCAAGACAAATGACAAACAAAACAACAAAACAACACATAAATTAAGTCAACTGATTTGCTCAGTGAGGAGCCAAGACCAAAAGTGGAACCACAGCAAACTGCCGACCCAGTGGGAGCTACCCACTTTGTTCCTTCAGATTCAGACGGGATAACAAAATTCCCCAAGGGGCGGGCCTAGGGCACCCAGGACCCACCACCCAGACTGAGTGGTCTCCAATGGCACATCGGCTAAACCAAATGGAGAACCAACTTTCAAAATTCAGGGTTACAGAGACAAACAACAGAGTTACAGGGACAAACGACAGACAATAGACAGAATCTCACCAGCCGGTTCATAAAGCTTTACGTGCTGGTGGTCTTTAGGGTCTCTGGGGGGGAATCTCGGATGAGCCCCCAAATGTTGTGCCCAGTTACAGCACCCCACAGAGCCCACCAAGGAGACCAGACACATATGCAAAAGCAAAGAGCTTTATTTCCGGCTTAAGCTGGGTCCCTTGACACAGTGGATTCATGCAAGAGCTTCGAGTTGCATTTGGAAGAAGTTTTTATTGGGTTTAAACAAAGAAAAGGGAAATTTATAATATGATTGGTTGACCTTTACCATGAATTTACTTGTAACAAGTTAATTGGTTATACAGCAGCTGAGGAACATTAAGCAAACTTATCTATAGATACAAAGCCACAAGAATGGATAACACCTGCTTAGTTTTGTCTAATTGGCCCGTTATTTTGGGTTAGCATTGTCTTTCCAGTAACTGTTTGTTCTTATATTCTGGGAACCTGACCTGAGTTTAACCTGAGGCCTGCAAGACAGCTGAAGCCTATCATGGCGTTACTTTGGTTCTTGGGCCTTTCATAAATTTCATCCTATATATATCTGCTATGTTATATCCTTTGAGCTATATTTCTCATTTCCTCACTCCACTGCACTTCTGAGAATCATTGTTTCATTTTATATATATTTAATATTTTCTAAGATTTCACATATAAATAAGATCACTCAATATTTTTTCTGTGTCTGGATTACTTAACTTAGCATAATGTCCTCAAGGCTTAACTCATTTTATATGAGGCTGAATAGTATTTCTCTCTTGGGGTGTGTGGGTGTGTGTGAGAGTACATGTGCACAAGTGCACATGTATGTGTGCATGTGTGTGTTATATTAAATAATGCGGCGATAGACATGGGAGTGTAGGTATTGTGATAAAGTGGTGACTGCATTTCACTATACCCAGAATGGGGGTAGTTGACTCCCATAGTGATTGTATTTTTAATTTAAGAACCTCCAGATTGGGTCTGGAAAGATGGCCCAGCTGTTAAAGTCACTTCCTCTGCAAGCCTGCCAAGTGGTACACACATCTGTAATCCCAATATGCCAATATGCCTATAAATGAGAGGCAGGGTCAGGAGAATCTTAAAGCTCACGGGCCACCTGGTCTGGCCTTCCCAGTAGCAAAACAAGTGTAGCCCTGTCTCAAACAAGGTAAACCAATACCTCAAGACTGTCCTCTCACCTTCACCCAGATGCTATAGGATGAGCATGACCATAAACACACACACAAAGAACCTCCATACTGTTTTTTCATGGCGCTTATGCTCATCTATATCCCTACTAACAGTGTATGGGGTTTGTTTTTCTCCACATCTCAGGAACACATGCTGCCCCTTACCTTTTATGAGAATAGCTACCCTCATGTGTGTGAGGCAATATGCCGCAGTGGATTTGACTGCTATTTCCCTGATGACTAGAGATGAGGAGCAACTTCTTGCATTCTTATTGGCAATTTGTAGGGCTCCTTTTGATAACTGTCTATTTAAGTCATTTTCCCATTATATAAATAGGTTTTTTTTCTTGTTATTGAGTTGTATGTGTTCTTTGTGAGTTTTAGATATTAACCCTTTAGCTGACATGTCTTGCAAGTAAGTTTCCTTTGTGGTGCAGAAGCATGTTAGCTTGATATAGTCTCATTTATCCAGTTTTGCTTTTTTTAAATTTTTTTATTATTTTTTATTTATTTTTGGAGAGAGACACAGAGAGAGACAGAGAGAAAGACAGAGGAAGACAGATAGAGAATGGGTGCACCAGCAGTCTCTCAGCTGCTGTGAACGAAATCCAGATGTGTGCGCCCCCTTGTTGGCATGTGCAGCATTGTGCCCTTGCGTCACTTTGCATCTGGCTAAACGTGGGACCTGGAGATTGGAACCGGTGTTCTTAGGCTTAGCAGGCAGGTGCCTTAACTGCTAAGCCATCTCTCCAGCCCCCAGTTTTGCTTTTTGACCATGAGCTTTTAATATCATACTTCATAAAAAATATCATTTCCAAGGCCAATGTCAAGGAAGTTTCCCATGATTTATTTCTTCTGGGAATGTTATAGATTAAGGTCTTATATTTAGGCCTTTTATTTATTTTGATTTGATATTTTTGCTTCTTTTATTTGTCCTTTGACAATTTCATGCATATTACTGTAATTTGATCATATAGACCCAATTCTTTTCTTTTGGCCCCTTCCTCATCATACTGAACCCCTTCTACTCCCCCACACATACTAGTGGACACATTATTGAAGAAAATAACGTATCTTTCACCCAGCAACCATTGACTACAAGTTGCTCCTCAGGGAGGGGTGAAGACTCAAAATCTCCTCCCTTACTCATGACAGAATGGTGGCTGGACCTATCTTGTGCTAGTCTTGTTTGTACCATAGCTGCTGTGAATTTACAAGTGCAATGACCATATCATGTCCAGGCAAGAAAGATCCACAGCACTTGCAACACTACATCTCTTACATTCTTTTCACCCTCACTTCTACAGTGTTCCCTGGGCCATGGAGGAGGATGAATAGATGTCCCATATAGGGTGGAGCACTCAGTACTTGCTTACTTTCAGTATTTTGACCAGATATGAGACTGCATTAAACCCAACAGATTGCAAACAAACAAGATTTTTTTTTACCCAAGACTGAGAGTAGCACTAATCTTTGAGTGTAAACATAAATATTTAGAAGGCAGTTTAACATCATATCTGCTTAGCAAAATAGTAATGGGAGGTTCCTTTGAAACAGAATGGCTATCTATGGAAAAAAGTATGCAGTTTTCTCAAAAAGCTAAAAACAGTCTATGGCTCCTCAGCTGTGGCTGTGGGCTTTTTGACCTGGCTTGCAATATAAGGCATGAATATCTTCATGAGAGTGGGTCTTAAATCTAATCAGAAAGCACTTAGTTACCCCAATATAAGCTAAGCTACTATTGCACTAATGGGCACCTATTGCCTGGCAAGTCACTATTATAACATGTACTATTGAGTTGGATAAGGCCATTGATGACTATTCACACCCAGTACCCTATAGAACACTTTCTGGCACTTCTAGAGTTAGCCAGTAGGAAGGAGCTTTCTCAGTTGCAACTTGATTTCTCTACCTTCTGCAACCAAAGAGTGTGCAGTCTTCAGCAATAGAGTCTTACTGTTCAGTCCTGGTGGGCAAATAACAGCAGCGATAGCTTATATTTTACATGCCTCTAGAGCTTTCCTGAACAACAACTCCATGGGTAAATATCCTACTATTGGCACTATTTTCATTTAATAAATAATCCTTGGCTTGTGGAAGCAGCATTATCCATCTGTAAAGCACACCTACATTATTTATTCTTTTATTTTAAAATTTTATTTTAGGGCTGAAGAGATTGCTCAGTGGTTAAGGCACTTGCTTGAAAAGTCTAAGGATAGAAGTTCATTTCCCCAGTACACACTTAACACCAGATGTACAAGATGGTGCATGCATCTGGAGAATGTTTACAGAGTCTAGAGGCCTCCTGGCATGTCCATTCTCCTTACCTGTCTCTCTCTCAAATAAATAAATATTTCTTTCTCTTGCATTATTGCTTTAGCTAAGACTTCAAGCACTATATTGAATAGGAGTCAGAGGAGTCTGATACCTGATATTAGTGGAAATGCTTCTAGTTGTTCTCCATTTAGCATTATGTTGAATATAGGTTTATCATATATAACCTGATTATGTGTGATATATTTCCTCCATCCCTGCTTTCTCCAGGGGTTTTTGTGAAGACATGTTGTATTTTGTCAATAGCCTTTTCTATAGCTATTGAGGTGACCATGTGATTTGTCTTTCAGTCCACTCATGTGATGCATTATATTTATTAATATATGTATGTTGAACCATCCCTGTTTTTCTGGAATAAAGTCAACTTGATCATAGTGAATTATATTTTTCATTTGTTCTTGAGTTTGTTTCACAAGTATTTTACTGAGAGTTTTTGCATTTATTTTTATCAGGGATATTGGTCTATAGTTTCATTTTGTTATCTCTATGTAGTCTTGCTCTCAGTGTAATGCTGGCTTCATAGAAAGTGTTTGGAAGCATTCCCTCTTTTCCTGTTTTATCAAATTATTTGAGTAGGCTTGGTTTTAGTTTTTCTTTAAAGGTATAGTAGCTGACTTGGTTTTTAAATGTGACATAAGGGAGCAGCTTCATTCTTCTCTATGTGACAATTCAGTTTCCTCCACATAATTTACTTGAAAAACTATCATTTCTCCATTATATCTTATTGGTCTTGTCAAATTTGGTTAGTCACATTTGGATTTACTACTGGGTTTTCTATTCTGTTCCACTAGTTTCCGTGTTTGCATGTTAATACTTTTATTGCTGCATCTTTGCAATATGGTTTCATATCAGGAAGTGTGATGCCTACAATTTTCCTTTCTGTGAGGTGCCAATTTACTTTCACTGCTTTCAAATTTTCTTATCGTTAATTTTCATCCAGTTAACCAAGTAAAACAATATATGAATTTCTTTTTATTTCTTTTATTTATTTTGTCTCAAGCTTCTGTAAATTGCTGTTTGTCACCAAACTTGAGTTTTTCAGCAATATTTCTTCAAATATTCTTGAGTACTCAGAAGAGAACATTACAGCCTTTTTTCATTTTATAAAAACAATAATAAAGCAAGATATAACCCAAGAAGAAAAGATATATTTCTGGACCATTGTGGTGCACACCTTTAATCCCAGCACTCAGGAGGCAGAGGTAGGAGGATCACTTGAGTTCAAGGCCAACCTGAGATTTCATAGTGAATTCCAGGTCAGCCTGGGCTACAGCGAGACCCTACATTGTAAAACCAAAAAAGAAAAAAAAAAGATATATCTCCAAATAGCAGTGTTGAGACCCTTCAGTAAAATGTTATTAAGGAGGCAAATATAAAAAGAAACAAATTATTTAACATATATGTTGGATTGCTAACATTTCTTTGTTGTAGTTTGAGTATTGATTGAATATCTAATCTGAAGAAAAAAGCACAATATATATAAATAGAAGCTTTTTGCAAGTTAGCACATAAAGATTTCTGAGTCTCATAAGATGCATGGATATGTGTATATATGTAAGCATATAAAAGGACAGAGGTATGATTGAGAGAATAAAAGAAAAAAGGAGAAATAGAGGTAGGCATGATGCATATGGAGGAAAGAATATTTTTCAAAGAGAAAAAAGGTGCACAGAAGTCTCAGTATTACTTCCCTTACTAATAATGCATATTGATTTTCTCCCAGAATTCTCATTAACTTGGGGCAGCTGGGCACACAGTAGGGCTTAATAAAAATGTATTGGTGTGATTTTTTTTTTCTCCTTTGGAGTAACAAATATGGACTAGATTATCTTTACTTTGTTCTTTCAGATTACCCTATTGGGAAGGAAAGCTGCTCTATAGTTGGATCCCAGTTATTCAATATCATTTGTCAAATCAGTAAAGATAGCATTATGATCTTTGCAAATGAGTATGCTTGATCATATTAACTACAGAGGAAAGAAGGGTTAATAGATGATGGGTTCAGGCAAGCATGAATCTAGAGTGATTTAAGCTGTAGGAATAATAATTAGACTCTGAGGTCCCGGAGGCCCAGCTGAACAATGAATGGATGGGAAGAAGAGCTTGGGACTCAGGTGTGGGAGTGAATGGGACCAGGGATATAACAGAAGAATCAGGCAGAGACTGATGAATCAGTGCAAAGTCAGTGGGCTTCTATTACACTGCTTCTCCTTTTGTGCTTTTGATTTCTCTGTCCAGTTCCCCAGCTTTCCTTTTTCCTCCCACTTCTTTCCTCTGGCTGTCTCCCAAAGATCAGTTCTTGACCCCCATCCATTTCCCTTTGTCCTTACTCCTTCAAGGGAGTTCATCTATTTTCCTTGTTTTGGGTACTCCTCCTTGTATATAAATGATTCTAATATATCCATCAGCACTAACTCAAAGTTTTGATTTTCTTTTCTGTATTCTAGTTCCAGTTGCCTACAAGGCATTTCCCCCCAGGTTTCCTATTGTCCTCTAAAATTTAATATGACAAAATCTTAATCATTTTCTCTTCTCACCTCCTTGATCCTTTTCAAAACAAAAACCCCTCCTAACTTCAACACTGTCACCAATAGTGCCATAATTTTTCCAGTGTCTATGGAATGTTTTTGCTTCCTCCCAAACCTTTATTCTGTATCCTATATGCTACAAAATCTTTCATATCCTTTCTCTATAGAACTCTTTGGGAGTTGACCTATTTCATTATGAAACTATATAAAGTAGTAGCTGGTTATCATAATACCTAATTAAACAGCTTCCCTGCCTCAGTTTCTCTTTGCTGTAGTGCATCATTCATAAATATTCCAAATTAAAAATGTGTTACTCCATTTGTCTGATTTATCAAGCCCAAATTTTTAGATAAGAATTCAGTGACTTACCCCAGCTGCTTCTGGCTATGTATGCCCCTTTCAGACTCTTCTTACTTATCCTCAAAACAGAATCACATATATCCTTTATACATGGGGCAACAGATATTAAAACCCCAAGGGAATGCCTGGAACCCTGTACAGTATCAAAACTTATGTGCTATACATGTATAAGTTTTTGGTCAAAACTTATTCATGAATCCATGTATAGCAGACAGCTTCAGGTTCACTAACATGAACTTCCAGACCAAGCACAATTATGGAGGAAAGGATTTTTATTGAATCTCACAGATCCAGGGGAAATTCCATATTGGTAGAAGAAGCAGGCCTGCTTTCACAGGACCAAACAGAGAGAGAGAGAAGACAAAAGACAAAAGCCACACAGCACAGCACACCTCAGGAGCTCCAGCTAGGCACACTTATATGAAATCTTTAGATTGAAATCTGAAATCCACCACCACACCTTAGGATCCGCCCAGTGACATTGCCTCCAGCCAGGTGGACACGGATGCAAACAACAAAGGAATAAAACACTGAATATATTGGGGGCCATCTATTCAAATTACTACACCATGTAACCACCTCCTGTAGGTGCCTTAGTGCTATTCATTTCAGCTATCTGCATGTAGGGATAACAGGATACCATCTATTGGAACATGGTTTCTGTTCATATCCTCCACCCACAAATTTAAAGTCTTTTTTTAATGTCCTTTCCAGGCCAACAAGGCCTGTGGTTTGAGATGAGACAGCAAAACTGGTGCCAATTTATTTTCCTTTTCACCATTTTTTGATAGGGAATTCATTCTTTTTTCATTTGTTTTATTCTTATTTTTTCTTTATATTTTATTATTATTTTATAATTCATTTATTTGACAATTTTCATGATTAAATATGATGTAATTTGATGAAAATACCATCCTAATACCTCCTTTTACTCCACCCCACACCAAAGTCATCCAAAAAGAAAGGGGAAATTCATCATTGCAGTAGACCTTAGCAGCCTCAGCATTACTCCCACCCTCATTATGTCAAGGACATTTACCTTTTACTTAAGAACTCCACCATACAGCTTTTCTTTTTCATATCTGGATTATTAGCATGTCTTAAGGGCAATCATTAAGGAAAATAAATGTTCCTTGAACACAAGTACAGTAATACCACTGTGAAAGAGTAGATCCGATACTAGACATGGATACTCAGGCTGCTAACTACTGAGCTGGTAACATATATACTGTGGATATGTTGGACAAAGAGAAGTTTCAAAATTTAGGTGAGATGGTATGGGGCAGTGTGATTATTTCGTCACACTATGCAAAATGGCACATAACTTAAAGCATATCAATTATTTATTTCTGGAATTTTCCATTTAATATTGTCAAGCCCTGAAACTACAGAAATCAAAACCATAGATTAGGGCTGGAGAGATTGCTCAGTGGTTAAAGGTGCTTTCCTGCAAAACCTAATGGCCAAGATTCAATTCCCTAGTACCCACACAAAGCCAGAATCACAAAGTGATGCAAGTGTCTAGAGTTAGTTTTAAGTGGCAAGAGGCTCTGAGGTACCCATTCCTTTTCTCTGTGTATGCTGCTCTCTCTATCAAATAAATAAATAAATAACTTTTTAAAACATGGATAAGGGAAGGCTATATTGGGATGGATCTTTAAATTGGAAGTTTACATCCACCTTTTAGAAGAAGCTCTAGCTAGCAAGGAATAATACATGAAAGTAAGTAAGACATTTATTAGCTGAAGAGATGGTTGAAGATAAGATACTAAGGAGGTACAATATGATAGAAAAATCAAAATGCAAAATCTTAAGGTATTCAAGTATTTTTAAGGAGGCTGGAAGAGAAAGATAAGCAAAAGAGCTTATCAAAAGCAAACATAAAATTACTTAATTGCTTCTTACTATATACTGGGTGTTCATAACTAATCTCCTCTAGACTTTTCAAAATTTTTATCTTTATTTATTTATTAGAGATAGAGGGAGAGAGAGACAGAGAGTGAGAATGGGCATGCCAGGGTCTCTAACCACTGCAAACTCCAGATGCATGTGCCACCATTGTGCATCTGGCTTACGTGGGACCTGGAGAATCAAACCTGGGTCCTTAGGCTTCACAAGCTCGTGCCTTAACCTCCAAGCCATCTCTCCAGCCCGTCCTCTAGACTTTTTATTCTTGTAAAGGTATACATTACCACTTCCTTTATAAAGGATGAAAAAAAACTACAGCTCAAAGTAGTCACATAAACTAGGCATAGGGGTCCACACCTGTAAACTCATCACTCAGGAGGATGAGACAATAGCATCATGAGTATGAGGCAAGCCTGGGCTATATAGTGAGTTCCAGGCTGGTTTGGGCTACAGACTGAGAACCTTTCTCAAAAAGGAAAGGGGTGAGGATACAGCCTAGCATGTATAAGGCTGCTGGTTCCATCCCTCATGGTGAAAATATGTTCACATAGTAACAGGGCCAGGATTTAAATAAAAATATGCATTGGCTTTGATCTAATGGCTGTGTTAATTTCATCAAAGCTCCTTGAAGAGGGATTTAAAAAATGAAGACTAAGATACACTTTTGGATTTGATGAAGAAGTACACAGAGTAACCATAAAGATTCCAGTTTCAATACAAAAACAAAAGTAGTAGTCAAATTGCACATAAATTGAGGCAAAAAGTACCCACCATGACCCTTAAGAACAATGACTCTCGACATATTCCATATGGAAGAGAGATTAGCTACAGCTTGTATATGTAGCAGTGTTAAATGAAAGTATTTTATTGTAAGGGAGGTCTGTGAGTACTTGTTTCCAGAAGGGAAGAAATCTGTTGAAAGAGAGGGTTTCCAAACATAGGCAAGAGAGGACTGAGTGGAAAGATGTTGGCAAAATATTTTTTATTTTCTTTCTTTCTTTCTTTCTTTCCTTTCTTTCTTTCTTTCTTTCTTTTTTTCTTTCTTTCCTCTTCCTTCCCTTCTTTCTTTTTTCTTCTTCCTTGTTCTTTATTAATTTAATTTAATTTATTTGAGAAAGAAGCAGAGAAAGAGAGAGAATGAGAATGGGTGCACCAGGGCCTTTAGCCACTGCAAATGAACTCTAGATGCATGTGCCACCTTGTGCATCTGGCTAATGTAGGTACTGAGGACTTGAACCTGGGTCCTTAGGCTTCACAGGCAAGCACCTTAACCACTAAACCAACTCTCCATTCCTTGTTCTTCTTTTTGTCTTTTTTCTTCTTTCATCTTCTTCTTCCTTCTCTTTCTTCTTCTTTGACATGGAAACTATGTAACTTAGGCTGACCTCCACTGTATAGCTGAGTATGGCCTTGAACTCCAAACCCTCCTGCCTTCACCTCCCAAGTGCAAGAATAACAGGTATTCACCACGAAGTGCAGTTTTTACATGGTGGCGGGCATTGAACCCAGAGCTTCATACATGGAAGGCAAACACTCTACCTACTGAATTACATATTCAACCCTCAATTATTTCTTAATGACAGAATATGACAAGAAAAAAAGGAAAAAGTTAAAGATTTTGATGAAACCATCAGTGTTCCCAATGACTGCCTGCACTTGGTATGAAGGCTAATCATGAAGCACTTAAGACAAATGGGAAAGAACTAAGGAAATGATCAATTCATAATAGCCTGCAATGTTCCAAGCTTCCTATGTATGTTGTTGTATGTTGTTGTTTTTCCTCTTTAAATCCTGATATCACTGTTTGTTAAACAGATTTATAGTTGGAAAACAAAATACAGAGGGAAATTAAATGGCAAGAATTTGTGGGCAAATCTCCCTCTTTTATCATTTCTTTTCTGCATCATATTCCCTGCTACTGGCTCACTTTGTCGCATGCTTCTTCCTTCTGTTTTGAAAAATCTCACAATGCTCCCACCACTGAGTTTTTGCAGTAACTACTTCCTCTGTTAAAAATCTCCCTCCCAGAAATCTACATATTATCTATCTTTTTCCCCCCTTCTTCAGGTTTTGCCTCAAATGTCTCTTTCTTTGTGAGAACAATTCAGACTACTTATACACTGGCCTCCACAATTAAATACTTAATTCTCTCAAATTTTGTATATTCTCCCTGTTCCATAGCATCTAACGTAGTAGACCATATATATATATATATATATATATATATATATATATATATATATATATATATATATGATCCTTTTTAGCTATCTTGTCTGTATATATTAGAATATAAGCTGATAGATGGGACATTTTGTCCCTTTGTTTCACTGTTTATTAGTATTTCTGAGACATTTCTAGTATGCCAATAATAGTCACTGAGTATTTATTGAATGAGTGAACAGGTTATAAGGAGAGGTCAAACTCAGTGTTTGGAGAGAATCATGTATGTTGAAGGGAAGTTGAGTCATAACAAATTCTAAAGTCATGCCACCTCCCCAAGCAGTCTGATGAAGAACATAGTGCATGGCCATCATCGTACTGGGCTGTTAGCTAGAACATAAGGGAGAATACATTACCTGGGGAATCTTGTATCCTATCATTACTAAGTTCAAAAAAGGACTCTCCTCTCCTTCCTCAAAGTCACCCTTTCAAGCATTTTTCTGCAGGGCTCACTCTCCTGCTCCTCCTCAGTACTTAGTAGGGCACTAAGCCCACATCAGAATATTGAATCAATCCTAGATGGATATTCCTGGAGTGAAAAGGTGAAAAGGCTAATGGTTGAGAAGAAAAGACAAAAATCAAAAATAACTGGCTGAGAACTTGACTAGTTTTACCTTGAAACAAAACAAGGTGGGGGGGACAGACAGGGAAGAGAGGGCAGGAAAGTGAAAGGAAAGATGGGCAGGGAGAACTAGGGCTGTTTTAGGAGCACATAGGCTTGCTTACTTGGAGATTCACAGTTAACTCTCTCCCTCTTACACACATGCAGATACAAACATATTTACTGAGATATTTAAATATACAATCAGGTATTTACTACCATTCTCTTACACATACAGACACATAGCCATGCTCTCTTTTATCTGTTACTCTACACATGGTCCTCTTAAATCCATCTCCCCTCTTCTGGTAGCATTCACAGAACAACAGCCATAGACCAATTACCAATGCACTCATCCACAAGCTTCAGCTTCAGAATAACTTGTCTCCACTCCCTTATCCGGTTTACCATCTGCAAATTAAATAGAGCTCCCGACCTTCACAGAGAGTAAATACTAAACAGTGACCAGACAAAACATTTGTTGAACATGTTGTACATGTTTGTTGTCACTTATTTTTAGTAACCAGACCAACAAAACACTATTATATGGGACCATCTGCAGTGACATAGAAATCACTGTTACAAAGAATCCTTATATCATGATTTTTACCTGTGCAATGAAAAATGGCCTGGTAGCAGATTTAGTGTATATGTAAGAGAAAGAGCTGCCTATTTAAGTACAAAGGCCTTAAACAACTGCACATGTTTTAATAATGTTAATTATAAATGTTCATTATATTTTTGTTAAAGAAATTTGAAGTCTTCTAAATTATGTTCCAATTAACAGTATTAGTGAATTTATTTGAAAATTATATAATCATACTTCTTTCAAAATATTCTATTACTTAGATGTCTTTCACTAATTTAGACTGATCTTAACTCTTCCTTTTTATCCTCACTCCCAAGCTTCACTCCATGATTAAGATGAATTAGGACAGTTTTCTGTGTACGTAAAGACTTAAACGTTTCTTCTGCTTTTCTCCCTTCTACTAGAAGGAAGTAGAGAGCAGAACCTTCAACATTGAGGCCCCATAGGGGAGAATTCTGGGAGGTCTGAGCAGATGGATCAGAAAGAAGAAAAACAGGAGGGAGATTTAGAGGGAAGATTTAGGAGAGAGGGGTACAATGAAGGGGAGTAGAGAGAACTAGTCAAGAAAGCAGAAGAGAGGAGAGGATAGGGAACAGGGACCTGAAGTGGGGGGAGGCAGGGTAGCCAAGAAGGGGGCTGGGGGGAGGGAAGCAGAAAGTGCAATACAGAAGGTACTGAGCTGATCAAAGCTGTGACAAGATAGGCTAGGAAAAGCTTTAAAAGGGGCACTCAAAACCAGTATCTGTGCTAAATATTGTGTGCCTCTACAACCAAAATAGAGACAAAGAGAACCTGTTTGATTAAATATAAATATCTAAAGGACCAATTGTGTTTTTTAAACCATTTTGTCCAAGATTAATTGTGTACATAAAAACAGCCCAGAAACACTGCCCTACCTTTTCTTGAGAGGGCCTGAAATTGTTTTGTTACTTTGAGCAAACTTAAAATCATCCCAGCATAGTTGTCTGTGAACATATACCCTCCATTTTAAGTTCTCACTATACCTATGATTTCTTAGACATTACTTTGCTGGTTGATTTGTTTTCTCTTATTTTTCTCCCACAATCTCCCCTCAATTTTCCTTCCAAATTCTTTCCAATCACTCAAATCTCTGTAGCAGCCAGATGATACCACACCCCGAATCCTGGCCTCATAGCAAAGGCAGCTGCTATATAGGCCACTTGTGGGTGTCAGGAGCCAGCTGTGGAGCTGCTCTCAAATGTGGCATGTCCACTGGTTCACTTACTGTGAAGGTAGCTAAGGAAGACAACAGGCTGGAATAGTCTCTCTTTTCCTGGGGGCTGAGCTACATATTTCACTGATATTTGCAAGTTTTCCTGAGGCAGGCTCGTAGAGTTGACAGGCCCGTCTGGTTAAGACCTTAGAGCAAGTTGCCAGGAGCTAGGCTGAGCTGAGCAGCTCTTTTCTTTTCTTTTCTGTTCATTTGTTTATTTAGCAACGTCTCACTCATTCTAGCCCAAACTGACCTGAAACTTACTTTGTAACCCAGGAAATCCTCTTATTTCTAAATAGCATTTAAAAATACTTTTTTTTTTATTTAATTGAAAGAGAGGGGGTGGTAATAGGTGTGCCAGGGCCTCTAGTCACTGCAAATGAACTCCAGATATGTGCCTTACCACATGCATCTGTCTTATGTGGGTACTGGGAAATCAAATTTAGGTCCTCAGGCTACACAGGCAAGTGCCTAAACTGCTAACTCTCCAGCCCTAAACAGATTTTATTAAAAAGTAAATGATCTCTATTGAGACCAAGTCTTACTATGTAGCCCATAGCAGCCTTGTACTTGTTATATAGACCAGGCTGGCCTTGAACTTGTGATCCTCCTGCTTCAGCCTCCCCAATACTGGAGTATACCACCCCACCTAGCAATTAAATTAACTTGTAGCTGGTAAATAAAAACATAAAAATAAAAATATATTTGACTAACAATTAAATTAGTTTCTAACTGACAAAACTAAATATATTAATGGAAGTAATATGATGTCTTACTATACATATGCACTGTATGTTTTGATCAGGCAAAAAGTATCTGTTTCCACAAATATTGTTTTGTGGTAAAAACATTGAAAATTCTTCTTTCTACTTTTGTGAGTGCACAATTCATCCTTTTTCTTATGATTTTTTTTGTGGTGCTATGGATGAAATGCAGGGCCTTCTGCATTGTAGTCAAGCAGTTTGCCACCTAGTGACATCTCCAACCTTTATTAGTGATACCCATAGCCACCTACTGTACCTAACACACCAGGACTTCTCATTCCTGTCTAACTGCAACTCAGTATCCCTTTATCAACCTCTTCCCATCTTTTCCTTGTCTCTACTTTACCTTGCCTCTGCATTTTATCTGCATTCTCAGCCCATGTCTTACTCAGAAGGGCTCTTCTGCAAAGTGAACCAGTAAGCCTAGACACAGTCTGGAGGTCTCATTTCATACCTACATCCAAGCAAAAACCTTTCCTGGTCTAGACACCATTATCCTCTTCCCTAGAAGGTGACAAATAGAGAACAATTTTGTGTCCTTTATTTGATCAGAAGTTGTGGTGGTTTGATTCAGGTGTCCCCCATAAACTTCAAGTGTTCTGAATGTTAGGTTCCCAGCTGATGGCAACTTGGGAATTAACACCTCCTGGAGGCAGAGTATTGTTGGGGGCGGGCTTATGGGTATTATAGCCAGCTTCCCCTTGCCAGTGTTTGGCACACTCGTCGGTTGTTGTTGTCCACCTTATGTTGACCAGAGAGTGATGTCCATCCTCTCCTCATGCCATCGTTTTTCCTGCCATCATGGAGCTTCCCCCTCGAGCCTGTAAGCCAAAATAAACCTCTTTTTTCCCACAAGCTGCTCTTGGTTGGGTGATTTCTGCCAGCAATGCGATCCTGACTGCAACAGTAAAGTGGTACCGAGGAGTGGGATTGCTGCTAGACACCTGACTGTGGCTTTGGCCTTTTGGAGCTGATTTTCAAGAGGAAGAACTATGGACTGTGAAGTTTGGCTTATGAGGGTGAGAAAGAGCTTTATTTGGACTGGGCTAGCAGTTTGTATGACAAGTTTACTGTTATGCCCATGTCCTGAGAAGTTGTGCAGGGTTGCTTTGCGTAGAAATGAACTGGTGTGAGCAGAAGAATATGGCACAGAAAAAATGAAATCTTTGGGTGAACTCTGCCTGTTCAGCTGCAATTGAGAGATTACAACCTTTGAGATTGGGCCAGCTGACCTGCAATGGGGCAACAGGAAGAATGCAGACTCTTTTGAAGGGGCCTGAATGCTGAAGGAGTGTCCTGTTCTTCAAAGTCTGATTTATTCCCCCCTGGATTAACAAATTGGCACCTTACCTGGTATTATGGAGTATAACAAATGCAGGAAAGAGAGGGTCATTGAGTTTGTAACATGGTCTTGTGTTTTGGACATGGCCATGGGCAGTATGAAGCAGGTTTGCTGGATGCCTGCATGGAGATCCTCATGGGGCCATGAGGATGGACTGTGGGTTGCAGTGGAGACCCAGTGGAGATGCCGGGACTATGAGATGGCTGCCAAGGAGAGCTGCCGGCCCTGGATGAAGTTTTCCAGGACTGTGAGTAGCCTAGCTGGAGGGGTGGAATTGGAACTCCAGAGACTTGTTGCTGGTCAGAATTATCAGACTTGGAGATTTGTCACTAAGTAGTTGCTGGATTGGAATTACAGAGTATGACGTTTGCCCTGGTTGTTTTAAATCTTGTATTGGTTGAATATTTCTTTGCTTTGCCCAATGCCATCCTTTGCAGTGTGAATGTTTATTCTGTGCCATTATGGGTTTTGGGGGGGATTATTTTTGGTATTATAGCTCAGTTAAAGGACCTTGGATTATGGGGATGTATGAACATCATTGGAATTGATAAAAACTATGGGGACTTTTAAATTTGCATGAATGCATTGCATTTTACATCATGTACAGTTATCAGTTTATGGGGGCCAGGGGCGGAATGTGGTGGTTTGATTCAGGTGTCCCCCATAAACTTCAAGTGTTCTGAATGCTAGGTTCCCAGCTGATGGCAACTTGGGAATTAACACCTCCTGGAGGCAGAGTATTGTTGGGGGCGGGCTTATGGGTATTATAGCCAGCTTCCCCTTGCCAGTGTTTGGCACACTCTCCGGTTGCTGTTGTCCACCTTATGTTGACCACAGGGTGATGTCCACCCTCTGCTCATGCCATCATTTTTCCTGCCATCATGGAGCTTCCCCCTCGAACCTGTAAGCCAAAATAAACCTCTTTTTCCCCACAAGCTGCTCTTAGTTGGGCAATTTCTGCCAGCAATGCGAACCTGACTGCAAGAGAAGTATATATACAACTCATTGTCCTATATATCTGACCACTAGTCTTCAAATCATCCCCACATTTCCTCTTAAGGGTCTTTCAGACCTGGTGCAACTATACACAGTGACAACAGTGACTCACAAACAAAGCAAGGATATGAAAGCATCAGATGAAAAATTAACTTTTCTAGATGTCAATTTAAATCCTTAACCATATTCCACTTTGGGATCCCTATGAATCCTCCAGAAGAGAAAGGGAAAAATAAGGGATTGAGTAGTACGCCAAGATATGGGATATAGCATTCTAGACTTTGACATGCCAAGTATTTGGGCTGTTTGGGTGACACCTTCTCTTGCCTGACACGAGAGATGTAGAGATGAGGCAAGTTACATGGAAGAGAGATTTCCAGTTGGCTCTCTCCTCTATGAACATCTGTAATTCCTTCAATTCTCATGACTCTCTCTGCCTGGAAGATTCCTCACCTAACTATCTACTTTCCTCGAGCCTTGGTACAGAAATTCTGGCCATGGCTCTTTCAGAGATGAGCTTCCCTGTCCCATTTCCCAGCCATCTAGACAATGGGACCCTAAAATTCAGCACTACATTTTCAGCTGTAGGGTGAAGGGGAAGGATGGGAGTCTGAGAGGTGAATTAGGAGATGAAACCTATGAAACCCTAGATTAGAAGCACCTCTGGTGACAGAGACAAATGGGCACATACCCATAAACTGAGAGATATGGGAATAAATACACTGCCTTGAAGTAGGCAGCATTTTCATATTCTTATTTTGTGTAGTATAGTACAAACATACAGATGGTTTGAACAGAACAGATGCTTATTGTATTTGAGTTTTCAGATTCAAACTTGTAATATTGTAAAAGTGTCATGGGTCACTAAAATTAATGGCAGTATAGTGATGTCACTATTTCACAAGGCAATAGTCATTGGTTTGGGTAATTTGTACCCAAGAACTAATTTAGGACTTCCCTTTAGGTGGTGTGTCATGAACCCAGTATCTTCTAGGGAGGGGAGTCATGGAGAAATTCAACCAAACTTCCATTTGCTTCCATCCAATCTTTTTTTTTATATGCAGAAGCCCACCTACAGTAAAATAAGACCCTATATATATTTAAACTAACACTAAATGAGAAAAATAAAAGAGAGGTAATAGCAATGGGAAGGAGTATCCCAATAATTATTATTATTATTTTGAGAGAGACAGAGAGAGAGGGAGAGGAAGACCGATAGAGATTGGTGCGCCAGCAGCCTCTCAGCTGCTGCGAACAAAATACAGATGTGTGCGCCCCCTTGTGGTCAAGGGCTGCATTGTGCCCTTGTGTCACTTTGCATCTGGCTAAAGGGAGGACCTGGAGATTGGAACCACTGGAGGTTGGAACCAGCGTTCTTAGGCTTAGGAGGCAGGCACCTTAACTGCTAAGCCATCTCTCTACCCCCCCCCACCAATTATTTTTATTTGTACATAGATGGAAGTTTTCTAAGGTAATTACATAAATGTCTCAAGCATTTTTTGTGCTCACCAAAGGAGGCAATTCTCTCTCACAACCTAGTATCTTGGGTAAGAAGACCAGAATATTTTTTTTAATTTATAGTACCTTCAGAAAAACTGCTTCAAAATTCTTATTGAGTTATTGATTTTAATTTAATTCTTAAGATATTAAATTATTTCTAAGTAATATCCATAGTTAAACCATTACAAGCCAAAGTAGTCATATCTGCAGTTCATTCTGATGTTGTATGACTAAGTGTACAATAGAAAAAAACAAATAAATAATAGAATGATTTGCATAGAAAAGAATCGTTCAGTTGTTAGATGGTAGAGAAGCATCTTAGAAAGCTTACCCTTTCCTCACCTAAGTTCTGAATCAATTGTGCTATAAGGCAAAACAGTGGCAAGCCAGAGGATATATCTAATATCTAATATTACTGGTCAATAGATTTTGTTGAAATGAATTCCAGAATTAATAATTATATCCTAGCTATATTAAATATTGCTATATGGGAGCAGGCTTCTCCACATGGGATGTTTTGAGGAGTTCTTCCTTTAAAGGAGCAAAAGAAAAGCAAAATAAGGTGTAAAACATTTTCAAGATCAAGGCTAATCAAATATAGATGTGTTTTCAAACTTATTAACCTATCCATGCCACTCCACCACTCTGGAAGGGAATAGTGAAGGCTGGAGAGAGACCAAATATACTATAGTGATGGCAATCCCTCCACACAGTAGGAAACATGAGCCATGACAGAGCATTCCATCCCAAAGTAGGGTTTTGTTTTTGTTTTGTTGTTATTTGTTTGTTTGAGGTAGGGTCTCACTTTAGTCCAGGTTGACCTAGAATTCACTATGTACTCTCAGAATGGCCTCAAACTCATAGCAATCCTCCTAGTTCTGATGCCTGAGTTCTGGGATTAAAGGTGTGTGCCACCATACCTGGCCTCTTTTAAAAGAGAAAATAACTAGAAAATTGCCTGTAAGATAGTAACCATTTTTAGTTACTTAGAAACATTTAACAAGGACAACAATGTGGCATTACTTAAGATTACTTATATACTTATTTGGATCCAAATAGCTCAGTAAAATCTTTGATTATATACTAGAGTGATGAATGGTGTCACATTTAAATGTTTCCTATGATATAGAAACAGCCTTACCTGGGATAATTTCATCACATAAATATTCACTGCTTTTCCTCATCATAATAGTGATGCAAGATCCAGAGTAGAGATAAGACATCAATATAAATAGAAAGTACTGCCAGTGTTATCAGACTCCAAATATCTAAGAACTTCTTTAATTAATAGCTAAGTCTCATCTTTTATTCACAAATACTTGGATAGAGCAACTAATTTCTTGGATTTTATAGCAAAAGCCATCTCTCATACAAGCTGGTGGGAAATTAATGGTTTTCATTATTCAAGAAGCCAGGTACATCAACATGACAAAACTTCATAAGCTTGTCTATCAATCATTATTTTTAATTGTTTCTGGCATTTTCAAATACAATTTGTTTTTGTTTATTCCTGTCCCATCTCCCATCCCCTCCCTCTCTCCTGCACAGTTCTCCTACCAACTGTATTTTCAGTATCAGTATTGGAATTATTGAAGAGGATATTAGAAAGAATTGCAAACAGCACAACAAAGATTTAGTAATATTGCATGAATTATAAGCCAATCTCCATCAGCATTTTTAGGATCAATTCTAGCTGGAAGTTATTACTTTTAACATGGTTATTTTCAAATTGAAAATTGAAAACACATTTCCTTAATAACCACATACAATTATCATTTGCATTATTCCTCTGCTGCTTTTACAAAACAGCATTCAATGTAAAATAATTTGGTTAGAGACAAAACTGTTACTGATATCAGGAAAGATTAGTTTATTAGAATATACCTACTATGTGTTTTACCCCAGTTTTGAATATCTCCACAATTACTAAGCTCTTTGCCTTGTAGATGAAGTCAAACGTCCAGATGGAACAAATGTAAATGATGAATTGAAACCTTCTTTTAATTGCTATACCAGCTATAAGCCACTGAAGGGAGAAATAATCAACATCACTCTCAGTAAAAATGGAGTTACACTCTTCATTCCTCCAACATCCCACGAGGAAATCCATCAACATAAAAAAATATTATGGCCAAATCAATCTTAGTTTTAATATTGATAATTAACAGCTAATTTTACTATCTTAAAATTAATTGTTGTTGAATCATGAGTATCTTCTACTTTCCATAGTTTTCTAGAATAATCAACTCAAACTAAATTTAGTTTCAATACATATATTTCCCCCACTGATGACTAAAATCCACCTCTTTGACTTCAAGAACTCCCTATTTTGCTCTTTTTATTTTTCATCATTCTATAAAGGTAACCATTATTTATATCACACTGACAGTTCCAGACAGTGTACATGTTGTTTGGGTTACAAAGATAAATAAGAGCCATTCCCCACCCTCCGGTAGTAAAAATACTCCTGAAACGTGTATCATTAAATCTCTAACACCTAAGTGAGAATTAGTTTTATTGATCCCTTCCTGCAGAGATACTGAGGGATAAAAGGGTAGCTGGAAGGTAATTGTGCTCTAGATTTGACAGGGAAAAGCATAATGTTGAAATGGGAAATCAGAATACACTTCTAACATTAATGCATGCCTTTCCTTGGAGCCATTAAGCCCATTCAATTTTATCAGGAATGCATCCAAATATATTAAATAAGTCACTAAATATGTAAAAATATTATTTGCTCCAGTAATATCAAGCCCTGTTTTCCAATGACTGAATTAGAAGTAACTTCTACAGCCACACTCAATTTTCAGTAAAGATGAAAGTCTTTGATTAAAAGGTGGAAAGGCTTAGGTTTCAATGCTAATTCTGGCACTTTACCTATGTAATCTGAATCTGTTACTGGTCCTGAAACTCTGGCTCCTCATCAATGAAGTGAGGAGAATAATAATGCATGCAAAGCATTATGCACAGTGCCTAGCTCATGATGAGTGTTTCATATTCTGTCCTTTCTCCTATTTGACAGTACATGACTCCTACATGACTGCTCTTCTAGCCATGTGATTGGGGGACTCTTGCAATGATCCAGTACTTTCTCAAGGAGTCCCATAAAATCAAAACAATTTTTATAATAATGCTATACTATAATATATACTAATATATAATATATATTAATATATACTATAATAATGCTTTACTTTTTTTTTTTTTTTTGGTTTTGCGAGGTAGGGTCTCACTCTGGTCCAGGCTGACCTGGAATTAACTATGTAGTCTCAGGGTGGCCTCGAACTCTCGGCAATCCTCCTACCTCTGCCTCCTGAGTGCTGGGATTAAAAGCGTGCGCCACCACGCCTGGCTATGCTTTACTTTTTAATGTCATCCTCCTACAAATTTCCAGTAGAGTGAAATATTGCCATATATGAAAGGTAGAAGCAGATATGAAAGTCTAACTTACTTTTGTTAAGTCATGCATTAAGGCTACTTGCAGAGATGTAAAATAATGGCATTCTACTCACTGTAATGTTTTATTTCTGAAAAATCAGGTATACAAAATGCCATGTTGTCATAAATTAATACATATTTTTACACTTTTAGTTTTAATTTCTAATATGTTAATATTCATAGGCATAATTCAAATGACATGAGTTTTGGGGACTGTCAGAACCACTGAAGATCTATCTTATTTTCTTATATTCATTTCTATATTTCCACATGATGACTAGCAGCTGCTATTAAGTTTGAGCCACTTGCATTTTAGCTATCACTGTTGGGCAGAAATATGAAAATTAAGGAATAAGCCAGGTGTGGTGACACACACCTTTAATCTCAGCACTCGGAAGGCAGAGGTAGGAGGATTGCTATGAGTTCTATGCCACCAGGAGATTACATAGTGAATTCCAGGTCAGCCTGGGCTAGAGCGAGACTCTACCTCGAAAAATCAAAAAAAAAAAAAAAGAGAGAGAGAGAGAGAGAGAAAGAAAGAAAGAAAGAAAGAAAGAAAGAAAGAAGCCAAAATGTAGGCAAATAAACCAGTGTTTAGAAATTTCAAGTAGTTAATCTGTCTGAACAATGGTTAACTATGATAGTTGAACAATATATTATGATGTTTTTCAAAGTGATATTTATTTAGATGCAGTTCAATTCACTCCTTTAATACACAGCTCTCTATTTTTTTTTTAAAAAAAGGTACAATTGTATAACCACAACTATCATCCAAAAAGGTTATATTTTGCTCCGTTATCGTCAACACAGTGTCCTCTTCCCCATCTACTTACAATCACTTTCTGATTTATATCACCTTTATGGATTTTCCTTTTCTAGAAAGTCATTTAAATAGAATCAAATAATAAGTCGCCTTTTTATTTTTAGTTAGTTTATTTTTTATTGACAATTTCCATAATTTTAGACAATAACCCATGGTAATTCCCTCCCTACCCCCTTTGAAACTCCACGCTCCATCATATCTCCTCCCCCTCTCAATCAGTCTTACTTTTATTTTGATGTCATGGTCTTTTCCTCCTATTATGATGGTCTTGGGTAGGTAGTGGCAGGTACTGTGAGGTTATGGATATCCAGGCCATTTTGTGTCTGGAGGAGTACATTGTAAGGAATCCTACTCTTCCATTGGCTCTTACATTCTTTCCACTACCTCTTCCAAAATGGACCCTGAGCCTTGGAAGATGTGATAGAGATATTTCAGTGCTGAGCACTCTTCTGTCACTTCTTCTCAGCACTATAATACCTTCTGAGACATCCCAAAGTCACTGCCATCTGAAAAGAGAAGCTTCTCTAACCAAAAGTGAGAGTAGCACTAATATATGGGTATGGACATGAAGAGAAGTGCTTACTGGGCAGTTTGGTGAGCATAGTATATACATTTAGCCAGACACCAGCAGACGTTACACCCTTAGGGCTCATGACTACCCCTGTTGTAGGTTTTCAGTATCAGGGATGTATTGTCTCCCATGGAGTGGGCCTCCAGTCCAATTAGAGAGCAGTTGGTTTCCCCCTTAACAGACATGCCACTATTGCACCCATTGGCTCATTGGGCCTGGCTGGCAAAATTTAAGGCTTGCAGTGTCCATTGTTGAGTATCTCCACTGGTGATTTCTCTCTCCCATTGAATTGCATGCAGTGTAGCTTTTTCTAGCTTTCTGTCAGCTGGTCCACATGGAGGAGGTTTTCAGCTCAGCTCCAGCAGGATGTCTCAGTGACCTTGCAGCCCAAGTATGTGGAGTCTTCAGTAATAGGGTCTTACCATCTATTCCTGGTGGGAAACCAAGAACCTTGGCAATGGCCTATAATGTTTTGGGGGTATCTGTGATCTCCTTGGCCTCCTTTCACTGGAAAGTATTCCACACTTGGCACTGAAAATTTTCTACTAACAATCTATGGCTTCTGGGTGTTCCATTGTCCAAAAAAGTAAGTTTTCATATGACTTATTTATATCATCTTAGATTTTGATTAGCCCTCCTTCCATCTTTCCTTTACTCAATCTCTTCCCCTGACATCACTTAGGCCTTTTCACCCCCATTAATCTGTTCTTCTCCTTCCATATATACAATACCATCCTTTTGAAATGAGTTTGTTTTTGGTTTCATTCACATTGTTTCAGATATTACAAGTTTGCTCTTTTTTATTGATGGAGTGAATTCCATAGTATGCACAGATGCATCTTAGTTTGCTTATCTGCTTATAATGAGGTACACAGTTGGGTTGCTTCCACTCTGGAGAAATTATAAATACAAGTGCTATAACAATCAAATATGAATTTTATATGGACATCTATTTTCCTTCCCCTTTAATAAATACCTAAGAAGTACAAAAAGTCTGTTCCAAAGTATCTATAACAATAGCTTTTCCATGAGGCAGGTCATTTATAAAGATTATAATGTTAGTCAGGTTTGTGGCACACGCCTTTTATCCCAGCACTTGGGAGGTAGAGGTAGGAGGATTGCCATGAATTCAAGGCCACCCTGAGACTACATAGTGAATTCCAGATCAGCCTGGGCTTGGGTGAGACCCTACCTCAGAAAAACAAAAAAGAAAAAAAGAAGATTACAATGTTGTAATGATAAGAAAATCTACCTCTATGGGAGAGATTTTTGTTCAATAAATCGTCAAAACAAACCAATAGAGAATATAACTGTTGCATTCAGGTTAGCATTGCTAGCAGAAAACACCTGACCAAGAGCAGTTTGTAGGAATAAGGGGTTATTTTGGCTTACAGACTCCAGGGGAAGCTCCATGATGGCAGGGGGAAATTATGGCATGAGCAAAGGGTAGACAACACCTCCTCACAAACATCAGGTGGACATCAGCAACGGGAGAGTATGCCTGTCCCAACAATACACTGCCTATAGGAGGTTTTAAGTCCCCAAACTCCATCAGCTGGGAACCTAGCATTCAAAATACCTAAGTTTATGGGGGACATCTGAATCAAGCCATCACATTCTGCCCCTGACCCCAAAAAACTGATAACTATCCATGATGTAAAATGCAATCTTTAAAAGTCCCCATAGTTTTTATCAATCCTAATGATGTCCAAGATCTTTTATGAGCCATAATACTGAAATATTCCCCAAAACCATAATGGCACAGAATAAGCATACTGCAACAGATGACATTGGACATAGCAAAGAAATATTCAACCAATACAAGATTTAATCAGGGCAAACATCAAACTGTGTAGCTTCAAGTCCAACAACTCTAGCTAGTAACAAGTCTCCAAGCCTGATAATTCTAACTAGCAACATGTCAATGGAGTTCTAATTCTGCCCCCCAGCTATGCTACTCGCAGTCCTGGAAAACTTTATCCAGGGCCAGCAGTTTTCCTTAGCAGCCATCTTATGATCCCAGCATTTCCACTGGGACTCCACTGCAACCCACAGTCCATCCTCATGGCTCCATTGGGTCTCCTTGCAGGCAAACTTGCAAACCTGCCTCACACTGCCCATGGCCATTTCCAAAACATAAGACCATGTTGCACATTGAATGACCCTCTCTTTCCTGCATTTCTTATACTCCATAGTACCAGGTAGGCTACCAATTTGTTAATCCAGGGGGGAACAAAGCAGACTTTGAAGAATAGGACACTCCTTGATTTTTTTGTCTACCATCTACCATAAAACATAAAATAAACCCAAGGGAATGCATCTCCTTTGCCTTCTAAAAGGTGTAGCTTAGACCCAGAGAGTGATTTCTTATTTAAAACCATGAATCTAACATTGGATCTTATTCATGTTTCTCAGGAAAACATTAGAGAGTCACTTAGAATCAATGTATACATAGTGGAGTTGCAATTTCATATACTTTCATAAATATACAAAACTATAAACCATTATTCTTAGCATAAGAGACCTGAGACCTGAGAGAAGGCAGAAAAAATGACTTCACTTTTTTGTATCAATAGCCACAGATGTGCCTTCTTGATATGCTATAAACTGCTCAACATCTCATAAGCTGCCCAGAATGGCAGGTACTTCTTTCTCATATTTGTAGATTCTATAGTAGACTATAAACCATGAGAGGTACTACAGGACACACAGCATTCAATCATGTGGCTCTTTTGGTTAATTACAGTTATAAACCTGGCTTCAGAATCTCCTAAAGGGAATACCTCACATGGGAAAAAATAGCTTCTGAATTGCTATAATGAGGTTTTAATCATTTGACTTCTAGGATAACTATCAGCATTCAGATGACTGCATTAGGTACATTGAGTTCTGACAATATTTGTATAGAAGGAATTCCTGCTTTAACACAATTGATTGTAAGTCTCTTCTCTTTGCTTTAGTAAATATAGATTTTTTTCAAAATTCTAAAATTCCAGACATTAATCATTATTAACATACTTCTAAGTTTTGACAGCTTTTAGCCTGGACACAGATAGCTATCCTTATCTTTTCTCAGGCCCATCAGTCAAGGTGCTCCAGAGGAAATGAAGGAGGTCTTGAAAATCATTAGGACTGAAGGCAAAATTGCAGACTGAATTAAATTGGTTTTGATCCTTCTCATTTCTTCTTCTGATCCTCTCTCTGAGTTCCAGTTAGCCTTTCCAGCACTATACAGGGCCTTGTGCCTTTTGAGCTCTGTAAATTCCATGCAACCAAGGATGCTCTCTTCAAAAGGGATTGATGCTCAAATTAATCTTCCTTCTTATGTCTCCCTTTTCTCAAGACCCTGTACTCCCAGGTGACTATCTGAGAGATAATGCTGGTTGCTACTTATGATAATTCATATTAAGGTGTGAATACGTAATGGACTCAAACTTCCTTGCTAACTTTTTTTTTTTTTTTTTTTTTTTGGTTTTTCCAGGTAGGGTCTCACTTTGGACCAGGCTGACATGGAATTCACTATGTAGTCTCAGGGTGGCCTCAAACTCTCGGCAATCCTCATACCTCTGCCTCCCAAGTGCTGGGATTAAAGGTGTGCACTACCATGCCCGGCCTTGCTAACTATTTTTATTAGCTTCCCCAGAATCACTTCAAACCTTCTCCATCTAGTTCAGTGGCCCTGAAAATAGTTTGATGGGTACTCACTTGAGCAACACATATACCAAAATTGGAATGACAATGGCTTGATGGGCTTGCAACAACAAACCATCTTATTCTCTGATTTCCTGTTACATTTGGCTAATGAGAGGTTCTCGTGATGATGAAAAGGCGGCACAACAAGACCAGGATATTTATATCTCATGTTGCCCACTCTGAATTACGCAAGTCCTTCTGTCATTTGGACCTTTCATACAGCTTGCTATGGATTCTAGTAATTGTGCGCTCCTTTTCTTAATTTATGTCTTTAGATTGCTACAATTTCTTCTTGCAGAGTTTTGTCCCATCCTTTGCTTGATCCCTTTAACTTTGCCCATATTTTCCTAATAAGTACCTTTTGTAAAGTTCCTCAATGATCATATTTACACGTGTAATAGCTTTCATGTTGTGATTCTAACTAGGTACTTGATCTCCCCTTCTTTTATCACATAGAAACCATATACCTGAATTCTGAAAGGTCATGAGATCTACATGTGATGTAGAAAGAAGTCTGTTGTTGAACTGATATTTTCATTCGTCTCAAATACTTAAGGATCACGTTTGAAAGTCTATCAAGACAATAGCAAAGCTCTACTTTCTATGGATTAGGAAATTATCCTGACATACCAATTAATTCTCATGATAATCTGATGTATTATCCTCATATTAGGCTTTAGTAATGTAATCATAAAGTGTCTTAACATGGATTGCCAATAAAATGATAAATCATTTATCATCATCCATTCTTATCCATTAGCTGGATTTAAGGTTATATATTACAGCTCCTTCATCTCCTGGCCATAGTATTGATATTCACTAGAGAGTGAATGTCTTTAGATGTAACATGTTCCAAGCCTCAAAGGATAAGGAAGTTTCAGAAAAAGATGCACAACTTTACAAATAAACAGGTTCCATGGCCTGCAAATTATGAATCATTGTCCTAAATTTTAAACCTGGTAAGATTTCTGTACTATAGACACCAAAATATTACCTTACAATGTTTCTATCTTCCTGCTCCCTTAATATGAAATGACATTCTTTAGTCAGATACAATTTTTTAATTCCTTTTATCTCTTTGATGCCACCATTTAGATTTGTTTTTGTAATTATAATGTACATTTTCCAGATGTGTCCCTCTATCTGCCATCCTCACCTTTCTCCTCCTTCCACCTTAGGCAACAAAAAATGTGTATCAAGGGGCTGGAGAGATGGCTTAGGGGTTAAGGCGCCTTCCTCCTAAGCCTAAGAACGCTGGTTCCAATCTCCAGCGGTTCCAATCTCCAGGTTCCACCTTTAGCCAGATGCAAAGTGATGCAAGGGTGCAATGCCACACTTGGCCACAAGGGGGTGCACACATCTGGATTTCGTTCTCAGCAGCTGAGACACTGCTGGCGCACCCATCTCTGTCTTCCTCTCCCTCTCTCTCTGTCTCTCTCTGTGTCTCTCTCCAAAAAATAAAAATAAAAAATAAAATAAAATGTGTATCAATAAGAAAAAATGCTAAGACTTTTTAAAACCCCCATGTATATCAACTCATGTAAATAGCTCCCCTCAAATATATTTGGTTTTATAGCCATTGTGTGGTTTTACAAACTACAAAGTAATTTAGGGGGGAAATACCCGGGTTCATTTATAATCATGGGAAAATGAAATTTTTCAAAGCCTAAATTGGAAAACTCTTAAATAAATTATATCTATATGGTTAATATATACATGAATTGAAAAGAAAATAGTACTTGAAGTATCCAGAGAGAAACGGCTAACTTTGTAAGTGGAACAGATTAAGTACAGGAAAGTTTGGTATTGGCTATCATGCCAAAATGTAAAAAGATGCTTAAAATAACAGAAATTTGTCAAAAGTACCAAGAATCCAACTTGAATGGGTTCCTATGTGCTAGTACAAATTGAAAAAAAAACTTAATTATAAATTACCACAACTGGGCTGGAGAGATGGAATAGCAGTTAAGGCACTTGCCTGTGAAGCCTAAGGAATCAAGTTTGATTCCCCAGTACCCACATAAGCCAGATGCACAAGGTAGCACAGGCATCTAGAGTTTATTTGCAGTGGCTAAAATCCCTAACATGCCATTATCATTCTCTCTCTCTCTCTCTCTAATAAGTAACTAAATAAAATATATTTTTAAATACCACAGTTGGGTAAGATCATTGATTATATTTCTCCCCCAGCAGCAATTTTTGGCCTCACTCCCTACTCCTTCCAATCTCCTTTCTTCAATTTTCTTTCTCCATAGAATTTAGGAAGGATTTAGTTGAACCATCTTCCTGCCTATGTTTATATTTCTCTCTAAGTGAACTCACCTTGTCATATAATTTAATATGCTAGCTATGTGCTCACTTCAGCCTTCACTTATCCCCAGAGTGTCACTCATATGTCCAACATGTCACACTGATAAATTATAGACACACCAAATTTCCAAAGCACAAAACCATAATTTTTGACTTCTAACTTCTGCTTGGGCCACCTTTTCCCTCATTACTCAACATCTCAGTTTGAGTGTAACCTCTGGAAGATGTCATTTGGCTGGGCATGGTGGCAAAAGCATTTAATCACAGAACTCAGGAGGCAAAGGTAAGAGGATCACTGTGAGTTTGGGCCAGCCTGAGACAGAATAGTGAATTCCAGGTCTTCCAGGTCACCCTGGGCTAGGGTGAGACCCTACCACAAAAACACAAAAAATAAAAATAAAAATAAAGATGTCCATCTAATCTGAATTAACTCTCCTCATTAACTGAGATAGGCATTTCACATTAATCAATTTAAGTGATTTCATGATATTTCTTACTATTTGAAATTATCCTGTTTGTGATTTACTTCCCTACCACCACACTCACCTGAAATATAAATTCCTCAAGAGTACTGGCACTCAATGGCTTGTTGACTAGTTTTTTTTTTAACATTTATCAGATATAATCTGTCTCTATCTATCTCTGTCTCTATCTATCTATCTATCTATCTATCTATCTATCTATGTATATATTGCTTGGGACATAGGTGTTCAATAGTACAGAATAAATCAAAGAAAAATGATCTATGATTTTTATCTCATTTCAAACAACTCTTAGAAGTTTTGGATGAAGGGCATCTGTAATAAAGAGATTATAAAGTCATTTTGGAAAAAAATAAATAGAATTGCAAGGACCTTTTTGGGAACAAATACTAAAGATGGGAATTTGCCTTATACATTTTTAAAATGTCACAAACCAAATAGTGAATAATTGAAATAATTTGGTACTGGAGAGCACTTTGACTTTTAGGTCCATAGAACAGCATTTCAGAACTGGTACCCAAGTATATATAAGCATTTAGTGTATGACAAAGGTAGAATTTTAGGTGATCCATTTCCAATAGTTAAAAGGTTTTTAGTAAATAGTATAGAGATAACTAGCTAAGTCTTCCTTTCTATGGTATATTGGATCTTTCTGGTGTCTTACTAATTTCTCACATATCCTGACAGAGATACTAATTCCACTTTTCAAAGATTTTATAGAGAGAAATATAAATTACTGCCCCCCCCACAAATGGTAGAATATCACACTGCTCTTCTGCACTTTATGGCTTTCATATAAAAACTTATCTTGGCTTGCCTTCCAAATAACTGCACAATAAGCTGCCTCATTCCATTCAATAACTATATAATCATCCATTGTATAAATGTATCATAATTTAATTAGCTCTCTGTGGCAGCTATTTTCAAATTATTGCTACTACAAACAAGGCTTTCAGTGATTATTTCACTCAAATGTAATTATAGAAGAAAAATTCTTTGGAGTGTTTTTGTTGTTGTTGGCTTGTGGTGCTAGAGATAGAACCCAGAGCCTTGTGCATCCTAGACAAATGCTCTACCAATGGTTATATGACAAGCCCTGATTTTTAAAAAATAATTCTTGCGAAGCCGGGCGTGGTGGCGCACGCCTTTCATCCCAGCACTTGGGATGCAGAGGTAGGAGGATTGCTGTGAGTTCGAGGCCACCCTGAGACTACATAGTTAATTCCAGGTCAGCCTGGACCAGAGTGAAACCCTACCTCGAAAAACCAAAAAAAAAAAAAAAAAAAAAAAAAAAAAAAATTCTTGCTATGCAACCCAGTCCAGCTTTAAACTTATGATTCTCCTGTCTCAACCTCCCAAGTGTTTGGAGTCCAGGTGTGAAGGAAAAAAAATACTTTCTAAATCTTTATTAGTCTCTTTTTAGGCTTGATGGGTTGTTTCTAAAATGTCCTCCAAAGAGAATGTGCCAATCTAGTTTCACAGCAGCAATATATTCATTCCTTCTTGACTTCCTTCACTGTTGCCAATATAGACGATTATTAGCTTTCTGTTCTTTCCTAGTCTGATTAGGTAAAATATTGCTCAAAATTCTTTACTTTGCATATAATAGACAGCATTTTTATTTCACTCAAAAACTATGGTCATATATTTTACCTAGTTTCCCTAGCATATCATTAGTCTATTAGCTTATCAGTTTGTAGGAATTATTTATATAGTGAGAAAAGTTGGCTAGCAATTTAGATAAAAATAAACCAACCTAATAACCAACCTAATATCACAGGTCAAAAGCAATTATATACAGCCATAAAATATTAATATTAAAAACAAAAGAAGATACTGGTAAATATGTACATAATTTTGTGATAAGAGAAACATTCTAGTATTAACTTAAATGTGGAATGTATAAAGGAAAATATTTGACTATATAGAATACTACATGTAAGCACACTTAAATAGCAAATAATTTTTTGAGGCAAGCCTAATAGACTACCTTTTTTTAAAAAAAAAAAAAACCTTTTTATTTTTTATTATTTTTTTTGGAGAGAGACACAGAGAGAGAGAGAGAGAGAGAGAGAGAGAGAGAGAGAGAGAGGAAGACAGAGATGGGCGCGCCAACAGTGTCTCAGCTGCTGCGAACGAAATCCAGATGTGCGCGCCCCCTTGTGGTCAAGTGCAGCATTGCACCCTTGCGTAACTTTGCATCTGGGTAAACGTGGGACCTGGAGATTGGAACCTCTGGAGATTGGAACCAGTGTTCTTAGGCTTAGGAGGCAGGCGCCTTAACCCCTAAGCCATCTCTCCAGCCCAAGACTACCTTTTTTTTTTATGTAAGATTGTGAGAGAGAGCCAAGAGTAGAATCTAAGAAGATTCTGAGAAGTCCTAACCACTCATTTAAAAACCCGCATTCCAGTATCATTACATTTGCAATTAAATTTCAAGATGCTTTTGGAGTGGGCAAATTCTGTGCTGTGGACCTGGATAGTATGAAATACATGCCCAACTTATACCTGTCTAAATGCACCGCTGCGTCATGTGAAGAGAGACAGTCTCAGCCCTGGTTATTCTTCTTGCATACCTACAGCATGCCAGACCCAAACATTGGACTGGAGAATATCTTCTGCGCTGCTTTAGACTATAGTTGTCAAATGAAAAAAGCAATGGAAAGGAAGAGCTATGTCAGGAGCTTGAAGCATGAATGAGTAACACTAGAATCTACTGAAATATTATTAATTGATCCTAATAAATTATAAAAACAGTAAAAAAAAAAAAGTGTGTGAGAGAATTAGCAAGCCAGGGCCTCCAGCCACTGCAATCAAACTCCAGACGTGTGCACCCCCTTGTGCACATGTGTGACCTTGTGCACTTGTGTCACTGTGCATCTGGCTTACATGGGACCTGGAGAATAGAACATGAGTCCTTAGGCTTTGCAGGCAAGCACCTTAACTGCTTAGCCATCTCTCTAGCCCAACAAATAATTTTATTTTTTTTATTTTTTTTTGGAGAGAGACACAGAGAGAGAGAGATAAAAAGGAAGACAAAGATGGGCGCGCCAGCAGTGTCTCAGCTGCTGCAAACGAAATGCAGATGTGTGCACCCCCTTGTGGTCAAGTGCGGCATTGCGCCATTGCGTCACTTTGCATCTGGCTAACCGTGGAACCTGGATATCGGAACTGCTGGAGATTGGAACCAGTGTTGTTAGGCTTAGGAGGCAGGCGCCTTAACCCCTAAACCATCTCTCCAGCCCCAGCAAATAATTTTATATGTGCATATGTTAAGAAAGACAGAAAGCGGAGAAAGACCAAGAAAGAAAAAAAAAAAAAAAAACCTGCAATTCCAGCATTCAAGAGGCTGAGACAGGAGGATTATAAATTCCTAGGCAGCCAAAAGTTAATTGTGATATCCAAATAAAATACAAAATGAGTTATAGGAAGTTAACTCAATGGGAAAGCACTTGCATAGTGTGTACAAGGTACTGGATTTTTTTTCCTGCAACTTTTTTGGTAGCCTTAACATTTTTTAAAAGGAAATGTTGAAAAAGGTCATACAAAAAAGAGACAGACAATAGCTGAATATGATGGCACATGCCTAAAATCTCAGCATTTTGAAGTCTGAGAGGCAGGGGTATCATGTTTCAACCAACTTGGACGATTTAAGGAATTCAAGACCAGGCTAGTTTACACAGTGAGATTTTTTATCAAAACCCAAAGAGAAGAAGGAAGAAGGGACAGAAAGAGGTGGAGAGAGAGAATATAAAATGAATCTTAATTAAAATTTAAAATTAAAAAAACAGATTTCTGGACAAGACAGTGGAATAGGAATTGTTAATGCCAAAGGAAACTGGGGGAGAGAGACAAGATAACTGTGGTAGTTTGAATATTTGCCCCCCAATATATTCAGTGTTTTATTAGTTTATAGTTTCACTCCTTTTGACAAAAAATAACATCTGTAAATAAATTTGTTTAGCCAGGTGAGATCTCCACAGAGAAGCAGGAGGGAGTTGCTGCTGATTAGGTCGGATAACCAGAGGAAGTGCTTCCCCTCACGTAGCATAGGTCTGCCATCTGGTCAAAACAAGAGCCCTGAAAAACAAGGAAGTATTTCTCCCTTCTCATGCTAAATATGCAAAATCAAAAGAACACCTGTGCAATGGTGAACTCAGCCCTGGTGGGTAGTCAATGGCTTTCTGATTGGCTAAGAGATCTTCTCAGTGGATTGGAACCCATAGTGAGAACTGGGAACCTATTCAGAACCCTGTGGAGACTCCTAATGAGATGCTTCCACTAGTTTTGGGCCAAAACAGAGGCTATACCCAGCAAAATACCTCTAAATTAGCAATGCTTATCCCCTTAAACCTATTTGATCTCACAGCTGGAGAAGCTATTTTTCTTCTTCAGAAGGCAGCAAGAGCTTAGGACAACCAAAATCTATCACCAAGATAAAAAAAAATATATAACTAACTCCCTGGCAGGAGATGAACCACCCATTTCACATCAGCTAGGGCTCAGGTGAAACTATAGAGGAACTGCTTCCATGGAGAGCCTGGATACCTGCTTAAGTGTGATGGAGACATTCACTGAGGATACTCAACACTAAAGTAAACTTAAAACACATCCACCATGGCTCAGGAAATTTTGAGTAGGAGGGGACAGAAAGATTATAAGAGCCACACTGTGGGAAGGAATATCCAGAGGCATTGCACCCCCAAGACTGACTGCTACTCTCACAACTCATAACTCACAAACCTATGGTGAATACCGGCAATCCCACTGAGGACAGCCCTCAGTGGAATGGGGGAAGGGAGGAGCAAAATCATGGTATGAACATCTGATGTGTCCATACAAACTTTCTACTTCAAAACAAGGGAGAAAAAGGAACGAATTAGCTATAAATTTAAAGAAAGAGAGATGAATAGGCAGAGGGATATTGGAAGGGTGAAAAGCCACAAGCAACATGTACAGAAGGAGGAAGGTTTTGGGGGAAAGGGGAAATAGGGAAAGGCAATTGGAGAGAGGAGAGGGGGATAAAAATCAACTAGAATAAATTGTGAAATGTCTGAATGAGTGAAACCTAAATTTTTATATCCCAAATTAAAAATTAAATTAAATAATTTTTAATAAAAAGTATACTCAAAAACCACAAAAACAATGCAAACCCAAAGAAGATTGGGAACCAGCTGAGCTCCTTGATAGCATCTCCATGTAGTATTTCACAACCTCATCTCCTCCATACTCCAGCGCTGGAAATGCCTAAGATTTCACAAAGCCAAAGGATCCTACGAGTCCCTCCCCAGCACTTTACTGAGACCAGCTGATCCAAAGCCAAATTGAGACAAGTACCAAAGAGGGCACCTCTTTCATAACTCAGGGTAGGTCAGATAGAAACCTTTATTAAGAGGTAACTGGACTGATGTTCACTAGGTAATATACACCCCAAATCTTGTTTTATAGATTTGAGCTGTAAGTGCTAATTACACCTCCTGTATCAGGGAAGCTTCCTGAAGGAAAAAGTCACAGGGATGTAAAGAATTCAAAACCCATCCCACCAGAGGAGAAATTCTAACTTTTTAGATTGGATGTATGTATGTTTGATACACATTCCTTTTAAATCATTTGCATGTGAAGGTTAACTTTTGGTGTGTGTATGTATGTATGTATGTATTTTTTTACTGCCTCTGTTTTTTAATCTGCACTCTTGTATATGTACTCAATTGGTGGTTTTATTTGAGTTTGGAAATTGCTCAGTGAGAT
Source organism: Orientallactaga sibirica (assembly GCA_036365145.1). Lineage (NCBI taxonomy): Eukaryota > Metazoa > Chordata > Mammalia > Rodentia > Dipodidae > Orientallactaga > Orientallactaga sibirica. The sequence goes on from JAEOAD010000057.1 coordinate 11,583,023, forward strand.
TTTAGAAATAGTCTTATTTCTTTCCATCTAGTCTACTACTAAGATCTCTCCACTACTTTTTCCAAGCACAACTATTATCCTTTCCTTCTCTTCCAGCTTTCGCTCTGCATTCTCTGCTACTTATCTCTTCCTCTTTATTCTCTGTAATTATAACTTCTCCTAGCCTCAACAGTCTCTAAAATCTGTAAAATTCTAACAGAATACCAATTTTTCTCTCCCGTATAGTTTTGCCACTTCCAACTTTTGAAGTTGATATTAGTTCCTGTCCTAACTCACCTCATATCCTTCCCACTTCTAAGTAACCATATTCCTAGTATCAGAGATATATCAGCCTTATACATTTATCCACCAACAGTTATTGAAGATGAAGGGACTAATGTTGTTAATTTGCTGCTATGACATTGGCATAGCAGGTATATGCACAAGTGTTGGTCACTCTTACTGTTAGTATTCTATTGTGCAAGTAATATAGAAGCTAAACCTTGAGCTCCGAGACTGAGGATATAACTTCTGAACTATACACCTAAGAATACAGCTGATAAAACAAACAAAAACTCAAAGTGATAAAATAACCAGAGATGTGAAAATACCAATGCAGTAATATAAGAAACATGAAAAATCAGACAATATGATTATTCAAAAAATTATGAATTCCACAGATATAGCTTCCAGGAAGAGTGAATTACATTAAATGCCAGAGAAATCAAATGAATGACTATAAGTATGTTCAAAGAAATCAAAAGAATCAAAGAAGGAAAACTCCTAAATGAATCTCTAGAGGCACAAAAAGGTATTTGAATGAATTAAAGCAGTCAATAAAACATATGAGTAAGGAGAAAGAAATACTGAAGAACAACCAATCTGAAGTACTGGAAATGAAAAGCATAATAAATCAAATAGAAATTACTCTGAAGAAAGTGTCACCAATAGAATGGATCAAGAAGAGGACATAATATATGAGCTTAAAGACAAAGCAGAGGATTTGGAATATTCAAAGAAGGAAAAAGATAAATTAGTAAGAAGGTATCAGTGGCACTTTAAAGACATTTGCAACACTATGAAGGGGTCAAACCTAAGAATTCTGTAGGAGGAAAAATTCAGTATAAAGACATAAGAAGTATTTTCAGCAAAATCATAAAAGAAAATTTCCTAAGATTAGGGAACAAAATGCCAATACAAATACAGGAGATATTTAGAATACCAAACTGACAAGACCAAAAAAGAACCTATCCTCATCATACTATAAGCAAATGATTAAATATAAATATCAAAGAAATATATTGAAAACAGTAAGAGAGAAGCATTGAGCCACTTGTAGCCAATAAAGATAGGTTCATCAGAATAACACCAAATTTCCTAGCCAAAACTTTAAGTCAAGAGACATTAGAATGATTTTTTTTCAAATTCTAAAAGAAATCTGCCAGCATAGACTACTGTACACAGCAAATTATCTGATATAATTAGAGAAGAAAGAAAAACTTTACATGAGTGGAAAAAAGTAAGCTAAAAAGTATTCATGGTCACTAAGCCAGCTCTACAGAAAGAAAAAAACAAAGTAAAGGAATCATTCACAATGAAGAGAAGGAAAAGCACATCATGAGGCGACAGGAAAAATAACCAAAGCTGAAATAATAGTGAATACAAGAAAGGAATAGAAGAGTGCCAAGCACTACAAAATTAACAATAAGGATAGAAATTAACATGCACTTTTCAATAATAAGTCTGAATATAAATAATCTCAATACATCATCGAAAGAACAGACTGGCAGAATGGATGAAAAGGCAGAATCCTTCTGTTGCCTCCTAGAAACTATCCTCTCCACTGTAGGGTAAAAAGATGACAATATTTCAAGCAAATGAGCCCAGGAAACAAGCAGGTATCACTCTTTTAATATCTAACAGAATACACTTTAAGCCAACCTTAGTCAGAAGAGGTAAAGAAGGTTACTTTATATGGATCAAGGGAAGAACCCAATAAGAGAATGTTATAATTTTAACATATATGAACTAAATAGACCCAATTTTGTTTCAAACAAAAAAAAAAACTTCAATATGTAAAGCCACAGACTAACCCTTTGCACAATAGTAGTGGGAAACTTCAATACCCCACTATTAGATATTGACAAGTTCTCCCAGCAAAAAAGAAAAACAGAGGCATCTAGATTAAACTATATGGGAAAAAATGGGCCTAACAGACATCTCCAGAATATTCTTTCCAAATGATACAAAATTCACATTTTTTCCCAGCAGTGCATGGAACATTCTCTAAAATAGATTACATATTATGACACAGAGCAAATCTTAACAAATATAGAAAAAAATTAAAATAATTTCTTATATTTTCCTGACCAAAATGGAATAATAAAACTGATAATCAATGAACAATTTGATGATGACTAAATCATTGAAGCAACCATGAGGAAAATCAAGAAATTCTCAGAATCAAATGAGGCTAAATTCAAAACGTACCAAAACCTATTGAAAGTCATCCTAAGAGGAGAGTTTATAGCTCTAGGTGCATATATTAGGAAAGCAGAGCTATTTCAAACAAATAATTTAATCATTAAAGTATCATTAAATTATGATACCCTAAAGGTCCTTGGAAAAAGTAGAACAGGCCAAACCAAGAATCAGTCCCCAAAAAGTAATCAAGATCAGGGCAGAATTTTTTTTTTTTAAATAGGAACAAAAAATGCAAAGAATCAATGTGACAAAGTAGTGGTTTGTTGGAAGGATAAAGCAGGTAAAAAAGCTTAAGTGTAACTAACCAAAAGAACAAGAAGACCCAAATTTTTTTTAAAAAGAGAGACAATAGCCAGGCGTGGTGGTGCACTCCTTTAATCCCAGCACTCGGGAGGCAGAGGTAGGAGGATCGCCTTGAGTTCGAGGCCACTCTGAGACTACGTAGTCCGTAGTGAATTCCAGGTCAGCCTGGACTACAGCGAGACCCTACCTCGGAAAACCAAAAAAAAAAAAAAAAAAAAAAAAAGAGAGAGAGAGAGAGATAAAAGGGAGTCATTACAACAGATAACAATAAAATTCATAAAACTGGAGGTGGAGAGATGGCTTAGTGGTTAAGGTACTTGCCCACAAAGCCTAGTGACCAGAGTTCAATTCCTCAGTCCCCATGTAAAGCCAGATGCACAACCTGGCATTGGCATCTGGAGGTTCATTTGCAGTGGCTGGAGGACCTGGCATGCCCATTCTCTCCATCTCTTTCTTTATATATATCGGCTTACAAATAAATAAAGATATACATATATATATATATATATATATATATATATATATATATATATATTAAATCTTTTAAATAAAAACATTCAGAAAAATCATAAATTGGAAAATCTAAAAGAAATAGGTGGATTTCTAGATACATATATCCTACCCAAATTAAACCAAGATGAGATAAATCATCTAAGCAGACCTATATCACATGATGAGATTGAAGCAGTTATACAGAATAAATCTTTCAAATATAAAAAGCACAGGCCTAGATAGATACACTAGTAAATTTTATCAGACTTTCAAGGAACTAACATCAATGTTTCTCAAAGTATTTCATAAACTAGAAAAGGAAGTAATGCTACTAACCTCCTTTTATGAAGCCAGTATTACCCTGAAACCAAAATCAGACAAAAACATAGCAAATAAAGACAGAAAACCATACACCAATCTTCCTCATGAATATATATATGCAACAAGTCTCAACAGAATAATTGCAAACTGAATACAGGAACACATCAAAAACATAATTCTTTATGCTCAAGTTGATTTATTTCACAGACACTGGGATGGTTCAACATATGCAAACCAGTAAATGTAATAGACCATATAAGTGAATTCAAAGACAAAAGTTATATGATCATCTCAGTAAGTGCATAAAATACAATTGAAAAATCCCAACATCCCTTCGTGATAAAACTCCTGAAGGGTTTGGGAATAAAAAGAACATAATAAAGATTATATACAGCAAACATATAGGGAAAAATAAAAAAAAATTATAGTAAATCAGGAACAAGATAAGGATACCCACTTTCTCCACTATTGTACTGGGAACATAGCAATAAGAAAAAAAAAAAGGATGCAAACAGGAAAGGAAGAAATCAAATTAACTTTATTCACAGATGTTATGATTCTATTCATGAGACCCTAAAGATTCCACCAGAAGGGGCTGTGCCAGATCCTCCGCAGGTAGGGCTGAAGGAGGAGCCAGTCCAGCCAGTCCCTCCTTGGGGCTGAGCGGGATGGTGAGTGTCCCAGACCTCCCTCCTATGCACCAGAGAGAAACCACACTGAGTCAGGAGACTTGTCGAAGCAGGATCTCGTTTTATTGTAGCAGGCAGGTATTTATATAGCATTGAGAACGAAGGTGGAGATCTCAGGATGGGGTGAGGTGTAAGGGCCAATAATATTCTGTGACTTTTGAAATGATTGGTTCTAAGCGCACGCGGGAACTCTAACTTCCTAAGTGCTGAAGTAGCGGGTCAGAGGCAATTTGGCGCCCTGTTGAGTCATAGCTGGCCATAGACAGGTCGCCAAACTTTAGCTAGGCTCAGGGAGCTCCACTATGCCTCGCGTCTGGGCCTCTCAAGGTCCAACAGGGCTGAAGAGATTGCCTCAGTGGTTAAAGGCTCTCACAAAATATGCTGCCCCAGGTTCAATTCCCCAGATACCCACATAAAGACAGATAACATATGTTTACAACCACAAGAGAACCTGGCATAAGCATGCAAGCATGCATGCATACATACATACATACATACATACATACATACATACATTCTAAAGATTATGCCAGAAAACCATTAGAGCTAATAAAACCTTTGAGCAAAGTAGCAGGATACATAATTAACAAAATAGAAGTCAATAGCTGTACTATATAACAAAAACAAACATGCTAGTAATGTAATCAAGGAAACCATACCATTCATAATTAACTCAAAAATACCTGTGAATAAACCAAACCAAAACACTCAAGAGAGAAATTAAGTAGACTCTAGGAAAAGGAAAGATATCCCATGCTCATGAATTTGAACAAGCAATATTGTGATGATAGCTATTTTACGAAAAGCAATCTGTAAGTTTAATGAAATCCCCATCAAGATTCCAATGCCATTATTCACCAAAATAGAAAAAAAATTCTTTGGAAGCACAAAAGACCTCAGATAGTCAAAGCAAACTTTAGCAATAAAACTAAAGCCATATGTGATTCGTTAGGTATATTACATGAAACCTTAGGAACAAAAATAGCAAGGTCCTGACATAAAAACAGACATGAAGATGAATAGAAATTAAAACTCTCAGATATAAACCACTGCATCTACAACCATCTAATTTGTTACCAAAAAACTGCCAGTTTTTTTTTAAAAACACAGCCTCTTTAATAAATGGTGCTGCAAAAACTAGATAGCTATATGTAGAATAATGACACTAGAGCTTTATCTCACTCTATGCACAAGAATCAACTGTAAGTGAATATAAGACCTTAACCTCAGACCTGAAACTCTGAAACTGCTAGAGGAAAATGCATAGGAAACACTTCAAGATATAGGCTTAAGAAAGGATTTTCTGAATAAGACTCCAGTCATTTAGGAAATAAAGCCAATGATCAACAAACAAAACATAGTGAAATTAACTTTTTTTTTTGGTTTTTCAAGTTAAAGGTCTCACTGTAGCCCAGGCTGACCTAGAATTCACTCTCTGACCCCAGGCTGGTCTTATACTCATGGTGATCCTCCTACCTCTGCCTCTCAAGTTCTGGGACTAAAGGCATGTGCCACCATGCCCAGCTTCAATAGTTGTTATAAAGCACACTTCACAAATGGGGCAGAGAACTGAATAGGGAGTTCTCGGGGGAAGAAATAAAATGGCTAACCACACTTAAGAAAATGTTTACCATCCCTAACCACTGGGGAAATGCAAATTAAAACAACTATGAGATTCTACCTTATTCCAGTAAGGATGGAAATCATTTAAAAAATCCAACAACAAGCCGGGCGTGGTGGCGCACGCCTTTAATCCCAGCACTCGGGAGGCAGAGGTGGGAGGATCACTGAGAGTTCGAGGCCACCCTGAGACTACATAGTTAATTCCAGGTCAGTCTGGACCAGAGTGTGAAACCCTACCAAAAAACCAAAAAAAAAAAAAAAAAAAAAAAAAAATCCAACAAGCCGGGCGTGGTGGCGCATGCCTTTAATCCCAGCACTCGGGAGGCAGAGGTGGGAGGATCACTGAGAGTTCGAGGCCACCCTGAGACTACATAGTTAATTCCAGGTCAGTCTGGACCAGAGTGTGAAACCCTACCTCAAAAAACCAAAAAAAAAAAAAAAAAAAAAATCCAACAAGCCGGGTGTGGTGGCGCATGCCTTTAATCCCAGCACTCGGGAGGCAGAGGTAGGAGGATTGCCATTAGTTCAAGACCACCCTGAGACTACATAGTGAATTCCAAGTCAGCCTGAGCTAGAGTGAGACCCTACCTCGAAAAACCAGAAAAAAAAAATCCAACAACAACAAATGTTGATGATGTGGGGAAAGAGGAACCCTCATCCACTGTTGGTGGGAATGTAAACTTGTAAAACCACTATGGAAATCAACATGGAGATTCCGGAAAAGGGTGAACATATCACTACCAACAGACCCAGTTATTTCCTTATGGGGCATTTACCCTAAATACTCCATGCTTCACTACAGAGATATTTGCTGAACCATGTTTATAGCTGTTCAATACATTATAGCTGAGAACTGGAATCAATCCAGGTGCCCATCATTGGATGAATGGATAACAAAGTTGTGGTACATTTACACAATGGAATTATACTCAGCAGTAAGAAAAAAAAAACAATACAATGAAATTTGTAGCAAAATGGACAGACTTGGAATAGATCATACTCACTGGACTCACACAATAACAGAAATAAAAATGCCACATGGTTTTGAGAGGGGGTAGAGCTTGGGTGACTAGACACCTTAACGTGAAAAGGGCAGGATAGTTTGCACTTTCTAGATATCAAAGATGATCTGACTTTTTATCTCTTGCCTAGTTCCCCTAGACTTGTTTTTCCACAAACAACCAGGACCCCTCCTGGAAGGGAGGTCTTTCATAAGATTTAAACATTGTGGTTGGTCAAGTTCAGTCCCCAGAACTTGCTGCCAGGGCTAACCTCTTCCTGAGACATTCCCCAGCCCTAACCAACCAGCTTTCCCTCTGGTTCACCTGAGCCAGAAGACAGCCCATCTCCACTAAAAGGTTATAAATATCTTTTCAGGGAGAGGGCAGGCTCTTTCTCTGATCACTTAGGAACTTCCAGCTGTGGGTAAGTTCTTCCCTCAGCTGAGCCTGGGCTGGCTCAGCCCAAGCCCAGGCCCAGCTAGGAGAGGCTCAGCCTAGACCCTAACCCAGGCCTAGCCAGGAGGTACCCTAGACCTTATTCTCAACACGGGTTCTTTATCCCCACAGGGCAGGAGCTCCTTGAACTTTGTTTTTCCCTTTTCTTTACATGCTTCTTTTCAGGCCCTCCGTGTGGGATTTCTAGCCATGAGGGTGCCTTTCCTTGGCTCTGTACTTCCCTCAATAAATATAATAATTTAAGCCTGGCGTGGTGGCGCACGCCTTTAATCCCAGCACTCGGGAGGCAGAGGTGGGAGGATAGCCGAGAGTTCGAGTCCACCCTGAGAATACAGAGTGAATTCCAGGTCAGCCTGGGCTAGAGTGAGACCCTACCTCAAAAAACCAAAAAACAAACAAACAAAAAAAGGGGGGACCACCCCATACAATGATTGTCCAGCCAAGCCCCTTAAAACCCACGTGCACTTCCTCAATAAACGAATTTGCAGCAGCTCTCTTCCCGCTTTCACCCAACTCCCGGAGTCTGTGTAATGATTCCACGCTGCTCACCCCAACTCGGCAGAGACCCTACCGTCCCTCCTGGGCTGGCCTTATGGGGGACCACAACAAAGGACAATTTGTAAAGAAGGATGAAAAGAGTTTAAAATATGAATAACTTAAGGATCAAAATACTAGAATTCTACTCCTACAAAATCATTAGACCAAGGGTTGAAAATGTATTATTACGAGGGCCAGCAAAACAGCAAATTAACTATCAGCTGATTGAGAGATAGCTTACAAAATGGGAGAAAAATTTTGCCAGTTATGTGCTACACAGATGTTAAAATCTAGAACATATAAATAACCCCTCAAATTAATCACCAAAACAGTAAAATTGCCATGGGCTCATGAACTAAACGGATAGTTTACAAAACAAGAAACAAAAACTCCAATAGACATTTAAAAAGTGTTCAACAACCTTAGCCATCAGAGAAATACAAATTAAAACTACCCTAAGATTCTATCTCAATTCAGTCAGAATGGCTATCAAGAAAATAAACAAACAATGTTGGCAACAACGTGGGTAAACAAGAACCCTTATACGTTGCTGATGGGAATGTAAGTTGGTGCAGCCACCATGGAAATCAGCATAGAGGTTTCTAAAAAATGAAAAGTAGATCTATAATATTTCCCAGCTATACCAATCCTTTGTACTATATACTCAAAGAATCTAAGTCAGCATTCCATAGAAATACATGTACATCCATATTTATTGCTGTACTATTTACAATACCTAGGAAATGAAAGCAGACCCACATGTACATCAAAGATGAGTCGATAAAGAAAGTGGGTATTGCAGTCATGTTCCCATTGCTCGTAGAAATCAAGAGCAGCTTGTGGGTGAAAAGAGAGGTTTATTTTGGTTTATAGGCTCAAGGGGGGCGCTCAAGGATAGCAGGGAAAACGATGGCATGAGCGTGGAGGGTGGATATCACACCCTGGACAATATCAGGTGGAAAACAGAAACAGGAGAGTGTACCCAACAAGGTCAAGGAGACACTGGCTGTAATACCCATAAGCCTGACCCCAACAATACACTGTCTCCAAGAGGCATTAATTCCCAAATCTCCATCAGCTGGGAACCTAGCATTCAGACACCTAAGTTTATGGGGGACACCTGAATCAATTTCCAAATCTCCATCAGCTGGGTACCTAGCATTTAGCACACCTAACTTTATCGGGAACACCTGAATCAATTTCCAAATCTCTATCAGCTGGGAACCCAGCATTCAGCACACATAAGTCTATGGGGGACACCTGAATCAATTTCCAAATCTCCATCAGCTGGGAACCTAGCAGTCAGCACACCTAACTTTATCGGGGACACCTGAATCAAACTACCACATGGGGTATATATACACAGTGTAATTTCACTCAACCCTAAAGAAAAATGAAATAAGGACATTTGCAGGAAAATAGATTTATCTAGAAATGATTATATTAAGCAGACTATCCCTGACTCAAAACCACACCATGTTTTCTCTCATATCTGTATCTTAGTTTTTAATTTGTGTGGGGGGGTATAGTTAATGAAACTAGAAAGAAACCATAGAAGGTTTAAAAGATATTAAGGGTAGGAGAGAGGAAGTAAAAAGAGACAATAACAAAATACATGTGACTTGGGAGCAGAATGGGAAGCTATGAGGGGAAGAAGGGGACCAGTGGAGATGAGGAAAGATGAAGGAGAGAATTGAGGGAGAATGAGCAACATAAGCAAAGTATTATGAAATTACCATAAGTGAACACATTATTTGTATGCTAATTTTCAAAATAATAAAATATCCACTAAAGTACTGTTTATAATGATAAGGTGTTAGATATGCTACAAGTAACATTCTTTTTTTTTTTTTTTTTTTTTTTTGGTTTTGAGGTAGGGTCTCACTCTGGCCCGGGCTGACCTGGAATTAACTATGTACTCTCAGGCTGACTCCTACCTCTGCCTCCCGAGTGCTGGAATTAAAGGCGTGCGCCACCAACACTCTTATTTTTATTTACAGACATATAGAGAATCACAATATGTCTTTCAAATAATCAAAAGTAAAATAAATATATGCTGCAACATGGACAAACTTGAAAATAGTATGCTAGGTAAAATAAATCCAACACAAATAGTGAAAGTTATGTGATTCTAATTATATGAGATGTCTAGAACAGGAAGTTGATAGAATCAAAAAAATAAAATAGAAGTTATACCAGGGTATGAGGGAAGGGAATGTAAAGAGTTAGTCCCTAATATTTCTTATTGGGTAATATAAAAGTTCTGATGATGGATAATATTAGTAGTTGTACAACATTAAGAATGCACTTAAGCTGGGCGTGGTGGCGCACACCTTTAATCCCAGCACTCGGGAAGCAGAGGTAGGAGAATCACCGTGAGTTTGAGGCCACTGTGAGACTACATAGTGAATTCCAGGTCAGCCTGAACTAGAGTGAGACCCTACTTCGAAAAATCCAAAAAAAAAGAAAAAAGAATGCACTTAAGCCAGGCATGGTGGTGCACGCCTTTAATCCCAGCCCTCGGGAGGCAGAGGTAGGAGGATCACCATGAGATCAAGGCCACCCTGAAACTACATAGTTAATTCCAGGTCATCCTGGGCCAGAGTGAGACTCTACCTTGAAAAACCAAAACCAAAACAAAAAAAAAGAATGCACTTTAATGCCAGTAAATCATGTCCTTGATTGGTTAATAATTGGTTAATTAATGGTTAATATGGTACATTTTATGTATATTTATCACAATGGTAAAACAGATAACAATCAATTATATATAATACAGTTCTACTGTGTACCTACCTATGAAGACACATAGCCACTAAAAAGTCCAGTTGACTAGGTACCAGAATGGAAATGCTGGTTGAATGCCAGGTGGTGACTTTAGGTCTGATATAATTTCATTTCCCTTATTTATACTTGTCTATTTTTTCTTTCACATGTAAAAATATTTTAGTCAAAAGTGATGAATGCCTGATGGTGAACATATAGGATTACAAAAGAGAACCCTTTAAGGTTTATGCAAAATAAAAATAAAAAAGATTTTATGCTTTGTATTAAAATATATCTCTCAAATATTAAAACCATATAAGAGATAAATATTTATGGTCCACTTGATTTCTAATTTAGACATTGCATTGACTTGAAAAAAATGGTTCTTGAATCAATACAATGCAAATTAAAATTCAGTGGAAATAAGAGTAAATAACATGTCATTCTGTCAGGCAGTCAATACAAGAGCAGTAAATAAAGACTTAATTTCTGCCTTCATAAAATAGCAAAATTTCAGTTAAGACCTAAAGAATGAGCAGGAATAACCACACCACAGTTAGGTGAAGAATTTGAAGAACACATTATCCAGAAAGAGGGACTAACTTATGCAAATTTCTAGAACTAATAAAGCTTGGAATGCTTGAAGATTTGATCATGAAGAAGAATGCAGATAGAGTATGGCAAGGAGAGCAGAGGGGTGTGAAGGAAAATGAAGATGGAGAGACTACAGCTAGATTCTATAGGACCCTGAAGGCATAATAATACTCTAGCTCAATAAGAATGCACTGGAGGGTATAACATAATCAATTTTATCTTTGTAAAAAGGTCACTTTCCAAAACTCCCTTTGCCATAATTATAGCCAGTAAGTTTTATGGAGGTTATCGAAAGTTTCCAAGCTCTTTCCACACATATCTTTCCATATCCTGTTGGGTAGATAATATTTTTAATTTTGTTTGTTTGTTTGTTTGTTTTTGTTGTTTTGTTTTTCGAGGTAGGATCTCACTCTGGCCCAGGCTGACCTGGAATTAACTATGTAGTCTCAGGGTGGCCTTGAACTCACGGCAATCCTCCTACCTCTGCCTCCCGAGTGCTGGGATTAAAGGCGTGCGCCACCACGCCCGGCTCTAATTTTTGTTTTTTGTTCATTCGTTCATTTTTCTTTATTAGGTGGAAACCAAAATTCAAATATAGTATGTGAACTCACTAAGAACATGTAGTTAAAAGCCACAAGCAGGACTTTAGCTAAGTGCTTCCACTTCACTCCAAACCTTATAGTCTCTATTTTTCTTTTATATCAGGCCTTTCATTAGTATGTACCTATCTACAGCATCTTTTCATTGGCCTTTGAAACTTTCACCTTAGCAAGGCAAGACAGAAGAACTCCTTAGGATTCACTTAATTTTTCTCAATAGGAAAAAAAAGGACCCATGCATCTGAAGAAAAACTTAAGTGTTCCATTTGCAGGAAATCAGACAAACAGTGCATTGTTTGTACTGCACCCAATATGGCTAATGCTGTTTTCCAGAAGTTTGATTACAGAACATGAAAAATATAATAAAACAAAATAGAGAAAGGTTAAGGTGGATGCACACCAAATGGAGTACAATAGTTAATACAAGTAAACACAACAAAATGGAAAGCACTTACCAGTAACTCAAATGTAACCAATTACTAGAGAAAGTTTTCCATTGACATGGTTTTAATAATAGCTATAGCTAAATAAAAAAGGATTTATCTTCAAAGACATACACAAAACTATGGAACATAATTTGGGTACATACAGACAAGTATTATTTCTCAGCAAGGTTGTATCTAAAAACACACAACAAAGGAACTGAAGCCAAAACAATCCATTTGCTTTGTTGTTCTCGTAACTGACGTAGAGAGCCAAATGACTGAGGGAAGCAGAACGATCAGGCTAGATCTTGATGATGAACAAAGTGGTTCTACCTGACTCTGCAAATGAACAAGCACTCCTAAGGCACTAGCTAGATGGTCATAAATAGATGCTATAGGAGCTACCAAATGTTCAAAGACATACCCCGTGCCTTATGCTCTTGTTAAGGTCACAAATTCTAAATATTCAAACTATAAAAGTAGTCTAAATACAAGTATAGTATATACTACAACCATGCATACAGTATGTCTCGAGAGAATGGTATAAATCACCATAAGCTAAACAAAATTGGATATCAAAGAAAGGATTTGAATTGTTAAAGAGAAAATGAGATCTGTAGCACAATTCCTACATGCCTTACTATTGAAAAAGGAAAGAAAAAGAAATACCACTATTTCTCCCTTCAAATAGCAATATCCCTTAACCTTTATTTGGGAAACAATTCTACTCACAATTCTCAGACAAGTGCTTTAGGCAGAGTTCATCTACCTCCAGGTGTGCGCTTTAATTGCCTGAAGTCAATCAGGATATTCTGTACACCTGGCATTAGAGACTGAGCGGTAGGCATGTAACCCAAGCCTAAACCAATTACTGCACCTTATTTCTGGGCCCATTAATTAATTTGAAGTAGATAAAGTATCCTATAAGTTAGTTGTGTACACTTTCTGGAAATGCAGCCTCATAGATTTCTCTCTTCTACTGGATAGTGTATTGTGAGGATTCAAAGCTTTGCAACCATTTAAAACCAAATCTCAGGTGTGTAATATATAGGAACTAGAATCCTATGTGTTCCTTGAGGGTTGGAATAGACACCATTGAAACCAGAGTGGAAGAGACTCGGAATGAATCTGGATGCTCCATCATATCACTAAACCACTAGATCAATTCTTGCCCGAAGCTATTGTCTCTAAAGCTTTCACTGCAATGAGCTAATAAATTCTTTATTGTTAGAGACGGGTTGAGATTTTTTTTCATAACTTGTAACGCAGGAACTTGACATAAGAACATCCCAAGCGCTTATAACAACATAAAGGCAATAATGAGATCAGGTTTAGACCAAGCATTCACCTGACTAAAGCAAGGATTTGTGTTGACGAACACCGGACAATTATATCAGATAACGAAGGGTACTCATATTGCAGAGAAACTTGAGTAATGATTTAGGATTTGTTGGGCAATTTGGAGTAATGACTTGTTCTACTCTAGAAAGATAATGACATGAATAAATTGGTGACCTAAGAATCCTGATCGGACAGAGGTGAGAATAGCTTGTAGGGGGAAGAATAAGAACACAGGAAGATTGTGTAGGAAAAAAATCAAAGCCCTGCCTGAGATAGTGATGAGGGAAATATGGAGAAAACGATAGATAGATAGATAGGCCCTGGAGGAAGGTTGCCTGAGTTGGCAATTGGATTCTGCTATCTTGATTACCATATTATGGACAATAACAGGACCACTTCTATACATTTATTCATATCATCTTTTCACTCAGTTTTCAAATGTTAATATTAAGATGATATAATCCTGAATAAATTTCTCAATCATTCTGACCTTCGGTTTTCTTACCTATAAAATAGTGATAAAATAGCACCTATCCCTTGAGGTTACCATTATGTTTAAATGTGGAAAAACAAATATTCTGTAGAGGGTGTAGCACATAGTAACATTAACAAATACCAGAATTTCCCAAAAATGGAACTTATAGTACATAGTGACTGAATGAGAGAAATAAAATGGAAGGGCAGTAGATCAGGAACACATATATGCTACCTGCAGCCTAACACCAATAGTTGCAGTGAACAGGAGCAACTTTTAGGACGGTTTTGGAGTATTGTGATTAGTTTTATGTAAAAAATATGTATTTGGATTAGAATATATGTAGGGCTATCTCTAGGTGTAATATTTTATGAGTTTGTAAAATATAAGTAGTGTTATACAGTAAAATTTGTAAAGTAACTTGAATGCATTGATTTAATCATTTTAACAATTGTGAGGTAAATAACTTTACAGATATGAAACAGACTCAGATAATTTAAATGACTTTTTCAAAAATATATAATTGAAACTAGGACTCAATGGCAGAGTGTTAAACTCTGAACATCACATTGTTTTGTTTATTATAGCCTGCTATTTTCAATTTTAAAATGCCAGGAATGACATGGAAGGTATAATGACCCTGGACTTTTAGCTGCCTCAGAATACGTGCATTTTCTGTCAACAAATACAAAACATCTTCTGTAAACAAATTTAACAGAAATTGCATCAATAAAGTAGTATTGAATATAATGCATCCTTTATTACTGTGGAACATTCCATCTGCATGTGGGCAGTCATTGTGGTGTTGAAGACAAAGTCTTCAGAGGTGGGCTTAAATAGGAAAAAAAAAATCTTTAAATGAGACCCAAGCATCAGTGTGAGGCTACAGGGTCCTATAGAAAAAGTATAAAGCTGAAATATATCAGTAAGAAATTACACTAAGGGTTAGAGATACTGCTTAGTGGATAAGATGCTTGCCTGTAAAACCAAAGGACCCAGGTTAGATTGCCAAGGACCCACGTAAGCCAGATGCACAAAGTGGCACATGCATCTGGAGTTTGTTTGCAGTGGCTGGAGGCCCCAGACATACCCATTTTCTCTCTCTCTCTCTCTCCCTATCTCTCTCAAGTAAACAAAATGAGAAAAATTTCACTAGTAGATTAGCTGCTAGCATATGTGACTATACCACATACACAGCCACATCTATGATAATAATGCAAGCTGCATGTACAAGAAAGCTACATAGTAATTTCATGTTTATTAGGTCAGTCTTAAGAGGTGATGAGAGGAAAATACAAAAGTTAGTGCACATTTAAATAAGACTTAAGAAAATACAGCTGAGCAGGGTGTGGTGGTGCAAGCCTTTAATCCCAGCACTTGGGAGGCAAAGGTAGGAGGATCGCTGAGAGTTCGAGGCCACCCTGAGACTACATAGTTAATTCCAGGTCAGCCTGGACCAGAGTGAGACCCTACCTTGCAAAACCAAAAAAAAAAAAAAGAAAGAAAGAAAGAAAAGAAAAGAAAATACAGCTGAAGAGGCCAAATGCAATGTTTCAGGCAAATAGTCAAGGCCAAACTCTCTAGGGTAATGCTTTCCAGAATATCACCTGTTCCATGGAGAGATAAGTGAGTGGACAATCCAAATTTTCCAGAGTGCAAAGAACTCTTAACAGTTGGGGGTGACACAGAAAATCTAGGTCTTTCTTGGACAAAATGTCACCAGGAATCTTCTATTAAAAAAAAAAAGAAAATCAATAAAGCAATCTAGGTAAAAAAAAAAGGCATACTGGTATAGACCCCATTAGAGTGAAAGAAATTAAAGAAAGGCATGGAAAATGGGTCAGGGCCATGACAGTGGCACAAAGAAAATTGGGGGCAATCTAGGATGACAATTCTTAAACGAACAATTGACATATATCGGCAGTAGCTAAAAATAAGTAAGAAGACAATAAAATATACATACATATACTTTTGTATTTTTCTACAAGTTTTAAATGAAGAATAGCTAAATCAAAATGTAGGCCAGTATGTAAAGATATGTAAAGCCTTTAAGCAAATAAGTATGAGAAAAAGAAGACATTTATAATATCAGGTTGCATACGGATTCCACAAAGGCCAGTCTAGCTGGACAGGTAAATAATAATTGTCCCTCTGTATAGGTATACCACAACCTATGAATTTTAAAGTCCCATATATAAAAATCATAGTGTTTGCATACCACTCATGTACAGTATTGATTTTATTTTATTTTATTTTTGAGACAAGGTCTCATGCTGCCCAGGTTGGCCTTGAACTCACTATGTAAACAAGATGACTTTGAAGTTCTAATCTTCCTGGTTCAACCTCCTTAATGTTAGAATAACAAAAGTACACCAACATGCATTGTCTATGTGGTGCCAGGAATGGAAGCCAGTGCTTCATGCATACTAGGCTGTCATTTTACCAACTGAGCTATATACTAAGTTCTCTCCTGTATATTTGAAATGATTTCTAGGTTACCTACAGTAACCAATACAAGTTAGTACTTATTATATTGTTTTATTTTTGGTATAATGACAATAACAAAGTTCATATATGTGCAGTACCAGTGAAGTTTTGTCAATATGGTTAATCTTCTGTTGATTAATTCTGCAGATAGTGACGGCCAACTTTATTTTGCTGTTTGTATGTGGTTCACTATACATCCTAGAAGCATAGAATCAGATAAGGAAATGGCAATAGAAATTCTGTGAGTGGAAAGGAATGATTTTTAAAATTTTAAGTATGAAGCTGGGTGTGGTGGCGCACGCCTTTAATTCCAGCACAAGGGAGGCAGAGGTAGGATCGCCGAGAGTTCGAGGCCACCCTGGGACTACATAGTTAATTCCAGGTCAGCCTGGACCAGAGTGAGACCCTACCTCGCAAAAAAAAAAAAAAAAAAAAAAAATTAAGTATGATAAAAGAAGATTACACAAAAATTATTTTACCTGGTATATAAATTGGGTAATATTGTGACTTTGTAAGATTTAATTCATCCACGGATATAATGATAAAACATTTCATCAGGAAAAATTATAATTAAGGTTTGAATAAAACCAATAATTATTTCCTTTAATGAGATTCGTAGTATTCAAAAATTTAAAAAAAATATATGGTGTAAGGGGCAAGAAAGATCTGTAGAGACTACTACATATGAGTAATTTAGTTTTGTAAACTACTTTAAGAAAGGAAATCAGGATTATCCATCACTTCTTTACTCAACTTTAGAAGACAGTATGATAATGAAATGTTGGTATTGCTATTTTTAAACATACTTTAACAAATTAAAAGCTCAAGAGAATGCTTTATAAAATCACTTCCAGAAAAAAAAAAAAAAAAACAAAATTATGTAGATACATCAAAAAAAAAAATTATCAGTTAAGCAAAACATAAACCCTCCATGGATGGCTATGTGACCAAACAAAGAGGCCTGGTAAGTGGTAGAGCAGGTGGTATATTTTTTTCTTTATTCATTTATGATCATATTCTCCCCAAGTACCCTTTCTTATCACCCTCTGATTCCTACAGAGCCCTTTCTTCTTCCCAACTAGTCCCCCTTTTATATCCTGACTCATGATCACAGGGTATTATTTATAATATGGGTGACATACCAGTGGCCACACTACTGAGGGGAATGACTTCCACTTCCAAAGCAACCAATAACTACAAATAGTTCATCATAGAAGGGTGGAATCTCAAGAGCCCTTCTCCTATCCAAGATGCAAGATTGATGGGCCCAATCTTGTGCAGTGATCTCAGCTGCTTGGAGTTCATGAGAGTAAAGGCCAACCTGACTACATGAATAAAGCAAGGCAATCTTAAATGTGTTGCCAATCAAGTAAAATATAATCATAATGATTTCAAGGACCACCCTGATAGGCATTCCTAAATTGATAATGAAATGCTTTTAAAGACATCAACCAAGGAAAGAGGATTTTCACGAGATTTAGCCCATCCTAGAGCTATTTGGTGAGTTTAAGGCCAGCCTAGGCTATATTGTGAAACGCTGTCTCAAAAAAACAAGGGGAAAAACACCAAAAATAGAAAGTGAGATTGAGAATCAGCTGGGAACTTTATGATACCATCATGTAAAAGATATACTCAGATATGAGAGCATGGCATTGGAAAGACCCAGGAAGCCAAGGTTTACTTCAGAGGGCCCATTAAAGAGAATCATTAATTCAAATGAAATTTAGAGTAACAGATTCACAGATATTTAATTGCATGTAATTAATATAACAACTAAAATATAGCAGGTACATTTACTCAGTTATTTTGAAGAAATAAGAGTCAATAGCCACCAATTAAAATACTTACAAATAATAAACACAAACAAATCCATTAGGTATTTACTTTCATAATTGGGCACCTAATAAAATAAATAGGACAAGGTTGAATCCTGAAATTAAGTATGTATGTTGAGGAGCAGTAAGCAATATGACCTATATGTTTTAGATGCCCAGATCAAATATGTCTCCTCTTCCTGAAGTCCTCTACCACTTCTTGAAAAAAAATGACACCTCTATAAGAGCACATTTATCTAAGAGAGCTGCCCTTCTCTAATGAACTTCTTGAGCATCTATCTTAAAATGTTTGTTATTTTATTTTATTCATTTTTTGTTTTTACCAGGTAGGGTCTCGTTCTAGCCCAGGCTGACCTGGAATTCACTATGTCGTCTCAGGGTGGCCTCAAACTCATGGCAATCCTCCTACCTCTGCCTCCCAAGAGCTGGGATTAAAGGCATGTGCCATCATGACAGGCTTATGGTTTTTTTTTTTCCATTTTTTTTAGATTTAAATAGGTAGGGTCTCACTCTGACCCAGGCTGACCTGGAATTAACTATGTACTCTCAGGGCGGTCTCAAACTCAGTGATCCTCCTACCTCTGCCTCCCAAGTGCTGTGATTAAAGGCATGCGCCACCACACCCAGCCTATGTTTGCTTTTTTAATATTCATATATGACAGTGTTTTCCTTAAAAGTAAAGACAGCCTGCCACTACAAAAAGTTTTTGAATTGAGTAGGTTGGTTCCATGGCTCCAAACAAGAGTAAGCTTGCCAATACAAACTGTGAAATCTGTTTGGAAATCCACACTTTTATAATAGTTTATTCCAGTCTTACTTCATTATCTGTATCAAATAGCACAATACCAGTAAAATTACTTATTGTAATTTTACAAACTCAATTCAGAACTACTTCCAAAGGAGACTAGAACATGCTATTCCCACTGATGTTCACATTTCTATTTTTGCCTTCAATGTTCAGTTGACCTTTAGAGTCATTTTCCATAAAACTACTTCTCACAATTTTGTTTCCATTTTGGCTATCAGAAATACAGCTTTTTAGATAGCAACCTTATGATTTAAAAAAAAAAATTCCAGTAACTAAGTTTGAACTGCTTATGTGCTGTAGCAGACAGCTTCACGTTCGCTGAGAGGTTCCAGACCAGGCACAGTTATGGAAGAAGGAATTTATTGAGGCTTACAGAACCAGGGGAAGTTCCATAATGGCAAAAGAAGCCAGCCTGCTTTCATAGGACCAAACACAGAGAGAAAAGCCTCAAGCCAAATGCCACACAGCATAGCACATTTCAGGAACTCTAGCTAGGCACACTTTGCATATCTGTAGATTGAAATCTCAAACCACCGCAGCACCTTAAGATCCACCCAGTGATATTGCCTCCAGCCAGGTGGATGCAGATGCACAGTGCAAACTAATAAAACACTGAATATATTGGGGGCCATCTATTCAAGCTACCACATGTGCCAATAACATACTTTTTTTGGTTTTTCAAGGTAGGGTCTCAGTCTAGCTCAGGCTGACCTAGAATTCACTGTGTAGTCTCAGGGTGGCCTCGAACTCTTGGCAATCCTCCAACCTCTGCTTCCCAAGTGCTGGGATTAAAGGTGTGAGCCACCACGCCTGGCAACATACTTTTATAATGTTCAACTGTTACGATCATTATAAGAAAAATACAAGTTTGCCATATATACTTTACACAGTTTCCTTAATAATACCACAATCATGTTCCAGATGATGATATGGCCGATCTTGTTCAGGTGATGCCAATTTGATTTATACAACTCTGTAATCATAAAGGTCATGAATGGTGTCCTGTTATAACCACATTTACTTCTTTTGTGTGTTGTTGTATCACTGAGTACTATTTCATGGCCTGGATGTACTATAGTTCATTTCATAATTCACTCATTAAAGGGCACATGAGTTTGTCTCTAGTTTGGAGCTATTAGCAATAGAGATGCAAAGAACATTCCTATGCAGACTTTTTTAATGTCAACATATTTGTTTCATTTTGGGGCTGGGGGGATGACTTGTTGCTGAAGGTATAGTCTTTTAAGAAGCTGTCAGATGTTCTTCCAGCATCGAAATACCATTATATTTCAAAATCAATTTGTCTTGAGCCTGTTTCTTCTATTCCCTTCCAGCAATTGGTGTTAACACTAGTTTTTTTTTATTTTATCCACTTGATAAGTGTGTAGTGATGGCCAATTGTAGATTTAATTTGTATTACCATAATGGCTAATGATGTAGAACACTTTTCAATGTGATTAGATGACTTCTATACATACATTCATTTAGAAGAAATGTCTATTTGGGTTTCTTATACATTTGCTGATTGAGGTTTTTAATTATTGAGCTTTGAGATTTATATTGATAGATAGATAAAGATATATAGATGCTACTATTTTGTCAGATAGGGGGACACTTGGTAATATTTCTTCTAAGTCAGAAGTTTGTCTTTTCATTCTCTAACAGTTTCCTTTATAGAACAGAAGACTTTTAAATGGATGAGGTCTAATTTACCAATTTTCACTCTTCATGGATCATTTTTGGTGTTAAGTCTACCAATTATTTGTCTAAACATAAATCCAGAAGCCTTTCTACAATGTTTCCCCTAAAACCTTAGTTGTTTTGTGTATTGCATTTAGGACCATGACTCATTTTGAGTCTCCCCAAGGTAACCAATGCTACAGCATCATTTGTTGGACAGCCATTCCTTCCTCTCCTGAATTGCTTTGGCATGTTTATCAAAATTATGTTAAGCAAGAAAGAAATAAAAGGAATTCAAGTAGGAAAAAAATCAAATTATATCTACTTGCAATTAATGTGCTCCTATACTTAACAGACTGAAAGTATCTGCATACAAAAATCAACAGCTTTTCCATACATCACCAACAAATTTTCTAAGAAAGAATCTAAGTTAATGATCCAACTCACAATAGCCCCTTCCACTGCCAAATTAAATACCTAGGAATAAACCTTAACAAAAATGTGAAAGACGTCTATAATTAAAGTGAAACTTTTCAACAGTTTAGTGGTAACAGGGTCTCCAGAAAATAAAAGTGAGGAATGTCCTTAAGCCTGTAGAGAGACAATCTGGGCCATTCTTATCTCCTTCCCCCTAAAGGAGTCCATACCACTTCTACTTGATAGAGGCCAGAAATACCTGAAAGGTCTGGCTTTTCCTTATTTTTTTTTTTTTTCTGCCTAAAGAAGTTACCTCATAGTTCTTTTCATCCTTCAACCGGAGTCTCTGCCTAGATCACTTCTTCCCTAAGGGAGTTTCCCTGTCGTACAGGAGATAGTTTCCTTTCCTGGAAAATTAAAATTCCTGGGAAGTTTGCCTCCTTTTCCAGAATACCTGACCCCATACCTAGAAGCCTGGATTGAGGCTAGACTAACCAACTCTGTTCCCATCCCACTTAAAAAAAATTGGTTCTCAAGGTTGGCTTTCCATTTTTTTTTGTTTGTTTGTTTTTGTTTTTCAAGGTAAGGTCTTGCTCTAGCCCAGGCTGACCTGGAATTCACTATGTAGTCTCAGGGTGGCTTTGAACTTTCTATGATCCTCCTACCTTTGCCTCCCCAGTGCTGGGATTAAAGGAGTGTGCCATCATGCCTGGTTGGATTTTAAATTTTTTTTGAAATACCCAGTTGACTCCTCTTGAGCAAGAGTTCTGCATTATTTCCTTCTCTTAAGTTCTACCTATAAGCTCTATAATAAAATCTTTTAAAACTTAACCCTGTATGGTCTGTGAATGTCATTCTTGGAATTTATAAGACAAGAACCTGGGAACCATTAATTCAGTGGAAGCTTTGTGTGATGTTGAGTGTCTGACATTATAGATCCTGAGCTATTACCTACCCAAGAACAAAGAAAGGCTCCATCACTCTCACGGACACCACAATTCCCTGTATCAACTTTGCAGAATAAGATACTAGAAAGTAGAAAGACCTACCATGTTCATGGACTGAAAGATTTAATATTGTGAAAATGCCTTTATTACCTAAAACTACTTATAGATTCAATGCAATTCTCATGGAAATTCCAATGGCATGCTTAACAAAACTAGAAAAGGCAGTGTGGTACTGACATAAAAACAGACTCATTAACCAATAAATAAAATTGAGGACCAAGAAATAAACCCATGCAGCAGCAGTTTAGCTGATTTTCAATAAAGATGCCAAACACATACATTGGAGAGAGACAGTCTCTTAAAGTAGTGCAGGAACAACTGGAGATTCACATGTGGAAAATGAAACTAAATTGCCCACATATCACCCTGTATAAAAATCAACTCAAAGTAGATTAAAGACATTAATGTAAGACATAAACTCTGAAACCGCTAGAGGCACACACAGGAAAGACACTTGACGAGATAGCTAGAAACAAAGATTTTCTGAAAAGGATTCCAGTAGCCCAAGAAATAACAAGAATTGACAAATGGGTTGCATCAAATTGAAAAAGCTTTTTTACAACAAAGGAATCAATTAACAAGGTAAAGAGACAGCCAACAGAATGAGAGAAAGTTTTTTGCTGGCCATCTAGGGATTAATTTCAAGAATATATATAGAACTCAAAAATTAAACATCAAAAGAAGAAATAAACCAACTAATAAATGGGCAAATGAACTGAGCAGACACTTTTCAATTGAAGAAATACAAATGGCCAATAAATAAATGAAAAAAATGTTCAATGTCCTTATCCACAAGCAAAATACAAATCAAAATTACACTGAGATTCCATTTCCCTCTAGGCAGAATGGCTATTATAAAAAAAATAAAATACAATACAAAATTACAAAAACTGTGTTGCTGGGGGTGGGCCTTAAGTTTATCATTCCCTAGCTTGCCAGTGTTATTTTGGCTCTCTCTCATGCTGGTATTTTCTACCTGCTGTGGCAGAGATGATATCCAGCTTTTGCTAATGCCATGCTTCCACCAATCATGAAGTTTCTCCTCCAGACTGAAAACCAAAATAAAAATAAATAAATAAAACTTTCCTTCCACCAGCTGCTATTGGTCAGGTGCTTTATCCTAGCAGGTAAGGCATTTGCCTGCAAAGCCAAAGGACCCAGGTTCAATTCCCCAGGACCCACATAAATCAGATGCACAAAGTGGTATGTCTGGAGTTCGTGGCTGAAGGTCCTGGCATTCCCATATTTTTTTTTCTCTCTCTTTCTCTGCCATAAATAAATAAATAAATAAATAAATGTAGTATCTTCTGAGATATTAGAGAGGATATTGGAACTTGCTATAAAATAATAATAGAATGATATCTGAAAAGAACAAAATATAGACTAGAAAAAGAAAATAAGAAAATTAGAGTAGAAATATAATACTGTATAAAAACAAAGACCAAACTATATGGAAAAAAATGAAGTGATAATTCAAGTGCTTTCTGTATTTGAATGAAAAATATATTTAGAAGATAGAGACTATATTTTTAATTAGTGCTAATACCACAGTGAATTCACTGATTTACTTACTTTACTTATTTTCAACAGCAATAAAATAATTAATTCCATGAAAAATACAAAGTTGTAAAGAAAAATTTAAATATAGGGTAGTAGCTGATTCGTCTTTTAATTGAATTTACATAGTTGAACCACTATAAACATGTGAAGATAAGGTGATGGGAAGGATACATGTGTATGTTTATGGGGAAAAGCATGAAATCCTTATCTTCCATTGTGAGAATTCAGAAGATGTGTATAATTTAGCAATCAAGACCTAGTAATACCAGCATTTAGTTCAAAAATCATGAAGTATCAAAGATTAAAAACAAGAATTGCCTCAGGTAGAGAGGGAATGGAAGAAGAGGACTGCTGATTTTCAAGCTTAGTACAGATACTTTAACTAAATGTTTTTCAGACCTGAGGATCAAACCCTGTGCTGCCATGCATGCTATGCAACTGTTTTGCCACTGAGCTAAATCCCTAGGCTAATTTGCTTACTTTATTCTGTGATGTACCCACTTGCAGTGATAACAGCAGAAACGTAACCCTGTCACTTGGCCATACAGAAGTGTACTTCCAGATTATATAAAAGTACTAAAACTTCACACAGCATGTGTTTCCTAGTTATCAATCATAGATTACTATGGAGAGTCAGCCTTTTGAAGATTTTTCATTAGTGTCTTCTATGAGTCCCTCTTAACTTAAAATGGCAAGATAGACTCTTGGAAAATTAACTGAAAGTGATGGATGAAAGCCAGTCTAGTGATCTTCTGAGAATAAATAATAAGCAAGAAGAACAGAAGAAACATGTCAAGGTCATTCTGAATATAAAAACTTCAAACAATGTAGCTTTCTATGTTCATCTGAGAAATCACTGCACCAAAGGGAGACACATCAGCTTGGTTTGTGTAGCTATCAGAGACTGAAAGGCTATTTGTAAAATTTCTATGATAACACCCCAATCATATTAGAAAAAAGATGTATCATAAAAGCATGAAACATTTTCAAGTGTGTACTTTTTTCAACAGATTTCTATATTCGTATCACACGTAAAGTTAACTACAACCATTAATTCATATTGTGCACAGTAACATCTGTCATAAAGTAGTTTGATGTTCTATTTGCAACTAATGCCAAAAGTTTCTCAATTGTGTTCAGAAGTGCCATTCACCTCATTTCCTGAGTGGCATGTGATTCAAAATGTACTTTAAGCTGGACATGGTGGCTCATTTCTATTATGCCAGCACTGTAGAGAATGAGGTAGTCTGAGATACAGAGTGGGTTCCAGCTCAGCCTGAGCTAGAGTGAAGCTCTATCTCAAAAAAAAAAAAAATGCCACTGGAAATAAACTCAAGACATATGTGCCTCATTGTGCATCTGGTTTTATGTTAGTACTGGGGAATTGAACTAAGGCTTGCAGAATTTTCAAGCGAGTGCCTTTTACTGCTGAGCCATCTTCCCAGCCCAGAGAAGTACTTTAAAATAAAATAATAATCAAGTGTGATGGTGCATACTTGTAACCCCAGTACTCAGGAGAAAGAGTATCTTGAGTTCCAAACAAGCTTGGGATATATAGTGAAACTGTCTCAAAAGTAAACAAAGCAAGCAAACAAAAAGTTAAGGCATGGGATATAGCTCAGTAGCAACTCTGAGTTGGCCTAGCATGTTCAAGGTCCTAGGTTCCATCTACCGCACTGCATATGCACACACAAAAAAATAATGGTCAGTTATGTAGTAAGTGAATGTGCTTAATAAATACTTTATGAAAACAGAACTGGGTGAAATTTAATTAGAAATTATATCAGTAATTTTTATAAAATTATACATTTGAAGATTGATGTAATACGTATTAATAAGTAAATTATGAGAATAATATTATCTTGCTTAAAATATTAAGAGTTTGTGGTTATGTTGTTATATAGACCTACTACTATGAAATAATATTAAAGTAATACGAAATTGTTCAAATACTTCTTCATTTCAGGTTCTACTAAGAGAAGTAGTAGTTAATGAAATGCAATATCTGCTGTCCTTTTATATATAAAAAAGTTTAAGTTCTGAAATTGTTCAAATACTCTTCTTCATTCATCATAGGTATGCAATTGTGTATGTGTCTCTACTAAGAGAAGTAGTAGTTAATGAAATTTGCCTATGAAATCCAATATCTGCTGGTCCTTTTTATATATAAAAAAGTTTAAGTTCATAAGAACTCTCATAAGATTCTGGGGTAAGATGAAGAATTAGAAGTTGCCTCCATGTGATGCAGTGAATGAAATGAATCAGGATAATAAAGAATAGGTTCCATTCCAAAGACAAAAGAGTAGAAAACCAACAGAAATCACAAAGAAGCCGGGCATGGTGGTGCATGCCTTTAATCCCATCACTCAGGAGGTAGAAGTAGGAGGATTGCCATGAGTTTGAGGACACTCTGAGACTACATAGTGAATTCCAGGTCAACCTGAGCTACAGTGAGACCCTACCTTGGGAAAAAAAAAGAAATAAAAGAAAAGAAATCACAAAGAAAGACTGAAAAGTATGGAGAAACAGTAAAAAAGGAGAGAACAGTGCATGGCTCCAGGGGCCAGGTGGCTCTGAAGTACAAGAAAGGTAGCAAAATGTAATCCAGATAGACTGGGTGAAAGAAAAGTCCTACACATGAGACAAGCCCATAGTTCTCACAAGCTTGAAATCCTGCTTGGGGTTCTGTAGGGGCAGTGACCCCTCCAACATAATGTGGCAACAGTGGAGAGGAGGTGCATTTTGACACTTAACCATATGTTTGAAGGCTGTAGTCTAGCAACATTTTGGGAGGGAATCTATTGCTTAAGACTGAGCTACCCTAGCAGCCTAGTGATAAGGAACAAACTCAAGTCAGGGAGCCTAGGATCCATCTGCAAAGCTTGTGGTAGGAACAATAGGAGGTTCAGATTGGGCAGTGAAGGGGAATGGTGGATGGTAGCCTCACCCTAGGTAGTTATGAGTCAATCCTATCACAGAGAATAACTTTGGGATCCAAAACTCCAAGCCTGATGTCAGTGGGTGGCACAATCTTTGGTGACACCTGTCATTGTTAGATTCACTGCTGGCATGGGGAGAACACTACACAATAATTGCCCTGGTGAACATAGACTCAAAATTCTCAATGAAAGCCAGGCATGGTGCTTTTCATAGTCAGCTTCACGTTGCTGGGATGAACCTTCAGATCAGACACAGTTTATAGGAGGAAGGGATTTATTTCAGGCTTACATATCCAGGGGACGTTCCAGAATCACAGAAGAAGCTGGCTCCTTTTCACAAATCCACACACAGAGGGAAGAAGCCACCACCAGCACCACCAAAAGCAAATACCAAAATCAATAGCCATACAACAGGGAATCCAGGTAGAACTCACTCTGTATACCTTATGCTAGAAACAGATCCACCTCCAGTGACACCTTTGGGCTCGATCCCAGGATCCACTCTCAGTGACACCTCTTCCAGCCAGGCAGCTGGAAATTCAAGTTGCAGCTTTAGTAAAACATTTGAGTCTATTGGGGGACATAAATTCAAAATACCACAGTGTTACATGCCTTTAATCTCAGTGTACAGGAGGCTGAGGTATTAGGATAACGTGAGTTTATGGCCAAACTTGAGCTACAGTTCTGCTTGGGTGAGTATGAGATCCTTCCTTGAAAAAAAAATGAACAAAAGAAAAATCCCAATAAAACACTTGAAATCAGAACTCAATAACACATTAAATAGACCTTATATCAGATTGGTTTCATTCCAGAGATACACAGATGGTTTGACATTATGTAAATCAATAAAGGGAATATAGCACATAAATGTAATCAAGGACAGAAATCGTATAATCATATCAATAGAGGAAGAAAAGGCCTATGACAAAGTCTCATATTCCTTCATGATAAAAGCTCTGAAATAAGAGGGTAGAAGTAACATGCCTCATCATATACATATGACAAACCAAGGCAACATTAAACCAAATGAAGAAAAACTGAAAGCATTCCCTCTAAATCAGAAATGAGACAAAAGTGTCTATTTGCTCAACTTCTTGTTCCATGGCACTTGAAATCTTAGGTAGAGCAATAAGAAAATAAATAAATAAATAAATAAATAAATAAATAAATAAATAAATAAACTACAAATGGGTAAGAAGGAATTCAAATTACTCCTATTTGCAAATCATATTATGCTGTAATTAAAAAATCCTAAAAACTCCACCAGAAGACTGTTAGTTCTAGTAAGTATTTTGAGCAAAGTGTCAGGACATAAAATCAATGTACAAGCAATCAACATCTTTTCTATATGCCAAAGTAAAGTTGCCAAGAAAGAAATCAGGAAAAAAAAAAACTCTCATTCATGATAGCTTGAAAAATACCAAGGAATTAATCTAATCAAGAAAATAGAGTTGAGGGTGTCCAAGGTAGGGTCTCACTCTAGCCCAGGCTGACATGGAATTCACTATGTAGTCTCAGGGTGGCTTCGAACATATGGCAATCCTCCTACCTCTGCCTCCAATTAAAGGTGAGTGCCACCACGTCCAGCTCTTCCCTCTTTCTCATTTTACCTTTCTTCTTTTAATTTCTTTTACAAATCAAGATCAGGACTCCAGCTCATAGTCTACGTCAAATATCAGTTACTAGCTAGACTTTAATTTTCATGTGGTAAAAAACCAGTACTATAAGGTGGCGCGTGTGTCTGGAGTTTGTTTACAGTGGCTGGAAGCCCTGTAGTGCCCATCTTTCTCTATCTCATTCTGCCTCTTTTCCTCTGTCAAATAAATAAATAAATAATAAATTATTTTTTTAAATAAAAAAAAAAGAAAATAGAAGAAAGACATTGATGAAAGAAATTAAAGATGATACTAGGATATGCAAAGAACTTCCATGTTCATGGATTGGCACAATTAATATTGTGGAAATGGTAATATTACTAAAAGTAATCTACAAACTCAATGCAATTCCCATCAAAATGACAATGGCAGTCTTTAGAGAATTAAAACAAATTATCCTAAAACTCATATGGGAGCATCAATAATTCGGAATAGACAAGCAATCTTAAGCAATGCAAGAGAAAATCTGGAGGTACAATAATACCTGATTTCAAGTAATATTACAAAATCATGATAAAAATAGGATGGTACTATGCAAAGATACAACATCCAGTAATAAACTTAGGCGGTTACTGTCATCTGATTTTTGACAGAGGTATCAAAAATATACATTGGGCCGGGCGTGGTGGTGCACGCCTTTAGTCCCAGCACTCGGGAGGCAGAGGTAGGAAGATCGCCATGAGTTCGAGGCCACCCTGAGACTACAGAGTGAATTCCAGGTCAGCCTGGGTTAGAGTGCAACCCTACCTCGAAAAACAAACAAACAAAAAAATACATTGGACAAATTATAGCCTGTTCAACAGATGGCACAGAGAAAACTGGATATCCACAGGTAAAATAGTGAAACTCGATCAATATCTCTCATGCAGTAGGAAAAAATATAAATTCAAAATGTATCAAAAACTTGAATGTAAGACAATTTAACTTTAAAACTGCTAAAGAAAAACAGAAAAAAAAAAGCACTCAAAGATTGAAGTATAGGCAAGACTTTCTGAAAAGGACTCCAATAACTCAGGAAATAATAGGAAAAATAAGTTTACATGAAATTAAAAAAATAAAAAAGGAAATTTATCGAGTGATGAGAAAACATGCACAATGAGAGAAAATATTTGCCAACTATACATTTGGCAGTAGATCAATATCTAGAATATATAAAAACTCAAAAATCAGATATCAATAAAACAAATTATTCAATTAAAAAGTGGGCAAAAGAGAGCCAGGCGTGGTGGCGCACGCCTTTCATCCCAGCACTCGGGAGGCAGAGGTAGGAGGATCAAGTGAGTTCAAGGTCACCCTGAGACTACATAGTTAATTACAGGTCAGTCTGGGCCAGAGTGAGACCCTACCTCGAAAAACAAACAAACAAACAAAAAAAAAGTGGGCAAAAGAATTGAACAGTTTTCAAAAGAAGAAATACAACAGACCTCCAGACCAGCAGAAATAGGCATCCATACCCATACTTTCCACCCAGACCTTGAGTACTCCAGCATAACACTACCAGAGAGCCCAGGTCTGCAAACCCACCCCGCAAAAAATCCAGGAACTCATTGCTATGGACACATGCATTCACGCCTATGCCTCTGGGAAGGCGGAAGGCAGACTCTGGCATCCTGCCCTCAAGGGGAAACTCCACTCAACATTACCAGCAGAAGAAAAGCTCAGGGTCTAAATCAGAGAACTCTAGTCATTGTGGCATCATCTTCTACTGGTAATCTCTACACAGGGTAATGAGGGTGGTAAAAAGTGATCATCTATAGCTAAGCATAACCAGATTTACTGATAATAAGAGGAGTGCGTTACAATAACTAATGAAGTAGGCTACAGGAGGTCCTGCAGAAGACAAAACAAACCACCAACTAGTACTTTAAATAGGGGGAAGTTAAATCTGTGTGGGAAACAACAAAGAAACACAAAGAATACAAGGGATCAACTCACCTTGACCCATTCCCAGCCTCATAATTCCCCTATTATGGAAGCCATAACACCAAGATAGAGGAAATATGAGAAAAAAATTCAGAATCTCACTTCTAAAAATGATCAATGACCACACAGAAGGCTCAAACAATCAAATTAGTGAACTAAAGGAATCCATTGGTGAGTTTAACAGGGCAGTCTCCAAAGTGAATGAAACAGTAAGCAAATTGGAAGAGAAAGTCTAAAAAAGCATGAAGGCTAAATCCAAGGAAATCAAAACACTGAAAAAAATCAAGATATATAGAAATGAAAATAACAATAATACAAATGAAAATTACAGCACAGAGCATTACTAAGTCCATGTATATCAAATTTCAGAGATGGAAAACAAAGTTAAGACGATAATTCACAAGGGTATATATATAAAGGAAAAAAATCAAAAAAACATGAGCAATATTCCCAAGAAGTCTGGAATATATTTAAGAGAATTCACAAGATAGAAGAAGGAGTTGAGATAACATGTAGAGGAACTGAAGCTTTATTCAGTGAAATCATAGCAGAAAACTTCCCAAACCTAGAGAGAGAAGTTGACATGCAAGCACAAGAGGCCTTTAGAAATCCAAACATTCATGACCAAAGAAACTCTCCATAACATACCATAATCAAGATGCCAAAAATACAAACTAAAGAAATAGTATTAAAACTGTAGGAAATAAATGCTAATTCACATACAAAGGGAAGAACATCATAATAACTTCGTATCTTTTCTCAGCAACCCCAAAAGCATAGAATAGTGTATTTCAGGTCCTATAAGCAAACAAATTGCAACCAAGAGTGCTATATACAGAAAAATTATCTTTCAAAATTTATTGAGAAATAAGAATATTACCTGACAAACAGAAATTAAGGCAATTCATGATAACCAAACAAGCACTACAGAAAATTCTTAAAAGAATGCTGTACAGAAAGGAAGAAGAAAAACAGTCTTATTCATGTGAATGTGTTTAAGAAGCTTACCAAGAAAGAAACGGGGTGTAGCAGACAGCTTCAGGTTCACTGAGATGAACTTCCAGACGAGGCACAGTTATGGAGGAAGGGATTTATTGAAGCTTACAGATCCAGGGGAAGTTCCATAATGGCAAAAGAAGCTGGCCCTGCTTTCACGAGACCAAACACAGACAGAGAAGCCAGGGAGCACAGAACAGCTCAGGAAGCCCAGCTAGGCACACTTTGCATAACTTTAGATTGAAATCTCAAACCCATCTCCACACCTTAAGATCTACCCAGTGACCTTGCCTCCAGCCTGATGGATGCAGATGCAAACAACAAACTAATAAAACACAGAATATATTGTGGGCCATCTATTCAAACTACCACACAGGGGAACAAAGAAGAATATTTAAGGGACCCTACAAACTGTACCAGAAAGATCTTAAATTTAATAAACACTTTCAGTAAACTTGCAGGATACAAAATAATTACATTCATTTATTTCAAAAATGAAATTACTCAGAAAAAAATTAGGAACTGTGTTTCATTCACAATAGCTCCAAAAAATGTACCTAGGAATAAGCCTCGCCATGCATGTTAAAGACGTCTGCAAAGAAAACCTTTAAAAATATTTTATTTTTATTTATTTATTTGAGAAAGAGAGATACAGAAATAGGCAGGGAGAGAGAGAAAGAGAGAAGGAGAGAGAGGGAGGGAGAGAATGGGCGCACCAGGGCCTCTGGCCACTGCAAACTCCAGATATGTATGCCCCCTTGTGCATCTGGCTTATGTGGGTCCTGGGAAACTGGATCTGGGTCCTTTGGCTTTGCAGGCAATGCCTCAATGGCTAAGCCATCTCTCCAGCCCAAGAAAACTTTTAGACACTGAAAGAATAAAAGAAGTTACAAAAGACCACACATGGGCCGGGCATGGTGGCACACACTTTTAATCCTAGCACTCGGGAGGCAGAGGTAGTAGGATCGCCATGAGTTCAAGAACACCCTGAGGCTACAGAGTGAGTTCCAGGTCAGCCTGAGCTAGAGTGAGACCCTATCTTGAAAAACCGAAAAAAAAAAAAAAAAAAAAAAGACCACACATGGACCCAAACAAACCTAAGCAGAAAGAATACTGCTGTGTGTCTTCACAATTCCTGATTAATAAAATCATACTATAGAGCCATAGTGACTCACACAACGTGGTACTGGAACAAAATCAGATACATATACTAATGGGATGGAGTAGTGGACCCAGAAATAAAGCCACGCAGCTATGGTCACATACATCGGATAAAAGAAAACCTATTTAACAAACAGTGCTGACAAAAGTGGAAATCTAACTGCAGAAGAATGAAATTAGATTCACAGCTCTCACTCTGCACAAAGATCAATTCAAAATAAATCAAAGACCTTAATCTAAAAACAGAATTGCTGAAACTATTAGAGGAAATCATAGGCAACACTCTGGAACTTGTAGGTATAGGTAAGAGTTTTCTGAAACGCACTCCAATAGAACAGGAAATAGTTCCAAGAATCAACAAATGAGACTATATGTATAAGGGTTCCTTTTACACTTCATCCTTGCCAGCATTTGTGGTTTATTTTAGTTATTTTAACTGGTATGAGCTGGAATTGCAATGTAGATTTATTTAGCACTCCATAATGGCTAAGGATAATGAATATTTTTTTTTCATGTAATTACTTGACATTTGTATTTATTCTTTTTTAAAATAAATATTTATCATCATACAAAGAATTTTGTTTCATTATGGTGTTTTCATTCTTGTTTCCCTTCTCTTCTCTTTCCCTCTTCCTCTTCCCAGCTTTGCCCCACTAATTTAGGCTCCTTTCTGCTTTCATTGTCCATGCTTTCTTTTGTCTTTTCCCCCTTCTCATCAGCTCTTGTTCCCCACTTGTGATTCCTATCTTGAATCATAGCTCATACTCAGTCTCACATGCCTTTATTTGCATATAAACATTGTAAGTTATAATCCATACATAAGAGAGATATGCAACAATCCCTGATGTCCATCAACAGATAGATGGATAAACAAAATTTTATATATAATATATTGGAGATGTGTTCATATATATTTATATGTGAACAAATATGTGTATTTTGGAGATTTGTTCACCTATAAACAATAATGAAATTATGTCATTTGAATGAAAATGGATGGAACTGTAGCTCATAATTTTACATGAAAAAAGCCAGACTCAGAAAGACAAACACCATGTTTCCTATCATATTTGGATCTAGATCCATACACACAAATGCACACATACACAAATAATAGATAAATGGAGTAAATTTTAGCATATTAAATTTTCAATTCACAATAAATGTTTTAAAATCATTTTTATTTATTTATTAGACCCAGAGAAAAGGGGGAGAGAGAGAGAGTGAGAAAGACCGTGCCAGGGCCTCTAGCCACTGTAAACAAACTCCAGACGCATGTGCCTCCATGTGCATTTGGCTTATGTGGGACCTGGAGAATCGAGCCAGGGCCCTTAGGTTTTGCAGGCATGTGCCTTAACCGCTAAGCCATCTCTACAGCCCACACAATAAAATTTTAAAGCAATATTTCTGATATATTTGGCCATTGGGACTTGTTTTTATTTTAGTCATAAATATAGATATGGATCTAGTAAACTGAATGATCCTCCTCCCCACTTTAGGGTCAACATCAAATATTCAACTTAATCTAGATATCTGAAAACCTTAAAATTGATTTCTAACATGAATCTTTGAAAAGATGTCCAAATCACACAATGGTTTCAGATTTATATTTTAATCATTCTAATTTTACAAATACCCTAAAACATACACTTCATGGTTATCTATGCCTCCAGAACATATACATTACAAGACAGCACACTTTATAGGCTTATATCCTCCAGCACATGCTTTTGAGTACAAAATGGATGAGGAAAAGGAGTCACAAGCTATCAGAACATGACATATATGCATTCGCAAATCAAGCAAAAATATCAGGTAGCAGAGCTAGGCCAAGCATCAAGCATGAAAGAGGGCCAAAATGTTGTCCTTATACTCAAGAAATTACAATCACGTTGTTGAGAAAAATAATACATTAAATCCACAACTGTGTTGTATATACATATACATAGAAAGTAAAATGACATAAAATGGTCATGTTTTAAGAGAAAAATTAAGCCTTTATTAATGAATATCTGCTTGTACAATTAGGTACTGTGAATATAAGGTTTCTCATTTTATACATCTTGAAAATTCCAAGGGAGTGCTGAACCATGTGACAACAGTCTTTAGATGGGCCTTAAAACAATCTCTCAAGAAATGTCTTTAAAGAGGGGATTCAGTCAGAGGGATAGGAAACAAAGAAGGGTAGTAAAAGGGAATTAACCAAATTATTAGTAGATTTTATTTTAATAACTTTAAAAAATAATTTTAGTTAGGAAAAAAACCACTTATTTTAATAGGGAAATACATACTTTATTTTTCAAGAGACACAGATACAAAGTTTATTTCTTTTTTTTTTTTTTTTTTTTTTTTTTGGTTTTTGCGAGGTAGGGTCTCACTCTGGTCCAGGCTGACCTGGAATTCACTATGTCGTCTCAGGGTGGCCTCGAACTCTCGGCGATCCTCCTACCTCTGCCTCCCGAGTGCTGGGATTAAAGGCGTGCGCCACCACGCCGGGCACAAAGTTTATTTCTTAAAGACTGTGTCTATATGTTAAGATTATTCCTTCTTAAATCTTACTTGGCCAAAAGAATGAATGATTTGGAGTCTCAGTGAGATATTGATTAGTTTCCTTCGTTGGATGAAACACACATAATATATATTTCATATAAGCAATTTAAATAACAATAAACAGAATGCTCATGCAGCTATCATTCAGGTTAAGAAATAAAGCCTGGATATTTGTTCATGCATCATCACAAAAGGAAAGGAGCAGACTCACTATGACAGAGAAAATTTCCTTGTCCCCAGATCAAAAATGAAAGCTTTTTGTTCCTTGCTTCTCTTTTCACTCTTTAGCCTCACATTTGAAAAAGACCCTGAAATGCATAAGCAGAAACATTTCACTTCCTAACTCTTCAACTCAAATTAAATTCTTTATATAATACTTCATAATCTTCCATGATGATGTATTTAAAGGGAATAGGGAACATATCATTGAAAAACAATAAAAATATTTAAATTGACATGGCTGACACATTTATAATTATGATTTCCTGTCCTGTATTGTGATTCTTTTTAATACACTTCACATGGACATTTTTGACAAGGAAGAATAATCAACAAGCCTAAGCAAAATGTGATCTCTAACAATGACTGTCAACTATAGTATCCCTACAGAAGGAGGAATGCACTGAATAACTGATAGTTCACCTTTTGCACAAATAACACATTGTCTTCTGGGCTCATCACCTTGGGTTGCATTTTGCATTTAGGTAAAATCCTTCATTCAATAGTTCTGGACACAGAAGGGGAGAAGAAAGGAGATAAATACAATAGCTGCCCTCAGGGGGGCTTACAAAACACTTGGGAAGCTAAAGCACCCACTCAGAGGCAACTGAAAAGTACTTGGAATCCTTAAACAATCCTCTGATAGAAAAGAACACACTCAACAAGAAACTTAAAATGGTTTTATTTCAAGAGCAATTCTTAAGATGATTACTTGGAACTTAGAACATATTTTACCATTAGAAACATAAATAAATGCTGATTGGATGTATAGATTTTCTGAAAGAAACTCATGTAATTCATAATACTTGAAAATTTTGTCTAAATACTTGCTAGAAAAATACAGTAGAAAGCAATTAGACAAAACTTGGAAAAATAAAGAAATAAATGAAATACACATAAGACACATCTGGAAATATTTTGAATGATAAGAAATAAGAAAGCATATACATGAACATTTCTGTGGAGTTTCTGAAGGTGATCTCTTCCAAGAACACTTGCAATTCTTTATGTAACTCATTACACTTCAAAACATGCATTTTCCCCTTTCATTGGCTCACTCAACAAGTATTTACCAAGGATCTTCAGTATATATTAGGGAGTGCTGCAGGCACTGGGAAGACACAGGAAGCATACATTGAGAATATATGGTAATACAGCGAACTCACCTTTCAGTGTAGGAATGGGAAAGAAAAACAATGGGGCTGAGAATGTGTAAGTGCTTTTCCTTGATGGAGGTTTGTGACCAATATTAATTTCATATTGAGCACCTGAAATAATCTAGGCTAGAATTTCTCCTTATTCTCAAATGGAGCTTAGAAAAGAGAAAAAAAATAGAAGGGTATAGACATCCCCTGAGGTTTCAGACAACAATTGCAAGATGGGAAAGGAACACGTGTGAAAAAAGATTCAGTGACCCATGATAGAGTAGAGAATAGGCATGGTCCCTTTCTGGGGAAAGAGATGGTGGGTAAAGTTCACATCAGGGAGACCTAGGCAGTGTTAGAAAGGACTTGGAAGGAGGTACCCTGCAGTGACCATTTCAATATGTCTGTGACATTTTTTCTCTGTTTTCCTTCTGCCTCTGGACTTCCATCCTTATTTCTCTTCCTTATTTGCTCTCTTCCTTTTGCTCCTCACCTCCTGTGCTCCAAGTCTTTCTACTTTCCTTGAAGCAAACCTGATGGTGATAGCAAACTGTTAAGTGTTTGGGATAAAAAGATAAAGATGACATAGTTTTGGTCTTAGAGTTGATCATTTACAAAAATGTTCCAATGTCAACAGTTCGTTTATATTTTAACTGTTCAAATAGCATGAAAAGCACAAGTCAACAAATTAGAAATGATGCTTGTCAAAGTTTAAGTGCAGATGCTATGTAATGGCAAGGTGGGAAATCCCAAGGGAAGGCATGCAGTAGCCAAACAAGTGGGCAAAAGGACTGGGGGAGTGAAGGCAGTTTCAGGGAAGAAGCTATTTATGAAGTGGCAGAAAAGTATAACTGTTGTTAAATATTGACTGTTAATTATCAGAGTATATCCATGAATACCAACTAACTCCTAAGGTCTTCCTATATCCAATACTTAAGAAGGTTAGGGAATGGTTGTAGTTAGATTATGTGAGTCAGGAAAGCTCCCCTGAGTGTTAAGCTGAGTGTTGAGAAAGATTAGGTAGTTGATGATGAGATATGTGGCCCTAATAAAGGTGGAGATGCCTGTTATACACAACTGTATGTCACAAAGAAGCCAACCTGCGTAGAAGTATGACCAGTGAGACTGTATTGGAACAAAATTAGGGGCAACTTTTAATGGCTTCTGTCATTTTGGAGAATAGGTAATATGTAGCAAGAGGGCAAGTAAGAGGGCTGGCTGGAGTTTCAATGGGAAGAAAGGAATCTATATGGTTAAATAAGAAGTTTCACTCTGGTATAGTAGAAATGTGGAAGGAGGCATATGGTGGTTTTAATAGATGTCCCCCAATATATTCAGTGTTTTATTATTTGTAGTTTGCTTCTGCAGTCACCTTTGATGGAGGCACTGTCACTGGGTGGATATTAAGGTGTGATGGTGGGTTTAGAATTTCAATCTAAAACATGCAAAGTGTGCCTAATTGGAGTTCCTGAGGTGTGGCTGTGCTGGGTGTCTTTTGGCTTGTGGCTTTGCTCTCTGTGTGTTTGATCCGGTGAAGGCAGGCCAGCTTCTTTGGCCATTATGGAGCTTCCCCTGGATCTGTAAGGTATAATAAATTCCTTCCTCCATAACTGTGCCTGGTCTGGAAGTTCATCTCAGCAAATCTGAAGCTGTCTGTTACAAGGCATCACATCTCAAGCAGGAAATGTGATTACAGGAAAATATTTTACTGGCTGTATGAAGACATTGAAAAAGGAAGTAGCAAGTTGAAGAAGCTACATGGAATTTCCAGTTAGAGCTGGTTATGATATGCACCAGCAGTGAAAAGAGTGGTACAATTGACAAGTATTTGCAGAACCACATGAAAAATGCAGAAATAGTAACTGACAGTAAGCTAACACTTATTATTTTAACATATTTTCCTCATTAATAGTAAATTTGAGCTGCTCACCACAGTGTGCACAGTAGTCTCTGCTACTCAGGAGGCTGAGGCAGGAGAAACACTTGAGACCAGGAGTTTGAAATCAGCCTGGGCAACAAAGCAAGACTTGTCTTAAAATAAAAATAAATAAACAGTGAATTGCATGATGACTCTCAGAAAATCCCTGCAAATTTAGCCATATCACTATCCTATTAATTTTGTACAATAAAAATTCAAATTTTGAAGATGGGGAAGTATGAATTCATATTTTTTTGACACTGGGAACACTTCCGCTTCATGATACCAATACGAAACAGCATAAAGCTACATGTTATAATGTTCCTTTATGCTGAAATATACAATATGTATGGTGTGAAATCATTGGAAGTATGTGAAATCTAGCGAATTTTATTGTCGATGTTTAACAAGATTACTAAGTCATTTCCAAATGAAACTTTAAAAAAAATCTTTTGAAGGTGAGAAAGATTGTTTGATTTTTAACCAAGTTAATTTTCAGTTGACACTTAAGATAACAGAGAAGCTTTAGGAGCCTAATTAAACCATGAATTTGCTCCAATTATTTTAGCTACAGCCTGCTAGGAAACAAAAGCAACAAGCAGACCTGTTCTGTGAGGAGCAGTCAGGCATTCACCCATTGTTTTCTCCAGCAGAGTTTTTGAGTAGCTTAGAAATAAAATTAAAAATAATAATAATAAAAGAAAAAAAAACCTAAGAACCAAAGCCATCATCTGCACACAGTGGCTTCAGCTACAAATCATAGGACGGCCCTTATTTACAAATAGTGGAGAAAACATGGTTCTCATGCCGGATGTCATGTATGGTTAAATGCAGAAAATCAATCCTCATCCCTAGCATCATTTTTGATTATCAAGAGTAGCACCACATTTTGATCTCTATAATTGGACCTCAGCTCACAAAGATTACAGAGTTAATAATTACAGGATAATTTGTACATTGGGTAAGAATAATGGTCCTTTTATACGGGCTACTTTTCTTCTTATGCATTATTCTCTTGAATAATGTCTCTTGAAACTGTCCATATTTGATGTAACACTTTAATTTTTAGCTAAGTAAATTGACATTTTAATTAGCCATTCTGATTTCAGTACAAGTTGAATTTAGAATCCTAATGATCATGTGGATAAGCCAAGAAGCAGTGAATTTGTATTATCATTCACTAATCATTTCAATCAAATAATTGCTTTCTTAAAACAGGACTTACAGGAAATTCCCTGTATATTCAAACCTTATTAAAGGCATAGTTTATTAAACAGTCTTTGTTTTAAAGGTGTTGCGACTATTTATCTATTTTCTCCTAGATTCTAGATGTAAAATACCAGTTTTAATGCTTCCGGGTTTTCCCTCACCTAAACTAGTGAATTAAAATAAGAAGTATTATAGATTTTAGTACTTCTTATTATCTTAAGAAGACGTGTGTCCACCTCAGTTCAGAGTCCAAACTTTATAGCATGACGGACTGCATATGCAAAGCAACTTTAGCTTTCTGGGGTGACAGATCCTAAAAATTAAAAAAAAAAAATCTAAGAGCAGAAACCTATAACTAGAAGATAGGGGAGCATTAAGGCAACCATCTGGTGAGTTCAGGCCAACACAAAGTCTCTACTTTTTGTCTAAACCATTGAGATGTCTGTACAACCCCTCTGCTTTATTTTGCCTATGGAAACCTGACCTAAACTAAACAACTATTCTATATCATTAACTTGTCCACAAAGATGAAAGTTTAACTATATGCCAGACAAGCAGCAGCATCTGGTACAATTCAGTAATGATGGTCTCTCCTAAGAGCTTCTGCTCTGGAACAACTAACTCTAGGACAACGAAGGTTTGGTTGACCTATGGGGAGAAAAAAAATGTTCTTCTAGTCAAACATTCTTTCTGCTCAAAGGGCTCACATGTTTAGATCCTCTTCTATTGTCAGAAACATGCAAAGTAAAATTCCCTGAAAGAGACATGCCACTATAGTTCTAATTCCCCTTTATTGTCATCAAATAATACACCTTGGGTACAGAGTGATCAGCACCATTAATCTTTCTTTCTGTAATGGTTCAAAAATTATTTCTATTCTTCTATTTAATGCACTGATTAGTCTTGTATTATTTTTTGCCCTTGAGTAGAAAATAATGTCATATTGCTTCAGCAGATACTTAAAACTAATCTAGACACACTAAGTTATTAGACATGAAAAACAACTTACCACTTTCTTTAAAGAAATATATGACATAAATGATATTTTACAAGATGATTAGAAGACATTGTGACATTTGCTTCAGTAGTTCCATTTTAAAATGTGCTACAAACCATGCTCAGCCAAATTTGCAAATCTTTTATAACAGAAGAGAATCAAGTTTAATGTAAAAAAAAAGATGAGAAAAATCTTTAAAATCTTTATTGTTTAAACAAATCAACACATAAAACATTAAGAATCCAATAGATGAGGCAAATGCTATAAAACTGCACTTTATAGAAGACAATATAGGCACCTAGTCAGTAAATATACATACAAATGCTTTATCTTACTAGTAAATAAACATACAAATTAAAAGAACAGTAGAATAGCACTTTGCTTATCAGAGATTTATTTTTTAAATCTAATATGCCCAATGCTGGCATCAGATGTGATAACAGGGTAGTGATACAATATTTTATAAAATAATCTACCAAATATTCCTATTTTAACCCAGCAATTACAGTCCTAAGATAGCATGTCAAAAGAATAATTTATATTTTTGCAAAAGTCATAGGTTCAACATATTCATTGAAGATTAATTTAGAATCGTGAAAAAAGTAAATATAATCTAAATGTCCCCAAAGCACAGGATGTTTAACTACATTACTGCACATTAGAAATCAGAGTATATTAGATGTCACAACTTTATGGAATATTATACTACATTTTAACAAGTTAGGTTGATTCATAGAAATATGGGGAAGTGTTACCATGCAGTGATAAGTGAAAAGATACAAAAACGCTATGCATTATAAGCCAACTGCTCTGTGTAAAAAAAATCTATATACATAGGCAGCAAAGAGGCATGAGGAATTTTACATCTCCTGAGTATTTTCCAGTTTTTATTTAATATTCATTTTTGTTTTCAATGTATTTTTAAATGATATGTTATTATAACACTTACAAACATATTGTATTTTCACATTTCTAATGAAAGCAAAGCCTTGTGTTTGAAAGACATAAATATCCTGTCCAAATAAATATAATCATTATCATTTTGGATATAAGTGTATAGAATCTTTTACATATGTTGCTAGACAGCTGATATGTTGGGAGCAATCCCGGTCCATCACCATTCATCCTGCCTTTGGCCCCTTCCAGAATCCATACTTGCTTCTAGCACCTGTGGATACACTGGACTTATAAACTGCAGGAAGAAAATGAAACGTTAATTACTTTTTTAATATTTGGGGGATAACCAAAACCAGTTTGTTTTTCCTCCAATTCAGAGCATTAGAAAGCTGTCATCTATTCAAATATTTCTTCTAATAGCAAAGTCTCAAAAGCACAGAGATAGGTTTATTTTTTACAATGTATAAATCGCTTAGTATGCTGTTAGACCTTATAATCCTTACCTTTGCAGCGTCTACTATAGTGTGAACGTGAACAGACACTCCACTCCATTTTTTGAGAGAAATCCCTTATGTCCAGCCATCTCTCTTCAAGTGTGGTCACTCTTTGATACTTAAAAAAAAAATCTCGACCCATTTTCATTCTTAAAAGTCTGAAGAGTAAGAGTAAGAATGAGGGAGAGAGAGAGAATATGAATGAATGAATTTTCACGAGGTTGCACTTACAATCTGGTAGTTTTTTTCAGAAATAATGGAGACAAGTAGTTGTTATTTTTGTGATGTCAAGTTGTAAACTGCAATGCAGCCAAGACTTGAGGTGAAGGATACGAACTAGATTCAAGATGAGTACTCAATACAGTCCTTTGTTCTATAGCTTTTATGTTTTCACTCTCCTTCAAGGAAGGAGAAAGTTAATATTTTGATATTCCTTTAAAAGCATCCTTCAAAGCATTTCCCAAAAGAAAAATATCACGACAGCACAACGTCCATGTGTTCATGTTTCTCGGTAAGAATGAAGTCCGATTATTTTCAACATGGCCTTTTATTTTGCATGCCCCCAAATGTGTGCTCTCAGAGTCCTCATTAATCAAATAATAAAAAAAAAAATACACGTATAAAAAAAAACCTGTGTTTCGTGGACTAGAAATGCACTGTGTACAGACTGCGTTTATTTGGAAGGCACCGCTGCTATTCCCGCGTCTGAAAAGTCGCTGGCTTTTCTGGGGGTGGCGCGGGCCAGCGAGCGCCCGCAGCGCGGTGGGCAGCAGTTCGGAGGGCCTGGTCTTTACTAAGGTTCCAGGGACTGTTGACACTTTCCTAAGAAGCTCAGCCCACCCTGCGTGCCTGGCGGGAACAGATAGGTATGGAGAGTGTTACATGAGCGACAGGGAGAAAGAGAGGAGCTGTCCAGGCAGAGGGATCACTGTGGCTATGGGATTTGCAGGAGTTTATCGCCACCATTAAGGGCTACTTTCGGAGGGTTGTTTACCACCGGAGCGCGCGACCAAAGGACAGCGAAGCCCACTCTGGGACCCCAGCCACGCCCCTTTTTGCCTCAACTTTCCTCCCTCCCCCCAAACTAATGAATTCTGGGCCGCCTTTATGCTGGACCCACCCATTGGCTCCTAGCCCAACCAATCAGAACCTTGCATTAGTTTCACCTGGCTCTGGCTCCCTAAATAAACAAACAAACCATTCCGCACTGGGCCCGCTAGGCTCCCTGGAGCTCCGCCCCCCCGCCACCTCTCGTTCCCTTCAACCAATCCAGCTAGGGCTGTTGCGCCCTCGCTCGTCCCCGCAGGCCATCCGCTCCTCTCAGCCCCTCCCGTCCTTCTCCCGCCCCTCCAGCCAGCTCAGGAGCCCCGTTAGCTCTGTAGAGCTAGAAAACCCCGCCTTCTCCCATTGGTAATCCCCCCACCCACTTTGGACCACCCGCCCTGAGATTCACCCCGAGGGTCTCGTCTGAACTGGAGGTGACCCTGACCCCACGCCCTTGCCCTCGCCTTCCCTCGGGCACCTCTACTGGTGGCCGCTCACGCCCCTCCACCGCACCGGTAGCAGGGGGATGAAGCGACCGCCGCGTGAGGCAACGGTCACGTGTTGTTTTGCCCGTGGCCCGGGCGCCCAGAGTGAAGTGGGCGGGGGCCCAGGCACGAGGGGGCAGGGGCGGGCGGGCGAGGACAGACGGCCTCTTCCCACAAGCCCCCCCGCCCCTGCGCACACCTTAAAACCATCGTGCATCGCCATGGCGAGTTGCTCCTTCGCTCGCGACCAAGCGACTAGGAGACTGAGAGCTGCAGCAGTCTCAGCAGCGGCGGCTTGGGCAACAGTGACGACCACCCCGCTTCTCTCTCCAGGAACCTCGACCGCACTCATTGGGAACGGGTCGTCTTGTCCGGGAGCCATGTGGCTCTCAACGGCCACTGGCTCCCGGTCTGACTCGGAGTCCGAAGAGGAGGACCTCCCCGTAGGGAAAGAAGTGTGCAAACGCGGTTACCTAAGGAAACAGAAGCATGGGCACCGACGTTACTTCGTGCTCAAACTCGAGACGGCAGACGCCCCGGCTCGACTGGAATACTACGAAAACGCTAGGAAGTTCCGGCACAGTGTCCGCGCCGCGGCGGCTGCAACGGCCGCCGCCGCCTCGGGCGCCGCGGTCCCAGCGCTCATCCCACCGCGGCGCGTGATTACCCTCTACCAGTGCTTCTCCGTGAGCCAGCGAGCCGATGCCAGATACCGACACCTCATTGCCCTTTTCACCCAGGACGAGTACTTCGCTATGGTGGCCGAGAACGAGTCGGAGCAAGAAAGCTGGTACTTGCTGCTCAGCCGCCTCATCCACGAGAGCAAGCGCCGCCGCTGCGGCACGCTGAGCGCGCAGCCGGACGGAGAGCCGGCGGCGCAGGCGGCGGTAGCGGCGGCGGAGCCACCCTTCTACAAAGATGTGTGGCAGGTAGTAGTGAAACCCAGGGGGCTGGGGCACAGAAAAGAGCTGAGCGGCGTGTTCCGGCTGTGTCTTACCGACGAAGAGGTCGTGTTCGTGAGGCTCAATACCGAAGTGGCCAGCGTGGTCGTCCAGCTCCTGAGCATCCGTCGCTGCGGGCACTCGGAGCAGTATTTCTTCTTGGAAGTCGGCA
Organism: Orientallactaga sibirica; assembly: GCA_036365145.1. Classification (NCBI taxonomy): domain Eukaryota; kingdom Metazoa; phylum Chordata; class Mammalia; order Rodentia; family Dipodidae; genus Orientallactaga; species Orientallactaga sibirica. The sequence goes on from JAEOAD010000057.1 coordinate 11,627,647, forward strand.
GGTCCACAGTCATCGGACCAGGGGAGCTTTGGATGCAGGTTGATGACTGCGTGGTGGCCCAGCACATGCACGAGCTGTTTTTGGAGAAGATGAGAGCCTTGTGTGCAGACGAATACAGAGCCCGCTGCCGGAGCTACACCGTCAGTGTTGGCGCCCACCTGTTAACCCTGCTGTCCGCTAGGAGGCACCTGGGCATGCAGCCGCTAGAGCCCGGAGGCTGGCTCCGAAGGTCCCGTTTTGAGCAGTTCTGCCACCTGAGGGCCATTGGTGATGGGGAAGACCAGATGCTCTTTACCAGGCGATCCATTACACCCAGAGATCCCGTGCCTCCCTCCAGACGAGGAAGGATGCACCTGCCGAGAACGCGCAGGACCCGAAGAGCGACTTCAGTGCCAGCCAGCTTTTCCCGCCGCTTACCACATAGTCCGGTACGTGCCGCGCACCCTCAAGCAGTGCCTAAAGACAGAGCTCGTGGGGCCTCAGGCAACCCTGGAGGAAAAGGCAATCCTCGAGGCAAAGATGATCAGGAAGGAAACGGAGGTGAAGGCGACTACATGCCCATGCACAACTGGGGCTCAGGAAGTGGCCGGGGCTCAGGAGGTGGCCAGGGTCAAGGTTCCAGTAGGCAGAGCTCAGGAGGAAACCAGTACTCAGGCGGAAGACAGGGATCAGGAGGTGGCCAGGACTCAGGAGGCCAGGGTGCAGGAGGAAACCAGTGCTCTGGAGGTGGTCAGGGCAACTCGGGTGGCCATGGCTCAGGAGGTGGCCAGGGGCGTGGAGGCGGCCATGGCTCAGGCGGTGGCCAAGGACCTGGAGATGGCCATGGCTCAGGCGGTGGCAAGAATTCTGGAGGAGGCAAGGGCTCAGGAAATGGAAAAAATTCAGATGGTGGTGACTGTGAAAAATCTCTGAAGAAAAGATCCTACTTTGCTAAATTAACTCAAAGCAAGCAACAGCAAATGCCGCCTCCTCCACCACCGCCACCTCCACCCCCACCAGCTGGAGCAACTGGTGGAAAAGGGAGGTCTGGGGGAAGATTCCGGCTTTATTTTTGTGCGGACAGAGGAGGTACAAAAGAACGCAAAGAAGTCAAAGAAGCGAGAGATACGGAGACCCCAGAAGGTGCAGCCTGGTGTCCTCCCAGAGCGAGAGCTTTTGATGAAGATGAAGATGACCCATATGTTCCAATGCGGCCAGGCCTTGCTGCCTCTCTCGCAAGCTCCAGTGATTATATGCCAATGGCTCCTCAAAATACTTCTGCTTCAAAAAAGCGCCACTCTCGCTCACCTTTTGAAGATGCAAGAGGATACATGATGATGTTTCCCAGAGTGAGCCCACCACCTGCCCCAAGTCCTCCTAAACCACCTGAACCAAATAAAGAGGATGATTCAAAGGACAATGACAGTGACAGTGACTATATGTTTATGGCTCCTGGAGCAGGTGCCATTCCCAAAAATCCTCGAAATCCTGAGGGAGGCTCTTCCTACAAAAGTTGGAGCTCCTACTTCTCTGAGCCAAATACTTTTCAGAGCTCACCCTTGGGTCAGAGTAACCACAGTGAGTATGTTCCAATGCTACCTGGACAATGCCTGGAAAAGGGCGCAGACAAAGGTGCCTCTTCTAGCTGGGGCCCTAGAGATGCTTCTTCTCGGGGGGGCCCTAAAGATGCTTCTTCTAGCGGTGATCCTAAAGATGCCCCTTCAAAGCCTTCCGTTGAGGGGTCGTTCTCCAAGCCTAAAGATAGGGATTCACCTTCAAAGCTTTCAGATGATGGGTCCCCAAAGAATAAGGCTAAGAGTCCTAACCGCCTTTCTTTTATTACAAAAGGAGCTAAAATCAAGCCCAAATCACTAAAGCCCGCACAGGAGCTGAGAGAAGCTGTCAGCGCTCGTGGTTATGTCAACATAGACTTCACTAAAAGAGAGAGGGGAGTGCCAGCTCTCGCTGCTCAAAGACTGCCAGATTCGTGGGGTATAATTGCTGGCCCTAGACACTCAGCTTTTTTTAATTACCTGAACGTTGAATTTGGAGTGCCATTTCCAAACCCAGTGAACCGCCTCTCAAATCCTTTAAGAGCTATACCAGGTGCCAACCCCCTCTTTCTGAATGGTGCTAGGTGGCGACTTCCTCCTTTTCGCCTCAGTGCTATAGGTATCAACGCTGTCATAGAAGAGGGTGACTACGTTGAAGTGATTTTCAACCCAGCAATGTCACCAGCTTTGCCTTTTGCCGACAGTGCCATTCGCTATGATGCTGAAACCGGTCGAATCTACGTGGTCGACCCATTTTCTGAGTGCTGTATGGACATTTCTCTCACCCCCAGCGGATGCTCGGAACCGCCACCTGTAGCTAGGCTGCTACAGGAGGAAGCGCCAGAGAGAATGCGGCCACAGAGCCCCTCGGAAAGTTTATTCGCAGCTGCCAGAGCCGCAGCCTCTGCTTCTCCAACCGACAGCCTGGAGAGAGATGTCCCCTCCGCCCCTGAGGCTCAGGCCCCGGAGCCACCCTTAGCGGTGGGTCGGGCGTTAGCGGCGGCCTCCGCGCTAGCAGCAGCACCTGGCATTGGCGCTGCAGCTGCAGGCTTCGACTCCGCCTCCGCTCGTTGGTTCCAACCTGTTGCTAATGCTCCCGGGGCCCAGGCTGGTAGAGGGGCCCCGAACGTTGCCGGTGGCTGGAATCCTGGAGCTCCGGACCCAGCTGCCAACCTGGCTGGAGGTGAGAACGTGGCGTGGAGGGCAGCCGCTGCAGCTGCCGCTCCCCCACCGCCACCCCGTCAGCGCCGGGCTCTGAGACGCCCGGAGAGAGCCGATTCGGAAAACGATGATGACGATGAAGACACTTACATGAGAATGGACTTTGCCGGACCTGACCACAAGAACTTCGACCCTCCAAAAAGAGGTTAGTAATTTTAAAATTAATTTCCGTAAAGTTAATGCTTATTGATTGAGTGAGGCGATGCGCTCCGGTCTACAGTGTTAGGGATAAGTGAGGTAGTATTAATTACTGTTATATGGCACAGAGGGCAGAATTCAGTTTTAGTTATTCACACTATATGAAAAATCTCCAGCTTTTAGCGAGCTGTAAATTAACCTGGACAGAACCGATTGTCAAACATTGGTTTTATTGCTGAGAAATAGTTAAGACTAAAGGACATACACTAATAGGAAGCTGCTAAGCATCCTTCCCCATCAGTAAATGAGAATGCAAATCAGGACATCAGAAATTGAGTTCCATCAACTCACTTTCCAGCTTAGGACTAAAAGCTGCTCTACAAGTGCCCAATGAGTTTCAGGGATGGAAGAAGAGCACAGAATATTAAGCAGAAATAAACAGCTATTAATGTTGTTACTTTCTAAAAAGCAGTCGTTGTTATGCTAGTTTTCTGTGATTTACCAAAAAGATTAACTCCTGGTTGTCATCAGGATGGGGCGGGGAACATAAATAATTCAAAACCCCAGGTAAATAAAGGAAGACCACATTTGCTCTGGAATGTGTTTTCCTGTTGACCTTTCTGTGTTTACAAAGGATAAAATGTGAGAAACCTTGAATGTCCTTTTGCTCTTGTCACTGGTAGGCAAAACATGCAGTGCCTCATTTTCTATTAATTCCCCCTCTAAAAGGAGGGTGTGATGACAACTTGCTAATCGATATGAATATTGTTTCAAAGATTGAAAAAGAATTTAAAGCATTTAATTGGTGTGTCTTCTGGGGAATCATGGAAAACAAGATTTCAAGGCTGGAGGAAGACATGGGGGGGAGGAGGGGGAAGCAGCCTACGCTGGAACAGTGGGAGGTTTTTAAAGGGCTAATTTTCTAAAGGGGGACAGAGTAATTGTTGGATTGTAAGAAACAAAATTCAAGAGTAAATCTGTGTACAATAGTGTGCACTGGCTTTCCGTCTTTATAAGAATATGTTTCTTTCCCAGTGAAGGGAAGAGGTGGTCCCCAGTAGTTTTCATTCCAGTAGTCAGTTTAGTGAAGATTTTTGCTTTGCTTGGTTTCTGGAATGCTTTTGTGATTGGATCTGTGCCCACTGTGCTTGATCAGGCAGAACAAGTTGGGGACCGATCACAGCAGTCACCTAACGAGCTCCTATTTAGCGCAGGTGTACCCTCCACCTTCCCTTTCTCCCCTTGCTATAGAAAACTTACCATACAAAAACTCACATTTGCAGCACTGGCACACTGAAATAGTGATTATTAAAACCACAAAAAGGTGCTTTGGCTTGCCAAAGTACTCAATTCAGAGGTCCTTTTAAATTGTGCACCTCCTTCCCAGCACACACACACCCCACTGCCATGCCTGTGCACTTAAAATTCATAATTCCATTCCTAAGAAATGAGCTTTTGAGGAATAAGTCTGTCAAGTACACCTGAAAATTGGCTTCAGGCTTTTGTTTGACCCTCACTTGCTGAAGACACCTCGTGCAACTTTGAGTACAAGTATACATCAAAATAAATGATATATTAGAGTTGTTGCTTGTGGCACTGTGGTTGTTTGAAAAGACAAATTGTCATAGGAGTTTGACTACACGTTCCAATAATATTTGTTAAGATCAAGATTAAAAAGAGTGAAATTTTATTGTTCTCCAAATAAACCCTGACTTCCCAAGAATTATTGAAATCCAATGTTCATTTTATTAGCATCAATTACTGATTTATGCCTTTGTAACTATTTTGTAGATTTAACATTCTTTTACTTTATTGAGGAAATTACTAATTTTATTGATTACAGTACAGTATGAGGCTATATGTCACAGAGGAGGTTGGCACTTACATTGAAATAAAAGAATGGATATGGAAGCACTTTGGAACAAGAATACAGTTTACAATAAGATGTTTTATTGTGCTGGATTAAATGCTGAGGTGAAATTTCAACCAGCTAAAGTGATAATTTTGTTACTTTCAACATACTTGGTGCTGAGGGTGGTTTTACGCATAATATGCCTGAGAAGTATGGAAGCAGGGGAAGGGATCTGGGGGTGCCACAACCCATCCCAGGAAGGGCCTTAAGTTAGCATTTTAATGTAAATTGATACATTACAATGTTGGCTGTGAAGTGGTAAAAACAGGCTCAATAAATCTTTTTTTTTTTTTTTTTTTTTTACTATAAAGCTTTACAAGAACCTTAGCTCATTTCTTATCTCTTCAATTTTCCATCTAGCATTTAAGAAATGAAAAGAATATGTTAAGAAACAAGCAAAAGTGCTCTAAGAGAGGAACAAAAGGCATTGTATTCGCAGTTAGGTATTTCAGTAACTAATTTCAATTAATTTAATATGTGTAAACAGACACACAGAACTATTATTCATTTGTTATTATGTAGTTAGGGTCAGTGTTTTGGTCATGACCATTACTATTACATTTAGAAAAAACAAAGCTAAATTATTCTCTGTCCTCAAATATAACTTTCCTGTTAGTCTTTATTTCATTAAAAAATGCACCCATAGCAGTTCAGAGTTGGTATCTTTATCTTGGGATCTGTTTATGAGATTAGGCCATTGAGACAGCTTTTATAATGCACTGCACATTTAATATATAATCTTACTTGTGTACAGTCAAGCTGCATACAAATATCTTATGGTTGCTTGTTCAAGCCAATTATAAAAAAACCTAGAAATATAACTTGGAAATTATTTTTTAAATAAATATTTAAAATATTATCTTGATGGTTAAGTCTTCATATTTTAAAACCCATTAGCCTTTAGAAGGAGAGGATAATTTCTTATGTGGTTTAATTGATCTTAAACATATATGACTTTTTGCTGCTATACCTTGTGTAGCGTTGATAGACTGAAGTGACTTAAAATGTAAGTCTCCCTGATAATTTTCATTAAAGACATGGGGGGGGGGTGAAAAGGGCAGCTCTAGAAAGCATGAAATAATTGGTCAGTCAAATTAGTTATGTTGTGATAGCACTCAGTAGTAAAAGTAAAAAAAAAAAAATCATTAGCTTTTGAAACCCTAGGCACTGTTGTCACCATGCAAGAGTCCAAGCTTCTTTCTGTTTTCCTATTGCCAAGTCCTGTTGTTATAAATTATAGGTTCTGAGGGTAAATCACATTTATTATGTTGAATTTATTTATTGTAAATGACTATAATGAAATCTCCATATACCACAGAATTCTAAGCCACCAATGAAGGGTCACATATTTTAGGCAACACTCAATCTGAATAGTTCTTTTGGAGTAATGAGGTATTTGACCTAAAACAATTAATGAAGACCTCACTCAGTTAAAATTAGCCAAAGTTGTTGGCAGTCACTTTTCAATTGTATTCATTCTAAGAAGGATGCTTCCAGGATAAAAATTTCAGCCACTAGCAAAACATATTGTAAACAAGGACCAGGACATTAATTAAGCACACCAAAGTATTGCACATGCAGAAATACTCAACCAGAATTTATTTCTTTTCCTGCCTCTAATCATCTAAACATGAACCAAAATACTTCTGACTCACTAACAGGGAAGCTGTTTAGGGAACAAACTCAGGCTTCTCAAAAACTTCATGTTGGACCAAATGTGGGTGTCCAGTGTAGGGAAAAATAAGGAGTAATGTGTGTGATTTAAAATGGAATGTTGTTAAATTGTCAGCTTGATGATTAAGGGAATGTTTCCAGTTGCAGATTGATTGCCTTATAGTTTGCAAAGCACATTCACATTCATTATTTTACTAATGGAAGGTAAGTACTGGAAATGAAGCTGGAGTTAAGAATTTTCTCATGGTTATAAAGGTAAGTGGCAGAACTGCAAATCTAACTCATACATCTGATTTCAAATCCAGTGCTCCACCTAGCACATCATACTTCCCTTTAGTCAGGTGTTCAATCTATTACTTTTCTATTGATGAAAATGATCATTTAGGCAAGGATTGGGGAAAATGACAAGTTTCCTTGAATTTTATGGTAGTACATTTTGTTACCATAAATTCAGAATATTGCAACTGGACCATCTGCCAGGCCAAGGTAATGTTTTATATTTATTATATTATGGTGGCCATTAGAATAAAATTAATTTTATATTTTAAATTAATATTTTATAACTTATCTTGGAAGGAGTTAGCTAATATTACCTCTCAAATACAAAAGTGTGTATCTGTTTAGATCACACAGAAACATTGAAAGGAAAGAAAGTGAATTGAAGAGGCATTCAGTTCATTCTCATTAGTGGTCATTTCCTTCTCCAGATTTAGATTTCTATGGCTCTTCTAATAATACAGTAACATTTTCCAGATTACAGCAAGTCTTTCATGTAATGTTTTTTTGCATGAAAACTAATATTTTAATCTAAACTGCCACAGTGGTCAAAACAGGATAAAGTAGGACAGGTAGAAGGAAAAGTTATTATAGAGATAAATGCTGTTCATTTGTTTTAAAAATATCAACTTACTTTTGGCAGTAAGGCAAGTAGACTTTGAAGCCTTAAAAATCAAATCCTCTCCTTGGAACATAAAAATCCTTGTTTAAAATTAAACTCATTTTGCTTAGCACCTTTTAAAGGGCTTTTAAACTATGTAAAAATAGCCCAGGCATTTTATTGGCTGTATTGGAAAATAGCTTTTGTAAAATCCTTAATTAAAGCTGGTGGTATGTTTTGTTAAGAAGGGCTGCTGAGCTTTTTAAATGGTGAGAGTCATTTACTGGAAAATATTGCTTGGTCCTGAATGAGAAATGAGACATTTAAACAATTACTTTTTACAATAATGAAGTAAATATGTTACCATATGCTCTATTTTTAGTACTAACTTTAAAATTATTGATAAAATTGTTAAGGTTATGTACTTGCTATATGAACTTAAAACACATTTTCTAGCCATTCTATATTGATTAATAGACATGCAACTATAGGTCTCACAGTTCCAGCTTTGGAGGGTAAGCTAATCATTTGAAGTAAATTTTTAGCACTTTTTATATATATATATATATATATATATATATATATATATATATATATATATATAGAGAGAGAGAGAGAGAGAGAGAGAGAGAGAGAGAAAGTTTAGGTTTTTTACTTTTAGAACAGAAAATGAATGCTTAAATATTTATTTAGTGAAATGAGAAAGTGATTGTTATTTTTTCCTAGCATTTTGGTACCTTTTCCTTATTATTTACAGTGGCAGTGGGTGTATTCTGTGAGTTGTAACCTCATGTGACCTTTGTCAGATTGTGCCCTTCATTTCTAGAAAACATGTCCTTCCCTGATCTCTCTCTAGCAGAAGTGAAAGCCATTGTATGAGTCTTACAAAACCCATGGAGAGCTACTTTGGTAAATGGTGCCCACTGGAGTTCATAGTCCACCTGCTCAGCTTACAGGAATAGCCTTCCTTATAGGATCCTAGTTTTACACTTCCAAGCTTTACACTGCCTGCTCTACTGTCCCTTGTTGGCACAGAGGTAGCTGAACTGAGTTTAAAGCTATTTCGTGGTTTAATTGACCACAGTATGTTTGGTGTTAGCCAGACCTTCTAGATTTACTAAGCATTCTATTCCCTATGTAGTCACTTTAGCTAGTTTTCACCATTTATATAGTTTTCCTCTGATTACCAATTTTCTACTTATAGACTTGAGACATAGAAAATCAATGAAGTCTCTATCTCTGAATTCATCTGGAAGCTTACATTTACATCCAAAGTACCCTTGAATATCTGACCTGGGAATGTGATTTTAATTCTTGCTTTGTGATGCTATTAATTATCCTTGAAGGTGTATTGTACTTGTTCTGATATTCAGAGCTTTTGCTTGAAAGGAGTCCTTACTATGGTTACAGTTTTTTCCATGTCCGCCTTCTAGATTTTGCTGCACCCTCACTTCTGCCACTTGGATCCAACTATTCCAGCCTTCTGAGTTTCAGAGATATTTCTTTTTCTTTCTTTCTTTCTTTTTTTTTTTTTTTTTTTTGGTTTTTCAAGGTAGGGTCTCACTCTAGCCCAGGCTGACCTGGAGTTCACTATGTAGTCTCAGGGTGGCCTCAAACTCAGGATGATCCTCCTACCTCTGCCTCCTGAATGCTGGGATTAAAGGCGTGCGCCACCATGTCCAGCAGAGATATTATTTCTATTATCATGGCTAGAAGAGCTCTTTCCCCGGATGGATCCCCAAATTGAAATTTCAAATCCATCTCAGAGAAATGATGACTAGATATCATCAGAATAGTTGTGTTAGTTCAGGAACTGCACAAGTTAAACAGAAGCTTTTGTAACCCATTTATTTATGACAGTGTTTCTATGATGTAATTTATTCTGAGTTTTAACTCAACAATGAAGCACGGAATATGTTATTTTTGTACATTGTATCCTGCCTATATTAGTATTCTATTAACTTGCATTCTTTAAGTTAACAGTAACTAGGTAGCAGAGTAAAGTGGGCCAAGTATGTGTTGGAAGGTAATGGAGAAACTGACCTAGGATAAAAATTCTGTGGCTGATCTAGTTTATTTTCAGATAACCAGGGCTGGGATAGACATGCATAGTGGTCCAGAACCTGCTAGTGATGGGCAGGTATGAAACAGTTTAGCTGTTCTTAAGAACATGCAGTGTCATTCATTTTCCTTACAGATTTATTTGACTGTTCTGTCTCAAAACTGTTGACCCTGTGGGGCAAAGTGTATTTTATCGTCTGATCTAAGAGAAAGTATGATTGCTATTGTAAAGATTAGCAGTGATCATTGCTAGTTTTCACCAAAATGGGACAGCACTTCAAATTTATCAACTTCTAGAGGATGTCTAGTATATTCATCAGTCCCAGAAAGGCGTGACAACTGTTCTTTTTGATGAAATCAAACTTAAATACAATCCAAAGACAATGCTAAGTAAGCTAAATACCAGGGCTGCACTATTATATATTCATCTTTAGGACCCATGCTTCCATTTCCCTTACTTCATGTTAGTTTGTTTGCCTTCATGGTTTGACTTGGTTGTCTCTGCATATGAGATCACCAGTGGATTGCAGGATAACATGTGGATTAATGAACAGGGTGAATGGGCACTTTCAATAAGAATTAAATCATATTTTTAAGATTGAGGGAAAGTAGTGTTTATAGTGTCACCTTTCTCTGTGCTGGGAATCCATTGCATTTTCAGACTTCAAACAATACAGGCATGTTTATCATCCCTGTAAAGAAGTCTGTAATACCCTGGATGGACTCCTTTCTGATTCAGCCTACAAATGCCCATGAATATTTAAGCCATGTGTGCTTCATTAGGATATAAAAGATTAATGTTCATATTTATAGCACTGTACAAATTGAAACTCTCTGTTTTTGGAAGAAAATTATACCTGCCAGACTTTGGAAGAAGCAGAAGAGGAATGCTTTGACCCATCAAAGGCCATAGGATTTTCTTTTTTTCCTCCAGTTCTTTTTCTCTTTATTATTATCATCATTTTTAAGGTAGGATTTCACTCTAGTACACAAGCCATTTAAAACAGTGGAATTAACCTGATATTAAAAAGATCTTTGAATTGAAAAATAAGGAGTTACTGAACTAAGATAGCTATTTATATTTTTTCATTGTCAAATGGAAAAAAATAGACTAAAACCAGGCTACATTAATGTAAACATTACCATTTACTTTTGTGTTGGTGAAATGATGTAAAATGAATAGGAAATGAACCCATGGTATGATTGTTAGCCCTATAATATTTCTTTTGTAGACTGTTTACCATTGAGGTTTTGTTTCTGAATTGCTTTCCTCTACTATCCAGCAAGCTTGTGAGTTGTTTTCTTTTACTGTTCTTTGGAATGTGTTCAGGGAATGTAAACTCATTTTAATATTGGCCTAAATAAAACAGGATTATGCAGGTAAATCTGTTGCTAGTTCCCATAATGCATTTCAAAAGTAAGTTAAATTATTTTGGGATTATCCTAGTTTGGAAGGTATTATTCTTTTCTACTAGCATAGTTAATTAGGAATTGACAAACATTTGGTAAACTTGCAATTACAAATCATTTGTCAGGTATTTTAACATTATCAAGCATTCATCGAATGCCAATATAGGGAAACATGGAAAATATAAGTGAAATTTTTGGTAGAATTTCAGTCATTAAAAAACAAAAAGCAGGGGCTGGAGAAATGGCTTAGCAGTTATGGTGCTTGCCCGCAAAGCCTAAGGACCCAGGTTCAATTTGCCAATGCCCACGTAAGCCAGATGCACAAGGTTGCATGTGCATCTGGAGTTCATTTCCAGTGGCTGGAGGCCCTGGCGTGCCTATTTTTTCCTCTCTCCTTCAGAATAAATAAGATTAAAATAAAAAAAAGTAAAAAATAACACATTGGCTAGAGAGATGGCTCAGCGATTAAGGCACTTGCCTGCAAAGCCTAATTACCTGGATTTGATTCCTCATTACCCACATAAAGCCAGATGCACAAAGTGGCACATGTATATGGGGTTTCTTTGCAGTGGCTTGAGGCCCTGACATGCCCATTCTTTGTATTTTTTAATCTATTTATTAGCAAGCGGAGAGAAAAGACAGACAGAAACAAAGCAGACAATAAATAAAACACAAACAACTTCAATACCAACAAATGGCCCTAAATTCAAGCATTTGTCACTTAGGTAGTTTTTGTAGCTTAATTTATTATATGTTTCTAGAAAACGCATGAAATGCAGCATATATCACAGTCAAAAATACCCTTTGGGCTGGAGGGACGGCTTAGCAGTTAAGGTGTTTGCCTGCAAAGCCAAAGGACCCAGGTTCGATTCCCCCAGGACCCACGTTAGCCAGATGCACAAGAGGGTGCATGTGTCTAGAGTTTGTTTGCAGTGGCTGGAGGCCCTGGTGTGCCCAGTCTGTCTCTCCCTCTTTCTCTGTCAAATAAATAAATAGTTTTAAATTAAGACTTTCCTTTATAAAAAAAAAAAAACCCTTTAATTTATAGGCAGTGTCCTATGTATGTATGAATATATGAAAAAAGTTATATTAAAAATAGTAAATCAAGTTAGATATGGTTGTTACCTCAGATTTCTGTTAAAAATGTGTAGCTGGGACTGGATAGATGGCTTAGTGGTTAAGGCACTTGCCTGAGAAGACTAAGGATCCTGGTTTGATTCTCTAGGTCCCACGTAAGCCAGATGCACAAGGTGGCACATACATCTGGAGTTTGTTTACAGTGGCTAGAGGCCCTGGCGGCACCCATTCTCTCTCTCTCTCTCTCTCTCTCTCTCTCTCTCTCTCTCTCTCTCTCATAAATAAGTATAGCTGATAACTAATAGAATTCCATGATATCCTAGTTCAATTTTGCCATGAATAAAATGAATTGCTCACATGTACACTTAATCTTTGGCAGTCACAGACACATTTCATCCTCTAAACAAGGTAAGAAATTCTAAAATTTGCCACACTCCTTACTTATCAATGGTACTTATTTTTTTTAATGGTTTACTGTGAAGGCAAGACCCAGACACTGAATTGTGACTAATAAGCACAGATTATTATTATTATTAGGAGTTGGAATACTTGGACTTAGATGTGACTCAATCTTAAAGTAATATTGGCACTCCACAATCCACTAATTGAGCATTATTTCTTCCCTTCTCCAATCATGCAGCTTCTTCCATGTACCTCATACCCACAGCCCTACACACCATGCTCCCAGAAAGTCTTAAGTTTTTTTTTTTTTTCTTTTGAAGAAACTCTGATTGGGCCAGGGAACTATTACCAAGGTTGTATTTTCATCTTTTGACGTGTACCACCTAAGGTGAAGGGATACTCAAGCGTGCAGTAGAAGAAGGAACATTCTTTGTCTAATGCTTAGCTCCCTGGCAGCTGCACTGGGAAGAGGTAGAACAGTACTTGCACATGGAAAGCTATGTCCCCTCAGCCCTGCCAGAGTGGCAGCCCAGGGAGAGGAGGCTAACCGCCCTAGTGTCTGTTAAGTTGTTGCTTCCTCCTCACAGGCAAAGTTGATTAACCACACCTGATTATCCTTGTCCATGCCACATCAGTACCCTCAATATATCTCTCCAAAACTTTTTAATGTTTTGATTGCTTTTGTTTCACAACAGGTTAGAGATAACATCTCTTCGTACCAATTTTGAAAATAACTTCTGTTTTTTTTTTCATTTTTTGTAGAGTGATTTAATTACCAGAAAATAATACATTTTAGAAGAAAAGTGACACAGAATTTCATCTTCGTCTACTCGAGATCTACCTAAAGGGAAGAAAATTCAGAGGCTTCTGAATGGAAAGCAACCTAAGTTTCTAACAGACTGTGGCAGCTGAATGATCCTGCTGCCTTATCAATCCATTGATTTAGAGTTAAGAATTTTCACATTGTATTTTTTTTTTATTTTTAGTTTCCCTCCACGATGTATTTCTTTGAAATGTATCAACAATTTGCAAATGTTATCTCGTTTTCCTTTTCTGTTTCAAAGATATTTTCAATGTATGTAAATGTATCCAGTATAATGATGTATAATATTTGGATAAATTTTCAACTTGAAAATCTTTAAACTAAAGCAGATGGAGGAGAAACACACGAATTAGAAGGTAGGTATGATCTATAATCTTTTTCTGATTAATACAATGCACAAAACATTTCTTAGTCAAGGAACTAAGTGTGAATTGAACCAATATTGATACCTTGATGGGGCATTTTCAACATTTTAAAGGCAGGACTAAAGGGCAGATTGTCTTACTTTTTGCTCATTACCAACACTACAGCATTCTGTCAATATTAAATATCTATTAAAGTAATGTCTTGATTGAGCATTACAAATATTTTCAAGGCAGAGCTAAGGAGCAGATTATCTACTTGTTCACATGTAACATACTGATGCTCTACTTGCCAATTGAGCATTTCCAAATTATTATTTTTATTTTATTTGGAACCTTCATTTTTCTCCAAAAGGAAGCAAGCCTATTCAAGTTTTCATCTCACAAGAACCCTTTTGCCTCTCTGGGCCTTCCCCCTTCCCACCCTTCAGCCTCCTAGTCTTTCTGACCCTTTCCTGAACATCCATTCCCCCTCCATGCTGAGGACTCCTATAAAGAAATCAGTTTCCCATATTCAAGAAATTAGTGGATACGTATCAATTGGTTTTGACTAAAACTTAAGCCAAAAAGAACCTCTTATAAGGCCTTGACTCCTTCTGGACAATAAGCCAATATAAGATGTACCAAATTCAAGAGGAAAAAAATCAGAGCAAGCTCCCCCCTCCCATTTTTGCTTGACTCTGATGGAAACTGAATTAAGATTTTAGGAACCTGGACCTTTGAGAACATGACACCAACAGGTGGTGACCACAGAGGATAAGTACAAAGGTCTTGAAGCTTGCTTAGAGCTTTGTTATGTGGTGGCACACTACTCAGCTTGTAGTACCATCACTGGCAAACCTCATCATCTCACAGATGGGAATGAGTGTTTGAGTGTGTGAGTGTTAGTGGGTGTATGCACATATTTGTATGCACACATTTGTGTACCTGTGAACATGTAATTGTAGACGTACCTGTTGTTTGTAACTCTGTTAAAAATTGCTTTGCGTTTAATGTGCAACTTTGAAGTAGTGTAACATTTACCTGAAGTTTTTTGCCACTCGGTTTCTATGTCTTTGAGCTTGTACTTCTTTCAGCAGGCTTCTAGTACATGTTGCTAAACTGGCTTGTGAAGAACCGGGTTGACTTCTGTTGTTTTTCCTTGCCTACCACCCAAATGGATGAGAGTGGGGGGCTCTTGTTTTCCCTTGTGAATTGTGCTGAAGAGAGGATGTGGCTTCAGTGCTAGTCACTGGCTCAGTTACTGGTTATTGCTAAAACATCACCTTTGCCAGTCCCTTCAGACTCCTCTCTTGTCCCAACTTAATTCAGTAATGCAGTGTGGCTTTTGTTCTTTATCACATTGTACTCTGTAGGCAACTACTTTTCTTCAAGTCATGTGTTACCATTTCATATTCACATAAGTTGTCATAATCGTTCAGAATTGTAGGATGATAAGATTATTTGGGGGAAAATGCTATATCACTTTATTTACATATTAGGTTAAGGGGCTGCCAACACATAGGGTGCAGAAGGCACAGCATAGAGGTAACACTTGCTGAATAAATAAAGACCTCATACACAACAGTACATACAACTAGTAACAGGTACAAATAGTCACAGGTACAGCATAACAAATATGCAAACTTTTTGACACTACTTAGTTTACAGACACAATTTATTCAGTATTGTGCTGGAAGAATCTGTAGAATATGTGGACAAACATATCAGTTGCCTTCCAGCTATCAGTTTTTGCTGCTGTTAAGAAAAACCAATGATGGAACGATTTTTTTTTTGTGACCTCTACATTAATTTGGTGTCATACATAGTCACTTGGTCAGTAAAATCTAAACCTTTACAGTTCCAACAGCTCGTGACATTGGCTATCTCTGCTTCACAGACCTGCTTTGAGTTGCTCTGGTGTTGTCTTCCTTTGTAAATACCCTTATACTACTTTGTAAACATCTCGTTTGCAGTTTTGGGAGACAACCTGGCAACTCTGTATAGTGTTTATATATCTGACTTGCCTTTCCATAGAGCTAATTGCAATAAATGTGTTCAAGTAAGTTATTTGTGTGAAGAGTCTTTTTTTCCTTATGTATTGTCTTTGATCTATCATAAATAAGGTTTTATGTTCTGTCAGAATTGACTAAAGTATTTCCAAATGAAGCAATTGTGGCAACTTACTGTTTGTTTTATAAGCATCATGTTTTTCAATAGAGTTAGTAAAGTCAGCTAACTCCTGATGCTCCAAATGAAGGTGATGCTAGTTTAAAACCATTTTCAAAATGACTTGAGTTTTTGCATGGGTCATGATTATGCTTGGATGAACTATTCTAGGATATTGAGGTGATCATTTGTAATTCTTTGCCATCTCCTTCTTCACTTGCCACTGAGCCTTGCCCTTTAAAGGGCTCCATTTTCATTGCTTTATTTTTAACCACTAAGAAGAAAAAAACACGAGTACATGAAAACTATACCAATAGACAGCAGTTTTACACAGATGGAAGATGGAGGATAGATTGAATTTCATAAATTAGTAATGTCAGCCTTATCAGAAACCACAAGTTGAAAAAACAGAAATATGGCTCTTCTACCTATTTTACTACTTAACTATTTTACCAGCTTTCTCAAGTCATTCCTACAACATAGAAAAGCAATGAGTGTATTTGAGACCAATGGCTACCCATTGATAAGCTATAGGTAAGGAGGCAGAATCCAGACCATGGGTAAAATCTGCAGGATGCCTTGGTGGTTTCTTTGCAGAACATTAAGTTGACTACAGGTTGAACTTGCTTGAAATACCTCAGGTAATGTGTGTAAAAAAATATCCCAATTGGAAGGTGCAATTAGATTTGCTTTATCATTAGAAATACCAGAACAGACACATTTTAGCTTTGTAAAAATAATTTATATATATATAATTTTATGAGTATATGCTTATATACACACTAGTCCTCACTTAAGGACAGTCTCTATATATTTTATTTTCTGATGGGCCTTCCAAGGCAAATGGACACATCTTTGGTTTCAGTCCATGTGATTTTTGTACACTTATTTGAGACAGACAGGGAGAAAGAGAGAATGGGCATGTCAGGGCCTCCAGCCACTGCAAACAAACTCCAGACGCCTGAGCCACCTCGGGCATCTGGTTAACATGGGACCTGGAGAATCGAACTGGGGTCCTTGGGCTTCGCAGGCATGTGCTTTAACCACTAAGCCATCTCTCCAGCCCTGATTTTTGTACACTCTTAACAGTACTTGAGTTCCCAGAACAATAAGCACATACTGGCTGTTTTGACAACTAGCAGAACTCATTCACTGGAAGCATCTGTATCCATCCAAGAGTGCAAAAAAACAACTTGAGCACCTCACTGTCCTCATACCATAGTGACCAAAGGTTCTCTGTAGATGGACTTGGTCCTTTCATTATATATATATATTCATTGTACATAGTCATGGGTTTCATTAAGAAATTTTCATACAAATATGTACTTTGACTATATTCACCCATCACCTTTTTTCCACCTACCCCATTCCTATTATTCCGATTCTTGCGCCCCCGTCTTGCTTCCACTTTTGGGTTCTCTTCACAGTAGCTAAGTTAATGGATTTAGCTATCAGCCTAGGTGACTGTCAACGGATGAATGTTTTTAGAAAATAATCATATGTCTTGTGTGCAATGGAATTTGAGTCAGCTAGAAAGAAGAATAAAATATGTTATTTGGGTACTGTTTCTTAAAACATATACCTTTCAGCAGACTTGTCAAGCAAAAGATGCCTAAGTATACACCAGTTAAGCACCTCCAGTGACTGCTTAGAAAAACATTACTAGGTGCGAATTGACCTCCAAGGGCATCTTGGAAATGCCTCAAAAGGTTTTGAAAAATATTTTGCAAACAAAACTGACCCAAGGCATAACCTGGAAAAATGTGAGCATGAGAATTTGTATGGGTAAGCCAGAGCATAGCCCCTAATTTATAAATGTGCAAAAGAAATTATGCAAAATTAATGCACAAAGTGAGGTTAGGCTGTATTCTATTTTAGAAAATCCAATTCATTTTCCCTCCAAGATATGTATGTTAATGGATGCTGGTTTTCAGACAGCCACCTTAAGTCCCAGTTTGCTGCTTAAGTGTACTTCAGAGATAAGAAATGCAACTGAACTGTACAAAATGAGACAACTGCCCTCCTGTCTCTTCTGCATGATAAATGCTAAAGCAATTAGGAACTACTGTTGCATGCTACATTGGAATTTGTCAGCAACATCAGTGCTGTGCTATGTAAATGGAGAAAGCTTATTTAGAAGAAAGTCTTGAGAATTTAGGAGATCACTGGTTTTACTTACTATTAAGCATTTGGGTTCATAGAACTGAACTAGAAACAATCCCCACCTTGACTTTTCAATCTCAGAATATCCATTATAGGCTCTTCTATTTCACTGGTAGTATTTTGAATTAGCATTTCAATTAACAAAAGGAGCAAGGAAATACTGAAATGGAAAGCAGAGTCTTAGTGTATCTACACGAAAATGGGAAGTTTATAATTCTTTTTGTATTTCAAAATTTACAACTGCCAAGAAAGTTGTCTATATTTTTTGCATTTTCTCCATTATTTTTAGGAAATTAAATATATTTAAGCCATTTAAAATATATTTATATTGAACCTCCTGCCACTGTTTTAACAGTTCCAAAGGCAGATTAGGACCTATCTGTATGACCTTGCTTTTTTCCTTCTGATTCTTTCCCTTTTATGTTCACTTGAGAAAACAAAAAAACATTAGTGGTCCAGCTTAATTCTTAGAATTATAGCTAAATATATTGGTTACAGTAGATAAAGCCCATGTAACTTGAAAACAGCTTTTGTGTAAGGCAGACTTGTCTTATTGTGGGAGTGTGATAATAATACCAGGTTAACATTCAGCCTTCTTTACTCCTCTACTCACCCACTTCTTTTTCCTGTAGAGATATTTCTAGTCATTTTTTTCCCTAGCCTTTAAAATCCTGATAAAAGACCTAGTAGAAAATAAGATGAAATGATTGGGAAGACTTCTTAGTCTAGAGTTTTATGACTCATGAGAGTCTGTGGAAAATTTGAGTTTTCCATATAGGAAGTTTTTTGAGACAGTGTCTTCCTAAATAACCTAGGATGGCCTTGAACTCTATGTAGTCCGAGCTGGCTTTGGCCTCATGATTCTGCTGCAGCACCAGTCCCGAGTACTGGGATTATCGGGGTGTACCTCCAAGTTTAGTGCCATGCCATATAGGATTTGAGAAGATATTTTTCTCTTCTTTCCTGGTTTGACACTCCTTGCCTTCACCAAGAATACCTTCCTTACACCTGATAGTCACAGTCATCCTTCTTGTAAATTCAGAAGCCTCAAAACAACAGAAGGGGGTATTATGTGGGGGAGGAAGAGGACCAGTAAGAGGATTAGAGGGGGGGATGGGACAGAGTAGTGAAGGAGGGGGATAAATAAGAACATAGCATAATGATGTATATGTATGCAAATGCAACCATGAAACATTACTTTTTATGCTAACTTGAAAATTTTAAATGAATTACAAAAGTTTCTGATCTTCTAATTCCTAATTTTCTCTCATATGATTTCAACCTAATATTGGAGGAAATGTATAGTCTGTGCTAGTTCAAAATCATCCTAAGTAATGAGAAATAAATGCTTAGAGAAACTTCCACCTGTTCGAAAGATATACCAGAATTATCCTCACACCTACACAATAAAAAAGCAAGAAACAAAAATAAATAAACCCAATATATGGAAAAAGATTTTCAAAACATTGGGCATCAAGCAACAAAAAGCTGGTATCCCAGAGTGAAGAGAAACTTGATGATCCCTATGACTGACTTAGCTTACTGCCTGGAGAGCAGTTTCAGAGCACTGGTCAGGGTGGAGAACCTAATCTGACTTCCTGAATTGAGGAAACAGAATGTCAGTCATGATTTTTATCTCTTCAACCATTCCATTAAATGTGAATATGTTGAACAATGTAGTTAAAAGACAGATTTGGTAAAATTAGTATTAAACAATGACCCAAGAATATGTTGCCTAGCAGAGAAAGATACATAAACAAATCAAAAGTAAACGCAGAGAAAAAGGTATATCATGAAACACTAACAAAAAGAGGTAGAGTGGCTATACCAGCCTCAAGTGAATAGCCTTTTAAGATGCAAGTGTCTGCCACAGAGACAGAAATGTATTTTTAGGGATAAAAAAATGAATCCATAAGGAACATATCTTCCTTAAAAAATTTATATATTAAGTTATGTATACATGTAAGTTCCAAATTCCAAAATATATGAAGCAAAATGTGATAGAACTGAAGTGATAAATATAGAATTCAACAATGATAGTTGCAAACTGGAATAGAACAGTTTCAATAAAGTATATAACAACTAACTGGGTAGGAGATTAAACAAGAAGGCTTCGCCCAACAGTGACATCCTCTGGATTAGAACATCTGTTAGTCTATAGAACAAATTCAATACACTTCAAAGCACTGAAATCATACAATGTGTGTTCTCTAACTACACTGGAATGAGACAGATAGCCAGAAATTTTAAAAATTCACAAATGTGTGGAAATTAATATTCCTGTAAACAACCGATAGATAAGAAAATAAGTTGTCATTTTCAAACAAATGGAAGCAAAACATAACCTACTAAAATTTAAGGAGCTTAGGTAAAGCAGTGTTTAGATGGAAATTTATTTACAAATAACTGTTTGCACTGAAAAGCAGAAAGACCTCACATCAATAACCTAAACCTATACTCACTAGTAAAAGTACAATTAAATCCAAAATAAGCAGAAAAATGTATAATTTAGAGTATAAACAATGATATTGAGATTAGAAACTTAGAGAAAATACAATTGATTTTTTTTTTGAAATCAACTAACAAAATTGATAAACCTTTAGTTAGAACGACACAAAAAGCCTTGCATAACTAAAATCAGGAATTTTAGAGGGGGCATTATTACTAACACTCATAAGAGAATATTATGTAACATTAAAATAACAATATAACATTAACAGAACACTATATAACATTAACAGAAAATTAAAAATGACAATAAAAGCATTCTATGAAGAATTATACGCAAAACAAGTGGATATTGGATGGGATTGGCTAATTCTGAGACAGATATAAACAACTCAAACTGACATAAATAAATGAAGATCTTTACTGACATGATAAATAACAAGATATAATTATTAACTTCTTAAAAAAAAACTAAAAGCTAGGACAGAAAACAAAAAGCTGGGATAGATGACTTTGATGAAAGGTTATATTAAATACCTTAAGGACAATTAACACCAGTCTTACATAAAATTCAACCCTTAAATGTGGAAAAAGAAAGTAAATGTCCCAATTTATTCTATGAGGGCAAAATTCACAGATACCAAAACCTTGATAGTAAAACTAGACAAAGACACCATATGAAGGGAACACACATGCTCTAAGGATTCTTGTGAATATAAAAGTGTTTCAAAAGTAGTAGCAACCTTAATTCAGTAAAAAACCAGTATCAGGTATCTTCACACATTTAATCTAGTACATACTTAATGAATCATTATTAACAATATTGCTCAACTTTCCCAGAAGCAATTTTCCAACTCACTCTATGAGGCCAGTAATACACTAATAACTAAAATAGTTAATGATGCTACAACATATCTACAGAACTGTTCATTATACCCTCAACAAACTAGCAAACTAACTTTGCCATTGATTTCTATGTAACTCTGTATGAGTCACTGTTCTTTAAGAGGTTGAAAATGTCGAAGAAGATCAAGGGCTGTTCTCAAGGACTTTCTTGACCAGGTTTCAGATTCCCTGTAATTTTTTCTCTATTGTGAATTCATTAGCTTATTCTGTTCTTTACATTTCTTCCTTCCACAATTTCTTGAGACTAAAGTAAAAAGATTTCTCAGGTGAAATATTCAGGAAGAGATCAGATGGCCAGTATGAATAGAGTAATGATGTCCACAGTAGAGAGTTATTTTCATGTGAAGTTTCAAATCTGGGATTTATTGTAGGAGAAAAAAAGGAAAAGAAAATTTGCTTTGCCTCCAGAGGATTAAAGTTACACATAGGCCTCAGAGTTTTTAAACTTAACCTTAATGAAGACTCTCCAGCCCAGGCTGGCCTTGAATTTACAGTGATCTTACTACTTCAGTCTCTCAGGTGCTGGGATTAATAAATCATCATGCCCAGCTCAGCACTCATTATTTCTCTTTAATATTGTACTGGAGTTACTAGCCAGTTCAAAGCACATAAATAAATGAAAATATTGAAAAGGAAGAAATAATCTATATCTATTTGTAGATAATATGACCTTATAGAGAAAATACCAAGAAATCCTCTAAAAATATATAAGAACTAGCAAATGTATTTGTCAATCTTGCAGGATGCATAATCAATTAAAAAAGAAAAACAATAACAATGAACAAAATATGTGTATTCTTATACACTAACAATAAATAGTCTACAAAAGAAATAAGTAGGACTGGGGAGATGGCTCAGGGGTAAAAGGCACTTGCTTGTAAAGCCTGCCAGCCCATGGTTCAATTCCCCAGTCAACTATGTAAACCCAGATGAGCATTCATTTTATGCAGCACCCCACCTTAAATTAATTTTAAAAATTAAAAACAAAAGCAAGGGCTGGAGAGATGGTTTATTGGTTAAGGTGCTTGCTTGCCTGCAAAACCAAAGGATCCAGGCTCGATTCCTCACGACCCAGATTCACAGGTGAAGCATGTGTCTGGAGTTCATTTGTAGTGGCTGGAGGCCCTGGTGTACCCATTCTCTCTCTCTATTTCTCTGTCTCTTAAATACATAAATAAATAAAAATAAATTATTAAAAAATGAGATCAAGAACAATTCTATTTACTATAACATTGAAAAGAATAAAGCACTAGGAATAAATTAAATGAAAGCAATACAAGAATTAAACAATGAAAATTACAAAATGCCATTGAAGAAATAAAATATCTATATAAATAAAAGGTGTGTTCAATGGGTCCAAAAACTTAATATTGTTAAAATGCAAGATTCCCAAAAGTGATATGCAAGTTTAGTTTAGTCTATTAAAACTACAGTTGTCTTTTCCCCCAGTAATTGTTAAGCTGAACCTAGAATTCATTCATAGTAGCAAGGGAGCCCACAGCTAAAGCAATCTTGAAAATGAAGAATCAAGTTGAAAGACTTATTTGATTACTTCAAACTTACTATGAAGTTATATTAATTAAATCAGTGTGTTCCTGTCCCAAAGACAGACATGTTGATGAAAGTAATAAAATTGAAATTCCAGAAATAAATCCATACATCAATTATTAATTGGATACTATATGGATAATAACACAATTTAATGAAGGAAAGAATGGTCTTTTCGAAAAATGCAGCTGGCATGATTAGATAGCTTCATGCAGAAGAATTCATTTATACCCTCATCTCATGTGATGTGTAAAAATTAATTCAAGATGGAATAAAGACTTAAATCTAAGAGCTAAATTTATATCATTTTTAGAAGAAAATGTATCCTTGGGTTAGTAGAAGGTTTTTTGGGGGGCAGGGTATGACAGTATTAACAAAAACAGCAAAAGGTATAATAAATGAGATTTCATAAGATTTAAAGATGCTTGTGTTTAAAAGGACACCATCCGGCTGGAGGAATGGCTTAGCAGTTAAGGTGCTTGCCTGCAAAGCCAAAGGACCCAGGTATGATCCCCCAAGAACCACATAAGCCAGATGCACAAGGTAGCACATGCATCTAGAGTTCGTTTGCAGTGGCTGGAGGCCCTGACACAACCATTCCCTCTCTGTGTCTTTCTCTTTCTTGCTCTCTCTCTCTGCCTCTTTCTCTCAAATAAATAAAAATAAAAATAAAAAAAACAAACAAAAAAGGACCCCATCAATAAAGCACAAAAGCAGATAGTTTTTGGTAGCACATGCCTCTAATCCCAGCATTAAGGAGGCTGAGGCAGGAAGATAGACAGTGTAGGGCCAGCAACACTTTGCCTAAGAGAAATTATTTGGGCTAGAGTGATGGTTTAGCAGTTAAGGCACTTGCCTGCGAAGCCTAAAGACCCAGGCACGATTCCCCAGTACCCACGTAAGCCAGATGCATATGGTGGCACATGCATCTGGAGTTCATTTGCAGTAGCTAGAAGCCCTGGCATGCCCATTCTCTACCTCTCTCTCAAATAAACAAATAAATAAAATATTTAAAAAGAGAAATTATTTAATAATTGTACATTTGTTAAGGGACTAGTTTCTATAATATATGAGTACACTCACAACACAATAATAGACAATAATCCACTTAAAAAGTGGACAAAATATCTGAATATATATTTTCTAAAAAGGTATGCAAATTTCTAATAATTATTGTTAGTCATTTGGGAAATGTATGTTAAATGATGTGATACAGCTGAAAATCCACTCACTGGAAAGCTGTAATTAAAAATGGAAAAATAGCCAGGCATGGTGGCACACATCTGTAAGCCCAACAAACAGAAGACTGACGCAGGAGGATGGTGAGTTTGAGGCCAGTATGGGTTAGATATGAAGACCCTATTTCAGAAAGAAAAAAGACAAGTAGTAAGTTTCAATAAAGATATAGAAAAACCGGAAGCCCAGTATGTTACTAGAAGGAATGTAAAATAATGCAGCTACTGTAAAAAAAAATTCGGTAGTTCAAGAAGTTAAATATAAAAGCATCATATAACTATAAAATTCCATTGCTCTGTACATAACAGAGAACTGACAAGCATTTAAATACTGATATATGAATGTTCACAGCAATATTATGTACAATCACCACAAGGTAAAACAACCCAAATGCCAATCAATGAATTAATAAAATGTGATATATCCATACACTGGGTTATTATGTAACACATAAAACACTCACACCTGCAATAATGTGAATTTGTTCTTTTGGCTTGATCTGTTCATTTGATCCTCAGCCTAGATTTCTGCTGAAGAAAGTGAAACAAGGAAACGTTTGCATGGAAAATATTCCCAATGGAAGTTACCATTAGTAAACTCACATTGTTTCTCTGTCTTTATGTATGCTGGGTCAATAAAATATGATGAAATTTCTTGTTGGAACTGAACACACTTCCCTTCCACAAAAAGTAGTCTCTGCATTTCCAGTAATTGATTGATAATATCTGCATGGTCTCAGAATTACATCACTGGTTCTTATTTGGGCAATAATAGCATTGGAGTTTGCCATCCAGAAAATTCAAAGTCTAGGAATTCACCTGAACTCAAAAACCCCAAGGAAGCTCATATGAGATGGACACCAAGTCAGACCCACAATGTTTTCTTTATCTGTAGAGGCTTATGGTAAACAAATAAGAATTCCCTGAAGTACAGGTGAAACATTCTAAATTCCTTGTGCCCAAGGGTTAAATGGAAAGGATCTTAGGTACTGTAAAGATGCTAGGAAAAGCAATCATCCTCACCTGGTCGCCAAAAACATGCAGTATATTTCTTCTCATGAAACACAGACCCTCAGGATTCTAGTGGTTGTGTGTATATGTCCAACAAAGCAATATCTCCATCCCTGGATTCTGAGTCCTGTGAAATGAGACTTCATTGCAAATGGTGAAGATTAAATTTTGAGTGAAAATAATTTGGACATTCATCCAAACTTGGGGAAGTTAGGTAATCATTCCAAGGCTCATCTACATTTATAAATTTGAGACCTATATGCTTGAATACACTATTGTTGAGGCTCGAGTAAAATGAATGACACTTCAGCAAGAACTATATACTTATTAGATGTTACACATTACTTTGAAGCTTTGGAGGCAGTTTTCTTTAGTCTAAGCAAGGATCAAAATATTGTGTCAGAGGAAGACACAAAGGTTTGCCATCTGGGTTTACTACTTTGACTTATGTTAGACTGCCAATGGCAATCATTTTATTGCTCGTAAGGAAGAGACAGAAAAAAAATTTCACCTGAAAGAGAAATATGTCCACTGGTTGGTAGGTTCCATGTAGCCCTGGTTGAAATTAGCAGTAGTCTTATCAAACTGTATTCTTTAAGCCCATTTTGTCTTCTATAATCCCTACTGCAAGCATCTACTCTGGCACCTTTGCTAGACATAAAGGAACTAGATTGAAAGAACTTTAAAGATGTTCTTCAGGCTAGACGAGAACTAATAAAACTCTCAGTTTCTTAGCTAATAACACGTGGGAGCATGTTATTGACTGCAAGTTTGTAGATACAGGCTGGGGAAATGGCTCAGTGGATAAAGTGCTTACCATGCAAATGTGAGGACCTGAGTTTGGATCCCCAGACGTGACCTATTTTTTTTTTTTTTTTTAAGAATGTGGACCTGACTTGGCAGATGAATCAGGGAGAAGTGGCACTACCAGATGTTTCCTCTGTGGAGCCCTCAGAAATCACTTATTGTTATTTAGAACCTAGTCTGTCCATGGGGCAAATAAAGTTTATCATTTGGAGTATGATATTGCAAGTCAAATAACCATCTAGAAGTGAAGTACATCATTTAGGGATCCAATATTTGGAAAAGCTCATAAATTTAGCATTATGAGAATAATTTAGCTCATTTTATCCTACATCACTTGAAACACAGCTTCTCATGCAGCTTGGTAAACTATATTTTGAAATTGGGTGATTTAAGTCATATTTCCACTAGACTATTCCTCAATTCAAAGTGGAAGATATTTAGTCCTGCATATCAATCAACTCTAATTCTACTTATAAAGCACCTCCCTACATTTGGAAACTTGAAGAATTGCTCTATTCATCAGGTTATCAATAGCAGCAAACAACACTTAAATTGGGATAATATGAGGAGAGTTAATTAGAAAAATAAGGTAGTGTAAAAGGAACCACAAAAGATAGTCCAGGAAGTCAGGTCTAGCAACATAGCGACAGGTAGACCACAAGGGATGAGAAGGAAGAGGTTACTGGGTCCAGAAAGTGAGATAATTAACAAGAGCACGTCTTCTCTAGAGGAGTAGGAACATTCCATTGAGGGGCACAAGTCAACCTGAAGTGGCCCCACAGAGAAGGAACCATGAAAATAAATACCCTAATCCCACTGTTGTCTCCCTCTGTTATCCTGCTGAGGCATCCCACTGATTGAATCCAGAAGCCAGAGGATTTGGGAATCCTCTGGGTGCAAAAAGCAGGGGAAAATGGAGTGATGTTGTTGTCCTGTGGGTTCAGGTGTTTGGCAGGCTGCCCTTTTAGAGAAATGGAGAATTAAAGTCACATAAATGGGTTTTGTGCACGTGTCAGGGAAAAGGCTGCTGAGCCAGCTTCTTCTTAATAGCTACAGGCAAAATCACCTTGAGTTAGTAAAATTTAGCAATTAAAGACAATAGTAACCCTCTTCTCCAGAGCATATACTACGATGGCCACATATCTTTCTGGTTGAGTTGACTTTAGATTAATATTTATCATGGTTTATTAAACATCTAATGAGTATTTGTTAATCTCTCTTGGAAGGTAGGCTTACCTGGATTCAAATCCTTCAGTGTCTCAATTTATGAGTTATTTACCATACAAACCTTCAAACCGCCATGCATATCTTCTTTAAAAAACACTTCTCTTACAACAGTAATGAAATGATTTTTAAAATTACTCAATTTATTTTGGAGCTGTCTAGGAGTGAGTGTGTTTGAATGGTCCAGGCTGAGAAAAAAGCTTCTCTGCCAAAAAAGCCAACTGAAGTCTTTGCCAAACAAAAGTGATTTCTTTGCTTCTGTGTTGAGAGGCTCAGGAAGTACGGCAGAGCCAACTCCTAATCAAGCTCTTAAGAAGGGAATCTCTTGACAGCCAAGCTGTCCTTTCATTTGGAGGCTGGCTTTGGGAAACTGGGCTGTTCTTTAGAATATTTGCTACTAATTTTTTATGAAGCTAAAGGAATCTATGATACTTAAAACATGGGGTAGGAAGGAAGAAATTTAGACAAACCTACTGCAACTATCAACCATGAGTTCAACAAATCTTTACATATACTGGTGAATTTTTATAGACAATAGTGCCCTCTTGTGCTCACTTCTGAATAAACTCGATGCCTTAGGCATGACTAGTAAGTTTTCAATTAACCATGCTAATTGAGGCAAAGAATCTCATTGGCACCACAAGAACTAGAAAGTGTTTTTCAAATTTCAGTGGGTAGGAAAAACACTGTCAAAGCATAAAGTGTCCAATAAAAGCTCATTTGAAAGCAATGAGCATGATATCAACCTACTACAGATGAAGCCAATAAGCTAAGAAGTCAAGATGGATGCATAGTTTCCCATGTCACCATACATATCATATATATTCATATACATACATATATTATACATGATATATCTCCTTTTGTGAAAGTAGGACTGCCAAAAGTTTATCTTCCAAAAGGTAAAGCGATCCATGGACCAAATCTTCTATATAGCGATGGGACATTAGGATTTGTTCTCTATAAACTATGTGAATCATGAAATAGTTTTTGCTGGCAATACCACATTCTATAATATACTCATTTGTTAATCAGATTAAATGAGTATGCACAACAGTTCATTGTTTGCCAACCCACGTGGGAAAACCATTAACTATGGATGACCGCAACACTTCCTTGAGAAGGTTGTTTCTGAAAAAAAATTGACAGATCAGTGGCAAGGAAGAGTCAACAACATTTAATCCTTGGATTGGATTGGGTTCATGTACTCAAAATACAGATTAAAGATGGGGAAATTTATAGGTTTAAGAAACACGTAGGTTAATTAAGAATTTAAAAGTTAAAGGTTCTTTATGAACTAAAATGTTCAAGGAGCTATATATAAGAGAAAACAACAAGCTGAAAAATCTCTGGAATTCATGTTTGCTCCATGCTATCAAGAATTTAGTCTCTCCAGAGTACCCTCCAATAGTTTACATCCCACACACACATTGGAAAAGAATTTTACATTACTATGTCTTTTTTCAGCAATCAGAATAAACAAAGACTAAAAAAGCCAGTTCCATGACAAAAGAAAACCTCATGTACCAATGTGTACTCTTATCTGCAAATGAGTAGGTTTTGCAATTAAGAGATAGACAACAAGCCATCATTACAACATGTATCTTTAATGAAATTGATACTGGTGTGCTAAGAAACATTCAGTGAGAAGAAGACAGAGAAATAAGGTATCCTATGAATATTTATCATAAAATATTTGAAATAAAAAAGAGTAAAAAATGTCCATTGCCTTTCGGTAAATTAAAGAGAGAAGACCAACCAAATATTGTCTTCTTATACAAGCAAGACCACAGGAAAATCATTCTTACATAAGAAGCACCAGGAAAAGAATTGTTAATTTTGTTTCTCAAAATTATGGTGAATGAACAAACATAACAAGTAAACAACATGAAAATAGGGGACATCTGATCCTTATAGTATCTTAGAAAGTATAGCAAAAAAGAAATTGCTCTATTTGATATGATAATTTAATATGAACATGGACCATTCTGATTAAAGTGACTAAAATGATATTTGAAAACACCAAATAAGAATTTAGGGGATAAAACTCAAAATTAATTTGCTTTCAGTAGTAACTTGATGTCAGAATATAAATTCTCTCACATATAACATTGTTCTGTTTGAATTCTAAGCTTTCCAACATTTTCTGTGAAGACTGATTCAAACCAGATCACATCTAAGTGACTCAACATTTTGAGCTAAATGGTTGTTTACACAATATACACATTTTTTTTACTTACAAAGCAAAATAAGTTTAACACTTCTATATTAAAAACCAGGGATACAGTAGGATTAG
This sequence comes from Orientallactaga sibirica, assembly GCA_036365145.1. NCBI lineage: Eukaryota > Metazoa > Chordata > Mammalia > Rodentia > Dipodidae > Orientallactaga > Orientallactaga sibirica. Next base: position 11,656,922 of record JAEOAD010000057.1, read on the forward strand.
TAGCACCATGAAAAACAATTCTTCCCCAAACTGTAGTCTTTTATTCAGTGTGATTCTTCTCTTAATTGAACTTTTAATGTGCTGTTTAGCAAATGGGCATAATATATAATCATCTTATAGTTCCTGGAGAAAGTCATTTTGGACCCTAAAAGTAAATTCACTTATTTGTTTCATGGGAAAATAATGGAGGTCTTGCTCTAGCACATAGTTGAGGTACATCTGAATCTTCATGGTTACTAGTGAGCACGCTTGGTCATATAGTATAGTAGCACCATTGGTGGCAGCAGTGGTAAAGTTGAGGAGAGTGAAACAATGAGTCCTGGAAATTTTATATATAATCACATTTAAAAACACAAGGAATTCTTCAAAATGTTATGTCCTCTTCATGCACACTTGACATCTGCTAATACGTGTCCTCAAGTCTCCTGCTTTCAGTGTTTCTGATTGAGGTTTACTAAGAAATAAGAACCAAGACAGATTAGGAAGAACAAATGAACTATGGATATACCAGGACCCCTTGCACTGCAAAACCGAGCTCCAGACACATGTGCCACCTTGCACATACAGCTTTATGTAGGTATGTAGCTTTATGAAGTATATTTATTAAGCATTTTACCCTTTCAAACACTTGGATGGTGGCCTTTAAGACATTCTTCAAAGAGGGTCATTAGATTGAGATAGACAACACAGGTTATAACTTCAGTTTCTGGGGTGAACTCATTCTAGTACAGCAGCTGCTGACTTGTGATTGAGCAGGTCATATAAAATTCCTTATCTTTGTTTCATTCTTTAAGGAATAATACTAAGTCAGCTCTAAGCACTCTTACTCAGGTCTGTTTATCCAGTGCAAGTTGGGTAGATATGGAAAAATCAGCAAGAATAAAGGACACAATCCAATAAATTCCCAAAATTTGCTGGGCATAAACCACATGTTAACTGTCCATCTCTTCCCTAGCATTTCTGAAAGAAGTTTTTGGCCTGAAGTAAAGGCATAAGCACCTTACCTGAACATGTCCAACACATCAACTGTGGCCAGCCAAAAGCTATAGGAGTTGGCATAGTAGTTACAAGTTCCACGCCCATGGCATTCAATAAATGGAGCAGAACGAAACTCTTCCAAACAGGAACCAGGGGAGGCAAGAGCTTGGCCTGAGCCTTCTGCTCCTGCACTTGTATGCTAGAAGAAACAAGAAAAATATATCACAAGATACCTTGGTGAGTATCTAGTAATGAGCACCTAACTTGGTTGCAAATTCAAATCTAATGAAGGACACTAGGTCCAGAGATAAGAAAATACTATCTACATCACAGGCAGTCAGTAAAAGCAATTGGCAGATTATAAAATATGTTATGGAAAATATGAGGGAGAACACAGTGCTTGGATAGAATCTCTTTGATATTAAGTTTCTCCTACTACACAAGCAACAAAGACGCCTCAAATTTAGGAGGAATGCACATCTGATGGGAGTTCAGCTCTGAAAACAAAGCAACGATGACCTTTTCATACCATCATGAAGGAATAACCAATCCATAGAGAGTCCCACCCCTGAGGGCAATGTGGGATCTGGATGGTTTGACTGTGAACAGCGATCACCACTGCTGGAGCTTCACATACTGCACATCTGGTAAGGGAAAGAGTGAGGATGTCATTCTACTGAGTGTCTATACAGGAAGTTACAATCCCTCATTTTGGAAGTGTTCCTGTTATAAATGCCCATTAAGGTGTCTCCTCCATGCTGAAGAAAGGAGAAAAATGCACTATGAAAGGTGCTTTTGCATAAGCACTCTCTTCTAACATGCACAATAAAATTATGAGCTAAACTGTACTTTTTTCATGAAACTGTAGAACCATAGCCATAGCATTTTCTTTTCCTCAATTCTACCCTAAATTTATATTCATATTTGCTATAGTGAATATCAGAATTGCTATCAGTGTTTGGCTTCATGTACTACATATACTACTTTCTGTCAAAGTGCCCAACTGAATGATAGACATTTAGTAATACTGTAACAGTGTAAGAAAATGTCTAGTAAATTGGAAAAGACAAGAAGTAGACATTTTCTTAATTGCCATCTGTTGTTATTGCTCCAAAGGACATTTATTAAAGCCTCTGGCTGTATTTGGGTAAATATACCAGATCCAGAATTGGCTGGGCAGGTACCAAAGCACTTGAAGATATGGCTAAAATGTATAAGATCAAGTACAGCACAACAGAGTGAATATTGCTGCTGAGTCTACAAAAAATTAATAAAGATTATAAAAAATACCTTGAGATATGACTGAGAATAATTAAGCACACTTTACGAATAAAACACATTTGAAGAGCTTTTTGCTCTCCAAAGTTGAGAGTGACAAAAAAAATCTTCTTCTGTCTGTCTGTCTCTTGCTCTCTCCCTCCCTTTCTCCCCCTCCCCACACACATACACACAACAGATTTAGACAAAAAAAGGATTTAGACAAAGGAAACTATGAATTTACTAATATGGCTAAACTTGGTTTCGACTTTGTCTTCAATGTCAAAGAAATCAGATTTTGTAATGATTTATCATTTATGGTTACTAGAATTCTGGGTCATGATCAGAATAAAAGTGGAACTATGTAATATTCCCAGGAGACAGAGTTAAATTAGAATTTCAAAGAGGCAAAACCTGAGGAAGCTTCTATTAATCGTCTCTCTCTCTGTCTCTTAGTTACTGTAAGAGAGTGCCAAAACTCAGCTACTTCAAATGTCAAATCCTATCTATCCTAATCATGTGATGCATTTCCCCCATTGTGAGCTCTAATCCACTTACATCATGACTATAGCAATATCATTCACAGTAACTGGTCTCTCTACCTCAGGACTATTCCTATGTAATTCATCATTGCACACTGGTGAGTCTAATCTTCCCTGAGCTATTACCACACAAAAAAAATCTGTTGAGGAGTTTTGTAGAACATAGCAAATAAATTTCAAGCTACAATTGGGTACTAAAAACATTTTATCATCTGGATGCAAAGTTAACTTTCTAATCTTTTATCCCTATGGAATATTTTAAATACTACGTTCTAGACACATAGATCAATTGCTCACTCTTGTTTTCTCTGTTTAGGATATTTTCCCCTTCATAAATGCACATGTCTCACACTTTTTCAATCTATGAAGAAAAGACCAGTTCAAAATCCATTTCTATAAGACAGTCATCCCCAGATATTTTCATATATATCTATATCTATATCTATATCTATCTATCTATCTATCTATCTATCTATCTATCTATCTATCTATAAAATTTATCAAGGTAGGGTCTCACTCTATCCCAGGCTATCCTTGAATAAGATGAATAGCATTAGAGTATTAGCTTTAAACTTATTTCTGACTGGCTAAATGAAATGGGGGCTGGGAAAAGTCAAAGCCTCACCGACTAATGAAGGGCTGGATACTCTGACCCTTCAGGGGTTCCATGCTCATTGGCATAGGCTCTGGGGTCGAGAGCCAGTAAGAATAGTCATTTCTTGAAGCAAAGTTACAAACATTGTTAATGTTGCAGAACATGAAAGGCATGGTACTGAAGCGACGAAGGCAGCTCCCAGCCGTCCCTAGGAAGAATTGGAGAGAAAATGATGAAGGAATACATCATTGTGGGGCTTTTATTTCTTCTAACAACCTTTCAGGAAAATCTGGTTCACATTTTTTAGATAACAAACATACTATGTTTCTTAATTTCCATGATTTATTATATTTTATGATTTATAATACTCATTCTACAATTTATGCATTTATTGGTATAGCTCATTATATATTCCCTACTGTTGTTAAACTGTTGTTTAAACTGCTAATATATCTTATAAACAATGATGTCTCATAAAAACTATTTAGAAATTTACTGTGTACAAGTGAAGTACACACACTGAGTCCTTACAACATTCTACCAATAGGATACACTCTAGGCATTCACTCTTCTAATACACTGCAAATATGCATCTTATGTGAATTATTAATTTAAGTGTAAGAATAGTGTTGACCGGGCTGGAGAGGTGGCTTAGAGGTTAAGGCACATGCCTGCGAAGACTAAGGACTCTGGTTTGATTATCCAGGTCCCACGTAAGCCAGATGCACATGGTGGTGCATGTGTGTGGAGTTTGCAGTGACTAGAAGTGCTGGCGCACCCATTCTCTCTTTCTCCCTCTGTCTCTAATAAATAAATAAATAAAAATAAAATCTTAAAAATATTTAAAAAAGAATAGTGCTGACCAATATGCACCATAGCTACAAATAAGTTTGGGGATAAGTTTATGTGTGTGTGTGTGTGTGTGTATGTGTGGAGAGAGAAGAGAAAGAGATACAGAAAATGATTGAGAGTACAAAAAAAATACTTCAGGTTAGACTGAAGCAATTGTTGCCTTTGATAATCTCCACCTATCATTTAATAACAAAAATTATTTTAAGAATGATGTACTCTCTCATACATTTTAAGTAATGCATCTAAGTTTTTCATTAGAAGTTTATGTTGATACAGTACAAGTATTAAGGTGTCAATCATTGTTACTCAGCTCGAAATTCACCCTTCTATAGTGTAGTATAATAGTAGATGCTAGAACTTTACAAACCATATTTCTGCCTTGGTAGCTGTCATTTCTTGTAGTTTTGAATACTGATATTTAAAAATAAACATGTGTATCACTCTTTTATATGTACTCAATGTAATGGTTTAAAATTTAGTATTACCATTTAATGATACATAAAATCAAACTGGATGTGTAGTTAGTTCTGGTATAGAGCACTTGTTCAGCATGCACAATGCACCACATAAAATAAAAATGTACATACAATAATCTTGAACAGTTGGACATTATACTTAGCTCATTTTGCATTTTCAAATTATATTTCCATTCATTTTCCTTATGCAGTTTAAACCTAGTGTATTTCTACTTTGGGCGAGTCTTTTATTGACCATCCTATTCTTGATAATTGATTTTTTAAAAGACTTTTTTCTTTTTGTTTTTGGAGGTAGGGTCTCACTCGAGCTCAGGTTAACCTAGAATTCCCTATGTAGTTCCAGGGTGGCCTTGAACTCTTGGTGATCCTCCTATCTCTGCCTCCCAAGAGCTAGGATTAAAGGCGTGCACCACCAGGCCCAGTGAAAGAAATATTTTATTTATTTATTTGCAAACAGAGAGAGAGGGAGAGAGAGACACACACAGAGAATGGGAGCAACAGGGCCTCCAGCCACTGCAAACAAACTCCAGATGCATATGCTACTGTGCAATGTGGGTACTGGGGCAACATTAGGTTTTATAGGCAAGCACTTTAACCGCTGAACAATCTCTCCAGCCTGACAATTGATTTTGATAGTCAATTTGATTGGGTTGAAAAGTACCTGAGAGGTTATTAACGTGTACTCTCTGTGAGAGTGCATCCAGGGATTAAGGGGGAAGACCCACACTGAATATGGCCAGTACTGGCCATAGGCTGGGGTCCCTGAAATAATGAAAGGGGATAAAAAATGCCCATTAGCACACACCCTCTTTTTGCTGCTTCTTTGCCACCATGAAATGAGTATATAAGTTCCTCCATATTCTTTTTCTGCCTCATCAAAGAACATATAAAATGAAGTCAGCTGACTAGGAACTGAAACCTTTGAAACTGTGGGACAAAAATCATCTCACATTTTATTTCTCTTGAGTATTTGTTACAGCCATACAAAAGTCTGACTAATTTGCAATTATATCACTTTGAAAGAAAAGTTTAACATAACTTTTCAAACCTTCCTGAAGCCACAGGCTTTACATATTAAAGTTTACATATTTACATATTACAGTTTATTTGACTTGTCATCAATGTAAATATTAATGCACAATTGATAAAACATAGATATTACATGCTTTAACAATTATTAAAAAAATAAAGTTTTGTTAGAAACATGAAATGTTGATTTTGTGTGCAGTTTGCAGTGCTGGAGTTTGACCCCTTAGCATCAGATTTGCTAGGCAAGGGCTCTACTACTGAGTAACATCCATAATTCACAAAATACATTTCTTTTTAATTAATAATTAATTTGTTAGTAGGGAAAGAGACAGAGAGAGGGAGAGAATGAGCGTACCAGGGCCTCCAGCTGCTGCTAATGAACTCCAGATACATATGCCACTTTGGGCATCTGGCTTTATGTGGGTACTGGAGAATGGAACCCAGTTCATTAGACTTTACAGGCAAGCACCTTAATAACTGAGCAATCTCTCTAGCCCCCACATACATTTCTTAATGATATAGATTAGAAATGAGTTGAAGAGCCTCTGAATGTAGAATTTAAGAAAGCCATTATTTAAAATGATTTATTTATTTATTTATGAGAAAGATGCAAAGAGAGGGAGAGAGAACGAGAAAGAGAGAGAATATGAGCACATCAGGGCCTCTAGCCACTGCAAATGAGCTCCAGATGCGTGTGCCACCTTGTGTATGTGGCTTACGTGGGTACTGGGGAATCAAACCTGGGTCCTTAGGTTTCACAGGCAAGTGCCTTAGCTGCTAAGACATCTTTCCAGCCCTGAATGACCTCTTTGAATAGTAATTCTTTCATGAAGTAGGAGATGAGAAATGCTGAAAGGCCATATGGAAGGAAATTTCCTAAAACACATTCATAAGCAGACTGATTTTAGGAGAAAGAATATTTGAAGAGGGAGGATTTGAAAACTGATTCCTTTAAAATTATACCTGTGTACTCTGAGAAATTCTTCATGTATCCAAATGGCACACTTACCTCAATTTTAAAAGAACTTATAAGAATCAGATCATCAGAATCATTTGAAACTTTTAGGGCTGATGTTATGGCTCATTGGTGTATTGTTTGCCTAACATGCTTAAGGCCCTGAGTTCCATCCTCAGCACAGGAAAAAAAAAATCGTTTGTAATTTGTGTGGAATACATTCGAAGTTACCAGCTTCAAAGTCATTGATTTAGTTGAAACACACACACAAACACACACAAACACACACAGGCTAAAGAAGATCATGTGAAAGGTTAAGATCATGTGACAGTGAATGACAATATGGCATAATGGAAAAGCAGATTTAGGGACTGGAGAGATGGTTCAGTGGTTAAGGCACATACCTGCACTGCATAAGGACCTGGGTTTGATTCCCCAGTACCCATGTAAAGTCAGATGCACAAGGTAGCACATGCATCTGGAGTTCATTTGCAGTGGCTAGAGGCCCTGCTGCACCCATTCTTTTTCAAATAAATAAATAAATAAATAAATAAATAAATAAAATTAGAAAGATCTTGTCTAAAGTATTTTATAAAAGAAAAACTGGTTTAGTTAGAATTGGCAGGGACTGTAGTGAAGTCTTATTTCCATCACGTTTTCCTTGTGAGGCTTTTATTGAGTAATTTAACCTCTAAGCCAGTTTCTTTGTTGATACAATTGAGGAGCAAATGCAATGTTTGCCCTGTATCTTTACCATTCTTGTGAAGATCAAATTAGACAGAGGATTTCTACATTGCATAGTAACTTGAAAAGAAAACTCATCCATTTCCCAATTTGGGACCAAGCTACAAACAGACCCTGGTCTCATCAAGAAAATGAAAAAGTGCATAAACTGAAGGGCAATTATTATGAGATCATGATACTTAGTCACTTCTGTGCTATAAGCTGCCCATAATGGTGCAGATTGATTGGTTATTACACTCTCCAAGATTCTGAACAGTGATCCCATGCACTCCCACTACCTCTCATATTAATAAGTCCTTAGTAGACTAATGGGACAATGACCTTTTTTCCAGATAGAAAAGTTCCATGGTTCAATTTGTCTTCTCCACTAATATTTTTACACATCATAATCCTTCCACTAATCCATGACAGGCTGTGTTTATTCTGTCAGGTATTTTTTAACAGCTACCCTTGCCTCTGTTCTTTAACCATTAATATCAATTCAATTTGATCATTACATAAACAACTAGCAAGATACTCTGAAATTCAGATCACTCTTTGGATTTTGAGCCTTTATCACAGCCCTTATATGTCTGAGGTCTAAACTGTACCAATTAGGGGTAATCTGTAGTCACCAAGACTGGACGTAAACGCTGATTGACCAAATACATAAATCCTGAAAAGTAATAATGACATAGTAGATAGCAGATTCTATTTTCTTTCTTTTTATGCATTTATTTGACAGAGAGAGAGACAAAGAGACACCAGACAGAAGGAGAGTGAGAATAGGTTCACCAGAGCCTCCTGCCACTGCAAACAAATTCTAGATACATGTGCCATTTTGTGCAGTTGACTTTAGGTCAGTACTGGGCAATAGACCCTTGGGTGACAGGCTTTGCAAGCAAGTGCCTTTAACCACTGGGCAATCTTCCTAGTCCTTTTATCGACTATCTTAGTAAATGTCTTTATGGAGGCAAATGGCACAGTGAGTTCTAATAGAAGTAGACTTGGGTCAAATAATGCACCTTTACCAATCAAAGTCAAAGTTGCAATAAAGAAATATTGGGGATAGAATGGTCTTGAAAGTCATGCAAGCCAGCCTCCTCTCATCAGCCAAGTATAGAGAAGATACATGGGAACACATTAAATAACCTTGTAATTTGTTGGAAATATAATTTATTTTTTTCTTATTTTTTACATGTGTGTATAGTATGCAGAGTATGGTGTGTGTATGTAGAGTGTATGCATGTGTGTGTATGAATGTGTGTGCTCTGTGTGCGAGCATGAGGGGACTAGAGGAGAATGTCAGGGTCCTCCATTGCTCATGTGAACATCCCTGAGACAGTAATTAAATCTGGAGCTTTTGATTTTGGTCAAACCAGATGATCAGTAAGCCGTAGAAATTTTCCAGCCTTGCTCCTCATAGGATAAGGGTGATAGTCATGTGTGGCCATGCCCAGATATTTATGTGGATTTCAAAGAATTGAACTCAGAGTTAATTAGGTCCTTTCAGGCCCTCATGCTTGCAGGGCAAGGGTTCTTTCCCACTGAGCCATCTCCCCAGCCTACAGATATATTTTATAGCTTTAAACTACTCTGGTAATACATTTTAATGCTAAGATACTTATTTCATGAAGCAAAAACTTGAATAATTAAGCAATTACCTTACATTCTTTGTTCCAGAAAACAAAATTCTCTTCATTTTTTATTTTCAAGTTGATGAAGACCAGTCACAGAGAAGTAGAATTATAAACATTACTTGATCAAGCAGCTGTAATACTGAAGAGGACCCAGGGCATCTATTTCCTTAATAACTAAGTCAAATCAAACACATATGGCCCTTGTGAAATTACCTTGCTTTACACCAAGAATTGTACCTTGCACTAGTTGAAATACTTTGAATTATAGGATCAAATTATTCCTTTACAAATCATAGTGACTATAGTCAGTTGCCATTTTTTTTTTTTTTTTTTTTTTTTTGGTTTTCGAGGTAGGGTCTCACTCTGGTCCAGGCTGACCTGGAATTAACTATGTAGTCTCAGGGCGGCCTCGAACTCTCAGCTATCCTCCTACCTCTGCCTCCCAAGTGCTGGGATTAAAGGCGTGCGCCACCACACCCAGCTCTCAGTTGCCTTTTGCATAGTCTTCAATTTAGAAGCCCCAAAAGGATAAAGTAATACACAGTAGCCAAGGTTACTCTAGAACCCAACAGAATTGTTAAAGCAAGTTCAAAATACATAGAAAGAAATAAGATGCCAATTATCTCACCCAAGTCTTGACCATGGGCTCTTTTATTTCCTTGTACATAAAGAAGAGAAAATCCTTCATAGACTTGGACTGTTCCATATGGGCATTGTGGTGCATCTGTTGTCTGGCTGTGGCGTGTGATGAGGAATCCATGGGCAATAGAGGCAGACCCAGGGGGACCTGGAGGTCCTTGTAATCCATCTGGTCCTGGGGGACCATCCAAACCACGGGTACCTATTTCATGAAATCATTAGTATGCATCATTAAATAAGCTTGTTGCCACTATTATGGCAAAACATAATGACCCCATTTGAGGTTAATTCATTCAATATATGTATTCAATATTTATAGAGTGACTATAAAAGCATTGTTAGAATCATGGGCAGAGAGACAAATGAGATATGGCCTTTACCATTAAAGAAATTTAAATTTAAATAAACATTTTGTTCTGACATTGGTTGAAGACATTAGCCATTAAAATTATAGCTCAACAGAACTTAGAACTTTAAATGAGGAGAGATGACACCTATATGGAGCCTATGTTTTCTATTCTCTTGATATGCTAAAGGAGTCTGAACCCCATTACAAAATTTTAGCCAGCTATTTTTTTTTCAATAGGAAAGAAATAGTGTGGTTCCATCATTCTGCCAGATTTAGTGCTGAAAAAAAATTTTCCTGTCAATACATCTGAAAAATTATTTTGAGGGATACCTTGCTTAGAAAGTAGCCAATAAGAGCCAATAAGGCTCCTCCTTAAGGAGCCTTTAAAATGCCTATTATATTAATGTACCATTGGATCCCTTCTCATGAGCTCCTTGAAATGTTCTCCTCATATACAGACTGTCAGTCATTGTGTGGTGGAGTTTTACTTTGAGAAGACTTCACAGCAATGCCTGTGATGAAGACTACACTAATTTGTTTATTCTCTAGAAACACAAAGTTATTGACTTGCTGGGGTGTTGGATCTATGAAGGTATGTATCTACCACCACTTTGACTTGTTGCTACTGAAATGTTTTGTTATCACAATTTTTATGCTCCTCTTAGTTAGGGTTATATTTATATAATATAACATATTATATTTCTAACATATTAATAATCTATTGTTTATGTTTTTTTAAATTTTAATTTTAGCAATTTTACATTAGTGTGTTTCTTATGACAAGTTAATCAAATTATTTTTGGTAATGGGTTGAATACAGATAGAAATTAAGGAAACTGGGTATGGTAGGACATACTATAAACACAGTACTCTGGAAGCTAAGGTAAAGGATTGCCATGAATTTGTGGTCTTCCTGTGCTACATAGTACCAAGTTATCCATGGCTGCATAGTGAGACGTTTTGTCTCATAAAAAGGCAACAACAACAATAGTAAGAAGAAATAAGAGTAGAAACCAAAGTCAATATTATCAACATCATCTATTAGTGACTTCAAAAATCTTTATACTGGGGTTAGAGAGATGGCTTAGCAGTTAAGGCACTTGTCTACAAAGCGAAAGGACCCAGGTTAAACTCCTCAGGACCCACATAATCCAGATGCACAAGGGGGCCCATGTATCTAGAGTTCATTTGCAGTGGCTGGAGGCCCTGAGTGCCCATTCTCTATCTGCCTCTTTCTCTCTCTCTAAAATAAATAAATACAAATAAAAATATAGAAATTCTGTATATTGTGTTAGGGAAATGCCTCAACAATTAAAGGCAGTTGCTTGCAAGGCCTGATGACCTGAGTTCCATTCCTCTAGTGCCCATGTGGAGCCAGATGCACAAAGTGGCTCATGCATCTAGAGTCCATTATAGGGAGTTATCATCAAGTACAGGCCTATATCCAAAGGCCTCTCACACTTGAATACCACCATCAGCAAGTTTGTTTTTAGTCACTTTACCTGGTTGGCCTGGCAGACCTGGATCTCCCTTGCGCCCTCCTGCACCATCAAAGCCAGGGAGTCCATTGCGACCAGGATCTCCTGGAGGGCCAATTGGACCTATAGGAAAAAAAAAATAAGTTTTGCTTGCTTGTTTTTGGCATGCAGTGTGTGTGTGTGTGTATGTGTGTGTGTGTTGGTACAAGGAGTCTTTGAGTTTTGCCATTTACCTTCAAGAATGCCATATACCTCTTTTGTGAGACAGGGTATCTCACTGGCCTGGAATCCACCAATTCGGTTACACTTGCTATCCTTTAAGATCCAGGATCCTACTATCTCTGCCTTCATGGTACTAGAATTACAGGCATACACTGGCACATATAGATTCTTTTTTGTGGACACTTGAGATTAAACATAGGCCCTCATGCCTGCATGTGACCCACTGAGCTACCTTCCTAGGCCTAATGACTGTCCTTTGAAAAAAAGCTATAAATGTAGCTACAACTTCTCTACTGGGTCATTATTCAGCCCCAGAAATGGAAGTTTTCAAATGTGGGTAGATTAAGTCCATATCAGGACATATCTAGGGGTGTTATGGTTCTTGGAGTACTGGATTCATAGTCTTGTTCTCTTTTTTAAATATATCCACATAAATGAAGGAGTAGTTTAGACCCTGTATAGAAAACACAAACAAAATTTAGCTTTAAACCTTCTATTTGCTTTGACAAGAAGACTTACTTAATAGAGTAGCTATGCTATATTTGCCCTCAGAACCAGAGAAGCATACAGGTCCTTCTTTTAGTTATCCCACTGTAGCTATGGCTACTACTTTCCAGGGATAATTAATGTATGGAAAGATTGCCTTTTACTCAGTATGGGGAAAAAAACTGAAGTTGGCTCGAACTTTTTAAATAATCAAAGTTAGCTATGAAGATGGAATAAAATGGCCATGTAAACCATATACAGTTTAAAAGTCAAGGGAATTTTGGAGTATAGTTCAGGGGAGGAGCAACTAACTAGTATGCACCAGGGTTCTGGATTCAATCTGCAAGAGTATGGTAGAGAAAACTCTAGATATTAAGGGCATTTCCATTTGATCAGAGTTTTCACATTGATATAATAATCTAATCACATTATCCATAAAAGCTAAAAGAAATCTGAATGCACCTGAAGTAAATTTGGGGATGAGAAATTAACATTTCAAAAAGAAAGAAAGAAAGACCTGAGCTGGTCTTGTATGCTACTAGTTGCTAAGACTTCTACTGTCATATATAAACTCTACTATGTAAAAGGAAGACTAGGGTAATGTTCTCAAATATATGAGTCTTAAACAATGACCCACAACGGTACCTGGTAAGCCCTGAGGTCCTGGTAGTCCTGGTAGACCTTTTAACCCAGGCTGGCCAGGGACTCCTGGAGGACCAGCATCTCCTTTGATTATAATACTCTGTCCTGAAGGACCAGGTAACCCAGGAGGACCTAAGAAGCAAAACATAAAAATGAGAAGCTGAGGAAGAGACATGTGAGAATAAACAGCTGCCAAAGTGGCCTCAAGTCAGAGCACACATTGCATGAGGAAACAACTTGCATGTATTTGACTTGCTGCCACATCCAACAGTCCTCTGACTGGGAAAACTATCACTACCTCAGCCAGAAAATTAAAATAAATTTTTCTTACGATCAATGCAAAAATGAAGAATATCATCACTATTTTCAATCTGTGGAAGATTACTTAGTTAATATAAAAGCTGGTCCATTGCAAAGCTGTGAACACTGGTGTCATGAGAAGATAAACCTATTCCCTGACAACTCCATTTGGTGTCTAACATTATTTAAAGTTTTTGTTGCTTGTCTTGCTAAGGGGCATACTGAATCAGGAAGAGAAATCAGTAGCTAACCTTTTTATAGGATATGAGGGCCTCTATAAGACCCTGTCGGTAAGAAGAATATATATATACATACTTGTACTTGTGATCTTTTCAATCAAATATGGGAATATAAGTATAAATGCTTATAAAAAGCTCAAAGCTTTCTTGTTTATATTGAGTCTATCTTAGAAAGTTGGCTATCAAGACAACATGTATAAAATACTGAATTTAACAGATTAGCAAATTATGAATTTAGACTTTGACAGCTTGGGTGACATACAGAATGGAAACATTCAGATTCTTTAGTGTGTCTCAGTTTCAGGTATAACAAGCTTCAGGGTTAATTCTTACCTGGGGGTCCAGTAAGTCCTGGTTCCCCATCAGGGCCAGTTGAACCTGGTACTCCAATGGGTCCTTTCATTCCTACAAAGATAGTATATACAGTTATGGCTGAATCTGGAAAGAAGTCAGCTTCAGATGATTAGCCCATATAGTGCTAAAAACTGTGACATGAGATACTGGGCAATGGCCAAAAACACTGAGCAAGCACGGGACCTTGCTATATGCAATCAACCATCCTGACAAGATGTACACACCTGTGCAATGGTGGAACCTACCTTAAGTAGGTAACCATTGGCTTTCTGATTGGCTAAGAGATATGCTCAGTGGAAAGGAAACCACCATAGCTGGAACTGGGAACTGAGTTAGGATCCTATGGAGAATCCAATATTATAGGCTCCAATGAGAAGCTTCCACAAGTCTTTGGTCAAAAGTGAAGTGACACACATCAAAATCTCTCTAAATTAATAATGCTTACACCCTTAAACCTATCCTGATCTCACTCTCCATTGGAAAATGTGTTTTTTCTTTTTCAGAGAGCAGTGAGAACCAAGGACAACCAAAATCTATCAATAGGGAAAGGATAGCTGAATCCCTACCAGCAGGTGAACCACCCCTCATACAGCAGCTGGGGCCCAGGTGAAAATACAAAGGAATTGGTGAGATGAGCAAGAATGCTGCTTCCCTGTGAACCTGACAACCTGTGCCAGGGTGATGGATATAGACACTGAGGATACTCAAAATGCACCAAAGCAAAATCCAGAAGCTGTTGAGAGCTCAACACTAAAGTAGACTTAAAGCACACCCACCAAGGCTCAGGAAAATTTGTGGAAGAGGGAAAAGAAAGAATGTAAGAGCCACAGGGTAGGAGGGAATATCCAGAGGCATTGCCCCACCCACAATGACTGCTGCTCTCACAATTCATAACCCACTATTCCATGGTAAATACTACCAATCCTACTAAGGAGGGCCCTCAGTGGGGTGGGGACAGGGAGGACCAGAATGATGGTGGCAATACTTAATGTGTCCATACAACGTTTCAACTTAAAAAAAATACAACCAGGCCACAGCTTTTATTCAAATAGGAAAATAAATACTTTGCTTTGAAGGAGTTTATAATACAAAGAGTCATCTCAAAATATCCCTTCCAAATACCTGGGAATCCTGGAACACCAGGGAGACCAGGATCTCCTTTCATTCCATTGAGACCTGGCCGGCCAGGATTACCCTGGATAAATCAAATCATTAGTGTTAGAAAACATATGAGGAGAATAAGGGGAGTGCAGAAAGAATTATTGCACAGTGGTTTTTAGCATTTCTTCTCATTTTTAGGACTCAAATTCTAATTTATCTTTCACTTCCTTGTGTGATATTTAAATATCTAGCCTCTTATTCATAGCTTTCTCATTTCTAACATAGAGAAATAACAGTATATCCACTTTCTGAAGTGGTGATGGGGATTGAATGGCATTTCATATAAGGTATATAGAAAATTGGTGGGCATGATATGTCTACTTGATAACTGGTAGCTATTATTATTAACAAACACATTTTAGTCTAGGTCTCAGGTAATAAATGCTTAGATCAGAATCACTCATGTACAAATGGTAAGTTTGGAAGACTTGGTAAATGTATTGTAGTGGCTACTAATTTTGTTTTGGAAGACACACAAAGTGTGAACTGAAAAAGTGTGGACTATGGTCGAGAATGAATGTAAGAGAAGAATATAGAACAGCAAGGACATTTAAGATGCTACCACACTAGACTAGGTATGGGACAATAAAGCCTGTAGAAATGAAAGGGGATTAAAGTAAGAATGTCTTATTATGCCAAAATATAAAGAAAGTGATATAAAAAGGGGAAGAGGAAAGTGGAAGCATGTCAGAATGTCTGTCATAGGATCCAGCTAGAAGTGGCTATCAAGTAATGACAGTTTAAAAATTGTAAATCACTGAAAAAATAAACCATATGGAGTATGGACAATGACTCTGTAACTGAACAGGATAGCAGGGATGGCTTTCATTTATAATAGGGCTAACTGGTGTATGTAGAGGTAGGTAGTGCCAGCTTTGTAAAATCATCTTGCTATTATCCCAGTAGAAGCTCCTTAGTAAAACTCATTAATTGATGTTAAATCTAAGGAGAAATTTTGATGAGGAACAGTAGTTTTGCTTGGTCTTAATGTGTCTTATTACAGTTTTGCTTCTTAGATGCAAGGGGGAAAATAGCAACCATGAAGAGGGGACACTGAACAACAACTTGATTGAATTATCAAAATTGAAGTCACAAAGGACAGGTGGATGGGCATCATGGGTCTCTTTAGGTGCTACCCTGAGAAGAACATGGCATCACTCATTTAGTTTTATAGCTTGAATCTAATTAGAAAAATAACATTAGACAAAGGTGTCTTCAATTTTTTTATTTTTATTTTTTGCTCTTGTAGAGGCAGGGTCTCACTCTAGCCCAAACTGACCTGGAACTCACTCTGTAGCACCAGGTTGATCTCAAACTCAGAGTGATCCTCCTACCTCAGTCTCCCAAGTTCTGATTCTAAAAGCATGTGCACCTGGCTTGAGTATTCTATTTTTTTTTTTTTTTGGAGAGAGACACAGAGAAAGAGACAGAGAGAAAGGGAGAGGAAGACAGAGATGGGCACGCCAGCAGCCTCTCAGCTGCTGCCAACAAAATCTAGATGTGTGTGCCCCCTTGTGGTCAAGTGCAGCATTGCACCCTTGTGTCACTTTGCATCTGGCTAAACGTGGGACCTGGAGATTGGAACCAGCGTTCTTAGGCTTAGAAGGCAGGCGCCTTAACCACTAAGCCATCTCTCCAGCCCGAGTATTCTACTTTTAAAGTGAGGTGAGCCTACATTTTTTAAAGGTTAACATCATGACAGAAAAAAGAAAGTTTAGGGACCATTCCATATTAAAGGAGTCTAAAGAAATGCAACAACTAGACAATGCATGGTTTGCTCTAGAAATGCTAAAGTGGACATTGCTACATCAGCTCATATAATTTCAAAATAAAAGGTTGACTTTAAGATATTATATCTTTGTTTAATTTTGTAAAGTTGATAACTATACTGTGGTTATATGTAAAAGTATCTTAATCTTAGGAAATATGTACTAAAATGTTGAATGGTAAAGTCATGATAGAGACAACTTACACTCAAATGATCCTGGAAATGCATATTTCTGTATGTATGTGTGCATAAATATATGCACACATACATACAGGCAGAGAATAAATGGGGTCTTACATCGATGGTACATGAGAGGAGGATTAGCTGATAAGTGAATACAAAATGAATAATAATAGGATTAAATTTCAAAATCTAGGCAGCTAGAAGAAGTGTGATGAGAAGGAAAATATTAGATACTAGAAACCCTAAGGACCACTACTTTAGTTTTTTTTTTTTTTTTTTTTTTTTTGGTTTTTCGAGGTAGGGTCTCACTCTGGCCCAGGCTGACCTGGAATTAACTATGTAGTCTCAGGGTGGCCTTGAACTCTCGGCTATCCTCCTACTTCTGCCTCCCGAGTGCTGGGATTAAAGGCGTGCGCCACCACGCCCGGCTCAGAACCACTACTTTATAGATAATGTTTACTATCATGAATAAGCTTTCACAGTTAGAAGAAAACAGAGTATGGACTATCAAGTCTACCAACAACCTGCTTGAATGAGGAGTGGTAGCTCTGAGGATACACTAAATATTTTATGACTCTCTGGGTAATTCAAACCGAGGTAGAAAGCACATGAATGAGTGAGTAGGTTACTTTTCTTTTTGTAGAAGATAGAAAACCAGTGTCAATTTTCCTCATAAATACAAAGCAAAAGCATTTAGTGGAACTAAAACTTGACACTGATTCCAATTCCCAAGTCAAAACTACTCCCACTCACCATAATGACTTCTCTATGGGTGACCTCATCCTAATGCCAAGCTCTGATATACAAGGTCTCCTTTGTATAGTTTTGCTTTCACTGAAATTAAAGTACTTTTTGAGGAACCCTTTTACTTTACAGAGCAAAGAACCTTAGTTGGAAGGCTATAGGAAACTTGGCCCTTTATTTTGTCATTAATCCACCAGTTAGCCATGTGGTGCATACTAATAATATGTTTCATGTTAGAACTCATTCTGAGTCCTAACTCACTCTCACTCTCCCTCTCTCTTCTCTCTCATCAGGCATTGATTCCCATTTCCTACCGGGATTCCTGGTGGTCCTTGATCTCCTTTCAAACCAGGTAGGCCAGGTTGCCCAGGCGGGCCTGGGTTTCCCTTTTCTCCTTTAATACCTCCATTTCCAGGGAGACCCCTAGGACCTTCTGGACCTGGTAGACCTTGAAAATGTACAACAAATGACCATATTTTAGTATAGCATAAATGTCAGGTTTAAAAACGGCAGTTATCTTCACAGTAGATTGTGGGATAAAATTAAGACTACATTAAAATATATAGATGCACACTGACTCCCTTTTAATGAAAATTATGTTTCGTTTTGTTATTAATGCTGGTTTTCAGACCCTTTGGGATTAAATATGTAAGCCAGATTGACTTTGAACTTTTAGCTGAGGATGATCTTGAAATTCTGATTGTCTTGCCTCCACCTCCTGGGTGCTGGGATGCTGGGATACTAGGTGTGCACTCCCAAACCCAGTTTAGGTGGTGCTGGAGATCAAACCCAGAGTTTTGTGCATGTTAAGCAAGCACTCTACCAACTGAGCTGCATTAAGCCCTTATATATTTTTTTCTTTTTCTTTTCTTCTTTTTTTTTTTTTTTTTGGTTTTTCGAGGTAGGGTTTCATTCTAGTGCAGGCTGACCTGTAATTCACTATGTAGTCTCAGGGTGGCCTCAAACTCATGGCAGATTCTCCTACCTCTGCCTCCCGAGTGCTGGTATTAAAGGCGTGAGCCACCATGCCCGGCTATATTTTATTTTCTATTAAACTTAATAAACTGAAAAGAAAAGACTCAGGACATAAAAAAATGTTGTTTCTGTAATCCCTAAAAAAATGTCTTAAACTGAAATGAGGAACAGTAGGCTCTTTTCTCAAATTGGAGCATACATGAATCAAAATTACCTGTATGAAGGAGGGTGTACAGTATCCTGGGCCCATTCTTGGGCTTTTGTCCCAAGTATCAATGGGAAAGTGGGAAAAATCTGCATTCTAACAAGTACCCTATTGAAGGTGAAGCTAATAGTTGCAGGACAAAAACTTAAAGAATCAGTTTTATAGGGCCATCAGGGATTCAAGCCATATATCTTAATGTGATTAAACTTTAAATTAAAGTACTTGAGAATCTAGCACTTGACCAGACCCAGGATTTGATTTCCAGTATATGTAACTTCATACATATATATATATATATATATGAAGTTACATTTATTCAACTTTTATTACAGTACATTTTTGTGGTGTTAGAGCACACACCCAGGACCCCATGCATACTAGTTAAGCACCTAACCACTAACCACTGTTCAAATTGACTTCACTTTGGTGGTATGTTTGACACACAGGACTATTTTAAAATGCAAAAAAAAATATTGCTTAAATATAGTACTTTTAAAATTTATTTAAAAATGTTTTCATGGACTGGGGCTATAGAACAATGGTGTGTATCTAGCATACCTGAGACACTGACCTGGTTTGAATTCTTAACACTGTAACATAAAACTTTTTACATTATAAATATATTTCTAAATAAAAATGAGGAACTCTGAATGTATGTTAAAAACAATTCAAATAAATTTCAAGGAGATTTTGCTACATTTTAACCTGCACCTCTAAATACAGAGACCACATCTATTAAGCAATCTTGTGGACATAAAGGACAAGGCTTTTTTTCAGTAGGTCAGAAATAGGTGCTCCTTGTTTGCAGAGTTTAGTTCTGAGACTAAATAATTTACTGTTATGTTAATAATTATAAAGCCTAAATAATGAACAACCCATCATTAGCACTTATATATTTTCTCCTATGGTAATATCGGGTTTATTTTTGTAATTGATTTCAGCACAAAATGAAAATATATAGATAATTTTTAATTATATTTAATTATTTATTTATTTATTTATTTTTGGAGAGAGACATAGAGAGAGACAGAGAAGGAGAAGGAGACAGATAGAGAATGGGCATGCCAGCAGTCTCTCAGCTGCTGTGAATGAAATCCAGATGCGTGTGCCCCCTTGTGGGCAAATGCAGCATTGCGCCCTTGCATCACTGCATCTGGTTAAACGTGGGACCTGGAGATTGGAATTGGGTTATTAGGCTTAGGAGGCAGGCGCCTTAACTGCTAAGCCATCTCTCCAGCCAAAAAAAATATAGATAATATTTTAAGGGACTACACCAAATTAATATGAACATTTTGCTGGTGTTTATGTATGAACAAGGGGCCATCTTTTTGACAAAAGTTGAACTTTATTTATTCTCTCAAATTATTATGACTCAGAATCAAAGGCTGTGTGCTGACATGACATAATGGCACACTGACTAAGAACACAAGATCTGGAATTATAATGCTTGCTTCAAATCCACCTTAACAGGATTATTAATTTCTTCAACTTTAAATTCCTCTCTATGAAATTAAAACAACAATCAAATCTATTTTTACAGATTGTTGCAAAGCTTAGTTCAAATATACCAGATAGGGTTTTTGAGATAAGTTTGATAATTGGTATAATTTAAACATCAGGTAGCAAATAAGATTAAAACAAAATTAGACCATCTCTAAAACATCCTAATAACAATGACAAGATAATATTTATAATGGGAAAAAGAAACCTTTACTCTCTCCCTGAGTTTGAAAAGTTACTGAAATATGGCATCATTTGAAGGAAAGGAATATTGGGAGTTTTAAAGTTCTGTCAGACTTTCTGTTTAGTGTGCCTCAAATTTAAATTAATGAATTACTAATGACATTAGGGACATATGAATTTTATTCTTAACAGTATTCAATAGTTTCTTCTATTACTGAAAATAGCCACAGTTCAAGGCAACGTGAGGCAAAAAAAAATCAAGAAAATAAAATCCATATGTAGAGATTTTACGTGACTCAGATGCTTGACTAAATACATGTCTAATGCAATCAACATGGCAAAAGTAAATATATATGTATATAAAATTCAGCATGTCTTTACAGAAGATTGTCCATTGTAAACAAACCACACAGACTTCATATTACACTCGCTTATAAATAAATCATACTACCTTCACCAAAATTTCAAAACCCAAACAGATAGTATTTAAGGATAACTTCACTCTTCAATGACTTCTGGATTATAGCAAATAAAAATGCATTTCTTTTATCACGTGTATAAAGCATTAGAAAAAAAAAGAACTGACCAGTGAAGAGTCTAACCTTGAAAACCTGGGAAGATCAGAGTTCACCAAAGCCCAAAGATCGATGTTAGCAGTATCAGACATCACACAGTACAAAACAAGATTCTGAGTTAGAAGTGGTTCACATTATAGAACATATTACACAATAATCCTCTCTACTATCATTTTGTACATTTACAGCACAGCCAGGATAAACCAGGAACATACAGAAGTATAGAAAGCTCAAGATTTTGAAATAGAGCTTATTCTAGAGAATAAGCTGTTAGTCATCAATCCAAACAGAAAAAAAGGGGGGAGAAACTCTATTGCAAATATCATGTTAACACTGCAACTGTGCCCTTTCCCAAAGTTAGTTTCTTAAGACATAAAAGTTGGCATGATTTTATCATTTCACTGACAGCCTTCATTTCCTTTAACAAAGGAATGATTGTGTAATATATGTTTAAGTATATCTTAGCCTCTGCTATCCATTAATTCAAACATGAAGCAAACAAATATCTGTATGTTCGTGACCCAAGGTGATCACAATTTTAAAAGCCTCACTGGTAAATAAAATATCACAAAAATTACTGGTGACTGAATAAAAAATAAAAACATGACTATACCATAATAGATTTTATTTTTGTTTGTTTTACTTGAATATGACTCCATGAAACTACATTCTATTTTTTCATAATTCATCAGGAGGCCATCTTCTATGTATTGTACTTGTAATAAGTAAACAAGGAAAATAAGTCAATGTATATTGTACAACAATGAACTTGGAAATAAAAATTCAAATTTTTCAATGACATGAAGGCTATCAGTGAAGGGGCACATGAAAATATGTTGGCATGCAATATCCCACTCCAAACCATATAAAACCTTACAGCTACTTTAAAAATATTATTCAATGCACATATTAATTCAGGCTATTCATTATTAAAAGGATCATTGCATAAATAGATAAAAATCCTACAAACAAAATACTTCTTGGTTAGTGTTAATTGAATATAAACACAATTTCCTTTATCTTACAAGTCTTGCTATGATTTATAAACACAAAATTTTATCAGAGAATACATATATGTATGTATATATTTTCAGAGAATATACTTTGAGTCCCAGATATTAAAAGACCTTGGCACTTATTCTTTTTAAAAATTTGCATGCATGTGTATTATGAGGGAGGGTAGGGCCCCAGGGTATTTTGCCACTGGCTGGCTTAGGAATTGAAGCTGGGTGGCAAGGCTTAACAAACAAGTGCCTTTAACTACTGAGACAACTTCCCAGCCTTGGATGAACTTATTCGGGGGGGGGGGGGTTCGAGGTAGGGTCTCACTCTAGCTCAGGCTGACCTGGAATTCATTATGTAGTCTCAGGGTGGCCTTGAACTCATGGCGATCCTCCTACTTCTCCCTCCTAAATGCTGGGATTAAAGGCATGTGCCACCATTCCCGGCTCTGGAACTTATTCTTGACTCTACTACTAAATAACTATTTTACTTTGGAAATTAAATCTCTATGGACATAGTGGAAATACTATTATCTACACTATCCTCCCTTACATAATTTTGTAATGATAAAAGTCAAATTTCAAAATGCAGATCTAGTGTCTCCCATGTGCAAAATGCTAAATATCCAGATGAGTAAGACTCAAAGCCTGACTTCAAAGAGATTACAATAGCAACATCATATATGATGTATATTATGTGGTGAGATATATGTACAATATGCGAAATAAAAAATTTTGAAGTATTTGATAATTTAAAATTTGTTTGTTTACATGGTTTTGTAACCATAGGCAACTCACAACACTTTAGAGCACAATTTGGCCACATAATTAATTTAATGCATTAAAAATCCTACATAACATCATTCAGAGCTCCAATACCAAGAATTCATAGATATCTTCTATTGATCTATGACACTGTAATGATTCAGCAACAAGAAAACTGGAACATATCATAGCAAAACTTCTAAGATTTTCATTTCTAAAAGGTTTCATATTAATGAGCTATATGCCAAGTCAATTTGTGTATGAGGCTCTCAATCCTTCAATTTTCATATCATCTAACAAAGTTTAACTGAAAAACAAAATGAAACAAACACTTAGAGTCATGTTACATAAGTGATTATTACTAAAGATAAACTGATGAGCCAACTGGTATATTTTAATACTAGTTTCCATTTAAAGTTGTCTTCAACTGTTGCAAAAAAAAAAAATACCATAGAGACCAGGTCCCAATAATTGCAATTTAGAGCATGTTTGGTAAAGGAGAAGTTGATATATTGGTTTAGAGTAAACTGGACACTATTTTGTCCTTTTCAAATATATTTCAGTGCTTCATTAAAAAAAAGAAATCACCTAACTGGCAGTCTAGTCCAGGGAGTGAACAAGGCAGCACAATTCCATGCAAGCTAGACAGAGTAGGATTTAAAATTATTTCAACACATTTCCTTGTCTTCTCTTTATCATTTTGATAGTTAAATTGCATGTACTAAATCTTAATCTACTTAATAAAATCCATTAACAAGGGAAATACAAAGTTATTAGGAGCTGATGGAGACTGAGGTAACAGAAAATAAGAAAGTGGAAGGACTTCCGGTCAAGATGGCATCTGCCTAACCATGCTTCACCTTGAGGGGAAGGCAAGAAAAGACATTTAGGGTTAAGTGGGGTTTTTAACGGTCTGCATATTCTAGTAGACCTCCAGTGGGAAGGTGTGGAGAAGCAAAGTAGGGAATCTGCTGATTCCCACGCTCTCAGGTAGCCCATCAGTCCCCCAAACCCCTCAAACAGCAGTCAGAGCTGCAGTCCCAGCTGCAGGTTCCCCCTGAACTAACCACAGGCTTAGTGGACATAGGCCAGCAGTTTAGCATGAGCTCCACACTTGAAACCCATCCCACTCACCACCACCACTGCACACTCCCCCTCCCATGGGCTGACCCAGGCCAACAGGCAGGAATTCGCCCCACCCCAGCTGACCTAGGCTCCCCCTCAGAGCTCCAAGAGAAAGCCATACCACTCACTGCTGCCTCCTGCTGACAACTCCCATGTGTGGTCCCATGTGCCGACCTAGGTCAAGGGTAAACTACAGCTTCCTCCTAAATTCAATAAAATTCCTTCATTGTGATGGGCAGACCAAAACACAAAAGGAATAACATCAACAATCAAATGCAAGTAAATCCAACAAGATTGCTCAGTCCCACAACGGATATCTCTAATTAAAACATATAAGAGACAATAGGATCAGAACCCTAAAATGAAGACACAAGCAATGCAACCCTGGCCAAGAAAATAGCACAACTTGCAGAAAATCAACATAGGGCCAATAAGTGTATAAATGTTGTTCTTGCTAGATTAGACCTAATAGAAAAGAACCAGGAAGGAGCTGGAGAGATGGCTTAGCAATTAAGGCACCTGCCTGCGAAGCCTAAGAATGCCCGTTCGAATTTCCACATCCCACGTTTAGCCAGATGCAAAAGTGACACAAGCACACAATGTCACACATGTGCACAAGGGAGTGCACACATCTGGAGTTCGTTCACAGTGGCTGAAAGGCCCTGGCACACCCATTCTCTCTTTCTCTCTGTCTCTCTCAAATTAAAAAAAAGAAAGAAAGAAAAAGAAAAGAAAAGAAAAGAAAAGAAAAGAAAAGAAAAGAAAAGAACAGAACCAGGAAGGGCTCCAAAGACAGTTAAATGACCTGAAGGAGAGGAAAAAAAAAGAGGGCCTCAATATATGAAGACATAAAAAAATGCAAGGATGAATTCCAAGAAGCATTAAGAAAATCAGAAAATGATGTGAAACAGGAACTTGAGAGAGGGATGGAAACTATACATTAAAAAAGCAGTATAGGGCTGGAGAAATGGCTTAGTGGTTAAGGCATTTGCCCGTGAAGCCAAACCCCATGTAAACCAGATGCACGAAGGGCACATGCATCTGGAGTTCTTTTGCAGGGGCTAGATGCCATGGCATGCTCATTCTCTCTCTGTCTGCCTCTCTTCTACCTCTCTCTGCTTGAAAATAAATAAATAAAAATTAAACCCAAACTACTCTACACAGCAAAAGTACCCCTCATAATAGATGGTGACAGAAAAACTTTCCACGATAAAACTCAACTTTACAACTATATGAACACAAAGCCAAACCTATAGAGAGTACTTCAGGGAATTTTCCACACAGAAGAATCAAACAACCCACCTCAAGTGACTACAAGAAGCAGATAACAATAACCAAACTCAGAGAAGGCAAAAACAAACAAACAAATAAACAAACAAACAAACAAACAAACAAAAAACAAAGTCTAAGAAAACACCAAACCATATAAACCACTACAACATGGCAGGAATTAAATCAAACCTCACAGTTATTACCTTGAATATTAATGGCCTTAATTCACCCATCAAGAGACATTAGCTAACATGGTAGATCAGAAAATTAGACCCCTCAATCTGCTGTCTTCATGAAACTCACCTCACCACTAAAGACAGACACCTCTTCAGGGTGAAAGGGTGGAAAATAATATTCCAAACAAATGGAAATAAGAAACAAGCAGGTGTTGTTATACTAATATTGGATAAAATAGACTTCAAACCAAAAGTAATCAAAAATGCAAAGAAGGCCACTTCTTACTAATGAAGGGAATGATCCAACAAGAGGATATCACAATCATCAATCTTTATGCACCAAAGACAGGTGCACCACAATTTATAAAACAAAAGCTACTTGAAAAGAAAACAGAAATAACCACCAACACCATCATAGTTGGGGATTTCAATACTCCACTATCAGCATGAAGAATCCAACCCAAAAAGCTCCAGATGGAAAGAAATAATTAAGATTAGAGCAGAAATTAATGAATTGCAAACTAAGAAAACAATTAAGAAAACTGATGAAACAAAGAGCTGGTTCTTTGAAAAAATAAACAAGATTAACAAACCCCTGGCCAATTTGATCAGGTGAAAAGAACAGATGCTTCAAATTAAGAAAATTAGAAATGAAAAAGAAGAGATCACAACAGACATAAGTGAAATTGGGAAAATCATCAGGACTTATTTCAAAAACCTCTATTCCACAAAATGGTAATATGGAGGAAATGGATGAATTCCTGGACACATACAACCTACCAAACCTAAACTCAGAGCAGATTAATCTTGTAAACAAACCTATCACACCCAACAATATTGAAAAAGTAATCAAAAACATCCCCCAAAAGAAGAGTCCAGGACCAGATGGCTGCTCAGCTGAATTCTATCAAACCTTCATAGCATAACTGAAACCAATCTTTCTCAAACTGTGCTATACAACTGAAGAACAGGGAAACCTCCTCAAGTCCTTCTATGAAGCTAGTATCACCCTAATACCAAAACCAGGAAGAGATGGTATAAGAAAAGAAAACTATAGGCCTATTTCCCTGATTAACATAGATGCAAAGATCCTTAACAAAATTCTTGCAAACCAAATCCAACAACACATCAAAGCATTATCCACCTTGATCAAGTAGGTTTATCCCAGGAACACAGGGGTGGTTCAACATACATAAATCTGTCAATGTAATACACCACATAAATAAGCTTAAACACAAAATCCATATGATCATTTTGATAGATGCAGAAACGGCCTTTGACAAAAATACAGCATCACTTCATGACCAAAACATTGGAGAGAATAGGCATGAGTGGTTTATATCTCAACATAATAAAGGCAATATATAAAGCTCCTAAAGCCCAAATAATACTTAATGGGGAGAGACTAAAGGAATTCCTACTGAGATCAGGAACAAGACAGGGGTGTCCAATCTCACCTCTGCTCTTCAACATAGTACTGGACATCCTAGCTCAAGCAATAAGACAGGAGAAAGAAATAAAAGGGATACAAACTGGAAAGGAAGTTAACTTAGCCCTATTCACAGATGACATGATTCTATACAGAAGTGAGCCAAGAACCTCCATCTCAAGCCTCTTAAAGGTGATTAACTCCTTCAGCAAAGTAAGAGTATAGAAAATCAATGCACAAAATCAGCAGCCTTTCTATATGCAAAAGACAAAGATACAGAGAAAGGAATAAGTGATGTCCCATTTTCAATAGCAACAAAAAATAATAAAATACCTTGGAATAACATTAACCAAGGATATGAAAGACCTACACAATGAAAACATAAAAACACTCAAGAAAGAAATTGAGGAGGACTTGAGAAAATAGAAAGACCTCCCATGCTCCTGGATAGGCAGAATTAACATTGTGAAAATGGCAATCTTGCCAAAAGCAATATACAGATTTAATGCAATACCAATAAAAATCCCAATATTTTCCTTCACAGAGATAAAAAATGATTTCAAAATTCATATGGAAAGGCAGAAGGCCATCCAAGATATCTAAGAATATCCTCAGCAAAAGAAACACCTCTGGAGGCATCACCATACCTGATCTAAAGCTATATTACAAAGTCATAGTAATAAAACCACATGGTACTGGAATAAAAAACAGGATTATAGACCAATGGAACAGAATCAAGGACCCAATCAAGTAACTATAGCTACTTGATATTTGACAAAGGACCTAACCATGTAAATTGGAAAAAAGACAGCATCTTCAACCAATGGTATTGGACAAACTGGATAACCATATGGAGGAAAAAGAAACTTGATCCACACATCTTGCCATGCACAAACATCAAATAAAAATGTATCAAAGACCTCAATATAAGACAAGAAACTCTGCTACTACTGGAAGAAAAATATAGGAGGAATTTTCCATGATATAGGAGTGGGAAAACAGTTCCTGAACAAAACCCACATAGCTCAGTAAATTAAACAATCATTCAACCATTGGGTTCTCATGAAGTTGAATTTTTTTTTTTTCCACAGACAAACATACAATAAGCAGAGCCAATAGATTACCCACAGAATTTACAAAGAACTCAAAAAACTAAACAATAAAAGTCAAACAACTCACAAAATGGGGCAGAGAAATGCTCAGGGACTTCTTAGAGGAAGAAATACAAATAACAAACACAAACTTAAGAAAATGTTCACCATCCCTAATCATCAGGGAAATGCAAATTAAAACAACTATGCGATTCCACCTTACCCCAATAAGGATGGCAAATATTAAAAAATCTAATGAAAACAAATGCTGGTGAGGTTGTGGAGAAATAGGAACCCTCATTCACTGTTGGTGGGAATGCAAGATGGTACAACCACTATGGAAAGCAATGTGGAGACTCCTAAAAAGGTTGATTACAGAGTTACCAACAGAACCCGTTATTCCCTTACTGGGCATTTACCCTAAAAGCTCCATGCCTCAGTTCAGAGAGATTTGTTCAACCATGTTTATTGCTGCTCAATTTATAATAGCTAAGAACTGGAATCAACCCAGATGTCCATCATTAAACGAATGGCTAACCAAGATATGGTATATCTACAAGATGAAATTCTACACAGCATTAAGGAAAAATGACACAATGAAATTTGAAGAAAAATGGTCGAACCTGGAACAGACCATTCTCAGTGAACTCACCCAATCACAGAAAAATAATCACCACATGGTCTCACTCATCTGTGGCTCCTAACCTGAATCTGCCTGAGATGCCTAATAAGTATCTTGAGGACCGGGCAATAGGGAGGGTGGGGCAGGAGGGTAAGGTAAGGGTGGGAGGGGGCACAAAACTGGACCCAAATGGAAATGGCACCATAACATCCTATATCCTGAAAGACAGACTAAAAGTTTGAAACTTCATCAAGTCCTTAGTCCTTAGACTAAACTTAGCTTCTCTTTTATATTACTTATCTTTTTCTTCCTTCTTTTCCCTTGGCACGGGCCTGTAACTCCCAGTACCAGCATGTGGTTAACATCCACAATGAGCTGTTGATCAGAGAGTTCTACAAGGTTTCTCAAAAGAAAACAGATTTCTCTCAGAGTATTTGATGACCCACCAAAGGTTAATGGTAAGACCCTACTGCCAAAGACATCATATGCTGTTGGTATGGAACATGGAATAACCTGGCTGGCATCTAGAAGAGAGTCAGTCCACAGACAATTAGCATATCTAGTGCCAGAAGGTGCTACATGAGCGACTGGGGAAAATGACCAACAACTGTCCCAGCAATGTGTGACCTAAGCTTCTCAGGAGCAAACAACCTGATGTGGTGCTCACACAAGTGCAATAGTGGCATGCAGCCATGGTGGGTAACCAACTGCTCCTGATTGGGCTAACAGAACCACTCAGTGGAATGGAACCCATAGCTGGAACTGGGAAACAAGTCAGAATCATATCCAAAAAAGGTGCCCGTTCTCCAATATCAAGCTCCCACCAATCATGTGCTACAAGAGGGCCTACATCTATGAAATTCTCTCTAAATAATAATGGTTATCCCATTTATTTGGTGATGACCTCTCTGTGTGTTGGAGAATTTGCTTCTTTTTTTCAGATGGATGCAGAACCTGAGGAGAGAATCAGCTCATCGCACCTCACCAGGGCCCCAGCTGAAACCATAGAGCAATGGGGTAAATGAGCAAGAGTTCTGCTTTCTTGGTGAACCTGGTATCAGCACAAGCGTGAAGGAGATAGACACAGAGAACACTCAACTCCTACAAAACCAGATATCCAGAGACACAGAGGCTCCCTAGACCTCATTACTGAAGTAGACCTAAAACAAGCCCATCCTGGCTCAGGGAAATTCATGGAAGAGGGGGTGGAAAGATTGTTAGAGCCATAAGTTGGGACATTATGCACAGAGACATTGCCTCTTCCCCATAACTGATGGATACCCCCACAAAGCATGACCCACATTCCCCAACGAGGAGAGTCCCTTCAGAGAGAGGCAGACAGGGAAGAGGTTAACGATGGTACCATCATGACTGGATACATACTATCTACATAACTAATAAAAAAGGAGAGAGAAAGCTCTTGAGATATTAACATTTAATAACATTTAAATTCCTACTTGAAAACATGAATTTAATAACTTATACCACACTATGTTGTAAATGTCTATTGATATGTTTTTAAAAATTTTGCTTGTAAAAAAAAGAGAGAGTATAAGAGCCAAAGGATGGGGAGGCATGCTTTGGAACACTGTCCTCCACACACAAAGTGGTCATTATATTCATGACCTCACAGTGCTGTCATTACCTGCAAAAGACCTACAAAATATTGGGTCAGGTTGCAATGGATAGTGGAGGTGGGCAAAAAAAGAAAAAAATGACATAAATATAGAAGAGGAAGAATAAGACAGAAGAGAGGGTTCAGTAGAGGGGGGCTAAGGAAGGGAGACAAAGGAGGATGGTGTGAGGGACTTGCATAAATTTTTAATAAAATTTATTTTAATTAAAAAAATAAGAAACTGGATATAAGTCCCAGATAGCTAGAGCTAAGAGTCTTCTAAAAGTATAGAAACAATTTTGCTCTATTACTGTATTGTATTTGTAGCTAGAAATCAGATCATGAAAATCAAGCCTTTGTTGAAGGATTATAGATCGGGTTCTACTAATAGCATAGTCACTTAACTGAGTATGGGGGAGCCCTAATTAAGTTCTCATTATGTCAATAACTAATAGTATTTATTGCCTTGGATATAACCTCTTTGGGTCTCAATTTTTCTGTGTGTGTGACAACCACCCTCCCCTTGCTTAAACTTTAGACAGGCCTCTGTGAACCAACTTCTCAGTTTTGCCTCTTCCTTGCATGCTGTTTTTGCTTGTAAAGGCCAGTCACAGCAAAAATCCTACTAAATCAGTTTAGTAAAATTCATTCTCCAGTATTTCTGACCTTCAATATTTGATCAAATTCCTCATTACCCACTATTGATTTTCAATTCTTAGATCACCTTTAGAAAGTATCTTCTTGTTAAGTTAGTTTTACAAGAATATTCCTGCTTTTGTAAATATTTTATTTTTATTTATTTATTTATTTATTTATTTATTTATTTATTTATTTATTGGAGAGAGACACAGAGAAACAGAGAGGGAGAGGAAGACAGATAGAGATGGGCGTGCCAGCAGTCTCTCAGCTGCTGTGAATGAAATCCAGATGTGTGCGCCCCCTTGTGGGCAAGTGCGGCATTGCGCCCTTGCGTCACTTTGCATCTGGTTAAACGTGGGACCTGGAGATTGGAACCAGCGTTCTTAGGCTTAGCAGGCAGGCGCCTTAACCGCTAAGCCATCTCTCCAGCCCTGTAAATATTTTTGAGTGCATGAGTGATGTGGTATGGTAAGGCAGTGGTGGTGGTGGTGGTAGTAGTAGTATGTGTGCGTGCGTGCGTGCGTGCGTGCGTGCATGTGTGTGTGTTGTGCATGTGTGGTAAATGCACTTGTATATGTAGATGCACTCACAGGTACATTGCAACCAGAGGAAACCCTTGAATGTCCTCCTCTTTTGCTCATTCACTTATGCCTCAAGGCAAAGTCTCTATCTGAATGTGAAGCTGCCATTTCAATGATCCTATGATCCCTGCTGCCCACAGGACACGGTTACATATGTGTGTGGCCATGTCCAGTTTTTTCTTGTGGGTGCTGAGGAATCAAACTGAACTGGTCTCAGGCCTTTTAAGGTCCTCATGCTTTCAGTAAGTGCTCTTACCTGCTGACCCTCCATCCTTGTGCTTCCTGCCCTTTTACACTCTTCTAATTTTCCATCATTAATGCACTCTTTCCACCCATAGGTGGTTAGGTGTCTAGCTGTTTTTCTTGTATTTGTGCAGTTTAGTCACTCCCTTGTTGAAATAGCATGTCATCTACTTATGTTGTCTTGAATAATTTCTTTTTTATATATGTAAAATTTAGGACCTTTCTAGATCTGACATTCTGTGGTTCAATGAAATAGCTGGTCTGTGGGAAAACACTTAGAGGGTAGCTTCCATTGTTCTTTGGCTACAAGGAGAGGATATGCCCATCGAAATGTCTTTTGCATATCTGTTTATCCCCTTTGATACATGCTGTTCTTTTTTTTTAAAAATGTTTTATTATTTATTTATTTGAGAGAGAGAAATACAGAAATAGGCAGGTAGAGATAGAAAGAATGGGCGCACCAGGGCCTCCAGCCACTGCAAACAAACTCCAAATGCGTGCGCCCCCTTGTGCATCTGGCTTACGTGGGTCCTGGAGAATCGAGCTTCGAACCGGGGTCCTTAGGCTTCACAGGCAAGTGTTTAACCACTAAGCCATCTCTCCAGCCCAACATGCTGTTCTTACTCTTGGCTAGATAATCTGATTTTTACTGATGACAGTGTCAGGGAGAACCAAGACCCAGTATGACACAAAAAGGAAGCCAACTGCCTAGTACAAAATGATTCATCTATATCATATCTGCCAGGGCCTAGGAAATATTACAGAGGAAGTGACTGGTTAAATATAGTGCTACTCTCACTACTCACCTCCTCCAGGGAGACTGTGGTAGACTCTGAGGAGACTCAGGACTTATCAAAGCAGAAAATGAGAAGATGCTGAGAGCTCCATAAAATACTGAAGGATACTTATAACACTTCCTCCAAGGCTCAGGGAACATTGTGGAAGAGGGGGCTGAAAGAATACAAGGGCCACAGGATGGGAAGTTGTACTCTGAGGCACTGTCCCCCTGCAAAGACTGATTGGTGTTTTCATGACACCCCAATGATTATTGATAAACTCACTGAGGAGGGCCCTTAGTGGAATTGGTGTTAGGCAGAGGGAACATAAGAGTATAACCCAGTGGGAATATGACCAATTAAAAACATGAGTTTCAATTTATCTAGAGACAGATGGGTTCTTAAAACCACCTTGAATTTTTTTTGTAGTTCATGAGAAAAAATTGCCCTGCCATTCACAATAGCAAGATTTGAGATTACACTTTCCCTCCTTTTAATTACATTCTACAAATTTGAAAGGGACTCTTTTTTCTTGAATAATGAATATGTTCAAATACCTGTGGTTCATTTTACTCCTAATTAGATTTTCATCTTTGACTAGGAATCAACAATTGTCTATTGGGTAATTCTTCATAATTGTTCCCTGGAATATTTGTTTACATATATGTGATGAAAGTAAGAGCATGAGACTCTAGTCTGTGTTAGTTGCATTGATTTTCTTTGTACTTTGTGATAATGGCTCTTCTTCCCAGCAGTGCAATTTAGAAATATGTGACAAGACAAAATGTAATGATGTTTGAAAACTTGCCAGGGTAATAAGAAGGTGAACATTATGTATTTATAGGATTGGATAATCCATATTATTGTTTTAAACATGCTCTTCAGAATGATAGTTCAATTTCATTTGCATTAACAGATAGTAAAGCAAAGATAAAAAGATGGGCTGGAGTGATGACTCAGTGGTTAAGGCACTGGCCTGCAATGCCAACAACCAGGGCTCAATTCCCCAGTACCAATGTAAAGCCAGATGCACAAAGTTGTGCATGTATCTAGAGTGCATTTGCAGTGGCTAGAGGCCCTGGTGAGCCCATTCTTTCTCTGTGTCTGTCTCTCTTCTCTCAATCTTTCTCTGGTTGCAAAATAAATAAAATTAAAGAAAAAGAAAATCATTTAAAAAGTTCCACAATGATGAATTTTGAAGTATTAATTTAAAAAAATATGATTTATTTGTTTGAGAGAAAGAGGGAAAGAGAAAGAGAGAGTTGGAGGGGGGAGAGGGAGAGAATGCGCACATGAGGGCCTCCAGCCACTGCAAACAAATTCCAAATGCATGCGCCCCCTTGTGCATCTGATTTACGTGGATCCTGGAGGTTAAAACAGAGATTCTTTGGCTTTGCAGGCAAACGCCTTAACCACTAAGCCACCTCTCCAGCCCTAAAGTATTAAACTTAACTAATTTTTTTCCTAATTAAATAATGTGGGACATTCTAAGAGAAATACTGGGTACTATAAGTTCCTGAAAACTTAGATATAGCCTTCATGCAAAAATTGAATTGGCATATATGCTCTTAAAATATATTCAAATACTTGATAACATTAGGCATATATATGTATACAAACACTTATATATGTATATATACACACATAGATAAATATATGTACATAGGTATATAAGAAAAGTTTCAAATTTCATGCAGTTATTACTTTGTAGTTAAGGATCTAACCTGTAGGACCTGGGTAGGGATGAAAGTTCACCAAGGCCCAATGTCATCATTAACAAAAAGGAAAAAAAAATCAAAACTGTTAGAAACATCAAGAAATGAAAGCCATTATAGTAAATACTTTCAAGTTAAAATTTATTTCAATAAAAGAATATGCTGAAAGTGCATAATCATGCATCTGTATAGAAACCAAATTATCTCCATTTAGCATTAATACTAAAATGAAAATAGTACATGCATCCCAATTTGAAATTTACAAAACTAATTTTAATGCTTATTACTATGAGCTCAGATTCAGAACAATTTTAAGAATAATTTGATTTTAAATTCTATTTTAAATATGCATTTTATAAACAAACAGAAAATATTCATCAGATATGTTTTCTTTTTCTGAGTAGTTTTGTTATTATTTTTAAATAGTACTTTTTTTTTCAAGGTAGGGTCTCACTCTAGCCCAGGCTGACCTGGAATTCACTATGTAGTCTCAGGGTGGCCTCAAACTCATAGCCATCCTCCTACCTCTGTCTCCCAAGTGCTGGGATTAAAGGCGTGTGCCATCACGCCTAGCTTAAATAGCATTTTTAAAACACCTTTGTGACTAATGGTTTTATGTTGAAAACTTTAAAGTAATGTTCATCAGTGAGCTCCATTCCTAGTAAGGATAAGTTATGAGAATGCTAATTAGACTATCAAAAGGATAATAGTTTGGTTTATTTGAATAATAGCATGCAAAACAAAGCAAGATACTTGCTTTAATTCTTTACATTTCATGCAAGTGAGTTTAACATAGCTGAGAATATGTCACTGGTTTTCTCAAATAGTAAACAAAAAATAAACCAATAATACATCCTAGGATCCACCAAGTCAGATCACATTAAACAAATTGAAAATGATGCTCTGGACCCAATATGTGATAATATTGAATCCATTTTTAGAATATATATTAGTAAAATTAACCCAATTGCTTACAGTTTTACTGTATTTACATTTTTTTTATTTCAAGGTACATTTAAAAAAATAAATTTATAACTTTTAATTAACAAAGGACAATTACTTTCTTTGCTCCTTCAGTCTTAGATTTCTTTAAAAAAAATCAACAAGGACCAAAGTTTTCATTATCAGAAAAAGTGAATATTAAAACTTAGAAATCTGTTAATAATCTATCACCAGTGACTGAACTCAGCAACATTAATCTAGGATGAAAATGATCATTTTCATATTAGTAAAATGAAATGACAAAGCACAACACAAAATGAAAAGGTGATCTTGGATGCAAATTTGAGCTACTAGAGCAGTGAACATATACAGATGAGGGACAGACATGAGGCTGGTCTAAAGAGATTGCCAGTCAATTTGAACATGCTGTGATGCTGAAGATAAATTTTATTGCCTAGTTCCTAGAGATTATCAAGTGTTTTTTTTTTTTAATTGTGCCAGGTGACATTTGTTGATCATATGACAGAACCATAGCAACACTTCTGGTAGGAACCACAAGCATCTATTGGGTGACCACTAAAATGATTTCTGTGATGACATGCTGAAAAGCTCATAGTTAAAAATGCAGATGGTATTTTGCTGCCAGGTTATCAGTATATTTTTATCTTTAATAAAACCACCATTTCCTTTTCACCTTTTGTTCACCAAGTAATTTTGTTTCACTTCAAATTTGAATAAATGAGAAAAATGTATTACTGAAAAGAAATGGATGAAACTAGTTAAACTAAGTTATTTTCTTGCAAGCAAATTCTGTTATTATAAATTCTAAACTCCTAAAGACTGAATAACCTGTCAGCAAAATAAAATAAATGTACTAATAAACAGATCATACCCCTACCACTCATGAACATACCTGGTCTCCCAGGTGGACCTTGGGGCCCAGGGTTGCCTTTAGGGCCTTCCACAGCTGGAGCAGGAGAACCAGGAGGACCTGGGGGACCCTGAACACCAGGGAAACCCTGAAATCCTGGTTCACCCTTTGGACCAGGAAGGCCAGGATTTCCTGGAATTCCAGGTGAACCTCCATCACCCTTTTGACCTATAAATAATTGAAATTAGAAAACATATTAAACCATACTGAACTATTAGCTTGCCTATAAGCTAACACTAGTTCTTAGAGAATTATCAGAATTAAGTAAAGAAATTTCTACTTCAAATACATATAAAACATTCCTTACTATTAAATATCTGTTTCGTTTATTAGAAGCATTTATGAAAAAAACATATAGAAATAATTCCAGCACTCTAAAAGATAACCTTTGTATTAGGACATAGACCAATGGTCACATGACCAGTAGTTATGAGGGTGAAAAAGAAAAAAAATAGAAAAGTATAAAATAAATTTTAAAAAATATGTTTAAGATGGATGAAGACAACTCCTAAGAAATTGTTTTGGATCTCATTTTGAGACTAATGAAAAATATGGACATTTGGTGGCTGACTATGTATCCCTGCACACTATTATATCTAAAGTTTATGATCACAATCCAGACAAAATATTCTCAATATTTTCTATGCCACTAATACTTCAATGTCACAAATAAGTAACATGATCATTTTAATGTTGGGTTCATGCAAACAACATCAGAATTTCTAGGAGATATATGTTTTGCTTAAGAAAAGCCCCTGGATAGTAGTCAATGATCAGTTCAGTACACAAGCATACATATCTGTAATCACTCAGTCTTTCTGCTATTTAATGCTCACAAGATTAAGTAGTAGAGAGGAAAGGAAAATGAGTATGCACACATATCCGTCCACATATTAAAATGTAGTTTTCTCTGTGTCCTCTCATTTCCTTTTGTTTTTTCTCTCTCTCTCTCTCTCCTCCCCTCTCCTTTTCCTCCCTCCTCTTCTCTTGATAGGATTTTGTTATGTTGCTCAGTCTGGCTGCTAACTCTAAATGGCATATGATTCT
Organism: Orientallactaga sibirica; assembly: GCA_036365145.1. Lineage (NCBI taxonomy): Eukaryota > Metazoa > Chordata > Mammalia > Rodentia > Dipodidae > Orientallactaga > Orientallactaga sibirica. The sequence goes on from JAEOAD010000057.1 coordinate 11,693,942, forward strand.
CCTTGTCTCAGCTTCTAAAGTGCTCAGATCACAGGTGGGTACAACCATGCTTCAGAGGAATGGAAGTGTTAAGACTGTGTTTTCAAGAAACATTTTAATTTTAATCATTGCTACACAGTTCTATAGAATTTCTTTGTATTACTTTTATATTGCATTCATGGGGAGGAAAGAGTGGTTTTCTCGATAAAAGAATTTTTAAAAGTTCCTAAAATCTCGTTTTACATTTTGTCTTCTTTCTATATCATTTCCTTAGCATTTTTATTAAATTAATGAAGACATTAAAATTTCTGTTTTCTTATTTTATGTATATATATATATGATCTGAGACCCAGATCTTATATTAAGTTGGAATAATAACTACTCCAAGGTCTAACTCTAGCTTTGAATTTTTGGGACTTGCAGACTTTTGCTATAACTATGAATGACAGATATGGTTAAACAAATGTATTGGAGAATATTTTCATTCTACGGTGGATTTAGAATGTTTCCCTAAGGTTTACCAGAAAGTCCTGGGAGTCCAGGGGGGCCTGGGATTCCGAAGCCTGGTTGGCCTGTTTGGTACAAAACAAAACAATGTCAAATAAATGAAAATTACTGCAATGGAGGCAGGTGGGGTGATCTGGACTGAATAGGCCAGACCCCTGTTTCTGGGCTCCACCCACATCCCTGGCCTGGGTTCCCTGGGCCCACAGTGTGTAGGCCGGTTCAGTGGTATGGAAGGAGTAGGCCAGACCCCTCCTTCCTGGCTCATCCCAGTTCCCTGGTCCAAGTTCCCTAAGCCAGTATGTGTGCTGGAAGTCACACGGTGGAGGAAGTAGGCCAGATCCATGTTATTTGGCTCCTCCCAGTCCCCTGGTCCTGGTAGGTCCCTTTGTTCCTGCTTGGGGAGGCCTGGTCCCTATGTGAGCTGTGGAATCAAGCCTTTTGCTCTGATATCCTGAATGGCCATGGGGTACCAACATCATTGTTCAATCAAGTCAGAGGGTGCACGCACCAAAGGACAAAAACTTACTTTCTCCTCAATAAAATAAAGATCTTCCTAAAATGGGTAGGTAACAATGCAGAAAAGGCAACAAAAGTAAGAAAAATGAGAGATATTTAAGAATGCCTAGGTCTACAATAGAAGCCTCCAATGAAATCATGGAGAAATCAACAGATATTCATTCCCACATTGAAAACAAAATGATCAATGAGACCCTGATGAAAAAAATACTGAACTGGAAGGAAACCCTCAAAGAACCGATAATTGTACAATGAAATGGAACAGAATAATTTCCTAGACCATTTCAGCTTTTGACCATAGGCTTAACTTGATTGAAGAAAACATTAGAACCCTCCAGAGATATGAATAAATTGAAGGTAAGTAAAAAAATGGAATATCTCAATAACTGGTTGATTAAGCTTAATGAAGACTTGATCAAATGCAAGAATAAACTCCAAGAAGCATCAAGAAAAACAGAACTCGAATTGAAATTGTACCTCAAAAAGGAGATGGACATGATGCAAAATAACACAAGAGAAACCAAAATCAAATAGAAATTATAAAAACCTCTCTAGAACCCTCCTCACCAACACAGTTACTCATGTGGAAGACAGAACCTCTGACCTGGATGGTAAGACAGAAGAAATTGACCAGGAAGGCAAAAACTCTACTAAATTCAAAAAATCAAGTCAACAGAATAAAAGGGAACTGTGGGATACCCTAAAAAAGACCAAGCATCTCAATCATGGATATAACAGAAGGAGAGGAAATCCAGGCCAGAGGCATAGAGAACATATGCAATAAAATTATTGAAGAAAAATTTCTAAATCTCTCAAAAGAGTAGCCCATCCAGATACAAAAAGTCCACAGAAAACAAAATAGACAGGAACAAAGAAGAAACTCTCCAAGAAACATCATACTTAAAATTCTTAACAATGAAAACAAAGAGAGAGTGTTAAAAGCAGAAAGAGAGAAACAATGCACAACATACAAAGGAAATCCTATCAGAATTACATCAGATTTCTCAGTGGAAAACCTGAAAGCCAGAAGGGCCTGGAATGGAACAATTCAAAGTCTGAAAAACTATGGCTTCCAACCCAAGCTACTCTACCCAGCAAAAGTGTCCCTCATAATAGATGGTGAAAGAAAAACTTTGCATGAAAAAAGTCAACTCTACGATTATATGAACACAAAGCCAAACCTACAGAGAATTCTTGAGAATTCTCCACATAGAACAGTCAAACAACCAATCCAAAGAGCCACCAAGAAGATCACAAGAACCAAAATAAACCAGGCTCAAAATAGTACAAAACACTAGAAAACATCAAACCCCATATAACACCTTATCATTGCAGGGATTAATTGAAACCTCACAGTAATAACCTTAAATACTAATGATTTTGACCCACAAATCAAAAGATACAGGTTATCAAGATGGATAAAAAACTGGACCCTTCTATCTTCTGTCTTCAAAAAACCCACCTCACCACTAAAGATAGACACCTCCTCAGGGTGAAAGGCTGGAAAATGATATTCCAAGCAAATGGAAATAAAAAACACGTGAGTGGTGCTATATTAATATCTCATAAAATAGACTTCAAACTAAAAGTAATCAAAAAGGACAAAGAGGGCCACTTCTAACTCATCAAAGGAATGATCCAACATGAACACATCACAATCATAAATATATATGTGTCAATATATATATATACAGGTGCACCACAGTTTCCAAAACAAAATCTATTCACCAATAAAACAGAAATAAACACCAACACCATCATACTTGGAGACTTCAATACTCCACTATCATGAATAGACAGATCATCCAAACAGAAAAAACAACAGGGAAATAATACAGCTCAACAACATCATAAATCAACTAGACCTAAGGGATATCTACAGAAGTTTCCACCACAACTCTACAGAATACACATTCTTCTCAGAAGCCCACAGAAACTTCCCCAAAAGTTACTAAAAATTAGGCCATAAAACGTGCCTTCATAAAGTCAGGAAAATTGAAGTAACTTCCTGCATCATGTCAAATCACAATGCTTTAAAGCTAGAAATTAACAACAAGAGACACATCAAGAACTCCAACAGTTCATGGAGACTTAAAAACACACTTTTAAACAATGAATGGGTTCTAAAAGAAATCAAAAACAGTAATTGTAAAATTCCTATAATTGAATGATAATGAAAACACAATCTACCAAAACTTATGGTACACAATGAAGGCAGTCATAAGGGGAAAACCCATAGCCCTACATGTCTTCATTACAAAGATAGAGAGATCCCAAATTAATAATCTGACTGTCCACCTAAAGGCCTTGGAAAAACAAGAAGAAACCAACATAAAGAGCTCCAGATGGAAAGAAATAATCAAGATTAGAGCAGAAATTAATGAATTTGAAACTAAAGAAAACAATTTTAAAAATCAATGAAATGAAGAGCTGGTTCTGTGAAAAAATAAACAAGATTGACAAACTCATGGACAAGTTTATCAAGAAAAAAAGAGAAGTATCAAATTAACAAGATCAGAAACAAAAAAGGTGAGATCACAATAGACATCAATGAAATTGGAAGACTCATCAGAGCATACTTCCAAAACCTATACTCTACAAAATTAAATAATCTGTAAGAAATGGATTAATTCCTAGATACATACCACTTACCAAACAAAACTCAGAGCAGATTAATCTCCTAAACACACCTATCACATTCATGGAGATTGAAAAGTTAATCAAAAACCTCCCCAGAAAGAAAAGTGCAGGATCGGATGGCTTCTTAGCTGAATTCTATCAAACTTTCATTGAAAAACTGAAACCAATTTTCCTCAAACTGTTCCACATAATCAGAGATCAGGGAATCCTCCCCAACTCCTTTTATGAAGCTAGCATCACCCTAATACCAAAACCAGACAGAGATGCAACAAGAAATGAATATTATAGGCCGATATCCATAATGAACTTAGATGGAAAGTGCTGGAACCAAAACCTTGGAAACTGAATTCAACAACACATCAAAAGCATTGTCCACCTTGATCAAGTTGGCTTTGCCCCAGGGATGCAAGGATGGTTTAACATATGGAAATCAGTCAATGTAATACACCACATAAATAAACTGAACCATAAGAACCACATGATTATCTCAATTTATGCAGGGAAAGCCTTTGACAAAATACAACACCACTTCATGAACAAAAGACTGAGAGAATAGGCATGGAGGATTTATATCTCAACACAATAAAGGTTATATATAAAGCTCTTAAAACCCAAATAATACTTAATGGGGAAAAACTCAAGGAGTTCCTACTGACATTGAGAACAAGACAGGGGTGCCCACTCTCATCACTGCTCTTCATAGTACTAGAGGTATTAGCCCAAGCAATAAGACAGGAGAAAGTAATCAAAAGGATTCAAATTGGAAAGGAAGAAGTCAAGTTAGACCTATTTGCAGATGACATGATCCTATATATAAGTGACCCACAAGTCTCCATCTCAAAACTTCTAAAAGTGAGCTGGAGAGATCGCTTAGTGGTTAAGGTGCTTGCCTGCAAAGCCTAAGAACCCAGGTTCTATTCTCCAAGTCCCATGTAAGCCAGATGCACATGGTGCCACATGTGTCTGGAGTTCATTTGCAGTTGCTAGAGGCCCTGGCATGCCCATTCTCACTCTCACTCCTTCTCTCTCTGACTGTAATAAGTAAATAAAAATAAAATCTTACAAAAAACTTCTAAAGGGTGATAGATTCCTTCAGCAAAGTGGCAGAATAAAAAATACAATGTACAAAAATCAGTAACTTTTCTATATGCAAAGGAGAAATAAAGATAAAGATAAAGAAATCAGTGAGGCTGTCCCATTTTCAATAGCAACAAAAAAATACATTGGAATAATAGTAACCAAGGATGTGAAAGACCTATATAATGAAAACATAAAAATACTGAAGAAAGAAATAGAGGAGGATTTGAGAACAAAGAAAGTCCTCCCATGCTCCTGGATAGGCAGAATTAACATTGTGAAAATAGCAACCTTACCAAAAGCAATATACAGATTTAATGCCATACCAATAAAAATACCAGCATCATTCTTTACAAGATTGAGAAAATGATCTCAGAATTATGGAATGGCAGAAAGCCTCAAATATCCAAACATATCATCAGGAAAAAAAAAAAAAAAACAAGAAAGCACCTCTGGGGGTATCACCATACCCAATCTAAAGCTATATTACAAAGCCATAGTGACAAAAATGGCATGGCACTGGAATAAAAACAGAAACAGAGACTAATGGAACAGAATTGAAGACCCAGACATTAAGTCAAGTAACTACAGTTGCTTGATCTTTGACAAACTTACCAATAATGTAGTCTGGAGAAAAGACAGGATCTTCAACATTTGGTGCTGGACAAATTGAATGACCATATGTAGAAAAATGAAATTAGACCCACTCATTTCACCATATACAAAAATCAAGTCCAAATAGATTAAAGATCTCAATATAAGACCTGAAACTGTTCAACCACTGGAAGAAAAAATAGGAGGAACTCTCCAAGATATAGGACAAGATATAGGAAAAGACTTCCTGAACAAAAACCCCAGTAGCCCAGGAAATTAAACAATTTCTGAGCCAATGGGATCTCATGAAGCTAAAAAGCTTTTGCACAGACAAATATACCATAAGCAGAGCCAATAGATAACCCACTGAATGGGAGAAAATTTTTGCCAACTATACCACTGACAGAAGCCTAACATCTAGAATCTACACAGAACTCCAAAACACTAAACAATAAAAAAAAAAAAAATCAAAGAACCCACAGCAATAGTGGTGCAGAAAACTAAATAGGGATTTCTCAGAAGAAGAATTACAAATGGCTAACTCACAGTTAAAATGTTCACCATCCCTAACCATTAGGGAAATGCAAATTTAAACAACTATGAGATTCCACCTTACCCCATTAAGGATAGCAAACATTAAAAAATCAAATGAAAACAAATGTTGGTGAGGATGTGGAGAAATAGGAACACTTATTCACTGTTGGTGCGAATGTAAGCTGATACAACCACTATGGAAATCAATATGGAGACTCCTGAAAAGGATGAATATAGAGTGGCCAACAGACCCTGTTATTCTCTTACTGGGCCTTTACCCTAAAAGCTCCACATCTCAGTTCAGAGATATTTGCTCAACTATGTTTAAAGCTGCTCAATTCATAATAGCAAAGAACTGGAATCAACCCATGTATCCATCAATGGATCAATGGATGAATGGATAACCAAGATGTGGTATATCTACACAAGGGAATTCTACTCAGCAGTAAGAAAAAATGATACAATAAAATTTGTAGAAAAATGGACAAACTTGGAACAGATCATTCTAAGTGAACTCACACAATCACAGAAAAGACAACTGTCTCATGGTCTCACTCATCTGCAGCTCCTAACCTGGATCAGTCCGTGTTGCTGACATACTTGAATGGAATTTCAAAGCTTGGTCAATAGGGAGGGTAGGGCCTGGGGAAAGGGGAAGATGGGGACACATATCTGAACTCAAATTGAACTGGTATCATAGAATTCTATATCCTGGAAGTAAGGGTGAAAGGTGGAACCCTCAAGAAGATCTTAGAAGGAGCACCTGAATCAAAGGGTCCTGGAGAGGGTGAGATGAAACTAACCTTAAATTCCCCTCTTTCTCTTCCTTCTCTGTCTTTTTCTTTTCCCTTGGTGCAGGCCTATAATTCCCTGTACCTGGATGTGGGTTACATCCACAATGAGCTGTTGATCAGAGAGACCTACTATATCTCCCAAAACAAACAAGACAGATTTCTGTGAGATCACTTGATTACCCACCAGAGGTTAATGGTAAGACCCTACTGCTGAAGACCCCATAAGCTGTTGGCATGGACCATGGAGAGAACTGGTTGGAATCCTGAAGAGAGCCAGTCTCCAGAGAATTAGCACATCTACTGCTGCAAGGTGCTACATGAATTACTGGGGGGTGGGGGAAGAGGCCAACATCTGTCCAAGCTACTCAAAATCTAAGTGACTCAGGAGCGAACAACCTGATGTGATGCTCACACAAGTGCAATAGTTGCACACAGTCATGGTGTGTAACCAATTGCTCTGGAATTGGCTAACAGATCCACTCAGTGGAAAGAAACCAATCTGGATCTGGGAAACAAGTCAGAGTCATATCCAGATAATGATTCTGCTTTCCATTGTCAAACTGTCATTAACCTTGGGCTATAAGAGGGACTACACCCTTTAAATTCTCTCTAAATTAATAATGGTTATCCCATTTAACTGGTGCTGACCTCACTCTCCATTAGATAATATGCTTCTCTTTTTCAGATGGGAGCTAGGCCTGAAGAGGTAAATGACCCAGTGTACTCCACCCTGGCTCCATCTAAACTCACAGAGGAATTGGCGAATGAGCAAGAGTTCTGCTTTCTTAAGTCAATCTGATATCATCACAAGGGTGAAGGAGATAGACACTGAGGACACTCAACACCTACCAAACCAGAGATCCAGAGGCTCCTAAGTGCCCATCACTAAAGTAGACTTAAAATACACCCAACATGGCTCAGGGAGTTTTGTGGAAGAGGGGGCAAAAAGATTGTTCGAGCCACAAGTTGGGACATTTTGCACAGAGACATTGCCTCTCTTCCCCATAATGCATGACCCACAATCCCCATGGGGTTGACCTGTATCCCTAACGAGGAAGGCCTCTTCAGAAAAGGGGCAGGTGGGAGGGAAAGGATAGTACCAAAATGTGTTGTTTACATAGTAAATATATCCATATCTAATAAATATTTAAAAAGGCAAAAAGTGTATCTTCCAACTTCAAAAAATTATTGAAATGGTGACAAATTACTTTTACATCATTTAGATTTTTTTTATCAAGTGTTACATTGTATATCAAAAATTCCAGAGATTAATTTCTCTCTTTTTAATTTGGTTATTTTTGGCATGTGTGTGTATGTAGAGTACGTGTAATGTGATTTGTGATGTGATGTGTGTATAGTGTGTGCATATCTGTGTGCAATTATGCAGAGGACATTGGAAAATTCTGTGTATCCTATTTTTGTGCATTCACCTGTTTCCTAGTCTTTCACTCAACTCAGAACTTCCATTTTTGCAATTTTTTCAGTCAACAAGTCCCAGCAATTCTGTGGTATCACTCCATAGAACTGGGGTACAAATTTACTTGGCCATGCCCAGCTGTTTATGTGGGTGCTGGAGATTTGAACTCAGGTGGATCTAGGCCCTCTTAGGTACTCATGCTTGAATAGCAAGTGATCTTAACCACTGAGCCATCTCCTAGCCCCTTCTCTTTTTTTTTCTTTTTCTCATGAGTTCTCCTTATTTCCTTTCTTCCTTCCCTCCTTCCATAACTCCCCCCTCCTTTCCTTCTTTATTTAATTCTCTGGTAAGATAACCCAGGCCTCTTGCATGCACATGCTGTGCATCTGAGCTACATTCTATTCCCAAAAGACTGAATTCTAACAGAACATTTTTAACAATGAGAAAACTATATATAGACATGTATTTAATATGTGATGTGTATCAATGACCTATTTATATACTAACATGAAAAATATAATATGAAATTTCATAATCAAAGAGAAATTTGAAATTATGGGTCACTTCTTTAGTATAAAACTTTGGACAAGTTTTGGATTTTTTTTTTAAAGGGAAGGTAACTTGTTCAACAAACCTGAACTATTGATGGGGTACAGACAAAAAAGCTAATTAGGAAGGAAAAGGTGTATGATCACTTAGAGGGTAAGAAAAAAAGACATAATTTCACTGCAGATATGAAAGCACAAATTAACCCGATGAGGAGAAAATTATTAACCATGAAAAAAATGTAACACCTGGTTCTCCCTTTTGTCCTGCTGGTCCTGGAATACCATCTTGACCTGGTTTGCCTTTTTCACCTGGAGGTCCTGGTGGCCCAGGACGACCTCCACCACCTGAAGAACAGCACAGCAGTTACATCCATCTATTCAACTTCTTTCCATATCCCCCCCCTTTTTTCCATCAAGCTTCAAATAATTCTATCCAAAAGTAACAAAATGCTTCTGGGACACTCCATTAGAACATGAAATCTTATAAAACCCAAGAATAAAAAGGATGATCATGAGAATAAAGGACAATCTTGTCATTTTTCAGTCTATCATTTTAATATGACTTTATAATACTCAGAGAGCAGGATGTGAGTGGCGATGAGGTGTTGCATAGACTCATTTGGGCCGAAACAAGTGATTCACCTTAGGAGTCAAGAAATATCTTGTTATTCTAAAAAAAATCATATCTTCTGTTTTCTATGACAATGTACTTGAACTCTCCCTTCAAAATGAGCTGAGGAAATAAGGCCCCAAAATAATTTTAGATAATGTCTTAATTAAAATCTATTCACTTCATACCTATCATACAGTAATAAGTAAATGACCAATAGCTCTATCTTGAACCTTTTTACATCATCAAATGATTTGACTTTCCCAAATTGAATATGGTAAGTAAGTTTTAGTTTTATTGGATAGCAGTCTTATTTTCCATGCTTACCTACAGGACCAGGTTCTCCTGGAAGACCAGGATTTCCAGGTGGACCGGTAACACCTTTTGGTCCAGGAAGACCTGGGGTTCCTAGAATAAAAATCTCAATTTAAAAACAAAGTAAAAACCACATTGCTTTGAGAATTATAACTTAAGCTTAAATTTATTGTGTTAGCACAAATTAACCCAAATGATGTTGGTGACTGTTGGATATTAAGAATAATTTTAAGTTCTGAATTAATTTATTTAAAGATTGACATTATTATATATTCATAAACACAAAGAAAATTACTACCACACTTTTTGAGACAGTGGCTCATGTGTCCCATATTGGCTTCAAACTTGCTAAGGATGACCTCAAATTTGAAATCTTCCTGCTTATCCCTCAAAGGACTGGTATTACAGGCATTCATCTGGGATAACAATCATATTATACTGGTAAAATGGTCAGGATTCCATTACAGATTTGTTTTTAAATGTAGTCATCTGGTGTTGATGGACATCATATTGTTGTCAGGTTTAGGCTATTACTAATAAAGTAACTATGAACACTTTTGCATAGGTCTACTTGTGGGCATATGTCTTTATCTTGAATAAACAGCCAGGGTTGGAGTTGCTGGGCCAAAGTAACATGAGTAAATGCATGTTGTGTTTTATAAAGAGACTCCCAGTTAAAAAGTATGGAAATCCATATTCCATATCATTGCACAATATATGTGGTAATATCAGTTGGTTTAATAATAGTCATTCTGGTACACATGTGGTCTTAATGTCCTTTACTCTGATGGCTAATGATACTGGTTAGCTTTGTATATGCTTATTTGAAATGTCAGTTCAAAGTTTTCTTCATTTAAAAATTTTGATCATATGCCTTTTTTTTTTTTTTTGGTTTTGCAAGGTAGGGTCTCACTCTGGTCCAGACTGACCTGGAATTAACTATGTAGTCTCAGGGTGGCCTCGAACTCTCAGCGATCCTCCTACCTCTGCCTCCCGAGTGCTGGGATTAAAGGTGTGCGCCACCACGCCCAGCTTATATGCCTTCTTTTTTATTGAATTATAGAGGTTATTTATATATCCCAGATACCAGTCAACTGTCAGATGTTTGCTAATATTTTCTAGTCTATGGCTGCCTTATTCATTTTCCTAATGGTAGATTTTGAGAAACATATGTTTTAAACTTAATCTATCATTCTTATTATTTTTCAGTTGTTGCCTTTTTTGTTCTTGTTGCAAAGCTTTTATTTACCTTATTGTATTTTTTGACAGTATTATCCAAGTCACTTTATGGTCAGATATGTCTTTTTCTATACTGATCTACTTACTAAAAAAATACTGCCTTAACTACTGTACACCTTAAAAATAGGTAGTCAAAATCTCCAAACTAGATTTTACTTTGCTGGCATTATTTCTGATAGTCAATGTCATTTCTATTTTTATATACATTTTAGAATCAGTTTCTTATTTTTTCCAAAACCTGTTGGGTTATGAACCATAATTACTGTCACTTTGAATGGATGGACCATTCTGGGGACAACTGATATCTTAACAATTCTGATTTTCCATATATATATATATATATATATATCACATATATGATATATACACATGAATATATATAAACAACACACACATATATATATATATATATATATATATATATATATATACACACACACACACACACACACACACACATATACATAATGTGTGTGGGTGCATTCATCTATTTATAATTTTCTCATAAGAGGTTCTAGTAGTTTCAATGAACACACCTTGCACACATTTTGTTAAATTTACCCTGAAATACTTGAGGCCAGCCAAGATAGAGTAAGTACATTACAGTCTCTTTAGAAAATGATATAATTGGAAGCTAAGCAAAATACAAGAAATAACTATTCAAGGAATATGAACATTACCATTAGTAGGCATATATGGTGAGGGAACTAAATACTTGAAATATAATCAAAAGTGCAGATTTTCATTATTGGGTAACAAATCATACCAAAGTCAATGACATAAAATAATGTTGATAATTTAACAGTTTCTGTACAATTCAGATACAGCCTAGCATGTCTCTCTGTTTAAGGTGTACTCCTAGCTTATTCAAGTTATTGGCCAAATTAATTTTCTTAGGGTAACAGGTCTAAAGTTCCCATTTTCTTGGAGACTGGTTTCTGGGAAGCATTCTTTCTCACAGGTTACATACATTTCTATCCTATGGGCCTGCCCAGTCTAAATAATGTAGATTCTTCCCTTATGTGGAATTTCTCAGGTTTTGAATGTCTCTGACTTCCCTTTATGCTAACCATCATAGAAATAATATCCCTTTAAAGAGCCTATGTGATTATAATAGGCCCACACAACATATTCATCAATCTTAAGGTATATAAATTTAATAATTTAATATCTGCAAAATTATTCCACAGCAGATCCTAGATTAGTCTTTGACAGAATAATGAGGATCCATGAGTACTTGTGGGGAACATCTTAGGATTCTACCATTTAAATAAAATAGCAAATGAAAGCACAATACACTTTTTCTAATGTCTGATAGGTAAGAGATTTTGCTGCCACCAGACTTCAATACAAGACATATTACATGAAAAAAAATCAAGAGAAATGACCCCAACAGGGACGCAAATTAAAAGTACATCTCATGTGCCAGATCTATGGTATACAATTAAGACTAAGGGCAATGGAAATATGCCTGCTGTGACAAAGCCTATAATTCCACTAGTATAGCATCAAGTTGATTCTCCACTAAAGGATACCTGCTAGAACAATACCTGACATTCTTTAAAGAGAGCCAACACAATTTAGAATCACTGTGTTATACTGTTTATAGCATTCAGCACATTAAATAAAACACCACATATGAAGAATATATAAAATGTGAACCCAGTAGATGTAAATAAACAAAAGAATTGGACGACTAGTTATTTACAATGTTGAAATAAGCATAAAAATTCTTTAAAATACTTATAATAATATGGTCAAAGAACTTACAGGGAAGGGGGGGACACAGTAGTAGGTAGAATGTGTACACATATGAAACCCTGACTTCACTCAATAGCACCAAAAATAAACAAGAAAAAAGAATCTGTGGACAAAAATGTACATAATGGGTGAAAATGGGCATTTTATGGAGAGATGAGATAACTAAGAAGAAGTAAATGGAGATCAAATTTTTTTTATGAAGATTAACAGCATATAGAAAAGTTTAGGGAAAAAAAGGATGAGTAAACTAAAGTTAGTGAATATCAGCCATCCAAATTAAAGCAAAGGGGAAAAAACTGAAATATAATACCTATAGTCAACGCCTCCGTCAATATTGAATGATGAATTCCGAATAATTTACTATGCATATAAAACATTTCCAAAAGAAGAGGAGAAAATGGGCTGGAGAGATGGATAAATGGTTAAAGGAGAGGAGAAAATGTGAAAGAATAACTATACTAAGCAATAGCTTCAATTATTAAGTTATTCAAAATATTAATCTTATAAATCCAGAAATATCAGGAAATAAAAGGAAAAATAAACACACATAATCACAACAAAAAGGAACTATTAAACATCAATGATAGAGATAGGGCAGTGTTTACAGATACTTGCTTGCAAAGCCTGACAGACTGGGTTTGATTCCTCAGTATCCATGTAAAGTCAGATGCACAAAGTGGCACTTGTGTCTGGAGTTCATTTGCAATGGCAGGAAAACCTAGCACACCCATTCTCTTCCCCCTTTCTGTCTCTGTCTCTACACAAATAAATAAAAATATAATAAAAGGGAAATCTTAAAAAATATCAATGACCAAACCATTAAATGTAAGAGGAAAACCAGATATAAAATAAACAGGGCAAGTGATTTAACAAATCTAATCTATTATCAGAAAAAATACAAAGACACCAGAAGAAATATTTAAACTAACGAAAGAAACAAATATCAAAAATACATTTCTATGGGGCTGGATAGATGGCTTAGTGGTAAGGCAAAGCCAAAGGATCCCAGTTTGATTCTCCAGGACCCATGTAAGCCAGATTCAAAAAGGAGCACATGTGTCTGGAGTTTGTTTGCAGTGGCTGGAGGCCCTGGTATACCCATTCTTTCTCTCTCTCTGTGCCTCCTTCTCTCTCTCTCAAATCAATAAATAAATGAAATGTATTAAAAAATACATTTCTAGAAGTTGGGAGTATAGCTGCCTGGTAGACTTCATTAGCATGCAAAAGACCCTTAATTCTATTTCCAACACACACACACACACAGAGAAATTTAAATATCTAGTGAAAATATTCTTTTTTAATGTGTAGCTCAGGCTGGCCTCGAACTCCTGATCCTCCTGCCTCCACCTCTTCAGCGATATCCTACCGGCGTGTGCCACCACAACCGGCTCTAGTAAAAATATTCTTAAAATGAATGTAAAAGAAAGATTTTCAGATGAGTGTGAGAAAATTTTCACTAGCAAATTCACATTATAATAAATAATAGTGAAGTAGATCTGACTGTAGGAAATAATACCAAATGGAAGTTTGATACACAAGAAGTTATAAGAGAAATATGCAGATAAATGTAAAAACCAGTTTTTTTTTTCCACAGAAAATTCTTTATAACCTAGAAGTAATTTAAAGTAAAGATAAAGCTGTAGATGTAACTCAGTGGAAAAGTACATGCCTAGCATGCAGAAGGTCCTGAGTTCCATTTCCAGCATCAGAAAAAAAATAAAAGTGAAGAAAGACAAAAAAAAAAAAAATAGCAACTAACTGTGATTTATTATCCATACATAAGAAAAAATACATGGGATGGACAATGGCTCGGTAGATAAGAGTGCTTTCCACACAAGTATTAGGGCCTGAGTTTGATTCCCCAGAACCCACATAAAAACAACTAGATGTGGCTATGTATACCTGTAACGACAAGCTCGTGCAGGGTGGAGACAGGAGAATGACTGGGACTCACTGGTCAGCAAGTCTGACCAAAACAAAAAACTTCTGCAGCTCCAGGTTCAGTGACAGACTCAGTCTCGAGGAAACAAAGCAGAAGGGAGATCGAGGAAGACACCTGATGATCTTCTCTGGTCTCTGCATATATGTGCATGGGGCACACACATCTGTACGCAGACATGCTTATACCATACATACACATAACACACCTGACACATATTCCCAAAGTAAAATACGTGAACACAATCACAAATGTTGATAAATGAATAGAAATGTAGGTTTTTATATAGCTTATATGTAAAGTAGTACAATATTGATTTAACATAAGAGTGTGTTAAAATAAGAGTACTGAGCCAGACTTTGTGACACACACCTTTAATCTCAGCACTCAGAAGGCAGAAGTAGGAGAATCACTGTGAGATCAAAGCCAGCCTGTGACTACAGAGTGAGTTCAGGTCAGCCTGAGCCAGAGTGAGACCCTACCAAAAAAAAAAAAAAAAAAGCATTGAAACTTCTGGAATAGTCACTTAAAATGGTAGGAAGAGGAGATAGGAGTTGGGGAGATGTCTCAGCAGGTAAGAGTGCTTGCCATACAAGCACAAAGGCCTAAGATGGCCAAATTGACCTTGAGTTCGATTTCCCAGCACCTACATAAAAATCTGGATTTGGTCATATACATTGTACCCCAAGTCCTGTAGGGAATAGAGACAGGGGAGTGGATGAGGTATGCTGGTCAGCATGTCTGACAAAAACAAACAAAAAAAGAAACACACAACAATAGCAATAACAAAACCAGTAACCTCAGGTCCGGTGAGGGATTAAGTCTCAAGGAAGCATGCAGATGAGTGATAGAGGACACCTAATATTTTCTTCTGGCCTCCAAACATGCACACACACATGCATATACAACACATACAAAAGTATCCACACATATACAAACAGAAACAATACAAGAAAGAGTTTAAAAGCCCAGACAAAAGAGAACAGAAAAGAAATGCCTATTTGATTAAACTAGAAGAGAATAAGAAAGGAGGAACAAAGTAAAGGCAGAAACAAATAGAAAGATATTTGGTTAGCACTCAAACACAGTAACATGAAATATGAAATGGACTCTCAAAATTAATGGGACAGATCTGGAAAGGATTATACTAAGTGAGGTAACCCAGGCTTAGAAAGCCAAACGTCACATGTTCTCTCTCATACGTGGATCCTAGCTACCAATGTATAGACTTGTGTGTGAACTGGAACCACAAATAGATACCAGAAACCAGTAAGCTGGTAAAAGGCTATAAGGGAGGGAGGAAAGGGAAGGACTTAAGTGTATGGAAATGCACATATGTAAGTAGAAGAACTGATTACAGGGAGGGGAATGGCCTAAGCGAGGCCATGGGAAGAGAATGCATAAAAGAAGGGAGGGTCAATTAAAATTCAAGATAGTCTGAATAAGACTTTTTTGAATAATGGCACATACAGAAATTATAGACTGTTACTAGAAAATTTTCAGTACCTGGGATGGGATACCTTCCAGTGAGTTGTTGGCCAAGGAGTTCCCGGTAGCCTCCAAAACATTAAAGGCTTTTGCCAAAGCCCTTGGTTTCCCTTGAGAAACAGATAGTAAGACCCTATTGCTGAAGACATCTCTTGCCTGAGAGGCAAGGTCACTGAGGGAATATATACCTGGTACTGAAAAACCTAAGTAAAAATCTATGGTAGGTGAGGTCATGAGCCTTAGGGGTATAAGCCTGCTCTTGTCTGACTAAATGTATATATTATTCCCACCAAGCTGCCCTGAAAGCACTACACTTAATGTTCATATTCACATATTAATGCTACTCTCACTTCTGGTTAGAGAAGCTTCTCTTTTCAGATGGTGATGACCACTGGGATGACCCAAAAGGCAACATAGTGCTGAGAAGAAGGGATGGAGGAGTGCCCAGCACTGAAACACCTCTGTCACACCCTCCAAGGCTCAGGGACTATTGCAGAAGAGGGGGCGGATAGAATGGAAGAGCCAAAGGAAGGGTATGACTTCTTACAATGCAACTGCCCAGACAGAAATTGGCCTCAATATCCATGACCTTGCAGTGCCCAGCAATACCTCCGCAAGACCCTCAAAATAGAAGAAAAAGATGATGACATCAAATTAAAAGAGAGACTAATGGAGAGAGGGAGGGGATATGATGGAGACTGTAGTTCTAAAGTGGAATGGGGGGAGGGGAGGGAAATATCAGGTGGGTTTTTTTGTATGTAAGTATAAAAGTTGTCAATAAAAAATAATAATTAAAAAAATTAATGGGACAGATTATCAGATTTTAAAAACAAAGAGACAAATATGTCTGTTCATGAAATTTATTTTATTTTATGTTTTGGTAGGGTCTTACTCTAGCCCAGGCTGACCTGGAATTCACTCTGTATTCTCAGAGTGGCCTCAAATTCATGGCAATCCTCCTACCTCTGCCTCCCAAGTGCTGGGATTAAAGGTGTGTGCCACCACACCCAGCTTATGAGATTTATTTTTATACAGACCTAACATTTTAAAAATATAGTCTATGTATGTGTATATACTTTAAAGAAAAAAAATATCAAAACCCAAGGAATGAATGGGAGATGATTATGATCAAAACATATTACATACATGTATAAATGTCAATAAATAAAAATAAAATAAAAAAATAATAGGTTTTCTTCCCTGTAGTTATACAAGACTAAATTCCTCAAGGAACCCTAAACTTCCTTAATGTTTTGGATTTTATCCCAATTATGTAAGGAAATGTTAACAGTGTTAACATAAATGATAATGAGGGACAAAAAGTCACGATCATCTCTCATATTCATTTTTGATAGAAACTATGAGTTATGAATCAAAAGAAGTTTTGAATAAAATGGAAAATAGCACAATTAGTGGTAAAGTAAAAAATACTCTCCTTCTGAGTTTAGAAAAAATGTAATGATATCATCTATCATGTGTACTATGCATTATACTGGAGGTTCCAGCCAGTATAATTAGGTAAGAAAAAGAAATAAAAGTATAATGAACAAAAAGAAGTAAAAATATCTGCGGTGTTAAGTCAATTTTCAAAATCAAAATTTCTATAAACAAACTCAGAGCCGGGCGTGGTGGCGCACGCCTTTAATCCCAGCACTTGGGAGGCAGAGGTAGGAGGATCGCTGAGAGTTCGAGGCCATCCTGAGACTACATAGTTAATTCCAGGTCAGCCTGGACCAGAGTGAAACCCTACCTCAAAAAAAAAACCAAAAAAAAAAAAAAAAAAAAAAAAAACTCAGAAATAGTTCATCTATGGAATCAAAAATTTTATGCTATAAGTTCTAATTTCTAAAATTAATAATTTATATGTACTTCCAACAAATAATTAGAAAATGAAAAAGGAAAGGTAATGCCATTTAAAAACAACACAAACAGGCATCAAATTTCCAAACAAACACTTAACAAGATGACCAAGATTTATAGAATGGAAACTGCAACATATTGAATTAAGATACATGGCGGCATTAAATGGAAAACGTATCCATTGCATTGGAAGGCTGAATATAGCTAAAAATATCAATTCTCCTAAAAGGTATCTAGAGATGTATAGCAATCTTTGTCAACACACTGAAGATATTTTCTAATGGGAAATACATGCAAAGATTGATAATAGTCAAGATAAGAATTTTAAAATGTAGAATGTAGTTTTAGTACTTGTCTTCTGTATTTCAAGACTGAACATAAATTTACAAAATTCAGACGGTTTTGAATAAGAGGATGAATAGAAAACAAAACAGTAAAATAAAACACAGAACACAGAAGTAGATTTGATTTATTGGGGAAACTAACATCTCCCCTATAATTTACTGGGGGTACTAACATCATTTAAAAATTAGAGTGAAGAGTGTGTGGGTGGGTGCAGTGGTGCAGAGTGAGGAGGCCAGACCCCTATCTCTGGGATCCTCCCAGGTCCCTCGTCTTCATTCCCTGCTCCAACAGTGTGCGAGCAGGTGGGAAAACATGGCCGAGTGGACAGAGTAAGCCAGACCTCTTTTTTTCCTGGCTCCTCCCAGTCCCATGGTCCTGGTAGGTCCTAGTATGCCTTGCTTGGGGAGGCGTGGTCGCTAAGAGAGCTGTGGAATCAGGCCTTTAGCTCTGGTATCCTGACTGGCCACTGGGTACCAACATTCCTGTTCACCTGGGTCAGAGGGTGCATGGGCCAGAGGACAAACACTTGCTTCTTTCTCAACAAAATAAAGAGTCTTCCTAAAATGGGTAGACAACAATGCAAAAAAAGCCAACAAAAGTTAGAAAACTGAAGGACCTCCACCAAGGAAAACTAGTCCTACAATGGAAGCCTCCAATGATATCATAGAGAAATCAAGAGAAATTCATTCCCAAAATGAAAACACAATAAACAATGAGATCCTGATCAAAAAAAAAAAAAAATCACCGAACTAGAAGCAAACCATCAAAGAACCAACAATTGTATCAATGACATTGAACAGAATCATCTCCTAGAGCATTCAGCTTTTGACAGTAGGCTTAACTTGATGGATGAAAACATTAGAACCCTCCAAAGAGATACGAATAAATTAAAGGTGAGTCAAGGAAAGGAAGATCTCAACAACCACTTGATTAAGCTTAATGAAGATTTAATCAAATGTAAGAATGAATTCCAGGAACTATTAAGAAAATCAGAACTTGAATTGAAATGGTACCTAAATAAAGAGATGGACAAAATGCAAAATAACACAACGGAGAAAAAAATCAAATAGAAATTATAAAAACCTCTCTATAACCTCTTACCAATAGTTACTCATGTGGAAGACAGAACCTCTGACCTGGAAGACAAGATAGAAGAAACTATTGCATGGTCTCACTCATCTAAGGTTCCTAAACTGGATCAGCCTGAGTTTCTGACATACCTGAATGGTATCTTGAGGCTTGGACAATAGGGAGGGTAGGGCCTAGGGGAAGGGGGAAGAGTGTGTATGTGGGAGGAGTACGACACAAAACTGAACCCAAATTGAATTGGTACCATAGAATCCTATATCCTGGAAATTAGACTAAAAGGTAGAACCCTCAAGAGGACCTTAGGGGGAAGCATTTGAATTGATGGACCCTGGAGAGGATGAGAAAAACCTAACCTTAAATTTATCCTGTTATCTTTCTTCTCTTTTATTTTTCTTTTTTCTTTTCCCTTGGTGCTGGCCTATAACTCCTTGTACCTGGATGTGGTTTATATTAACAATGGGCTGTTGATCACAGAGACCTACTAGATATCCCAAAAGAAACAAGACAGACTTCTGTCAGAGCACTTGATTACCCACCAGAGGTAAATGGTAAGACCCTACTGCTGAAGACACCATATGCTATTGGCATGGACCATGGAGAGAACTGGTCGGAATCTGGAAGAGAGCCAGTCCCCAGAGAATTAGCCCATCTACTACTGGAATGTGCTACATGAGCTACTGGGAGAAAGTGGCCAACATCTGTCCAAACAATTTAAAATCCAAGCAACTCAGAAGCAAACAACCTGACATGATGTTCACACAAGTGCAATAGTGGCAAACAGCCATGATGGGTAACCAACTGCTCTTGGATTGGCTAATAGATCTGCTCAATGGAAAGGAAACCATCTCTGGAACTGGGAACCAAGTCAGAATCATATCCAGATAATGATTCTGCTTTCCATTGTCAAGCTCCCACGAATGTTGGGCTGTAAGAGAGTCTACACCCTTTAAATTCTCTCTAAATTAGGCCAGGCATGGTGACTCATGCCTTTAATCCCAGCACTTGGGAGGCAGAGGTAGGAGGATCACCATGAGTTCAAGGCCACCCTGAGACTACATAGTGAATTCCAGGTCAGCCTGGGCTAGAGTGATACTACCTCAAAACAATATTCTCTCTAAATTAATAATGGTTATTCCATTTAACTGGTGCTGACTTCACTCTCCATTGGAAAATCTGCTTCTCTTTTTCAGGTGGGAGCTGGACCTGAGGAGATAAATGACCCAGCACACTGCACCCCAGTACCAGCTGAAACCACAGAGGAATTGGGGAAATGAGCAAGAGTGCTGCTTTTTTAGTGAATCTGATATCAGCACAAGGGTGATGGAGATGAAGACAGAGGACACTCAACACCTACCAAACCAAAGCTCCAGAGATTTCTAACTGCCTATCACTGATGTAGACTTAAAATGTACCCAACATTGCTCAGGGAATTTTGTGGAGGGGGGGGAGATTTTTAGAGCCACAAGTTGGGACATTTTGCAGAGACATTGCCTCTCTCCCATAACTGACTTCTGCCCCTATAATGCATGACCCACAAACCCCATGGGGTTGACCTGCATCCCTAACAAGGAAGGCCTCTTCAGAAAAGAGGCAGGGAGGAGGGAAAGGATGATACCAATATGCATTTTTTATATACTAAATGTGTCCATATCTAGTAAAAATAAATTTAAAAAAATAGTGTGATTCAACTCAGTATTTTTCTGGGAAAGATGAACCCTGACTACTGCTTTACAGTACCTTACACTATAAAAATTTTAGTTGAAACATCATAAGCTTAAATAATAACATTTAAGGGCTGGAGAGATGGCTTAGCGGTTAAACGCTTGCCTATGAAGTCTAAGGACCCCGGTTCAAGGCTCGACTCTCCAGGACCCACGTGAGCCAGATGCACAAGGGGGTGCATGCATCTGGAGTTCGTTTGCAGTGGCTGGAGGCCCTGACGCACCCATTCTCTCCCTCTCTCTCTCTCTACCTGTCTATTTCTGTATCTCTCTCTCTCAAATAAATAAATAAAATGAGAAATATTAAAAAAAAATAATAACATTTAAACGTAAAAGGTTGAATATTTTCATGCCTTCCAGTAGGCAAATATTTAATGAATAGATAAAACACATTAACCATGAA
The DNA here is from genome assembly GCA_036365145.1 of Orientallactaga sibirica. Lineage (NCBI taxonomy): Eukaryota > Metazoa > Chordata > Mammalia > Rodentia > Dipodidae > Orientallactaga > Orientallactaga sibirica. Next base: position 11,715,318 of record JAEOAD010000057.1, read on the forward strand.
AGAACAGATTGCTGTTGGGACTCATTCAAACAAACAACCTTTGTTCATTGTAAAATATAAAGAGAAGAGATTGACCAAATCTATATGACAAATGTCTCATACAAAGTGTATGAAGAATTACTCTAAATAACAACAAAGGCAAGAAAGCCAATACAAATGAACAAAAAGACTTGGCCCTTCAAAATGATGATATCTACATGACCAATAAACATGTGGAAATCTGTTTAATATTTGTAACCATCAAAAATATAAATCAAAACTTAAATAAAATGTTTCTATATGCTCACCAGTGTTGGGCCCTGCCCGGTGTGAAGCCGAGTGGTTAGCCCAGCCAATCTTGGCCTACTCCCGGTAAGGCCTAGTCGAGCCTGAGTACCTGCCCTTGACTCAGCACCTAAGCTGAAACTGCCTCCACCCAGCTGCTGCTGACGTGATGAAATACTGTTGGCCCTTATACCTTTCTCTCATCCCCTCTTCCCGCCCCCTTCCTCAAAGTATATTGGCCCTTATACCTTTCTCTCATCCCCTCTTCCCGCCCCCTTCCTCAAAGCACATAAATATCTCTCCCCTGACAATAAACGGCGAGTTCCGCCTTAGACGTATCTCCGCGACTCAATGTGGTTTTTCTCCCCGGTGTTTTAGTGGGGGGAGGGGTTTGAGTCGCCGAAACCCGCCTTCTCGCTCAGCCTCAAGAGAAGCGGCTGGCCCGATTCTCTCTCTCTTCTGCTCTACCTGCCGGTGGTGAGGGAAAAAAGCCCCGGCACACCAGAATTTATAAATATCAAAAAGATTGAGAATACGCAGTGATGGTGAGTATATGGACAAATGGATATATACTGCATGGTGGGACTGTAATATATACAAGCATTTTGTAAAGCTATGTAATTTCTAAGGCTAAATGTATAATCTACACTAAGATTTCAATAATTCTACAAAGTTTCTGACTAAGGAAATCATAACATGTGTGTACTAAAAGATATACAAAGTATGTTAACCTCACTTGTTTTGTTTTGTTTTGTTTGTTTTTCAAGGTAGGGTCTCACTCTAGCTGAAGCTGACCTGGAATTCACTATTTTGTCTTAGGGTGGCCTTGAAGTCATGGTGATCCTCCTATCTCTGCCTCCTGAGTGCTGGGATTAAAGGCGTGTACCACCATGCCTGGCTCATTTTTTTTGGAGAGAGACACAGAGAGAGAAAGAATGGGCGTACCAGCAGCCTCTCAGCCACTGAGAACAAACTCCAGGTGTGTGCGCCCCCTTGTGGGCAAGTGCGGCATTGCGCTCTTGCATCACTGCATCTGGCTAAATGTGGGACCTGGAGATTGGAACTGGTTTTCTTAGGCTTAGAGGGCAGGTGCCTTAACCACTAAGCCATCTCTCCAGCCCCGGCTCACTTTTTATAATAGTTCTTACCTAGAAATACCCCCAAATCCACCAAACAGGGAATGCATAATTGTGGTAAAATTTAAAACTGAATAATACACAATAAAGACAAGGAGTAAACATCTGATACATATAGCACAAGTGAATCTTACTGACACATGGAATGAAACACAAGGATAACTAATATATGGCTCCGTTCATACAAATTCAATAACAGACAAAATTAAATGATGGTGCCAGCAGTTATAGTAATTACTAACACAGAGTGATGTGGTGGTAGGATGTTCTCTGAAGAGGCATAGGTAAACTTTAGGGATGAAAAACATTTTTATTTTGCTATGCATGATGGGTTCATCGATATGTACACAGGTAGAAAAATCATCTATGATCTGGAATACTTGTGCATTTTCCCATCTGTATATTATACTTCTATTATTATTTTTCTTCATTTACTTTTTAAAAAATGTTTTATTTATTGATTGACAGAGAGAGAGAGAGAATGGGCACACTTGGGCCTCTATGCACTGCAAATAAACTCAGAATCCAGATGCATGTGCTACCTTGTGCATCTGGCTTTATGTGGGTACTGGGGAATCAAACCTGGGTCCTTTGGCTTTGCAGGCAAGTGAGTTAACTGCTGAGCCATCTTTCCAGCTCCCCTTTACATGTTTTTGAGATAGGGTTTTGTGAAGCCCAGATTGGCCTGGGACTTGCTATGTAGCTGAGGATTACCTTGAACTTCTGATCCACCTGTGTCCACATCCTGAGTTCTAGGATTAAAGGTGTGTGCTACCATGCCTGATTTTGCCTTGTGCTAGGGATTAAATCCATGGCTTTCTGCATGCTAGTTAAACATTATACCACTGAGCTACATCACTTATTTCTTCACTAAAAAGTTAAGAAAAAGCCAAAAGTTCAGTCATCTACACAAAAATCTAAACTAAAAAAAAAAAAAAAAAAAAAGAAGAATGAACAAGTAGGTATAATAATCTAGTTCAGACTAGCTTCTTGACTATAGTGCTAAGTCCCTTTGCTTGAATGATTCAGTCCTTACCATTTGAAAGAACTGTATGATTGCTCTACTGAGAGCCACCAGCTGTGTGCCTGTGTACAACATACTAAGAGAATCAGCAGCAGACTAGGGCCTGGCAGAGTATATTATCACCTACAAAAATAGTAAGGCCTCATAATTGATTTGTGGATAGCAGTCAAAGATTGAAAAAATGCTCCACCAAACAAGTCTCTCTGCCCACAGGATATTGTCCTGCTGAGTTGGTAATACTCCTTCTCATTTTGTACAGCAAGACATTTGGGCAAAGAAAGGTAAAGAGCTATTTTGAGATTCTGTTGCTAATCAGTTTCTGATGGAGAGATAGGATGAATCCTGCCAAATATGAAGTCACTATATTATCCTGGTTATAGTAGATAAAGAAGGAAAAAGGCAAGAAAGACGTATGAAATAAAGGCATATTTACCTGGGAATCCAGGAAGGCCTGGTTGTCCTTTTGGTCCAGGGTTTCCTGGTAATCCAGGCAAACCAGCATCTCCCAAAGAACCTTTGAGACCTGGGTTCCCTGGGTATCCAGGTAGACCAGGTTCACCCTTAAAACATGAATAGAATAAAAAGTTAAAACTGAAGTTTCTTTATGACTTAGATTGTATAACAATGTAGCATCACTTATTTTACTATATGCTGTATTTTATATACATTTCATCATCACAACAGCTTATTGAGTTAGGTCTTGTCATCTCCATTCATAAGTGAGAATACTGAATCTCAATGAAGTCAAGTACCCAATCAAGAATCTAAGATTTTAGTAGTTGCAGAACTAGGTTTGGAACCAAAGTCTATTTTGAACCATAAGCTCATGGTACTCCTGTGCTATATAGATGCAATATTCTCATTCATACTTAAAATCCTATTATAAATATACTGTTATTATCTGTGTGCTATAATGATGCATCTAGAAAGTGCTGGAGGGCTGGAGAGATGGCTTAGTGGTTAAGTGCTTGCCAGTGAAGCCTAGAGACCCCAGTTTGATTCCCCAGTACCCATGTAAGCCAAATGCATAAGGTGGCACATGCATTTGGAGTTCGTTTGCAGTGGCTAGAGGCCCTGGTGTATCCATTATCTCTCTCTCTCTTACTCTCTCCCTGTCACTCTCAAATCAATCAATAAATTTTTTTTTAAAGTGGTGGAACCTGAAATTTGACTTCAGAACTAGTGATCATCATCTATATTATGGTACAATGTAAGCCTTCATACCTGCTCAACTATTTCCACAGCCCTGTTTCTGACCTATTATAAATCAAATATGTAGCATAATTTAGGCATAAAATAGGTAAATAATAAAAATTTGACTTGAATTGGTTCTATATTGGATGTTTGTGGAAGAGCTAGTCAAATAGTCTGTGACTGTGCTGTAGCCCCATCTTGAGCCCTCTTGTAGATTATGAATGAATGAAATTCATATACCAAAATAATAAAAAGGAAGGAATTTCTAATATCCGATTATTGGCAAATCTTAAAGGAATTCAAGAAAGCCCTGATTACTTATGATAACTCAATTATGATATGTTCCTCAAGAACTCCAGACCCTAAGTTCAGCTAGCAATGTTCCCTAACACATTTCCTCTCAATTACCTAATGGTTCTACTCCTTAAAATCAAATTTTGAAAACAAAGTAGGACTGGAGAGATAGCTTAGCATTTATTGCACTTGCCTGTAAAGCCAAAGGACCATGGTTCAATTCCCCAGGACCAACATAAGCCAGATGCACAAGGTGGAACATGTATCTGGAGTTCCTTTGCATTGGCCAGAGGCCCTGACATGCCCATTCTTTCTTTCTATCTGCCTCTTTCTCTCTCTCTCTCTCTCTAATAAATAAATGCAAAAACAAAAAGTAAATATTTTATTAAGACTTCTAAACAGACTATAATTTACTACCTTAAACACCACCTAATTTTTTAAAAAAAATTGCATACATATGTGCATGGGGTATGAGTACTTTATGTGAGGATACTAGAGATTAACTTGCCTTCTTCAGTCATTCAATTTTTATCTATTGAGGCAGGATCTCTCACTTGAGACCACAGCTTGCTCATTCATGCAATCTAGCTAGCTAACTTGCCCCTGGGATCCCCATCTCCACTTTCTGCGTGCTGGGATGACAGGCAGCTGCCACATCTGCCTAACATTATGTGGGTGCTGGAGATTCAAATTCTGGTACTCATGCCTGCATGGGATTCAGAGAAGCAAAGCTTCCTGAAATAAACATCAGACTTCTCATAAAACTGAGGAATGGACCAGGATTCTTAAATATCGCTTTGAGAAGGGAAAATTCAAATCTATTTATACATTTACCAAAGCCGGGAGTGACTTGCATACACTGTAGCTGAAAATACCGGAATTTATTCTAATAATATTATCATATCTAATTTATTCAAAATTACCACTGGGAAACTATCTTATAAATATAGTAATACTGGTAGACTTGATCTTTACTTAAAAACACTGAGACAAAAACTGTCTTTAAAGTCACTCTGTTGCATCACATACATTCATGCAGAAATAGAACTCAGTTTTGTATCATCTCTGTTGTTAAAACACAAAATTATAATCTAAGAGTAACTGGAACAGAGGTTATCTCAATTATATGATAGTGACAATAGTTTCTCTTCCATTCTATGCTATAACTTTAGACCCCAGAAACAAGTTATAGGTTTATCCCACTTTATAGGACACATCAAATTTATCAAAAAAAAAACTTAGTTGTTGGTTCTTGCCTTCATTTGTAAAAATCAAAGTACTACCACTGGAGGAAAAAAAAATAAACAGTGAATGGGAACTATTTTGTTGGAAAGGGTTAAAACCATACCTTACTCCTCTGTGGCAACAGAACCCTTGGTAATCTATCAGCTGGGAGTTGTAGTTCCATTATAACTAATCAATTTTACATCCCTATTCATATTTGGAGGTAAAGGATACTATAAACCAAGCCACACGTTTCAAGTTTCAAGGACTGAGACATTCAAGGTTCTATATTAGACATATAATAGTAACAACAGAGAAAAGTAAAATAGAGCTACTATGCAATCTAATACTCCTGATCTTGGTTATATACCCAAAGAAAATAAATCATTACATTTAAAAGTAATACCTGTATTCCTATGTTTAGTTCAGTATTGTTCAAAAGAGGCAGGATATGGAACCAAATGAAATGTCTCCCAACAGACAGATGGATAAAGGACAGGTGGTGTACATATGCAATGGAGTACTAGTCAGCTATAAAACATACGGGATCCAGTCACTTTTGACAACATAGAAAGACTTGGAGATGACTATGCTAAGTAACATAAGAAAAGCACAGAAAGACAAGCACTCCATGATTGGTCTCTATATAGGACAGTGCATGGCACATCATATTTACTCAAGAGATGTTTTGAATGAAGGAATGCATGGATAACAAACATTGTTTATATAAGAACAAAGAGGGCTGAAGAGATGGCTCAGCAGTTAAGGTGCTTGCCTGCAAAGCAGAGGACTCAGGTTTGAGTACCCAATACCCAGGTGGCACATACAGTGGGAGATCATTTTCAATGGCTACGGGTCCTGGCATGTCCACTCTCTCTTTTTATCTGCCTCTTTCTCTCTCTTTTAAATAAATAAACAAAATATTTTAAATAGAAAAGAACAAAAGGGCCAGGCATAGTAGCCCATACCTTTAGTCATAACACTTAGAATAACCTTGACTTCAAGGCCAGCCTAGGCTACAAAGTGAGTTCCAGATCAGCCTGACTAGAGTGAGACCCTACCTAAAAATGAAAACAAAATTGGACAGGAGAGATGACTCAGCAGTCATGGAAGTTGCCTGCAAAGCCAAAGGACCCAGATTTGATTCCCAAGGACCCATGTATGCCAGATGCACAAGGTGGCACATGTGTCTGGAGTTCGTTTTCAGTGGCTGGAGGTCCTGGAGTGTGCATTCTCTCTCTCTGTCTAATAAATAAATAAAAATAAAAGTTTAAAAATCAATTAAAAACTACAAAATAATAATAGATAAATAAGAAGAAAGGGGACAAACAAGAGTGAGGGAGCATAAGAAAAAGGAGGGTTGGGATACTGGGGGGAGTAAACTACATACCTGTATGGAAACTTAAAAAACATAATATTTTTTAATTGAAACAGCTACATGAAGAATTTTACTTGCTTTTAATATAATGATTGTAAATGCTGTGATTTCATTCTTCTTTATGTCCAAATAAAATTTCATTGTGTATATGTACCACATTTTGTTTATCCATTCATTTGCTGATGGACATCTAGATTTGTTCCATCTCTTAGCTACTGTGAATAATTCAGCAGTATACATGTATATTCAACTATCTCTGTTTATCAAAAATTCACAAGATTTTGATCAGAATTTCAGTACACCATATGTTTGTCATAATAATACTATCAAAGTAACTTCAGTGTTCTTACTAGGTTAAATTCTTTTGGTGAACCCACACAAAAATACTATGTAATTATGGGAAAGAACAGGGCATATATGCACTGAGAAAGAAAATTTATCAAGATTTTACTAAGTGAAAACAGATAAGTAGTTTATAGTATGGTTTTGTGTGTATAAATAAGGACAAAAGATACCTACACTTTGAAGACGTAACATCATTTCATATCAATAATTGAGGAAAATGCTTCCAAGTTTAACTGTAATATGCTTTCCATTAGTATGTTGTATTCCAAAACAAGATATCTTGAATGTAAAAAATCTTAAAATTATACCCCAGATTTCTGATTACTGAAACTTTCCCCTTAACTGCTATGCAATTTTAGAATTTCTCCCTTTCCTGTAGATCTTTATTTTTTTATTAACTATGTATATAGTGCAGGTAGAAAAAAATCTCCAGAGTATGATTACTAATAAATTCTTTCTAACCCTTATAGGGAAGATGCACATTTGTAACATTAAAAGTCAATGCCTCTTTTAAAAAAAAATCTTAAAATTGATGAATTATCATCTGTGTATGGACATTTGTGAATTATAAACTCTTTACTTGAACAGTATTTAGAGGAATTGCTAAAAGGGCTTACCTTTGGGAAGAAGAATTGGAGATTTGAGTTTATAAACATTTAGAAAGAATAATTCTTATTTGACATTTCCCATACTGATTATATTTTTATTTATTCATTTATTTGAGATCAAAGAAGAGAGAAAGAGAGTGAATAGGTGAGCCAAGGCCTCTACCCACTACAAATAAACTCCAGATGTATGTACCACCTTGTTCATCTGGCTTATTGATCACTGGGGAATTGAGCCTGGGTCCTTAGGCTTCACAGGCAAGTGCCTTAACTGGTAAGCTATCTCTCCAACCCCATACTGATCATATTTTAAAATCAAGTTCATATGTCATTATAAAATACTTTTTTTTAAAGATTTTATTTTTTATTCATTTATTAGAGACAAACAGAAAGGGGAGAGAGAGAGAATGTGCACACCAAGGCCTCTAGCCACTACAAATGAACTCCAGACGCATGTGCCACCATGTGCATCTGGCTTACATGGGACCTGGAGAATCGAACCTGGATTCTTAGGCTTTACAGACATGTGCCTTAACCACTAAGCAATCTCTCCAGCCCATAAAATACTTTTAAAAATAATTTAAGTGTACTTATTTAATAATGCATTATCACCTTTAGGAATATATCCAGTAAAAATAATTATATCTGTGTGCACAGACAGAATAAATAACAAAGCAAATTGTCTAAGATATATTGGGAATATATATATGTTTTAAAGAAAGATACATAACAGTGTGTACATTCTAATTTTATATATACAATATGGAGAAAAAAAATCTATATTGTGTGTGTGTGTGTATAGAAGAAATGATTCACATTTGTACTCCAACTATTGACAATGCTCCTCTCCAGGGAAGGCAAAGAGAACAAAAAAGAGGACATAGCAAGAAAGAGTTTTTCACTTTTACTATTTATGTGTTAATAATTTTATCTTTATATATTTAATTTATCTATCTGCTTCTTTGTTTGTTTTACAAAAGGCCTCATTTTCATACTCCAGGATGTCCAGGAACTCACTATGTAAACTAAGTTGGCCTTGAACTTGTAATTTGTGTCACACTCCCAACTGCTAGAGCTAGAGAACAGCACCACCACACCTGGATTTGTTTTTTTTTTTTGGTTTTCGAGGTAGGGTCTCACTCTGGTCCTGGCTGACCTGGAATTAACTATGTAGTCTCAGGGTAGCCTCGAACTCATGGTGATCCTCCTACCTCTGCCTCCCAAGTGCTGGGATTAAAGACGTGCACCAGCACGCCCAGCTTATTTTATGTTTTTAATACAAGTATATATTTATGTATTATTGGAAAGTGTCAATATAATAAAAATTAAAGTTTTACATTGCTAAACTTTCTGACATGCAGAAAATTCTCAGGATTATCTCATAATAAACTGATCAACTGGATAATTAAATTTTATGTGGTTTTGGCATACTATCAAAAGGAAAATGTGTTTAAGATATAGTTCAGGGGCTGGAGAGATGGCTTAGCAGTTAAGGTGCCTGCCTGCTAAGCCTAAGAACTGGGTTCCAATCTCCAGGTCCCACGTTTAGCCAGATGCAAAGTGACACAAGGGCGCAATGCCGCACTTGCCCACAAGGGGGCGCACACATCTGGATTTCGTTCACAGCAGCTGAGAGACTGCTGGTGCGCCCATTCTCTATCTGTCTCCCTCTCTGTCTGTCTCTCTCTGTCTCTCCAAAAAAATAAAAAATAAAAAAAAATTTAAAAAGATATAGTTCAGAATACAAAATTCTTTCTATGAAGCCAGTATTATCCTGATAATTAAAACCAGACAAAGACACAACAATGAGAAAAGAAAATTATAAACAAAATTCTCTAATGAAAAAAGTTGCAAAAATTCTCAATAAAAATACTTGCAAACAAAATTCAAGGATACATTAAGAAGATCATACATAATGATGATCCTGGGGAAACAAAGCTGGTTCAATGTATGCAAATCAATAAAGGTAATATGCCATCTAAATAAACATAGACAGAAATCATATTCATCTCAATAGATGCAGAAAGGGCTTTTGACAAAGTTCAACATTTATTATGACAATAGTCCTGGAGAAATTAGGAATAGATAGAACATATCTGAAAATAATACAACTATATATGGCAAAGATAGCCAAAATAATAGTAAGTAGTAAATTGAGAAAACTGAGAGCATTTCCTCTAAAATCTGGACAGGGGTGCCAACACTTTCCATTTTTACTCAATAAAGTATTTGAAATCTTAGAGCACTAAAACACAAGAAAGACATAAAAGGGATGAAATTAAAAAAGAAGATAAAATATCCCTATTCCCAGACAACAGGATTTTTATATTGAAAATACTCTATTGATCGTACCAGAAAACACTTTCAGTAAAATTGCATAATGCAAAGTAAACATATAAATCAGTTGCTTTCATATATACCAGTAACAAAATTTCTGAGAAAGAAATTAGAAAAATATTGTACTCACAATAGCTTAAAAAAAATAAAGTACCTAGGAACCAACATAACCAAGGAAGTGAAAGATTGCTTCAATAAAAACTTAGAGACTGAAACAAGTGATCACAGACAACGTTAGACAATGGAAAGACAATGTTCCTGGACTGGCTTAAACAGTACTGTGAAAATGACTATACTAACAAAAGTATTCTACAGATTAAATGCAATCCCTGTCAAAATTCCAATGATGTTCTTACCATTAGAAACCCCCCCCCAAAATTCATATGGAAAACCAAAAAGTCCACAAATAACATAATCAAACTCAATAAGGACAGACAGAGCTGGAGATATGATAATGGCTGACTTTATACTACAGAGCTATCGTGACAATGACAGCATGGAACCGAAAACAAAAAGGCCAGTAGATAAATGGAACAGAATAGAGGACCTACAAATAAGCCCACCCAGCTATGGACACCTAATTTTTCACAAAGTTATCAAAAACATACATTGGAAAAAAGACACCCTAGTCAACAAATGTCACTCGTAAAACTGGACACCTATTTTCAAAAGAAATTAGACCCTTACCTCTCACCCTGAGAAAAATTAATTCAAAGTGAATCACAGATCTTAATTTTAAACCTGAAATGTTGAAACCGCTAAAGGAAAAACAGAGAATATATTTCAAGATACAGGTATAGGCAAGACATTTCTGGTCAAGACTCCAGTAACAAGGATAACATTCCAATAATTAATAAATGCAGTTACTTGAAATTAAAATGTTTGTGCACTGCAAAGAAAGCTAGCATCAGAGTGAACCAACAGCCTGCAGAATGAGAGAAATCATTACCAACCATACTTTGGACCAGGACTAACATCTAGAATTTATGAAGAACTGAAAAAAAACATAATACCAAAAATGCCCATTGAATTACTTAAATGGGCTCTTAATATGACTAGACAGTTCTCAAAAGAAGAAAGAGAAATGGCCAAAAAGTGTGTGAGTTACTGAAGTGTGCTGTGCTGTGTGGCAGATGGCTTTGCTCTCTCTTGCCTGGTCCTGTAAGAGCAGGCCACTTCTCCTGCCATTATGGAACCTCCCCTGGATTTGTAAGCATCAATAAATAATACCCCTTCCTCCAAAAAAAAGTGTTTATTAGCCAGGTGTGGTGGCACACGCCTTTAATCCTAGCACTTGGGAGGCAGAGGTAGGAGGATCGCTGTGAGTTCAAGGTCAGCCTGAGAATACAGAGTGAATTCCAGGTCAGCCTGGGCTATAGTGACACATTACCTCAAAAAAACAAAACAAAAAAAGTGTTCATTATCTTTAGCCAACAGGGAAATAGAAATTATAACTCTTTGGAGATACCCCATCTGAATGTTTATCATCATGAAAAAAACAACAACAAGAAGTGTGTGTGTGTGTGTTTAAGCTACAAAATTAAAATAATTGTATGAGAGTGGAAAAAGAGGTATTGAAGAAGGAGATTAGGACAAGTGGACAAATGTGACAGGACAATAGAAAGGAAGCTGGAAGTGAAGGATACAAGGAGGTACAGTGGAAAGGAGAGGGAAGCAAAATCAACAAAAATAATTTGTTTGAAAATGCTATAATAAAATCTAATACATGGTATGCTAACTAAAACAATATTTTTTAAAGATTTTATTTATTTATTTATTTATTTATTTATTTATTTATTTATTTGAGACAGAAAGAGGAAAAGAGAGAGAGGAAGAGGGAGAATGGGAGTGCCAGGGCTTCTAGCCACTGCAAAAGAACTCCAGATGCATGCACCCCCTTGTGCATCTGGCTTACGTGGGACCTGGAGAATCGAACCAGGGTCCTTAGGCTTTGCAGGCATGTGCCTTAACCACTAAGCCATCTCTCCAGCCTTAAAACAATATTTTAATTACATTATTTTAGTGGGAATTTTAACTCATATGATGTAAGTAATGCATTTTTAATACTCCTTAAACTCTGATTGATAGCATGATTAAACCTTTATACACTGAACTTACCAGTTGCTAACTGCTTTTTGAGTCCATTGGCTCTAAATATGTTGTAAGTTTTCTGAAACAATATTTGATATGTAGCCCACACTAGCCTGGAACTCACTGTGTAGTCTAGGCTGTCCTTGAATTCTCAATCTTCTTGCCTCAGCCTTTTGAAAGTTGGGAGGTTAAAGGTGTGCCACTATGCCTGGCTATAAACTAGATTTGAGAACTACCACTAAGTTTTCGCACTGATGAGAGGAATAGAGGAGTATGTATCTAAAGACGTCCCTAAAAGGTCACTTAAGAATTTTTGTACACTTCATTCACTGCTAAATTTACTTTATTTATAAATCTTTTCCAATCAATACATAATAACAATATGAAAAAGACTTTTTTAAATAACCCCATCACTAACATGGACAAACCAAACATGCCTTTACTGTATTGAAATATATTCACAAATTTTAAAACAAAAACCCAAAAGGTTTATCTTTTTCTTGAGGGGCCATTCAGTGCAAACCCTAAAGGCATATCTTCTCACAACCTAAGAGAATAGAGTATGAACAAGTCTCTTGACTATAGCATTCTGTGTCATTCTAGAGTTTCCTTTAGAAAGAATCAGAAATGAGCAGTTAAAGAAGAATCACAAGTGCCCAGGCACATGTCTAGAATATGATTACCTTTGGGCCAGGAAGACCTGGAAGACCAATCCCTGAAACACCAGGATCACCTTTATCTCCTTTCTGTCCAGGTATCCCTGGGGAGCCAGGTTGACCAGGAACTCCAGGGGGTCCAGGGGGCCCATCCATGCCTTGAGGGCCTATTGAAATTATGTAGCATGTAGTATTGATAAAATATTGTTTACTTGTGGCATATCTAAGCTGTATACAACCAAGCTAAAAGATTTTTCAAAACACCTCTGCAAGCTGAATATGTAATAACAAGCTTCACAAACATTATTGTATAAAAGCACATTTTTCAGAAAGTTTAAATGAAGGTGATACAGCTGGAGAATTATTTTTTATATTTCTAAAGCTCTGTCTCTTAATTTTTATTTCAAATACTTTAGTAATGAAAGCTCTACCAAGATTCTCTCAATTTGAATCTATCAGTATCAGGCTTCCCTGCTAATTCTCTCTCCCTCTCTACAGTGTTGTAACTTGAGTCAAAGGCCTCATACATGTAACCACTGAGCTGTATCCACAGCCCCCTACACTTTTTTCTGATAATAATGATGGTGAACATTAGTGTGACTAAATATTTGGAAGTGATACATCACTTACCTGGAAAACCCATATCACCTAAATTTCCTTTAACTCCTGGAGGTCCTACAAGTCCAGGTGGGCCAGGGAGACCAGGGTTACCCTTGGGACCTAGAAAAGTCAAATTGGTAAAATTAAAACCCAAAAGGCATGATAATGGAAGGATTAAATCATACCATATTAAAGTCCACAGATATAGCTCAGGATGAAACAGGTAAGAGGTTTCTCAGAAATCTTTACAACATACTACACTATAATTATGGTGAGAAGTCTTTTAAGATAAATTTATATAAAAAACTCCACATACATCTTGTTTCTTTCCCTAAAATAATTCTACTCACCTGATGTTCTATTTGTTGCAAGCACACATACATCACACACATATCTTCATAGATAAATTCAACATAAGGAGACTACTATTTTAATTTTTTTCTAGGAAAACATTCAGCAGTAGTTTTTCCATGTAGAGGCTGATTACATGAGTCCAGGAAGAGCAAATATGGCAACCTGTCCATGATATAGCCCTAGTAAACTAGGTCAGAGAAAAAAAGAAGGGGAGTATGGGTTGATAGGGAGGTACTGGATTGACCTGGATGCTGTTTTCACAGTCTTTCTACAATATGAGTGTTTGAATCATTGACTTTTCTGATGGCAAAAAAAATCTGGAATAGGTAAATTATCCAGGGTCTTACCAGCACATTGTCTTATTTATATATGTTATGCTTTATAAAATAAAACACAGCACATTGCTTGATTCATACCTCTATGGGTGCTTTGTTGCCACATAATGAAGAAACTAAATGAACAACACAAAATATTTAAAAAATTTTGTCTGTTTAAACTTGGGCCAAATTGCACTCATTTTTGTCAAAGGTAAACTCTACAATTTCATTCATATCCAAGCATAATATTATGGTCAGCTCTAAAACATTATTAAAATCATAAACACAAACTGTTTTGCAAGATTGCCTGTTGGCTATCACAATGCTCCAAGCAGTCTATTGCACCTACCTGGTGCTCCTGGTAATCCAGGCGGTCCACTCAGTCCAGGTTGCCCTGGGTCTCCAGGCAAACCTTGGTAGCCTTTTGGCCCTGAAACTCCAGGAATACCTGCCAAGGATGAACAGAAGATGCAAGCTGGGTTAATTATTATTAGTCAATTAAATGAATTTCCAAAATATGCTGCCAGTGTTGAACTATGAATGAAATGATGAAACTGGTCTGTTTTGGTGTGGGGGACTCATACATCTTAACCACTTTAATTCTGTAGCCTCTGAGAACCACTTTGCTTCTCACCCTGCACTTAATTGCCACAATCCATCCAGACTAATTCTTAGGAAACAAAGGAAGGAGCAGGACAGGATGATGTGGACAGAGTCATCCCTCACATGACACTTGGCAGGTCAGGGATGCTCCCCAGGATACCTACCACATTCTTGGGCAACTGCTTAGAGTTGAAGGTGGTTGGTTGTGTAGTCTTTCCACATTGAACTAGGTAGATGCTGATAACTCACTTTATTAAGATACAACTCAACACTAAGGTACTAGTATAGCTCAGTGAGGCTTGCCTAGGATTTGAGAGCCCCCAATTATGATCCCCAGAACTTCTAACAACAACCACGTACAAGATGATGAGGAGCCTGACCCTTTCTGTAACCCTAAGACGAGTGAGCAAACCAAACTGATGATACTGTGATTCATGATCTCCCATAAAGAAAATAAGAGCACTCAATAAAATTCCTATTTTGGCACAATCTCTTATAAAAACACCCTATTATTAGTGGGCCCATATTACTACTAAAATACAAAAAAACATAGTTTATACAGAAAAGAAGCTATTTAAGGATCTAAGACGAAGATGAAATTTCATTTTAGTCAGCACAAAAAGATGACCCTGCCTTATTTGAGAGTTTATGCAAAACTGCAATATATTAAATAATTTTGGGGAAATTATCATCAAATCATGCTCATTTAGAAATACATGACACTGGTATATGCTCACATACTAACATGCATACACAACTGATAATACTAGTGGTTAGGACATGAAAAGACTTACAAAATTTTCCACAAGCTATAAATAAATAAAATTAACTTTATAATCACATATTTTGGGAAAGGCTATTCTATGTAGATCAGGCTAGAAGTGCTTTAAAAATATATTTATTTTTATAAGACATTTATGTATCATATATTATACATGCATGCTTCTTAATATTTTATGGTGTTTTGTTATTAATATGTTATACTTTTATAAAAAGAAAAATTGGGCTGGAGAGATGGCTTAGCAGTTAAGGTGCTTGCCTGCAAAGCGAAAAGACCCAGGTTTGATTCCCCAGGCCCCATGTAAGCCAGATGCACAAGGTGGTGCATGTGTCTGGAGTTCATATGCAGTAGCTGGAAGTCCTGACTCACCCATATTCATTCTCTCTGCCTCTCCCTCTTTCAAGTAAATAATTAAAACTAAAATATTTTAAAAAGAAAAATTATTGAAATTTAAAATCTTATGTGATACTTTAAAAGTTATTTGCTTTTAAAAAAATATTCCTAATCTGTTTTATTTTACAGATGGCAGATAAAACAGAAGAACTAAGATCCATCAATAATGATAGCTGACACCCCCCCCTATGAAATGTACCACCTGTACCACATCTTTTGGGGCCCAGAAGAAATTGCCAAGGAAGTGGCTACATGAATACTGCGCTTACTGCTAGCCTGACAACAAGCTCCAGGGTGATGGTGACAGATACAGTGATCAATTAAAACCCATCAAAGAAGTAATCCAGAGGATACAGAGAAATCAATACTAATTAGACTGCCAACTGTCTAGACTGTCATGGATCAGGGAACACTGAGGAAGAGGAGGAAGAAAGATTTTCCAAGCCACAGAGTGGGTAGGAACACCATGAGCACGGCTTCTTCCCCCTTCCTGCTATCCCACAGGGATTGACTGAGTCCTTCATAAGCCCACAATGAATACTAGAGCCCCACTGAGGATGCTCCCAGAGTAACAGGAGCTGGGGTGAGGGGATAAAAGACTATACCCTGTTACAATGTATATAAACCTAAACTAAATTAAACTAAAAAAAACATTCCTGACAGATTAATAAATGGAAAAATAAGGGTCTGGAAGGTGGAGGAACAGGCTAGTGGAAAGGGAAATGAGGAGGGGAATTACATAAAACCAAAGACAAAAACAATCATTATAATAGAAACCCTCCTCCTGGATACCATCATACAAGATATAACTGCCAATAAAGGGGGCAGTGGATGGTCTAGACAGAAGTGCTCATCAGTGTGTGGAGAATGCTCAATCCTAAAACATTAGCTCTGGCAGGTGAATCTCAGAACCAGAATTGGGTTACCCCCACCTCCCACACACTCACACACAGCATTGTTGGTCAGTGAGGCCCTAGTAATTCCAAACCAATGCAGACCATTGTCACAGCACTTGGTTATCTGCCAGTACTAAAAGATAAGACCCTACTACTGAAGACACCACAGGCTATTGTCACAGGACACTGAGAGACCATGTTGGAAGAGAGTGAAACGACATTTCTCTTCTGGTAGAACCTCATGGCATGGAAAAGTGCTATGGTTGCTGTTGGGGGATTAAGATCACCAACAGCATGAATAAGCAGGGGATCCTGCAAGCTACACAATGAACCAGCTGGGCAAGAAGCAAACACCTGTGTAATAGTGGTGTACAACTTGTGTAGGTAACTAACTGCCCTCTGATGGATATGTGACCCACTTAGTGGGAGAGAACTGGTACTGTGAACCAAGTCAGAACACCATGGTCAGGAAATTCATAGACCTCAAAGAGAAGACCATAGCACTCTCTGGATAAGTATAGTTGCACATACATCAAGAAATCTCTCAAAACTCTAAGTATAGTCCCCTAAACCAATGCTTCTCTCACTCTTGGTCACAGCTGCTGTTTCATTTTACAGATTGCAGAGAATAATGGGGAAATCCAAGATACACCAGTATGCCAACTAAAGACACCCAACTGCCTTCCAGGAGACATCCCACTTTCATTCATTAATTTATTCATTCTCTCTCCTTACTAATAAATATTTTTTAAAAGTTTGGTCAATGAAACCTTACAAATCAAGTGAAAACTAATATTTATTATCAAAATTTGACTTATCTAGATGACTTGCTAAATTCTGTATTACAAATTACTTCTCAGATATCTTATAGCATAGGGAAGAATGCATGTTTAGCATCCCTAAGAGTCTGGGTTTGTTACCTAGCACCCCTAAGCCCCACAAATTAAACTTCAGATATGCCAGAAGAAGAATTTGTAAATATATGTGTTTACTTACCTGGCAAGCCAGGTTCCCCTTTCTCTCCTTTTGCACCCAAGAGATTTGGATCCATTGGTCCAGGAGGTCCAGGCAAGCCAGGCTCTCCTTTACCACCTTTTTCTCCTGCAGGACCAGGAAGTCCTGGCTGACCCTGCAAACCGACATCACCTAAAATCACCATGCATGGGGGAAAACAAAGTACATCAGATTTATTCATCCACGATTAATGCATGCACAATTATTTATACACTTCATAATTGGGCAGGCTGCTAGTCACAAAAAAACATTTATGCAACATAGTTGTTGCCTTTGAATTTTATTTGAGTGCCTACACATTTTTAAACTCAAATAACAACACCTTTGCTTCCCAGAATTTTTGATAATGACAAATACTGTAAGAAAAAATGCAAGCTTAGTCCATATATTTTGGACTAAGTATTTATCATGGTTCATGGTATGCAAACTAAGTATAACCTCAGACTGAAAACAAGGCTTTTTAATAGTCTCATCACCAAGAAACAAAAAAAAAAAAGCTACACATTGCTTATTTTGACATAGTAAAAATATTCTATATAGACAAAAATTAGTAATTTTCTTTTACTATACATATCTGTCAGCAAACTCAGCATCTTACCTTTAAGTCCAGGAACACCACTCCTGCCAGGAATTCCCAAAGGTCCTGGTGGACCTGGAGGTCCCATCACACCCATTTCACCTTTGGCACCTTTGAAGAAAATCAGTAAGTAACTTTTGTCTTTTTTGCCTTTGGAATGATGAAATTTATGTTTTCAGATGTCAACTGGAAAACTATTGAGGAGTGGAGAGAAAACATTGAGAAATTTTGTCTTTCTCACTTTCTGCAACCTTAGCATCCATTATTGCCTATACCCAGGATACACACCTTCATTGTGGCAGCTAATCTCTAAAGAGCCCTTTCAATGTAGCAGGTTTTTTTTTTTGTTTGTTTGTTTGTTTTGTTTTTTACCAGTTTACAAGTCCTGTTGTAGCTCTTCTTCTGAAATATAGGTTTACTCAGTTTTGACTATGTTAGACAGTATAACTCCCAGTCATAAGAACTCTTGTATCTTCTACATGGGGACTTTTGGCTTTTGAAATTCTTTCCTGGCAAGCAAATTTCCATGAAGGGATAGCAACTACTTTGATACTGTGATGACAGGAGGACACAAGCTATGTGAAGAGGCACCATGATGAGATGTGATGTGAGTCAAACAATACCCAGGTGCTCTACAACCACTTTTGTTAGGGTCATATGGACTACAGATAAACACTCTAGCAAAGCCAGCCCTTGATTTCTACCCACAGAATCTTAAGAAGAATAAAAAATTATCATAAAATATTTCAGTTGTGGTTGTTTCTTATATAATAATCTATAGCTGGAATTTTATAGAGAGAAAGATATAGTGCAAATAGCAAATAGTTAGATGCAAAGACATTTAATACTTTTCCTTGATAGTGCCAATCTAGAAAAAGCAAATGTGAGGATACTCTACCAGAGTCATATCAGTATTAAGTCCCTAAATAAAATAATCAAACATATTATTAAACAAATTACCTGGATATCCTGAGGCACCTGCTTTTCCTGGAATTCCTGGTGATCCTGGGGGTCCTATAGGACCAGGTGCTCCAGGGATCCCTGGACTGCCCCTCTCACCAGGGGGTCCTGGAACATCAAATCCAGGAGGTCCTGGATCCCCTTTCTCTCCTGGTAACCCATGCACACCTAGTTAACAAAATGGTAATATTAACAAGTATTGCCGGGTGTGGTGGTGCACGCCTTTAATCCCAGCACTCGGGAGGCAGAGGTAGGAGGATCACCATGAGTTTGAGGCCACCCTGAGACTACATAGTAAATTCCAGGTCAGCCTGGACCAGAGTGAGACCCTACCTCAAAAAACAAACAAACAAACAAACAAGCAAGTATTGAAACAATTTTAAGAGATATACCTTGTGGTTATTTTTCTAGCAATAGAACCCTATATATAACAAACTTAAGAGCAAATTAGAAAACTTTTAGCATCATGAACATAAAATGATTGAAAAAAACCACACTTAAGATTTTTAATAATTTTTCTAACACAGTGGCTCTCTATTTTTAGAAAAGACCAATTTTTCACTCATTGTTTTTGGGGGCTAACCCAAATGATCATTCCAAGTGTCTTTGCAACAATATAAAACTAATTTTATTGTTGAAATGCATAGGAGTTTATTTTAGAAAGAAAAATGTACTGATATTCAAGATATTTTTAATATCCTCTTCTAGCATGTCAAAATTTATTTTGAAGACTTGAGAAATCAGCTTAGTTAGCATAATAGTCATTGTTCCAATATTTCCATTTCATAGTAATAAAACAAAGAGAGATTTTCAATTTATAGCATATTTTGACATAGGTGATAATGAAAATTATAAGTTCTATATAAACTGCTACTTATTGATATTTTATATCTCAAATAGTCAATAGCCAAGTTATCAATAGAAGTAATTTGTTTTGAAATATATTCCAAGAATGCAGGTATATGAAATAATAAAAACGAACTAGGGCTGAAGAGATGGCTTAGCAATTAAGTTACTTGCCTACAAAGCCTAAGGACCCAGGTTCAATTCCCCAGAACCCATGTAAGCCAGATTCACAAGGTGGCACATGCATCTGGCATTCCTTTGCTGCTAGTGAAGGACCTGGCATGCCCACTCTCTTTCTCATTTCCTCTCTCTTTCTCAAATAAATAAATAAAATAAAAATATTTTTAAAAAGAAGCTAAAATTGTATGGATCAATCTTGTGTTTTCATATTTCACCCTTTATAATTGGATATGGATTTTGAGAAAGAATTACAATATCTGTTAAAGCTGAAGTTCAAGGGACAGGGACCTACAGAAACAGAAGTAAGTTGGAAAAAGATGCATTAATTAGGAAAAAACTAAGCATGAAAAGATTGGATTAAAAGACCCCATAAATAGAAGTTACTACTCATCAATTCATTACTATAATGCACTGTATTAAGAATAAATAAGGGAACTGTTTTGGGCATTTTATTAGATGTTCATATAGCTTAATTTATAAATTAAATGTATTTGCCTATTCTTTAATATTAAAAAAGTAGTACTTTTCAGTTTTACACTCATTTATCTTGACTTTTACATTGCTAACCATAAAGATTTTGGTATTTAAGGGTCAGTTAGAAAATAACCATAATTTTATTTTATACTATGGCAATGTAAGTGGAGAAAAACAATACCAGTGGGTGAAGATTAGTGAACAACCTCCCATGTATTAGGCAGATTTCTTTCTTCATTGTTATTAGTAGGAACATAAAATTAGCTATACTTTGCACAGTATAATGTTTTCCATAAATATGGTCAGGAATAAGCATCCTGGTAGTATCCAGGATGAAAAAAACTCAATATAACTACAAAATATCTACTGAATCCCACATGTAATAACAGAATCCATAAGCACAAGTCTTCTGAGACTATGTAGGAGTATATAGAGACTCAAATTTTACTGGCAGCCAAAGGCAGACATTAGATATTAGTGGAAAGGAGGGAAATGTGAGAACTATGCACATATAAACACATTTACTCTAAGGATTTCCTAGCCATATAAATAGTTATAAATCTATAATATATTCAACTTAATTTATGAAATTGATATGGATAATTCTTGGGGTTTTGTTGTTTTCGGTTTTGACTAATACGAGTGAAGGTTTTTTTTTTTTTTTCTTTTTAGCTGATTCAATTAAACACATTTTCTTGAACTGGACAAGGATTACAATATATTTGGTCCATATATGATGTATGGACATAGAATAGAGCATATTTAAGTTAACTATAAAATGAGTCACTCACTAAAGTCCTAACAATATATATTAACAGCCAACCCAAATAAGAATCAACAGCCTCAAGCCGGGCGTGGTGGCGCACGCCTTTAATCCCAGCACTCGGGAGGCAGAGGTAGAAGGATCGCCGTGAGTTCAAGGCCACCCTGAGACTACATAGTTAATTCCAGGTCAGCCTGGGCCAGAGTGAGACCCTACCTCAAAAAAACAAAAAACAAAAAAAAAAAAAAAACAAAACAAGAATCAACAGCCTCTATCTTTGCCAGAGTTAGCAGGTCATGGGATGCAAAGCATTTTGCTTGTATTTTCTTGTCAAAGTTACTTCTATTTTCTTGCTGTCAGCTGAGGAATTCATATTAGACAGGGCATTAATTCCTAAACATGTGCTAAATTGTATGCCTTACCTTAGAAAAACCACCAAAATAAAAAAATAAATATTTCATACTTATGAAAAGAGAAAAAACACCACCAAAAAGCAAAACTGTAAGTAAATAATAAGAGGAAATGCAAACATTTTGTACTGGAGCAATAACAACAGAGAATATCTCACATGAAGCTATCTATTGCAAAGTGAAATGAGTATATTATATAAACTTCTTATATAATTTTGAAAGTTAGTAATTCAGTCATGCAGTGTATCTTAGACTAAACGAGATATTAGGACTAGTCTTGATATTCACCCAACAATTAAGATTATTAATTGATTTAGGTGTGTGCTGAGACCATACTATGTAGATTTTATAATAAATATATCTATGGTCTATCAGGAAGATATGTCTATATTATGAGAGACAGAGAATAGATTAGAAGATTAGATGAATGAAAGCAGGGTATTAGCTAAGTTTGAAAAGGTATGGAGCATATGTAACCAAATCTGTATTTTATTCATATTCTTATTAATAATGTTTCTTTTGATTTTTACTCAGCTGTGACTTAAGAATTCAGAATGCTCCCATAAGTTCATGCAATTTTTGGAAGTGAAATGGGTAATAAAACACAACTGAAATGATAAATTCATTTTAACTATCTTATGAAAGAGCAGGTGAAGCCTGTAATGGTCAAAACTAAAAATAGTATTTTTCAAGATCCTGCTGGTATGCTAGTTGGGCATGAATGTATTTTTCATGAGTTATAAAGCAACTGTTTTATAACAACCTGGTTCAAAGCATGACTCTAAGTGTTCTTATTTTTCAATTAGTACAATGTACCATAAAATGAGTTTTTTTTAAAAGGAAACAAAAATAGCTTTGCCATGCCTTTTATATTGCTAACAACTACTCAACTATTTCTAGATTTTAAAAAATATTTATTTATTAGAAAGAAAGAGAGAGTGCATGTGAGAGAGAATGGGTGCACCAGGGCCTCCTGCCAACAAATTCCAGATGCATAGTCCACCATTTCTAGATTTTAACATAATAGCAAAAAAATGCCTATTATCATTTAAGGTCAGAAAATATATTCATGCTTGAATACTTACAAGTGCATCTGAATTGTGTTACACTTTCTGATGTGTCCAAGTGTTCAAAGAATGATTAACTTCCATATTTCTTTTGATTTTATGAATTATTACAGTGCTTTGAAATAATACAATGCAGACCTCAGAATGGCCCTTACTATATCTGCTTAAACTAAAATAAGAATTCACATTACCAGAAATCATTAGCTCTGAATACTCTCATAAAAGCAAAGAAAAACATGTATTTATCTATGGAAGCATTAGGTTTTATGTTGATAAAACTTTTTTGAGTAGCTGATAAAAAATATTTCCAATAATAAAAAAACCATATGTGCTCAGTTACAAAGTGTTTGCAAGTCTGAGGCAAAAGGGGCAGGAAATCAACTATGTTAAAAAAAAAAAAAGAAAAGAAAAGGAGGGCTGGAGATATGGCTTAGTGGTTAAGGCACTTGCCTACAAAGCCAAAGGACCCAGGTTCAATTCCCCAGGACCCACGTAAACCAGATGCACAAGGGGGCAATGCATTTGGAATTCATTTGCAGTGGCTGGAGGCCCTGGTGTACCCATTCTCATTCTCTCTCTCTCCCTCTCTCTCTCTCTCTACCGGCCTATTTCTGTATCTCTCTCACTCAAATAAATAAAATAAAATATTAAAAAATATAAAAAAAAAAAAAAATGAAATGCTTATTATATGTCTTTACAGAACATTTTTGTGGAGCCCCTACTTTAATACTTATGTGTCTAAAATGCAAAGATGTTCCATGGATAAGGATGTGTCTGTGACTGATGTGTCAAGCCTGAAAAAAGTGAGCACTAGGAGCTTAAGTTCTACGCTTCCAAAACTTCTCTCTTGCTCAGTGATTATATGGAAATAGTAACTATGCCATCATCAATTTGTGTTATTGGAAATACATCAATTTTAGATGAAAATAAAGAAAAATGTCAAGGATTTAAATAGCTCTTCTGTGGTGACATATGATTTTTTTGTTTTTACAAGATAGATTATCTTTTAAATCAATTTTCTGGAGTCTATTACATTCATATATGAGAGATACAAAAGTGCATCTCTGGCAATCTTACCAGGTTCGCCTATTGGCCCAGGAGTTCCTGGTGGGCCTGGAGGTCCCTGGACACCAATTCCTGGTAACCCAGGAGGTCCTGTTGGCCCAGGTTGTCCAACTGGTCCAATATCACCTTAAAAAATAAACATAGTTTAGATATGGAAAGTAACAGCTTTTCATTCAGAAAAAACAAAACCCTACACCTAGGTACCCAAAGTAGAAAATCCATTAATATTTATGAGTCTTATAATTTAACATAAGACAAGCAATTAACCCCAGTACTTAACCCCATAAAGTAAAAGAGTATAAATCCCACCTTCACACTAAATGTAGGTGGTTTTAGGCAATTGTTTATAACTTTAAAATATATTTCAAGTAGTTAACTTTCAAAATCTTCCTTTTATTAAATCTCAGACTGACCTTTTCCTTTATTTGAGAGAGAGAGAAAGAGAGAGAGAGAGAGAACTGGTGCGCCAGGGCCTCCAGCCACTGTAATCAAATATGTGTACCACCTTGTGTGTATGTGTAACCTTGTGTGTTTGTGTCACCTTGTGTGTCTGGCTTATGTGGGATTTAAAGAATCAAACATGGGTCCCTGTGCTTCACAGGCAAGTGCTTTAACCACTAAGTCATCTCTCCAGCCCTCAATAGCTTTCTGAGTAGGTTCTGATTGCAAACATTGTCTTTGATGCTTTCATGAAAAGTAGGGACAACAAAGTACTGCCTAGGGGGAAAAGGTGACCTATAGACATCTTTGCAAATTCCATAGGCTGAGAATAGTTTTAACATTTTAAAGAGTTATCAAAATCAGAATATATGACAAAATATGTGACCAATATTACTATTTGCCTCTTTACAGAAAAATTTTCCTGCCACTGCTGTAGAAGCTTTACCTTGTTAATTCTTTGGTTTAGTTTTTTTTTTTTTTTTTTTTTTTTTTTTTTTTTGGTTTTGGTTTTTCGAGGTAGGGTTTCACTCTGGTCCAGGCTGACCTGGAATTAACTATGTAGTCTCAGGGTGGCCTCGAACTCATCCTCCTACCTCTGCCTCCCGAGTGCTGGGATTAAAGGCGTGTGCCACCACACCTGACTCTATGGTTTAGTTCTTTAATGGGTTTGGAGTTAATTTGTAAGAGACATGAAGTGTGAATGGAGGATTATTTATGTCAATTGTTTTATATATAGATGTGTAGTAATTCTTGAATTTTTGAAAAGCTTAACTTTCTATTGAAATTTCTTTTTCTTTTTTTTTTTTTTTTTTTTTTTTTTTTTGGTTTTTCGAGGTAGGGTCTCACTCTAGCTCAGGCTGACCTGGAATCCACTATGTAGTCTCAGGGTGGCCTTGAACTCATGGCAATCCTCCTACCTCTGCCTCCCAAATGCTGGGATTAAAAGCGTGCGCCACTACGCCCGGCTTGAAATTGCTTTTGTAAATTTGTGAAAAATCACATGTATGGACCCAGAATTTACCTCAGTGGTAGAATATATGCTTATCATGCTTGAGGTCCTGGATTCAAAACCCAGCACCACAAAAAATCCAGTATGATTTTATATTTATAATTTTCATTAGGTTCATTTTTCTATGGGTCTGAATTTCACATATTCCTAAATATGTTTATTAGTGTAGGTTTATATTAAATTTGAAATCAGATTCTTTAAATTCTCCAACATTGTTCTTTCTCCCAATTAATTCTATAATTTACAAGGTGTAAATAAGAATTTATATTTATCTTATAAATACACATTTTGTTAATATTGAGATGATACACATTTCAATGCCATCACAAATTATATATTCCATCTTCTGCCAATCTGTCCAGATACAACATTTTATTTGTCACAATATTTTTATACATTATTTCTGCTGACTAGGACACCCTTCCTAAAGATTCCAGATACCTTAGGTTAAGTCCTAAAGAAAAATAATACATAAGATAAACATCATACTTTCAAAGTCTTCTTTTTGTATAATTCTAATGTACAATGAAATGGGCTTTACAAAAGTATGTACATATTTGTATGATTACACTTACAAGAATTTCAAGAATAGGCAGATAAACATGACTTTCTAAAATATTTAGAACAATATAGCTATGGGTATTGGAGTAGGAGACTGAAAGGAAATGAGATGAAGGAACGTTTTTGAAGTGATAATTATTTTGGCATTGTTAGGGATAGGAGCCAGGACCTTCAGCATGGTAGGAAAGTTCATCATGAATATCTCCAGCCCCAGGATATTAGTAGTGGTTTGAGGTTGTATGTATTTGTCAATCCAGAAATTATAACAAGTTTTGTGCATCTTATTTACTGTGAGTTTTATCATAAGATGAGATTGTAAACAGCATGCTAAATACTGAAGAAGGGTGTCACTGTTGCAATTTGTTTTAAAATGTATGACACATAGATTAATAGATACAGAGAAGGATAGTTAGTTTGACAGAAATATAACAAAGAATATTGGTAACAACTGACAGTAGAATGTTAGTGATAGGTACATAGTTGTTACTGTAATGAACTTTATACTTTGTGTTATATATGAAATTCTCTTTTATGATATGGAGGATTGAACCTGAGCTTTTGCACACACTAGGCAATTTCTGTACTACTGAGCTGATATCCAGAGCCTCTATATGTGCAATAAAAACACAATTTTGGCAGGACCACAGAGGAAATAGTGAGTTAAACACGAAGCTGCTCTCATGCTAAGCCTGACAACCTATGCCAGGGAGATGGAGAGAGACACTGAGGACTCAAAATATATCAAAGCAAAAATCCAGAAGTTGCTGAGAGCACAATACTAAGGTAGACTTATAACACATCTGCCAAGGTTCAGGGAGGAAGGAGTATACTTAGGCATTTCTACTCGCCACCCCCCCAGGACTGACTGTTGTATTCATAGCCCATAGTAAAAACCAGTAACCCCACTGAGGAGAGACCTCAGTGGTAGTATGGGCTGGCGAGGATTGTATATAATAAGAAAATATGAAGGGAATTAGACTTGTTCACATAACAAAATTTATAATTATTAAAAATGAAAAAAAAAATTAAAAAGTAAAAATTCTGGCAGGAGAAAAAAATGTTGATTGTGGAATTTAAGGAGTAAATAGAAGGTCACTTAATGTGTGATTCATTTAATATTAATGTACATTTAAAATTTTTAAATAAAATAATTTTTAAAAAACTATACTAATAAACCTATTTCCATCAAGCTAACAAAAATTCAGGAGCTTGTCCAGCATATTCATGAAGGCTTATGGGGAAGCAAACAGTCATGAATTGCTGGTACAAGTGTTAAATGGTACAAATAAAGAGGAATTTGACAATATTTAGAAAATTATTCTACTACTATACATACACACACCTAAAATAATGTATATGAAAGATTATTGACTATGGCATTATTTGTAATAAGAACAGACTAGCAAAAATGTATGTGGCAAATAGCAACTGGAAGAATAATTTATAGCATTCTCATGAAATTAAATACTAAGCTTGTATTCTAAGTATCAAGATTTCTAAATACTAATATGGGCCAATATCTAAGCTATAAAATCACATAAGATGAAATAAACAAAGTGAAAGAATGCAAAAGGCAATGTTATATATATTTTAAAAATATATTTTATTTATTTATTTGAAAGAGAGAAAGGAAGAGAGAGAGAGAGAGAGAATGGGCATGCCAGGGCCTCCAGCAACTGCAAATGAACTCCAGACGCATGTGTCCCCTTGTGCATCTGGCTTACATGGGTCCTGGAGAATTGAACCAGGATCCTTTGGCTTTGCAGGCAAATGCTTTAACCTTTAAGCCATCCCTCCAGCCCCAATGTTCTATCTTTTAATGAATTCAAAAAATAAAAATGTTCATATTAGCTAGTATATTTGTAAAGGTACTAAACACTGGGCACATACAGGATTGAGAGGAGCCAGATGGATGGGGAGGGAGTAGAAGGAAGACTTGTTGTTTATTTGTGTTTAACCCAGGTTCTCAGGTAACCCAGGCTGGCTTTGAACTCACCATGTAGCCAAGACTGGCCTTCAATTCCTCCTACCACTGCCTCTCAAGAGCTGGGATTGCTGGCCTGTACTACCACACATAAGTCTGTGTTACTTTCATACAAATTACTTTTTATTATCTATCTAATAAATAAAAGACAAAAATAATCAATGAAAGATGAATAAGAGTATAGCCATGACTAAGGAGCATCACGGCTTTCTAGCTGACTGGGCTAATTATCACTCAAACTTTACCAAATGTTTCAATTTCTGTAAAAGTTTAAATTAACTGAGAAATAGCAAGAGCCTCCATACCTTTTGGTCCAGGTAGCCCATCTAAGCCAGTGCGTCCTGGTGGACCTGGAGGTCCTGGGAAACCACGGTCACCTTTTGGACCAAGTGTTCCTTTGAAACCTGGGAATCCCGGTGGCCCAGGTGGCCCAGGTAACCCGAATCCTGGCTCTCCCTTAAGTGCACACATGACAAAATAAAACAAAAACTCCCATGACTTTCCTGATACTTAAGTTTAATATAGAGAATTCAAAGCAGAAAACACAAAGTAATGTCCCCTTATGGTGAGAAGGTAAGGATAATCAAATTCAAATTATTTTTCATGGTTGAAAATATCTGGAAGGATGGGAAATCGAGTTTGGTAAAACAAATTAAATGTGTTGGACTGGTTTCAGAATAATAGTACCAGAAAGAGCATTAAGATATAAATAACAATCAAACCAAGTTAGGAAATGTGATTATAGACTGAGTATTAGAAATTTAAATCATTGTTTTTAATTTGGTTAAGTCTTATAATGGTATCATGGCTTTTGAATAAAATTTCCACTTACTTAGAGAACAATACTGAAACATTTATAGGTGAAATAACATGATTTGAGATTTGGGTTAAAATATTGAGAGAAAAGAGAAATAGTCTAAGGAAATGTGATAAAATCTTAATTTTGTGCTTCAGTAATAGCCAGAAGAAAGTTTGTTGTACACATCATTTTACTTTTGGGCTTATTTGAAAATATTAAACATACAAAAAACAATAAGCCAACAGAGAAGGAGTTTTTGTATGAGATCTGGAGTCATGGTCAGATGTTTTTCCCATGGAAAATAAGTACCAATGATAAAAACTGGTACAATTAAATTAACTAAGCAAAAAGAAATTACAGGAAAATTAGGTTAATTACATATCAAAACAGTTGGCTGAGGGCAAATGAAGAAACTTTGAGGTTACATAAGATACAATAAGGGGAATGGAGAAGAATAAATACAGAGCTATTAATTATTATTACCAAATAAATAGCATTGATTTGTATTAGCATCTGTGATGGAATTGGGACAGAGGAGAGAGTATGTGAAGGTCTTCATATATCCACAGCACCATTTCAACCAATTATCACACACATATGAAAGATATGAAATGGCATAGTAATTGTATAGAGAAGCATGAGAAAAACTAATGCATTCTCTCATGGAATCAGAAAGTATACAGACTCAACAGGATCAGAATATTTTTTGATCAAAATATGGCCTCTCAGCCTATTAAAGATAGTTTGGGATCAAATAATTTCAATGGATATATAGGTAACTTTTATTATAAAGACTTGAATTTATGTCAGAGTTAAAACAGGCATTAGGAAGGTAGGTTAGATATTAATGTGAAAAGGGGTGAATAAAAATGTCCCAGACCTTTGGTCCTGGAAAGCCTGGTGGCCCAGGAGGGCCTTGTAGACCCATTCTTCCAGGTGTTCCAGGTGCTCCTGGTGGTCCTGGAATTCCTGGAAAGCCTATAAATGATGTTATTGCTTTAATCTTCAAAGCAAAGAAACTTTAAGAAAGAGACCCATGTTCTCACTTTCTCTAATCATATTTTGTACACTAGGATGTTAAAAGCTCACTGACATTCTGGATGACCACTCAGCAAAAAGACTCAAAGACATCTGACATCTTCCCAGAATTACTTTACTATTTTTCTTTCAAAAACTGCTCATGTGAATCAAACAAGATATGCTCTTGTGAAAAAAAAATAGAATAAGTCAGCCCTAAATATAAGGAATGAATCCTACTCAAAAATCCAGAAGAACTTTTATTATGCTTCTAACTCAATATATAGTCTGATTAAAAATGCCAATAATATAGTTCTGAAAGTGAACTAGAAACAACTGCAGATGTTAAGCACATAAAATGAAATCTGACATTTGTAAAGCATTTACTAGGAGTAGGGGCATATTTAAGAACTGTCCTCATACATATGTTTTCCTTTGTCATTTATGAAAGTAAATACTGTGAGAAAAAAAAGCATGTTCAAAATCCCTAACATGTTCAATAAATCATTTGAGTATTTTTACTTGGTGATCAAATATTGTATGCATATGTCTTATAAGTGTTTTCTGGTTGAGATGATGTATTAATTTAACAAATACCTTTTAGTTGCTTACTATGTTGTTAGGAACTGTTCTAAACTCTGAGAATGTAATGTCAAACACAAAATGTACTAATTTACATTTTTAGTATATAAATTAATTTTTCTATAAAGTTTAGAAATTTTTATTACTGGAATGTTTTCAATAAAGATCATGAACTTAAAGTATATAAACACTGTGACTTTTCGATATTTTTATAATGCACAGAAAAATGTTGCATGTAATGTTTTATCACCAATGAATAGAATCATACTATCTAGCTAACCTGCCCTATCCACTAGCCATTCCAACATACCTTTGGGACCTGGTGGTCCCGGAAGCCCAATCCCAGGGGTACCAGGTTCTCCTTTGCTACCAGGTATTCCTGGCAAGCCTGGTTGGCCTGGGAGCCCAGGGTCACCTGTGGAGAAAGAGAAGTTTTTAAAAGGGAAATGGTCAAAGAAATAAGCCAACAAATGGTGAGGATGTTTTGAAATAAATTCTGTACAAACCTGGAAGTCCCACTTCACCATCTCTACCTGGATTACCGGGCAGACCAGGCTTCCCTGGCTGAGTTATAGTCTGACCTGGATCACCTTTAGGACCTGAAAGCAAAGGTGAATTAGTGTGGCGTGAGAAGTGTTCACTTGACTAATTATCTCTTAATAAAAGAAAAAGGAAATCATTAAAAATCTTTGAAAATGAAAGCTAACAAAAATTCACAAAAGAAACAACCCTATAGTAAATGTTCTAAGGTATCAAACATAAAGATGGAATTTCAAAGGGAAAGAGTTGATGACAAATAAATTTATACACCTCTGTAATCAAAGGTGTTCAATGATTAAGTTTAAATGAGTTGCTTAAGGGTACCCAGAATGCTGCACAAGTAGTATTTCTTGGCATGCCTGTGGGATGTGATTCCAGAGAGACTTACATTTGGATCAGTGAACAGAGTACAGAGATCTGCTCTCACCCAATGTGGAGAAGCATTATCCAACTGCTAAGAGCCTGAACACAGCAAACTGAATGTGCTTAATTTCCCCCAGCCTTCTTTTTTTTTCTCTTTCTCAACTGGAATGCCAATCTTCACCTGATTTGGAGCTTCAGGATGTATTTTTCTCTAACCTTCATACTCTGAAACTTGTGTCAACAACCACCCACCCCTAGGCCTTTGAACTTAGATGCAGACACACCATCCACTTCTCTGGTTCCCCAACATGCAGAAAAAAAATTTGTGGGATCTCTTATTTCCATAAAAAAGAAACATCTACTAAACATGATGCAAAAAGAGAGAACGCACTGACAAATTTGAACTGTATTAAGACTGCTACCTATTCATTAACAATACCATACACAGAATGCAAAGGGAAAACCATGGCAGGGAAAGACTTTTTCTGGAAAATGCAAAGCTAACAAAGATCTACTATAAGAAAATATGAAGGATTCCCCTAATACAATAAGAAAAAAAAGTATCTTAGTAGAATAAAATGGTAAAAAGAGGTGAATAAGTGTTTCACAAAAGGAAATTCAAATGGCCAATAAATATATTCAAAAGTGCCAAATGTTAATATAATCAGAGTAAGGCAAAATAAAACTGCTGGGATAGATCTTACTCAACCAATGGGTACTACATAAAATATGGAAACATAAACTATCTGTGTGTATACAGAGCAACATGACATCCTCAACATGTTTTATGATGGTATAAGTTGGTATAATTGCTCTGGATATTGTTGAGAATTATATAGTCTGGTTGAAGATGTACTTACCCTATGCCTCAAAACTGTCAATCTTCAATATATACCCTAGCTTAGGAATAGGCCAGTTTATGTGTTCTTTTTTTTCTGTAAAATCCCTGAAAGTAAATAGTTTTGGCTTTGTGGACCACCTGATTTCTTTAATAAGTACTCAACTCTTTGTTATTTTCCAAAAGTAATTATGGGCAATGGGAATGGGCACAGATGTGTTAAATAAAAATTTTACTTATAATAAGAGGTTATAGATTAGTTGTGGTCCATGGGTTACAATCTGCCAATCTCTGCCCTAGAGAAATATGAGCACATGAGAACTGGTGTGTGTGTGTGTGTGTGTGTGTGTGTGTGTGTGTGTGTGTGTAAACGGTTTTGTAACAGACATTAACTAGAAGCAATATATCCAATAACAACTGAATGAATAAATCAACTATGATACTCAATACACACACATGCACACACATACACATACAAAATGTAAATGAAAATGAAAACACCACAGCGATACACCAAGTTATAATAAAGAGAACCTACCTTATGATTCCACTAATACGAAGTGCAAACAGAAACAAAAATTCTTTGTTAGGAATGCATACAGAAATCACAAAACAGAGGAAAAGGAAAGATATTATGCAAAAATCAGAAAAGTTATTTTTGTATAGAAGCAGGAAACAAAATTAGAACAGGAAATGACAAAGAGAGAAATATGGTGTTGCAGTCAGGTTCGCATTGCTGGCAGAAATCACCCGACTAAGAGCAGCTTGTGGGAAAAACAGAGGTTCATTTTGGCTTACAGGCTCGAGGGGAAGCTCCATGATGGCAGGAAAAATGATGGCATGAGCAGAGGGTGGACATCACTCTCTGGTCAACATAAGGTGGACAACGGCAACAGGAGAGTGTGCCCCAAACACTGGCAAGGGGAAGCTGGCTATAATACCCATAAGCCCGCCCCCAACAATACTCTGCCTCCAGGAGGTGTTAATTCCCAAATTTCCATCAGCTGGGAACCTAGCATTCAGAACAACCAAGTTTATGGGGGACACCTGAATCAAACCACCACATATGGGTATTTTTAGGATTCTGGGAATGTTTTGTTTCTTGACTGTATTTGTTACATATGTATTTCTATTATAATTATCTGCAAAACCTGTATTTGGTATTTATTTAAGAAGACAACTGACAGCCAGGTGTGGTGGCACACACCTTTAATCCCAGCACTCGGGAAGCAGAGGTAGGAGGATCGCTGAGAGTTCGAGGCCACCCTGAGACTACATAGTGATTTCCAGGTCAGCCTGGACCAGAGTGAGACCCTACCTCGCAAAAACCAAAAAAAAAAAAAAAAAAAAAAAAAAAAAAAAAAAAGACAACTGACAATAACAACAAAGATTAAAAAAAAAAAGTTAGCAAGACAATGCATCCCGCATAAAGAAATATATCCCATTATCTTGCTATGTGACATATAAGTGGAAACACATATTTTAGGAAAGGAAGGCAATGTATTCATTTGTGCTTTAAAGTACCAAATGTAAAACAAGACAAACAACTGTAGTAAACTTGCCTGGTAATCCTGGCTGGCCTGGATTTCCTGCCACACCTTGTATGCCTTTTTCACCTACTGGGCCTGGAGGGCCAAACCCAACAGGGCCCATGGGTCCCATACTCCCTGGGAGACCTGGCAAACCTGGGTTCCCAGGGGGACCTCTTTCACCCTTAAAAGCAATTCCACCCTGAAAAAGGAAAAGTTTAATACAGCAACACATAGATATAACAACTACCTATATGTTGGTATGAAAGAATACAATGTAGGAAATGAGAAAAACATAAATAGTTCTTAAAAGTGTGTGGTACTGTGTATTAATAGAATGTTTATCTCAGCACAAGGCCAATCTTTGTTTTAATTTACAAACTTATTTTGGTGCTTAGGATTGAAACCAGGGCCTCAAACTTGCTAAACATGAGCTGAACAACTGAGCTATGAACTCAGCCTGTAGGAAACATTTCTACATGACCATAAGACATTATAAAAGCCAAAATATGAAACCAACTCACAGGCTCTCCTTTGGGGCCAGGGAGACCAGGCAATCCATCCTGTCCAGGAGTGCCAGGTAGACCAGGGAGCCCTGGAGCTCCAGGGGAGCCCAACTCTCCTTTATCACCCTTCATTCCTGGAAAAGTGAGGATGTCGCCAGGATCGCCTTTAGATCCAGGAAAGCCTGGAGCACCTGGAGCTCCTGGTATGCCCTGAATTGTGGGGGGAAAATAAAGATGGGGAAGAATGAAGGCAAAAAAGAAAATGAAGATTTTTCCAACTCTCTTCTCTCCAGTTTACTCCATCAACTTACACAATAACATTTAGTATACTAAGTACTGAATTGAGCAAAGACTGTGAGCCAGTGACAACTGAGTAATCAAATAAATTACAAGTTAATATACAAGCTAAACTTATTATATACAACCACAGGTAAATAGCAAAGGGTGCATGGTTTCATTATATTTCTTTTTTAGTTAAAATATACTCAAAGCTTACTGGTAATCCTTTGGGACCAGTAGCTCCAGGGTGTCCTTTTTCACCCTTTGGTCCAGGGAAACCCAGAGATCCTAGAACATAGACAAAATAATGAGAGGTCTGAGCTTTAATCCTCAACCAAGCTCATAGAGAAATCAGCATCTCAGGAACTTTTAAAATTTACACTAAGAACTACATTCAATCTCAGTTAAATCAGATTTTCATTTTTATCTTTCCTTTTCTCAAAATGAAGACATCATACTATCTTTTAACAATGTAATGTTTTATGTTACACATAATATTGCATTCCCAGGTATTTCTAACTCCAAAGTATCCTTTTACAAAATTTGTAGCTACCAAATACTATATGTAGTGGGGATTGAGTTCTTATAACCATCCCACTGCTAAAGAGAGAAGGAAATAAGGAAGAAGTCTGCACATCTCTAGTCTCAGTCATTTAATTTTCCTAGATTCTTCATAGTGTTTTATTTGGTTTTCCATTTCCTAATATTTGGTTAATGAGAAGTATTCAGTGGCAAAATGACAGAATGAGTTATTTATTCATTTTTTTTAATTTTTATTTTTTGAAGTAGGGTTTCACTCAAGCCCAGGCTGACAGCAATTCACTATGTAGTCTAAGGGTAGCCTTAGACTCATGGTGATCAACCTACCTCTGCCTCCCAAGTGCTGGAATTAAAGGTATGCACCACCAACATGGTGACAGGACAAATTAGTAAAGCAGTTGCTCTCCAAATAAATCCCCACACAAGCTGCACCATTATTACTTGGTTAGTAACTTAAAATGTCAATTCTTTGGTATTGCTAAGAATTGCCTATTCCAGACTTACTGAATCAGAAACTTTGGGATTGGGAACCAGTGACCTAGATTTTAACAAGGCCTTTAGGTAACTCTGATTAACTCAGAGTCACCTTAGTTTCAGAACCACCAGAGGTGCAGGCCATATTACTAATGCCCAATAGCAAGTATGAGTCCCTAATGAATTGGTGTCTTTGAAAGACATATTACACAGGCAAGTGATCTGGAATCTATTGTGTACCTGGAAGAGGGCATTATATATTACCACAAGACAATATAATATAGGCATATACAAAGAGAAAGTTGAGTAGAATAATTATAGGTCTGAAATACTGAAATAAGTTTTGACTGGAAATGATGAGGGCAAAATTTTGTATAGAAAGAGGAATATTGGCAGTTGGTTGACAAAACTCCAATAAAAACCTGTTTATTGATGACAACATATGATATATCCCAATGACTCTACCTCTGGAAACTATACTCAGGGTCCACACACTATGAACTTTCCCCCAGTTTATAAGTTATGTTCCTTTCCATTTAGAAAATCAGAAAGATATGTTCTTGGAACAATGCCACAACAGAAATGTTGGCAGCATCATGTATTAGAAACTAAAGCATAATTTATCTCATAGGAGAGCCATTTCTTATTTAGTTATTTGTACACATGAATGACTAGCTGGAAAATGATAAACTGGTAACACTATAAACTAAGAGCTTATATATATAATACATTAGACACACACACACACACACACACACACACACACACACACACACATATATATGACATGCAGAATGTTTTACCTGGGGGACCTGGGAGACCTGGCAAACCAGGTTGGCCTGGTGGCCCCGAAATACCAGTTCCAATACAGTTGAAACAGGTGTCACCTTTGTCACCTGGAGAAAATCAAATAAAAAAACAAATGTTACTTAAAAATAATAACATTCCTACCTCTAAGTGTTGTTTGACAGTCTACATCAAAAATCAATTCTGGGGCTGGAGGGATGGTTCAGTAGTTAAGGTGCTTGCTTGCAAGGCCTATTGGCCCTCGTTTGATTCCTCAGTACCCACATAAAGCCAGAATCACAAAGTGTCACATGCATCTGAAGTTAGTTTGCAGCAGATAGAGGGCCTAGAATGCCCATTCTCCCTGTCTCTCTTCTATCTCTCTGTGCTTGCAAATAAATAAAAATATTTTAAAAAAATCAATTCTTGCCAGGCGTGGTGGCACACGCCTTTAATCCCAGCACTTAGGAGGCAGAGGTAGGAGGATTGCTGAGAGTT
The DNA here is from genome assembly GCA_036365145.1 of Orientallactaga sibirica. NCBI lineage: Eukaryota > Metazoa > Chordata > Mammalia > Rodentia > Dipodidae > Orientallactaga > Orientallactaga sibirica. The sequence continues at coordinate 11,751,912 of JAEOAD010000057.1, forward strand.
CGAGGCCACCCTGAGACTGCATAGTGAATTCCAGGTCAGCCTGAGCCAGAGTGAGACCCTACCTCAAAAAACCAAAAAAAAAAAAAAATCAATTCTTGGGCTGGAGAGATTGCTTAGTGGTTAAGGTGCTTGCCTGCAAAGCCTAAGGACTCATGTAATATGATCTAGGTCCCATGTAAGCCAGACGCAGAAAGTGATGCAAGTGTGCAAGGTCGCACATATTCACAAGATGGTGCACATGTATGGCATTTGACTGCCCTGGTGGGCCAATTCTCTCTCTCTCTCTCTTGCATAAAAGAAATCAATTCTTAAGTATTTATCAAATGCCTACTGTATGCCTAGAATTCATCTAGGTATTTGTGATACACTGATAAACAAAACAAACAAAATTGTATAACTTTATAGTGCTAACATCCTACCAGTGCAAAGGGATAATAAACAACAAAGGTAATACATTAATACTTTACATAGTAGTTTCATATGCTATTAAACCTACTAGGCTTTTAAATATGCATGGAAATATTTGTAGGAAAAATGGAGCTGTATGAGTAGGATTGAGTATGCCAGGCATGGGTGGGTAGAAGGAGAGTCATAAATTTAAATAGGCTGGTCAGTACAGATTTCATTGACAAGATGATACCAAGATTTAAAAAAAAAAGTTTTTTAAACAAGTTTTAAACATAACATAACAAGTTTTAAAATTATGATATTGGCTGCTATGTTAAGGATAAACTAAGGGGAAAAACTAAGGGGAAAATGGAAACTCTAGATGCTCCTACTGCAGTGACATAGGAGATGACAGCAAAAAATTGCTCAGAAGATCAGAATTAGTTAGGTCCTGAGTATTAGTGGAGTACAAATGATGAAAGCCTTTAAGGATGACCCCAAGTATTTACTCTGAGCAACTAGAAGGTAAGCATAGCTTGTGTTTGATGTATCAAGAGGAAACTGTGTTTGCACTCCCATATGTCTTTATGAGGCACAGATAAGGTCAATTTATCTAAGACAAATAGGCCTAAAATAATAGCATGCTTATCTCGTAGTCATATAGCACTAGTTATTGCAGCCATTCTTATTCAAACAGTAGAAATTTATATAGGAGTTCTAGCTTTAATAATAATACACAGCCTTAAATCATAAATATTATACTGTCTTGCTAAGTCATATTACAAAGAGATTTATAGCTAAACTACACTTTTATTTTGAGGATTATAAACTATTATACCCTTAATTTCATCATGATGAATTTTAGCCAGTCTTACAAATCTAGCTCTTCATTAATTAACAGTAGTATTAATTTAATCAAGTAAGCTAACTTTTCATGATTTCATCATCATTATCCCACTCATCCTACACCATATTCTTAATGGGTGTTAACACAATTATTATTGATTTCTATACTGCATACAGATTAATCACTACGAATTTAAGGAAATTTACATATTATACAAATCATATTTGTGTAGTTTGAATGCATGTCCCCCATAGATTCAGGTGCTTTATTAAAGCTTGCAACTTGGGTCTCCAGCTAGTAGGTGTCACTGGAGGTGGGTCCTGGGGTCCAGCCCTAAGTATGTTTGGGAGTAGATAGAATTTTCAGCCTAAAGATATGCACAAAGGCCTGAGCTCTGTATGGGAACCTGCTGTTTGTTGCTTTTGATTTTCACAGGCTTCTTGGTTGTTTCTCTTTGCTTGGATGTATAGAAGCAGGTTCTTCCTACCACTGATGGAACTTCTCTCTGCATCTATAAGCTTAAAATAAATCTCCTCCTCCCCTAAACACACACACACACACACACACACACATATATATATATATATAAATCTAAATATAAACCAATTTTTCAAATACTTAATTGTACTTCTTATTATATACTTATGATATATTATACCTATTCTGCTATTGTGGTCTTTGCTACTGACCTATTTCAACTCTTTTTTTAAAATATTTATTTTATTATCATTATTTACTTATTTGAGAGAGGGAAAGAGGCAGAGAGAGAGAGAGAGAGAATGGGCATGCCAGGGACTCAAGCCACTACAAACGAACTCCAGACATATGTGCCACCTTGTGCACCTGGCTTACGTGGGTCCTGGGGAATCGAACCGAAGTCCCTTGGCTTTGCAGGCAAGCACCTTAACCACTAAGCCATCTTTCCAGCCCTTCAACTCTTTATTGGATGAGAAGGTGTAGAAGTTATTTCATTTCTATGAATTGAATGATTATATCCCCAGATGTTTAAATGCAGCTTTATTCATTATGTCATATAATTGTATTGGAGATATTAGATTTGTCTTAGTTCTACTCCATGACTGTATATTTGTTTTCTTTAAAGATCTGTTACTGATAATTACTAGACCCATCACCTCAATGGTGAGCAAGTTATTTGAAAAATGGGAAGCTTAGCCAAAGCCATACATTTACTACTTCCTCACTAACAGCTATAAGCCTAGAACTCACAGGAATATCATGGTTATCAGTATTGTCTTCAAAAGAGAACATCAGAAAATATGAAGACACTAATCACACTAATTTCCAATTCTTAACAGCTATATATCAGACATAAATTATCTTTATTTCTATCATCTTAGAACTACTCTAATTCCTTCCTCTTGCTAATATTAATGAAATAATAATGAAAATAAACCCCTTTTAATTAATTTAATTGAATATCTCACGATTGACCACATCTTCACAGGACTTTTCATCTCAAACAACACTGTCCCAAATTACCCTATAAATAATTATACCTAAATACCTTAAAATGCTACCCTTATCATCACCATTCTAGGCTTTAATTTGGCCACAGAACTTTATAAATTCTCATAACATATCCATAGTTTTTTCAATCTCTTAGAATTTTTCCCACCATAATAAACTTCTACCCACAAATGAAAACTAATAATTTGCTAAAATATACCTTCAAATATTCTATACATAATCTGATAAGAAAACACAGTTGCCAAATCCATCTTGAACATTCAAAAAAGGCCTCAACAGCTACATCAAGTAATAAGGAGTAATTAAATTATATCTCATAATTAGATTAGCTATATCCATAATATTTTTTTGGTTTTTCAAGGTAGGATCTCACTGTAGCCCAGGCTAACCTGGAATTCACTATGTAGTCTCAGGTTTGCCTCAAACTCACATAGATTGTCCTACTTCAGCCTCCTGAATGTTGGGATTAAAGGTGTGCACCCCCACATCAGACTTGTATCCATAATTTTTATTCCTACTTAATTTCACTAACATCAATTATAATTAAAGTATAAATAAATAAGGGATGGAGAGATGGCTTAGCAGTTAAGGTGCCTACCTCCTAAGCCTAAGAACGCTGGTTCCAATCTCCAGGTCCCACAGTTAGCCAGATGCAAAGTGATGCCAGGGTGCAATGCCACACTTGCCCAAAAGGGGGCGCACACATCTGGATTTCATTCACAGAAGCTGAGAGACTGCTGGAGCGCTCATTCTCTATCTGTCTTCCTCTCCCTCTCTATCTGTCTGTCTCTCTCTAAAAATAAAAATAAAAATAAAAAAAAGTATAAATAAGGACCAAGCAGCCACAAGAGCTAATCCACCTCAATAACTACATCACATAACCTTTACCAAGACCTGTTTCTTCACCTTCCTAAATTTCTCAGGTTTTCCATATTACTAAATGAAACAGCAAATTCTACCTCATCACAATTTTCTAACCAAAAAAAATTATAATTAATTCTAGCAAAAGAACTAACATTAATATCTTCTAAATTACTGAATTAGAATTTCACATCTCTGGGTACTCTTCCATGGCCACTACTGTAATGTATACAAATACAACTAACATCCCTCCTAAATACTTCCATCCCTACTAAAATCCCACACCCGAATCATGATTTCCACACAGAAATAAATGCTGAACAATAACATGTTTGAATCTCCAGGTCCCACATAAGCTAGAAGCACAGTGACACAAGCACACAATGCCGCACATGCACACAAGGGGCCACATGCGTCTGGAGTTCATTTGGAGCAGCTGAAGGACCTGGCACACCCATTTTCTCTCTTAAATAAACAAAGTAATATAATTAGCAGAAACTTTAATGACTAATGTCCAAAGCACTTACCCTTTCAAAAGTTATTAATTAAACATTTATTGATTTATCAGCCCCTTTAACATCTCATCACAATGAAACTTTGGTTCTTTACTATACATTTATTTGTTACTACAACTTATCATGAGCCTCTTTTTTGTGATACATACATTAGATACAATAAGTGCATTTTCACCTATCACCATTTCCTGCTGAGATGCAAGCTATGGATGGATTGTCCAATATCTTCATGCAAATAGAGTCTCTATAAATTTTATTTATTTCTTCATGTAGTACAAGGACTAAAGTAGTCCTTCCTTAGAAACATGAAACATTGATTTTTTTTACAATCTTTAGCAAAATCTGAAGAAACTCACAATGTGAGAGAGGCAAGATATTCTGGGTCCAAACCATTGGGGGAATAAAAGAAAACAGTATTTCATACAGAGTAACCAGCTTCCGATAGGGACTATATACCAGTAATTTGGTAAGAGGGTGGCATGGGCACAAATGCAAGCAGGTCAGTAAATGAAGAGGCAGTAATCATGAATACCCTTGTTATTACTTTAATTGGTTAGTGATGGAGGAAACAAGGTCAGAATCTTAAAAATAAGCATAGGGAAGGGGGATGAGGGCATGGCTTAGCCATTAAGGAACTTGTCTGCAAAGCCAAAGGACCCAGGTTCAATTCCCCAGGATCCACGTAAGCCAGATGCGCAAGGTGTTACATGTTTCTGGAGTTCATTTAGAGTGGCTGAGGGCCCTGGTTCATCCATTCTTTCTCTTTCTCAAATAAATAAAATAAGTTTTTTAAAAAATAATAGGGAAGGAGAAAGCAAGGGGAGATGGTTCGGCAGTTAAACATGCTTGCTGCTTAAGAAAGAGGGACTAGGACGCTTGAGACTGCTGGAGTTCAATTACTGCAAAACCCACAAAAATCTGGGTGTGTTACTCCCATCTGTAACCCCAGTCCAAGGGAGGAGAAGAAAGAGGAGCAGGTCAGAGAACAGAGAATAGCTGGGTCTCAAAACTAAAGCTCTGGGTTGAGGGAGAATCCCAGTCTCAGGGAAGAATACTGAAGTTCTGGGCTGGAGAGATGGCTTAGCAGTTAAGGCGCATGCCTGCAAAGCCTAAGGACCCCGGTTCGATTCTCCAGGTCCTACGTAAGCCAGATGCACAAGGGGGCGCATGCATCTGGCGTTCGTTTGTACTGGCTAGAGGCTCTGGCGTGCCCATTCTCCCTCTCCCTCTTCCCCTCTCTCTGTCTCAAATAAATAAATAAATAAATAAATAAATAAATAAATAAATAAATAAATAAATCTTTAATAAAAAAGAATACTGAAGTTCTCATCTGGCTACTGCACATATGCACATCTGCACTCATGTGTATACACACATACACACACCTCACTCTACACAAATAGGCACACACAGTCATAGGATAGGAAGGCGATATTCCAAACCATACAAAGTTAAGGGTAGTCAAAATTGTTGGGATAAAAGTAATGTTGGACTCAAGTTATTAGAAATTGTAAGCTAGGGCTGGAGAGATGGCTTAGTGGTTAAGGCGCCTGCCTGCTAAGCCTAAGAACCCGGTTCCAATCTCCAGGTCCCACGTTTAGCCAGATGCAAAGTGATGCAAGGGCGCAATGCTGCACTTGCCCACAAGGGGGCGCACACATCTGGATTTTGTTCACAGCAGCTGGGAGACTGCTGGCGCGCCCATCTTTATCTGTCTCCCTCTCCCTCTCTCTGTCTGTCTCTCTCTGTGCCTCTCTCCAAAAATTAAAAAAATAAAAAAAATTGTAAGCTAGAAATATAGGAGATCATGGATAAGAAAATATGACTCATGAAATTGATTATGGATTATTGCTAATGGGATTGTCTTGGTGTATAAACATGGAAATTTATGTGGTAGGATGAATGTTAACATAGAGAGAATATTTTGCTAGTGACTCATTAAGAATTAAGGAATGGATATATATTTGGGGATCAAACCTTTCATTCCTTGTTCTCCTTGGAGTCCTTTATCACCTGGAGATCCTGGTGGGCCTGGAGGGCCTGCTTTACAAATCTCTTCACCTGAGATTAAATAAAAGATAGCAAGCTAATTGTGAGATATCCAGAAAACTAAGCAAATAAAAATGCTAAATAGGCTAGAAAAAAAGACCTATTTTCAGTTATACCTTTGAAGAAATAAAAATCAACAAGCAAAATGAAGATATAATGTTGCTAATAATGGACACTATTTGAAGAGTCAGTAAAACCAAAGGATTACAAAAACCCCTATTTAGAAGTAGCAATAGAATCTTTTAGACATCAGAAATATAAAAAACAATGAAAACCTTCTGCTAAATTCACTGACAAGTGAAATACACCAAAGAAATAATAGAATGTTCACAGTAAAAACAGAGCTTACTAGAAGGTATACGAGGACCAGGAGGTCCAGGAGGCCCAGGAAGGCCAGGAGCCCCAGGAAGCCCATCAAGTCCAGGAGATCCTGGAATGCAAATTCCAGGGGGACCTTCATCTCCTTTCTGTCCTCTTTCTCCAGGAAATCCAGGGGGGCCAGGAGGACCCATAACTGGTGTCCCTAAGAAACAAAACCACCAAATAGTTATATTTTAGAGATAATTACTTTGGTTCTCAAGGAGACATTAAGTAATGACAAAAACTCCCTTTAACATAATTTATTTATATTTTTAAAATATGTTTTAGTTTACAAATTAACTAGACTTAATTCTGATTTTTCACACATATGCTCACATTGATACTCCCATTACATTCTCTATCTCTCCTTCCCTTCTGCTGCTTGCCCCTTTTCTTCTCCCAAATAGTCCCCCTTTTCATTCATGTTACACACTCACACACACACACACAACACACACATACACATAATTAAATCTAGGTTCTGCATATGAGACAAAATGTATACTATTTTGTATTTCTTTTTCTTCTACTTACTACTCTCTCTTGTTCCCTGTCTCTTTCTTTAGTCCCCTTCCTCCCCCTCATAGTCCACCTTCAGTTGGTTATTGTCTTACAATGTTTCATGAAAAACCAACATTTAAAGGATGAAAAGTTGCATATATTGTAACAATTTCAGCATAAGAAATAAAGTAGTATAATCACTTTTTTCAAATCATAAAGATTTATACCCACAATTTGATAATATGACCTGCTTTTTTAAAAAAAAAAATGCCAGAAAATATGAATAAGAATAAAAAAGGCATTTTCAAGTGCTCATATAAACATGGCTGTTTCTGGACATTTTTCAGTTTCCTACCTATAAATAACTTCTATTAAAAGGTTTTCATTTTAATGGGTCCCTTTGGATGAGAGAGGACAGGGAGGAGGACAATGGAGCCAATATCACGAATGTAAAATCAGAATAATATAAATAAATAAATAAAAAGTTTTCATTTCGTTGGGCATGGTGGTCCATGCCTTTAATGCCAGCACTTGTGAGGCAGAGGTAGGAGGATTGTCATGAGTGCAAGGCCACCCTGAGACTACATAATGAATTCCAGGTCAGGCTGGGAGAGGCCCTACCTCGAAAAAAAAAAAGGTTTCTTTTGAAAATTTGTAAGGAAATTATGTACATCTTTTAAAAATACATCCTCTACTGACTTAAATTAAAATTCAAATAACCTTATCAGTTTCTTATTTAAAAACTCACTGGAATTTAGAATGTGATTAATTTGAACTTACAGATTATTTTTGCAAAATCAACTATAATATTGATCTCTCACATAAAGTAATAAATGTATCTCTGTCACTTTATATTATTTATAGTTTTTAAATATTTCACTTCTTTGCAAACATAGGAGTAGTGATGGAGGGAGAGATAAAGAATAAATGAATGAATGAATGGCTGCACTTGGGCCTCTTGCCACTGCAAATGAATTCCAGATGTGCCACATTGTGCATCTCGCTTTATGTGAGTACTGGGGAATCAAACACAGGTCATCAGACTTCGAAAGCAAGTGCCTTTAACTGCCGACTCATCTTTTTGGGCACTCTTTATAATATTTAAAAGTCAAAAAAGAGGGCTGGAGAGATGGCTTAGGGGTTAAGGCGCCTGCCTCCTAAGCCTAAGAACACTGGTTCCAATCTCCAGCGGTTCCAATTTACAGGTCCCATGTTTAGCCAGTTGCAAAGTGAATCAAGGGCGCAATGCCGCACTTGACTACAAGGGGGCGCACACATCTGGATTTCGTTCTCAGCAGCTGAGACACTGCCGGCGCACCCATCTCTGTCTTCCTCTCTCTCTCTCTGTCTCTGTGTCTCTCTCCAAAAACTAAATAAATAAAAAATAAAGTCAAAAAAGAGTTCTTCCCTACTTTTCTTGAGTTGATTCACTCGATTATTACCATTGTGAATTTCTCTGTGTCAAGTTGTTCTCTATAACCTTATAAATGTATTCAATTACAATAATATTGAACCACCTTTGAAATATTGGGGTAAAATCTACATGGTAATAATATCATATAATTTAATATACTTCTGGATATAGTAATTTTTATTTAGAATCATTGCTTCTATTTTCATAAATGAGATTAAAGTTTATTTATATTGTTATTACCTTGGTCATTTATTGTTATTATATAGGTTTAGTTTTTATGTTTTGAAATAACTTGAGATATGAGTTATCATTTTTGATAGTGTTATAGAATTCATCCATCAAACTGTAAAACCATCTATTTATCAATAGTTTTTCATGGACATTTTTAATACTTCAAAGTCTTATATGGCAATTGACTACTTGGGCTTCCTTTTTATTTACTCTGTCCATCTTTACTGTTTTAGTTATTTTATTGTTTTTTTTGTATTGATCTTTACCAAGTTTTTCATTGAAATTTTTTTCTTGTTTCATATCGTGTGTGTGTGTGTGTGTGTGTGTGTGTGTGTGTGTGTACAAGTGATTTAAACTTTTATTTTTCTGCCCAGTTACCTTTCTTTTTCAGTGCTCAGGATAGAACCTAGAGCAGCATGCATGATAGGAAAAGGCTTTCTAACTAAGCTCCATACACTCCTAGTCCCTCATTTACTATTAGTACCTATAGGGTCGTGATTAATTATAGAATTATGGTTATATCAAGGAGATTTAATGTGAAGTGCTTTGTTGCTGCTTAGAGATTAGTTGTTTGACATTGTCATATATTTCTTACAGTTAGAATTAATTTTAATTGTGTTAGTAGACAAATATAAAGATACTTGATGTTTCTTCACCTTAGTTCCCTATAAACATAGATAACCATAAACCCACAGTAGATTTTTCTCTGGTCTAATCAAGTCAGTTTCTCTATATATTCAATGTATGTTTGCAAACAATGTATATTGTCTGCTTCATACAAAGTTATTTTCCCCTACCTCATACAAATAGCTTGATTGTGTTGGTCCAATTATTTATATCCTTTTTTTCAAATACAAAACATAATGAAGATCTGCAATTTACCCTTTGTAATTTATCACTTTTCAACTCATCATTCAAATAGATAAAGTCTAATTACTTTCAATTGCGATGTTATTCATGTGAATCACCTGCATCTTTAATGCAGGCACTTTGCACGGAATTCTGTTTCATACTATATTAGAACTGCTAAGACAGAGTTCTTTTTGATACCATACCCAATATAACTATACATTGATTTAATTTCACATTTCCTCTTAAAATATTTATCAGTATAAAAAGAATTAGGTTTCATTATGTTGTATTTCAAACAATTTTGTATTTTGTTTCTCTTATCCCTTTTCCTTCTCCATTTCTCTTCTTGTGACCCCACTTTTGTGGTAGATAGGTCTGTTTTTCAGAGGATACAATACTTTATCACAGTTTTATTTTAGTATCTTTTAGTGTTTAATCTTTTCGCATCTATTGGAGATATTGTTATATTTATAACTTTTTTCTTATCATATTATCTTTTATTTTCTATTTATTGAGGTTTATTTTTGTTTTGCCCCAATCCTAACTTCTACTGAATAGAGATTGGTTGTTTTCTCTACTGCCATGTAAGTTATAAATTTTATTTCTATTCGTCTCTAGTGTTTACTATAAAGTTTTAAACATGTGTTTAAATTTATATTTTTCCAAAATATAGAATGAATAGTAATTTTATGCTTTCTTCTAACAAGAAAAAAGTACTTATCACTGACTGATTACCTCATCATTTCTGCATCTACACATCACATGTGGATAATATTTCTAATTATAGGGCCAGGCTGTTATTTAAATGAACTTGGATATTTTAATGATATATACATATTTAGAGCTAATATATTTTATTAACATCTTTCCTAGCATTGATTTTATGTCCTCTGTCCCATCTCCACTTCATTCTGAATTCTTTCCCTTAACCTCAGAGTAAATGCTTCAGTAAGTATTTCAGCGAGGGTGTTGAAGTGCTTCAATTTCTAGGTATCTCACCTTCACAGTAGGATGATAGTTTGGTAAAATATAGAATCAAAATTTCATTGTTATTTGTATTTATTGTTTTGAAAAATGTCCTCCACTAACTTGAATAACTCTACTCTACATGAGATGTGCCTTTTTCTCAGAAAGTTATCAAGAGTTTTTTTTTTTTTTTCATTCTACATTCTGATATGTCCCTACAGTGTTATGGACTTTTATATTATTGTTTTTATTTTATTCTTGCTTAGTGTTTCATCTTTTCCCAGGGTTTATTTGTGTATATTTTCTGTTTCATTTTAATGCTAGTGTGGTGTGTATGTGGAGTCAGAGGTTGATGCCTGGCGTCTTCCTCAGTCACTGTCTATCCAGTTTCTATGTGACTATTGAGGATCTGAACTCAGATCCTCAAACACTTTATACACTGAGCCAACTCCACAACCACTTTTGTGATTATTTCTGGCATGTGGAAGTTCTCAGCCATTATTTGGTTGCAAACATAACTTCTTCTGGAGTTTGTTCATCCTCCAACTCACTCACGGTAGATTTGGAAGCTCTAAGTTTATATTTTATACTTCAGTTTTTCCTTTATATTTTTCAACTGCCTAACTTTTTTTGAGAGAGACAGAAAGAGAGAGAGAGAGAGAGAAGAGGGAGATAGATGCAAACGAAATACAGATGTGTGCGCCCCCTCGTGGCCAAGTGCGGCATTGCACCCTTGCGTCACTTTGCATCTGGCTAAACGTGGGACCTGGAGATTGGAACCGCCTGGAGATTGGAAACAGTGTTCTTAGGCTTAGCAGGCAGGCACCTTAACTACTAAGCCATTTCTCCAGCCCTCAACTCCCTAACTTTTATATTGTACCTTGGGAAAATTCTGTACTTCAATTTTCCAGATGACATTTTGACATTAGAAACACAAAGTGCATATTTAGAGCATCATGGAATTCAAACTTTCTTCTTGGAAGGACAACTGTGTCACTTATACAGGTATTTCATTAGGAAATGAACTATAATTTGCTACCATATATGTATGCTACATCTCCTACCCTAACAGCATGAAAAGAGGGATGATTCATTCATCTTTTAGATATGGCCCCATTTGGTACCATTTATTAATAATAAAATGTAAAAAGGAGATTTTTAAAACTTTTTTTAAAATTTTATTTATTGTTTGGAGAGAGACACAGAGAGAGACAGAGAGGGAGAGGGAGAAAGATAGAGATGGGAGCGCCAGCAGTCTCTCAGCTGCTGTGAATGAAATCCAGATGTGTGCGCCCCCTTGTGGTCAAGTGTGGCATTCATTGCACCATTGCGTCACTTTGCATCTGGCTAAACGTGGGACCTGGAGATTGGAACCGGGTTCTTAGGCTTAGCAGGCAGGCGCCTTAACCACTAAGCCATCTCTCCAGCCCCCAAAAAGGAGATTTTTTTAAAAGTACTATTTAAGTGGCCTTTAAAAGTACAAGTAAATAATTTGTTGAGAGCAGCAATAGTAAAAGTTGAGCACAATCAATTAAAAAGTAAGCATGTCTTACACTGTCATGCTCACTGTGAATTTAATATGATATATTGTATTTATGTATTAGGAAGGATGTTATAAACACAAAGACATCAATACAGTGTCTTTTACCTGGAGGCCCTGGAAGGCCAGGTGGTCCCTGTATTCCAGGAAACCCTCTATCTCCTTTTTCTCCAGGCAAACCTGGTAATCCAATGCTTCCTTTTTCTCCTACATTTACACCAGTCCCAGGTGCAGGGATTACCTTTATTATAAAAGAAAAAAAACATAACTCAATGAAGAAAATACATGTTCTTCTGAAAGTAATTAATCAGCTACATATTATTAGATGTCATTTTCACAAAGTGCTCAGATGTAAAATCATTAAGACTGCAGCATAACTTGAATATCATTAAGACTACTATATAGATCCAATCATGTTCCTCATCACTTTTAGCCCCCAATTAAGGAGCTTTCTAATATCAGCTTTGTGAGCCTTGGGCTTACAAAGGTGGAAGTATGTTTGCTGTGTCTTCTTATATAACTCATACTCAATCATTTTAGTCACCTAAGGCCTGAAAACTCTACCAAAAATGTCACTTTAATTTCTTTCTTTACTTTTGCCAAGCTATCGCCTTCAACTCACACTTGAACTTGAACCTCTTAGTTTGATCTCTTAAATTCAAATCTATTTCTAGATATACTTTTTGAAAACTATTTTTTTTGTGTGTGTGTTAACTATCTTTCTTAGGGACTCAGAGTTGCTTGCTAATTTTTTTTTTAATATTTGATGCTACTTTTGACCCTAAACACAAGTCAGGCCACTTCCCACTTCCAATATCACTCTCACTGATTTCATCTGTTATTATTAGCAATGAATTTTTATCAAGTCTGACTGATTATAACCACCTTGTGCAACTGGTACATTCTTACCAGTGCTTTGCATTCCAAACATCTGCAATGCCTTCCCCCATGCTTTCACTATGTTAACTTACATGTATTTCTTCCTTGAAAATAAAAGAAACTTATTATCTCTTCCAGAAAGACTGTCTTTCTATAACCTAGCCATCCCACCATGCTCATTGTCTATTTTCTTAGGACCTAGAACCTGAGTGTGGTCAACATAATTCCATATTAAATAAACTAAATATTTAAAAACTGATCTCATAGACCTATAAAAGTAAATAAATTTTAAAAATTGTTTATCTAGGGGCTAGAGAGATGGCTTAGTGATTAAGGCATTTACCTGCAAAGCCAAAGGATCCCGGTTCGACTCTCCAGGCTCCACGTAAACCAGATGGACAAGGGGGCACATGCATCTGGAGTGCATTTGCAATGGCTGGAGGCCCTGGCATGACCATTCTCTTTCTTTCTTTCTTTCTTTCTTTCTTTCTTTCTTTCTTTCTTTCTTTCTCTTCTCTCTCTCTCTCTCTCTCTCTGTCTCTCTGCCTCTTTCTCTCCCTCAAATAAATAAAATTGATTTTAAAAAACAAAAAAAAATTTATGTAACATACAAACCAAAATCGCTAGCAAAATATGGTTACAATATTTGATAGATAATTGTGACTCTCCTTTGGAGAACCTGTACCCATATGTGAGTATCTCTTACTTTCTCAGAGAACCCCATACTCACACTCGCATGTGTGTCTTACTTTCCTTCTGAGTACCTCTATTTGCCTTAATCCTCATGGTTAAAAAAAATCTGTATTAAAACATCTTTAATGAACACCAACATATATTAACACCCAAGGAGAGACTAAATGTTGTAAAACCCAAAATTAGGATACTATTTCCAAAAGGCAAGTGAGCTGCTGGGAAAGAATGCATTCTTAAAATTTCCATTTCTTCTAATATTCATCAAAGTTTGATTATCTCATTTTCTAAAGAGATTATTTCCTGGAGAACTGAAAGTCTGATTTTGAAATGAAAGTAAATAAAAAGTATCTATGATCTTTAAGTATGTCCTGTGTAGATTCAGTACAGTTCTAAGTATTAACATCTGAGACTCACTACACAAGATAAGTAGAATTAAATTAATGTTACTAAAATGTCAGGGCATATAGAATAATAACTTTCATGACACTCAGTCTTTGTGTCTTAGTATAGTCTAATAGCCAAAGACTTACCAAATTTCAACCAGAAAAATTGTTAAACCTTAACAATAATACATTACTCTGAATAAAATTAGAAATATACTTAAATTTCATGGTGAATGTAAACATGACAGAATATCCGTCCACCACCTTTCCAATTATTCTTTGATACACCAGTTTCCTCCATTTGTTATTAAGAGCCCCTAGAAAGCACACACTCAGAAAAGAAAGAGGTGTGAATCAGACAATTACAGATTGCAAAAACCTATTAGGACTAAATCCATCTTTCCCCTGAACTCCACAGGGGAAAGGTCCAGTCCCCATTTCCCCAAGAGTTACTCCTTTTTATTGTGCTTTTGGAAGCAACACTTGCACCACCTACTGGTTGCCTGATAAATGATTTGGCAACCATGATGTAAAACAACCCAATGCCATAAGTTTATATCTGTACTATAAAGAAGTCACATGCAGGAGGAATAATATAAAAACCTCGAGTCCAATACTACTAAAATAGTATGATGTAATATTGTCCAACCCAGAGGAAGTTGGCAATTATTTGAACTGTTTGTTTCATGAGGAGATGGTAGGAACCATATAGCTTGGGTACAAAAGTGAGGATGCAATATTAAATCTGGTAAATGAAAGCTTAAAAAAACTTACAAGTCCAGGAGGCCCAGGTGGGCCAGTGTCACCCTTTTGGCCCTGTTCAATGCAAATGTATAATACATTAGTAAGAATCCCATGAAATATTCATTTCCTCAAGAACATATAAGAAACACTTAAATTTTGTAAAGGCTCAGAATATCTCAAATGAGAAATATAACATGAATTAATGAAACCATAGCCTGCAAAGGTCTGTGATGTCTCAGGCTGTAATTCACTGGCTACATAATTTTGAGCAAATCAATTAACTTCTCTGGCTTATTTAAAAACTGAAGTCTTGGGCTGGAGAGATGGCTTAGTGGTTAAGGCATTTGCCTGCAAAGACAAAGGACCTCAGTTCAATTCCCCAGGACCCAAGTAAGCCAGATGCACAAGGTGGTGCATGCATCTGGAGTTTATTTGCAGTGGCTGTAGACCCCGGAGCACCCATTCTCCCTTTCTCTGTCTGTTTGTTTGTTTGTTTGTTTGCTTGTTTCTTTCTTTCTTTCTTTCTTTCTTCCTTCCTTCCTTCCTTCCTTCCTTCCTTCCTTCCTTCCTTTCTTTTCTTTCTCTCTCTCTTTCTCCACCTCTCTCTCAAATAAATAAAAATAAAATATTAAAAAAACTGAAGACTCTATGCAGACTTCTAGCTGTGACATTCTTCGATTTTAGGACAAGATTCTAATTTCCTAGTAATCTATAGATTGTCTATGAAGAAAATAATGGAAAAATGGTACTCCTAGGATCAGTTTAAAACATTTCCTTCTCTTACATTTAGCCTTATTCCTTCACATAAAACTAGTCAAGGATACTAATCAAGTGTCATTTTTATTTGTGTCAGATACTTTCAAGTTGACAGGTTTAACAACTGTCATCAGAAACAACAAATTGTAAATGCTGTTGAAAGTTTGTGCTTAGAAGCTAAAAAAAGACAAATTCAGATTAAACTTTTATTCTTGATCAGTAGATTAAATGGCAGGAAGAAGACAATATCCAATTGAGACACTACTGTTCAGGATCCAAGAATAGATGTCATTCTCATATATTTATATTCATTATAGACCTGCTTATTTGTTTAAAATTGTCTCTTAAAACATTTGTTTTTATTGTATGTATCTATTTAAAAATGTTTCCTTCTATTTGTTAAGTATTTGATGACTCCTTTTATTCCAAGTGTGTCTTTTAAGCTAAGCTAAAACCTGTATCTTGTTTAGAGATAAATCACCATTAAAATAGGTGCTCTCTGGATATGCTCAAATCTGTAACACAAAGCTCTTTCTTGACAAAGAAACAAAAGATTTCTGTTTGTTTTTGCTACAAAGCAATTAAAGATCAGAGGGCTTGAAGAACTGTGTACTCCATGATCTGCTAAAAAGAAGGTACCATGTACTTTACACATTTCTTCAAAGTCACTTTTAAAATGGGTAACTAAAGAAATGATCTAAGTCAGAGGCTGAATTGGTCCAGTAGGAGGGTGTGTGTGTGTGGGGGGAATACTGTCGGGAACCATTGGGCACTAGGTAACCAAAAGTGCCTCTATCTTGAGTAGTGATTCTGTCTTGTGATAAGTTGTCTGTTCTGGAATGTCACCCATGCACAGAGAAAGAACTATGTAACCCATAGAGAATGAGGAAGTTGTTATCTTATGGCTTTGGGGCTGGGACCTTGTCCTGTCGAAACATCTTATGGCTTTGGGGCTGGGGTCTTGTCCTGTGGAACATCTTATGGCTTTGGGGCTGAGACCTGGTCCTGTTGAAACATAATTATAGAATACCTAAGCTACTTCCCTGTTCTGCTGTATAAAAGGCACCCTGGGATTAATAAAACACACAGCTTGATCAGAATTTTGTCTTGCTGTCATTTCCTTGTGTCTCTTGTCCCTTTCATTTCAGGTTCTCTAGGTCCTTGCTCCCGTTGAAGCCCCGCTGGCCGGGGCAAATGGCGCCCAACGTGGGGCTCGAACCCAGGATCGCCTGAAACACCGTCTGCCACCTACCCAATGGGGATCCCGCACCGAGGCCGCCGCGACCCGAAGAGGGGGTTAGACACTGGCCCGCTTGTGATCGCCACGGAGTTGCCCGCCCGTGAGACAGATCCGCGTGAACACTCGGACGGTGAGGTAAGATTTTTTTACCATGGGACAAGCATTTTCAAAAGAGGACTCTTTTGTGACTGGGCTAAAACAAGCCCTCAAGGTACAAGGAACTAGGGTTAAAAGAAAAGACTTAAAAATATTCTTAGATTATATTGGTGATCTTTGTCCTTGGTTCCCAAAGGAGGGGACTATAAATGCAAAAACTTGGTTAAGAGTTAGAGATTGCTTGCACGATTATTATGATACTTTCGGCCCTGAGAAGGTCCCTGTTTTTGCCTACTCTTATTGGAATCTTGGGAAAAAGTCCTCCAGATCTCAGTCGCTGTGGCCGCTGGCCCATGCTCCAAAGCCGCGGCAGGCTGACAAGAGGCAAAGGCTGCTGGACTGCGCTCCACTCTGGAGCCAGGGCTGCTAAAACGCCACAGGCAGCAGAGGAGACAATAGCTACACCTGAGGGGAAAAGAGCGCCCCCCTGCTTCTCTCCCTGCTCACAGTTGAGTTCAGGGCCCAGGCTCCAGGGGCCTGGCTGATGCCACGTGGGCTCAGGCGGCCTGATACCCTCCAGCCACACCCGCCCAACAGGGTAAACAAGGAGATAATAGATTTATTTAAAAAAAAAAAAAACTAAAAATGACAAGATTCTTAGCTTCCCTGGCTTGCAGAACCTGGGGACTACAAACACAAAAAATCTCGAAATATGGGTAAATGCCAAATTACTATAAATAAATGTAGATTTCTTATAAGTATTTACAACTGTTTTAAGCTCACTTTTGCCTCTTTATGCTTTTCTGGGACTACTAACAAAAAAAACAGTCTCAAGGATTATATTTAAACTTAAATATGTACTCAATACTAAATTTGTTAAAAAATTTCTAATAATGTTCAAATCTACTTTCATAATGTGTTTCAAAAGTCAAGTCTGATCTACTCTTTAAAGATATTTCATAAGGCCTTTTTATTTAAAAAGCCTCATGGTAACAACAATAAAAGTTTTCGCTGGTAATAATAAGATAAACTAACTAAAAAAAGTTAAACCGGAGAAAAAACTTTAAATGTTGGTAACTATTTAATAAAAAAGATTATTACAAAATGGTTACATAGTTTGTAAGATAAAAATATACTTTAACTTGTTGATATTAATCTGGTCATGATGATGGTTAAAAAAAACTAAATTTAGAATACCCAATAAAGTTAATTAAGTTCCTATTTGTCAACATTTTAACTATATCTTAAAGTCAAAATTGGTTCATTAATATTTAATTCTCTCACATGGATAATATAACTAATATACAAAAAATGCCTAACATCTCTCTCCATTGCCTGTGATAATTGTTTCCTATCCAACTATATGCTCCTGATAACATAACTGCCTTTGTTATGATTCCGGTAAATGTCACACAACCCTGGGGGTCCCCAACACTCAGACCGGTCTGGTGAGTATCTGAGCGCTCTTTCTCTTTCTCCTTTTTAAATTTGGTTTTTGAAGCGCGCATAGCTTTTCTTGGGCCCTCTGTTTATTGGGTCCTCTGTTTCTGTCATATTCGTGTGTCTATGTTATTGGGCCCTCTGTTTCTGTCATATTCGTGCGTCTATGTTATTGGGCCCTCTGTTTCTGTCATATTCGGTGTCTGTGTTATTGGGCCCTATGTGTTTCTGTCATATTTGTGTGTCTGTATGTTGTTTCCCTATAGACGGACGCTTCTCCCTTGACTTAATAACATGGGACAGTTCCCTTCCCCCTCTTTAGGACAAAAATCAAGGACATCGCTCAAAAAAATGGAGTATCTATTTCTGTTCCTCAATGGCTATCAGAGGACACCCTTCATTCAAATATTAAAAAAAATGTTTTCTGTCCTAGGAACAGACATCCAGACCAGATCCCATACATCGTGACCTGGAAAAATTTAATTAACCCCCCACCCTTTTTTTCACTCCTTTCTTCACAGGTGCTGGCGGCCACAGCCAAAAAAAGACACCAAGCCCACCGCTGAAGCCTCGGTCCCAATTCTTGTATGGGGGGAGGAAATGGGAACTGGGAGTTACATCTCAGGTCAATAAATGGTTTACAAAATTTGTCTGTTACAAGGATCAGAGGCTCCCATGGCTGAGTATCTCTAAAAGGTCCTACAGGTATAAAAACTCGCCAAAAGCTATGTTATTGGACTGATTAAAATTTTTCTCAAACTTTTTCATCACAGATAGATATTGATAAAAAGCTGTCAGTCAGGTTAGATGCTCTAAAAAATGCTGTTATGTATTTTAAAAAGGCAGGTTGTCAATCTGGTGGTTCAAAAGCAATTGTTTTGTCATGTAAATTGTTAATTCATAAGTATTACTCCTTTATCCTACAATGGGACTGCTACTGTATGGTAAAAGATCAAAAATCATATTTGGGGTATTTAAAATCATAATAATCTTAACATATATTTACAAGGTTTACAAAAAAATATATATATACATATATTTGTTATTTCATATAGTCATTTGTCTTTTGGTGGTCCTGCTAAGGCTGCAAAAGGATTTTTTTGATGCCTTAAGTATTTCCCAAGCGGTTTCTTTCTCAGATTCTCATTTGGCTTAAGCAGGGGGGAATTTACTGCCAAACAAACAAACATAGATTACAGAGTTGGAGGTCAACACATTCCTCAGCTAGTTCCTTATCTGAATCAGACCTGGGCTTAATAACTATCTGTTCTATAATGGCAGTACTGTCATCTGGTTATTAAATGATGTCTTCTAAGTAAAAAAGAAAAAACTTTAACTTGGTTTACAACAGTTTCAACATGCAGGAATGGCTGTGCCTGAGTCAGGCGAGCAAACAATGTTACAGAGGCTAAATGTAGCGGCTTCCAGAGCTCAAGTGCTCCAGCAGCTCAACAGATTGCTGATAACAGACTGGAGCTGACAAGCCAAGGAATCGCGACTGAGGACCTGCCTCCGGCCTGACCTGCCTTATGACAGCCCACTGCGACCGCCCCCTGGCCTAGGTGCCGAACCTTTGCCCTAGTTTGCAGGTGTACCCCATATCTCCTCCCTTATTGGCACTTGTCTAAACTTAAAATAATTTGAGCGACTCCCCTCCGACAGGAACCGCATAGGAGTCAGACCTATGCATATTGACTCATAAATGTGTGAGTACAATATGGGCACCAACGTGGGTGTAGAAAATATTGCAAGGGAAGGTCCCCCTTTTTTGACCGCTTCTGAATTCCCTGAGAGTCAAACCTGACTTGCATGGAGGTTGGTACCGTACTTTCTGTGTTGGCTCTGCCTCCCCTCCCCAAAAGGTACCAAGAGCCAAAAGAGGTGGGATAAGAATCCCATGGGAGGAGTCAGGTCAATGCTCCCCCAGTTGGTTACAGGCCCACCGTGACATCACGGAACCCTGGGAGTCCTAATAAAGTTTACAAAAATTGGCCGCCACAAAAACACCTTCTAAAACTAATAGAAAGGGAGGAGATGTCGGGAACCATTGGGCACTAGGTAACCAAAAGTGCCTCTATCTTGAGTAGTGATTCTGTCTTGTGATAAGTTGTCTGTTCTGGAATGTCACCCATGCACAGAGAAAGAACTATGTAACCCATAGAGAATGAGGAAGTTGTTATCTTATGGCTTTGGGGCTGGGACCTTGTCCTGTCGAAACATCTTATGGCTTTGGGGCTGGGGTCTTGTCCTGTGGAACATCTTATGGCTTTGGGGCTGAGACCTGGTCCTGTTGAAACATAATTATAGAATACCTAAGCTACTTCCCTGTTCTGCTGTATAAAAGGCACCCTGGGATTAATAAAACACACAGCTTGATCAGAATTTTGTCTTGCTGTCATTTCCTTGTGTCTCTTGTCCCTTTCATTTCAGGTTCTCTAGGGTCCTTGCTCCCGTTGAAGCCCCGCTGGCCGGGGCAGAATACAAAGAATTAGCCACAGACTTACAAACAATAATTGCATATAGAATGGAAATATTTAAAGGAGACATTCTAAATTCACAGCTCTAAGTCTTTCTTGTGAGAGAAACTCAATTACGAGTATTCAATCCTCTTCTGGAAAATCACTGCTTTGTCAATGCATGTTAGAAGCAAAGGCACTAACTTCACAAGAGAAATGTTAATGTTAAGCAATCCTGCATGCATTTCCCATATATGGATTCTGATTTAGGCAATGAGGGAAAACATAAAGGATATGGTATAAAAGAAAAAAAATAAAATGTCACACCAAATGAGGGATAAAGAAAGCATGTTTGAATATAAAAATTAATTATTTATAACTTCTTCACTTACAATTCAACCTTGAGCAAGCAACTGATTATGTTAATTATATTAACGAGAATAAAACCAATAAAATATCTTACCTTTTCACCATTCCTTCCTGGTTCACCAGGGTAACCAGGATCTCCAGGCAATCCCTTTAAAGCAGGGACAGGGTGGTATCAGTGAAGAGCATAGTAAAAAGAAATTTTAAAAATCATATCATCCACAGAAGTAATGAGAATACTAGCAAAACTGGTCCATTAAAGCCAGCTCTTCAGAAAGGTGGGCATTAATCATATCTCATAGAAATTTAAGGAGTATTTTATTTAAGTTTGTATCTTGGCAAGAAATCAGAGCTTTTTTGGAGTTTTAACTTACTATATTCACATTATCCCTCCTCAGCCCTGTAGCAGCTGACAAAACCGAGGGCCCACAATCAAGGTGGCAACCAGCAGCCTATGGACAACTGGGGTGGACAATAGGATTGGATCTCCTTGAAGTGCACTCCCAGCGAACGATCACTATTTGAACTCTCTGGTGGCCTGCAAGACCCCCACTTACAAAGCATCCTTTATTTGACCTGATTTGAACTCTCCTACTTCAGAGAAATCACCTCACTCAGTTTACTGGGGGAATTTGGTGAAAATAATCAGAGCAAAAATGGAGTATCATGACTTTCTAAATCACAGGCAACCACATTGTTTCAAAAGGAGATATGAACTGAACTTATTTGTCTCATTATTCTATATGTTAAGCCTTTTGGAACCACAGATTGTAAGTCTAGAATTGCTTGTTTAGTAAAATAATCTTGAAACAATTTTATCCCATTTTGGTAGATCCTTTTAAGAATTTTTCTCTTTCCTTTGAAATGGTCTTCATATTTCATCAATTTTTTTTATCTCTCCTGGAAATTTTCTTCTCATTCGTAGCATGGATTCTATTGATGTTGAAGATGATTGAAATAATGGTCCTGGATTGGTATAGCTTTATCTCCCTTTAGTATTAAGTAACATTACCTGTCAAAATGTGTACTCAAAAAGCTTTTCTTCAAACGATGTATGAGAATGTTTATAAATGTTTTACTTATAATGACTCAAACTCAGACACAGTCACAGTATCCTACACTGAATAAATGGATAAACAAACTTTGATAACCCCATATAACCTAATACTACTCAGCCATTAAAAAGAATGAACTACTGATCCACAATACAATATATTATGCTGGTTTAAAGATCTATTATTCAAAAGACTGAATATAACATTTTATGACATTCTAGGATGTATGCATTTATAGGAAGTCGAATAAATGAGTTGTTGCCAGTATCTCAGGGTGAAAGATTAAACAAGAAGATAACTACAAAAGATCATGAGGAAATTTTTGAAGGTGTTGTGGCTCTTCTTGATTATGGTGGTGGCATACAACTTTACCTTGGTCAAAACAAAGAGCTTAACACTAAAATGATTTATTTATTGTATATAAAGCATATCTCAATGCCTTAAAGATAGAAGTATCTCAAATTTATATACCTATTCACTTAAACTACTTCCAAACTACAAACTCTTTGCTGTCTTCCTTCCTACCACAAGCCACAATTCTTGAGAGTTTGGATTGGAAGAAAGGACCTTAGTTACTCACTGGCATTCCTGGTTGGCCAGTCTCTCCATCTTTGCCTGGTTTACCCTATAGGATACAAAACAGTAATAGAGCAAGAATACAAGTTTGTTAATTAGGAAATATGAAGTTAAAGAATGCAACAAGATTATTCTTGTGTTGGACAATATAGACTTTAAATGCCAATATTATAGTACACCAGTAGTGATATATTCAGTCAAGAGAAGCAGGAATTAGAAAGAAAAAATTAAACACATATTCACATTTCGATTTTTATAAACACTACTAATGGTCATAAAACTTACCCTTTTGCCTGGCTCTCCTGGCTCACCCTTTTCACCTTTCATACCACCTGGAAGACCCTGTACACCAAAAATAGGTTCACATTCATTCAAAGGATATTGTGCATCATTACAATTTATGTTCAATGATACTAAAGCATTTTAGCTCACTTACTGGAGAACCACACATCCCTGGAGGTCCAGGAGGTCCTCGGTCACCAGGAGCTCCCTATGCAGTTGGAGAGGAGATGAAAACATGTTAGTACTGAAAAATGCATTCACACTTTAATTTTAGGAACTAATTTGGAAGGCTTTTAAAGAATGTGAATTTAACATTCATGTAGTATAACTAAAGATACTAGAATGCTTCTTCTAACTCAAAGTTGAAATCTAGTAGGCAAATAATTCTCCAGCCATCTTTATTCACTCCAGTTTATTTCTAGTATATATAATTATCAAGCATTAAGGGAAATAACAAGATAACATTTAATAATAATTTTATGGATATAGGTAATATGTACATGTAAGAGTGTGTTTATGTTCAGGTGTGTGTGTGTGTGTGTGTGTGTGTGTGTACATACATGTGTTGTTGCCCTTAGGGACACACGCATCTTGAGACTATAGAACAACCTTGGGTCTTATTTCTCAGGACTGTATTATACCTGGTTTTGATAGAGTCTCTCACCGACCTGAAGCTCATAAATTACACTAGACTGGTAGGCTGGTGGGCAAGCAAGCCTCAAGGATCCTCCTTTCTCTATCTCCCCAGCACTGGAAATAAAGGTGCATACAACCACACCTAGAATAACTTAGGTTCTGGTGACTGAACTCAAGGCCTCATGCTTGTAAAGCAAGAATACTTTACACAATGAACCATCTCTTATAAAATAAAATAAGTATTTTAAAATTAAAAAAGCAAGAGTCTCTAAAACTAGGAGACTTGGGGGCTCTATAGCACATATTCGTCTTGACAGACAATTAAATGGCCCAAGTGGTACTGATGGTAGGGTTTCAGTATTATTTT
The DNA here is from genome assembly GCA_036365145.1 of Orientallactaga sibirica. Classification (NCBI taxonomy): domain Eukaryota; kingdom Metazoa; phylum Chordata; class Mammalia; order Rodentia; family Dipodidae; genus Orientallactaga; species Orientallactaga sibirica. Next base: position 11,775,892 of record JAEOAD010000057.1, read on the forward strand.
TATATTATTCTTAACTTTCTTATTAGCATTTAAGTAAAATGAAAATTCACAAACTTTGTTTAAAGGTGGGCCTGTATATTTTCCTTAGCTACTATAATAGAAGTATGGTATCAGATAACTGTTTCTAAAGTCAACAAAGGCTTAGCAAGTATCATCATCATTCTTCTTTTGGACCAATAAAATGTAGAAAATACAGTCATCTGTCATCTCACACAGTGACAGTCCATATTATCATGGCCCAATTTTAGCCACAAATGTAAATCAAATAGCAAAAATGCAAGCATCCCAATTGCCTATCGAGTGATGAATGGGTTAATAAAATATTTACTGTACAGACAATGGCATATTATTTAGCCATAAAAGACTGCAGCACTGATATATACTACAAAATAGTTGAATATGAAAACATCATGCCATGTAAATGACACCCAACACAGAAGATCACATATTGTATGTATTATATTAATATGAATTATCAAACATAGACAAATATTTACATAGCAAAGAAGTTGATAAGCTTGGATATTTGGGGAAACATGTTGCAGGAAAGCTACTATGTATGAATTTTTAGATAGAACTGATAAGAATTTTCTAAGATTAGATTGTGGCAATTGTTAGACACTGTGAGTACATAAAAATGAATTGTACACTTTAAGTGGGTAAATTTTAAAGCATGTAAATGATATGCTGATGAACTTTACTTTAATAATTTACTTAAAAAATTTTAATTATTAAAATCTTATTATTGAAAAACATACCCTCATGTAAAAGTATATTCTAGCTTAAAATGCATTTTAATGAAATTAATTCAATAGCAAGAATTTTAAAAGTTTTAAAATCTATTTTCTAGCTTTACTGAGTTACAATTTACAAAACATTGCATACATATAAGATGTATAATGTAATGTTTTCATATGCATGTACATTGCGAAATCATTACCATAATTAATAAAAATATCCACAGCAAGATTTCCTTTCTGACTACTCACCGGATCTCCCTTTTGAAACTCTATATCAATTGGTCTTTTCTGTTCACTGATCTGTCCAGGTGGCCCAGGTGGCCCCTGAAGGCCTTGTTCACCCTATTTGTAAGATAAAATAAGGAAGTGATATTTCATAATGTACCTGGTAAACTATTTCAGTTGCATAAAAGAAGGGGAGGAAAGAAAAAGACACTTCACATGAGTATGAGAGGAGAAAGATGAGGGATGAATAACCAGGTCTTTTACTTTACTCACCTTTTCACCCTTGGGTCCTTGGAAATTTAAGCCCATATTCCCCTGAAGAAAGAAGTTTCTGTTTAAAATCTAATTGACATTAAGAAAAACCAATCTACCATAAATAAATATTGCAAATAAATGAAAGTTACCTTTGGTCCTGGCAGCCCTGGTGGGCCTGGAGGGCCCTAAGAAGGCATAGAAAGGGAAAAACAAAATGTTGTATTAAGGTGCTTCTTTAAAAATATTTGATTTTGGGCTGGAGAGATGGCTTAGTGGTTAAGGCTCTTGCCTGCAAAGCCAAAGGACCCAGGTTTAATTCCCCAGGACCCATGGAATCCAGATGCACAAGGTGACACACGCATTTGGAGTTTGTTTGCTGAGGCTAAAGGCCCTGGTGTGCCCATTCTCTCTCTCTCCCTCCCTCCCTCCCTCCCTTTTCCCTTTATCTCTGCCTCTTTCTCTCTCAAATAAATAAAAATTTAAATAAATAAATAAATATATATATATATATATATATTTCATTTCATATGGGGCTAGGGAAGTGGCTCAGCAGTTCAAAGCACTTGCTGTACATGTGTGAGGATCTGAGTTTAATCCAAACACCCATGTAAAAAGCTGGACATGATGGCAAATAACTGTAACTACAGCTTTTGAGAGGCAGAAACAGCTGGATCCCTAGGGCTTACTGTCTAGCCAGTCTGGCTAAACTAGTGAGCACTGAGTTCACCGAGAGACGCTGTATCAAAAAATAAGGTAATGAGTGAATGAAGAGGACACTTGATATCACCATCTGGCCTCCACACACAGGCATGCACACATGTACAAGCACATGCACAGACCTGTGCTCCCACCTGCATACAAGTACACATACATATGCACACCACACATACACATAAGCAAGTAAAATACAAGTACATATAAAATTATTTGAAGCTGGGCGTGGTGGCGCACGCCTTTAATCCCAGCACTTGGGAGGCAGAGGTAGGAGGATCGCCGAGAGTTCAAGGCCACCCTGAGACTACATAGTTAATTCCAGGTCAGCCTGGATCAGAGTGAGACCCTACCTTGCAAAACCAATATATATATATATTTGATTGCATAAAAAGCATGGACTGAAGAAGCTATTCAACATACTTTCAGGATGTAGGCTGTAGCTCACTGGTAAAGCACTTGAATTAAATGCTGAAGCATCATAAAAATGTTTCTGTTTTTTTCCTCTTCATTGTCTTTTAGCCAAAGATAAATATCTCAGTTGATTAAATCAAAATAGATGGATGTAAAAACCTCTGGTGATAGGATGGATGAAGGATGAAGGCAGGGGAAGACAGTTAAGATGGCTCAAAGAGAGGGGTAGAACTGGTGCGAAAAAGAAATAGTAGTTAATGTAAACAAGAACAGTACATCTCTTATTAGAATTATGGATAAAGGATGTACCCTAAAACAAGGTATTAATGTTCTGAAAAGCATGTGCTAATTTTTAGTCCAGTTTTCGTTTTATACACATCTGTGTTTGGGATTTTGAGAATGTTTCAAGGTTTACCTAAATATATAACTCTTTTACATAAATATGTTTTTAAGTATTTTGTGTATTTAGTTACAAGGAGAGAGAGAGGAAGGGAAAGGGAATGTCAGGGCCTCCAACTGCTACAAATGAACACCACATGCATGTGCTACTTTTTGCATCTACCTTTATGTGGGTACTGGGGATTTAAACCTGGTTCATTAGCCTTTATAGGCAAGAGCCTTAACCGCTGGGTCATCTCTCCAGCCCCTAAATGTATCACTCTTAATCTCTACCTTGGTGGACTGTACAAGACTTTGCCTCACCTAAATTGAATCAGGCTTAGTTGAAGGAATATTCAGAATATGAAAAGAAATGGTTAAGTGGTAACAAGAGTGAAACAAATTCAGTTTAACAACAGACCCACCAAGATTTTAACAGCAGAGTGGAAAAAAGCACCTTGGTCCAGAGTCACCTGTTTTGATGGATGTCTACAAGTAAACCAAACTGGAAAAAAAAAAAAAGAGTTTTTGAACCCTGTCCAAAGCATTTCCAGAAAATCAGAAATCACATTTATTTCCTCCCTTTAAGAGTAAAGGACAGGTCTGGGGAGATTGCTCAGTGGGTAAGAACATTTACTGTTCAAGCATGAGGAACTGAGTTGAATTCCCAGAATCCATAGAAAAAGCTTGGTGTGGCTGTGCATGCCTGTAACAGAGAGAGAGCACTGAGCACAGAGCAGAGACAGAAGGATCACTGGGGCTCCCTGATGAGCCAGGGTCGAGAAACTTTTTTACCTGGGGAGATGCTAACACATGTCTATTCACCCTGTCCAGCAACTGTCCAGACAGAAATTGGCCTTGATATCCATGACCTCACAGTGCCTAGCAATACCTTCACAAGACCCTCATAATAGCAGAAAAAAAGATGATGATATCAAAATAAAAGAGAGACTAATGGAGAGAGGGAGGGGTCTGATGGAGAGTGGAGTTGTGAAGGGGAAAGTGGGGGGAGGGAATTATCATGATTTATTGTCTGTAAGTATAGAAGTTGTCAATAATTTTTTTTTTTTTAAAACCAGTTATGGTGGACCCATCAGTATATTGGGGCTATTTACAGAGCTGGGTGAGAGATTGCTGACAAGAGCAATGGAGATCTCAAAACAGCTGCACCATTGAGAAATCTTATCCCATCCTGGTTTACAACCTCCCCATAGCTTCTAAGGTGGAGCTCGCTAGGTTGGAATTATCCCCTGTGGTAGTTTGAATAGATGGCCCCCAATATTTCAGTGTTTTATTAGTTTGTTGTTTGCATCTGCAACCACCTGGCTGGAGGCAATATCACTTGGTGGATCTTAGAGTCCAGTCCTAAGGTGTGTTGGTGGGTTTGAGATTTCAATCTAAAGATATGTAAAGTGTGCCTAGCTGGAGTTCCTGAGGTGTGCTATGCTGTGTGGCTTTTGGCTTGTGGCCTTGCTCTCTGTTTTGGTTCTGTGAAGAGCAGGCCAGCTTCTTCTGCCATTATGGAACTTCCCCTGGATCTGTAAGCTTCGTTAAATCCCTTCCTCCATAACTGTGCCTGGTCTGGAAGTTCATCTCAGCGAACCTGAAGCTGTCTGGTACACCCCCCCCATAGATGCTCTTTCCTCAGTCTTAGGGTAAGGGCTTACTTACAGAGCAATGTGACCCCAGAGCAGGCACATCATGAGAAGTTTCATCCATTCATGGATGACAACTTCCCCATGGCAGCATAGGTGGGGCTGGCTGTATCAAGATTATGCCTGAAGATGCTCTCTATGTTCTATGTAAGTGAGAAGGGCTCACTTCCATACAGCATGGAGACCCAAAGGCAGCTCTATCACTGAAATGCCAACCCCCAGAATAGGTGATAACTCACAGAAGCTGCATCTCTGGAGCATACTGCACAATCTGCAGGAAGCTCTGATTGGTCAGAAAGTCTCCAGCACACTCAGTTCAATGGAAGAGTCTTGCCCCAAACAGTATTCTTCCATTTATATAGCCTTAGGGAGAGCTCTTTGCAAACTTTTCCCAGACTTGTTGACCTGAGTCTCTGAGCTTCCTTCCTCCCCACAGTAGGGAATATTTCAATTGCTAAATAACACTAGTCAAAGTCTGCCCCATCAACTGTTGTTTACCACTCCTGTAACCTTGGGGGTGGTCCTGTGACCTTTTAACTTTCAGCTCTTCCAGACCTCTGGACTTCAACTTCATCCTCCTTTCAGGAGGAACTATTTTAATTCTGAGGAACCTGCTATACAACAGCCAGTCTAACAAAAAGGTGAGTATCTCCACATTCAGTTGAGAGACTGCATCAGGAAAATGAGGTAGAAGAACAATAAAGGTGATTACCTGACACTGTCTTCTAGCCTCCACCCCTGCACACATATGCACAAATGTATATACCACACAGATGTATATATACACAAGACACACTACACATACTATACACACAACACACAAACCCAAAAGTAGTAAAGAACCAATTATCATAAAAATTCATTATCTAGAAAAGTATAATAAAAACAATCACCAAAGTGCATGATATATCAGATATTGAGTGCCATATGAGAAATTACTTTAATTGAAATACAAGTTTTTTTTACCCTTTTCAAACCATAACTTGAACAAAACCCAAATATTACAGGAATAAAATACTTAGAATTCATCAAAAAAGGAAATAAGACTGACCAAATGTGTAGTACAGTAGGAAAAATGGGTACATACTCAAGGTCTTTGCAAGGATTTTGCTTCTTTCCTAGGGCACAAAAAGCTATGGTTTCACTGAAGAATGATAATACCCTTCACCCATCCTACTGTTTTTTCCTAGACCCTTAAGAGATGTGGGTAAAAAATTATGAATTTGTTTTTATTCTTCTTAAAAAGTGATGTTTGAATCACCATTTTTTCATCAAGTACCTAGAATGTTTCCCAAGAATTCTGTTCTAAAATTTCCTGATATGGCCAAAATTGACTTCAATACTGACATATCAGAAGTTTATCTACAAAAAAATTCATTTTAGCAAAAGGAATACAGCATATGCAAGTAACTGGTTTGGACCCCTGAGATTGCAAAAATCCTCACACGATTATTTTATTTTTGCAATGATGGCAATTGAACCCAGGGCCTCATATATGGTAAGCAAACATTTTGCCAGTGAGCCACGGGATCCAGCCACTAATTTACATATCTGCTTCTACTTTTGACATCTAGAGGAAAATTGGGGAACTACTGATTAGAAACCATATAATCCACCATAACACCATATCATCCTTAAATAACAAAATTATAGTCATGAATATTGAAATTTACTTTCAAGAACGAAAGATAATGTTCATGTTTATAAATTAAGTCAGCAAAAAGGAGGAAAAGTATATCTCAGATACTCACCATCAAACCTTGTGGTCCTGGGGGACCAATTGGCCCTGGTATACCCTTGGGACCAGCTGGACCCTATTATAGAGGGAGTAGAGAAAAAGGTGAAAAAAAGCAAAAACAAAAGAACCAAATGAATGAAATTTAAACTTAAGTTTTTTTCATAATCTATAACCTCTATAAAATTAAAGTAGAATTTAAAAATTGTACAAATACAAAGGTTAAGTAACCTTTCATAAGTAATTCAATTAAATAGACTGGATGCAGCTTTCTGAAAGTATATGTTCTACAGTGGTGGATAAAAATGTACATTAAATATATTAAAAAAGCTGGGGAAAAAAACAATAAAGGTAGCATTGGCATTGTGTAAGGCCTTACGTTAGAAATGGAAAAGAAAAGACTACCACTTTCAAGGTAACCTCTCTAATTTTATACTGAATAATATTAATGACAAAAATAAGAATAACTGTGACAAATGATAAGGGGATGGGGCAAATGGTGTGAGATATAATTAGGTATCTTAAAATTCACCTGCCCTACATTTCAGCAATTCAATACCTATACTATTCTGTATTAAAACAAACTGTAGTATGTTCACATGTGGTAAGTTATACCCATGGTACTAAAGCTGAGTAAACTACAACAAACATACAATATAAGTGAATCTTAAGATATAGAAAAAATAAGTTACAGAACATTACATAAATATCAGATCATTTTATTATAAAGAAAAACCCAACATTGTACTATTTAAGGAAATGATAAATTATATCTAGAGAGAGAAAATAAAACTATTTTTAGAATCAACAGAAAATTCTGGTTATTAATTATGTCAAGGGAATCCAGAAGGACGTGACCAAGAAGCATATGACTGATTTGAGATACTTTGCAATATTTTAGGTCATAATGCTGTGCTGTGTTGAAGGATATTAATTTCACACCACAATGACACATACTGTATGTATACTGTTACATTTAAAATATTCATAATTTAAAAATCCTGAAATGTAAAAATCAATATTGAGTGAATCCATTACCTACGGACAGGCAATGCCAATAAAAATGAGAAGACACCTAGTGATTTGTGTTTTGGTGATTAAATAGCAAAATTTTTGGATTTTTATTGTTGGTAAACATGTGAATTCTCATGAATCATAAGCCCTAAGACATAGAACATCTCATCTATAACTACTCAAAAGTTATGAATGTCTACGCATATTTTCTGTAAACTAATTCTATCTTTTCCTTTAAGATTACATTTGCTATTTACCACATATATATCGTATCCCTCCTGCCTTTAAAATATGTTCAGATAATCATATCTGCTTGATATGATAAAAAATGATATTTTAAAAAATATTTTAAATGGGAGACTGATGACTTTTACGTGTAAAAAAAAAAGGCATTTATAGTGGACCTTAGTGCTAAGAATAAGAATGTAGAAAGTTGTTTCTGTTGCCAACCCCACCCACCAAAAAAGTCTATGGACACTGGATATAAAGATTTAAAAAATGCAATTAAGTTTACTAAAACCCTCCCTTGTCCCACATTGCTTTTATTTTCAAGTAGACTATACACACCAACACCTGGCAAAATTCAGTTGGTAATTTCTATAACTAAGACAGTGTACTGAAGGCTGAGGATTTGCTGTGTTGTTCTGATGCAATTGTGTAGTAAATAAGAAAATCACTACATGCTTACTTGTATTCCAGGAGGACCTGGGTATCCCGGATTACCTTTTGGTCCTGGCAGCGATGACATGATTATACTACCTGGTTCTCCCTAAAAGAAACCATCAATGGAAGCTGTAACGATTATTATACCTGAAAATCAGCAAGAGCACAAATAATGATATGACGGTTCAACTAATTACACAAATATAGTGAAAGATGTTAGTAATTTAATGAACAGATTTACCTTCTAATGGTAAATTAGGAAGTAGCCAGAGTATGCTGAAGTACAGCTGATTTACTTATTTATTTGTATTGAGAAATTTAATATATGAACATACTATTGTTTGATTGCAGTCCAGTCATCCTCCTTTGTCCCCTCTCCCCCCCCATTCCCCTGAGAGGTAGACACCAATGAGACTCAAAACACTTCAAGGCAGAAATTAAGAGGCTGCTGAGAGCTCAATACTAAACAAGATATCTGTCCCACCCTCCAAAGCTCATGAAACATATAAGAGAGGATGGAAAAAAAAATAAGAGTCACAGTAAGAAGATTTATGAAGAGTTTGTGGTTCCTTCAGTTACTCATTCATTAAAATATGTATTAAAAATAAAGTATTGTGGAATAATTGTGATAGGCTTGAGACTTGGTAATGAAGAAAGTAGAATGTCTTTTCTCATGGAGCTATTAATATAATGGGGGAATACAGAGCATTACATGTAAACAAATAAGATGTTCTGTCAAAGACTAAAGAAAAACAAAATGGTACAGTGAGTAATAAAGAAATAGGAGAGAAGAGGCTGGAGAGGTAGCTTAATGGTTAAGGTGCTTGCCTGTGAGGCCGAAAGACCCAGGTTTGATTCCCCAGTACCCACATAAGTCAGATGCACAAGGTTGCACCTGCATCTGGAATCTGTGTGCAATGGATAAAGGCCGTGACATGCCCATTCTCTCTTTCCCTCTCACTTTCTCTCTCTATCTGCCCCCTTTTCTCTCTCAAATAAATAAATAAATAAATATTAAAATACATTTACAAAAACAGTAGAGAATATTAACTGGTTTGGGCAGGATAAACAAAGAGTTTGACACAATGAAATAACTGAATACAGGACTGGCTCAGTGGTAGAGTGCTTATCTGACATGTGTAAGGATCTGTATTTGATAGCCAGCACCAAAAGTAAGATTTTTTTAACCCACAATCAATTAAATGCACACAAGTGTGATCAATGAACCAATGAAACAGTGCCTTCAGGTAAGGTTGTAAATTAGACAGGAATCAGAATATCCAGGTTTCATAAGCCACGGAAAAGGAGAACATTATTTTAGTTACAAAGAAGCCCTTGAAGGTTTAAACACATGGTGATTAAATTGTTTGTATTTTCAAATTTCTTTTGGTTGGTTGAGAATAATTCACAGTAGGAAGTGGGGCATAGTAGCAAAAAAGAGACTAGTTAAGTGGTTATTATAGTTCAGATGTGACCTTATAGCTAGTGTGGTGAGAGTAGAGGAGAAAAGTAGATGAATTTAAGATACATTTTATAGGAAAGCTCAATAGTGTTTAATGATAAACTCCAATGACAAGGTATTTTAAATAATGAAAGTTCTGAATATTAACTCAGGGTTTGAGTTTATGCAAAAGTGGCATATACTGATAGAGATTATGCATGTGGAGAGCCAATGGGTTGGACAGGTTTATTTGGAAACCCAGGTTAACTAGAAACTTGTTAATTTGAATATCTGAGAGGTATTTGAGTGGAGATACTGAAGAGTCTGTTGAACACATGCATATTGAACTCAGAAGAAAAGACTAATTTGGAGATATTAATGTAGATATTAGGTAACTACATAATCAATAAACATTATAAACTAATACAGTTAGTAGGCACAGAGGAAGAAGTGAAACCTATATGTCAACCCTTGCTGAACAGAATACTGTGCTTGTATAAAAGACTGCAGAAGTATCAGACGTGCAGAAGAAAAATTAGAAAACTAGAGTGCTACAGAAGCCACAGGAAAAGAATACTTCTAGAGAGAAAAGACAGTCAGTTATAACAAAATTTAATCAGATGTGGAATGTGTTCAGAAATAAACTTCAGTTCAACACACATATCACCAAATAAATTAATTTTAAAATTAATAAATGAATAATTAAATTTTAATTCTGCAATTAAAATGTACTTAAAGCCACAGGAAAAGAGATGACTAAGGAGAGCTTCTCCATGAGTATCTACATAACTTCTTGGAGTCATTATCCTACTGTAGTTGAAATCTTCAAACATATTTTACTCCAAATACTTACCTTCTCACCAGGAGATGCTTACCTTCATGCCTGGGATCCCAGGAGGTCCCTATTATTAAGAAGAACATGGGGAATAATTTATACAATATGAATGGGAATAAGCAAAAGAAAACACATACTTTATAAATGAATCACAAACAGAATTATCTGCTATAATGGTCATTTCAGGGTATGTCTGTCATAAGATACTTAGGTAACATTTATATTAAATAGCACAGAATCCTTGGTTTTGTTCAACAGGGAGCTATCTTATCAAGTTTTTAAAAATTCTCTTTAAAATGTGTCTTTGTTCTATAAGAATGTATTGAGGTCACTCTGCACTTTCACTTTTTCTGTTAATTCCTGCGTTCATAATAATATGGAATTTTAGAACTTACTGGAGGTCCCTGTAAACCAGGAAAACCGGGACTGCCTGGAAATCCACGTTCTCCCTAGAAAGAGTTAAAGGTAAAGAATGTGGAGAACCAAGAAACAAGGAATAACTACAGCAACAATGACATGGAAATGGTTTCTTTAAAAGCTATTTGAAACATACCAAGTTGCCAAAAGTTCACCACCTTTCACTTTCCGATTACCTCAATATCAACTACCCATATCAATTGAACCTAGTAAGATACTTTAGCCATACTCATCTATCCCAATCAGAAATAAAAGGAAAAAAAAATCTTCTAGTCATTTTCTTCTGAAAAAAAATCTATTTTGAGGCCATCACAGCACAGATTTCTTTCATCACATTTAATGGTTAATGATTTGTCCCAATTTCCAGACCATATGTTATATAGATTTAGATTTCAACTGTACTACTTCATTTTTTTACTTTAGTGTAAAACATTTCAAATTATTTTTTCTAAAAAGAAAAGATGGTAAGAAAGATAGCTATTAATACCACCAAGTGGACAATAGTGACATTTCTAGCAATTGCAAGTATTATGTTTTCCAGGCATCCACTTTTCTCACTCACTATTGTAAAGTACTAATATGGACACTGAATTTAGAAAACAAAAGCTAAAATTGGTTTAGACAAACCCCAGTGTTAACTCTTTTCAAATACCTTGATAAGCCATAGTAATTCTAAATAACCCTGTCAGAAGTTTTAAAAGAGTAAAATTACTACAGCTGTATGCTTTTGAGTTATTGTCCAATGCCCGTCTCTTCACCACTTTTTATACATGGAAAAGTAGGTCCAGAGGGGAAGGAAGTAGTCTAAAAATCAAGGGTGGAAGATGTTTAAAAAAAACTGCCTTCAAAAAAGAACACATACACTGTAGATCCACCTCTAAGATTCATTCATTTATGTACATTGTGAGAAATAATATCTTGAAAATAGGCATTAAAAATATATGTACTAAGCCAGGCATGGTGGCACAAGCCTTTAATCAAGCACTCAGGAGGCAGAGGTAGGAGGATCACCCTGAGTTCTAGGCCAGTCTGAAACTACATAGTGATTTCCAGGCCAGCTTGGGCTAGAGTGAGACTCTACCTCAAAAAAAAAAAAAAAATTCATGTACTGTTTTAAAAAAGGAAACAAAAAAGATCCCTTTAATCATATAGCATATTATATTCATAGATATAGTTGGTCTTCCTATTTAAAACTTTGGCTAGTGATCTGTTTGTTTCTTGTAGTATATTGTCAAAAAACAAAACTAAACAAACAAAAATATAATCAAATAACCAAAATAGGCACAAGAATTTAGTCCACTTTCCCATGAAATGTTTTATACATACTCACACCCCATTGGTTCTGTTGCTATAGATTTCCTCAGCTGAAGTGAAGAATGCAAGTAAATCTCATAAATCTAGATATTTAAAAACTATTGTCACAACAACCTGGAAGAATACTAGAGATAAAAAGAATTGTGTTTCTGTCATCTATCTATAATTCTCATAAAATATATCCAATGTAATGCAAAGTTATTTTTAATGGACATACTAATAAAAAATCTGCCATATGTCATTAATTAGAAAGCAAGAGGATATTTCATAAAGAGTTTTATAGAATATTTTGCACAAAACAGAAAATGACAATAGGATATGCATAAACTAATAGTACACTTAATTAAAAGGAGAAAGGCAAGGAAATAAGAAGAGAGGCTACAATGTATATGTTTAAACTAGAACAAATTATTATTTTTATCAATTTAAGTATATTAAATTGGAATTATATAAAGATAAGAAAATTAACAGAGGGGAGAAACATTATCTAAAAGCCATTATCATGAGTTTATATTTAAATTTTTAAATGCATAATTTTTGTTGAAGGAAAAGAGTTTCAGGTTTCATACTAACAGCTTAGGAAGTTAAAAATTAAATATAAATTACTTCAAGATTTAAATTGTACCTAGTTTTGAAGGCAGAAGAAAAAAAAAAGTATTCAATGTATTACTCATGCCAACTATTATAGTGTTTTAAACACATCTTATTTCCCTTTTAATTCTCACCCTACTTTACAAAAAGTTATTTAATACATAATCTGAGCCAATGAAAAAATCTCAGCTGATCAGACCTGATTAAATAAATTATGGATGTTTAATATATTAGAAATGTTAAAACAAAGCATACCCTGTTGTCTTAGACACAAAGCCATTAGATCATTTGTTGAATATTTTTCATGTTGTCTCCTTTATATTTACAAATATATTATTTTCTACCAGACTGCCTACTATTAAGATGAAGAAATCTCACCTTGGTTCCATTGCATCCAGGGACACCTTGTGGCCCTGGAGCCCCATCATGTCCCGGCATTCCCTTTGAAAAGGCACATAACACATTATAATACTTATATTTCTTAATTTAAAATTTTTATTTATTACTTATTTTCAAGAGAGAGAGAGAGAGAAAGGAGAGTAGAGAAAGAGAGAGGAAGAGAGAGAATATGAAAATGGATGCACCAGGGCCTCTTGTCACTGCAAATGAACTCAAGATGCATGTGACACTTTGTGCATCTGAATTGACATGAGTGCTAGGGAATCAAAGCCTGGGCAATCTGGCTAAGCAAACAAGCACCTTCAACTGGTGAGCCATCTCTCCAACCCCCTTAGATTATTTTAAAAGTATTTAAAAATAAAATTAAAATGCCAAATCAGGGGCTGCTGAGATGGGTTAGCGGATAAGGCATTTGCCTGCAAAGCTAAAAGATCCCGGTTCAACTCTCCAGGACCCCATAAGCCAGATGCACAAGGGGGGCACATGCATCTAGAGTTTGTTTGCAGTGGCTAGAGGCCCTGGTGTGCCCATTCTCTCTCTCTCTCTCTGCCTCTTTCTCTCAAATAAATAAATAAAATATTTTTAAAAGTAAAAAAAAAAAAGCCAAATCATACTTACAGGAAGACCTGGTGTCCCTGGAAACCCAGGAAGTCCAGGAGGACCCTATAAGAAGAAATAAATTATTTGAACTGATAACAACCATTAATAGTTAAAATAATATCATAACTAAGGCTATCTCAAAATTATACTTTGACTAGATTAAAGTTAACAAAATGTACCTGGGTATTACCATTCATTATTGTTTTAAAAATTAAGAGAATACCTTTTATACGTGTTTGAAACTGCAGAGGAGACTCCTGTTTGAAGCTGTGTTTTTTTTTTTTTTCACTGAACTTAGTAACAACAAGTTAGGCAGTGGATAAAATGACTGTTCTAACAGAAAAGTACTTTAAGGCTTGGGAAGAATGAATTTAGTAAGGGATTAGAAGGTAGCAAATATATTTGCCCTTGAGGACATTAAAGTGATCAACTCAAAACTATTTAAATTAAATTTCCCTGTCAGAACTGAGAAAATGCAATTTGTCACCATTTTCTGTTGGCGAGGCAATAGGAAAATAGTATTCTTCTGTACCACTAATAAGGACTCAAACATTATTTCCAAGAAGTTTGGAAATACCTTGCACAAGTGCACATGCATATGCCTTTTAACCTAGCAACTCACTACTATGAATCCATCCCAAATCTATACTAGAAATTATAAAACACCATATGATAAACAGGGTTAATGACTGGAACATTATTCTAGCAAGGTCTGGAGAAGAAATACAGAGGATGATTCTGAAAGGTTTTATGCCAGAAACCAAGGAAGCCATTACTGATTAACAGACTTCTTTGAAAAGGACACTGAGGAGAAGCCAACCTTCAAGGGGCTCCTGCAGATCAAGGATGGAACAATCTGGGCTTCAAAAACAACAATAACTAAAATTGATTGAAATATTTAATGATAGGTGTTTCTATTGAACAAATACCTTCCTGAAGTTGTTGGTGTAGCACTTCATTAATCTATTAAAATTCTATTGCTAAAAGCAGTGGGTTGATAGGACTTTGCAAATGACCGTTTTATAACTGAACAAAATAATGACATTCAATTGGATGTCAAATCACTAAAGGAAAGTTCTTACAGAATTGTTTTTAGTGTGTGTGTATTAATGTGAGTAGGTATGCATATGTCCACATACATGTGGAGGCCAGAGAAAAATCTTGGGTGCCATTTTCAGGAATGATGACAGGGTCTTTCATTAGTCTGGAGCTCACCAATTACTTTAAAACTGGCTGGCCAGTAAGACTCAGGGATCTTCCTGTCTCCACCTCTCCACTGTTGCCTGGGTGCCAACAGGCTAGACATTTCAATATGGGGACTTATCATGTTCTTGTACTTACAAAAGGCAAACACATTATTGACTAAACTGTCTCCCCAACTCCCATTGGGTAAGTTCTTGATGGAAAATCAGGCTGACAGTATTTGAGATCACTCACTGATCAAATCTAGCATCAAAAAAGTGGGATAGGAAATGAGCTGGATGTGGTAACTAACGCCTATAACCCTAGCAGCACTTGGAAGACTGAGGCAAAACTGACATAAGTATGAGGCCAACTGGGATAAAATAGTCCATCCCAGGCCAGAATTTACTACAGTGTGAGAACTTGTCCTAAAAGTGAAAAAGTTGGATTACCAGATATTTATGGTTTATGGTGTAACTCAACAGTAAACACACAATACTTCCTATAGTGTTCTAATTTTCCATATTTAATTTTATTGATTTATGATTTACATAAAGTAAAATAAATATGTATTTTTGAGAAAAAGTCTCACTTTGATGCCAAAGTTATAACGCCTGGGGTCACGTGATCCTCTTGTATCGTACTCCTATGTATTGAAACTACTACAGGCATATTCAACCATGTCCCATTTAAAATATAAAGATCTTAAGTATATAACGTTTTTTTATATCCCAAGAAATTACTCTAGTACTTCTTACAAAGCAACCACCAGTTTGTAACAAATACAGGACACTGAAGAGCACTTTAAGTGACAGAAAAAAGCATCAGGGGTTGATGATGTGTTTTAGTTGGTAGAGTGCTTGTATAGCATGCACAAAGCCTTGGGTTCAATACCCAGTTCTGCATTACATTCATGGTAGTATACACCTATAATACCAGGACACATGAGCTCGCGGTAGTTCCAGGTCATCATTGGCTACATAGCAAGTTCTGGGCCAGTGTAACCTACATTAGAGACTAAGGAAGGAAGGAAAAGAGGAAGAGATCGAGGGAGGGAGGGAGGGAAATGGGGGGGAGGGAAGTAAGGAGGGAGGGCAAAAAGGAAGGAAGAGAGGGAGGGAGGGAGGGAGGAAGGGAGGGAAGCAAGAAAGTAGAAAAGGAGGGAGGGAAAAGGGAAGAGAGGAAGGATACATCAATTAAATATAATACGTGGAACTTCCTTGGATCATGATTAGTAGTTTTTTTTTTAATTTTTTATTCTTGGAGAGAGACAGAGAGAGAGAGAGAGGGAGACAGATAGAGATGGGCGCGCCAACAGTCTCTCAGCTGCTGTGAACGAAATCCAGATGTATGCGCCCCCTTGTGGGCAAGTGTGGCATTGTGTACTTGCGTCACTTTGCATCTGGCTAAACGTGGGACCTGGAGATTGGAACAGGGTTCTTAGGCTTAGCAGGCAGGCACCTTAACTGCTAAGCCATCTCTCCAGCCCATGATTAGTAGTTTTTGATTTTTTGATTCCCCACCCACCCCGCCGAGATCCTATCACAGGTTGGCCTTGAAAAATTATGTAGCCTAGGCTGTCCTGGATTCATGGGGGTCCTCTTGCCTCAGACTTCCAAGTGACAGGATTGTAGGTATGAGCCACAAAATCTTGCTATCAAATATTATTTAAAAGTATATAGAGAACAGAATCTTTTTAATGTTTCTTTAAGATTCATACATTTAAATATTTGTAAATCCAAAGATCAGGACAATTGGTTGTTTTTGTCACACATATAAACATGCTATGTCACCATCCATGTATGATAAAGTCTAAGTAAGGGACTTCTTCACCCTAAAAACAGAAAAGTTCAGAGCTATAAAGGACTATTGACAGCATACTGCATAACTTTTGAACAACTGAGGTAAGTGAAGCTTAGAAAAGTTAGATTGGGACATTGAAAAACAAGTACTATATTTAAACTCAATTCCTCCTAATTCTCAAAAACAGCTACATGTATGTCAGAGTAAAACCTTTAAAGAAAAATTATACTAAATGTGCATTTTAGTTTTGAGATGTATCCTAATTTTTTGCATCTAAAAACTTAAAAAATGGTGCATTTTAGAACTGAGAAAATGCTGAAATCTTCCTAAAGAAGACTAGTTTAAATCAACCATATTCACTTCAAGATATGCAAAGTCTTATATAATTTATATATCATACAACAGCTGTAGGGCCCCCTACCTCTAACCCCAGAAAACTAAGATGATTATGCTGCTTGGGGAAATGATAGCTTAATTAATATGGTATAAATTTCATAAGAAATAGGAAAAAACTAAAATTTAGCATGTTACTATTGCTTAACTATCAGCTACTTTAAAATATCCTTACTTAGTTTATTTACTTAAATCAGCACATAAATATATAAAGATAACAACTATCAGGATATTAAAGAAAGACCAATTATAGACATACAAAAACTCATAAAGTTGATTTTTTAAAGACTTAAAAATAGTATAATTTATATTTTCTGGTTTTCTGATTATATTATAATACTTCATTTGCTTTTACCTCTTGCCAGTAACAACACATTTAGCATAAAGTTGATATAGCTTACTCTGATTCCTTTTGGTCCTGGTGGCCCTGGAATTCCATCATCACCCTGAAAAATATAATATGTTTAGTATCTTTTCCTTCAACAGGGCCCACAAATAACTAATTTTCCTTATAATGCCCCTAAATTTTTATAACTTTTTGTGAAATCTAGTGATAAATTTCTACCAAAGGGATAAGCATGTATTCTTCAGACTAAACTCATCAATAAAGTATATGAGCACAACTAAGAAAGACCTTTATTTTACTGAGGAAACTGCTGACATGTGCAGGAAATGTTACATACATACAGTTAAGCATGAATTGTGCAAAAAAAAAAAAAGATGATATAGCAGTACAGATATTTGCCAAATCATGCATGCATAAAAAATAGCTGAAAATCTCAGCAGTTTCCACATTATATCAACCCACAGATTATATATATATATATATTCATTCATGTGTTTAAATATGAATTCCCAGTTTTTGATACTGTTCAGGAAAGTTGAGGAAGGTTAGGAGGTGGAGCCCAGTTCCATATTGCTAGGATGGACATCCATACCAGAAACAGTTTATGGGAGGAACAGAATTTTTTTCAGGTTACAGATCCAAGACAAGTTTCATCCATTGTTGAAAAAGCTGGCTCCCCTTCATAAATTCAAAACAGAGAGAAGCAACCAAACTGCCAGCAAATCCCCAAAAAAAGTAGCAAGCACAGACAGCAAGCAAGACCCCCAGAGCTCAAACTGATCTCTGCACCTTTTGGACTGGAATCAGATCCATCCCCAAACACACCTTTGGGCTGGAATCCAGGATCCCCCCCTCCATCCCAGTGACACCTCCACCAGCCACGCAGCTGGAAACGCAAGTTATAAGCTTTAATAAAACACTTGAGTCTATGGGGGACCTACATTCAACTACCACATGTTCTTACTCAATTCTAGAAGTTATTTAATTTCCTTCTTGTTTTCTTCAGTGACACATTGATCATTCAAAAGTGTAATGTTAGTCTTCATAGGGTTGATGCATTTTCTGTAATTTCTCTTGCTATGCATTTCCAGCTTTATTCCATTATGGTCAGATAGTATTCAATAAATTATTTCATTTTTTTTTTAATTTGTGGGGCTTGATTTTTGTCTTAATATGTGATCTATTTTAGAGATCATTCCATGGACTAAGAATGTATATTGTGTAGTGTTTGGGTAGTGTTCTGTAAATATCTGTAAAGTCCATTCGAACTGTGATGTCATTTAACTTCAATGCTTCTCTGTTCAGTTTTTGTCTAGATAACTTGTATATACATGAGAGAATAGTGCTGAAGTCAACTACTATTATGGTCTTTGGGTTAACCTCTGATTTTATATCTAGCAGCATTCTTTTAATGAAATTAGGTATACCCATGTTGCATCTGTGTATGTTTGGAACTATAATGTTCTCATGATGGATTTTTCCCTTAATCAGTATGAAGTGACCTTCTCTATTTTTTCTAATTGACTTGAGGTTTTAGTGTTTTGTCAAATATTAGAATAGTGATGCCTACTTGTCTCCTGGTTCCATTTGCTTGGAATGTTTTTCCCATCCTTTTACCCTAAGATAGTATCTGTATTTTTTGATGGGATTGGTTTATTGGAGACAGGAGAGAGATGAATTCTGTCTTCTTATCAAATCTGTTAGGCTGTATCTTTTGATCAGGGAATTGAGACAGTTAACGTTCAGGGTTATTATCTAAGGTGTATATTTACTCTTGTAATTTTGCGTTATTTGTTTCCTTACTCCTCAATTAGTTAACAATTATCCTAGCATCATTTATTTTCCCCCTGCAAATCTTTGGATGTGCTTAACCATTTTTTCCCTCTGAAATATACCTTTCCATAGCATTTGTAAACCTGGCTTGCTGCTCATAAGTTTATTTAGTCTACTTTTATCATGTTAAATTTAGTTTTTGGGGACTTGGAATATATCATTCCAAGTATTCTGGTTATTCTATTTTTTTTTCGAGGTAGAGTCTTGCTTTAGCCCAGGCTGACATGATATTCACTATGCAGTCTCAGGCTGGCCTCAGACTCACAGCAATACTCTTACCTCAGCCTCCTGAGTAGTGGTATTAAAGGCATGCGCCAATGGAAACTGTAAAGTTTCCATCAAAAAGTCAGCTCTTATTCTGATGGGCTTTCCTTTATAGGTGTCCTGAGATTTCTTTCTTGCAAGTCTCAATCCTCTTTCTTTCGTCTATACATTTAGTCATTTAGTGGTTTAACTATAATGTAGCACAGGGAGTTTCTTTACTGCCGTCTGTTTTGTGTTCTGTTCCTGATATACCTCTTTCAACTGGAGTTCCTGCCTCACTTACACAAGAATATATCTAAGTCTTGGAGAGCTTTAGTAGCTTTGGTATGTTGAAGAGTGGGAGAGCCTAATTCAAGCTGGAATTCACTGAGACGGCCCATGCCAATGGTTTACCTCGATGGCTGCTGAATTATTGCTTAATTATATTAAATTGACCACTTTAAATCTCTCTTCTACTTCTTTATCCCTCTCAGGTAGGCAAGAATCATTTTGCCATTTTTACTCTTGCTATGTTATCAGACATAGGAAATTCAGTTAAATGGTCCATCCACTAAAATTCGATGCAGTCACTTAGATTCTTACTTTTCCTTAATGCTCAAGTCCTGGTAAGGAAATTTAGCACAGGTTCCATTTCTCTTGAATCTCACAAAACTACTTCACCATGATTATGGTCTGCATTCTGCCAACATCTAATCTATGGTATAATTAAATGTTTAAACGTATCCATACATTTATTTTTCATTCTTTATTGGGTGAACTATCTGGTTTCAGTTCCATTTTCTTAACCCCCTAGCCAGATGGTGTACCAGGTACTTTCTCATTTCTGGGACAAAAAAATATATATATATACCCAATTAGAAGCAGCTTATGAAAGGAATTGGGTTTAATTCATCTTACAGTTCAAAAGGGGAGTTTTATCATGCTGAGGAAAGCAGAGCAGGCCTAAGCAAGAAGCCTGTATCATATCTCATCAGTCCAAAAGCACAATGCAGAACATGGAGCCTGGCTGCAACAGTTCAAGGCCAGTCTGCTGTGACATATTTCTACCAACAAGGCTCCACGTCCTAAAGGCTCCAAAACATTCCAGAACAATACCACCAGTAATGGATTAAGTATTCAATCACATGAACCAATGTGGGAGGGCATTTTACATTAAAGCCACAATTATAGTAAATAATAAAAATAAGGGGGAGGTTATTAAGCAAATTTTCCTTTCCAGGCAAGGAAACAGAACTGGTCCTTTCATATATCACTTTAACAGTTTACCTAATATTAATGGAAAAGCACACTAAGCCAAAAGAGCCATTGAAAACTAAAAGAAAGAAACTTTCCTCAATCTTAAAAATAACTATTATCTCTTTTCATTATATAACGTACACATAAAGATGCTATCCTTGCTTATGATACAGGACAGAGTGCCTATATTGCAGTCAATGTATAATCTCTCCTACTGATAGAACCAAAATAAGAGGTTGGATAAGCCTTCTCTCTTTCCCACAGAATATTGTATTACCACATTCATTGACATGCCTGTCTAGGTAGGGCCATCATTCTTAATTTGACAAAACATCTGGATATGTCAACCTCTGCATAACCCCACATATAAACATAAGAATTCTGTGCTGTAGAATACCACAAATAAATATTTCTCTTACCAAGGACCATTTAGTACCTCAGGTACCCCAGTCTTATTACTTTGGACCTGATGTGCTGCTACAATTAGGCTCTGGTGTCACAGAAACAAAATGCCTCCTCAGATGGCAAATCCATCCTATTTAAAATGTGAGCAACTGTAAAAACTGAGCAAAATGACAGGGATCTGCTAAGAGATCCATTTGGCCTTGATAATGGCAGAGTTTTCCACATTACACAAAATTTTCAAATCCACACAAGGGTTATACCCACCTGGGGGACCTTTTGATTGATTGTCCCTTTATACATTCCCCAAACTGTGTGTATCCTTATTGGGATATTATAATTTTAAAAATATTTATTTATTTATTTGAGAGAAAGAGCCAGATAAAGAGAGTGAATGAGAGAGAAAAAGAAAGAATGTGTGCACCAGGGCCTCACCACTACAAATGATTCTAGACACATGTGCCACTTTGTGGATCTGGGAAATTGAAACTGGGTCCTTAGGCTTTGCAGTCAAGTGCCTTAACCACTAAGCCATATCTCCAGTGCAGGATATTATTCCTTTTTTCTAAAACCAGACATTCCACATTCGTACCAACAAAACATGCATATGGGGCATCCAAATTGGATGTTACATTAAAGAAAATAATAATACAGAGAATGAGAGAGAAACTCCATGTCATATGGACTCTGGTTAATCAGATGGCATTTCAAACTCTCTACTTAGGCCTATGCTCCAGGTAACTTATCCCATGACTAGACATTCAATCTAAAAGATAGTGTCCAAAATGCCCTTGATGCTTGCTAAGGACATTAATGACAGCATTTCAGTTCTGAGAGCACAATAGATTAGCCTGAATTCTTTGACTCACAGTAGATATCCA
Organism: Orientallactaga sibirica; assembly: GCA_036365145.1. Taxonomy (NCBI): domain Eukaryota; kingdom Metazoa; phylum Chordata; class Mammalia; order Rodentia; family Dipodidae; genus Orientallactaga; species Orientallactaga sibirica. The sequence goes on from JAEOAD010000057.1 coordinate 11,797,619, forward strand.
TATGACCTTCAACTTCCTCATGACCAACCAAGAAATGGGTCCCTGCTAGCCATTAAACATAAGAGGAAATCCTCCTGGGTCTTCTAAGTACATTGTGTGACTTATGGGACACATGATTTTGTTTTGGCAAAAGGTAGGGCTCATAGCTGCATGCATTCCAGACAGACCTGGTGACCTTTCTCAGAAAATATTGATAATGAACATGACCGACTGTGGTCAAACCAATTGCCAAGTTTTTGGCATAGGGCTGAAACCTATTTCCTTCTCAGACCTTAAAATATCATAGGATGGAACTAAGAAAAGTGGAGCCTGTCGAGGTTCAAACAAAGATCTTGTAGTATAAGAGTTGCCTTCCCAATCCCAAAGTTAATGGACAGTGAATGCACTATAGACTCTTGCGAGAGCTGCGGTCAAGGAGGAAGGCTGTCTATATTCTTTTGTAGATAGCTATCTTTATCTGTGGCCTTGGTAGAGACCTCCCTATGGGGAAAGGAAAATCCTGAAGACACTTTTCTGCACTTTGACATAGTACTTATCCACTCTAAGTCCTTCTCCTCCTTTCTCCCAACTCTTAGGCCCACACAATTTTGGGAGATTTTGTTTTGAGCTCTTCTAATAGTGCAAGGATTCCCAATCTCTACTTTGATCTATAAAACTCATGCCAGTGTTGTAATATGGGGTGGGGAGGTGAAACAATGGAATGTTTGCTTTACTGTAAATTCTTATAATATTATAGAAAATAAGACTTAACTGCTATTTTTACTCTGGCTTCTCTTAATCGGCCACCCTGACAACTGATAGCTCTGCTTTCTCCAGTTCTACCAAGCATCCAATAGAAATTAATTGTGGCTAAGTATTCCAATAACAACACACAATTAACAACATCTCCCAAACAAATGTGACAGTAATATCCAATTAAAAAGTGGCAATAAAATATAGAATCCCTACAATTCCATTATTTGATTTAAACATTAGTTTCTCAGTATAATTTAGCAATTTCTAGTTGATGTGACAACTGGTCTCACATTTACAATAGTTCAATTCCTCTGGTATTGCTGGGTGGCCACTTGACAATACCTTTTGTCCCCGAGGTCCTGGAGGTCCTTCTGGACCAGGAAATCCAGGCAAACCAGGATGTCCTTCCAAACCTGGAAATCCTCGTTCTCCCTGCAGTCCAAAATGAGTGAAAGGTAAGGTCATTTGTGAATTTTTAAGCATAGAATTTCAAAAAGATCAAATGACTGCCCAGTAAAAAGCAATTTAATATAGTGATATTAAACCCACCGTATCTACTAATATGGACAAACCTATAAGATGTGAAGAAAAAAATAAATTATCCCCAATGTACACTGAATAGAGTAATATAATATCTTTGGCACTTGTAAAATTCAAAAGCATATTGAGATGAAGTGAAAGTTAAATGTGATAATATCAAGACTGCTAAAGAAAAGATTACAATAAGCATAGGATACCAGGTTTTTAAGGATTCCATGAAATATGTAAGGGGCAAGAATGAAAAAAGGTTGAAGGAAACCATAAGTGAAGCTCCCAGATTTGTTGAAGAGTAGAAGAGTTGTAGGTTTATCTATAATGGAAATTCACTGGCTGGTTGTCAATTCAATTGAATTAGCATTAAAGCATTTCTCCAATGTTTTCACATTTATAAAAATAATACAAAATGGAATTCATATGTACTATACATATATAGTAAACAAAAACATACAGTAACAACCACATATAATTACTCAGCATAATTGAATTGTGACTCATGTCTCACTTCTGACCATAACACTTGACACTAGTACAGGAGGACTGCTTACCTACCCGTGAGTAGCATTTTATCAGCATCTGCAATAGGATTGTCTGATGTGATTGCCTATAAGTCTTGAAAGGTAGGGTGGCAGAGCCAGCATGTACTCTATTAAGATTGTTATATTATGGATAGGCCATGTGCCTACAACCAATCATGGGAAAGGGTGGGAATTCCAAAATTAATCACAGAAAGAAAATTCTCTACTATGGATTTTATGAACAAGGGAACAGAGCAACCCTATCCAAGCAGTTCTTTATTTGTCTAAGAGTTGAAGGTCATCTCTGACCAGAACTCATTCTGAGAAACCTCCTACCAGATCCTACTCAGGGTGGCAGTCCAGCAGGACATGATAGAGAAAAAGCAACCATGTCTACATTGTCATGAAAGAATATATATTCCTTCTACGTGTTATGATACTGTACACTTATATTTCAACCTATAAAATGTGTGTGTACATATGTTTGTGTGGTAGATACTGTTTACTCTAAAGAACTAAGATAATTTTATATTAAATAATTCCTCCCACTGAACCATACTATAACCCAAAAATATAAGTATTTTGAAATAACTACTTCTGGTCAGTTTCCACTTATTAGTTCAAAACCAATGAAACAGGGCTGGAGAGATGGCTTAGCAGTTAAGGCGCTTGCCTGCAAAACCAAAGGACCCAGGTTCAACTTCCCAGGACCCATGTAAGCTAGATGTACATCTGGAGTTCGTTTGCAGTGGCTGGAGGCCCCAGTGTGCTCATTCTCTCTCTCTTTACCTGCCTATTTATGTATCTCTCTCTCTATCTCTCAAATAAATAAAATATTTTTTAAAAACCAATGAAACATAATTAGTGATACATTGCAACACTCCTGTACTTTTGACAAAAATTATAATTGACATATTAGTGATTTTTATTTGTAGAAATATGTCCCTTTTTAATTAGTAATGAAACTATGATTATTTAATACTCATTAACCTTAAATCAGTTATTTTGAAGGAAGTAGGGCAAAAGGTGAGAAATTAAAATTTTCAAACTTTTACAGCTGGATTGTCTCAAGCCATTACATAGCCCGTTACTGCCAGAGCTAGAGGTAAAAATCTGATTTCAAGTTCCAGTCAGAAAGAAAACAAGAACGAAAAAATCTAGTTCCAGTACATTTCCATAAGTGGAAAACAGCCACATTTTGGAATCTCAGCTGGTATTTAGAACATCCCTCTGCCAAAAGTTGAGTATGCTACTTGAATAAAGCTGTATTTTTCAAAAAAAAAAAAAAGAAAAGAAAAACTGCTATCTGGGCTGCAGATGAGAGGAATAAATTAGAGATTGGAAATAGAGAATGGTAGAAAGGTTAATTGTTTTGGTATTAATAAAACTATATAACTTTAAATGAAATACCTTGAAATCTTCACTCTGTATTAAAATAATATCATAGTCTGATCTAACTAAGCAATATTACAACAATCAAAATTTTCTCAGAGAAGAGCAGATACTGTAGCTTTTTCTGTAATTTCCTTACAGACAGAAAGTGATGAGGTGTCAGAATTTCTTGGGGTCAAATGATAACAACAATGAAAAAACTGGTTTATCCTGCTCACTCATGTTTGGATTAAAATAAAATCTTATTTTCCTTTTGAGCATAGTATTCTCCATCTTTATAAACTTTCACTATTGATATTACTCTAGATTCCTTTATCTTTTCTCTCTTTCCCTGGGAAATCCAAATATTGGCTATTTTTTTTTCCTTAAAGCTAAGTTCATAAAGAAAGCTGTCATAAACATTTCTATAGGCACTTGAAAATCTCCAGAGGTTATTCCAAATTTTTTCCATGTTTATTTCATTTAATGCTCCCCAAAACAAATGAGTCAAAATTATTAATTACATTTTTTTTATGTAAGAAAAGGCATAACAAATAGAAGTTAGGTAATATTCCTTAACATAGACTTGATATAAACAACATAAGTTCATTGTCTTTTTACCACTTTGGTTGTCCCAGGATATAACACAACTTAGCTTCCTCTATCAGAAATTCATGTTAACTTCATTACCCCTTCATTGAATTGATTATGCATTCTTTTCTCTCCAGAAACCAGACATATCTCTTAATACAGGGCCTGCTTGGAAAAGAAACATGGAGGGCACATTCTTGTCTTCATACAACAGTGTCCAGGTATCTCAGTGTCCACAGCTATTATAATGAACTCAAATGAGACTCTGTTGAGGGTTTTGGTGGCCTCACTGGCTCTTTTCTGAAGAGGCTTACAGTTATACAACCACTGAATAAAGGTCCAATAGTTTCTTGGTGAGGTGGGTATCTGTGTGCACATCAGCCTATGGATTTCCCCCAGTCTTAAGTCACAACTGCACTTCTGTTGGTCAGTGCACAGGAAAAAGTAGCTAAAATCCCACAGATGTCCCCTTTTCTCCTAATATTGCAATCTCAATGGAGGCTCTTAGTTAAGATCTTGTTCCTGTGAACACATCTGGGCCATAGCATATTGTCCTCCAGGTATGGGGGAGGAAATGCACAGAAAGCCAGAAGAGAGCACTACCTCGATCCAACTACCCCTGGTTGCACAGTGTGAAAGTGCAGCCAAACCAACCATCACTTTCCAAAGGCAAACTTCTCCCATGTACCACCACACACCACCTATTACCATACACCTCTGGTGTTGTCTCAGTCTCCGTTGATTCCATCCTCCTAGCATTTTTGATTCTGGCCAAGGAGGCCAACACTGACTCCTGAGCAGAGGTGGTACCACAGTGGTACTGACTTCACAGACAACAGGTAGCTCATGAAAGGCATAAAGATGTTCCTTGTGTGCAGGAGCAAATTCAAGATGAGCAATTCGTTCAGAATATAGTTGTTGCTCAGAAATGTTCAGGGGCATTTCCACCTTAGGTTTTCTTTGTGATGCCTTCACCTTGGCCTCTTTTGGTGTTTTGGAAATATTCTGAAAATAGGGGTCTTGCTTAGGGAAATCATATTCAGAGTCGCCTATATGTATCTAATTTATATCACTTGGAGTTAAGCTTTTACTGTTGACACCCGCCCTGCAAAACATCTGTGTGAATCTGTTTGACTGGGGTAGTCCAGAGGGTAGAGGAGGAATTAACATCTTTTTACAAGGTTTTGTACTCTCCTTGTCTTGGGCCTTCTCCTTAAGCTGGAAATTTTTGTCATTTCTCATTGCTTTTGTTTGTTTGTTTGTTTTGTCCCTGTGGATGGGGCCTTTGTGATAGATGTGCTTAGCTGACTAGACATTTTGCATTCAACTTCTTCCATTGGCATTTTGTGCAGCTCCACTCCTTGCCTTTTGCATTTTCCATGCTCAGCAAAGATGAAACTGATAAGAGAAACTCAATCATGTCTTCTGAAACCATGTATTCTTAGTATCCAATAGAACAAATATCCAACAAATATTCATTTAGCAAAGAAATTATTTAATGGATTACACAAAAATATTAGCACATACTTTTCCTAATTCAGAAAACAATTAGGTGTTGAGATTTTGATAAATTATGAAAATTAAATTTTTTGTAATAAAGCTAGTTTTATTGTGTGGAGCTAGATATTAAACCTAGGGTCTTACACATAATAGCAAACACTCTACCACTCACCTATCAGTTATTTTTTTAATATTATAACAGGTTATACTCTTTTATCCCCTCACCCCTGCTTCCTTTACTCTAGAGGCCCTCCTCAGTGGGGTACTGGTATTCACTATGAGGTCATGAAGGACTCACTCAGTCCTTGTAGAGTAGCAGGAGGGACCATCCCTTGGGATATCCCTAACTTCTCTTTGGCTCTTATAATCTTACTGCTCCTTCTTCCACAAAGTTCCCTGAGCCATGGCAGGCCTGTTGGCAGTCTGATTTAGTGTTGAGTTCTCCATAGCCTGTGGATTTCTGCTTTGATGGGTTTTGGTTGATCACTGTATCTGTCATAATCACCCTGATTCTGGTTGTCAGACTAGCAGTATTCAGAACACTGCTTCCTCTGCAATTTCTCCTGGGCTCTGGCAGATGTGGTAGAGATGGCACATCTCTTGGTAGGCAGTTGGCTATCTTCATGTCTTATAAATGGATCTTTATACTCCTGCATTTCTTCTATCATCTGTAAAATAAAACAGATTCTCCAAACAAGAGTGAGAGTAGCTTGGATTAAAGGGGATATACAAAGTTATTTGAGCATTTTTTTTTTTGGTGTGCAAGCCCATTCTTATTCACTAGAGACCATTGGAGGCTTCTCTCTGAAGTCCAAGTTTCCTGATCATGGGATTCTGACATGATTTCCAGTAGCAGATATGAGTTCTCTCCTATTGAGCAGGTGTCATGTCCAATCAGAAAAGAGTTGGTTACCTGCAGAGGCTGCATGTCATTATTCCACAAGTGTGCACTTCTTGTCTGACTGGTTGATTATGTAGCCTTCAGAGTCCCCAGCTTATTCATGCTGTTAGTGACCACTGTCCTCCGGCAGCTACCACAGGGATTTCTAGCACTACGAGGACTAGCCAGGAAGGAGCCATCTTCCCTTTTGATTCCAGCATGGTATTCTGATGTCCTGTGACCTCAGCCTGTGGTGTCTTTAGTAATAGGGTCTTACCTTTTAGCACTGGCAAGTAATCAGGTGTTTTGGCAATGGCCTATATTATTTTGAGAAACCCAAGGGTCTCCCTGGCCAACAGCTCACTGTGTGGGTCAACCTAATTCTGGCCTGGGATTTATCAGCCAGAGTCCAAGGTTTTATGATTAAGCTTTTTTTTTTCACCTTCTATCCAGACAGTTCCCCTCCCCCTTTATTGGTGGTAATATCTTATAGAATACTAATCAGAATGAGGTTTTCTATGGAACTGATTCATGTTGTCATAACATGTGTAACTCTCTCCCTACCCTTCCTACCTCCTACCTCTCTAAGCCCCTGCACCATATTCTGTCTGTGCCCTAACCTGTCAGGTAACTCCTCCTCACTTTTCTCCCTATTTCTTTTTCCTCCTTATCTCATTCAAGTTTTATGCTCATATCCCTGGTGCTTACTATCATTTGCACTCATCTCCAATTGATCCCAGTTAAGAACTGCAGATGACAGAGTACATGTGGCATTTGTCTTTCTGTGTCTGCAAGATCTCACTAAGAATGGTCTTTTAAAACACCATTCACTTTCCTTCAAATGTCCTTATTTCATTTTCCTTACCGCTGAGTAGAATTCCATTGTGTATATGTACCACATCTTCATTATCCATTCATCAGTTGATGGGCATCTCGGCTGATACCAGTTCTCAGCTATTGTGAATAGAGCAGCAATAAGCATGGCTGAGCAAGTATCTTTGTAGTAAAGAGTAGGGTCTTTACGGTATATGCCCAGGAGTGGCGTAGCTGGCTCAAATGGTAACTCTATTTTTATCTTTTCAGGAGTCTCCATACTGATTTCCACAGTTGCTATACAAGTTTTCACTCCCACCAGTAGTGGGTAAGGATTCCTCTTTCCCAACAACCTCACAAGCATTTGTTGCCATTTGATTTTTTTTGAAGTTTGCCATCCTAACTGTAGTGAGACGAAATCTTAAGGGCTATTTTGATGAACATCTGCTTGTGTAATAGCCATTTATATTTTTCCTTTGGAAATTCTCTCTTCAAATCTCTACTTCATTTATTGATTGGGTTGTCTGATTTTTGAATTAAAAAAAAATTTTAAGTTCTTTGTAGATTCTAGATATTAGGCCTTTGTCAGAGGTATAGCTGGTGAAGATTTTCTCTCATTCTGTGGGATGTCTATTGTATTAGTCAGGGTTCTCTAGGGGAACAGAACGGATAGAATGAATTGTATTAAAAGGGAATTTATTGGATTAGCTTACACAGTCCAGCAATAGCAGGTTGCAGGTCCAAGAGTCAAGAAATCCGGTAGCCATTCAGTCCACGAGGCTGGAGGCCTCAGCAGTCCCAATCCGGCACTGAAGGCCTGGAGGATTCCTGGAGAAACGCTGCTCTTCAGCCCACCCTGGTCTTCAGTCCACACTGGAGAGCAGCAACACCAAGCAGCAAGTACCAAGCGGAAAGCACCAAGCAGCAAGCACCCAGTGGCAAGCAGCGAGCAGCACCGGCAGCCAGGTGGGAGAGAGAGCCTTTCTTCCCAGAGCTTCTTTTTATCAACCAGCCCCCTCCTCCAAGAGGGGCCACCCACTCTGGGGGAAGGATTCTTCCTTTAGTTAATCCGTCCTAGAGGCAGCCTCAGAGACACACTTATGAGGAATGTCTGTGGATTCCTAAACAAATCAAGTTGACACAAACTTAACCATCACATCTATTGACTCTGTTAATGGTTTGTTTGTCTGTACAGTAGCTTTCAAGTTTCATGAGGTCAAAGTGGTTGCATGTTGATCTAATTTTCTGTGCTACTGGGGTCTTGTTCAGGACGTCTTTCCCAAGCCTATATGGTAGAGTGTTCTTGTTTTTTCTTCTAGTTGTTTTTGAGTTTCAGGACTTATAATGAGGCCCTTAATCCATTTAGAGTTGACTTGTATGAAGGGTGAGAGAAGTGAGTCTAATTTCATTCTTCTACATGTTCACCCATCAGTTTTAAGAAGGATAATAGTCTAATTATGTGAGAAGCCACGCCTAGTTTCTGAGTTAAAGGTACTCATAAAAATTATCATCTCACAAGAAGGGTACTTTATAAACACAATGAAAAAGTTGTGTGAACACAGATATGAAAAACAAATAGTTTTTGTCATTTTATTTATTTTTGTTTATTATTTATTTGAGAGCAACAGACAGAGAGAGAAAGAGGCAGATAGATAGAGAGAGAATGGGTGTCCCAGGGCCTCCAGCCACTACGAGCGAACTCCAGATGCATACACCACCTTGTGCATCTGGCTTACGTGGGTCCTAGGGAATCGAGCCTCAAACTGGGGTCCTTAGGCTTCACAGGCAAGTGCTTAACCACTAACCATCTCTCCAGGCCTTATTTATTTATTTATTTATTTATTTATTTATTTATTTATTTATTTATTTAGACAAAAGTTGTAGTCTTATATCTTCTCTCCCTGTCCCCCTTTCCATGAGGGCTATTGTCAATGAATTTGTTGGTGTTCAGTGTTGGGGAATTAAAGTCTCAGCTAGTCTCTGGGGGAAGATTGTGCATCAGGAGATTTCTACCTATCCTGTGGCTCTTACAGTCTTGCTACTCCCTTTTCCATAGTGGTCCTTGAGCCTTGGTGGGTCTGTTAGCAGTTTGGTTTAGTATTGAGTTCTCTGTAGCCTCCAGGTTTGTGACTCAATGTTCTCTGACTGACCACAGTGTCTGTCACTGTTTCCCTAGAACTGGTTGCTAGGCTAGCAGTGAAAGCAATACTTTTGTCACTGCTTCCTATGTAATTTCTCCTGGGCCCCCCGCAAACATAGTAGAGGAGGCATGTCCTATACTAAGCAGTTAGCTATATTTTCTTGTCATATTGATGGATCTTATTTCTATTCAGTTTTCTCTTCCCATATGTAAAATAAAACAGATTCTTCACCAAAGGTTGAGAGCAGCTTGGAGTTAAGGGGCTATACATAGTAATCTGAGAGAGTTTTTGGTGTGTAAGCCCACTCTTCTTGTTCATAGACAATGGGGGCTTCTCTATGGAGTTCATGAGTTTCCTGGCCATGGGATTATGACTTGATTTCCAGTAACAGATATGAGTTTTCCCCAAATGAATGGACCCCAAAAATATTTTTAAAAATAAGAGGGGCTCTTTGGGAAGGGAAGGCAAGGGGGCCAAGAGAAGGTAATGGGAAGGGATTATGACGACAATATATTGTATACATGTAATCTTTAGTAATTCAAGTTGTTCCATATCTTCACCTATACTTGGTATGCTCAAGTTTGAAATGTAGACATTCAAATAGGCATATTGTTATATCTTGTGATTTCACTGTGAATCTCCTTAATAATTTTGAACATCTTTACCACTCACATGCATATTTTAATAAAGTCTTAAAGTCTCTTGCTGTTTTTCTTTCTTTAATATATTTTGTTTTTATTTATTTAACAGAGAGAGAGAGAGAGATTTGGCATGCCAGGGCCTCCAGCAGCTACAAACAAACTCCAGATGCATGTGCCACCTTGTACATCTGGCTTATGTGGGTCCTGGGGAATTGAACCTGGGCCCTTTGGCTTTGTAGGCAAGCACCTTAACCACTAAGCAATCCCTCCAGCCCCTTGCTGTTTTTCATAATTTAATTTTATTTAAGCTGTTTATTTTATCAAGAAAGTTGTCAAGTTCTTTAAATATTCTACATACAAGTCAGCATAATAGATATGTGATTTGCAAATATTTTTATAGGGCATGGGGTGACATTTCATCTATTCTTTAAGCAATGTCTTTAGGAGAGAACCAATTTTTAATTTTGATGAAATATAATTTAGCAATATTTTCATTTACATATTATGTTTGTCATATATGAGAAATATTTGTCTAAGCCAAGACTGCAAAAGTTTTCTCATTTCCTTCTGAAAGATACATAGATTTAACTGTGGGGTCCATGATCCATTTTGGATGAACTTCTTATTTATTTATTTATTTATTTATTTATTTATTTATTTATTTATTTAAGACAGAGTGGGGGAGAGAGAGAAAGAGTGAGAATGGGCACACCAGGGCCTGTAGCCACTGCAAACAAACTCCAGATGCATGCACCACCATATGCATCTGGCTTACGTGGGACCTGGAGAATTGAACCAGGGTCTTTAGGCTTTGCAGGCAAATGCCTTAATGCAAAGCCATCTCTCCAGCCCAGCATGAACTTATATATATAGAACAAGCAGAGTCAAAGCCTGCTTTCGATTGAGGCATAGTGATGCATACCTTTAATCCTAGCACTGGGGAGGCAGACGTAGGTGGATCACCATGAGTGAGTTCAAGGCCACCATGAGACTACATTGTGAATTCCAGGTCACCGTGGACTTGAACAAGACCCTATACCTTGAAAAACCAAAAAAAAAAGGGGGGCTGGTTTTGTAGCATATCTAATTTTAATAGAAACTTTGACTGAAGATTATCTTTTCTCCATTCAGCTGCCTTGTACATTCATCAAAAATCAACTCATTATACACCCATGAGTTTCCATTCTGTTCCAATTACCTACATGTCTTTCATTTGCAAAATGACACTATCTAACTATAGTTTTATACTATGTCTTGGAAATGTATACTATAAGTCCGCCAAGATTTTTCTTTATGAAGCTATATTAGCATTAGAATGTGAATTTTGGAATCTTCTTATTCATTTCTATAAAATATAAGAATTTTGATTGAGCTGCCTTGAAGCTGTAAATAACTTAGAAAACACCAGCAGCTTAAATGATATTACATCTTCTAGACTAGGAGCATGATAACTTTAATTTCTCCTAGCACAATTCTTGTAGTTGTTTGAGAGATAGGTATGCACATCTTGTCTTATTTATTACTAAATATTTCAAGTGTTTTATATTATACTAAAACACATTATAACCCCAATTTGTTGTTTTTCATTGTTTGACTATAGAAATACAATTGTGTTTTTCTTATTGATATTAGCTTACTGGTTTCCTTTATGCCATTATCTTTCTAAATTCAATTATAAATTTTAGGAGCACTTTGGCAAATGTCCATAGAATTTTATACTTGACAAATCATAAACTAATCAACAAAATACAATTTTATTTCTTGCTCTCTAGTAAGAATGTTTTTTTTTTCTTTTCATTTTCTAATCTTACTGTATGGGCAATACTGAATACAAGTGATTAGAACAGACCTGTTCCTGAACTTAAGAGAAGATAACTTGGTCTTTCCTGAAAAACTAATTTTCACTATAGGACCTTGGTAAGTGGCCTTTAAGGTTTATGAAATATCTTCCACTTTGTTGAATTTTTTTTTCTTTTTGGAGAGAGACAGAGAGAAGGTGAGGGAGACAAACAGAGAATGGGCGTGCCAGCAGCCTCTCAGCTGCTGTGAATGAACTCCAGATGCCTGCGCCCCCTTGTGGTCAAGTGCAGCATTGTGCCCTTGCATCACTTTGCATCTGGCTAAATATGGGACCTGGAGATTGGAACTGACGTTTTTAGGCTTAGCAAGCAGGCACCTAAACAGCTAAGCCATCTCTCCAGCCCTGAATATTTTTTTAATCAGAAATTTATATTGAATTTTGTTGAAAGTTATTCTCTATCACTATTGGGACAAGTATATAGTACATTTATTTGTATTTTAAAATATTTTGTCTTTTAATATACTGAATTACAACTTTTCTATATTCAAGCATTATATAAATAAACATGCTTTGCTATTATAAAACTCACTTAGTTGTAATGCATTATTTGTATGTTACTGGCTATAATTTCCCATAATTCCAAGATTGTCTAACCAAAAACTACAAGGGATATTGATCTGTAGCCTCTTTTTTTTTTTTTTTTTTTTTTTTTTTTTTTTTTTTTTTTAAGAATATTGGGCCTTGTCTGGTTTTGGTATCATAGCTATACCTGTTAGGAGGTATTTCCTATGTTTATATATTCTGAATTACTTTATGCAAGATTGGCATTCTGTCTTAAAAAATATTTCATCAAGTTTATCAACCAAACCTTCTGGAGATGGAATTTTGTTGAGAAGTGTTGATAATTTGGTATCATTCATTAGTAGATATAGAACCCATTCATTTCTTATTTTATTCTTTTCTAATTCATTTGTGTGTTTATTATGCATTTATTGTTAGTTTTTAAAATAATCTGTCCACCTAAGTTGTCAAATTAACTATAAATTTATTTATAATATTTTCATTGATATTGTAATGCCTATAGAATCATTCTTAATATTGGTAATTTTTGTTTCTCTGTACTTTGTCTCTACTCATGCTAAAATTTTATCAATTATAAAATATTGCTGGGGCTGGAGGAATGGCTTAGTGGTTAAGGTGTTTGCCTGCAAAGCCAGAGGACCCAGGTTCAATTCCCCAGGACCCATGTTAGCCAGATGCCCAATGGGGTGCATGCATGTGGAGTTCATTTACAGAGGCTGGAGGCCCTGGTTTGTCCAGTCTCTCCCTCTCTCTCTCTCTCCTTCTTTCTTTGTCAAATAAATAAATAAAAATAAAATATTAAATATTGCTTATATAAAATTTTATATTACTTTCAAGTTTTATGCTTTTACCCTTATTTCCTTCATTCTGTTGATGAAATTTAGTTGATTTGTCCTTTTCTGGTATATTTAATAAGGAATTTCTATCTCCGATTATAATCTTTCTTCTTCTTTTAACACTAACATTTAAAGATGTCTCTCATTAAGTCCTGCTTTCACATCATCCCAAAACTCTGTTCTTGCTTTTAAACAACAACAGCAAAAAACTATTTTTTCACTTCTGATTTCTTTTGGTCCCACCAGTGGTTTAGAATGATGCATATTTATTCCCAAATACTGAAGGATTTAAAAAAATATATACCTGAAAGATTTCTTACTCCACTTTGGTCAGAATATATGCACTCAAGTTTACAGTCTTCTAGAATTGATAGGTCTCACTTTTATGGCTCCTCATATAGTCTATCTTGGTAAAAATTCCAGGTATCCTTGAAAAAAATATATTCGGTAGTTGTTGGATATAGGGTACTTTAGATGGCAATATGGCCTAGAATGTTAGTTATGGGAATTAACTATAAGAATAAACCATGGGAATTAAATATGAGAATGAACTATAAAAAGAACCATGAGGATACCTCTTATGGATCTCACAAGGAAGTTTTCTGAGAACATTGCTGTGAGATGCTTTTTTTCTGCTAAGTTGACTAGTAACTTAACCTAAAGTTAATCTTTTTTTGACTCAATAAATGGATAGCTTTATTAAGAGAAGATCAGATATGTGCTTATCTCAAACCATCCAGGTTAAAGTTGATCTTATAACCATGTCATCCAATTGCTTCAAGAAATATACCTAGGTTTTCTCTACCTTAGCTTACTTTGGCCTGAACAATATTGACAAGAAATGTTCAGAGATGCTGACTGGTCACAAGCTGTGCTTTTTGCTTTGTTTTCTCAGTGACTTGGTTGCACATCCAGAGCAACGTGTGCATGAGGAAATTATGCTGACTGTGTTGAAGACAATTCACAAATTGCCCACAGAACTGCCACAGATCTGTGGAAAACCACAGGTGGGTGTAGTATGATTGCATTTGTGAATGTGTGTGTGTGTGTGTGTGTGTGTGTGTGTGTTTGCACACTTGTGTGTTTACTGGGTTAGCAGAGTCAAACAGGTTATACCCCTAAATTGCTACCTTTAACAAATATTTAAAGAATTATATAGAGTCAAAGGTTTCTTGCCCTTTTTCCATGCAAAGCTCAACTTATTTATATAATACTGGTTTTTACTGTTCAATAAAAACACCAATGAGTTCCTGTCAGCAGTAGTTACATCTGCAGAAACATCAGAGTAGCAATGACAGTAAAGGCAGCAAGTTCACCCTTAGTTTAAATGACTCCATTGGTCAGGTTTCCTTCTTTCAGGCTCTGCTCTAGAAATCAGCCAGCCTACTCTTGGGCAAACAAATAAAAGACTCAGTTTCTATAATTCCAGGGTGTTTTTGGTTCTTCAAGGTAGGGTCTTGCTCTAGCCCAGGCTGACCTGGAATTCACTATGTAGTCCCAGGGTGGCCTCGAACTCACAGTGATCTCCTATTATCTCTGTGCCTGCCGATTGCTGTGAATTGGGAAATTAACTGAATTCAAATAATCTATGTCTTTACTGATTTTTCTAGTTCAATAATTGACTAATATTAGGAGTATTAGTATTTACAACTATGACTGTCAGTTTGTCTATCTTTAGTTCTGTTCTTATGCTTCAAATAGTCTTTTGTGAAAATAAGCTAGAGAAAAGATACTGTTTTATATTTAATGATATATACTACATACATCTAGTGCCTTTTGTTCCACTCTATAAATCCATACTTCTAGCTAGTGACATTTCAGTTTTATCTGAAGGAATTTCTATTTCTTTTAGTGCATTTATGCTATTTTAGATGCCTGTAATCCTTTTATCACAAAATATCACAAATTTCCTTTTATTTTTAAAGTACATTTTCAATATATAATAATTGGGCTGGAGAGAAGGCTTAGCTGTTAAGGCTCCTGCCTGCTAAGCCTAAGAACACTGGTTCCAATCTCCAGGTCCCACTTTTAGCTAGATGCAAAGTGACGCAAGGGCACAATGCCGCACTTGCCCACAAGGGGGCGCACACATCTGGATTTCATTCACAGCAGCTGAGAGACTGCTGCTACGCCCATTCTCAATCTGTCTCCCTCTCCCTCTCGCTCTCTCTCCAAAAAAAATTATATATATATATATATAAAAAAATTATATATATATATATATATATATATATAATTATCCTTGGAAATTTTTAAATTTCTAATGATATTTCTATATTTCTGTGTATTATTCAATCTTTATAACAAGATTTCTGTATAATTCATATAATTGTACTGTAGTGAAGGTAAATTTTGTCTGTAACTTTCAATTTTTCAGTTTTTTTAAGTATTTTCATTATGATGGGGTTTCACACCATTTTTTTGTTTATATGCTGTTGAAGTTTTCTGAACTAATATATCTTAACTTATATTTTTCACCTAGTATATGAAATTACTTCCATGATTACTACCACACTATTCATACTCTTTTTGATCCTGTATTTCTTCCCTACACTATTTATTTTAGACAATTTGTTATGGCCAACACATCACTAATGCCCTATTCATTTAAAATAATGTTTTCTCTGTGCTCTTCAGCTGAGATAATTTCTCATAACCAAGTTCACTGAATTTTCCTGTTGTGTCATGCAATCTGCTACCATAGTCATCTGATGAACTATTTTTTCTTATAGCTTTCATTTTCAATCTCAGTCCCCCTTATCATGTATAGTTTCTAATGCTCTGTTGTGATTATCTGTTCAGTTATCATGAGTACATTTTCCTTAAAATCAACAAATATTTTTCTTATATCTGCTACAAATCTAACAATCTAACATATATATTATTTTAAACTTGATTTTCATTGATTGGTCTTTTACTTGACTATTGGTAATGCTTAATATTAAGCTTTAATTACACATTGAATATTATAGGTAAAATGTAAAATTTCTGGGTTATCTTATATTCTTCTAATGAGAATTAAAATTTTTGTTATAAGAAATACTTAACTCAGCTGACTAAACTCAAACTTAAAACTGTTTATCCTTCGATGGATAACACACAATCATTATAGGTTTCTAGCCATATATAAAGGCAGACACAAAGCATGGATCTGGCGTTTATTTGCAGCAGTGAAAGAGCTTAGTGTGCTCATATACACAGGCACACAAGTAAATAATTTACATTTTAAAAAATTTACTGAGTTGCAAAATATGACTACTAGACTATGATCTTATCTCCTACTATAATTATCTTAGGTTATAACTATTTTAATATTGTAATTCTGATGTCAATCACTGACTCTATGTGGCTAAGTTTAGACTACCCAATTCTAACTAGTGTATACTACATACCTACACATTTGAAGTTGCTGGTTTTGGAAAAGGAACAAATAAAATGATAAATTTTCCTATCAGTAACTTACATGGACTAGATAAAAGGAAATGTATTTGCCTAGCATATCCAGATTAGTAGCTTAATCAATGTTTATTTTCCATTTTAAATGATCCTACTCAAACTAGATACAGTCATAGGCTTATTTTGGCTGGCCTGAGAGCTAAGGTTTTAGTCCTCATTAAATGGTCACTATTTTAAAAAATGGGATATGGATCAGAGGTATAATACTTGCCTAGCATGTGCAAGGTCCTGGGTTCCATCACCAGCCCCCAACAAAATGTGATGAAGACCTTATATGTACCAAAAATTTGTAATATTTACTTATATTGTTTATAGAACAATGTTTGCTGATCCCTGACATAAAGTCAAATCTTAAAATACCATCTCTAAAACAAGAAATATAAGAGAATTCATTTTATTATTTCTGTACTGATATAGAAGCATAGGTTTTTGAAAACCATTAAAAATCATAGTTAACTATTTTTACTTAGATTGCAAAGGCTCAACTCAGATCTTACCTTTTCCCCTTTTATACCACCACAGTCACACTTTGATCCAGTAGAACACCCATGGCAAGCCTATAAGGAAGAGAAAGAGGTGAAAGCATTAAATACAAACATGAAAGCAAGACTCTTGACTTAAAAGTCAACAGAAACCAGCATTTCAAACTTGAAAACAAATACCAAAAAAAAAATATCCAAAATGACATGTACAAATGATAAACAATGGCTTTGGGGAATGTAGTAGTTTGAATATATGTCCCCCAATATATTCAGTGGTTTATTACTTATAGTTTGCATCTGCAATCACCTTGCTAGAGGCAAGGTCACTGGGGGCCCTGGTCTTAAGGTGTGGTGATGGTTTGAGAGTCCATTGTAAAGATATGCAAATGTGCCTAGCAGGAGTTCCTGAAGTGTGCTGTGTGACCTTTTGGCTGTAGTTTTGCTCTGTGTGCTGTGGTAGCTGGTTGGCTTTTGCTCTCTCTGCTTGGCCCTGTGAAGGCCAGTTGCTTCTCCTGCCATTATGGAACTTCCCCTGGATCTGTAAGCTTCAATAAATAATATCCCTTCCTCCATAACTGTGCCTGGTCTGGAAGTTCATCTCAGTGAACCTGAAGCTGTCTGCAACAGTAAAGTGGTACCGAGGAGTGTGGGGTGAGATGAACCAGATCGTGTGGATGTTCATCTTTTGGAATCTTTGTCTTGGAGGAATGGGCATGGACTTGGTGCTTGCAACTGAAGATGCCTTCTGGAGTGGTAAGCCAAGTTTTATGGACTATCCTGATGAGAGTTTGAGAATGCTAAGTGCAGACAGTATTGAACTTCGAGGCTTGGCTTATGAGCTTTCTAAGGGGAAGGAAAGAATGCAGAGGACTTTGTTGGAACTGGGCTACTGGCATAAGGGATGGCTACGTTCCGCTATCCAGGCCCAGAAAGTTTGATCAAGGTTAAATTTGTAATGGACTGATGTGCTTGGCTGAAGATATTGGACTGAGATTTTAAGATGTTAAGTTGGAAAACCTCAAGCAAGTTAAAATCAGAGGCACTGAGAATGGTTTTAGGTTACTAGAGCTGCTATTGTCAATGCATTAGCAATCTTAAGGAAGGTGGAAGGAAGGTGGCCTGACTTGATTTACATTAAAACAATGGAGAGGATGCCTGAGGAAAGACTGCTAAAAATGCAAATTCTTGGAAAGAGCTGACTGGAGAAGGAACCTGCTTTTCAAGGCTATGGTTTATTTTGTCCCTGGGTTTAGAATATGGCTGTGTCCTGCACACCTGGTATTACTTTTGGAAATATGAAAAATGCGTGGAGTGGTCATGAGTTGCACACGGTTCCAGGAGCCGCTGCTGAGATGCGGCATGAGGCAGGGCATGAAGACCCTCAGGAATAGGCTGGAAGAGCCTTTTGGAAGATGGACCGTGGTTTGCATGGAGACCTGAAGATGTTTTGGATATACCAGGACTGTGCAAAAGGGCTACCATGGAGTGCAGTGTTGGCATGTTATGAAAGTTTTCCCTGGAGACTCTGCCCAGCTGGAGGGACGGGATTGGAAAACCTGGAGACTGTCAGTCTCTGGTTATATTGAACTTGAATTGCAGAAGTTTGATGATTGCTGATGGTGGCTGAGTTTGCATTGTTCTAGTTTCTCCTTGATATTCCTTATACAGTTAAAATGTTTACTCTGTGCCTTTACATGTTGAAAGTATTTAACTTGTTTGATTTTACAGGACTCACTATCTTAAGTTGATCAAGACTGTGAGAACCTTTGAAATTTGACGGAGTACAATTTACAATGTGTGATAGTTATAAATCTATTGGGGACCAGGGGCGGAATGTGGTAGTTTGAATATATGTCCCCCAATATATTCAGTGGTTTATTACTTATAGTTTGCATCTGCAATCACCTTGCTAGAGGCAAGGTCACTGGGGGCCCCCGGTCTTAAGGTGTGGTGATGGTTTGAGAGTCCATTGTAAAGATATGCAAATGTGCCTAGCAGGAGTTCCTGAAGTGTGCTGTGTGACCTTTTGGCTGTAGTTTTGCTCTGTGTGCTGTGGTAGCTGGTTGGCTTTTGCTCTCTCTGCTTGGCCCTGTGAAGGCCAGTTGCTTCTCCTGCCATTATGGAACTTCCCCTGGATCTGTAAGCTTCAATAAATCATATCCCTTCCTGCATAACTGTGCCTGGTCTGGAAGTTCATCTCAGTGAACCTGAAGCTGTCTGCAACAGGGAACATGTTAATTATTAGATAGATAGAGAGGTACATAGATAGATATAACTGATATATATATATATATATATGATATATAGATATAAATAGTACATAGATATAGCTGATATATAGATATCTATCTATATAATCATATAGATATCTTCTTGAAATTATTACAACCAAGAAATATTGTTGTAAAGATGTCAAAATTCATGTAACTTACTTGCTAATATTATTGGCCAATGTGTACATTCAAGAAATGCTTTTCTTTTTACCCTAGCATCACTTGTGACAAATCACTTCTCAATCCATATCAATAATCACCTTGGAAACTAGCCACGGGTGGCAACCACTTGAGATAACTTGCTTCTCTGCATTCATGAGCGACCACGGAGCATAACATGCAAAATACTGTATTTACCACCTTTCCTTTCTTTGTCTTTACTCCCTCAGCTCTAGGAGTCTAGTCAATACTAACAAGCTTATTCATCTCCAATAGGAACTGAGCTCCTAAAGTCATAAAAATGTTGTCTAAGATAAAAAAATAGAGAAAACAAGAAGATAGTAGATGACAACTGACATCCAGAGCTATCCTTTACTCTGATGTGATGCTGAATTGCTTTTACAAAAATTAATACTAATTAGTGCACCACAGGTTGACAGCATAGTATTTATGTACAAAAAGGTGGAACATGTTTGTTAAATAGACTGATTAACTGATATAATGCCAACAAAACCCAGTGTAGATCAATGGTCCATCTTCAGAGCCTATGACTTAACAAGATCTCTAGCCTCCTGCCTGATATTCCATGCTTTCTTTTTCTAGTCATTACCAGAGAACCTTCCTGAATCCTTATCAATTAACAACCAGAAACTAGAAACTACCATCATGCTGAAACTTCTTTTCCTTATTTTAAGAGCAAGATACACTGGTTTGATAATGAAGGAATCACTCACTCATGTTGCAAAACTCCGTTCCACGGGCTGGAGAGATTGTTTAGCGGTTAAGGTGCCTGCCTCCTAAGCCTAAGAACGTTGGTTCCAGTCTCCAGTAGTTCCAATCTCCAGGTCCCATGTTTAGCCAGATGCAAAGTGACGCAAGGGCGCAATGCCACACTTGACCACAAGGGGGAGCTCACATCTGGATTTCATTGACAGCAGCTGAGAGGCTGCTGGCGTGCCCATTTATATCTGTCTTCCTCTCCCTCCCTCTGTCTCTCTGTGTCTCTCTCTCAAAAAAATCCGTTCCAGTAAAATGTTCTCCTGACACATCAATCGAAACTCTATTATAAAGCCATTATTTACTAGTCTTGGGTGCTTAAGGCTATATATTCTGTTTTTTTATTTTATGTTAACTACACTGCAGATCAAACAGGCTTATTCAGACATACTCATTCATCAAATATGAAATGATATTATTAAAGCCCAGAAAACTTGTTAGGCAGTAGAGATATAAAGATGACTAAGACACAATTCCCTCATATATATGATTAACTCAACAAATATTTATTGGTCACTTTCTATGTTATGTGCAGGCCACAAATCTTTGTTCTCTAATGGAAAGGATGAGAGAAGTACACTAGACCAGAAACAGAGGCTAACTAAATAATATTAGTTTATACAAAGATAAATTCTTGATTACAAAGTATGAATTTAAAAAATGTGGGCTGGGGCTGGAGAGATGGCTTAGCGCCTGCCTGCTAAGCCTAAGAAACCGGTTCCAATCTCCAGGTCCCATGTTTAGCCAGATACAAAGTGACTCAACTGTGCAATGCCGCACTTGCCCACAAGGGGGCACACACATCTGGATTACGTTCACAGCAGCTGAGAGACTGCTGGCGTGCCCATTCTCTATCTGTCTCCCTCTCCCTCTCTCTCTGTCTGTCTCTCTCTGTGCCTCTCTCCAAAAAATAAAAAAAAAAATCTGGGATGGAGAGATGGCTTAGCGGTTAAGGCTTTTGCCTGCAAAACTAAATGACCCCAGTTTGATTCTCCAGGACCCACATAAGCCAGATACACAAGGGGGTGGATACACCTGGGGTTCATTTGCAGTGGCTGGAGGCCCTGGTGCACCCATTCTTTCCCCCCTTTCTCTCACTCTCTCTCCCACTTTCTCGCTCTCGAATAAATAAATAAAATATATTAAAAATTTTAGATGATACTCATTTACAATTTCACACAACAAAGCCTTCAATGGTCATGATTCCTGAATTACATTGTACATATTGTCAATGCCTAATACTTGAATTAATAGCAGGACAAAGGAAATCACTAATCCAAAATAGCTATTCATATATGAATAGTATTCGACTTTGAAATAGATATTTGTATTTAAGTGTTAATATTTTTGCATGGAATTTTTTATACATAGAAAAAGGCATATTTTTCTATTTTTAAGCTCTTTTGTATTGAGATCATCCTTTTAGAAATGCAAATTAAAAAGCAGAGAATAATATAAGAAATACCCTATTAGAATTAATATGGACTAAAATATGTGAGTAGTCATTAGTTGAATTTTCTCTTCTCATTATCCAACATTAATCCATGACAATTAATATAATTTATAATCAAACAAAATATTTTATATTTGTGTGTGTTTTCATATAAAATTTTTCTTAAAAATAGCAATTCATCTTATATTCTTCATCAACTAACATAAAATTTACATTAAAGATGTAATTCCTTACAAAAGTTTTGAATTATAATTTATTGTTTCTATTCAATTAAAACATTTAAGTTATAATCTATTTATTCTATGGAGGGTATGAGAAAGAATCTTTATTGGTGGGTTAAAAAAATAGTTAAAAAGAGGTAATTGTAATACACGTACCAACCACTAGATGCCACTTTCTATACAGTTATTAATGGGAAGCCACAAGGAAATAGCCCTAATAAGACACCCAGTTAATGGAATGACTTTTAGAAAAAGGGAACACTATCTATTACAATTGATTTGGTGCCTAATAATCACAAGGTATAATATTATGTCTAGGGGTGGTATAAAAATGTATAGATGTGGGTACTGCCTTTAAGGAACTTCCAATCTAGTTTCTAAAAATCAAGGCACAAACAAATGAAAATAAAAATTTAAACAGAATGGAATAATGTGATAGCAGCAAAGAGAAATTACTACCACACAAGAAAGATACCATTAGCTTACTTCAACTGTTGAATCGCCAGGATACCATGGATAAATCATTAGGGTATTACAGGGATATTTCCTCATTTGTAAAATGGAAATTGTGGACAATGTGATATCCTTTGGTAGCTTTAAGCTTGCATTCTGAGTCCAAAGAATTGATCATGTAAATGTGAATGGTATATGAACAGTTGTTATTGAAGTCAAGAAAGACAATTCTTTTTTTGCCTGAGAGGAAAACAAAATGACCACATCAAGCACTAAGATTAAAAGATAAATTTCTGTGAGTCAAAGAGTGAGATAAAATGAATACTATGTACCTTAGTCTTAAAAGCTTCTGAAATCCATACGAAAAAGTATAGTGGATGTTATTTATTTATTGAAACATAGTAACATTATGTGTCTTAGACTGACATCAAACTCATAATCTTCTTGTGCCAGCCTCCCAAATGCTAGAAATAAGTGTGAACCATCAAACCTAGTCTCATCTTTTCAGTACTGTGGTGGAAGAGATGCTTCTACAAAGCCACATAAGATTGTTAAAGCAAGAAAATTATGGAACTATAGCAATCATTTGAATTTTTATCCTGGGAAATAACAAGATAAAAATTAAGAAAAGTTGTTTTATAATATTATCACACAGTAAAACATACAATAAAGCTATAACAATTAAAACAGTATGGTATTGTTCAAAGAATAAATTTCTTAAAGAAGTAAAATTAAAAGGCCAGAAACTTATACACACTCACAGAGAAACACATAATTACTATCTGAATGATCTAGAAACCTATTCTAGAGAAGTTATTTCAATATGATATAGAGGTTGAAAAGCAAAATATGAAAATATTATTTTTGATTGACACATTTCTGTAAATGTGTCAAGTACAACATAGAGGAGAGTATGGGGAAGGAGGGAGGGGAAAGGTCATTTAACAGGTACAACACTATATTATGCAAGGAGGAATAAATTCAGATATTTTATGGAAGAATAGAACAGATTAATAATGCATCATACAATCCAAAAATATTTTTAGGCATTTTATAATGATAAGTTTCAATTCAATAGGATGTCATAACAATTAAAAACAAACATATACATAACAAAACAACATAAAAATATATGAAGCAGGACCAGTGTAGTTGCTCACACTTTAATCCCAGCACTCAGAAGGCAGAGGTAGAAGGATTACTTGGTATTTCAGGTCACTCTGAGACTACATAGTGAATTCCAGGTCACTCTGGGCTAGGCCTAGGCCCTACCTCAAAAGAAAACATTATATCTATGTATCTGTCTTTCTATCTATCTATCAGTTTATTTGCAAAAACTTGTCAAACTGATGTTAAATAATAGACAATTATTAACAATGTTGGAGATACCAATACTCCACATTTTTATTCCTATTATCTATCTATCTATCTATCATTTATCTATCTATTTATCTATTAAATATAACAATGGAGCCAAAAATCAGTAACAATCAGTTTCTATAATTCTAGGGTGGTGACTAAATGAGGTAAGCAAGTAATAGGAAGGAAAAACATAGATTTAGGTTGAAATTAATAAACACGCAATGGAAAAAATGGAGATAATCAACTAAGTCCAATCCTGGTTCGTAGAAAAAGTAAACAAAACTTTTAAACCTCAAATTACTAAAATAAGGACTTACAAAAAGGGAAATGAATAGCAGGAAACATCTTCAACCAGAATAAATTTATCTACAAAACACAGCTAACATAGTCATTAATGCTAATACTAAAAGTTTTCAAATATAAGTCCAAGAATAGGACAAAAGTCCACTCTGTTATTGTATTTCCTGTCTATCCAGGAAAGTTAGAGAAGAAAAAAAACCATCCACATTGTAAATGAGGAAGTAAAGCTATTTATACTCATATAAGACATAATTCTACATCTAAAAATTCCTATAAAGCTAATGAAAGAGTTCAGCACTAGATATGGTATAAGATCAACATGAAAAATTCAGTTGTATTTATATACATAGTGTGAAATTAAATGAAATAACTATTTAAAATAGCATGAGGAAAAATAAAATTTTCAGGAATAAACAAACATATATGCTATATATACACATATATAACATGAAAAATATCAAATTTGAAATATTTTAGAAAATACCTAAATAAATGGGCAAACATGCTATTTTTTGGGGTCAGAAGATCATGTTACCTTACTAAGGTGAATGTTATCATTTTTCACTTTTAAAAAGAATTTTATCTATTTATTTGCAAGCAGCAAGAGAATTAGAAAGAGAAGGAATGGGCATGCCAGAGTCTCTTGTCACTGCAAATTATTTCCAGATGCATGTGACACTTTGTGCATCTGACCTGACATGGGTACTGGGTAACTAATACTGGGCAGTTAGGATTTGCAAGCAAGTGCCTTTAATCACTGACCCATTTCACTAACATGAATGTTATCATTTTAATAGTACAAAGATGATAGTAATTTTTTGTAGATTCAATGCAATCCTTACAAAAATTATAAGTGTCACTTTAACTAGAAATGCAAAAGTAGATATGAAACTTAATGCAGAATTCATATAAAGTTTTTTTTTTTTTTTTTTTTTTTGGTTTTTCGAGGTAGGGTTTCACTCTGGCCTAGGCTGACCTGGAATTAACTATGTAGTCTCAGGGTGGCCTCGAACTCACGGCAATCCTCCTACCTCTGCCTCCCAAGTGCTGGGATTAAAGGCGTGCACCACCACGCCCAGCTAAAGTTGTTTTTTAAAAAAACTCAAAAGCCTGAGAAATTTTGGGGAAAAAGTACTATAAACTTACTGACTCCAATGTGATATAAACACAAAAGGCATAAAGATATAGGTTAATGTAATCAAACTGAGACAGTCATTCATCTATGATAAATTTATTATGTGCAAAGATGTCAAGGATAATGGCACAGTGAGTTTGGGTTCATCCAGGGCTGCATAAAGAAATTTTCTGAACAAAGCCAAAGAAGAAAAATAAACAAAAAAGAAATATCCAAAATCAAAGATGCCTAAGACATGCACTGGGGCAAGCAATGGTCTTGTTATGAAAAGAGGAGTGGGGATGGAGCAATGGCTTAGCAGTTAAGGCATTTTCCTGCAAAGCCAAAGGATCCCAGTTCAATTCTCCAGGACCCACATAAGCCAGATGCACAAGGGGGCCATGCATCTGGAGTTCATTTGCAGTGGCTGGAGGCTCTGGCACACCCATTCTCTCCCTCTCTTTCTCTTTCTCTCTCTCAAATAAACAAACAAACAAACTAGGTGCAGGTGGGCATGGCAGTGTGGAGTGGGCCATACCCTTGTTTCCCAGCTCCTCCCACCTCCCTGGTATGGATAACCTGCACAGACAGTGTGCAGGCAGGAGTGCAGTGTGGAATGAGCAGGCCAGACCACTACTTCCTGGCTCCTCCCAGTTCCCTGGTCCAAGTTCCCTGGGCCAGTCTGTGTGCTGGAGGGTGCAGCCTGGAGTATGTAGGCCATATTCCTGTTCTCTGGCTCCTCCCTGTCCCCTGATCCTGGTAGGTCCCATTGTTCCATGCTTGGGGAGGCCTGGTCACTCTGTGAGCTGTGGAAGCAGGCCTTTTGTTCTGGTATCCTGAGGGGCCAATGGATAACAACACCCCTGTTCACATGACTCAGAGGATACATAGGCCAAAGGACAAAAATTTGTTTGCTCCTCAATAAAATAAAGAGTTCCCCTAAAATGAGTTGCCAACAATGCCAAAAAAAAAAAAAAAAAAGCCAAAAGTCAAAATTGAAAGATCTCCACCACGGATGACTACTCCTACAATGGAAGCCTCCAATGAAATCATAGAGAAATCAACAGAAATTCATTCTCAAAATGAAAACACAACAACCAATGAGACTCTGATTGAAAAAATAGCTGAACGGGACACAAACTATCAAACAATCAACAATCCTATCAATGAAATTGAACAGAAATATCTCCTAGAGCCTTCAGCTTTTGAAAGTAGGCTTAACTTAACTGAAGAAAACATATAACCCT
The DNA here is from genome assembly GCA_036365145.1 of Orientallactaga sibirica. Classification (NCBI taxonomy): domain Eukaryota; kingdom Metazoa; phylum Chordata; class Mammalia; order Rodentia; family Dipodidae; genus Orientallactaga; species Orientallactaga sibirica. Next base: position 11,823,862 of record JAEOAD010000057.1, read on the forward strand.
CCAAAGAGATATCAATTAATTGAAGGTCAGCCAAGAAATGGAAGATATCAATGAGTTGATTAAGCTTAATGAAGACTTGATCAAATGCAAGAATGAATTCCAAGAAGCATCAAGAAAATCAGAACTCTAAATTGTACCTCAAAAAAGAAGATGGACATGATGCAAAATAACACAACAGAAAACAAAACTCAAACAGAAATTATAAAATCCTCTCTAGAACCCCTCACCAAGAGTTACTCATGTGGAAGACAGAACCTCTGACCTGGAAGACAAGACAGAAGAAATTGATCCAGAGGACAAAAACTTTGCTAAGTTCAAAAAAATCAAGTGAACAGAATACAAGGGAACTGTGGGATACCCACAAACGACCAAACATCCAAAACATGGGTATACCACAAGGAAAGTAAATCCAGGCCAGATGCATAGAGACCACATTCAACAAATTTATTGAAGAAAATTTTCCAAATCTCTCAAAAGAGGCCCATTCAGATAGAAGAAGCCCACAGAACACCAAGCAGACAAGACCAAAGAGGAAACTCTCCAAGACATAATTCACAACATACAAAGGCAACCCCATCAGAATTACATCAGATTTCTCAATGGAAACCCTGAAAGCCAAAAGGGCCTGGAATGGACTGAAAATAGTCTGAAAAACTATGGCCTCCAACCCAAGCTACTCTACCCAGCAAAAGTATCCCTCAAAATAGATAGTGAAAGAAAAACTTTCATGAAAAAGTCGACTCTATGATTATATGAACACAAAGCAAAACCTACATAGAATACTTGAGATAATACTCCACGTAGAACAGTTGAACAATCAATCTCAAAAGCCAACAAGAAGATCACAATAACCAAAATAAACCAGGCTCAAAATAGTACAAAACACAAGAAAGCACAAAACCTCATAAAACACCACATCATGGCAGGGATTAATTCAAACCTCATAGTAATAACATTAAATATTAATGGCCGTAATCACCCATCAAAAGACATAGGTTATCAGAATGGATCAAAAAACTGGACCCTTCTGTCTTCAAGAAACCCACCTCACCACTAAAGATAGACACCTCCTCAGTGTGAAATGTTGGAATAAGTTATTCCAAGCAAATGGAATTAAAAAAAAAAAGTAAGTGTTGCTATATTAATATCTGATAAAATAGACTTTAAAACAAAAGTCACAAAAAGGACAAAGAAGGCCACTTATTATTCATCACGGGAATGATCCAACATGAGTACATCACAATCATAAATATATATGTGCAAAACATAGGTGCCACACAGTTTATAAAACAAAACAAACTCAACAATAAAACAGAAAAAAACACCAACACCATCATATTCAGAGACTTCAATACTCCACTGTCACCAAAATGAACAGGGAAATAATAGACCTCAACAACATCATAGATCAAAGAACCTGATGGATATCTACAGAACTTTCTACCCCCAACTCTACAGAATGCACATTCTTCTCAGCAGCCCACGGAACCTTCTCAAAAATTGACCATATATTAAGCCATAAAGCATGCTTATATAAAGTCAGGAAAATTGAAGTAACTTCCTGCATCATGTCAGATCACAATGCTTTAAAGCTAGAAATCAACAAGAGACACATCAAGAACTCAAACAGCTCATGGAGACTAAATACACTTTGAAACAAATAATGGGTTGTGGAATAAATCAAACAAATTGTAAAATTCCTACAATTGAATGATAATGAAAACACAACCTACCAAAACTTATGGGACACAATGAAGGCAGTCATAAGGGGAAAACTGATAGCCCTAAATGCCTTCATTTAAAAGGCAGAATGATCCCAAATTAATAACCTGACTGTCCATATAAAGGAACTGGAAAAACAAGAAGAATACAACCCAAAGAGCTCCACATGGAAAGAAGTAATCAAGATTAGAACAGAAATTAATGAATTGGAAACTAAGAAAACAATTTTAAAAGTGGATGAAATGAACAGCTGGTTCTTTGAAAAAAATAAACAAGATTGACCAACCCCTGGACAAATTGACCGAACAACAAAGAGAAGTCTCGAATTAACAAAATCAGAAATGAAAAAGGAGAGATAAAACCAGGTATCAGTGAAATTGGAAGAATCATCAGGGCATACTTCCAAAACATCGACTCTACAAAATTAAATAATCTGGAAAAAATGGATGGATTCCTAGACACATACCACCTACAAAAACTAAACTCAGAGCAGATTAATCTCCTAAACAAACCTCTCACATTCATGGAGATAGAAAAGGTAATTAAAAACCTCCCCCAAAAGAAAAGTTCAGGACCGAATGGCTTCTCAGCTAAATTCTATCAAACCTTCATTGAAGAACTGAAACCAATTTTTCTCAAACTGTTCTGCATAATTGGAGAACAGGGAGTCCTCCCTGACTCCTTTCATGAAGCTAGCTCACCCTAATACCAAAACCAGATAGTGATGCAACAAGGAAAGAAAACTATAGACCTATATCCCCAATGAACTTAGATGTAAAGATCCTGAACAAAATACTTGAAAACCGAATTCAATAACATATCAAAAGCATTATCTACTTTGATCATGTAGGCTTTATCCCAGGGAGGCAGGGATGATTTAGCATATGTAAATTGGTCAATGTAATACACCACATAAATAAACTGAACCATAAGAACCACATGATCATCTCAATTGATGCAGAGAGAAGGCCTTTGACAAAATAAAACACCACTTCATAATCAAAACACTGGAAAGAATAGGCATGGAGTGTTTATATCTCAATGCAATAAAGAATATATAGAAAGCTTCTGAAGCCCAAATAATACTTAATGGGGAAAAACTCAAGGAGGTCCCACTATAATTGGGAACAAGACAGGGTGCCCACTCTTATCACTGCTCTTTAACATTGTACTAGAAGTTCTAGCCCAAGCAATAAGACAGGACAAAGAAATTAAAGGGATTCAAATTGGAACAGAAGAAGTCAAGCTAGCCCTATTTGCAGATGATATAATCCTACATATAAGTGGCCTGAAAGTCTCAATTTCAAAACTTCTAAAGTTGATAAATTCCCTCAGCAAAGTGGCAGGATACAAAAATCAATGCACAAAAATCAGTAGTTTTTCTATATGCAAAGGACAAATATACAGAGAAATAAAGCAGTGAGGCTGTCCCATTTTCAATAGCAACAAAAAATTAAATGTGTTGCAATAACACTAACCAAGGATGTGAAAGACCTATATAGTGAAAATATAAAAACACTCAAGAAAGAGAGGTGGATTTGAGAAGATAGAAAGTCCTCTCATGCTCCTGGATAGGTAGAAATAATATTGTGAAAATGGCAATTCTACAAAAAGCAATATATGGATCTAACACAATACCAATAAAAATACCAGCATCATTCTTCATAGAGTTTGAAAAAATGATCTTGAAATTCATACAGACTTGCAGAAGGTCTCGGATATCCAAACATATACTCTGCAAAAACCCACTTCTGGCGGTATCACCATTCCAAATCTAAAGGTATACTACAAAGCCATAGTGACAAAAATAGCATAGTACTAGAATAAAAGCAGAAACATAGACCAATGGAACAGAATTGAAGAGCCAGATCATTGGTCAAGTAACTACAGCTGCCTAATCTTAGACAAAGTTGCCAAAACAGTAGACTGGAGAAAAGACAGCATCTTCAACACATAGTGTTGGACAAATTGGATGACCATATGTAGAAAAATGAAATTAGACCTACTCATTTTGTCATACACAAAAATCAAGTGTAAATGTATTAACGATCTCAACAGAAGACATGAAACTCTTCAACTAATGGAAGAAAAAAGTAGGAGGCACTCTCCAAGATATAAGACTCGGAAAAGACTTCCTGAACAAAACTCCAGTAGCCCAGGAAATTAAACAAGCACTCAACCAATGGGATCTCATGAAGCTAAAAAGCTTTTGCACAAACATATCATAAGCAGAGCCAATAGATTACCCACTGAAATGGAGAAAATCTTTACCAGCTATACCACTGACAGAAGCCTATATCTAGAATCTACAAAGAACTCAACAAACTAAAGAATTAAAAAATCAAACAACCCACTCTAAAAGTGGGGCAGAGAGATAAATAGGGAGTTCTTAGAGGAAGAATTACAAATGGTTAAGATACACTTAAGAAAATGTTCAACAACCCTAACCATTAGGGAAATGGAAATTAAAACAACTATGAGATTCCACCTTACCCAGTAAGGATAGCAAACATTAAGAAATCAAAAGAAAATAAATATTGGTATTGATATGGAGAAATAGGAACACTCATTCACTGTTGGTGGGAATGTAAGCTGGTACAACCACTATGGAAATCAATATGGAGACTCCTGCAAAGGATGAATATAGAGTTACCAATAGATCCTGTTATTTCTTTACTAGACATTTACCCTATAAGCTCCACATCTCAGTTTGGAGATATTTGCTCAACCATGTTCATAGCTGCTCAATTCATAATAGCTAAAAACTGGAATCAACCCAGGTGCTCATCTTTGGATGAATGGATAACCAAGATGTGATATATATACACTATGGAATTCTATTCAGAAGTAAGAAAAAATGACACAATGAAATTTGTAGAAAAATGGCTGAACTTGGAACAGATCATTCTTAGTGAACTCACACAATCACAGAAGACAACCATCACATGGTCTCACCCATCTGTGGTTCCTAACCTGGATCAGCCCAAGTTGCTGACATACCTGAATAGCATCTCAAGGAATGGACAATAGGTTGTGTAGGGCTTGGGGAAAGGGGAAGGGTGTGGGGAGGAACACAAAACTAAACCCAAATTGAACTGGTACCATAGATTCCTATATCCTGGAAGTTAGACTAAAAGGTGCAACCTTCAAGAGGACTTTAGGGGGAGCACCTGAATCAAAGGGCCCTGGAGAGGGTGAGACAAAATCTAACTGTAAATTTGTCCTGTTTATCTTTCTTCACGTGGGATCTTATGAAGCTGAAAAGTTTTATTCACAGACAAACATACAATAAGCAGAGTTTTCTCTTCTTCTTTTCCCTTGGCACTGGCCTGTAATTCCCCGAGGTTTACATCCACAATGAGCTGTTGTTCAGAGAGACCTACTATATCTCCCAAAACAAACAAGACAGACTTCTGTCAGAGCACTTGATTACTCACCAGAGGTTAATGGTAAGGCCCTACTGCTGAAGACACCATACGCTGTTGGCATGGACCATGGAGAGAACTGGTTGGAATCCTGAAGAGAGCCAGTCCCCAGACAATTAGCCCATCTAGTGCTGGAAGGAGCTACATGAGCTACCGGGGGAAAGTGACCAACATCTGTCCAAGCAACTGAAAATCTAAGCCACTCAGAAGCAAACAACCTGACATGTTGCTCACACAAGTGCAGTAGTGGCACACAGCCATGGTATCCAATTGCTCTTGGACTGGCTAAGAAATCCACTCAGTGGAAAGGAAACCATATCTGGAACTGGGAAACAAGTAAGAATCAAATCCAGACAACAATTCTGCTTTCCATTGTCAAACTCCCACTAATCTTGGGCTATAAAGGAGTCTACACCCTTTAAATTCTCTCTAAATTAATTATGGTTATCCCATTTAACTGTTGCTGCCTTCACTCTCCCTTGGGGAATCTGCTTCCTTTTTCAGACAGCAGCTGTACCTGAGGAGATAAATGACCCAGTGCACTCCACCCTGGACCGAGGTGAAACCACAGAGGAATTGGGGAAATAAGCAAGAGTGCTGCTTTTTTAGTGAATCTGATATCAGCACAAGTGTGAAGGAGATAGACACTGAGGACACTCAACACCTACCAAGCCAGAGATCCAGAGGCTCCTAAGTGCCCATCACTGAAGTAGACTTAAAATGCTCCCAGCATGGCTCAGGGAATTTTATGGAAGAGGGGGTGGAAAGACTGTTAGAGCCACAAATTGGGACATTTTGCACAGAGATATTGCCTCTCCCCCATAACTGACTACTGCCCCCATAATGCATGACCCACAATCTCCATGAGGTTGACCTGAATCCCCATTGAGGAAGGCCTCTTCAGAAAAGGGGCAGGGAGGAGGGAAAGGATGGCACCAACATGTGTTGTTTACACACTAAATATTTCCATATCTAATAAAAATTTTAAAAAAATAACTAGGAAGGGCTGGGTGTGGTGGTGCATGACATTAATCTCAACACCCAGGAGGCAGAGGTAAGTAGGATCACCATCAGTTCGATGCAACCCTGAGACTACAAAGTGAATTCCAGGTCAGCCTGGGTAGAGTAAGATCCTACCTTAAAAAAATCCAATAAATAAATAAATAAATAAATAAATATTAAGTAAGAATATTTTTGTTCAGAATAAATGAAATAAAAAATAATATGGGAACAACTGTACACTCCTGCATAAAGTAATGAACTTTGACCCCTCCTCAAACTATACATAAAAGTTAATTTTAAATGGATAGTAAATCAAAGCACTAAATTTGTAAAACACTATAAAGACATTCTTTATTTATGACTTCAAAATTGCAAGTGGTAAAAAATTCTTTAAATGTTCATCATAATAAAAATATTCTTCAAAAAGCCAGGCATGGTGGCACATTCCTTTAATCTCAGCATTTGGGAGGTAGAGGTAGGAGTATCGCCATGAGTTTGAGGCCACCCTGAAATTACAGAGTGAATTTCAGGTCAGCATGGGCTAGAGAGAGACCCTACCTCACAAAACAACACACACACACACACACACACACACACACACATATATATGTGCTTCAAAGAACACAGTCAATAAATAAATGAAAAGACAATTTTACATATCAAGAAAGCATCTGTAAATCATATAACAGATAAAGAATTTCTACTGGGACACACAAAGAATTCTTATAGCTTATTGGGAATTTAAAAATGGCCAAAGGCTATATAAATATTTCCTTATGAAAAAGATATATATATATATATATATGTATGTATATATCCAATCAGTGCATGCATGGAACGGAAAATCAAAACCATAAAACAACAGCATGTACCAGACAGGTATAACTTAAATAAAAGATAATAATTAGCGATACTGAGGATGTGTAATAAACAGAATACTCATACATTGCTGATGGACATGCAAAGTGGTGCAACCACTTTAGAAAAGTCTGGCAGTTTTACTCCAATAATTCAAAACGATAACTCATCTATTTCATTCTTAGGCATTTATCCAAGAAAAAAACAGAAAAAATCTATAAAAATATATAAATATTCATAACATCATTAATAGCTCAGAAGATATAAAACAATTCAAATGTCTATCAACAGATGAACTGATGAGCAAAATGCAATGGAATATTATTTGACAATAGAGAGGAATGAAGTACTGTTTCATGATACAACATGGATTAATTGTGAAAACATTACACTAGGTAAAACAGCACACACAGAAAATACCACCTATTCCATGACTTTACTTACTGAAAATGTCCAGAATACATAGAACTATAGAGACAAGTAGATTGGTGGTTGCCTGTGACAGAAGGTTGAAGGGTCAATGAGAAGAGAAAACCTCAGAAAGGAAGCTTCTTTTAAAGTTGATTAAAATGATCTGAAATTGATTTAAGTGATGACTACACAATTCCATAAATATTCTAAAGTTGCAGGAAATATGCGTTAAATAGGTAAATTGTATGGCATGTTAATTATATATCAAAGAAGCTATTAGGAACTGGTATAAAGAAATAAATATAGAAAAAATCATGCTGTCAACAACTGTTATGAGTATGAGATGTTTCTACAACTTTGAACTGAAATAGTTAGCTTGCATATAATACCATTGATGCTTGTAGAAAACATAAGATTTTCTGAATCCACAACTGATGATAACTCAAATACTCCAGGCTTCCCTGAACTTAAGTTCCTACAGGATGATACTAACTTGACAAAATGATACCTATACATGGGATGTGTTGCTGGTTTTTACTGAAGGAAAATTAGACATATATAGAACCCATGTAAGTTGTGATGAGTAGTAATCTTACTTGGCTTTTGTCTTGTGTTTCTATTATAGCAGAAGATAAAAATGTCTAGCAATTCTTCCAAATGAAGATAATTATTGCTTGTTTCCAAGTCATTCACTTTAGAACATCCTTGAAAATAGAGTTCATTGAGAGGACAGCTCCTATCCTCTCAAGATGTAATGAGAGGTCGGTGGAAAATTTTCTTAAAACTTATTCTTGAATTTTAAAATGCCAGAGAATGAGCAAATGCAGGCTATTAGCAACCATGAAAGTCTTTGAAGACCATGATAGAAAATTAAATAGAATATTACATGATCTTTTAAAATCATTAATTTTCTTAAGCACAGTAACTAGAAGACATTTATAGAGGATGGATGGTGATGAGATACTTAGGTACATAAAGTATGGTCATGTTTGTATCTTATTATCTCAGCAAAAATAAGTGTATGTGCACACATATGATCATCAAACATGTAGGCACAGAAATACCAGAGATCAGAAGACAAAGAAGTAAAATGAATACTGCAGAATATTAACAAATGTTGTATCTTTATGAAGACATAATTGTACTCATTATATCTTCTTACCAGGGTTTGAAAATGTTGTTAGACAACCTTAGTACTTCAAAACAGGAAGCAAACTTCAGCATGTATTATTATATTTATAAGAAACATCAAAAGCTTAAGTTTTGGTCCAAACAAAAGATGAAAAAGTTATGCACAAATAACCAAAGAAAGCAAGCATTGCTACATTAATTTCAGACAAAGTAGACTTTAAAGTAAAACACATTTTGAAAGATAAGATCACCGCAAAATGATAAAAGATTTGGTTCAAAGGAAGATGCTTTAACAAAATCACCTTAAATAACATTCACAAAACATCTTCACCATGTATGTATGTATGTGTGTATGTATGTATGTATGTATGTATGTATGTATGTATGTATATATGTATGTATGTAGATAGATAAATGATAGATAGATGATAGATAGATAGATAGATAGATGATAGATAAATAAACAGCAGATTTAAAATGACAGAGACAAATCTACATAGTTGGAGTTCTTAAATAAACCTTTGACAACTGATAGAACATGTAGACAAAACAATCTAAAGAAGTAAAAAGATTTGAACACAACAAGCTTGTTCTAATGGGAAAAAATATAATACAAAGTATCCATTAAATGAAAACTTCGTAATTCAGTCAGGTACTTTCTAGAAATATCTAAAAACTGATCGTATCTTAGGCCCAAAGAGAATCTACACAAATCTCTAAGGATGAAATCTATGCAGAACATAATCAGTAACCATAATGTAACTAAGTTTGAATGATGACTTTAAGTCTAACCACAAACATTTCCAGAGAATAGGAAGGATAAAAATAATATAACTTTGTTACCCAATCTCCCTATGTCCGAATTTGAAGGAAAAAATACCAATGAATACAGATGCAAAACTTCTAAATAAGATGTGGTGAAGTTGGATATAAACTTGCCCTAGCCATTTTTACAATGAAAGGAAAAGGTATAGAAAAGAACAAAAAATGTCATTTACAGATTAAATGACTGAACACAGAGAAAACTGAATAAATAGTGTAGTGAAATTGTTGAATATGATGTGAATATTTTTATATACCATAAAATAAGAAAAAAATCACAAAGAGATCACTGACAATGATGTTCTCAGTGTATTCTACTAAGAAAAAATATAAGACGAGATACAACATAGCACATTTTGGAAATATAAGCTTAAGATATGTATTACTTGAATAAAAATAGCAATTGGGGGGCTGGAGAGATGGCTTAGCAGTTAAGGCGCCTGCCTGCTAAGCCTAAGAACCCGGTTCCAATCTCCAGGTCCCACGTTTAGCCAGATGCAAAGTGACGCAAGGGCACAATGCCTCACTTGCCCACAAGGGGGCGCACAAATCTAGATTTCCTTCACAGCAGCTGAGAGACTGCTGCTGTGCCCATTCTCGATCTGTCTCCCTCTCCCTCTCTCTCTGTCTGTCTCTCTCTGTGTCTCTCTCCAAAAATAAAAAAAAAAAATTTAAAAAAAATTTAAAAAATAGCAATTGGGAACTATGGGGAAAAGAACTACCAAGAAAATTTTAATCATAGAGTATTACCTGCTAATACAATGATCAATGTACTCATAATATTCACATATTCAAAATGTTGAAAATATTATTATTGATTTAATGGAAAATCATGTAACATTGGTAGAAGATAAAAGAAGAGAGATTGAGCTAATAAAGCAAAAATATTTGCCCTTGAGGACCAGATTTAGTTAGACCAAAGGGATGAAAAGAGGAACTGATAATTTTTAGTACCTTTTACATTTTGTTACCATGGGTATGAAACACCATATGATACCATGTTATAATGCAATAGCTACTCCCATGATGCAAATACAGTTATAGAAGATACTATTTTAAATTTAACAGTAAAATAGACATTGTCTTCAACTTGGCCATGTTTAACACCAAATCTTTATAGAAAGAACATGGATTAGTCAATTGTACATTGTAATTTCCAAGGCTAAAACTTTTGGGTACCTCTGTTAAATCTCTTTATTGATATCCTATCACAACCCATAAAAAGTTTGTTATTTCTTCTTAATAAATATCATCAATTAAACAATGTTAGAGTATCTGTAGTAAGTCTTGGAAATTAATTTAAATACTTTTATTAATTTAAACCTAAAGAAATAAAAGACAAGTCAATGACAGAGCCAGAGCTAGAATAAATTTCATTATTTATTCAATATTTTAAACTTATTTTTACGTGCTTTCAATTTTTTTGCAAAAGCGAAAATATTTTGCCAAATTTAATTGAAGAAAAAATATTTTTAACTCACTACGATAAAAGTCTGTCTTTAAAAAAATCAAATTGTTTATGAACTCATTCATCAGTTGGAAGGCATTTTAACCAAAGTAGCAACTGCCACTTTATACACATTTAGAGCTAAATATATTAGAAGAAATTCATTAAACTATGATGGCTACAACAAGTAAGTCACAATTCTAACATATACTACTATATACCAATAATAACAATACTGGTATACTTGATTTTCCTTTAATTAAAATTTGTTAAGATAATTAAAAAATAAAATATACTAATATAGTTTTCTGTGGACACTTTTATTCCAGTAGGGGATAGGGTAAGGGTGAAGACAGGGCTAAGACAAGCTATAAGGTAGAATAAGCATTCAAGGATGCTCATAAACTCACATTGATCAGAATGAGCACAAACATTTTACAACTTTGATTATCAGATGACAGTGTTATTCTGCCATTCACTCTGGACAAATTACCAATTATTTCTTGAATAGAAGTTTACCCTTCAAAATGCTTGATAAGTTCCTAAGATTAGCCCCAATAACTTTGCATTTGGGGTGAGAAAGACACTATGCCTATGGCTGACGTCAATTGGTGTCTGTTGTATTTTTTTAACTTACAAATATTCTGGATATAATTTGAGAGTAAGTGAAATGGCACTTTTCCCCTAATTACAGTATTACTAGCTTTTAATGACAATTGAATAAATGGTATTTCTATATTAGAAAATTACCAATCAGAATGACACTTGTTAAGAGTAGGTTGGCTTATAAGAAACAAATCAGACAGATCTAAAATTACCTGTCTGTAACCCTTGCACATGGGAAATGAAGGCAGGAGACTCAGAAGACCTAGGTCTTCTTTGACTACATAGTGAGTTGGAGGCCAGCCTGGGCTACATAAAAAACAATCTCAATAAAACCAACACAGAAATAACCCAAGTACAAGCTCCCCATTTAAGTGCAATGCTTTCCCACTCTCTTAGGAACAACATAAACTACATTAGTTGGGATTGGTGATGAACACCTATAATACCAGCACCTTAGAGGCTGAGGATCATGAGGTCAATATCAGCCTAGGCTACTTAGCAAGTTTCAAGCCATCCTGGTTTACACTGAAAGACTCCATCTCCAAAAAATTAAAATTGAAATAAAATTGGCATACTCAAAACCAAACATATTAGAAGACTCATTAAAATATGAGATCTTACTGAATAAGGATTCTGTGTAAATTAGTGTAGGGTATTTAGTGACATTAATTCTTTTAATTTTACATGGAAATAAAAACATAACTTTTGAACCTAATAATGGCAATGAACAAAAAATAATCTGGAAGAGAGTCATTCTCCACACAGTTAGCTTGTCTAACTGGGGGAAAATGACCAACATCTGTCTAAGCAACTTATGGTCTAAGCTACTCAGCAGCAATATAAACCTGCCGTGATGTTCACATAAAGGCAATAGCAGCACACAGCCATGGTGGGTTACCAACCACTCTAGATTTGGCTAACGGATCCGCTCAGTGGAACAGAACCCATACCTGGAATGGGGAAACGAGTCAGAACCATATCTAAAAAGAGCCTGCTCTCCAATATCAAGGTCCCACCAATAGTGGGATACAAGAGGGCCTGTACCTATTAAGTTCTCTCTAAAATGATAATGGTTATCCATGTATCATGCACTGACCTCGCTCTCCATTGGAGAATTTGCTTCTCTTTTTCAGATGGATGCAGAGCCTGAGGAGAGAATCAGGCCATCACACCTCACCAGGGCACCAGATGAAGCCATAGAGTTATTGGAAAAAGACTGCTGTTTTCTCGGTTAACCTGGTATCAGCACAAGGGTGAAGGAGATAGACACAGAGAACACTCAACTCCTACCAAACCAGATATCCAGAGACACAGAGACTCCCAAGACCTCATCACTGAAATAGACCTAAAATGAACCAACATGGCTCAGGGAAATTCACAGAAGAGGGGGTGGAAAGATTGTTAGAGCCATAACTTGGGTCATTATGCAAAGACATTGCCTCTCTCCCATAACTGATGGCTACCCCCACAATGCAAGACCCACAATCCTTATGGGGGGAGGACAGGGAGAAGGCTAATGATGGTATCATCATGGCTGTATACACATTATATACATAACTAATAAAAACTTTAAAAAATAACCAAACATTTATTAGACATAATGGAATTAATTGTGGAAGATAAACATTAAGTACTCCATGAAAAGAAGAAAACATACTTCTAAAACTGGGAACACTTACAAAAAAAGAGTTTTTTCCATTATGCAATTCAAGTAGGTTTTCCCTAGACTTTCCCAATGTTTTTAAATTCTCTTTTAGTGCTTATTTTGATTTATTTAAACTTATTCACTTATTTTAATATATTATCATTTCATTGAGGATTGAAACCAGGGACCATGAACTATATCTCCAGAACTACTTTATTAAATATTTTGTATTTGTTTATTTGACAGAGAAAGAGAGAGAGAATGGGTGCACCAGGGGCTCCTGCCACTGCAAACGAACTCCAGACGTGTGAGCCCCCTTGTGCATCTGGCAAAAGTGGGTCCTGCGGAATCTAACCTGGCTCCTTTGGCTTTTCAGGCAAATGCCTTAACCGCTAAGCCATATCTCCAGCCCCAGAAGTACTTACTTATATATATAGTTATATATATAGTTATATATATATATATAACTTTTTTTTTTGGTTTTTCAAGGTAGGATTACACTCTAGCCCAGGCTGACCTGAAATTCACTATGTATTCTCAGGGTAGCCTCAAACTCACAGCAATCCTCCTACCTCTACCTCCCGAGTGCTGGGATTAAAGGTGTGCACTACCATTCCTGGCTTAGAACTACTTATTTTGTTTCCAGGGTCATACTATGCTGCCCAGAGTAGCTTTGAACTTATACTCTACCTGGCTGAGCACTCAGAAAAGCTGAAAATATAAGCATGTGCCACTACACCCAGTTATATTTTTAACTGATGCATAACATAAAATGTAGATATAATGGGGTAATGTAATATTCTGGTACATTGTTGTGATGGTTGACATTGATTATCAACTTGAGAGTATATAGAGTCAACTAAGAGATAAACTGTTGGGCATGTCTGTGACAGACTTTCTACATTGGCTTAATTGAGATGGAAAGACCCTCCTTAAATATAGTCAGCAACATTCCATGGTCTGGGGTCCCAGACTAAATACAAAGGAGAAAGGGAGCTGAGCACCCAGCATTCATCATTCTTTGCTTCTTCACTAGACTGAATGGAACTAGCTGCCTCAAGTTCCCACCACCAAGCATTTCCCTGCCATGATGGAATGTACTCTCAAACTGTGAGCCAAAATAAACCTTTCCTTCCTCATGTTGCTATAGCAATGAGGAAAGTAATTATTACACTTATATACTGTTTAAATTAGGATAAACATATCTATCTCAAATATATAACACTTCTTTATGCTAAAAATATTCAAAATTGTGGCTGAGGAGAGGTCTCAGAAGCTAAGACTGCTTGCAGCATAAACATGAAAGCCTGAGAGGGCCTAAGTTTGATTCCCAGCACCCATGTAAAAAAAAAAAAAAAAAAAAACAAAACCTAGGTGTGTTCCTGGGCAGTGGTGCACACCTTTCATCCTAGCACTCAGGAGACAGAGGTAGGAGGATCAGTGTCAATTCATTTGAGGCCAGCCTGAGACTACATAGTGAATTCCAGATCAGCATGGCAAGACCCTACTTCAGAAAACCAAAAATAAATAAATAAATAAATAAATAAATAAATAAATAAATAAATAAAACTTGGTGTGGCTGTGAATGACTGTATCCCCAGTCACAGAGGAGTGGAGACAGGGAATCACTGGAACTCACTTGTCAGCCAGTCTAACAACAACAACAAAAACCAAACCAAACCAAAACAAAACAAAACAAAAAAACCCTTCATTTCTAGGTGAGAGACTCTGTCTCAAGAAAACAATTTGGAAGAGCAATAGAGGAGGATACTTGACATTCTCCTCTGCCCTCTGCATGTGTGCACACAGACACATGGGCATCTGCATACACATGCACACACATGCATACACTAAACATACACCATAAACACAGATATGCCAAAAATTCAAAATGTTGTATTCTTAATCTTTGAAATGTATTGTCTATTAGTAGAATCAACTCTTATTATACAGTAGCACACTACAACCTCTTGCTCCCACTCAACTGTTACTTTGTACCCACTGATCAACTGCTCTCCATTCCTCCTCATCTTCTACTCTCTCTAACCTCTGGTAATCAGCATTTATTCTTAACTACTAAGATATAAACTTCTTTACCTCTGAGTG
The DNA here is from genome assembly GCA_036365145.1 of Orientallactaga sibirica. Taxonomy (NCBI): domain Eukaryota; kingdom Metazoa; phylum Chordata; class Mammalia; order Rodentia; family Dipodidae; genus Orientallactaga; species Orientallactaga sibirica. Next base: position 11,839,037 of record JAEOAD010000057.1, read on the forward strand.
AGATCATGTAGCACTTGTCCATGTGAACTCAACTTAATGATATCTAGTTCCATCCATATTAGCATAAATGATGGATATCATTCTTTTGCTATCTGAATAGTAGTCTATTGTGTGTATGCAACACATTTACTTTGTAGGTTATAGATATGTATGCCTTTTCTATGTCTTTGTTATCATGGATAAGACATCAATAACATGGAAGTGCAGTGATTATATAGTCAGTATCATATGATGGGGATCAAGCACGTGACCTTTATGAATATTAGGTAAGCATATTACTAGCAGCAGTTTTATTTTCCATTATTTTGAGGAACACCCATAAGGTTTTCCATAAGGACTATGCCAATTTACATTCCTATAGTTGTATGTAAAGGTTACCTCTTCTGGACATCCTCAACAGAACTGGTTATCTTTATGTTTTATGATGACAGCCAATCTTTTTGGGAAGAGGTGATAGTTCAAAGTTTTTGACTTTTATTTTTCTGATGATTAAAACTTTCCTAAAGCTTTGAAATATACAGCCAGTACTCAAAATAATTACACATAACCATGGTCATGATCTAAATTGGAAATTAACACAAGAGTAATATCATAGAAGATTAGAAGTTTTCCAGTCCCTAGTACCATATGACTTGGGGCACCCACCTACAGTATTTCTAGTCATCTAGTCTTGCCTTAACACTCCTAGTAATGAGGAACTCCCAAGGCATAGCTGGCCCATAATATGAAGATTTATAACATTTGTCTCATAGCCATACAACCTACTGAAGTCTCTTGTAAAGAAAATTCATGAGTACTGAAGCATGAAACAGATGGAAAAAAAATCTTAAAATTAGATCAACTCAATAAATCCATTTAAATATTTTTATTAAAAGCCATAATAGAAGTAAAGGAGGAAATATTTTATTTCCCTACTCAAATCAAAGGCAGTTGTTTTACTTTGAAAATGAGGAGAGATGGGCAGTCTTCATAGATACATGTTATCTGCTGTAATAGTCGTCATTCCAATCTAATATGACATTATATTAAGAAAATATGGTACTATGCAAAGGTTTATTACTAAAATGAAGTATGCATTCTCAAGTGATATTGTGAAATGTAACTTGTCACATAAGGACTTATGTACATATGATAGATTTGTTAAGATGTAAAACAAGGGCTGGAGAAATGGCTTAGTGGTTAAGGGTTTGCCTGCAAAGCCAAAGGATCCCAGTTCGATTCTCCAGGACCCATGTAAGTCAGATGCACAAGGGGGCACACGCATCTGGAGTTCGTTTGCAATGGCTGGAGGCCCTGGTCTGCCCACTCTTTCTCTCTCTCTCTCAAATAAATAAATGAAATATACATTTTAAAAAAGATGTAAAACAAAATATAAAACACATTTTGATTGCTTCTACTATCCCACAGCACACAAATATTCTATGCTTACCATTTTATTAATAATAACCACTCATATTTCCTAAATGTTTATAAAATGGAAGATTAATCCCCACACAATAGCTATAAGGAAAATGGAGCCTAACAAGATGATGTTCACCAGTTTATACATTACAACATAAGTTATTTGACACCAAAATACACACCTCCAAGACACTGTTATATGTAGAACACTCTTGGTTTTATTTTAGTTCAATAAACTGTACATTGGTTGGAGATTAAAAAAAAGAAGTTTGAGGGTGGAATGGATGCAAAACACAACCATGAAAATCAACACTTGGGTAGCTCTTTTGGTTTATAAATGAGATGATACACATTTTGTTCGGTTCTCTCAGTAATAATACCATGATATGTGCAAGTATAGTTCTCTATGTTTTCAAACTTAAAAAAAATAAGATTTATAGGGCTTGCACTATGTAGTATCACAGAGTAAACTGACACGTGAACTCAGATTTTTATCCTTTGCCTCCAAATGCCACATTCCTCCCACTAATAAGTCACTTCTCTGGAAGAAAATAGCCCAGCCTTCCAAATAAAAGTTAGTGGTTCAGAATGATAGAGTGATAAACATGAATAGAATAATAAATAAGATTTTTTCTGGATAATTCAAAAACTTCCAGCACCAGTTAGCTTGATTTACTTTCAGATACATGAGTTAATCACAGCTAGGATTTCACTGAGAAAAGAAAATTGAGAAACAAAATAAAGCTTGACTTTATGGCAAAAAAAAAAAAATCTTTATGGACTGGCCACTAACAGAACCGTGTCCTTCCAGTCTATCAGGCATGCACAGATGTGCTGAGATTCAGTATCTTTCTCAGGACCACAATAAAGTTGTTCCATAAATATAATAAGATTACCACAAGTTGAACTCATCTGTAGTTATTTGTTTTAGCTTGGCCTTGGAAAAGTACAACTATCACAGATAAAAGAGGCAAACAAATAGAGCACAGTACAGTACCATGCTCATAAGAATAAAATCTTCTGAGTTGTGCTGAGCATAAATATGTCTGGAATGTCTCCTATGAAGCAGTCAAAACCTGTGATCTGAGTGTATTAAAGACTCAGCGAGTCTGACTCTAGGGCTCTATGCCAGTGTAAAATGGCACTAGCATGCCCTAGGCCTCACTGTTGCCTACTTACAGGAAGGTAAGAAGAAGAAATTGGTTTTTGCCTTTACAGTGAGTGGAACAGAATTTCCTGTGCATTTTTAACAGAATTACTGGCTGATCATCCCTGCAGCTGGTATTCACAATAGAAGAACCTAATATAATCTTTATTTCATAGACAGTAAAACAAGAAACTCTACCTATGATTTTCACTCAGGCAATGTTTTGCATGAAATCCCTCCAACCCTGATATTTTAAAACCTGACCAGAAATCCAAAAACCTCTATCTTTCGAGCAAGAATGCTACAGCTTTCAGCTCTGCATGTTTGCATTGTAACCAAAGAAAATACTATTCATTTTAATAATATTATTGATCATAGGACAGTGGTTACATAAAATAATGTATCAAGGGTAGAAAAGAATGCACAATTTCTGTTTATATACTCCTCAAAATTTATTTTCACATTATTCTCTTGTTATGACAAAAATGCAGCTTTTTCTTAGTCCTACTTTTTAAAAGAAACCAGTGGAGGCACTGACAGAAAGAAAGATTTGGAAAACAGATTGGAAGACGTTGGTAGAGTGTACTTTACATGTAAAACAAATCCAATATATACTTATATACATATAGCCAATAAGATATTAATAAAAATAGCAACAACTTGGCAATTGGCAACTTAAAATCCTGAGATTATGCTTGGTTTCTATTATCAGTTCATTTTTAAGGAAAGATGAGTTCTGAGTGAAAATCTTTAAGAGTCACATATCAAGTAACAAAGCACATATAAAAATCCAAGTCAAATTGGTTACATATTTTAAAACACCATTTTATAGAAATATTGAATTTAAAAGTTAAACAATGAAATAAATACTGCATATCAAAATATCACAAAAGGAAATTAAAACTGTACCTCTATTGAACAAAAGCCATCCATATGTAAGTAGACACAATTAGAACAGAATGCACATTATCTTGACTTGTGAAAATATCTAATAAATATGTCTATTATAAGGGTGTATTAGCCACATTCCTAGTTACTAATCTTCTACAATATGTAGGCACACTAAGAGATGGGCTATCTAAAATGCAGTTTTATAAACATACTGCAAGCTTTACTATTTCAAAAGCACTAAGTTCTTATAGGAATGGGGAAAGTTAGTACAAAGATTAACTGGTGTGCAGAACCAGGTTTAAGAGACTGAACTTCATTTGGGCAAATATAAGCAAATTAGTTACTATAAGATAATGAAAGTGATGAAGTAAGTATAAATGAATTGCTTATGATCCAGACACAGATACATATCTATCATGCCCACATTTGTGAAGGCTAATGCAGAAAGACTGTGAGGAAAAAGCCATTCTGGACCCAATAAAACAAAATAAATAGGGCTGGGGAGATGGCTAAGTAGGTAAATCACTTGCTGCTGAAATTGTAGTACCTAAGTTGCATCCTACACCCCATTAAAAAATCTGAACCCACGGGCTGGACAGATGACTTAGCGGTTAAGGCGCCTGCCTCCTAAGCCTAAGAACGCCAGTTCCAATCTCCAGGTCCCACGTTTAGCCAGATGCAAAGTGATGCAAGGGTGCAATGCCACACTTGACCACGAGGGGGCGCAAGAATCTGGATTTCATTCGCAGCAGCTGAGAGACTGTTGGCGCACCCATTTCTATCTGTCTTCGTCTCCCTCTCTGTCACTCTCTCTGCGTATCTCTCCCCCCGCAAAAAAAAAAAAAAAATCTGAAGCCATAGCAGGGTTCTGTGATTCAAGTATCCGGACACTGAAAGTTTGATGGTAAACAGAGATAGGGGAATTTCCCAAAAGCTCATGGCAAGCACAGCAAAACATAGCAGAGCAAAATTCCAGAGCAAGAAACCCTACCTCAAATGAGGTGGACAGGTGAGGACCTATCCATGCCTATACTCCCACAAAAATACACGTGCACACACATACATACACTCAATGCACTCACACATGTAAAAAATATATGTATACACACACACACACAAATAAAATAAAAATACAAACAGTTGTAACAGGAAAGACAAATAATTAATTATAATTAATAAAAATGACAAAAGAGTAAATATAAATTTATAGAAAATTCAAAAGGAAATGATATTGTTTTTTATGCATTATAAACTGTTATATCAAATATAGTGAACACTGTCCTTCCAAACACTTGAATGCAGCTAGTCCAATCTGAGATTGAGCTGTAATGCAAATTGCACAGAAAATTTAAGGAGTTTAAATTATTTCCTAAGAAAGTAATAAATAGATCACATGTTCAAAAGATAATATTTGTGGCATGCTGGATAAAATAAGATGCTATTAACGTTCATTTCACATGTTTATTAATGATTTTTAAATGTTATTACCTGAAAATTTAAAACTTATAAATGTGACAAAATATATATCTATTGGAAATGACTGATCTAAAAATGACATGGAAACTGTAATGGTCCCCTGCAAGAAACTTCTGAACTGTAAGTAAACAAGTGGAAAATTATTTTTCTAGAGAGTAAGTCAATCTTCAAGTAAATAGGCAAAAAATAATATAGAGCATGGGGTTCAGTTAAAGGGGCTGGCTTGAAAAACCTGATGACCATTGTTCAATTCTTCAGCCAACCAATTAAAACAGGATGCAATATGTGGCATCTGGCATTCCATTTGCAGTAGTAGGAGACCCTGGCACACAAACATACACACAAATAAATAATTAAAACAATTAAAAAATTAAGGATCACTTTTAAAAGATTCACCAAAATAAAGCTATCTTATGAGAAATATATGAAAAATAATGAACAAAAATCTATCATGTGGATAATAGGAAAAATTCATTCAGTAAAATAGTGGTCATAAACCTCTCTTAGGTCTAATACAGACAGACCAATTACAACCAATGTGCATGCAGGTTTGAGAATCAGTGTATATTTGCATTACTTTGTACGAAATCCAGACAAGTAAATTACAAGAAAATATAATTACAATCAAAATTTCCCTCAAGAACATATATCCAAAACATTTAATCATTATTAATGAATTAAAATATTATATAAAGATGTATATTAAAAACATAAAACTAAACCTTAATAGGAAATACTGACTTTTTTCTGATCCATTTTATTCAACAATGTGACACTGGGGTTGACCACTGCATTTAGATAAGGTAACATAATTGAAAATAAAAATACAATATGATCTCTATCATAGGATGATATTGATTGGTAAATGGAAAAAACTCCAAATTATCCATAAAAATATAAAACTGAATAAATAAATTCATCTATTTTATACTGAAGTAGCAGAAAAATGATTATGTGTAAAATCAAATTAGTAAATCAATTATTACTAAAAATAATATCATTTATGATGACATCCAAAGTCATCAATTATCTAAACAGAAAGTTAATGAATGATGTGCAAGACCTATACAATGTAAAAGATAAATCATTGTTGAAAATGTATGATAGAAATTTTATGAATCAGATGGAGTACTTTGGGACACTATCCCCAGGACATGATGTGACCCATACAATCATGCACTCATGACTTCAAGTGGTTGCTGGTCATTGTTACTTCCACAAGCACAACACAATATCGAGTCCATCAAAATTTTGACAGGATGATGAAGGAGGGCCAAACAAAAGACACATCAAAATAAAAGAAATACTAGATGAAAAGAAAAGGGTAGTTAATGAATTGAGTGTGAAGGTGGGAACAAAAGTGGTAATGGGGAGGAATTATGACTAAATTCTACTAGGTTCATATATAAAAACTCTCAATAAAAGCAGATTAAAAAGAAATTGTATGGAAATACAGAAATAACTAAATAGTAATATATTCTAGGATCAAATATTAGAGTTTAAACATTCTAAATTTTCCAATAATATATCCATATATTCAATACAACATCCATGGATCCTAAGAGATTTCTTTTGTAGAAATTGCTAAGGCAAATTTAAAGTGCAAATGAGATCTAACATGTAACATAAAAATAAAATGAGGAAGAAAATTGTAATATTCTCTCTAATTTTAATGCTTAATATTAAGAAAAACAAGATACTATAGTATTACTCCAAAGTTAGCCAACCCCTACACACAATAAACACAAAATTAATGTCAAAAAAAGTGCCAGAACAGTTCAAAGAGAAAAGACTCTCCAATAAATTTTGAAGAAACAATGGAATACCCATACTTTAAAAATAAAATGTCAACCCATACCTCACCTTCATAAAACTAACTTTAAGGTCAATATTCAATAAGAAACTGAAATTTAATATATAATACTTTCAAACTTTGAAAATATTAGTTTATAGAAAGTATTTTTGTGATCTTGACTTTGAAAAATATTTGTTAGGAAAGGTATAGAAAGCACAAAAAGTAAAGTAAAAATAATAAATTACATATTATCAAAAGTCAAACTGTGTGTGGTAGTACATGCCTTTAATCCCATTACTTGGGAGGTGGAGGTAGGAAGATCATCGTGAGTTCAAGGCCACCCTGAGAATACATAGTGAATTCCAGGTCAGCCTGGACTAGAGTGAAACCCAACCTCAAAAACTAAAAATAAAAATTCAAACTTTTGCTCATGACAAAAATATGAAGTAAATAAGCAAGCAAGAGACTGTAAAAAACTTTTCCACTACACAAATACATACACATAAAGGACTGATAATGACAATGTATAAAAAATAATGAACTCAATACTAACATTTTTAGCATGGAGAAACAGAGAGCTACAAGACATCACTCCTAAATTTTTAACAATGAAAAAGCTAAACAAATTGAAGATCAGCATTTATTTTTGTACCTATAATAGACTAGAGAGACTATCATAGAGCAAATATACCACAAATGGCCAGAAACAGTCCAGTCCAGCACATTTGCTTACTAAGTTTTCAAGTTATCTTCCCATTGGTAGGATGAACATCCAACCAGTAGCAGCTTAATGGAGGTAAGTGTTTATTTTAGGCTTACAAAATCCACCATGGCAGAAGACATTGGCTAGCTCCAGCATAAATCCATAGCAAATACTGAAGCAGGTTTGAAGTTACTGGCACAGGGAATGGTTTTAGTTAACTTAAGGTGCAATTGTTAAGTTGATTAATACCATTAAGGGTGGGCCAAGTGCTTTGCATTGGGACACTGGAAAAGATTTCTGATGGTGAAACCCATCCATACAAGGCTCAAGTGAGTAGGAATACAAATTCTTTTCCAAGGAAGAACTTTGAAGGAAGAATTCTAAAGGAGTAACCTGCTCTTCAAGGTCAAGGTTCATTGTACCTGGATTTTCAAATTTGGCTATGATTCATCCTAGTATTACTTTTGGAATCACGAACAATGCTGTAAAGAGAGGGTCATTTGATATGACACATTCTATTTTTTTAATAGCCACTGAGAAATGTGAAGCAAAATTGAAATCCCTGTACAGAGACAAGTATGAAGTTGAACTGGTCTAGGAACTTCAGAACTCTAGAGAAATGCAGCAATGTGAAGCAGGATTGATACATCTGTGTGGAAGACAACTAAGGACATTGTATGATGAACCTATTCCAGGAGATGCAGTAATGGGAAATAGAGTTGAAATCCCTTTGTGCAGGTGAAGTAAGACCATTTTATGGAGCTATGAAGATGAGCTGTGGTTTGCAATATAGACCTGAAGAAGTTTTGTATATAAAAGGACTGTAGAACAACTTCTGTGAAGAGCTGCTAGATTTAGGTGGTTTTCCCCTGGCTATGAGTAACTCAGCTACAGGTGCATAATTGGAACCCAGAGATTTCTTCATCCCTCAACATTTGTTGGACTTGCCAATGGCAAAGCACACAGGTCCATAACTTTTAGGTTCAACTTGCTCAAATTTTCAGGGCATTGGCAGAAGAATGCAGCCAGCCTTTCTGCCAGTAGTCTTGTTCCAACATAGTTCTCTCCTTCCCCTTTGAAAGTTCATAAGCCAAACCTTCACAATCAACAATTCTCTCTTCATTTAGCATTTTCAGACTCGTACCAGAATAGTCCATATAGCTGTGTTCACAAACACTGGAAGACTTCTCTACTCCAAAGTACCAAATCCTTCCACATTGCCTTGGCAAACACATTCCAAAAGACCAAAACCTACATGGTCAGATTTATCATAGCAAAGACCCCACTCTGGGTATGTATTTTCTATTGTAGTTACATTCTTGTTACTTGGACAAACACCCAGCCTGACTTAGCTTATGGGAGGAATGGGTTTATTTCAGGCTTACGGAATCGAAGTAAAGTTCCATCATGGCAGAATAAGCTGGCTTGTCTAGCCTGCATATATAACACAGAGAGAAAAATCAACAGCAGCAGGCACCAACAGCCAGAGTTCACACTGGATCTCAACACCCCTAGTAGGACCAGACTTAACATTTTCCCCCCAATGATACACCTCTTCCCCAGCAAGACTCTGCCTGCTGGAGACTTAAGTAGCAAGCTCAATCTTAATAAAAAAAAAATACTTGAGTCTATGGAGAACATAAATTTTACATTCAACGCACCACATTTAGGGAAGACAGTTATATATGCCATATATTAAAAGGTGATAATAAGATTAAATTTAAAAATTAACTTCTATGATTAAGTGTGAGCTAGTGCAACCATGAAAAACTCTGGGACCAGGATTCTCTAGTTATTCTGTGAAGCTCTCTGGTGGAATATAACATGATTTAGTCTCTTTAAGAAACAGAAGTTCAAAAGATTGGCAACTACAGCTCAGTGGTACTGACCTATCAAGTACAAGATCCAACACTCAACCCTTAACACAGAAAGAAAAGAAAGGAAAGGAAAAAAAGGAAAGGAAAGGAAAGGAAAGAAGGGAAGGGAAGGGAAGGGAAAGGAGGAAAGGAAAGGAAAGGAAAGGAAAGGAAAGGAAAGGAAAGGAAAAGAAAAGAAAAGAAAAGAAAAGAAAAGAAAAGAAAAGAAAAGAAAAAGAAAAGAAGGGGGGATAAAAGAAAGATGTCAGGTCTCTAAATGATTAAGCACAGCTGCTCTGTAACATGGAAATTCCGTTTCTATGTACCCAAGATAAATGAAAACAGACATGCATACCTAAACTACCACACACATTTCCACATCAGCAGTATTTATAATGTTTGAAGTAGTGTTGTTTATAATGTGATTATATATATTTCAAATGAGGAGATGACTAAAATGCCCATCAGCTAATGAGTTGATAAACATGTGCTGGAATTTGATTTAATGATTGAAAACTATGATGTACTATTACATTGTCACAACATTAACAAATGTTGAAACCATTATATTATCTGAAAGAAGTCACTCACAAAGTCCTAAATATGTTAGTATTCACTTTTTATAAAAATGTCTAAAACAGGGATGGAGAGATGGCTTAGCAGTTAAGTGCTTGCCTGTGAAGCCTAAGGACCCTGGTTCAAGGCTTGATTCCCCAGTACCCACGTAAGCCAGATGCACAAGGTGGCACATGCATCTGGAATTGGTTTGCAGTGGCTGGAGGCCCTGGTGTGCCTATTCTCTCTCTGTCTCTCTCTCCCTCTTTCTCTGTCTGTTTCTCTAAATGTGCAAGAAATACATGAAAAAATTCTATTTATTAGCAAAAATTAGGAAAATCCAAATCAAAGCCACAAATCAAATATCAATTCACACTGATTATGATGTCTACTCTAACAACAGAACACAAGCAATAAATGTTAGAATGCAGATAAATTGGAACATTTGGTGGTATTATTATTATTATTATTATTAGGAATATAAAATACAGCTGATAAACAATATGATAATTTCTCTAAATTTTGGAAGCAGAATTATATGGTCCTGAAAGTCTCCTTCTGGACATATGCCTAAAAACATTAAAATAAAAGCCTCAAATATCTGCATATCTCTGAATTTTTGTATATGGCTCCCTTTGTGCATACTTAAAACAGTTGATATAAAGTCATTGCCTAGTAAATCTATGTCTGAACTGCCTTAGGGAAAGATTGTATTAATTTCTTCTTTTCCTATCTATGGGTTTTTAGTTTCATTTTTCTTTTCATAATTCACATTTTTGGCTGGGAGTGTATCTCAACACTATAGCACCAGTCTGTCATGTAGAGAAAAGGAAAAGAGGACATTTTAATAGTATAATGCAGTAATGTGAAAATCATATTCCAAACCCTCTCCAGGGATTCTTTTTAATGCTTGTGTCATTGTTGTTTCTTCTGTGACTTTGCTGTAGTGCTATTAAAATCCCCACTCTTTGTTTTATGTGTCCACTGAAGATCATGCACATTATGTTAGTGAGAAGCGATTAATGTGAGTTCCTATAATGTCTGGAGAAATAAATTCCCAGTGTGGTAAATGTGTACATTTTTTCAATATTCAGCAAAAATATTTCCCATTTTTAATTATCCTTTACTTTCTATGAGGCAGAAGTGGAAGCATATGTCTTGGTTCTCCTCTTAGCAGCTACACAGCTCTAGACACAAAATGGTCTTATAAGTTATCAGAAATATGTGGAACTTTTCAATGTCCTGATTCCTCAAAGTACCTCATTTCCAAGACTTTCTTCTCAAGCTTTTAAAATTAGTCTATTGTTTGTCCAACTACTATCCTTATTCCATGGAGCAGAATTCTAGTGTAACTTCCCTTTAAATATTTTCCCCAAATGCCCCTAGGTAAACCTGCCTCAACCTTAAAAGAGAGTCCTATGTTAGGCAAAATGAAAACAAGCTCTTTAAGTTGGTCTGCATGGGAGCCACAAAATAGGTCAAAACCAATAAACACAATACTTTAAGAACAAAGCAATTTTCACTCTCTCCAGCAATGGGAAACTATACTAAGTACCAGTACATTGGAATGTGGACTATTATCTTCAAAGCCTCTCCCAAGCTGCAGGAGCAGAAGATGCAACAAAGCAGAGTAAGTTACGATGGCACAAATCTCTCCTACTGAGATTCAATTGTTGTTAAATATTTCTTGAGTATTTTCCTGATTGTTGTAAACTTTTGATTAGTCTCCAGAATGCTGAAAATAGATTTAGAAAGTATTTTTCCAATTTATTTAGGTGGAATTTATAGAAAAATACCTTTTTAGTGTTAACTACACTGCCATGTTTCTCTGGCCTCGAAATTAATTACATCTTAACAATACGCAACTCTAAGGAATTATGGTGATAAAATAAATAAACTATGGCTACATTATACATTCCTTTTCCCTCAAGGAGATGAGAGCAAGTTTAAGATGGACCTGGACGATAAGGTAGAAGTGTCTCAATCCCCCCCAAATAAGAAAAGCTAATCATAAAAAGTAACTATACAATTACTTTATTTATATTCCAGTTTTGAAATGTCAAACTCTTAGAAATGGAGAACAGATTAGTGGATTCTATGAGTTAGAATGTTGGTGTGGTGTAGCCTTACAGGGTTGGAACTCCTTAGCACTGTAACTTCAGTAGTAGATACTTGAACATGCATTTTGATAAAACTGATTAGAACCAAATCTACTATACAAAACCAGACAAATAAAACTGGTTGAACACTGAGCTGTGTTGTTGTTAATATCCTGGTTATGATAATATGCAATCATTTTGGAAGATTTTATTATTATGAAGAAATGGATAAAGTGCATAAAAGGTCTCTCTCCACATATTATTCCATATAACTGCATATTAAACCACAACTTTCTCAATTTTTAAAATAAATTTTATTTTATTATTTATTTATTTATTTGACAGAGAAAGAGAGAGAGAGAGAATACACATGAACTCCAGATGCCCCTTGTGCATCTGGCTAACGTGGGTCCTGGGGAATCGAACCTGGGTCCTTTGGCTTTGCAGGCAAACGCCTTAACCATTAAGCAATCCCTTCAGACCTCAATTTTTTTTAAATATGAAAATGCAATATCATTTGAGAAGTTGTACATTCTTCTAATATTATCAATTACCAAAACTTTAATTACCCATTTCAAGTCGTCTATATAAATCACAAATCTTAGTGACATGAGACAGGCATGGTGGCACATGCCTTTAATCCCAGCACTTAGGAGGCAGAGGTAGGAGGATCGCCGAGAGTTCGAGGCCACCCTGAGACTACATAGTTAATTCCAGGTCAGCCTGAGCCAAAGGGAGACCCTAACTTGAAAAACCAAAAAAAAAAAAAAATCTTAGTGATATGAAGCATTTTCTATCCCCCACCAAATTGCCCAAACTTCCCATCTATGCCCACTAAATATATAGAAATCTATCTTGAATTAAAGCAAGAGTTGAATGGAAAAATGATGACAAACAAAGAAATATGGATGATAAAAATCTACCATCTAGCTGGGCGTGGTGGTGCACGCCTTTAATCCCAGCACTCAGGAGGCACAGGTAGGACAATCACCATGAGTTCGAGGCCACCCTAAGACTACATAGTTAATTCCAGGTCAGCCTAGGCCAGAGTGACACCCTACCTTGAAAAACAAACAAACAAAAAAATCTACCATCTCACTGTATGTTATTTAAAAAGTATTGTGCATAACTCTCCTGAATTAAAATTCAATATTGACAGAAAGAGATTTCTGAGATGTGAGGAAAATACTTTATATAAAAATTTTCAAAAAAATAACCAACAGAATTCTAGTAATATGATCTAGTTTTAAACAAATATTTTAATAAGATGGGACATATACAAAGCTCTAGCCAGTGCCGGTGGGGGATACAAATTGTATACTGTTTACGTTCAAAACACAGTGAGAAGGCAGGCACATAAATGACTAATGTGGATACATGACAGACTTTGATAAGTGCTATAATGGAAATGAATTACAATTACACAGACAAAGCTCTATAACCAATTTTTTGTGTGATGCAAAAGAATCTAGGGCCATTTGTGAATCAGTCAACACATTTTGGTATATATTGAACTTCTGACCTTCCTGTAATAATGCTTATGTATTGAGAAAGAAAATAGAATAAACATATTTCAAATGGAAAGCACATCACAATTTAAAAATTTTCTATATGAATTTTAACAGACTGATAAGTTTCTAAAAATAATTCTATTTCTCTGTGAATATGAAAATAAATTTTATATAAAGTATGATATATATATATATGTGTATAAATAAAGTAACAAAAATGTAAATCTCTTGAGTAATTTAAATTATTTAAAATCAGAAGATGTTCCACCCCCAACATGGCAAATAAATTTTAAATTACATTTAAAGGAGATGATGACTAATTTGTAAACTATGATATGTTAGTTGTACATTAAAAGCCAATCAATTTTTAAAACACATAAAGCATTCTTAGCTTGAATTTATTAACCTAAATGAAATCTTTTAAAACAACCCTGGTATCAGTGTAAGAGAACATGCCTGACTATTTTGAATATATTAAAATACGTACAACCTTCCTTAAAAAAAAAAAAGAAATACAAAGTAAAACCAAAAGAAGAGGCATTTTGATTCATTATCTTAGTAAAGACACAATGTATAATAGCATAATGTGTTGCGGAAATAAGCACATGGCATTTCTGGTATGAGTATAAACTGGCACAACCTTTATAGAGGGCATTCTGGCAATATCCATCAAAATGACAAAGATACATATCATCTAAACCATTTCTAGAAATTCAACCTACGGATTGTGCATCTCTGAAATGACCCTTTACAAGATTATTCACTGCATAAATGCAATAGCAAAAGATAGAAAAAAAGCTTAACATCTCCCAATAGAAAATTCATTAGATAAATTGTGACACATCCAATATTATGAGGCCATAGCTCTTTGCATATTAAATAGATATGCTGAAAAATTATGTACAGAAATATATACAAAGTCAAGGGAGGAAAAAGAATGTGTGAACGTTTGAAAATGTCCATGTTCATGTATGCAAAAACATCTCTAGAAATCAATGAAAAATGTTAAAACGCTAGGGAAATGTATCAGTAGGTAAATGTTTGATATACAAGTATGAATACCTCCAGGACTCCATATATCCTTGGCATATTGGCACAAGCCTATAATCGCAGTGTTCAAGAAGGTGGGGATATGAGGATCCCAGAGGCTGGCTACCTACCTTATCTAAATCCAGGTTCAGTAAGATACTTTGTTTCAAAATATAAGGTAGGGAATAATTGAGGAAGACACAACATTGACTTCTGTCTTCCACATGCATACAAATACATGTGCATGTGCACCTATACACACATACAAAGAGGCAAAAACATATGCATACATACCACACACATTTTTTAATTTAAAAAAATGTTAGCATTGGTTGTACCTAGAAAGGCTAACTGTGGTGGAGTTCAAGGGTTCAGACACTTAACTGCACACTCTTTTTTTAAAATTTCAAATTGTGAATCACATGAATGCATTACCTAATCAAAAATGAATGTAGGGAGAAAATAACTATCCAAAACCTAGTTTATGTTCCAGAGGAAATTATTAAAACTAATTTCTCATGCCTAAAAAAATATCTTCATGAAAGACAGGAACCTAAGGTATCATTTCATTTAGGTCATAAAATAAGCAATCAGACTGATGCTATTTTTTCATAATGTTATGTCAAATTTTTCCTACAGAAACTTCCTGAAGAGATCTAAGAGAGCTTTTCCTTTAGCGGATCCACAGCTACAACACCCAGCAGAGAAACAATATTATGGAATAACAACACTTTTGATCCATTAATGTTGGAACCACACAATAAGGATGTTTTTTTTTTAATTAGTGGGTAGTGGAATAAATTACATTATTTATTTCTGTTTTCAAATGTAATTAGTTAATATTCTCATTCTCTCTCTCTCTCTCACTCTGTCTCGACTCTCAATTCAATTATTTCTTTGATGTACATTTCAGGCATTTTACTCATGTGAAATCACAATGGGTTTTAATTCATCTCTTAAGAGAACTCTTAGCTCTATGAGGGTGACAAGACTATACATTCCTCAGCTTGGTACATGCATTGTGATGTTAAGGATTGAGGAGTATCTAAAAAATTTCCTACCGTGGAGATGGGGGAGATGACTCAATGGTTTAGGTACTTGCCTACAAGGCCTAAGAATCAGTGTTCAATTCCCCAGTACCCGAATAAAGCCAGATGCAGAAAGTAGCACATGCATCTGGAGTTCATTTGCAGTGGCCAGAAGACATGGAGTGCCAATTCTCTATCTCTCTTCTCTCTCTACTTGTAAATTAATTAATTGATTAATTAAAATTTCTTTCCTCATATATTTCCTAATGTAATTATCATTTGCTTTATTCTGATAAATTAAAAGGGAAAATAACATTGATATCATATTTTTTCATAATTTCAAAAATTTGGAAAATTCTACTTTAGTTCAGTAGTCTATATGAACAATAGTATACAATACTATTTTTATTCAGGGTAAAGATCAAATATATTTAGGTGAAAATATTTTAAGAGGTTTGAAAATTATAAAGATGTTTCAAAGTATTGAAAATATATTTAAGATTAATTTTAGTCAGACTTGTTGGTGCAGGCCTATAGTCCTAGCTACTTGGAAAACTGAAAGTTTGAAGTCTTTCTCGGTTATAAAACATATTAAGGAACAGTTTGGACAACTTAGTGAGTCCTTGTATCAAAATTTTAAAAATACAAAAAAAAGAGTTGAGAAGAATATGCTTCAGAAGTATAGTGTTTGCTTAGTATAACCAATAACCTGGTTTCAATCCTCACTAATGCCAAACAAAACCAAACAAAGCCAAAAGAAATTTTCTTACCGTGGGGCTGGGGAGATGGTTCAGAGATTAAAGGCACTTGCTTATAAAGCTTGCTGGCCTGTGTTCAATTCCCAAGTACACACATGGAACCAAATGCTTATGCATCTGGAGTACATTTGAAGTGGTGGGAGGCCCTAGTGTACCCATGCTCGCTCACTCTCTTTCTCTGTAATAAATAATCTCTTTCTCTAATAAATAAATAAATTATTTTTTTGTTTGTTTGGTTGGTTTTTCGAGGCAGGGTCTCGCTCTAGCCCAGGCTGACCTGGAATTCACCATGTAGTCTCAGGCTGGCCTTGAACTCACAATGATCCTCCTACTTCTGCCTCCTGAGTGCTGGGATTCAAGGCTTGTGCCACCACGCCTGGCTCATAAATAAATATTTTTTTTAAAAAATTATGGTATATTGAGTTGAAGAGTGTACCTCAATTCATGCTCTCTCTAGCATTTCAGAGTATGATCATAATGACAAAAGGATCTTTCTAAATGTAATCAAGATAGATGAGTTCACATTAGATTTGATTAACCCATAACCCAATCACACAAATACTTACTGGAACCAGAAAATTGGAACACATAAACACACAAAGATGAAGAATGTCATGTGATGACAGATATAGAAACTAGAATCCATAAACCAAAGAAAACAAAGATTGCTAATAACCACCCAACACTAAGAAAAATAAACTTCTCTCAAAGCTTTCATAAAGGGTACAATTCTGCCAACACATTGACTTGATACTTCTTAACCCTCAGAACTGATGGAAACAATCATTTGTCATATTAAGACACCTAGAGTTTATGGTACTTTGTTAGTGTAGTATTCAGAAACTAATACTCGGGGAAAATTAAGTGATCAAAGTCAAGAAAAATGAAGAAACTGATGTTACTAGCACTACACAGCTTCAAAAGCCATACCAATATTTTCCATCCCACTTGTGATATCTTATACTAAACAAAAGGGTAAACATTGTATACTACAACACATGAAGCTCTGTTTTCTAGTTCAGTCTTGAAGCTCAAGGAAATCAAGCACATTTCTGAGTCCAGATTTTGTTTCAGCAATTTGGCTTCTCTCCCAAACTACACCAAACACTGTCTCCCTTCACTTGGATATTCTATGTCTTTGCTATCTTTCAGGAATGAGCTCTAATATTACCTCCTGGCTGGAAGCACTTCTCAGCAAAAGGCAGGCACAGTAAGTCCTGGAGAGATGGCTTAGTGGTTAGGCGCTTGCCTGTGAAGCCTAAGGACCCCAGTTTGAGGCTCGATTCCCCAGTATCCACTTAAGCCAGATGCACAAGGTGGCTGGAGACCCTGGTGCGCCCATTCTACCTGCTACTTTCTCTCTCTCTCTCATGCTCTTGTCTGTCACTCTCAAATAAATAAATAAAAATAAATAAACAAAAAATGCAGGCATCCTCCAGTGACTATCTGAGGTACTTCCTCATAAGAAATTTTCAAATATGAGAGAAGAGGCAGAGAGAGAGAGAGAGAGAGAGAGAGAGAGAAACAGAGAGAAAGAGAGAGAGAGAGAGAGAAAAGGGGAACACTAAGGCCTCTAGCCACTGCCAATAAACTCCATACTCATGAGCCACCTTGTGCTTTATGTGCGTAATGGGGAATTGAAGCACCTAGATGGCTAAGCCATCTCTCCAGCTCTCATGCATCTTTTGTTCAATTCTAAAGTCAGCCCTCAATCCAGTAACTTGCATGGAGTTATGAAATTCACTTTACAAGGCATAACATATTCAAATAAAATTATATCTGCTTTCCTACTTGATTCTGAAGAATTTTACTTAAAATATACCTTGTATAACAATGTTACTATAGTTAACCCTACTGGCATATACATTTAAATAAGTAAGGTAGGTGCTGGAGAGATTGTTCAATGGTTAAAAGCACTTGCTTGTGAATGCTGATGGCCTGGGTTCTGTTCTCCAGTACCTATGGTAAAGTCAGATGCACAAAGTGGCACATGCATCTGGAGTTCATTTGTAGCCACTAGAAGCCCTGGTGCACCCATTTTCTATCTGCCTTTCTCACTCTCTCTTAAATAAATAAATAAATAAATAAATAAATAAATAATATTTTAAAATTTTCAGATAGTAAATTTTATGTGTTTTTTTTTTTTTTTTATGGAGGAAGGGATTTATTGAAGCATACAGATCCAGGGGAAGTTCCATAATAGCAGAAGAAGCTGGCCTGCTCTTACAGGACCAGGCAGAGAGAGAGAGAGAAAGCCACAAGCCAAAAGCTACACAGCACAGCACACTTCAGGAACTCCAGCTATTCACATTTTGCATATCTTTAGATTGAAACCCTAAACCCACCACCACACCTTAAGATCCGCCCATTGCCTCCATCCAGGTGACTGCAGATGCAAACTACAAACCAATAAAACACTAAATATATTGGGGGACATCTATTCAAACTACCACACCATCTATGGCTTCTGGGTGCACCATTGTCCAAAAAAAAAAAAATAGGTTTCTATATGGTTTATTCATACCCTCTTAGATTCTTTTAAAAAATATGTTTTGTTTATTTATTTGAGACAGAGAAAGAGGGAGAGAGAAAGAGAGAAAGAGAGGGAATGGGCATGCCAGGGCCTCCAGCCACCTCAAATGAACTCCAGATTTATGCACCTTCTTGCGCATCTGGCTTACATGGGTCCTGGAGAGTCAAACCCGGATCTTTGGCTTTCCAGACAAAATGCCTTAACCGCTAAGCCATCTCTCCAGTCCCCCTTTTAGATTTTTTTTTTATTTTATTTTATTTTATTTTATTTTATTTTTTTTATTTTTATTGACTTTTAATCTTACATACCAAAAGAACCCCACCTGATATTTCCCTCCCCTCCCCCATTCCACTTTAGAATTCCGGTCTCCATCATATCCCCTCCCTCTCTCCATTAGTCTCTCTCCTAATTTGATGACATCATCTTTCTCTTCTATTTTGAGGGTCTTGCAAAGGTATTGCTAGGCACTGCAAGATCATGGATATCGAGGCCAATTTCTGTCTGGGCAGCTGCATAGTAAGAGGTCATATCCTTCCTTTGGCTCTTCCATTCTATCCACCCCCTCTTCCGCAATGGTCCCTGAGCCACTGGAGGATGTGACAGAGGTGTTTCAGTGCTAGGCACTCCTCCATCCCTTCTTCTCAGCACTATGTTGCCTTTTGTGTCATCCCAGTGGTCATCACCATCTGAAAAGAGAAGCTTCTCTAGCCAGAAGTGAGAATAGTGTTAATATGTGGACATGAACATTTAGTGTAGTGTCCCCAGGGCAGCTTGGTGGGAATAATATATACATTTAGTCAGGCATGAGCAGGCTTATACCCCCAAGGCTCATGACCTCACCTACCATAGACTTTTACTTAGGTTTTTCAGTACCGGATATGTATTCCCTCCCATAGAGAGGGCCTTCAGTCCAATTATGGAGCAGTTGGTTACCCCAAGAGTAGACATGCCACTATTGCACCCGTTCAGTCATTGGGCCTGTCTGGCCAAGCTTGAATATTCAGCATCCGCTATTTTCACTGTTGATGGCTTCTGTCTCCCATACGCTGCGTGCAGTGCAGCTTTTTCCAGCTTTCAGTTGGCTGGTCTACAGGGAGAAGGTTTTCTGCTCAGCACCAGCTTGCTTTCTCAGTGTCCTTGCCTCTCAGGCATGAGATGTCTTCAGCAATAGGGTCTTACTGTCTATTTCTCTAGGGAAACCAAGGGCTGAACTGGAGTTCATCTTTTTCTAGAATTAAAAAGTATTTTTGAAAATATAAAATGAAACTCTGTCTGGTGGCACAGGCTTATAATTCCAGTTACTTGGGAGGCTAAGACAAGTGAATCACGAGTCTTAAGCCAGCTGGGACTACACAGTTGTATGGCAAAATGCAGGTCTTGTCCTAGCCAGACCGCATGTCAGAGAAATCAGGAAGTGGCTTCTGTGAACATGGCTTCCTGCGCATACCTGGCGTGACAACAGCTATAGTCCCATGCTGGTGAGAAACCTGCTACAAGATGATCTGTCCAGAGACAGGCTGTCATTGGTCACAAAAAGGGCACCACCCCATACAATGATTGGCCAGCCAAGCCCCTTAACCCCCCCACACGTTTTTGAATAAACGAGTTTGCTGCAGCTTGCCCTCTGCCTGCTTTCACCCAACTCTGGAGTCTGTGTCGTGATTCCGTGCTTCTCACCCCCAACTCGGCAGAGACCCTGCCGTCCCTCCTGGGCTGGCTCTAGGGGGGACCCCAACACACAATTAGTTCCAGAATAGCCTGAGCACCTCACTGAGACTTGTCACAGGTTAGTTTTAAAGGTCTGAGGGTATTGCTCAGTGATCTAGCTTTATCTAGCATTCACAAGGGCCTGGGTTCAATCTGCAGTGCATTTACACTTATACATTACTGTATATTAAAATGAAGGAACAAATGCTGATATTTCATTTCAGTCTCAGAGAATAGTATTAAATTGGATAATGTGATGGTTACTTCTGATTACTGAGAAGTACCTAGGAAATTAGCGAGTAAATCACACCTCTAGACATGTTAATAGAAAGAATTAACTAAGAGGTAAGGCTAGCCTTATGCACCCTGAATGTAGGTGACACTATTCCATAGGCTGGGGCATGAATGAAATAAATAAAGACAAGGAGATAGCCAGTGAAGTGAACACAGGCATTTTCTCTCACTACTTCCTGATATGATGTGACCTGCTCCACTCTTCCATTTGCTGCCCACTATGATGGACTGAACCCTCAGAAACTATGATCCAAAAATTAATCTTTCCTCCTTTAAGTTGTTCTGTTTTGTCACAGCAATGATAAAAGTAAACAGGTCAGGGCTTAGCGGTTAAACGCTTGCCTATGAAGCCTAAGGACACCGGTTCGAGGCTTGGTTCTTCAGGACCCACGTAAGCCAGATGCCCAAGGGGGTGCATGCATCTGGAGTTCGTTTGCAGTGGCTGGAGGCCCTGGCGCACCCATTATCTCTCTCTCTCTCTCTTTCTCTCTCCCTATTTCTGTATCACTCTCTCTCAAATAAATAAATAAATAATAAAAAAATTTAAAAAAGTAAACAGGTCAGATACTATCTTTAAAAAATCAATCCAAAATTCTAGCATAATTCAAAAAGGGAAAAAAAAAACTTCAAGTGCTCTGAATATTCATATTTTCATTCATTTCTAAGTGATATAATACCATTCATAATCTGAGGTTGTCTAAACTTACCTTCAGTTTAGACATCTTCACCAACTTTCAAAAGCTGATTTTGTTGCAGAATGGAAAGTTTAATGAGAATAGGAACCTTACTTACCCTGTTCATCACTATATCCTCAATCAACTCAAATATGAATATTTTTATTTTTTAATTTTAAAATTTATTTAAAATTTTAAAATGTATTTTATTTATTTATTTTTGTGAGAAAGAGAGGGAGAGATAAATAGGCAGGTAAAGAGAAAGAGAGAGAGAGAGAGAGAGAGAGAATGAATGGGCACACCAGGGCCTCCAGCCACTGCAAACAAAGTCCAGATGCACATGCCCCCTTGTGCATGTGGCTTATGTAGGTCCCGGGTAATCAAACCTGGATTCTTTGGCTTTTCAGGCAAGCACCTTAAGTGCTAAGCCACCTCCAGTCCATGAATATTTTTAAATAAATGAATTAATTTAATTCCAGAATAAATATTACCACTTTGTATCTAACTGTTCCTTTAACTAACTTATAAGCACCAAAACACACAGGGATCATGTACTGACAGTCTCTTATAAGGAACCTAGCATTCCCAAAATTCAGCCATCACTTTACATAATTAATGCAATGGTGGCACACAGCCTTGGTGGGTAGCTAATGGCTTTCTGCTCAGTGGAAAGGAACCCATATCTGGGACTGGCAAACAGGTCTAAATCCTATAGAGACAAAGATTATGCTCTCCATTGTTAAGCTTCCACCAGTCTTTAGCACAAAAAGGGGCTACATCCATCAAACTCCTTAAATTAATGATTCTTATTCAATTTAACTCACGCTGACTTCACTCTCCACTGGAGCATGTTTCTCTTTTTCAGAAGGTAATGAGACCCAAGGAGATAAACCACCCTTCTTCACATCTTAGCCAAGGCCCAGGTGAAACCACAGAAGAATTGGGGAGGCTCCTAAGAGCTCATCACTGAAGTAGACTTAAAACACACCCACCATGGCTCAGGGCATTTTGCAGAAGAGGGGGTGGAAAGACTGCAAGAGCCACAGGTTGGATGTCATGCCCAAAGGCATTACTTTCCCCAATAATTGACTGCTGCTCCCACAATGCATAACCCCATGGGGAATAACAGCAACCCCACTGAGGAGGGCCCCCTGTGGAATGGGAGCAGGGAGGAGGGAAAAGATGGTACCACTACATGATGTATTCATACAAAGTGTGTTCTTAATAAAAAAAAAATTAATCAAAATATCCAAAAAGTTATTAGTAGAATATTTGCCATGTTCAGAAAAGACTTAAATAATGAGCAGAAAGTTCTTCTGTTTCCCAAGGATAGTACTTGCTAGCCTCGGGTTTATGGCTTGAGTATAGAGTTTTTGTAACATCAGGGAAAAGATAAATTATTTGGATTTTCAAAATGATGATCTTCCCTAGAGGATGATATATTGATAAATATGGTTTAATCTTTAATAATAAAATGGCTCTGAAACAGAAATGGGCGATCAGTGACACTGTTCACTGTATGCCATATATCTATAACCAAAATTTGCCTTTTAATATAGAACACCATGCTAAAATAATGTATCTTTGCTGTAGTATTTTGATGTTTTTACCCCCAAAAAATGTTTAATCCCCCGCATCAAATTTCATTAAGTATGTATGCAACATGAATTCTGAAGATAACTTCTATGACTGAGTGGTGAAAATTTGCATTCACACATGTAATAAATGTTTCTCACATTAACATTCAACCCTTACTGGAATAACCTTAGGAACATTTAGAATCAGATTTGACTCCATTGTAAAATTTAATTTTTCAAGAAAATAGTTAAAAATTATTTTGGCAAAATACATGTCTCTGTTTTCAGCTCAAAACAAGTAGACATGAATTATGCATCATTATCCAGTTTTCATCATGATACAGTCAAGAGGCTGTTTTATCTGTGCTTGTGACTTAGAAAATAAATGGATGGAAGAGAGATGACACTAAAAGGGAACTATGTTGACTTCTATCTTCTACTTTATCATGGATATGAGAGCAATCTCAATATTAACATGGGTATAGTAATGAAAGAAAACAAACCAGAGGTATAGAAACTAGGGAAAGATATACAGTCTTTTAATTCTGGTTGCAAAGTGTCAAAAATGTCAATGAATATCCCAAGTTACTTGAGTAACTTGGGGGGGGGGTGTTAGCATGATAGCATGAAACCAGGGACATCTGTAAGGAAACTATAACAATAGTCCATAGTAAATGGAGAATAAACAAACTAAGATATATATGAGTCAACTAATCATATGGACATGATATTCGTCAGAATAACACAGAATTGGAACTCATTATTTCATCCAGTGATGGTTTAGACAGAGATAAGACACCTCATGACCTAGTGTTGAAATGCCACTATAAACATTTTAAAAACTTGACATGATTGATTCTTATAAAATTATATTTTTGCTAGTAAATCGCATTAATTGTAAACATATAGGCCAAAACCAAGTTTCAATATTGAACCAGACTGATAGCTTCTTCATATTTTATTTAGAAATCCCTAAAAGTCAGTTGGTAGAAAAAAAAAAAAAAAAACTAATAGGGACCTATGTGAGGAAACTTACAGTCTTCATCTTCCTTAAATATGACTATGCATAAGTTTTACTGCACTAATATTAATACATTACATTAAAGAATAACTATGAAAACTATGAATATAGTATATAAAATGAATAAATTCTAAATTTCCAGAATATAGGTGACCATAAGAATTGTATTTCTCACAGGTAAGCGGTATATAGTTGTCCCATGAGAAGACAGGAGAATAATATAAATGGGACCACCATCCTTTAACCACAGTTAGACAAAGACATCAAAAAAGACATAGTGGCAAAGAAAGAATGATGGAAGGAGGGAAAGAGGGACATACACAGAGAGAGGACACAGAGAGAAGAAGGAAGCTTAGGAAAAAAAGAGTAAGAGGAGGAAGAGAAAAAGGCTAAACTGAGAACAAGATATAGCTTTCAAACACCTGTTCATTAGACTATTCAGTTCATTCAGATAACAACTTGGCAATGGATTAATCTACTGAAGTTAAGAGACTTAATGGTCTAATCAACTCCCAGTGCCTCACTTTTGAACACTGCTGCATTGAGACCCAAGCTTTCCTTTCAATATATGAAGCATTAAAGGATATTTCATATTTAACCATAACATGAAAGCTGCACACATAGAATCCTAAAGAATTTATACAAAGTTACTACAACTACTCAAAATAAAACTAGGGCTGGAGGGATGGCTTAGCAATTAAGGCATTTGCCTGTGAAGCCAAAGGACCCAGGTTTGGTTCCCCAGGACCCACATTAGCCATATGCACAAGGGGGCAATTTGTTTGGAGTTTGTTTGCAGTGGCTAGAGGCCCTGGTGCACCCATTTTCTTTCTCTCTCTCAAATAAATAAATAAAAATAAATATTGTTAAAAATAAAAAAAAACTAGTCATCTTTCTTTCTCAAATAAATAAATAATAAAATATTTTTTAAAAATAAAAATAAAGGGCTGGAGAGATGGCTTAGTGGTTAAGGCACTTGCCTGCAAAGCCAAAAGACCTTGGTTCAATTCCCCAGGACTCACATAAGCCAGATGTACAAAGTGGTGCATGCGTCTGGGGTTCGTTTGCAGTGGCTGGAGGCTCTGGTGCACCCATTCTCCCTCTCTTTGTTTCTCTCTCTTTCTCTCTCTGCCTCTCTCTCTCTCTCTCTCTCTCAAATAAATAAATAATAAAATATTTTTAAAAAGCAAAGTAAA
The DNA here is from genome assembly GCA_036365145.1 of Orientallactaga sibirica. NCBI lineage: Eukaryota > Metazoa > Chordata > Mammalia > Rodentia > Dipodidae > Orientallactaga > Orientallactaga sibirica. Next base: position 11,864,288 of record JAEOAD010000057.1, read on the forward strand.
ACTCGTCAACTAAAATGTACAAGTTACTGTGAAGAAAACTAAAGACCAAACAAAAGAAATATCAGGCATTTATACAGGAAGATTCAATATTGATAGTATGAATTCACGTGCAAGATTAAGGGTAAACCTAATCAGAATTCCAGAAAGCTTCCAGAAACTAGGAAGTCTTTTTCAATATGTATATGGAAAACAACATAAAGTTTTAATAGATAAGAAAAGCTTACATTACCTTATTTCAAATCTTACTTTAAAGATACAATAATCAATATAGTGTGGTCTTGGCATAAGGATAAAAATATTTAACAATAAAATAAGACTAAAAGGTATAGAAACCAAGGCTTACATATATTGTCAGCTTAACTGCACTAAAAGTGAATATATAATTCCACAGAGAAAATACAATCCTTTCAGAACATTGTACAAGAACAACTACATATCCACACTAGAAATAATGGGGAATCATTGAAAATGGAGTAGGCAGCCCACAAAAAATTAAAAAATTAAAAAAAAAAAACATGAAGTGCCAGAGCCAGCTTTATAAGAAGTCTGAAAACCAGCCAAAAGTTTGTAACTAAAAATAATACTGAGTAAAGAAAAACACCCCTTAAAATTATAGTAGCAACATCTTTTATGGTTTTGTTTGTCCTTACTCAACAGAATCAGTGAAAGTCAAAGGAAGCCATGTTTACAGTGAGGGATTATTGTGCCTACTTCCTGAGGAAGCAGAGAAAAAATTATTCTCAAGAAATCATTTGTCTGTTCCAACCTCTGTAGCGATTACTGAAAAAGATTGATATAAGGCATTTATCTTTATTTTGATGGACTCAGAAAAAGAACAGTGGGCATCCTTAGAAATATAGCAAAAGAACAATATGTAGTTGTCAAGGCAAAATCTTAGAGGTGACCATACAATGACGCAACAAAAGAAACCAAGAAAAGCTAGGAACAGAGTTGCTTTTAAAAACTAGGACAAGGTAAAGTGCCCTGTATACTGGGGTATTTAAAACAGCTTATACAGAGAAGGAACCACATTGAAGAAAGACTCCAAAGAAAATGAAAGACTTTTAGACAATTTCCAGAGTAAATACACATTTCATGTCAAGATGTTAATGACATACCCAGAGGCAGAGGCAATGTATGAAGAAGGATAACAGATGTACCTTCTTTGTACCATTCATTTCACACATCCTTTACTGTTTCTGAGATGTCAAGGAAATGTCCATCAAAATAATGTCCAAACATAAGCTAAGAGCTGAGTATGCCACTCAGAAGTACAGTGCTGGCTTAGCATGAGTTCAAGTCCTAGCACTGCAAAAGATAAAAAGAAACTACACACAAGTAAATGAGGCACAACTTTAGCACAGCACAGACCAAAGGAAATGATCTTAGCAAAATAGATTGAAATGTTTTGAAATAAATTATAACTGCACCCCACAATACCAGCAACACCGGAGCAGGACATTAATTCAATTCCCAGCTAGCACCTTAAACATTCAGTTGCCCATATTGTTAATAAAATTTACAAAGCACACAAGGAAATAGTAAATTATAGTTCATTCAAAGAAAATAAATCTTCCTTTCTTCAAAATTTCAAACAATTGCCTTAAATATACTCAGGTGGATGACGAACCTGAAGGGAGGATCAGCCTATTGCGCCTCACCAGGGCCCCAGCTGAAATCATAGAGTAAGGGGGGAAATTGGCAAGAGTGCAGCTTTCTTGATGAACCCGACACCAGAACAAGGCTGAAGGTGATAAACACAGAGAACATTCAACTCCTACTAAGCCAGATATCCAGAGACACAGAGGCTCCCAAGACCTCATCACTGAAGTAGAACTAAAATGAACCCAACGTGGCTCAGGGAAATTCACAGAAGAGGGGGTGAAAAGAGTGTTAGAGCCACAAGTTGGGTCATTATGCACAGAGATTTTGCCTCTCTCCCATAACTGTTGGCTACCCCCATAATGCATGACCCACATTTCTCAATGAGGAGGGTCCCTACAGAAAGGGGAGAACAGGGAGGAGCTACTGGAGGCACCAACATGAACGTAAAATCAAAATAAATTAAAAAAAACCATTGAGGAGATGGTGGGGAGGATAGAGGAAAGACTTAAAATAAAATTAAATAACAATAAAGGTCAAAAGGAAATAGGGACAAAGTATTTAAAAGGCTGAAAGAAAAGAAATACTTTAAAACAAAAAATCTTTATAAAAAGTAGCATGATATCAGATCACAATGTTGTATTGCTAGAAATTAACAACAAAAGTTGCACCAGGAACCCAACCAGCTCCTGGAAACGGAACTAAACACTCTTAAATAATAAATGGGTAGTGGAAGAAATAAAAATGAAATTGTGAAATTTCTGGAAATGAATGACAATGAGAACACATCATACCAAAACTTATGGGACACAATGAAGGCAGTCCTCAGGGGAAAATTCATAGCATTAAATGAACAAACAATGAAAAAAGAACATGTAAATTACAGATAGGAAAAATACTTTGTATGTATATGTATTACATATATGTAATAAATATATGACAAAGAAATTATAATACAAATAAAGAACTCTTACAATTATAAAGGTAATCCAATTTTTAAAATGTAGGAAACATTTTGAATATATATATGTGTGTATATATATATATTCAAAATATGTATATAGTATGTGTGTGGTGTGCATGTTTGTATGTATGTTCATCTGGCACTTGTGTGTAGATGCACATGAATATGTGTGCACATGCAAATGAAAGTCTGTGGTTGATATCAGGTGTCTTCTCCTATTGCTCTCCTTATTTTGTAGACAGGGTCTCCCTCACTGAACCTCAGATCCTCTTGTATCCATCTCCTCAGCCTGAGATTACAGCTATGCACCAACAGACCTGACACTTATGTGGGTTCTGGGGATCTGAACTCAGAAGAGTTTGGGTAAGGTCAGGATGGTCCGGCCAGAGACTGGAGATCTGACCTCAGGTCTTCATGCATATAACAGCAAGAACTTCACCCACTGCATGATCATCCTAATTTCTGAAAAGGTATTTGTCTCAAAAAAAAATTAAATGGCCTATAATACCATGAAAATATGCTTAGCATATAGGAAATTTAAATTAAAAGATCATGAGAGATGGGCATGATGGAGCACACCTTTATTCCCAACATATAGGAGGCAGAGGTAGGAGGATCACTGTAAGTTCAATGTAAGCCTAGAACTACAGAGTGAGTTCCAGGTCAGTATGGGCTAGAGTGAGACCCTACCTTGGGAAAAAAAAAAAAAGATCTAGATAATTACTTCATCTCAACCAGGATGAATATCTAGAAGTAAGATTCTGGTGCTAGGATTATAGCTTGATGGGAGAACATATGATTAAACATGTGCAAAGCTTTGCATTCCATAGGTTTCAGCACAAAGGGACAAGGTGAGATTTACTAACAGGAAACTCTGGACAACTTTTTGCAGTGATGAAAATGACCAATACTGTAATTCTTTTGAGCCTACACATTTAGCCAATCTTGCTAAATTTTCTACTAAAAATTGGTGCATTTTATCATATATAAACTATACCTGAGTAAGGATAATTAAAAAAAAAAAAAAACAGAAAGAAGAAGAGCCTGCATTGAGACCTAGAATTTTTTCAGTTAGACTTCCTCAGGCAACTCCCATGAGGGACGCTTCATTGAGGTCCCTGTTTAAGCCAAAGAATGCGGAGGCAAAACATTGTTGGAATAGCTAAGTTATTCACTTGTTCCCTTAAATTTGTTAAATGGCATGCTGTATTTACTGAAACATTTGGAGTATTTATTTAAATTTCCTTTGGGTGAGAAAGTTATGATAAACATATGTTTAATGTACCTGCATACATATAAGCCTATCTTTCTGTAATTACCTAAATATTTAATTTCACTAAAAAGTTTAGCAATTTAAAATATGAAGAAGTTTCCTAGGAAATGAAAGCATACAAATCAGTTTTAACAGTTCTATGTAGAGCTCAAAATAACCTTGATTTCTTATTTACACATTAGTTCTAATTTTCTCTTTCCAACTATTCCCACTTCCACATTTTTATCTCTTTTTTAGAACCATTTCATTTCTCATCAAATACTACTCTTCCAAATAAAAATTTGTTTTCCTATATAGAAAATATTAACATGTACACTAGGGACAACCTATTTATCAAATATCTAAAAAATAGCAAATACTTGTAATTTTTTTTATCTACAATGCCAGCACTAAAGAGAATTGATCAATAGTGATCTAACTTATATGTGAAAAAGCTAACGTATATCTGAAGACATTTTATACCCTCTAGAAAATTACTTATCATTTATGTATATTTGTTTTGTCAAGCACTAAGAGACATTTGGCTAATAATATTAGTCTAATTAGAAGAGTCACACCTAAAGTCAAGTCTGATGTCAATGCTCATGGCTAAACCATTCCACTGTATTGCCATAAAAACTTCAGCATTGGCTATTACATGTGCTTTGGACAGTCATACAAAGCAAAGGATGTGTACCACCTACTGCATAACACCAAACTTCTAAAGCAGACCATATTTCCAATTAGTTTGGTGTCCAGGATAGAGTACAAGCATTCCTTTTCTGTTTCATTAATAAAGTCAAGCTTAATAACTTGCTGTGATTGAGTAGACCAAGGCAATAATCTGGAGATGCTAAATGTGCCTCCCACGTTCTCCTTTGACTACCTGAGAAAAGAAAGGACTAAGATGTGCACAATCCTAAAAGAGTGTCAGTATACTACTGTCATGATTTCCTCGATGCATTCAGCTATACATTTCCAGATACAACCTCTTGGCAATATAAACATTTGTTTATATCTCAATATATGGAAATATGTAGCCTTTATATGCTTTAAACTTTATTATTGTAAAATAAACACTTACTTTAGGTAAATAAGAAAATGCATATAATAAAAGGGGAAAGAACAATATTTTATATTAGTATATGTCTTCCTCTAAATCTTTTCTCTCTCTCTCGCTCTCAAATTTGAAATGAGCATTTATTTTAGACATACTCTATGCTGCCACAAAGTAATGCTCAGGCAGCTGTGGTATGGAATCAACACCAAAATACTCACTGAAACTAACAAAATCTGTGTCCCTGGAAACTTTACAAGATGGGCTGAAGAGTGGGGGCAGTAGCAGATACTATGAATCAGCATTTTCAATGCATATTGAGAAAAGGCAAACAAGTAAAAAATAATTTTATTAAGGTTTTGGAATAAATAATAGTACTAAATATTGATTCTCCATTTAATTATTGTGGTTGAAATATAAATTGTCCCCCACAGCCTCATATGATGAATACTTAATCTCTAGTTGGTGGTGCTGTTTGGGAAGGTTATGCATACTTTAGGATATGAAGCTTTGCTGGAGAACACGTGTCACTAGCAACAGGCCTTGAGATTTTATAGTCCAGCCCCGAGTGGCACACTCAGCTCACGCTTTCTACTTCCACCATTCTGAGGTGAAAGTGTGACACTGGTCATCTGCTCCTGCCATGCTTTTCCTACAATGATAGTCTTCACCTCAAAACTGTAAGCAAAAAGAAACCCTTTCCTTCTATGACCTGTTTCTGGTCTAGTATTTTGTCCCAGCAATGAGAGAATAACTGCTACAATTTTAAAATGAATATATAGTGGAGATATACACTAACATAAAATTCATGGTTAGGCAACTATTGTATAAGTGGGATGATGAGAATTAAGCAGAGGGCCCTGTGCATACTAAAACAACTTCTAAAAATGCTTATTCGAGATCCTATAATATTCTTACAAATCCCAAATATTATTTCAACCAGAAAAACCTGTTTAAATTCTCCCTTTTAACTAGGAATGAATTTGAATTTATATCAACATCTTTGTAAATTTATGTATTTTGATATAGTAACAACACTTTAAAATAAATCACAGGTTTTATATTTACATTATTCATTTTTTTCCAAATATAAGTGGGAAAGGTAGATTTAATATTCAAGATCACTTTTTGTGTTAATTAAGTGAAATGATGTAAGTTGTGTGTTATTAGTGGGGAGAAAAGATAAGAAGAATAGATGCTACACTTTATATGTAAATTAGTATACCTCTTCACTATATTCAATAATGGAATCATTACTGATATTAGTTTCATGCTATCAGTTTCTGCAATCTTTTATTTGAAAAAATCCCACAGATGTTTAAGAAAGGTATGTGCAGGGAGTTTACTAATATTTGCCTTAAATACTCATTACAATGATGAGACATTTCTCAATTATTTATACTGTTTTGCTTTAATAAGAATATCAGAGCCGGGCGTGGTGGCGCACGCCTTTAATCCCAGCACTCGGGAGGCAGAGGTAGGAGGATTGCCATGAGTTCGAGGCCACCCTGAGACTACATAGCTAATTCCAGGTCAGCCTGGATCAGAGTGAGACCCTACCTTGAAAAACAAAAAAAAAAAAAAAAAAAAAAAAAAAAAAAGAATATCAGAGAATATGTAACTTTGACTAATAGTCTCTATTTTATGAACATTTTTATTGTAAAATTTACAAGTGTTAGCTGAGAAAATGCATATAAGTACATAGAAAAACTAATTATCTTACCATCTGCATTTTATATTAATATATATCATCCTTTGAAGTTTTTTCTTCTACAAATTATTTTCAAGATATGGTCTTACTTTGCAGCCCAGGCTGGCCTCGAATCAAGAGCAATCATTCTGCCTTACCCTCTCAAGTGCTAGAATTACTTACAGGAACACAATGTCTGCCCCTCCCTTTCATTTTAAATAGATTCTATTATAAAATAAAGTCCCAAGTAAATATAGAAAAATCACTCTTAGTATACATTTCCATGAACTGATTTCATGAGACTCTATATCAATAATCTTATCTTCTATAATACTTTCCCCTTCTATTAATATTTAAACACCCTTAAATTCTTCAAAGAATTATAAGTACTATCAAGTAAGAATGTATAAAAAAAGTAGGCATGCAAGCAAAACTAAGAGATTACAATTCTATAATAATTTAATTCCTTCTACCACTGAATATTTTCAGTCTTTCCCAAATATACTGAGGCCTAATTTTAAAACAAACCCTGAGTAATCTAATGTTCACAATGTTTCATGGGAATCAGAAAGATGTGATTTTGAACCTACAGTTGTTTTAAATTATAATGACTTAAAACCATCCAAAAAATGATTCCCTTTTCCTGTGTGTGCATCGTGGAATAGAAGGGAAAATGAGAATATAAATTTGAAAATGTAGTAGAAATATTTAATAAGTCCATGTGTTTAGTATAACAGTTGTTCACCTACAAATTTGAACCTGGCAGACAAATTAGTCAGGAAAACAAATTCAAGCCCTCAGGATGAACCTGTGTTCCAGCCTCTGAAAGAGGTGACCTTTTTCATTTTGATCTCACTTGCATTTTTTCCATTATACACTATGCACAAATGAAGACATGGAGACTCTGATAAGGTCTAATGACTTTGTACCATAATAAAATGAAATCTTTGCTGCAACTATAGAGAAAAATGGAATGCCTAAATAGGCTATAAAAGACAAGCAAGAAAATAGAATTGATTCACTAAAAACCAAATCCCTATAACTTTAGTATACTCTGAAGTAAAAATATTTTTTAAAAAATTTAAAATTCTGGAAATTCAACTGATATTAAGAACTAGAAAGATAAAAAGCTATTTCTCTTCCAAAATTTATCAAATATGTTTAGAAATTAGGCTACTTGAGGTGAGGAAATTCAAACACCATGGAGATGAATTTCATGGAATAATAGAAAACTTTAACATACCCATATCTGAGGGATATGTCATAGCTTAATTTAAAACTATCTCAATGTAAAACAAATTGACCCTTTAATAAAAAGAAGGAGGGAATAAAAATTAACATGAACATAGAGCCTGGGGAAACTAAAATTATTCTATGCAGCTAGGTAAGCTACTCAGAAGAGGTAGTATTAAATACATCCTTCTCATTTTAGAAAGCTTCCTAAAACTAAGTTAACTCAAATTCACTCAAAAATGTTAATACCAGCCGGGCATGGTGGCGCACGCCTGTAGTCCCAGCACTCGGGAGGCAGAGGTAGGAGGATCACTGAGAGTTCGAGGCCACCCTGAGACTACATAGTTAATTCCAGGTCAGCCTGGACCAGAGTGAGACCCTACCTTGCAAAACCAAAAAAAAAAAAAAAAATGTTAATACCAGACATTTCCTTCAGGGTAATTTTTTAAGCATTACCTTACAAGGTTACGTCAAAATGAAGGAAAGTCATACTGTCTTTCCCAAACAAAATAAACCAAGATTTATTTTCAAAAAAAAAAAATTTGGGTTTTTGAGGTAAGATGTCACTCTACTTCTAATCTAGCTGACCTACAATTCACTATGTAGTCTCAGGGTGGCTTCAAATCCTCCTACCTCTGACTCTCAGAGTGCTGGGATTAAAGGTGTGTGCCACCACGCCCAGAGCAAAAATATTTTTATCCATGTAAAAATCCAAGACCCAAATGCAGTTTAATTTCTTGTTTCCTGCAATATCATCAAAGAGCATCAAGACAATTAAAAGAAGTAAAACAGGTAACAGGAAAAACACTACTATGCACATGATCATTAAGCTTCACAAAAAATAAGATCAAAGAGATATTCTGGGTATGGTGAAATTAATTTATCATAAAAATTAACTGTCCAAGGAACCCATATCTGGAACTTGGAAAGAAGTCAGAATCATATCCAGAGTATGATTTTGTTTCCAATAACAAGCTCCCACTAATCTTGAGCCACAAGAGGGTCTACACCCATTAAATTCTCTCTAAACTAATAATGGTTATCCCATTTAACCTGTGCTGACTATACTCTCCACTAGAGAACCTGCTTCTCTTTTTCACATGGGAGCAGGACCTAAGGAGAGAAATGACCCATCACACTTCACCATGCCCCCAGCTGAACCCACAGAGGAATTGGGGAGATGAACAAGAGTGCTGCTTTCTCAGCAAACCTGTTATTAGCACAAGGGTGAAGGAGATAGACACTGAAGACACTCAAAAGCTACCAAACTAGAGATCCAGAGACTCCTAAGAGCCCACCACTGAAGTAGACTCAAAATGAACCCAACATGGCCCAGAGAAATTTGCAGAAGAGGGGGAAGAAAGATTGCTAGAGCCACAAGTTGGGATACTATGCACAGAGACATTCCCTCTTCCCCATAACTGATGGCTGTCCCCACAATCCATAACCCACAACCCCCATGGGGATGACCTGCATCCCCAACTAGGAGAGTTCCTTTGGAAAAGGGGCAGGGTTGAGGGAAAGTATGGTACCAACATATGTTGTTTACATACTAAGTATGTCCATAACTAATAAAAATAATAATAATAAAATTTAAAAAGGGTGTCATATCATAAAAAAATTTAGTTTCCATTAATTAATGGATAGTTCTGCTAGGGGATGAAAGGTATAGATACAAGAAATATGATCACTGCTCTAGAGATAATTCTCATAGGTAAGAGTATATGTGTAGGTATAGATAGATGATACATACATACATACAGGGCAAGGTCCAGTTTTTGAAGTCTGCACAAATGAAAAATTTACATTAAAAGATGTTCAGGTCTGGGCTGGAGAGATGGCTTAGTGGTTAAGGTGTTTACCTACAAAGGCAAAGGACCCTGGTTGGATTCCCCAGGACTTATGTAAGCCAGATGCACAAGGGGGTGCATGTGTCTGGTGTTCGTTTGCAGTGGCCCTGCCACACCGATTCTCTCTCTCTCTCCCTCTCTCTCTGCCCCCTTCTCTCTCTCAAAAAAAAATATTTTTTAAAGTTCAGGTCATTATTACCCATAAAGCAGAATTTGTTATAATAACTGCTACTAGACACATATTAAACTTCTCCTGACGTCTCTACCAAAGACAATGAGATATGGAAAATTCAGGATGCAGAGTAGAAGATAACAAAGAAATCTAGGGGTTAAGGATGTAATGCTGCTTATTGGTTGGAGATCTTTCCTAGAATGCCTGAATCCTGGGTTCTAGTCCAAAAACTGTTAGCAGAAAAACAAAAGTAAATATATCTTGATTCACAACTAATATAATCATGAGTCTAATTATAAAGAAACTATTAAAAACCTATTAGAAAATGTTAATTTAACAGAATCATAGTCAATAAGTCAATAGGAAAAATCAACTCTTTCACTATGTACTAACAATTCAAATAGGAAATAAAATGCTATTCATAATACTATTAAAGTATATGAATAATTAGGGATAATTTTAGTGAAATATATATGAGACCTATATTAAAAATATGAATTACTGCTGAAAAAACTACTTAATAAAGGAAAATGAAATTTGCAGGGAAATGGATGAATCTGGAAAGGAATATAATAAGTGAGGTAACCCAGGCCCAGAAAGTGAAACACTGCAAATTTTTCCCGATATGTGGATCTTAGCTACAAATATTTAGATCAGTATGTGTGTTGGAGTAAACGTCAGTAGCAGAGGTCTACACTAGAAAGGGGCTATAAGGGAGGGAGGAAAGGGAAGAACTTATTGGGAGGGTATTGTATATATGTAAGTAGATGAACAGATTACTGATGGTGAATGGCATAAGTAAGATCAGGGGAAGGGATTGAGTAAAGGATGGAGGAGGGTTACTCAAAATTTAAGATGTTATAAATAAGCCATATGGAAACCTACTTCTCTGGATAATGGCACACACAGAAGCCATGTATTGTTACTAGAATAATTTCAGTGTCAGGGATTGGATACCTTCCAATGAGTTGTTGGCCAAGGAGGTCCCCCCAAAACACTCCAAGCCATTGCCTAGGCTCTTGGTTTCCCACCAGAACTAGATGGTAAGACCCTATTACTGAAGACTCCACATTCTAGGGCTACAGTTCACTGATAAATCAAGCTGGTATTAAGCTGAGAACCTTCCTATGGACCAGCTGACAGAAAGTTGGAAAAAGCTATGCTGCATGCAACCCTATGGGAAAGAGAAGTCATCAATGGTGGTAAATAGCAGTGGACATTGCAAGCCTTAAGACTGGCCAGCCAGTGGAATCGAAGAGAGTCAGTCCCCAGACAGTTAGCTTGTCTAGTGCCAGAAGACACTACATGAGCAACTAGGGGAAAGTGACCAACAACTGTCCAGGCAACATGTGATCTAAGGTTCTCAGCAGCAAACAACCTGATGTGATGCTCACACAAGGGCAATAGTGGCACACAGCCATTGTGGGCAACCAACTGCTCTTGATTTGACTAACAGATATGCTCCGTGGGATTGAACCCATAGCTGCAACTGGGAAAGAAGTCAGAATCATATAGAAAAAGCAAGTTCACTCTCCAATAAAGCTCCCACCAAACATGGGCTACAAGAGGGCCTACATATATGAAATTATCTCTACAATAATAATGATTATCCCATTTATCTGGTGCTCACTTATCTCTCTCCATTGGAGAATTTGCTTCTCTTTTTCAGATGGATGCAGAACCTGAGGATAGAATCAAACCATCGCACCCCACCAGGGCCCCAGCTGAAACCATAGAGTAATAGGGGAAATGAGTAAGAATGCTGCTTTCTCAGTGAACCTGGTATCAGCACAAGGGTGAAGGAGATAGACACAGAGAACACTCAACTCCTACTAAACCAGATATCCAGAGACACAGAGGCTCCCTAGACCTCATCATTGAAGTAGACCTAAATGATCCCAACATGGCTCAGGAAAATTCGTGGAAGAGGGGGCAGAAAGATTGTTAGAGCCACAAGTTGGGACATTATGCACAGAGACATTGTCTCTTCCCCAAAAATGCATGACCTACATTCCCCAACAAGTAGAGTCCCTTCAGAGGGGGGAGGACAGGGAAGAAGCTAATGATGGTACCAATATGACTATATACACACTACCTACATAATTAATAATAAAAAAGATTGGCCAGCCAGGCCAAACGTGCCAACAGGTAAAATAGTGGCATGCCTGTTACAGAGTAAACCAACTGCTCTCTAATTGGACTAGAGGCTCACTCCATGGGGGGGAAGGAATACATGCCTAGTACTGAAAACCTAGTTAAAAGCCTATGGCAGGGGAGGTCATGAGCCCTATGGGAGTAATGCCTACAGTTGTCTGGCTAAATATATATATTATGCTCACCAAACCACCCTGCAAGTACTTTTTAAAATATTCATACCCATATATTAATGCTACTCTTACTTTACTTTTTGTTAGAGAAGCTTTTCTTTTCAGATGGCAATGACCACTGGGATATCTCAAAAGACACCATAGTGCTAAGTGACAGAGGAGTGTTCAGCACTGAGATATCTCTATCACACCTTCCAAGGCTCAGGGTCCATTGTGGAAGAAGTGGTCGAAAGAATGTAAGAGCCAAAGGAAGGGCAGGACGGCTTATAATGCAATCTTCCAGACAAAAAATGGCCTGGATATTCATGACCTCGCAGTGCCTGGCACTACCTACACAAGACCTTCATAATTGGAAGAAAAGATGATGAAATTAAAATAAAAGAGAGAATAATTGAGAGTTGAAGGGGATGTGATAAAGGGTGAATTTGTTAGGGGAAAGTATAAGTGTGGGGAGAGAATTATCATGGTTTATCTTCTATCATTATGGAAGCTGTCAATAAGAAAGTTAAAAAAAAGATATTAAGTGGTAAAGTATGCCATGTTCTTTATCAGAGCACTGAATACTATAAAGATATCAAATTTACCAAAATGCCTTATAGAATAAACATGATCCTAAACTAAAAGAATGACCTGATATAAGATATAATGTAAAGGCAAAAGACAAGACAAAAATTTGAAGACTAACAAGTTGGAGAACTTATACTAATTAAAAGCCTTATAGCACTACAGTAATGTAGACATGTAGTATAGGCATACAAACATATATATGGATTAAAGAAATAGATGAGAATCCAAACATCAATCCATGTGTATATGGTCAGTTCATTTCCAACAAAAGTAAAAAGGCAATATATGGGGAAGAAAAGATATATTTTCTTGTAAATGTTTTTTTCAACTTCAACATATGGGCAAAACTCAAACCAAACATCATACAAAACATATATGAAGAGAAAATGGTAAGTGAATGTCAGGAACTGTACATAGGTGAAAATGTAAATATAAAGGAACTGCATGAAGAAAAATTTAGAAGTTATAAAACTTTTCAAAATATTGATTATGGTGGTGGTTACAAAGTTGTGTTTATGAAAACTCATAGAATAGTACGACAATGACAGTAAACTGTATTGAGTGTAAATAAAAACTGACTATATGTAAGCTATAATGAAATACCAATAACCAAACATCCAAATAGCTAAAAAGAAAACTGTCTGACAACAAGCATATGCAAGGATGAAGAACGATAATTACTATGTTAATGTTTTGATAAATGTACAATTATACATTATCAGGCTAAAAGTAGACTCAGCAATTCAACTCTTTGAGGTTTACCCAATAAACTGAAGCCATATGCCCACCTAAGGGTTTGTCCACAAATTTTGACAGGAAAGGAAGGAGGGGAAATCTTTGAAGACACTTTTTGTCTCTTCTATATTAGTCCTATGTACTTTTACACTCCTAATCTTTTCACTCTCTCTTCCTCAGTCATCTACATCTACAAAACTGCAGGAGCCTTTTATTCCTGGTTCTATTGTTGATTAAAAGGTCCAGGCCCAAAGCCTGCACTAATCTAACTGGGAGGGAAGTAAACTTGTCATCACTTTTCTGGTTTAGTTTCTTGTTTACACTATCACAATAAATAATTAAAAGATTGATTGTTATTTTCATCTTGGCTTGTCTGAAGCAGATAACTCAGACAACAGCTCAACTGAGCTCCTGATAATACAGTTCTTTAAACTGATGGAAATGATTTTTGATAAAAATCATATTTGTTACTTTTATTTTGAAATTTCAGTAAATAGAAATGGAAAATTACCTCTTTATAATGTGTAGTTTGGGCTGGAAAAATGGTTTAGTGGTTAAAGGTGCTTGCTGGGTAAAGCTAGACACACGAAGTGGCCCATATGTATGGAATTCATTTGCAGTGCTCTCTTTCTGTCTGCCTCTTTCTATCACACATAAACAAAAATATTTTTTAAAAATTTAAAGTGTAACTACAAGAAACTATAGCTGATACAATCATGAAATACTGACTACCTTCCTCAAAGGACAGAGAGAAAAAAAAGCAGATTTTGTCCCCTACTACTTCTGTCAAATCGGCACTATCATAACCAGTGCAATAAAGCAGCCATTACCAAAACAAGTAAAATAAATAGGGATCGAAAATGAAGAAAGTAGCCAGGGGTGGTGGTGTAGGCCTTTAATCCCAGCACTCACGAGTCTCAAGTAGAAGGTTCCATGTGAGTTCAAGGCCACCCTGGGCCACAGAGTGAGTTCCAGACCAGCCTGAGCTAGAGGGAGACCCTGCTTCAAAAAAGAGAAAAGAAAGGAAATAAAGAAACTATTTGCATATGATCATGTGCAAAGAAAATCCAAGTCATGGATGCTACTAGGTCTAACTAATGCATGACAATAACAATATTCACTTATACCTTGGTTTGAGTCTACAATTAAAAAAAAACTTGATACATCTATAAAACATCACAGGATTGTACATAAAATGAGTGAATTAGACCATAGAAATAAAATATAAACAATGCCTAGTATGAAAATATAAGTATAAAATGAATTACTTTTCTACATCTTAGTAACAAAAAACTGAAAAAGTTAATGATGCAATTTACAACAGAAATAATCATCTGTATAGGAAGAAATCAACAAGTGCATCTATGACCTCTCTGATGAGGGTAGTCAAAGAATGTGTAAATTAATGAAATAGTATGCCATGTTACTGGATTAAAATATCAACAATTTGAAGATTTCATTCCTTTCTAAATAGATCCATGGGACTGATATAATCCCTGTCAAAATCTCAACAGCAAATGACAAAATGAATTTAAAATTTATGTGAAATAAATAACAATGAAATAGTTATAAACAGTTGAATAAAAAATAAATTTGTTGGATTATACTAAATATTTCAAAATCACTATGATACCAAAGTAATTAAAACCATGTAATATAATTTTAAGGATAGATAGAGTTCTGACCTACAACTGCACATTCAACTTATTTCCTTGGTTTATAATTAATTAATTATTTATTATTTGCTGTGTAGCTGTCTGTGCTTATCTATACACACACACAGACACACACATGCACATGTATACAGAGGCCAGAGGAAGATATCTAGTGTCCTCCTCCATTGTTCTGCCATATTTTCCTAATATTAAAACTGGAGCTCACAATTTTTTGGTTAAACTAGTTGACAAGCAAGTCCCAGTTATTTTCCTGTCTTCATCCCCCTCAGCACTGAAGCTATAGCATGAAGCCCCAGCATACCTGTTTTTTATTTTTTTTGGTTTTTCAAGGCAGAGTCTCACTGTATCCCAGGCTGACCTGGAATTCACTATGTAGTCTCAGGGTGGCCTCAAACTCACAGTGATCCTCCTACCTCTGTCTCCTGAGTGCTGGGATTGAAGCTGTGCACCACCACACACGGCTAGATTTCTTTCTTTCTTTTTATAATTTGTTTTGTATACAGTATATATACAGCCATGATGGTACCATCATTAGCTTTCTCCCTGTCCTCCCCCATGGGTAATGTGGGTCTTGCCTTATGGGGGTAGCTATCAGTTACACAGGAGAGGCAATGACTCTGTCTAATGACCCAACTCATGGCTGTAACATACCTGGCTTTTTATGTGGCTGATGAGAATTAAATTCAGGCCCTCATGCTTGAACAGCAAGTGCTGTTATCCACTGTGCCATCTCCTCACAACATTATAAGGTAAAAATACAATGAAGAAAGTGATTATTTTCTTTACATTATATAGCACTGGGATAACTGTGTATATAAGTAAAATAGACCCAAGTATAAACTTGGAAATTATAAAAATCATAGGAGAAAATGTGTGATAATATCTTTACAATGAGTTTTAATTTTTATATATAAGATAACAGACAGAATGTAGTTTTTAAAGGGGGAATAATGTGGGTTTGGTGGTGAAAGCCTTTAATTCCAGCACTGGGGCAGCAGAAGTAGGAGAATTTATATGAGTTTGGGGTCAGCCTGGGCTAGACTAAGACTCTACCTTACAAAAAAAAAGGATAGGGAGAGACACAAGGGTTTTTATAGAGCAATGGAAATATTGTATAGATTTGGCTGGTAGTTACCTAAGCATATACAAGTTTTTAAAATATTCAGCTGTTCATTTCAGACAAATACATATCATTTTATGTAAATAATACCCAAATTAAAATATTGATAAAATGAAAAAACAAAATTTTCATAACATCTTTACTTGATGAGCCACCAACTGAAAATATTCTAAATGTTCCTCACGAAGGTTTGGTATATTCATACAATGGAACCCTACTCAGCACAAAATAATCCATAATAGATACATATACTATGGATAAGCCTCAAAAATTACTCTGGGGGCAAGAAGTCAGAGTATATATACATATACATATATATATATATTGAATGCCAGGTCAGTATGTGCTACAGCGAGACCATACCTCAAAAAAAAATTAGGAATGCAGGACTGGGTGTATGGCTCAGTGGATAAAGTGTTTGTTGCACAAGCATTCATACATGAGTTTTTATATCCAGACTCCTTGCAAAAGCTAAAAGTCAGGGCAGCCTTCTGTAATCCCAACAAACAAGGAGATGGATGGCAGAGACAGGAGAATTTCCCAGAAACTCACAGACCAACTAGCCTTGTGAACATAACAGTAACAAGAGCGAGAATGAAAGACTGCCTCAAACAAGGCAGAAAGTAAGGAGCAACCCCAGAAAGTCATCCTCTGCCATCTATATGCATGCCTTGGCACACATGTGCCCCCACTCACACACAAACACACATACACATCATACACTCATATACATACACACCTAAATAAATGTAAATAAATAAATAAAAGGACTCCAAAACTTTGAGCATGACTTATAAGTTTATTGTCATCAATGCAGTAATGATTTCATGGATATATACATAAATAACAATAAAAACTATATACTTTGCATATGTATACTATATACTATTTAAATTATATGTCAATTTTTTAAATGACAGAGACAGTTTTGTACTCATAACAATTTTCTTTCTAATATGAGAACAATAGAATTTTAGAGTTGAGAAAGGCCTCACCAGTAGTATAAAATATTACCTGTACTTTATTTGCACATTATCATTTTATTTTTAGTACTGGAACATTCCTATCACAAAATAGCTTTCTAGAAAATTCTTGTTATTGGATTTGAGTAGATAGCCTAGTTGATAAAGTATATGCCTTATAATCATGAGTTTAATTCCCATCCCCAGAACCCATGTTAAATAAAATAAAGCCGGGGAGTAGTGACCTGCAATTGTAATCCCATGCTAAGAAGGCAGAGATAGGAGAATCCCTTAGTTGGGTTCGCTGGCCAGCATGCCTAATGTACTTGGCAAGCTCTAGGCCAGTGAAAAACCCTGTCTAAAAGATGGTGGATGGTATCTGAGAGGAACAACACTCAATATCATCTATTGGCCTCCACACGCATGAACACATATGTGCACATGGACAGGTGCACATACACACAAACATGCAATACACATACATCTAAAAATGAAAAACAAATCTTATTACTGAGAGTTCATATAAATTAATACTTTGATTCTTGATCAAGCCTCTGGGTACTATTGAAGTAAACCAAGACTTCCCCAAATTCAACTGTAATTTATCAACTACTAAGAACCAGCTAGATACAAGAAAGACACAATCTATACACTGTGGTGATTAGAATGCTGTGTAAGACAAGGACATTCATTTCATAGATTTTTTTTTCATCTTAGACCTTCAAAATCACTACAATAAGCTCACTCATCCCCGTTACAGTTTGTAAAGAAAGAATATTTCTTTAAATCTCCAGCACCAAAAACAAAGTTTTCAACTTGCCAACTAGATCAAAGATGGTAGGAAGTGTAAGTACAACCTCATATTTTCATTTATTAGTATTTCTTAAGCTTAAACTAAGATGAAAAAATATAGAATCATATTATCATCTATCCAATTATTAAGCTGATAAGGTAATACTGAAGAAAGGTCTAGAATAAGATTCTGAGAGCAGCTTTCACCTTTTCCTCTGTAAGTATCCAGCTGCATGCTTCATCAATCACTTTGGTTTCTTGTATAATGATTCAGCTATTCTCTGTAGAGCACTGGCTTACAATTTTTTTTTTTAATTTCAGAACTTTCTTTCTCTTAAAAATTACTGAATACACCAAGAACTTTTGTTTACATCAGTTATATTAATCAACATGTATCATATAAAAATTAAAACTGATGGGATGAAGTAAGTGGCTGAGTAGTTAAGGCAATGGACTGCGAAAAATTTTTAAAGTGAATAATATGTAAAGGACACAGTCATTAAAATTGAACATAAACCAGCCAAGCGTGGTGACGCACGCCTTTAATAGCATTCAGGAGGCAGAGATAGGATTGCCATGAGTTCAAGGCCACCCTGAGGCTTCATAGTGAATTCCAGGTCAGCCTGAGCTAGAGCAAAACCCTACTTCATCCCCCCCATGACCATAAACCATTATAAACTAATATATATGTGCATTTATGAAAAAATATATGTTCTAAGAAAATTATTCAAAATGAAAAAGTCAAGCACATCAATATAATTACCAACTCATTAGAATGATCTAGATTTCAATGGTTTGGTGTATAATTCAGAGGTAATGCACTTTTCCAACATAAAGGAAGCCCTGGGATCTATCCCCAGTAACATGAAAGGAAAGATTTGGAATGTTTTCATATAGCAACAGATTTAAATTTTCCAAAATTGTAATTCTTACTTAAAAGCTCAAATTTTTCATTAACAACAAATATTGTATGTTTTCCTTCAAACGATATGCCCATTTGGCTCAATTTGAGAAAAGTGTGTTACTGAGGCTGCCTCTAGGAAGGATTAACTAAAGGAAGAGTCCTTCCCCCAGGCGTAAGCCTTCCCCCAGAGTGGGCGGCCCAGAGTGGGCGGCCCCTCTTGGAGGAGGGGGCTGGTTGATAAAAAGGAGCTCTGGGAAGAAAGGCTCTCTCTCTCCCACCTGGCTGCCGGTGCTACTAGCTGCTTGGTGTTTTCTGCTTGGTACCTGCTGCTTGGTGTTGCTGCTCTCCAGTGTGGACTGAAGACCAGGGTGGACTGAAGAGCAGCGTCTCTCCAGGAAGCCTCCAGGCCTTCAGTGCCGGATTGGGACTGCTGAGGCCTCCAGCCTCGTGCACTGAGCAGCTACCGGGTTTCTTCACTCTCGGACCTGCAACCTGCTATTGCTGGACTGTGTAAGCTAATCCAATAAATCCCCTTTTAATACAATTCATTCTGTCCATTCTGTTCCTCTAGAGAACCCTGACTAATACAGATTCTGGTACCAGGAGTGGTTCTAGAGAAACAGAATTGTAAGGATGGGTTTCCCTAGTAGGCTTGGTGCTCTGTGGAGTTGGTTCTCCAACTCTAGTAACACTAAAGGCTCTGCTGGTAATAAGGAGAGCATTTTAAGTGGTAATAAGGAGGGCACTAATAATCCATGGTGTGAACTATTTAACGAACTCCGTGAGATAGATGTATTTAGTGATTCTGAGTCATATCTTGTGAGGAGCAAGGAATTTAGTGACTCTGTATCTAGAACCTTTGAATATTTGTGGAAAAGTAAGACGAATGATGATGCTGGATGGTTTCTTCTGGCTGGCATCTCTAGATAAACTGTTGAGAGAAAAGCAGAAGCTCCAAAAGGAAAATTCCAAGCTTAAGACCCACGTACATGATCTGAAGGTTTCTAAGGGTGCCCTGGAGGAAAATCTCCTGTCTAGTCAGAACAGGGCTCGAATTGCAGAAAACCAAACTCAAGCTCTCATTGTAAGATTGGCTAACTTGCAGCGTAAGCTCAATTCCCAGCCTCACAAACTATCAGAAGTTAAAGTGAGGGCATTGGTTGAAAAGAGTGGGATCCCATGACTTGGGATGGGGATGTATGGGAAGACCCTGAAGAATCTGGGGACATTGAACTCTCAGATTCTGAAGAAGTTGTTTTGCATGAGAATGTGGCTTCCCCTCCTTTAGCTGCAGGTGCACCCCCACCCCCTGAGGGAATCACTCCTTCTTTGTCTGAGGAAGCAGTAATGACCCTCCCTGCAGGATGTGCTGATGCTTCTCAGAGCCCACCCATCTTTGCCTCAAGGCCTATAACTAGGCGTAAGGCTAGGCATGCCCCTAAAGGGGAGTTAGAAAGCGTGACTCAAGAGGAAGTGAGATACACCCCTAAAGAACTTCAGGAGCTTTCTAACTTATACAGGCAGAAGCATGGGGAATATATGTGGGAATGGATTTTAAGGGTGTGGGATGATGGAGGAAGGAATATAAAATTAGATCAAGCTGAATTTATTGAAATGGGCCCACTAACCAGAGATTTTAGATTTAACACTGCAGCTCATGCAGTTGGAAGAGGTGCCAAGAGTTTATTTGATTGGTTGGCTGAAGTATGGATCCAAAGATGGCCTACTGTGAATGAGCTTGAGCTGCCTGATATCCCTTGGCTTAATGTTGATGAAGGGATTAAAAGGCTCAGAGAACTTGGAATGCTGGAGTGGATTTACCATGTAAACTCATCTTTAAGCCCGCAATGGGAGCGTGCAGAAGATGTGCCCTTCACTAAGACTATAAGAAACAGATTTGTGAGGGGAGCACCAGCACACTTAAAGTCCCCAATCATTGGTCTTTTATGTAAAGAAGACATCACAGTGGGAGCCGCAGTTGCTGCATTAGGTGACTTAGATGCAATGGGTCTAACTGGCTCTCGGGGTAACAAGGGCCAAGTATCAGCACTGAATCGCCAAAGGCAAGGTGGGCGTGTTTACCATAATGGACAGCGCAGGCAAAACAATGCTCGTAACAGTATGACTCGTGTAGACCTTTGGTACTGGCTGCTTAATCATGGTGTTCCCAGAAGTGAAATAGATAAAAAGCCTACTAAGTTCCTGTTTGATCTGTATAAGCAGAAAAGTTCCAGAGCAAAGAACCCAAAGGCCACTTTGAATTATAGCAACAGAGAATCAAGGCCTCTTAACCAGTTTCCAGACTTGAGCCAGTTTACAGATCCTGAACCCCTTGATTGAAGGGGTGGCCGGGTCCCTTTGAGGAAGGACCCTCCCATAATCCCCAAAAGTTTCAATATTAAGCTTAGTCCTATCCTTCCTCAGAGGGACCTACGGCCTTTTGCTAGGGTAACTGTACACTGGGGAAAAGGAAATAATCAGACTTTTCGGGGCTTACTGGATACTGGTTCTGAATTGACATTGATTCCAGGAGACCCTAACCGGCATCGTGGCCCTCCAGTTAAAGTAGGTGCTTATGGAGGTCAGGTGATCAATGGAGTTTTGGCAAATGTTAGACTGACAGTAGGTCCAGTGGGTCCCCGAACTCATCCTGTGGTTATTTCCCCAGTCCCAGAATGCATAATTGGGATAGATATACTTAGGAGCTGGCAAAACCCCCACATTGGTTCTTTGACTTGTGGGGTGAGGGCCATTATGGTTGGAAAGGCCAAATGGAAGCCATTGGAGCTCCCTCTACCAAGGAAAATAGTGAACCAGAAACAGTATCGCATCCCTGGAGGAATTGCAGAGATTAATGCCACTATAAAGGACTTGAAGGATGCAGGGGTGGTGGTTCCCACCACATCCCCCTTAACTCCCCTATTTGGCCTGTTCAGAAGACAGACGGATCTTGGAGAATGACAGTGGATTATCGGAAACTTAATCAGGTGGTGACTCCAATTGCAGCTGCTGTACCAGATGTGGTTTCTTTACTTGAGCAGATTAACACATCTCCTGGTACCTGGTATGCAGCTATTGATCTTGCAAATGCCTTCTTCTCCATACCTGTCCATAAGGACCACCAGAAGCAATTTGCCTTCAGCTGGCAAGGTCAGCAGTACACATTTACTGTGTTACCTCAAGGTTATATTAACTCTCCAGCCCTGTGTCATAGCTTAGTTCGCAGGGATCTTGATCGTCTGTGCCTTCCACAAGGTGTCACATTGGTCCATTATATCGATGACATTATGCTGATTGGATCGAATGAGCAGGAGGTGGCAGCCACTCTGGAGTTGCTGGTACAGCATATGCGCATCAGGGGATGGGAAATAAATCCATCCAAAATTCAAGGACCTTCCACCTCCGTGAAATTTCTAGGAGTCCAGTGGTGTGGGGCTTGCAGGGACATTCCTTCTAAGGTGAAGGATAAGTTGTTGCACCTGGCCCCTCCTACCACTAAGAAGGAAGCACAACGTCTAGTGGGCCTATTTGGATTTTGGAGACAGCACATTCCTCACTTGGGTGTGTTACTCCGTCCCATATACCAAGTGACTCGGAAAGCTACTAGTTTTCAGTGGGGCCCAGAACAAGAGAAGGCTCTTCAACAGGTCCAGGCTGCTGTGCAGGCGGCTCTGCCACTTGGGCCATATGATCCAGCAGATCCAATGATACTTGAGGTGTCAGTGGCAGATAGGGATGCTGTTTGGAGCCTTTGGCAGGCCCCCATAGGTGAATCACACCGGAGGCCCTTGGGATTCTGGAGCAAGGCCCTGCCATCATCTGCAGACAATTATTCTCCCTTTGAGAGACAGCTCTTGGCTTGCTATTGGGCCTTAATAGAAACTGAACGCTTGACAATGGGCCATCAAGTTATTATGCGACCTGAACTGCCCATTATGAGCTGGGTGTTATCTGACCCACCAGGCCATAAAGTTGGACGTGCACAGCAGCAGTCCATCATCAAGTGGAAGTGGTATATCCGTGATCGGGCTCGAGCAGGCCCTGAAGGCACAAGTAAGTTACATGAGGAGGTTGCCCAAATGCCTATGGTTGCTACTCCTGTTTCAATGCCTTCTGTCCCCAAGCATGCACCTATGGCATCATGGGGTGTGCCCTATGATCAGTTGACTGAAGAGGAGAAGACCAGGGCATGGTTTACAGATGGTTCAGCACGCTATGCGGGCACGTCCCAGAAGTGGACAGCTGCAGCATTACAGCCCCTTTCTGGGACAACTCTGAAGGACTGTGGTGAAGGGAAGTCTTCGCAATGGGCAGAACTACGGGCAGTACACATGGTTGTGCATTTTGCTTGGAAAGAAAAATGGCCAGATGTGCGGTTATACACTGATTCCTGGGCTGTGGCCAATGGTTTGGCAGGATGGTCTGGGACATGGAAGGAGCATGATTGGAAAATTGGTGAAAAGGACATTTGGGGAAGATGTATGTGGATAGAGCTCTCTGAATGGGCAAAGGATATAAAGATACTTGTGTCCCATGTTAATGCTCATCAGAAGGTGACCTCATCAGAGGAGGACTTTAATAATCAAGTAGATAAGCTGACCCGTTCTGTGGACAGTGGTCAACCTCTTTCCTCAGCCACCCCTGTCATTGCCCAATGGGCCCATGAACAAAGTGGCCATGGTGGCAGGGATGCAGGTTATGCATGGGCCCAACAACACGGACTTCCACTAACTAAGGCTGACCTGGCTACGGCTGCTGCTGAGTGCCAAATCTGCCAGCAGCAGAGACCAACTCTGAGCCCCCGATATGGTAGTATTCCACGGGGTGACCAGCCAGCAACTTGGTGGCAAGTCGACTATATTGGACCTCTACCATCATGGAAAGGGCAGCGTTTTGTCCTTACTGGAATAGACACTTATTCTGGGTATGCATTTGCTTTTCCTGCACGTAATGCTTCTGCCAAAACTACTATCCGTGGGCTTACAGAATGCCTTATCCACCGTCATGGAATTCCACACAGCATTGCTTCTGACCAAGGAACTCACTTCACAGCCAAGGAAGTACAGCAGTGGGCTCATGATCATGGAATTCACTGGTCTTACCATGTGCCCCACCACCCTGAAGCAGCTGGCTTGATAGAGCGGTGGAATGGCCTTTTAAAGAAACAGCTGCAGTGCCAACTAGGTGGCAATAGCTTGGAGGGCTGGGGCGTGTCCTCCAGCAGGCTGTATATGCTCTGAATCAGCGTCCTATATATGGTGCTGTTTCTCCTATAGCCCGGATTCACGGGTCCAGGAATCAAGGGGTGGAAATGGGAATGGTACCACTTACCATCACCCCAAGTGACCCATTAGCCAAATTTTTGCTTCCTGTACCCACAACCTTACGCTCTGCTGGCCTAGAGGTCTTGGTTCCAGAGGGGGGAGTGCTTTCGCCAGGAGGCACAAAGAACATTCCATTGAACTGGAAGCTGAGATTTCCCCCTGGCCACTTTGGGCTCCTGATGCCCTTGAGTGCACAGGCTGAGAAAGGAGTTACAGTGTTAGCAGGGGTAATTGATCCAGATTACCAGGGTGAAATTGGACTGCTCCTCCACAATGGAGGTCAGGAAGAGTATGTCTGGAGTGCTGGAGATTCTCTAGGGCGTCTCTTGGTGTTACCATGCCCTGTTATCAAAGTCAATGGACAACTGCAACAACCCAATCAAGGCAGTGTGATAAATGGCCCAGATCCTTCAGGAATGAAGGTATGGGTCACCCCTCCAGGTAAAGAACCAAGACCTGCTGAGGTGCTTGCTGAAGGTGGAGGAAATACTGAATGGGTAGTAGAAGAAGGCAGTAACAAATACCAGCTAAGGCCACGGGACCAGTTACAAAAACGTGGTCTGTAATTGCCATGAGTGTTCCTGTCTTACCTTGTTAAGAGTGCTTGTACATATGTACACCAATATTAAGATGTTTTGTTCTTCCTCTACTTCTCTATTAGGTAATTAATACTGATTAAGATCATATTGCTAGTTAACCACTGTTGAATTTATATTTGACTTGTTATATGAGACTAAGCCTTCCTCAAGGAACTTGCTTTGTGTGTGTGTGGGGGGATGATTGTGCGTTTCCGGTTGTACGAGGGATAGTTATATCATGTTAGGCGGAATTATGACCTTGTTACTGTCTTCATTTGGAAATTAAGTAGAATGTAAAGATATATGGTTTGGTGTCAAGTTGACAAGGGGTGGACTTGTGATGGTTAAGTTTGTGTCAACTTGATTTGTTTAGGAATCCACAGACATTCCTCATAAGTGTGTTACTGAGGCTGCCTCTAGGAAGGATTAACTAAAGGAAGAGTCCTTCCCCCAGGCGTAAGCCTTCCCCCAGAGTGGGCGGCCCAGAGTGGGCGGCCCCTCTTGGAGGAGGGGGCTGGTTGATAAAAAGGAGCTCTGGGAAGAAAGGCTCTCTCTCTCCCACCTGGCTGCCGGTGCTACTAGCTGCTTGGTGTTTTCTGCTTGGTACCTGCTGCTTGGTGTTGCTGCTCTCCAGTGTGGACTGAAGACCAGGGTGGACTGAAGAGCAGCGTCTCTCCAGGAAGCCTCCAGGCCTTCAGTGCCGGATTGGGACTGCTGAGGCCTCCAGCCTCGTGCACTGAGCAGCTACCGGGTTTCTTCACTCTCGGACCTGCAACCTGCTATTGCTGGACTGTGTAAGCTAATCCAATAAATCCCCTTTTAATACAATTCATTCTGTCCATTCTGTTCCTCTACCAGTTTACAGAGCCTGACAGACTGGGTTTGATTCCACAATACCCCTGTAACACCAGATGCACAGTGGCACATGCATCTGGAATCCGTTTGCAGTGCCTGGAGGCCCTGGCATGCCTATTCAATATTCCCATTCTCTCTCTCTCACTCTCTCTCTCCTTGGAAATAAATATAATTATTTTAAAAAATGTTCTTCTTCATGTTTCCACAGATAGGATATTGTGAACCCTAAGGATCTATAGCACACACTTCGTAAAAAAAAAAAAATCTCTAATCTCTACATCTCTAAAATGCCCTGAGACTACATAATGAATTTCAGGTCAGCCTGGCCTAGAGTGAGACTCTACCTCGAAAAACCAAATAAATAAATAAATACCCAATATCTTTCATTTATAGAATTCTGTAAAACTTCAATCTCTCTTTAGAAATAATATATTTGACATATAACATGTATACCAATTTCATATATATATATATATATATATATATATATATATATATATATATTCATTTAGTTGTAAAACAAGAACTGAGCAGGGCATGGTGGTGCACACCTTTAATCCCAGCACTTGGGAGACAGAGGTAGGAGGATTGCTGTGAGTTCGAGGCCACCCTGAGACTACATAGTGAACTCCAGGTCAGACTGGGCTAGAGTGAAACCATACCTAAAAAGAAAATTGTTTTTACTTCCCTTGTAGCCACCCCCAAACATTCTTGGTTTATTCATTTTTTTCCTATGCTAATTTTCCAGTCAGCAATATGCTCTGACAGGGAAAGGTTGTATAAGACTGGTCTAGGGACTGGGGTTATGGCCCAATTTATAAAGTACTTGCTGTGCAAGCATTAGGACCTGAGTTCAGATCCCTAGCAACCACATAAACGCAAACATGCAAGTGCATGATAGTAAACCCAGTGCTGGGGAGATGGAGACAGAAGGATCCCCTGAGCACTATGGCTAGCTTGTCTATCCTAACCCTTGAGTTCCAGATTCAGGTTAAGATACTTTGTCAAAAAAATAAGGTGGAAAGCAATTGAAGAAAACACTTGTCATTGTACCTGTGGCCTGTGTACACACATGTACATGTTCTCACACAATGTTAGTCCACATGTATATGAATGCACACATATACACATGAACATGCTACACACATACACATGCTTTTATAATTATCTTTGTGGTCCTTTCCCATTTAATAAATGTGCTGGTGTAAGGATACATGCACAACACAATTTAAATAATGAAATGTAGATGTGTTTTCAAGAAAGAGGTGTAAGACTCCTGAGAAAGTTTCATATCTGATAAAGAGGGATACACATGAGGAGTACATACTGGACATCATTTCCTTCTGCATGGGATTCCTAGAACTGTAGCAGCCATCATCTTGTGAGCAGGAAGAACACTAACCTTTAGAGGATAATAAACACAGTAGGTAGAGTAGAAAAAATAAGCTTTCCTGAATCCTGAATTGTGTCATTAGTTGGCTGAATTAATTAACTTAGGAGACAGTCTACATCCAAATGTATTGGTATATGACCTAAAATTTTATTAAGACAAGTGAATTTTTGTAGATTATCACATGAAGCAGATAACATATGCATTATTACGTCTTTCTTCCATATAACAAAACATTTTATTATATCAATTAGATTTCGAGACTGTGGAAAGAGAATGGAAGGTCTATAAACACAGAATAAATTCTGTATTTTTTAATAATGTCCCCACTCTAAAGACCATTTTTCTCCAAACTTCCGGATCTCCTTCAGTACCAAAAGGGCCATGCACCATATGTAATTCTGGAATCAAACTAGCCAATTTCCTCTATATTGTTAGGAGTATTATTTGATTTATAATGGGATACAAATGTCTTAATGGGATTTCTCAGTCTTATATTTTTACTTACTGTCAAACTCTCAATTCAATTAACCAGATTAGCACTTCCTTATAAATGGTAGTTTAGCTTCTGTACAAATAAATAAATAAATCTAATTTTTACATTAGATTAAGTGAAAAAAAAGTCCACAATTAAATGTAGCAGAAGCTGGTTTGATTTGTAGAATTTGCCTCTGGTTTTCTTTCATTAGCAACAAACAAGGGATTTAAGAGTCCCATTTAAACAGGGTAGTAAATGCCAATACAGACTATCCTTTTGGTTAAGGGCCAGCAGAAGCGGTTAAGGGAATAAAGGACAGTTGGACCTGTACAGATTATGAAGGTAAATAAACTAAAGCATTGATGCATAAAATGAGAATCTGGCTTCTTAAAATGAAAGAAGCCTATGTGACAGATATCATACTAAAGATGCCTCTCCAAAGAAAAACCCTCAAAAATTGCTTCTATTAAAAACAAATCTTTATTATTTAAAAAGATATAGCCAAGTGGCTGGGTGTTTCATTTATAATGTTAATTAATGGGAATGTATTTGTGAAAATGACTTATGTCCCCTGGTCGCTACCATCAGAAGAGGATAAAATGACAGGATGATTACATTTTAAAAAGAAAATCATTAGAGGATAGAACCAAATCAGTCAACCAAATGGCAATCAATTGAGCATCAATTCCATAGTCACTGTAGTAGATAGGGGAAAAACATATTAAGACTGTCTTATAGGATCTCTTACATATTACTGATGGAAGTATAATTGGTAAAATCATTCTGGAAAGTAATTTGGCAAGATACCTATCATTCAGAAGCTTAAACTTTAGCTATTCAAATGTCACCTGGAATGGCATGTGCCTAACACTTTGTGATTTTGCTGAGGAAAATATTTGAACTAGACAAGCTTCATGGCTAGCAAGCAGGCAGTAAAGCCATTTGGGTATTGAGGAAAGGTATGGGGAAAGCAATGGGAAGAATAAAAAATGGATGGGTAGCCTCACGCTCCATATGTACTTACAAGTTTACTTTTCTAAAAAGAAGGAATGAAATCTCAAGGTGGTTTTAATTTGCATTACCTGATAGCTAAATATGTCGAACATTCTTTTTTAAATTATCTGTTACCATTTGTGTTTCATATTTTCAGAACTGTCTGTTTAATTCATTAAATAACTAACCCGTTTATTTATTGGCATGGTTTGGGGGGAGAATTTGGCTTTTGCAGTTCTTTGTATATTCTAGATATCACCCTCTGTCAGAGGAGTGGGTTACAAGGATCTTCTCCTGACCTGCAGGCTTCCTTTTCACTCTGCTGATGGAACCCAATTTCATGTAGTCCCATTTGCTGATTCTTGAGACTATTTCCTGTTCTATTGGTATTCTCTTCAGAATGCCCTTCCCTATTAATTCCAGTGAATCAACTATATTTTCCACTATTATTATTGGTGTTGCTGAGTTTACATAAAGGACTTTGACCCATTTTGAATTGATCCTCATGCAGGATGAGAGATGTTCATTCAATTTTACTCTAACTATATGTTCAGTTTTCCAGCACCATAATTTGAATAGGCTGTATTTTTATTAGTGTATTTTTGATGTCATTGTCAAAAATTAGGTGACCATATCTGTGTGGGCTTATTTATGGGTCCTCTATTCTATTCAATTGGTATATGTGGCTGTTTGTGGTTCAGTCCTATGCTATCTGAGTCACCATATAGTAAAAATTTAGATCTGGTATTATGATACCTCCAGTAGGGTTCTTTTACCTTGAATTTGCTTTGTCTCTTTTGTTTCCATATAAATGGTTCAATTGCTTGTTTCTAGTTTTAGAAAACTTCATTGGAATTTTGTTGAGAATTTCATCGAATCTATACATTACATTGGTAATATAGCCATTTCGACACTACTGATTCTTCCAATCCAGGAACGTGGAAGGTTTCTCCAACATTTGGTACCTTATTTTTTTTCAGTGTCTTAAAAATTTAAACTCTGAGCTGGGCATGGTAGCACAAGCCTTTAATCCCAGCACTTGGGAAGCAGAGGTAGGAGGTTTGCCATGAGTTTGAGGCCACCCTGAGACTACATAGTGAATTCCAAGTCAGCCTGGGCTAGAGCGAGACCCTACCTCAAAAAAAAAAAAAATAAACTTTGTACAGGGCTAGCGAGATGGCATAGTGGTTAAGGCACTTGCCTGCAAAGCCAAATCAGGTTTGATTCTCCAGGACCCATGTAAGCCAGATGCACAAGACAGCACATGCATCTGAAGTTCATTTGCAGTGGCTGGAGGCCCTGATGTGCCCATTCTCTCTCTTTCTACCTCTTTCTTTTCTCTCTCTCTCTCTCTCAAACAAATAAATAAAAATAAATTCTTTGTAGTGGTCTTTCCTATACTTGGTGAGGCTTATAAATGGCTATCAAGAAAACTAATGAGAGTTCCTGTAGCAGACACCTTTAGGTTCGCTGAGATGAACTTCCAGATGAGGCACAATTATGGAAGAAGGGATATTTATTGAAGCTTATAGATCCAGGGGAAGTTCCATAATGGCAGGAGAAGTGGCTTGCTCTCACAGGACCAGGCAAGACAGCAAAGCCCCCAGCCACACAGCACACAGAGCAAAGCTACAGCCAAAAGCCACAGCACACTTCAGGAACTCCTATTAGGCACACTTTACATATCTTTACAATGGAATCTCAAACCCACCATCACTCCTTAAGAACCTCCCAGTGACATTGCCTCTAGCAAGGTGGCTGAAGATACAAACTATAAACTAATAAAACACTGAATATATTGGGGGCCATATATTCAAACTACCACAGTTCCTCTTTCTCCACATCCTCACCAACATTTGTTGTTATTTGATTTTTTTAAAATGATTGCCATCCTTACTGGAGTAAGGTGGAACCTCATGGTTGTTTTAATTTGCATTTCCCTGATGGTTAGGGATGTTGAACATTTTCTTACATGTGTGTTTGCCATTTGTTTTCTTCTTCTGAGAACTCCCCAGACAGTTAACCCATCTAGGGCTAGAAAGTGCTACATGGAGTACTAGGGGAAAGTGGCCAACAATGGTGTGAGCAAGCAGGGGTCTAAGCTAGTCAGAAGCAACCAGCCCAACAAAAAAGTACACACCAGTGCAATGGTGGCACACAGCCTTGGTGGGTAACCAATGGCTTTCTGATTCGCTATGAGATCCACTCAGTGGAAAGGAAACCATATCTAGAACTGGGCAACAGGTCAGAAACCTATGGAGACAAAGATTATGCTCTCCAATGTCAAGCTCCCACTAGTCTTTGGCTAAAAGAGAGGCTACATCCATCAAACTCTCCGTAAATTAATAACACTTATCTACTTTAACCTATGCTGACTTCCCTCTCCATTGGAGAATCTATTTTTCTTTTGTAGAAGGTAGTGAAAACCGAGAGATAAACCACTGCTCACATCTCAGTCAGGGCCCAGGCGAAACCAAAGAGCAACTGGAGAGAAGCAAGAGTGCTGCTTCCATGGTGAGCCTGACAATCAGTGCCAGGGTGAAGGAGACAGATGCTGAGGATACTCCACACCTACCAAAGCAGAAATCCAGAGGCTTCTAAGAGCTCATCACTGAAGTAGACTTAAAACACACCCACAAAGGCTCAGGAAATTTTGCAAAAGAGAGGGCAGAAAGATTATAAGAGCCACAGGTTGGGATGACATGCTCACAGGCATTGTCTTCCCCTAGTAACTGACTGCTGCTCCCACAATGAATAACCCACAACCTCAATAGGGAATACTAGCAATCCCACTGTGGAGGGTCCCCTGAGGAATGGGGCTGGGGAGGAGGGTAAAATGTATCCATACAAAGTGTGTTCTTAATAAAAAAGAAAACTAATAACAACAAATGCTAGCAAGGTGTGGAGACAGGGGAACACTTATTCATTGCTGATAGGAGTACAAACTGATGCAGCTACTTTGAAAATTGGTATGAAGGTTTCTCAAAAATCTAAAAATTGAACTACCACATTACCCAGATGTACCGCTACTGGGCATATACTGAAAGGAGGCTATATCCTACACCAA
Source organism: Orientallactaga sibirica (assembly GCA_036365145.1). Taxonomy (NCBI): domain Eukaryota; kingdom Metazoa; phylum Chordata; class Mammalia; order Rodentia; family Dipodidae; genus Orientallactaga; species Orientallactaga sibirica. Next base: position 11,895,876 of record JAEOAD010000057.1, read on the forward strand.
AGACTTGCACATTCCTGTTCACTGCTGCTCTGCTCACATTACTAGGAAATGGAATCTACCTCAATGAACAGCAAATGATGGCTGGATAACAAAAGTGTGGTACATATACACAGTGTAATCTGACTCACATTGTAGCAGACAGCTTCATGTTCGCTGAGATGAACTTCCAGACCAGGCAAAGTTATGGAGGAAGGGATATTTATTGAAGCTTACAGATCCAGGGAAAGTTCCATAATGGCAGAAGTAGCTGGCTTGCCTTTACAGGACCAAACAAAGAGAGCAAAAGCCACAAGCCAAAACTCAAAAGCCAAAAGACACACAGCATTGCACACCTCAGGAACTCTAGCTAGGCACACTTTGCATATCTTTAGAATGGAATCTCAAACCCACCACCACACCTTAAGATCTCCCAGTGACACTGCCTCCAGCCAGGTGGATGCAGATACAAACTACAAATAAACCACTAAATATATTGGAGGCCATCTATTCAAACTACCACATTCCACCCCTGGTCTCCAATAGATTTATAACTATAACACATTATAAATGTATTCAGTCCAGTTTCAAAGGTCCCCATGGTCTTGACCAACTTAAGACAGTGAGTCCTATAAAATCAAACAAGTTAAATACTTTCTACATATAAAGGCACAGAATAAACATTTTCAACTGGTATAAGGTATAGCAAGGAGAGACTAAAACAATGCAAACTCAACCACCATCAGCAATCCTCAAACTCCTGCAGTTCAAGTTCAATATAATCAGACTGATGGTCTTCAGGTTTTCCAATTCCACCCCTGCAGCTGGAAAACTTCCATACCAGGCCAACAGTGTACTCCATGGTAGCCCTTGCATGGTCCTGGTATATCCAAAATGTCTTCAGGTCTCCATGCAAACCATGGCCCACCTTCTAAAGGCTCTTCCAGCCCAAAGGGCATCACACCCTACCTCATGCCACATCTCATCAGCGGCACCTGGAACCGTGTGCAATTCATGACCACTCCACGCATTTTTCATGCTTTCAAAACTAATACCAGGTGTGCAGAACATAGCCATATTCTTAATTCAGGGACAAAATAAATCATAACCTTGAAAAGCAGGTTTGTTCTCCAGTAAACTCTTTTCAAAAGAGTTTGCATTTTTGTCATAGTCTTTCCTCAGGCATCCTCTCCATTGTTTTAATGTAAAGCAGTTGGGCCATCTTCCTTAAGATTGCTATTGTATTTCACAATAGAAGCTTCAGCAACCTAAACCAGTCTCAGTGCCTCTAATTTTAACTTGCTTGAGGTTTTCCAACTTAAAATCTTAAATTTCTCAGTCCAATATCTTTAACAAGCACATTAGTTCATTACAAATTTAACTGTGTTCAAACTCTCTGGGCTTGGGCAAGAGAATGTAGCCAGCCCTTATGCCAGTAGCCCAGTTCCAACAAAGTCCTCGGCAGTCTTTCCTTCCCCTTAGAAAGATCATAATCCAAGCCTTGAAGTTCAATACTGTCTGCACTTAGCATTTTCAAATTCTCATCATAATAATCCATAAAACTTGGCTTACCACTCCAGAAGGCGTTTTTCCTTACAAGCACCAAGTCTATGCCAGTTCCTCCCAAACAAAGGTTCCAAAAGACAAAAATCCACATGGTTAGGTTCATCTCACCCCATATTCTGGTACCAACTTCTATAGCAGACAGAATTAGGTTTGCTGAGATGAACTTCCGGACCAGGCAAAGCTATGGAGGAAGGGATATTTATTGAAGCATACAGATCCAGGGGAAGTTCCATACCAGCAGAAGAAGCTGGCCTGCCTTTACAGAACCAAGCACAGAGAGCAAAATCCACAAGCCAAAAGTCAAAAGCCAAAAGCCACACAGCATAGCACACCTCAGGAACTCCCAGCTAGGCACACTTTGCATATCTTTACATGGAAATCTCAAACCCACCACCACACCTTAAGATCCACCCACTGACATTGCCTCCAGCCAGGTGGATGCAGATACAAACAACAAACTAATAAATCACTGAATATATTGGGGTGCCATCTATTCAAACTACCACACATGTGTTAAAGAAAAAATCTTATGAAATGTGTAAGAAATGAGTAGAATTGGGAAAAAATATACTAATTGAAATAATACAAACACACAAAAATGAAGGAAACCTCATGTTTCTCTGAAATGCAGAATGTAACTTTTAATGTTTGTACATATGGAAATATAGGGCTATAAGACTGAGTATGGACTATGAGTTGAGGTAGATTGATTGGGGAGCAAAGGGTGATGAGAAGAGAGGAAAGGATATAAGGAAACATGTAGTATAAAGCAGAAAAAAGGATAAGTTTGGGGGTGGGACCAAAAGAAGAAGGGAGAAACAGGGAAAAGGAACCAAAAATTTGTTTGCAAATACAATAATGAAACTTAATTCTTTGTATATTAGTATTTTTTTTTAATTCACCGCTAAAAACAGAAAGAATGAAAGCTGGGTTATTATCACCCAAAGAGGGTACTACAGGGTTATACTTGTGGAATATCACTGAAGGTGATATGAAAGGGAGTGACAGGACTAAGTGGAACCCTGCTAGGAAGCTGTGGTATAGGGGCTGGCAAAGAGAAGTGGAGGAAGAGGTCAAAAATGGTTTACATTTCACATGTATAACAAAACTCTCTGGGGTAGGGGAGGCTGTCAGTGAACTTCGTTATAGACAGGAAGAGAGTCATTCTTGATGGGCAGGCTCCACGTTCTTTCCAATGGAGAAAAATAAGGTGATGTATAGCTCACAACATTAAAATCTAAGCCTTTTAAGGATAAACAGCCTAAGCTGTTATAGTAAAAAATGTTGAAGAATTATGGGTCAAGTCAAGTGATGACTTAGAAGCTTTATTTCTATAATATCATGAAGAAAATGCAGATAAATGACTAGGTTGGAGAGTTAGAATTGTTTCAAATCTTGTCCCAATCACTTAACTGCACCCACTCAGACAAGTTAGTCAACCACTGTGGGCCACACTTTACTTATAAATAAAATTGGAAAATGCAGGCAAGGACTTTATGAATAAGATTCCAAAAGCACAGAAGAAAAAAGCTAAGACAGACAAATGCCAGTATATCAACCCAAAGTTTCAAGCACAGCAAAGGAAAGGAAACAACCACCCAAATGAAGAGACAGAATATAGGATGAGGCATAATATTTGAAATGTGACAAGTGGTTAATATTTAGAATATTTAAGGAACTACAAAAACTCAAGAGAAGAAAAACTAAGAGCTAAAGTTAAAAGGGGTGGGGAGCTGGGTGTGGTGTCCAGCACTTGAGAGGCAGAGGTAGGAGGATCACCATGAGTTCCAGGCCCTCCTGAAACTACTTAGTGAATTCCAGGTCAGCCTAAGCAAGGGTAAGATCCTACCTCAAAAAAGGGTGGGCAGGGGCATGCTTGTAATTCTGGCACTTGGAAAGTAGAGGAAAGAACATCACTTTGAGGCCAGACTAGGATATTTAATGAAACTTTATCTCCAAAAAAATGAGGGGAGAGAGCATGATAGACCATTAAAATAAAGCACAGAATTAATGTAACAGGAAATGATAAGTGAAAGGGTAGGAGTTTAGTTCCATGGTAAAGCCAGAGAGTATATGTTTAACATGTTCAAGGCCTTTAAATATCTAGTACAACTCTACCCCCAAGAAAAGGGAACTAAAAGAAAAAAAATGTAATACTCCACATCAAACATATTTATTAGTGATCTTGGACTACAATCAGAGGTGTTGTTATGAATTCATGGATTTTAACATATTGAAAACTTCTAAAAAATGATAGAGATGGAATTATGTGTTTTTGTGAATGCACACAAATTTCCTAAGCCTGTCTACTGAAAAGGATTGCAATTAATGACACCAGAGTAACAATAAGCATACAAAGCCCAGCAATCACTCTCTCATTGCTCAGCCAAAACACCCAATAAGAAGTAGCTTCTGGGAGCTGGAGAGATGGCTGAGCGGTTAAGGCATTTACCAGCAAAGCCAGAGGATCCCGGTTCAACTCTCCAGGACCCATGTATGCCAGATGCACAAGGGGGCATGTGCATCTGGAGCTTGTTTGCAGTAGCTGGAGGCCCTGGTGTGTCCATTCTCTTTCTCTCTCTAAAATAAATGAATAAAAAAATATATATTTTTAAAAAAAGAAGTAGCTTTTGGGAACAAAAGATTTATTTCAGCTTACAGTTTATATACATTTCATCATGGCAGGGTAAGTGTATTAGGCCTAAACAGAGAGCCTGGATCACATCTTCACATTAGCAGGAAAGAAATAGTATGCTGTATGCCCAGCGAACCATCTCTGAACACCCAGTGGACTATAGTAATAAACCTCAAGGTATGTCACCAGGGACACACCCCTTCTAGCAAGGTTCTACCTCTCAAACGCTCCACAAATTTACAAAATTGCCACCAGCTAGGGGTCCATGTATTCAAGATACATGCGGTTATAGGAAACATTTTACATTTTACATTCAAACCTCCACATTCTGCCCTTAGCCCCCATAAATTCATGGCCATTTCATGTTGCATTGAGTATAACTTTAAAAGTTCCCTACTCTTTTTCAGTCACAGTACTGTTCAAAAGTTCTAAGTCTCATCTGAGATACAAGACAGTCTTTCAACTGTGAGCCCTGTAAAATCAAAATTCAAGTTATATACTTTCAATAGACAAGGACACAGAGTAAATATTTGTATTCCAAAAAGAAAGCATAGCAAGGAAAGACTGAAAGACTAGACCAAGGCAAGGTAGAAAATCAGAAGTTCAAACAGCAAATCATACAGCTGAATTTCCAGCATCTGGGATCCATGATGAAATTCTCTGCTATTCTGCTTGGCTGTCTACAGCCTGGGGAAAATCCATACCAAGCCAAGAGCTTTCCTTGATGGCCATCCCCTAGTCCTGGAATCTCCAAATCCCATGTTTTGTTGTATTTTCTTTTATTGCAACCCATGGTTCAGCATCACAGCTTCAGACAATGAACTCCAAGGACCTACAGAGACTTTAACCCTGTATCACATCACTATCTCTAGAACTGTACAGCTTCATGACTCAAATCTCTGCATTTTTTATACTTCTAATACCACTTCCTATGCCATCAAATTTGTAAATCAAGGGAACTTAAAGCCAACATTGGAGGAGCAAGAAACTCCACAGGCATTCTTCCTTCAGGGCCCCTCCTTACAAAAGAATCAGCATTCTTCCTCTTGTTCCAATGTAGAGCAGCTAGCCCAGCCTCAATGGTGATTGGTGATAATCTCTTTAAAAAATTACAGGTAAACCAGCCACCATCTCTGAGAACTGAGACTTTCATTACTTTCTATGCCAAACTTTACATCCTTTATATCTTCCTGCTCTGTGTTTTATTTAACCAAACACACCAGTCTTTTACATTCAACTTTGCTCATGCTCTCAGGGCACAGGTAGAACAGACAGTGTCTCCACCAGAACATCACATGAACTGACTCTAGCCCAGTCTAAACAAAGTACTATTCCCCCGTGGAAACTCATAAACCAATCTTTCACAAACCACAGTTTTCTATTTCAAACTCTCACCAGAATGGTTCATTAAGCTCTGATACCCTAGTCAAAAGTTCCAAATCCTTCCACATTCCTCTTGCCAACCAGTTTCAAGAAAACTACAAACCACGTGGTCAGGATTATCACAGCAATGAATCCACTTCTCAAAAACAATTTTCAGTAGCAATTATCTTCTCACTATTGGTACAAAACACCATACCAGAAACAGCTTTGGGGAGAAAAGAACTTATTTTTCAACTTATAGTCCCAAATGGATGTAAGGTCTGCCTCCAGAGACACACCTCCTCTAGGAAGGCACCATTTCCCAAAGGCCCCATAACTTTCCCAAATTGTCACCAGCTTGTGACCAAGTATTCAAAATGTATGAGACTATAGGGGCATTTTACATTCAACTCCCCCACACCAAGAATTGAAATCTTTGTTTCTAAATATTATTTGGTAAAAAGAATTGGAACTCTTTGGAGAAATGGCTCATTTCCAAGGTTAGGACAAGGAAAGCAGAAATGAACCTAGAATATTTTTTGGTGCCATACAATGAGGAGATGCTAAAAAATGATGGGAACATGATGAAAGGGCATAGAATCCAAGGTCAAGGAATTCCAAATTTGAGGAAACTGGATTACATTCACAAATAATTGTAATTAAAGTATAATTCATTTCACCTCATTATAGCAAATGCAAGAAATTCAGTAAGAAAATATTGGAAACTAAAATCACCATCTGGAAAATATCACTATAATAATTATTTGTGCCATAATCATTAGTAGATGCTAAAATAAGCAATCAAAATATCATGAGTAACAGATCATTTCACTGCCTCACAATATTGTCTTGTAGAGCCTAACAAGATCAGCTCTGTCTGTAATTACAAAAGCAAGAAAGTAACTTTATAAAGGACAAACTTGGCAGACATTATTCTAACCAAGTTGTCATTGGTAATTCAAGATAGTTGCTCTCATATCTTGCATATTCAAACATCAACAGCCAAGTAAAAACAGAGGACAATGTAAGCATTCTTTGAAAGAAAATCACAGAGTAAATACATATGTAAATAGATGCATAACAAAGATCCATGGCTGGTGCTGTAGCTCAATTGTAGAATAAATGCCTAGCATGTGATAAGACTTAGGCTTGATCCCCAGAACTACAAAAAAGTCTAAAGATAGATAACTGAGTGGACAGAATTGGATAAGAAAGATTAGGTATATTGGTAAAATGAACAAAACTGAAATGAACATTTTTGGCAAAAACATGTCAACACACACACACACACACACACACACACACACACACTTTTCACAACAGATATCTTCCTGAAAATTTTATTATATTTAAATTACTGTGGAACTAAACAGAATCATAAGGTAGTGGACTAGGGAGATCGCTCAATTGGTAAATTGTGTGCCTTGCAAGCATCAGGACCTGAGTTAGATCATAAGAATCCACTTAACAATGCCAAATGTGATGGTGTAGACTGGTATTACTAGTGCAGAGGAGGTATAGATAGGGAGATCTCTGGGGATTTCTGGTCAGCCAGTCTAGTTTAATTGACCCTGTCTCAAAAATGGTAGAGAGCACCTGAGAGGATCCATAGCCAAATCTGTCTTTGCCTCCTCACACATGTGTACACACACGCGCGTGTGCATACACACACACATATAAAATAAAAAGAATCATAAGGCAATTTTTCCAAACTAAATCATCCCCCATACTTTATACACATTTTATAAATTTAATATTATGATTGCATAAACTTATACAGCTTGCAACAGCAATGCTTTTAGCAATGCTCACTCTACACAGATATAGAGAAAAATGATCTTAAGTGCAAATATCTTTACATTATGGCATATGGGCTGTTCTCTTAATATGAGCAGGAAGAGACATAACCCACATTATCATTTCCACTGCATCTTCTGGGTCCACACAAAAAAAGTAACAGAAATTCAAAACACTTTGAACACTAAATAAATCTATGGACTACATGCAAAGGAAGCAGTATATGACAGTTGTGAAGGGTAAAGTGTCTAGAATCAAACTGCATGAATTCAAACTTTCCAGCTCTTCAGCTTACTACTCATGTGATCTTTCAGCAAGTTGTTTGCATTTTCTCATTTATAATGTGAGAACATTGCTATCTACCTTCTAAATCTCTTATGAAGAACAAATACAAAGTAAAAAGTCTTAGTGTGCTTGAAACTCTGGATACATTCCCTGGTACCATAATGAAGAGAAAATATAAAAATGTACATTAACACACTAGAAGAGTACCTAGCACTCAAAAATGTTAATACACTAAAATAATAATGAATACAACAATGACAAAATCTTCCTATGTAGGAGAATACTTTATAGTGGAAAGGAAAAATTACTTCACGGCTAAAAAAACACACTCCTATCCTTGGTAATTTCTTGCCAGTGGTCACAATACACATATTGTGGTTTAAATGACAGAAATTTATCCACTCTCCTAACATTTGTATAGCAGAAGTAGTGTAATCTTACTGTCTATATTCATACCCATCAATCTACATTTTTATCCCACTAACAGTGAGTTTGCAAAACTGTAATTATCTTTAACACAAAAATATCCTATTTCTATCACTAGAAAAAAAGCTTTCTAACTTAAATCTCCCTTTTTCTTTTGCTGCTAATATTTCAGTATGAAGGTTACTTTACTCTGTCTAATGAACAATCTACCTTAAAAATCATCCACATATTTGTGATATCCAAATTTGGCACGACCTCAGAGATAAAGAAACCACATAGCTGTGAAAAAAGTAAAACAATATAAGAAGCAATGTTCTTCCAGATATAAAGACCTCAATACTAAACTACTTCAGGCAACAACTAGCCCCACTACCATCCAGTTTCACTCTAGACAGAGTCACCAATATCCCCACACTAACATGGAGAGCAGATACCATTCATATTTTAGAGATGAGTAAAACATTCATTTAACTATGATACTTATGTGTAAAGTAAGAAAAACAAATGGCTGGATTTAACAGACTTACAAAATCCTAATGATATGAAAGCAATACATAAAATGTCCTTTAAAAATTATATAAGAGGAAAGAGGGGAGAAAACTACTTCACCAATACTTGTGCTATTTTAAGAAACCAAGAAAATAAGCTTGCTTCTAAGTTTCGTCAGTCATAAATATAAATACCATCTAAAATAAACTAAATTGGTATGTAGCTTTGCTATAATGTACTTTATAATTGAGATTGGGTGCATATTTATTGATAGCATGATCAATAAAAAAGAATGCTTCATGAAACATTCAGCAACTCTGCCAGTAAGGCTAATACTATAGGCAGTAGGCATGACATGAACTTTTAAATGAACACACAGTTAATAAATCAAAAGCACAATTAATTATTTTTCTGATAGTCTGTAGCCCTATCAACTGGCTAAAACTTATCTAATTAAAGGTGCTCTCCATCTAAAATGCAACGTTAAGTCATATAACTACTTTGACGTAGGAAAATTGTGGCATGCAGAAGCTATTTGATACACATGGATTTTCAGCAGATTGGCCATCAAAATGATGTTGTGGTTATAGTGATATAAGAGCTGCTTTTCATCTCTTTAGCACATACTTCCTGCAGGACAGAAAGTGAGCAATGTAATTTGAGGCATGCTGAGTGCTACAGAGAAGCTACATACCTGAAGTTTGAAATGGACCCTGATAAGCTATAACATAGCTGCATATGAAGAATTGAGAGTCACTCAGCCATGTAAAGGCCTAAACTATAATATTATATTAAAAATATTTTTGCAAGACACCCATTCTGATCACTCGAATCTAACACTAAATACTGTATCACACACTTAATTCTTTACAGGTTAAGTGAAATTTAGGGCTCGTGGGCTTCAAGCTGAAGAACATTTTTTGTGACCAGATGGATAGTGAGATGGACTACCCAGATACTCTTTTAGGGTATGAATATTAATTCTACATTCCTAAACTCCAGTGGAACTTTTTGCCCTGTCATTTCACATGCACACTCTCCCCCACTCTCCTTTTAACCAGAAAGCTCATTCTCTTTTGAAAAAAAAAAGGGAATTCTTTTCCTTTAAACAGGTGATGGTCAAATTGTCAAGTTCAGGCATCTTTTTCAATTAAAAGAGTAAACAAACAAACAAAAAACAGGCACAAAAGCCCTAAATCATGAAGCCATGCTCTTGACCTCACTCTGACTGGTAGGTTACCTGAATGTTTGTGTACGAAAGATGTGAAAAGGGGAAAGCAGGTCAGAAGCTTTACTGACCTGGAGTGGGAGAGTATATTGATGTTGTTTAAGAAAAGAGCAGAGGAGACTAACTTGCTTTGGGGGCTTGCCACTTTGATGGAAGCTGGATTTTTAGAAGACACAGAGAATTAACTATAAGCAAAGTTTAAAGAGTGCGTGGGCTGGGTACAGGTAGTGAAAAAGCTACCTGGCAAACAGGGAAACACCCTAAGGGGAAGGAGGAGAGAAAAAGTTTTAAATAACTACCAGAAGCTAGTGATCCATTAATAAGCGCCCCCCTCCCACCTGGCTCTGCTTGCTCCTTGCCTCCGAAGAGGTAGTTGCAGGACACTAAGCGGCCTGACTTCTAAACACTTGAAAGAGCGTTAGCAATCATGTTTGCACCTGAATAGTATTAGCAAATTTGACTTCCCAAGCCAAGGCCCAAGAGACAGGAAGGTAAAGGGAAGATGGGAGCGAGAGGAAGGACTTACCGCAGCCTCCGCGGGCTGCCCCCAAAGCCCCAGGGCCAGGAAGAACAAGCCTGCGGCCAGGCGGACTCGGCGCAGCGTCATCCTTCACCGGCTCCCGCAGCTCCTTCAGCACCCGCACGAAATCCCTTGCCGCCTCGCACCAACTGACATTATCTGGAGGGGTTACGGGGACAGGGACAGCGAGGGTGTCCCAGCGGTGCCGGTCCACTTGGGTGAGGAGAAAGGCTTTTTTAATAGTGAAGAGATTTCAAAAAAGAAGAACAAGAAGGAGAGGAAGAAGAAAAAGCTGCTCTGCCCTCCCCCCGCCCCTCCCCAAAGCCGGTCTCTCGGGAGCACTTTTGCCTTCTGTTCAGACCTGCAAACTTTCCTCACTCCAGTCCTACAAATCTACACCCCCCCCGCACCGCCCCCTCCCCGCCAGCGCTGGGGAATTTGAGTATCACTCCGCCAGTGCCTCCGACTGCACCAGCAACCTGCGAGGGAGTGACGCTCAGTTATTTGGGGGAGGGAAACTTCTAGTCCAGTTGACTGAGCCCCCTGAGTCCAACCGAGGAAGCTTCCTTATTTGTTCATTTGTAACTTAAGGTCGATAGTACTCTTCCCTGTCCAATCTCACTCTCATTGATCGCGCATCCAAGTCACTTCCAAATAAACCTGAGCTGGGACTATTTTTTTTAGCGGATGTATTTCATAGAAACAGTACTTTTTATTGTTAATCATTAGGAACATATTTTGGTCGCTGTGCTCTGGACTGCTGGCCTTTGCCTTCCAAGTGCTTGTAGTGCAGATTTTCTGTCTGCAAGCAGAAGATCTGAAAATATGATAAATATAAAGAAAGAAAGAGTATATTGATAGGTGTTGACTACTATGATACACAAAGATTTGAAAACATTAGGTAGGTTAGTAGTTATATGGCTAAATGTTATTGTGCTAAAACCACATTTTTATTTTAGCTTTATTTAAAATCATCATTAATAGTTATCTCTTAAATTGAACTAACAAAAGATATTGACTCTCATAGCCTTGCTTCAGGATTTATGATAGGTAATTAGATAACATCAGTGCAATTTCTTACAATTAGCACAAACACCTAATTGGAACTATACATATGTAGTCAAGAACAATTGAGCTAATGTCTTCCAAAATAGATATGAGAATTATTTGATATATCTGATTAATTTTTTAGGTAGCAAAAAATCTAGAAACTCCTTCATGTGGACTCCTAAGAGAGTTCTTTTCAAGAATTTCCGGAAGAATTCTTCAGAATATTTCTATTATCTCAGTCTCTGGGATTAGATTAACCATGTTAGAGTCTCTACATTTGTGGCTGTATTTTATGGGGACCAATTCATTCTTGGGGTCTACTGAGTTTAGAGGTAGTAGATTTACAACTCCAGAGCCCCTCATCTTGCGAATTTAACATACAATGTATTGGAATAGGGGTTCATGACTTTGGGCCCATGCAACAGCAATTTTAGGTATATTTTATATATATATATTCATGTGCAACATAAAAGTAGTTTATGAGAATGCATGATGCTTAGCTGCTTAGGTCTTCGTATATACGTCTCTAGAGACCTGAGCATGACTCTATGGAGACACTTGGGACTGTTGTTTGTAGAGGGGCTTGAAATTGAGAAAGACAACTGGCTGCCCAAGGTAGGGGGGGTGATTGACGGCAGGCAGCCCCGCCCCGTTCCCCTCCATTCCTTCCTCTCCAGGCGCTTGGAACTATCCCCTGAGTGCTGCAAGTTGTAGCGGGCACCGCTGGGTGTGTTTCCCTTTGGGGCACTTCTTACCCAGCAGCTGACTTTAGTTTCTTGTGAACTGAGCCACTTCGCCCCCTTTACACCCTGTCCTGAATAAGAGAGCAGCTGCAGAGCATCAACCGAGCCTGGATGAGCCAGCGCCGCGGAGCCACTGAGCAGTCTCCCGGGACCCAGCTCCGGAGGAGCCGCAAGCATGCACCCTGGGTGAGCTGTTTCTGCTAAGAGCTCCCCCACCTCTTTCTTTCCGACTCAGGGGTACTTTGACTGGCCAGGACTATCTTTGAACTTCTGTCACTGCAGGGAAAGTGGGAACAAGAGAGAGAGAGAGAGAGAGAGAGAGAGAGAGAGAGAGAGAGAGAGAGAGAGTTAGGGGTCTACTGGCAGACTCAGGACCCAGGAGTCTAGAAATCCTATGTTACCCTCCCTCTCATTTCAGGTTGTGGCTGCTCCTGCTTTCCTTGTGCCTGACCAAAAAACTGGCAGAAGCGGTAAGTCTTTGCCTGACCCATTCCCCCTCCTCTTCCCACCCCCCACCCGCGTCCCCTTTCCCTCTTGTGTTTGTGTTGAGGGTTGCAGAGGTTTGCACCAAAACGGAGTTCCCACTACTGTTCCTCCTAATGGGAGTTAATAGCGTTGCTACAGAGGAACAGCAAGCACCATGTTAACCTAATGCCCTTGGGACTCAGAAATCTTCCTGCCTTAAAACATAGCTACAGGTTTGGAAAATACAAGTAGAAGACCCAAGATGCACACATTTCTGAACTCTTCTGGACAATTTCAGGTGACAGACATCTCTGATGCCTTCCTCTGCATATATCTGCAGATCTGTAAGCAGGAGGAACTTAGCTTTCCCTGGTCCACAAGAACTTGAACTGACACATAAGTTTGAAAATGAGAGGAGTGTACCAAGGAATGGGACTTGAAAGTACCAAGAATCTAATGGGAATGAAACTTCCTATTTGCTTGTGAGTCCTTTCACAGTACTAGGACCTGATGTACCTACATGATGTCCAGTTTTTACCTGAGGCTTCTTTTTACTGACTTTTCCACACCAAAGAGTTAAAGTGGTTAGGAAAGAAAGAAAAACTTTCTAAAAGTTAACATCTCATAGGCTGCTTATATATTACGAATCAAGTTATCTAGTGATTGCAAGCAAAGGAATTTCTGTAAACCTCTGGATAAGGAAAGTTTAATGGATGCCAGAAAGTTGAGAACCACCCCCCTCCCCATGGAATTACTAGGATAATTTCAACTAGGTGGAAAGCCTAAGTAATCAGACAGGCTGATTGTCCATTTCTACTGTTACATATGCTGGCCAAAATAGTTACCTGTTGTATTTAAATATAAATTTAACTACTCAGTACTATTTCACTGCTTTATGAAAAATATATGGCCAAAATCATTTGCAATATAGATAACAGAAAAACATACATTTTAAATATTTATCATGTGGAGTTTTGATCATTGGAACTGGCTCTATTTTTAATATTTTGAAATACTAATTCAGAACCATATTTGGTTCAGCTAAATAAAATCTCCCAATACACTTACAGAAAAAGTGCTACTTTATTCAGACTCATGATATCTTTAAGAAAATACCAGAGTGACGGGATGCAGAGGTAGGAAGATCGCCATGAGTTCAAGGCCACCCTGACACTACAGAGTGAATTCCAGGTCAACCTTGGCTAGAGTGGTGATCCCCTACCTCAAAAAAAGAACAAGAAAGAAAGAAGAAAGGAAGGAAGGAAGGAAGGAAGGAAGGAAGGAAGGAAGGAAGGAAGGAAGGAAGGAAGGAAGGAAGGAAGGAAGGGAAGGAGGGAGGGACGAAGGAAGGAAGGAAGGAGAGATAAAATACCAGAGTGAGGTAAAATGAATAAAGGGTAATGCAAGAAAACTTGAGTTCTAAAATTTTGCAAGTCCTTCCCTCAGAACATCAGATCTTACCTAATTTTACTGCAGACTTTGTAAAAATAAATATTGATCTCATACTCTGTGCACTTTTCCACCTGACTCCTTTCATATACAAGCTTAGTTATGAGTTACCTTGAGGCTCAATACTACATTTATTGAAAATGCCAGCTTTTCATTAGTTAACAATTTGTCCAGGAATATTGCCACTTGTCAAAATGTCATGCTTTGGTAGAATAACTTCCAGTAAAACCTTTATTCTCAGACTCTGACTGATCTTATTCAGTGTACTTTTGGGGAAAGCATTATAGATCATTCTAGATAGCCAAACAATTCCCATTTACTGCATGCTATCCTTTGATATGGTAGAGGAAAATGCTTTCAATTCTTCCAAGTATTGCAGTGGTTCCCAAAGAAAAACACTTTCTTGGTGTGAGGATTATATTCTTCATCTTATTGCTTTACAGTATCATCTGCACTATTGGTTTGAATAACTGATAATTAAAATTAACCTTGAGATCCACTGACAATATTGTTTTCAGCCTTAAGTTCGGAAGTTCTTCCCTCAGTGTTGTTTACTTGTGCACAATATCTTTCGTGTTGTAAAGCTATTCTATTAGCTTTTGGGAAAATGATAAAAAGAAGACAGGAGATCCATAACATAAATTCTCAGGAGATGACTATTTGAGCAGAATTTTTTTTTCTTTTAAACACCACACTGGCTTATCTGTGCTGACTAGTATTCATCTTCTAGTCTCAATTCATGTTCATTCTCTGTGTAAATAGTGTTTTTCACTCTTCCAGATAGTTGAAGACATTTGAATTTCTAGTACTTTGTTTAATAATAATGAAAATGACTATGAAAAGTTTGGCAGAACTCTGTTGTATTTCATTATGAGAAAGTCTCTTTTATTCTATAAGAATTAAGTTACCAATAATAGAATACTGGTAAACATTTAAAATTGGGGTCATTTAGGAGCTATTTCTTTTTGAGCTATTTCTTTTGAAGTACTTATAAAGCAATTTTGTTTAAATGACTGGGAAGCTAAATGTTAAAATACAAGCTATCCCCACAGTGCAAGACCCACAATCCCCAAGGGGGGAGGACAGGGAGAAGGCTAACTATAGTATTATCATGGCTGCATACACAATATATCAATAACTAATAAAAAATAAATTTAAAAATACAAGGTTTAATTATAAGTTTCTATTTTCTTTAAATGAGTGATGATCTTCATTCAAGTGAAATATCTATAGTTTGTCTGAATGTGAAAGAGCCTAGGATAGCAAAACATCTGGAATTATCTTAAAGTGGATGCCTACAGACATAGTAGGGTGTAACATTTAAAAATTTACTCAAATATAGTTCTCAACTCTCCTAAAACTTTGTGTTTTCATACACCTGTGGTCCTTATGTTCCTTAAAAGACAGACAGCTTAATACAAATTAACTTAATGTGCATAATCCTGTTACAAAACACTAGAAGGGTGCAAACTTCACCATGGGACAATATGTCCAGTAGATAAAATATATCCTAAAGTAATGAAGGTCCTTGTCATTTTTCCCCTCTTTGCCTGTATCCAGGTGCATATTCATAGAAGCCTGCGATGCATACAAATATGGGTGAAGTTAAAAGGCTAGTGAAACACTTGTTTGGTAAGGAAAATGATAAAGGGTTAAACCATGTCTATAAGCCAAATTCAAGATCTGACTGAAATACCACTTTTTTTCTATAAAGGTCTAACTTACCTAGGTTGGTTCTTTCCAGTGTTACTGGCCCTATCATTACTGTAGTCATCAGAGTATGACTCTGATTTAAGGGAGTTTATAAATGTAGAAAATCCCTTTCTACTTTAAAAATCAAGGGGAGTATTTGACTTGTTTGGAAGATATCTCTGCAAATATGGTATATTAGCTAGATATGAATAATTATATTATTCATATCATGTATGTGTGTGCTTATATGAAGAGACAATATATATCCTAAGATTACTGACGACATAGATTTAAGTAAATGAGCATATCATAAAGTAAACCACCAAAGACTATGTACACAGATAACATGGATGAAAATATATTTACATTAGTGACAAGTTAAAATAAACAGGTTTTAAGACAGGACCAGAGGGAATGATAGATGTATTGAGAATTTTCCTAAAGAAGCCAACATATTAGAATATCACAAAATTATTACATATTTTGATAATTATATTTCAACATATTAGTTTCTATTGTTATCCATGAATTTTATTGTATTTTATTTTGTGCAACAGGGTCTCATGTATGCCTGGCTGGCCTCAAACTCATGATGTAGCTAAAGCTACCCTTTATCTCCTGATCCTCTTGTCTCCAGTTCCAAAGTGCTGGAATTACAGGGATGCATCATCAAAATTGGCTTTGAATTTTATTGTATATATTAAAAAATATTTTTGTAGTGCTAGAGATTGAACCCTGGTGCAATGATGTTGATCAAACCAAGGGTCTCACACATGTAAAGCATGCACTTTACCACTGAGCTACACGCCCAGCCTAAGAATATTATCCTAAAATGCAGTTAGGCTTAACTAGGCTGCCAAATTAATCCCTGGCATTACAAACAAATTTGTACTTTAAGGAGTGATCTCTCCCTATAAAGAATATTTTTTTAGCCAAGAGATTTGTATTAACTGTGAATACCAGCACTCTTACTTTGGGGGCATAATATGGAGTCTCCATTTAGGCATATAGATAGGATGCCTATATTTTATACAAACTCAAAATCAAGGCAGGTCATAGGAACAAATATACTGTTGGTCTATTTACCACATTAAAATAAAAATGTGGCTGGGAGGTGGCTCAGCAGTCAAAGGAACTTGCTGGCAAAGCCTGCCTGCCCAGGTTCAATTCCCTAGTACCCATGTTAAGACAGATGCAGAAAGTGGAGCATGCATTGGAAGTTCATTTTCAGTGGCAAGAGGCACTGGTGTTCTACCTCTCTCTCAAAATAAATAAATAAAATATTTTCAAAAAGAATTGCAGTGACTGGCCTTATTAATTCATATTAGTTATTGCTTCCTTTACTTATATAGATAATTCCATATCTTTATGTCTATGTGTGGGGAGTATGGACTTGTCCCACATTTTATGGATGACGAGTTGTGAATGTAATTGAAAGATCATATTATGAATGTACTGTGTAATTTTCTGTTTTCTAACTACTGTGAAATTTCCTTTTGCTTTTTTGATTTCTACAACTCTGTGGCTCGATTTCTCTCCTGTGCTTCCTTCATCTTTTAAAAATGTCATTCATTAAGTGAATATTTATTGAGCAGCCTCTAGTATCTTTGAAGTAATATTCTAGGTTCCGAGAACACAGTGATGAACAAGTTAAGCATGATCTTTCCTGTTAGGGACCATACATTCTTCCTCACTTCATATCCTAAAATGGTCGCTTTTCTCAGCATGTCTTCTTTTACTGTGTTTTTGCCTCAGTGATTTTAACTATGCCTCCTGTACATGGATGACCATCAAATTTATGTCTCTAGCTCAAGTATCTCTTTTGAGTTTCAACTCTATGTTTCCAACTGCCTAATAAGCCTTGTCTCTCAATGAGTTGATTTATACAAAGCACTTAAAACAATGCCTGGAGTTTAGTATAACCACTCAACCAAAGCCAGCTATTATTATTTTTTATTGCCCCAAACACAATGTATATAAAGATAAAGCTGTTTTCCAGTCTTTCCCATACACACTACAACCTTCTGCAACTTTTTGATCTTTATTTCTAGCATCATCCCTTGGTTTCAGGAAGGCTACAAAATCAATCACCAACTTTCATTGTCTCTAGCCGCAACAATTCCTATAAATTTTACCAAAAATCTGTGGACTGGTTTTTCTGTCCATACTCCATTAGCTTCAAAGCTCATCATCATACATCAGTATTTTCTAAACTGGTTTTTCTACAGCTTGACTTCATGATAATCTCTACACTGCCCCCAGAGTTATTTTACTAAACAAACAAACAACAACATTAAAAAATGATGTTTTATTTTTTTCCCAATGAAATACACATTCCTTGGTTTAGCAAATTTAAAACTGTCTGTTCTTACCTACCTTTCCAAGTTCATGTCTATGTTCCTCTTTGTCAGACTTCCTTCCCAAACATTTAGCATACATTGCACTTCCTTCTGTTCAAACTTCTCATCATTCCCAAAACACACTTCATGTTTTCTCACAAGTCTTTGTGATGACGTGTGTGTCTTCTGCCTAGAATAATCCTTTCCATAATCTCTACTTTCTCCTCTATCTAGTGAATGCATACTCAAATCTTTATACTATGATCAAATATCACTTTCTCCATACAACATTCTCAGACCTCTTCAGAAGAAAATTATTTTCCCCCGTGTTTCTAAGATTTTGAAGGCCCCTCTAAGCAGCACTTACCATGTGGTATTGAAAGTCCATGCTTCCATAACTATGTTGCCCTATTCAACCTTGTACTTTGATTTTTTTAATATTATATATATTTATTTATTTGAGAATGAGAAAGAGGAAGATGAGAGAAAGAGAGAGAGAGAACATGAGCATACCAGGGCTTCCAGCCACTACAAATTAACTCAAACATGCACCACTTTGTGCACCTGGCTTACGTGGGTACTAGATAATTGAAGCTGGGTCCTTAGGCTTTGTAGGCAAGCATCGTAACTGCTAAGCCATCTCTCTAGCCTTGTTCTTTGAATGTCAGGACACTACCAGCACATCATATGCGATCAATAGATGACTTTCAAGAATACTTATATACTCTTAATGACCTAAAAACTCTTTTCTTTGTCTGTCTTAAGAGTTACTAAAGATAATGTCAATAACAGTTTCTTTAATGAAAAGTAACACTGTTCAATGAATAAGGGAAAAAAAATGCCAGTATCAGGATTTTACTGCATGCTGATTCTAAGCACACTTCCTAGCTGTGGGACTTAATTTACCTTTCAGGATGTAATTTTCTCACACTCCAAAGAGAGTAATGTCTTTCACTTCTGATGCTTTGTTGAGTAAAGTCAAGTACATACTATGCACAAAGATGCTAAGCTGTGTTCCATCCCACTCAAGTAGCTTTTATTTCTTTTAATAAAGTGGAAAATTAATAAAAAATAATTTCTGTATTTTGACAAATTGTATGTAAGAAGATGAATGAAATAAAGATGTAATAGAAGATTCTTTCATTTGTAGATGGGGGATTTAGAGCAATTAGTCATGTTTCTTAATTATCATTCTCATCATTTTTCTCTATTTCCACTGAAATAATAGTGTACATTTTCTAGTGCTTCAAATTTAAAAACTAGTCTGTCATATATTATTTTATAAGTGGTTGAATACTACCTGGTGAAATATGTAGAACAACTATTTTCATCCCAAGAGTATTAATGATTTATCTAAGGTCACAGATCTAAGAAAATGCAGAATTTGATAAAAACCCATCATACTGTGCTATCTCTAATTTAGGCTTCTTACAGTCTTTTATATGGACTTCTTATAAACAAACCTAACTTCTGGCTTCAGTCTTTTACATCCCCACCATCCTTTTCACAAGCCAAAGGACTTATTCTAAAACACAGATATGGTCAAACCACTTCTCAGTACCAACCAACCCCTGTTGCTCCCATGAAAATCAAGTTTAGATACCAGTTACACTGTGATATTGGCTCACTATGCAACATATACTTACTCTTGATTTTCATTTTATTTTCCTATCCTCTTCCTGCCTTCATTCTCCATGGATACCTATATTGTTATTCCCTTAATGCACAATTTATGGAATAGTTTTGCGAAATTGCCCCTTTTTTGTGTTCTTCAGGCTCTCACTTTCCCTCCCACTGTGTTCTTCCTTCAATGAATATTTGACCCTATTGTGTGCCAGACATTGTGGAAAGGGAAATGTCAACTACTAACCCAGTGTGGTCAAAGCACTGGTTGGGTGAAGTGGAAATAGGGTCTTAGAACATTTTGAGAAGATGAAGTGAAAGGAAAAAGAGAGTTAGACTCATTCTGTACTTTTACATGTTTCCTTAATCTTCAGAGAATTGGTCTAATGCTTGTGCTCTGACCTGTTAGTTACTGCTGGTTACTTCCTGTGAATCCTTCCCAATGGTGAACCTTTAAGCACAGAGGGCTCACTCCTGAAGCACACATCTCCTCTTTCCAGATTTATAAAATGTAGACAAACTGTAAACATCCTTGAAAGAGCAAAGATATTCTAAGAAGAGACTTTTCTCTCTCCTTTTGACTATCAAACTATGCAACAATAGACTAAGGAATTGGAATTTTCCTAGGAATTGGTGCTGGGGGAAGGGACAGGTTGAAACCTAGTTCTAGCCAGAAAAGAAGCTTGTCTCCCAAGAAGAGATTTCACATAGTTCTGAACACTTGGTAAGACTACTTTGCAGGACAGTCTAGAGCCCAGACAATGATGGCTCAATGATGGATGGTGGGCAAGACCACACCTTGATCAGGACTGCATAGCTATGAAAGATTCTTGCCCTCTATTTACATAAATCTACTGCCTCCTACCAAAATAATGACTTGGGGCTCACTGGACCTCTTTTTTGTTCCTCTCTTCAATGTGTCCACATTGAATAAGTTGGCTTTCTCTGCTTTTCAATATTATTTATCTCTTTAATTGGTATATTGGGGATAGATCACCAAGCTCAGGACAGGTCACTGAGTCTAGCTTTATGGGACTGTGAGCTCCCAGGCTTTAACCTTAACAGAGCCATAAGATATGTACCTATCCTCCAGTTGCTTTGGATTCGTTATTTAAATCAGCAGGTGTATTTCCTGATTTTTTTTTTCACCTTAATCTTCATGGAATGGTTATAAACAATTTCACATTTGGAGACAAACTTTCCTAGATTGAAATACGGACTTCACTGTGAATTATGTTCTTAGTACAGACCAATTAATATATTATAGTTGTAAAATTATTGTTGTTGTTATTCTTCTATCCTCAGTACAATTGATATTCTACTGGAGATGGTTGGTGTGCCCATTTGGGGAGCAGCTTAGAAAAAATTATTTGATTCTTTGTTGAATAAGTTTTTCAAGCTTTCTAATGGGGTAAAAGAGTTGTTATACTTGTTCCAGTTTGCCCAAAGCTAATTCTACCTCTCCTGCCCTGCCTTTGTGACTCCCTATGGAGACCTGGGTCCCTACTAAAGAGTATTCCTAATGGCACCTCTCCAGGCATCTTTGAAGTCCCAGTTCCCTTTTGGTTATCAACAATAGGGCTCCTTTGCAGGTATCTTTCAATCTAGCTTATTGTATTGTAGGCAGCCAGCATTACTCCTGCAAATTTTCCTTACCATAAACACACACCATTTACATGAGAGATACAAGGTCTTTGTAGAATGTTCAAGTACCTCTGGCTATGAGGCCAAACTGTTCTTTTTGGAGACAGACTTTCTCTTGGACAGGAAATGAAAGTCAAGTGATATTTTCTGTTAAGCTTTGAGTGACCATTTTTTATTACTTAGGGGAAGAAGGTTGACAAAGAAAATTTAAAATGCCTATCATCTCTAAATTTTGCTTGTGAGTGTAGCAGATTCCTTAAGGTGTGTATAAACTTTAGATTTATATTGCCCTTGAGCTATGATTAAGTTGTATAAATACCTTCCAGTGCCTGATTGAGACTGGGAATACTCATCAATAATAATGTTCAGTCTGATAATGAATAAGAAAATAATTCTTCACAACATTTTATCATATTCTACAGAAGGGTGCCCTTTTTTCTCTAAACAAAATCTTATATGCTCCTTAAAATATAAACCAGAGGGGGCTAGAGAGATAGGTCAGCAGTTAAGGTGCTTGCCTGCAGAGCCCATGACACAGGTTCAATTCCCCAGTACCCACTTAAGCGAGATGCTCAGTGGTATATGCATCTGAGTTTGTTTGCTGCGGCTAGAGGCCCTCAAGACTCTCGTTTTCTCTCTGTGTCTTTTATGTGTCTCTCTCTGCCTGAAATCTCTCTGCCTGCAAATAAATAAATAAATAAAAATAAATAAATAAATAAATAAATACCAGACAATATAATCATTTGGCTAAATTACTGTAAAATTTAGCATTTATTTCTAAAGTCAATGCAAAGGAAGAGACTAAAAAGAACATAGAAATCTGCAATTAAAAGCTAAAGAATCCTTAGTATCCAGTTTATCTCTGTTTCACCTTTGTTATACCAGTAATTAGAAAATTTTGATGGACAAAAATAGTGGGCATCAACACATGAAAGCTTTTTGGATTAACACTTTGTTTTTCAGTCTTGGAATATTCTTTGTTAAACATATGCACCAAGAATATCTTTATTCCCACATCTACACACACACACACACACACACACACACACACACACACACACTTACTTGGCTTTAATATATTAACACAATCAATGATGGTTTCTATTATGTTGGCATTTGGTATATAACCAACTTGGGTAGTACGTCCTTTGTTTTATTACATTTAAAAAAAGAGTTTAAAATATATTTTAAATGAAAATACAGATTTATATTGTGGAATTGTTGAAATATCTCCTATAGCAGACAGCTTCAGGTTTGCTGAGATGAACTTCCAGAACAGGCACAGTTATGGAGAAAGGGATTTGTTATAGCTTACAGATACAGGGGAAGTTCCATAATGGCAGAAGAAGCTGGCCTGCTCTTCACAAGACCTAACACGGAGAGCAAAGCCAAAAGTCAAAACACACACAGTACAGCACACCTCAGGGACTCCAGTTAGGCACACTTTGCATATCTTTAGATTGAAATCCTAAACCCACCACCACACCTTAAGATCCACCCCGAGACACTGCCTCCAGCAAGGTGGTTGCAGATGCAAACTACAAACAAATAAAACACTGAATATATCCGGGGGGGGGACATCAATTCAAACTACTACACCTCCACACTTTCAAAACACTGTTAACATGTTAGTTTGCCATTCAAATTCACAGGACAGAATGAAGTCATGAGGCCAAAGAAGGAAGAGCTCAATGTGAATTATAGTTAGTGGAGGCTTCACAGAAATACTATTTGTGCTGAACCCCTCATATGATATCTGATAAATGTATGCACTGTTTATTCTAGATTTTCTAGCATATCCTTGATTTCAAGTCTTCTCCACATCTCTGTAAATACAGTTGTGTTTATCTTGGTTGATGATTCACCTGTGTTAAAACTATAGTTCCATAAGATAGCATGTCAACAGTTAGAGGAAAAATCAGTGTGCTGCCAGCCATACAATGTCTTTGAGAAAATTAGAAAAAGGCACCCTCCTCTAGGCAGTGAAAGCTGTGTTTCAGGCCACACTCCTAGATGAACAGCAAGTAGGGTAGAATCAACCCCCACTTGACCTTTCAGTTAGATTGCCTTTTGCCATGGACCATATGAACAACCTTCCAGTGCAGCTGGAGCAGCAGTGATTCTGGGTAAATGAAGGACATAAGGGCTGCCTGGATAAAGCACAAGGTGATTCACATGGGGCAAAGGGAAATGACTGTGGACAGTTGGAACCAGGACAGATTCTGGAAGGACTTAACATCAAAGCAGTGAAGATTTTGGCTTTGATTGAGTGAAAATTTGGGTAATGTTATAACTTCTTGAGCAAGGTAAGGGATAAAATAGTTGATTTAGGAGGATAACATCTAGTGGAAATAAACTAAAGAGTGGATGGATAGACAGGTAAAAGTTAGATGATATATAGATAGATGTATAAATGCATACATACATATATACCTATGCAAATACATACTTGCTCATAGACAGTGTATAGGATATAGGGAGTTATATATACAGACAATTGTAAGGTATAGGAATTGTGGCAGAAGAGTCATTAATTATATTTTTTTTCCTTAAATGGCTATCAGTACAGTGCTCTGTAGGTACAGATCACACAGGGGTGTGCATTAAATAACTTCCATTTGGAGAGATAATACTATGTGCCCATGTCAGAATTTAACCTTTGATCAAAGTTCAGAGATCTCATCTGCAATTTCTTAGCTCTTTCTACTTGAAAAGATTATTCTGATTTTTTAATCATATTGTCCTATTTGTGAAATGAGACTACCCACCTCATAGCCTTTTGCACTTTTAAAATATCTACGTGCTTTTTGCTATATGTATATATTTCTTTCTTTTTAAAAGAGACTTAACAGATAGATTTTGAAATTAATAATGTATGTATCAAATTTAGGTAGATCACTTTTTGTTAACGATCACAATAAACCTAAATCTCATATTAAAGGCAAAAAATAATTTTGTATGTGTATGTGTGTGTGTGTGTGTGTGCGTGCGCGCATGCGCGTGCGCACGCACATATGGGGAGCTAAGGATGGAAATCATGTCCTCATAATTGCCATGTAAGCACTATCCTACTGATCTATATCTCTAGCTTTCATTTTCTGAGATTTATGGGTAAGTGGAATGCTTAGAATAATGCAGCAGTATACTCTGTCAAAAAGTATGCAACTGCAACTCTTCAGTTTACAGATTCTGTTCTTTATTCCTCCTGTCATATCTTCCCCCTACTGATTCCCACTCCAGGACTTGGCAGAGAACTGAAGGTTCAGTAGTCATGTTAGAAGAGAGTAGCTTGAGGCTCCCACTTTCCTTCACGGCTAGAAAAGGCAATCGTGCTGAGAAAGATGGCTGTTTCTTTGTCTACTGACTCTCAGTTTCAGTCAGAGTATAGGTCAGTAAGTACCCCAGAATCAAACTGCCTGCAGCTCCTTTCTGTGTTTTAAAGTATTCCTATGCATATATTTCCTTGTAATCTGAGAGAGTGTGTATTTATTTAAGGTCCTTTGTGTGCCCTATACTTGGAAGATCTGAGATTATTTCAATTTTTATAAAAAGATAATCAAATATACAGTTCTACCTCAACCATCTTGACTTTCGTATGTCATTATTCCTAAGTTACAGTTTCTAAGTAGGTTTCAATGAGTCCACAAAAATCCTAAAATTTTATGCAAAATCTGATGTGCATATATTATTCTGGAGAAAGAGGTCAGATTTATGTGGATGAAAGTAAGATACGTGTTCATGAAAGACCAGAGTTTATGAAAAATATCTACAGTTGTTATATATACTTTTCTGCCACTTACTGTTCCACTCTTCATATTTTGGCTTTCCTACAAGCCAAGTCACTGCAATGAATTTTTTTCTGTGTATACATGTGTGTACGCGTGTGTGTGTGCAGGTATAACAAGTGTGCATATGTACTATGTGTACATGTGAGTGGAAGCCAAACAACAACCTCTAGTGTCACCATTTAGCTTTTCTGAGACTTTCATTGTACTGAAACTTGCTAAATACACTGGCAGGTCGGCAAGCAACAAGGATCTATCTATCTCTGCCTTCCCAGTTCTGGGATTACAAGGCTTGCATAACCACTACTGAGGATCAGACTCAGATCCCCATGTTTGCAAAAGCAAACAATTGACCAGCTCAGCTAACTCCAGAGCTGTGCAGTGAATTTCTTTTTTTTTAATATTTATTTATGTGTGAGAGAGAGACAGAGACAGAGAGGGAGAGACAAAGACACAGAGAGAGGCTCAGACAGTGACTATGGACAGGCCAGGGCCTCCTGCAGCTGCAAATTAACTGCAGACATGTGAGCATCTGGCTTTTCTTGGGTACGGGGAATTGATCCTGGGCCATTCAGCTTTCCAAAAAAGTGCTTTGAATCGCTAAGCCATTTCTCCAGTCCCTGTACAGTGAATTTCTTAAAGATCACTGTCTAATCACCACACCCAATTGCTCTGCCTCAATCTTTATTCTCATTGAACTACCTGAAAACCTTTTTATTTTGTTATTTTGTTTTTATTTTAAAATAAATTTTATTTATTTATTTATTTATTTATTTTTATTGATTTATTTATTTATGAGAGAAAGAATGGGCACACCAGCTCCAGCCGTTGTAGATGAAGTCCAGACACATGTGCCAGCTTGTGCATCTGGCTTACATGGGTCCTGGGTAATTGAACCTGTGTCTTTTGGCTTTGCAGGCAAGTGCCTTAACCACTAAGCCATTTCTCCAGCCCCCAAAATTCTTATATCTTTAGAGTCTAAGCAAGGCAGGAACCTTCAGGGGCAGACTCCTGTGTTAATGCACCTTCAAAGTTTTTTTTTTCTGTTTTCTTTTTTTTATTTTTTTTATTGACAACTTCTATACTTACAGACATTAAACCGTGATATTTCCCTCCCCTCCCCCATTCCCCTTCAAAACTCCACTCTCCATTATATCCCCTTCCTCTCTCCATTAGTCTCTCTTTTAATTTGATGTCATCATCTTTTTCTCCTATTATGAGGGCCATGTGAAAGTATTGCTAGGTTTTCATTTTTTGTGTGCCCTTATTCCCTTCCTTTTAGATTGCTTCCTCCCCCAACATAGTCACCCTTTTATTTTCCTCTCTCTCTCTCTCACACACACACACACACACACATATTTAAATATAGATTCTGTATGTAAGAAAAAATACACGTAATCTTATCTTTATAACTCTGACTTATTTTACTTAATGTAATAATGTTCAATTGCATCCATTTCCTGCTAATAACAGATATAATTTCATTCATATTATTTCTGAATAAGATTTTATTATGTAGTCAGGTGTGGTGGCGCACACATTTAATCCCAGCACTTGGGAGGCAGAGATAGGAGGATCACCATGAGTTCAAGGCCACCCTAAGACTACATAGTGAATTCTAGGTCAGTCTGGGCTAGAGTGAGACCCTACCTTGGAAAACCAAAAAAAAAAAATTATTATGTATGTCACCAGTTTTACTGTATCCATTCATCTGCTGTTAAATATCTATGCTGGTTCTGTTTCTTTGCTTTTCTGCGTAGTGCTGCATAAATATCACTATACTTGCACAATCCTGCTGCTATTCTGTTTTTCTACACTAGCCACTTTACCTTGGTTTCTAGACCCTCTTGGTATTCCTCAGTCTCTAAATTTAGAAAATAGAACAGCTAGCTCAAATGGTTGTGAAGATTAGCTATAATTTTCACAATATTCTTATTATATTTGCTCAATAAATTGTAGCTCCTATAGGCAGTTAATTGTCATATAACTGGGATGCATACCATCATTTTCCAGCCACCTATTTAATATCCTGTTAGTAGACAGAGGTCTTGCCAAGAGCATAACCTGCAATTACTGCCTAAGCTTCCCTTAATGTTGTTCATTATCCCATTAGTGCTACTATACCTACCTATACCTACTAGCTGTACTGTTTAGGGCAGTATTATTAGTCCTAAAATTCTTCAGGATAAATTAATTCAGAGAAAGATAAGTTAGCTTTAAATTATATTAGGATATGTATAAAATTATTTTCCCTATTTTATGGCAATATTCTTAGCCTAATTCCCCATATGGGACTCATTTTACGATTGAAAAGTAGTTCTCTCTCCCTTGTGTATTCAGCTTTTCACACATTCCTCTACTAAAAAGACTGACAAATGAAGGTGCCAGCTGCATTATGAGGGATACCTGTTTGCTTCATGCTGGCCTGGCCTAGGTATTCTGGATGAGCTATTGAAGAACGTTATGACTTTCAGTCACTATTTACTTAGAACAGAATAAGAGGATGGATTTATATCAAGTTAGCATTCCCCTCTGAGCCTGACCTGTACTAAGCTGTTCTCTTGATTTTCCTTGTCCACTACTTGCTACTAGTCCCAGTGACAAACTTATGTACAAATTAGTAATAGAACCTTACAAGATTTTAAAGACCATTTGCCCAGAGAAGTGCAGCCTAGCTGCTTTTGCCCTCTGTTGGGTAAGTTGCTTGACCTCATAACTACCATCCATTTTCCCATAGTAGTATACATTATGCTGTACAGAAAATAACTCCTTAAATCTCAGTGGCTTGAAATAACCAAGGACTGTTTCTTGTTTATACTACACAGCCCTCGTGGACACTGGGAAACAGTACTTGGAGCAGCAACAGCGTGGAACACTGGCAGAGAGCATGAGAGCTTTGGGTGTCTTTTACTGTTCTACTAATTAAATATTACTTATGGGTGGAACATATGTCAATTTTTCTCATATCCCATATGAGGACCAGGAAGTACAGTTCTACCATGTGTCATGACCTTCTCACACTGTTACTTAGTACACTATGTAGAAAGACATTGCTGGTTGTTGAAATCTTGTCACTTTCTCTTGAACAGCTTATTAAAATTTCTCCCATTCTTTTTTCCTTGCTTCTGCAAGTCAGGTAACTTTCTTATCAGTTTAGTAATTTCTCTGCATACTTCAGGTTATGTAACTTTACTGTCAAGTGGGTTTTTTTTTTCCTTAATTGAATTCCTTCTTACCCCTTGGTGTCCCTGCTGTTATGTGTTTCAATGATAAAAGATATATTCGCTTAGAATAATTTTGTTCAATAGAATACTCTCCCATTGACTCTAACTCCCCTCCTACTGTTTACTGTTATAGTGTAAGAATAGCTATTATTCTGTGATCCCCTGAACATAAAGATAGGATTATATGATTTATCCTAAGTTCTGTAACTAATCAATCCTGTATTAGAGGAGCCTAAACTAGAACTCAGTATTTCTGATGTAGAATCTGTTTTCTTTTCACTATGTCAGGTCCTACTATAATGAAAGTACTATAACTGACAATAGTGTAATTTACCTCCACAGGAAAATAATAACAACAGAATGTGCTCTATAATCTTGAACAGAAGAAAATCTCCATTTAAATTCTTCTTTTAAGTATTTTGATGCTCCCATGCCATAAAACCAGATTCCTGGGATTCCTCTGCCAAGAAGCATGTGCTCTTTCTTGAAGCAAACAAATAACCTGTCCCAAATGGATCAGCCTGTGATCCTGACAAATAATAATATAACCACCTCTGCTGCACTTCAGTATTGACTAAGGCATTGCATACAGTATCATTCCAGGATGATAAAACAAAATACTCAGGTGTAAAAATTACAAATAGAATCAATATCCTAATGAGAGCATTGTATGTGTATTACTGCCATGTCATTCAGTCTCAATTTGGAATATTTGTTTTGAAGATGCTGTGTAGTTCACCATAAAGCTCTTCAAGATGCCTCTTACTTTAGCCAAATTTTCAATTGATAGTTACCAAAGCATAGCTTATGAGATTATCACTAAAAATCATAGATGATAAAGGAGTTTTCTCTGAATATGATGACACATTTTAAGACACTGGCACAGAATTCTTATGACATGTGTGACAAGGAAGGTTCAGATTTTCTGCAGATACAGTATGAGCAACCTCAATCCATATATGAAATTGGGGTTGCTCCAAAATCAAAAATATTTCGTTTGCCAACATGAATCCAGAATAAGAAAATAAAAACAATGAAACTTTGTTTTGTATAAAATATTATTAAAATTATTGCTTAAAATTGCCATCAGCTTATTATTATAAGATATAGATGAAGTATAAGTGAATTTTACTGTTTAGATTTGGGCATCATCTCTGCAATATTTCATTATGTACAATGAAACATTCTAAAAACACGAACTCTAAATACTTCTGATCCAAGTAATTTCAGATTACCAACCAAGCAAATGTTCTAAAATCTCCCCTCCTCAAAAATTTAAAAAAAAAAAAAAAACTCAAGTCCCAAATACTTCTGGTCCCAAGCATTTCAGGCCATTATTTATATGCAAAAGTCCATAAAAAAATCCATACACTCTGGATCCCTGGAATTTCAGATAAGGGATACTAATTTTGTACTGCAAACTCCACTTTGCTCTGGCTGCAGTTGAGGAGTATATATATTTGATTTTTATATTTATGCATGGACATATGTGATTTTTATATCAATTCAGGGGTATAATTTGTAGACTAGGATGAAAGAATCTTTTCAAAGAATGTCATGCAGAAACTGCAAATGTTACTATATATTTTTTTCTGCTAGTTTGTTCTCTGGCATCATGTGATCTTGATTACTCACCAAACCAACATTAAAATTATTGTGATATGTAGAATCACAAAGATATTAGTGCAAAGTTGAAGCCAGTTTTGTCTATGATATATCTGTGGTGATGGCAATGTCTTCTGTAATATTTTCTCACAGAAGGCTTTGTTGTAGTCATTTAGTAACAAGACCATTTTTCCCCCTTAGGGAAGAGTTCATTCATAAGCAGAGCAGAGAGAATCGTACAATATAATTCTATGTTCTTATTACTAATCTTGAATAATTTTCTACTTTGGGCTCATGCATGTAACAACCTTAGTGAACATAAAAATAATGATTTACATTTTATGGCTACACATTGGTACCCTTTCTCTTTCTGTTGTAACCATATGTATAAATGCTATGTTTTGTGCTGGAGAGATGGCTTAGCAGTTAAGGCACTTGCTTGCGAAGGCACAGGATACAGGTTCAACTCCCCAGGACCCACATAAGCCAGATACACCAGGTGGCACATGCTTCTGGAGTTCATCTGCAGTAGCTAGAGGTCCTGGAACACCCATTCATTCTCTCTCTCTCTCTCTCTCTCTCTCAAATAAATATTTTTAAAAAAAAATGTTAGGCTTTTATAATATGAAGGAGAATTTATGCATAACACTTGAAAATACTCTCAAAATTACCCATGTGATGAATTACCTCAACTACTGATGTTTCTAATGGATTTATTAAGATGTTCTTAGAGGCAAGTTAGCCAACAACCATCTATTTAGAACCTACTTATATCAAATCATTAAGAGCTAGAAAATTACCATTACTTCTTATTACTACTATAATTTCTATTTATTACATGTCGGTGTTTGCTAATATGTTCTTGGGGATACACAAATTCTTAGATAAAGAAGCATTGTTGTAATGTCACAGTGATAATAATTCCTTTATGTTAACTTTATGTTCAGCTTTTACTGTAGTTTGATCTAAATGTCTTCCAAAGGCCCCTATCTTTTTTTGTTGTTGTTGTTAAGTTGAAACTTTGTTTGGATATATCAAGAGTTAATACCATCATTCCCCTCCTACCTGCCCTCATTCCAATGAGCCCCGCTTCCTTAGTGAGATTGCTGGTATTTCACCATGGAATTGTGGGTTGAGTTATGAGAGAAGCAGTGAGTCATTGTTGGGGAGGGCAATGTCTCTGGATAGTCCCTCCCACCCTGTGACTCTTACATTCTTTCTCCCCCCCTTTACCTCAAAATTTCCCTTGGGGGTGTGCTTTAAGTTTACTTCAGTTTTGAGCTCTCAGCAGCCTCTGGATTTCTGCTTTCATGCATTTTGAGTATCCTCACTGTCTGTCCCATCACCCTGGCTCGGTTTGTCAGGCTTGCCATGGAAGTAGCACATTTGCTCATCTTGCCAATCCCTTTGTGTTTTCACCTGGGCCCTCATTGATGTTCTAGGGACGGTTCACCTGCTGAAATGGAGTCAGCTAACCTTGTCCTGTTGATAGATTTTGATTGTCCTCACTTCTTGCTGCTTTCTGAAAAAGAATAACACATTCTCCAATGAGGAGTGAGATCAGGATAGGTTAAAGGGTATAAGCATTGCTAATTTACAGAGATTTTGATGGCATAGTCTCACTTTTGCAAAGGCCCTGTGGTAGTTTGAATAGATACCCTCCAATATAGTCAGCGTTTTATTAGTTTGTAGTTTGCATCTGCAGCCACCTTGCTGGAGGCAGTGTCTCTGGGTGGATCTTAAGGTGTGGCGGTGGGTTTAGGATTTCAATCTAAAGATATGCAAAGTGTGACTAACTGGAGTTCCTGGGACTAGGGAAAAAACTGTAAAATGTCAGCCACTCAAGCATTAAGACGTGAGCTTGGATCCCCAGCACCCTCATAAAAGCCATATGTGGCAGCATGTGCTTGTGATCTAAGCCCGAAGAAGGCAGAGACAAGAGGATCCCAGGATTTTGCTGCCCAGCTAGTCTAGACAAATTGGTGAGCTCCAGATTTAGTGAGAAAGACCCTGTCACAAAGAGTAATGTGGAGAGTGTTTGAGGAATACACCAGATGTCAACCTCTGCCTTCCACATGCATATGTACACATACCTACATACATATGAACACACATTCACAAATGCACACTATACACACATACACAAACAAAGAGGTAGGGTTTAATGGTGGCACCCCTACATTTCATTTCATGCTATTAACCCAAGAATAGTAGAATGATAGAGTTTTCCTTCATGTTTGCTTGAGGTATTGCTGGTATCAGGCATTGTGCTTTGGTGGAAGCCCATAGAACCTATTTATTTGCCTTTGTATGCGCAGTTTCTAATTTCCCATCTTGTTGTGAGTTGCTTTTGCTTTAACTCTCATTCCTAAATCATGACATGAGAACTTTATCCATATCAAATGCTTATGGGAAGGTATAAAACTTTAAAAAATATTTTATCTTATTTATTTATTTATTTATTTGAGAGGGAGAAAGGAGAGATAGAGATAGAGAGAGAATGAGAATGGAAGTGCCAGAGCCTCTAGTCCTGCAAACAAATTCCAAAAGCATGTGCCAACTTGTGCATTTGGCTTATGTGGGTCCTGGGGAATTGAACCTGGGTTCTTCAGCTTTTCAGGAAAGCATCTTAACTGCTAAGCCATCTTTTCCAGCCCAAAACTTTTTTACATATGCTTTTCATTTGATCCTGATTGGAACTTTGAGAAGAAAAAGGAAAATACAGTAAAATACTAACTGGAGGTTAGAAAATATAAGCTCACTTATTTCTTAATCATTTGAGCTACAAGTCTTCACATTATTTTGTGCTCATTCTCCTATGGGACCACTTCTATTGCATTACTGGCCACTTCACCATTGTCTATGCTTGTTCTGTTCTCCTCTTTGGTCATCAGTGTTGTTCCTTGGGTGGTACTTAAACAATATAGCCAGAATTCCTTTGTATAAATGTTATCTCCAATATGCAACTCAATATGCATTACTTTGAAATTCTCATATTTCAAGGCTGCTAGGAACAATAAATAATACTACTTATTTAAAGTTATTTTGTAACATAAATTGAAGCATAGATGATTCTTCCAGAATCATAATAATGCTATCCCCATTACCTTGTGTTTATATATTCATACTTGTTATCTGACCTGAACCCTTTTCCAGTTATGTGAAATAAGTAGGGATTATCATACCCATTTTGTAAATAAAGGGAACTAGTGCTGATGATAAGTGGTTACCTGTCTGGTAGAAAAACTTTTTACCCAGACACAAGTTAAATCAATCAGTTTGACCCATAATTCACTATTTATTGTTACACCATCCTTTGAACTGATACACCCCATCTGACAAAAAAGGTCTTGTATTTTAATTTAAAGCTTCCTCTGGGAACTATAACTTTATAGACATTAAGTCTTAATATAGTTGGTTGGAGTGATTGAGAGAATAGTCCACTTGGGATCATGGTAATGCAAAAAAAATTCTAGCAGGATTAAAATTTTATGGTATGAAAGATGGGTTGACAGCTTCCTTCATTTCTTTACAATTCTTGTAAGTAGGAAAGAGATGTTTCCCTGATTCTAAATTAATGAGGTCATTTATAGATAGATATGTGCTGAGAGCGATTGGTGACTATGTGAAGGTTGATGTTTATAGGTTTTTGGAACCATGTTTACATGAAAGAAAGTAGTTGCAGAGAAGTAAAATCCTACTCATTGTCCAAGGCCCAGTGAAATTTCACTACCCCCAGGAAGCATGTAAAGGCTATTTTGGTATGCTTACATTAATCTTCCTTTTCTCTGAAATCCTGAAAAAAATGTAGTCCAGACTAGAGTTCAAACTGCTATTTGTTTTGCAATATGTTAGGGATTGTGTTGTATTGGTTTTCTTGGAAAGAAGAGAAGAACTCTGGGCTCAATGTCTTGCCCTACCCCCCCCCACACACACACTAAGGTCTTCCAGATGTTAGTGTTTGATGAAATATAACCATATTCAAGTTTCAACAGTTCATATCTAAGGGAATATGTGATCCTTTAAACACAATGAACCTCTTATTCCCCCATGCTGTTGTGGAGTACACTTATGAAAGATCTCAGCATTAACATCTTTCCATTGTAGAGAGAACATAGAGAGTGGCACCAAGCTTTCTGGGAGATTCCATCACTGACCTATTATGTTCCTTTTTGACTGTGAGCACTTTAATTGAAATTGATTAAAGTCTTCTAGTTAAGAGGTAGATTGAATATAGTATTGTCCTCCATTGTCTATTAGTCACTGACTACTGAGCATAAACGATTAGAGAAGCCCATTAAAAACCATCACACACTGCATTTTGTATGTCTCTATGAGTTTCATTTTGCTCTGTGCCATGGCCATAGACTTATCCCTCATCCTCTTTGTAACAAATGACACAGTAGGGGTCCAGCCTTTAATTACTGTCTCATGAGGATGTGATAGTCCTCCGTACAGAAATGAGCTACTGTGCATTATCCACACTGCCCTTAAAAATGAATAGTAAAAACATTTAGCTTCTACATGGCCTTTAGTATTTGTGACCCTCTAGAATACTGTGAACCAAGGCTGGAGAACTAAATCTGACCAAACCAAAGTGTCCTATTTCTTGCAATGCAGTGGTGATTCTGAATGCTGCTAGAAAAATGAAGATGCTTCTGATGACATGGCGCCTCATTCCTTCAAGGTCCTGTAGACCATTCAGAATCAACATCAGATAGACTACAGAGACCCTAACCCCAGACCATCCATTGACTTAACTGTATCCACCCAATTATTTTCTTTATTTTAAAATGTGTTAAGATTAAATTCATTATCAACTTCCACTTGAATATTCACCTTAATACTTTGATTTAGACATTGACATTTTTATAAAATAATTCTTTTTTGTATTTTTTAAAATTTTATTTAGTTATTTATTTGCAAGCAGAGATAGATAGAGATGAAGAGAGACAGACAGAGAGAGAATGGGTGCACCAAGGCCTGTAGCCGCTGCAAATGAACTCAGATGCATGTGCCCCTTGTACATCTGGCTTACATGGGTCCTGGGGAATCAAACCTGGGTCCTTTGGCTTCACAGGCAAATGCCTTAACTGCTAAGCCATCTCTCCAGCCCCTTTTTTGTATTTTTTAAGACTTCATGTAGCTCAGGCCTTGAACTCCCTATGTAGGCCAGGCTTTCCTTGAATTCCTGATCCTCATCCTCCCTAGTGCCAGGCTTACAGGTATACGATATTTTTTTTTTGTGTGAGACTATGGTGTTGACTTTTTAGCATGAAGATTTTCAAATAAATTCTTTTCACCCTATTTTTCTTAAGTTGGTACATTAATCCTCCTGTATTTCATTAAAAATACTAAGCATTCAGGCTGTAGTTGTGTCTAAATGGTAGAGTACATGCCTAGTAAGCATGAGGCTCTACATGTATGATCCAGTCCCAAAAATCATGAACACTGGACATTTAAGATATGCATACTTTTCAAATTGCCACAGTAAGGTATTATAAAGGCCTCCAGGTTACTTCAAACAAGAACAAGTGAGTCAAATGATACAGTCTGGGGAGGAAGTCCTTTCAAAAGAAGTTGCCTCCTTGGCCATGATTCTTTTGCATGAATACATCAAATCTATTACTTAGGACTCCAGGCTGTGCTTATTTAACATGAAATTTAATGTATGTTTTTACTTTCAGGACAATACTTTTCCCATGCAGTGGTTGGTTGACTAACAGCAATGTATCTGCTTGCTGGCTATCAAATCCCACTTTTCCTAAGTCAACTCCTCTTTCATTCAAGGTAGCTGTGGGCAGAGGTGGATGGGCACGAGAAGGTCACAAGAGAAGCAAAGGCATTTAGTGCTTTTATCAGATTAGTGAGGCAGTAATAGAGTAAAGTGTAGTTCCATAGATCTAACAGAGACCATAACAATGCATCCTTCCTCCTCAACTCTGCCTCTTCATTGTTTCTGAGTTGACGGCAGTCCTAGATCTAATTGTTTCCTCACACAATATGCATAGCTATAGTAAGCAGGACAAAGCTGTCTCTATTCATATTTCTAGGGAAAAAGGTATATAGAATCTGTGGCTAGCATGCTACATTATATCTGATATTTCTGTATGAATACATATCATTGTTTGTCTTCATGTTATGCCATATTTCTAATAAAATTATACTGAATAGTAATAAGCCAGTATTTACACACAATATTTGTTTTTTTGAATGCTAGATAAGATTCCAAATCTATCTAGTTACACCATCTCTCACTCCTTTTACAGAGCAAGCATTTTGGATGGGTCCCAAAGCACATTTCCTGCTTTTCTATTAAAACAAACTGATGTTATTCTTGTGAGTCTTTTCTTTGTCCCTGATAAGGCTTATTTCTTGCTCCTCTTCATTAAGGTCTAGGTGTGCTCTCATGAAAAATGCCTATTTTAGCTTGTAAAATGCAGCTGTCAGCACAATAGGCATCCCTAGGGTCTCCCTTGCATAGTCTTCATAAATCTCCTTTTTTCCCTTTGGTTGAGCAGGCCTTCCCACTGAATAGCACTAAAGAGAGGGAAATGATACTAAAGAGATGCACTTGAAATGCCTGCAGGTTCTGCAATAAAACTTAATGTTCTAAGCATCAGTTTTGGCATGCACTGACACCCTGGATTTTCAAGTCTCAGATAATTGTAATTTTATGAAGTTGAAGTGTATATCTCACTTCCTGTTTTTTCTGCTTTAGGAATATCATAGATCAATTAAATTAAGAGGTGACTTTATAACCTCATCTAAACCTATATTTTAAGGGGTTTGAGATCAGTGGAAACTCACTTGGCTCCAACTAGAAGGAATTCTGTTCCTGCCAGTGTGACCTTAGACAATTCACTTCACCTCTTCCTGAGTTTCTTAATTTGTAAAATAGAGATAATAGAGCCTGTCCTCTCATCTCACTGGGATGTAGCCAAATTCTTACGTAACAGTGCCCAACAATAAGACCCCATACAATTTTCAAGTCACCTTATTTCAGACTCATCCCCTGTCACAAAGGAGACAAAAGTGCTTTGTCCTTCTATCACCTGGCATCTTGATATTAAAAGCTAGGCTTATTAGCAGGATCATCAATTTTGTCTTTTGTTTTGTTGCCAATAAAGATTAGCTCCTCAAAAAGATATTATGAACCTGGTATGTCATTATGATTTTCTGCAAGATTTTTTTCAATGAGACATTAACTAGAGCCTGTCTTGGCCCACCTCTGAGCTTATCTTTCCTGAAAATTAATCACTATATCACAATAAAACCTATTTATGTTTCATTTACCTCTGCTGTGCCCAAATTTTTCATCTTTACAGATGTTGATCATTTTGCCCTCTGACAGCTTTCTCTGCCTTCTTCATATGAGTTGATGTCTAGACAGATAACAGTTATTAAAATTTTTGGAAATAAGTATTGTCCTGGCATAGAGTTTGTTTAGATGTAAACATTCTCTGTTGAAATTTTAGAAGCAACTCATTTGTCATTCATACAAGATGGAAATTGAGTTTTTGGTGCCAATGTCACCTGGTAATATGGAAAGATGGTGTAGGAAAGTGTCATGAATGGTTGCATTTTGCTAGAGACTACAAAGAAAGCCTAGTTTACCCTATAATAGTGACAGTTATTAATGAGATAACTACTAATAGAGTATACTTATGAAATACTTATGACCAAAGCTTTATGAAGTAGGGAAATTATTTTAAAATTGCAACACAGTCTCTGTCCCAGAGAACTTGTATTATAAAATCACAAGAAAGCACCTAAAACAGCCTTGGTCTGACATCCTAAAGGATAGGTAGAAGGCATCCATTAAAATCCATGAAGATAGAGAATGACCATTCCAGGCAGAAGTTACCGTACTGAGACTAAAACCAGAAAGAAAAACAGCATGGTATGTATGGGAATCTTTAGGCAGTTCAATGTTTGAGCACCATGCAATGTCAGATATAAATCAGATCCAGGAAAGCCTTGAATAATAAGAAGCTTGAAATTTATCATCTAAGTGACAGTGATCTACTAGGAGATTGTCGTATAACAGTAGACAGTGGAAGGTGAATAGAATGGCTAGGTGAAATTTTTCTTAAGTACTCTAATAAGTAAGAGAATAGGAGAAAAACTTTTAGTAGTGGAGTGGAAAAACAGAATCAAGAAATATTTAGGAGACAAAGTGATCAGAATTTCATGAATTAGTATGTATGTAATAAGGGCCAAGGAAATTATTGAAGCAAACTCTTAACCTAGGATTCTAACATATTGTTATAAGTTACTAATTACATGGAGAAGAGGGAAGATTGAGAAGGTATTACACATGAAATCATTTTGGAGCATAAGATAGAAATGTCAAATTTCCTTTGATTCATGTAAGTGAAAATAACCATAAGGCTGTTGGAATTATTCTTTCTTGGAAGAGATTTGGGCTAGATATAGATAGAATGAATTAAAATTTAGAAAATTTTTTTTAAGTTAAAAAGAATTGTTGGGCTAGAGAGATGGCTTAGCAGTTAAGGCACATGCATGCAAAGCCTAAGGACCCCAGTCGATTTTCCAGGCCCCACATAAGCCAGATGCACATGGTGGCAATGTGTCTGGAGTTCATCTGCAGTGGCGAGAGGCCCTGGCATGCCCATTCTCTCTCTATCTCTCTCTCCCTCCCTCTCTCTGTCTCTAATAAATAAATAAAAATAAATAAAATCTTTAAAAAATGTAAAAAATGAATTGTTGCCAAGTTATTAGTTTTTTTTAAATTAAAATACACTATTTTTCTCTGCTCTGCTGTAATAGGATACCACAAACAGGGTAATTTAAAAAGAGCTGAAATTTATTTATTCAGTTCTGGAACCTCTATGACTTAATAAACATATGTACTGGAAGATCTTTCCAACTGAAAAAAAAGTATTATACTGTATAGAATATAGTTTTGTATAGTGCTGGAATATCAGGAAGTAGAGACAGTATTCCAAGAACCACCAAGTCCCTTAAATCAAAAGGAGCTGGAACAAGAGCTGTGAGTGAAAGCAGTAAGCAATAAAGAAATGTGTACGTTGTTCTGAGGCAATCAGCATAAAGGAGGTCTGATTCTAGTTCCCTGTTAACACTTGGAACTGCAGCATGGCTGGGAGCACAGGTAAAGGGCCTCCAAATCTGAGACTCCCTCACTAAATAGTCCTCACGAAGGTATGATGGTTAACCCAGGATGGGCATGCAGACAAGTATGTTCTTTGAATAAAAGAGGTCTGTAGTTTTATATTGGATCAGAGAAAGCAAAAAAAAAAATTCACATTAATCAAAGAGCACTGAGAACAAAGAAGGTAATCTAGCACAAACATGAGTTAGCATAAATATGAAAATTTTTATCCTCAAAGACATTCAGGGTACATGTACAAAAAAATCAAGGTTATATTATAGCTAAGGGTATTTTAAAAAAGATTTTATTTTTTTTATTTATTTATTTATTTATTTATTTATTTATTTATTATTTGGGACAGAGAGAAGGAAAGAGAGAGAGAGCGAGAATGGGCGCGCCAGGGCTCTAACCACTGCAAGCGAACTCCAGACACATGTGTCCCCTTGTGCATCTGGCTTACGTGGGACCTGGAGAATCAAACCGGGGTCCTTAGGCTTCACAGACAAACACCTTAACCGCTAAGCCATCTCTCCAGCCCAGCTAAGGGTATTTTTTTTATAATTTATTTTTAATTTATATTATTCTGATTTTACATTCATAGTGTTAGCTCCATTATCCTCCTCCCTGTCCTCCCTCTTCCAAAGGGACCCTCATCAATGGGGAATGTGGATCATGCATTATGGGGGTGGTCAAGAATTCTGGGGGGTAGGCCAAGTCTCTGTGCATAATGCCCCAATTTGTGGCTCTAACATTCTTTTTGCCCCCTCTTCCGTGAATTTCCCTGAGCCACACTGGGGTCATTTTAGTTCTACTTCAGTGATGAGGTTTTGGGAGCCTCTGTGTCTCTGGATATCTGGAATAGTTGGAGTTGGATGTTCTCTGTGTTTATCTCCTTCAGCCTTTTTCTGGTGTTGTGATCACCAAGAACATTGTATTCTTGCCCTTCCCCTGCGTTGTTCTATGGTTTCAGCTGGGGCCCTGGTGAGGTGTGATTGGCTGATCCTCCCTTCAGGATCGTTGTCCATCTGAAAAAGATAAGTAAATCCTCCAACGGAGAGAGAAGTTAGTACTAGATAGAAGGGATGGTAGCTAGGAGTATTTTAATCAATAAAGTGTTTAACATGCGAGGATGAGGATGGATTGTACTTGAGGAAGGTTACCCAAGGTATTCTCTGGCCTGCATATGCATGTGCACCTACACACACACACACACACACACACACACACACACACACATTAAAAATTAAGTTTAAGCCGGGCGTGGTGGCGCACACCTTTAATCCCAGCACTTGGGAGGCAGAGGTAGGAGGATCACCATGACTTCAAGGCCACCCTGAGACTAGAGAGTGAATTCCAGGTCAGCCTGAGCTAGAGTGAGAACCTATCCCGAAAAACAAAACAAAACAAAAAAAATAAGTTTGCATCACAAAGATGAGCAAGCAACAACATACTATTAGGAGTTAATGGAAAATTTTGAAAAGTAAAATGAACAATGGGTTTATCAAAATAGAAATGCAATGAGTGATTAAAATGATAAGTCACACCACAGCTGAAGAAAAATCGAGAACTAGAAGGAAAGTATAGAATTATTTAAATGAGACAGGAAGACAAGGAGTGTAAATATTTTTCTTTAAATAAGAGATGTAAAGGATATGAACACCTTAACTCTAACACCAGAAAAGAATAGAGGAACTTGAGAAACAAGTATTATTAGTAGCTGCAATTGCAGAGAAATAGTCCAAACCTGAGAGATTCAGGAAACCACATATAGTCAAGTGTGTATGTGTGTGTGTTAGAGAGATATCCTTGGCCAGACACATTATAGTGAAACTTCAGGATATCATCAGTGTGGAGATCCTAAAAGCAAAGATAGATAATGTGCAAAGAATAAAATTTGACTGACCACAGATTGTTACCAAACATAATGGAATACAAAAACTGGGTACTACAAAAAAAAAAAAAATCTCTTCAGCTACCCTCTTACAGGAATATTTTTAAATAATTCCTTCAATCATTGATCCTTCAACTGGACAGAGAGTAAGTAGAGACATAATATTTAAACAACCCAATCAACAAGTACCCAATGATTAGAATATACATATTCTTGTCAAGCTGTCATGGAATATAGGGATAAAGACTATGTATTGTGTCCAAAGCACATTACAACAGAATTAAAGAAAATCTTTTTTCTATAAAACATGTTGTCACATCACACCAAAATTAAACTAAATTTTAACCTTCAAAAGATAGTTTTCAAAATCTCTATGCAATGTATTTTAGACATTAAAAACACATCAAAATTGTCAGAAAAACAACACATTAAATAAGATAACATATTATATATCATCTAGTGCTTACAATAAAAAGAAAACTAAGATAATAGAGAGATGGCTCAATGGTTAAAGACACTTGCTTCCAAAGCCTGAAGGCTACATAAAGCCAGACGTGTGAATCTGGAGTTCATTTGCAGCTGCAGGAGGCCTTGGTGTGACCATTCTTCTTTCTCTGTCTCTTAACTCAACAAATATAAAAAAAGACTGGGGCTGGAGAGATGGCTTAGCGGTTTAGGAGCTTGCCTGAGAAGCCTTAGGACCCATGTTCTACTCTCCAGGTCCCACATTAGCCAGATGCAAAGGACAAAGTCACACATGCCCACTAAGAGGTATAAGCATCTGGAGTTCAATTTCCGTGGCTGAGGCCCTGGCATGCCATTCTCTCTCTCTCTCTCTCCTCTCCATCTCTCTCTCATTCTCTCTTAAAAAAAAATAAGAAAAGAATAAAAAAGAAAAAAAGAGAAGACTGGCCTTGCTTAGTGGTTAAGATGCTTGCCTGCAAAGTCAAAGAACCCAGGTTTGATTCCTCAGGAACCACATAAGCCAGATGTACAAAGTGGTGTATGCATCTAGAGTTTGCAGTGGCTGAAGGCACTGGCTCACCCATTCTCTCTCTTTCTATCTGCCTCTTTTTTGTTCTCTTTGAAATAAATAAAATATTCTTTTTAAAAAGGAAGACTGAGAATTTAAATATGTAGACCTTCAACCAAAGTTAGAAACAGAAAAATAGGATATCTTAAAAAATAAAGAAATAAAGGTTGGACTTGAAATTAATGAAATGGGAAACATATGTTCAGTAAAAAGATAATTAATTTAAAAAAGTTTGTTTCATGAAAAGAGTAATAAAACTGAAAAAACTCTGGCAAGGAAATAGGGGTCATAAATAATATCAGTAATTAAAAAGAGGATTATCTATAGATATTCAATATATTAAAAATGTTATAAGGATGTTACAAACAACTTTGTCTTAATAAATTTGATTCAAATAAAATGGACAAATTCCTACATTTTTTGTTCTAGGTAGGGTCTCGCTGTAGCCCAAGATGACCTGGAATTTATGGTGTAGTCTCAGGTGGCCTTGAACTCATAGTGATCCTCCTACCTCTACCTCCCAAGTGCTGGGATTAAAGGTGTGCACTACCAGGCCTGGCAACTAGACTAATTTTGTAAAGTTTTGTCAGTCATTTATAAAAATAGATGAACTTAGTCTGTGTGTTCTTACATAAGAATTATCAAAAAAGATGGAACAATGAGGACCATCCAACAATTTGTTCTAAGTGATCAGAACAGCCTTCAGTGGACAGGGGTGGTGAGCTGATGGCAAAGAGAAAGGTAAATCAATGCTCAGTTGATATTGTGAGCATAAATTTAAAGATCCTTAACAAAATATTTTAGGACACTATTTTAAGCAGGATGTAAGAAAGAAAAATATTGGGCTTGGGAGGTTCCTAAGTGGTTAAAGTGCTTGCTGTGCAAGCATAAGGACAAAAGTTCTGATCCTCAGCACTCACATAAATGCCAGGTGAGTGTGGTAGTCTACCTGCAATCCCAGCATTCAGGAGCAGAGACAAAGGATTCCTGGAGCAAGCTGTCTAGTAGATGAGCCAAATCAACAAGGTCTGGGTTCAAGTTAGAGACCTTGCCTCGATAACAATAGTATGGAAAGTGATCACGCAAGAAACTTGATGTCAATTTCTAACCTCCACACACATGTATGCACACCTGCACACACAAACATACACATACATATGAATATGCACACAAGCATGTATACATACCAGGTACAAATATATACCAAAATGAAAAATCCATCATAATATGTTTGGTTAATTACAGAAATGGAACATGAATTTTAACATTAGAATATATATTAACATAACTTACTATTTTAATAGATTAAAGGGAGGGAAGTGTACTCAAGAGAAAGATTTTCCACACAATATTGTCACAATAACTCTGGACAATTCATTTATCCTCCATACAGGATGAAACATTTTAAAAACTGTTTTTGTCACAGATTTCAGTTTGGTTTCTTCCCACTATCATATATCACATATAAATAATACAATTTTTT
Source organism: Orientallactaga sibirica (assembly GCA_036365145.1). Classification (NCBI taxonomy): domain Eukaryota; kingdom Metazoa; phylum Chordata; class Mammalia; order Rodentia; family Dipodidae; genus Orientallactaga; species Orientallactaga sibirica. Next base: position 11,939,322 of record JAEOAD010000057.1, read on the forward strand.
GTCTACAGAATTATATATTAACTAAAGAAGGTGAGAAAACACGGGAAAATACAACCCACAAATATAGCATTACCCATTCCCACACATTGCTAACTCTTGTTGTGTGTGTGTGTGTGTGTGTGTGTGTGTGAACATCTGGAATTTATAGAAACATGACCAGACACCATACATATAACTCTGTACACTTTCATTTATCAATATAAAATATGTTGCATATCATTAACAGCCTTATATATCATTTAATGTTTACATTTGCATCAATTTATTGATAATAAATTATAATTTATTCCATAACTCTGCCATTGTAAGACATTTTTGGTTATCTTACATGTAATTTCTTATAAATGCCACAATGAACATCCACTCACGACTGACACTGTTTAATCTGATCTTCCTTAACATATGTAACTAGAGGTGAAGGTACTATCAATGAATATGAATACTTCTAACAACTCAAAACATTATCAGAAATGAACATATCCTTGTCTTTTGGCTCATTTCTGACACATTTCCAAGTATACATAATAACTTAAAATACAGTGAAATAGCTTCTCAAATTATGATTCAGCAGATGGTTAACTATTAATTTTGAAAAGTATAACCCATATTTTATAAAAAAATAACTGAATATATGACAAACAAAATAATATTTGAATGAAAGATAAAATCCCACAAGAGATTAGAGACACTGTTCTAATGAATATGGAATAGGGAATGAGTTTCTAAGTATCCTATGAAAATCTGAATACATAAAAGAAATATTGACACATTGGATCACTTTCTAAACTCTTGTGTAAAAATATATCAAGAAAAAGTACATAAATGTTATACTTGAAAAAACATTTGCAACATGTAAAAGAAAGGCTTACTTCATTAGTATATAAAGAGATGGTGCCCAGTTATTATTGTGTGTTTAAACACACACACACATATGCACATGCATGTGTACAGATGCTTTTCTTAAAAAAAAAAAAAACAGAATTCAAAGCTTTATATTTTACCCTTTTTCAGGATGAGAATTTGAAAAGAGATTTTTTTCTAAAAGTAGATTGTAAATTGCAAAAGGCTTTTTACTCTAGGGTTCAGAGGAAATAAGGCAGAGCATTTGGACCCCATATAGAAGATACATTCCTTTCTTCATTGCTCAGAAGTACAGCTTTTGGGCTGGAGAGATGGCTTAGTGGTAAAGTGCTTGCCTATGAAGCCTAAGAACCCCAGTTCGAGGCTTGATTCCCCAGTACCCACGCAAGCCAGATGAACAAGGTGGCACATGCATCTGGAGTTCGTTTGTGGTGGCTGGAAGCCCTGGTGTGCCCATTCCCTCTTTCGCTCTGCCTCTTTCTCTCTGTGTCTGTCTCTCTCAAATAAATAAATAAAAATAAACAAAAAATTTAAAAAAGCACAGCTCTGGTCTTGAGCTAAGGGCAAAACAAATGGTCTATGAAAATCTGGTTGTGACTATTAAAATGATAACATTTTGTACCATGTTAAAATGAGTAATGAGATAGTACCATCTGTGTATGATTTATGACCAAAGTCTTTAACATTGTAATGAAAAGCAGAAGTTCTGAATTTTAAGAGACTCTGAAGGAGAAAGGAGAGAAACAAGGAAGGAGAAGGAGGGTATAAAATTAAAGTATGAACCTAGAGACTTACATTTTCTGGGATTAGTAATAGCAGTCTTAGCTCAGTAGTAAACAGGACAGAGAAGTCATTTCCTAGGATATTTTCTTACAAACATTTTCCTAGCAAATATTCACCTTTACTAACCTTCACTTTATAATAAAGAAGACTTAGTATTGGTCTTCAAAAAAGAAAATGTTTTATTGGCAGCCATGCAGCATGGATAGTATGTCTTATAGAAATAATAAAGCATGTCTTGACTGGTAGTCATGATGACAAAGATAGAATGGCTTTTAAACACTGAAAAGAACACAGTAAACCCCTGAAATCAGCCATCTCCACTATCCTTCTCAGCATGAAATTGTCAATCCCTAGCTTACAACCTAGTGTGACCTCCAAGTCAGACAAGTAGAAGAAAAGAGTCAGCTGGGAATTTTGGAAGCTTCTCCATTCTATGTGTTTATGTACTTGGATAGTCTTTTCCATGGTCAATTTTCATTATCATATTGTCAAAATAAAGAAAGACACTAGATGAGTCATTGTGTTATTCAATGGTTATTAAAATCTGCTGCCTTCTCTGGATGTCTCCTCTTCCATCTAGCCCCAGCATTTTGTGTGTTCAAAAGAACGTTGCCTGAAGGGAAAACACTTGGACAAACAGTACCCTTGGAAACAGTCCAGTTTAAAACTTTGAGGCATGTTCCTGACCCAAATAGAAACATACCCCATTGTCTTTTTGTCCCAGTTTTGCTTGATTTGTATTATCTGAAGAGCATCAGTTTTGAATATGTTGCAGTCTATTTTATAGTAACCTATAATATGAAAGCCATTTGGCAATTTACAAATTAAATAGGTATAGTACTTATAAAATGTACAAAACAGTGAATCTTAGACTACTTAAAGGCCATTGATCATGGGAAAATCTAGCATGGAGCAATGAACTACTGAGTATTTAACAAAAGTTTGGTAAGTTAAACTAAATGAATTCATAAAACACCACTTTCCTTTACTGCCCTCTTTTATAAAATATTCAGTAGTTTTCCATTAATAAGAAATCCAAGTTGAAGTACTCTTTCTATTATATAACCAAAAATGTTTTCTGGGTTTATTTCATAGTTAATGACGTGCCTCTATCACTGTAGTAAAATAAATATAACATCTTCTAAGCCTTTGACTGGGGATACTACAGAAAGGATGCTCTCTTTTTGACTTTATATCCTTCCACTTAACAGCATGGCTTCTATATCCCTCTGCTTATGGTACCCTGGAAACTACCTCATGAATATTTATTCTCACTTTTCTCTTGAATTCCCTCTCATTTGATTCTTTATCAAGTATTTAGTGTACATTTTGGGTTCATCAGCCTGCTCTCTTGAATGGGATTTTCAACTGCTAAAAGCAAAGGGATACTTGTTCACATATCTGTATGTAGCCTTCCTCTTTTTTTTTTCTAAGTCAATAATCTAGGACCTTAGCTTCAGGATAGTGTCCTTTAAGGATCTGTAAGTAGAACTGTATTTCAGTGTACAAGATTTTGACAAGATGGATATAACTTACAACTTAAAAAGATAAAAAAATTACTATCACTCTATAAAACATAATCCCAACAAGTAGCACTTATTTTGACTTCTAACACTGATGTAAGTTTTAAAATTTTTTTAAATTAATATTATTTATTTATTTATTTATTGTAGAGAGAGAGATAGAGGGAAAGGCAGATAGAGAGAATGGGTGCACCAGGGTCTCCAGCTGCTGCAAACGAACTCCAGACACATGTGCCACCTTGTGCATCTGGCTTTACATGGGTCCTGGGAAATCGAACCTGGTATATATCAAAGCATGACAACACCAAAAATAAAATACACATGGAAATTAAGCAGAAAAAAAGCCCAGGAAAAAAAGAAAAAAAGAGACAAGGGTCCCTTTCACATTGGGAAATAGCTACGAACTTATGAAAGGAGCCAGGAAGTTAGGGTTATGAGACAAGGAGATAGTCAGGGTTGAGCAAAAGAGAGAGAGAGAGAGAGAGAGAGAGATTGATTTGCATGTGTGGTTTATGATATTTATATAGATAAAACATCCATCCAATTAGGATGAACTTCATCATCAGACTCAGGTGTGTAAGGGAGAGCCCTAACTGGTTTGTGGGCTAAAGAAGTTGGCCCTCAGGAAGGGCCATCCCACAGGTGTGCTAAGCCTGAGAAATTTTGAAGAGGCAGAAAGTTGTTACTCAAGTTGATGCTTGCAGCCATCTTGGATGAGACTAGATCAGATACAGGGTCTTGTCCTGCTATGGAAGGCAAGGTGGCATCTCCTTGGGCCTCTGTTCTTGGCTGACTACCTATAAAACAGCTGCCTTATTCTTTTCTGTATCAACACCATACATTAATTTTTCTAGTTTTTAAATGATATGAATAATTCTTTAAGTGTTTTAGTTCATGCATTTAAAAATATCATTTTGCAAAAGTGTCCAAAACTTTCATTGGCAAATTAATCAGGGGCACAAAGGACAGAAAAGTGTAGACCCATGAACATTTTCAAACCCATGATTTTCTTTTTACAAAATACAATTCTTTACATAGAATGAGGGAGAATAGGCAGAACTAACTACAAAAGTAAAATGACTTGGAGTCTGATATTGCCCAAAATAGATGGGCAGTGCCAAGGGCTTATAGAAATTGACTAGTTAGTCATCTGGCTCTGAGGGCAGGGTGGGGAGAGTACTTATTGCCTTAGTCGAATGAGCTTTACTTAACTGTTTTAGCATATATTGCTCATGGATTAGTGCTTTTCTGTTTTACAGTAATTTTAATAATAGTCACTTATTTTGTAGACTAAATTCTCACATAATCTAGCACAATCCTGTGTATAAAACAAACTCAATAAATATATACTTATTCATTTTATGACGTAGTTAGCAAATTTGAAACAAAATACCAGATAATTGTTTCATTCAAAATGGTACTTTTTTTTGTGAGGTTGGAAGTTCTTAACAGAGTACGATGGAATTGATTTGTTTTTCATAACTTGTAGAAAAATGTGTTTATGCTGAGGGGAGTCAACTCAAGGACCTACAAATATAAGCAGAGATGGATCTACCTAATCAGGAATAGCTGCCCATGAGCATCATTTCCCTGCAATGTCATCATTATGTCCATGAATCAGTATACCTCTCCATGTGTTTTATTTGGGAAGTTAAATGGCCCCTATGTGTTTGTTACTTTTGGCTAGGATTTTTGCTTTTTCAAATATTTTCCATTTGTTCAATGCAGTTTTTGACTGATAAGCATGCACATAGCACTGCATTCAAGGGATATGGCAGAGTAAAATGAAATTGAAAAGCTGAAAAAAAAAAAGAATATTCTGGTCTCAATCACCTAGTAATTAAATAACTACTTTAAGAAATGAGAATAACAAAAGCGAGGTAAAGAAAAGTGCATGTTAAAGGTAAATACACTAGTTGTTTTTAAATGCTAAGTGAGTAACCTCCCTTCGTGGAAGGTTGAGAAAGCTCTCAAATAATACATCATCACATTGAGAATAATTCATAATGTCTATGTAAGAGCTGGGGTAGCAATTTTAAAAGAAAAGAGAGTAGAGGAATGTGTAAAGAAAGTGCATTTATATTAGCAAACCCATTTTTTGATTACGTGCTGTGGTAGTTTGAATATATAGCCCCCAATATATTCAGTGTTTTATTAGTTTGTTGTTTGCATCTGCAGCCACCTTGCTGGAGGCAATGTCACTGGGCAGATCTTAAGGTGTGATGGTGGGTTTAGGATTCCTTTGTAAAGATATGCAAAGTGTGCCTAGTTTGAGTTCCTGAGGGGTGCTGTGAGGCTTTTGGCTTGTGGCTTTGCTCTTTTGCCTGGTCCTGTGAGAGCAGGCCACTTCTCCTGCCATTATGGAACTTCCCCTGGATCTGTAAGCTTCAATAAATAATATTCCTTCCTCCATAACTGTGCCTGGTCTGGAAGTTCATCTCAGCGAACCTGAAGCTGTCTGCTACATATGCTTATTTGTGTTGGACTTTAAATAGTTGGTACCTGGATTCATGAAAAAGAGAAAATTTTCTTGCTTGAGGATTCAGAATTTACTATATGTATAAATGCCTTTGTGGGAGATGTATTGTAAAAAACAATATTTCTATTCTAAACAAACTTGGAGAAGAATGATGCATACAAATACAAAGGCATTACAAATAGAAGTTTGAGATATGTCCCAAGTTCATGTAACCGTTTATAAAAAGAGAGAGGTCAATATTCAACTTGGTGGCCATAGCAACTTTCTGAGTTAGGTGGAACTTGACTTAGACCTTGAGGGAAACATAAACAAAGAAGAGGGAGCCCAGGTAGAGTTACACTTATTGTCTTCTCTGCCTTACTAGTTTTATTACTTACCTTTGTAAGCAAAACACTTGACAGAGAAAAGGAGGAAAGTTTTATTTTGGCTCACAATTCAGAGAAATTTCAGTCCATCAGGGTATAGAGGGTGGGATGAAGTGACTTCATCTGTGATAGAGTGCTGGCAGGAGCATTAAGTGGTGGCTAGTGGCAGACCAAGAAGCAAATAATGGGACCAGAACCAGGGCTGCACTTACAGTCTTTAAGGGCTTGCCTCTGGTGACCTACTTTTTTCAACCAGGGTCCATTCTTCAAACTAACAGCAGCAGCTAGGGAACAAATATTTAAAACATGTGCCTGTGGGGAACATTTCAGATTAAAACCATAGCAACAGTCAATAATGAACTCTAATTCACGGTTTGGATGACATCATTTTATAAATATTGAATGTATATAGTGCCTTCAATTGGTTTTGAATTGTTGGTCTTATTTCTCCAACAAGCCAGTTGAATGGGGAACAGTGCTGGATTATACCTTCCTGTGCCGAGAGAGTTAACAGAGTTTCTAAAGGTATCTCACAACTGGGAGTTCACACTCCGGGACCCAGACTTTAGATAAGAGAAATGCCTTTGTGCTGGAGTGCACTTAATGAGAGAGGGCACCTCTATCCCAGCATATTTGATGAATGCACTTAATTTGGGGAAGCCCAAACCAATGCACAGACATTAAGATGAGTAAAGAAAAGACTGTTCACCTTCTTCATTCCAAGGTTGCGAATTTATTCTTGGGAGGCCTTGAGACAGGAGGATAGAAAGAGAAGGAGGAGGGGTGGATGTGGGGGAATACATAATTTCTGACCTGAATTCCACAACAGAGGAATGTGTGGACAGTGAGAGCACAGGTATAGGCTAGTGTTTTCACATGCCTGGGGAAAACAGCTTCCATCCAGCTCCCATTACTTCACAGACAGTTGGCAGCTTGCTGCAAAGAATCAATATTTTTGTTTAATGACTAATTGAGTAATTTTTTAGTAAATTATTCACTAATAGTTTTAATATTTTCATTTCATAAAGTTCAAACAATTGAAAGGAGATTTAACATTTTAAGAACATTTGAACACACAGAAGAAATTGGCTTTAACAATGCCCATTGTGAATAGCTTAATTGGTTAAAGCTATCCTGGACCAACCATGGTCCAGGATAAATAAAGAATATGAATAGGAATTGAATATAAATATGAACTAAAGAATATGAAGGACACAAATCTTACTTTTTCTGATTTCTCAATACAAGATGGTTAACTGGGTGGGAAAATGAGGCCAACTGTTCTTATTATGGAATCCTTTGAAAAACTGGTTATCTGTCTTGGCAAGTGACTCATGATACCAGTTAGGTTCAGAAAATGCAAAATATCAGTTGCCAAAACACAGTATATTTGTTTAAGTTGCTATGAAAAATGTTTGGTCAAATATAAAATATGTTTCAGGGCACATTAAAAGGTAAATAAGATAAGAAAGATGGCTGGGCATGGTGGCGCACGCCTTTAATCCCAGCACTCGGGAGGCAGAGGTAGGAGGATTGCTGTGAGTTCAAGGCCACCCTGAGACTACATAGTGAATTCCAGGTCAGCCTGAGCTAGAGTGAGACCTTACCTCGAAAAACAAAAACAAAAACAACAACAACAAAAAAAGATAGGAAAGCTGGTTCTTTTGCTTAAATCAGACTGATAGAATAAGCCAAAATATTTTATCATTTAAAATTTTTTTTATTTTATTTATTTATTTATTTGAGAGACATAGAAAGAGATACAGAAATAGGCAGGTAGAGAGAGAGCTAGAGAGAGAGAAGGAGAGAGAGAAAGAGAGAGAGAGAGGGAGAGAATGGGCACGCCAGGGCCTCCAGCCACTGTAAATGAACTCCAGATGTGTGTACCCCCTTGTGCATCTGGCTTATGTGGGTCCTGGAGAATTAAGCCTCGAAATGGCATCCTTAGGCTTCACAGGCAAGTATTTAACTGCTAAGCTATCTCTCCAGCCCTATTTTATCACTTTTAACTCCATTTTATCAAATGTAAGGTTTTATAGATATTGGCTTAAGAAATAATATATCTATAGTTATATAGTCTTAGCATAAATAGATATAGTAGCAATTCACTATATTTTCCCTTAAAAGCATTTTATCTTGAGGTTGATAAATATATCTGTGGGAAGGGGGCTTTTTAAAAAATTCTCACCTAGTGAATGACTCTTTCAGGTCAGAGAACACGGAAAACGGGTTCACCAACACCACCCTTTAATGGTTTGGATATGGTTGATCCCCCAAGTGCTCATTTGTTGGAAGCTGGCTTGGTCTTCAGTGTGGTGAGGATGAGGTGTTGGAAACTTTTAGAAGTAGGCATAATGCCAGGTAATTAGGTCATTGAGGACACTGCCCTAGGGAGGATTAATGGTGATTTTAGGAATGAGTTAATTCTCATAAGAACTAGTTATAAAAGAGCAAGACTGGACCCTACCTGCTCCCTGGCTTCCTGTCTTGTGATTTTATCTCTGTGTCTGCACGCCTTCCCATCATTTTGATGTCATTTGCCATGTGAGCCCCACCAGTGCTGAGTGGATACTGTCTCCATGCTTTATCTCCACAGACTGTGAGTTAAATAAACTTTTTTTCTTAAATATTAGCTAACATCAGAGTAATGAAAAATGGACTAGAACAATCCCAAATTGGTGCTTTCCCCACTTTAAACTTTAAGCCAAAATCTGATGTTCCAAAGAATGCATATGTAACATCATGCAGCAACACATATTTAGCCTCAAAAAAATGTTTATGAATTGTGCTTGGAAAAGATACTCTCACACTAATTTTTTTTCTGTACTACATTAAGCATCAAAAGCATACAATGGTAAATGTATTGAGGCTGAGGTTCAATGATAATGACATTAATATAAAAAGAAAATATAGAGTTTAGGAGATGGCTTAGTGGATATAATATTCACCACTCTAAGCCTGAGTGCCCAAGTTTCATCCTCAGGCCTCATAGAAAAGTCCTCTGACAGCAAGATAGGAGGTAGAGACAAGAGAATTTCCCAGCAGCTTGGGATAAACACAGTGAAGAACAGCAGTTGGCCAGTGCCAACTGAAAACTTGTCTTTGACCTCAACAGTGCAATATGACATGTGTGTACCTGAACACACACACACACACACACACACACACACACACTTCAATGTTTAATAAAAGAAGCTGCACTCTACGATATTCATGAATATGCCTTCCTAGAGAAAGTAGTGTATGACAGCAGAACTCCAGAGCCTGTATTCTTAAAAGCATCATTTTACTATCATTTTTATATGTGGGAATAATACACACTGTAAAGTATACAAACCTTAATTGTTCAATTCCCTATATAAAACAATCACTTAGATCAACATATAGATAGTCCCCAGAATTGCACCAAACTTGTTTTCCTCCCATTGATGAATTTTGACTGTTCTTGAATTCCTTAAAATGAAACATCAGTGTTTAATATGTCTAGTTTTTGTCTTATCATATCTATTAGATTAACTCATGTTGCAAACAGTAGTTGCAATTAACTTTACTAGGAATCATCCAGTAAACTGTGATTTCATAAGGAGATAAGGAATGCCTTGTATATGCCAGGCATTATTTTAGATGCCAGGCATGTATAGCCCAGTTACATAGATAGTCCCTGCTTTCAAGGAACTAAGGTTTAGGGTAGAAGGTGGATGGGCTATAAGTAACAACATAGCAACACTCTTTTGTGATTGGGATGTTCAAGGAGTCCCTTTCCAATCCTTTTACTTTCAACCTATCTTTGTCTTTGCATTTATTAGATATTATCTTTGTCAAAACAAGATTCAAATACCACACCCCACAATTCATCTTTTTCAAGTGTACAATTCAATAGATTTTAGTACAGTTACAGATATGTATAATCATCATCATAATCACATTTGGTACATTTTTACCATCACAAGAGTAAAATATGTACTTGTTTGTAATTAATCCACTCTAACCTCATCTGTCCACATACAAGGCAAGCAGTAATATGGTATCTGTCTCTATATTTGCCTGTTCTGGGCATTCATATAAATAGAATTCTGTAGGATGTGGTTATCTTAAAGTGGATTAATGTACTTAACATATGGTTTTAAGGTTCATCAACTTGAACCATGTATAAATATTTCATCCCTTTTTTGTGGATGGGCCAAGTTTTGTTTCATTTATCAGCTTAAAGATATTTGGATTTTTTTTTGCACTTTGGGCTATTATAAAAAGCCATTGTTATTCACTGCAAAGAACATTTAAATACCAGTGTTTGCTTACTTGCACATTTTTTTTTTCTTAAGTATATATCTAGGCATGTATGAACTTGAAGGGTCAACTGATAACACTGTATGTAAACATTTTAAAGAACAGCCAGAATGTTTTCCTTTTTGCTTTTCTTTTCTTTCTCCCTCTGTCCCTTCCTCCTTCGTAGACCATATTCAAGCTACCATGCTCTTGAAATCAAATATAAAAGTCTTGGGCTGGAGAGATGGCTTAGCGGTTAAGGCATTTGACTGTGAAGCCAAGGGACACAGGTTCAATTCTCCAGGACCCACATAAGCCAGCTGCAAAGGTGGTGCATGCATCTGGAGTTCATTTACAGCAGCTGAAGACCCTGGTACACCCTCTCTCTCTACTCTTTCTCTCTCAAATACATAAAATCAAATCAAATAAAAATATTTCAAATATAAAAATCGTTTGTCAAATCTGAAGCCTATGTCTTATTCTAAGATTTTTATAATTTTAGTTCTAATATTTAGTACCTTTATTCATTTTGACTTAAATTTTATCCATGGTGAGATACACACATCCAACTTAATTGTTTTGAATGGGGATATCCACTTGACTTAGCACTTCCTTGTCCATTGTATAGCCCTGGTATGTTTTTAAAATATCGGTTCCCCAAAATGTATGATTTTTTTTCTGAACTTTCACATTTTCACGTTGCTGATTTATGTAGCGATCCTTAAAAAGTACTTAGAGGGACGTTTATATATGTAAGTACCGTTGTATTTGACTTTAAAGTATTGGAGCATTTACAGATTTAAAATTATTGGAGCTGCATCCTATAAGTGGTGGTTCTGTTTCATTTCCTTTATCTCACCAGTTTTTTTTTTTTCTGATTTTCTTTTTTTATTTCTTCCATTGACCTATTGGTTATTTAGGAGATGTAGTTTAATTTCTGCATATTCATGAGTTTCTCAACTATTTTATATCAGATTCAAGTATCTTTACTTTGTGATTAGAGACCAAACTTGTTATTATTTCTATGTTTTTAAAATTCACTGGCTTTTATATTAAGGCCTTTTACATAGTCATATATGCACTTGAGAAGAATGTGTATATTGCTGCTGTTGGTTTGGGTGTTCCAAGGACGCCTATTGGATTTATTTGACATAAAGTGTTCAAATCTTTTGTCTCTTTGTTCATCTTCTATTTACTTGATACATGCATCATTGAAAGTGAAGAATTAAAGTCTGTATTATTATTGTATTGTCTATTTCTGTTAAGTTTAACTTCTTGTATCTTGGGACTCTGTTGTTAGATACATATAGGTAACTTACCATTTTATCACTATAAAATCTTCCTATTTATCTCTAATTTTAGTTTCTGTTTTAAAATAAAAATGGTCTAATTTTGGCATTATTTAAAATGTGAATCTTGATTTTTTAAAATTATGATTCTATAATCAGTCAGATGGGTCGTTTGTATGTGTGGGGATAGTGATCAAACTCAGATACTTTACATGTGAGGTAATCAACTATACCACTTACCTCCATCCCCAGACCCAGATGGGTATTTTCTTTTTATCTATATTGACAATCCCTGACTTTTACCAATTCTGACAAATTGCAGTGTTCAGTCCATTAAGTGCATTGTTAAGTGTTATGATTGAGTTTATCTACCAAATTGATATGTATTTTATAGTTCCCCCTCTATAGTTTGTTTTCTTTTTTCATGCTTTAAAATATTGGCTGGAAATGGTGGCACATGCCTATAATCAAAGCACCAGGAAGCTGGGGTGGAGGTGCATCATGAATTCAAGGATAGAATGGGCTAAAGAGTGAGACGGTTTCAAAAATTGAAAAAAAATGAAAGAAATGGAGAGAGGGAATAAGGGAGAAAGAAAAGGAGATAGGGAAATTGGGAAGGAGGAAGAAATAGATAATATCTCAATATTAGCTTTTAAAATATGTTTCATTGTTATTTTTGTTCTTATTCTTTTAGAGGATGTGGTATATAGCCATTTAGTCCTTGCTCTGAAAATTACAATTAATTTGTCCAGTAGGGCTGGAGACATAACTCAGTGGTAGAGCACTTTCCTAGCATGTGTGAGGCCCTGGATTCAATCTTCAGTTCTCCAAAAGAAAAAAAAAAAGGTATGGTTATGTATGCCAGGCATAGTGGCACATGCCTTTAATCTCAGCACTTGGGAGGCTGAATTTGGAACTCTTCCATGAGTTCAGTGCCATCCTGGGCTGCAAAATGAGTTCCTAATCAGCCTAGACTACATCCAATGAGATCTTGCCTCAGGAAGGAAAAATAAATAAAATGAAAAATTTGTCACTGCATACTGGTTCATGAATATGGAGGTGTGGAATACTATGGTATATTTAAAATCTGAGAGGTTCTTTAAGCCTGGATCTTAGAGGTTAATGTAGAATGATTAATGCAACTATTAATAAGACTACAGTGAAAATGTTATTTCCCTTTGTCCAGTATTTGTTGTAATCCACGAAATTCTGATTAGTTTTTACATATTATCTTAAATCATTTAATCCTTACAACTACTTAGAGGCATGGTATATCTACAGTTTTAAGAAAATTTAGTAGAGGGACAAACAGACATGTTAATAAAGGGCTGAAGAGATGGCTTACCAGTTAAGGCACTTGCCTGCAAAGCATAAGAATCCAGGTTGGATTCCCTAGTACCCATGTAAGCCAGATGTATAAGGTGGCACATGGGCCTGGAGTTCATTTGCAGTGGCTAAGAAGCCCTGGAATTCCCATTCTCTCTTTTTAGCTGCCTGTTTCTATCTCTCTCTCTCTCTAATAAATAAATAAAATATTTTAAAAATGTTAATAAATAATCCAACCAATAATTTAAATGTATATTTATATGTGAGGATACAACATTTTAAGGTAACAGATGAACTGGACTTTTTTTTTTTTTTTTGGTTTTTCGAGGTAGGGTTTCACTCTCTAGCCTAGGCTGACCTGGAATTCACTATGTAATCTCAGGGTGGCCTCGATCTCATGGTGATCCTCCTACCTCTGCCTCCCAAGTGCTGGGATTAAAGGCATGTACCACCATGCCTGGCTGAACTAGGCATTTTCATAGCAGATGGCTTATATTTTGCAGTGTGGGTGAAACCTGAATTGTAAAGGTGGTGTACATCTACTTTATGGTAAATAATATGCTAATAATATAATAATAGTCTCACTGGGTCTCAAACACTATAATAAGTGATTTGCATGAATATATTTCTTTGAGTCCTTTCCTCAACTGTGAAATAGATTATCATTATCCTCTTTGTATACATGATGAAAATGAGGCCCATACTGATTTGGTGACTTAGTCAAGAACACATAAATACTTAGTGATCCAGGAACTAAGGGCTTCTGAATTCTGTCTCAGTGTCCTTTATAGTGTAGTTTCAGAAAGTGCTGAAAATTGCACAGCTTCCCTATTCTCTAAGGAGGGTTTGTAAATGGAGAAGGTAATAGTGTTGTAGAGAACTTACAAGTATGATTTGCCTCAGGTGTTCTACAGTTGCCTCTAAATTTCTTTCAAGGTGCTGTTGAATAAAAGATGAGACAGATCAGTAGTGGTAAAAGAGATCCCAAAACTTAATCAATACTAGAGATTGTTCTGGATTGAAATTGATGGCATTGCCTTATGGAAAAGCTCCTAAGTTCAATGTGTATCCTGTTCCCTATCTATTATAAAGCTCAGTAAATAACCTGTAGGCTAGTGGAGCCTTCACTATTCACTGTAGCCAGTACATGATCTATGCCTCCAGCCCTGAAGAAAACCAGTTACCCAAAAGTGATTCAGTTAAACTTTTTTTTTCTTAAAAGGCAATTCAGTCATTTGTAAACTGGTTTACTGAGATAATCCTCTTAAGCTGTAGGGAGCAATTTGTGTAGAAAGAATATGAACAATACTCTTGATTTGCAGAGGTAAAAAAAATAGCCTTCTTAAATTTAATCAATGGTAATTAAATATAATAAGTTCATCATTAGATTGTGTTCTTAAAATAGTTAATTGATGGCAGAAATTCCCCTGCTGAAGAATCTCCATAAATGCACAAACCCAGGAGACACTATATTGAAATTTTGTCCTGTTGAGTTAGTTAGTGAATTCTTGGGTTCATGATTAAATATTGGGGTAAAGGGGACTGTAGAATACATAACAAGCTTTAGCCTTCTTTCTGACACATTTATTACAGAAATCATTGCACATAAGTACATTAAGAGATATGTATTCCATATATGCAAATATTCCTGCTTATATAAAATATCTGGAAGGAGAAAAGTCTGGTCCACCCAAGGCACAACCTTCTGAAGGGCTTTGCTCTTGGGCATTAGTGAAACAAGAAGACAAAAGGGGTCAAGGTCTGAGCAAACAAGACTCTAGGCCTTTGACCCAGAAAGGGATGTTATTTATGTACTATCTTGAGAATTAAAAAAAAATGTTTATTTGTATCTGAGTACATATCTCAGAGATAGAACACTTACCTAGCATGTATGGGGCCTTGGCTTCAATACCAAACAGTGCAAAAATTATTTTTTTTAATGTGATGCACAGGGAAATGTAGTATTTCTTTCTCGCGGGGGCTGTAATACTATAGTTGTGGCCCCATAAACTATGAAGTACAGTGAAAGTAACATATTAATGACAACTTACTGAAATCTATGGATTTCTTTCTTTTGATGGGAAGTTTATTTTTGTTCTTTTTTTGAGAGAGATTTGCTATGTAAACTAGATTTTCCTAGTTTGCTTTGTTCCTCCTGTCTCAACCTCTTAAGTGCTTGCATATTGGACATGCACCACTATTTCCAGTTTAAGTCTATGAATATCTAAGAATATAAATAAAATCAAAGTTATCCCTTGTATCAGTTAGAGTCTCAGCAGGAAGCACAGGATACATTCAAAAGTCTAGATGAAAAGACATTGGTGGTCTCTATTGGCAAATGTGTAGATATTATTTCTTTTTTTTTTTTTTTTTTTTTTTTTGGTTTTTCAAGGTAGGGTCTCTCTCTGGCCCAGGCTGACCTGGAATTAACTATGTAGTCTCAGGGTAGCCTCGAACTCTTGGCGATCCTCCTACCTCTGCCTCCCGAGTTCTGGGATTAAAGGCGTGCGCCACCACGCCTGGCTAGATATTATTTCTTAGCAACAAACAAGGTACAAAAAGGTGGGGAGATGATCTGCTAAACAAACATAAGACCCGGTGCATACCTTAACATATGTTAAGCCAACTACAGTAATAAACAAGCTCAAAGTGTCAGAAGTTTAATATAATAAATGTTCAGTGTGGATCCACAGAGGTCTCTGCTTTGTGCAGTCACTCAGGGACTCAGGCTCCCTCATCAAAGTTCTCTTGTGACTTAACATAGAAGTCATCAGACATTTCTATAAAGGGTTAGGTTGTACAGGCTTTGTGTGATAGACTCTGTCACAACTAATCTCTGCTGTTGAACAAAAAGCAGACATACACAATACATAAACAAATGGCTATAAGTATCAGTAAAATGCATTTTCCAGAAAAGTAGAAGCTGCATGGACTATAGTTTGTCAAACCTAAGGCCCTTCATTATTCCATGAATCCTTTACATATAAAAGCAGCTATGTGGGAAGGATTTTTTTTTCCCTTGGGAGAGAGACACAGAGAGAGAGACAGAGAGAGGGAGAGGAAGACAGATAGAGATGGGTGGGCCAGCAGTCTCTCAGCTGCTGCAAACGAAATCCAGACGTGTGCGCCCTCTTGTGGTCAAGTTAGGCATTGCGCCCTTGTGTCACTTTGCATCTGGCTAAACGTGGGACCTGGAGATTCTTAGGCATTCTTAGGCTTAGGAGACAGGCACCTTAACTGCTAAGCCATCTCTCCAGCCTGAAGTTTTTTGTTTTTTTTTTTTAACAGATCATACTGGAAAGCAGCATCTAAAAAAATATAAGCACATATGACTTGCCAGAATTCAGTCTTGTGGCTTTACCTATTTTTAAAGTTAGCATATAAAGTAATGTGCTTCTTTTGACGTTTCCATATGTATATAACAGTAAATTTTGTTCTTTTTGTCCCTCTACCACACTGGACACCCTTGTTCTCAGCTCCATTTACTGGCTTCCTCCTTTTCCATTCTCCATTTTGTCCTCCTCTGCTTTCATGTCACATGTATTCCATTACCCTGTCATTTTCCCTTTCCTTATACCCTAATAACTCTTCCCCTCATCTCTTTTTAGTTTCATCACACACACACATCTAGATTCTATGAGGGTTAGGAGAAAAAGTCTAGATTTCACATATAAAATAAAATATGCAGTATTTCTGAACCTGTATTATTTTGCTAAGCATGGCTTTCAGTTCCATTTATTTTATTATAAATTTCATTATTTCATTTTTCTTTATGTATGAATAGAATTCTGTTGAGTATATGTACTCATTTTCTTTCTCCATTCATCTGTTGATATACATCTAGGCTGGCTATTGTGAATAATGTAGGGATAAGCATCGTTGTGCAAGTTATTTATATGGTATGATGATGTAGCATCCTTCAGATATATATCCAGGAGTGATATTATGTAGTAATTTTTCAGTTTTTTTTTTTTTGTTTGCTTTGTTTTTCGAGGTAGGGTCTCACTCTGGCCCAGGCTGACCTGAAATTAACTATGTAGGCTCAGGGTGACCTTGAACTCACAGTGGCAATCCTCCTACCTCTGCCTGGGATTGTTGGGATTAAAGGTGTGTGCCATCACACCTGGCTCTTTCAGTTTTTGAGTAACCTCGATTTTGATTTTCATAGTGATTGTACCAGTTTACATTCCCAACTGTAGTCAATAAGAAATTTTCTTCTGCCACATCCTAACCAGTATATGTTGTCATTTGTTTTCTTCATGACAGCCATTCTAACCATGATAAGATGAAATCTCAAAGAGTTTTTATTTATGTTTCCTTGATAATTAAAGATTGGAAGTTTTTCATATATTTATAAGACATTCATATTGCTTATTTTGAAATTTTTCTTTTCGTATCATTAGCCTGTTTATTGATTGAATGATTAGTGCTGGTGGTGGTAATGTGTGCATGTGTTTGATTTTTGTAATTCTTAATATATTCTAGATATTGGTCCCCTGTCTTATATGTAGTTGAAAAAGATTTTTCCACATTTATCAGGCCATCTCTTCACTCTGATGATTGTTTCCTTTGCTTTTTAATCTCATTTGCCAGTTCTTTAGGACTATTTCCTGAGCTACTGGATTTTTTTTTCATAAAATTCTTGCATATGCCTATATTTTGAAGTTATTTATTTATATTTTACTCTAGAAATTTCAAAGTCTGTAGTCTGTCTTTTAAGTCTTTGACCCATTTGGAATTGACTTTGTTCAGGGTGAGAGATCGGCTCTAGTTTCATTTTTCTACACTTGGCTGCCCAGTTTTCCTAGCACCATTTGTTGAAGAGGCTTTTTCCCCAATACAGGTTTTTGATGCCTTTGTTGAAAATTAGGTGGCTGTAAGTATAGATTTATTTCTGTGTACTCTATTCTGTTGATTTACATGCCTTTGTGCCAATATTATACAGGTTTTCAATATTATCATGCTGAAGTATAATTTGAGAACAGTATTATAATATCTCCAGCATTGCTCTTTCTTCTGAGAATTTTTTTAAAATATTTTTATTATTTATTTATTTGAGAGAGAGAGATACAGAAATAGGCAGGTAGAAAAGAGAGAGAGAGAGAGAGAGAGAGAGAGAATGGGTGCACCAGGGCCTCCAGCCACTGCAAACGAACTCCAGATGCATGCACCCCCTTGTGCATCTGGCTTACGTGGGTCCTGGAGAATCGAGCCTCGAACCGGGGTCCTTAGGCTTCATAGGCAAGCGTTTAACCGCTGAGCCATCTCTCCAGCCCTGAGAATTTTTTTTTTTTTGTATTCAGGTTCTCTACTTAGTTTCATGTCAGTATGACAGATATAACCAAACTGTACCCAGAAAGATGATAAACCATGTCAAGTTAATATCTAGCCAGTCTCTGATACTTAAAATTCTAACCTTCATCTTCAACATGTATTAGAGAGTTTCTTGGGGGAAAAATTAGACCATATAAGATTGGAACATATGTTTGCTAGATTCATTACATGTATATTCATATGCATATTACCATATCAAAAATTCTCAAATGGCTGGTCGTGGTGGTGCACACCTTTAATCCCAGCACTTGGGAGGCAGAGGTAGGAGTATTTCCATGAGTTTGAGGCCACCCTGAGACTATATAATGAATTCCAGGTCAGTCTGGACTAGTGTGAAACCCTACCTCCAAAACCAAACAAAAAAATCTGAACTGTTTTGAATTAGAAAACCAAACACACAACAGAAATTAAGAAAACAACAAACACTAAACAGTGTTTTATTCTGAAATTTATGTGCATTCTGAATGAAATATAAGGGAATAGAATAGATACTGGGGAGAAATTATCCCCATGAATGAGCCAAGGAATTTCTTATGCAGGAAAGTTTAAAAGTAAGTGGAAATTCAGTATATGCACATAATTTTAAAATATGCCATTCCCTTAAACCTTCTCTACTGCTCACACCAATTGCCTGCTTACTTCAGTTTCTGAAAATTATGACCATATCTATGGCTACACTATTCTTCACACTTCTGTCCATCATGCCAACTTCACTTTTAGTTCTTGGACAGGACTACAGATTATATGACTCCAAGAAGTTGTGTCTGTTCCACACATTACTATGGCATTCTAAATGTCTTCAGTAATGCCAAATGATAACAAATAATGTATAAATGTTATATAATGGAAATTGTGCATCATTGTGAACTAGATTTCCTCTCACTTTACCTTAACATCCTCTTCTTCATCCAACCAATGGCTAATCGAATTTTAGTTAGTCTTCTGTTATGACAAGCCATTGACGGCAACTTTCTTTTTGTTTAGAGTGTTTATGACCATTAACATCACCTGGAAAACTTTTTTTTTTCTTTCTTTTTCGAGGTTGGATCTCCCTCTCTCCCAGGCTGACCTAGAACTCAATCTGTAGTCTCAGGCTGGCCTTGAAATCATGACGATCCTCCTACCTCTTCCTCCCAAGTGCTGGGATAAAAGTCATAAGCCACCACGCCCAGCTCACCTGGAAAACTTTTAAATCAAGATGGATTTCAAATTTCTTACAGTCAAAATATCTACAGATATAACCAAGCAATGTAAAAATTTTCTATGAATTTAGTTTTTATACCTTCAAATACAAAAACATTTTACATAAAGTTTACTAGGTGACAACAGTAAAGAAAATGAGCTAAAAGTCTTTTATTTCACATAGTTCTTATTGTGACTGTTGAATTCATTAATAAAATATTTACCAAGAAATATCCATTGTGTCAAGTAGCATTAAGTCCTGAGAAGGAAAATGCAGAATAAAGATTAAGTATAAAATGATCAGAAGGCATATGGTCAATGAGGATGCTTTTCCCCCCTGGTTTCAGTCACCATCATAATCCCACCAGTCTCCACCTCTCTTTGCTTGGCTTTGTGCCTGTGGCAGACAGTTTCTAAACTGACACCTGATGATTTTCAACTCCTGCTTTTTATACCCTTTTGTCATTCCCTTCCCACCTTGACTTGGAACTAGTCTTTGAGACCAATAAACAATGGCATAAATGAGTGTGTGAGTTTTAAAGTTGTATTAGGAAAGACATTAAGGGTTCTACTATAGCTTTTTGGTAATGTATTTTCTCTACACTACTGTAGCACTCAAGTGGTCCAGTGGAAAGGCCTTCATGAAGCAACAATAACTGTCTTACTGTGTGAGTCATAAGTATTGTAGTGCTAAATATTATCATTTCATCATTCCACAATATTTACACTTAATGAAACTTTACACTGCTGCCTATAAATGTGTACAAGTTTTATGTCAGTTAAAAAAAATACCCCCTGTAGCCCAAGGCAAGCTTTTAAATGACTGCAGCCCTAGCAAACTTCTTGACTGGCATCTAATGTGAGAATCAAGGCCTGAACCTTCAAGATAAGCTGCTTATAATTTCCTCACTTGCAGAAACTATAACAGAAAATTAACACACACACACACAC
Source organism: Orientallactaga sibirica (assembly GCA_036365145.1). Lineage (NCBI taxonomy): Eukaryota > Metazoa > Chordata > Mammalia > Rodentia > Dipodidae > Orientallactaga > Orientallactaga sibirica. The sequence goes on from JAEOAD010000057.1 coordinate 11,959,681, forward strand.
ACACACACACATTTTTGTAGAACTGATGATTACTCATGGGTCTCATGCATGCTAGACAAGTGTTCTTCTATTAAGGTATGCCCCTAACTCCTTTTTAATGTTTTTTAAAACATTAATGTTGGGTTTCATTAAGTTTACCAGGCAACCTTACACTTGTGATCTTAATTGACATCTTCCACAGTAGCTAAGTCTACAAACCTGTGTCACAGATCCAGCATCATATAACATATATTTTAATATATATACATATCTTCCTTAGAATATGTCAGTATGAATGCAACTGTCCAAATGATAGGATATACTACGCTAAAAATGCTAGGAAATCCAGGCAACATGAAAAATTTACAGTGGAATAGAAGGATCAATTATTACTGAATATACAAGGTGATGACTAGTCTTTTCCAGACTAATAACACCCTGGACATACCTTTATCTCTGAACAAAGACTGTAGCATTTTAAGATTACATGTCAGGAAGTTACTATGCTGAGCTATCTCCATGTGCTAACCAGGGTGCCTGGTACCTAAGTGATGCTCATTAAAGCTTGCTGAAGTGAACTGAATAAAGGAACCATCAAATTATAAGAACTGAAGTACAGAGATAGAGTGAAACTAGCAAGGCCAGTGATTCTGAAGTGGCATTAGCTATAGAAAGCTGAATTAGAGCTCTTTAAATGCCCCCTCCTTCCACTATGATTTAGATTTATCCTAGGGCTGGAATATGATTGAAGCTGCAGGTGGGAGGCGGATAACTCCTGAAGTGCAGACTGAAAAAGCTAGAAATCAGGTACGGGCCTAACTCACATGTTAAAATACTGGAAGAAAAGACAGCATTGGTTAGGTAAGGGCACCTATTCTACACCAGAATACAAAGAAGGGTGTTAAAAATACGGTCTTGACAGCATTTTTCAATAATCTCAGATACAGTGTTAAGTTTCTAAACTCTCATTGATTCTGATTATGAAATGTCTTTTTAAGTATAATACTACTTCCTTTCATCTTGCAGTTGGTTTAGTACAGATTTTGGAGATCAGCAATCTGCACCCATTGAAATGTTAAGAAGTATGACTGCTATCACAGATTAGTGGTGTTCACCAAAGGGGTAGATTGTTGCACAGCCCCACATATACCAGTGTCTTTCATTAAATGACAAATTTGAAAAGAAAAACCTTAATTCCTGAGACAAGCACCATCAAAACGATTGAAAAATATACTGTTAAAATCATTCACTTCTTAATCCCCAGAGATGCTCTTTCCCTTCAACCTAGCTGAGTGAAGAAGGCACTTCCCTGGAGATGGCAATTAGATTAGAAAGCCTGGAGCCTTCCTCTTGATTACTTAAAATGATACTAAGTCCTTGAGCTAACTTAGATGGATGGTAATGGTTTCCAGGGGACAGACAACTCAGAAAAAGACAACTTCATTGCACTTTTCCCCCGTTTACTTACTTAATGCTTTGAAAATACTTTTGTAAATTTTATTAAAGAGGCTGCCATGCCTTTTAAAAATGAATCACAGTGCTCTCCCCTCATTTTAAATAGCTGAATGAAATTCTGCCAAGTACTGATCACAACAATCCTTCTGTGTCATGAATGGTCAACACTTACTCTCATCCTTAAAGCAAGTGTGAAGTCTAATCAGTATAATGAATGAGGTATTAATTAACATTTTGAAAAAAAATACTAAAATCGCTGTACTTCTGTGATTATACTGGTGGATTCTAGCTCTTTTTCTTGGTCAGTCTGCCTGTCCAGGAACTTTGTGATTAAAAAAGCAAAAGGTTATTTACCAAATGGATGAATGAGAGGCTTGCTTACCAAAGAATTCACTCACCACTAAAAACCTTTTATATGGATTGAAAATAGGATTTGATACCTTTTTTTTGTAGTGCTATAGATAAAACATAGAGTCTTACACATGCTAGGCAAGTGTTCTACCACTGAACTTCACCTCGATCCCTACAACCCCTTTTATAATTATCCTATGAGACTAGGAATATGGCTCAGCAGTTGAAGGCACTCACTTGCAAAATCTGCCAGCCTGAGTTCAATTCCAGAATTCCCGTGTAAGCCAGATACAAACAGTGATGCAAGCATATGGCACTCGTTTGCAATGGCAAGAGGCCCTTGGGTACACATGGGGTACACGCACGCATGCACATGCACATAAGATAAAATTACTCTAGAAGACAAAAATGTCAGGCGCCTCTGTATTTTCAGGATAATTCTCATTTTGGTTTATTTGTGAATATTAACAAATGTATAGGAAATCTGTTACACATCTACATACCTTGGACACCTACATGCCCCCAACTATAACTTAGCCTTGCAGTATTTGGTTTCCCCATTTTCATGTGAGATAACAATACTTTCCTGCCTTAAAGAGGTGCTTGGGGAATTAGGTAGCTAGTAGGTAGCTTTGGGGATGAATTGCTATGTTTCCCATCCCCTTGGCTTCTAGTTTGGCTCAGTTGCTACAGCAGTTAAATTCGTAAGGCTGTAAATATGCCAAGTTTGGTTTACATGAAAGCATACTCTGTTGAAAACAAAATTTGCTTAAAATATTTTCCCACTTCTCTGCCTTTGATTTGTGTGAGGCTTGGGATTAATTAGCATGACTAGACTCTTAATGTCAACCTTTGCTAAGGGCTAATTAACTGGTGTATACTTTGTCAAATTCTAATAAGGAGTCTTTTTACCCTGTTTTATTTTCTTTGGAGGATATATATATATTCTTTTAGCAAACTTTTTTTTTTCTTTCCAGGATATGAGATTCATTGACCATTCATTGTTTACTAGGCACCTTAAAGGCCACTGAAGGTCACAAAAATATAAAAGAAAAAATTGTAAAGGAGCTTATGCATCTGAGGAGCTTACGCTAATTATAAAAATCTGTAAACCACCAACCGTGTGCATATGTGGGAAGTCACACTAGAGTAAATGAGCACTGAAGTGGGCTTAAGGTGACAGGCTTGACTCATGTACAGGCTTTGTTTTGGATAGTAATAAACAAGATGAGTGTGCAGGAGGGACTGGGGATGGGGAAAGGCAACAGAGAAAGCTTAATTTGGGAAGGCAGTGGGAAATAGAGAGAGGTAGGAGGGAAAACAGTGCTGGGCTGGGCTCCAGAACACCTGAGTTTAGTTGTCATACAAACTTCACCATTCTGTAATGCTGCTCTTTGGTTTGTTATTCTCCCTTTCCAAACTGTGGGACACCCCATCCAAAATGCAGGGGTCAGAAAGATATGAGAAGTTCCAACCAACACATTTTATGAATTTAAAACATATTGGAGAGATTTGAATTTTAGAGTTTAAGTCCCGTCATGCTCTCAAATTCTCAGTAGGCCTATGATAAGAGAGCATGCCTGTGAGAAAGAGAGAGAGAGAAAGAGAGAGGGAGAGATAGAAAGATAGATAGATGATAGATAGGTAGATGATAGATGATAGATAGATAGATAGATAGATAGATAGATAGATAGATAGATGATAGATTAAAGAGGAGGAGAATGAATTTGGCCCCTTCATGAAGGGTAAGGACAAAAATTATGAAAGGTTTCATAGGAGAAACAATATATTGGACAGAAATTTCTGTATCGAATGCATTACACAGCTTCCTGGAAAGATGGAGTAGGTTGAGCATCCCTAATCCCCAAATCCAAAATGCACCCAAATTGAAAACTCTTTGAGTACTGACATAATGGCACAAGTGAAAACTTTATACCTGACTTTATGTTCTGGATGAAATTTAAAACATAGCTACATGAAATAAAATGTATAAAAACTACATAAAATCACCTTCGTGCTGTTAAAAAAATAGGAAATGAAACAAGAGAGAAGATTAGGCTCAAAATCAGAGCCAGCTTTTATTCTGGGAAACCCTAAGAAGGGCTCTGCCCGGGAAGGTCAGAAGCCACTTCCATTACAGACTAGGGAATACTTATGGGACAGTGAGGTCATTAGAATTTTTTGGTAGCAGAGTAGTCCACCTTGCCTCAGGGCTTGGGCCACTACAGGAAATTGATAATTGGGATGGTTGGTCTGGGTCATTCTTGGAAAACAGAGAGTTATAATGAAATGGCGATCAGAGTCCAAAACCAGAGACATTCTGGTTCTAACATATGGTACATTTATGAAATATAAATGAAACATCAATGAATTTTGCATTTTGACTTGATTTCCATCCCCAAGATATCCCAGTGTAAATATCCCATGTAAATATTCCAAAATCAGAAAACATTTCTGGATCAAGCACTTCAGATAAGGATTATTAAACCCATGTCCTAAGGTAGAAAGAACACAACCTGTGTTTGGAATAGGCCTGGCTTAAAAATCTCAGTTTATCCATTTTCTTATGGTTTCAGGCAAGTTTCTTAACCTCTCTGTGTCAGAATTTTCTGAAGAATACCTAATTTTATTGTGTCTTGCTTTATTATACTTCTCAGTGTGGTTTAAAAAAAAACAGTGGAAGGTTGCCTGAAAGGGGGATTTCATGATGTAGATTCCATAAAGTCACCATCCATGATAAGGTGGGACTTTGTGGTGATGCAGCTATTTTAGAGTCATCTGTGTCCCTGTGAATAACTCCTCACTTGTGCTCTATAAGCAATCCCAGTAAACTCATGGGTTTTCCAAGTTTAAAAAAATAATTGAAGGCTTCTGTCAACCCTGCACTAGAAAAGTCTATCAGCACCATTTTTTCCAACAGCATGTACATATTTTATGTCTCTGCATCATATTTTAGTAATTCTCAAAATATTTCAAAATTTTCCAGGTTTTCGCGTGTGTATGTGTGTGTGGTATGCCTGAATGAGTGCATGAATATTTGCATGTGTGTGGGAGTACATATTTTTGGAGTCAAGATGTTGACATTGGTTATCTACCTATGTATGTAACTCTCACCTTATTTATTGAGGTAGAGTCTTTCAATTGAATCCAGAGCTCACTTGTTTGGCTAGTCTACCTAGCCAGCTTGCCACAAGGATCTTCTGTCTCTGCCTCCTAGCATTTTCATGAGCACTGGGTATATGAACTCAGGTTCTCATGCTTGCACAGTAAGCAATTTTTCCAAGCACCATCTCCCTGGCTCCTTTTTATACTACTTATTTTTATATCTGTTAAGATGATATGTGATCATTGATTTTTGATATACACATTGTAATTGCTTTGGCATGACACAAACCACACCCATAATTAGACTACAAACTTAACAAGTTCTGTGCATATTCTGATTGTTCCACTTCCTGGTTTGGCTGTTCCCCAGTTTCTCTCCCTATTCTTAGGCCTCCATGTTTCTAGAGACACAATAATATTAAAAGTAGGCCAATGGACAACTCTACAATGGCCTCCAAGTTTTCAAAGAAAGGAGGAATTTAACTGTTCTAGCTTTATTTTTTGATTATTTTTATTTATTTCCTTGACTGGAGAAAGCGAAAGAATGGGCATACCAGGGACTGTTGCAGCTGCAAACGAACTCCAGACACATGCCTCACTTCGTGCATCTGACTTTAAGTGTGTACTAGGGAATTGAACCCTGGCCAACAGATTTTGAAAGCAAGCAACTTTAATCACTAAGCAGTATCTCCAACCCAAACTTTTGTTACTTTAAATCAAAAGCTAGATATGATTAAGCATAAGTGAAGAAAGTACTTGGAAAAATGAAACAGACCGAAATATTGAAACTCTTGTACCCAGCAGCCAAGTTGGAAAAATTTTAAAGGAAAGTAGAAGTGCTATTCTAGTGAACACACAAATGATAAGAAAGTGAAAATTCTTATTTGCATATGTGGAGGGTTTTATGGTGGTCCCTATAGAAGACCAAACCAACTACAACATTCTCTTAAGGTAAAGCCTGATTCAGAACAAGACTAAACTTTTCAATTCTGTGAAGGCCTAAAGAGGTAAGGAAACTTGAGAAGAAAAGTGAGCCAAGTTACTTCCTGAGACTTAAGGAAGGAAACTGTCTCCTTAAGGCTGCAAGGGAAAGGGGCAGGTGCTGATGCAGAAGCTGCACCGGGTTATGCAGATCTAACCACTATGATGTGTGAAGATGGCCACACTAAACAGCAGTTTCTCAGTGGAAATGAAACAGCCTGGTGTTAGAAGATTTCATCTAGGACTTTCATAAGTGGAGAAGAGAAGTTAATGCCAAGTTTCAAAGCCTCCATATTCTAGCTGCTTCTCTTGTTGATTTTTAAGGGGAAATCAATGCTCATTTACCATTCGAAAAATTGCTAGATGCTTAAGAATTACATTGATTAATTACATTCCTTGCTCTATAAGTGTAACAACAGAGTCTGGATGACAGTACATCTATGTGTTTATGGTATTGTTTCCTGAATACTTAAAGACCACAAGTTGAGACCTGTTGTTCAGAAAAAAAGATTTTTTTTTTTTTTTTTTTTTTTTGCGAGGTAGGGTCTCATTCTGGTCCAGGCTGACCTGGAATTCACTATGTAGTCTCAGGGTGGCCTCGAACTCACAGCAATCCTCCTACCTCTGCCTCTCAAGTGCTGGGATTAAAGGCATGCACCACCACGCCCGGCTGTTAAAAATGATTCTTTTAAAATGATTCTTTTCAAAATATTTCTGCTCATTGACAATGCATCTGGCCACCTGACAGCTTTCATGGAGACCAATCATGAGATGAATATTGGTTTTGTACTTACCAATATAATATTCATTCTACAGCCCATGGTTCAAGGAGTAGTTTTGAATTTAGTATCTTATCATTTAATAAATTCAATTTGAAAGGCTACAGCTTGCACAGATAGTGGTTCCACTGATGCATCTGGACAAAATCAATTGAAAAACTTCAGGAAAGGTCTTGGCATTATAAATTCATCATCTAGAACATTTTTATATAATATTTATTGACAATTTTATATATGTGCATAACCTATTTTAATCACAATGCCCTCCTCTCCTCCCATCACTCTGTCTTGTTCTTCCTCCCCAGTATGCTTTCCATATAACACTTTCCTCTCTCTAACCAGTTGCTCTACTATTTTTATGTCTTTCTTTACTTTTTGATTGTCTTCCTTCACCATCCATGATGACATGTTAATGGACCTAATATTGTTCAGGTACTGATGGCTAATGTGAGGTCATGAGTGCAATGACTACCTCATGTCCAGATCACAATGTTCCAAAGCACTCCTCCCCATCCCATCCTCTGTATCTTATATTCTTTATTCCTGGGTGGAGTTCAATGTATGAACATTAACAGGAGTTAGAAGTTGATTATAATCCTCATGGATGACTTTGAGAGATTTAAAATTTAGAAGGAAGTAAATACAGATATGGCAGAAATAGTAAAAAATAATCCAGCTAGCTAGGCACCTTGGAACTATAACTGAGCTGATGAAATATCATGATAAAATTTTGACAAAAAAATCACTTCGTGTGGATGGGATCTACTCCTGGTGAGAATGCTGTGAACATTGTTGAAATGACTAGAACGTATTTAGAATATTACACAAACTTGGCTGAAAATGCAGCAGCATGGTTTGAAAGAGTTGCTAGAAGAGTCAATGCTATGAAAGAGCCCCTCATGCTACAGTCATATTTCATGAAAGGAAGAACCAATTGATGCAGGAAACTTACTTCACTCTTGTCTTATTTTAACATATTGCCAGAGACACCCACATCCTTTATCTAACACCATGATTAGTCATCATCCACCAACAAAGCCACAAAGCCAGCCCCTCCACCATCAAAAGACTATGACTTGTTGAAGGTTGTATTGATAGAATTTTAACAATAAAATATGTTAATTAAAATTGATTACACATTGTCTTAAAGAGATAATTCTATTGTGTACCTACTAAGTGTATAATTTAAGCATAATGTTTATGCATGCTGAAAATCATATGACCCACTTTATTGTGGTAGTCGGGAATTAAGCCCACAATCTCTTCAAGGTATGCCTATATTAAACTGAAATAATAATACCCTTAATAGGTTTATATTGAAGACTAAATGAGTTAATCTGAGCCAAGCATAATGTGCTTCATGTAGCTTTCCATAAACAATAAATGGTAGCCAGTTCTAAGTCACAATTACTGGAGGCCTACTTTGTCTTGACTGCTTTGCTAATCAAGTTAGAATACACAAAGGGTCCACTTTAACTCCTCCATAGAGACTGAGCTTTTATCATCTTTAAAGTTAGATCCTCTGTGTTAGTTTACACAACTCCTTCCCCAAACACTAGGAGATTTCTTCAACTTCTCTACCAGGAAAAAGGCTTTGTGATGTTTCTGCCATTTTCAATTTGTCAGAATCTAGATCTGCCTGGTCCCATTCAATCTAAATGCAGAGCATTAGACTGTATCTTTGTTCTCCAAGTGCATTTGGGTGTATCTGATTTAATTCCTGTCAGTGTAGAGTTTTCACAAAACACTAAGGAAGCTTTTTTTCCCCCATAGCCAGACCTCCCAGCCACCATTCCCTCCATTCACAGAGGCTTACTGAAACTCTCTGCTGGCAGTGAATATTCTAGCTCTGGTACTCAGATATGATAGGCAAAGATCTGTTTAGTGATTAGTTTTGATTAGGTGGGAATTCCAAACAAAAGGAGATTTGTGCATTTATTGCAGTTAGTGAGATTCAGAAAGCCAGGTACTGCTGTTGTGAGGTGCCTGTCAAAAAGAGAGGCCATTCTTTGATGTTGAGAAGGATAGCCTTCACCAATGAGAAAGATGACTATTCATTTCCTTGATTTTGCAAAACACTTGGCCTCCATAGTGCTCATTTGAGAGTGGGGGGTTTAAGTATTTGCAGGAAAAGCAAAGTGGGGATTCTGTTTTTACTTGTTTCCCATGATCTGAGCAGCAGATCAACTGACTTTTCCTACCCTTGTTTTTGTTCTTTTTTCCGCATCTTTTATACTTAGTCACACATTGTTCTTCCTTGCCTACCTCGCTTGTATTTTTCCCAAGTGAAATCTCTCTCATGGTGCACATTGATCCTTCTCCACAGCACGCATTTAACTTATCTTTTTCATGTGCAACCCCTACTAATGAACACCTAGTATTCAAGCTCTTCCCTGTGTATTTAAATGCTCAGTGAATGAAAAAGAGGAGCTATGCAGGTCTTCTGTGTAAGGTTTGGGAGTGACCAAGACCACACAAACCACTCGGAGGCAAAGGTGAAAGCTTTATTTGGGAAAAGCATGAGCTGCCAGGGCTGACTCACAAGAGAGGAGCACATCCAACCTGAGGTTTCAGGTAGTGGGCTTTACAGGGCTTTTTCAGTTGGAGGAAGTGAGGAAGGGAAAAAACGTGTTTGTTAAGTTGAATAGAAAATCTCCTTTAGGGGAGATCATTACATTAACCATTTAAAATAGCTAGGGTATGACACCAGAAGAGTGACCATGTAACTTACTAGATAATGGATCAGGAAACCATGACCTGAGACATTGATAGGCAAAGAGGTGGTAATCACAGGGTGCTTCCTTGAAGAATGTGGATAATCCACTTGTCTGTGCCTCTGTCACCATTTTGCTGACCTTGGTGACTCCATCTTGGTTCTCCCTTCTGTCCTATCATGGGGTGCAGAGCCCATCTCCCTCACCTTCTCTATAACAGATGTCGTCAGCAACTGTCCCAAAGCAAGGTCAATAGAGGTATGGTATGAGAAAAGTCTGTTTCACTCAGGACCAAGTTGTAACAGCATGCTACACTTGTGCTGTCAGAGGATGCTATCGATGTCACCACTAGCCACTATGAAACTGCCTCCTTATCACCTGCTCTGAAGGGAGACCCATTGACCACATTATCCAGCCTCTCCCATAAGAACTCATTGCCCCTATGGTCAGCATGAAGACATTACATTTTCCTCTGTAATGTCTTCATGCTGACCATAGGGGCAAAAGTGAGAGGACAGAAGGAAGAATTAAGGAGCTTGTTATCCTTGTCAACAGCTACAACACTAAAATGCCAGGTGTAAGGGGGGATGAGTACGCAGAGGTTAGAGATAGAGGGCTTGGGGCAAGAAAGAGGAGGCGGAGGGGCATCAGTGTATTCAAGAAGAGCATTCTGGGATGGGGGGAAGAGTAGGAACACAACAGAGTTTAAGACTTGATTTTCTTGAGCTGTTGTAGGTGGATCCAATTGGGGATGCCCTGAAGCTTTGTGGCCATGGGAATGGTTAGTATCACCAGATGATGTCCGGTCCAGAGTGGCTTGAGTTCCTGTGGGCAAGGCTGCTTAACGTAGACTTGATCTCCAGAGTTAAGTGAGAGAGTTGTGGCTCCCTCTGATGGTGGAGGAAGAAGGCAGTGAGCGTGTTCTGGGAGAGGGTTCCAGATAAAAGTGAAAGTTGGTAAGTATCCATGGAGAGGAGTTTCTGGTAGTGGGAGAAGGTTGTTTAACAGGAAGGGGTGTCCATACATGAGCCAAAAAGGGCTAAGGAAGGAAGGGGCCTGAGGAATAGCTCTGATTCTGGCTAAAGCAAGTGGGAGGAGATGGGGCCAGGATAGGTGAAGTTCAGAAATCAGTTTAGACAGGTGAGTTTTGAGAATAGCATTTGTTCTTTAAGACTGTGGGGAGAGAGGACAGTGAGTTGTTGCCCAAAAGTGAATTTCTGTGCCTGTTGGGCCAGAAGAGCAGTTGCAGCAAGAGCACATAGGCACAGTTGCCTACCCCAGACAAAGGGTTTTTAGTTGTTTAGAAAGATAAGCAACAGGGGCAAAGGAAGCGCTCAGGAGAGGAACAGGACAAGAGGGTCTTACGAGAAATGAATGGGATAGGGGAGTGTTCCAGACTACCCAGGGTAAGGGGGGTGATGCGTGAGGAGTGGGATTGGCCATCAATACCCAACAGAGACCTGCGAGGGAAAAGTCTTACCAGAGTAGGATGGCAGGACTGATCAACTGGCCCCTGTATCTATTACAAATGAAATAGGCCTTCCTGCCAGCTGGACTGCAACCCTGGGCTCCTCCATTGTGATATGGAGAGTGTTGGTGGGGGCCGAGATCCCAGGGCACCAGCAATCTTAGGCTGCAGTCCCAGAAGATCAGTAATTGGCTCTTGTGAGGGATGAGGGGAAGGAGCTGGCCTACCTTGTAGAGGCAAAGAAGGACAGCAGATGTTCCAGTGTCCAGCAAGTCCACAGTGAGGACAGGGTCCTGGCGGTGGGTGCGGGTTGTAGCAGGCTTTTGCCCAGTGACTGGTGTGGCCATGCTTGAAGCAGGGTTCTGGTGGTGAGTGTTGCAGCCCCATAGTCTTCTTTGGAGGAGATCTCAGGGTAGCAGCCAGAAACTGGAACTGCTGTCTGTCTCTGGCCATTCTTTCAGTCTGTTCCTTTTCCTCTCTGTTATTAAAAACTTTAAATGCCAGGTCAAGCAGATCTCCCTGAGGGGTTTGTGGGCCCTTTTTTTAGGCGTTTAAGTTTTTTTTTTCTCTCATGTCAGGGGCAGATTGGGACAGGAAATGAATATTGAAAACTATCATACCCTTGTGTGAAGCAAGGTTGAGGGGAATGTATTGGGTGAGCACCTCAGTTAGGCATCCCATAAACTCAGCTGGATTTTCATTAGGCCTCTGGGTAAGCATCTGGAGTTTGTCAAAATTGACAAACGTATGGGATGTCTTTTGGAGGCCAGTCAGGAGGTAAAGAACCACCCTATCATAGGCCACCTTTCCAGGGGAGTTAGTGGGAGAATGGTATTTTTAGTCAGGGACAGCAACCATCCCTACTGAGAAAGCGTTATCAGTTAAGTGAGCCTCATTAGCATGGGCCTGAGTGGCCACCTAAAGGTGTTCTCGTTCATCAGGAATGAGAGTGGAGGAAAGAACTACAAAGAGATCGTGCCAGGTTAGGTCATAGGACAGGGTGAGGTAGCAATTTTTTTTTTTTTTTTTTTTTGGTATGGTGTGTTTGGTAAGTGGCAAAAGACCTTAGATATGTTTTTTTTTTTTTTTTTTTTTTTTTTTAAATCTGGGATAAATCAGACATGGGAAAAGTAACATGAATGTAAACAATTTCTTTAGCCCCTGTGACCTTACATAAAGGGTATATTTCATGCCTACAAGAACGAGTATGTTGGGCAGGAGGGGAAAGAGGAGAGGATATGGGAGATGGTGGTGGCGGTGGGCACAGAGGCAAAACAGGAGACAGATGAAGACAGATGAAGCTGTTGGAGCCAGGTCATCTTAGGCGTCCATGTTAATAGCAGAGAGTGAGGATGAGTATGGGGGAGGAGTTGAATTAGAGTGCATTTCTGAGACCTTGGTAATAAGGATCTGGTGAGAAGAGTAGGTAAAACAGAGAGAGAGAGAGAGAGAGAGAGAGAGAGAGAGAGCTGTGCAAGCAGAGTGAAAATGCCTGAATAGGGCTGGAGAAATGGCTTAGCGGTTAAGGCACCTGCCTACTAAGCCTAAAAACCTGGTTCCAATATCCAGGTCCCATGTTTAGCCAGATGCAGTGACACAAGGGTGCAATGCCACACTTGGCCACAAGGGGGCGCACACATCTGAATTTCATTCACAGCAGCTGAGAGACTGCTGGTGCGCCCATTCTCTATCTGTCTCCCTCTCCCTCTCTCCCTGTCTGTCTCTCTCTGTGTCTCTCTCTAAAAATAAAATTTTAAAAATGTCTGAATATAGCGTATTTCAGACCACCTGCCTGTACGCTGGCAAAGTTTTCTTATCCAAAAGATAGCATTCCATAGCATTTTCTCCCCTCTTACTGCATCAAGTTTCCCTGAGTCTTGGAGAGGGTGGTTTAGATGTCCTATTTAGGGATGTACAGACATTAGTCACTTGTTCTCCACAGTTTTTCTAGCTATGTATCCCTGCATTAAACTATGTCTATTGCAGAAAGAAACCTGTGTTCAAGGCTTCAAGCAGTACTAATCTATTGGAACAAACAGATATTAAGAAGGCAGTTTGACATGATTTCTGCTTAGCATAGTCGCAGTAGTAGGTTTCACCTTAGAGCCTGTGTCCCTAGCCACAGGCTTTTGAACAGGTTTACAATACCATGCATAAATTACCTTGTAGTAGACAGCTTCAGGTTCTCTGAGATGAACTTTCAAACCAGGCACAGTTATGGAGGAAGGGATATTTATTGGAGTTTACAGATCTAGGGGAAGTTCTGTAATGGTAGAAGAAGCTGGCCCTGCTTTCACAGGTCCAAGGAGACAGAGAGAGAAAGGCCCCAAGTCAAAAGCCACAAGCCACATTTTAGGAACTCCAGGTGGAACTAGGCACTTTGCATATCTTTAGATTAGAATTTTAAAGCCACCACCACACCTTAGGATCCACCCAATGACACCTACTCTAACGAGGTGGCTGTATATCCAAATTACAAACTAATAAAACACTGAATATATTGGGAGCCACCTACTCAAACTACCACATTCTGCCCCTGGCCCCCAATAGATTTAAAACCATTACATATTGTAAATTGTATTTAGTCCAATTTTAAAGTATTTTATAGTCTTTATCAACTTAAGATAGTTTTAAAGTTCCAAGTCTCCTCTGAGATTTAAGATTGTTTTTTAGCTGTGAGTCTTGTAAAATCAAACAAGTTATATATTTTTTAGCATATAAAAACATAGATAAACATTTAAATTGGTATAAGGCATAGTAATGAGAGACTAGAACAATGTAAACTTAACCACCAATAGGCAAACATCAAACTTTTGTAGTTTAAGTCTTATATAACCAGAAACTGACAGTCTCCAGATTTTTTAATCCCCCCCCCCGCCCAGTTGGGCAGAGGAGCCAGGGAAAACAATGTACTCCATGGTAGCCCTTGTGTAGTCTTGGTATATCTAAAACATTTTTGGGTCTCTATGTAAATCATGGTCCATCTTTAAAAGACTCAGCCTATCAGTGTTGTCACTCCCTGTCTAGATGAAAGGTCTCAGCAGTGGCTCCTGGAACTGTGTGTATTTTATGACCATTTGATGCATTTTTTATGCTTCCAAAACTAATACCAAATGTGCAGGGCACAACCATATTTTTAATTTAGGGACAAAATAAATCATAACCTTGAAAAGCAGGGTTTTTTTTTTTAACTAGTCAACTCTTTTCCAAAGAGTTGGTATTTTTATCATAGTTTTTTTTTCCCCCCTCAGGCATGCTCTCCATTGCTTTAATGAAAGTTGTTGGGCCATCTTTTTTAAGATTGTTAATATGTTAATAATAGCAGTTTTCAGTAACCTAAAACCAGTCTCAGTGTCTGTAATTTTAACTTATTTGAGGTTTTCCAACTTAAAATCTTAAATCTTTAAGTCCAATATCTTTAGTTAAGCACATCAGTCTATTACAAATTTAACCTTGATCAAACTCTCTGGGCCAGGGCAGCAGAATAAAGCCACCCCTTATGCCACTAGCCCAGTTCTAACAAAGTCATTTTCAGTCTTTTTTTCCCTTTAGAAAGCTTATAAGTCAAGCCTCAAAGTTTAATACTGTCTGTACTTAGCATTTTCAAACTTTCATCAGAATAGTCCATACGACTTGACTTACCTCTCCAGAAGGCATCATTAGTTGTAAGTACCAAGTCCATGTCTATTGCTCCAAAACAAAAGTCCTAAAAGACCACAAGGTACATGGTCAGGTTCATCTCATCCCACTCCTGGTACCAATTTCTGTAGTAGACAGCTTCAGGTTTGCTGAGATGAACTTCCAAACCAGGCACAGTTATGGAGGAAGGGATATTTACTGAAGCTTACAGATCCAGGGGAAGTTCTGCAATGGCAGAAGAATCTGGCCCTGCTTTCACAGGTCCAAGCAAAGAGAGAGAAGCCTCAAGCCAAAAGCCACAGACCACACTTTAAGAATTCCAGGTGGAAACTAGGCACTTTGCATATCTTTAGATTAGAATTTCAAACCCACTACTACACCTTAGGATCTGCCCAACGATATCGCCTCCAGATAAGTGGCTGCAGATCCAAACTACAAATTAATAAAACACTGAATATATTGGGACTATCTATTCAAACTGCCATATCCCTCAAACCCAATCAGAAAGCTTTGTTTCACTAATAACATTCATCAGACTATTGCACCAATGGGCACACCTTTCCTGACAAGTTGATTGTGCAGCATCCAGGATCAATAGCTGGGTAGGACTATTAATGACTTTTCTCCCCCAGCAGCCTGCATGTCATCTTCTGACAAAGCAAGCCAGATAGCCAGGAATAAGCTTCCAGCTCAGGTCTAGCTTGATTTCTCTTCTAGCTTGTTTTCTCTCAGTCCTGCAACAAAGTGTGTGCTCCCTTCAGAAATAGGGACTTATCTGGTTTGGATGGGCAGCCAAGAGCAATGACAATATAAACTGAGATTCTTTAAGAAGTCATTATGGGAACACAGGTCTCCTTGTTCCTTTGGTGGACTCTGAGATGGTCCTAATGAACACTGAAACTGAATGGAATCATTTGAAAATGAGTAAATTAAGTGACCTTTAGAAAATAGCTTATCCCTGTGAACATTGTCCAAGTTCTGCTTTCTTGCAATCCATTCCTCTATTTGCAAACAATGCCTTTAACCTCTGAGCCATCTTTCCAGCTCTCACTCTTCTGTTTTAATGGTATATTAAAATTATTTTAAGAGGAATGTGCCAAAGTGTCTAATAAATTTTATTTATTTATTTTTTTAGGTAGGGTCTCACTCTAGCCCAGGCTAACCTGGAATTCACTCTGTAGTGTCAGGGTGGCCTCGAAATCATGGCAATCCTCCTACCACCACCTCCCAAGTGCTGCGATTAAAGGTGTGCACCACCATACCTGGCATGAATTGTATTTCTTCGGTTCACAAATAAGCCCTTGATTCAAATGAACTTTGACCACTCTTATAGGGAAAAAAAAGAGTTATTGGGGTTATACTGAACATTTTATTCTTTAAAAAATATTTTGTATTTGTATATGTATACATGTAGAGTATGTGTAGTATGGTGCGTTATGTTTGGTGTGTGCATGAGTGCAGATGCACATGCCATAAAACTTCAGTTCCTTTCTGTATGGCTCAGCTACATGCTTCCTTGAGATGTGTTCTCTCCCTCAACCTGGAGCTTCCTGGGTTTTAGGATGAGTGAGCCCCAGAAATTCACTAGTCTATGCTCCTTGCAGATTAGGGTTACAGATGTTTGTGACCATGACCAGTTTTCTTTTTCTTTTGTTCTTTTTTGTTGTTGTTGTTCTTCGAGGTAGGAGCTCACTCTAGCCCAGGCTGACCTAGAATTCACTATGTATTTTCATGGCCTAGATCTCACAGAAATCCTCCTACCTCTGACTTCTGAGTGCTGGGATTAAAGGTATGTACCACCACACCAGGCCAGTTTGTTTTTTCAAGTGGGTTCTGGAAGAATCAAGTTCAAGCAGTCTCAGGTCCTCCCTCATTCTTAAGTGGCAAATGCTCTTAACCACTGACCTGTCTGCTCAGATCACATTTTCATTCTCTATTCTTCCTCCCTCTCCCCTCTCACACACATACCAGCTAATTAAATAAAATTGATATCCAAAAATGCTAAATGACATTTCCAAGATCATATAGCTACTTAATGTTAGATCCAAAAGTGATAAAAGGACAATATATCTTTCATCATTAATGATATGCCTTGAATTTCTTTTTAATTATTTATTTATTTATTTATTTATTTATTTATTTGAGAGAGGGCAAGAGAAAGAGGCAGGCATAGAGAGAAGGAGAGAGAGAGAGAGAGAGACGATATACATGCCAGGTTCTCCTGCTACTACAAACAAACTCCAGACACATGTGTCACTTTGTGTATCTGGCTTTATGTGGGTACTGGGGAATTGTCCCTGACCATCAGGCTTTCCAAGAACTGCCTTTTACCACTGAGCCATCTCTACGGTCCATGCCTTGACTTTCTGATAAGACTGTAAGCTCTTTTTAAATGTTCTCCCTAAATAGCGAATTATCTTATTAAGAAGTGTATTTTATTAAGATTTAAAACAACATGTGATGACATTAGTTCTTTGATCTTAAATCAATAGGGTTTCGCTGGCCTCTGAGGCTACTGGAATTTTAAAAGAAGGGACTTAAGATAAATATGGGTATGCATACCTGCTACTTCCAGTCTCTCTCCTGTGAAAAGATTCTGGGTTGTTCTTTATGCACGCTGTCTAGATTTTATTACTTGGAAGTTACATCCAGTTTCCTTTTAAAATCCCTTGGCTAAAATCGAATGCTGTCCCAGGAATGACTTACTGCACTGGGCCTGAGAGAGAGGGTTTCCTCTCTTGGATGGCTGAATAGCTCCTTTAATCTATTTACCACAAGTGTTCATTGCTCTGGGGCTCTGGGATTCTTCAGGATGAAAGCCTTCTATAAATATTTGTTATTGTTATGATTACCAGTATGGCTTCCTGAGTGAGATAAATTTGTCTTCTGTGTCTCATAGCTTTCCTCCCTTTCCTTTTATTTCTTTCTTCAGATAATTTTTGTGTTAGAGAAACAATCTATTTGCACAGTTAATTAAGCTGAGAACAGTGTTATAGGCCTAAGTGACTTTTCACATTGTAACTGCTAAGGGATAAGGGCTTTAGAGCTGGGTTTTCATACCATAAATATATTATTTTAATCAACCAGAGGGAAAATCCTTGAAAACAGAATTAAAAGTGATAACAGAAGAATAATTAAATATTGCATGGAGAGGTCGTGAGGACAGGTTTCTTCAAAATTAAAAATAGTAAATCAATATTTGCAATATCCTGTAGACTATCATCTTGATAGCTTTTGCTTTCAGCCTTCCATAAGATGACAGAATCTTCACCAAGAATGTAAGTTCTTCTTGATATGGGCCCAAACTCATCCTTTTCTCTCCATCCAATATAATGCCCCACTCTTCTGAAATGATAACTGCTTGTTCCTTCAAGAGTCTAAGTGACAATTCCTTCATAACACTGCTCTGACTATGATAACCCCTCTTTTTGAAATCCTAAACTCCTGTCTCCCTTCTCATTTGGCATATCACAGGTTAGGGCAGGAAATTCTGGTAAGCTACTAATGTGAGTCATTCTGGTGTCTCAAAAATTAGCAGTTTATAGACTTCTGAGAGACAAGCCCAATGCGTCATGAACATGATATGCCCTGGTGTTCCCAAATATACTATTTTCATACTGGATTTAATTGGTTAGTTCTTAACTTCATGTTTGAGGAGAGTCATAGTTGAATATAATTGAAAAGTGAGATTTTCATCTGGACACTGACACGAATAAAAGGTTATGGGGATCTTAGCAACTGAAATGAAAGAAAACAACATCGATCTCTGGGGGTTGGAATTGATTTAGCTCTTGTGTGAGGGCATTCAATACTGGCTACCACACAGACACAAAACATCTGGTTGCCTCAAAATAAGATTGGCACAGCTGTCGGTGTGCATAGAAATACTTCTCTTTCGAACTTAATGGCTTATGTCCAACTGTGTCCACTCTTTCAGCAGCTGCTCTGAATATAGTAATTCTAGATGACATCTGTTGACTATACTTACATGGGACTTAGTTATTTTCTTAACTAGAAAATGTTATGCAGGTAGTATTGCTCTAAAGCCTGTCCTTCCAATGGCAAATGATGATAGCCACAATCCTTCAACTTTTCTGGACTTATTTCCATTACAATGAATTGCATATATGTGTTCACCTCCTCACACTCTTGCATTCTATATTTATACATTGTTCCCACTTCAAGTCATGGACTTTTGTGAGCTCCTCCCCCTCAAAACAAAAGCAGAAGTGGTGCCAAATAGGGAAAGTATATTTGCGAGGTTTGGCTGATTTAAATTTAAAAAAATGCTAAATAGAGTCTAAATGCTAGAGCATTTGTCTTTAGTTTTGAGAAGAAACGAGTATGGATAGGTATCATTTTGAATCTTGTCATACAGGGAAGAGTGTTCCATGGATATTGTAGACAGTTACCCTCCATTATCTTTATAGACAAGATAATAGCACACTCGCAGTTATAGCTTGTTTGAATTTGATAAGGAAATAGCATGAGCAGAGTAGTTAAAACAATGAATTTTGCATCAGACTAAACTAGATTAGAATAGAAACTCTGGCAACTGCCTAGCTATGTGGTTTCCAACAATCTACTTCATTTTCTGGCACCAACCTTCTCATTTCTAAAATAAAGATGATGGCATTATCTAGTTCATGGGTTTCATTTTAATTTCAAAGGAAATAATATGGGAGACTTCACATATTAAGAGGGGGATAAAGGGCCAGTATAGAGTTAGAGTGGTGATATAGGAAAAGGAGAGAATAAATGACTGGCACATGCTTGGTGGATAGTATCCTTTGAACACCCTGTAAATCTACTTCTGGAAAGCTCAAGGTCCTGCTCTGTCTTGAACCCTGTTGAAGCCATTCATCTCTAATCTTGATCCAATCCCTAGGACTCTGAAGATCTTTTTAGTGTATGCCATTTCCCATTTCTGGTCTAGCTATACCACCTTCTAAAAATAATTGGGACTCCCAGCTTTCCATTTCAGCAACTTTATTCTACTACATCTTACCTTATGCTAGGGTGTCAGCTCATAGATAGAATTTTTAAAAGGGATATCTGAAGAAAGCCTTCTGCTTTTCTGTATCTGCAGTCTCTAAAGTCCCAAAGAATATTGATTGGGTTATACTATACCTACAACATTGTGAGATAATAAAAGTTCATAAAAATCATTAACCATTGATCTAAGTCTGAATAGATATTACAGGTAAAGCAAGATGAAGCCGGATTAGTTCCTAAAGGAGTTCTTACTCTTTTCATGGGTATTTTACTTGTCATTGTTCATGCTCCCATTAAACAAATATTTGTCAAGGGCAGGATCTGGCTTGGGGAATACAGAAAAATAATATTTTTGCCCTTCCCTGGAGAAATTATTCCATATATGGGAAAACAAGAAAACTGATCATTTTAGTGCACAGTTTACATGCTATGCACATGGATGGTGTTACCTGAAGTACCCGAAGTACTAAGATTGTGAGTCAAGCAAGACTTCTTAGGGAACTTGACTAATAATAATATTATACTTCTATACATAACCTATAATCTGTTTTCTCACTTATAAATGTTGGTATGTTGAAAATTATTTGTATATGGTCTACAACAAATTTTTAACAGGCCTAAGTGATATGATTGTTGCAAGACTATAAAATACTTTGTTCACTGGGCTCCTGGTCTCCATCCAACCCTATCCTGGGCTATCATGTACTTAACTGTGAGTATTAATTTTCCAAACATCCCCTAGGAAGAATTAGACATTGGAGTAATTCTGGAGAAGGGAGGTAGCAAGGAGAAAATGGAAAGTTATTTCAGGGAGAAATAGCATTGCAGGCAACAGGTAGAGGTGAGAGAGGAAGGTTGTAATACAAACAGAGGTTGAACCTTTACTATTGCCACAATGACAAATGAAAGTCCTGTTTGCTTACAACTATATGAACACAATGGCAAACCTACAGAGAGTACTTGAGGAAATTCTCCACACAGAACAGTCAACTAACCAAGCTCAAGCGCCCACAAGAAACAGATCACAATAACCAAACTCAGAGAAGGTGCAAAAACGATAAAGTCCAAGAAAACACCAAACCACTTATACCACCTCAATATGGCAGGGATTAAATCAAACCTCACAGTGATTGTCCTAAACATTAATGGCCTTAATTTACCGATCAAGAGACATAAGCTAGCTGGGTGGATCAGAAAATTAGACCCCTCCATCTGCTGTCTTCAAGAAACCTATTTCACCACTAAAGACAGACACCACCTCAGAGTGAACGGGTGGAAAATGACATTCCAAGCAAATTGAAATAAGAAACAAGCAGGCATTGCTATGCTAGTATCAGATAAAATAGACTTTAAACCAAAACTAATCAAAGAAGGCCATTTCTTACTTATCAAGGGAACAATTCAACAAGGGGATATCACAATCATCAATCTTTATGCACCAAACACAGGTGCACCACAATTCATAAAACAAAAACTACTTGACAACAAAACAGAAATAATCACTATCACCATCTTAGTCAGGGACTTCAATACCCCATTATCAGTAATAGATAGGTCATCAAAACAGAAAATTAACAGGGAAGTAAGAGAGATCCACAACACCACAGATCAATTAGACCTAACAGACATCTACAGAACATTCTACCCAAAAACCACAGATTACAAATTTTTCTCAGCAGCCCATGGAACCTTCTCTAAAATAGATTATATACTGGGCCATAAAGGCTGAATCCATATTTTTTTAGGAAAAGCGATATAATTTCCTGCATGATATCAGACCAAAATGCTTTAATGCTTGAAATTAACAACAAAAGATGTGCCAGGAATCCCACCAGCTCCTGGAAACTGAACAACACACATTTGAACAATAAATGGGTAGTGGATAAAATAAAAAATGATATTGCAAAATTTCTAGAATTGAATGACAATAAGAACACATCGTACCAAAACTTATGGCTCACAATGAAAGCAGTCCTTAGGGGAAAATTCATAGCACTAAATGCCTTAATAACAAAGACAGAGAGATCCCAAATCAATAACCTAACCATCCACCTACAGGCACTGGAAAACAAGAAGAATCCAACCAAAAAAGCTATATATAAAGCTCCTAAAGGCTGAATAATAATTAATGGGGAGGAACTGAAGGAATTCCCATTGAGATCAGGAGCAAGACAGGGGTGTCTACTCTCACCTCTGCTCTTCAACATAGTACTGGAAGTCCTAGCTCAAGGAATAAGACAGGAGAAAGAAATAAAAGAAATACAAATTGGAAAGTAAGAAATTAAGTTAGTCCTATTCACAGACCGCATGAGACCTCCATCTCAAAACTCTTAAAGGTGATTAATTCTTTTAGCAAAGTAGCAGGATACAAAGTCAATATACAAAAATCAGTAGCCTTTCTTTATGCAAAGGACAAAGATACAGAAAAAGACATTGGAGACATTGTCCCATTTTCAATAGCAACAAAATAAAAATAAAATACCTGGGAATAGCATTAACCAAAGATATGAAAGATGTATAAAATGAAAACATAAAAGCACTCAAAAAAGAAATTGAGGAGGACTTGAAAAAAAATGAAATACCTCCCATGCTCCTGGACAGGCAGAATTAACATTGTGAAAATGGTAATCTTACCAAAAGCAATATAAAGATTTAATGAAATACCAATAAAAATCCCAACTTCTTTCTTCTCAGAGATAGAAAAAATGATCTCAAAATTCATATGGAATGGCAGAAGGCCTTGGATATCCAAGGATATCATCAGCAAAACAGACACCTCTGGAGGCATCACCATGCCTGATCTAAGGCTATACTACAAAGCCAAAGTAAAAACAACATGCTACTGGCATAAAAACAGGAATATAGACCAATGGAACAGAATCGAGGACCCAGACTTTGGGACAAATAACTACAGCTACTGGATATTTGACAAAGACCCTAACAATATAGACTGGGAAAAAGACAGCATCTTCAACAAATGGTGCTGGACAAACTGGACAACCATATGTAGGAAAATGAAACTTGATCCACACATCTCATCATGCACAAAAATCAAGTCCAAATGGATCAAAAGCCTCAATATAAGACCAGAAATGTTGCTACTACTGGAAGAAAAAATAGAAGGAACTTTCTATAATATAGGAGTGGGAAAAGACTTCCTGAGCAAAATCCCAGTAGCTCGGGAAATTAAACAATCACTCAACCATTGGGCTATTATGAAGCTGAAAAGTTTTCTCATGGGCAAACATACCATAAGCAGAGACAACAGATTACCCACAGAATGGGAGAATATTTTTGCCAGCTATACAACTGACAGAGGCCTAATTTCTAGAATCTACAAAGAACTAAAAAACCTAAATAATAAAAAGTCAAACAACCCACTCACAAAATGGGGCAGAGAACTGTACAGGGAGTTCTCAGAGGAAGAAATACAAATGGCAAACACACACTTAAGAAAATGTTCAACATCCTAACCATCAGGGAAATGCAAATTAAAACAACTGTGAGATTCCACCTTATGCCAGTAAGGATGGCAAACATTAAAAAATCCAATGAATATAAATGTTGGCAAGGTTGTGAACAAATAGGAACTCATATTCACTGTTCGTAGAAATGTAAGATGGTACAACCACTATGGAAAGCAATATGGAGACTCCTAAAAAGGATGACTATAGAGCTACCAACAAATCCAGTTATCCCCTTACTTGGCATGGAGGATTTACCCTAAAAGCTCCAAACCTCAGTTCAGAAAGATTTTCTCAACAATGTTTATTGCTGCTCAATTCATAATAGCTAAGAGCTGCAATCAACCCAGATGTCCATCATTAAACGAATGGATAACCAAGATGTGGCATATCTACATTATGGAATTCTACACAGCAATAAGGAAAAATGACACAATAAAATTTGAAGAAAAGTGTTCAAACATGGAACAGATCATTCTCAGTGAACTCACCCAATCACAGAACAATAATTGTCGCATAGTCTCATACATCTGTGTCTCCTAACCTTATCTGCCCAAGATGCTGACATGCCTAATAAGCATCTTGAGGACAAGACAACAGGGAGGGTGGGATGGGAGGGTAGGGTAAGGCTGGAGGAGGACACAAAATGGGACCCAAATGGAAATGGTACCATAAAATCCTATATCCTGAACGACAGACTAAAAGGTTGAACCTTCATCAGGTCCTTAGAGGGTACACCTGTATCACAGGGCCCTGGAGAGGATATGATGAAGACTAACCTTAATTGTCTCCTGTTTCTCTCTCTCTCTCCCTCTTCTCTCTTTCTCTTTATTTTACCTATGTTTTTCTTCCTTCCTTTTCCTTGGCACTGGCCTGTAACTCCCAGCACCAGCATGTAGTTAACTTCCACAATGAGCTGTTGATCAGAGAGACATACAAGTTTTCCCAAAAGAAGACAGATTTCTGTCAGAGTACTTGATGACCCACCAAAGGTTAATGGTAAGACCCTACTGCTGAAGACACAATATGGTATTGGTACATAACGTGGAATGACATGGCTGGAATCTGGAAGACAGTCAGTCCTCAGACAGTTAGCTTGTCTAGTGCCAGAAGGTGCTACATGAGCAACTGGGGGAAAATGACCAACATCTGTCTAAGCAACTCGTGGTCTAAGCTATTCAGCAGCAAGCAACCTGATGTGATGCTCACACAAGTGCAATAGTGGCACATAGCCATGGTGGGTAACCAACTGCTCTTGATTTGGCTAACAGATCTGCTCATTGGAATGGAACTCATAGCTGGAACTTGGAAACAAGTCAGAACCATATCCAAAAATTGAGCCCATTGTCCATTATCAAGCTCCCACCAATTATAAGCTACAAGAGGGCCTATACCTATGAAATTCTCTCTAAAATAATAATGGTTATACCATTTATCTGGTGCTGAGTTCTCTCTCTTTTGGAGAATTTGCTTCTCTTTTTCAGATGGATGCCTAACCTGAGGAGAGGACCAGCCTATCTCATCCCACCAGGGCCCCAGCTGAAACCATAGAGTAATTGGGGAAATGGGCAAGAGAGCAGCTTTCTTGGTGAACCTGATACCCAACACAAGGCTGAAGGAGATAGACACAGAGAACACTCAACTCCTACTAAAGCAGATATTCAGAGACACAGGCTCCCAAGACCTCATCACTGAAATAGACCTAAAATGAACCCAACATGACTCAGGGAAATTAACGGAAGAGGGGGCCGAAAGATTGTTAGAGCCACATTATGCACAGAGACATTGCCTCTTCCACCTAACTGATGGCTAGCCCCACAATGCACAACCTACATTCCTCAACGAGGAGGGTTCCTTCGGATGGGGGAGGACAGGGAGGAGACTATCGATAACACCAACATGAATGTATTCACTTTATGTGCGTAACTAATTAAAAAAATAATGTGTCTGTGAAAATAAATGATAATAACACACAGCATTGTGGAACCAAAAAAACAATAAAAGAAAAGTCCTGTTTGCCCTACTATGGAAGCTAGACTTCATCCTATAAGATATGAGAAACCACAGAAGTAATTTAATGTAAATGACTTACATGTTTTGTCACTGTGCTATGCTAATAGCTGTCAGGTAGGGAAACTGAACCCAAGTGTACAAGTGGAACTTTAACAAATTCCAAGTTGGAATGATATTTGGGGGCCAAAGCTGAGATGAAGTCAAATTATTTCAACATGTTTGTACTGACATGTTAACCAACTCTGGGCTAGGTACTGTGACATAGCTGATAAAGGGGATGTAGCTTCTCAGGTGCAGGTTTAAGGATTTTGCACAGTCCCATTCCTAGTGTATATAATGATAAAATCTACCAGCTCTAATATTCCCTTTTCTCTTGTACTAGTCCTTTGTATTTTCAAGATTGTTTCCCATCAGGGTAAGCATACATTGCATGAATAACCTGTATTTACGTGTGTGTGTGTGTGTGTGTGTGTGTGTGTGTGTGTGTGTGTAAGAGAGAGAGAGAGAGAGAGAGAGAAATGATGCTAATATGACAGGGCTGTTGCCTGGGCTGGCCTCAATCTTAGTATATAGTCAAGTATTACCTTAAACTCCCAATTCTCTTGCCTCCACCTTCCAAGCGGGATTACAGATATGTGGCCTTACTCTCATTTTCATTTGGTTTAAGGATCAAACCCAGAGCTTCATGCATGCTCAAAAGCACTCGACCAACTGAGCCATATCTTTAGCTCCTGTTTAGAGTTTTAACACCTTGTTTTTTTCTCCTTAAAATTGTATGGACTTTTCTACTCTGTTGTCATATCATGAAAATGATGAGTTAATGTATGCAGGTATTTTTGAAGATTTTTTTGATCTTATTATTCTAATGGACAAGTATTGTAGGTGAATAATTCCCAGGCAATGAAGAATGATGAACATTGCTGAACTGACTACCTATATTAATGACATGTTACCAGCTTCTTCCCGCTTATCTCATTTAATCAGGCTGTTTTTCATGGAGAGCTGTTTAGGTAGGTGATAGAAACCGGGATTTATGGTTGTTGTTTATGAAAAGCGTTAACAGTACTACACGCCTGTACTTCCTGCCTTTCTCTAACACTTCTAAATGTTACAGAAAAGCTACATTTCAGACATAACTCAGCAGATCAAATTTCTATGTTTCAAATTTGATTCAATTTAAAATGGGTTATTTCTCTGATCAAACATACTTATTCACAAGGAGCCCAGCTGGCTCCACAACTTCTTTGTTGATGGTTGTGGTGATGTTTGTTTATTTTTGCAGTCCTGGAAATTGAACCTAGAACCCTGAGCCTGCGCAGAAAGTGCTCTACTACTGAGCTATATACCATGCTATTTCTAAATTTCTATTTGATTTTGAGAGGAGAGCTTGCTATTCTGACCGAGCTCTCCTTGAACTCATTCTGTAGAGCAACCAGGAAGTGAATTTGCAATCCTGCTGCTTTAGTTGGAATTACAAGCCTAAACCACCAGGCTGAACTCTAGGCTATTTTATAGGACATTTTAGTCCGTGTTATATAAGTTGTCACTCTCTTTTTCTCCTATAGTGGAGATTAATCTCCATGCCTTGTACATGCTATTTAAGTACTCTTCCACTGAGATCTACTCCAGCTCTCAAATTCTCACCCTTAAAGTAGAATCATATATTACTTGAACATTTCTACTTCCCATATACAGACTTCAGAGCTAAATTTCAGTTCTTGACCTGCCATTACTAGCTTATTGATCTTAGGTAAGGCTTGCAGCTTCTCGTTGGCTCTGAATAGTATGATTAATAGTATGTACCTTATACAGTTAGGATGAGCATGAAATGACTTCAGTATGTAAATAATTTGAATAGTGAATGTCCTATAATTGATATTATTATCCCTAACTTATGCATATGCTGTTCCCTCTCTTCACAACTTTTCTTTCAGAGTTTTGCACAGATAATTTTAGGGGCATGTTCTGTCAACCTGTGACTTTCTTCACTGTGCCCACTGTCTGTAATTATCTGTCGTCCTTATTGATACATTAATTTTATTATTCCCAGTAGATTATAAGGTCCATGCGATCAGAACAAGACATACTTTGCTCACCACTGTATCCATATAACACATGGAAATATTTAATGATTATGAGTTGAGTGAATAACAAATTCAGGAATTCTGTTTTCTGAACCAAAACTTAGAGCACCCCTTTTATAAATTAAGGTTTTTAAATATTCCATGTAAGTACAGAAATAATTGGATCATATACGTTCAATCCTTAAGTATTTAACTTTCTTGGACAATTTTGAATGCTGCTTAGGTGGGGTTAGGCAAAAAAAAAAAATATCTCATCAAAATTGGTTTGGAAAAACCAAGCAGATGATCTCTCAATAGTTGTTGGTAAATGAGTACCTGATAATTTTCACCACTCTCTCTGTCCTGATGCACCTCTCTGGGTAGACCTTGGCATCTCAACGGGTATGACTTAAACATTTTTATCCTAATGTCTGTAGAAAACATAACACAATGATATGCATACAGTGGTCATTCAATAATTATCTGCTTTGTAAGTAAACATTATTCCTTTAGCATTGAAACTTTATTTTCCAATGATCTATGAGGGGAAAATAGAGACCAACTGCATAGGAATGTTAAGGCATATATTTGTGGGTTTGAAAAATGGATACACTACAAACAGCCAACCTCTTAAGAGATTGTATAACCCCAGCCCTAGAGACGTCTCAAAGAGACCATTGTTTGGTAATTTCAAGGTGAGTTTCCTCTCACACTTTCATGTTGCCATAGAGATGGCATGATATTTTTCTTCCAAAATGATATTTACTTGTAACCTCAGAAGTCTGCTTGACAAATTATCACAGATGATTTGGGGAATGATGAGGGGTTGGCAGTAGCAACTTCCAAGATTTGCTATCTCACAAAGGCCTAATCTGTTAAATGAAGTCAGGAAAGGGACATTAAAGACCATTCTAAGAGAAAGGCTGTTTTGTGGGCTCATTATTTTCCCTCTCATAAATGTGGAGGTATTGATTCTAGAAAAATAGAAAGGGTTCCTCCTCAGAATCTTCAAAATCCAGGACTGCAGTGTCTGCAATGTCTGTTATAACTGTTGGCACAGAAAATAACAACAGGATAGGAGGAGGGGCTCGGAACTTATAGTCAGATTTATAACAAAGCACTTAAAAAACTGGATTGAGCAATACTGAAGTAGTTCATGGTACGGGTTGGTTTTACTTTATCTATGTATGTGTTCCACGAGAGAAAAGAGCACATTTTACCATTACTTCTATGAACTTATAGCCACCTTAATCTGTCTCATCTGTGAAGTATCTCTCCTTTCTCACTCCCTTGTTTTAATCTTTCTGAAACAATTCTCTGATAGCATCACTTTCTACCCAAATGTTTAGTGGTGCTTCCTTGCTAGTTTGATAAAGTCAAATTCTTAAGCCTTACATGAAAACCTTTTAAAGGCCTATCTTCCTAGTTTATTTTCTCACCACTTCCATACTAAAGTCTAATCTCACACATCCTGTAGAACTTATCATGAATTTCCTGTATATACCCTGTGCTGTTTAGGTTTGATCTTTCCCACCACCTCCTCTTTCACTGAATGTTTAATTTTGCTGTTCCTCCCCCATCCTTTCTCTCTCCCTCACTTTATAATCTCTTGCTAATGAAATTCTTCCCATCCTCAAAAGCTCTTTTAAATGCTACCTCAGTGGGAAGTGATCTTTTGCTGTTGGGAATTCCTTCAGCCTTTCCCTCTAATCACCCTTTCATCCTCTTGAAGCTTACCACAAAGCTTCCATATAAGTAATGAAATATTTTTTTAAAAAAACATTTCATAAATAAACTTTACATTTATGGCAAGACTACCGAGGTGAAAAGGTAGGCCATCTTGTGATACTGGGCAAGAGGTAATCTGTATACTGAAGCCTGTTTTCTCATTGTCTTCCATGAGAAAAAGCTGATGAGTTTGGGGATTGTTTTGGAAGAAATAATCAGACAAAGAGAAGGAGGCTTACTTGAATAAGCTTTCAAGTATAACACAATGAGTCATGGGACCTGGCCCTTAAAAGAAAAGGCATGGATATCTAGATAAAGTGAGGACAGTAGCCTTGTCTGACCTTTCTTATTTCATGCCATCTCTATCCTTCTATAGCTCACCCACACTGCCAGAAAGTGTTTTCCCCCCTACTTGACCAACGCATGGACTATCATTGTCATGCCCAGAATACTACGTGAGAAAGAAAACATATTTTTCATATATATATTCTCCTTAATTAAGTCATAATGACATATCCCTCGAAGATTATGAGTTCAAAGCCAACTTGAGCTATATAGTGAGACTGTCTGAAAAAATAAAAGAGAGAGAACGAGTGAGAAAGAGAAAACCCCACAAGAAACCCTAAAGTTCTAGATAGTTTCATAATAGGCAAGAATTGCCTGCTACCTGGTTTAGAAGTTGTTTCATAGCTTAAGCAACCCTTGTTGAACTTTAGCACAGTGACCATAAATCCAATTCTCATGTTCAATCTAAAAATTCAGACTTACTTTGTAATCTTCTCCCAAATAATAATTGCGTGTGTTGTAATATCTAAAGTCATGTTTTATGTTAAAGGAAGTGCTCCAAAGACAGGTCCAAATTTATTCTGTGACTTTCAAGGACTACCTGGGATATCACTGTAGATCCCTTTTTGTACTCTCAACTTTGATGTAGGTGGGAAGGATTAAATGCAATAGCACTTCGACAACATGTAGACTGATCTCACAGACACAGTGCTCCTTACATGGGACTAACTGGTTTACAGTTAATTCCTCTCAGAGTAGCTGCATCGTCCATCAAGTTAGATTATTATTATCTTCCTTGTCCTCTCTGTCAAGAGAATTCTGAACAGCACTTTTGTAAGACACACTGATTTGGTGTTTCCTGAAAAAGTGGGCACAGGTTATTAAAAAAAAATGTTTATCATTATTATTATTTATCAAGATGTTTTGTATGGATACATCATGTGTTTGTGCCCGATTTTCCCTCATCCTGGCCACCATTCAGTTTACCTGCACACATTTTTTTGAGGAAAGCACATTCATAGTCACACAGAGTAAAATGTCATGTTGTATTCACATTAAACTCAGCTTTAGAATTTCCTTCTGCATTTTGTATGTCCCACCCTTTCAATCCAGGCAAGTATACAGCACTTACTTGGATGGATATTCCCCTCACAACAGCCTCACAAGTACTCCTCCAAAAGCCTGCAATCTAGTGACTGTGAAATAAGAGCTGCAGGCCCAAACCTTCTGATCAAGATTTCTATGTCCTGAAAATCTTGCCACATTGATGGCAAAGATGGGGTTTTGTATTAAGATGCCAGTTACCCTAGCAGTTTACAAAGGGTATTTTACCTGACTATATGCTCTCAGGCAGAAGCAATCCCTGATTACAAACTTCATTCGGTGCATATATAGATCGATTGCTGCCTTGCATCTGTGTGTATGCTCATGTGCACATGTTTGTCCAAGCGGGTGTTGGATTTATTTCTTGCTGCATGAAGTGATACAGCTTCAGTGGGGTTTTTTTGTAACCTATAATAGTGCTGTCCCAAGTTGGAAGCTATGTGTTTTATCATTTGTGGCAAATAAATCTTTCTGTTGAATCTTCAGACTTGTGCGGCTGTGGCCATCTGTGAGTTCTCAGAGGTTATAGATCCGTGGGCCTTAGCAAAAGATCCGAACTCCAAGGATATGATTTGTTCAAGGTTATGGCTGAGATTCTCACCTCCTATCCTTTCTACATACACAGGTACGTGCCCACACGTGTGCACATACATGCACATGCGTGAGCACACACATATAGTCATCTACTTTAAAAAATTGTTTATATTTTGTTCATACCTTAATTTTCCAAATTAAAAATTGAATCATGCTGAAATAATTAATCTTAAAACCAAAAATACAAGTGAATATAAAGAAGAACAAAATACCAATCCACCTTCACCCCCAGAATAGCTACGGTCAACATTGCTGTTTTCATAGCGCACAAGTTAATTTAATTTCACCTTAGTAACAAAAATGAAATTAGCAATAAAGCCAAGTTCTTTAGAGGAATGGTAGTGATGTGGCTTACAATGAAACAGTGAGGTGTTAGCTTGTGTGTACCAGAGACCTGACTAAGATCTCTGATGCTAAGCTCAGCTCTGGCAGAATTCATTTTGGAGAGAAGAGAAAATTAAGTGACAGGACAGAAACCATTTCAGAGGGACTGTGTTGTTGCCCAGGTTCAGTAGTATAAACAAAACTACCCCTGCTCATCACTGGCTACATCCTGCGTTCTGACTCTTGACAAAGAAAGGGAATGTTTTTGACCATCAGCTACATATGCACACAGCCCTCCAGTGCACCCAAACAAGACATGAAGTCAGTACTCAGTAGTAAGACCCTTTGAACAGCATTTACTATTTATAAATTATTCAAAAAAGTCACTTTAAAAGTGTTTTGGGGCAAAGGGACATGAAGCTTAGTCTTCTGCAAATTTAGTTGTTATTTATTGTGGTAGTTTGAATAGATGGCCCCCAATATATTCAATGTTTTATTAGTTTGTTGTTTGCATCTGCAGCCACCTGGCTGGAGGCAGTGTCACTGGGTAGATCTTAAGATGTGATGGTGGGTTTAGGATTTCAATCTAAAGATATGCAAAGTGTGCCTAGTTGGAGTTCCTGAGGGGTGCTGTGAGGCTTTTGGCTGTGGTTTTGCTCTCTCTCTGCTTGGACCTGTGAAGGCAGGCCAGCTTTTTCTGCCATTATGGAACTTCCTCTGGATCTGTAAGCTTCAATAAATAAATCCCTTCCTCCATAACTGTGCCTGGTCTGGAAGTTCATCTCAGTGAACCTGAAGCTATCTGCTACACTTATTAACACTTATCTTTGTTAAAGCTGTACTTTAAACTTGTTAACATCCATAAGCAAGGTAATGCATTTATATATAAAGATCTCTCTAGACATCTGAATTGAATTTCGTTTTCATTGTTCTATCTATCCTTATGACTCTGATTCTCAGATGCTAACATGCCTCAGAAGCACCTCTAGGACCTGGAGGTATTGGAAGTGCTGTTCCAAGAGTGTCTGTTTTAGTAGGGCTAAGAATCTGAATTTCTCACAAATTCCTAGGTGATATCGATGCTGCTGATTTTGAACCAGATTTGGGGAATCCTTGCATTATGAGATATATAGAAAAGTGACCAACCCAAAATATTTATGGAAAGATGAACCTGTGAATTTTCTTAAACATCACTGTTGTAGAAGAGTTTTTTGTTTGTTTTTGACTATTATAGGTTTTATTTGTATACTTTTGGTAATTTTTTTGTCCTGAAGTTTCTTTTCACCATCTCCTTCTATAATCATTGCTTAGTTTATTTTGTTTCTGGTGAAAGGTTCCACTATGTTGCCAGGCTGAACTTATGACCCTCCTGTATCAGCCTCTTGAGTACTGTAATTACAGGTGTGTACCTCCACATCTGACTCTGCCCTGTTTTCTGGGTTAGTTCATTTCTGTTTTGGGGTGCTGGAAATCAAACCCACAGCCTTGAGCACACAAAGTAAGCACTCTACCACTGATTCTAAGACCCCATCCACCATTTTGTTGTTGTTGTTTTTCTCCTTGCTTGCATGGTTTGACATTTGGTTTTAGTTTCTGGTTTTTTAATTATTTATTTATTTATTTGCAAGCAGAGAGAGAGATAGAAGAGAGACAGACAGAGAGAGAATGGGCACACCAGGGTCTCTAGCCACTGCAAACGAACTACAGATGCATGTGCCCCTTGTGTGTCTGGCTTACGTGGGTCCTGGAGAATCAAACTGGGATCCTTTGGCTTTGTAGGCAAACACCTTAACTGCTAAGCCGTCTCTCCAGCCCTTAGTTTCTGTTTTTATGCAACAGGGTCTTGGTCTTGCTATGTACTATCATGTTGCTCAGGCTGGTGTTAAAGTCTTAGCAGTCCTCCTGCCTGACACCCCCAAGTGCTGATATTACAGGTGCGTGCTACAATGTCCAGCTTCCTTCTATTGTTTACTCAAGGGAATTTTCCCCATATTTGTCTTTCTGAAAAGAAAATTCTCAATCCCTTTGGTGGTGTCTGGCTGGTCTCTTTTGGAGAGGATGTCTGACTCTGCCAATTAGCAGCTGTAGGTCTTTGACCAAGTTATCTAACATCTTGGAATGCCCAGTGTCTACATCTGTGCAAAGGACAAAAATAAATAAAACAAGCACAGAAACATCTGGCTGTCCCTCAGGAGGGGGAGCATTAGACAAAATAAGGAGTGCATAAGAAACTGTAACTGTCAGCCCCCCCCATCCCCTTATAATCTGTTGCAAGAGATGCTACACCACTATTTCCAATGTTGAGGTACCTGCAATAGGGCTTATTATCTATCCAATGGAGACTGGATAGTATCACAGATATCTTAGCAAACCATGTTTTCCCTATGGTTCTAAGGCATTTTTGTGTCAGGGACAAGTAGGAACACATTTAGTAATTACAGCAAACATTTTTGGTGCCTGCTACTATGATTACCAAAAATGATCTCATCTAATCCTAATGACAGCCCCATAATGAAGGTATTATTATTAATATTTTACGAATGAGAGAATGGAGGCTCAGAGAGGTTAGGTAAATTGCCTGAGGTCACACAGATGCTCATAAATACTGAGCCAAGATTTAAACCAAAGGCTGTCTTCTCTCCAAAGTCTGAGCTCCTAACAACACTTGCCTCTCCAGTGTAGAATCTCAAGTTGTCCCTGCCCTCCCATAAGTAGAGATGAAAGAACTGAGGCCAAGACCTGGGAGTGAGATCCCCAGCTCACTAATGACAGAGCCAAGAGTTAAACTTGGGTTAGCTCCAAAACTTTAAGTTTTTACAGCAGTGTAATTTTACTTTGGTACAAATAAGGTTTCATTCCCTAATTCAGGCATAAGACTCAGACAATGTCTCTGCTGAATAAGAGAAGGAAGTTTAATGCTTGTATGTTTAACAGCCAACTCTCTGTGGGAGGAGGGGAATGTCTTGCCTTATAGTGTTTGCTGACTCCCATGGTATAAATCCTCCAGCCTAGGCTGATTAGGAGCTTCCTATACAGTGACACCAGATGCTGAGCAAGGCAGAAATTCCGCAGTGCAATGCCTCGAGCACCTGGGCAGCTGTAGCACACCACTGTACCCATCCTCCTTAAGAATGATGACCCATGCCCCCAACATGGTTCAATGTAAGATTTGAAAGTCAAGGAAAAAATGAGTGTTTCTTATATGACAGGATTATGACTTTTAGCATAACTGGTATTCTGGCCAAGTCTTCTTTTAGAGTTTAGGACTGGCTCTCTTATTGACATTGATGTCCTGCCAAGGGCCTGTTGGAGCTTATTTATAGAAACCACCCCCCCCACAATGGGTACATGAATATATTGTGTCATGATCTATCTTTAGAAATGCTAATCTCTTGTCTCAAATGATATCTTTGAGGATAAATTAAAACACTCCTAAGTGTGTGTGTGTGTGTTTAAATTTCAGTTACAAAAAAGAATCCTTCTAAAATGACCCAATGAATACATACTTATTTTAGGAAATTTACAAAATACAAGGAAGCAAAAGAAAATAGATATTATTATTAACACTTGTTATTCTAAGATCCAGAGATAAACATGTCTGACATTTGAGTGTATATATATACTGTATGTCTAATACCTCTGTCTTCATATATGCAGATGGTATTCTCTTTTTGGAAAATAGCTGTCTGTAAAGGAAATCCATTTACAAAATGAAAGGCTATCACAGATTATTATCCTTTTTGTACAGGTCCTGCCACTGTATTTCTATTCACGGAAATGGTATGTTAGCTATATTTATGCTGATGTTCTACATGCATTTGAAGATAATACTACTAATGGGGATTGTTATCTGTGAGTACAGATGGTGCTAAAAAGATCAGGGTGACAGTCTCGGCCCTTTCCACTCTGTAGACCACTGAGCACACAAAGACTGTTTTTGAGTTACAATTACAGCTGTGCTGATATGGTTGTTGATTGGGACTCTGCCTCTGAGACCTGAGGTCACCCTGGAGCTCAGAAAACAACCATCTCCTGCATTCCCTTATTGCTGTGGCCAGCCTTGTCTGCCTGCTGCTTATTTCCCGCTGCCTGCAAGCCCAGCCCTATTGTTTGAAGTGGGGCTTCAGAGCTACTTTAATGGCTTTTCTTCTGCCCTCCCTGCTTGGGGTTGCCTCACTGTGGTTTACCATACAACGGCCTGATCTGGTATCCTGGGGCCATCCATCCTTCACACATGTCCAACCCAGTGGGGTGCTGGTAGAAATGGAATTTGTTCATTCCTTCTACTCAGACTTGATTTTAGCGAAACAATACTCAAGAAAAATGTGGCAGTCATAATAAAATGTGAGACAACCGGCTTTGATAAATTAATGATTATTTTTCTAAGTACGTCCTCCTTATGAAGTTGGGGAATAGTGGCCAAAGCTATGTTAAAAGGAACTGACACCTCTGGAATCTTGGGTTTGCTCTTCTTGACAGATCGTCCTCTGACATGTTTACACAGTTTCCTTCTGTCCTTAAAGGCCAAATCTGAAAGACAGATAACCACAACATGTGTGAAGAAATGCAACTCTCAATTAGGAATTTTTTTATCATTGTGGTAAATTATATAAATATAAACAAGTGATATTTGGTTGGTTGACACTGGTAGATTTGTTAGAGAACATTATTAGCATTATTGTTATTGTAAGGGTGGATTTTCAGCTTCTCACTAGAAAAAAGAAACTCTCTTGGCAGAGAAACCAATGTGGCCAAAGAGAACCTACCTAGGCCTTGACTAGTTTGTAAAACAGTAATTTTTCCCCATCTCAGAGAAGTTGACATTAGTAGCTCTGTGACCTTTAGAAAATCATGTCACCTGTCTTTGCCTCAGTTTCCTCCTTAGTGGAAAAGCAACTATTACGTATCCTTCATAGGGATATTGCAAGAACTAAATATGGAAGGGCACATAAAGCACTTCATAAACATTGCCTGGCATGCAGTCAATGCAATTCTCATGAAATTGTTGGTTCTTTACTCTAGGGGAAGGCAGTGTCCGCATGACACAAGGTTGTGAGGCAGTAATCTCCTGGTAAGGGAACAACCATATGATCTTTCATTTAAATGTTGGTGACCTGGCTGATCCCTGGTATCCCCTAGTGTGTTGTTTTGGTTCTTGTGATTACATTTTAGACCTGAGATTCGGAAGCTTGACTATGCATTGGTATTACTTGGAGGACTTTATATCCTAGAGATTCTTATGTGGGGTGGTCCTTGGGCAATGAGATTCATTTCAAAACTACCCTGGTGATTTTAATGTGTCCCCAGAGTTGAGAACAACTTGATGTTAGATGGATGTCACATGTCTGTGACAAAAGTGATGGAAATGAACAGCATACTATTGAAGAAGGCAGAATTTCACCATAGCCTTGATCATGGATTTCCTGAACTTTTTGACCCAGGACACTAATCATTAATGCATACAGTTTGCATTAGGCTCCACCTATAGTTACCAAATGTCACCTCAGACATATTAGGCTCCTCTTTAATGTGTTCAGCTTATGGCAAGGGAGGATAAAAGCTCATACTTGGGGTTATAATCAGGTTGAGTAAATGTACCAGGGAGGTCTAAGAGTTAATTTCATTAATACTGACTTCCTATGCTGGGCTATTAGCTATTGCTCAGATTTTATTAATTTAGGCTTCAACATGTATCTGCCTCATCCACAGTTCCAGATGCTCCTGTAACTCATGCCCTTTTGTCAGTTCCAGAAGATGACTATATGTGTTTTATTTAGATAAACTGTAATTATGCTGACTTCCAACTCTTTTGGTAATTTTGGTCCATTTGTGGATAATAAGTGGTAAAATGCACTCTTAATTATTACACACTGAAAATCGTCTGAAAACAGATTGATTTTGGTTAATGAAGTCTCATGGGATAGGGAATATGGGGGAAGGAACTCAGGACTTCTGATTGTAATAAGCATAGATTAAAAACAAGTAGAGCAACTTTGATTTCTTAGAATAATCAAAGCCAGGAACAAAACCCTATCTTAAGAGTTCAGCACTTAGGAATAGGTCTCCAACATATATTTCTATGAGACAGCCTAGCTTAGTTGAGACAGTTAATGTAGCTAAGTGCTTAACAGTAAGATAGGCACTACAAAGGAGTGGTGACAGGTCCTGTTTATAGTTGATTTCCATGTAAGATGAAAATATAAATTATAGCTATGCAAATATCTTCATTTGTGCCTGGATTCATTCCTGTAAAAGACTCATTGCTCTTTTTTTTTGTTTTGCAGATTCATTACTATTTTTAATTAGTATATGAAATAATCATTGTTTTTGATAGAGGGAAGTATATATATAACTTTTTATTGGGATAAGATTTATGAAACAACTACATAAATCCTAAAAAGCCTAGTTGTAAATAAACTCATCAATTTTATATCAAAGGATCTAGAATCAGAAACAAATAATGGTTGATCATATATTGTAGTAATTTAAACCATTTCTTTCTCATAACCATCCACCAGAAATGAATTATTGGCAACAAAGCTTTTAATGTGGATTTTATTGCTCAAAAAACTTTTTTAAAATATCTTTTTAAAATGTCAAAAAGAAAGCTTTCTGGAAAGCTTTAAGTGCTGAGCTTTAGCAAAATGCAAGTTTTATCTGAAGCACAAATCTTTCATGTTCCAAAATCTTCCCGAAAGCTGGGGGATTCTGCCAAGTAGGATGAAAAAAAGCAGAAGGGGAGGATAGTTGGATTTTGTTTTGTTTTGTTTTGTTTTGTTTGTAAAGCTGTTCCTTCTTTCTGTTTATCCCTGGTGGCCCTGAGAATGGCCCTGTGTTGCTTTGTTCTTTGGCTGGGCTTACTACCTTACCCTATGAAGGGTTTTTTGCCAGCATTTTCCTGCTTCCTTGAAGGAAAAAGCAAAAGCAACTTCTTCCTATAAATAGATCCTCAGTGTAAAGTAATGTTGTCCCGTTATTTTTAATGTAGATCTGAGTCTGTGACAAACATCTCTTTTGAGAGGGGAATTGACTTTTTTCTTGGCGTTTGATAAAACAGATGCAGTACTTACTAACTACAATCAGAAAAGTGGATCTTCATCATATCCCCTCCCTCCAGATTGGAGTTCTAAAGTGGAATGGGGGGAGGGAAATATCATGTGTTTTTTGTATGTAAGTACAGAAGTTGTCAATAAAAATACATATATATCTTTACAAACTGAAGATTCATAGAAAAGAAAACAAAAATCAAGCAATGATATTTTTCCTACCATTTAATAATAGCCAGTTAAGGCTGTCTAATCAATTTCACTATTCTTGCTCTTCCATGCTGCTTGATTGGGCCACCTTTGGTTAATGGCTACATGTGTTTAAAGACAAGTAACTTAACTTTCCCCAGCTCTCCCTACCCTTCTTCTTTCCTGCCTTTTTTGGCTTTGTGCTTTCACAGTTAGAAATAACTGGCAGATTATGCTCATCTTCATCTTAATTGGGAAGTGGAGGTTCAGACTGATATATCTCTGCTTTCTTTCTGGAGTCTTAGTCTCTCTGAGCATTTTTTAATTTTCCAAGTCATGATGATTATTTTCTTTATCAATGAACAGTTCATTCATCAGCAAGCCAAATTTCAAAGGTAAGGTCCCTTCCCATCCTCAAATCCCATACATTTCTGATCCCAAACCTTAGTCTCTCTAGAGGTTTAGGAACAATTTTCTTATTTGGTAACATTTGTTTTATTCTGTTTTTTTCTTAAATGGGAGGCTGTTCTGTGAGCGGTAACTTTTCATCTGTAATTTGACATTGCATCCAAACAAAACTGGACCATGCAAATGTAGTTTTTTGCTTCCATAGATTCTGGTTATATGCAACCCATATTTTGCCACAGTGTTGTTCCCCCTGACTTAGATGGCATGAAGTACAGAGCCATATTTTAGTGGCTTAACAAATGGTAGATTTCTTGTTAAATATAATCAAATCCACCTTGTAGCATCTAAGTACAATATCAAACCCTAGCCATTGCACATATGTATAACATAGGTGCTTAGTAAACTCTGATGAATTGAATTAATAATTTGTGTTTGATCGGAGTAATGTAAGAATTGGACAATGAGCACAGCTAGAGAATAACTGTAAATAAATTCATGTGTTTGTGGTTTAACAATTGGTTCCTACACATTGTGGTAGAAAACTGGATTACTACCAAAGCATTCACATTCCCAAATTTCAAAGTGTAATGCAATATAAAATTAGCCTATCACTGTTCAACATCTAGTCTTAAGTAGTTCAGTGTCTATTTCTAAATAATGAGTCTTATTTTATATAAACCTCACTACTCATTACCTGCAGAAGCTAACAGCAATGTTTTGATTTTAAAAGTTCAGTGTTCTTAGGCTAAAGATGTAAGTCAGTGTTAGAGTGCTTATCTAACATGCACAAGACCTGTGTTGCTAATGCCCAGCAACACTAAATTAAAGTATAGATGCTAGAATTCCTTAATTATTACACAAAGGTTCCAATATCTACGTGCTGAGTACTTCTTACTCTTGGTTGTACTTTTTACTCTCTTTGCTTTATTTACTTGATTCTTCCTCTTTTTGCCTTTCATTTACTCTTAAGAAGTGAGCTGCATGTGATTTTTGGTGGAATATAACCTGGCCTTCTGAATGACTCACTGTAGGCTTGTAGGCTTGGAGAATTTTTGAACTGAACTTCTTAGGGATGGCAAATGGGAATTTTTTAATGTGTGGCAAGTCATCAAGGCACACACATGGCCACATTAACTTTCACAGTATCCATGCCAAATGGATTTTTATCAGCAAATATATGATAATTGAGTCTTTATTTTTTTGGCATGCATAGGTATGTGTATGTACACATCTTTGGAAGCCTATACAGAGGCTAGAGGAGAATTCCAGTGCCCTCCTCCCATGGCTCATCAGCCTTATTTCCTTGAGGTGAAGTCTCTCACTGAACCTTACATTGCTGTACTTAGTCAGACTGGCTAATCAGTGACACAGGTGATTCTCTAGTCTACTGCTCACGGGACTGTGGTTACATGTGTCAGTGGTCATACAC
Source organism: Orientallactaga sibirica (assembly GCA_036365145.1). NCBI lineage: Eukaryota > Metazoa > Chordata > Mammalia > Rodentia > Dipodidae > Orientallactaga > Orientallactaga sibirica. Next base: position 11,999,794 of record JAEOAD010000057.1, read on the forward strand.
AGCTGGTTACATGGTTGCTAGGGATCAAACTCAGATGGTCTCAGCCCCAATAAATGATTTTTCTAACTTACTTTTGAACACTGATAATGAGTTTACATAGATGACCTGAGCAAAGCAGAAAGAAGAAAAAGCATAGTGACCATTTATCAATTACTTCTATGAGGCAGACACAATACTAGAAGCTTTATGTGTATATGTGTGTTTGTGTGTGTGTATTATGTATTTGGGTGCATGTGTGAGTACAGGTGTACACACACATATATGCTCATACCAGTGGAGTCCAGAAAACAATCTTGAATGTCATTCCTCAGAAATGCTATTCAAGTTTTTATTAATTAATTAATTAATCAATTTATTTACTTATTTGCAAGCAGTGAGCGAGATAGAGAGAAGAGAGACAGTATGGGGGCACCAGGGCCTCCAGCTCCAGATGTATGTGCCACTTTGTACATCTGGCTTTATGTAGGTACTGGGGAATCAAACCCAGGCTAGAGGACTTTCCAAGCAAGTACCTTTAACCCCTGGCCATCTCCCCGGCCCTATTCAAGATTTTTTAAGGACTGTTCTGTTTTTCCAGCTCACCTGTGTTCTATCAGCATTTTTAAATTTTTTAAAAAATATTTTGTTTTTATTTATTTGATATATATATATATAGAGAGAGAGAGAGTAACAGATCGACAGAGAGAGAATGGGCAGGATAGGGCCTCCAGCCACTACAATCGAATGCCAGAAGCATGTGCCACCTTGTGCACCTTTCTTATGTGGGTCCTGGGGAACCAAACCTGGGTCCTCTGGCTTTGTAGGCAAGACCCTCAAACACCAAGCCATCTCTCCAGCCCTATTTTTTAAAACTATTGATTGAGAACTTTAATCTATGAACATATTGCAAAGTGGTTATACTTCCCTTGGAATATACTCATGTCCCTGCTCCCCTGCATTCATTCCACTGATGGTACTCCTCAGAGGTGTTACCAATAATCACTGTGTGTTATGAATGTACCAATCAGTCTCTGTAGGGTGGGGGGACAATGTCTCTGAGTATACCTTCCCACCCTATTGGGCAGGGTCTCTCTATGGCCTAGACCTCATCAAATAGGCTAGACTGGCTAGCCAGAGAGCTTGCTCAATTCCAGTGTGGGATCACAAGCATACATCACCATGAGTTCTGGCAATAAAAATCATGCCCTCATGCTTGCAAGGCAAAAAATTTACCACCTGAGCTCTCTCTCCAGCCCTACAAGCTTTTTGTACATATCTTTTAATTCTCAACCCTAGGCAGTAATCATCCCAATCCCCAGTGTACTGATAAAGAAACTGTTTCAAAGATGTTAAATATTTTGACTGTTTTCCATCTCTAAGTTTCAAACCTTGGAAATTCCAAATAATGAGAAAGGGGTAGTTAGTTCTGTAGAATGTGCAAAGAACTGAATGTTCTGGCCTATTGTGAGTTATCACAGTTTCTCACCTAGACATCATAAAGTATGCATCATCTGTCCTCATTTTAAAGATTAGGCTCAGGAAAGTTATGTCATTTGTCCAAGGCACATTGATAGTACAGCTGCAGAAGGAGAATTTGGATCCAGCTCAACTTTAAAACATGTGTTCATTCCCTTGTCCTGTGCTATTGTGTCCCCAGTTGCCACTAACTGGATTCACAGAATTGCCTTCGTGTTTTGCTGATAGCAATGAACATATTATTCTGTATTCTGAGATGCAAGTTATTATTCTTTTCTCAACTGAATATGAGCTATATGAGGATAAGACTCTTTGTTTGATTCACTGATGTATCCTCAACATTTAGAAAACTGCCTGGTCCATAATAGATTCACAATAAATATGTTGTGCATGAATATATGTAAATTTTACTCCCTTCAATGTGTACTCTTGTGGGCAAGTGCCTCTTAGTCATCTAAGATGGCAGCTAGCATAGTGCCAGGCCTCTCATTACCACCTAACAATGGCCTTTAAGTCTAACATTTTCAAAGTGGTGTCATGTATATGTTTTGAGTATGAAATGTCTCAAATAGGCTCATGTATTGAACTCTTGGTCAATTGGTGGCACTATTTGAGAGGTGATGGAAAGCAGGATTTGGGTCTAATCTGGAAAAATTAAGTCACTGGTGGCATATCCTTGAAGGTTATACCTGCTCCCCACTCCCTTCCTATCTTTGTGCTTCTTGCCAGCCATGAGATGAGCAAGGTCCACCATACACTACCCACCCCATAATGTTCTTCACCATGGCCCCAGAAACATGAAGCCAATTTATCACAGACTAAGCCCTCTGAATCTGAATGTGAGAGAAACATAAATTCTTCCTCCCTTTAATTATTCTCTCATGAATTTTGGTCATTGCTATGCCGAAGTAACTAATATATTTTTGTTAAAGTTAGTATTAATATATGTTAAGAACCCAAGGCCAAAAATTATGCAAAGTGTAAGAGGGTGGAGGGGGGTATAAAGTTCCCAGAGGAGGATGTGATACACTGAGTGAGGGAAGAAATAAAAAGGAAAACTGCCAGGGAAAGAGAATGAGCTTCCCTCTCTCTAGAGAAATCAGTGCAGATTAGCAATCCATAACATAAGTCTTAGCTTGGGAATAAGCAAGGGAGCCTTTGCAAGGCCAAGGGAAGCCATAAATCACTGTGGGTCTATGGAAGCAGATAGATCTGATCTCTGCCTCAGTTCTCATACACTAATTTGGTCCAAGTTTCCACTTCTATCCCAAGCAATTTGAAGATAAGAATTTCTTGTCTGCCTCTAAGAGTGAGCAGTTGTTTCTGAAAGAGCAAGGCCTATAGGTTACATATTTGTCATTTCATTTGATGTCCATGCTAGTCCTGGGAATTGGCGGTGGCTTTATTCCCATTGTTGAGATCGATGAACTGAGATGCAGTAAGAGTTTTTGTTATTATTGTTTAGCAGGGAGTCTTGTCCAATAATATCTTGATTTACTTGGCATTTTTTGTTCTTTCCAGACTATCTCTCAGTAAATACTGAAAAAATTATTTGTAGGAGTATTCATCTCCTTTTGATATAATGGATAATGGAGAGGTAAGGTGTTATTGTAAAACAACTACAGAGTTCTAAGTGAAAGATGACTGAATAAACAGTTTGGAGGCCAATTGTAACTTCTTGTCTCTAGTTGCTTCATTAGACTACCCTTTTCTTGCCTTTCTGTATTCACCTCCCAAAAGTGTTGGGAGGCTTAACTTGCTCTGATCTCTAAATGACAGAGTTCCATTTCTTTGTATAACTAGTCAGTCTTAAATATTTCCATTGCTTTAATCATCCAGTATATACAGATAGCTTCCAAAAGCTTCCAAGTTTTTCTTTCTTTCTTTCCTTCTTTCTTTCTCTCTCTCTTTCTTTCTTTCTTTCTTTCTTTCTTTCTTTCTTTCTTTCTTTCTTTCTTTTTGTTTTTGTTTTTTAAGGTAGGGTCTCACTCTAGCTCAGGCTGACCTGGAATTCACTATGTAGTCTCAAGGCCAAATTTATATCTCTTGTCCAGACCTTTGCTCTAAGTTCCATATCCACTTAAGCATTCAACAAATATTTACTTATCAAGTGTGTCTTAGGTGCCAGGTACTGTTCTGGGCACTCTGATTTTGTCATTAAACAAAAGACAACAGCTTTTGTTTCACTTGCATTGAAGGAAAAAAACAGACATTACATATAAATAAGTTCTACAGTGAACTAAAAGGTCATAGGAGATGTAGTAAAACCAAAGAAACAAAAAACTGAATAAGGAATGGTAGAAAGTGATTAGAAGTGGGGTACAATACTAAATAAATTGATAAAGATAGAATTTATGGAGATAAGGATGGAAATCAGTTGGTAGAGTATTTGCCTAGCATACATGGAGCCCTGGTTTCAGTCCCCAACACCACATAAAATTGGACATGGTGGTGCAAGCCCATCAATCCTAGAACTCAGGAGGTGGAGAATGAGAAGTTCAAGGTCATCCTCAGCTCCATTGTGAGATTGAGGCCAATCCAAGCTATGAAACCCTGTCTCAGAAAAAAAAAAAAAAAGAATTTAAAGGAAATAGGCTTCCTTGTTAAGATTTGAACCAAAATGGAAATTAAATGATAAAAAGTATGTCTACAGAAATCAAGAGGAAGGACACCTTTAAGCAATAGAAAAAGCTCTGCAGTGGGTATTTGATGAGCTTAAGCACGGAAGATAATGTGGCAACAATGAAGTGAATAGGTGACCAGCACATGTACAGTCTTACAGGACATTGTAAAGACTTTCACTTTTAGTTGGAGCAAAATTGGGAGCCTTTGATATATTTTGTACAAAGGTCAGACATTATCAACTTATGTTGGAGGTGGGCAATAAAGGAAGGAGACCAATTAGGAAATTATTCCAATTGAGCTCTTTACTGATAGTTCCAGGTACCAGTCTGGTGTATTCCACACAGAACAGTTTAAATGGTCTTTACAAAATGAGGCTCTGATGAGACCAAAGACCCTGCTTACAACCCTCCACTTGCCTCCCCCAATTCACAAGATGGCCTGCAAAATCTTCTTTGATCTGGATCTTCTTCCATCTCTAGCCTCAACTCAGCCCATCCTTTCCTTGCTTATTACAATCTTCTTACACTTCATGTCCTCAGCTATACCAAACTCCTCACTGACTCAGGGCCTGCATATTACTCATTGCCCTTGTTAGGAATGTTCTTCTTCCCATTTGTTTCTATGGCTAACTACTACTTACTTAAGCTTATTAAGGTGGACTTAGCTTAAATAAAATTCCAGAGGGAGGCTGACCATCCCTGAATACCCATGTAATTTAGCCTTTCCCATTAAGGTTTCTAATAGAAAGCTTTTCTTTTTTCCTTTATAGGATTTAATGCTATCTCTAATTTTTTTAACTGATAGAAATCTAACTTCCTATCTCGAAATGTACAAAAATACTACTTAACACCTTTTGGTGTAGTTGTTTCTGTTGTTGTTTTTTTTTTTTTTTTTTTTTTTTTTTTTTTTTTTTTGAGGTACGGTCTCACTCTAGCTCAGGCTGACCTGGAATTCACTATGTAGTCTCAGGGTGGCCTTGAACTCATGGTGATCCTCCTACCTCTGCCTCCCTAGTGCTGGGATCAAAGGCATGTGCCACCACGCCTGGCTTAGGTGTAGTTGTTTCTTTGAGCAACTTTGAGTCATATACATTTTGTGAAGCCAAGAGCCATATACTTCTTGTTTTCTAACACACACACACACACACACACACACACACACACACACACATATATATATATATATATATATATATATATATATATATATATATATAAAATGTATGTATATTCAATATCTACCACATAATATGAGGCACTCTAAAATCGATGGTTACATAAATGAGCAAAGTCTCTTACCCTTATACCAGTCCATGCAACTCTCAATTCCTAACATTTAGAGTGCAGGTCAAGGCATAGTTTCATTCAGGATCAGGATCAGTTGAGCACCCACCTAGTCAAGAATTGTGCTGTGCTATTTTTCAGATTCAAAAAGTTTAGGAAAAGCTACCTGCCTTTGAAAACCTTGTTCCTAAGTAAGGATGCAGCACACCCTTGTGCAGCCAGATATCTGTCAAAATTTATCCATAAAATTTGTCATGAACAATGAACACAGTGTACTTGTGGCTTAAAGTGCATGATAGCTTAGAAATCTTCCCAGGGAAAGGTCTTATAGGCCATTGAGTACACCTTGCTTATCCTGGCAATGTTCTGGGTCCTAAACATGTACTAAGAAACAACTTCATCCACCCAAGAACAGTAGAGAAAACATCATTTTCTTAATACAGATTCTCATTCCCTTGACTATGATACTAACTTACTGATTTTAGAATAAGAAAAAAATTAAAAAAAAAAACAATTACTGAGACCCAGGAGGTCACATGAGCAAGTCTTCTGCCAGTAGGGAAATCCATTGAGGAAGCTAGCGGGTATCAAAACTTTGTGTGCAGGACACATGCAAGAACAGTTGACTCATGTTAATATTTACTGGCAACCAATTCTAGAGGACAGTGGACAGAAAGTATATCTATTAAGTCAAAAATTCACCCTAGAGCTGGCAGAGATGCATTACCAAGCAGTTCCTATTGAACATTCGATTTTTTAGTGTTTCCAAGGCATCTTCTTCTTACCAGTGGACTGTTTTTCTATAGCTATGAAAACAGAATTGGTTGGGTCACTATCTGCACTAGCTATAAGCCTGAAACCTCTGATATGTCTTTTAAAGGTGATTTATATCTATGTTCTTATCTAATAAGTTTTAATTTTATTCACCAAATTCTAAGACTTTGGTGATAGCCTTGTTGGGTACTTTAGGATCCTTAATAGAATTTAATATAATATAGAAATGCAAGAGAAAAATCCATTTCTAAGACTCAGTGCCATTTTTTTCAGGAGGAAAAATATTTAATACTGGGAGTGATTCATTTTCAGTTGGAGAGTTGGGCAAAGCTTACCAAAAGGGATAGCATTAGAGTGCTCTCTCAAGTTAGAAACCTTAAGCATGGGATGGAGAATATGAGAATTCCAAACACTTGTACCAATGTCATTGAGTGCCTGAGAGACATTGTTCAATACTAGGATTAATAAAGTACAGCCCATGGGGAGTTTACACAAATCCTGAGTCAAAAGACTCACATACCTTGTCTGTTGTTTGACTTTCAGTCAGCTTTAAGAACCTAAGAACACTGAAAGTACTTGTCATTCTGTCTGAAGCATTGCGCATAAGCAAAACCACAATTCTCAAGTTGTGAAAAGCTTTTCTAAGTATAAACACACAAACATGAGGGTCTTGCTTGGCGTGGTGGTGCACACCTTTAATCCCAGCACTCGGGAGGCAGAGGTAAGGGGATCATCATGAGTTCAAAGCCACCCTGAGACCACATAATAAATTCTAGGTCAGCCTGGACTAGAGTGAGACTCTACCTTGAAAAACAAAACAAACAAAACAAAACAAATATGAGGGTCATTCTATATTTTCCAAAAACTTTTCCCCCAGGGTGGCATTACAAAATTTTTGTGAAAATATACATCTTTTTGGCCTGTCTTATAGTCTATCCTCCATTCTAGTAGAATCTGAGATCCTGAGAGAGGAAAAACATCTTTATTTTAATTAATAATTTTAGATAGTTGTAATTTCTATAAACCATTGTTTCATGTGTTTTAAAATTTGTATAAATAATAAAAGCAAATCATTTTCTAACTTGCTATTTTCATTCAACATCATGTCTTGAAGTTCATCCCTGTCACACTTCTGTTTGTTTCATCTTAAATGGTATATAGTATTCTGTTGTATGCCTATAACCATAATTTGCATTTTCATATTTTGTTGTATAACTAATTATTATCTTCAGGGTAGCAGACCACCATTGCAAAAGATGCTTTGCAATATATATAAAATTGAAAGTCCATATGCTATAAACTAAACAAGTCTACTACTAGATATAAACACTAGATCTGCACTATCTAATATGGCAACCATTAAGTACATTTTCAGTTTAATTAGATAAAATTAAATAAAATGTAAATTTCAGATGGATATGGTGGCACATACCAATAATGCCAGTACACAGGATCATAAGTTCATAGTCAGTCTAGGCTATATAATGAGTTGCAGGCCAACCAGAAATATATAAGAAGAACCTAAGACCATATACCATGACCAAGTTCACATCATTCCGGGGATGAAAAATAAATAAATGTAATTGAGCATATAGATTCAAAGACAGAAATCACTTGATCTTCTCAATAGATGACAAAGTATAACATCCCTGCATCAGAGAGGCCCTGAAGAGATTAATAGTATTAAGGATATATATCAAAATTATAAAGGTTATATGTGAGTAATCTATAGTCACCATCACACTAAATGGGAAAGATTCAAAGCATTTCTTGCAAAATCTGTTTTGAGACAAGGGTGCTACTCTCTCCATTCTTGTTCAATATAGTGCTCAAAACCTAAGTTAGAGCAATAAGACAAGAGAAAGAAGTAAAGGAACACAACTAGGAATGGAAGAAATTAAGCTTTACTTTTTTACAGAAAATATGATCCTATACTTATTAGACCCTAAAGTAACCACCAGAAAACTGATAAGACTGATAAACACTTTCAACAAAATAGCAGGACACATTGTCAGCATATAAAAATCAGTATCTTTCCTATATGCCAATAATTAACATACTGAGAAAGAAACCAGGAAATCCATCCCACTCTCAGTAGTTCCAGCAGCAACAACAACAACAACAAAAACAGATTAGGCATAAACATAACAAATGAAATGTAATACTCTACAATAAAAATTTCAGGGGCTGGAGAGATAGCTTAGCAGTTAAGGTGCCTGGCTGCTAAGCCTAAGAACTCCTATTTGAATCTCCAGGTGCCACGTTTAGCCAAACACAAAAGTGACACAAGCACACAATGTCGCACATGCACATAAGGGGGCACACGCATCTGGAGTTCATTCACTGTGGCTGAGAGGCCGCTGGCACACCCATTCTCTCTCTGTCTCTCTCACTCTTTCTTTCTCAAAAAAATTTCAAAATGTTTAATAATGAAATTGAAGAAGAAAATAGAACAGGAAAAGGCTTCTCATGTTCATGGATTAATAGAATTAATATTGTGAATATGGTTATACTAAGAAAAGCAACATATAGATTCATTATTGTCCCAATCAAAATTCCAATGTCAGTCTTCACAGAAATAGAAAAAAGTTAAAAGATCCTGGATAGCCAAAGTAATCATAAGCAAAAAGAACAACACTTGAGGTATCACCAGACCTGATTTCAAACTATACTACAGAGCTATTGTAACAATATCATCATACAGTCACAAAAACAGATGTATAGGTCAATAGGATAGGATAGGATAGGATAGGATAGGATAGGATAGGATAGGATAGGATAGGATAGGAGGCAACCAGATATAAACCTACACAAATACAGCCACCTGATTTTTGAGAAAGATATGAAAAATATATAATAGAGGAAAGATAGCTTCTTCAAGAAAAGGTACTATGGAAATTGGATATCTACATTTAAAAGAATGAAACTAGATTCTTATCTCTCATTCTCCATAAATCAACTACAGATGGATCACAGACCTTAATGTAAGACTTGAAACTCTGAAATAGTTCTGAAAAGATGAAATAAAAAAGATCAATACACATATTGATTAAGAATCAATAGTCATAAAATAAATGCAAATTAAAAACAAATTGAGGGCTTCAGAGATGGCTCAGCAATTAATGGGCTTACCTGCAAAGCCTTAACTACCTGAGTTTAATTCCCTAGTACCCAAGTAAAGCCAGATGCACAAAGTGGTGCTTGCATCTGGAGTTTGTTTGCAATGGCTGGAGGCCCTGGCATGCCTTCCCTCTGCTTCTCTTCTATCACTTTATGCTTAAAAATTATAGATAGATGATAGATAGATAGATAGATAGATAGATAGATAGATAGATAGATAGATAGATAGATGATAGGCAGACAGACAAATCGAGGGATGGAGAAATGGCTTAGCAGTTAAGGCACTTACCCGTGAAGGCTAAGGACCAATGTTCAACTCTCCAGATCCCAGATCCCAAATAAGCCAGATGCACAAAGGGGAGGCAAGCGTAAGGTCACACATGCCTACTAGGTGGCACAAGCATCTGGAGTTTGATTGCAGCAGCTGAGGCCCTGACATGCCAATTCTATCTCTGTGTCTCTGACTCTCTCTCTCTCAAAAAACAAACAAACAAATTGAGATTCCATACTAGTCTGAATAGTAGTCATTAAAGAAAAGAAAACAAATAGCAGGGATGGAGAGATGGCTTAACAGTTAAGACACTTGCCTGTAAAGCCTAAGGACACAGGTTCAATTCTCCAGAATACAGGTAATCCAGGTTCACATGCATCTGGAGTTCATTTAAAGTGGCTGAAGGCTCTGGTGCACTCATTCTCTCTCTCTCTCTAATAAATAAATAAATAAATAAAAATATTTTTAAAAAGAAAAAAATTACAGCAAATGATAGCTAGAATGTGGACAAAAGAGAACCCATATATAGCATGTGTGAGAATGTAATGTAGTCCAACCACTATGAAAATAATTGTGGAAAATCTTCAAAATATTTAAACATAAGTTTATGATATGACTCCCAGCCAAGAAATCACAGAGATACTTGCACATAAATGTTTATTTTAGCTGTATTCACAATAGGTAAATTATGGAACTAATCTTATCTATCAACAGAGAAATTGATAAACAAAATGTGTTATTCATAAACAATGTATTTTTAGCCATAAATAAGAATGAAATTATGTCCCTGGAAAGAAAAAGGAGGCAACTAGAGATGTTCATATTAAATGAATTGTCAATCTCAGACAAAGAAATATAACATTTTCTCTCATTTGTGGTTCCTAGATTTGTGTGTGTGTGTGTGAGAGAGAGAGTGTGTATACACAAAACTAGGGAACAAAGGAGACCAGCAAGAGGGAAAGAAAGTGAAGTGGAGGGGCAACAGGGACATATGGTCAAAGTACATTATATACTTATATGAAAATGTTCTTAAGAAACCCAATGCAAGGTCAATGAATGTATGCCAATAAAAAGGTGAAAAATCTATCTTAAATTTCATATAGCATCATAAAGTCTGAAAAGCCAAAATAATCCAGATCAAATAGGAAAATGCTGAAGCTCGCATAATGCCTTGATTTCAAATTATATTATGGAGCCATAGTAACAAAAAAGCATAATACCAAGACTAAAAAAAGACATGCAGACCAACAGAATAAAATAGCACACCCAGAAATAAATCCATGCATCTACAGTCCCTTGAACTTTTTACAATGCCACCACAAACATGCATTTTACAAAAAGATAGCCACTTCAACAAGTAGTTGTGGGAAAACAGAATGTATACAATTAACGTGAAACTAGACCACTATCTCTTACCTGGTACAAAAATCAACTACAAATGGATGAAACACTGTAATATAACTGAAACTGAAAATAAAAATAAAATAGGATGCAGTTAATCGATTAAAGCACTTACCTGGCATACACAAGGTCCTGGATTCAATTCCCATCACCACCACAAAAATATCAAAAATAAAGGAATATAAATTTTAGTTCTTAATGGGATTTGCCACATTTGAGGTGCTCACTAGCCACAAATGGCTATGGCTAAGTATCCAACTGAGCAATGTACATAGAGAGCATTCCCATTATTATATAATGTTCTACCCTTCAAAGTTCCTCTTAAAAATAACTTTATTGTATATTCCATTAAAAGTAATCACTATGCTGGGCGTGGTGGCACACGCCATTAACTCCAGCACTTGGGAGGCAGAGGTAGGAGGATCTCCATGAGTTCAAGGCTATCATGAGACTACATAGTGAATTCCAGGTCAGCCTGAGCTAAAGTGAGACCCTACCTTGAAAAACTAAAATAAATAAATAAAAAATAAAACAAATAAAATAAAAGTTATCACTATCCATAGAACAAATAAATATGAAAGTATAAAATTATAAGGATATGCATACTAAGTGGTAAATCATTTCTGGTAACAATCATTTTGCTAGTTTAGAGTTGGTGATTTGAGAATAGTACCAGGGTTGTATGGCTCAGTTGAGAGAATTGTGTAAAGTACCGGTTCAGGGAAGGCAATTGCATCACGGCAAGAGAAAGAGTTGTAATCATTGTTGTGAAAGAAATCAAATAACTCACAAAAATAGAAGCCTTAGCAATAATGAGATCCAAGACAAGCAGGAAAAATAAGTCATGAGGTCAGAAGCTAAAAAGATTAAAAGAGGGATGTGGTGGTTTGATTCAGGTGCCCCCCATAAACTTAGGTGTTCTGCAGTCAAATGCTCTACCCCTGAACTATACCCCCAACATAGGTGTTCTGAATGCTAGGTTCCCAGCTGATGGCTATCTGAGAATTACCATTTCCTGGAGGCAGTATATTGTTGGGATAGGCTTATGGGTATTATAGCCAGTTTCCCCTTACCAGCATTTGGCACTCTCTCCTGTTGCTCTTGTCCATCTAGTGTTGGCAAGGAGGTGATGTCCACCCTCTGCTCATGCTATTGTTTTTCCCTGCCATTATGGAGGTTCCCCTTGAGTCTCTAAGCCAAAATAAATCTTTTTTCCCACAAGCTGATCTTGTTTGGGGAATTTCTGCCAGCAATGTGAACCTGACTACAAAAAGGGTGCTGGAGAGATGCCTTAGCAATTAAGATACTTGCCTGTGAAGCCTAAGGACACATGTTCAACTCTTCAGATCCCACATAAGTGAGATGCACAATGCAAGTATGCAAGAACACATATACACCCAAGGTGGTACACACACCTGGAGTTTGATTATGATGGCTGGAGGACCTGGAGCACCAATTCTCTCTCTGTCTCTCTTTCTTGCTCTCACTCTTGCTATCTTGCATAAAAAAGTCCAGTCTATTGGGCTTGGTTAAAAAAAAAATTAAAAGAGGGCCAAGAAATGGGGTGTAATGGGAAGGTCAGGAAGAGCAGTTGAGGACAAAGGCATTGAACAATGTTCAAGTATCTGAATTCTGTGCTCCAGACTTTGAGGGCTGGGCAATTTTTCATTCCTGAGATCAAAATCTTTTCGTTTCATAATTACATTGTTGTCACCCTCAGGAAGGAGGCCTGTCCACTTATACTAGGAGCTACGATTATAAGGGATTTATTTGTAAGTATATGATAAAAAATGATTTGGCTCCTACTATAATATGGCTATCAAAGTTTGTAAGGGTGATGGTGGGGCCTGTACCAGTCTACTAAGTACTAGATTTCTCATAGTAATTACTCTGGGAAACATGAAAGACCAGAGAGGGGGCAAGTATGTCTAGAGAAGAGCTTATCTAAATGGCAAGAAAATGAAAAGGACAAAAATCAAGCAAACATAAAACACAATGAGAAGAATATTGTAAGAGGTCTTAATACTGTTTGCAGTTAATTTTATGCATAATTTAGTAGGACTATTGTCTGAAGTTCATATAGCAATAGTTTGATTTAATAAAAAAGTAGACAGTACTATAGCCCTAGACTTCTGCCCTATATTTTTTTGTTTCTCTGTTGTCCAGTGTTAAGTTTTCCTGAAAGCCCACCCACAGCTCCTTTCACAAATCCACTAACTCCAAGAGTCAGAAGTGGTGATTTCAAAATCTGGTTCCAACATTTGTGTTGGGAGGAGACAAGCCTGAGAAGAGTGTGAGTAGAAAACCAGAGGTAGACATTTTCAAATGAATAAATAAAATAAGCTAGCTTATATCACTCTCTCATCTTATAAAATTTGTTTTGACAGTAAAACCCTGTCTCTCTTACTCATCCTCATACATACTATAGGTGTCTCAAATTCATGTACACTTTCAGTTGTTATTTTCATACTCAATTAGTGCCCAATTTGAAACAAAAAGTTATAATCATTTCTAGAATCCAGAGCAAATGAAACCCTCATCTATGCTTACCACACCACAATCTCATTTTTCATTATAGCTTTTAAAATCACTGCTCACAAAATCATTCTATCAAACCTTAGAAAAGTAACCCTGTAAGTGGACATTGTGTATCACAAAAGCAGGGAACTGTCTACACACACTGCAATTGCAAACCCAAAAATCTCTCTCAATGCTTTTCCATCCCCTTCAGCAATACTGACAGGGTTGTATTCCTGTGCAAAATTAGTCTGAAACCACTATGTGTGTACATTGTTAATTCTTTACAATAATTACAGCTCTTTATTCCCAAGGCCATTTTTTTTTTTTGTTCTGACTCCACTAGTTCTTTCCACTTCAAATAAATTCACTCTTCACCCACCAATCCTGTGCCCAGACATGAGCATGTCTACTGAATTATGGACAAGCTCTCTTGGCATGTATGGGCAATCAAATGTTCGAAGTAAATTGATGAATAATCATGTGTCCAAGAGATCCACAGGGCTTACGGAATTAAAAGGCTTATTCTTATGGTTAAACACTGGGAATGCCATCTCATTCCCGTCCACTGATTTCTCTATTATCAGCTGGAAAGCCACCAGCAGATCCCTTGTTCATCTGCCAGGATGCAAACTAGCCCTTCTTTCAAGTCCCACTTTTGTTCTCAGGGTTAGGAATGCTGCAGCTATTCCAAAAGGAATCTGGCTGTCACAGCTAATTGGACTTTAAGGCCATAATTATAGTATCTCAGCATCAGCCCGCATTTTTCCTGAAACTGATTATTGAGCCTCATGATGTATATCTTTTGGTCCTAATACCACTGTTTAGAACTCAATGGTTAAAACTACAATATTGTACATGAATAGAGAAAGTATTTCTCTAAACCATGGGTTTGTGGAAAAAAAATATTTTCTTAGGAATGAGATTTGGTAAAACAATTGATAATCACATATTTTAACATATTAAAGTGCTTGCTATGTGCTTAGCAGTAATGTTCATTTGCCTCAATGTACACACCATAGTACGGAAAGTAAGTACTATTACACCCTCATGCTTATAGGTGAGGAAACTAAAGCTTAATGGAATGAGATAACTTGCCCAGGAGTACACAGCTTATCAGCACTGAATCAGAATTTACTCCCATTTCTGTTTTGATTCAGAACAAATGTTCTTGTCTCCTCTTGAAAGGTGCTTCTTTCCTCCTAGATACCCTAGCATGAACCCATTTGATTTTAATTGTTTTCTTTGTTTTTTTTTTTTTTTTTTTTTTTTTGAGGTAGGGTTTCACTCTAGCCAAGGCTGACCATGAATGCACTATATAGTCTCAGGATGGCCTTGAACTCATGGTGATCCTCTTACATCTGCCTCCTGAGTGCTGGGATTAAAGACATGCACCACCACCCCCTGCATGGTTTTAAGTTTTTGAAAATGGAAAATGCAGTAGAATAAGAAAGATGTTTCATTTTTGATGGACTGAAAGGATACACTGTATTATCTTATATATTAGTATTGTTTTGAGAACCCAATGTAGAGCTGGGCATGGTGGCATATTCCTTAAATCCCAGCACATGGGAGGCAAAGATAGGAGGATCATGGTGAGTTCAAGGTCACCCTGAGGCTACGTAGTGAATTCTAGGTCATTCTGGACTAGAGCAAGACACTACCTGAAAAAAATAAAAATAAAAGGAATAAAAACATTAAAAAAGTGAACCCAATATAGATTGTGTATCATGAGTATTTATTGAACATCTATTATGTGCCATCACATGGTGGGTGATTCAAATTAATGTGAGAAATAGGAGTCACCATTAATGAGTGCCTTGCTAGAGAAAGAAGGTTAATTGACAAGAAATGTTCCCACTACATGTGTGTTAATATAGGTATAGATGTAGATATAGTTGTGGAAAAAAAAAGTGTTTCAACCTATTTAACACTGAGGTATAAACAGAAAAAAAAAATCATTGACAAAGGTCTACCTTATGCCATTCTTCATTGTTTTTCCTTATTTGCCTTGAAGTCATGATCCTCTTGTCTCAGTCTCCTGAGTATTGGGATTACAATATGCATCACCACACCTGACTCTATGTTCTTTTTAATGTTACAGTTATTTATTTGTGTGTTTGTGTGTGCACACATGCATGCTAGTCTCTTGCTGCTGGATACAAACACTTGTCGGCTTTACATGGGTGGCTGGGGAATTGAACCCAGGGTGGGAGGCTTTGCAAGCAAGCAGCTTTAACCTTTGAGCCATCTCCCCAGCTCCATTGGTTTCTTGATTAGAGGCTTGATTAGAAGTCTGCATGAACAAGCTGGTCTGTGAAGGAATAACAATATTTAAATTGCTAGGGAAGGAGGAGGATACTTTAGAGCCAAAAAGCCATATAGGCAAGTGACAGTAGGAGTTAGAGTGATCAGAATGAGTTCAGAATATTTATGGGCCAGCAGATAGGAAACAATAAATTCTTTAATATACAAAGTACATACTTAGGCATAGAGAAAGTCAGGAGCAATGGATTGATTAAATGCTTGCTTGTGTGATTTAGTCTTATTGTGATAAACCATACATAACATTAAATTTACTATATAAGTCATTTTACAGAGTATAATTTATTGGCATTAAGTATATTCACAATATTGTCAAATTATCTAATTCCATAACTTTTCATCTCCCCAAATGGGAATACATTAAGCAGTTTCTCTCCATTACCACTTCTATTCATTACCTGGCAACCACAAATGGTTTGTTTTATGGATTTGTCTTCTCTGACTATGTCATATTGCTGGATCATAGAACATATAGCCCTTTGTGTCTAGCTTCTTTTGTTTATCATACTGTTTATAGCATCCATCCATGTCAAAGTATATACATTCTTTGGTGGCACGAATAATCCTCCCTTGTATGAATGTATGATATTTTAAAATCAATTCATCTGTTTGTTATTTCCTAGTTGCATGATCTTGAGAAGTGATACAACCTCTCAACCTCCGTTTTCTCAATTCTTACGATCATCATAAGAACTCTATTGTGAGTGATTATAGAGCATAGTGTATATAAGGACAGAGCAAGTGTTTGTCATACTAAACATTAGAAATGAGTAACTTGTACAAGTATCATCTAAGACATGATACATGGTCAAGCATCACAGATAGGCACGCAGTGTTGTGGTGTGGTATGGTATGGTATAGTATGTGATGATGTGATGTGTGAG
This sequence comes from Orientallactaga sibirica, assembly GCA_036365145.1. NCBI lineage: Eukaryota > Metazoa > Chordata > Mammalia > Rodentia > Dipodidae > Orientallactaga > Orientallactaga sibirica. The sequence continues at coordinate 12,016,449 of JAEOAD010000057.1, forward strand.
TAGTGCATGCAAGTGTGTGCATATGCACATGCCCTTTGAGCACGAGTGTGCAAAGGTGAGAAAACTATTTCAGATATCCTCTTCCTTTTGCTCATCTGCCTGCTCCCTTTAAAAGAAATCTCTCCTCTCACTTAACCCAGAACAGCCATTTTTACCATTTTTGTTTTTTTTTTTTTTTGGTCCGGGAGCCTCAGCAATTCTAAGGTCTCCACCCAACCCTCAAATAGCCACAGGTGTGGAGTTATGGATATGTGTGGCAACACCAACCTGTTTATGCAGGTGATGGAAAATCAAACTCTGGGCAGAGTCAGGCCCTCATGTGCAGCAAGCTTTTTAAACTGTTGATCAATCCCCCCCCAGCCCCTAGCTTAATGAATTTTAATTATTGGAATTATTTGTGTGTATACATGCATATATATATGTATATATGTGCACACACATAGATTACATACAAACTGATCCAGTATAAGGAGTTTCTCAGGCATCTTAAATACTTGTTTGTCTATTACTAAAAATGTACTTTCCAATAAGAAGAAATGCAATATGACAGTTATCAGCTTAGGTTGTAAATGAAAACAGACATGGGTGTAAATTCCATATCAGTGTTTATTAGCTGTATATTCTTAGACAAGTTACTTCACCCACCCTCTAAGCCTCAGTTTCCTCACTTGAAAATACACAGTTATGAAGGATAGTCCCTTACTTATGCTGGTATTTGTGAGTATTAAATGAGATAATGCAAGCCTTAATGCTAGGCACATAGCAAAATCTTCTCCCTCTATACACTTCTATAGAGGTTCCCATGACTTGCATCTTGTTTGCATTCCCACACACCACAAGCCATAAGTGACTCATGAGAGTTAAAGAGCCAAGAGACATCAACTAAACTTGAAAGAATATCAAATGATCATGAATATTCTTTCCAAATGAAATGAAATTCCTCAATAACCAAAGGAGTACAAGAATGTGTAATCTTGAATGTATCTTGTGCAGTCCTGCTCATGATTTCTCTCTGTCGGAAGTTATGTTTTTTCTAGGAGGAATTAACTTTCCATCTGCACAGATGTTCTATTCCTGTTATCATTATGGTATTCTGTGCACCCAACTTGTCTTATTTGATCATCATAACAATTCTGTTGTGAGGTAAATATCTTCATCCCCATTTGGATATGTAGAAACTATGTCTCATAAGAAACTTGTCTAAAGCTAGTAATTTGTCAAAGCAAAATTTGAACCTAGATCTTTTCAATTTTCTATACTACACTTGCTGTAAAGAATTTCAGAGATTTTCTTTTGCTGCTAATGAAGCAGAAACCAAGAAAAGCAAAGCCAGTTGCCTGGAGTTACTCAGACAGTTAATAATAAAGCAAGGACTGGAAACTAGTTCCCGGAATGCCAGCTCATGTTACTTTATTGCCTCTGAATGGATGAATAATGCAATGGTTCATTAGTTTTAAAATGATTAAAAGATTGTAGAAAATCTGAAAATAAATTCTACCCATAGCTTAATTTCTTCCATTTTGTCTTTCACAGGCTTTACTAAAATGCTGTTTTGTCTAGTGAAAAATGAACCAGTGACCCCAATGTTCCTTTATGTCCATATGACTCCCCCACTCCCACCAAACTCAGTACTTTATGTTCAGACGGAGATATGCCAGTGCAAGCAGTCACAGGTGGTTTCAGTGCTAGCATATTAACAGGTGTTACCGACTGTGATAGGTGGTGTGTGTGTGTGTGTGTGTGTGTGTGTATGTGTGTGTGTGTGTGTGTTGCATGCACATATGTGTGCAGATGGGCACTCCCCATGTGAGTGCTTGTGGAAGACAAAGGAGAATATCAGGTGCTTTTCTCTTATTGCTCATTTGTGTATTTCCTTTAAATGAATTTGTCTCTCAACCTGGAGCTACTGTCAGTCACTGACCCCAGTGTTTCTCTGGTCTCTGTCCTCTGAACACTGAGGTTATGGATGTGAGTGGTCACATCTAGGACTTTATGTGGGTTCTGGGGATTCAAACTTGGCAGTCTCTGGCTGGCCAGAAAAGCCCTCATGTTTAAGTGGTAAGTGACCTTAACTGCTTAGCCTTCTCCTCAGCATGGTGGGTAGTTTTATGTATTCATCTTGGCAGGCTATCATTCTCAAATGTTTTGGCAAACACTAGTCTACATGATACTGTGAAGAGATTTTTTCCTTCCGTTTTTATTGAGAACTTTAATATAAAAACATATTGTACATTAGTCATATTCCTGTTAGCTTATATTCTTATGTTCCTTCTCCCTACCCCAATCCCAGTGAGAGCCATCCTCATTAGTGTTATCACTATTCAGTGTGAAATCATGAATGTATCAGTCACTCTCTGTGGGGGGCAATGCCTCAAATGCACCCTGTGCCTCTTACATTATATCCACCCCTCTTTTCAGCATTGTTCCCTGAGCTGAAGGAGGGTGTGTTTTAAGTCTCTTTTTTCCTTTAGTGTTGAGTTCACAGCAGCCTCTGATTTTCTGCTTTGATGAATTTTGAGTCTCCTCAGTGTCTAGCACTAGAGAAGATTCGTGGGCTACCAGTGAAAGCAGCACTCATATTTAATCCTCCACTTCCTCTGCAATATTTCCTGAGCCCAGGCAGATGTAATAGAGATGACTTGTCTTATACTAGGCAGTTGACTTTCTTTTCTTGTCGAAGTGATGGGTTTTGGGTCTCTCTGGTATTCACTACCATCTTCAAAAAGCAGATTCTGTAGCTAAGAGTGAGAGCATCATGGATCAAAGGGGATAAACATAGACATTTGGAAGACTTTTGAAAGGCATAAATCTTCTAGCCAAAGAACAGTGGAAGCTTCCCTCTAGGGTCAAAGGCCTTGCAAGCCACAGGCTTCTGAACCGTTTTGTCAGTACCAGTTATGAATTCCCTCCCATGCTCATGCCTCATATCCAATCAGCAAACAGTTGTTTACCCCCATAGCTTGTGTGCCACTATCACACTGGTGTCTACATCTTGCCTGCTGGCTGATTTTTGAAGCTTGCAGGATCCACTTCTTAGTCATGCTGTTGTTGGTGACCTTTATTCTCCAGCAGCTTCAATAGCAATTTCCAGCACTATGAGAGATAGACAGAAAGAAACTGGCTCCCATCCCAGTACCAACTTCATCACTCAGTATCCCAACTGAAGCCTGTGGCGTCTTGTGAAGATGTTCTTTAGACATACAGAATATTTAAATTTGTAGGCTGAAGAAAACAGACTACTCTCATATAAGGATAAGTCTCATTCTGTCATTTGAATGCCAGAAGAAAACCTTAAGTTTCCCAAGGAAGAAGACATTTTGTTTCTAAAATGCCCTACTCCCTTAGCCTCAATTTTTCTGTGGGTCTCCACTTTGTTCTGCAAATTTCAAACTTTCTAGGTCCCACAACCATCTAAGTCAATTCCTTAAAATAAATACATATTTATACACACACATACATATGCAGGTAAACATGTACACATCTTGTTTCCTTTTTACTGAAGAGCCCTGACTCATAAATCAGACACAGTACTATACTCTGGGAATGTAGAATGGAGGTCTCTTTATGGAGAGATTTTCACCATATAACAAAGAATGCTGACAAATAGTAGGGCAGTGTGATGAAACAAAATACTCAGGTTCATTCCATAATGCCCTTTATTCCTTATAGTACTTCTAAAGACACTTAGACTTTCATCTGTACCTAGGCAATCAATTTAATTTAGAAAAAGAAATCTTGCAAAAATAAGTTTTCCTTCTTCCTTTAGACTATCCTAATCAATGTATTGACTGAATTTGTGAATTCCATATGTATTTATTCAATCTTGGCTTTGTGCATACTGTATAATGACAAAATATAATGATCCAAGAAACCTCATGGTTGCCAGTCTCTCCTTAACTTGGCCTAATTTCAGAAACCTGAGCTAAGGATGGAAATATAGTTGAGAATAGCTCTAGAGTGAAAAAATCTGGTCCACAGAAGCTTCTGATGAGCTCCTATGTGCCCATGTCCCCACTGTGCAGGACTGCTCCATACTTTCTGGTGCTCTCACTTTCAAGTTTGCACAAACTATCTAAATGTATGGATTTGGGTATTTGTGGGGAGGATCATGTCCTAAAATCATAGTGAATTTCCAAATACTCAAGTTCATTCTTGACTCCTTGCACTGAACCATTTACAGTCTAGGGGAGGTAAGATTAATTAATATCCATAGAGTACTATAAGAGCATATAACTATTTGCAAATTTTCATCTTCTCCATGGTTTCTGGACCAGTATCACACTTATAGAATTTTTTGGAATATGAGTCTCATCTCATTCAGCTTTATATATCTATTCAAGTTTTGGCCCTAATTCCTTTGTGCACATCTTTTAAGTGTTCCTTATGGCTTTTTCCAAAGATTAGCCACCACAGAGTTTCCTTCGAGAAGACCTTGGAGAATTTGTCAGCACCATCTACATGGCAATGGTTTCAGAACACAATAGATAAAAGATTGAGGGGGATCATGAACTATGATACCACAGTTCCAGAAAGTCACTGAGGCTAAGCAATGTATAGCAGGGTCAGAGTCCTTGCAAGGCAGCCCAGATAAACAACTATATGAAACCTATGAAGGTAAACCCTAATTTGCAATTTGGAGACCCTAGGATGTGGGATATTCCAGAACCATAGGATAATTGGCAAGGAAAGCTGCAGGTTCAGAGTTTAGCTGGGCAAAGAGAGAGGCTATGAGTGCTACAGGCAGCAAAGATCGAGAGTGGAGCTTCCAAAGCCTTTTGGAGCCAAGATGATTTTCCCACAAGCTTTAGATACTGGACATGGAGCTACAGGATTTGGAGTTTGTCTTACTAGGTTTATGTTTTGTTTTGGTCGATTTTTTCTTTGCAATGCCTGAATCCCTCCTTTTTTGGACTGGAAACATTTCCTGTATGCTACTGGATGTTAATATTATGTAATTTGTGTTTTTAGATTGTAGGTGGTCACAAGTAATAGATTGCCTGAGTCTACATACATATCTTTAAATAAATTTAAGATTGTTAATTGCTATGAGGACTTTTAAAGTTGGACTGAATGCATCTTGCATTATTGGATGGCTATGAGCCTATGGGAACAAAAGGTGTAAGGTCAGATTAGAAGTGTTACATTTGAGTATCAAATTAAAAGGGGGTGGGATTGTGACAGTTAATGTGTGGTTGTCAACATGATAGGATTTAAAATCATCATAGAAACAAATTTCTGGGAATGTCTATGACTTATTTCTAGATTAGATTAACTGAGTTGGAAGAACTCATCCTAACTGGGGATGGCCCATTCCATGGGCTTGTGTCCTGTACTGAATAAAACAAAGGAGAAAATGAGCTGAGCAGTAGTAGTCATGGCTTTCTGCTTCCTGATTACTAATATAAAGTAGCCAGATCTGTTTCATATTCCTGCTGTAATCCCTTTCCTGCCATTATTGACTATAACCTCAAACTGTTAGTTAAAACAAACCCTTCCTCCTTAAGTTGTTTGCTGGGTATTTTGTCACAACAAGAAAAGTAACTGGGGCTGGAGAGATGGTGTAGTGGTTAAGTGCTTGCCTGTGAAGCCTAAGGACCCTGGTTCGAGGTTCAATTCCCCAGTACCCACGTAAACCAGATGCACAAGGTGGGGCATGCATCTGGAGTTCGTTTGCAGTGGCTGGAGGCCCTGGTGCACCCATTCTCTCTCTCTCTCTCTCTCTCTCTGTCTCTTTCTTTCTCTGTCTGTCATTCTCATATAAATAATAAAAAGAAAAGTAACTGATATAGTCTTTATTCACAGTCTGATTTGTGCACAATTCTATGATTCAGCATAAGCTCCATACAAAGCTCTAAGATGTCTCTCTCTCTTCCTCTCTTCCTCTCTCTCTCTCTCTCTCTCTCTCTCTCTCTCTCTACCAGTTTAGATATGTCTCCCTAGCAATTATGGTATTTACTTCACATTGAATGCATCATTTTCTCTTGGTTTGTTTTTGAGACAGGATAACACTCTGTAGTCAAGTCTGACCTGGAACTCACTATATAGCACATGTTTGCCTTCAAACTCATAGAAGTCCTCTTGCATCAGCCTCTCAAGTGCTACGATTACAGGCATTAACAACCAAACCAGGCTTTTAATTGAACACATTAAAAACAGAACTTGGGCTGGATAGATGGCTTAGCAATTAAGGCACTTGCCTGCAAAGCCTAAGGATTCATGTTCGACTCTCTAGGTCCCACTTAAGTCAGATGCACAAGGTGATGCAAGAACACAAGGTTGCACATGTGCACAAGGTGGCACACATATCTGGAGTTCAATTACAGTGACTAGAAGCCCTGGTGTACCAATTCTCTCTCTCTCTCTCATAAAAAGGCCAGTTCGTTGGGCTAAAAAAAAAAAAAAAAAAGAAAGAAAGAAAAAATAGAACTAGTTTTCACAAACAATAATCCTATTACATGTGTTTCCATGCCCTCAACTGGTATTACCATGTTTCCCATTTCTCAAGCTAGAGGAGTCTCTTTAGACATCTCCTTACTTCCCACGTCCAGTCATTCATCTAAATACAGTCTTTCAACAACTCAGAAACTTAAATTCTTGTTCTAAATTTACTTTTTTTTGAAAATTTCAAACACATACCAAATTTGATATTGAATTTCATTCCATGTACCAGTTGATCAGCTTCAGACTGACCAGTTCCTAAACCATCATGTGTTAAGTATCCTTACTTCTCTCAACAGTATTATTTTGAAACAATTCCCAAAGGTCATTTCATCTGTCATTCACTATGGATATCTGAAAAATAAACTATGAAAATATCTCAAATCCCATTATCTTTGTATTATGCATTAATTAATGCATGTGTATAAAGAAGAAAAAGAAAGTAAAACCAGACTGGCTTTTGCAGTTAAAAAATAGTGTGGACATTTAATAATGAAAATTTTTTTCAGTTAAAAAAGTCAAGGCAGAGGAAAGAAGACATTTATTTTAGGTATAGTGTTAGTAATATTAAAGGTTTTAGGTTAGTAATATTAAAGGTTTAGTGGAAATAAGATGTTTAGAACAATAAATAGAATTTTGTTGCTTTCTTTAATTTTGTATCACCTTCAGTTGAAAATAGAGTTGTTGTTTGATCAGAAAATAAAATTCCATGATCACACCAACAATGAGATTGACAATAATTCCATAGTAATATCAAATCTCTGAACAGGGTTCATATTTCTTTGTTGTTTTTGTTTTGTTGTCTGAGACAGGCATATTGTTGCACAGGCTGATCTTTTATTTGAAAATCATTCCATCTCAGCCTCCTGCACAGTTGTGTTTACACCCTATTGATTTATAAATGGTTATATTTCCTTACTCACAAGTCTCCAAATAAAGCCCTTTTCCTTTGAATTACATGATGATTTCCCAAGTCATTTTAATCTGTAGATTCCTCTGTTTCTTTTCTCTGTACAACCTTTTATTGAAGAAGTTAGATCATTTTTTGTAAGACTTTTCCAGTTTTTTGTATCCCTGAATTTACTATGAAGTGTGATAATTAATTAGCACTTTGGCCTTGAGGTATAGTTCAGTGGTGGAACATTTAGCTATAATGTACAAAACCCTGAGTCTCATCGATATTTGATCAGATTTCATCCATCCCCCAAACTATTTTACAGTTGGTTTTATAGACTTCCATCATTATTGTGCACAAAATGTCTAATATATCTGTTTGTTCTCCTTTTCATAATCTTAGCAGCTGTTGATGTTTATTGCCTTAATCCTTACCTCATTGTAGGTTGCAAATGTTTCATCTATAATTCAGTTTTTTTCTTATGTACATTTGAATATTTCATTTAGGAGAAACATCCCTTCATTAATTTTTATGGTAACTCCGAGTTATAGTTCATCTAGGAAAGGCAGAGTACTTGTTTCTACTACCTTTTTCACCATTTAAAAATCAGCTTTATTTAGCATCCATCAAAGATGACTGGTAAGGGCAGGGTATGTGCTTGTGTGTGTGTGTGTTTGTGTGTGTGTGTGTGTGTGTGTGTAGTGTAGTAAACTATTATGATCTCATAGAGTTATTATCATCATGAATATGTCATTTACCATACTTATCACTGTTAATGCTCAAATTGTCATTATGTAGCCAGATAGGCTTATCCCTCCCTTTGAAAGACCTAAAAATTTGGTTATATTTTAATAGTGTTACTGAGTTACTCTCCATGAATCTCCATGAAGTATACAACCATCACATCATCACAGTCACAATAACTGACTTATCTTTTGCCTGTAAAGATCCCCTTGGTCTCTTTGTAATCCTCCATCATCCTTCTCCACTCACGGATCATTGGGCAAAAATTGATCTGCTTTTTGATTTTCTAGAATTATATATGTGGATACTTGGAATTTATCCCAGGTTTTGTTTACTCACTATAATTGTTTTTTAACATTTTTATTGAGATCTTTATTATGGACAAACTGTAATTTGATCCTATTCCCATTCCATTACCCTCTTTTGTCCTCCCTCTCAAACCCCAATTCCACTGAGCAACTTCCTCTTTCTATACATAGTCCTTCCTCTGTTCTGATGTCTCATTCCTTTTGTCCTTTTACATCCTTCATGTCAAAATGTTGATGGGCTCAGAACTGTGTAGGTTGTATGACAGTAACTACAACCACTGTGAGGTCTTGAATGCACAAGTCACTTCATGTCCAGAGTACTGTGTTCTGAAGTACTCCTTCCTACCTTGTACCTCTTACATTCTTTCGGCCTCCTCTTCTGCAATGTTCCCTGAGTCTTGGAGGGTATAGTAGAGATGTCTCATTTGGTTTGAGTTATCAGCAGCCTCTTAGTTTCAGCTTTGATGAGTTTTGAGTGTCCTCAGTGTCTACTGCCATTTCCATAGAGCATAGAGAAGCTTTCTGCCTAGCAGTGAGAGTGGCACTATTATTCTTTCCATCACTTCTGCAATGTTATTAAGTCCTTATAGGTGCAATAGGGCTGACACACCTAGTGCTAAGCAATGGGCTTTCTCCTCTTCTCATTACCCTGATGAGTCTTGGTTCTCCCTGGTATTCAACACCATCTCTGAATAGGACTTGTGAGCTCAGGGAATAAGACAAATACTCAGAAAATGAAGTCTGATGAAACCAAAAATTTATTGTACATCTAAAGAAACCATCAACTGAAAGAAGAGTCAAACTATAAAATGGGAGAAAATCTTTACCAGCTAAAATCTGACAGAGGATTAAAACCTACAACATATAAAGAACTAAAAAACACCTAAGACATACAAAATCAGACAACCCAATCACAAAATAACTAAATAGAAAGTTTTCAAAAAAGAAATACAAAGGACAAAAAAAAATCATTTAAAATATTCACTTCCTTTAGCCACTCAGGAAATGCAAATTGAAACTTCAAATCCCATCTCACCCCTGTCAGAATGGTGATCATCAAAAAATCAAATGACAAGGCTGGAGAGATGGCTTCACAGTTAAGGCGCCTGCCTGCTAAGCCTAAGAACCCTGTTCCAATCTCCAGGTCCCACGTTTAGCCAGATGTAAAGTGACGCAAGGGCATAATGCCGCACTTCTCCACAAGGGGGCGCACGCATCTGGATTTTGTTCACAGCAGCTGAGAGACTGCTGGCGCGCCCATTCTCTATCTGTCTCCCTCTCCCTCTCTGTCTGTCTCTCTCTCTATGTCTCTCTCCAAAAACAAATTAAAATTTAAAAAAATCAAATGACAATAAATGCTTGTGAGGATGTGTGGGAAGAAGAACACTCATTCAGTGTTGGCATGGGTGTAAACTAGTGTCACCACTATGGAAATCAGTATGGATATCTATAAAAATCCTAAAAAAGGTGTTTCATATGAACTGTCTATACTAGTCCTGGGCATACACCCTAAGGACTCTACACTTTACAGTAGAGCTACTTGCTTAGCCATGTTTGTTGCTACTCTATTCACAATAACTAGTAAATGGAATTAGCTTGGATGCCCTGCAACTGATAAGTAAATTATATATATATATATATATATATATATATATATATATATATATATGAGCTTTATTCAGCTATAAGGAAAAATGAAATTCACAATAAAGTAGATGGATCTGAAAATTATAGTATGTGAACTAACACAACTCAGAAAGACAAACACCACATGTTCCCTCTCATATGCAGATTAGTATAATTTTGATATTTATGTGTGATGTTGCCTATACCAATAACCTCTTGTATGTGATTTGCAAATATTTTTAGGTTTATGTTTCTCTCAAATATCTTACTTTTCTTATTTCTATGACTAAATACCTGGCATGAGCAACTTCAGGGTGGAATGGTTTATTGTGGGTCTCAGTTTAAAGGTGCAGTCCATTGTGGCAGGAAAGTCAACAGCAGAAATAGGAAACAGCTGATCACATTGTTTTAACTGTCAGGAAGAAGAGAGTGAATACCGGTACTCAGCTCAATTTCCTTTTGAAAAGATTTCTTTCTTTTTGAGGCAGAGTCTCTCTAACAAAGGTTGACCAAGAACTCACTCTGTAACCCAGGCTGGCCTTAAACTAATGTTGATTCTCTCACCTCAGTGTCCTAAGTGCTGAGAGTAAAGATGTGAGCCCCCACACCAGGCTGCTTTCTCCCTCTTATTCAACCCAGGACCCCAAAACAAAGGATAGTGCTGCCAACATTCACAATAGGCCTTCCCTCCCTCCTTAGTTAGACAAATCGGGAAACTCCATCAGAGGCATGACCAAAGATGTGTTTCCATGGTGATTCTAAATTCAGTCAAGTTGATAATAAAGATTAACAATCACATCTTCCAAAAGTAGCTCTAATTTGGATGATTTCCACTTTCTCATTTTTTTTTTTCTCATACATCATGCCTGGTGCTGTATTTGGAACATCTTTGCCTAATGTAAATATGCAAAGATTTTCTCCTAACATTTCTCATGGAAATTTTAATGTGTCATGCTTTCATATATATGTTTAATTTTGTGTGGATTAGTTTCTATATGCTGTGGGAAGTGCAGGTATAATTTGTTATTTATTTTGCTTGGTATGAGATGTCATGTTTCAGCACCATTTCTTAAATAAAATTTTTTCTACTGCATTACATTTCCACTTTTGTTAAAACTCAATTGGATATATACATATACATATATACATGTACATATATATATACATATACATATACATATACATATACATATATATATATATATATATATATATATATATATATATATATATCCAATATAGTTTTAGACTCTCTCCTCTGTTCCACTGATATATTTGTCATTAGAACAATACTTTTGCTTTCAGCATGAAATGTCACTGGAAAGCTAATGTATTAAATACTTGTTTGTGAGTGGATGAGCTTTTGGAAAATGACTGGATCATGAGGATTATAACCTCACTCATCAGTGCTTTATTCCAGTGAATGATGCATAGTTGATGGCATTATTGGAAGGTGGTAGAAAGTAGTAGGTGATGCCTATGAGGAAGAAGGTCACTAAATTCTGTGTGTGTGTGTGTGTGTGTGTGTGTGTGATGTGGGTCTCTATCATCTATCTATATATATATATATATATATATATATATATATATATATATATATATGGAGAGAGAGAGAGATGAGCAGCTTTGCTTCACCATTCCCTTTCTGCTATGATGTTCTGCTTCAACAGGAATCCATAGTGATGTAGCAAAGTTACCATGAACTTAAACATATGAAAGTGTGAACCAAATTAAATCTTGCCGTGCTTAAATTGTTTCTCAGATATTTTATCACTACAATTAACCACTGACTAACAATGATATATTGATTATTATAGCTTCTTAAGATTTGAAGTCAGGTCCCTTGAAGTCAGGTCCTATATGTCTTAAGACTTTTTATTAAGTTGTTCTGTCCATTTTGTACTTTGTATTTTCACATAGATTTTTAAGCTGCATTAAGTTCATGATGTTCAATTGGTGGAAATATATGTAAATATATATACAATATAAATGTATAGGTGATGGTTTGATTCAGGTGTCCCCCATAAACTTAAGTGTTCTGAATGCTAGTCTCCTCAGCTGATGGCAATTGGAAACTAAAGCCTCCTGGAGGCGGTGTATTGTTGGGGGCGGGCTTATGGGTATTATAGCCAGCTTCCCCTCGCCAGTGTTTGGCATACTCTCCTGTTGCTGTTGTTCACCTTATGTTGGCCAGGGGGTGATGTCCACCCTCTGCTCATGCCATTGTTTTTCCTGCTATCATGGAGCTTCCCCTTCGAGCCTCTAAGCCAAAATAAACCTCTTTTTTTCTCCCAAAAGCTGCTCTTGGTCAGGTGATTTCTGCCAGCAATGCGAACATGACTGCAACAATATATAATGTATCTTTCCATTTTATGTCTATTAATTTTCTTAGAAATTATGTTCTTAGTGTATAGGTACTGTATATTTTTGTCAGATTTATTCCCATATTATATATTTAATGCTGTCAAATTGTAGTTTCATTTCAATTTCCAATCGTTAGAAATATGTATAGAGAAAAACAATTGATTTTGTAATTGATTTTATACAACCCAATATTACTAAATTCGCTTATTCATTTTTTAATTTTATTTTTGACAATTTCATACACGCATAGATTATATTTGATAACATTCATCTAATTAACCTCTAGTTTAAAAATATTTTTATTAATTTATTTTCAAGCAAAGGAAAAGCAATGGAGACAGAGAACGAAAAAGAGAGAGGACCACTGCAAACGAATTCCATATGCATGCAACACTTTGTGCATCTGATTTTGCCTGGGTATTGGGGAATTGAACCCAGGCTTGTATGTTTTGCAAGCAAGAACATTTAACTGCTAATCCATATCTCCAGCCCTCCATTACCCTCTCTTATACCCCACTCCTATCAAGTCCCTTTTTTCTTCAACTAATCTCTTCCTACTTGTGTGTGTGTTTTATACACATGTGTGCAGATGTGCTCACTGTTTGTGTGAATATGTATAGGCTAGAGGAGAATGTCAGGTGTCCCCCTCCACAGATCATCTGTTTGTTTCCTTCAGATGGAGTTTCTTACTGATTGTAGAGCTTGCCATTTTCATGAGCCCCAATGACTCTTTAGTCTCTGCTCCCTATAGGATTGGGGTTACAGATGTATGTGGCCATGCCCAAATAGTTTACATTGGTTGTAGGGAATCAAACTCAGGTTATCTCTGGCCTTCTTATGCCCTCATACTTTGCAGGGAAGCACTTTTAATTGCTGAGCTATCTCTACAGCTCTTCGTGACTTTTTCTATAATACACTGAGTTAAATTAGGGTTGTTTGCATGAACATCAGTGAGGGTGGGCATTTACTGAAGTACTGGCAATGTAACAGTGGCTGCACTACTGAAGAACATGACTCCTCCTTATCCAGAAACAATTAATTGTCAATATCTCCCCTGAGAGAAGTGAGGCTTCATGAGCTGCTCCCACAACTATAATGGAATATTGAAGGGTCCAGTATTGTGTAGGTCTCATGTAGAAAAACCACAGCTCCTGTGAGTTCATGACTGTAGAAGCCTTGTTATCTCCAGAACCCCACAGAATCCCAGATAAAACCTCCAGATTTCCTGGTTCTAACATTCTTTTCACTTCTTCTTCTATGTTGTTTGCTAAGCATTGGAGGGGGTGATATAGATGCCCGTTTAAGGCCTAGGACACAGTTGTCACTGATTTTTAAAAAACTGACAAATTTTATGTCTTCCCCACTAGTTACCACCAACTGCAAAAAAAAAAAAAAAAATAAGAAAGACTTTTTATGTACAAAGGTGAGAGCAGCACACTAATACATGGACATGATGGATGCAATATATCCATTTACCCAAAATCCAATAGTACCTTCCTTCCTAAAGCCTATGACCACACCATCCACAGGTGTTTATTTTTTGCCAGGTTTACAATACCTGGCTACCTGGCAGGAACTTGCCTTTGGGGAGCTGGCTTGAAATCCAATCAGAGGGAGTAGTTGGTTACCCCCATGACAGTCATACTACTGTTGCACCAGTGAGCACTTCATGTCTGAAAGCTCAGTTGGGGAGCACACAGGTTGCACAACTGAGTAAGATTGTAATGGCTTTTCTCAACTATCAACCTGCAAAGCATCTTTCAGCACTGTGAAAGCAGTAAGGAGGAAGATTCCAGCTCAGTTTTTAGCTTGATCTCTGCATGTTCTGCAACTGAAGTATATAATATCTTCAGCAATAGAGGTTACCATCTAATTTTGGTGGGCAACTAAGAGCAGCAACAGCAGCCTATGTTACTTTGGGGGTGTCCTTGACCACAAACTGATAGAGAAGTGTCTCAGGCCTGGCACTGGGATATTTGATCAATAACCTATGGCTTCTGGGAGCAGCTTTATCCAGCCATGTTGGGTACCTTCATTCAAACTCTTTTTAAAAATTATATTGTTTAATACCTTCCCAAGTAGTAGGTTTCTATATGCCTTTTTCATAATACTTTTTTTGATTAATTCTTCCTTCTTTACTCCCCCACCACTCCATCTCTATCCCTACTTTAACATCCTCTACTTTTATATCCTGTGTGTTGTATTATTCCCTCTAAATCCTCTCCCTGTGAAAATTTATCTATTCTATTAGCTCTTTTGTAGGGTTCATATCATATTTTCTGTAGATCATGTCATTTGTAAATACAGATATTGACTCTTCCTTTCACACCTGAGTCCCTCTTCTCTTCATTATTAGCAGATTGGAGAAATTCCCTTCTGTCTAGCTTTTATTAAAAATGAACATTGTTTTTTTTCCAGATTCATTTTTGACATCTATTTAGACAATCATGTGTGGTTTCCATTTTTTAATCTACATACATGGTAAATTACATGTATTGTTCTGGGGTTGTTATGCCAATATACAATGCCTAGACTAAACTACATTTGGACATAATACATCATAATTTTTGTATATTGCAGAATTAAAAGCCCTAAATTCTTATTAAGAAATTTTTGTCTATGTCCTTGACAACTATTGCTATGTAGTAGCATTTCTTGATGTAATCTTCAATTTTATAAAAGAAAATTTGTAGGATTGCTTATTATTTATTCCTTAGATGCTTGGTAGAAATCATCAGTGAGGCCATATTGCCCAGAAGTTTCCTTTATGGGGAGGTTATTTTTATCTACTAATTCAATTTCCTTAATAGGTAAAAGGTTGTTCACAGTATCTATTTTTTGTTCAGTGAAATTTAATAGTTTATGTTTTGGAAAGGAATTACAACAGATGTAGCTAAGGTCTTAGCATAGAAGAATTTTCTAAAATCAGTTTTTCCTGTCATTTTTTCCTAGAAACAGAAAGAAAAGTATATGAGATTTGATTCCATGAAACATGAAATGAGAGACAGAAATACTAGACCATTCCTTTGCTTGTGGGCTAATTCCAAAAAAATTGAACTGGAGTTTGAACTTTGTTTTTGACGTATACTGCTTTTTTTAATCATAATGCTTTTAAAGTCTGTTCCCAGCAACAAAGTAGACTACTTGACTAGTTTCTATTTTCTGCACTTGAAAAGAGAATAAGGCTGTTTTTCCTAGTTTGAACAATAAAGTCATACATGACAAGTTGGTTTGTCTTACTCAAGGTACAAGCAAAACAAAAATTAACTTATGAAAGAATTTACATCTAAAATTACACTCTAAAATTAAGCAAAGTTAACTTTGCATTCTTGGCAAATGGAGACAGAGATCTTGATCGGATAGGTACTGGGTCCTTCATGTGATTCTTTTTTCCAAAAGTCATGTAGGTAGTGTTTTTGTTTTTAGGAAACATTATTTCAACAAAATAAAAATTTCATCATAACTTTTCACTCATATATTATGCAATATGATCATATTCACCTCCTCTTCACTTTTTTACCTTATTTTTTTTTTATTTCCATGCCTTTTTGTAAATTTAGATTCCATGTATGAGAGAAAAACCTGTGGTATTTGTCTTCAAGTCTTCTTATTTCATTTAATTTGATAATCTACAATTGCATCCATTTCACTATAATTGACATAAAATCATCTTTGTGGATTGATAATACTCTATTCTATACACGTATCACATTTTCTTCATTCATTTGTTGATGGGTATCTATGTTGGTCCCATAACTTTACTATCATGAATAGTGCCACAATAAACACGGGTGTGCTACACTCTCTGTTATATGCTGACTTATGTTGCTTGTATTATATACACCAGAGTGCTATAGCTAGACCATATGGTAATTCTATTTTATTTTATTAGGAAACTCCATAATGATGTCTGAGGTGGCTGAGCTAACTTACATCACAACCAACAGTTTATAGGGGACAAGAGTTCCTATGAACCGTTCTACTTCTCTGTTTTAGAACCCCTTTCCATGTCATCATTCCCCAACTCTGAGCAATGTAACACATCATTAGAATTAGTGATACCTAGAACTTAAACACTATCTACATTATAAGCAATGTATCTTTATGAATATGACCTAGCTTTGTCTATCATTCTGTATCCTTCTGGTATAATAAACATGGATTTCTTGGCTATTTCAACTGGATATTTGTTACATTCCTCCCTCTTGTGACAGAAGACATAAATGCCAGTGACCATTTGGAGTTCCCTAAAGACTCTGATTCCCTCCCCCAGTACCCACATAAATCCAGATGCACGGAGTGACACAAGTATCTGGAGTTAATTTGCAGTGGCAGGAAGCCCTGGCACTCGTTCTCTCCCTCCCTCCCTTCTTCCTCCTCTCTCTTTCTCTGCTTGCAAATAAATAAACAAAAAGCAGTTCTTAAACAATAAAAAAATAGCCCAAGGTTATTGGAAATCTTTAAACGAGAACAATTCATATATCTTCTAATAGTATCTCTTTTAAAGTCAATTATTTTGTGAGGCTATCTATTTATTTGGGAGAGAGAATGCACATTTTATTTCATGTTTCTTATTAGAAAAGGTAAGTAGAAAACACAGCCTTGCACTGGAGAGATGGCTTAATGGTTAAGGCGCTTGCCTGCAAAGCCAGAGTACCTAGGTTCAATTCTTTAGTACCCACATAAAGCGAGATGCACAAGATTTTTTTTTGAATGCATGAACAGCTAGTGAAGTTTTCAATCTTAATATGGTCTCCCAAATAGAAACATTAAATTATTTTGTTTTCAACTTGAGATGATTTTCCTAGAGACATCATATAATAAATAAGCAATTGTGCTCTGGGCCAAGTCATGAAAGCCCACAAGACTCTCCTCATAACTAAAATCTAGTATCAAGTTAGGCTCTCAGAGTATTGAAGAGCATGCAGCTTCCTCCTACATTGCACAGCTATAGAAACTGCCTCAGTGTAATCACCTAAAACAAACTTGTATATTTTGATTGGGAAATGATTACCACAATTTTTCTGAAGGAATCTACAAGGGAGATTATTTGAGAGGGTAACATGTAATAATTAAGCATTAAAAATGCTATTACTTGGGCTGGAGAGATGGCTTAGTGGTTAAGGTGCCTGCCTGCTAAACCTAAGAATGCCCATTCAATTCTCCAGGTCCCACATTTAGCCAGATGTAAAAAGATGAAGGGCACAATGCTGCACTTGCTCACAAGGGGGCGCATGCATCTGGAATTCGTTCACAGCAGCTGAGAGGCTGCTAACACACCCATTCTCTATCTTTCTCTCACAAAAAATGCTATTATTTGCAAAGAGGTAGGGTAAAATGTGTGAACTGTATGGTGTTTTAAATCTATATCAATGAAGTTGTTACAAAACAAATAAAGAAAATTTGGGGGCTGAAGAAATGGCTTAGCTGTTAACACATTTGCCTGCAAAGCCAAAGAATCCAGGTTCGTCTCCCCAGGTCCCACATAAGCCAGATGCACAAGGGGGCACACAAATCTGGAGTTCATTTGCAGTGGCTGGAGGCCCTGGTGTGCCCATTTCTCTCTCTCTCTCTCTCTCTCTCTCTCAAATAAACAAATAATATATGTTTTTTTTTTTTAAAAAAAAAGAAAATTTGACTAAGTTTTCTAAGGCAGTGTAAGATATAAATAGTAACCCAGTAAAAGAAAATAGCTGATAAATACACCTCTAACCAGAACATAGGAGGTTATAGGCAGGCCAATAATGGTAGGTCAAACCACATTTAGTGGGTCCTGAAGTGCCATACCTTGGTTTGGTACTGTATCTAATGAGGAATCATCATATATTTTTGAGAGAAGGCAAGACATGATCATATATGAATTTTAGAAAGATGTATCTACTTTCACTGATACTTCTCAGTTTCTCCCTGTGGTGATAGTTATCTCCTTTACTGGCCTTTTAGTTGCTCAACCTCAAGGAATATGTTTTCTAAATATTTGTCTTTATTTATAATGATTAACAAAGTGCTTTCATATTCAGTAGATGCATCTTTTTATATTTTTAAACTTATTGATATTTTTATAAAAAGATTGCACACATAGATCCCTTCTCCCCCACCCACAATTCTTTTTTTTTGTAACTGATTGCAAACTTTATTTAGTTACCCCAACAATAAATTGTTTATCTTTTGGCCAAGTCCACTTTGCATATATATTATGCACAATTTCAATAGTGTATATTTCATTTCTCTATTTGCCTTTTCATGTCTAAATTTATAGTTAATTAATTTTTTAAATTTTTATTAGTTATGTACATACTCAGTGTGTAAACAGCACATGTTGGTACCATACTTAGCCTCCTCCCTGTCCTCCCCCCTCCAAAGGACCCTTCTCATTGTGAATGCCAGTTATCCCCATGTGGATTGTGGACCATGCATAAGGGGTATTGATCAGTTATGGGGAAGAGGCAATGTCTATGCATAATGTCCCAGCTTGTGGCTCTAACAATCTTTCCTCCCCCTCTTCCAAATTTCCATGAGCCATGTTGAGTTTGTTTTAGGTCTACTTCAGTGATGAGGTCTTGGGAGCCTCTATGTCTCTGGATATCTGGTTTGGTAGGAGTTGAGGGTCCTCTGTGTCTATCCTTCAACTTTGTGCTGATACCAGGTTCTCCAAGAAAGCAGCACTCTTGCTCATTTCCCCAATTACTCTATGGTTTCAGCTGGGGCCCTGGTGAGGTGCGATGCGCTGATTCTCTCCTCCAGTTCTGCGTCCATCTGAAAAAGAGAAGCAACTTCTCCAATGGAGAATAAAGTCAGCACCAGATAAATGTGAAAGAATAGAGCCTGATATACAGCAGAAACTCAATGAACATTTGGTTTTGTTTGTTTGTTTTGAGTAAATGAGTTATGTTAATCCTTATAATGTTAGTTATAGATGTACTCCTACATTAGAATGCAAATGAGTAAAAGTGATTCAATTACAGAAACTTGAGCCCTCTCTTAATTTTCTAAAAAGAATATTAGCAGAGTTTATACTTTGATTATATTACTAACAATAACTTTTGATGCAAACCACAACTGAACTAGTCACAAATGTCATGCTACTAGTAGGATTCCTAGTTAACATAGAGGACACTCAGTTAAATTTGAATTTCAGATAAATGGTGAGTAGGCTTTCAGTATACTATGTCCTGAATATTGCATATAATGTACTTATAAAAATTTGGGGCTACTTGCTACTAAAATGTCCAAGGTATTCTGTATTTTATGTGCTCAATCTTGTCACTTTAACTACCTGCAAATGATGGGACCTCTGGATCCTCAGGCCTCTTACAGCTTTGAAGCATACCCATCCCTTGCTCCCAGTGACTAGCCTCAGAGAATAATTTTATTTCATAGCAAAGGAAAATTAGAATCTATTTAGAGAACATTATGTAAAACCTTTAGATTGTGTGTAAAGCATTTGTTTGGCAAATTTAAGTTCTAACTGGGCAATACTACATGCCCACAGGCCCAGCTTCAGTCTGAATGCTTGGGGCTTTTCCAGTTCAATCTGGCAAGCTCATACCCCTGCCAATTGCTGATCCTATCAGTTATGTTTGCGTCTAGTGTGAGCACATGTGCAGAAGTTGGAGGGAAATGCCTTCCTGATCGACTCAGCAAAGTCTGGTGTCAGCTTCTTCCTTAAAATAAAATGTGGGTGAAAATCCCACCTGGTAGAAAGCCAGCTCTCACAGATGACTTCCTTCTCTTCCCAGTCTTTCATTCATAAACTCATTGGGAGCTGTTCTTCAAAGGCAAATGCACACTAAATGTGGGACAGAACATATCATGGTTTAATGTGTGTGTTTGTTTCTATTTCCATGAGCAGGCTTTGTTTTTGAACTGCTCAAAGTCAAATCATATTCTTTGTAACCTTAGCACAACATGCAGAAACCTTATGATAATGCTAAAGTCAATCTAGCTAAATAGGAACACTCTGCAATTTTGAACTGAACCTAAGTTTAAAAACTATGTGACCTTGGAAAGACATGTATTTAACCCCTATAAACATCAGTTTCCTCTTGTGTAAAATAATGATGGTAATAGTAGTTGCCTCACAGTGTAGTTGATGGGGGGGGGAGCTCTATGACATTAAAAAGTGAACTATTTAGCAAGATATATTGCAGATGACATTGTAGCCATGTTGATGCATGTGGTCCAAGGTATAGGTCTGATGTAGACAAAAAGGCCTGAATGGATTTCTGTGCCCATCAGCAAGAAATAAACTTCAGAATAGTTTTGCATTGTCTTGCATTATATTTTTTTCCATTTTAGATGGTTATCTGTGCTGTGAAAAGATAAGCCCTGGTTTTGAACCTTCACTTTCATATCTAAATTTCAAATGGCAACAACTCTGAAACTCAGAAGTGTTTTTGTTTTTAATTTAGAAAATGGACAAATTAAACTTATTCCATTGTTTCCAAAGTAGTTATGAGAATCATATGTGAAAGTTATGTAGAAAATGTACAGTAATGCTGTAAATTGCCTAATGTAATGTTTAAAGGTGCAGGAATGTGGCTGAGAGATGGCTCAGTAGTTAAATGAACTTGCCTGCAATGCCTGCTGGCCTGGGTTCAATTCCTCAGCACTCATGTAAATCTAGATGCAAAATGATGCTTGTATCTGTGCACATATTCATAAATAAGTAAACGTTTAAAGTTTAGGAAAAGACATCTATCATTGTCTCTCAACATTCTTTCTGTTCTGTATATCTTCTAATTCTCAGACTAATTCTTAGAGCTGATGTCAACAAATCCAATAGGATAAAAGAGAGAGTGAGGGTACCTGGTTTCTTATTCCAATTCACTTAATAGCTTAGCTTGCATTTCCAGATGTTTAAATGGAATGGGTCATTGATTGAGCAACTATTAAGTATCTTCATGCACAATATTAGCTACTGTAATATAGAAAATACCAGCTAATGTCTATTGAGAATATTGTATGTGCTAAGCATTTTACAAAGGGCATTACCCCATTTAACCTCACAAGCACCATAAAGCAAATATTATATCTATTTTACAATGTAGAAAACTGAAGTGTAGAGGATTTAACTTGATTTGTTTTACAGTTGAACAAACCAAACTTCATCTCAAAGGAACTTAATGTCTAAAAAGACAGGCAAAGATATAAATAATTGAAATACTGCATATGCATCTCTGTCTCCTTTAAATGCCTATTTCAGATCATGGTGGAAAATTGAAAGAGATTTGAGATGAAAGGTGTTCTGTAGAACTCTGGTTATGGAAACAAGATTATCACATTTTGTATAAAAGCAGGGTTATGGAACCATTTTAGCATCCATTTAATTGGCTGTTTCAAATGTTTACTATATTTCCATGATTTCTTGATTTGCACTATATAAAGGATTAAAGGTTTTAGCCTCTTTATAGTACCACCCTGTCTTTCTTCTGGGAAACAGTCCCTAGAAGCAATCTTCCATTGATCCTTCCTCCTTGTTACTGCCCCTTAAGCACTGCCTGTTCTCATTTCTTTAGGAGCTTAGATCCTGTAGTCCATCACTAGTCATGCATTTCCATTTGCCCTTGACTACTTTACCCCTCCTTTTCTTTATACTTCTCACCTAATAGACCTTAACCCTGATTAGAACCCACTATTTCTAAGGCTAAGGACATCACAATATTTATGGCTGCTATTCCTTTAAGTGAGAAGGTACAAGAACTTTAAATTCCAGCAAGTTCACAGGGCTGATTGATGCTGGTACAAGATCTGCTTTAAGATACATTGTTGTCTGCTAAGAAGTCACCTCATAACCAGATCTTCCCTGATTTCCCTATATAAAGTTACATTCTGGACAAAATGCTTCCTATGTTTCTTCTTCTGACTTATTTTCCTCCATAATATTTATCATCTGACAAATAGGTAAGTCATATTTATTTGTTTACTTTGTGGTTTTCCCTTAAAATTGTCAATACCATGAGAACAAGGTCGTGGTTTAACTTATGATATAGGATACAGTCTCTACCACCATATTCAATACAGTGGTTTGCACATACAATAGGTGCTTAATAAATATTTTTGAATGAATAGTCAAATAAAGTGTGATGCACCCAGCCTTCTGTGACCCAAGCTTCTATGTGAAATTACTCATAGAGATAATCTGCCTTTTCAAACCATGTGATAAGTCTGGCTAAGCCTTTTTTACATCCTATCTTTTGCTTACTGGGGTACCTTTTGCATCATTGTCATTCCTGCCATTATCCCTGCCAAAAAAGCACTGATGATACCTGGAAAAGTACATTGGTTAGTGGAAGGGACATTGCAATATGACTCTTTATTCAAGACAAAGGAGGAGAGAATCCCAGTTAATGCTGATCATGTGTAATTCTCTTATTCTGAGAGCAGCTATGTCATATCCCTTTGCTGGCTACCTGCTAGTGCCAGAGCTCCAGAGAAGAGCAAGGCATATTTCTGATGGCAGAACCAAATTGAGTAAAATATGACAGTATGCCATTAGTATAATGGAGGGAATATGAACTTCTACTGAAATTACTGAGTATACAAATGATATTTATTTATATGTTTGTTTCTTTGTTTATTATGGTATCAACAAGAAGAGAGTGTTTGGGGCTGAGTTTGGATCAATGGATAGAAGTTTGGTTTGTGATAAATAGGAAAAGTGAATAGAAAGGCATTATAAAGCAAAAGAACCAGTATATATAAAGAGATACATGTATGAAGTAGAGGTGATATGAAAAACATTTTGGAATCTATTGTAGACATCAGTAAATTCAAGTAGACATCTGACATAGCAGAGTATTGCCTACCACAGTTCCAGGTAGGAACAGAAGAACATTGCAGCAATGCTGACTAGTCTGGAATGGCTAATGTTAGTGTGATAACAATGGTTCACAGTGCAAATGGAAACCACCTCAGCTTTGCATTCTTTATCTTACAGAATCCTCCAGTCAAAGTTTATACTGCAGATACTTCCATTCTCATTTTGCAACTGGGAAGTAGAACGATAAAATCACTGGCCTAATTTCACCCAACTGAAATTATTAGATCTTAGTTTTAATATTGTACAGACCAACTCTATAACTTGTACTTCCACATAAGACACTGTTCTCCAGGTAGTACCTGGAACATAAATTTTCCTCCTTAACACTGTGAGAATATTCAGAGAGAGAAAAACAGCTTGTTGATTCCAGTGGCTGAGGCCCTGGCGTGCCAATTCTTTCTCTCTCTCTCAAATAAAAAATAATTTAAAAATAAATTACTGATGCCAGGTTGGTTAGGTGACTTAGAGGTTAAGGCACTTGCCTGCAAAGCCAAAGTACCCTGGTTCAATTTCATAGTAGCCACATAAAGCCAGATGCACAGGTGGAACATGTGTCTAGAGTTCCTTTACAGTGGCTAGAGGCCCTGGCAGGGCCATTCTCTGTCTCTCTTTCTCTCTTTCAAATAAATAAATAAACATTTAAAAATATGCCTTAAAAAAGAAATTACTGATGTTTACTGAACTACTGTAACATTGAATGTTGTACTTTATCACTAAAGCTGGATTGGTTATGGAAGAAATGAAACTTGAACGTGGTCTTGATATGTGAAGTAGTGGGATAAACATGACATTGCTGTCAGAAGTGTTAGGGGCCATGCTAATATAATGTCTCTCAGAGTTGTCACCTGTAACATGTGTGACTTGGATTACACCAGAGGCTCTTATAGAATAATCTTACCCATAGGAGGTATTTTGGAAGTTGTGAGACCAGAACTTGTCTCCAAGTGGTTTTAGGAGGCACTTAATAGGATAGTGTTTGAAGGATTAATAAACCGTACAAAAATTGTACTGCATCCTGCCCTGTATTTATGGAAGTGAAAAATCTGGAGCTGGAGAGGTGGATTAGCAGTTAAGGCACTTGCCTACAAAGTCTAAGGACCCAAGTTCAAGTCCCTAGTACCCACATAAGCCAGATGCACAAGGAGGGGCATGCATCTGGAGTTTGAGGTGGCTGGAGGCCATGGCATGCACATTCTCTCTCTCTCTCTCTCTCTAATAAATAAATAAAAATAAAATATTTTTAACAAAAGAAAACTCTGCTTATAAGTATCTGAGTCTACAGCTCACCAACTTTTTGCATGTTGAAATAAATATTTGCATCATCTTACTGTTCCTAATTAAAGCTACCTAGTAAAAGGGAAAAGATTATGTTTTTCCAGACTCTTTTTTTTTGGGGGTGGAGGGAGTGAGGATTTCTTAATTAGACAGAAGAATATTCTGGAAATGATTTGACAGATTAGCGAATGTTTTTCTTTGATGTTCTTATATCTAGAAAAACTAAATCAATATTTTTTTCTTTTTTATTAAGTACAAATTTTGTATGGGCACATCATATGTTGATACCATCATTTCCCTTTCTTTCCTCCCTGTTCCCACTCCACTGAGGGTCCTCCTTAGTAGCATTGCTGGTATTCAAGTTGTGGGTTATGAGTTGCGAAAGCAGACATCTGCCATTATGTTGGGGGAGGGGCAATGCCTCTGGATATTCCCTCCCATCCTGTGGTTCTTTCAACCCTCTCTTCTGAAAAATTCCCTGAGCCTTGTTAGGTGTGTTTTAAGTCTACATTAGTGTTGAGCTATCGGCAGCTTCTGGATTTCTGCTTTGGTGTGTTTTGAGTATCCTCCGTGTCTATATCCATCACCCTGGCCTAAGTTTTCAGGCTTACCTTGGAAGCAACACTCTTGTTCATCTTGTCAGTTCCTCTGTGATTTTTACCTAGGCCCTAGCTGCTGTGCAAAAGGGGTGGTTCATCTCTTGACAGGGGGCAGCTATCCATGTCTCATTGATAGATTTTGGTTGTCCTCAGTTCTTGCTACTTTCTGAAAAAGAAAAACAAAAGCAAAAACAGATTCTCCAATGAGAGTGAGCTCAGGACAGATTAAAGGGGATAACAATTGTTAATTTAAAGAGATTGTGATGGGTGTAGCCCATCATTTGATTCTTACCATAAGTGATTTGCTATTTCAGGAACCATTGCACCAATAGCAGCTACATTCCTGGTACTTTCCTTACCAATACCACATCCCAATTTCATTAGTTCAGGAAGTTGTCATGTTTGTTATGATTCTGTATATAGCTGTAAGCCTCTGACAATTTCATTACACTTTCTAGCATGAACAAGGATGCCCATGTGTGTGTGCCTGTGTGTGTGTGTGTGTGTGTGTGTATGATGTATGTTTGTGTGTGTATTGGCATGCATGTGCCATGGCTTCTCCCTCCACCCTACTTGATATAAGTACTACCTTGTTATTTTATTTTTGAAACTCTGATTTGTGTGGGCCAGAGTAGCTGGCCCATAAGCTTCCATATTCTCCTGGTTCCACTTCCCATTTCCATAGGCACATTGCAATAAAAGATACGTGTACCTCTTTGCATTTGGCTTTGTATGGGTGCTGGGGAATTGAATTCAGGCCCACAAGTTTATGAGCAAGTGTCATTAATGATGGAGCCATCTTCCCAGCCCTGGAGGTGCTTTTGAATATCAAAATACATATTATTTCATTATTAATGCCTTTTTCTTTACATTATATCTAGGGTGTAATATATGAAAACAGAAATCCAGAGACTACAAAAAACTCAACACAAAATCATACTGCCAACAGGTCAAACATGGCCCAGGGAACTTTGCAGAAGAGGGGGCAGAAATATTGTAAAAGCCACAGAGTGGATAGGAATATCCTAAGGCATACTCACCCCACTGCCCCATAAGGACTAACTGAGGCCTTCATGACTCCATGGTGAATACAATAATCCCACTGAAGAGTGCCCCCAGGATAGTGGGAGTTGGAGCACAGAGATAAAAGGGTGTAACCTGTTAATGTATATGTATTTATATATATATATTATATGTATTAAATTGTATAATATAATTATAATATGTTATGTATTATAATTATTATATATTATATACTTATTTATGAACTTAAAAATCAAGACAAAATAATTATCACTTGTATCTTTTTTTTGACTTGGGGATTGCAATCAGGGCCTTGTATATGCTAGGCAAATACTCTGCCTCTAAACTATATTCTCAGCCTTTCTTTTCACTTTTTATTTTGAAATAGGTTCTCACTAAGTTGCCCAGATTGGCCTGGAACTTGTGTTCCTCCTGCCTCAGCCTCCATAATAATTGGGTTTACATGTTTACCCCAACAAGCATGGCTGCTTACATCTTTTTTTTTATTGACTTTTAATCTTACATACCAAAAAAACCCCACCTGATATTTCCCTCCCCTCCCCCATTCCACTTTAGAACTCCAGTCTCCATCATATCCCCTCCCTTTCTCCATTAGTCTCTCTCCTAATTTGATGACATCATCTTTCTCTTCTATTTTGAGGGTCTTGCAAAGGTATTGCTAGGCACTGCAAGATCATGGATATCGAGGCCAATTTCTGTCTGGGCAGCTGCATAGTAAGAGGTCATATCCTTCCTTTGGCTCTTCCATTCTATCCGCCCCCTCTTCCGCAATGGTCCCTGAGCCACTGGAGGATGTGACAGAGGTGTTTCAGTGCTAGGCACTCCTCCATCCCTTCTTCTCAGCACTATGTTGCCTTTTGTGTCATCCCAGTGGTCATCACCATCTGAAAAGAGAAGCTTCTCTAGCCAGAATAAAAAAGTCTATGGTAGGTGAGGTCATGAGCCTTGGGGGTATAAGCCTGCTCATGTCTGACTAAATGTATATATTATTCCCACCAAGCTGCCCTGGGGACACTACACTAAATGTTCATGTCCACATATTAATGCTTACATCTTTATAACTTATTCCTATGACTTTCCTTTCAGAACAACAAGGGAAAGCATTAAATAACAGGAAAAAAGGATGCGCTGATCTGATAGAGTTTTAAAACACTTTCCAGGTGTGGTGGTGCATGCCTTTAATCCCAGCACTCCAGAGGCAAAGGTAGAAGTATCACCATGAGTTTGAGGCCAGCCTGAGACGACATAGTGAATTCCAGGTCAGCCTGGGCTACAGAGAGAAGAGGTGATGGAAAGAATGTAAGAGCCAAAAGAAGGTTAGGACTCCTTACAATGCACTCTTCTAGACACAGAACAGCCTGGATATCCATGACCTCGCAGTGCCTGACACTACCTAAACAAGACCATCATAACAGGAGGATAAAAATGATGACATCAAAATAAAAGAGAGACTGATAGAGAGGGGAGGGGATATGATGGAGAGTGTAGTTGTGAAGGGGAAAGTGTGGGGGGAGAATCACCATGGTTTATTGTCTATAATTATGGTAGTTGTCAATAAAAAATAAAATATTTTAAGAAAACACTGCATTATATAATCTCCCAAGGCCTTCCCTGTTTTCATTTTCTGAGTTTATATAGAAGGTTATGTTTTCAGAGGGAAAGATCAACATTGTCAAGTGGGAATGACTAGTGACTTGACCTGCTCAAATAGAGGTTAGCATCGCCCCAAACAAGTCAGAATAGAGCATAGACTTCTCTGAGACCTGATCTGGTCAAGTTTCCTGAAACCCACTCCTTCACTGTGTTCACCTCACTGTAATTGAAGACTCCTGGGGAAACTGCCAAGGCTGACATTACAGGAAATTGCTTTGTGGCCAATAGTATGTCTCTAGTTACTTTTCTCAGTGACAGAAAACAGCGATGTCTTCCTGTCTGTTAGGTAGAAGATACTTGTCTCCGTGTTCTGACATGTTCCTAGGAGACTTTGGTTTCTGCTCTTTATTTGTTCAGCTCTTGTCATTAGGATTTTTTATTTGTGTGTGTGTGTGTGTGTGTGTGTGTGTGTGCATGCACACACGTGCATGGGTGTCGTATGCCAGGGCATACATGTGGAGGTCTGAAGGCAACTTTGGAGTGTTTGTCCTGTAACTTCACTTTGCTTGAGACAGAGTCTCCCTAGTTTTTTATTTGTTTGTTTGTTTGTTTGTTTGCTTGCTTGTTTGTTTTTTGTCACTTCATGTGAGCCAGTCTAGGTAGCCTGTGATCTACCATATTTTCCTGACTCCACCTCCATTGACAAAGGCATGTTGAGCTCACAGGTGTTCTATCTTATCCAGGCCCTCGACCTTCATACTAGAGATATGGAAACACTTGAGCAACAGAGCAGTATTTCCCCTGTGATATTGTTTATTCCTCTTTTATTGTTTTGGGATATGCCTATTTTATGGAATGCCCAAGAAAATGCTATTTGAAAGCAGATCATAGCTCCAAAAATGTCACTTCAATTTTGGCAACACGTGTTGAGTCTTCTCATTTAAAGGGGATAACTTTCTCATTTAATAATATGTATTTTTTCATTCTATTAATTATGACCACTAAAGACTGCTTTAAAATGCAAAACTGTATGAAAAAGCAAACAAAAAAATAGCCATATTTCCAAGAAATATGGTGGTCAATATGAAATAATGTGTCAGCAAAGGTGAAAGTTAAATTCAATCTTGTATGTCTCGTTTCTATTTTTTGCCAGCCCCTAGCTGCCTCTTTCCAGAGCACCTCTTGATCTCACCCTTATGAAAACGTTGCCTGTTCTGTGTACTGTAAAATGGAGGGCAAGCTGGAAAGTGTACAATAACACTTAGCATGTCAAAGGCATAGAAGAGAGATAAAATATCTCATATCAGGAAGGTGTTGGGAATCTAAAATAGCAATATTTTGTCATAGCTCTGCCATCACTACATTATTACTGAGGTGTTGTGGTGATAAAGTATTGTGAGAAGGTCTAATAAGATAAGAAACTGTCTGAAAACACCACAGTTCTCTGTGAGAATTAGGAAAAAGCCCATAATACACAGAAACAAGAATGATTAAATGTGATGCCAGCTCATAAATATGCCTCTGTTTTGGGGGAAAATGGCCAACACTAAACAAAAAAGTTAGATGATACTAAATTCATCCAAGAGGTAAAGTTCTTATTACAGATATTAGTTAGAATTTATGTTTAGCTTTTTTTGCCATGGTAGATAAGGTCAGAATGGCACTTTTACACCATTTGAAGTCCTTCTATTGAGGGGCTGGTAGACGAAGGACTTAGGAAAAACTAAGGCACAAGGGTTAACATCAAAACTTTTGAAGTTAATCAAACCTAGATTAAAATAATTGCTCCATTCCTCTGTCCATCAAGTCATTAGTTGAGTGCCATGATTGTTTTATACATTGGAGAAAAAATATTATACATGACAGATAAAGTCCCTCCTAAAACCGAGACAGTATTCCTGTGGAGAAAGACGATGTCTAATGCTGTAAATATAAGAAAGGAAACAATTAGGGACCACCTTAAGCTGAGTTTCAGGAGTGGTATAACTCAGACTAGGCACTCAAACTGAGATCTAGCTGATGAAAAGAGAAAAGCAATAAAAAATAAAATAAAAGGCTGGATGGATGGCTTAGTGATTAAGGCATTTGCCTGCAAAGCTCAAGGACCCAGGTTTGATTCCCCAGGACCCACAGTAACCAGATGCACAAGGGGGTGCATGCATCTGGAGTTCGTTTACAGTGGCTGGAGGCCCTGGCACTCCCATTCCCTCTCTCTCTCTTCCTCTTTCTCTGTCAAATAAATAAATAAATAAAAATAAAATATTTAAAAACAATCTTGGGCTGGAGGGATGGCTTAGTGGTTAAGGCATTTGCCTTCAAAGGTAAAGGACCCAGGTTCAATTCCCCAGGACCCAGGTTAGCCAGGTGCACAAGGGGACGCATACATCTGGAGCTTGTTTGCAGTGGCTGCAGGTCCTGATGCTCCCATTCTCTCTCTCTCTCTCTCTCTCTCTCTCTCTCCCTCTTTCTCTGTCAAATAAATAAATAAATAAATAAATAAATAAATAAATAAATAAATAGAAATAAAATATTAAAAAAAAATCTAGAGGAATAACACCCCAAAAAGTGACAGCTAGGACCACAGTACTCTGGAAGGAACAGGCTGATTTTTTTTTTAAAGAACGGAAAGAATTTCTGTCCATGTGATTGAAGTCAAATGAGCCAGAGAGGGTGAAGACATGATTTAGTCAGTGTCAACCAATGTCAGCTCATTTGAAGGTCTTGAAGAAGTGAGTCATCTTCCTCATCATTGTAAAGTATAGGAGAGAGGAAAATGAAGTTGGAAAGTTCCAAGGATGCCACCTGATTAATTTTAATCTGACTCAATAGGCTTGGGAGTGTCTCTGAAAGGTTTGAATGGTTTACTGTACATGTAACCTGAGGATATGGGAGTAGAGATCAAGGTGGCCATTTCTGTCTGTCACTGCATTTCTAGTAAAATTTTCCAGGTTCTCTGCTGTATCTACTCCTTTCTCGATGAGTACAAATCCATATGCCACTGGACATTTGCTTGTACACCAGCTGCATGTGAAGACATGCCCTTGTATTTGTGACTGGAACTTCTACCATCAAGGTAGTGTCTAAATCATGATTCCCAAATCAGCTACCAAACTAGCTGTTGGATGAGTTGTAACTCTCACCTAAAAGGATGCTTGCATGAGATGAGTTTTTCATTATTTCAAATACTGACAAAATACGATAAAGACTTTAGTCCATTTTAAATTTATTTGTTTAGGAGGAATGTGATTACGGGTTAGGTTCCCTGAGGTAACATTGTTTCTTGGTTCACATGATGTACTAATGGTTTCCTTTTTCCCATAGGGAGAGAAGAAGTCCAATGTAAAGCCATGTGGGGGCCAAGACTGCAGTGGAGGCTGTAAATGCTCTCCAGAGAAGGGAGCGAGAGTAAGTTGCTTATTGCATTGCTGAAAGACAAATAGTCATAAAGGCAGTTATCTATTTTCATTAAAATTAAATCTTGGGTAAATTACTCTTATGACCTCATCACACAAACAAACTGATGAGGACCAGCTGGAATGCGCTCCATTAACTGTCAATAGACAAATTGAGTCTTGTCAAAGTCTCTGAGGGACCATGAAGAGGTTTCCTTCATTGCCTTAATGCCAAGGTTCCCCCATAGTGTCATTGTAATATTTCCAAAAGCCAGTTAGATTGTGTAGAACCAGATTGTGATAATGTCTGTAGATATGTGAAAATTTTCATGGATCATTTATATCCACTTAGTTTCTCCCTGTTACCTTAGGGAACAGGTGGTCCAACTATTATCTACAGATTGATACATTTTTTTTGTCCCAAATCACTGATTTGTTAGGGATAGAATCAAGTATAATGGGTATTTGGAAAGTCCAGAAATAGGACTGGAGATATGGCTTAGCAGTTACTGTGCTTGCCTGCAAAGCCTAAGGACCCAGGTTCAATTCCCCAGTACCCACATAAACCAGATGTACAAGGTGGCACATGTATCTGGCATTTGTTTGCAATGGCTAGAGACCCTGGCATGGCCATACACACACACACACACACACACACACACTCTCTCTCTCTCTTTCTCTCAAATATATAAATAAAATGGTTTTAAAGTTCAGAAATATAGTCAATGATACATAAAGTATAGTTCGTAGGTACTTCATTAAAATAAATGTTTGGGGCTGGAGAGATGGCTTAGTGGTTAATGTGCTTGCCTGTGAAGCCTAAGGACCCATGTTAGACACTCCAGATCCCACATAAGTCAGATGCACAAAGGTGAGGCAAGCACAAGGTCACACATGCCCACTAGGTGGCACAAGCATCTGGAGTGCAAGTGCAGGGGCTGAGGCCCTGGGATGCCAATTCTCTATCTCTCTTCTCTATCTCTCTCATTCTCTAAAATAAAAAAAAACAGATTTTTTTAAATTAAATAAATGTTTGAAAAAATTTTGACAGATGTAATATATTACCCGTTATTAACAATGCACAAAACTGTCATGTAAATTGCAACAGAGTAGATATTGACACACCATGTCCATCAAACTCTGTATAGAAATAGCCCAGATGATTTTTATTTTTATATCTGATTTTTACTGAACAAAACTGACTCTTCAGTATAACCTGGAAAAAGTATTTAGGGGATCCAGTCTACTGAGACTTTTTTTCCCAAAATTTATAGTCACTGTGTCAAATTTACATCATCTTCCAACTTCTTCTAGTGTTGTGTTGGCACTCTTATCACACTTAAGCCAAGGAGCTTACACTGTCAAAGGAAGGTAGTAGCCTAAATAGGTGAGTCAAACCTTCAAAACCATAGTCAAATAGGGAACACAGTGACCACTCCACCTTCTCTTTCATTATCTTCCATTTTCACTAAAGTGAAATGTCAAACTATGCCAGAATCTAAAGAAGGAAAATAAAAAGCCATCTCTTCATCAAAAAAGTATCAGACCCATTATACATTAAAGACATGGGCTTAGAGAATCAGATGATATCAGACAGGGAAGGCATTTTAGTAAGCTTCTATCTTATCCACTGATTGTACAGACCAAACAGACTCATAAAGAAAATGGCTTCCTGGGGCCACCTAGCAAATTGATGACAGATTCGTAGCTATTACCTGAGGCCTTTGATTTCTCAACTGTTTGCTTCACTCACCCACCCAGAGCTGTCTCTCAGGGAAGCTATATTAACTCTAGCCATCAAGGCCCATATCTTTACTTCTCATCTACCACCAGGGAACCCTTTTAAAATAAAAATTCTATAACAAATATGTAAATGTATTGTTAAACTACATGTGAGCCATATAGACAATGCAAACGTCTCCACTGATGCTGTCCTGGGTTCACTATCATCTTTCTTATCTTTCTGTGCATAATCAGAGTTATATACACACACATATAAAATAACATCAATACCTTCACTTTCTGGTTTTGTTTCCCAAATATAATCTGTGTGTGTGTGTGTGTGTGTGTGTGTGTGTGTGTGTGTGTGTAAAATCACAGTGCTGTTCCAGCCTGTTCTTCACATAATATATGGCTAAGGAATTTTTGTTGTTTTTGTTGTTGTTGTTTGAGGTAGAGTCTTATTCTAGCCCAGGCTGACCTGGAATTCACTATGTAGTCGTCTCAGGGTGGCCTCGAACTCAGTGATCCTCCTACCTCTGCCTCCCTAGTGCTGGGATTAAAAGAGTATGCCATGACACCCAGTCTCTGGCTAAGGACTTTTGTTTTATCCCTTTGATTCACCATATGCCTTCTGCTGGGCACTTAGGTTGTTGCTGGATTTTTGTTTTTATAAAATGTCCATGCTATAATGGAAATACTTGAACAAACTTCTTGATGGTATCTCTTGATAGCTACTAAGGATCGAAATTTTAAATATACATTTTTAACTTTCAAAACTACTACAAAATTACCCTACAACATATCTTGTAGCTCATACCCTCATTCACCTTGCAAATATCTATGTTTCTACACCTTTGCCAACACTTGATAGCTTTGCAGTCACTGACTACATGTGCGTTTTAGCATGTTTTTGTATAATCCTTGCAACCTTATCTATGTGCATTTCCTGCACATAACCTCTGACCACATTCTTAGGTGGTAATTCTTACTGGTTTTATCTCTGCAAAGATACAGCAAATAAAAATGATCTATGTAGAAGCAGATCTGCTTGTGGCAGATAGGCAATGATGAATCAAACTCAACAACCAGAGAATTGAGGAGAAGCCCTGGACTGCTTGTTGAGTGAGAATCCTTTAACAGTAGAAAATCTTACATACCTAAAATGAGGTCAGTCCTACAAAAGGTAAACATTCCTGTAGTGACCTTATTGTTTAACTCCAGGGTAAGATTTTGATTTTGAAAATGGAGAGCAGTAGATTTATTCTGTGAGGAGTCCTCCTTTGAGTTCCAAACATCTGGAGCCAAAGCCTGGCTTCTCTTTTGAAAATAAATATGGGTTGATTGGGTGGGTTATGAAGGAACATGGATTATCACCACACATATTTCCCCTGATGTATTTAAAAGACTTAAGACTCCACACAGAATGCTGGGTGTGGTGGCACACACCTTTAATCCCAGAATTTAGGAGGCTGAGATAGGTAAATTTCAGAGAATTCAAGGCTAGCCTGAGACTACATAGTGAATTCCAGGTCAGCATGGGCTAGAGTGAGACCCTACCTCAAAAACTCCAAAAAAGAAAAGAAATGCTCCACACCATTAAACATGTTTCTAAAAATTAATTTGTAAAGTCTGAAGTTCCTGAAAATATTTGACAAGGGTGTTGAAGCACATCAAACTGTAGTTTATGAGTCAAGAGCAAGAATGTTCTAATTTTATAAATAGGTAAGAAGTCTGGTGCTCAACAGGTAATCTGTGAACATGGATGCTTGATGCCAACCAGGCCACCAGGATCTGTTTAGTCGTCCACATTGTACTCCTGTGTTCCCAGGGCAAAGCAGGATTGCTTAAACTGGCCTCAACACTATTTCTGGGACAGGACAACCCCTTTTCTACAGATGTCTGAAAGATTTGAAACAGTTTTCCTTAGCTGAGCAGAGGACCCCATTTAGATTTCAAGCTGTTCCTCTTGAGCTAGGAGGGAAGCAGAGGTTTGGTCACTCCTGTGCAATGCTGCAGCCACTGGCAGACTCACCTCGTGCCTTGAGGAAACATCAAGTACATAATTCGCTGAGCAATGTCTATTTTTCCTTTGCCAATGGCCTCTTGAACTGACTAAGACATTTACACAACACTGAACACTCCTGCAAACTGCAGTCCAACCCTTTTTTGGCTGACTCTCTCTCAAATTGATTTCTCCAATGTATGCCATTCCTGGTAAAAGCTCTTGCCAAATGTGAATGTGCTGCATTGCACTTTCCAAAGTGTCATAGATGCTCCTTTTCTTGGGGACTGTATTACTGTCAGCATGCCACAAATAAAGGAACTGATAAGTGATTTTCCCAAGGTCATTAGAGGGTTACTTAAATCACATTAGCTTATATAAAAGAATGGCAATTTGGGGGCTAGGGAGAAGTCTCAGTGGTTAAAGACACTTGTTTGAAACCCTGCCAAAACAAGTTCAAACTTCCTCAGCACCCATGTAAATTTAGAAAGAAAGTAGTTCAGTCATATGCAATCCCAACACACTTATGGCAGTGGAAGGCAGAGCCATATGAATCCTGAAGATCCCAAGCAGTGGTGACAAGAGAGACCCTGTCTCAAATGAAGGTGCAAGGAAAGGAGGAAAGCCCTGAGGTTGTCCTCTGGCCTCCATATGGGTGCCATGGCATACAAGTGCTAATCCACACATGCATTCATACATGCATACAAATAAATAATAAAATTTTAAAAATTAAAATAGCAATTATAAAATATGACATTATCTTCTACTGCTAAATACAGGAATTTTTTTTTACCTGCAGACATTTATATTTGGGTCTAATATTTGACTTTTAAATGTTTCCTTTGGTATATATTTTACTATTTAGAAGAACCATTCTTTTGAATTGCTCTCTTTTATTTTCCCTGCCATTTGATTGAACAAAACATTTTAGGTTGACATTTGCATTCGTTCCATTTCCCCTCTACGAACACTAACCCCACTGGATTTGAAAGCTGTCTCTGCATCATACTCCATCAGTGTATGCTTGTCTGAAGTTGCAGATGGGAGAGGAAAGCTGTTTGCTTTGTTCTCACTCTACTGTTCCTCTATTATTTCAGGCTTTTCCCTGTTTTCATAGCCTCCTGGTACTTATGTACAGCATGGTGAATTCCTCATTATTCATGGTATTATCTAAAGGAGCATTAACACACACAACCCAACAGTATGATAATAAAACAACAGGGAATGTTTGGGTTCCCATCTAGGTAAGGGTTGTTTGTCCCATGTGATGATTTAGGAAGTCATGCTCTAGCTTGAGAGTTTATGAGGCTAGAATTTCATGTGAAACTTAGCCCAAGTATTTTAATTCCTTATCTCCTACCTGCATCTCGTTGCTGTTTCTGTGCCACAAAATATGTTTGCTATGAATTGCAGAGCCCAGATGCATTAACCTCTACTCCTTCAACTTATTTTGTAAACAGCAGTCATTCCTTGTATCATCCAACTGGTGCCGTGGCTACCAGAGGATTGTCCATTTTTCTCCCCAATTAGCCAGTTGCTGTGTATATCTTTCTCTCCTCCTTTAATATTCTTGTATACTCCTACCCCAACTACCTACACACACACACACACACACACACACACACACACACACCCACCCACCAATGCTCTTATATTCTTCAAAGTGAAAGTTCATATTACCCATGGCCTTCTTGGATGGTTGGCCTTGTTCCTGCTACCTGCACACAAGGTTGCACTTTCATTCCCCACCTTCTCTTACTCATCTGTTCATTAGCCTCACTTCTGGCAATATTCACCACTAACCTGCTTGTTGCCAAGTCAATTGGACATTTTTCATTCACCATTTTTAAATTACCTGCTACAAAAGAAAATTCCTTTTTTCTGGAAACTACCCCCTTCGCTATCATATTATTCTCTGCTAGTTCTTTTGCCAATTTTTATGGAGATCATCCAGAGTTCTATCTGCATTCCACTGTTGTCAGCCCCTTCCAGGGTAGTTTGATACACTCCAGGGACTTTAACTATGAAATCTCAAGCAGCAGCTTGACCTTTTCTCTAGCTTCAGGTCAGCATTATCAGTGTCTCACTGGTTATCAGTGCTTGGATTTTCTTTTCTTTTGTTTTCTTTTTTTTTTTTTTTTTTTTTGCCAGCACCACAAGGGCTTCACGACAGCACTCAATACTCAACCATTAACCCATCAGCCATGCTCTTTCTCAAGTACTGCCTGTGTCTCCCCATCTCAACAAATGGCATACAAAAACATTTAGTTACTTAAGCCAGAAAGCTAGCCATCATTTTTGCTTTCTCTTTCCCTTCTTCACCAATACTTTCCATCAATTGTCAAGTCCTGTCCACTTATTTACCTAAGTCAAGCTCTAATCCTTCTTGTCTCATACTAGCTTCAGTAATACAAGTGTGTATCGATTTTTGCCTGATTACTGCAGTAATGTAGAGTCTGTTACACTGGCCTCTAACCTCACTTTCTTCCATCCATTGCCCATTCTTCTGACCTTGTGTTTTAAAACACAAACATCACCATGAAAGAGGACAGGGAGGAGGATAAGGGAGCCAACACTATGAATGTAAAATCAGAATAATATAAATAAAAATAAATTATGGGGAAAAATTCTTCAGTGGACCCCTTAGAGCCACAATGAAATCTTAACACTAGTATGCTTACAGACCCCTGAATACCTCTTTAGCATTGCCTCTCTTACCACTACAAACCCTCTGCCCCTTCAGAAAACAAACACAACAAAATTGATATATAATAACTATTTACAGTTCTCAGAACCAGGTAAATATTGCAGATTTTATATCTGCTACCCACTCTGTGTATATTATCCACCCCCTGGTTCTACCCATTCTCTGTTAACATGGTTCTATTTACCCATGCTTTAAAACTAAACACAAACTTCACCTCTCTGTGAAGCTATTCATGAGCAAGGCCAGGGTTGTCTATTTTGTCATCACTCCTCATGCTGAATTGCAGTGAACTAGTCACCTGATGGTTCTCTTCTGTCTTATGAATAACTGAAAGGCAGACACAGGATGTTCTTGGGCACTTCAGGGGTAGCACACATGGAAATCTGCTTCACACAAAACTGATTAACTGCCTGAGTCCTCTTATATGGCTGTAGCTCCTGCACTACTCTGAATAGGCTAGATTAGCTGTTAGATTGTTATGAAGCCAATAGACTTCTCCTATCTGGGAAGGCTATGATATGGCTAAAAAAGAAAGTAAAGATTCAGTTACTTCTTCATCGTCTTTTCGTCTTGCTATTTGTTCAGGGTTCCCCACTCTGATACCTATCATTTGCTTTGGCATTCTAATTTCCCTAACTCCTCTGAGTTTATAAATCTGGCCTCTTCTTTTGCCTGATCACTTGTACTCCATACCTATCAATGTGAGTTATTTGACAAAAGGTCTTGATTTGACTAAAAGAAATTTCTTTCTCCTCGACAATAAAGAATAGCTCATATTTTTTGTGTGACATTGATTTCACTATCTTCTTCACCAACCTTTTGCTGAAAGTATCTTAACCTTGTGCAAAGTTGAAGGTCTTCCATTTCCTTTACTTCTTTTCTTTGAAGTGGAAAGCAAGAAGAGTCTGAGCAAGGAAGTAGCCACTGGGTGGCAGTAGGAGAGGGTGGTAGAAAATCAAGGGTCCTTGAGTAATTAAATATGGTTAGATACATCCAGAATAGTTGATGATAATGTTAAAAGTTAGCATCTGTGCACTGAATCAAGGAGTAATCATTGCCTAGCAGATGTGCACAGATGATCCTAATCATTTCTTTGATCATATTGCAACATTTGGGAAGTTTATTTTCCTTATTAGGGAGGTAGGCTTCTGCTAAAGAGGAGCCAAAGAACTGGAGGAGGAGATAAAACACACAATTGTAGAGGTGAGAGCACTGCTTTAGCTCTCCAGAGACCTAAGTGTCATGCCTGAGCTTTGCAAACTCTGCTTTCTCCTCTGAGATTCTCAGTTTACTCATAAGTAAAATGAAGGCTTTGGACTGTGTGAGCTCAAAGGACCCACAAGCTCTGATGATTTAACTTCGATACCTTGTTGCTGTACTCTAAAGGTTTGTTACCTCTGGAGAGTCTTGTGCTTCCTAGTGTTACAGTGAGATATGCAGGGCAGTGCTTGACAGTGTCCTGCCTCCTGGTTGGTGCTTAGGAAACCACTTCAAACAAAACTCACCTGCAATAATGTATTCATTTCTTTATTCTTTTGTGGTGCTAGAATTCAAACCCAGGACCTCACATATGCAAGGAAAGTGATCTGTCACTGAGACACAGCCCGAGACCCTTTCCATGGCTTCTTTCCTGCTTCTGGCAAAAGATCCTGACACTGAAACTGTGTGATCTGAAGACAGTCTCACCAGAATGCACGCTATCTTCTCTACGTCTCCTATAAATTATTCTGCTTACAGTTTTAGCTTTGGAATTCAATCGCTTGGTTCAGCCACTGGCCTGTCCTTGCAGTGTTTGAATAAACGACATCTTCCTCTCTAATGAGAGGAGATAGGCTCATCCTGCATACCCGAGCAGTAGAATATACAAATCACATATACTTGGGGATGCCTCCGTTTTCCTTCTGCTGACCCTACTGATCCATGTGCCAGAGAAATGGAAGGTCAAGACATGCACTTTAGTGTGTGACATAGTCTCTCCTCCTAGAGTCTGCCCTCCTTGTCCCTTGCCAGCTGGTTGCCCTAAACCCTTTCTTCCTTGTTCTCTTTCCTACATAGTCCCTATCTTCCTCCATTCTCCCACTAGACTGCCCTCTCCCTTCTTGACATTTTAATCTCTCCATTTCTCTTTTCTTTCCTATTGTCCCCATCATGGTTTCCTCCCCCAGTTTCTCACCCTTACTTTCAATTGCCTTTGATTGCTTTCTGGGTCACCAGTCTTTGGCCCAATTCCTTGTTTTTCATCATATTGTGTGCAAACTTCAGCAGGGTATCAGGAAAGAGTTGCTGATATGTGCTTTATAAAAGCAGCCCCCTTTTCCAAAGATTCTGATGATCTGTGGACTTCAAACTTGGAGTTTATGACTTAGGCACTCAAGTTAAACCATCGAGTATAAAAAAATTAGAATTTCTATTTACATTATGCTAAGAAAATTTATAAAGAAACTAAGATTCAAATAAATAAATAATACAAAAAAGAAACTAAGATTTAAACTCTAGGGTTTTAGCTCACAGGTGGAGCACTTGCATAACATGTATGAGGCTCTACATTGGATTATCAGGACAGAAAGAGAAAAATGAAGGAAGGAAAGAAGTAAGGAAGGAAGGAAGGAGGGAAGGAAGCAGGAAAGGAAAAGAAAAGTGAAAGGAAAGGGATGGACAGGAAGGGAAGGGAAGGTAAGGCAAGGGAAAGGAAAGGGAGGAGGGAAGGCTAATTCAAAGATTCAGACTTGATTCCAATTAAATTATTTACTTTAGGTAAACTAAAAGTGGTCCTCCAAGTGCTATATTTATATACTGATAAATTATTTTTATTACTATAATGCCTTTCAAAGTTGTGGTGCTGTCACAGACATTCTCACCAGGTGGGTCTATCCTCAGCTTTCTTGTTGCATATGCTCTATAAAGCATCTTTAAGGAAAAGTAGGAGGAGCCATTGGATGGTAGGGATAACCTGGGGCCACTCAACTTTCTTTCCATGTATGTATACCAGAGATATTTCTGTTTCTTTAAACCTAGCTAAATGGACTTACAGATTGTATTATTGAGCTATATTAACCCTCACTAAATGAACATAGACAAGAAGATTCTGGCAAGTAAGTTATGTTTGAAGATTACATTGATAATGTAAGCATGAAATGGCAGATCTTACACATGAGTAGAATGATTTGGATTTTATAACCTTCAATGCTGAAATATCTCCTTCACATAGAGACCTAATATAAAATGGCAGAAGTACGTTTAGTGCATGTTTCCTCAATATATACATATTCATACATTAGATTCTCAATAATTATGTAAATCACATCTCTTCTACACTGTATGTTCCTATATCTGTATATACACCTATATAAGAAAAAATAAAGACATTAAATAAAAAGTAAACGAATAGCATGCTAAATATCTTATTAATCATGTTGAATTTAATATTTTAGCTAATATTTCAGGGCACAGTCTGTACTTCGAGCAAGATCTTTCAGTACTAAGAATGAAAATCAAACATTTACTGCTAATAAATCATCAAGAAATGTATTTGAAATAATTCTTTGGTATACATATAATTTCATAATTCATTAAATATAAAACCAACTATGCAGTCTAATGAGATGGATATGTTCATTTATTTTTACATAAAAATCTAAAGCATGGCTGCATATATAATAGTACAAGATACTTGATTTGTATACTGATTCCCTGTATCTGTATATGTGGGGCCTGGAGCCTCTAAATCCTTTTGATTGAACACCTTTTAAAAAAGTCACTTTGGAGTTGTGAGTGCAGCTCAGTAGTAGAGTGCTTGCTTGCAATACAGAAGGCCCCTGGGTCCAATGCTTACCATGTGCAGTGAAAAGTGCATATGTCATATGTTCAGAGCCAAAGCTTCCATGACCTTGTGCAATACAACATGTGCAAATGTTGCTGCAAACACCTCAGATTCATTATGCATTTGATTTTAAAGGGAGTTTTCATCTTTCCATGTACAGAAACCTTTTACTGTTGCCAATTTTTTCACAGCCTCCACAAGCAGTCACAAAGCCACATTAAGGGATAATGACATGCAATTTAAGAAGCTGTGGACTCCACTATACTTAAAAGAAGTGAGGACCAACAAGCAGAGACATAAGAACTATGTATAAGAGAAATGTAGCTATCGCCAAATCTTGTGTACTTTCCATACAAAATAGTCATGCAACCTATTTTAGGGCCTCACCCAGACAACATCACATAGAGTAAAACATTGAGGATCTCAGGTTAGGAGAAGTGACACAGCAAAAGGAATTTTAAAATTATTGACTCACAAGTTTGGGAGGTTGGATCCAGCCCCAAGTTATAAATCATAAGTTGTAAAAGACCTTCCTGTGTTCTTTCCCTTCACTACATATATATATATATATATATATATATTATGAGAATTTTTCAGAGAAGAGAATTCCACAACGTGCCTTGCAAGTGTCATAGAGAATCTTATCCCCCTTTTATATACACTTCTCACCATGTCAAAAGGCCCCTTAAACCCATGACCAGCCATAATTAGCTCAACTCCCTGCATTACTTCCTATGATTGTATTGTCGTGAATGGAGGAATATGCAGAGTGCAGAAAAATCTATGATACAGACCAGATATCAACACTGCCTTTCTTCTGCCCCAGTGAGTAGTAACTCCTACTGCCAGTGTAGCATCTGTTTATATATGCATTTGAATTTTAAGATGTCTTCTAATATTTATGTCTCTTAAGGATTAAAAAAGTAAACTCTATGCTTAAAGAAAGCCCAGATTTCCTCTAGGATAAGTTTGGGGAGGAACCATTTCAGATTTTATAGCTCCAAGGCAGACCTGCCCCTTTTTGTTGGTCACTCACTATATGGATGTTCACTGCAGAGGACCTAGAAAAATGTATAGATGAAATTACCATATATATGTCAGAGAAGTCATTTGGTGCCTACTTTGAAAAAAAATGGCATTAATGGAAGCCCTCCAAAAATGTTTGACAAAATTAATTTTACAGCATCTCTTTTGCACACTGGTAGAAGTTGATGGGAATTTGTGCCCTGCTTTGCAGAGATTGGCTTCACTGTTATCTTTTCAAAAGAGCTTTTATCTTAACAAATGTGGCATATGGCCAATTATTTAATAACTGCCTCTACTTAAAAATCTACAGACATGGAGGTCCTGGGTGAGGATCTGTATTTCATTTTGCTCACTGTGTTATGTGAGGTTCAAGCCCACTAGACACACATTTAGGAAAGCACTTAGGGAGATAAATAGGGGTGGTCCAGGAACTTTAGGAAACACAAACATGTTACAAGCACCAGACTGCTGAGGGAGACAAAAAAGAGAGATAGAATGAACTATTTGATACTGTATCCTATTAAAAGTCTTAATAGCAGTGTACAAAGCCTCACAAGGAGAGATCCGCATGATCTGGAATAATTAAGGAAATTCTTTTTTAAGACACAAAGGTTTCCTTCGGAAGAATGATCTTATGGGAGTTATACAGGATGAATTGTAGTGAGAGATATAAAAGGTTGATGCCAGGCTCCTTATTATTAGAAGTTAAACAGCATGTCCAAAACCCTAGAACAGGAGCTTGTGATGGAATGCAGTTGACAGAGTGCTTGCCTAGCATGCAGGATGCCCCAGGTTTGATCCTTAGTACCACATACAACCAAGTGTGGTAGCACATGCCTATATTCCTGGCACTTAGGAGGTAAAGGCAAGAGGATCAGCAGTTCAAGATCATCCTCAGCTACATAGTGAGTCCAAAGCCAGCCTCAGTTCTATAAGTCCAGGGGAAAAAAAGTACAACAGAGTAGAATTTGCATTTTCTGCTCTACAAATGCTAAATTTCTCTGAATGATTCTGTTACAGAACCCACCTGAACCAGAGACTTGATGGGAGTTTGTCTTCAACTTAAATGAATATATGGTCTTATTTTTCAATTCTCTGAAAGGTGGTGCTAGCTCCTTTCTCTTACTTTCCTCTAACTCCTTAAAAAGGAGAGTCTCCATTAAATAGTTCCTACTGATCTCACTTAGGAAGCCAAGTGGACTGTACATCTGCAG
Source organism: Orientallactaga sibirica (assembly GCA_036365145.1). NCBI lineage: Eukaryota > Metazoa > Chordata > Mammalia > Rodentia > Dipodidae > Orientallactaga > Orientallactaga sibirica. The sequence goes on from JAEOAD010000057.1 coordinate 12,060,040, forward strand.
TGAGTCTGTGTTGATTATAGAAGTAGGACCATGAGACACTAAGAGTTTCTGCAATTTTCTTATGGTATCTGGGAAGAAAGATTAACTCAATGGCTTCTCAAAGATCATCTGTTTCCTCCTTGACAAATGTGGTTGTAGAGAGTTTGAGGAACAAGTAAATTTTAGAGAGTCATGAAAAAAGTTGTCCTGTATGTAAGAGACAGGGTTTAAAGCTTAGTCAGTGGAAAAATCTGCCAAGCACCTTAGCATTTTGCCCTTATTCTGAATTATTAGCTGTAACCATGGCAGGCTCACACTGTGGACTTTTTAATTTTTGAAAACTCAAAGGAAACGTTCATTCTTTCAGCCCACAGGAAGATTAATGTATATGTTTTATTATCTTCCATATCAAAGAAATCCTGGTTTCTGTCACAGTGCATGTCTTTGCTAGTTCAAGTAATTGTGGTGGCTTGGCATTCCACTGCTTTAGTTGGGTTCCCTCGCTGAGCTGACACGAATCAGTGATTGCTGCCCCCTTCCTGTGTTGCTGGGAGAATGCCAATAAAACTATGAGCAAAGAAGGGAGCTGTAGAGAAACATGCTGTGGGGCCCAGAATGGAATGAGAGGTAACCAGGGTTCAGGAGCCAGGTTTCTCCAGAGAGAGACAAAAAGAAAGCAAACAAAAGGAGGAGACAGGTCTAAACAAGCTCCCCAGACAGGGCCTCTTTGCTGTTAGAACTGAGCCTTAAACTTCACAAAGCTCAAAGAGGGAAGGAAGCCAGGGGTTAAACGTGGCCTTTGCAATTCAGTTGAAAAATTATTAACCAAGCATACATAGAAAAAGGCACACATATGGAGGGCAGCATTTGTTATTCTTAAAACTCACTCAGTCACTCCATGAATTAAAATATGTACCCAAACCTGTATATCCACATAGATATTAATATTGCTCTCCCAAACTACACAAAGGCACAGAGGGGAGCAGAGAATGGTTCAGTAACAGGAAGTCCCGCAGAGTACCACAGTGCCTAGCATGAGCTAGGTTTTGAAGTATGTGACAAGTTGTTGAGTGACCCGGTAAAATCCATTATCAGACATGGCTCCAGTTACTTGTCAGAATGAGAAATTGACTTCTTCCTTGGTTTCACCTTTGAAATTGAGTCTAAACCCAGCTTGAACTCTGAGAACAGGATGGAACCCAGCCTCCCTAGCTTCACTCCTATGAATGTGAGGTGGAAGGTCCTTTCCTCCTCTATCTTCAGCCTAATGGCAAGAGTCCCAGGCCCATCATTTGAATGACCCCATAGTTTGACTGGCCCCCACAGGACCTCTGTGCAAGTTTCCCAGATTCCTGATGGGAATCTGATCTCACCCTGGGATCAGCATGGGCTTGTCACATCATCCTGAGAAATCCCCACTTCTTAGGAACCCCCAGCTCTCATTTCCACACACAGCCTGCATGTCAGAGCTGTCTGCCATCAGGGACTCCAGATGACTTCTCGGGGTCAATGGCAAAGCTGTTGAGATAAGGGGCTCTGGCAGGCTAAGCAGAAGTTACAGTATTACTTGTAAGCTCATGAACCACACCCGGGGGGGGGGCATAAACCACTGACTGGGTAGACCTGCCATCCCACCTTGTCCACCCGCAGCCCAAGCCAGAATATCACTGGGCATTTAGCAATGAGAAAAGCCAGTTGGGAAGTAATAAACACAACATAAAACAAACCTAGCCTGAGAAGTTTGCCTTAACTACTAAACTAGAAGTCTTCAAACATCCCTTGTCCCATGCCTTGTCAAATATTTACCTCATGAACAAAGAGAGCATGCACACAAACAGGACAGAATCTAACCTTTACATCTTATATATAGGAAAACTGGTACCCATAGTAGAAAAGTGAGACAAACTGAAGAGTGCTTAAACTCAGGTTCTTAATTGTGAAAGTCAAATGTGAATGTAATAGAAGTGGGAGTGAGGCACAAAGGAAGATATGGGAAGGGAGAAGAGGAGAGAGAACAGGAAGGGGAGGGAGGGAAGGGAATTGAGAGAGAGAGCATGCAAATCTGAACTAGGAAACTTGTGAACAGAAATTCATTTCAGTAGGCAAATAAATATCTTCATGCTACTAGCCAGATATTCTTCCGATTCCCCAAGAGACATAGGTACAAAAAACAGGGAAATTTGCCATCACAGGAGTACAAATGAGTATAGTGATTGAGAGAATAGACCTTTGAGTCGGGTCAAGCAATCTCTTAAGGCCAGTCTGTACCATTTACTAGATGGGTGGTCTTTATCAAACAGTTATCAGAAAGAAAGTCTTCCTATCCATGGTCATTTGTGGAAACATTTCCAATGGTCACATGTGGTAGAATACAGAGATGCTGCTGATCATCCTACAATGCCAGGATAGGCCCACAATGTAGAATTCCTAAGCTCAACCTCTCAGCAGTGTGGATGTTGAGAAACTCACAGTAGGCACTGCAGTTTCTTCATCTGTGACTTGGCAGGATTGCTTTGATTGTTAGATAAGCTAACATCCACAAAGCACATAGCACTTCATTAATTACTGGATATTACTACTATTAAACCCTCTCTTATCTCATTCTCCTTAGCTAACCTTCCCATTTCTCTGCTCCAGTTACAGGCAACATTCTTCAAAGAAGTTGTTAGTACTCAAAATCTCTACTTCTCCCATCTGCCTTTAAACCACTGCTTTCTTGAAAACTTCACAAGTCACATAATTCTAATTTTTCTGTCTTCCTTTTACTTCGCTTACCATATATATTTGAAATGTCCTTGTATACCTTCTTTACAAACAAATAAACAAAAACACTATTTAACTTTCAAGATACTATTCCTTTGATTCTCCTATCTTTATGGACCAAGTTTCACATCTACTGTGCTCCAGGTGGAAGTTGACCTGCTTTTGTTGTTATTGTTGAATGAATGAATCACTATTTATTTATGAGACTTAAATAAGATGGTATATATAAGGTGCTTGGCATACATTCAAGAGTCATCATCACTACCATCCTACAATTATTGTTGTCAGTGTCATTGCTGTTCTTATCATTACTCTTCCTTACTGGCTGTAAGCTCACTGAGAATGGAATTAATCTATGTTTTTATTCTCAGTCTTTGTTAATTAATAGCATATATCTGTCTGGCTACATATCCAGAAAACAGTTTCCCATGTGCAAGAATAACTAATAAAAGTATGAGACCCTTAGAAGAGAGATTGATAATAAAGAGCAGAACTGAGGGATGGGTGGGCATCTAGAGGATCATGAGAACAGGCATCCAGAAACAGATCATACCCTAGCCATTTTAAGTCCCTTTTTCACAAATGATGGTACTATGCAACTGAGGGAATAACCCGTTCCTACCCATTAATCATGCCAATACTTCCCCTCCTGGGTATGGGGGAGAAGCTGGACTGTAGCCAAATGTTAGCAAGAACAAAAACTATCTGTTGGATTTGACAAGATGAGCAACATGAGTTCACTGTTCTTATAGTACTGGATTAACGACATTTTCAGCCATCTTGAACATTGACTAACTTTGTACACTTCTCAGTTCCTACCACCATCTGTACAAATTTGCAAGTGGCATTTATATTACCCTGAGTATATGGTCCCTTGGAGTATAGCCATTAGAAAAAACACGCAACCTGAATTTTATTGGAAAACTTGTGAACATTCAAAACATCCATTAGGTGTTTCTGATCAGCCTAATAACATACTTTGGCAGGATTTTGAGTGAAAATGAGATAATAACCAAACAGGATCTTTGAACCAAGTTTCTTTTTCCCACTGAAAACAGAATATCTAGTTTTTATTATATTTGTGCTATTATCTACTGCCAACTATTGCATTAAATTATGCCCTCTCCCTTTTTCCTTCACGACTCACACCAAAAAAATAATCACAATTTGGACCCCAAATTAAAATGTTATTAAATAAAACCCATATGTTTCCAGTTCCTGATCATCCAACTCAATACTCCTGCTTACTTGCATTACATCCGTATGTAATAACTGACCTGCTTTGAAGATGGGACAGCCTACCTCTGTATTACTAGATAGGTCCTGCCCAAGTGCAGTGAATTTTATCCTGGTGAATGTAAAAAACCAAAGAGAGTAAGTAGGGCAAAGAAACCACAGAACCCAAACCATGGACTTCAAATGGAATTATTGTTTGACCTGAGGATATAGCTCAAAGGTGGAATACTTGTCTACCATATGCTAGGCCCCGTTTTCCATTTCCAGCACCAAAAAAAAAAAAATAATTGTGGTAACACAGTTTTCAAATCAGCATTTTTTCCTTTGAGTCTGAACTTACCAATCAACTCAAAATTCTTCTAAAATTTGACTTAGCATCTAAATGTTCTTAACTTTTAAAGAACAAGGCTTATGTTTAAGCCTTCCAGTAAGTGCTTAACATTTAAAGACACAAGTGACATAAGGCCACCATGATTTTCCAACTGGCTGAGCTATTGGTGGCTTTTGGCACTTCTACTATTATTTGTCCAAAAGAACCTCCAATATCCATCTGGGCCCACTGAAAGCCAAGGTTTCTGAAAAAAAAAGTGTTGATAGAGCCCAAGAGGGGAGTTTTAATTCATTCTGGAATAGTGACCCAGCTGCTTGAGTCCCTTGAGCCTCATAGAGATGACAAATGAGCAACTAGGCTAGTAATCCCATCTGTGCTATAAAAGTATCTAGGCACCTCATACTCATCCCTTCCCCTTTTTCTTTTTCTTCTCTCTGAGGTCCTTATGACATGCTGGGCAGGTGTTCTACCACTGAGCTATACTCCTGGCCCTTCATCTCCTCCTCATGATTAAAGTATTTATAGAGACATTTTTTTCTCTGTCAGAGCCACTAGAGATGATTATTTTTGTCATTTATCTCACTATCATCATCAAAGAATAAAGTTAGCACATAACAAGAAGTTAGTAATAGTTGTTGCCACATAAAATGTTTTACTCTATGTCAGGCTAGATATTTTATATATCTTGTCTCTCACAATTTTTACTGAGATTTAAGGATCAGAACATAAAGTTTATCCCTTGAAAGAGTACAATTCACTAGGTTTTACTATATTCACAAGGTTGTGCAATCATCATCACTAATTTAGTGCCAGAACATTCCATCATCTTGACTCATTTTAGTTTTCTGAGAAGACCTCAGGTCATTCAGCCAAAATTATTTTAAATCACATTTTACAGATGAGTCCAGCTAAGATTTAGAAAGGTTAAATGATTTGCCAAATTCCCACAACATATAAGTGATGGAGATAAGAGTCAAAGGCAGAACTCTCTGGCCCCAAGCCTATGCATCCCCTTTCTACCTCTCTGCTAGTCTTTTATTTGTGCCACGGTCCATTCTCATTCTCATTTATGGGAGCACCAAAGGTGAAATTTGTAAGTTTCTTATTTCTACTTCCTGTCTCAAGGGGTGGATTTGGCATCCCTGACAGCCACCCTCATTCTACCCACATACCTTCTGAGAACACACAAGACTTCTGAAAACAATACATTTAAACACTGTGAGCCTCAGTTTCCTCATCTCAGAAATGGAAACAATAATGCTACATACATTATAGGATTGCTACGAAGTTTAAATTGAATATGCATACTTAAAATACAGTTCAATAAATGGTAATAGTTATTTTAGAATTATCAGAAGATGATAGAATGAGGCAGGATAGAGAACCCATCAAAGTGCATGGCTTAGACTCCCTAGGCTGCCTGCCCACAAGGCAAGCTTTGATATAAAGTATTTATTAAGCAAAGAAGTGCATGCCAGGTAGTATACCAATCAAGTTAAATCATTCCTGCAAATACTTGCCGGTTTAATCAGCTAAAAGCATAAAGATCACTTTTGGCATTAAATCTCTGATGGCTTTCCTCCAAACGGTCACAGAATTTTCACTTTTTAAAGAATCTGCAGTGATTCCCAGTTGTCAGTGAACAGCGAAACTCCACTTGGCCTATAGAGTACTTAGCATGAGCAGGAGCTGCACAGTGTCAGTTATATCTGACCTGCCGAAATAGACCAGGTAATACTGGCAGAACACCGTGACTGGGTAGAGGTCAAAGGCCCAAATATAGTTGAAATTAAAACCCATGTACTATTTGAAAGTTAGAAGGTTGGGGAGATAATATGAAATAGGTTTCAAGGCAGGTTATCAGTTTAAGGTTTAAGTAGTCTAGTCCAAGCATGCACAGGGTAAGTAGTCAGCAGAAGACAGCAGCAAGCTGTCCCTACACAATCCAAGAGTAAACAGTGACTCACACTTGACTATGATTGAAAGTTATCATCAAATTTTTCCCACTTGGATAAGGGTTTGTTTATACATTAATTATTTAACCAATTGAGGATGAGTACTATCTTCCTCACATTGAAAATAAAGGAAAGGAAGGATCACATTGCTGGAATGTTGTGCTCTAAAGGCTTCAGATGTATCCTCAACCATCATAATGCCTCCCAAAGCACAGCACTGCCTATAGCTAAAGGTTACACACTTGGCCTTTGGGCACAAGGATAAACTGGTCACAGCAATTAAACTGATTCAGTGATTAGCCGGACAGTTATTGCTTATTGAATATTGTGTGGTGGCATCAGTAAGCCAAGAATCAAAGGTGAGTGCTAAGACTTTCAGGAAAGGGCTAAGGGAATTTTTTGAGTTGCACTAAAATAGATCACATGATTTCAAGGTTTTAATCTCTATTATTGCTGCTCACAATTTCACTTTGGAATATAGATGTATTCTGAACTTTTTGTCTTGATTGTCTCATATAATCTAAATTTTCACTGGTCTCAAATAATACTTCAGTAACCTTTACATTTCTGATATTCTTCACTTGATCTATAAATGACAATGAAACAAGCAGGAGGTAGCTCTTTTTCCCTTAGAGGACTTCATAAACTCCTGGCAAACCAATGACAACCATTCCTCTAAAAGATACCACATTTTACAAGCTTAGTTTCTACAGAAATAGAACCAACAGGAAATAGTTGAAGAAGGGAGACCGTATTAAGGGGGCAGCCTCTAGTGGAAACCTTTCTTGGTCCTTTTGGAGGAGGATGGGCTACCTCTGAATATTTAGTCTCATGTGTAGTCAGTGGGAAGAGGAGAGAATTGTGTTATAATCTGTGCTTAACTTTTACTGTGAATACCACCTTGCAAGTAACACCTAAACAAGATGGCTTCCTTAATGACACTATCCATACATGAGTGCTGCTCTCAGCTTTGATCGGAGTAGCTTCTTTTTTTTTTTTCAGTATGCAGTAATGCAGCCACTTATAACTGGCTAGCTTACTGAGAATAAATGACTACTGAGTGTTCAGCCTTAAATGAGACATCTATATCACCACCTCAAAGACTCAGAGAAGATAGCAGAAGAAAAGGAGAAAAGAGTTTTAGGCTCAGAGGGAAAAAAGTACTGTAGTGGAACACTGTCTTCTAGATACAACATGCCCATTGCACTCATGTACTCACAGCAGCTATGGTTTCCTGAAAAAGACCTGCATAAGATTGGTCCTTTCAGCAGTCTGTCATCAATGAGGGAGAAAGTCATGATGGCTCCATCCCTCCCTGAGGAGTGACAGTTAAGGGTTGCTCTGGGAGGGAGAGTCATGTTCTTCAGTGATTTAGCCACTGGTAAGGTACCCATGCTCTGCTAAATAATCCCCACCCATGCTAATGCAAGCATACCTAACTAAACTTGGTGGGTCATCAAAATAAGAGGTCAAAGTAGAATGGAGACAGGTTGGAAAAAATGAGAAAGCTATGATTCAGTGGAAGTGGGGTGAGAATAAGAGAGTAATGAGGATGAATATCACCAAAATATATTATATACATGTATAAAATTGGCAATAAGTAAAATTTAAAATACAAGTACAAATATGACTATACATATGTTTTACAAAATTAAATTTTTAAAAAGGGAAAATAAGAATCATTGTGTAATAGGAACTGTGCTTCAGATAAAGTATACTGTATAAAATTCATTACAAATAGGACCAAGAATGTATCATATTAGCAAAGGTACAACAATTACAGAGGAACTATAATAATCATAAACAAATTTGTGCCTTATAATGGGCACAGAAGTACTTGATGGAGGATTAGAAAAGGAGCCTCTGCTGTATCATCTTGATGATCTATATCTATAATGTGACCACAATGAATAGTACACATTGAATAAACATTTCATTACAATGTTGTTCGCCTTTTTTGGAGTTTTAATTTTTAAATGTTTTCCAAGTAATCTGAATTCTCTCCATAGAGCCTTTTCAAATATAAAGTTCAACATTCTCCCAGATATTTATCAACCTATTTCCAAATGTGTCTCTAAAACTAATACCAGAAGTTTCCCTTTTCACTATGGAATATGTATGATATCCCCAAAATGTTCATACTTGTGCTGAGTATGGTAGAACACAACTGTAATCTCAGTGCTCAGTATGTGGAGGCAAGAGAATCATGATGTAGAGGCCAGAATGTCTCATAAATATTTTCACATTCTTTGAACTAGTAATGACTATACTGCAATGAATTTAATTGAAGAAAATGAAGCAATATAGAGGTATGAAGATCAGCTGCCTACTTATAATAGTACAAATATCTTGTATTAAGGAAGGCTTAAACAAGAAAATATGGAATGTCCCTTACAGCTAAATCTCATATGCTCATCTAATGTGATTTTTTTCTAAACAGACCTAACATTTCTATGGAAACACAACATACCCCGAATAGCTAAAGCTGTACTTAATAGAAAAAAAATGCTGGAAGTATCATAGTAACACATTTCAAATTATATTACAGAACCATACTAATGAAAACAACATGGTTCTTGCACAAGAAAAAAAAAACGTGAAATAGATTATGGGACCCAGAAATAAACCCACACAGTAATTGCTACTTAATAGCTGACAAAGCTGTCACAAAAATATACCTTGGAGAAGTGACAGACTTTAACAAATGGTGCAAGAAAACATGTCATTTCTGCATGTAGAAGAATGATTCTTATCTCTTATCTTGTACAAATCAATGCAAAATAGATCAAAGACCTAAATGTAAGAATTAAAACTTTGACACTGCTAGAAGAAAACATAGTGAAAATACTGAAAGACATAGGTATAAGAAAGGATCTCTTGCAAAAGATTACAGGAAATAATCCTAACAATTGACAAATAGGATCTCATGAAATTAAAAATCCTGGGCTGGACAGATGGCTTAGTGGTTAAGGCGCCTGCCTGCTAGGCCTAAGAATGCCTGTATAGTAGTTTGGGTTGACAGCTGCAGTTCTTCAATAGTTGAAACATCATTCCAATCCCTTGTGGCTTTTAGATTTCCATGGAAAAATCAGCTGCTGTTCTGATGGTTTCTCTCTTACCTCTTTTGTTAATCTTTCTTTGTTCTGTGTATTTAGTGTTTTTCTATATTTTCCATCCTTTCACCCTGAGGAGGTGTCCTTAGTGGTGAGGTGAGTTTCTTGCAGACAGCAGATAGAAGAATCCATTTATCTGATCCACCCTGTAAACTTGTGTCTTTTGATGGGTGAGTTAAGACCATTAAAATTTAATGTTTTAACTATGAGGCTTGTTTTAATCTCTGCCAGGTTTATGGGATTTGGTGTTTTCTTAGGCTTCATAAATTTTTGAGCCTATTCTAGTTTTGGTTATTGTGATCTTGCTGAAATTCCCTGCAGTATTCTTTGTAGCTTTGGCTTGTGTTCATATAACCATAGAGCTGGCTTTTATCATGGAAAGTTTTCCTTTCATCATCTATTATGAGGGTTACTTTCATTGTTGTGCAGTACTTTGGGTTGAAACAATAGTTTTTTAGACTTTGAAGTGCTCCACTCTGAGCCCTTATGGATTTCAGGGTTTCCATTGAAAAATCTGAGGTAATTTTAGTGAGATTACCTTTGTGTGTAATGAGTTGTTTCTCTTTTGCTTCTTTTAGCACTCTTTGTTTTTTGGTTTTTTGTTTGTTTGTTTGTTTGTTTTTGTTTTGTTTTTTGCTTTTTAGAGTTTAACTATGATATATCTTAGAGAGTTTATTCTTTGGTCATCTGTTTGCTGTTCTGTCTCTCTTTTGAGAATGTGGGAAGTTTTCATCAACAATTTTGATTAATATGTTCTCCATGCTTTTGGCCTGAATTTCTTCCCCTTCTGGTATACCTATGATCTGAATATTTAGTAATTTTAGGATATCCCACAATTCCCTCATATTATGTTCACATGATTTTTTTTTGAACTTTTCAGTGTTTTTGGACTCCTGAACAATTTCTTTTTAAAAAAAAATTATTTATTGAGAGAGAAAGAGACAGAAAGAGAGAAAGAATGGGTGCACCAGGGCATCTATCCACTGAAAACGAACTCCCGATGCATGCATCCTCTTGTGCATCTGGCTTATGTGGGTCCTGGAGAATCGAACAAGGGTCCTTTGGCTTTGCAGGCAGATGCTTTAACAGCTAAGCCATATCTCCAGCCCCAATTTCTTTTCTCTTGTCTTTACCTCTGAGGTTCTGTTGTACACACAATTAACTCTGTGAGGGTTTCTAGAGAGACTTTTACAAGTTCTATTTGATTTTTGTTTTCTGTTTCATTTTTCTATATCATGTCCATCCCTTTGCTGAGTTCCAATTTCAGGTCATGGTTTGATTTTCTTGATGCTTCTTGGAATTCATTCTTGCATTTAATCATGCCTTCATTAAGCTTAATCAGCTGGATATTGAGAGCCTATAATTGTTGACTCACCTTCAATTCATTTATCTCTCTTTTGAGGTGGCTCTGGTTTTTCTCAATTAAGTTAAGCCTAGTGACCAAAGCTGTGTCCTATAAGAGATGATTCTTTTTCATTTAGGTAATTGTTGTTTTATTATGATTTGCTTCTAGCTCAGCAATTTGCTTGGTCAGGGTCCCATAGGTTATTGTGCTTTCATTTTGGGATTCTCTTTCTTTTGTGTCCTCTATGTTTTCATTGGAGACTTCCATTGCAGAATTAGGCAATCTTGGTCTAGATCTCCCAGTTTGTTGTCCTTTTTTTGCATTGAGGTCTATACATATTGAGTTAAAAGTCTTACTTTATTAAGGGGAGAAAAGTATTTGCACTTGTAGGATCTTCAGTGAGTGTTCTGTTTGGGATTGCACTGGATATGAGTGGCATGGTGGTGTATCCACTGATGCACAGGTTGTGGATACTGCACCAGCAGCTCTAGGTTGATGGCTGATATGAAAGCTGCAGTTGGAGTTCTGGTTTCTCTTTGCCTACATCACTGCTGTGCCTTGCCTGTGGATACTGGGGCAGTAGCTCTTTCCCCTGCTCTGCTATTGTACCAAGTTTAGCAGGTTGTAAAGGACCCCCTGGTTCCCCATTGCAGGTGGTTGCCCTATATTCCTTTCCTCCTCATCATTGACACAATGTCCCAAGTACTTGCTGGAAGTGGTGGGGTGGTGTTGGAGATCAGGGTCAACAAGCTCCATGGACCAGGCCAGACCTGGGTCCAAGGAGTTTTCCAGTGTGAGGATGTTCATGTGGTATTGGCCAGAAATCAGAGATGTAGAAAAAGCCAAAACTATCTTTTGAGGCTGGCAGCATGGGGTGAGGACTGCAGCATTGGGTGCAAGGGACCAACATGCTTGTGGGTGTGGGGGACTCCCAGAAGCAGCTATGTGGGTTGCATGTGGTGTGGGTGATCTGAGGGTGCTGGAGTGGCATGGGTTGTGGCAGATTCATAGGGACATGCAGGGATGCACAGGATCAGGGGACCCACGGGGCCACTTTCTGGTTCAGAGCAGGATGTGGAGGACCTAAGGGGCATGCAAGACAGTGGTAAGGGGTAGGGGGTACATTCCTTTGTGGTGCGGGGTGGGACAGGAGCATAGGCCCTGGATCCCACACTGTATACCTGCTCAGTGGGTTGGTCCCCTATCTGAGTGTATGAGATTTGGGGAAAGACTGATCAGAGGATCACAAGATTGCCTTGCCTTCCTGACTTCAGACTGCCTGAGTTAGGTAGGGAGACAAAAGTTCTCCACAGCATGAGGGCCTAGTACAGTTCTTGAGAGCAAGGGAATGGGCAGATTCCAAATGTGTACCCATACACCCTCCCAGTGGAGGTTCACTAGGACCTAGTAGTTCTAGAGCCCCATAATTCTTGCCTGACTTACCACGGGAACACTAGCATGTTTACTAGTCTGCCATGTTGACTAGAATTTGTCTCTTTATTCTCTTGTCTTTGCTCTGTTTTGTGGGGATTGGAGTTCAGTCTTGGAGATACTTGGTGCTGTTTCATGTCTGGTTGCAGTAGCTGAGGTGAAATCAGCTCAGTGGAAGCTGTGTCCAAACTACAGAGGACCCCAGGTCCAATGGCAGAATCTTCAGCTTCCAGATGAGAAAGGAGAGTGGTTCACATGAACTGTGTGCACAGTTAACGAGGAATGAGATCCTAGATTCAGTGGCAGAAACCTTGGCCAGCTGTCTGAGATGAGGAAAGGAAATAATTCCAGGGAGCTGTGTGCTTGAAGTTGGGATGCATATTGCAAGCTCTCATTCCAGAAATCCAAGCAAGCAGTCCTTCCCATGGAAAGGAAAATGTTTCTTGGAATTATATGCCCAAACTCAAGTTGCATGGGTCCCCCAGCTCTAATGCTCAGGACAGAGTACATAAAGGAAAATTGCTCAGAGGAAATGTGTTCTGTTATTCATGTGGTAAAGATCCCGACATCACTAATAATTTCATTTTAATAATAATTATTGTATGGCTGGGGCATGGCAGCACTGTTAAAGATGCTTGCTTACAAAGTCTTCCAGCACAAAGTTCAATTCCCTAGTACCCACATAAAGTTAGGTGTACAAAGTGACACATGTATCAACTTCATTTACAGTGGCAAGAGGTCATGGGGGATCAATTCTCAATCTCTTTCTTTCTCTCTGTCTCTCTGTCTTTCTTTTACTCTCCCTCACTCCCTCCCTCCTTGTAAATATAAATATATTAAAATTTTAAAGATAGGCATTTCAATTCTTGGTCCATCTTACAGTTGAGAAAAGTATTGCACAGGAATGGTAATTACACTTGCTTAAGTTTAAACAGTAATTGACAGTGAAATCTATTTGCTACTCCTGCATTCTTTTCTACTTCATTAAATGGCCACCCAGTGAAACACCTTTGTGGGTGAGAGCACAATCAACATTCTTTTCATTTTTTTTTTTATTTGAGAGAGTCAGAGACAGAGTCAGAGAGAGAGAGAGAGAGAGAGAGAGAGAATGGACATGCCAGCAGTCTCTCAGCTGCTGTGAACCAACTCCAGATGTGTGCGCCCCCTTGCAGGCAAGTGCAGCATTGCACCCTTGCGTCACTTTGCATCTGGCTAAACGTGGGACCTGGAAATTGGAACTTGCATTCTTAGGCTTGGCAGGCAGGCGCCTTAACCACTAAGCCATCTCTCCAGCCCTCTTTTATTTTTTAATGAAGACAACTTTCTTCCTATGTACATTATCAGTTTAGTCAAAGCCTACTTCCTTAAAGTACATGGAAGTCAGTGGAAAACCTTCTATGGTATGTTTTTTTAGCAGTCTACAGAGACTTCAAGTACCTTTAAAAACTATAAAACAATGGTAGGGGCTGCAGAATACCCCTCAGAGGGTAAGGATTAATGTATGTAATATTCTGGAATATAGTTAATCACTGGATCAGGGAGATGTTAAAATGGGAAAACCTGCTTTGTAACATTTATATATACCTGTGATGTAAATATTTCCACTACGATTGATTTCAAGTTACCAGTTTGATTGTCTGCTGTAAACCAGTACTAGCCAGAACAAGTAATCCCAGGCCAGTTCCAGCACATCACTGCCAGCAAAATTCTCACTTTAAATCTATTGCTTTCCTAACTAAATAAATGCAGTGAGATTTCAAGTATATCATTCAAAATGTTTCTTTTTAATAATATGCACAAAGTAGTAAGAAATGAATATATGGTAGTGAGCTAGGGTGTTTCAGAAGATGGAACAACTTAAGGAAAGGTAAAGAAAAACATGAATTCTGCTTGCTGCTGGCAAGACTTTGTCTGCCCATCCTCACCCCCAACTGCCACATAAATCTAACAGGAAAACCAAAGATAGTACCCACAGTATGAATTAGAGAAAATCTCTCTCTCCCTCTTCCCATTTTTGCCAGGTTTTTTATTTTCAACATTTTCAAGCATTCAGAAAAATTGCAACCATATATCCTATGTGCCTCTCTTCTATCTCTCTCTCCTATCTCTCCCCCCTCTATGTGTGTGTTTGTGTGTGTTGTGTTGTGTTTATATGTGTGTAGTGCTACATATATGTAAATTTTTGAGAGTTAACTTAAATATCTTCACTCTTAACCCTTATTTCAGGGGTATGCTAAGAACTCAAGCATATACATACACACAAACACACACAAAAAATGGAGTCATAGCATCCAGGACATATAACAGTGACACAATCTATAGGTACAGAGACTCTATTCCAACTTTTCCACTTGTCCCAAAGATGTCCCTATAGCTAAGGGTGGTTTTAGATGATAAGTCCAATGTAATATTATGCATTGCATTGAGTTTGCCAGTTTCTTTGATCTTCTATAATCTAGAGTAGTTCTCCAGATCACATTTTTTATGCTTGTCTTTTATATGATTGATAATTTTGAGAAGTCTAGGCCAGTATCTCACAGATCTCTCAAATGGATCTCTCTGATTATTCGTCATTTATACACTGAGACTAAAACCCTTTGTTTACCACAATTTTATATCCTCATCTGAGGGGAATATAATGTCATTTCTCCCACTATTCATGATATTAAACTTAACCATCTCATTAGGGTGCTTTCCAACTTATTTCTCCATTGCAATGACAACAGTGATACTCTGAATCTGTGTGGACATTCTGTTCTATGAGCAGCTTTTTTATGCTGAAAGTATAAGTTACTTGGTTCACTGTAGAACTGTTGCTTGAAAAGTCATTATCCCTAATTAGGAGGAAAAAAGAAGAGACTTATTTTAATAAAATAAGCTGACAGTAAGCTTCTTAGCCAAATTCATGAGATATTCACATGGCAAGGGGCCTTATCTATACAAGAGATTTCTTATCCAAACTGTGAACTGCTCTTGGAAGATATTGCTTCAGTCCATATATGCTTGCATCACTAGAGTGGAGGCTAGTACCTAGAATATAGTAGATGCTCAAAAAAGGGGCTTTTGCCTAAATGTCTACATAATTAGAATTAATGACTTCATGAATGAGAATCTAATCACACTAAGAGGAAAATGTAATTTTTTTTCAACTGGCACCAGCTGGAATTGATTTGGCTGCCTGAGTGCTGGTCTTTTCATGGGAAATGATGGGGCTTTCAGTTTCCATCCACATATTTTACCTTACTCAGGTATTATTCAGGTCTCTGGATATTCTAAAAAGGGTAGCTTCTCTATGTCAAAAATTATAAGCTGTTCTAAATAAATCAAGATCCACCCTATACTTGTTAGGACTAGGTTGGGTTGCAAATGACAGAAAAAAAATAACAGTGGGTTAAACAATAGAGTCATTCAGTTCTCTCTGTTGTAGAAGTTCCCACTTCTGGCCAACAAGGAGTAACAATGACCAGATTTACTCTCATGCCTGAAACAAGGGTGGGGACCAAAACAAATTAAAACAATAGTTTTCAAACTTTGGTTATTATGCAACAACAACAAACAAAATCCCTAAGAGGCTGGAAACAAACAAGGTAAGCCTTATTGGTGCCTCTAGCTTACTGTCTGGAAAGAGTTACCAGCCAAGGGTCTGAGAAAATGGCACAGAGACAGAGCCAACAGATGAGGAGACTAACCTTGATAAGATTCCAGGAAGATAAAGGCAGCTAGAATTTGGACAACAGAGTATTAGGGAAGAGAGTGCTGTAATAGAAAGTGAATTGAGGATCTGTAAAGAGTCCTTCTTGAATCTTTGAATACTGTATATGTAAGTAAACTAACCTGGACTAACAATAGAACCATCCAAAAAGAATAGAAGTAATAATAATAAAAGAACACAGGGCTGAGAAAAGTATGTTGCCCATTAGCCAGAATGGAAAAATCTCCTCTGTCTCATAGCATCAGATACAGTACTTAAAAGATGGTACCAAATTAGCCTTAGATTCAAGCAATACTAGACTTATCTAATAAAGTTTAAAAATAAGACTTGGCAGACTTTGTTTCCGAGCAATTTAACTGTGTACTAGAACAAAGCCTAAGAATATTTATAGAAATATAAAGTGTCCAGCAACCAGCAAAATAAATTGCCATCAGGCATTCAAACAAGCAGGAAAATACTGACCACTAATGAGAAAAGACAATCAACATTGACCCAGAAATAACATATGATAGAAATAACATATGATAGAATTGGTAGGCAGAAACTTAAAAAAAAGTTTATTTATTTACTTGTTTTGAAAGAGAGAGAGAGAGGCAGATCGAGAGACAGAATGGGTGTGCCAGGGCCTCAAGCCACTGTAAACAAACTTCAGGCACATGATCCACCTTGTGCATCTGGTTTATGTGGTACTGGGCAATTGAACCTGGATCCTTAGGCTTCTCCACAAATGCCTTATCCACTAAGCAATCTTCCCAGTCCAACCGAGACTTTTGAATACTTATTATAACTGTTTTCCACATATTCAAGTACCTAGAGAAAAATTGAACATGTTATGATATATAAAAGACATAAACTGAGTTTGAAACAATGAACAATTCAATGCTGTGATGAAGGGCAATGCTACATAGATAGTTGGGAGTTTGGACTTTCCATAATCACAAATGATTTTCTTTCTATCGTGTTACTTTACCACTTAGGATTTTCAATTTTGGTCCAAAATGGTTATTTTGTCTCAAGCCACCATATGTTCATTGGAAAAACAGGATAAAGGCTGAGAGGAAACTAGCCTATCCTTCTTATTTGATAGTTTGAATGTAACATCCCATAGATTCAGGTATTTTAATAAAATTGAGCTTGCAACTTTAGCCCCTAGTGAGAAGATCCATGCTTGGGGTGGGGGAATGTGTGTCACTGAGGGCAGATATTGGAGTACAACCCAAAGGTGTGTGGAGAGCAGTTTGGGCTCTGACAGTTAATGTGTTGTTGGTGTAGGTGGATGGTGTTCCCCTGGATTTTTTAAGCCTGAAATAAACCCCTTCCTCCAATAAGGTGCTTCTGGTTGGATGTTTGTCCCAGCAATGGAAGCTGACTGCAACATCCCATGATATTTTTGGCTTACATTGCACACACTGAAACTCAGTCCCATGGTCACATTCATCTGAAAGTGAAGTCAAGAATTGCCACCTTATTTGCTATATCTACTGTAAGAATAAAGATCAGGGCTGCAGATATGGCTTAGTGGTTAAGGTGTTTGCTGGCAAAGCCAAAGGACCCAGGCTTGATTCCCCAGTATCAATGAAAACCAAATGTGCAAGGTAGCTCATGCGTCTGGAGTTCATTTGCAGCAGCTGAAGACCCTGGTGTGCCCATATTCATTCTCTCTCTCTCTTCAAATAAATAAATAAAAATATAGTTTAAAAAAGAATGAAGCTCATTCTCACCAATGAGACTGTCAACAATCTAGAAAATATTTACACCACTCTTCACTCTGTAAAGAGTCCCAAAGGAACCCTCTGAAGGAATTTCAGAAGTTTTGGGTTGATAAATAGTGGGAAAATCGAAACTGGCTACTGTCAATACTGTTTGTAGTCTCATACAGAACATGATGATGAGTGTATACTCAGCTTCTGCTACAAGATGATGCCATGGAGTCTCACTTTCCCATCAACATAATTATTTAAGAAAATGGGTATCTTGTTGAAATCCAAAATATCTTGAGTGAAAAATATGTCCTTATGGTTTGGATGAATACAAGCTCATAAAAAGAGGAGATAACTCTTAAAGGAAATGATATTGAACTTGTTTCAAATTTGCTTGCTTTGATTCTGCAAGCCACAACAGTTAAAAACATGGATATCTGCTCATTTTTGAATGATAGCTATTTTTTTAATAAAAGGAACAGTACAACAAACATGTAAGTTGTAACTTATCCAGCTACACAATCAAGATTCTGAACTATAAGATGAATTTGTGAAATGTTACACATATGATAAAAGAATTTTATTGATTTAGGATTTACATTTTTAAAATATTTATTTATGTAAGCCGGGCATGCTGGTGCATATCTTTAATCCCAGCACTTGGGAGGCAGAAGTAGGAGGATCACCCTGAGTTCTAGGCCACCCTGAAACTACATAGTGAATTGAAGGTCAGCCTGGGGGCTAGAGTGAGACCCTACTTCAGAAAACCAAAAAAAAAAAATAATAAAGATATATATATATATATATATATATATATATATATGTATGTATGTATGTATGTATGTATGTATGTATGTATGTATGTATATATGTATTTGCAAGAGTGAGGGAGAGAGAAAGACTGAATGGGCATACCAAAGCATACTACCACTGCAAACAAACTCCAGATGCATGTACCACTTTGTGCATCTGACTGTACATGGGCAATGAGGAATTAAACCCAGGCCATCAGGCTTTGTAAACATGTGCCTTTAACCACTGAGGCAGCTCTCCAGCTCTGGAATCTACTCTTAATATTTTCCAACTACTTGGCCAACAAACAGACTTTTATTTTAAAAACGTTGGAGTCTTTTTTCTGGATGGCTACTGTGCCCACAGCTGAAATGTCAGAGTTTTATCAGTTAGTGAAGACTGAGACAGTAGAAATAAAGAGACCACAGGCGATCCCTTGTCAAGTTAAGAGCCTTATGATAATTCTGAAGAGGTTCCGATCCCAGTTTGAATAACATTGTGACACTTGATTTCAAAACTAAATTTGGTGAGACTGCTCTTCATATTTTTAATAACAGAACTTAAATTTTTGAGTAATTTGTTTTAACATTGTTTAAATTCCAGCCCCCACACCTCTATATACTTTGCAGTTTATCTCAAACAAACTGCCAGATTTGTTCCACTTCCCAAATCAGTGACACCACACTAAAGGTGGAGTTAACATGTTGTTTGACTTCTGACTACGTGTACTATGTCCAAGAAACCAGGTTCACTGAATATGTTTATTTGTCCTGAAGTGGCTCACTTTCTTTCTTTCCTAATAAAGGCACCAACATCCATATCTGAAACCAGCTATTTCAGGGCCATTCACATTTCATGACTTGGAAGTCTGTTGCCTTTTTCATCATGGGGAAAAAGTTGACACACTAGGCACAACTCTATTCTGGACTGCATAACTCCTTCTAGACTTTCTTTTGGTTAAACATATAACTATTCTTAAAATTGAATCACCTGATTGCTACAACTCATTGGCCATTTTAAACAGTCTTTCGTTATTTAAAGGGAACATTATTGCCCTCATCATGCCCAAGTGGGTGCCATTCTTTTCTTAAGCAGTGGGTGGGTATGTGGTTGTTCAGTGTTCTTCCTCTGGCAAGAAAGTATTGCTGAAAAATGACAGTGCTTTCCAGGCACCTTACAAACCAAATGTCATAGCTAGCTTGCTAAGTGTTCCCACAGAACATTTTGCACTAGCTCTGTGTGATGTCTTGAGCAACTCAACCCAAAAACTCTGCAGGGTATCAGGCCTGGGTGGTTTCCAGTTGCTAATGGCTTTGATTGCTTTAACAACCTTCCCCTCAGAAACTGCAGTGTGACATTTCCACTTTCCCCCAATAAAAGCTCTCTCCTCTCCTCGTTCAATCACATTACTTATGTATGATTAACATCACCATCATCCTTTAGTTTACACCAGGCAATACAGAATCTGAAGCATAATCTTCACATGGCGTTTAGAAGAGCAGACTAACAACCTCAACAAGGACCTTGGTAGAAGAGGCTGGGATGAAACCTCCTGTTTCTGAGTTACACTCCTGATTATGGAAAGGATATAGGGGAAGGGTTTTTCTCTGTTGTTTCTCCCACTGTAGAACTGTCCACAGAGGTCATGATACAAACTACCTAGAAAACATACTTTCTTGCTATGCCCTGTCTGGATTGATGTCCCACTGAACACCCAGAATTTACAGGTCTGAGTCACTTGGGAAAGAAATTATTTTTAACTTGACAAAATACTATGTGTCAGGCACAATTTTGTTTCCAGTAAAGCCTTGACATTGGATAAAGTGAAGAGTAGTTATAGAAAGCTGACATAAAAGAAAAACAACTTATGGGCCTGGATAGATGTTTACACAATGAGGAAAATGGTATTAAGAAGCTAAGCTGTTTTCCAGGTGAACATGAGAATAAACCTCTTTATATGACATGAAAATAGTTTGAAGCTTGATGTTGTTTGCTCTCTAAAAATGAGAACTTGGTTCCATTTATTTTTAAGTAATATCTGACCATTACTATCAAAAGATTGGGGCAAAAGCTTGAACTATAAATTATTATTAATGTCGTAAATTAAAAACTCTTGCAAGCTGAGTACCTCTCTTTCTGATTCCTCTTCTTGTAGCATTCTTTGGGCTGAATTGCTCTAAATCTGTACCCAAACAGTGCTTTTTCCCCAGTGGAAGCAATTCAAAGAAGTTTTTGTCCTGTTTTTTTTTAAAAAAAAACACTCACTGAGCGTTTCACTCAATGATATACAAAAGGATGGTTCAGCTTTAGGTTTTTGTATCTTTCTTTTCAGTAGGTTAAATATCAAGTACAAGAGCTGTGGGCCCTCCACCAGTCAGCCAGGGCAATAGCATAGTATTAACAAATCAATAAATATAATGTTAAGCCTATTGAATATGTTTTTTTTTTTTTTGGTCCCTCTGTATTTTGAGCTTCTTCATCTTGCTCACATTTCTCAAGTGTGGCCCTTCTTTAGATCTATCACCAGAACATCTTTTCAAACAACAAATTAGTCTCCAATAATTTCCCTCCCCCACACCCTCTATTAAAGAGGCCCTACCTTCCTCTCAAGCCCTGTTTTTCTTTGGAGCCCATATCTAATACATTCTTGGCACTTTGTATGTCATTGTCATGGTAGATTTTTAAAGGCTGTCTTTAGTGCTCCAGCAATAAAGCACTGTGTCCTGCTGTTCCCTATAATAAAGGATGTCAGATCCCACAATGGTCAGCTTTAGTTATTGAAGACAATAGATTGATAGTTTTTGAGACTCATTTCCCTCCAAAAAGCACTAGAGGAGATCACCTTTTGGTCAAAGGGGGTCTTTCTTGGGAGGGGGCATTAAAACAGGTCGCATGCATACCAGGCTGGCTTTGAACTCACTAGATAGCTACAAATGACTTTGTACTCCTGATCCTCGTCTCTCCACCTTCTGAGTGTTGCAATTTACAGGTATGCACCACCATGTCCAGCTATGAGGATGTTCATTGAAAGGTAAAGACAACACACAAAGCAAGTGTCTACTTGTTAAATATGTGAAATTGAATTAGGTGCAAGGGCAAAATTATAGACTTCCATAGCATGGTCCTCACTGTGGAAGATATTCTATTTTCAACTGAAAGAAGGGAAAATTAAATACCAAAAATAAAAATAGACTTCCAGGTTTTGAACCAACAAAGGATAGAGCCAGAAATGTCCTTAAATTATTGCCTAGTCTTGCTATGTTTTCAAGCCATGATCTTCCCCAAGCCCTAAGATTCAGCAGAGTAGATACTTTAAAGGCAATTCATCTTCCCTCTGCCCTTTCAACCACTGGCACTAGTTTGAACTTCTGAAAGATTTTATTTCAACAAAGATTCCATAGCTTTCAAATTTTCCATCCATAAATCTAGTCCTAACTTTTTCATTATACAGTCGAGAAAACAGTCCCAGAAAAAAAAAAAGGTAATTTGGGGAGGCTATGTAACCAATTAGAAGCTAAGATCCTCAGTTTTCTGATTCCCGTAATCCACTTCTCCATGTTACCTATCAACCAAACAGAAGACACTTCTGATATGGCAAGGTAGCCTGTTTTAGGACAAGTCACTTGTCTGAACAGTGGGAGGAATTTTCTTTGGGGAATCCTCAGATAAGAAATAAAAAAAAATGTGAGGGACATTATTCAGTCCCTTATTTTTCTGTCCTCAGATATCCTCATCTTTCATAAATAGATAAGATTATTAAACTGATGAAGTTGTAAGGATTGAGATCATACATGCAAAGTACCTGGCATATTGATGCAAATGAATAGTAAGACTTAATAGTATTGTGTGGTAGTTTGAATGGATGGTCCCCAATATATTCAAGATTTCATTAAAGTTTGTAGTTTAGATCTGCCACCACCTAGCTGGAGAAGTTGTTACTGAGGGTAGATTCTAGGGTCCAGCCCTAAGGTGTGGGGGTGGATTTGGAATTCCAGTCTAAAGACATGCAAAGTGCCTGGAGTTGGAGAAGTGTGATTGCTTATGGTGTTACTGGTTGCTTGTATGTTTTTATCTCTCTGCTTGAACCTATGAAAGCAGGCCAGCTTCTGCCATTATGGAACTTCCCCTGAATCTATAAGCTTCAATAAATATCCCTTCCTTTGTAACTGCATCTGGTTTGAAAATTCATCCCAGCAACCTGAGGCTGTTTACAACATATAATGTTTTTTTTTTCCCCTTTGGAACTTAAAATATTATCTTTCCATGATATGGCTTCTGGTTATTCTATAAACAAAGAAAATTAAGATATATAAAACAGAATATACGTTTGTGTTAGTTACTTTGTCATTACTAGGATAAAATGACTGATAAAAATGAGTTGGGGAGAAAGAATTTATTTCGGCTTACAGTTCCAGGTTATAGACCATCATTGTGGGGGAAGGCATGGTGGCAAGAGTTTGAGATAGCTAGTCACATTCAGTCCATAGTGAGCAAGCAGAGAGTAACGAATACTTCTGAACGAGCTCTCTCCTTTTTATATAGTCTAGGGCCACAGCCCATGAAATGATGCCACCCACAGTTAAGGTGAAACTTCCTACCTCAATTAACATAATGAAGATAATCCTTCACAGGCAAGCCTAAAGGCTAACCTAGTCTAGATAATATTTCACATTAGGTTCTGTCAGGTTGACCTTACTAACTAATACAAGGTTCAAGTTGATTTAACATGGTTTTTCAGTTGAATGTTGTATATGCCAGTTGATGGGGTTAACTGCATAGCCTTTACTGCTCAACTCTCCTTTTGTGCACCTCTGTTCCAAAACAGAGTGTCAAACAGTGGATAGGGTATTAAGTTTATTTTAAGTGATGTTCTCTAAAGTACTATTCTTAGCCTTTCCTTTCATAATCTGACTGACATAAATGGAGAAGAAAATTGTCATAAGAGATGGTGATTTTACTTGGATAAATTTACTTTTCAAGAATTCACAAACAAAAATTTCTCATTTAGAATTGACGTATGCATAGAGTGCTGCAGAAAGACCTCCACTGGAAGAATTGTGTTCTGGAGAAATGCCTTAGCATGGCTTGAATAAGAAAAGGCATCACTGATGGCACTGCCGGATTTCATGAAGCATTTATTTCCCAATTAGTGTCTGTAACTTTGGATGGGGAATTTTCCAAGGCAAATGTTATGTTTGGGGCTTGAACTTAAAAGATTTATACCCCCAAATAATTAATTTCCCAAATCTAAGTCTCAGTCATTTGATCCTAAAGACATACGTGGTTTTCTTTGGGTTTCTGTCTTAGAGATTTCAGTTGTAATATTTCTCATCTTTCAGTTTCCCTTAAATTATGAATTGCATGCCTCTCAATTGTCTATCTCATTTGACCAACAGTCTTAACTTATTAAAGGTTAACCAATCAACCACAAATATCCAACAAGAAATTGACAAAAGGGCTGGAGAGATGGCTTAATGGTTAAGGCATTTGCCTACAAAGCCAAAGAATCCCGCTTCTATTCTCCAGGACCCACGTAAGCCAGATGCACAAGAGGGCGCACACATCTGGAGTTCATTTGCAGTGGCTGTAGGTCCTGGCATTCTCTCTCTCTTCCTCTTCCTTTTCTCTCTCTCAAAGAAATAAAATATATTTAAAAAAAAAAGAAAAAGAAATTGGCAAATGCCAAAAGTAGAACCTAGGTACTGTGACCATAGAGTTTGAGTGTGTAACCTCTATACACAAGGATTTCTAGACTCAATGATTGCTAAAGGAAGAGGTAGTACCTTGTGGTTGGTAAACTCTGGAATGCTATTACAGAGAAGATACCATGGGCTTTGAGAGACAGGATTTTGGCAGAAATGTAGTGAAATAACAATGACTACTCCATTCAAGTTGAAAAGCACAGGGTAAATGTGGGCCAAGGTACCTCGCATAGCTTCTGTGAATATGAGTGTTTTAAGGAGCAATTATTGGAAGTTTACCTCTTGAACACAGTTGAGATTATGTTATAGAGAACCTATTTGACAAAATTAATGAATACTTTATTCAGTAAACAACATAAGGTTTTCCTGCATCCTCCTTTATTTCCTTTCTTCCCATTTTCTTTTCTTTATGCCCCTGCCTATACAATCCCTTCACCTTGAGTGTGTTGTCTATAAATATGATGGGATCTTGCTCCCTTGATTAAATTATGCTACTTAGACAAAGGTGCTGAGATAGTGATTCTTATGATTATATTATGTTATATAAGAATTTCCCCTGGCTTTGAAGAAAAAACATCTTCATTTTGAGAGAGGGCCATGTGTCTAGGACCTGCTAGGAACTAAGATGGACCCCTAGCAGGCAACCAACAAAGAAACAGGAACTTTGGTCCTGAGTCCACAAGGAATTTAATTTTATCAATAACCAGCAATCTTGAGTCTCAGCTCTGGCTTATCCTGTGAGTTCAGCCAGGTGAATATATTAACTTTATCTTCTTATTTTCTACATATTTTATTCTTTGCAAACTGGAGCATGCCCGACTGAAAAATGACTCCCCAGGGCTATGAAAATATTAGAAACAACAAATAGCTTGTTTAGAGCCATACCCTTCCTATGCAAACTAATTCAGGACCCATATTCTAAGCCACCACCTCCTCTCTCTGGCTCTCACAGGAGACAGTATTCCTCTGCTCCAGTCATTTTAGGACCAAGCAACAGAAAAGTAGACATGGGCTTATCTCCCCGTGCCCCTGAATTATTCAAAGTAGCTAATCTAAAGCCTGATACTTTGTCTTGTTTTTCCCCATGGAAACTATAGAAATACTACTACTCATGCTATCCCCTCACTCCTCTGCCTCATTACTGAGCCTGGCACTCCCCCATCATGGCCTTATGTAGTGGAGCAAATCCCCACCACTTGGGAACTCTGAGTAACAAACTATACTTTAAATGACAGTTGCCTCTTGATCTGTTGGCCTCAGCATTGCTAATTAATTACAAAACATACATTTTAAAACAGTGAGAATCCCCAAGCAGAAGCCTAGAAAAAATGTGCTCATTCTCTTGGCTCATGCAAACTAAGACTTCAGAAATTTGTGCTGTTTAAGCTGCAAGGCTAATCTTCTAAGTATGTAGAAATTTGCTGTGTAGCAAAAGAAAACTAGTAACATGTAAAATTATATTTAAGCATACTGTATTTATTTCTAATCTGTTTATGTATATTTAATACAGCCTATGTATTTCTATGTCATTGAATGATTTTGAGTAAATAAATAAAACACTTAGATCTGAATATTGAAATAGCAGTGAAATTTGGGGCAGATGAGAAGCAAAATGTGGAGGGAATCTGTCAGGAGGCCATAGTGATAATCTAGACCAGTGGCTCTCAATCTTGGAGTCACCTGGAAATACTGGTACCCAGGACTAAACACCACTGGAGATGGTTGTGAGTATCATCTGAATTAAAATAGTTCTATTGAAACATCAAAGAAAGGAGATTGGGCTGGAGAGATGGCTTAGCAGTTAACGTGCTTGCCTGCAAAGCCTAACGACCCCAGTTGGAATCCCCAGTGCCCGTGTAAATCCAGAAGCACAAAGTGGCACATACATCTGGAGTTTGTTTGCAGCAGCTGGAGACCCTGGCATGCCCATTCTGTCTGTCTTTCTTCTCTCTATTCTCCCTCTGCTTGCAAACAAATAAATAAATATTTAAAAGTAAATAAATATTTTTTTTAAAAAAAAAGAAAGCAGATTGGATAAAAGGGGAGTTGCCAAAGAGGCTAGCAATAATAGCCCAACAGTAAGAAAACTGTAGATCCTTCTCGACTGGTTTGTTTTTATTTTCGTTTCTACCCATCTCATAAGTATTAGAAGAATTTTCATGGAGAAATAGAAACTTGAAGCTGGCTATGCATACATGGAATGCAAAGAGTGTTGAAGGGCTCTCAAGGAATACTCTAGGCAAAGGAAATGCTTTACAGAAAGCTTACAATTGAGAATCAGGGTTCCAGGTACTGGCCAGAACTTGGTTGACAGAGTGAGTAAAGTTAGAGTAATGGGGTGACCACATAAAGTTTTTGATGCCAAGGGAAACCAAGAATCATTCTTATTTCTTTAAAAGCAGAATGAACCCATTTTAGGAAACAGTCACTGAAGAGATGACCTGAATGTAATTATGAAGAAAACTTAGAGAAAACCTAGAGACCATAAAACTTAAAGTCAGCAAAGTGTGAGAACATAGAACCTAGTCTAGATCATAGTAATGGAAGGGAAGAGGGCCATGACAAATTAAAAGGTACACTCAAGTAGGTCAGTATATCTACATAATGGTTGACTAGGGGGAGGGTAGAAGATAGGGAATTGCTACTAGTGGTAATGGAATGCCTTTGTTATGTGAGGAAAAGTTCTAAAGTTGTAGTGATGGTTGCATGATATCGAAGATCTTCTAAGAATCATTGGTTGTTGCACCTTTTAAATGGGTGAATTGCATAAGACATTAATTGTATCTCAGTCAAGCTGTTTAAAAATATAGAGCTAGATAGTGATAGAGAAAGAGAAAGGTACTTGAGAAAAGGCAAATTGAAGGACCTGGTCAATGTAGGAGTAAAGAATAGGAAGGATTGAAAGCTTGGTCAAATACTGATAAGAATTTTCTTGATTGATCTATTTTGGCTTTGGATAGGAGTAGAGACTGGTTAATTGGATTTCACGTGCTTTTAATGATGGCAACTAGATGACACAAGGAATATACGCACCATAGACAGTCCCTTGTCCAGTTGGCTGAAGAATGGATTTCACATGGGAAACAAGATAGACATAAATTCATTTAAAATCGTTTGCATGCTGCTTCTCTGCCTCTAAAGGACAGAACTTCCTTTGGACAGTTATATGAAGTGAGAACTAGCAATCCCAACTGCCAGTTAAGATACCCCACAATATTTTCACTTTGTAGACCCCAAAAGGAAATTCTGTGGGCCTAAACCTGGTTATGATTCATATTTTTGGTTCTGGTTCAAGGCTTGGCATGTGACATGTAAACTGGTCACTTGTAGCTGGAGCAACAGATGGCCATCTTTCTCGCCCTTAAATGGTTGGGTCTGCCCCTATCCCTTAAGAATATAAATAATTTACTCTCTGTTCGACGGAGTCCGGTTATTATTTCTCAAAATACCCTGCCTGTGTTCTTACATTTACTAATACTTTCCATGCCAAGGTCTTCTAAATATCCCTTCTGATATTTATTTTATTAGTAGAAATACAGCCTGACCCAAACTCTGAAATAAATTGTAAAAGATAGGGTCATCTTTAGTCAGCCCAATGAGATTTTTAAGTATTACTGTCCCCCCTCCCTTTGGGGAGTTTTGTGCCAGAAACAACTGTGTGAGATCCTGCTTTCCATCACAGGTTTATTGGTTAACGAGGCCTGTGGCTAGTGTGGTTTTCCTGTGTTTAGCTTTTGGAGCTCTAGGAGACAGTTGCTTGGAACAGAGAGCTGACAGAATTATTGCTCAGCAAGCTCACCGGGGCCACAGCCCACAACACTCCACCACCAGTGACGGATTTTATGGCTGACTAAATGAACAGAACAAGTATTTGAAGAAGCAGAGTGAAGAGCTGTTGGCATCCTGATCTGCTGTCTGAAGAGGTCTGAATGTCTTCTCATTAAGCCATCCTTTCTCTATGCCTTTTGCTGTATGCTTTCTTGTCCTTATTCAAATGCCTGGACTTCCAGGGGAACCACAGCTTCAAAATGAGGCCATGTGGGTGGAACATTGGGAATTAACCCCCCCCCCCAGTGTTCCTG
Source organism: Orientallactaga sibirica (assembly GCA_036365145.1). Classification (NCBI taxonomy): domain Eukaryota; kingdom Metazoa; phylum Chordata; class Mammalia; order Rodentia; family Dipodidae; genus Orientallactaga; species Orientallactaga sibirica. The sequence goes on from JAEOAD010000057.1 coordinate 12,088,181, forward strand.
TGGCAAAGGGGACCCTCTCAAATAAAACCTACAGGAACAGAAAATAACCATATTCCACTTTATCGTAGCATTCTAGGTCTTCAAGCTACTTAGTCACAAATATATTCATCTGTGAATTTTGTTTTGTATAAACCTTGAGATTCCCAGAAATTACCTTCACATTAGTGTGTCAATTAGCTGCCATTATGTAACAAACCACCACAAAAATCTCTTGCTTAAAACACTTGTTTCTCACTGTTCCACAGATTTGCTGAACACTGACCAGTCTAAGCTCTGGGTTACATATTGTAGGCTGGGAGTCTTTCTGCTTCACATTTTCCTCCTCCTCCTTCTAGTGTCATTTGGGATAGCCTCAGCAAGTTCTCTTCATGCTTAAAGATGAGATGCAAGAGCAAGTAGAAATGCAGAATGCCTCTTAGCCTTAGGCATATAAAAGTCTCACTGTTAACCCCCATATCATTCTATTTACCAAATCAAGTTATATGATAGAATCCAAAGTCAATGAATGGGAAATATACCACATCTATTTTATGTAAAAAACATGAAGTAAACCAGAATACTATTGAGCAACATAGTCCCCATGCAGTAAGGATATTGTTTCATTTTATGAGATTTTCATTTCAAGTTCATGAGTATATAAATTGTCACACACATACTCTAAACTCTGTGAACACGCATGTTGGGTTTGTGATCAAGTAATAGCAAAAATTAAAATATTAATAACAGCTAATGAATTCTTTTTTTTTTTTTTTTTGGTTTTTCGAGTAAGGTCCTGTTCTAGCCCATACTCACTCTGTATTCTCAGGGTGGCCTCAGACTCCCAGCGATCCTCCTACCTCTGCCTCCGGAGTGCTAGGATTAAAGGCGTGCACCACCACACCTGGCATGAATTTTTTTTGAAACAGAGCTCATGTAGCTCAGTCAGTCCTCAAACTTGCTATGATCCCGAGGCTGGCCTTGAACTGATCTTTCTGTTTTTTACCTTCCGCCTATTTGGATTTATAGTATATGCCATCACACTTGGCTGATGTTCTTGTTTGTTTTGTTTATTTAGTGGGTTTTTTTTTTTTTTTTAGAAAGGGTATCATAGTATAGGCTGGCCTGGAACTTACCATCCTCCAGAGTCAGCCTCCCACTGTCGGGATTACAAGTGTGCACCACCATGCCCAGCACTAAACAATACTTAGTAAATTTATAACATAATCCTAGTTATAAGAACTTTGTGTGTATAATCTTGTTTGAAAAATAAATCACTGAAGAGTAATTCTCATTTTTGGAAAGTGACAAAAATTTTGAGAGGCTAGGCGTGTAGCTGTGTGCTAGAACACACGTTCAGCATTCATAAGGCCCTGATTCCTTCTCCAGGTATGAAAAATAACTTGAAGTATCATTGTTCCAGCTTGTAGTGGTGCAAACCTGTAATTCCAGGGCTTGGGGGTAGAGATGGGAGGATTAGGAGTTCAATACAGTTGCAGTTATCTACTCATTGCTGGCACAAAGCACCTGACCAAAACCAGCTTGTGTGAGGAAAGGGTTAATTTTCGCTTAAAGATTCAAGGAAATCTCTATGATGGCAGGAGTAAGGATGGCATGAGCACAGTCTGGAACTCATGGCCAATACCAGGTGGACAACAACAGCAGGAGAGTGTACTGAACACTGGCAAATGGAATCTGCCTATAACACCCATAGGCCCACCCCCAACAACACACCTTCTGCAGCAAGGCTCCAATTCCCAAATTGCCAAAAGCTGAAAACAAAGCACTCAAAACACATGAGTTTAATGGCAAACACCCAAATCAAACCACCAGAAAGCCAACCTTGGTTGCATAGTGAGAGTTTGAATGAGTGTTCCCATTGTACAGATGAAATGTGATACCCAGAGTTAAATGAGTCAGTCAAGGTCATACAGAAAATTTGGATAGTTCTGGATGCTAAATGAAAGTCTATGGATCATTTCTTTTTAAGGATGACTTCCTGTGACCTGATCCTCTTTTCTTTCATTCATATGCTCGTAGAGTTGGCCCACTTACCTCTTCATCACCACCTACTATTCTAGACTTGACTGGACATGAGAGATGAATGAAGTTCACCCCCCCCACACACACACTGAAATGCACAAACACAAATTCTGTCCCTGAAACAGATATACTAATCTCTTCATTTTAAATACAAATAGATTTTTTTAATATCCAAATATTTATAATAGTTGAACCAGAGTAATCTCAAAATCAAAAACTATGATCCTAAGCCGGGAGTGTTGGTGCTCGCCTTTAATCCCAGCACTTGGGAGGCAGAGGTAGGAGGACTGCCGTGAGTTCGAGGCCACCCTGAGACTACATAGTTAATTCCAGGTCAGAGTGAAACCCTACCTCGAAAAACCAAAAAAAATATATATATATATATGATCCTTGTAAAAACAGGAATACTAAACCACCAGCAATATGTCAACCTGTTCATTGTTGAATCTGAGCTTCACAAGGATGTTAATAAACCCAGAAACGTTTTTTGGTTAGTCCTTGCCTGCCTGCCTTTACGGAGTTCCTTGGTAGCCCTCACATCATGAATCTCCTCCATTCCATCCCATCTGACTGGGTAGGAGTTTAGACTCAAGCCACTCAATCTTAGCCAGAAGAGATTTAAGCTGATTTCTTTGATGCTGACAGAATTTTCTCAGGTGTAAGTCTCCATGGCAACTCTGTGCCTTTGGCTTTCAATACACTTGCACTGCTGAACATGATTCCTGGGAGAGGGCACCATATGATCTTAAACTTTCCTCCTCTGGGTTTCTGGCTGACTCACACTGATGATGCACTTACCTCTTGTAAACATTCTAGAGGTCCCCTCAATATCAGATTTTGAAAGTTCTTCCTGTGTCCTTGGCCATTTTCTTTGCTGATACATTTTTTGTTCTAAACACAACTTGCAGCAGCTGATTGATATGACTTACTGATGGTATCACCAGAATAGGTGAATAAATGCATTTGGTTGTTTAGATCACTCCCTCCACCACCTTTATCTTGTGCCATTCTTTTCCTCTCTGTATTGAAAATCTTTTGACATCTTCAAATCCACAATGTTCTCTTCAACTAACCTCTATCCAGAAAGGCTCAGCTTCATGTCTTTTCATTCTGAGGGCTAATAGGGGTTAGCCACAGCAAAAAGGGGCTGGACTGAGTCCTGATGTTCTATTTCTCCATACCCCCCGGGAGAACTGAACACAGATTACTGGCAGTCACTCGTGGAGGCAGTAGGTAAGTAGCAGCTTCTATAATGGTAGAAGCAAGAGAAAATCTCAGTCACTATCAAAGAAATCAGTTTAAATATCTTCAGTCTGATTAAAAAGCTAGAGTCTAAAATCCTATCCAATCAGATTGGGCAAAATGGAGCAGATTCATTATGTGAGGACTACCAAGAAACCTCATAAAGGAAGGTTGGGAAGTTTTAACCAAAAACCAGCCTGGGACTAATAACATCCATGTCAAGCTCAGAGTTTAGAAATGACAGCTACATCCAGAGAGAAAATAAGTAGAGATTCAGTCATTAAAAGGTTGCTATTGAAAAAAAATGCTGCTGCTGTAAATGTCCAATAAATTCAGACACTGTTTGCTTTTGGCCCTGACTACCTCAGCTCATCACTCAGAATAGAGACCTATACAGCTCCCATGTCAGAGATGCTCAGGAAGGAGTGAAGCATGGCTAAGCTTGTTGCCATGGAGATGGTTCCTCCTGCTTTGGAATGTTCTACCGCAGGATGGTGGAAAGGAAGTAAGAAGTCAGTTGGCGGTATGATAGCACATCCTGTGTACTCTTGTCTTGCTTTCGTGATGATTTGGGACATAGTATAATTGTAATGAACTTACTGCAATTCTACAGATTTTTTTTTAGTAGTTCCAGACTACCTAGACTGCAGTCTCTTTTGGTGTGTGCAACTGGATAAGTTTCTCAACTATTAGTTAGCTCATCTATAAAATGCATTATATTTCATTTGCTTTTGTGGTATTAAATAAAACAATGTTCATAATGTTCATGACATCATGCTAGATTCATAGTAAACACGAAGTAAATATTAACAATTATTATTATTAGTTGGTACACATGTAGGAGTACTTTCAAGAATGGTTAAAAGTAAACTGAGACCATGGTATGTATTGATTATTCCTTTGTGTGTATGTATGTGGGTACACATGTGTGTGGGTATACATGTACATGTGTGCTGGCCTTGAACTTGTCATGTAGACTAGACTGGCTGGCCAGCAAGCTTAAGGGAAACTACCTGTTTCTTTCCTTTCTTTTTAGTTTTTTTTTTTTTTTTTTTTTCAGGTAGGTTATCACTCTAGCCCAAGCTGACTTTTAATTCACTATGGAATCTCAGGGTGGCCTCAAACTCACAGTGATCCTCCTACCTCTGCCTCCCAAGTGCTGGGATTATAGGCGTGTTCTACTATGCCCAGTGGATATACCTGTTTCTGAATCACAAATACTGGAGTTATAAGCACATTTGGCTCTTTTTTGTTTGTTTTTGAGGTAGGATCTCAGTCTAGCCCAGGCTGACCTGGGACTAACTCTGTAGTTCCAGGTTGGCCTTGATCTCACAGAGACCCCTCTACTTCTGCCTCCTCAGTACTGGGATTAAAGGTGTGTGCACCATCACACCTGGCCTATCTGACTCTTTTTAATGTAGTTCTGAGGATCAAACTCAGGTCTTTATGCTTGCAAGGAATGCATTTATACAAATTGAGCTATCTCACTAGTTCCTTCCTATCTGTAGCAGACAGCTTCAGGTTCACTGAGATGAACTTCCAGACCAGGCAAAGTTATGGAGGAAGGGATATTTGTTAAAGTTTACAGATCCAGGAGAAGTTCCATAATGTCAGAAGAAGCTGGCCTGCCTTCACAGGACCAAACACAGAGAGCAAAGCCACAAGCCAAAAACCACACAACACAGCACACCTCAGGAACTCCAGCTAGGCACACTTTGCATATCTTTAGATTGAAATCCCAAACCCACCACCACACCTTAGGGCTAGACCCTAACATCCACCCAGTGACTCTGACTCCAGCCAGGTGGCTGCAGATGCAAACTACAAACTAATAAAACACTGAATATTTTGGGGGCCATCTATTCAAACTACCACACTATTCTTTTGAAAATAAATTATTTTAAATATAACAAAAACTCTCCTTACTGACCTCCAATTAACTGAATTGATGGATTAATTTGATGTTTTTCCTTCCTACTGAAATTATGAGCTGACTAATACTCAGTATGCACTGGAAGCTCACAGGCAGTTTAGTTACTTTTTAGTGGCCCCTTATACTTTGGTTCCCACACATTGAGTTGAATACTTACCAGGAATACCTTGTGTTCTTGCCAAACCCATTCAGCCAGTAATACTTGCTATTATAATTATGTAATTGAATGGTACATTTGTGAAATGTACAAGTATAAAAAGGAAGCAACTGTCTCCATGAAATCTAAGTTCAATGCTTTCAAAAGACCAATAAGGAAAAATGTTTAAAACCTGCTCTATTGTTAAAAATAAAACAAAGCTGAAACTGGAAATCAAACATGATGTATTCAGGTTATAGCTTATACAAGAAAACATCTGTGAAATTCTCATCAGGGAATTAAATCTCATCACCAGATTTGATGAATAAATGTGCTTGTACATTTTAGATCTTTCACTCCACCTTCATCTAATGCCATTTTCCTGTCTGCCTTGAAACCATGTTCTCCTCAACTTGTCATCTTCCCAAAATGTTCATTAACTGTTCCTTTTTCCACTTCCATGCACAGACTCTTCACCTGGCTTTCTCCTTCTCTAGTTCATAACTTGGATATCACTTTGTATAAAAGTCACCCTGGGGCTGGAGAAATGGCTTAGTGGTTAAGGCACTTGCCTGCAAAGCCAAAGGACCTTGGTTTGATTCCCCAGGACCCACGTAAGCCAGATGCACAAGGTGGCGCATGCATCTGGAGTTCATTTGCAGGGCAGGAAGCCCTGGCAAACACCCATTCTCCCCCCCCACACTCTCTAAAATAATAAAATAAATAAAAATTTGCCAGGCATGGTGGCACATGCCTTTAATCCCAGCACTCAGGAGGCAGAGGTAGGAGGATCGCCATGAGTTCGAAGTCAGCCTGGGTCAGACTGAGACTCTACCTCAAAAAAAAATAAATAAATAAATAAATAAATAATTTAAAAAATTAAAAGCTGATGATTCAATCAGTTGAAGTTAAAAAAAAAAGTGGCCCTGTATTAGGCATCCCGTGATAATAGCCTCCCACACAACTACAATCCCTTAGAACCCTATGCTACTTTTTAACACTTTACTGACTTGTAAGGACTTGAATGTTTGTCTTCCTCTAGACATAAGTTCCATATTTATTGAAAACACAGTAAGTGGATAAATGAATCAAAGAATACATGATCTTTTAGTTTCAACTTTTAAAATTTATTTACTATCTCATCCAATGTGAGCCTAGGGAAGGCAGGAGTATTGTCTTTCTTATTCACTCTTACAATATCATTAGTGCCAGGCTCATAGCATAACCCAAACATAATAGTTAAAGACAATTGTAAGATCTTTGTGGAATTTAGGTAAAATATACCTTATTAATTCTTATGCTACTTTTAGATAAAGAAGGAAGCAATGAAAGCAGAAGTTCCTCTGAGAATTTCCATGAATCTTGAACATGAATGTCATTTCATGTCCTCTCCTATCATCTAAATATCAGTTAATACCCCCTAGAAAATCTATAGTATCATTTGCTTTAAGAATTTGTGCCTCATTTCCCCATATGAATGAGTTCATATTTTATTTTATTTTTTTTAAGTTACTCAATTGAGGGCCCATGTTTTCCCTTGTGCTTTATTGATTTCCTTGATATTCTGGTTAAAGCATTGTCACACAAGAAAAAGTATTGAAAATGGTACCAAGCATCAATATTTTGGACAGGATGCATGTTGAGTCATCATCTGGTACCAAACTTCTTCTTCATTTTTTTCTTTTTTTAAAAATATATATTTTAGCCAGGCATGGTGGTGCACGCCTTTAATCCCAGCACTCAGGAGGCAGAGGTAGGAGGATCGCCGAGAGTTCGAGGCCACCCTGAGTCTACATAGTGAATTCCAGGTCAGCCTGGACCAGAGTGAGACCCTACTTCGCAAAAAAAAAAAAAATATATATATATATATATATATATAACAAACCAGATATAATTAACCCGATCATGAATATCAGTAGTTCTTAATCATAAATGTGAAACAATTACTGAGAATGTTTGCTAAAATGACTAATTTCCAAATACAAGCCCATTTATAATTTTTGGATACATAATGGCAACTAGGAATGTGCATTCTGACAAACTCTTTTGAGTTACTCTGAACCTGATTGTCTAGGAATCATCTCTTGCAAAGGGCTAATATGGATTTAGAATGTAATGAACATATAGAACAGTGACCTGCTCAAATAGTTATATTGACTACCATCCGTTCTTATTATTTGCCAGGCACTGATCTATTGTAAGAAGCTTCATAGAAAGATATCATCATCTAATTTCATCCTTTGTTCTAGTCTATAAGGAAGGTATTATTATAATCCTGTTTTGTAGTTTAGAAAACTGAGATTAAGAGAGGTTAAGTAATTTGCTCAGTCACACAGCTACTGAATGATAGAACCCCTCAGCATATTCTGCCTCCAAAGGTCAAATTGCCTGACTCCCCAAGAGATTTCCTCATTTGTAGACTTCTGGATCCTTGGTGTGCTTAATGTGCACTTACCTCACCAGCCCTAATCAGAATTATAATCTTTTGCCTTTAAAGGTGCTTTATTGCAGGTTACCAAAGGAAAAAGCCCTGTCCTCTGCACTTCTTTGTTCTGCACTTGTTGAAACAACAGGCCCCAGGGAAGGAGGCCCTTTTTTAGTAGGAAAAAAAAAAAAACTATGCTTTCTCTGCTCTCCTCACATTCCACATTAATTATCAGCTATGGAAGAAACTGCTGAAACTTCTGGCTTATTTGGGGCCCTTCTCCAAAGCAGGAAACAGCAGAGTAAGAGCCAAGTTTAATTCTGAAGGTCAAGTGCTCTCTTGCAAACTATGGCCTGGGATAAAAGTTCATGGGGGCCTTGTAATGAGTCAGCTTACAGTAGGTGAAATTTTTATGAGAAGTAGATAGGGTTGGATGGATCTAATACCAGATTTGGGATAACCATTGAGTGAGCTTCTTCATGCTTGCCCTTTCCTGTATCCTTGGTGATCTCCATTAACCTGATATAAATAGACAGAAAAATATGGCTTTCTACTTGCTGCAGCAACAAGAAGTTGAAAGTGTTTCACTGGGTGAGTGTATCAGCTCACAACTTTAATCCCGTACTTGGGAAGTTCAGACAGATGGATCAAAAGTTCAAGACCAGCATGGGCTACATAGCAAGTCCAGGCAAGCCCATCTTGAAACAAGCAAAAGTGCTTCGCTGAGTAGTTGTAGAGGTTAGAAGGTGGATCTCTCTCTCTCTCTCTCTCTCTGTCTTGTACTCATCTCTGGCTTCCAACTGCACCTTCAGAGTACTACCCTGGCTGATAATAATCTAAACATTTAAGCACTATGCCTGGAAACAAAAGCCAGGAAGGGCTCTCCAGAGGTCATTAGATTTTTGGCAGACAGGATCTAAGATAAAGATAACAAACAGTAGTGCCCTGCCCACTCCATTCATGACAGTGGTTGGTTGGGATGGTATAGTGAGAAATATGAGGCCACAAATGGTCACTATAGGAAAGAATGCCAGGATAGACTAGGGATGCCTTCCATGAACATGAGGGCTGGCTCTACTTTTGTCATCCTTGCTCTAAGCTAATAGTTTCTAAGTGTGATTGTACACAGGATTGCAGAGTACAAATTTTTTAAATACTGATAACAAATCTGCCTGAGACGCATTGAATTAGGTTCTTTGGAAGTAAGAGTCAGGTATTAGAGAAAAAAAGAGATGCCACTGCTCCTCAGAATTGGAGACATACAGATGAGTGAATTCAGAAGATCCCAAAGGCATTCTGTCTGACCAGGACTTGCCAGACTAGCTACATGAAAATTATCTGATGAGTTTATAAAATCATGGATTCCTGAGGCCAACTCAAAAATTCTAATTTGAAATTATAGAGGATAGGCCAAACAATTGACATTAAAAAACATAGACTCAGAAAACATATTGCATATTTTCATATATATATATATATATATATATATATATATATATATATATATCCTATATATGACATAAAAGCAGAAACCTGACGATTTGAGGGATGAAAGGAACCAGGAAGGAGGAGAAGAGAAAATGGGGGTAATGTGATTGAATATGAGCAAAGTACACTATATATATGTATGAAAATGAAAATCTCACAAAGAAATACATTAATTTGTTCAATGAATATATGCTAATTAAATTAACAAAACTAATTCTCACAGAAAGGTGCCATTTGGAAATGCTTTTCTAGCAAGTATGACTCCCTGGGTTTATCCCCCAGCACAAAAAAAAAAAAAAAAAAAAAGGAATCACTGTCTTGAGCTACTTGTGATGTTTCAGATGAATGAAGGAATGGATTAATGAATGATTTCAATCCTGACAGCATATCAAAATCCCCTGGAAAACATTTTTTTTAATCAGTACCATGTGCAATGTTAGATCTATTATATTAGAATCTCCAGAGAGTAATATGAATGATTCTAATGTGAGGCTAAAACACAGTCACTACTCTGTGAGGTGAGACACAGGAACCCAGTTGGGGAACATCTTTGGGAGTAGTTCATTTCTCTTTTTCTATGGATTTAGTTCGTGACTTAGTCTAGCCCCTTTGACTTGACACCGCGTAATACAACTGTTTGTATTTCCCAAACCTGGTTGAACACCAGAATCTAGCACTAGTGATGGTTAGAAGTTGGGTTTTCCCAGAATTAATAAACATTTACTGCAGTCACTCACCCACTGGGGAAGGGCTGCTAGGGATTGGGTCCAAGACCTTGTATTTGCTCACCCACAGCCAGTCCCTCACCCATTTTTTTTTATTTTTATTTTTATTTATTTTTTATTTTTTTAATATATATATATATTTTTTATTTATATTATTTTGATTTTACATTCATAGTAAAGGATCCATTGTCCTCCTCCCTGTCCTCCCTCTTTCAAAGGGACCCTTGTCAATGGGGAATGTGGGTCAAGCATTGTGAGGTTGGTTTAGAGTTCTGGGGGGTTGGCCCCAGTCTCTGCCCTCACCCATTTTTTGAAACACATTTTTTATATCAAAATGTTTATTAAATGTAGACTCTAATGTCTTCTGTCTGTGTGAAGAATGGTTTAATTTTATCAGATAAATGAAATACAGGGCACTTGATGCTCTTAAGAGACAGGGCTTTTGTAAAGTGAAAGTCAAGGGCCTGCAAAGCCTCTCAGCCATGAATAAATAAGGACAAACACATCTTAAATACCAATCCATGTTGGCACTGCTTTGAAGGAAATGGAAGAGACATGATCTTCTCTTTGAACTTACTGTCCTCTATATCTCCCTTATGTGAGTTGTGACAGGCAGCCAGACAAGTACAGATAGTCAACCTTGTGTTGCTGGTTACACCAGGGATGAGGATACTGCCATTTCAGGAGGATGCCTTTTCACAACACATAGCAGGACGGAGGCAATATTTGTTTGTTTTTTTGCTTTTACCTAACTCTTACTTCCAAAGAACCTAATTTAATGTGTCTCAGGCAGATTCAAGTTATCAGTATTTTAAAAAATGTGTGCCCTGCAATCCTGTGCACAATCACACTTAGAAACTATTGATTTAGAGCACGTCTCATTCTAGTCCAATCTGGGCTGAAACTGGCTTTGTAGCTCAAACTCCTGGTGATCCATCTGCCTAAGCCTCTCAAGTGTTGAGATTACAGGTGTGCACCACCATGCTAGCTTTCAAAACACATTTGTAAAGATTATATTCACTTTCTAACTTCTGCTTGAATTTCCACAATTAGTGATAAACATATTTTATTTAAATATTCCCTCTTCAGATAGTTTCAAATCTAAACAGAAAGCATACATTAAGTCCTTAATATTTCCTCCATTCCTCTCAGAAATAAAGAGCTATAACTACCTTAGAAGAATTTTTGGCAAAGATAACTTGAGGTTTACCCAGGGGCGTAGCTAAGCAGAAGCGTACTTGACTAGCATGTGTTGAGTCCCTGAGTTCCATCCCCCAAACTGAGAGAGGTTTTTATAAAAATATTCTGATGTCAAGAGGGCCAACACATTTTGTTTATGCAACTTGGGCTTCTTTGCAGAGGTAGCAGTTTTGAATCATGTAGTTCAAGGGTTACTTCTGAGAAGGAACATGGGAGTAGTGAAATGGGGCCTAGACCCATGGGAAATAGGCATGGTTCTTGGTAGTGGAGTAAATGACAGCCAGTGAAAATGTACTATAACTGTCATGAGAGGTTTTGAATCAAGCTTTGGATTCACTGAAATGAGACCCAGTTGTCAGACCTCTGGCAGACAGCCTAATTGGCCTTATAAATAAGACCATTTACTTTATGAGACCCAGCAAACCCCAGTTGATGCAATGTGCCCCTATCCATGTGCACTAAGAATAGTGTATTGTGTTCTTGCCAGGAGTTGGCTATCCAGTGAGTAATGTGTTCCTATACATTTATATGCAAAGCAGAGTATCCTGGGACATGTTTATTGTTAAGAAAAGTTAGTATTAACATTGTGTCAGGGGATTAATCCGTTTTAATTGTAAGTGCCAAGAACAAACCAGCTTCTTTGGGCCCAGATGTATGAGTTTGGTTAAATATTTATAGATTAGTTGGAATGTTTACTCTTAATTCTGGAACTAGGTATTTACTTGCATGATTGCATATTCCTCCCCCATCTCTGTCTCTACCCAGTGTACTCCTGATGTTTTCTCTCGAAAATATCCATGAATTTGGAAAGAGATGATAGGGACATCTAGCTACTGGTCTATAACTACTAATTCTGGTTAGAGATGGCCACAGGCTAGTAGAGCAACCAGGACAATGTCCTAAATATATTACCAGGACTAGAGATTAAACAGGAGCTTCTAAATTAGGAACTCTGTATTCTAATCCCAGCTCTACTAGAGATTAGCCAGGTGGCCTTCTCTGGGTCTCAGTTTCTTCATCTATAAAAAGACGAAGATGTATTTGAACTCTTAGGACTTATTTTAGCTATGAATTGTCTTAGCAGCTTATGAACATGTAAGTCATCTTGAGGTAAAATCTATACCAGGTGTAATAATTTCCCTTTCTAGAATAGCACCAACCAATAGAGCTTTCTGCAGTGGAGCAAAGTTCTACATATGTGATGTTTAGCCTAACAGTCTGTGGCCACACGTAATTTTTGAACATGTGAGATGTGCTCAATGCAGCTGAGGAACTGATTTTTAAATTCTTTTTCAAGGTAATGGCCACATGTGACTAGTGACTACTCTATATGGCAGCGCAAGGGTAAATGACAGAAGATCATTGTCTTGTTAATGATGGTCTAACTTAGGGAAGATTAAAGAACTTGTTGGTAAACACTGCATAGTATGAAAGTTTTCTCCAATGTGGAAGGTGGGATATAATCAAATATTGACGTCCTCAAAATGCATAACACCCCAGTTCTTATTACTACCACTAAAAAGTGGAAAGTGAACTAATTTTCCTTTTTCCCCATTTGAAACATTAGTATTCTTTTAGCCATATTGTGTTAAGCTGGGGAACAGTATCACTAGAGGGATTTTAATACATACATAGCAGATTGCACAAATCAGCTTCCATCATCCCACATTATAAAGCATTTTTATACAATAAATGTGTTTACTTAATTTCAGTAATGTTTCCTTTCCACTTAATAGTTTATTGATCAATATCCCATAGCACTGGCTGCATAAAGTTATTAATTTATATGAATTAACAGGTGACAGGTCCTCATTATACAACTCATTGAGTTGAAAGACAGTAGGTAGGTGCTCTTCCTCAACTCACCTTCTCCACTTCCAAATGCATGGTATCTGTAAGACAGAAATTATTAGCATTAATATAATTAAAATGTGATAAACATTTCCTCTCTACCAAAGATTTTTCCATCATAGACTTTAGAATGCTGTTAGTACTCATGAGTAAATTTTAGAATCTGAAAAATGCTCAACTCCAGTTCCATAAACTTGTTAGAATGGACAATTCTAATTAATATGACCTAGTTGCTCAGCACTAGAATCTATGTTTCCTATGGTCATAACAGGAAATTATTTCATCCCATTCCTTTGTTTTTGACAATCTTTCCTAATGAGCCTGGACAAAACCTTAGAATTCTTCTCAACAGTGTTCTATGCAGCAAGGTTCAAGCAAGTAAGGCATTTCAATAATGGCATTTAGATAAAACTTTGTGTTGTGTGTGTGTGTGAGAGAGAGAGAGAGAGTTCATGTTAACACATGCCATAGTGCACATGTGGAGGTCAGAGGACAATTTGGGTGTTAGTCTTTGCCTTCCACCTTGTTGGAGGCAGGGTTTTCATCGTTCACCACTGCATTTGCCAGGCTAGCTAGCGTACAAATTTATAGGAGTTTCTCCTGTCTCTGCCTCCCTCCTCAGCATACATGTGCTAGGATTACAGATACCTGCCACAGAATATGGCTATTTTATGTGGGTTCTGGAGATCTGAACTCAGATACCCATAGTTGTTGCTTCATCTAGTGAGCCATCTCCTCAGGCCCCAACATGACACTTATTTGTCTTCTCTAATCTTTGCCATGTGAGTATATACGATCAATTTGTAAGAAAGAAATAAAATACATGCAGCTCCGGAGCTGCAAAGGAAATTAGGGAATACTCAATCTAATTCCCTTATTTTATAGATGAGACTGCTGCAGCTTAAGGAACAGAGAGGAATCATCCAAGGTGACAGAGACTAAAACAGCTTCACGACTCCAATGAAATCCAGAATTATATTGTTTCCATTCTTTCACATGATTATTTTACTTTGGATGTCTGGTGCAGGATTACCATCACTCTTGATTGGACTGGAAATGATATCTACTTGCCTGGACAGTTAAATCTGGAAAGACAAGCTAGTACATTGGTTCCAAATGTGATAAGTGGAATGGTCACATCCAAAGAGATGATTTAGCATATTTTCTCATGAGTTTGACTTATTTATTTTCTAAACATCTCTGTTCAGTGACACTAGAGTGGAAGCCTATTCATTGAAATAACTCATCATAGCTTCAGGATATCCTGGGATATATAGGCCTGACTAACAAATATAATCTTTATATTTATCACTAGAAAATTTTTGCACGTTCACCTTTATTAATGTGTTGTTCTTTGTCAAATAATTCCCCCCACAGATATTTATGTCCTAAACTCTCAGTAAAAGTCATTACTGGGCTGAAGAGATGGCTTAGTAGTTAAGGCACTGTCCTGCAAAGCCTAAGGACTCATGTTTGACTCTCTAGGTCCCACATAAGCCAGACGCACAAGGTGATACAAGCACACAAGGATGTCTATGCACACAAGATGGCACATGTGTCTGGAGTTTGATTGCAGTGGCTGGAGGTCCTGGTGCACCAATTCTCTCTCTCACAAAAAAATTTTTTAAAGTTATTACTATACCAAAATTACATTTAAGTGTAATAACAGTAATATAATTGTCAGCCAGCTTCAAATAGTGTAGCCTTAATAGTTTCAATAGAGGAGAGAAGCCTACTATTTTAATAGTTCATGAAATAGCAGCAACCTGGGAATATTAGTTTCCACTTATTTAGATGGTCTTTATGACTTAAATGATTCTTTAGATTTCCAATGTTAAATGATTTGTAAAGTGAGAAATAGTTTTATTTATTAAATGGTATAGTTATTACAAATGAACCCTAAAGAGCAGGGTCTATTTGTAGTTAATACCCTTATCATTTTACTGCCAGCTGCATCTGTTTCTGAACAAACATTCAATGCTTGTTTGGAAAATGTGTTTACATCCTAAAGTTTTCCCTGCTGTTGAACATTCCTGCTAGGTTACATTAGGGAAGTTTGTTGTATTATTTTTTTTTTTTTTTCCTTTTAACTCTCTTATGTCTCAAAGACTCCATTCTTATTCTTGCAATTGGGACTTTATACTCCCTTATGTAAACCAAATTTTAATGTATTAGAAGCAGCTTAATTCTGCTAAAGGCATTAAGAAGCCCAATTCCCAGTTTCCACTGGAAGACTTACTCTCCAACTAGTGAGAACATATAACAATGATTTCCTTGACAAGACTGCCTCATCTCCTGCCATACCCTAGGATCTTTGAAGAGGTGACCAGATACATGGGAGTCCTGACCAGAGAATAGACTATGAACGTCCTCTCCACCAAAGCAAAAGTATAAGCAAGAAGTAAAGTTGTAAAGAATACAGGGCTTTTTCTTTGCCATGCTATCCCAATCCCTGTTTTAGTGAGAATCCATTGCTCACCTGAACTGTAGTCTGTTTCAAAGATCATCTGCTCTGTGATAATGGCTTCTCTTGAATCTTAATTCTCCTGATACTAGCATAGCTTGAGAGAAATCCTCCCATAATATATTATTATATGTTTACCCTCTTAGGAAGGAAAATTTGATTGCCAGCATCAGCCACTTCAACTTCTGATAAATTCTGCTTTCTCAGTTTTGCTGCTGCTGCCAGCCTTACATCCTATGTAATGAAATACTGTCCTATTTGAGGGGCACAGCCCTGAACTTAGCAAAGACTAACTCTGGAACTTTCTTATCCTGAAGTGGGAAAGCTGCTTCTAGGAGCAGAGCCTGAGAGATGGGAGAGCTAACTCCTGGTGCCCCCATCCTAGGAGTGGGATAGCTGCCTCTAGCAGTAGCTTGAGGTAAAAAGAAACTAAAAGGAAGTTTACTTTAAGCCATTAGTAAATCTGATGCATCTGCTCTGATATTACTGCAGCCGTGGCTTCCTCTGCATATAGGTACTCATTGGTACTTTTATTGAACAGTGAAAATCTATTAATATGTGAACAAGTAGTACATTGTATGAGCAAAGGTGAAGGAACTTTCTACCTTAGATAATCCTTAAACATTTGTTAAAGTAAGGGATTTAGGAGTATGACCTACTGGGCTCTACTAACCTAGGACACACATACACCCTCATCACAAGAGCAATAACATTAAGCCCATCCGTTGCCTTCTACAGATCTGTGGGGCCATAGTTACTGACCTCATTGTCTTCAACACTATGATCAGCATTTCTTATGTATGTATATGTTTGTTCTGAATCAAGAGTACAACTAGGCCTCTGGAGAAAGGAGCATAGGGCATAGCTTAAGATCAGTCAGCATCTCTAAATATTGCTTGTCAATATAGGTCATCTGTGCTCATCAGACCAAAGGTATACCAAGGCAGAGGAAACCTAGTCAAATTGCTTTAAGCAGGTGGATTATACAGTTGTAAGATTAACTTCAAAGCAAGTTACAAGTAAGGAATTTAGCATCTCATAGCAATAATATCACAAAAACTATTTGTAAGGTCCATAATAAATATACCCAGTTGTTCTGCATAGTTCATTTCCATAGTTTATTCCCACAGTTTCTTCTTATAGTTCATCCCCACAAGATACCTTACAGTTAATCATTCAAAATTGAAATATCTCATTTCACAAACTGAGATCCACTCATTTCTTTCAGATCATTGAACCCCTACCCACTATTATACCTTGTATTAAAGCTTTTGCTATGAAATACACATATGAAAGGGGAACAGTGTCAAGATGAGTCATACAAATGCTAATATCATAATGCCTGAATTTATCTCTAAATTACTGAGGAAATGTGAATGAAATGGTTCTTCTATTATACAAATCTAGGGTTAAGTATATCAGAATCTCCACTTATATCCCCTTTATTTTCCTAGCTCTATTACTGTTAACCTCAGGACATCCAAACCTAGAGTTTAAATCTTCACACTCAGGCTAGAGGGATGGCTTAGCAGTTAAGGCATTTGCCTGCAAAGCCAAAGGACCCAGATTCTATTACCCAGGACCCACATTAGCCAGATGCACAAGGGGGCACACACGTCTGGAGTTTGTTTGCAGTGGCTGGAGGCCCTGGAGCATCCATTCTCTCTCTTTCCCCTCCTCTTTCTCTGTCAAATAAATAAAATAAATCTTCACTCTTACAGCAAATCATATTTGGAAAAGAACTTTTTATTAGTTTGAGCCTTCTGTAAGTCAGACACCAGCATGACATTATATATGCAAGAGATTTAATAGAAGGTACCTATGAGGGAAAAAATAAATGGAGCCAGACAGAGGAGGTAGAACATAGGAAACCACAGTGTAGGTTCAACCTTTTGTGAAGGAGAGAAGTAAAGAGGATTGGATAAGCAGAACCTTCAATTGCAGTACAAGTGTAGAAAGGTTTCAGCTAAGACAGAAGGAAATTGCCAAATTATGGTCACCATCAGAGATATTTCCTACCTCACTGAAATAAGAATTGCTGCAAAAAAACATTTATCAGGGACTCCTTATTGAAAACATGGCCTCTGCTCAAATGTAATGAGGGATTCAGAGGGTCAGCAGCTAGGGCCATCTATCAATTATCTCTGCAAATCAGGAGATTAGAGTGTACAATTTTCATGGCTTCCATAAACTCCCTCTGGCCACTAAGCTTGGCTCATTGCATATTATTTTATCTCCAGCTGCTACTATAATCTAAGCACTATAAGTAAATATTATTTCATCCATGTCTGTGTTGTGGCCCACAACACAGTTGGTTTGAATCAGTCATCTACTTCCTCCAAACATGGCTAGTTCCTTTCCATAGTCATTAAAAACTGTTAATCAAATGTTTTCCATATGGGCAAAAAAAATCTAAACATCAGTTCTGTCCTCCTCTGAGTCCTTCTTTGTGTTTTCCCACTCCTGAGAGTGATAGCCTTTCTCATTTTCCTTTGTAACTTCAAAATTACTCTGCTTTCTTCAACTCCTCAGTCTTTTTTGTTGGTTTTTAAATTTATTTTATTTATTTTAATTTTACATTCATGTTGGTGCCTTCGGTAGCCTCCTCCCTGTCCTCCCCCTCCGAAAGGACCCTCCTCATTGGGGAATGTGGGTCATGCATTGTGGGTCATTATGCACAGAGCCAGTGCCTCTTCCCCATGACTATTGGATAACTCCTCAGTTTTTATAAGCTTAAACTGGCTTCATCTGTTCTACTACTGAGAGTAGTAAGTTTTACCAATCTTGCATAAATCTTCATTCTAGTTCAATTTACCATCAAAATCCTTTCCCTCTCATTTTCACACTTATTGGCATTGGTTCAGTATAGTGTAGTATACTTTCAAATTTGAATCAGAAACCTAAGTTAGAATCACATGCTGAATTTATTCAAGCACACTCATTTGACTATACCTATAAAGTCTGCTTCAGTAGTTCTGGGGCTAGGACCTGAAAACCCACATTTCTAACCACCTCCCAAGTGATGTTGCTCCTGATCCAGGAACCAAACTATGAGATGTGTTAGTATAGTAGTTCCAAGAATAGGGTATCTAGGGCTGGAAAGATTGTTCAGCAGTGAAGTGTGCTTCCTATATAAGCATGAGGACCTGAAGGGCCTGAGACCACGCAAGTTCTAATCTCCAGCACCCACTTAAACATCTGAGTATGGCCACGCACATCTATAACCCCAGTGCTGTGGGAGAAGATACTGGAGAATTGCAGAGGCTCATGAATAGCAAGCTCCAGAATCAGTAAGAGACTGTTGCAAAACATAAAATAAAATAAAATAAAATAAAATAAAATAAAATAAAATAAAATAAAATAAAATAAAATAGAAAAAAATCTGGAGCATGGGTGATAGAAGGGCAAGTGAGATTATTCCCCAGGTGTAGCAGGTAAGCCCAGGTAAGCATAGGTGAGTGTGTGAGGTGCTGTATCAACTCATACATGTGCATACATCACACACAGCACCATACATCATACCACCCATAAACCAAAACAAAAGACTATAACTTCTGCATCCTATCTGCCTAAGCACCTCTGCATCTCAGTTTTATTGTCTAAAAATAATGGTGTCTTCTCCATAAAGTGGTTGTGAATATTACATATATATGTTACACTAGATGATGACTGACACCTATTAAATTCTTTAAAAAATTATTATTTCAAAGTCCCAGTATGCTATAGCCAGTAGCAGTTATTTAGCCCAGCATTCATCAAATCAATGAAATTTGTATAACACTTCCACTTTTGCTGTATGTAGTACTTATTCTTGTACTAAGTATATTTCTTCAGATTGGTTCTCAATTTTACTTGAGTAAGATTTATTTTAAAGTGAAACTGGAAGTGAAAAAACCATTGTTTTGCTAAAATAATAAAGAATAAATACAAAACAACTAAAACAAGAAGTATTATCTATTTGATACCTGAAACCACCAGGGTATTGAATCCCTCTTTGAAAAAGTACTCATTTCATTATAAATCTTCCTTTTCAAATAAGGAAACTGAGATAAAGAGAAAAGGCATGACTCACTTAGTAATGGAAAATTTATGGTAAAGCTAAGAACACATCTCCTATTTCACCAGCTACTATACTTTATATACCACCTCTTGCAGAAACACCCACTACTCTCTCTTTCCTTCCAATGACCCCATAGCAGCTATATCTCTAATACTGAAGATAATTTCTAACAAGGTTTAATCATTTAACCCATTTTATAGGTTTTTGAAGGTTTGTGTGGTTATATCATAGGGATTTGGGCCAGGACTGATTATTTTCATAAAGGTTCAGTTTTGGAAGAGAGACTGAATGTGCTAGCTGCCAGGTAATTAGGTAGAAGTGTGAGAAATGAATACTGGTAAGCAGAGTCAATGTTCGTTAACAATAAAGTTTGACAGAACCAGTGACAAGAGAGAGAGCTGAACATCGGTTTTAGAGTAGGGAAAGAGAAAAGAAAGAGAAAGAAAAGAGCTTTTCAATGTTTTGTTATATCTGGCAGGGTCTTGGGTAGTTAAGCTTTGCTACCAACTCTCTTAATTCTCTCCTCTACTCTCCCCTCTTGCCTCCTCCTTCCCCTTCTCTCCTGTCTCCTAACCCTCTTTTTATTCTCTCCCTCTCTCTCTCTCTTTCTCTATCTCCTTTCTCTTAACCCTCCTTTTGAGAAACAATACTCTACTTTTTCGTGTTACTAAGTGTGAAGCACTAACAACACAGACTTGGTTCTAGAAAATGTAAACCCTCTCCTTGTCCTGATTCATACAACAAGCCATCAGAACAGTGATTTGTAGCCAGCTATCTTCAGAAAATAGACCACCTCTATTCAGAGGTGCCTTTCTAAACCTTTCCTTTTCCCTTGTGGGACTCAGTGGCTTCAGTAATAAGCAAAACTAACACTGGGGGTTCTTTGTAAGTGTGCTCTCAAGAGTAGAGCCTTTTTACAGCTTCCAACTTTTGGAAGCTTCCCCTGTCATATCTAGAGAAGAGTTTACATACAACTTGGTCAAAGTTTGCTTTTCCCCTGTGGCACCATTTTCCATTGCTGCTTTTTTTTTTATATCATTATGCTTGAGAAGTTAGGATTTGCCAGATAAGGCAAAGTAAATAAAATACTTTACCCCACTGTTGATTTCTCCAAGCCTAACTTCCTCTCTTCTCACCCACTCCCCCATTCTGGCATGTACCTACTTCTGACCCCTCTTCCATTCTACATACTTCCCAATGATAAGCAAACCTCATAAGGGTAGGTGAATTCACAATGCATACTGGTGCTACCACATCTATTGATACAAGTTTTAAAGAAGTGTGTGAACTGTATAGCACAGTCTAGCCTCAAATTAATGTTTATTTTCCACATGCAAATGAGTGATCCTATTTTCCGTCCAAGACAGGGAATAATTATTCCTCTTACATATTAGCAAATCAACTTGTCAAACTATTTGTTATTAATAGTGTGCAGGTTTATACCAGACTAAGAGTTCCCTGATATCTGCTTAGGGTTATGGTTAGGAGTGCTTCTGTTAAACTACCCTTAAGAGAAGAATGAAAGTAATTTCTCTTAAATTATGTGCAAGTATTAAAAAAATATGTGTGAGTATAAGATTACATGGGCAGAAAGATGACTCAGTGGTTAAGGCACTTGCCTGAAAAACCTGATGACTGGGGTTCAATTCCCCAGTACTCTTGTAAAGCCAGATACACAAAGTAGAACATGTAGCTGGAGTTCATTTGCAGTGGCTAGAGGACCTGGCATTGCCATTCCCCTTCTCCCCCCGCCCGACTCTCTGTGTATAAATAAATAAATAAAATGGAAAAAAATTACAGATATCCCAATTAAAAGCTCAGTAACACCTTTGTTGTCCTATAACATTTGCTACCTGTGTTCTTTTAGGGAGAATCATACATGCTCAGAAAATGATTTGAAAGTAAAACAAGGATTTAGCCCAGGAGGGAAGCAACCTAAAAGCAAGGAAAAATGATCCACTAGAAAATAACTCAGAGTCCCAGCTAGTCCTTAAAGAACAAAGAAAGATGTTCTACCATTTCTATTTAACTGTGTCTGGGTGGACGGGAAGGTTGCCTCTGACAATTTAGAAGATTTTCTTTAATAAATGTTTTCCCTTTAGGTTTCAATGAATCAAGGGATTCTATAAACTTTCATGGTTCATGGTTCTCGCCAAGAGTCCTCATTACATAAAAGATTTGCTATAATCTCCAACAAATGTCTTGATAAACTAATGGGCTCTCTGAAAGATGGAGCCCACAGAAACCCACAAATCCTAAAATAGATCTCCAAATGGCTGAAAGCGGACTGGTGGAACCATTCCAGCCTGGCCTGGTCTCTGCTGAGATGGATGCATTATTAGTTCTTCTGGCATTCCCATGCAAATTCCCCAAGGTTGGGGCTCCAAGATTCTCATCTCAAAAAAAATAGTCCTGGACCATCATGCTGTGTTCTCAGGATGCAAAGATGAGTCAGACATATGCCTTATCTTTGAATAGCTAAATACCAGGTGATAGAAGGAGGCTGAAAGATTAATCATCGCAATTCCGGGAGATAAATGTTTTTATAAAGATGTAACCACAGTGCAGTGTTTGTATCCCCAGGATTGTCAGTGGTGGGGAGAGCAGTGCTATGTGCATTTTGTGAATGTAATAGTAAAAATAGATGAGATGATTATTTCCTTTGCTGATGATCACTCTGTTGTTATGGGTTGAAATCAGAATTTTTCTAAATCAGGAAAAACAAACATTGTCATTAATGAACACTATAAGATGTACATGGCCAGTGTAAAACTCATGACAAAAATTGAGGACATGGAAATTCACATTTGTGCCTTTATTTACTGCATAATATTACTTTTGTCTAACGGCTCAAGTGTCAGGCATCAGGGATCTTTGTTTTGTTCATTGTTGTAACTGCAGAGCCTAGAACTGTGCCAGTGAATGTGGAATAAATACTTTGTTGAGCAAATTAATAAACAACTGAAATAATGGTTTAGCACTAGGAATAAATAACATGTATGGTTAGAGACCATAACAAAAGATAATAGCAAGTGAAGCAGCCAGGTAGTCATCCCTGAGGAAGAAATATTAGAACACAGACATGAGTCTGATGGGACCAGTTAGCCAAGACAGGAATGTTACCATGCAGGCAACACCTCATATTTGGCATACAAAACCTCCAGAGAGCTGAAGAGAACTGATTTTTAAGTAACTCACCTTTGCATGATACCCAGTTAGTATGCTAAGAAGCCAGTTCAGAGTGACAATTTTTCTGCCTTACTTTTTCAAAACATGCTCTTTGTATTCTAGCTGTGCCTAAATCTTTGGTTTTTATTATTATTATTATTATTATTATTATTATTGACAACTTCTATACTTACATACAAAAAACACATGATATTTCCCTCCCCTCCCCCCATTCCACTTTAGAACTCCAATCTCCATCATATCCCCTCCCTCTCTCCATTAGTCTCTCTTTTAATTTGATGTCATTATCTTTTTCTTCTATTTTGGGGGCCTTGCAGAGGTATTGCTAGGCACTGCAAGGTCATGGATATCGAGGCCAATTTCTGTCTGGGCAGTTGCATTGTAAGAAGTCATACCCTTCCTTTGGCTCTTCCATTCTATCCGCCCCCTCTTCCGCAATGGTCCCTGAACCTTAGAGGGTGTGGCAGAGGTGTTTAAGTGCTGGACACTCCTCCATCCCTTCTTCTCAGCACTATGTTGCCTTTTGGGTCATCCCAGTGGTCATTGCCATCTGAAAAGAGAAGCTTCTCTAACCAGAAGTGAGAGTAGCATTAATATGTGAATATGAACATTAAGCATAGTGCTTTCAGGGTAGCTTGGTGAGAATAATATATACATTTAACCAGACAAGCACAGGCTTTATACCCCTAAGGCTCATGACCTCACCTGCCATAGACTTTTGTTTAGGTATTTCAGTACCAGGCATGTATTCCCTCCCGTAGAGAGGGCCTTCAGTCCAATTATGGAGCAGTTGGTTACCCCAAGAGCAGACATGCCACTATTGCACCCGTTCAGTCATTGGGCCTATATGACCAAACTTGAATTTTCAGTGTCCACTGTTTTCACTGCTGATGACTTCTGTCTCCCATAGGGCTGCATGCACTGCAGCTTTTTTCCAGCTTTCAGTTGGCTGGTTTACAGGGAGAAGGTTTTCTGCTCAGCACCAGCTTGCTTTCTCAGTGACCTTGCCTCTCAGGCAAGAGATGTCTTCAGCAATAGGGTCTTATCATCTGTTTCTCAAGGGAAACCAAGGGCTTTGGCAATAGAAGCTATAGACTGTTACTAAATCTTTGGTTTTAAGGCTAAGAAAGAAGAGTTCAAACTCAAGTTTCCTTCCTGTGTCAGATCCCAGGTAGGGTTGTGGGTAGACTATACTCTTGTGCATTTGGCCCCTTGAAACTCTCTATGAGGTGGGACCTCTGCTCAGAAGGCTCTTCTTTCTTGGCTTGCTTGGGAAGAGATGGATCCACCATCCAGAGTTGGGAAAATAGCCTGCCAGCCACTGAACAGTGGAGCCTGGGTCCTGAAGTGAGAATCAGGCAATAGCCAATTCCTTCTCTGTAATTTGCTGATTATCACACCCCAGGGTGTGGGATTGTCCAGCCAGGATTGCTTTGCTCTGCCTCTCATCAAGGCAGAATGAACACAGATCCTGACAGGTCAAATCTTCCCCCCAGACCTCAGAGGTTGCTATACAAAGGGCCAGGCTAAATCTCTGGCCAAGTGTATAATTCATTTATCTGCACGGTCATGAATTCTGGGCTCTTGGGGCAGGAAGCATGAGGTTCAGGGAGTCACTTAAGCCTAGATTTTACTACAGAGTTAAGGATTTCCAAGACAAAGCCCCTGCACCCCCCATCCTACCCACCCCCATCCTCCAGAGACTGAATAGACTGGAAGAGGAGCCTGTACATATAAAGGAATGTGCTTTAGGGAGAGGGGGCAGCCTCATCATAAATGCCTTGAACATCTCTATATCATGTGAGTGATGACAAAAGGACTGAAATTATTTCATAAACTGTAGTCAAGAAGAGTTGAAATCAAGAGAGTTCATGTCCGGATACTTATCTGATTCTCACCCACCACTTAGTAATGAAGGGAAGTTTTAAATGCCAAGAACAGTGCCCTCCCCCAACCCCCACTGCTGTACTAGGCCTCTTCTCAGGTAGTCTCTAGCTGGCACAATACCCAAGAAACTTTAAATAAAAAGCAACTCTTTGTAACCAGCAAATACTTGAAAGTTAATTGGAAGTTGTTTGGAAAGTTACCATTTTCTAGCCTGGTCAGCTGTTTTTTTTTTTTTTCCTCTGGTCTTCAGAACTTTCTGCTTAATAGAGATGGGAAGGGAATGACATTCTATGTTCCTGGAGTTTAATTTGCACAGTTTAACAGGCTAAGGGTTTGACCCATTTGAAATAAATCTAACTTCAAAGCCAGGCATGGTGGCTCACGCCTATAATCCCAGCACTTGGGAGACAAGGGTAGGAGTATTGCTATGAGTTCAAGGCTACCCTGAGACTACAGAGTGAATTCCAGGTCAGCCTGAGCTAGAGTGAGACCCTAACTAAAAAAAATGAAGTAAATCTAACTTCAAAATTAGAGTTCTTAAAATTTTGAAATGCTGTATTTTAACCTGCATGGCTTTTGTGTCACTGCAACCTACATAGAACTTTGCATTGGAGAATATTTAATCACAGATTGCATTTTATACCACTGCAGGCTCTTGGAAGGGAGAAGGCAGATAATACTGGAGAGAAACAGTGCCCCAGTGCCTCTGATCTGAAATAGACATTGCATCTCTTTGTGCGGTGAAAAATGCCTGATGCCCTACTTACCTTTTTGACTCTTCATTTCAGGGGTGTGATATGAAGTACATGAGGAAACCCCAAACCCAGATAGCCACATCCAATCTGGCTAGTGGCTCCACTAACAATTATTTTTCACTCCAATGAAGGGCTCTGAGTGCAGCCATTATCGCAAATAAGGTCATACATTAAATACATTATCAGTCATTAATACTTTTACCCTGCAATACATTTATCAAATTAGTCTTAACAAAAAATTGGAACACCTAGGAAAATAAGCTAGGAGTACAAAGCCTGGCTTCTAGATCATCAGCAACTTTTTCATATGAGTTCACTCATTTGCCAGCCAATAACCTTAGAATTAGAAGACTCCCTCCCACTGCTCCCAAGCAATATACTGCTTTGCCTCCATTTAGCAAGTCTGTGTTAAGGACTGGTTCAAGCTCTGTATTAAGTTCTCCAGAGGATATGGTAAATATTTCCATAGTCTTCCTTTAATACACAGATTTTCTGACCATTCTTTTTCCCTCTATATTTTTCAGCTGTCTTATCTGTTTCATTGTGTGTTTCTGATGTTCTTCTGCTCTTTATCTCTTGGGAATAGAGTTGTATTTTTCTTTTTCTGAGGTAGGGTCTCACTCTAGCCTAAGTTAACCTGGAATTAGTCTCAGGGTGGCCTTGAACTCATGCGATCTTCCTACCTGTGCCTCCTGAGTGCTGGGATTAAAGGTGTGCACCACCATGCCCGGCCATAGAGTTGAATTTTTATGGGAACTCTTCCCTTTGACCAGGCCACACAGAAGCAGCTTCTAGTCTGACATTTTACCCAAAACTTCATGTGCATGCCTTCTATTTGTGAAAGATAAGTGAATAAAACAAGCAATACAGATAGTTATGAGCCATTTGTTTAAGTACAATAGGTAGTTCTGAAGAGAAAGTTTTGTAGTGATGTGGCTAATGGATCAGTCACATTGGGCTTTTTGATGGAGATAGCACTTTTCTTGGAGCCTTAGAAATGTATATAATTTTAACATGTAAAGAAGGAAGAGGTTGGTTGTAAAAAATGAAAAGGATTCCTACAAAAGACATAAGGGTAGGAAAAAAGTAGCTTCAGACCAGAATCAAGGATAGAGGCATTTTTATTTGATTCTTTACAACAGTTAATATCTTTTTTAAAGTTTTTTTAAATTTTTATTTATTTATTAGCAAGAAGAGAGAGAGATAGAAGAGAGGCAGACAGAGAGAGAATGGGCACTCCAGGGCCTCCAGCACTGCAAACGAACGCCAGATGCATGTGCATCTGGCTTACATGGGTCCAGGAGAATCGAACCAGGATCCTTTGGCTTCACAGGCAAACACCTTAACTGCTAAGCCATTTCTCCAGCCCCAACAATGAATATCTTCAATACAGTTTTTAATTTTAACTTTATTTGCATGTTCATACATGTGAGGCACATGTTGGGGTCTCTGGCTTTACATGGGTACTGAGGAATCCAACCTGGACCAGCAGGCTTGACAGGCAAGTGCCTTTAACTACTGAGGCACCTCTTTAGCCCATTCAAAATATTTTTGGTCATGTATGTATCCTTATCAGAAAAAGAGCACACCCCAATCAACATATCTGCTTATAAGCTAAATGCTTAAACCAATCCATTAATACATTATAAAAAACACACAAAGGTGCTACTACAACTTTATGGACATCTATTCTATATTTGGGGATGACATAACCTTTTGAGGGTCTAGTGAAAGCTATATATCCTACCACCAGAAATATATTCATGGGTGCCTCATTTTTTCATACAGTTGATTTCAGGTAAGTGAGGTACAGTATGGACTCTTTGAAACCCATTCTCAAATCTCAGTATAAGTTGCTCTGGATAGAGAATGGCACCAAGAGCTTTTTAACAGCTTATTGGGCTACAGGCCATCAAGATGAAACTCCTTTAAGATTCTGAGCCTGGTCACCATGCACAAAGTGATAGGGGATAGTAGGAGTGGAAAGCTGAAGCAGGAAGACAAGTTCATGAACTGTTTTTATATCTTATGACATAAATGCAAGTATAACAGTGGTTACTCTAATGTTTCAAGTTTTGAGTAATGGAAGAAAACAATGATTATTTGGTATCATGAATGTATTCAAATGATAGACTAGCATATTAACAAAAATGGTCTAGGGACAGTGAGAAATGTGGAGATAAATTATAAGGGAATATTTGGATTTATGACACAGAATGGGTGGGAAATTAAAACAATGAAATTAGAGCAGTTAAAAGAAGAGAGAGTACAACCACCTGTGGTAGTTTGATTCAGGTGTATCCTATAAACTTTGGTGTTCTGAATGCTTGTTCCCTAGCTGATCACAATTTGGGAAGAGGAACCTTGTTGGAGGTATGTTTGGGGGGGAAGGGTTATGGGTGGTAAAACCAGCTTTCTTTGCTAGTTTTTGGCACACTGTCCTGCTGCTGTTGTCCACTTGATGTTGGCTGTGGTTCCTGGTCATCCTGGGGTCATGGCACTTCAGTGTCCCAGGGGTGTCCAGGCAATGGCGGAGCAGTGTCTCGAGTGGCCATGAGTGCGATGGGAAGAAACACCTGCTTCAGAAAACAGCTCTTCTTTATTCAACAAGGAACTGGGTTTTTATAAGCAGTTGAGAGAGAGAGAGTGGGAAGAGGGTCCTATGGGGATTTGTGGGTTCAAAGATTGTTTGCTGATGCCTAGTTGGCATATAGGGACATTCATTCTAGCACATAGGGAGAGGGGCAGGTGATCTACATAGTGGCTGGAAAAGGTGTAGAGTATAAGTAGGGGAATGGGCCTATGTAAAGGTTGTTGGCTGATATCTATAAGGAGTTTCCTAGGTAATTGGCCAAAGGTCAGGGCTGAGTGAAGCCTAAGTCTTATCAGGACAACCAGGCACCCTGGGCTGGCAGGGAAAGAGTGGCCCTCCTCCTGCTGGTCTTGCGGCCCCAAGATTTGTCCAGAGGGTCCAGGCTCACTGCCACCCCCAAGAGGGGGGAGGGCCTTACTCCTGCCAGTCTGGGACCCAAGTTTTACCTGGTGTCCAAGCTGCTGCAACCTCTCCATAGCCCATGCCCCTAGTCGTGTCTGATAGCTTAGGCCTGAGACCCTGCCTGTGTCTGACAGTTGGCCAGGAGGTGATGTCCAGCCTCTGCTCATACCATCCTTTCCCTGCCATCATGGAACTTCCCCTAGAGACTGTAAGCCAAAATAAGCCCTTTCCACCCATAGGCTGCTTCTGCTTGGGTGATTGTCCAGCAATAAAAAGGTGACTGCAACACCAACATAAACATTTAAGTGACAGACATTGTTTAAGTGCTATATATTAGTTGACTCAGTTAATCCAACCTCTAAGGCAGGTGCTATTAAACTCACTGTTCTCTTTTATATACAGAAATTGAAGGTAATGCAGGTTGGCTAATTTTACATGGCTAGGCAGTATCATAGTTCATATTCGAAGTTGAGAAGCTCCCCAATCTATCTCTATGAGTACATCATGCTGCCTCTCAAGAGTGAGGTATGAGAGGTGAATTATGGGAAATTCCACAAAAGAACGGAGAAAAGGAGGAACAGAGAAAAGGACTGACACCACTGAGCACCGACATAGATCAAGCATTCACTAGAGCTTTATACTAATAACAAGCATCATTATTACCACCATTACAGTAATCAGAAACTTCCCATGTGAAAGGAAGAGTGCCAAGATTTTTATAGGACATAAGGTACATTTGTCATTTTTTAATTAATTAATTTATTTATTTGAGAGGGACACAGAGGGAGAGAGAAAGATAGAGGCAGATAGAGAAAATGGGCAGGCAGGGCCTCCAGCCACAGCAAACAAACTCCAGATGCATGTGCCACTTTGTGCATCTGGCCTGTGTGGGTCCTGGGGAATCGAGCCTCAAACTGGGGTCCTTAGGCTTCACAGACAAGCACTTAACCGCTAAGCCACCTCTCCTGCCCCCTGTATTTGTCATTTTTAATCATGTGGCTTCCAAGTGACTTTCACAGCTGAAAAGATTTGTCCATTTTATGACATTTAGTCTGCATCTCTTACAGTAGAAGACAAAGGAAGCTATCTATTCCCTATCCCTGTCCCAAGGTGAGTAGGATGTTATCAAGGGACCTAAATTGAGTTAACAGGATATAGTCCCTGGAACTTTTAATCTTGAAAAACTGAAGCTAAGACAATGAAATACAGTTCAGTCAAAGCGGTAGTCAGTGGCTATGATAATGGTACCCTGACCAGATTCTTCTTGCTATCTAGCCCTAAAGTTTCCTCCATGTTTTCATATATTCTGGAAGTCTGTATAACCAATTGGCAACTACAATTCTGGCCCATCACTTATTTTTCCAAATAAAGTTTTATTGGGACACAGTAATATCTATTTATTTACATGTTTACTCTGGCTATTTTTAAACTACAGTGACAGAGTTGAGTAGTTACAATAGATTCAAAATGGCCCACATTGCTGAAAGTATTTACTATTTATCCCTTAGCAGAAAAGTGTGGTCACCTCTGTTCTGAAAGCACTCCTCTGTAACTTCTTCTCAGCACTATGGTGACTTTTGAGTCATCCCAGAGGTCATCGCCATCTGAATAGAGGAGCTTCTCTAACCAAAAGTGAGAGTAGCATTAATACATGGGTATGGACATTAAGAGAAGTACTTTCTGGGCAGTATGGTAAGCATAGTATACACATTTAGTCAGACACCAGCATATATTACACCCCTAGGGCTCATGCCTTACCCTGTCATAGGTTTTCAGTATCAGGGATGTATTCCCTCCCATGGAGCGGGCCTCCAGTCCAATTAGAGAGTGGTTGGTTTCCCCCATAACAGACATGCTACTATTTCATCCATTGGCTCATTTGGCCTGGCTGGCCAAATTTAAGGCTTGTGATGTCCACTGTTGTTTATCTCCACTGGTGATTTCTCTCTCTCCCATGGAACTGCATGCAGCATAGCTTTTTCCAGCTTTCTGTCAGTTGGTCTACCCAGAGGAAGTTTTCAACTCCGCTCCAGCAGTATTTCTCAGTGACCTTGCAGCCCAAGGAAGTAGAGTCTTTATCAATAGGGTCTTAAACATATATTTCTGGTGGGAAACCAAGAGCTTGGGCAATGGCCGGAAATGTTTGGGGGAGCATCAGAGATCTCCCTGGTCAACAACTCAATGGAAAGTATACCATTCCTGGCACTGAAAATTTTCTAGTAACAACCTATGGCTTCTGGGTATGCCATTGACCAAGAAAGTAGGTTTCCATATGAATTATTCATACCCTCTTAGATTTTGATTAGCCCATCCCCTACTGTTCCTTTTCTCAATATCTTCCCTTGACCTCACTTAGGCCTTTCCACCCCCAGTAATCTGTTCTTCTACTTACATGTATAAAATACCATCCTCTTAAATCCCTCCCTCCCTTTCTATTCCCTTTATAACCTCTTTCTAGCTTACCGGCCTTTGTTTCTGAGTTTTATTCCAACTCACATACAAGTACAAACATTTGTAGCTATGATCCACATATGAGAAAGAACAAGTGACATTTGGCCTTCTGGGCCTAGGCCACCTCACAAAGGATAATCCTTTCCAGATCCATCCATTTCTCTGCAAATTCCATAATTACATTTTTTCTTTACTGCTGAATAGAACTCAGTTGTATAAATGTACCGCATCTTCATTATCCACTCATCAGTTAAGGAATATCTAAGCTGGTTCTATTTTCTAGCTATTGTGAATAGAGTAGCAATAAACATGGTTGAGCAAGTATCTCTAAGGTAGTGAGATGAGTCCTTAGGATATATGCCTAGGAGGCCTATGGACTCATTTAGCCTTCATCACCTTTGTAAATACCCTATCTTCCGTATGTCACATAGCGTTCAAGCTTCAATATGTGAATTTGGATAAACAAAATTCACCCTATAACATGTTATAAAACAGCTAACTAAAGGAATGAAACCTGGAATTAGTATTCTTTTTAAGTTTATTTATTTATTTTGAGAGAGACAGAGAGAGGCAAAGAAAGAGAATTGTCCTTCAGCCTCTGTGATTGAACTCCAGACATGTGCACCGCTTGTGCACATGTGCAACACTGCACATGTCCATCACTGTGCATCTTGCTTATGTGGGACTTGGAGATTTGGACATGAGTTCTTAGGCTTCTTAGGCCTTAACCACTAAGCCATCTCTCCAGCCCTAGAATTAGTATTTTTAAAGCACCTATGTGATTCTAGTATAAAGCCAAGTTAAAAATACAAGTTTATGCCCTTGCTGATGGAAAGGCAGTCAATTGTTCAGCAGAATCAACATCACCTGAAACCTTATTTAGAAATGCAGAATTCTGGGTATCAACCCTGATCTACTGAATGGGCACTTGCTTTTTAATAGAATCCTTAGATGATCCATTGGCAACGTACAGTATGAGAAGCACTGACTGAGAACATCTGACATACTATTCTAGGTAATCTTCCTTATATAGTCAAATACTTGCAATTATGATAGCTATGTGAGCTCATTATATACCACAAAATGGTCCTCAGCACCGAGTGCCCAACAGGGATGTCTTAGGGTAGATGCTTAATGGAACACAGTGCATGAGTAGTGTGCTGGTGTGTTCATGAGGACCACCAGAGCACCAACATTGGGATCTGATCACTCACTCATGTGCCACACACGTTGTTGTCTTGCTTGGTATTGAGGTTAAATATCAAGTACATCAAGTCCTTGTACAAGTACAGGTTTTAGATTCTCGTCTAAAAACAGGTAGAGGGATCAAGTTCCTCCGGGTGATCTCTTTTCTTCTAGATAAGTTTCCAAGAATTTTATTCTCTCAAAACCATTTTCAGCTTCTTGCTTGGATTATGGATTTCACTCAAATGGTTAGTTTAGCATACTATTGCAAAAGACATGTGTTTTTTTTTTAATTGAAAGTTTGTCTATTTTCCACAGTGAGATTTTTTTTAATGTTACTTATTTATTTATTTATTTATTTAGTTAGTTAGTTAGTTAGTTAGTTAGTTATGAGGGAAAGAGAGAATGGGCGTGCGAGGGCCTCCAGCCACTGCAAATGCCTTAACTTCTGAGCCATCTTACCAGCCCCCAAAGACTTAATTTTAGAGCAAGTTTACCAGTAGCCTAGTATAGATGTTTGCTATATGGACCAGTCATATTTAACTGCTACTGTGGTTCCCATATAAATAAATTCATTTGTTTGCTCTGTTAGCAACTTAGTTGTTAATTACATGGCAATGTTTCTCTTTGGCTCCAGCTACTCTGGACTACAAGGTTGCTTTGTTGTTATAAAAATGAATTTCAAGCCAGGCGTGGTGGCACACACCTTTAATCCCAGCACTTGGGAGGTAGAGGTAGGAGGATCACAGTGAGTTCAAGGCCACCCTGAGATTACATAGTGAATTCCAGGTCAGCCTGGGCTAGAGTGAGACCCTACCTTGAAAAAAAAAAAAAAAAAATGAATTTCAGACTGGAGAGATGGCTTAGTGGTTAAGGCGTTTGCCTGCCAAGCCTAAGGACCCAAATTCATTTCACTAGTACTCACATAAAACCAGATGCACAAGGTGGTGCATGCATCTGGAGTTCATTTGCAGTGGCTAAGGGCTCTGGCATGCCCATGCTTTCTCTCTCTCTCTTTCTCTCACTCTTTCTTGCAAATAAATAAAGAAAAATGAATTTTGCTAGTTTCAGTTGAAGGAGATGAAAAATATCTGAAGATGAATGTTAGCAATGGCTGTATAATGCAAATGTACTAATAACACCAAACTATGCATTTAAATATTCCTAAAAGGGAAAATGTTATATATTTTACCATAATTTTACAAAGTAAATGCATTTTTCTAAATGTGATGTGGTATAGTGGCTTGGATCATAAAATATAAAAAATCATTAGTATAAAACTGGTGAAATCTGAATGAAATATGGAGTTTTGTTAACAGTATCATACCAATGCTAACTTCTTAGCTTTGGTAAATTTACAATAGTTATGTAAAGACAAACCTGGCAATGGGGATGAAGTCTATATCAGAACTCTGCTTTCTTTGCAATTTTCTAAATCTGAGAATCTTCTAAAATAAAATGATTATTAAAACACGAAAAGATAAACCTTTGTCTGACCTATTGTTTTATAAACGAGAAAGGAAGGATTATAGAACAATCTGACAGAAGACAAGAGCTAGAAATCTTTTCTTCTCCAGAACACCAAGGTTGAGCTCCTTAGAAATGATAATGGCTGAAATGCAACAGAATGCCCCTCAACAGCATATGGTCTCTAAAAATTATTTGTGCAGAGTGCTTTACTTTCAGAGTTCTAAGCTTCACACACATACACACACACTGATGGATATTATTGTCTATTTAATGATAGTTCATTATGGTGGTTGAGAGTGTAGAACCTTCAGTCAAATTCCCTGAATTTGAATATTGCTTCTACTGATTTTTAACTATAAAAATGACTGTGGATATTATTAAACCTATATCTCATTTTCCTTATACATAAAGTGTAGATAATAATAGTACTTACTTTGTAAGGCTTTCCTGGGCATTTAGTGAGGCCACTCTTATGGGTGATAATCACACAGGCATTGTTATGAGCCAGATGTGTATGTATTTATTTATGTATATAATATTTTATTAGCTGTGAACCTCCAATAAGTCCCATTTAAAACTTCTAAATATGGACTGGAGAGATTGCTTAGTGGTTAAGGCACTTGGTTGCAAAGCCTGGGGACCCAGGTTTGATTCCTCAGTATCCATGTAAGCCAGATGCCTATGGTGGTGCATGCATCTGGAGTTTGTTTGCAGTGGCTTGAGGCCCTGGCATGCCCATTCTCTCTCTCTTTCTCTCTATGTGCCTCTTTCTCTCTCTCTCAAATAAATAAATAAATAAATAAATAAATAAATAAATAAAAATAAAATATTATAAGCTTCTAAATATGATAGCTACAATCTACCCAAATCATAAGTGTACAGCACAACGATTTTTCAGAAAGTCAACACTCCCCTATAATCCCAATCATATTCAAATAATGTTGTCATCACACCTATATGCTCCTTCCCAGTTGTCGCCTACCATATTCTTCTCTACTTGTTGCTGTTTCTGTCCATTCAAACATCCTACTCCCTCCACTTTTCATGATTTAATTTAATTTAAAGGATATATATAAAGAATTGGCATAATTTAAAAATCAAAAGTATGCATTAACTAGTAATATATATGTACTTATTTTCTCTTTCCTCCAGTATTTAGTCTGAAATGACAAGAATATTTTATTTTAAATGAGAATTACATGCTGTTTTATCAGAAAATTAAATGATTATAATTTCTAAAGTATTCCAATGTAATTAACAGTCCCCTCAATTCAATTAAGCCAGTATTTTCAAAGTCCCATATTAAGCAAATACTTACTTTAAAAAGCACTTTTCTTTGGAAAGAAAGGTGAACTAGACAACAGCTAGTCTTTATA
Organism: Orientallactaga sibirica; assembly: GCA_036365145.1. Lineage (NCBI taxonomy): Eukaryota > Metazoa > Chordata > Mammalia > Rodentia > Dipodidae > Orientallactaga > Orientallactaga sibirica. The sequence continues at coordinate 12,123,032 of JAEOAD010000057.1, forward strand.
TGTTCCAAGCTTTCTTAGGTAAACAGGCCCATAGAATTCTAGTCCAAGAGAGCCTGAAGACATGGCTTATTGGGCAAAGTGTTTGTTACATAAGCCAGAGGATCTGAGTTTAGATTCTCAGCAACTACATAAAATGTTTGGTATTGTAGCTTATGCTAGCTACTAGACAAATTGGTATATTCTAGGTTTAGTGAGAGAATATGCTTCAAAGAATAAGGTGGAGAGTGACTGAGAACAGTAACTGAAGGCAACCTCAGGTCTCCACAGGTTAACACACACTCATGAACCACCCTGAATATAAACATGCATACACACACACACACACACACACACACACAAACACTAGTCCAAGGCACAATCTGAATAAAATGATACAAGTACTAACTTGTCTATGTAAAATTACCATTTATAATAACAAAAGAGAGATCTGCAAAATATATATTTGTCAAAATTCAGCTAGCAAAAAGCATTTTACAGATACATTTTTTGGGAAAAATGGATGTCCATATCTTCTTTTTCATTTTTTATTTTTTAAATTTTTTTATTGACAACTTCTATACTTACAGACAATAAACCATGGTATTTCCCTCCCCTCCCTGACCTGATAAATACACATTCGTGAATGGGATTACTTATAAAGTGTAAAATGTAAAAATGTCATTTTGTCCCAATCTATAAATTATATCTCATTCCAATAAAAATATTGTATATTAGAGCCAGGTGTGGTGGTGGACACCTTTAGTCCCAGAACTTGGGAGGCAGAAGTAAGAGGACGCTGTGAGTTGGAGGCCACCCAGAGACTACATAGTGAATTCCAGGTCAGCCTCTGCCAGAGTGAAACCCTACCTAGAACCCCCCCCCAAAAAAATACTATATAATAGCTTAAAAACTTGAAAAGCTTGTTCTTAAGCATATATAGAAGCATAAATGTCTATAAATATCTAAGTTAACTTAAACAAGAACTAGTGTCAAACTTGCTGCAGACATGAAAATCAAAGAGGAGGAGGCATAATAAAAAGGCTAATAAACCAAAGGAATATAATTTAGAGCTCAGAAACAGCTGATAGTAAGATAAATATAACTTCACAGCAAGGGAAGGATGGATTTTTATTAGAAAGAATGGATTGCCAGGTGACAGAGCTTCTCAAATAACACCACTAACTAGGGATTCAATATTCAAGCACATTGGTCTATGAGGGACATTTTACCTTCAAACCACCACACTGACCCATATCACTTACAAGGAACACACTAGGTCAAAAACTTAAAAGTGGAAAATAACCAAAATTGTAAATATGAGAATTTCTTTTCTTTTCTTTTTTGTTTATTTTTTATTTATTTATTTGAGAGTGACAGACAGAGAGAGAAAGAGGCAGATAGATAGAGAGAGAATGGGCATGCCAGGGCCTCCAGCCACTGCAAACAAACTGCAGATGCATGCGCTACCTTGTGCATCTGGCTTATGTGGGTCCTGGGGAATCAAGCTTCAAACCAGGGTCCTTAGGCTTTACAGGCAGGCAAGCACTTAACTGCTAAGCCATCTGTCCAGGCCCGAGAATTTATTTTTTTTTTCAAGGTAGGGTCTCACTCTAGCCCAGGCTGACCTGGAATTCACTCTGTATTCTCAGGGTGGCCTCGAACTCACGGCGCTCCTCCTACCTCTGCCCCCAAGTGCTAGGATTAAAGGCATGTGCTACCACGCCCAGCTCGAGAATTTCTTTATAATTTGAAATGGTGTAGGACTTCTTAAATAAACTGACAATAACAAATCATATGGTTATGTAAGCCATGAATTTTACCTCATCTACTTAAATATATAGTTAAATCTATTAACTGCTATCATAGACAAAGTTGTCACACAGAGGATATACTGGAAAAAGACATTGGCTAGTACCTAAAACTGACAAGTCACTGATTTCCACAGTGTCCAAAGAACTCTAATAAATTTATAAGAAAAAGGCAAAAAACACAATAGTTAAAATGGGTATATTATCTTATCTGATTGGGGAACTCAGAAGTGGAAACTGGACTGGCTAACAAGCTTCTGAAGAGATTATAAATCTTTCAGGTATAGAAAGGAATGCAAATTAAAACATCAGTGAGATATTAAATCATGCTCATTTGGGAGCATGATTGACAGTAATTTGGGACTGAGGAGATAGCTCTATGGGTAAAGGAATTACAAGTCTGCTGCTGACCAGAGTTCAGATCTGTAGCAGTCATGTAAAGCCAGACACAAAGTGGTATATGCATCTATAACTCTAATGATCATATAACAATGAGAGGCAGGATCAGGAGAATTCCAAATCTCACAAGGCCAGCCAGTCTGGCCTTCTCAGCAATAACAACAAAAAATGACCCAAAAAGGTTGACAATTAAAAAATCATGTAACACCAAGTGTCTGTAAACATGCAAGGAGAGAAGAGAAATTGTCATATATTGTTTATGGGGATATATAGGGAGGTACAGCTTTTTGAAGAGTAATTTAATGGTACTTTTTTAATTGACAGTTTTCATACTTGAACATAAGGTTGATCAAAATCCCTTCCTCATACTTTCTTTCATCCTCCTTCCCTCCTCTCTTCCACTGAACTCCTTCTTTCCAAGTAGTCTCTCTTTTATTATCATTAACTTTTAATTTTTTTCTGATTTATTTATTTATTAGAGACAGAGAGACAGAGAGAGAATGGGCATGCCAGGGCCTATAGCCACTGCAAACGAACTCCAGACACGTGCCACCAGGTGCATCTGGCTTATGTGGGAACTGGAGAATTGAACCTGGGTCCTTAGGCTTCACAGGTCAATGCCTTAAGTGCTAAGCCATCTCTCCAGCCCCGTGATTAACATTTTACACACCTCCACCATCCATGTCCAGATGTTAATGAGCTCAATATTGTGGAGGTAATGATAGCCACTGTGAGGTCATGAAGTAATTGATACAGAGCAGTTATTCTCCTAAAGTATGTCTCATTATTCTCTGATTCTTACTTCTTTCTACATTCTCATCGGCAGTATTCACTGAATCTTGGCGGGCATCATAAAGATGTTTCATTTAACCATCACTTTATGCTCAGCAGTTTGACAAGTTTAGAATCTTTCCAGTATTTACTGTTGTCTGAAAAAAGCTCCTCTGACCAAAGATGAGAGCAGCACAATTATATGAGCATAAACATAATATAAATATTAAAGGTATATTTTAGTCAATCAACAGTAGTGGCTTTCCCCCTTGTGGTCCATGACATCCGCAGCCATGGGTTTTGGACTAGGTTTTTAGTACCAAAGATGAATTCCTTCCCAAAGAATGGGTCTCAGAACCAATCACAGAGTAGCTGTTTACCCTTCTAACTGTCATGCCACTATTGCAACTGTTGGGTCTCTTGCCTGGCTAAGTGGTTATGTAGAGCACACAGGGTATTTTCATAGTTGGATAAGTCTACTGATGTCTTCTCTATTCCAGCAGGTTGCTTAGCACTTTTTGACAATGTAAAACTTAGCTAGGAGAGAGGAGTCTTCCAGCTTCATTCCAACTTTATTTCTCAGATCCTGTGATCAATAATTATATGTCTTTAGCAATGAGAGCACATTTTAATAGCAATTATGTAGATATTCCTATAACCCAGCAACTTTACCCCTCAATATATATCCTATAAATACTTTCCATTTAAAAGTGGGACACTTTTGAAGTGGTTTATTGCAGAATCATTTGTTTGGCAAAAAAATGATTTGTGTACATACATCAGTATGAAGGTGGAAAAATATGGAATATAATGCAAAGGTTAAAAGCAATGAAGCACTTGTCAAATATCAGTATAGATCTTGAAATTCTCTTGAAGATTTTTTTTAAATTGGAATGAGATCAGTAGTCTAAAAATGCATCAATTAAAATACAAACATGGATGATAAATAGATATATACTTGATAGATAGATAATAGATTAGAGAGAGAGAGATTGAAAGACAAATACTCTGAACCTGCATGATACACATTAGTGAGGTGCCTGATATGGGACAAAAATGGGAGTGAGAATGTGGATGTTTATTGAAAATAATAAACTAAAAGGAGGGACATGACAGAGATGAATATTTCCATTGAACTAAAAGATCTGATTAACTCATCTTTCTATAGCTGATTTCCTCCCCCCACCGTTTAAGCGCTAGGGGAAAGAAAACAATACCTCTAGCCAGAGAAATCTCAGAAGTCTGTTTCAAAGAGGTCAGATTTGAGTTGAATTTTAAGGAATAGATATAGCTTTTGTAGAGATTCATGGAAGAGAAGGATGTCTGTGGCAAGTAAACCTCTTGGTTAGAAGCCAGGCAGTGGGAGAGTACAGGAGGGATTTCAGTTAGTAGCAAAATTTTGTTATTGACAACTTCTATACTTACATACAAAAAATGCATATTTCCCTCCCCTCCCCCCATTCCCCTTTAGAACCCCAATCTCCATCGTATCCCCTCCCTCTCTCCATTAGTCTCTCTTCTAATTTGATGTCATCATATTTTTCTTCTATTAGGAGGGTCTTGCGAAGGTATTGCTAGGCACTGCAAGGTCATGGATATCGAGGCCAATTTCTGTCTATGTTGCCTTTCAGGCAGTTTGGTGGGAATAATATATACATTTAGTCAGACACGAGCAGGCTTTATACCCCTAAATCTCATGGCCTAAGTTTTATCTGAAGTCTAGAGTAGGTAGTGGTGTTTCTTGGAAAATAAGCCTGTGGAGACGGGTAGGAGCTAAGGGTGAAGGACTTTCAATACCCAGTGAACAATCATGGGTATTATTTTGAAAGTAATAGGAATGGTTTGTAGTTTTTAGTAGGGATGTAATAGGATCAGAACTAGGAAGATTACTGTCCATAAAGTGTTGGAGGAATTGCGTTTTTGGACACAGATAAAACTTGAGAAGATATTGTCATTGTCCAGGTTATGGCCAATGATGGACTAAGCTAGGCTTTGGTTATTCATTCCTAATGAGACCAACAAGAATGACAAGGGTATAGACTTGGAAAGCAGACAGAACCAAAGAAATAAATTAGTGTAGGCTCTCATTTTTATTACAGAGGTAGTAGACTCTATATGGAGTGGATGAAATCAGCAAGAGAGAAGGCTATGATAACACATTGAAAGCCATAGAGAGGGTTCCAGAATGGGAAGAGTATTTGGGAATGACAAATGCTGCAAAGGTCTATGGGATAAGAACTTATCAAATGTCATTGATTAGTTTCACAAGAGTACTCTCAAGAAAGGAATGTGTAGGCTTGGATTCCCAGGAGTCATAGGAGTAGGGCGAAAATAGACAGTTTTTGTTCGCTGTCAAGAAGGTTGATCTAGAAAGGTGGTGGAGAGAAGGAGTGGCAGCTTATGGGGAATGGGGATCAAAGAGTCAGAGGAAGAACCTTGTTTGTTTTGTATTTTAGTATTAAGCAGATCAGAGTATGATTAAAGACCATAAGAAAGTAAGATACAAAGGAGGAGGAAAATAGCTCCCCATGTAAGGTCCTCAGGGTAGGAACCCTAGAGCAGCCTTTCTGGAAAAGGTCATTAAAAGCTATACTTGAGCCGGGCGTGGTGGCGCACACCTTTAATCCCAGCACTCGGGAGGCAGAGGTAGGAGGATCGCCAAGAGTTTGAGGCCACCCTGAGACTACATAGTTAATTCCAGGTCAGCCTGGACCAGAGTGAGACCCTACCTCGCAAAAAAAAAAAAAAAAAAAAAAAAAAAAGCTACACTTGGCTGAAGATATGGCTCCGCAGTTAAGGCACTTGCCTGCAAAGCCTAATGATCCGGGTTCAGTTCCCCAGTACCCATGTAAAGCCAGATGCACAAAATAGCACACACATCTGGAGTTCGTTTTCAGGGGCTGGAGGCCCTGACACACCCATTCTCTCTCTCACTCTCTCTCTTCTCTCTGTCTCTCTCTGCTTGCAAATAAGTAAATAAAAATATTTTTAAAAGAACTAGTGATTATATTTTTTTACAAAAGCTACTCTTACCATATCTCAACTTCGTCTCCCAGATGGACTTACTAAAGCTCACTTCCTCAGGTACGCTCTCTTGCTCCCTCACCCCCACTTTCTTTTGGGTTCCGGTGACTGGTTGAAACTGGACTAGCAAAGAAGCCTGTCTGTCAGTCAGCAAGTCAAGAGGACCTATTTAGCTGCGTGGAGGTTTTCAGTCCACAAGTTCTGAAGCACTCAAAGCCAGGAAGGGGACAGTACTTGAGATTGTTTCCCACTTAGGTATAGGGGACAATTGTTGCTACTCTTGGCTGAAGGAGGCTTCATTGGGGACTTTCTACAGAATTCTGTGTTAACTTTTTATGAAAGATTGCCAGCACCAGATCTAGCAGCTTTTAAAACCCTCATAAAACCAGAGAATGGAAAAGGTAGAGATGAAGGGGGAGCATAGGGGAAACAGTAGGGCCTCCTGCCCAGTTAACCCTCCAGGGTCAGGCTCCTGGACAGGCTAGTTCCCTTTTGGCCTGCTTTTTAAGCGGTCCTGTTTTGGCGTGTTTTACCTCCTGTTTTTCCTTCCCTTTCCAATTTTCTCCCATGGAGTCCTGTTAGGATATCTTACTGATTTTTTTTTCTAGCTCTGCTTTCTCTAGGAACCAAACAATTGATGTTTAAGTTGGTTGAAGTATTCTTTTTATTTATTTATTTTTATTGACAACTTCTGTACTTATAGACATTAAAGCATGATTTTTCCCTTCCCTCCCCCATCCCCCTTCAGAACTCCACTCTCCATCATATCCCCTCCCTCTCTCCATTAGTCTCTCTTTTAATTTGATGTCATCATCTTTTTCTCCTATTATGAGGGTCTTCTGAAGGTATTGCTAGGCACTGTGAGGTCATGGATATCAAGGCCAATTTCTGTCTGGACAATTGCATTGTAAGGAGTCATAAACTTCCTTTGGTTCTTACATTCTTTCTGCCCCCTTTTCCGCAATGGACCCTGAGCCTTGGAGGGTGTGATAGAGATGTTTCAGTGCTGGACACTCCTCCGTCCCTTCTTCTCAGCACTGTGTTGCCTTTTGGGTCATCCCAGTGGTCATCACCATCTGAAAAGAGAAGCTTCTCTAACCAGAAGTGAGACTAGCGTTAATATGTGAATATGTCCATTAAATGTAGTGCCTTCAGGACAGTTTGGTGGGAATAACATATACATTTAATCAGACAAGAGCAGGCTTTATACCCCTAAGGCTCATGACCACCCCTGCCATAGGCTTTTGATTAGGTTTTTTCAGTACCAGGCATGTATTCCCTCCCATAGAGTGGGCTTTCCATCCAATTAGAAAACAGTTGGTTTCCCCAAGAACAGACATGCTACTATTGCACTCGTTCAGTCATTTGGCCTATCTGTCAGAACTTGAGGCTTTCAGTGCCCACTGATTTTACTGTTGATGACTTCTGTCTCCCATATGGCTGCATGCAGTGCATCTTTTTCCAGCTTTCAGTTGGCTGGTCTACAGGGAGAAGGTTTTCTGCTCAGCACAGCTTGATTTCTCAGTGACCTTGCTGCTTAGGCAACTGAAGTCTTCAGCAATAGGGTCTTACTGTCTGTTTCTCAAGGGAAACCAATGGCCTTGGTAATAGCCTGTAATGTTTCAGAGGTAACAGGGACCTCCCTGACCAACAACTCCCTGGAAGGTATCCCATAACAGGCACTGAAAATCTTCTAGTAACAATCTATAGCTTCTGGATGTGCTATTATTCAAAAGAGTAGGTTTACATAAGTCTTATTCAGAATATCTTGAATTTTGATTGACCCTCCACCCATCCTTCTTTTACACATTCTCTTTGCCTGCCCTCACTTAGGCCTTTCCCCTTCCTATAATATGTTCTTCTATTTCATATATACAACACCATTCCCTTAAGACATTCCTTTTCTTCTTTCCCTTTAAGCTTTTTCTAGCTTCTTGGCCTCTGCTACCAACTTTTGGTTCTAGCTCACACACAAGTCTATACATTTGTAACTAGGATGCACATATGAGAGAGAACAGGTGACATTTGGCTTTCTGAGCCTGGGTGATCTTACTTAGGATAATCCTTTCTATATCCATCCATTTCCCTGCAAATTTCATAATTTCATTTTTCTTTACCGCTGAATAGAACTCCATTGTGTAAATGTACCACATCTTTATTATCCATTCATCTGTGGAGGGACATCTGGGCTGGTTCTATTTTGTAGCTATTGTGACTAGAGCAGCAATAAACATGGTTGTGGAAGTATCTCTAAGGTAGTGAGAAGAGTCCTTCAGATATATGCCTAGGAGTGCTATAGCTCAGTCATATGGTAGATCTATTTTTAGCTGTCTCAAGAACCTCCACACCGATTTCCACAATGGCTGGACCAGATTACATTCCTACCAACAGTGTAGAAGTGTTCCTCTTTTTCTGCATCCATGCCAACACTTACTGTCATTTGTTTTCTTGATGGTAGCCATTCTGACAGGAGTGAGATGGAATCTCAAAATAGTTTTAATTTGCATTTCCCTGATAGCTAAGGATATAGAACACTTTTTTAGATATTTATATGCCATCTGTATTTCTTCTTCTAAGAACTCTCTATTTAGTTCCATGAAGTATTCTTATCACTCCTCACTCTAAGTGAACATTTGGGACCAAATCAGTTATTGACCAAAATCAATAACAGGATGAAAGTGGGAAGTTACTGAGAATAAAAGACCAGCAAAACAGGAGTCTTCAGTCAGTCATGTAATGTGGCCTACCTTTCTCCCTGGATGGTCCATTGACTCTGACCTAGAATTCCCTTCAGTCTCAGGTAGATGTGAATGATATTGTTAATAATCTGGTATTTTTCTCTATGTATACATCTGTAGATTATCCTCTCTGGCTCAATATTTATCTTGGAAGATATGACCCAAGTACTAAATACTGTACATAATTTAAATCAATTGGTAGTTTAGACATCTGACTTGGAAAAGGCAAAATTTCTAGTAAATGATTTACCAGCAAATTTTAGACATCCTCTGAAACACTCTCTATCTTCAAGTCAAACATCTGTTATTTCCACAGCTTGCCTTCACCCTCCAATTAAGGTTTTCCTCCCCCTTAGCCTCAACCTCACCTTTGGGACTTCTGATGTATCTGCCCTTTCTCAGTCCTGGAAACCACCACCGCCTCCCACTCCTGCTCTTCTTCTGAGCTGCCAACTATTGTTTGAGGAACATTTCCCTACAAAAACATGTTCTTAGTGTCAGTAGAGCTCATGATGCTACTTGGCAAGTCTTCACATTGCTCAAACAGTGGCCTTCATGTCATGACCTCCACAGCATCTCTTTCTGATCCTTTCTAGTCATCCTCAACTCAGTCAATTTCTTCCTCTATCTGTGACCTGGCATCCTATGGTTATAGAAAAATTGAAATGAATTTGAAGTAGGCTTTCTTCACTTACCTATTATTTGCCAAAACTTGCCCCAAGTCTTCTCCTTTATACATCTTTCACTCTTTAAATTGTAGGAATGGAAGACCTTCAAGACAATATAATCAACAGTGCTTGAGTTCAGAATTATGTCGCTCCTTCCCTCTTCTGCCTCATCATATTTTCATATGTGTACATAACTTATCCTTTTGATTTGGACTGATAGCTTCTCAAGGACAAGGCCATGTGACATCCATCTCTCTTATAACATATAAAACTATGACTGGTGCATAGTAAACAACCAATAACTGCTCACTGTTTATGAGAGAACCAGATAGATAGCTTTGAGTCCTTTGTCCTTTGTTTATCTATTTAGTTGATTAATGAAGGTATTGCTTGGCAGACTTAAATATGAGGGAAAGAATTAAGGGTTTTAACAGGCTCTAGACCCATGGCTCGGGTTGAGTTACATGACATTGTAGTGTGACTTTGGGGAATAAAATTGACTCATTACTTCGTAAGAGAGTAATCTAAAGTGCACTAGATTGGGACTAAATGTTTGGCACTGGCATAAACTATATGAAAAGGAGAAGTGATTCAACCCCTCAGCCTCAATTACTTTCTGTAGTATACTTGGGGCAGAGTAATTATGAGCATTACATGGAGTTCTGGATGTGAAAATTCTTTGAAATCTGAACATCTCCTCCCATGCAAACATGTACCTCTCAATCTCAATGACATCAATAGCTCTAGAGCTTCTACTTATCATCTGTACCACAGCTTCTGCCATTTCAGTGGCTCATCTTTCCTGTTGCATGCAGAGCTTGGATCCAATTGTCCATCGTATAAAATGAAACAATGTCAGAAATGTGGAGCCTTTTATATCCAGATACCCCCTTTTCATCTACTCTTTGGCCTTTGTGCATCTATGTGCATAGCTTTACTTGTGCACAGAAAGGACTAGATATAACAAGAAGGGAAGAAGGTAGGGCAATCTGTAAGTAATCCCATCTTTTTAAAATTCAAATCCACTGCTGGCTGGGAGATATGTGGTAGGCTAAGCCAGAGTTATCAGCAGGTCCACAGCTGTAGTAAACTGTGCCTGTGGGGATAAAGTATTTGGGTTGGATTGTGTATCTTTTCATCTGCATGGGTGTTTATATGAACACTTTTCTCATTCTAAATGAATATAAGTTTGCATGAGAACAATACTGTGATTATGTCAATACATTGCTCCCCTCCTTTCCTTTCCCTTCCCTCAGAGAGCTCCCTGAGTTCTCTGCTAAATGAGACATAACAAGGAATCTCTTTGATCCTACCCTTTTCCTGTTTAAGGCAATACTTGGTTGCTCCCTGTTATCTGGCAGTCCCCACACTTGATGGATCCTCAACAGAGGATGCTAGAAGCCAACACTTTTTCAGAAGGAATCACCTCACACCACCTAAGTATTAGAGCAAAGATTGTGTAGTATATCAATGATCCTTCATTTATTATGTCAAAGAAAAATGCTGGGAGTGGGCTGGAGAAATAGCTTAGCAGTTAAGGCACTTGCCTGTGAAGCCTACGGACCCATGTTCTACTGTCCAGGTCCCATGTATGTCAGATGCACAAGGTGACACAAGGGCACAAGGTCGCACATGCACACATGGTGGTGCATGTGTCTGGAGTTTGATTGCAGTGGCTAGAGGCCCTGGTGCACCAATTCTCTCTCTCTCTTTCTCTCTCCCTTTCTCTATCTCATAAAAAATTCTGAAAGTATCCCTTGTCTAATAGAATAGACATATTAAAACAAAAATTAGTGCCAAGTGAATTTCTGGCAAGTCATGATCTACTAGGATTTTCATTATGTATTTATATTATGTATTTCATGACCAGATTTTGATAGAAAAACTTAACAAATTAGCTCACACTTGTAATCGAGCTATATGTGTAAGATAAATGGCATGTTTTAATAGTAAGTTTAATATTTTAAAACTATAATGAGAATCCAGAGTTATACAATTTGTTCCCATCTTTCCCTGCTTGACCATTTCCTTGCTTCAATCTTCTCTGCAGAAATGTCTTCCTTGGGAATCTTTATACACTTAAGAATGTGTTGCCTTAGGAGTCCCAAAATGAGAATTTCATGGGCTATTGGAATTTAGTCAATGGAATTAAATGGAATGTCAATGGAATAAAAGTACCATTTTTTCACATTTATATCTCTACAGATGCTCAGAGCAACCTAGGAAATAGTTGAGGCACATACTTGCCCCATTTTGCTGATGAGATAACAAAGGGATAGAGATTAATTGCCTTTCTCCAAATCATACAACTGAAAAGTGAGAGCAAAGAGTGGAACCAAAATCTTATGTTTTTCTTCAAACAGGGTAATGTTCTGAGAGGCAAAGGCAGCATCAATCCAAGTTGGCTGGAAAGCTTTTAAAGAGGCCTGGGTATCAAATCATTCTCAACTTGCCCTTAAAAATTCTAAGAAGGAGCCAGGCGTGGTGGCGCACGCCTTTAATCCCAGCACTCGGGAGGCAGAGGTAGGAGGATCGCTGAGAGTTCGAGGCTACCCTGAGACTACATAGTTAATTCCAGGTCAGCCTGGGCTAGAGTGAGACCCTACCTTGCAAAAAAAAAAAAAAAAAAAAAAAAAAAAATCTAAGAAGGAAAAGGAAATTATAGCAAATCAAATCAAGTATTCCATGTGCTGGGAGTTGCAGGCCAGAGCCAAGGGAAAAAAAAAAAAAGAAACTAAAAATAAATAAATAAGAGAAATTTAAGGTTAGGCTTCATCCCACCCTCTCCAAGGCCCTTGTTTTCAGGTTCTCTCCCCAAGGTCCTGTTGAGGGTTCAACCTTTTAGTCTATCTTCCAGGATAAGGTTTCTATGGTACCAATTCTGTTCAATTTGGACTCAGTTTTGTGTATTCTATCCCCCCCATGCCCTTCCTTTCCACAAGCCCTACCCTCCCTATTGTCCAGGCCTCAAAGGTGCCTATTGGGTATGTCACCAACTCAGCTGATCCAGGTTAGGAACCACAGATGAGTGAGACCATGTGACAATTGTCTTTCTGTCATTGAGTTCACTGAGTATGATCTGTTCCATGTTCGACCATTTTTCTACAAACGTCATTGTGTCACTTTTTCTTACTGCTGAGTAGAATTGCATCACGTAGATACACCACATCTTGGTTATCCATTCATCCAATGATAGGCACCTGGGTTGATTCCAGTTCTTAGCTATTATGAATTGAGCAACTATAAACATGGTTGAGTGAATCTTTCTGTACTGAGGTGTAGGGCTTTTAGGGTAAATGCCCAGTAAGGAAATAACTGGGTCTATTGGTGGCTCATGTTTTTCCAACAGATATATTATTTATATTTAAAGTTTGTGCCAAATAGAGCAGTAGTTATTTTTCTCATGCACTCTGGAAATTCACCATGCACTGGGCTCTTTGTATAGACTGTCCATCCACTTCTAAAAAAAAGTGCAGGCTCCTCCAACCATTTGTAATACTATCAGAGGTGTTCATTTTGTTTTATTTTTATGGTCAACTATTGGTCATATTTATAGTTTTACTTAACTTTTGGTTCTTGTAATTTCCAAACATGGGATCACAAAAGAAGAGTTTGTTCTGGTTTCTAATATAGGTTCAAAGACATATTATAGAGAAAAAAGACCTGAGTGAACATTCATTAACTTATTTGCCTCTATCCAGACATTCCTCCAGGGATAGGAGGAAATATGACATTGAGAAACTAACTTCCCCAGTTTCTGCTCAGCACAATTATGAAATTAACATATTGTGCCTATATTCCTTCATCTGCCACTAAATTCATCTGCTGTCACTGAGACTTTTAGAACAATAGAATTTGCCTACTAGAGCCAGATAAACTGTCCATATGTCCATCGCCCACAGTTGGCAGTGACTACTGGGAAGACAAAGCTTGTCAAAGTATTGAGAATAAGTGACCACTGAGTGCTCAGCACTAAATGAGACATCTCTATCAAGCCTCCCGCAGGGCTCAAGGAACATTGCAGAATAAGGGGACAAAAAATATATAAGAGCCAAAAGATGGAGAAATATGCTTTGGAACACTGTCTTGTGGACATAATGTGACCATTGCATTCATGACCTCACAGCAACTCTTTTTACATGCACACAAGACCTACATAATATTGGGCCTATCAACATTCCATCATGGATGGTAGAGGAAGGCATGAGGCTCCCACCCCTCGATGAGGAGATTTTGGCAGTTAATGGGTGAGGGAGGCTTTTTATGTAGTGATATACCCACTGGTAAGTTGCATATACTCTGGCAAATAACACCCCACCCATTGCTCATACAAGCAATCCTAATTAAACTTAGTGGGACACACACACAGGAAAGAAGGACATCAGTGTAGAAGAGGGCCTAATTGGGAAGAAGATGGTAAGTGCATGGCGATAGGAGACAAGAGAAGGTAATGGGAGGGGACTGTGTTCAAGATATATTCATGCATTAAAAACTGTCAATAAATATTTCTAAAGAGGCCATTTTAATTTCGGAACAAAAAAGATAGCTTCCACATTTATAACTGTTAGGTAGTGCCATTGCTTGAAGTGCATTTATGACTTCATAAATTCCATTAGAAAACTTCTGTAAAATAGTACCCATTACAGTAAAAAGTTTGGACAAAGTGAGATAAAATTCTTTAGTATCAATAAAAATACCAACACTTTCTATGCAGATAGCTCCTAATGTGGGTTTATGTTTCTACTTTTAGAACATTATTCAATGTAGAGAGGCAGTGTAGCTTGGTGGGAGATGCAAAGGTTTTGGTTCCACTAAAGTCAGTATCCAACAAAATAATGTCAGCTTCCTCAATCATTTACTGTGTGGTGTAGGAAAGTTCTTTAAGCACCATTTTTTATCTCTAAAAGGATACCAATATCCATGTTGAGGCTGTTAGAAGAGTAAAGGAGCTGGATTACATGAGCTAGCACTCCATACGCACTTGGTAAAAGGAAATAGTCATTACATTTTAGAAGATAAATTTATGTCAACAGGTAGATAGGAGTGGTGTAAACAGTTGCCTAGCAAGAGTGAAATGTATTATTCTAGGATGCATCTTTCCAAACATTTCAACATGCTGCCAATAGCCAATGGAATGAGTCTGCAAACCTGTGCAAACAACACATGTAGGTGCATGTTTTCATGCCTGAGTTGGCTGCTCCAAACACTGATTACAGCTGAGGACCTAGAAAAGAAATGTGTTTTCATTTGTGTGTTAAAGGGGAACATCTGGTACTCCTTCTTAGCAGTGATGGCCACTGAGAATTTGAGATGTTCACTCTTTGTTAGACACGCATTGTTATCTGTCTACCAAATCCATCTATTTGCTGTCTGTTTCTCTTTTTTTTTCTTATCATTTTTTATTGACAACTTCTATGCTTACATACAAAAAAAAATGCATGATATTTCCCTCCCCTCCCCTCATTCCCCTTTAGAACTCCAATCTCCATCATATCCCCTCCCTATATAGAGAGAGACAAAGTCTTATGGAGCCAGGTTGGCCTCAGACTCACTATGTAGCCGAAGTGGACCATGAACTCCTAATCCTCCTCCTTTAACTCCCAAGAGCTAAGACTACAGGTGTTCCCCACCATGCCCAGGTATCTTTAAAGCTGTCTTTCCAAAAGTAAACTTTTCATCTTCCACCCAAGACCCTTCTTCCTTGGTCAATGAAGAGATTCCTCAGGGGCACAATCAAGAAGGGCAGACACCGTTTGTGCCTCCCTCAGTTTTACTTATCCATCCAATCATTTTTAGCCTCTGAACAATTGCTCAACACTGCCTCCTCCCTGTTTGCAGTGCCATGAATATAATCCAGGCCACTGTTATTTCTCTCCAGGGGGGTCACAGCTTTGCTTTGCTGGAATCACTGCCTCTGGATATGGTGCCCCATATACTCATTTATCTTGTAGTAATGCCTAATGAGAAGGGAGAGAAGGTACTTTGAGCCATAGGGATAAAATAATGCTAGCAACCTTTCTGTAACTTTAAACCCCTAACCTTCCCAAGCCACATTAACTTAGGAAATAACAGAAATATGCCAATAACAAGTGATTTTATTGCACAATTACTCTGTGCTAGGCACCATGAGAAATGACTTTTCAGCAGGGCTTCTCCAAGTGTGGTCTTCAACCCTGTACCATGAGTGCCACCTGGGAACTTATTAAATACACACATTTTTTGGAGTCAGCCAGACTTACTAAGTCTGAAATTTGGAGCGGGACAGGGCTGGGCCATCTGTCTTTTAACATAAAGTTCAGGTGATTCTGATTCATGCTAAGGAGTGAAAATCATGGTTTTCATAAATTATCTCATTTAATTCTCATATTGCCCTGTGTAGTAGGCATTAATGTTATCCTTATTTGATACAAAGTTTAGGAAATTAAAGGAATCTTTTATCCTAAAGTCATACAGTAGTTAAGAGGGAATTTTATTCCAAGACATTTTACTCTTAATCTTTTCCCCTTACCTGTCCCAATTAGGCTATCTCACTAAACTCTGACGTAATTTGGGAGCCAATGTAAGGTTTAAAATATAGCTTATGAATGAGAGTAAACCTAGACCTAGAGGTTTTTCCATCTTCTGTATTCACTGAGATCCACCTCAGCTCCAGCCAGACCCAGGCTTCTAAGTAGCCCTTGCTTACATGACTTGATTTCCTAATACCCACAAACATGTTGTGCTCTATATTTGGACTTCATTCCCCTACTGTGTTGTTTGCCCTTTCCTTGCCCCTCTGCCCTCTTATGGTCCTCATATATCCTCAAATTGCTCTGGCTCTTATGGTGCATGCAATACAATTTTTAAAGAAATTATTGCATATGACCATCTCCATTCACTTCTTATGATAATAACCTTCTCTCCCAATAAGCATGGGCAGAGTGATGTGTTTTCTTTGTGTATTATTATCTCATACCTTACTAATAAACCTCAACCCAAGATGAAAACTGTTAAATTTGGTGATATCCCTTGCACAGCTATTTTCAAGGGGCAACAAGACTATAAGCTCCCCAAACGCAGAGAGTGTCTTACCCACCATCTTCACCCTAGTGCCTGTCAAAGAGCAGCTGATGAATGTACATATATATATATATATATATATATATATATTCAGGATAGGAACTGAATCTGTTCCACTCAGAGATCTCAGAGAACAGAGATTGTTCAATACCACATCAAAATTAGATCATTTCTGGCCCAGAGAAATGGCTCAGCTGTTAAAGTACTTACCTACAAAGCCTAAAGACCTGGGTTTGATTCCCTAGTACCCACAAAAGCCAGATGCACAATGGTGCGTGCATCTGGAGTTCATTTGCAGTTGGTGGAGGCCCTGGAGAACCCTCTCTCTCTCTCTCTCTCTCTCTCTCTCTCTCTCTCTCTCTCCCTCTCTCTATGTTCGTGTGTCTGTGTCTCTCTCTCTGCTTGCAAATAAGTAATAAATAATATTTAAAGAATTAGACCATTTCTGTTTTTAAAGGCTCTAAAAGATATCATGGTATTGTGTTTCTAAAAGCATAGAGTTGACATTGGATGACTTGAATAATTCTCCTTGTCTTCTGGGATTTGGCTTCTTCATCCTGAAATGGATGATTTCCTGACACTTATGCAACTCTCTTTTCTGTGATCCTGTGTGCAAATGTTTCTTGACTTCACTCTTTCACAACTATGTAGACTGCCAAGACGATAATGCCATCCTTGAACCACTGGCTTCTCAGTGTCATACTTAGTCATTCATTTTTCAATTCATTCAGCAAAAATTAACTGAGTGCCCCATGTAACAGGCATTATGTTTAGCACAGGTGATTCTTTGGGCAGTAAGACATGGATCTCAACTTCAAGGAGCTCAGTCTATCACCAACAGAATAGGTATCAACATATACATAGCAGCCTAACCATGCTGTTGGGAGTAATCATGAAAAGTACCCTGAGAAGTTGATATCATAACTGGAATCTGAGGGATGTGTAAGATGTAGCCAGGCTAACAGAGACATATCTAAAAGCACATACAAACAGCATGTGGCAAGATGTTTGGAGAGAGAAGATGAGAAGCTAATGTGGAAACCCCATCGGGGAGATGAGGAAGACCTGAACTAAGGCTCTAGGTGTAGAGACAAATGGACAATTTGGACTTGTATTTTGAATGTGGAATTGACTGTGCTTGCTATGGATGGATGTGGGAAATAAGGTAAAGGGAAGCACGATGGAGGACCCCTGTGTTCCTGGCATGATCACTTCATGGACGGTGTCACTGACAAGAGTTAAGTCGAATAATTCAGTAGACTGGAGGTGGTTTGGGGAATATCTTGGAGGCAGGGAGATCATCTAAGCCATTGGCTCCAAAGATGTGACACATTCCAGGGAGAAATCCAGCTAGAGGTTAAAATTTGGGAGTCCTTAGCATGTAGCTGAGGTCAGTTTAGCAGAAAGAATGAGCAGACACTAAGAAGCCCAGATGCCAGGAGAACCAGAACACAATCCTTCAGGAAGGAAAATTGCCCTCACAGACATGGGCTGCCAGCATGCATGCCCCTTCATTCCCAGGCACACTTCTATGCCTCAAAGAGCATGTCTCAATATGTCTGTGCCTCTGTCTCTTACACTTCAGGAAATGTATATCAAGTACTCAATCCTAATCTCTCTCTCTCTCTCTCTCTCTCTCTCTCTCTCTCTTTGTTTTGTTTTTCAAGGTAGGGTCTCGCTCTAGCCCAGGCTGACCTGGAATTCACTATGTAGTCTCAGGGTGGCCTCGAACTCATGGCGATCCTCCTACCTCTGCCTCCCAAGTGCTAGGATTAAAGACATGTGCCACCACACCCAGCTTCTCTCTCTTTTTAATACCATAAATGATGCCTAAAGGGGAAAAGGTACTAAAGTTTTTGTTCAGTATACCATATTTTATTCACATTCAGTACCTCGGATAAATGCTCATAATAATCCTATCCAAGAACAATTACTGCACCAAAACCCTTGGGACTCAGAAGAGCTAAGTCTCTTACCCAACGTTGTGGCTAAAATGGCAGTAGACTTGACTGCAGGTTTCTGTAACAGCATTGTGTGCCTCACCACCTCCTGGATCCTTAGGAAAACCCCACCTCCCTTTATTGCTTTGTAAATACTGCTTACATCACTAGAATGATGCTTTGCTCTCCATTACAGGACAATCTTCCCCTGGGAAACCTCAAAGCTGTCAGTCATTCATGCCTCAGTATCAATGAGTTTCAGATTCTCAAGAACAAATTGTAATTTTATGGGAGAAGGCCACTGGAATTTTTATGGAGGGATAAGGCCCAAAAGGTGTCAGATTAAGAAAAACCAAACCTTCCCCATCAAATTCATCCTAGTCTGAGGCATGTGCTTTTAAGATTTTTAGATGATATCTATGCATATACCTTCTACTTTATCAACAACCTCCATTTTCTGGGGCTGTAACCCCAGTTGTCTGCTTCTGATCAAAGGTGACCTTAAACTGCACATTGACTCCACCCCACCTTGGTCAGGAGGAAGCAGACAGCTGGAGCTGTTGTTGTAGACCTGAAGTCCCTTGAGAATTAGACCCTGCTGTGCACAATAAAAATCCTGGACAGATGGAGGCAGGAGAGCTTTTTGGAAAGACTTGGAAGAGTCTCTTTTGCCTTGTGTGGATCTATCTGCCAAAATAAATGACATGTATCAGGGCAGGGCATTGGTCCAAGCCCATTGAAATTCGGCTAGCAGTCCAAACAGTGATGGTGCTTCAGATTGGTTCTGTGAAATGATCAGTGTTAAGAAGAGAGAAATGATGAGTGAGCATCTGGCCACTGTAGCCTACTGATGGGGACAGTCTCAGAGGCGGACCCAGGATGAGGATTGGGCAGCCTCAAGGACCTCATCATAGGACATCTGTTACTGGCAAACAAGGAATGAGTCCAGCACTGGAAATAAACAGTCTGGTTGGAGTTCCATACCATTCCTACCAGCTTTGTGACCTAAACAAGGTTTTCCTCCTCTCTCAGCTTTCTCCCACCCTGTATAAACTAAACCCTGGGCTGAGTGGTCTCCAAGGGCCTTTCTTGCTTGAACATTCTGTGACTTCTCTGAGGCTGGTTTGGTTTCTTTTTCTCTGGAGTGGGAGAGGTCCACCCACCCACCTGTTTGTCAGTAGTCTCCATGTTCTCTCACTGACCTCTGCTGGCCATTAGGAAAAGTGTCACCAATAGTGTCAGAGAAAAAGAAAAAACAAAAAATCATTCATGAAGCAGTGCACTAGATTCTAAAGCAGAAACACTGCTCATCGGAGATGAGGGAAAAGGACCAGGCAGCTACAAGCACAGGGGAAGCATAACTAGAGCTGACTGACAAAACCCACAAAAAGACTCACCCTCATTTTTTTTTTTGTCATGACCACCGTCGTTTTCATTTGTTCATAGTGTTCTTTGCTACGAGATAGGACTTTGGTGAGTGGGAAGGTTCTTTGCCTCAGATCATATGACTATAGGCTCCAGACAAGCATGGATCCCATCTGAGGAGGAAGTTCAAGATGAGCAGTGCCTCCAGATATCCCACAGGCTTGTGTGCTGACGTCAACCTGAGTGAGAGCTTTTGTGCTGGGCTATGGGTGCATTCTCCAACCTAAACTCCCTGGGACTAGCCCCAGAATCCGTGTTTCTCTAAAGGGTGCCTTTCTGAACCACCCTTTGTAAAAAGGGTTGGAGTTTAAAAAAAAAACTCAGGAGAGCTCTTTAGGGACTCACTTCCAGCTTTCTGGCAAATTCAGCATGCCTACCCTGCCAAGGGAAAGGAAACAGACTGTGGGACCTAGCTCTGCTGCATGGACTCAGAGTTCAATTTAGTTCATACAGCATCTCCTCATGCATGTGTCTCTTTGCTTATCTGTGATGGTGAGTTTGTGTTCACAAAGGCAAAGGTGCAGAGATGGACTATGCCAGTCCACGTGCCCACATTGAGTGCTTCCCAAGCCCCTATTGTAGCATGAGCAGAGTGGGAACAAGGCAACACTAGTTTACTCTCTTAGTGGCTATTCAGTACTCTATCATGTTCTCCCCTCACCACACACACACACACACACACACACACACACACACACACACACACACAAATCAAATCTTTTAGCAGGGCTCAGATTCAGGCCATGCATTTGGTGGTTTGACTGCTTCTTCTTTGCTGGTAATAACATGGCCTGGACAAGCCTATGCTGCCCCTGTCCTCCCACCAAGTAGTCCTTTCCTCCAACAGCTGGTTCTTGTCTGCCTTTGCTGTTACAGCCGCAGGCAGGACGCCCTGGCCTCCTGCTGACACACTCATGTTCTCCTTAGTCTTTCTTGATGACTTACAGCCTTCCTCACTGCTTTCCTTAGTCAATTCTGCAGGTCTGACTACAACATGTCTTCAGCCTTCCTGCCGAGCTTTCCAGGCCCACTCCAGCTGGGGCTCACTGGACCTTGCCAAACAACTATAATTCCCCCTCACACAAGCCACGGGCTTGGTGTAAGTGTTCTACAGACCTTCATAGGCCGCACTTACTCTCCATTCCACAGTGGTACTATATGCCAGAGTTGTGTGTACATTGGTCTTGAAACCTAGGTCCAGTTTTTGACTTCCTTACTCATCCTCAGCAGCACTGCAGGATAATTTCATCAAAGAATTGTCCATTGCTCCTTTAGTTTATATTCAGATACACACATTCATTTAGTGACCATTACAACAAAATTATTGCAAACAAAATTCCATCAATGGGACATGAGAGGCTCAAAAGTGAATGGTTAACTCTCTACCCCCATCATTCCCAGAAAGAAGCCTACTGAACAGTCTTCAGCCTATATGGTGGACACTGGGAAAGGCTGACTGGTAGGTGATGCTTTACTGATCTGCAAGAGTCCTAGGCCTTCTCAGGCCTTATCAACACTGAAAATTATATTCCAAAGGACCAGCATAGCTGGTGGCCACTTGCATCTCCCGTGTATGACTCTAGCCAATGTGTATAAGGCCTCTGCTTTTTTTCAGCCTTTTAAAAAGTAAACCTTGAAGGTGAATAAAAAGGGGCATGTTTAATGGACCTCTTTACCAACTCATAGGAAATTATGGACAGTCAGTAAAGGAGCTGAGAGGTGAGGATGGGCAGCATTTATGAAAATAGGCTTTCTACCTGACATGGTGGTGTGTTCTCGGAGAGGTAATGCACATTACTAATGGTTTTCATTTTTCTGCCAAGAAAATACAGTCCCTACTGGGATTTGTTCTAAATGATAGTCCAGCCTGCCTGTGTTACACCCACTGGGGTCAGTTCTCAGTCTCAGTCTGCTTTAAAATGTCAGCCTGAACTCTCAGATTTAATTATTACAGACATTTTATAACCAGGGCATTCAAAATCCTCAGGCTGCTCCTCTTGTTACCATAATTGATACTTAATAGATAGCCACAGGCTCTTTGAATTTTGCACATTTGATGCTATATAGACTAGGGGACAGGATAAATGGGTGATAGGAAAGAAAACAAGTAAGTGTGTGTGTGTGTGTGTGTGTGTGTGTGTGTGTGTGTGTGTGTGTGTTCCCTGAGAGTATCTGTTGCCGGGTAGAATAACAAGGTCACTGGGATTGGCCAACAAAGATAGGTTGATCAACTTCTGGGTTTCTGGGTTCTCTCCTCCCTGGCCCTCCTGGGGCAGCACTTTTAGGCACAGACGTTTCTGAATTTCACTGCAAGCATATGACTGGTCATTTGTATGTGAGTTACAAAATGCCATCATGCTCTCCAGTGTTCTGTTCTTTCAGTATTTTGACAATCTGATGGATGGCCTGGCATTAAGTACGAAGAGGACAATATTGCCCAGCTTGAATAACTAATCTCCTAAGAAGTACAAAGTTGAAGGATTTTGGTGCACATGAATCTTACTAAATGTGCTTATAAAATGTGTTCTATCCAAATAAGCTTAGAAGGCTCTAAAATAGCCTTTTCTGATCCATGTCTGGAACTTTGGCATGCCTCACAGATCTCTAAGCCAAAATTATTTAGTGAGGTGGTGACTGTTCTTTGTGTATGGGAAAATAGGAAATGTTGATGTTAAATCCTCTGTTGACTAATTCGCTCTTTCTGTCCATCTTAGGGGCACCCTGGGCCAATTGGAATTCAAGGTCCAACAGGCCCTGAAGGATTTGCTGGCCTTGCTGGTTTATCAGGATTGAAAGGAGACAGGGGTGCCCCTGGACCTCTGGGGCCATATGGACCAAAAGGAGATAAGGTAAGATGCACCTCTGATACAATTGCCATGAATTCAAAAGCCAAATGTCAATCTCAGATCTTTTATGGGAATAATGTTCTTCTGGAATATTTTGGTGCCAGTATAAATACTTTGAAGAATGAGCCAAAGAGCATTTCATACTTGTATGAAAATGTCCTTATGCAACCCAATACTATGTAAAATGAATATATGTATGTAAAGGAAGAGCCAATCCAGGTGGACTAATGCATGCCTGTAATTCCAGGACTCAAGAGGCAGAGGCAGGAGGATTGCTGCAAGTTATAAGCTAGCCTGGTCTACACAAAAAGTTCAAGGCCAGCCAGGGTTGTATAGAAAGAGAGAGAGAGAGAGAGAGAGAGAGAGAGAGAGAGAGAGGAGATATATCACTTCATTTCTGGAGAGACTCTCATCGCAAGTGAACTATGAACTGTAAGGGAATATATTGGCTACTTGCCAGACAAGTGAGTTCACTTGTGTGAAATTGGGTAGGTTTTAACTGGTTTTGGGTCTCATCTTGTCAGGAGAGATGAGCAATCTCACAAAAGATGGGAAGAAGGGGTTCAGCAGGAGTGGGAGGGTAACAAGAAATGGTAATAGGAAGTGAATATGATCAACACACACATTAAAAAAAAAGAATACCACAAAAGACACTAGCAGACAAGAGATATCAGAAGACTCTGGGCCAGCTGTAAGAAAGGAGAGTGGTGATATTATGACACCTGGTCTGCTGAGTTTAGTAGCACAATTTATGCTCCCTGCCTATTTGAAGCACATCCTATTAACCTCATTTTGTGAGGAAGGGATTCTCACACTAACACAAGGATGGCTGAGGATAAAACACTCGACTATGGGCAGATGAGGGTGATGGTATTTTATTAGTCACATATACTCAGAGCTTAGGTGAAGAAAACACTGCACACCACCTAAGGCCACACAACATTGTACTCAACCTAGGGGCTGTAGCAAGCAAGCTTTGAAGCATTGAGAGGTTTGTAGGCCCCCTGGTTCCTGGAGAAGGGTGTGAATTAACATGCTTTAATTGAAACTGCCATTGAGGTCTAAGCAAGAACTGCACCTGGTTCCTTTGATAAGAAGGATTGTTTGACTAAGAGCCTTTGTTTGAAGGTGCAGAGCAGGGTGGGAAGGGAACTTATGGTTAGGCAATTCAGCCTTTGTCTGGATATCAAGGTCACTTGTAAGATTGATTCTTAAATTTAGCACTTATACTATGCTGTCAATGTCAAGAACTAATCTTAGAACACAGACATGCCCAGATATCTTAAAGAGAAGCAAGTGATTTCTTAAACCTGGAGTAGGAAGTATGGCACTAGTGTGGGGAGGGGGTTGCAAAAGACTAACAATTTAATGTCAGCAAGTCACATCAACAAACCTACTGAAGCTAAAGGCATCAGTTGGATTGTCTCATATATTCCTTTGCCTTTTTCTTTCTTTAGGGTCCTATGGGAGTTCCTGGCTTTCTTGGTATCAATGGGATTCCGGTGAGTATGTCCACAGAAACATATTTAATGTGTCCCTCTAGATTCTGCCTCCTAGCTGAGGCAGATTGGCTTTAGGGACATACTGTCTCATGGAATAATGCTTAGAATCAAGCATTGGGATGTGTGTGGTGAGGTGTGAAGGGCAGGGGTCACATACATTTAGCCTTGGACTCAGGGTCAGGTCAGATGGATGGAGTGAAGAGGCACATGTGTATCTATAAAAAATCATCCATGTCCTGGCCCAAGTAGTTAGGTCTTTTGAGTTGAAGGGAGCTTTGATTAGTAATGGGGGAGCTGGTTCTCAGTTGCATTGGCAGAGCCCCATTAGAGAGCACATGTACTCATTGTAGGAAGATTAAGAATATTTATAAAATTTGATAGAAAAACCCTTAATGATATATTGGTACATTGTATTCCAGTAATTTGTTCTCTTCAGCCTTACTTAGTTGCAGATGGAATTTCCCTTTTGTTTTTACAAAGTGACTCCTTCAAAATTTGTTTGGGGCTCTTCCTGTGGCTATTCTTTGTCAGAGATAAGTGGGGGATTGAAAGCTTGCAAACAGATTTTTTTCTCTATTCCATCCAACCCATTCCCTTACTTTCTCTATTTTCATCCTATATTCTCACTTAAACCAGTGCTAGTGATTCCATAATATTATTTCACCAGCCTTTAAAATGTAATACTTGGAATGTACCAGCTATCACTGTTTGGTTTTTGTCCTAACCACTTCTTTCAATATTCAATCCATTGTATGGACCATGCTTGTTTATAACAGTGACTTTTCAGTCTTGTTTAGGAGACAAGACACCTGTGTGGAAGCTTAACAAATAAAACAGAAATAAAGTACAGCTCCTGCACTTGAGGGAAGGCTTTAGCTTGCTTTTATACTTCTGACACTTATCAAACCTGGGATGCCCTAACCTCACCATCATCTTGTGTTCTACTACACAATCATGTAATATCTGGAAAGGAGAGTCAAAACGCTTCATGCCAACCTAAGCTCCTACTATGTACTAGCACTATACATTAGGAATATACAGGAAGAATATGGCTCTGCCTTCATAGATAGGTGATATCAACTGACCCATTTTTTCCAAGGCTGTAGTAGACATGGGAATTTGGTGAATATAAGGCTCATTTTCTTTGTATACATATATCACACCATCCATAAAATTACTGTTTTATTAAACTGGAAACTGAAAAATGCCCAGAAATAGGCCATTAGGAAAATTAAGTAGGTAGAAATAGCCACACTTTTATGATATCCTGTGACACGTTCATAAGGCTGTGTTCCTGAAGCCACTTTAGCCAGAGTCTATATTTTCTAGGATCCAGGAGATGATAGTAACTAGCAAAGTATAGGTACCCTTGGCTATTCATCTTACAGACCTAGCTTCTCCAGAGATGCATGGGGGGTAGGAGTTGGAAATTACAATGTTACTGTGCCCTTCCTCCTGCACTCTCTTTTGAAGGGATGTGAAAGCAAGTGAATCCTGTGAGGTCAGGGCTGTTTCTAAATCTCTGCAGGAGGTGGCCCCAAAGTCCAGCTGGACATTTCTTCCTTCAACTTGTAGCCAACAGAGGCATTGATCGTTCTCTTTGGGACTTGATAACTTAGAAAGAAGAGCTTCAGCTGTGCAGACTCCTCCAAATGTGCTGGCTGCTCCCAAGACACCCTATTCTCTTGGCCCTTCTCCTTGACCAAAGGTTGTCTGCTTTCTGTTGAATATGGATTTCTCTGTCTTAGGACTCCAAGCTTCATTACTCTACAAAATCCTTCTCCTTTATTCTCTCCCATTTTTCCAGCTATTCAGAAATATCTAGTGAGCATATTTTGTTCAGTGCTTACCTCTTCCTTCCATCTCATAGATCAGTGTCTATTTCACATACTCTAGTTCCTCAATGCATTCACTTTCATGGTATAGATTATTTTGTATGACAGTCTCATCTAGTACAGATAATGTCTTCTCCTTCTAGAGGAAAGACCGAGTTCAACATATAGTAAGAAACTTAAAAATGTTTGAATAACTGGGCTGTTACCTGTAGAGCATTAAAAGACCACAGTTATCAGACTGATAGAGCTCCCTCAGGCAGAAAAACACAGACACTATAGGCCTTGTCCAACTAATCTATTTTGTTCAACTTTTAGCAACACATATTAAACAATTTGGCTGCTTCTCTGGCATATCATACTAATCTGAATCACTGCACAGGTCTAGTTCCTCTAGTAATAGTAGATGATCATTACCATATGTGTCACTGGTTTTGGTCCCCAACCTATATTTTGGGGGAAGGGTTCGAGGTAGGGTCTCATTCTAGCCCAGGCTGATCTGGAATTCACTCTGTGGTCTCAGGGTGGCCTCAGAATCATGGCAATCCTCCTACCTCTGCCTCTGAGTGCTGGGATTAAAGACATGTGCCACCATGCCCGGCTTCATTTTTGATGTTATATAGGCAATTGCAATATTAGTGAGCAAGTAGCCAATTTCCTGATAATCCAAGTCAGTATACCAAGTAACACAGCAACCAGTAGAGAGAACAGACAGAACAAGACTGTCCATTAGTATATTCAATAGTAGAACAATGGAGGTTAGGGATGGTAAGGCTAAGGGCTTTTAATAATAGCCCAGCTGTGAGTTGGGACAGTTGGCACCAACTACAAATGCATGTTTTCAAATATTTTAAGTTCAAATACATTGGGAGCAGAGGTTTTCAAGTTGTCATTTGAAATTTATGGTTAGCTTTTCCCAGGGAGCCAATCTCAAACATTTCCCTGCCTATAGGCTTGTAAAGATGCGTACTAGATTTATATCCTCAATGTAGACACATAGCACTCATCACACAGAAACTTCTTTGGGACTGGGGTCTGAGGAACACTTTTGTCCTAGAACATATCAGATCCCACAATTCTGTCTACTCATATCTTTGTGTCTATATATAACCATGAGTTCCCCTATCAAAGAGCTTCCCTCTTTTGGAAAACTGGCACACACACATATAGAAAATTATTAGCTATGTCCAAGAAATGCAAGTGTCAGAAATTCTGTGGTATTGAGAATTGAGAGAAGGGGCTGGAGAGATGGCTTAGTGGTTAAGCACTTGCTTATGAAGCCTAAGGATCTCGGTTCAAGGCTCGATTTCCCAGTACCCACATAAGCTGGATGTATAAGGTAGTGCTTGCATCTGGGGTTTATTTGCAGTGGCTGGAGGCCCTGGTGCACCCATTTTCTCTCTCTCTTTCTCTCTCCCTCTTTCTCTCTCTGTCTGTTGCTCTCAAATAAATAAACAAAAAAATTAAAAGAGAATTGAGATAAGGTAGAATTCAGCCCTATTGTTTCCCTCACTGACTTGCCTGGAAGAAGACTTAGCATGTTGAATCAACTCAACTTGTGTTAGCATGTCACGAGTCCAGTAGTCTGGATTCATGCATTTGTATTAGCAGTCTGTCTACCCCTATAATTCTAATGACAATAGAAATTAAGAAGAGTTCTGTGCAACATTTTCTCAATAAGAATGTGACAAAAGGTTCTTTAATGTAGTAGTTTCCCGTATTAATGGGAGATACATCTTAAGATCCTCAAATGCCTAAAACCACAACTAGCACCAAACTTCATACCTACATGTCTTTCTCATAGTCATTAAGCACTTATATACTGTGACCATAACTTTTTCCATCTGAGACTGACCCTCTAAACAAGCACAGATTTAATTTAACTGCTTCACAATTTAATGGATAGACTGGTTTTTACATTAGATCTTAGAAATCTCAACATGACATGTTTTTTTTTTTTATATTTTATGAGAACATTCACCTTTTCATTTAAAGGAAGCCTTTTGTTTCTCTGTCATATTCAAGTTGCCAGCATCACTATCCTTGTGCTTTGGCCATTATTAAGAAAAATAGAGATTATGGGAACACAAGCATTGTAATATCACTGTGAAAATAGATTTGATAACCAAGATTACTACTAAGTGATTAATAGGCAGGTAGAAAAATATATATGCATAGATATGCTGGACCAAAGGATGATTTACTTCACAGGTGGGATGGCATGAGATTTCATTATACTAAGAAAAATTTGCAATTTAAAGTTCATGATTTTTTGTCTCCATGGATAAAGAGAGACTACTGGTATTTTTAAAGGTTCATTTTGAACATGTGACATATTTCTCTCAAATCATTAAATATACACTAACCATTTAAAAGTGTTTTTAGGGCAGGTAGGAATCTTTCATTGATGTATTCAGGTGATCTGTTAAGGTCATCTATTTTTCTCCATACCCAAACACAATTGGCTTTTAGTGGATTCAAAACATTATATTCTCCACAGAGGAACTGTATAGCCAACTGGAAAACTATTGAATTCAGATGAACTATATGAAGATGCTTAATAATCCCCCAGCCCCCACCCCCAAATAAAATTGCCTCAATAGTGAGTGGGGAGGAGAAGACACAATAGTGAGTATGGAGAAGAGAAGACACAGTTCCATAATTGAAACAATAACCTGACATTTGACTGACAGAGACTGAAAGGGAAATTCTTTCATGATTTGCTTGTTTTGGGTCAAGCAGCTTTCAGTACAGGAGGTACTGTGGGAACTGCTTATGCTCTGTTAACCAAGATACAACATCAGTTCTCATGCAGAGCTTCCAGTACAGAAAGTCATGCCAGGCTTCCCATGATCTGCCTGGTCTGAGGAATCCCATAACCTGGCATGGGTCCCTGTTTGTAGCAGTTCAGACAGCTAAGCTCCGTTTTAGAACACCCTTGTACTTAGGGAAGGTGAAGTTGTAGCACCCTGTGAACCCCATCTGTTCATGCTTGATCTCTTTAGTTTCAGCATAGATGCTAGTAAGGAATCAATCATTTGGAGAGGGGCATCTTTGAACTGTGATTAGCCACAAGAAACTGAGTATAAAGGAAATGGATGATGAGGCCAAGGTAGTGGACAAGGAGCCTGAGTTTAGCAGTGTGCTTGGCTACTTTCATTGTGGAGCCTTTAAAATGAGCAACAATTCTGTGGCTTATTTGATCCTGTCTTTTCTCTTTGAACAGGGACACCCAGGACAGCCAGGCCCCAGGGGTCCACCAGGCCAAGATGGCTGTAATGGAACTCAAGGAGCTGTTGGATTTCCAGGCCCTGATGGCTATCCTGGAATTATTGGATCACCTGTACGTCATCAGATACTTGTAGTTTAATTCAAATCGCATTGCTTTCCTCCAAATGTGTTCTTTTACTGTTTCTCTGTAAACTTGATTAAGCTTCTGTGGGATACCACTGTGTTCCCTTGTCACAGGCAGCCATCTGTACTTGTAGCA
Source organism: Orientallactaga sibirica (assembly GCA_036365145.1). Lineage (NCBI taxonomy): Eukaryota > Metazoa > Chordata > Mammalia > Rodentia > Dipodidae > Orientallactaga > Orientallactaga sibirica. The sequence continues at coordinate 12,152,513 of JAEOAD010000057.1, forward strand.
CCACAAAAGTAAAAGTCTAAAGAATATCAATTGTTATAGGTGATGTATATGCGCCTACAGGTTACTTTTTTGATGTGGCTTTTGGAGTTGGCAAGGCTTTTTTAAATAATAAAATAAAAGGCTATAATACATCTCAGAGCAAATTACATGCTTGGGCGGTTTGACATGTTTCAACATCAGATAACATTGGTAAGGGCTTGAAAGACTTACATGTGATCCTAAGAGCACTAACAAGCATCCAGTGGTTTGGTAAACTTGTTGTATACCAGTTGTTCTTAACCAGGGGTGATTTTGCCCCTCAGGGGACATTTGAATTTTTTATCATCTTTGGATGTTGCAACCGGTGGTCCCTTTCTAGCACAGGATAATATCTCTGCCAACATCATTAAATCATTTTGCACAGTGTTAGTGGTACTGAGGTTAAGAAACACTGTAACACTGTACTGTTTGTCCCTCGCCCCTGCCCCACATTATCATCCTTGGTTATAGTGCTGATAAATCACTTATTGACTTCCAGTGTCATCATCTTTCTTTAATTCCATTCACCAAAATCGGGCTCAGATACTCAGATCTAAAGGATTTCTAGTAGACATCCTGTCTTCATAATACTGCATTTACAAATGGCAAGAAAGAGAAAACACATTTCAAGCCTATGGCTTGTTTTTAATAATTTATTATTTTGTTTATATTTTTCTAATTTTACACTCATATTGGTGACTCCATTATCCTCCTCCCTGTCCTCTCCCTCCAAAGGGACCAATGGGGAATGTGGGACTTGCACTGTGGGGGTAGTCAAAAATTATGGGGGATAGGCCAAGTCTCTGTGCATAATGACCCAACTTGTGGCTCGAACACTCTTTCCGCCCCCTCTTCCACGAATTTCCCTGAGCCACATTGGGATCATTTTAGTTCTACTTCAGTGATGAGGTTTTGGGAGCCTCTGTGTCTCTGGATATCTGGCTTAGTAGGAGTTGGATGTTCTCTGTGTTTATCTCCTTCAGCCTTTTTCTGGTGTCATGTTCACCAAGAAAGCTGTACTCTTGCCCTTTCTCCACATTACTCTATGGTTTTAGCTGGGGCCCTGGTGAGGTGTGATAGGCTTATCCTTCCTTCAGGTTCATTGTCCATCTGAAAAAGATAAGCAAATTGTCCAATGGAGAGAGAAGTTAGTACTAGATAGATGGAATGGCCATAGTTATTTTATAGAGAATTTTATGTGTGTAGGCCCTCTTCTAGCCCACATTTGGTGGGATCTTGATTGTGGAGACTGGGCTCATTTTTTGTACATGGTTTTGACTTATTTCCCAGTTCCAGCAATGAGTTCCATTCCACTGAGTGGATCTATTAGTCAAATTAAGAGCAGTTGGTTACCCACCATGGCTGTGTGCCACTACTGCACTTGTTTGAGCATTGCATCATGTTGTTTCCTGCTGGATAGCTTAAACTGATACCCAGATGGACAGATGTCAGTCATTTTCCTCCAGTCGCTCATGTAGCACCCTCTGACACTAGACTAGCTAACTGTCAGGGGACTGACCCTCTTCCAGATTCCAACCAGGTCTCTCCATGTTTTGTCTCACCTGCGTATGCTATCTTTGATGGTAGGGTCTTACCCTTAACCTTTGGTGGGTCATCAAGAACTCTGACAGAAATCTGTCTTTTTTGGGAAACCTCTTAGGTCTCTCGGATCAACAACTCATCATGAAAGTCATTGCCAAGGAAGGTGGGAAAGAAAAGGATAGATAATATAAAAGAGAAAGTGAGTATAGAGAGGAGAGGGTGAGATAGAGAGGGATAGGGTGAAAGAGAAATAGGAAAAGATTAAGGTTGGTCTTCATGATGTTCTCTCCAGTTCCCTGTGGTTCAGGTGTTCCCTCTGTGGGCCTGCTGAAGGACCAATGTTTTATCCTGTTGTTCAGTATATAGCGTTTTATAGTACCATTTCCTTTTGGGTCCCTATTTGTGTCCCTTACCCTCCCTCCCACCCCCTCACTCCCTCCCACCCTTACCCTCCCCTGCATCCTACCCTCCCTGTTGTCTGGTCCTCAGGGTATTTATTAGGTTTGGCAGCATCTCAGGCGAATTCAGGTTAGGAGCCACAAATGAATGAGACCCTGAGATGATTATCTTTTTGTGATTGGATGAGCACAGTGAGGATAATCTGTTCCATGTTCGACCACTTTTTTTTCGTATTTCATTATTTCATCTTTCCTTGCTGCTACGTAGAGTTCCATAATATGTATATACCACATCATTGTTATCCATTCATCTAATGATGGACATCTGGGTTGATTCCAGCTCTTTGCTATTATGTATTGAGCAGCTATAAATATGGTTGAGCATATCTCTCTGACCTGAGGCTTGGAGCCTTTAGGGCAAATGCCCCCTCTTCCACTAATTTCCCTAAGCCATGTTGGGTTCATTTTAGGTCTATTTTAGTGATGAGGTCATGGGAGTCTCTGTGTCTCTGGATCTCTGGGTTGGTAGGGGTTGAGTGTTCTCTGTGTCTATCTCCTTCACCTCTCTGCTAATACCAGGTTCCCTAAGAAAGCAGCACTCTTGCTCATTTCCCCAATTATTCTATGGGTTCAGCTCGTGCCTTGATGAGGTGTGATGGGCTGATTCTCTCCTCATGTTCTACATCCATCTGAAAAAAAGAAGCAAATTCTCCAACAGAGAGTGAGGTCAGTGCAAGGTACATGGATAGCCATTATTGTTTTAGAATGAGTTTAATGGGTGAAGGCTCTCTTGTATACCACTATTGGTGAGAGCTTGATATTGAAGGGTGAACTCATTTGTGGATATGGTTCTGACTTGTTTTCCAGTTCCAGGTATGGGTTTCATTCCACTGAGCAGATCCTTTAGCCATATCAAGAGCAATTGATAACCCACCAAGGCTGTGTGCCACTATTGCATTTGTGTGAGCATCACGTCGGGTTGATTGCTGCTGGGAAGTTTACATTTTGAGTTGCTTAGACAGATGTTGGTCATTTTCCTCCAGTTGCTCATGTAGTCCCTACTGGAACTAGACAAGCTAACTGTCTGGGGACTGTCTCTTCCAGATTCCAGCCAGGTCACTCCATGTTCCATCCCAATAGCATATGGTGTTTTTGGCAATAGGGTCTTACTATTAACCTTTGGTGGGTCATCAAGTACTCTGACATAAATCTGTTTTCTTTTGGGAAACCTTGTAGATCTCACTGGTCAACAGCTCATTGTGGATGTTGACCACATGCTAGTACTGGGAGTTACAGGTCAATGCCACAGGAAAAGAAGGAAGAAAAATATAGGTAGTATGAAAGAGAAAGAGAGAGAGAGAAGATAAGAAGAGGGGATGAGAGAGAGGAACAGGAGAAGGTTGAGGTTAGTCTTCATCCTACTTTCTCAAGGCCCATGTGATTCAGATGTTCTCTCTAAGCACCTGATGAAGGATCAGCCTTTTAGTGTGTCTTACAGGTTAAAGGACTTTTTGGTACCATTTCCAATTAGGTCCAGTCCTTTGTCTCCCCTTACCCTCCCTTACCTCCCCACCATCTCTATTGTCTAGTCCTAAAAATGTTTCTTAGGTGTGTCAGCATTTCAGGCTAATTCAGGTTAGTAGCCACAGATGAGTGAGACCATACGACGCTTGTCTTTCTGTGACTGGGTGAGTTCACTGAGAATGATTTGTTCCAACTTTGACCATTTTTCTTCAGATTTCATTGTGTCATTTTTTTCTTACAGCTATGTAGAATTCCATTTTGTAGATATACCACATCTTAGTTATCCATTTGTCTAATGATGGACATCTGGGTTGATTTCAGCTCTTAGCTATTATGAACTGAGCAGCTATAAAAATTGTCGAGCAAATATCTCTGAACTGAGGCCTGAAGCTTTTAGGGTAAATGCCCAGTGAGGGAATAACTGGGTCTGCTGGTACCTCTATGATCATCCTTTTTAGGAGTCTCCATATTGATTTCCATAGTGGTTGTACCAGCTTACATTCCCACCAACAGTGAATGAGGGTTCCTATTTCCCAACACCCTCGCCAGCATTTGTTGTCATTAGATTTTTTATTGTTTGCTATCCTTATTGGGATAAGGTGGAATCTCATAGTTGTTTTAATTTGCATTTCCCTGATGGTTAGGGATGTTGAACATTTTCTTAAGTGTGTGTTTGCTATTTGTATTTCTTCCTCTGAGAACTCCCTGTGCAGTTCTCTGCCCCATTTTGTGAGTGGGTTGTTTGAGTTTTTATTGCTTAGGTTTTTGGGTTCTTTGTAGATTCTAGAAATTAGGCCTCTGATATGTATCCAGCAAAAATTTTCTCCCATTCTGTGGGTAATCTATTGGCTCTGCTTATTGTATGTTTGTCTGTGAAAAAGCTTTTCAGCTTCATGAGATCCCACTGGTTGAGTGATTATATAATCTCTTGAGCTACTGGGGTTTTGTTCAGGAAGTTTTTTCCTACTCCTATATCATAGAAAGTTCCTCCTATTTTTTCTTCCAGTAGTAGCAGCGTTTCTGGTCTTATATTGAGGTCTTTGATCCATTTGGACTTAATTTTTGTGCATGGTGAGATGTGTAGATCATTTCATTTTCCTACATATGGTTTTCCAGTTTGTCCAGCACCATTTGTTGAAGATGCTGTCTTTGTTCCAGTCTACATTCTTTAAGTCTTTGTCAAATATCAAGTAGCTATAGTTGCTTGATCCAAAGTCTGGGTCCTTGATACTGTTCCATTGGTCTACAATCCTGTTTTTATGCCAGTACCATGTTGTTTTTATTACAATGGCTTTGTCGTATAGCTTTAGATCAGGAATGGTGATGCCTCCAGAGGTGTTTCTTTTGCTGAGGATATGCTTGGATATCCGAGGCCTTCTGCCATTCCATATGAATTTTGAGATCATTTTTTCTATCTCTATGAAGAAAGACTTTGGGACTTTTATTGGTATTGCATTAAATCGATATATTGCTTTTGGTAAGATTGCCATTGTCACAATGTTAATTCTGCCTATCCAGGAGCATGGGAGATCTTTCCATTTTCTCAAGTCTTCCTCAATTTCTTTCTTGAGTGTTTTATGTTTTCATTGTAAAGGTCTTTCACCTCCTTGGTTAATGTTATTCCAAGGTATTTTTTATGCTATTAAAATGGGACAATGTCACTTATTTCTTTCTCTGTATCTTTGTCTTTTGCATAAAGAAAGGCTACTGATTTTTGTACATTGATTTTGTATCCTGCTACTTTACTGAAGGAGTTAATGAACTTTAAGAGTTTTGGGATGGAGGATCTTGGGTCACTTATGTATAGAATCATGTCATCTGCAAACAAAGCTAACTTAACTTCTTCCATTCCAATTTTTATCCCCTTTATTTCTTTCTCCTGTCTTATTCCTTGATTGAGGGGTCTAGTTTTCTGATCCACCCTGTTAGCTTATGCCTTTTGATGGGTGAATTAAGGCCATTAATATTCAGGGAAATAAATGTGAGATTTGATTTAATACCTGTCATATTGTGGTTTGATTATGTGGTTTGGTGTTTTTGGTCTTTGTGGGGTTTTTGTTGTTGTTGTTGTTTTGGTTAATTTGGATTGCTTCTTGGGGGCACTTCAGATTGGTTATTTGATTCTTCTGTATGGAGAGTTCCCTGAAGTACTCTCTGTAGGTTTGGCTTTGTGTTTATATAGTTGTAAAGCTGAGTTTTATTGTGGAAAGTTTTTCTTTCACCATCTATTATGGGAATACTTTTGCTGGGAAGAGTAGTTGAGGTTGGAAGCCATAAGTTCTTAGAGTTTGCAGTATTCCATTCCAGGCCCTTCTGGCTTTTAGGGTTTCCATTGAGAAGTCTGAGGTAATTCTGATGGGGTTTCCTTTATATGAAATGTGTTGTTTCTCCCTGGCTGCTTTTAGGACTTTCTCTTTGTGATTGATTGTTGGGGTCCCCCCTAGGGCCAGCCCAGCAGGGACGGCAGGGTCTCTGCTGAGTTAGGGGTGAGAAGCGCAAAATCACAACACAGACTCCGGGAGTTGGGTGAAAGTAGGCAGAGGGCAAGCTGCAGCAAATTCATTTATTCAAGGAAGTATAAGGGGTTTTAATGGGTTCGGCTGGTCAATCATTGTATGTGGTGGTCCCCTTTTAGGGACCAATGACAGCCTATCTCCAGACAGATCATCTTGTAGCAGGTTTCTCATGAGCATGGGACTGTAGCTGTTGTCAGGCCAGGCCTGCACAGGACACCATGTGCACAGAAGCCACTTCCTGGTTTCTTCTTGCATGCGGTCTGGCCAGGGCCAGACCTGCATTGTGCCATACATATCCTCCTTTTTGTTTTTATTATTGGCAACCCTTGGAGGTATAGTTCTTTGCCAAGCCATTGTTTAACCCAGGCCCCAAGGGATCATCACATGCGATGGTGCCTGTCATAGGTTGCCCTATCTCATGGAGTCTTACCCATCATTGACTACCTGCCATCCTAGTGAGAAAACCCAAGGGGTGTGGCCTGGTTTCTTTTAGCATGTGATCTGGCTAGGGCCAGACCTGCATTGTGCCATACATATCCTCCCTTTTGTTTTTATTATTGGTGACCCTGGGAGGCATGGTTCTTTGCCAAGCCATTGTTGAACCCAGGCCCCAAGGGATCATCACATGTGATGGTGCCTGTCTTATGTTGCCTCATCTCCTGAGGTCTTACCCATCATTGACTACCTGCCAATCTGGTGAAAAAACCCAAGGCATCTGGCTGTCGCCTAGGAGGCATTGGAGGGCCATGTGGTGGTGGCTCTGTGGCATGTGAACTTTCTAAGTGAGTGAGAATTAACTATAGAATCTGACAAACACTGGGGTAGGACAGGTTGCTGGGTGACTGTCATGAGTTCACCCTTAGCATCATAATTAGTAGCATTGAGTGTCCTTAATGGTAGCAGATCAATGTAATCAAAGGAGTTGCAAAGGAATTTATGACTAGAGGGTAGCATTACCATAAGAGGCATTAATAGGTTAAAAAGGCAAAGGTTTGGGTAAGGAGAAGTACGTGCTTGAAGGGGGAAGAATACAGTGAAATAGAGTGGCTAAAATGAAGCCTAGGGAAAGCATGGGAATCTAGGCCCATTGCAACAAACAAGTATGGCCTGAGAAGAATTGTCCAAAATGGTTTCTGGGAAGTGGTAGTAGGGAGGAAAGGAGATAAAAGGAGAAAAGGGGGGAATAAGTTTACAGTCCTGTATCCAGCCTGAAGGGTTTGGCATCATCCTCTTCATCAAGGTCGATCCCCAATCCCCGAGTCAGTGGCTGGATGGATGTTTCTGGCAGGGATCCAGATTGGGATCTGTGAAGTTTCTGGAAAGACACAAGCAAACACTCGGCCCTGCTTTAAAACTTTTGTTTTATAATTAGTTACTTTAGGATCTGGTTAGTTCTCCCCACTATTGCTTGTCCTTGAGGGTTGTAGGGATCCCAAGGGAGTGTTTTATTCCCCAAGATTCCATGTGAATTGGGCAGATGTGTATGCAAGGCCATTATCAGTTTTATTTGACCAGGGTACACCCATGACCAATATGGTGGTTTTCTTCACCTTAATGACATGGGATGCCTTCTTGCCTGGGAGAGCAATAGCAAAAGTAAGCTTAGAGTAAGTGTCCACAATGACATGGACATATTTGAGGTTACCAAAGGAAGGTATGTGGGTAACATCCATCTGCCAGATAGAATTTGGGGTAAGGCCTCTAGGATTGACTCCTTGAGGCTATAGGGGGCCCAAGGGGGCTGTGGGGCACATGCCTTACAGGTACAGGTTAAACGTATGCATTGGCTAAGTGAGAGCATGGGGTATAGGGTTCTTAGGTTAGTGGGGAATAGATGGAACCTTTGGTGTAAACGTCTAGCTTGTTCTAAAGGTGGCAAGGATGGGACAGCAATAAACTTGTCTACCTGTAAATTCCCATCAGCAATAAAGCCAGGCAGACCAGTATGTGAGCGAATGTGCTCAATATGTCTGAAGGTGGATGGTCCATTGCAAAAGGATTTGTGCAAAGTAAGAGGAGTCAACACCAGATTCCTGGGCTGCCTTGCACATGAGAGCCAGATCAGAGATGGGGTGGGGTACCAGGGCCTGTCTGTTGAATCCAGCCCTACATTAACAGGGAAGGAGGTGAAGGGGCGTGTCAGGGAACTGGCAGTCTCCTGGGTGTATCCAGGGCTGAGTGGGAGGAGGTCCTTCCAAGGGTAAAGAGGGGGAAGGGTGATTGTAAGCACGGCTGCTGTAGGTGGCGGTTTGGGTGGCAGTCTTTTATCATTGAAGGGTTGGGCTAGGAGGGACGAGATTTGAAGATTTAGTTTTGGTTCCTCCTTACAGCTTTCATTATGGGCGGAAATGACTTCCTCCATGGAGGAGCCTTTAAGGCTGGCAATTATGGCAAGGAGGATAGGAAAGAATGGGGCGGGCGGGGTGTGCGCCCTTTGTAAACCTTGCATTTCTTTGTGAGGAAGAGAACCCGGGACCAAATGGAAGGGTCCCAGATGTTCTCCAGACTAATCCATGGGGCTAAAACAAGAGTTTCATCCCAAAAGCCATGGAGGTCCTTTTGTTTCACTTTTAAGCCATGTTGCAGGAGGAGGGCCTTAAGAGCCTGCAATTGTGGCGTCCCCTGATGGGGAGGGAGGTTGCCCATTACAGCGTGGTGGTGTTTGAGGGGGGCTAGGCTGGGACACCCTTGAATCAAGGAGATAACCCAGATCAAAAATGAAAGCCCAAAGAATAATCATGTAAACCATAACTCTTAATGCTGGGACCAGCTGAGACATACGGATAGAATGTTTAGGACTCATGTGTCTTGTGCTTAGTGGGGAACTTACGTGGGTCATTACTCCATGGCCGTATGCCCACATGGTGTCTCCAGGGAAGATCAGCCAAAGGCCTCGCCTTGCTTCCAAAATCGGGTGGGTCAGACCCTTATGTGATTTCGCTGGGATGAACCAATAATGGAGGGGCCGACATGGGCTTTGGGACCATGTGGCGATGTGTGCCTTCCTACTGGGGAAAAGGATGAACAAAGTAAAAGGGGGGATGAGGGGGCTGCCCACTTACCCTCAGGAAGCCAGCCCTCAGCACACAGAGTAGCAAGGGGCCTACTCACTAGACAATCAAGAAGGGGGCGTCTTGCCAAACACCAAGGGGGATACTCACCGAAGATCAAGGAAGGGGTGTCTCACCAATGCCGTGGGGGCAGAGGGTCCCTGTTCAGGTGCCAGATGTTGGGGTCCCCCCTAGGGCCAGCACAGGAGGGATGGCAGGGTCTCTGCCAAGTTGGGGGTGAGAGGCACGGAGTCATGACACAGACTCCGGGAGTTGAGTGGAAGCAGCAGAGGGCGAGCTGCCACAAACTCGTTTATTCAAGGAAGTGTAGGGGGTTTTAAGGGGTTTGGCTGGGCAATCATTGTATGGGGTAGTCCCCTTTTTGTGACCAACGATAGCCTGTCTCCAGACAGATCATCTCATAGCAGGTTTCTCACGAGCATGGGACTGTAGCTGTTGTCACACCAGGCCTGCACAGGATGCCATGTTCACAGAAGCCACTTCCTGGTTTCTTCTGACATGCGGTCTGGCTAGGGCAGGATCTGCATTGTTCCATACATATCCTCCTTTTGTTTTTATTATTGGCAACCCTTGGAGGTATGGTTCTTTGCCAAGCCATTGTTGAACCCAGGCCCCAAGGGATCATCACATGCGACGGTGCCTGTCTTAGGTTGCCCATCTCATGGAATCTTACCCATCATTGACTACCTGCCCTAGTGAGAAAACCCAAGGGGTGTGGCCTGGTTTCTTTTTAGCATGCAATCTGGCTAGGGCCAGACCTGCATTGTGCCATACAATTGATTTTTAGAGTCTTAATGATAGTGTGTCTTGGAGAATTTCTCCTTTGGTCAAGTCTGTTTGGAGTTCTGCTAGCTTCTTGTAACTTGATGGGATTTTCTTTTGAGAGAGTGGGAAAGTCTTCTTCAATTATTTTGTTAAATAAGTTTTCCATTCCTTTGGTCTGTGTTTCTTCCCCCTCTGGTATATCCATGATCCTAATGTTTGAACACTCATGTTCTGTTCACAGAAAGTTTTGAAATTGTTGAAATTTTGGGACTTACAAACTGTTTCTTCTGTTTTGTCTTCCAGTTCTGCGTTTCTATAGAGTTTCTATAGAGCTTCTATAGAGTTTGGGGCTTGTTCAATTTGGTTCATATTTTCTACTGTTTTTTATGTACAGTTTCCATCCCTCTGTCAAGTTCCCTTTTCACATTATTTTCTGACTTTCTTAATGCTTCTTGGAGTTCATCCTTGCATTTTTTATGTCTTCATTGAACTTAGCCAGCTGGTTATTGAGGACCTCTTTTTTTCACTCTCCTTCAGATCATTTAACTGTCTTTGGAACCCTTCTTGGTCCTTTTCTATTAGGTGTAATCTAACAAGGATAACATTCATACAATTATTGGCTCTTTGTTGAGTTTCTGAAAGTTGTGCTATTTGCTTGGCCAGGGTTGCATAGCTTGTCTCTTCATTTGGGGGTTCTGATCCTATTGTCTCTTCTATGATTTGATTTGAGACATCCATTGTGGGACTGGATAGTCTAGCTGGATTTACTTGTATCTGGTTTTGTATGCTATTCCTTTTGTGCTGTGGTCTGCCCATCACAATGGTTCAGAAAGCCTAGGGTGTGAAATGCTAGCCTGCTGCTCTGGGGTGGGGTGGGGTGCAGCGGTGAGTGTCAGGGTGATGGCCTCTGGAGTTCTGATAGCCTGGGGTGGGAGACACTGGCCTGCTGGCCTGGGTTGCCTATCAAAGGTGGGAGGAGGAGGGGACCGCCACTGCCCTAGTTGGGCTCAGAAAGGGTACTGTGGGAACACTGGCCTACTTCCCTGGATCCCTGATCTGCCATGGGAGGCAGGGTGGTGGCACCTGGCTGGCAATGGGGCTCAGGAAGGCTGGGGAAGCACCTGACCAGTGATGGGGCTCTGGCTGGTGAAAGAGTGACCAGACCAATGATGGGGCTCAGGCAGGTCCAGTGGGACCTGACCTGCAGTAGTGCATGAGGCTCTGGCCAGTGAGGGAGGGACCTGACCAGCGATGGGACTCAGGCAGGCCGGGAGGAACCTGATGCAGCTCAGGCAGGCCCAGCAGGACCTGGCCTGGGATGACGCATGGGGCTCTGGCCGGGGCTGGAGGGATGGGAGGGATCTGAAAGTGATGTGGTTCCACAGGCCCAGGCAACCTGGCCTGGGTTGGCATGTGGGGCTCTGGCCGGCAAGAGAGGGATGGGAGGGATCTGACCTGTGGTGCAGTTCCATAGGCCGGGGGAACCTGGCCTGGGATGGTGCGCGGGGCTCTGGCCAGTGAGGGAGGGATGGAAGGGATCTGACCCTTGATGAGGCTCCAACAGGCGGGGGTGGGGGGGTACCTGGACTGGAGTGGCACACAGGGCTCTGGCTGGCAAGGGAGGGATTGGAGGGATCTTACCCGTGGTGTGGCTCCACAGGCCCAGGGCACCTGGCCTGCGATGGCATGTAGGGGCTCTGGCCAGCGAGGGAGGGATGGGAGGGATCTGACCCCAGGTGAGGCTCCACAGGCTGGGAGAAACTGGCCTGGGATGGCGCATGGGACTCTGGCTGGTGAGGGCTTCAGGCAGGTCCTGCAGGACCTGTCAGGTGGTGGTGCCTGCCAGAGAGTGTGGGAATCAGTGGATTCCCTATTTTGCACATCCAACCCCTCCCTCTGGAAGCATGCAGGAGCCAGCAAACCCTTTCAAAAAATCCCTTAAACTTTAAGGTTCTTGCCTTTACTTCCCTGTGAGGTGAGGAGAGGCGAGGTTAGGCGGATGCCATCTTGACTGGAACCCAAGCCTATGGCTTTTGTTTGTTTATTTTCTGAATGGTTTCACAAGTTACAAAAGGTCACTTGCCATCTTATCATTTTCCTTACCAAACTTAAAATTTTCTATTTTCTTTTAATTCTTTATCACTCACATATTTTACATGATTATGACCACAACATAGATGTAATTTTTATAACATATTCATGATGCAATCTCTTAGGTTTATATAGATATTGCAAGTACTTCATGGTGGTTTTTCTAAGTTGATAATGTAGTTTTCCTGAAGAAGAAAGTATCTTCATATTTCAAGAGTACTAAAGTAGTTTAGATGTGTTCATTCTTTTTAAGACTTTTATTGACAACTTCCATACATGTAGTGTACTCTGATCATGATCCCCTCTCAAGAGCCTCCTTTGTCTCTCCTCCCATATCCATCCTTCCCTGAGCCCCTTCTTCTTTTCTTCTTGTAAAAAATATTATTGTTATTATTTTAACCTTCATACTATACAGCTCTGTGTAGGAAGTGTCAGCTTCTGTGAAGTATTGAATACAATGGCCAATTTGTGTCAGAAAGACAGTATTATAAAATACTCCTCCTCATATTTTGGCTGTTACATTCTTTCTACCACCTCTTCTACAATTGTCCCTAAGCTTGGGAGGGTGAGATAAAGTGCTGAATACTCCACTGTCACTTCTTCTCAGAATTTTAATGAGCATTGAGTTTTCCAAGTGGTCAAATGCCATCTGAAAAGAGAAGCTTTTCTGATCAGAAGTGAGAGTAACACTAATACATGGGCATAAATACTGAGAGGGCAGTTTGGCAGACATAAGATATCCATTAAGCTAAATGATAGTACTAGTCAAACCCATTCATAACCTAAGTCAATAAAGGTTATGATGTGGGATTTTTATCTATAAATCATGTCAACCATTAGATAGATCTCATAGCTATATGAGTAAATTAGCGTTTCACTAGAATAGCAGCACCATTGCCTTCTGTGATCAGGTTGTGGAAAGGGGCATGTACACGTGTGAAAGAATGACACAAAAAATAAAATCACAATGTTGGCATAAAAGACAATATAAGGAACAAACCAATATACGGGGGGAGGGTGCAGTAAGAAATATGTGGCCCTACAGTCCTAAAATGGAATAATCTGTGTGATCATAAAGGCCTCTAAACTGTATCATGGCAACGGGGGGGGGGCACACGGAATACAGAGTGGAAAGGGCATAGAGATCTCAAGGCAGCATACATCTGAATGAGAAGAGGGCAAATACAGACACCTACCTAGTCCCATCCTGAGACTTCATTTTAAGCTCAAAGGGGAACCTGGGTAAGTACCTTTTCTGTATATCGGTTCAGTAAACATCTTTGAAGCTTATTTGAAAAGAATAGGGGCCAGGAGAATGAGAGAAAATAAGTATTATTAGGAAAGAAACTGATTTTTGTTTCTAGGCCCTTGTTCTTTTATTATTATTATTATGCCAGTGGTCTCTGAGCTCAAGGGATCCATCATTAATCAACAATTAAGTCCCCAAAGTTTACCCTACCCACAATACTAACTTTTACTTCCCCTTAGATGTAAGAATATTGAGAACAAGTTGTAGAAGATATTAGCCAGCATGTTATACTGAGACAACAACAACAAACATTCGGTTATAGGATTGGAATCAGGTACATTGAACTATTTCCGTTTGATAATGAGGCACACCAGCCTCATTGTAGGTGTTGAGGATGAAGTTGTGTGGCAGAAACACAAAATGATCATGGGTTCATAGATGTGTTTTTGACCAAGGGCTTACAATTTGACCCATAAAGGCACTTGGCATGTGGCCTATTTTTACATTTTTATAAAGAAAGAATAAAAAATATGAGGGGCTGGGGAGATGGCTCAGGGTTTCAAGGGATTTTTCTATAATAAGTCTGGTGACTAGAGTTCAGATTCCCAGAATACACTTAAAGTGAAACACAGATAGTGCATGCATCTGTAATCCCAAGGCACCTACATCAATAGGGGATAGAATCAGGAGAACCCAGATGGGCCAGATATTCTGGCATTCACAGCAGCAAACCAACAAGATAGACTCTGGGGGCTGTAGAGATGGCTTAGCGTTTAAGCACTTGCCTGTGAAGCCTATGGACCCCGGCTCAAGGCTCAATTCCCCAGGACCCATGTAAGCCAGCTGCACACAGGGGCACAAGCATCTGGAGTTTGTTTGCAGTGACTGGAGGCCCTGGCACGCCCATTCCCCCAATCTCTCTCTTCTCTCTCTCTCTCTCTCTCTCTAATAAGTAAATAAATAAAATAAAAAATTTAAAAAGACAATGTCCTTGAATTCTTAAAAAAAAAAAAAAAAGGACTCAGACAAGGTAGAAGGCAAAGATACCCCAAGGTTGTCCTCTGACCTCCATAAATGCACCATAGCACAGCACATCCATACACATACATACACACACACACACACACACACAGAGAGAGAGAGAGAGAGAGAGAGAGAGAGAGAGAGACTCACAGTATAAAAGAAAAATATGGAACCCACAAAGCTTAAATTATTAATGTCTCTCTCTACAGGAAAAAAATATCCAGCCTTTGACCTTGGCAAAGGCCCTGTCAGAAGTTTATGCCTATGAGGGGTAGAGTATACCATTATATGGGTTTGTTGAGACCAGTGCTTTGAATAGATGTAAAGTCTCCTGCTTTCTAATCGCTATCCCTTCACAGATCTCTGGCATGGGGAAGGGGAAACGACATCCAGCATTGAGACACAGAATCTGTTCAAGAGCTTGGTTTTATCCCCTTAATACAGCCAAATTTTCCCACAGAATCAATCATAATTTCAGGCTCTTGTTGTTTCATCCTCCATCTGATCAGATCATCCTGTTAACAAATTTATATGTATTTGTTCATTTTTTTCATAAAGTTCTCTTATTTTACACAGGGACCACCCGGTCACAAGGGAGCAAAAGGAGATCCTGCTCCTGTTCAAGGCAGCATTATAGGAATGAAGGTAAGAGCCTCTAGACAGCTGAGTAGGTGGTAAACTAGGTTCCCCAGGACAGGACTGGGCCCCACATCTGACCAAAACATTTTCAGAAATACAATCTGGGTCTCTATTTAAGGAGTACACAAAATTGGATTTAAATAAGTCCAAAGATTTCTGTGGTGGAAACATTGACAGAAATGTTTACAACTTTGTTGTCAAAGAGACTTACTTTGTAAGATGTACACCAAAAATGAGAGACAGATCAGTAAGCAGTTTTCATATCATTTCCTTTGACAAGCCAAGATATTTCTGGGAGGAAGATACTTTTTGTTTCCTCTAGAGCCCTTAATGTGTGTATACCTTGAGTTGGATACATGTATATATCTACATATCTCAGTATAGCTACCACCCCAGCATCCTGGCCCTGTTCTTCCCTGGCCCTGCACATCACCCATCACCCTATCTGGACCCCTGGATGTCTGCAAAAACTTACCCATCAGCTCTCCAAATGATCAGAAACTTTAATCTCTTATCAAGAATCTTCTGCTTTATTTTGATTGTATTCTTGGTGTATGCTGCTTGGTAACATTTTAGGCTCTCAATAAACCCTGGCTTCAAATGATTGACCCTGTCTCTTTGCCAACTGGGAAAGGAGTCCAACATTGCCCTGGTAGAAAATGGTAATCTAGGTGCTCAATGTCAGAGGGGAAAATGCACCAAACTTATTCAGTTGATTAATGTCCTACATCAGTGCATAGAACTAGAAACCTTGGAAACTGGCTCTGATGGCAGTGATGGAAGTGGGTACTTTAATAACTGGTGAAGATCCAAGGTTTGGGCTCTTGAACTGTGGGTACAATAGCAGAAGATAAAATGTTAAAGTTGGCAAAAACCCTCATGATTACTGGACTCATATAGAAAATCTAAGGTATACTGAGGCTATATGACTTGCTTAGTGCCACATGACTAGTTTTCTGAATTGCTAAACCTCAGATGGTATTCCTTCCATAATACAGAGACTTGATTTTTGACTATAAGCCAAGTGTGGCAAGACTACCAGGTGTCAAAATACAGCCATTGTCTTAACAACATTGATTAAATGGTTCTGCCAAAAATCAAAGAAACCCTGGATCTACTGGAACACAACAATTTCCACAAGATGGTTATATTACAGATTCACACAGTGGCTTAAGATGCTGCAAAGTAATTAAAACGTAATCAGAGACTGTATGCTCTGTTGATTTTCCCTTGAAATGTCTGATTTGCATTATATACATATGGGTACAGATTCTCTGGGGATGAAGGCACATGGGAAAGAAGCTTTGATTTTCTCCAAAAAGAACAGGAAAATCATCAGCCTGCAGAAGCAGTTTCTAATTGATAAGTTCCTAGCAAACGTGAAAATTAATTAATCCAACTAAAATAGGAAATCCTGTTCATCCAAGGCTATAATATTTGTATTTCTGCAGTCCCGGATTTTCATAGGGAAAAGTAAATGGTTAGATATACCTGATTCATGCATTATTGAAAACACAAAACCTTGACAGACAAGGAGCAATAACATTTTTCTGTCCCTACGAACCTCAGATTAGTTGTCTGAAACAGTATAGGTTTACTTTATTAATCTCTTCAGCATTCTGCCTTTGTCTGTTCCTCAGGGGGAGCCTGGGCTGCCTGGACTAGATGGAATCACTGTAAGTTGTGATTTTGTGTCAATGCTTCATCAAGTCACTAGTGGTGTTTTTGTTATTCTTCTCTGTGGTGTTCAAAGGTCTTCATCGACTTTCTCAAGGAAAATATAGAGTTGAGGTAGAACATTTTCCAGATAGAAAGTCCTGAAAAGATGACCTGTCTACTTCAAATTGCATAGCAGACTTCAGACTTTAAGCCAGTATACTATGTACAGTATCCCCCCACTTATTGATGAAAAATATGATACATAACCCCAGTGTATGCCTGAAACTATGGATAATTCCGAGCACTATAATACAATCTATGTTTTCCTATATATACATAGCCATATACATACCTATTATAAAATTAAATTTATAAATTAAGAACAGTAGGAGATTAGCAATAACAGATAATAATAAACCAAAATGTACTGTAATAACATGAAGCAAGTATAATAAAAGTTACATGAATGTGATCTCTTTCCTTCTATATCTGCTCCCTTCTAAAAGCACCTTACTGTACTACACTCATCATTCTTCTTCATCTGAAGATGTGAAATGATACAATGCCTATGTGATAAGATGAAGTGAAGTGAATAATGTAAATATTGAGATGTACCACTATTAGGCTAGTCCAAGGGTTACTTGACCATAAGCACTTTAATACTTTTTTCTGCTTAATATTTTTGAACTTTGGTTGACTGGGAGTAGCTGATAACATGGAAAGTCAAACAATGGATAAGGAGGAAACTATTGTGTTTTCTGGTATGCATTAGGAAAGGATTTTGCCTTTCATTCAGCAAGTAGCTATTGAGTGTTTTCTGTGTGTTCAGTGCTATAGAACACACTTCTTTTAAAGATACTCTGTACAGAAACTAAACTACTTTTTTGTCACTGCTGATCATCCAGGAAAGGCTATCAGTTGTATTAATAAAAAAATTCTTTTTTTCCCGGTATTCCATAATGTCATTGCTTTCCTTTGAAGCCTAAAAATTGCTCTTTCTTTCTTCCTTCTTTGCTATATTCACTCCTTCCTTCTTGTCTTCCTTTCATCTGTCCTCAGCAGATATTGATTACCTATTAGCAAAGTGCTGTGAGGGATCTAGAAGGCAGCATTCGCCCTGTCCCTGTTGCCAGGGATGTAAAATTTTAATGGTAGGAATGTGTTAGTAAAATGCCACAGCCACTTAGAGGAAGAGATGTTGTATATTATGGAAATATATCATGGCTTCTGAGAAGTAGGAATGGTGTTTAGACTTGTTGGCAGTGGGAGGAGGCTTTAGGTAAGAAACATGAAGAATTCAAGCCCACACAAACTCAAAGATGACTAAGGACTGAAGATATATAGGTCCCCTAGAGCTAAACAAAATTGGCTTAAAAGGTGTATTCACTACTGCATGACTTCTCTTAGATATTACCAACAAAAGTATAGTGTTGGCCTGTTATAAACAGTCATGATACAGAAAGTGCTGAGATTTGAGGATAGAATTACCAGTGACTGAACAACAGATCGGTGATCAGGAAGGAAAGCACATGTTGTTAGTATTTCTCAAAGCAATATTAATGCCATCTTTTTTCATTTTTGATTTTTCAAGGTAATGGTCTCACTCTAGCCCAGGCTGACCTGGAATTCACTATGTAGCCTTAGGCTGGCCTCAAACTTACAGCAATCCTCCTATCTCTGACTCCCTAGTGGTGGGATTAAAGGCATGCCCCACCACACCCTGCTCCATCTTTTATTTTGAGAGAATCTTTTAACCTCTCCTTCATTTCCTATTTTCCAAGCTCTGATTTCTTAGTACCTCCATCCCTTGCTTACCACATGTCATTTTTATCCTGCTTCCTCATTAGAACTAGAACCTACATTTTCCCAGACCAGCTTTTCCTTGATTCCACCATCTTGATTTAAGCGCTGTTACTCACTTCTATACATTTTCTAATTTTCCTTCAGGCATTTTTTGGAAACATAGAGAATTTAGAAGTATGTTTCACTCTCACATATTTGGCAGCCTTCCAGCTACCCTCCATTATTGATTTATTAAAATAAAGAGGGCACACTATTGTGTTCAGTCCTCTTGAATATACTGAGGTTTAGTTTATGGCCTAGCATATGGCCTATCTTGATGAATCTTCCAAATGTACTTGAAGAGAATATATGTTCAGCTGTTGTTGGGTATAGTGATTTGAACAATATCCATTAGGTAAAAGTACTTGATAATATTTTCATTATCAGTGACTTGATTTTTTAAAAGTTCTACTAATTAATGAGGGAAAGATGGTAAGATTTCCAACTATAATTGCCTTTTGTCTGTTTCTCCTTGCAATTCTGTCAGTTTTTGCTTCATGTGTTTTAGAACTCTGCTATTAGGTACAAACACATCAAATCTAATGTCTTCATCCTGAATTGACCCATTTATCATTATGAAATGTTCTTTTTTTAATCTCTCATAGTAGTCTTCATCCTGCACTCTATCAGATATTAAGTATATGTTTTGCTTTCTTTTTTAATAAAACTTTAACAGCAAAAATTCCAATGCAGAGCAGAGCTGAATGACTTTTTCAGTTATCATCAATACCGTTAACATTTTACTATACTTTATTCTTCTCCTATCCATCTGTACATCTCTGTCTGTCAATTAATTTCCCCTAATTTTGATGCATTTTAAGACACTTAGCAAACTTGCTTCTAAATACAACAGTATGCCTATTACTAGATAAACTTAAATGCTTCTTTTGGTTTCATTTTTACTTATAATTTACATACAAATAAATACACAAATCTTAAATGTGTATTTTTGGAATCTGACAGATGCATACTTCTATGCTCAAAGCTCTAAAAAGCCACAGAACTTTACTATGGCCTCAGAAAATTCCCTCCTGCTTCTTCACAGTCAGTCCCTACCCCAAAGGCAACCACTGTCCTGATTTTTCTCCATTGTAGATAATATTTGACCATTTATAATACCATATGTAGCCTTTTGGGTCTAGTTTCCCTCACCACAGTGCTTCTGAAATTCATCCACAGTGTTTCATGTATGAGTAAATTTGCTCCTTTTCATTGTTGAGTATTTATTCCACTAGACTGTCACAGTTTATCAATCCTAGTATCAATACCTACAACATTTCTAATTTTTACTATTATGAATCAAGTAGCTATGATTGTACAGTTCTTATGGATATATTTTTGAGAAGCAGATTGCATTTTGACCTTGATGAAAATCTTGCCTCTTTAGGGTCCATCAGGATCCCCTGGATCTCCTGGAATTGCTGGACCCATAGGACCACCAGGATTAAAAGTAAGGCTAACTTAAGTGTAATATGTAATTGCAGATTCATATAGCTACTTTCTTCACATGACCACTGATTAAATAATGCCTATGTAATATAGGCCCTCTTAAAGAAAGGAAAACCACCTTTTCCAGAGGATTTTGGTCAATCATGATCTTGCTAGAAGCTATTTGTTGTCCTTACCAGTGTTTTGATCATAAAATGCTTTCAGTCTAGAACAACTGAAATTATAGCCAGGATGACAAATATATATGTCTGACACATTTATTGCCCCTTATTTTCCCTCACCTATGTCAGGCATGACTAATTAAACATACCAACCACCATCAGCACTGTGGTAGTTTATATTGATTGTAAACTTAAAGAACCTAGAACCACCTAGGAAAAGAAACTCTGGGCATGACTGAGTGATTATCTGGATTAGATTAGTCTCTGAGCATGTCTGAGCATGTAGATTAAGTTAGTCTCTTAGAATGCCTGTGGAGGATTATCTTGATTAGATTAATTGAAGTGGGAAGAGTCATCTTAACTGTGGGCAATGCCCATTTTAAGGGATGGGGTCCTGAACTAGGTATAATGGAGAAAGAGAGCTGAATACAAGTATTCATCCCTCTCTGCTTCCTGATTATGGACACAATGTGACCAGCTCTACTTCATGCTCCTGTAAGTATGTGTTTCCTGCAATGATGGGCTGTAATATGGAGCTATAGTCTTTCTCTCCTTAAGTTGGTTTTGTCATGTATTTCATTGTAGCCATGAGAAAGGTAATACAAGCACCCACCCTGAGTTCTGGGGAAACGTCCAAATTCTTCTCAACCTGTATCCTGGGAAGCTCTACCTGCCTACCTATTTTTTATGATAACAACCTTATATGTTATTGTTGTAAGGAGAGCATAGCCAGTCCACTAGTTCTGGGAATGTTCTTGCCCCAGATCGCCCTCTCCAATGCCTGAAATCCTGCCACTTACTATTTTGGCTGAGCTTCACTAAGTCACATTGTCAAATGTATAACCTCTTGGAAGGAAGAACAGATCATAGCTTTACTATCAGCATGACTGTGGCTTCCAAACCAGTGTCACATATTTCAGAGAATTAAAATAAACCAAAAGAGGAGCTAGAATATGCCTCACTAGGCCCAGTCTGTGCCATGCATGGAGGTACCTTACCTTCAGTGCCTCAAAATGTGCCCATGCTCTTTTTGACTGAAACTAACAAGTGCTGTTTTATTTATTATAAATCTAGGGCCCTCCAGGTCCCCCTGGACTCCCTGGTCCTGATGTAAGTATACTTTTGGGCATTTGTATTCTATTGCTAAGTTCTATGTTTTTTTCTCCACAAAGATATTGGTTTTCTGGTTAAAAAAATGAAAATACTTCATTCCAATTAAAGTTTTTAAAGCTTATTAGTAATTGGTTTTCTTTTTTGTCCCCTGTATCTCAGGGAAATATGGGATTAGGTTTCCAAGGCGAAAAAGGAATTAAGGTAAATATATTTTGGAAAATACAATCTTCATTCCATATCCCCCCATGAAAAGGCTCTGGTTACACACATATGCCTGCTTGTATAATGGGGTTTAGATCTTCACCTAAGCAAATGGCCATTTCCCATGATAGATGCCCTGTGGGATCCAGACTACATGTACATGTACCACACATAGGGATTTGGGGTTCTTTTGATTTCCAAATATTGTCATCTCCATTCTTCCCACTTATAAAGTACATATGAACTACAAATAAACCCTCTTGAAATGTATTCCTTTTTCTTACACCTGAGTATTTCCATGCTGTTTTGCAGATTGTTGCTCTTTTCTTCTCGCCTTCCTTCTCCTTCTCTTCTTCGTCCTTTTTTTTTCTTTCTCTCCCCATCTCTGTCTTTCTCCTCTTTCTCCCTTTCTCCCTAACCTCTCTTTCTCCATTCTCTTTTCTTTCCTTCTTTCATTCACTTCCATCTATATAGTCTGTGTGATGATTTGGGAGCCCCCAGAGAGATGGGACACCTGCCTTCTCCTTCCTAACTGAATTTTGTGGGTTTCATTGCCTTGTGAAGGAACCATCCTAACCTCTAATCTCTCCACACACTTTTTTGTCTTGGTTTGTACTCTTAGCAAATATGGATCCATTTAAAATCTGATCACTGTTGGAAAGAGATAGCCTTTCACTTTGCTCACTCCTCTCTTCTCACTATCCTTTGTACATGACTATAGAAATTGCCAGACTGGGCTGGAGAGATGGCTTAGTGGTTAAGGTGCTTGCCTGCAAAGCCTAAGGACCCCTGTTTGACTCTCTAGGTCCCACATAAGTCAGATGCAAGGTGACACAAGTGTGCAAGGTGTCACAAGTGCTCAAGCTTGCATATGCATCTGGAGTTCGATTACAGTGGCTGGAGGCCCTGGCACACCAATTCTCTCTCTCCCTCCCTCTCTCCCACTCTTGCTCTCTTGCATAAAAGAAAAAAAAAGCCCAGTCTGTTGGGCTTGCCTCAAAAACAAAAAACAAAAAAAGAAAGAAAGAAAGAAAGAAAGAAAGAAAGAAAGAAAGGAAGGAAGGAAGGAAGGAAGGAAGGAAGGAAGGAAGGAAGGAAAGAAAGAAATTGCCAGACTTCTCTCTGTAATGCTACTACAACTTCACTGGTCAGACTTAGAATTCTTCTCAATCCCTTGTCAATGAAAATTGTTTTTTCATTGATGCAAGAATGAAGGAGTCAAAGTGATTGACAATTTATTTGTCAGTTTCATTCATACAGCAAATGTACATTATAAAAATGATTTGTATTGGTTATAATTTATTCAGTATTCCCTTTGATTTTACAGGGGGATGTTGGACTCCCTGGCCCTGCAGGACCTCCACCATCTACTGGGGAACTAGAATTCATGGGATTTCCCAAAGGGAGAAAAGGATCTAAGGTAGCAAACATTTATAATATTAAAATTAATCATTTATAATAGGAAAATTAATAGACCATTGGCTTGTTAATACCAGAATTCAAATCTAATAACCACACTGTAAGAATACTAGGTGGAGTGTAATGGGCTTTTGTTTTGAAGTGAGGGTAAAAGCCCTCTTTGTTCAGTTCCTTATGGAAGATGTTCTAAAAAGCCTGGGATTGTTTACTGGCATGTGGATGTAAATGTGCCTGTTTCTGATTATTCATGAATGCATTCTTTTCTGTCTTTCATATTCAATTTTTGATATACTAAATAACTTAAAACAAACATTAAGTATCAAATAATTTTTCTTCTCATCCCAAACCTCACAATACTTATATTATCCCCAAAACACACAAATGTTTCCTTTTTAATTGTCATTTGTTCTCAAAGCTTGACCGTCAAGGTTAGGGTATAACTCAGTGATAGAAAACTTGCATAGCATGTACAAGGCCCAGGGTTCCATCTTCGCACCAGGGGGTGTAGAGGATACATGACTCTACATATTGGGAATAGTGTGACCAAATAGCAGTAAATGTCCTAATTCACCTTATCTAAACTATGAAGATTCAAGATGTAGATTTATTTAAATGATATATTTCATGATTTGTAGTTTTCTATGACAGTATCTTGTGTATGTGGTTGTGTTTCAATGACTACAACCTGTTAAAATGTACAGATCTCTTTCAGGAAACTGCATTCCCTTTCTTCTTGAGGTTTTTTTTAAATTATTATTTTTATAATTCTAATTTCATGGTTAAAGAACCATGCAGGAAAACATTTAATCTCACTTTTTTAGTATTGTCTTTGTAGTTGCCAAAGCTCTAGGTCCCTCCATATTAACATGGTGGGTAGAATCCTTGATTTGGGGGCAGTCTGAGAATATACAAGACATTGTCTACCTCCACAATCATTCCCAAATTTAAGAGTTTTTCCATAGTGCTGTGGATGAATTAGATTTCAAGGAAAGATACACTAGGGTGTTATATGTCTCTATCCAAATTGTAAATTTTTATTCTTTGTCCCAAACCATGGTTCCCTGCAGCCTGGATTTTTCTATAATCACACTGAGTAGCTTCTCTCACAAGAAAGAAAACATTAACCATCCTGTCTCCCAATTAGCATGTGCATTTGAAATTCTGTTTTAAGTAGTTCTGGCTTTCCACAGAGCAAAGGGCTCCCTGAACTAGACATCTTGGTGAGCATAAGGATCTGCACCACTGTCTGGAACTCCACTCCTCATACTCACTAGTTCCCCACAGCATGGCCCAAGTATTCTTAATGAGCTTTCCTGATGCTGCTCACTAGCCTTTGGTTAATTTTCCAGGGTGAACCAGGGCCTCCAGGTCTCCCCGGCATGAGTATCTTTCCTGAATTACTGGTAAGTCCAATATGTATTAATGATTAAACAAAAGCTGTAGTGCTGTAGGGCGCACAGGAAGACCCCTTCCTAGAGTTAGTGCAGAAAATGCTAACCTTTGAAGGAAATATTTTTGTATCTGGACCTCATGGGGACTTCAGTGTGGTTGCCCATGAGGCTGTATATCTTAGGTGTCATCAGCTCAAACTTTAGAGTTGAGACAGACCTAGGTATGCCTTCTTGTTTCATCAGTTTCTAGCTTTTGAAAAGTTTTTGTGATTGTTCTTTCACTATTCCCTAACCTAGGGGGTAAAAAGAGGACAATGTCAGGGTGTATCTGGGGATTAAATGAAGTAATACACATAAAAATAGTTTCATATATGGCTGGTACTTATCAAGTGTCTAATAAGTAGTAGGTGTGCTTAGTAATCCAGTCTTTACTTTCCTATCTGCCTTTCTTGCTTAGGTTCCTTAACTCAGCCAATGCTTTTGGGAGGCTTCTGTATGTCAGCTTTTCTGCTAGACTTGGAGGCTACAACAATAAATAAAAACTTCTATCCTTGAGATTACATTGTAATAATCGAGCGGGAGAAGATTTGGAAAATAAGTAGCAAAAATAAATCAATAACAAATTCATGGGCTGGGGATGACACTTAGTGGTAAAGTGCTTGCCTAGAATGTTCAAGGCCCTGAGTGTCATCCTCAGCACCACAAAGAAGAATGAACAAAAACTAGCTCATATAGTGATGATGTACAAAAGATGGAAGAGGAGACAGTGATGCAGTGTACATGGGAAACAGAGTATACAACTTATGACAGAGTGGCCAAGAAGAGTTTCTCTAAGGAAGTGATATGTAAGCTGAGACTTACATACTATGAAGGAAAAAGTCATATAGAGAGCAAAGAGTTTGCAGGCTGAGGGAACCATAAATACCAAGACCTTGAGATTGAAACAGATCAGCACTTTGGAAAGACAAGAAGGTAAGTGGGAAGAGCCAGGCATGGTGGCACATCACTTGGGAAGCTTGAGGAAGAATGATTACAATGCGATGGAGGCTAGCTTAGGCTACATAATGAGACTTAGCTCAATTTTTTTTAACCGGGTGTGGTGGTGCACGCCTTTAATACCAGCACTCGGGAGGCAGAGGTAGGTTCCAGGCCACCCTGAGACTACATAGTGAATTCCAGGTCAGCCTGGGCTAGAGTGAAACCCTACCTTAAAAAAATATATATTAAGGTGAGTGGGCAAGAGAGTGTGAACAAAACCAACAATCAGACAGTGATGAAGAAGTCAGGGCATGGCCAGTTTCATAGGTTGATTGTGGCTTTTCTTTTGAGTGTCTTGGTAAGCCATTCAAAGATTCTGACTTGTATTTTTTTAAACCACTCTGGCTAGGTGAGAGATGGGGTAGTGGATTAACAAGCATAGGCTATTGCAGCAGTCTAGGCAAAATACGATGTTGACAGCTTGGACTCTGATGAAAGCAATCACAATGGAGTGAAATCCAGAAATTAAGCATGTTATACATTTTTTGAAAGATTTTAGAAACATACAAATACAGATAAAAATTTCATAATGATCTTCCAGGGTACCTTATACCCTGCTTGAACAATTATCAACACATGGCCAATCTGAAGCAAATACTAGACAGACAATTTCATCACAAATACTTCCGCATTGGTGCTGGAGAGATGGCTTAGTGGTTAAGGCACTTGCCTGCAAAGCCAAAGGACCGAGGTTTGATTCCCCAGAACCCACATAAGCCAGATACACAAGGTGGCACATGCGTCTAGAGTTCATTTGCAGTGGCCAGAAGCTCTGACACACCAATCTCTCTCTCTCTCTCTCTTTCTTTCTCACCCCTCCCCAAATAAATAAATGAAAAAATACTTCAGCGTTTCCCTGGAAACTTTAAAAATATAACCACAATATTATCATCAGTAGTTACCTAATATCAGTTAAGGCCGAAATCAAATTTATGATGGTCTTATAAATGTTTTTTTCAGTTGCTTTGTTTAACTAAGAATACAAACAAAACCAACACATTACATTTGGTTGTTTCTTAAATCACAAAATGTGCTCTGAAGAGGAAGCTGGCAAGATTTTCATGGATTGGGGGGAAAGTGGATGGATCAAAGATAACAAAACTAGTCCCTGCTTGCTGTCACAACGGGAATAAAGGGATTCAGTCCTTTCCTATAGTATTTTGAAATACTATGTGTCTCCTTCGGTGGCCAGAAAGCAAAGCCCAGAGAGCCAGTGGCACTGATTGCTTCTATGAGGATTCCTGTTACTCCACAGAGACAAAGGGACTTAGGGAATCACTTGTTCAGTGTCCTTGATTTTAATCAGTTTTGCAGCTAGTGAATGAGAAAGGAAGTGAATTCTGGTGTTAGACACAGGACACCCACATCCTAGACTCAACTCCAGCTCTGAGATTTTGACAATTTGTTGAACTGTTTTCAGTGTATCTGTAATTTGGCAGCTAGTCTTCCAAAGCCCAAATCACAACCTTCACTAAAGCTGTGCTGTCAATAATGTAAGTGTAGCTGTGTATGCTTCCCACGCCCTTGAAATGAGGCTGATCTGGAATGAGTTGTACTGCAATGTAAACAAAATATACACTGGATCTCAAAACAGTAGTGTAAGAAAAGGTAACTTGTAATATCTAAGGAACAATTTTACTTCAATGAAATAATAAGCATATTTATATTTGGCTGACCATTAAAATATCTATTTCACTTTATAAATGTAGCAACTATAAAATGGAAAGTAACATTAATAATCTCACCTTATATTTCTATTGGGCAAGAAGGAGGGTTGGGGATAAGGTTTGTATATTTCCTTGTAGAAACATTTCATACAGATTCTAGTCACTTTGCACCATCTCTCTGAGATAACCAAATGAGGGCACACATCCCTCTTATCCTGATGAGGAAACCACAGAACAGAGGTAACCATTTGTCCAGATTCCCCAAGCTAGTTCAATTACGTGCAGAGCTAAGATTGACATTCAGCATTGTTGAATTCTGGCCAGTTCAGGGCTTTTCCCCCATACCATACTGCCCCCTGCAGTCCGGTTCATGCTAGTCACCCAGCTGTAGTGTTTGCATCTTTAAATGTCTATGAAAGAATTTTATGATCTCCTTTGGTGCTGTGGGATTCACTTGCTCATGCTCCCTCCTTCCCCTTCTCTTTCAGTTCAACCTCTGAGGATTTCCCACACTACAATTTCAACACATTTCCTTTTCTCCTGTTAGAGAAAAGAGACTGACTAATGACACACAGTGATAAATTGCCATCCATTACAAGCTCGGTATTTTCAATTTTTCACAGCATGGGCTGAAAAAGTATAAACCCTAGTTGTAAAAATACCAAGGTTTGGAAATACCACATATTACATTAAAGAGCATATTTTCATTGGGTGGAAACCAAGAAAGCCACCTCTGCATGGATTTGAAGTGTGACCCTGGGCAAATCATATCTTTCACTCCTAATAACTGTCTGCTGGATGGGAATATTCACATGTACCACACATGCCTGGAAGAAAAGTTATGAAGAGAAAGGGTATAACATATTTGAGGGATCATGAGCTTTTCAGAGGAAACACACTGCTCAAACCCAAAGCCCTATCAATCAGCTCACTGAACAACAAGGTAGTACTCAGGACAGAAATCTCTAGGGAATCCAAAATGTTACTTTTAACAATTCGTTTCCTTTCCAGTTGAGCCCCAGTCTTTTCAGGAGTTAAAGTGCCCACTCTGACAGATTTATGCTTCACATTCTTTCTCTTGTGCCCTCTGTAGTGACTAAATATCCCCACTTTTCTGGCTCTGCCCCAGCTTCACTCTTTTCCCTCCGTTGTCCCTAGTGGCATGCAAACACTTGTAGGCCACAGGTCTTCCCATGGAGGTTATCAGAATTGTATATCTATTTTCCTTCTATCCAAGGGACAAGAAAACAGAGCAGAGGGTAAATGGAAAGAGGGGAGGGGAAGAAGTAGAGACAAAACTGGTGAATCCTTAGGTAACTATTAAGTGGATTTAAGGTAAATCCTGGGTAGCTAAAGTTTTCTTCCAATTGAGTCTCCCTAGAACCAAAAAGCACCAAGAGCCTAAATCCCAGGAGCAAGCTTAAAAAACAGCTAAGCTACTACTCCAAGGAGGCTTTCTGGGCCATGGGTGAGCAGGAGGGTGGGAGCAGCCATTACACACTGCTCTGCCAGAGCCAACAGTGAAGGGTCAGGTCCCAGGACATCTTGCTAGAACAACTTGTTCAGCAGGGTCCCTGTAGAGTACCTCCCTGAGCTGGGAGATAAGTTGAGCCCATGGCACAGTGTCTTGCCAAACCATGCATCTTATAAGAGCTCTAACACACACATATATTTCCATTATTTTTTCTTGTTATATTTCTTTTGTGTTCACTCTGTTGCACAAGCTCGTAGGCCTTCTCTATAAGAAGCTGGAATCCAGATGCTTTCTTATTTTCTTTCTTTTTTAAAGTTTGCTCTTTGACTGTTTGACATATATATTCTAATTTGATCATATGAAACCACCATAACCTCTTATCTCCTTCCCACTGAGATTCTCCCCGCCCAACACTAACGGATACATCCTTGAGGAAAATGACAGTAACTCCTCAGGAATGGGTTCAGATTCATAAGCCCTTCCCCCATTTGTGACAGAAAGGTGACTAACCCTACCCTGTACAGGTGTGTGGGTAGCCACAGCTACTGTGAGTTCATGAGTGCAATGGCTGTGTCATGTCCAGGTGGGATTTCTCACATTCTGAAGAAGCCAAAGACCTCTGAGTATTTATGCCCCTGAGCAAGCTAGGTCAGGACATGAGACACTAGACATTCCTTTTCTACAGTTTCATTCTCTAGGTCACTAGCACATTCTATTCAACACGTATTTACTAGACCACCTTCAATATGTTCAGGCAGCAATAGCATGCCTTAGAGAGAAAAGAGAGTGTGAGAGAGGGCATTTGCTTACAACACTTTCATGAATAGATGGCAAGCCTTGGTGTTTAATGAGTTTAGGGAAGCACTAGGTGCAATAACTTATGGATAAGTCAGGGAAGCTTCTTGAAGTATTTAACCTCAGAGGCCAGTAGACACATTCTACCAGGTGGCAGTGTGCTTTGGTTTCCAATTTAAAATGTAGGGAAAAAAACAGATTTCAAATAAGTTTTCATTTAGTTTGACCCTTAGTAACCAGCACGAAGACTGAACTGTTTGACACACAACTGTAGAAGCTGAGAAGAAAAAGGAAAGTAGCAATCAAAGAGCTATTGAATTGTTCCCCTCACAGACACCTTTCCCATGATGAAAAACAACCAAACAACCCAATTTTACATTTAAAAATAATTTTCAAAGCAGGACCATAAAGCCATTGGGTATTCAGCCATGTTTCAGTACCCACGAGCATGTAAGAAGGCGAAAGAGCTACAAATGTAACTAAAACAGTGTCTTCACCCCAGCCAAGTCAGGTCTCATCAAAGAGACCACAGAAGGTATGCCACAACAGTCAGCATCTGTGACAAGCTTACATTTAAGAAAGCTTTACTCCCTATTTTACTCCCACAATAGGCCTAAAAATTGTTTACCACAAACTGTGTTCCAAAATATACAACTTTAAACAATAACAAAGCCGGGCGTGGTGGTGCATGCCTTTCATCCCAGCACTTGGGAGGCAGAGGTAGGAGGATCACCGTGAGTTCAAGGCCACCCTGAGACTACATAGGTAATTTTACCAGGTCAGCCTGGACCAGAGTGAGACCCTACTTCACAACAAAAAAATAAAACAATAACAAAATGGCCTCAGGTAAGTTTCCTGTGGCTTTATTCACTTTGGTAATGAACTTTTTCTGTATATTGGGGTCCCAGATATTTGCCTTGGACCCACAGGAATGAATGTTCTTTCTCACTCTGTTTCCTGGATTTCTTGTATGTCCCTAGAGAATACTCATGTCAAACCTAGAACTCCCAGCTCTTACCTCTTATAAGTAGGACAAAAGGTGTTGAAGATCATCCTAACAATCCCCTTTGGCATAGCTTCAAGCACCAGGCAAGATCTCTGTAGTCCCAGCAGGGAGCTGCAGAGTTTCAGGCGATGCCCAGCTAGAAATATTCATTCACAAGGAAAAGAAGGTGCATCTAAAGCAGGGAAAGCCTTCCTTCTTATATAAGTTC
Source organism: Orientallactaga sibirica (assembly GCA_036365145.1). Classification (NCBI taxonomy): domain Eukaryota; kingdom Metazoa; phylum Chordata; class Mammalia; order Rodentia; family Dipodidae; genus Orientallactaga; species Orientallactaga sibirica. Next base: position 12,182,772 of record JAEOAD010000057.1, read on the forward strand.
TCAAAAAAAAAAAAAAACCTACAACAGCCCTCCATTCATCTGTCCAAGAGTCTAATTCCTAGATAGAAAAATGCAGCTAAGTCTAATGGAAAGGTCTCTGGAATAGAAGTTAAAAGACCTGGCTTTTTAGTTGATGCTTAACTGTCTTTGGATGTTACTTTCCAGATCTATAAAAATCATTGGGGGAGGATGGGTACTTTATTATTCTTGTGCTGTTAGCTCATGATACTATAAATGCATGTAATAGTCTTTTTTTAGGGGAAAGGCATTACTTCTAGAATGAAAATACAATGCTGAGTGAATGGTTTAATTTCTATTCACCATGTGTGCTTTTCAAGCTTAGCAAAAGGCTCTGCATAAAGAGCAGCCCTAATGTGCCAGTGGAGCTGCTTTGCAATGATTTCTTTACATTGAGTAGAGCCAGGAGAACAATGGAAAGAAGAGTGTTAGGATTTGTTCTTTCCTTTTTCCTTCAGGAATATGAATCCATTGGAGGAAAAGGAGAAAAAGGAATCCTTGGTTTGCCTGGACCTAGGGTATGAACCTAAAATGTTGTTTGCCTTTTTCTGTAAAATCACCTAGTCTATTATCTTTCCTGTTTGATCCTTTCTGTTTATATAGTTTGATGGCCATCTAAGCTTTTCTTATTTCTCTTCCTCAACCTTCATCTCTTCACATGTCAATATTCTCTTCCCTGAATGGCTCTCTTGAATAAGGAATGATGTCCCCCCTTATTCCAGATAACAGCTCAGCCTAATTTATTCTCTTTACTTTCATGTATAATTCTCTTCTGAGCTAAAGAATGGTGTGGATGTTGTCTTTTATTTCATTATATTCCAAGAGGATATGGGTAATACAGGAGCAGAAGAAATAGGGCCAGGGCCAATATTTGTAGGGCAGAAACAAATCTGGAAAGTTCTAGAATATAGTCAGTGGTATTTGGAGTCGACAGTCTCCAATAGTCTCATTTTGAATGGAGAAATAACTATTAACCTATTTGATTGCTAACTACTGGTCACTGAGATTTCATGCTAAAAATGTTTGGCCAAATTTGGCTTTAAAGAAGTCATATTTTCAGAGACAATGTTTTTAATGTGCCCATTAAGCTCGCAAAAAGGCCTTTTGTGTATCTAGCACTATTCATCCATTACTCTTCCATTTCTTTCTCTTATTTCTATTCTCCTTTGTCTTGAAAACACATAATTAAAAACAAATTATTTGTAGTAGAGGACAAGAGGCCCTTGATAATCTATCTAAAAAGCCTCTGACTTGGAACTAATGCAGACTAAGTATAATACTACCCAGCTCTTCTACCAAATTCTACCTACTATTTCAAATGCTTCCATTTATTTAGCTCTTAAAATGTTTCCATTTGTTTAGCTCTTCAAATTCTCCATGTGGCTGTTCAGACTGATGGATTAGTACTTAGAAGTCATTTAGCCAGGTCTAGGAACCTTCTCTTACCTGACTTTAGAAGACACTAAATCCTTAACTTAGTTGGATGGGTTTATTATTTAAGTCAAACTGTTTTTTTCTAGCACAGGCACTTAACCTTTCTAAAGTGAGGTTATTCTCTTTACAGGGTCCTATTGGTGCAGAAGGACTACAAGGCTACCCAGGAAGACAGGTATTTTAGTTAATATCTACAGAAAACTTGGGGTAAAATTCTCATCAAAAGATCCTCTTGTTTTAGTTAATATGACTAGATGAAGACATTGCTTATAATGCAAATTGTCAACCTGTCTTCAATAACATAATCTTATAATCTTAGTCACTATGTTGATTTCACCCAACAGGATGGGTATCCATTGTTACATGTGGTGCCTTGCCATGCTGTGAGGTGGTGATACATCTTTGGCCTATTATCAAAGACCAGCATTACCAACCTGCTTATATTTATACCCTTGTGACCTTTGTGTACCTTAATCTGCAAGTTGGCTACCCAGTGCCACATTGACTTCCATAAGACTTAACAAAGCCATACATATCATGAATGCACTATAGTTCCTGTGCTATTTGTACAGGCCTAATCCGTAGACCAGCCTCTTATGTAGTTATATTTCTAACTTATTAATATGTATGTTTCTGTCACAGGGAATGAAGGGGTCCACAGGTTTTCCTGGGCTTAACGGGTTCCCAGGAATTAAGGTAATATTGTTGTAAAGTACAAAACTGGGATTTGGGAAACAGAAAGGTATAGGATTACTATAAATATCAGGTGAAGGTTTTAAATATTTTGATGGCTTATATATCTACATTTTTCTCAGGAAATACATGTGGCCTACATTGCACACAAAACTGATTAGCACTTCTCAACATTTATCATTTATTATGGGCTTTAAATTCTCTACAGATAGCACATCCTTTTGTGGCTTACCCCTGGGACAGACAACTCTGATCACTCATTCTAGATATTCAACTGAATGAAATTCTGGGAACAAAGTCCCTCTTTGGGTAGATTTAGGACTCTTGACTTCCTCTGTTATCATCCGAATAACAAGGGCAGTGACAGTAAGAGTCCCAGGTCTGCTGAGAATAGGAAAAAAGGACATCTTTTGCCTCCTTAGCACCTCTTCAATATAGATATTTTGTCTATGTTCGTGACATGTTTCCAAGACACAGAACCAAAACGCCCTATACTAGTACTGCAAAATCATATTGGGATCCCTGATCCTTGATAAGCCTGAAATTGTACATAAAGATTCTGGCTACTTTGTCTTACTCTTATCTTCAATTTATTAGAGTATGAAATTACCTTCTGGATTATGTGACCCTAGAAATCAGGAGTCATAGAGGGAGGGACTTTTCACTTTCTTAGAATTTTGCTTTGAAAGCACATAGATGTGGTCACAGACATTTGAGTTTAATGTATTTAATCTTTACAGGGTGAACATGGTAGCATTGGTCTTCCAGGCCCAGACATTTTCACCAGTGTGGATGGTGCTGTGATATCAGGTGCAACCCTTTGTTAATTTGACTTGAGAAGGAAACAAAGGAGTTAAATTTCATATAATTGTTAAAAGGACATGTTATCAGTCACTGGATTTCTGACACTACCAGAGCCCCCCCCCCATGGATCTTGAGTTTGGAGAATGAAACTCATTCCAATCTTTGGGGCAGACAATTCAAGCTCAGCCTTCCATTTTTGTACTGGGTCCATTAAGACAAGAATTTGGGTCTTCCTGAGCCTGAATTTGATCTCAGTATGAAGGTTCTCTTAGAGATGCTCAGAGAAGGATTGTAATCCCCAAATGGGCTTACTTTTGCCCAATAATATACAGTCTCCTGTAGATTCCAAGAATTCAGAGTTTGCTGGTTTCAGAAGAGGTAGGAAAGTATCTGTGCTACAGGAGCTAGTTGTTGACAGCCTCTGTAGTATAATTCTCAGGAAGCTTGTCTTTATTTGTCATTGTCCTATTTGTAGGGTGTGTCCTACTCTTCTTCCCTTTGGCTTTGCCCAGTGACTCCACTTCCTTCTTACTTGACCAAAATATAGTATAGTATTGTACCTCTTCCACCAGGGTCTCCTAACATTTGCACCCCTTTCCTCCTCTTGGGACTATTCCCTGCCTAATATTAATATTAATATTTGACAGTAGCTCCCCAAGTTCTACTCCCAGGAAACCGACAGCTACAAAATCAATAGTGGGTTTCAACATCTTAACCCCAACAGTAAAAATTTGAGTCATCACAGAAGATTAGTAACAGTAGAATAATCTGCATAGTACTTAGCGAATCTTATAATGGAAGGAAAGCCCTAGCCATGCCAAGTTCTAGACACTGGTGGGGGCCAGAAGTGGTGGCACATGCTTATGACCTCAGCACTTGAGAGGCTGATGGAGAAGGATCACAAGTTTGAGGGACACTTAGACTACTTAATGAGACCTGGTAATCAAATGAAATAACAAAAACACTGTGAAACCTTAACTCCTGTAAGCCTAATATTACATGAGGTCATTAGCATCTAAGAGCAAAAGAATATAAAAGGACTTCCATGGCGAGGACAGCTCCCTCCATTCTTGGGAATTTGGGGGCATCTACTGTGTTTGCTTATTGCTTTTGTCCTATTGTAATACCAGGTTATCCTGGAGACCCTGGTGTACCAGGCCTCCCAGGTATTAGAGGAGATGGAGGCACCCAGGGCCAACGTGGTCCTACTGGTATCCCTGGCACCCCAGCCTTAAAAGGTAAGAGAAATTAACCCATCCTCTGCATAGATCAGTCCTCTGTGCACTCTGGTTCCTAGTATCTCCTTCTGTACCTCTAAATCTAAGCACATGCCTAGCCAAGCTCAAAGGAAAGGTAGACTATAGTCAGTAGATTCTCCCACTGCCAGACCAAAGCTGATGTATATAGGAGTAAGTTCTAGGTGAGCAACTTGTCTTTGACTTAAATGTGCACCACAACTGAAAAGGCAATTCCAGGCTGCCACTGAGGTTTGCAGAAACAAGAGGCCTGGGTTTAGCTTTCATCCTTCTGTGGCTATGCCATATAAGCTGATGCTTACCAAGAGGGTCTAACAGAGGTCCAGAGGAAAATTTGTACCCAGGCTCTCCTCTAGGTTTAACTCAAGCACTAAATGGTCCCAGGGTCCTATGGGTGATTGTGTTGAATCAATCACCAGAATTTCATGTTCATATCTCATTCTACAATGGCAAGCAGAACAAGAGTATGTCAGAGGCAGGGAGGCAGGGATGATCCGAATTTCAAGCCACAGACATGACTGTTTCTAATTCCCTGGAGAGGAGCCTCTGTAAGGATAGTTGTGTTTCAAAGGCAGTTTGAAGGAAATGCATAGCTAGGCCCAGCACCAAAGTGGAACAAATGAAGAAGTCACAGGCTAAAGACCCAGGTTTTCCTAACAAGTTTGCCACTAAAAAACTGTCCATGACTACTCTCTTTGGGCTTCAGGTTCCCGGAAGGTTGGGCTTATTGATCCCTGAGGATCTTTCTCACTCTGAGGCACCCCTGAATGGAATGTCCCTGAAGAGTGAGGTGGTATAATGGGCATATTATGTGGCCTTATTTTTCCAGGTCTTCCAGGTGCTCTTGGACCTAAGGGATTTCCAGGCCTGAAGGGAGACCAAGGAAACCCAGGCAGCACCACCATTGGGGAAAGTGGCCTGCCTGGCAGAGTTGGCTTACCAGGCTTGCCAGGCCCATCAGGCTTACCTGGTAAGTTATTCCTTTCTTTCTTTGGTCTTGAGAGTCAGGTATGGTCTCACGGGTGAAACAGCTCAGCTAGGACACATAACCTCAAGAGGAGCTGCAATAACAGCATCCCCTCTAAAGTCACCTCTGCCTCTACTAGTGGAGTTTGCATCATCAATGAAAAAGCAAGCTTGGGTAGCCATTCCTCTTCCATCTTACACTGCTCTCAGAACCTGAGCCTTTGGCTTTTCAGTTTCTGAAGAAGCAGCATTGACTCTTTTGAGCTTCTCCTGATCCACAGGGCTCCACTGAAGTAGGATGAGAGCCTAAGGATGGAGAAGCCATGCCTACATCCTCAAGGTGGCTGCAAAAAGCCTATACAGAGGAGCAGTGGTAGAAGGCTTGCTTGACAAGTGAAGGCACTGGATTTGATCCAAACGCTAAATAAAGAAATATCAGTTAATTAATTCACAGAGCCTATTCTCCTTGGATTTTGTACTGGAGGGAGTGGTTTGTGTATCAAATGTGCAGATGCTCATGCATGCAGAAGCCAGAAGAGAACACTGAATGCCCTTCTCTTGTCACCTATACATGTATTTCATTCCTTGAATCCTTGAGGCATGGTCACACCCTCAATCTGGAGCTGCTGTCATTCAGTGAGCCCCAGTGATTCTCTGAGCTCCACCCCATCACCCCGAAACTGGAGCTAACAGAAGTGTGTGGCCACACCCAGCTATTTACATGGGTTCTGGGGAGTTGTACTTGGTGGTCTCCAGCCCAAGAAACCCTCATAATTAAGTGGTGCATGCTCTTAACCACTGAGCCATCTCCCTGAGCATGGGATTCTAGATTGTGAGTGAAAAGCTAGAAGTAGTCCCAAAGGTTTCTTTGCATTCTAAATCTCTTGACCACTCAGCTGGCACCTGTCTCCTCTTTGCCCCTAAGAGGACTTTCTGGGATAGCCATAGGCAGTGCTGAGTTACTGAAGTTACTTTGTTCATCCGTGAATGCTCAGTACCTAGTACACTGCCTGAGACATAGCAGATAATCTGTGTTAGCAGAGTTAATAGAGCCAATCAAGAATCTTGGTGATGTCCTGCCACAGACTTTGGGGTAGGGATCTTTATCTTGAATATTTTCCCCTATCCTGGATGTTGAACCTCAAGGAACTAAGAAATGATGTGCTGAATGAGTCAGGTGACTCCTCATATCAGCCTCCAACCTTTTATGTTTTTTTTTTTTTCCTTATAGGTCCTTCATTCGAGACTGGAATCCTGTCCATCACAGAGCCTGGGATCCCTGGCCTCCGAGGTGAACGAGGTCCAAAAGGAAATCCAGGCTTCAAAGGAGTAAAAGGTGCTTCTATCCCTTGAATATTGTTGTTTCCCAAGCTTCTTTGAGACAGCATTATGGGGAATGAGAAAATTAACCGAATTGACAGCTTTGGTAATGTGGGTTCTTGAGAGGGCTTTGGGGTATAGGACTGATGGAAATGTTATAATAAAGGCTCTAAGACTGAAGCTGGAAATTGAGGTCACACAAGACAAGACAAAGTGACACATGTATGTATGCATGTAGAAGCCAGAAGTAGATGTTGGATGTCTTTCTCAATCATTCTCTACTTATTCTTTGAAATAGTCTCTCACTGAACCCAGAGCTTGCCAATTCGGCTAGACTAGCTAGCTGGTGAATCTCAGAGATTCTCTTTGCCTCCCCAGAGCTGGCATTGTACATGGATTCTGGGGATCCAAACTCAGACCCTCATGTTTGTGTGGCAAGCATTTTAACTACTGAGCCATCTCTCCACCCCTTTGAGCTGTTCTTTTTACCCCAGTACCTACAGAAGTTATTGCCAGCAGCCCAGGATGCTAACTAGTACAATCCCTCCCAGTTTGAAAGGCCAAGGCTGTACACTCCCCATCATGTTTAGCCTAAACCATTCTTTACAAGTCCTAACATACTAGAAAAGCTAACTGCTGATAAGCTGATCAATAAACCCAGCCTTCATTTGTACTGTTTTTCTCTGTCTTCTTACTGCCTTGGGTCATTTCCATGTTTCTTACTTTGAGAGATGCTCAAACCAGTCCATTGATTATGGTTGCAGCCAAGGATAGGATAATGAAAAGAATTAAGGTACCGACTAAAGAGAAGCTGAGGGATGGGCTAGGAGTTCAGGTACCTTTGCTCCCATGTCTTCTCTCCAGGATTTACCAGCTATCCTCAGCCTCAAATACAGTTCTACCTCCTCTCCTTTCTCATTGCTCTGCAGTAAAAAGTCACTGCCTGACTGTTTCAGAGTTTTAGGCTGTGATCAATTTTGGAAATTTTGGGAATTTTCTTCCCTATCCTTCAAATCCAAAGAAGAGTATTAGAGGGAAAAGGACATTAAATTAGAAGTCTAGAAAAAAAAAGAAGTCTGGACTTGGGCTTATGATATTAATTTGGGGCCTTCCCTGTCTAGTACAAAGCTATTGTATTTCTCAACACCATTTCTGCTCCTAAAACAAGAACACCTATAATGCTACCTTTTCTGCATTTCCATGGAGCCAAAAGGTTTTCTCTAAGTATGAGTCAGAGATAGTGATTCGCAAGCTTCATCATATCTGGGAACCTCCTTGGGAAGGTTATTAAAAATGTAATGTTTATGACTGGCCTCCCAAGAGTCTGACTAATTAGTACTAGGATGGAGCCCAGCAAGCTGCCTTGTAAATCAACATCACAGCTGACTCATGCAGGGAGTCCAGGATCACACTTAGGAAATACAGATTGAATGATTCTTATTCAGAATGCTTGGGACCAGAAATATTTCAGATTTCATAGTCTTTGGATTTTGAAATACTTGCATAGACCTTTACCAGTTAAGCATAGTGCTATTCTAAAAAAAATCAAAATCTAAATTGTTTCATGTTTGGGGCATTTAAACTCAATCTGTACTATTTAGAGGACAGATGGTTCTATTATAATTTCCAGGATTTCCAGTTTTCTGAAAGATGAGATTCTTCAGTATCTTTGGGGAATTTAGCCACCCACGTTGTTGCCAGTTCTCATTCTGCAGACTGCTCATGGAAGTAGTGTAGGTGGTTAAGTCAGATACTAGTGACTCCTTAACAACTCTTAAAAATGATGTTGCTGAAATCCCTATCATAAGTCTGTTTGACATTTTTCTCATGTGTATATGTGAACAAAAGTCAGGGGAAAAGATATTTGGGGACCCAAGGAGACGGCTTAGTTAGCAAAGTGCTTGCAACACACATGAGGAACTGAGTTCAGATCGATCCTATGCACCCATGTAAAATCCAGGTGCAGCATTGTGCACCTGTAATCCCAATGCTGGGGAAGCAGAGATAAAAGGATCCTTAGGGTTTTCTGGCTAATTAGTCTAGTTGAATCCATGAGCTCCACATTCAGTGAGAGATACTGTCTCAAAAATTACAGTTGGTGCTGGAGAAATGGCTCAGCAGTTAAAAGCACTTGTTTGCAAAGCCTTATTGCCTAGGTTCAATACTCCAGCACCCATGTAAAGCCAGATGTGCAAAGTAGCACATGCTTCTGGAGTTCATTTGCAGTGGCAGGAGGCCTTGATGTGCTCATACTCTCTCTCTCTCTCTCTCTCTCTCTCTTTATGTCTCTCACATAAATAAATAAATTAATAAACTTTTTTAAAACAATCACAGTGGAGGGCTGGAGAGATTGCTTAGTGGTTAAGGCGCTTGCCTGCAAAGCCAAAAGACCCAGGTTCAATTCCCCAGTACACATATAAGCCAGATGCACAAGGTGGCACATACATCTGGAGTTTGTTTGCAGGGGCTGAAGGTCCTGGTGGACCCATTCTCTCTCTCTCTCTCTCTCTCTCTCTCTCTCTCTAACTGCTTCTCTCTCTCTCTCAAACCAATAATTAAAATTTATTTTAAAACTCACAGTGTAGTGCTATCAATTGAGAAAGACATTTGACTTCAACCTCCACATGTACATGAAAATGTACCCCCACACATATGAAAACATGCACACATACCACACCTATCTCACAAATATACATATGCAAAAATATCAACATTTCGGTGAAGGAAACTTTTGTGTGGTTTACATTCCAGACTCTCAGTTGGGTTTTAACCAATGAATCTCAATATCAGACTCACCAATGGCTGGGTCTCATCCAGATTAGTGAAAACCAAATCAATAGCACAGATGCACTCTAACAGACAATGTGTCCAGTCCAGTTGAGTCTGTTCTAGCCATTCCATTTGATTCCCTCCAAAGGAAGTTTTTCAAGTCATAACTAACCACTATCAGGTCTTGGAGTCCATTTTGCTTAATGTTGTCTGTTTTTCCCCCAGGGGACTCTGGGTTTTGTGCTTGTGATGGTGGTGTTCCCAACTCTGGACCACCTGGGGAACCAGGCCTGCCTGGGACACAAGGTTTCATTGGCCTCCCAGGCCTTAAAGGAACCAGAGGAGATCCAGGTTCTGAGGGTACACCTGGCCCAGCAGGGACTCCAGTAAGTCTTATCCAACTTCACCCTGAGGGAACAGTGGGAGCTTCCAAGGGTTCTTTACTCCCTGCCAATCACTAACTTAAAGCACATGAAAGAAAGATAGAAATAAGAAAAAACTATGGGGTTTTGATCCAAAACATGAAAAAGTTTCATTAGATGGTCTCAAACATCCCTTTCTGTTTTAACCTACCTGTGATTTCCACACAATTACTTGCATTTGCTCAGTACTGTGCTAAGTTCTAAAGATAAAATAGGAACTAAAATCCTCAAAGATTTCAAAATTTGCAAAAGATACAGAAAAGGATCAATAATTACCCAATATAGTAACATAACCAAGTGCCAAAACAATGCCAAAATGTACCCACAGACTTGCTTTAGGCCATACTTTTGCTAGGTACCACAATGTTATGAAGTCTGTATCTCCCAATCAGTGCCTGTTTTTTCTTTGTCAGGGGTTATTTGGGCCTCCAGGTCACGTAGGTCCCAAAGGAAAGAAAGGTGAACCAACCGTCAGTAGAGGATCTGGATTGTCAGGAGACAAAGGTGATCCTGGCCCTCACGGTTTCCCTGGTATATCAGGAGCCCCAGGCAAGGATGGAGTACCAGGTTTGCCAGGCTTGCCAGGCCCTAAGGTAAGTTGATCATTCCTGAATAATTAGCTCTGTAAGTCTTAATGGTTGATTTAGGAAAGATCTCATAGCCACTGGGCCATGGGGCATGGCAGGACAGAGTCTAGAATATCTTGTCCTGCCTGTCTCTTCCCCTGACCCATTTACTCCATGCTCTTATTTATTTATTTATTTATTTATTTATTTATTTATTTTTTATAAAATGGGAATCTTTCGGAGTGCTCACCATCTCACTTGATAAGTACTAGTAGCAATTGACCATATGTTTTAAAAATGGTTTGGCTTCTCGATGGCCCTCCCTCTCATGTTGCTAGTGTCCTGCATATCACCGACCCTCTCCCTCTACACCCATCCAGAACATTTTGTACGATCAGATCATCCATAATTGACCAGACTCATTCCTACTAATAAAACTCAGAGAAGGTTGCTTGGTAAACTAGAATGATGGGGAAGTTTCACAAAGCATATTTCACAATGACTACATCTTTCCTGTGCTCAAAGGCCTGCCCAAATGAGTTTCTGAGATGGATTTTCATTTCATTCCTTTTTTTTTTATGTGTTGTCTAGGGAGACAGTGGACCTGGCTTCCCAGGTGATAAGGGATTACCAGGACTTACTGGTGAAAAAGGTCATGATGGACCAACTGGCCCCCCCGGCATTGGGCTGCCTGGACTTCCTGGATCTCGTGGACTTCCAGGAGATAAAGGAGTAGATGGGTTACCAGGGCAACAAGGCCTCCGTGGAGCTCCAGGTGAATCATGCAATCAGATGACTTTGGATTTAGAAAATAGAACATTTGTAGAGAGGCCATGACGCAGATACATGAAATGTATCATAAAAAGAGACTTGGCTAACCCTAATCATTATTTTCAATCCTTTTAATGGTTTTCAAGTAGGAAAATGCACACAATTGTTTTGTAGTATGTTGAGAAGGTGGAACAATATAGATTTTAGCTGTACTTGGTAAAGTGCCTCCTAACAGAGCCATATCAATATGCCACAGAGCCAAATAGGCAAGTTATGAGCTCATAATTCCTGGAACAATTTACAGAGGAGGGTGACCATGTGTGGCAAATGTCATAATGGTAAGGGAGATTGAATAATTTGTCCTCAAAGTTATATGAAAATATAAGAAGAGAAGAACTTTTTCCTCAACTGATAGAATCTCAGTTTTGGCACATAAACTAGTCTAATTTTATGTGATCCATTTACTTCCTTTAGATTTCTTTACCTATTGAATATCAAGGAATATAATAGGCACCATTCTTAGTTAGAAGGTCCTGTACTGATAACTCCATTTTTCATTCAGCCAGAACACCCCTTATTACAATTTGTATATTCTACAATTTCTATGTTTCCATTAATGACACCACACTTCTTATATTCATTGCAATTTTGAAATTTTCATGTTACCTCTTGTTTTTCCTTGGAATTGCCTCATATTCTTTCATTTCTTTTCTTGCTACTAAGATCTCATTTTCTCATGCCTACTTTGTCAAATACCCCCATGCTTTTGAGACAGATGACTGGATTAACTGAGTGAATGACAACTTCCTAAGAGTCTCACATCTTCGACCTGCAGACTTTTCCCTTTCAATTCTTCTTATGAACAGTGCTGACAATTTGATACCTCCTTCCATTTAGCTTCTCTTTGACCCCACAGTGTGCCATTACTACTCAAATTATATCTGATTCCATTAATGTTTTTGGTCTTGCCAAACACATTGTGAAGTCTCCGGACACTCTGGAAGGTACTACTTAGCTTTTCTGAACTTGCCTAGAATAATACAATGTTCCTTAGAAGACTAATATTACTTATAGATGAAAAGTCTTTCCCAATAATCAAGGTGCTATTTCTTAAACTTACTTCTTTTCTTGCCAATTTATCATCTTGAATGATTTTTTTTTTTTTTTTTGGTTTTTCCAGGTAGGGTTTCACTCTAGCTAAGGCTGACCTGGAATTCACTATGTAGTCTCAGGGTGGCCTTGACCTTGAATGATTTAAAAAAAAAAAAGAGATACTACGTTGGGTCTTTACCATTTCTAGGGGTCGATGGCCACTGATGTCCTGGACGAGGGAGGGAAGAGTTGGGGGGGAGCAGGGTCCATCCTGGAGCAATGGGTGAGTGCAACAATGAAGATGACAGGCAATGAACACCTGGGAGACCGTCTGATGGACAGCACTCATTTATTCAAAAGGGGAGCGGGTTTATAAACACTTGGGGAAGGTTGGGGTGGCACATACAGGCTATATGGCCATTGGATGCATGGTTTATGGGTTGCTATCTAAGTGGCGGAAGAACTAGTAACTTCAAAGCTGTGGGAGGAGGAGTTGCAAGAGAGATAGCAGGAGGCTGTGACTTCAAAGCTATGGGGGTGAGAGAGATGGTGGAAAGGCTACGTAACTTCAGCCACATAAGGGTCTCTTGGGCAGCTAACCACAAGATCAGGAACTGTTGGGGGCAAAGTCTGACTTATGGAGTGGTCAGAGGTTTTGGAGTCCAGGGGGAGGGCCTCGCTAGTTCTACCCACTCCGGGCGATGACAGGGACCACTACAACCTACAATGTAGGGAAGGCCAGTCACCATCGCCAGGGACTCCTGATGATAGGGCCAGCTGCAACCCCACAGCCCAGGGTCCCTGGCCATGTCCAACAGTTCAGGCCAGCCTTATCACAAGTCCAGCCCATTTTTAGCGTTGCCCAACACTATATCCTATAAATTTTATTTTAAAATCTGTTTTGAATTTATAATAAACATGATGGTGCAAGTTAAAACTTGATCATTCAAGAATCTTAATAAAGGGGGCAGGCCCGGTGGTGCATACCTTTAATCCCAGCACTTGGGAGGCAGAGGTAGGAGGCTTGTCATGAGTTCAAGACTACCCTGGGCTAGTCTAAGACTACCTCCAAAACCAAAAAAAAAAAAATCTTAAAGCTAAGTCAATATTTTATTTCATAAAATTTTATAGACACAATGAGGAATTTTTTTGTGTGTGGAGTGGAACTCAGGGCCTTATACATGGTAGGCAAGTACTCTACATCTCCACTCTAGATTTTTTTCTCTTTTATTGTTTTTGTTTTGTTTTGTTTTTTAATGAGAATGGGCACACGAGGGCCTCTAGCCACTGCAAACTCCAGACGTATATGCCACCATGTGAATCTGGCTTACATGGGTACTGGGGAATTGAACCAGGGTCCGTAGGCTTTGCAGGCAAGCGCCTTTACCACTAAGCCATCTCTCTAGCCCTGCAGTCCAGATTTTATCAAGCTATCAGTTTAAATTTTAGAAGTGCCATTTTCAGCCATAGCTTTGGAAGTTTGATATTTGGAAGTCCTGTTTCAGCTACAGTTGGTCCAACCTGTCCCCAGAAATATTACGTGTGATCATTCCACCTACCTTCTGCTGGTTGATGGGTCACTCTAGGTCAACCCCTTGTGTTAGGTTATAAATTTATTTATAATAGTATGACATCTATATAATTACACACCCTCAAATCTTCCTGATATTATCAACATTGCAACTGTTCAAGAAGAAGCTGTAGCAACAGAAGGAACCCTATGTGTTCATTTCTACCCCAAACTTGATCGGTTTCTGAAATAGAAAGTTCTCAAGAACCCAGGGATATAATAAGCTCTGACTTGGAAGATATCTTATGCAGAAAATACCCTGGTGCAAAACTTATTTCATTTGGAATATTCCTTTTCTTTCTTCACACATCATTTAAAAACAACAAGTAGTCTGCATTTTCATTACAGTCATTTCTGTTGCCACAGAAAATTATGATGCTGTTCCTAAATGAGCCTATTCGTATCACTGATAACTCAGGCTGGGGTCAGCTGCATTGCCAAGAGAAAGGGATGTAGTCATTAGAAGCCTTTCAACATAGTCTGGTGAATTATTACAAACCCCAGACACACCGACAACTGGCTGTTTCCATAGAGCCTCTGGCTCCAGATGCTCAATGTAATCCATCACCCAGGTTATTACTTCAGTGGCTACTTTGTACTTGGTCCTGTGTGGATGCCAGCATTCTACTCATTCTCCATGATGAATATGATTTGTGGGTATATCTGGCTCTGGACAAGCCTTCCCTTGGGCCTCAACATACTTCTGTCTTGATTTAATTCTCTTCTTGACTTGATTGGTCTAAGTGATTGCTGCCGCAAGGGAAACATTGGTAAAGAAGACCTAGGCACAGAGGGAAGTGAGAGCTAGCTAGATATGCAGGCTCTCTTATACCAGGATTGTCATAATGCCCTTCCTTTCTGTTCACTTTTTTTCTCTGATACTCAGGATGGCCTGAGAACCACACTGTAGCCCCTTTTGGGGGAAGGCTGATTCTGAGGCTGGGATGCAGAGGCCACTGACACCACTTTAAGGACTGCTTAGCACACACCTCCAGGGGTAGGAGAGAAGGAAGTAGGTATTCAGTTCCTGAAAGTAGCTGATTTTTTTCACCATATATGCTGATGGCTTGACTAATCTCTACTTTAAGCAATTACATAACTTGCTTTGGACGATACCTACAGTGAGCCACACATGTCTGATCTCTATCCTTTTGGCCCAGAATAAATTGAGATGATAGAATCTTGACAACCAGAGATCTTTTTTTTTTTCCTAGAAATGAATTTTGGCATTCATGGTAAAAATTCTGAATGAGTTGGTCATTTGATGAACTTATAAACAGTACATGGGTAGAGCTGATTTCTGCTTTGTAGAGAATGATCTGAACTCATAATGACAAGCAGAAAACAGTGATATAAAGTAAATCTCAGATACCAGTATAATATAAAGTCTTCTATCTTTTTACTTTTTTGAAACTTTCCTTACAGTTATACAAGTTAGTATAGTCTGAGACAAAATTATGAGGGGAAATTATGAAAGGAAACATGCCTTGATTTGCTCTTGTGTCTACCCATATTCCACTTATTTATTATCATTTTCCCAAATTGGAATAGATGCCTGTCCTTAAACCTATCTTTTAAAGGGGTTGCTTTGATCTGTCACAAGTGAAAAGAATTTATGAAACTGTTCTCATCAATGAGGACTCAAATCAGGGATGTTCTATTTTGCCCATATTCCCTAAGACATTCATAAAGCAGTAGGAGTACAATAGTAAAAGTTGTACACATTGGAGCTGAGGGAATATGAAGGTAGTCTGGGGCAGGAGAGTCCTTGCAGGCACTCTCATGACCCAGTTACAGAGGTGTTTCTTCTGCCTCATTCAAAGACTCCAGGCACAAGGTTGGAAACACCTTCCCAGTGAAGCATCTCACCACAACGTGTTTTCCTAGAAACTATATTTCCAGGCTGGAGAGATTGCTTAGCAGTTAAAGAGCTTGCCTGTGAAGCCTAAGGACCCAGGTTCGATTCCTCAGAACCCACATTAGCACATGGTACATGGTGGTGCTTGCATCTAGAGTTTGTTTGTAGTGGCTGGAGGCCCTGGTGTTCTCTCTCTCTCTTTCTCTCTCTCTGTGTGTGTGTGTGTGTGTGTGTGTGTGTCTCTCTCCCCTCTCTCTCACTCCCTCTAATAAATAAATAAAAACAAAATGGTAAACAAAAACATATTTCCATAATAGGCAACACTCAGAAATAGCTTTGCTACCTCAATGCATGGCACAATGGAGGTGGGTGTGACCACATATGGAAAATGATCCAGGTTTATGGCCATCCCTCTACCTGCAAAAATATGACTGTAAAAACCTGAGTTCTAGAAACAAACCAACAAAAAATGCTCTCAAGGCTACCAAACAGCATTGTGAACCTGACTGAGGTAGAAAGCAAAGGATGGCCTTGCAAGAGCTCTTCTAAGTTCTCCTCATTTTCTAAGATAAGAACTGTTGGGGCTGAAGAGATGGCTTAGTGGTTAAGCGCTTGCCTTTGAAGCCTAAGGACCCCGGTTAGAGGCTCGATTCCCCAGTACCCACATAAAAAAGATGCACAAGGGGGCGCATGCATCTGGTGTTCGTTTGCAGTGGCTAGAGGCCCTATTGTGCACATTCTCTCTCTCTCTCTGCCTCTTTCTCTCTCTGTCTGTCGCTCTCAAATAAATAAATAAAAATAAACAAAAATTTAAAAAAGAAGAAGAACTGTTATTGATGATGAGTGTGCTAGGGTGCCAGGTACTTTCTTCAAGTCCCCCTAGTTTTGTTTGATATATTCCTCACAAACACCGTTAGGAAGGTAGTTCCCATTTTACACATGAGGCTCAGAGAAGTCAAATATCTTGCCCACATACATACAGATTAGTAGAACCAGGACATTAGCTCAAGTCTATCTTTCCTCTGAGCCCAATATACTCAGTACATTACACTGTTCAATTCCCAGTCTTAATTTTGGACTAAAACAAATGAGTTAAAAATGGCCAAGAGGAAAAAAAAATGGTCAAGAGTTCATATTGTAGAACAGAAGTGAAGTCAGAGGAGGAATGATAGCCAGTTGAGTAAAAAGTCTGAATGAGGGGCTAGAGGGATGGCTTAGCAGTTAAGTCATTTGCCTGCAAAGTCAAAGGATCCAGGTTTGATTCCCCAGGACCCATGTTAGCCAGATGCTCAAGGGGGCACATGTGTCTGATGTGTCTGGAGTTCATTTGCAGTGGCTAGAGGCCCTGGCATGCCCATTCTCTCTCTCTCTCTCTCCCCTCTCTCTCTCCCCTCCCTCTTTCTGTCAAATAAATAAATAAAAATAAAAAATATTTTTAAAAAAGTCTGAATTAGGGTTGGAGAGAGGCCTTAGCAGTTAAGGAGCTTGCCTGCAAAGCCTATATCTAACTCTCCAGATCCCACGTAAGCCAGATGCACAAGATGACGCAAGTGCCCAAGGTCACACATGCACACAAGATGGCTCACATCTGGAGTTTTATTGCAGTAGCTGGAGGCCCTGGCATGCCATTTCTCTCTCCCTTTCTCTCTGTATCTCTCTCTTCCTCTCTGCAGCAAAAAAAAATGCAAAAAAGTATGAATAATGGGCAGTATGCATAATTCTCACAAATAATTATAGACTGTTTATATAGTTTTCAGAAATGTAATTAATGATTTATTTTAAGTACAAGCAAATGCTATAGCAGTGTATTAAAAGTATTGCCTCAGTGACTAAAGACAACCCTTGTGTGATTGTTTTAATGTATAAGCAAGGTTAATTTTAATTAGCATAGCAATTGTTTGTAAATGGCACTTAAGAAGTCTACAAACTATTGTTCATCTATACTTTATTACCCCCTTCCACCCCTGTGATCTTACAGACTCTTTATTTGCATTATGAATGAGCAAAGAAGAATTTCTACATGAAGAGCTATGCATGCTAATTTTAGCATCTTAAATATCAAAACTGACTACCTCTACTGAGTAGCTATGGTGATAGTTTCACATAAGGAGCTGAGGGAAGGGTCACCTTTTGTCATGTTTGCTTAGTAGTATATCTGACCAAGGGCAATGAATAGTCTCCAGTAGACCACAAATGAATTGTACTAAAAGAACCCAGTTGTAATTACCTACTAGCCATATAGGTACATCTGGCCAAAGCCAATCAACAGTTTTCAGTAACTACAAATTAATTGTGCTAAAAATGCTCCATGGTTTGAAAAAAGTCTCATTCAAAGAAAAAGAGTAGACATGAACTTGAGGGTTGTAGCTTTAGCCCCTGCAGTCTAGTAATGTAGATATAATGGAACCTTAGTACTAAGACCAAGAATCCATGCTAGGGATAGACTCTATCAAAATGCAGGGTAAGCAGACAATGGCTACTTGCTTCTGCTCCTGCCCTGGCCACCTCTAGGGAAGCTTTCTAGTAATGTCCACTTCTTAGGTGACTGCTTGCCCACCAGGCATTGATAGTTCATTAAATGACTTTTGGCACTTTGACACTAAGGACATTTTCATCTATAAGCAATTCCACTGGTAGTAACTTCCAAGAGCTTCTGATGCCAAGCCTTCTATGTGTGCTGTCAGCTTCCATGTGGGGTAAACTTGGTTGTCCCATTCATTAGAAGAAATGGAGCATGCTGGGTCAACTTTGCCTTGACTCTGTGAGTTCACAGTTACATATATTATAATTTACAGGAGTCACCTTGCCCTGTATTATTCCTGGGTCATATGGTCCATCAGGATTTCCTGGAGTACCTGGATTCCCAGGTATGTAATGAGGCCAGTGAAAGCCAGAAAGCATATTTTAATGGCTATTAGCAAAAGAAAACAGAGGGTCCTGGTAGAACTTGAGGATCCATAGTACTGCTGCTGGGTGCTTTGGGGACTGAGGAAACAGTGGCTGCTGGAGAGTATGGTGTGAGAAGTAAAAATGGGAGAAGGCCTCAAAGATGCTAGGATTAACTGAATATCATGTGTCAAATCTAGCATGCTGGTTTTCTTTCCTTTCAATGTTTACATTGGACTTTTAGGTCCTAAAGGTACCCGTGGCCTCCCTGGGACTCCAGGCAAGCCTGGGACTCACGGAAGTAAAGGAGAACACGGAAGTCCAGGATTAATCGGTCTCCCAGAACTGCCAGGTAAGAAAAGGAGGTGTTACAAGCTTCTCCTTTATGTGACTGTGTTAGGATTGTTTTTATCCTCCACCAGTGACAGAAAGCTATGTCTGCTACTTGATTGAGATGGTTTAATTTTACTCCTAAGAAGACAGAGTAGAGAACCATAGAATGGCAGCATAACAGAGCAGTAAGACCATGTAGGATGAACTGAGGCAAATCCTTAACTCTCAGATGAGGAAATGGATGCTCACCAAGACAATAACTTGCCCAAGATTACTAAGGCACTGGTGATACAACCAAGGTATTGCAGTTGTCTGCATATAGGTCCTATGGCAGTATCCTGGTGAACACATTAGAGGTCAGAAGAAAAAGAGATTCAAGTCAAAAAGAAGCTGTCCATTTTTACTCCCTATCTCATACCCTGATGTTCCAACCTTAGTTTCACAGGGCTACACTGCAACAATGGTTCTCCAACTGTTTTCCCTGGTCCAGCATCTGCATCACCTGGGAACTTGCTAGTTATGCAAATTCTCAGCCCCTTTGCACGATCAATTGAGCAGAAACTCTGATAAAGCAGAAGTCTGTGTTACTAGAGATGGGATTGAACTGCCATTGCTATGCAGCTAGGTGCTCTTCCTGGAGACTCCAGAACTTATCAGTGCCTCAGTTCCTTCCATTACCCTCTCCAAACCCAAGATGAGGAAGACATGACAGGAAAAGTTAGAAACTTGCAGAAGAGACCCAGCTTTAGCCAAGAGGTCTCAGTATTTAACCTATGCTCTCAGCAACTGCCAAGCCCTAGCAAAAGAAGGTTGCCAAGGTCTGCACCCAACCTTACAGAGACAGAACCACTGGCTCAGCATAAGTAAGTTCTCCCAGGAACAGAGACCACTGACCTTCATTTACATAGTAGCTTAAAATCTGTCTCAGATCTCATCCAAACAAATTGCTTCTAAACATCCATGGACATTTACTTTTGCCTTTTTACACAGGATTTCCTGGACCTCGTGGGGACAAGGGCTTGCCTGGATTTCCTGGGCTTCCTGGAAAAGATGGCTTACCTGGGAAGGCTGGCAGTACAGGTTTACCAGGTTCCAAGGGAGCCTCTGGTGACCTCTTTGGTGCCAAAAATGGTGCTTCAGGAGAGCAAGGCCTACAGGGACTACCAGGGGACAAAGGATTTCCTGGAGACTCTGGCCTTCCAGGACCCACTGGTGACTCTTTTTTTCTCCTTCTTTTAACAATCTTTAGGAAACCTTATAATAACTGCCCTCCTTGCATGAGTATCTGCATGAATGCTTGCATGATTATTAATTGGTTAATCATGGGGTTAAAATGATTTTGTCTTTCCTTTGGGGGATATTTTCCTTATGTGGCCAGAGTCCATTGCCCTGTCTTAATAATGTAAGAAGTAGTCATAACCAATATTTATATTTTTTACAAACCCTCTGGTCTACTGCTAGGAATAGCAACAAGGCCAGAGCTGATAAGACAATGCTATCTGAAAGGGATCCTTGGGCCAAGCAAGCCTTCTGTTGGAAGTTGGTTTGGTGACCCAGGTTATGATCATCTGCCCCCTACCTTTTATTAGGTTTAAATGGGAAGCCTGGTTTGCTAGGCCCCAAAGGTGAACGGGGCAGCTCTGGAGCATCAGGACCAGTTGGACAGCCAGGACCCCCAGGGTCTAGTGATCTATTTGGTATCAAGGGCACATCTGGCCTTCCAGGAGCACCAGGCCTTCCAGGCGCTTCAGGTAAGTTCAAGGAAGGAAGAATCCTAAATTGACAGTCTTCAGCTAGGCCCTGGGCCCAGGCATCCTAAGGGACGATAGCAGCAATGTGACGGGGTTGGGATCCGGATTTCACCTTTCAAGTTTCAAATCCCAAATCTCCCTGGCAGTGCTGGAAAACACATTGCTACAGTTAGCTTTTTTGTTTTTATTTATTTTTTATTTATTTATTTATTTATTTATTTAAGAGCGAGAGAAAGAGAGGGGGGGAGAGAAAGCAGAGAGAGAGAATGAGTGCACCAGGGCCTCCTGTCACTGCAAACGAACTCCAGATGTGTGTGCCCCCTTGTGCATCTGGCTTACATGGCTACTGGGGAATTGAGCCTCAAACTGGGTGCTTAGGCTTCACAGGCAAGCACTTAACTGCTAAGCCATCTCTCCAGCCCCTATAGTTAGCTTTTTAACTATGACAACAAATCACTGCTCGCTTCCCACTCCAAGGCTTCATACCCATTTTCATGCTTTGGCCTGCCTCTGGCCTTAGTTAGAGGAGCTACTCTGTCTTCAGTTGGGTTGAATCAATCTCCATGGCCTTCACTGAGGCTGTGGGAATCACTGCTTATGCATAACAGCTTGAGTAAAGTGTGACCCCTCAGTGGTCTGCCCATCAGAGGAGCATGCCTCTGAGGGCCTATGGCCAAAAAGTGGTCTTCACTCAATAGTTTGGCCTGGTACCCTCTGGTTGCAGCCCAGTGTTTGCATCTCTTGTACCACCCTCCTCACTGCCTCAGTGACTACGTCACTGGCCAAATGACTGAAGCTGAGTTATTTGCAGAGCCATTAATATCCTTTATGTCTCCCTTTGTACTTCTGTGTTTCTGGGGTCATCACATAAGCTGCCTGGGTTTAAAAAAAAAACAGCTCACGAGTTTACAGACTAAGACCCCCACCAGGAAATTATCTGATTATCCACTATAACATGGCCTTGCTTATAAGGCGAGGGATCCCTGAGCTCATGCTGTGGGCCTGGCTTCCATTGAATTTCCTTCCCTTGTTGTGGAGTCCCCTTCATAGCCTCCCATTGGAATCCTGGGGCTCGCAGCTACTTGATGCTTTTCATTCCTTGGAAAGCTAAGTCAGCCATTCATTTGAGGTCCTTGGGGGCCCAAATACCTCTGTCGTCATTGATTTAATCCTTTGGTTTTTTAATTTCCTTGCTTTGTACCTGAACATTCCACTTTGGCAGCAGCTCAGGAGGTTAATCCCATTGACCAACTTAAAGCGTGGTGAAAGACAGCTCAGAATACGTAGGAGATCAAATGGGCCTTGTGGGTTTCTACAGTACTTGGCACCAGGGGGTCTTTCAACCCTAATGCCAAGGAACTGGCTGACTTAACTGCTTGCTTGAGGGATTAAAAGGGCAGCCCTGTATCCAAGACTCCCTGAGAGGCTAGAACAACAGCTGAGCTTTAACCTCTACTTCACGAATTGGCTCAGGAAACAGCCATTGTAGCTTGATTCAGAGTGGAAGTACCGGGAAACTGGAGTCCAATTGCCACCCTGGCTTCCCAGAGCTCCATTCAGAGGCTCCAGTGTGAACCACATTAATAAAGGAAGAAGTTATAATCAGTCTCTCTGCCGGCTACTGTGATGTGCTGGAAGTAATAGGCATTTGGCCTGGTACTCTGGGTGATAGGTGCTAATGCTGCAACTAGCTAAGCGCTCTCAGCCTGTTAGTAGCTCGCTTGGAGCATTGTTAAAGGACCATGTTCAAAATACAACAAGCCAGCCAATCAGAAACAATGGAAATAGGCTGCGGCCCAGATCTGGCCAAAGCCTCACTAAGTAGCTGTCTTTTGTTCTCTCCTCTGATGATTCAGGACATCCTGGAAAGAAGGGCCCAAGAGGAGAGATAGGTCAGCCTGGATCAACTAGGAAACGAGGTCCACCTGGGATAGAAGGCCTTTCTGGATCTCCAGGGCAAGCTGGCTTCCTTGGGAGCCCAGGCTTGCCAGGGGTCACTGGGTTGCCAGGCCTTCCAGGGCAAAAGGGTAAGTGATGTAGTCAGGAAGGTCGGTGAAGTGGCCAGGGACTACCAAAACAACATCACAGCTTCCCGGCTTGCCCCCTCCTCTCTGGCAAGGATTTTTGAAAACAGGAAGGGAAGTGGACATGGCAAGATAGTTAGACAAGGCTAGCACTGAAGGAAGACTGTCTCCTAAAGCGAGTCACCCACACTGCTTGTTGGGTGGAAAACTGGGCTGAATATCATATTTATAAAAGCTCATGGCAGTAAAGGCCACATGGAGATCACTCAATTGAATGATACCCTGGAGCCCCATAGCTATCACTTTTTATGATTACCCCAATACTCATCATTGGTTTGGTAGGTGACATTTCCATTTTAAACACAGGAAAGTGACTAGTTCAGGAGCACATAACCAGTTAACAGAAGGGGCAGGTTAGATCTTATCTCCTTGTCTTCCAGCCCTGGACTTTTCTATACCTCACATGTGCTCTGAACTTAGAGAATCATAACGGAAGGGCCTACTTTATTGATGATCCTTTGTGGTGTTTAGTGCCATGTCCCTGTTCTGAGGAGTAATAGCATGTGTAATAACTGTTTGGTAATAGCTGAGACATTGGAGTTAGACTAACTTGGGTTTAAATCCTTTCTCTACAACAATTTAGCTTTGGGACTTTAGGCAAGTAATTCAACTTCTCTGAACCTCCTTTTATTTCCTTGTATGCAAAACAAAAATGATATTAAAAATAAATTCTTGGTTTTTTTTTTTTTTCACAGGTGAAAAGGGATCCCTTGGGCCAGTAGGTTTTCCTGGGCTGCCAGGTCTTCCTGGTATTCCTGGAGCAAGTGGATTAAAGGGAATTTCTGGATCATTTGGAAAGGTGGGGCAACCTGGACAGGCTGGTAGTCGTGGTGAAAAAGGTAATAGGGCAAAGTGAATTCCAAAACACTTACTTTGTTTCTCTTTGTATATTTTGCTTGTCAACTTTGTCATTCATGTGGTTTGTGCCAACTCTGTTAGATGAGATTTTTTAGGTTTCTCATTTAAGTCCCTTGAAACCAAAAGATAAAGCATTTCAGAATTAAGACTATGTGTTATGGACTGTATTAGTCTTCCTTGGATTACTGTAACAAAATACTCGAAATAAACAATTCATATGGAACAAAAGGTTTGTTTTATATCACAGTTTCAGAGGCTTCAGTCCATGATTACTTGGCCCTATTGCCTTTGGGCCTGTGGCAAAGCAGGACAACATGGCAGGAGCATGTGATGGAGCAAGCTACTCACATCATGGCACCAGGGAAGAGACCAAAGTTCCACAGTACCCTTCAATGGAATGCCCTCAAAGACCTAACTTCTTTCCACTAGATTCCTCTGCTCAAAGATTCCACCACCTTTCCTGGCCTCCAAAGGCTTATATTCATCTCATAATGCAATGCACTTAGTCTATCTCTAAGAATCCCTAAAGCCTTAACTTTTTCAGCCTTGTTCAAAAATCTGAATCCCAATTTTCCTCTGAGACTCAAGGCAAACTTAGTTGTGAGCCCCTATAAAATGCAAAAGAGGGATTGGAGAAATAGCTTAGTTGGTAAAGTGCTTGCCTTGTTTACAAGGATGAGGATCTGAATTCAATACCTAGTACCCACATAAATGCCAGACATGGTGGTATATACTTATAATCATAGTACTGGGGAGGCAGAGACAGATGGATCCCTAGAGCTTAGTAGTTAGCCAGTCTAGCCTAATTGGTTATCTCCAGGCCAGTGAGAAACTCTGTCTTAAAAAGAGGTGGATGGCATACCTTCAGAATAACACCTACCATTGTCCTCTTGCCTTCACATGCACACACACACACAGGTTCATGCACACCCACACATGCACATTCACCACACACACATTCACATGCAAAAGACAAAAAACAAAAACTCAAATCAACAAGTTATATATGCCCAAGATACCATGGCACATGGGGAATCATTCCTATTCTAAAAGGGAGGACTAGAGGCACAGAAAAGAAGTGTCAAATCAAAGCAATACTGAAATTTAACCTGAAAACATTTCATCTTAATGATTCATGTCTGGCATTATGGGCACTCCATGGTAGGATGTGGATTCTCAAGGCCTTAGGCAGTCCTGTGACAGTTTTGCTTGCTGCAGCCCACATTGCTACTCTGTTAGACTGGTCTGCTCACTGCCTACATCTTCCCTCAGCTGGCATTTTTACCTTTTCTGGTATCTCCAAGTTCATGGCATCTACATCACAGCTTCATTTTCATTCTCAGAGCTTCACACATTGCCCTGTAAGGGGCTACCTCCCAAGACTCTACCTACATGACCTCCCAGCCTTTCCTTTGAAATCTGGGTGGAAATCTCTCTTACTCCAAAATCCTTGTGTTATGCATGTCTGCATATTCAGCACTGTATGTGCAATGCCAACGTCTACAATGGAGTGAACTATACCTTGGCCATCGTGAACTATAGCTGCAACAGCCTCTGAGTGCCTTGAGACCTGAACACTGGAAAGCTTTGTTTTGGCTCAAAGTTTCAGAGGTCTATGGTCACTTGGTTCTGTTGCCTTTGAGTTAGGGGCAGCATAATACAAGATAGAAGGGAGCACATGGAAGAGCAAGCTGCTCACCTCATGGCAGCTAAATGAGAGAGGGAGGGTAAGAAACTAGAGTCCTACACTCCCCTTCAAGAGTATGTCCCCAATCCCAACAACTTAATAGCCTCCCACTCAGCTCCACCCAACAGACTCCATCAGCCCCCAACAGTGTCACTGGCTGAGACTCAAGCCTTTACTACATGGGCCTTCAGTGGAGACACTTATGAAAACCAAAACAGAGGCCTTTCCTATATATTCCATGAGCATCCTTGGAGGAGGGTTTTGAATAGTTTCTAAAGTTGCTAATGGACTTTAGGTTTGGAGGGGAAGAAGGGATATACAGAAATAAAGTTAGGAGGTAGGCTGGGGAAAAGGACAGGAAAGCCAAGAAAGTGAGTTGGATGGTAATGTGGGAAGAAAGAACAGGTCAACTCTTGCCTACCTTTGCATCTGATCTCTCTCACACACTGTTTGCCTGATGTGCCTTCCTGCAGGAGACAGAGGCGATCCAGGACCAGTTGGAACACCCAGCCCAAGACCTCCAATGTTGAACCTTTGGTTTAAAGGGGACAAAGGTTCTCAAGGCTCAACTGGATCAGATGGATTTCCTGGGCCTAGAGGTGCTGAGTCAGGGAGTGGTCAAGAGAAATTCCTAAGAAAGGATTTACAACCAGATTTTGGTTTCCTTCTTGAGAAAATCAATCCCCACCTCCAAGAGCAGAAGGAGGGTGGTAGCATGGGGGTCCAAGGATGTGACAGTTACTTAGACTTTAAGGCTGAACTGATGTTCTGAACCACAGTCTCTGGTACCTCTGAAAGAGCCTGGCAGATAGTGAAGCATGGACACTGATCTGCTTATGCAGTGCTGGAGCTAGAGTGACTTAGTGAGACCCACAAGGATGAAGGTATCTCCTTCCACCACATTTCACCCTTCCCAGCTATGTGCTCCTCCACTAAGCCAACACTTGTTCTGTGACACAGGGCATCTACACCTAGACCAACAGGTTGTCTATTGTTCAAAGTCCTTTTGAAATCCCTTTTTGCTTTTTATCCCAGGTGATAAAGGAGAGGCTGGCATCCCAGGGCCACCAGGTCCACCTGGAGCTCCTGGACAGTCCAGTGCCATCAAAGGACTTAGTGGAAGGCCAGGCTCTCCCGGTTCCATAGGACTACGGGGCTTACCTGGCCTGAAGGGTTCCCTAGGGATCACAGGTTTCCCAGGAATGCCAGGAGAAAGTGTAAGTGTGCCCAGATACTTATCTCTCCACCATAAAAACAACCTCTAGAGCAGGAGAACATGCCCCAGGTTACAACCTTTCTGATCCCTAGCTAATTCCCAATGCCTTTTCTCAAAACACCCTCAGAGCTCTTTTCATATGGGTGACACATGTTTTCACACTTTCCTGAGTGTCTCCTCTGTGCTTTTGCTCCAATTATCTTGCACATTTGGCAAAGCTTCCTTCCACTTGCTAGCACCTGCCTGCCCTTCAGGCTCCAGGTCAGGCAAATATCTTCTCGGGGATTGCTAAGCTGCTCAGCCAGTACCTCATTTCCCACTGCTCATATCCACGTAGTTGGTTCTGTGGGGAACCTCACCTCTTCAGTGAGATTGCTGATACTCAAGAATAAGAACCACTGCACATGTTTTTCGGTCTTTACCTCACCCACTGTGTCATCAAGTCTAGCCTTAATCATCCTGCTTCTGCTTCCAAAGCACTGAGATTACAGGTGTGCACTAACACACTCCGTACAAACCATAGCAGTGCCAAACGGACTGGACACAAGGACTCCCTGTGGGCAAAGTCCGTGTCCTTCAAAAGTGTCAGTCCATCATGTGGAGAATACACACATGCATGCCTAAAATGCTGAAAAATAAATACTGCTAGTCTACTCAACGTAAGAAAAAGGATGGAAACAAAGTGGGAAAGCATTTGGAGCTATAGCTACAGCGATGGGCAAGATGAAGATAGCACAGAATGGACGGGGTACCTTGGGTTTTGGTCCAGTAACACAGTGACTCATCCCAGTACTCAGCCTCCTGTGCAAAGCAATAACTGGCATACATCTTTACTAAGTACATGCTCCAAATGACTCAAACCAAATTAGATAGCAGGAGTAGAGCTTTTCACAGCAGCTGACATAAACACTACATAGATGCAGAATATATGGGACAAACTACTATTGCAAACAACCTTTCCTGTGAAGATGGTAGCATTCATTCACATTCAGATGCTAGCACCTTTCCACTTATAGACGGGTACCTGTAGCAGAGGGCTCTCCCTGCATAATAAAGTAGCACTCCTTTTATTTTCCTTTGTTTTTTGAGACTGGGTCTCACATGTAGTTCAGACTCAACTGGAACATAAGATCCTCCTGCCTCTGCCTACTGAGTGATGGGATTTTAGAGTTAGCATTAGATAGCCAACTGCCTACAAAGTCCATTGAGTGCCTGACCTAGCTTGTCATTTTCTTTATTTTATGAGATTTGCTAGTGCAGCCATACATTGATTTTCCAGGATTTGAATTTTGATAGGCAATGGGAAATTATGAGTGATAAGAATTAACCTGTAGATGCCAGTATGCAAGTCTGCTTCTGGCTCAGCACCTTCCATTTGCAAGATACACTCCCCAGACTACTTGACACAGAACATGTGATAACATACTTCAGGAAATGGATTAGGGAGGGGCAGAAGGGAGATGGTGAGCAATCTTGAGCTCTGAGCAGAAATGATGATTCTTGTATTGACTTGAAGGGTCCACAAGGTTTTATTGGGGCTCTTGGACTCCCAGGAGAAGCTGGTCTCCCGGGCTTAAAAGGTAAGAAACATTTTTCTCTTTGAGTCTTTTTCTCTAGACCAAAGTGGTACTCTGCCAAACAAGGGTTCTCTTGTGGGGTGGAACTGTGTTTAGGGAGAGTGAATTTGGCCAAACACCCTCTGCAACACTTTTTCCTCAAGATCTCTCTCCAAAGCTTGCATGGCCAAACAGGCTGTCTTTTGGCTTTGTACTTGATCTGTCTGCCTTCCAGACAGCATCAAATAGGAGAACCTCATCTCCAGAGAGCCTCTTCCCATGATGAACTCGGACCAATAGGCAGCAACATTTCTCATGTTTCCTGGCATCAGTATTCTGGTGGTCTTTTAGGACCCACATACATCTTATGCATACTGAATCTAGTGATGTGTTTCTCAATGGAGATTTGAAGCATATAAGAGCATTTCTTCTTAGAATAATTTTCTCAAGGCACTCCTCTGACTACATTGAACCTGAAGACAAGGAAACCATGTTCAAGAGATCTCTTTGGTGAAAATATAAACTATTACCTCTCCTGATCATTTAAACAATTTTTGATATCTCCAGGAGATCAGGGCCAGACTCTTGAAATTTCTGGTAGCCGAGGACCCAAGGGACAACCTGGTGAATCCGGTTTTAAAGGTAAGGCTACGGCCGGGTGTGGTGGCACACGCCTTTAATCCCAGCACTTGGGAGGCAGAGGGAGGAGGATCGTCATGAGTTCGAGGCCACACTGAGACTACATAGTGAATTCCAGGTCAGCCTGGGTCAGAGTGAGACCCTACCTCGAAAAACTAAAAAAAATAAAAAAAAGAGAGAGAGAGAGTAAGGCTGCTATGTTTTTTTTCTCATGTACATTATAGACTCATCAGAACTGAGGACTAGAAGGAATTTTAGAGACCAACCCTAAGTTCCTTACAGTGCAGAAAATTCCTTACCTGTAGTTTTCTCAAGCAAACTACCTTACACTTTCATTAAGTTATACACTGACAAAGACTTTTAGGATGATTCTTCCCCACTTATTAGTTTATTGAGTCTTGTCAAAACTGCTGCTCAGACATTTGGGGCCATCGTTCTTGTTTTGGGGAAACACTCAGAACAAGCCTACTTGCTTCTCAATTAGATGATAGCTTCCAAATATGAAAAACTGCCACAAGCTTTTTCTTCATTGGATCAGTTCAAAATGGTTTCACTTTTCTTCTTATGCTTTCAAATGGAAAAATATGCTGCCATCACTGCTGGTCCAGGTTTGATTCCCCAGTACCCAAATAAAGTCTGATGCACAAAGTGGTCCATGTGTTTGGACACTGTTTATAGTGGCAAGAGGCCTTGGCACCACACCCATGCACACCCAATCTCTCTCTCTCTCTCTCTCTCTCTCTCTTAGTAAATAAACAAAAATATTTTTTAAAAAGAATGCTGAATGATAGCTCAACATTTTTCTTGATTTTCTAGGTCTGAAAGGAAAAGATGGACTAGTTGGTGATCCAGGTTATCCAGGAAATAAAGGTGAAAGTGGAAAAGTTGGTCTTGCTGGAGATCCTGGCCTTCCAGGCTCGGCAGGTACTATGATGCATGACAACTTTATTCTGAAGGAGTTAGGATTTGTGTCAAGCCATAAGCTATTCTGAACTTCTACCTTGATTTCATATTTAGGCCTTCAAGGGATTGCAGGTATGAGAGGAGACCCAGGACTCCCAGGTTCTTCTGGTCATCCAGGGTCAGCTGGGGCCCCGGGACCTTCTGGCCTAATAGGACTTAAAGGTATGTGTATTTGAAAGCAGAAAGTGGAGTGTCTTTTCCATAACAACAGAGAGCAGCCACTTCATCTTAGATGACAGCAGCTAGGTTAAGCCATGCCTGGAGTAGAGTGTCACATGAGGATTAATGGGAAAGAATTAAGAAGAAGAAGTATGGGTGGGAATATAATAATATAGGATCCATGAAGAAAAGCATTGATAAGGAATATGCATTAGCTTTCCAATATTGTAATGAAAGCCCTGAGGTTGGGTAATTATAAAGAAATGATAGCAGCCAGACATGGTGGAACATAACTTTAATCCCAGCACTCAGGAGGCAGAAGTAGGAGGACTGCCATGAGGTCTAGGCCACCCTGAGACTACATAGTGGATTCCAGGTCAGCCTGGGTCAGAGCAAGACCCTACCTTGAAAAACAAAAAGAAATGCTGTTTGGAGGTTGAAAGTCCAAACAACTATGGCAATGACTCTAATGAAGGTAAACCCCTGGCTATTTCACCTCATGAGGGATGGTATCTTGACAGATTATAAGCAAAAGCAGATTACAAGTAAAAGAGAGATCAAGAGTCAACAGGAAGACAGGGTAGGATGGGGCCAGTCATGCTTTTTTAGTAACAATTCATTCTTATAAGAATCAACTCAGGGTCCCACAAAATACCTTAGTCCCTTTTGAGGGCAGTGTGTCCAATGACCTAAGCAGCATCCAATAAGCCTCTTAAAGATCTCACCATCTCTTAACATCACTATACTGAGGACCTTGAGGAACACACTCAACCCGTATCCAAGCCCCAGACTTTCCATGACTTCTCAATGATAGGGCAGCAAATTTCTGGGACCTGTTTCTGGGACATAGTGTCACAAGGCCCTGGCATTACTACTCTTAAGTTCTTCTTAATGATGCCTACTGTAGGGGCTGGAAATGTAGCTCTCAGTTGACAGAGTCCTTGACATTCTCCTAGTCATTCACTGCAGACCTGTGATTAAGCATCAGCACTGCATAAACTAGCATGGTACATACAATGGTAATTCCAGTACTCTGGATAAGAAAAGGTGTAGGTATAAAAATAACAATCATGAAAACCTAGGGTACAGAGTATATGTTAGGTTTTAGATATTCTCCTTTAGATGACTAGGTGTAGGTAAGGCTCCCAGCACTTGGGAGGCAGAGGTAGGAGGATCACCATGAGTTCAAGGCCACCCTGAGACTACATACTGAATTCCAGGTCAGCCTGAGCTATAGTGAGACCCTACCTCGAAAAAAAAAAAAAAAAAAAAAAAAAAAAAGAAGAAGAAGAAGAAGAAAAGAAAAGAAAAGGTGTAGGTAGGGGAAGTTCAATGTCATCTTCAGCTACATAGTGAATTGTTCAAGGCCAACCTGGACTATATTAGGCCTTGTCTCAAGAAAAAAAAAAACACTCAATGTATTAGGCAAGTTTCCATCACTGTGACAAAATACCTGAGAAAATCGACTTATATGAGAAAAGATTTGTTTCTTCTCACTGTTTCAGAAGTTTCAGCCCACAGTCATTTGGTTTCATTGTTTCTGGGCCTGTAGTCAGACAGAACATCATAGTAGGAAACATGTGATAGGGATAAAACATGAAGTAGAAAGAGAGAAAAAGCAATGCCAGGGACAAAAGACTCCCTTTAATGACATGTCTTCAGTGTCCTACTTCCTTCAACTAGGCTAAACTTCTTGAAAGTTCTACCATCTCTCAATAGCCCATTAAGTTATGAATACAACATGAATACATCGCTGAGTTCAGAGTCATTGTAATCCAATCACCTCCTAAAGTCCACAGCTCTGAGCACTGCTATATAGAGGAATATTCACCCATAGGTTTTGAAGGAACATTTCAGATCCAGACCTTAATAGCTAATTTAGCTGATGTAGGGGTCTTTAATAACAATCATGAGGGCTGGAGAGATGGCTTAGTGGTTAAGGCACGTGCCTGCGAAGCCTAAGGACCCCGGTTGGATTCTTCAGGTCCCACGTAAGCCAGGTGCACAAGGGGTCACATGCATCTGGAGTTCGTTTGCAGTGGCTACAGGCCGTGGTGTGCCCATTCTCACTCTCCCTCTCTCTCTTTCCCTCTCTCTGTCTCTAATAAATAAATAAATAAAAATAAAATCTTTAAAAAATAACAATCATGAAAACCTAGGGTACAGAGTGTATGTTAGGTTTTAGATATTCTCCTTTAGATGACTAGGTAATGCCTCAATAAAGACCTGGGCTTTCAAATAGGGATGTTGAAATATACTTGTGGGTAAGCATCCACCTCTTGCTGGAGAGTTGCTAGAGTCATTTCTGATCTTCTCTCCCCTCAGGCTTCTCTGGGCCTCCTGGCTTACATGGACTGAATGGGCTTCCAGGTTCCAAGGGTACCCTTGGCACTTCAGGTAGGAAAGGCCCTAAAGCACAAGGTAAAGGATACCAACTCTTCCAGAATCCTGGCAGGGCCTAGCCATAAGTTCTAGACTATAGCATATCCCATACATTTGTACTCATAGATCGCATCACCCAGCTTCAATTTAAGGTTCCTTGATATGAAGAGAAAAGAAGATGAGTGGTGTCCTTCTACCTGAATGAACTCTTCTTCCAGGCCATAGGGAAGTGAGTTAGACATGAAGTCCTATCTTCCTCTGAGCTCTTTCCCCTCCCTCTGCATTTCCTCCTAGGAGCCAGTGTCACTGGAGTACCTGGTCCTGCTGGCCTGCCTGGTCCCAAAGGGGAAAAGGGCACAGCAGGTATTGTCACTGGAGAGCCAGGAAAACCCGGATCAAGAGGACAAAAAGGTAGCCGAGGTAAGTGAGCCCAAGGCAGGTTTTGTAGAAGCAATTGAGGGCCTGGCTGGGGAACAGGGTTTGGGGTTCATCGGGGCCACTTGACTCACAGAGTTGAGTTATGTCTGTCTTTACATCACAAAGAGTCTCAGACCCCAAACTGCTAAGAAAGGGACAACAGGTTATGTCTTTACTTCCCAGTAAAGTGTGTGCAGCAACATTTCACTAAATTCCTTCTAGCTCTGAGGTTCCCCTGGCTCTTCCTGATTGACCTCCAGATTTTTCTTTCACACTTGGCCAGGGTCAGGATGCACAGTCCTAAAGAGCATAACCTATCCATTTAATGAGAGGTTGGGTGGAATTTCCTCAGTGTCCAGTGTGGATAGGGGGAACCAGCCAGCAGACAAGAGTATAGGTACCTCCAAAGGACAGTCTCCTAATCTGTACTAGATTAGTATCGAATGTATTTACGGGGAAGAAAATTCCACCCTAATCTCAGCTTTTAACTCAGCATGTTTTCTAAGGTCTTCCTGAGTGTTCCTTTTCCTAACCTTTTAAAATGAGAATGGGTGCTGGAGAGATGGCTTAATAGCTAAGGCACTTGTCTGCAAAGCTAAAAGACCCAGGTGTGATTCTCCAGGACCTACATAAAGGCAGAAGCACAAGGTGGCACATGTGTCTGGAATTCATTTGCAGTGGCTAGAGGTCCTGGTGCACCCATTCTCTCTGACTCTATCTGCCTCTTTTTCTTTCTGTCTCTCTATTAAATAAATACATAAAAATAAGTATCTTTTAAAGTGAGAATGGGGCTGGAGAGATTGCTTAGTGGTTAAGGCTTGCCTGTGAAGCCTAAGAATTCATGTTCAAATCTCCAGATCCCACGTAAGCCAGACACACAGTGATACAAGCACACAATGTCACACATGGGCACAAAGGGATGCATGCACCTGGAATTCGTTTGCAGCTGCTGAAGGCCCTGACATGCCCATTTCTCTCTCTCTCTCTCTCTCTCTCTCATAAATTAAAAAAAAAGTGAGAATGGAGTTTTCATTCTTTGGTCTGACTTAGGATTGTTCTGAAGACCCAAACAACTTCAACACAATTTAAAGCTGGAAATAAACTCATTGTAGTCTTGTGTCTAAGAATATGGCCTCTTAAATTCATATTTCAGCTCTACTTCTCACTAGCTTCATGGTCTTGAGCAATGAAGTTACTTAGCTGTCTCTCAATCCCAAATGAACTCTTAGTTTTCCTTTTCTGTAAAATAGATGTAAGGCCAACACCACCGTATGGGTTTCCTGAGAAATCGATGAAAAGTGAAGTAATGTAAATAAAAGCACTTAGGCCAGTGCCTAGCACATAGTAGATGCTCAAGATACAATAAACATCATGTTATTCATGTTACCTGGGAAAATCATATTTTATATTCCTCATAGCCCTGGGCCTGGAATCTCATAACACTTTGTTTATGTTTATATTATGTACATATGTTTCCTAGGGAAATGTATTCATACATTAATTCAATTTCTGCTGCATTTTAAATTGGTACATCTGTTGTTTCTGTGTTTACTCTTCCTTTTGGTCTGGGAAAACCTATTCTTTTATGGAAGCCAGAAGATTCCCCAGAGGAAGGGATCCAAACTGGGCCCAAGGCTCTAGAGCAGTTGTGGCTTCTTGCCCCTACACAGAGTAAAAGGGGCAGGATGGAAGCACAGGGCATTTCCTTTTCTATTTGTATATCTTGACTCTGAGTGTCTTGTTATTAAATTATTCATTTGCTTTAGCTGAGGTCCTAAAGTCACAATTATGAATGCAATAAACAGCACACATCAAGATGGATACATTTCAAGAACATTTCAGAAAAAAAGCATGTCAGAAAGAAACACATTTCCATATAGTTCCATCAATAAACACTCAAAATTAAGCAAAAACAACCAATATGCTGTTTAGGATACAAATATTCATGGACAACCTATGATGAAAAGGAAGGAAGAAAAACACAAAATTTTGGAGTGGTCACCTCAGAGAGGGAGGGAAGGGGCAGAATCAATGAAGTCTGTACAGGAAATTCCCAAGGTAATGCCATCTTCTTTTCATTTATGAGGCAGTTGGAATTCAGGTATGTTCATAATACCTAGACTTTTCTTTTTAAATAATTTGTTCAAAAAGAATACAGAATGTTAGGCTGGAGAGATGGTTTAGCAGTTAAGGTGTTTGCCTGTGAAGCTTAAGGACCCAGGTTTGATTCCCCAGTACCCACATAAGCCAGATGTACAAGGTGGTGCATGTGTCTAAAGTTCATTTGCAATGGCTGGAGACACCTAGCTCCTCCATTCTCTCTTTCTCACTCTGTCTCTCTCTCTCCCATTTCTCTCTCAAATAAATACATATATAAATAATATTCTTAAAAATAATTTAGCATACATCATATCCTGCCTCATAGGAAACTGTCTCTGATGTGCTAATGGAACTCAATATAGATCAAAGATTTAATACAAAGAAATCTCCATACACCATTCCCTGTCCTTGCAATACCTTTAGCTGAATAATTTTCAATTAAATATCCTATTGTTTTTTCATATTTGCATTAAATATTTAGGACATACACTTATATATTTAGTTTTGTTAAGGCTTTGGCATGCTCATTTAGAACATTGTAGATTTAATCAAAAGCCACGCTTTTTGCACTACTTTAGATAAAGGAAAGACTATGCTTCAAAAACTTACATGGGGTCTTTTAGAGCCTATGAGCTGCCCACATTTACCACTGTAAAGGTCTCTTATACATGTGCATAAAGGTATATTTTCACAAAAAAAGTATACAGTGTGTCGTCCAGAATCTTACCTCAATGAAAAAGAAAATTACTTCAGAGGTTCACCATCCACCAAGATATGGCTGGCAATGAAACAAGTAGCATCACATGGGCTTGCCACTAGTTACAGAACCTTTTCTTTTGCAGACCTAAAATTTATTTTTCATCTCCAAATTTCATCATGATTCAATGTATTAATGTGCCATTTTAAGCACCTGATTTGTCTAATCACCATTTCTCTTTACAAATTTACATGGATTTATTATCTTCTTAGATTGATGTAAGATGGGAAATTAAGTATTAATACTTTTGGATTTTCTTCACATAAAAACAAAAAAAAATAATGACAACATCCAGAACATTTATCAACGAGCTTGATTTTAATTCTCTTCAACTGAATACCTTCTAGAATATGCCAAGTAATAAATACATGTACAATACAAATTGTTTTATGTTTTTTTGAGGTAGGGTATCACTGTAGCCCAGGCTGACCTGGAATTTACCATGTTATCTCAGGGTGGCCTCAAACTCAGGGCGATCCTCCTACCTCTGCCACCCAAGTGCTGGGATTAAAGGCATGCATCACCATGCCCAGCTTGAACTTCTACACTAGTATAAATAACTTTGATGTGTTTTCCATTTAAATTACTATCTTGCCTTTGACATGTATTAAATAAGCATTTTGTAATCAGACAAAAGGTTTTGTTTTAACATCATAGAAATTATTCCACAATTAGGAAACCTATAAAGTAGTATTAAAGTCTGAGTAGGCAAGTAATCTGTATCAACTCTAATAAGTAGATATTCTTTGTCTAAAAGGGGTCATATGCTTAGCACAGAGAAATATGTTCATTAGTCAACTAAGCACTCATCCAACTGATATTATGAATTACCTATAAAAGATTGTTTTCTGGTTTGCCTAGATGTGTCAGAAGATGGACCAGAAGCATGAAAGACATAGGGAGGCATCCTAATATTTCTGTCACCATTCTGAATGGCCAACTCTGGGACATGTCTGTATCCATCAACTTTGGCAGCATTAGACAGAACTGGCTAACTTAGGGAAAGTTTTTGATGGACCAATGGGTTTAGTAACACTTACGCACCTTAAATTTGTTACTCAGCAATGCTGATTTGGAGAAAAACAAATGAAATATTTCTATCCCTGATGAAATTGGGGAGCTATAAATTTCCATAGCTCTGCCTTAATAAAACAAAGCTTTAGCTGGAAAGGAGTCTGGCCCTTCTCATTTACTGTTTGTTTTTGTCTGCTTGCTAAGAGGTTAAAATGAGGACAAAAGAGCCCTCTCCTGGTGTTCTGTGGACTGGCTGCTACCTAACTGCTTACAATTCCTCTGTGTGCACCTATTCCTCTCTTGGGCACCTCGAACCCTATCAAGCCCATTTTTATTTGTTCTTTGCAGGGTTCCCAGGCCCCCCAGGCCATGCTGGTCTCCCTGGTGTCCCAGGCATCTCCTTTCCCTCATTCATAGCAGGACAGCCTGGTGACCCTGGGCAGCCAGGCCTAGATGGAGAACGAGGTAAAAACAAGCATCCCCAAATAGACTTGTCTATCCCACTTTGTCTGGTATCTGTACTGGCAATGAGCTTTAGCTTCCTAAGTACCTAGGCTTTCAGCAATGACTAAGTCCTTCCCCCTGCCCCTCATCCCTCTTCTAATCTTATCCATAGGCCGCCCAGGCAGACAAGGGCCCCCAGGTCCCCCTGGGCCATCCTCAAATCAAGGTGAACCTGGAGAACCTGGCTTTCCTGGAATTCCAGGTCTTCAAGGGCCCAAGGGAGACCAAGGACTTTCAGGTTTCTTGGGCCTCCCTGGAGATCTAGGGCTGAAAGGTAAGGCTGCTTGACAACTACTTGGTCCATCCATTCCCCACTGCACAGTTCTTCAGCCCTGGAAGAGAGCCTAGCAGTAGCACTCTCACTGCCTAGTTTCCCTCTGCCATCACCATGCCAACACCTGACTTGCTTTCCTTTGGACTTTACCAGGCATGAGAGGGGAGCCTGGCTTCATGGGTACTCCAGGCAAGGTTGGGCCACCAGGAGACCCAGGATTTCCTGGGATGAAGGGGAAGGCAGGTCCAAGAGGTGAGTTGAGAGCAAATTATAAGCTAAACCTGAGTTGGGGTTTATATATGTGTGTGTAAGGTATGAGGATAAGGTTCCTTAGGAATCACACTGCTTACCATGTGTAGCAGACAGCTTCAGGTTCACTGAGATGAACTTCCAGACGAGGCACAGTTATGGAGGAAGGAATTTATTATAGCTTACAGATCCAGGGAAGTTCCATAATGACAGAAGAGGCTGGCCTGCTCTCACAGGACCAGGCAGAGAGAAAGACAAAATCCAAAAGCCACACAGCACAGCATACCTCAGGAACTCCAGCTAGGCACACTTTGCATATCTTTGGATATGCACCACCACCCACCATCACACCTTAAGATCTGCCCAGTGACATTGCTTCCAGCCAGGTGGCTGCAGATACAAACTACAAACTAATAAAACAATGACTATATTGGGAGCCATCTATTCAAACTACCACACCATGCCAAGAAAGCAACTGGATCAAGCCTCCAATCCTGGTGGTGGTTTGTCCACTTTGGAAATACCTCTGTCTCCATTTGCTCCATGAACTAAAGGTCATTTCTGCTTTTCAATCATAGATTTTGCTACTGACCTCTCTGCATTACTTCTGCATTGGTGGGCATTGGGTTTGCACGGACCACCACCTACTCATTTGCTCAGTCCAGAAATGAAGCGGCTTCCTCTCCATCCTTCACCAGCCCCATCCATACTCATAGGCATACAATTCATTAGCAGCATTTGAAGGCTGTATGTCTTAATGTTCCTTGCTCATTTCATATGACCACTACTGCTATATCAAGGTCCAAGCCACCAGCATTTTTCATGTAGCACCTTTCCTTGCCCCAACCAACAATCATTTTTTTCTACATATAGTAGCCAATAAAACATGTCATTTGGTTTTGAAATCAGACAAAAGGTTTTGTTTTAACATCATAGAAATTATTCCACAATTAGGAAACCTATAAAGTAGTATTAAAGTCTGAGTAGGCAAGTAATCTGTATCAACTCTAATAAGTAGATATTCTTTGTCTAAAAGGGGTCATATGCTTAGCACAGAGAAATATGTTCATTAGTCAACTAAGCACTCATCCAACTGATATTATGAATTACCTATAAAAGATTGTTTTCTGGTTTGCCTAGATGTGTCAGAAGATGGACCAGAAGCATGAAAGACATAGGGAGGCATCCTAATATTTCTGTCACCATTCTGAATGGCCAACTCTGGGACATGTCTGTATCCATCAACTTTGGCATCATTAGACAGAACTGGCTAACTTAGGGAAAGTTTTTTGATGGACCAATGGGTTTAGTAACACTTACGCACCTTAAATTTGTTACTCAGCAATGCTGATTTGGAGAAAAACAAATGAAATATTTCTATCCCTGATGAAATTGGGGAGCTATAAATTTCCATAGCTCTGCCTTAATAAAACAAAGCTTTAGCTGGAAAGGAGTCTGGCCCTTCTCATTTACTGTTTGTTTTTGTCTGCTTGCTAAGAGGTTAAAATGAGGACAAAAGAGCCCTCTCCTGGTGTTCTGTGGACTGGCTGCTACCTAACTGCTTACAATTCCTCTGTGTGCACCTATTCCTCTCTTGGGCACCTCGAACCCTATCAAGCCCATTTTTATTTGTTCTTTGCAGGGTTCCCAGGCCCCCCAGGCCATGCTGGTCTCCCTGGTGTCCCAGGCATCTCCTTTCCCTCATTCATAGCAGGACAGCCTGGTGACCCTGGGCAGCCAGGCCTAGATGGAGAACGAGGTAAAAACAAGCATCCCCAAATAGACTTGTCTATCCCACTTTGTCTGGTATCTGTACTGGCAATGAGCTTTAGCTTCCTAAGTACCTAGGCTTTCAGCAATGACTAAGTCCTTCCCCTGCCCCTCATCCTCTTCTAATCTTATCCATAGGCCGCCCAGGCAGACAAGG
Organism: Orientallactaga sibirica; assembly: GCA_036365145.1. Classification (NCBI taxonomy): domain Eukaryota; kingdom Metazoa; phylum Chordata; class Mammalia; order Rodentia; family Dipodidae; genus Orientallactaga; species Orientallactaga sibirica. The sequence goes on from JAEOAD010000057.1 coordinate 12,222,067, forward strand.
GCCCCAGGTCCCCTGGGCCATCCTCAAATCAAGGTGAACCTGGAGAACCTGGCTTTCCTGGAATTCCAGGTCTTCAAGGGCCCAAGGGAGACCAAGGACTTTCAGGTTTCTTGGGCCTCCCTGGAGATCTAGGGCTGAAAGGTAAGGCTGCTTGACAACTACTTGGTCCATCCATTCCCCACTGCACAGTTCTTCAGCCCTGGAAGAGAGCCTAGCAGTAGCACTCTCACTGCCTAGTTTCCCTCTGCCATCACCATGCCAACACCTGACTTGCTTTCCTTTGGACTTTACCAGGCATGAGAGGGGAGCCTGGCTTCATGGGTACTCCAGGCAAGGTTGGGCCACCAGGAGACCCAGGATTTCCTGGGATGAAGGGGAAGGCAGGTCCAAGAGGTGAGTTGAGAGCAAATTATAAGCTAAACCTGAGTTGGGGTTTATATATGTGTGTGTAAGGTATGAGGATAAGGTTCCCTTAGGAATCACACTGCTTACCATGTGTAGCAGACAGCTTCAGGTTCACTGAGATGAACTTCCAGACGAGGCACAGTTATGGAGGAAGGAATTTATTATAGCTTACAGATCCAGGGGAAGTTCCATAATGACAGAAGAGGCTGGCCTGCTCTCACAGGACCAGGCAGAGAGAAAGACAAAATCCAAAAGCCACACAGCACAGCATACCTCAGGAACTCCAGCTAGGCACACTTTGCATATCTTTGGATATGCACCACCACCCACCATCACACCTTAAGATCTGCCCAGTGACATTGCTTCCAGCCAGGTGGCTGCAGATACAAACTACAAACTAATAAAACAATGACTATATTGGGAGCCATCTATTCAAACTACCACACCATGCCAAGAAAGCAACTGGATCAAGCCTCCAATCCTGGTGGTGGTTTGTCCACTTTGGAAATACCTCTGTCTCCATTTGCTCCATGAACTAAAGGTCATTTCTGCTTTTCAATCATAGATTTTGCTACTGACCTCTCTGCATTACTTCTGCATTGGTGGGCATTGGGTTTGCACTCGGACCACCACCTACTCATTTGCTCAGTCCAGAAATGAAGCGGCTTCCTCTCCATCCTTCACCAGCCCCATCCATACTCATAGGCATACAATTCATTAGCAGCATTTGAAGGTTGTATGTCTTAATGTTCCTTGCTCATTTCATATGACCACTACTGCTATATCAAGGTCCAAGCCACCAGCATTTTTCATGTAGCACTTTTCCTTGCCCCAACCAACAATCATTTTTTTCTACATATAGTAGCCAATAAAACATGTCATTTGGTGGCTACCCATGGCATAGAAATTAACTATGGCCCACAAAGTCCTGTGTGGTACCTCTCTCTTCATCTTCATGCCAGCCTTTCCCCTTTACTGCTCATTGTCCTCTCAAATTTCCCCCATCAGCCTTCCTCTCCCTCTTTTCACTAGTACCTTTTCCCCAACTGTCCCCCTTCTGCTTTCATTACCAGATAGATAGATAAATAGATGATAGAGATATATGATAGATAGATTATAGATACATAGATAGATAGATGATAGATAGATAGATGACAGAGAGATGATAAATAGATAAATTTTCTTTATCCATTCCATTATGAACTCTTTTTTTTCTTTTTTTTTCTTTTTTTTTTTTTTGCCTTTTTGAGGTAGGGTCTCACTCTGGCCCAGGCTGACCTGAAATTAACTATGTAGTCTCAGGATGGCCTCCAACTCATGGCAATTCTCCTACCTCTGCCTCCCAAGTGCTGGGATTAAAGGCATGCGCCACCATGCCCAGCTTCCATTATGAACTCTTGCAGTCAGGTTTGCATTGCTGGCAGAAATCACCAGACCAAGAACAGTTTGTGGGAGAAAAAAGGTTTATTTTGACTTATTGACTCAAGGGGAAACTCCATGATGGCAAGAGAAAACGATGGCATGAACAGAGGGTGGACATCACCTCCTGGCCAACAACAGATGGTCCACAGTAACAGAAGAGTGTACAAAACACTGGCAAGGAGAAACTGGCTATAATACCCATAAGCCCCGCCCTCCCCAACAATACATCACCTCCAGGAGGTGGCAATTCCCAAATTTCCATCAGTTGGGAACCTAGCATTCAGAATACCTAAGTTTATGGGGGATACATGAATCAAATAACCACATGAAGTATGCAGCAATAAACATGGATGTGCAGGTACATGTATGGTATGCTGATTTTGATTCCTTCAGGTATTTTTTCCAGAAGTAATCTAGCTGGATTATATGATAATTCTGTTTCAATTTTTTGAGGAACATCTATGTTGATTTCTATAGTGCCTGCACTAATTCACATCCTTACCAGCAGTGCATACACTTCTTGATCCACTCTTGCCCCTCGACCCTTTAAATAGCTAGATGCTTCTGATATCTGAATGGTTTCAGCTTCACTCACTCGTTATGTAAAGCCACTGGGTTTCTCTAAAGCAGACTCCTCTACCCATACCACCTTGTGCTCCCTGCTATTTCCATTGTTTTATTCATTTTCTTTATGACACTTCTCACAACTTCCATGAAGATTAATGATATTTATCGAATTATACATTGCTCATCTTCATCACTAGACCATAGTCTTCATTAAGGTCTATCAATTACTGCTCTAGTTCCAGATCTCCAATGACCCTGGCATTTATTGAGTGCACAAAAGATTTATTCAATGAATTAGTGAATTATTCTGTTAGTAAAGTATATGACTTGAATGGAACTCTTACGCTAAATAGAAAGCCACCTGAATGTTTGAGGTTGAATACAGCTCTACATTGGCTCTGTGTTCTGAACAGCATCTGAGTAAACCAACTGCTCCATCCCTGCCTGAGCCAAGGCTCACCTCACTGTATTTGCAACAGACAGTTGCCTACTACCTAGTCACTTACTAGGCCGTGTGCTGGGCCATGAGAAGCCTAGGTAAATATGGCCTGCTCCTTGCCTGGTCCTCAAGGACATGCCAAGCCACTGGGAGGTAGATGGGGAAAGCCCTGTGTCAAAGGTAGTGTGAATTAGCCTGGAGGCATCCAACAGAAAGTGTGCACACCTAGTAATCTGTGGGCAGAACAGAAGGGCAACTGCCCTCCTGTTCTGCCCCGGCCTGACAATAACATTTCCCCTACCTGCCCTTAGGCTTTCCTGGCCTCCAGGGTGCTCCTGGACAAACACCAATTGCTGAAGCTGTCCAGGTTCCTCCTGGACCCTTGGGTCTGCCAGGGATCGATGGCATCCCCGGCCTCACAGGGGACCCTGGGGTTCAAGGACCTATGGGTCTGCAAGGTAAGGCTGATGCCAGAGAAAAAGAACCCCTTGGGAAGCTGGAAGGCCTTGGCTGAGAGGCTGAAGCAACTGGCTTGTAACCACTGTTCCAGGAGGGTGGCTTCATCAGACATTTCCTCTGCTCCTTCAGAAATCTCCTGATCTCCCTGCCAGGGATGGGAAAAGCAAGCAAGGCCAATGGGACAATAGTTATACTTGACTTTAAAGAACATATGAGCCACTCCTCCAGACAGCTTGTCTCTGTCTAAAATGTTGCTAAGAGATAAAGGGTGTATGATGATGAACAACAGGGAGCATAAGACAGTGGAAAAAGCACAAGGCTTTGAACAGGATGCCTGGCTTATACATCCTAGCTTTGCTCCAACTAAGGCAAATTACCGGTCTCTCTAGGATTCCATGGCCTCATTGCCACCCCCCCCACACACAGGAATTTTGGCAATAGGCCTGCATACACCTCAGCATTGTTGGGAAGATGAAAGAAAGGGAGAGGAGGAGGCAGAGAGTATATAAAGGGGCTTGGAAAGTCTAAGTGGAGACTACCATGCCAGAGCAGAGAGCTAAGACCCAACCCAGGCAGGCCTCAGCATTGTAGGCATTGAGCAGGTCAAGGCACTCGTCAGTACTACCTCTCCTGGTAAGAGTGGGAAGGGTAGCTCTAGGCCCTCCATATTAAGCCCTTCCATCCCTGTGGGCTTTTTCTTCTACAGGCTCCAAAGGTCTACCTGGAATTCCTGGCAAGGATGGCCCCAGTGGGCATCCAGGCCCACCTGGGACCCTTGGTGATCCTGGTCTCCCCGGACTGCAAGGTCCTCCAGGATTTGAAGGTCTGTTGAAGAAAATTCAGATACTTAGTTAACCTGGTGGTGAATTTGCTACTACCAGAAGGCTCCAAGGCTGTGCTCTCATCTTTTTACTCCTCGCAAACCACAGCCTGTGAAGGGAAGTCCTGCATGATGCATGATTATAGAAAGCAACAGCCTATCAAACTTTTTCTGGGTTCTCTTCCAGTTTTTTTAAAGACAGAATCTTAGGCAGCTCAGTCTGCCTATAAAATCACTATGTAACCCAGGCTGACCTTGAACTCATTATCCTTATGGCTTAGCCCTCTGCAGCTGCTTGTCTTGTTCTGACATGGATGGGATGGGTGGCTCAAGAGAACATTGGAGTTGAGGTTTATCTGCCCATTCCTCTACTAGTTACCTTTCATTTTACATCAAGGATAGCAATTCACTTGTCCTGGGTAAAGAATACCTCGGAGGCTCTATAGCAAAGTGTTGCAGTCTTGGGTCAGGTCTGCCATGGGCAGCATACTCACTTTTATGCTCTTTCCCACTCAGGAGCTCCAGGGCAGCAGGGCCCCTTTGGGAGGCCTGGGATGCCTGGGCACAGTGTAAGAGTGGGCTACACATTGGTGAAACACAGTCAATCGGAACAGGTGCCTCTGTGCCCCGTCGGAATGAGCCAGCTGTGGGTGGGTTACAGCTTGCTGTTTGTGGAGGGGCAGGAAAAAGCCCACAACCAGGACCTGGGTAAGTATTGGCTCTGGCATCCAGTTCTGGTCACCTGTCCCCACAACACCAAGAAGCTAACCTTTCTTTCCAAAGGCTTTTGGGCCCATAGTAATGAAGGGGACTACAAGCACCAGGTCTGGAATCAAATGAATCTTGGTTGAAATGCTGGTCCCAACACGTTGTAGCTATGTTCCCCTGCAAGTTATTCAACCTCTCTCAGCTTCCATTTCCCCTTAATGGAACAAAGCTAATTCTAGTACCTGTCATACATGATGGTATAAGGAATTTGTGAATCGTTCAATGTAAAATGTATTTAAGCCTCTATTAAGTATTAGTCGCTAGTAGTAACAATAATAATATGACCTGCAGGGCAGTGATGATTACCGAAGGATTAATTGCATTATCTGCAGGCTTGCTAAATCTTAAATGTGGATTTCAGCTATTAAATGCTGGCTTTATAAAGCAGATTAATTAAGGAGTGATTATTCACTTTATCAAAAGAGTCTCATCATTATTCAATTCCCCTGGTGCATTTTCAATGGGATTAAATCCACAGAGTTCAGCATATAGCAGGGTCACATGACTGTACGGAGAAGTAACCTGATCTGTCAAGAATTTGGGTGGAAATCCACACCACCAGCTAACCCACACCTGGTAGTCCTGCTCTTTAGCCCTTACCTGTCCTTGACCACCTTCTCCTCCCAGGGTTCGCTGGCTCCTGCCTGCCCCGCTTCAGCACCATGCCTTTCATCTACTGCAACATCAACGAAGTGTGCCACTTTGCCAGGCGCAATGACAAATCCTACTGGCTCTCGACTACTGCCCCAATTCCCATGATGCCTGTGGGCAAGACCCAGATTCCCCAGTACATCAGCCGCTGCTCTGTATGTGAGGCTCCCTCACAAGCCATTGCTGTGCACAGCCAGGACATCACCATCCCACAGTGCCCTCTGGGCTGGCACAGCCTCTGGATTGGGTATTCTTTCCTCATGGTGAGGCCCTGCACCCCCCCCAGTGGAAAGTAGATGGGGAGAGGAGCTCTGGGAGGGGCCTTCCCGCTAGTACTCAGGTTCAAGGGACACTGGGTATAAAGCAGAATTTAAAAAGAAGAGAAATACTTGGCCTGGGCTTGGATAAAGACATAAACAACAGTTAGTTCTAGATGCAGGGTGAAGACAACAACTTGCACCCAGTATTCTGAGCTGATAAAAGCATATGAGTCACAAGCTAAGGCCTTACTCGAAGACTGTTTCACTTATGTCACTGCCCATATAAGGATGAAACACACTTTAATCTGAAGGGATACTATGGGAAAGGCTGTCTTCAATCAAAGCCAGGACAGGGGTTGGGCTGTGCGTGACAATCTCTGCTCTTCCACCCACCCTCCCAGACCTCTCTGGCCACTGCTGACTCCTAGTGAAAGGCTCACATGATGGCATGCTGTGTTTATATATCCTCACTGCCATTTCTTTTTGCCTCTCCATTTGTTGAAGGAAGTTAGTGGCCAGCCATGCTGTGTGTCTGTGTAAGCCTAAGGAGGCCTTAAGTCACTCAAGCACTCCTGTTAAGACAATACCTAGGGATGATTCATTGAACGAAGTCAGGATTAAGGCAAGGGCAGCTCTTAGGAACTCCTTCAAGTACCCTGCCTGGCCAGGACTTCTCTATGAATCACCAGGGGTCAGATAGTGACAGTATCTTTGAAGAGTGTCTAGGCTGCAGGTTCCCTCATAGGAAAACACCTATGTGAGGCACAGTGCTTACTTGTTATGCTCTGTCTTTTCACATTGGGCAGTTTTATCCCAATGTGACACAAAATTCCCTTGCTTGTCATCCTGTTTTGTTGTCCCCCACCCAGACCAGGAGATGAGGAGTAAAGGCCCTTAAACCACACAAAGGTTGTCTACTAAATCTCATGTGCTTTACTCAGGGGACAGCTCTTAGTCCTTACTCGAATCTCTTTTTTCTTACTTTACACATAATTCTAACATATGAGGGTATTTTTTTCCTGAAAATGAGCGAGGGTGAAAATTTGGATTGCTTAGTAATGCATCTTGAAGCAATGAGACATACGGACTGAAAAGAAACAAAAAAAGGGGGTAAAGAATTCAAAAGAAGGCCAAGACAGCTGCATCCCTTGGAATAGAGCCCTGGCATAATCACCCCTCACAGAAACTGATATCCACCAGAACAAACCTGAGCCATCTGCCCAGTTTCACTCTCACAAAGTCCGCAAAGTCAGGATTCCAATATGTGCGTATGTCCCGCTGGCCACTTGCTGGTCCATGTGTTTATGAAGCCTCTTCCTAACTCTGTGCTCCAGATGAAAACCCAGCTATTCCAAAAGCAAAGGACTGAAAGAGTGGAAAATTGGGGCTGATGAGAGTACAGTGACTAGAAACTATTAGCTCATAAGCAGCCCTGAAACCAAATTGTGAGGAAGCCCTCAGAAGTGATGCCTGAGACATTTAGGCCAAGTACACCCAGGCCTTGCTTTAGTCGGCAGACAACAAACGCTGTCACCCTAAAGGTTGATATTGAAAATCTAAGTCATTCTAAAGGAAGTAACTTCAGGGTGAGAGCTATGGATGGGCATGCTGGTAAAGAGAGGAACACTGGGAGATTTTGTACCCTCTTCTCCTTCTTTGAAGACTATGCACAGGAAAGGACATACATCACTGCAATTCAGAAACCTAGTTTACCTTAAGTACCTGAATTTATCTTAAGTCACCCAGACGTATGTGTCTATGGAAACTGATGGTAGTGTGTGTGTACCTAACACATGTAGGAACTCAGTAGATTAGGAACACATTGGGCAACATTGGTTGAAATGTGGTCCTTGAACAAGCAGCATGGTGAGGAGGCAGAACAAACTTGCCCAGGCCCAAGGTTTCTCTGAGGGAGGATAGGCAGTGCCTGCCACTAACGCCCATATTTGGCATGCTGACTAGAAGCTGGGTGAGCCCAGGGTTCACAGTTTCAGAATGTGGCTTATGTGCCCTCCTGTGGCCACAGGACTTGTGTACTTCCATAGCCAGTCCTGGCTAGTGCAGCTTATATATCCCCCTCCTGTCTGTTTCAGCACACTGCCGCCGGGGCGGAGGGAGGAGGCCAGTCTCTGGTTTCCCCTGGCTCCTGCCTTGAGGACTTCCGGGCCACTCCTTTCATCGAGTGCAGCGGTGCTCGAGGTACCTGCCACTACTTTGCCAACAAGTACAGTTTCTGGCTGACAACAGTGGAGGAGAGGCAGCAGTTTAGGGAAGATCCTGTGTCTGAGACATTGAAAGCTGGGCAGCTGCACACCCGAGTGAGCCGCTGCCAGGTGTGTATGAAAAGCCTGTAGGGTGGTGCCTGTCTCATTACCCCTTGATCTCCCTGGTCCCTCACAACAAACAGTCACCTCACAAATATGAACAGTGTAAGGAAGGAAGGCCCAAACCCATTTGCCTGTCTGTCAAGTTGTACATTGGGGTCTCATTTGGACTGGACTACTGGACATTGGTCACTCCAAGCCCTAAGCCCAACAGATGAGCCCCACTGTGTTGGGATATGATACCTGTTTCCATCAACTTGGAGCTACTGTTCCATTTTGCACATATGCATGCTTATTCACGGCTACCTCCGAAAGAGTTTCTGGGCTGCCATTTTCTTAGACTTAGCGCTTCTCACTGCCTTCATCAGATAATGTGCTAATTATAGCTAATAAGTGAGCTATGGCCAGAGGTGACCATATATTATTAACTTAAGCCACAACCGAGGATTATGGGCAGCTCAAGTCTATTTAGGGCAAGCCCTCACTATTCAAGGTGGCCTACCGAGTCTAGGCAGGCAGTAGAATTGGAATCAGATGCCAACCTGTAGCCACACTTATGATCTCACTCCTGCCAGAGTGAGCAAGACAACATCCCATCTTGTCAGAGCAGCTTGAAAGCCAGCAGCTGAGAGGAGCCTATTAACTTCATATGGTCTTAGACAAATCACTTTCTCCTGGCCAGCTCTCTCCACCCCCCCCCACTGCCCCCAGCCAGAGACAGGACTTGGCTTTGTCCACAGTAGAGGAGAGGATATAACAAATGTGACCAAGCTCATAAAAGGAGATGAGAACCACATCACTTCTTCCTTGGCCTAGGGTAGAAGGGTGAGTAGGTAAGGAGGAGTGAATTTTGCTTTTGACTCCAGGGATGAAAAGATGAATCCCATGCCCTACTTCTCAGACGTCACTGTTTATTCTAAATGCCATCCAGAAGAGCACAATGTGGCCTGGTGATGAGGCAGTGTGTCAATTCCTTGCATTCTCAGGCTATTAGGGACTTTCCACTAAAATGGCCATCCAAATGCTCTTTCACAGGTAGCTTTTTAAACTATGCTTTTGAAACCTCATAAAACAGCAGACCTAAAGAACAGCCTGAGTTGGCTAGGAACTGTATTGTATTCTATTTGTGGCAATTTGTTTGAATTATCAGTTTCCAAGAACACTCTTAGCTATGTTGACATGAAGCACTTCCTTTCAGTTGATTCTGCTTCCTTAAGTATTATGTAAGCTGTGCCAACACACACAAAAGCATAATCATTGTAATCTGAACTATTGTCAGTGCATGGTGTCATCTTTGTACATAGCAAATAAAATGAATGAAATCTGAACATGACTTTTTGATATTCTTTGACAAAAACTTTTCTAATATTCATTCTAACTAAACCCTATAACAAAACACTGAGGCAAGAGCAAATCAGAAAGTGATCAAGTTGGGTAGGGGAGATGGCTCAGTGGATAAAGCACTTGCCATACAAGTATATCTAAATTTGGATCCCCAGAACCTAAAGCTGGACTCAATAGCTCAAGTGTCTAGTCCCAATGGGCCTATAGCAAGATGGGAGGCAGAGACAGGAGAATTGCCAGGAAGCATACAGGCCAGCTAGTCTGGAAAGCATAACAGTAAACGATGAAAGACCTTGCCTCAAACAAGGTGGAAGGTGAGGACTCACACTCAAAGTTGTCCTCTGACTTCCTCCCATGTGCTGTGTCAAGCATATGTCCAAATTCACACAAACAAATATGCAAGTATACACATACAAAGCAAGTATCAAGTGAAAGGGCAGAATTATTCCTCTACTGTTCAACAAACCAACAACATGCTTCAAAATAAGCCTATAACTACTCTTATCTCTACTACATGCTAGAGGTCAAGAAAGGCATTTTCATATGTCTGTGGCCCCAGAATAATTTACAGAAAAGATAAAAGAGAAATATTAAAGTAATTAAAATAAAATCTAAGTTACACGTGCACATATATGCATATTTTATCCACTGGAAGGATGAGCCAGAATAACACCTGAATTTTTCTTGGAAAGAGACATGATCTATAAGAGGGAGAGACATTTCATTGAATACCAGTTTTTATCTTTGGAATTTTGAACCTCAAGAATACATTTCGTAGTAGAAAAAAAATATGGACCCTATGGAAACATGTGCTAGTTTCTAAACTAGTCTATTCTGTGTCTCCAGTGACACACTGTTGAAGATGGGAGTGAAATGTAGACCAGTGTGAAATGCAGGAAGTTAAAAGGTAATGAAGGAAAATGGAAAGATACTGCTAGGGATTGATTATCCTCACAAGCAAGTGTTCAGCACAGCTAATCTGGTGAATATCTGTTTCAAAACTTAGTAACTTACTAATCCTAAAATGGTTTAGAATTGTATTTCATGGAAAGATTAAATGTCACCAAGGGAATAATTCTAAACATGACTATCAATCAAAACAGAGTATAATGCAAACAATTTATTTTAATTTCTCAAACAAAAATCAACAATTTAAGTGATTGGTGAGGCCACATCTAGCCCTCCACTTTTGTTTTGTACATAAAGTTTTATTGGATTACAGCCATGCTCAGTTACATATGTTTAGTCTATGGCTGCTTTTACAAAGTTGAGTAGCTGTGACAGAGGCCACATAGCCTGCAAAGCCTAAAAGATTAACTGATCCTTTACAGAAAAAGTTTGCTGACTTCTAGTTTAAATTATCATGATTTGATTTAAGGATATGATGACATCTGGTGAAATGGAGACTGTGACCTATCAAATAGGTTCCTCCAAATAGGAAGAAAATTAAGAGGTGTTCATGTGATCTAATTTCTTTGACAAATATTTTGGTATAAATTATAATTATTCAAATTACATGTTCAAATAACTTAACAAGAGCATTTTCTCCCTGATTCACTTATTTTATTGTTTGAGTAAGAAAACAGACTGCCTCTTAATATTTAGCCCTAAAAGGGTCACACCTGAAAGGATATAACCATCTTCCAACTGCTGGTACTTGGAGCAAGACGAGAGTTGCTGTCTGTTTTCCAAATGTCCTCATTACAGCCACTGAAAACTTGCTGTAGCCAATATAAGACAAGCCAGGAAGCAACAGACTCCTAATCTTTCTGCTTCTAGACTCTGGGGTAGAGTTAGTGTCATTGATTTGTGGGGTTTTGTTTTCTGAAAAATTGTATTTGGCTCAGTCATGATTGCTATTGAGTTTATATGCTGTTGACATATCAGGCACTTGCTGACTAGAAAAGTTTTATATAACAAGTTCACGTTCTCCTGGTGCCACATGGAAGACATATCTCCAAGTTTTGAGCTGTGACTATTCTACACACTCAGAATCTCAAAATCTTCCTCCAGGTCAAAGTCTTCCAGTTGTTCAGTAGAGTCAATGAATTCTGTCAGAAAACAGAAATGAGAACAAAAAGCTTGGCCCTTGTGTTGATTTTCTCAATCAAGATATTATTCAGTCACTATAATATGCACATTTTAATCACTTTACTATAGAAACATTTTTCTGGGTGGAAAGATTGTAAGAGCCTCATGGTAGATAGAGACATCCCCCAGAAACTAATAGAGGCCCTAATTACCCCACAGTGAACACCAAAGACCCTACTGAGGAGAACCCTCGGGGAATGATGACTGGGGGTGAAGTGACACAAGACACACACGTGAGTGTGTGTGTGTATTTTTTCTGGAGCAGCTTACAATGAGGACTACTATGAAGTATTAGCAATTCTCTATAAAGCCTGAGAATAACCAGGTCTGTTCTGTAGGTCTGATCACAGTGATCTGCTTGAGACTCCGAAATGCCTTTGAGGTACATTGTTTATTTGTTTGCTTGTTTGATGGATTGATTATTTGTCACTGGGACAAAGTCTTTGTTTATAGCAAAGACTGGCCTGGAACTCATGATTCTCCTGCCTTGCATTGATTTAATGTCCTTCTATAATTTTTAATTGACAACTGTCAGCTCATCAAAAAGATTAAAATAATCAGAGACATTTCTTGACCATCACAGCTAAGTAGAAATTTCACTTTCCACAGATAACATGAGCCATAGTTGGTTGTCTCAGTAAAGAATTGCTACATATGGTTCTACAGGCCAAAGGCCCACAAACAACAGCTTACCTGCCCCCGTGGTTGTCACTTCTGGCTTGGCTGGAGGTACAAAGGGAGGCCAGTGTGAGGGGTGTTTTTGAACTAATTCGAACATCCTTAAATTCTCCTTTATAATTTCCTAGGGAGACAGAGGAACAGTTTTAAATATTGCAGTCACCATAATCTCTTCAAATGGCAATCTATGATCTCAAACCCTGAGAGTAGCATGGTGGTTGACAGGTAGAAAAATGCATACCTAATATACCCATCCTCTATTTGAACCCTCCAAAGACCTCAGCTGACATCAATTCTAGATCCTGTTGGCCAGACAGGAAACTGGAGAAGTGGCTAAATTGTGCCTGTTGTACCAGTTCAGCTCAACCTAGGGGTATTCTTAAAGTATTGGACCCAAGGAAATGCCATTTAATCAAATTAAATATGCTTCAAGAGAATACTGATATGTACTGGCATGACATCAGTTGTGGTCAAACATTTAAGATATATTTCCTAGTTTAAATGGCACAGTTATCATAAAATTACCATTCCATCTTTAAATATGAATAATATAGATTTTATGCATTCTAAAATGCCTTTAAAATAATTTTCTTGGGGCTGGAGAGATTGCTTAGTGGTTAAGGTGCTGACTGTGAAGCCTAAGGACCCATGTTTGACTCTACAGGTCCCACATAAGCCATATGCACAGGGTGATGCATGTGAGCAAGGTCGCACATATGCATTAGGTGGCACATGCGTCTGGGGTTCGAGTACAGTGGCTGGAGGCCCTGGCACTCCAGTTCTCTTTCTCTCTCTTTTGCTCTCACTCCCACTCTCACTCTCTTGCATAAAAAAGGCCAGACTGTTGAGCTTGCCTCAAAAAAATAAAAATAAAAATAAATAACTTTCTTGGCTTCAGGATATAGTTCAGTGATAGAGCATTATCTAACATTGCAAAGAGATAGACTGAATCCCCAGGAATCCCTCCAAATAAATAATAATAATAATTAATATTAATTCTATAGAGCTCAGCATGGTGGCTTATATGTGTTATCCCAGTACACAGGAGGGGAAGGTGTGCAGGATATCAGAAATGTGAGGCCATTCTGGGCTATGTAGTGAGTTCCAGGCTCATCTGTACCACATAGCAAGACCTTATCTCAAAAAAGACCACAAAGTAAGTACATAATTTAAAAGTATATATTATGTCTCAGCAAATTATTTACCTTTGGTTACAAATTCATTTAGGGGTATTTGTTCACTTTGGAAGAAAAATCTTCCCTCCTTTCATTTACAAGACTCTGAGAATCTGGATTCCCAGACCTACTGTTTTGCAGACAGAAATTTATGTCTCCTGAAACCCACCAGAGGATTTGTAAAATACTCTCATTCAAGCTCAGCCTGGGCTAGAGTGAGACCCTGCCTAAAAAAACCAAAAAATAAAAAAAAGTAAAAGTACTCTCTATGATCTGCCTTCATTCTTTCAGTACCCATTTATCAATATATCCCATCTATGTGGCATGTGTTAGGGACTAACAATGGAGACAGAGAATGAAAATTGGTGAGCCAATGCAAAAATTCCCTTTAGGGCTGGAGAGATGGCTTAGCGGCTACGGCGCCTGCCTGCTAAGCCTAAGAATGCTGGTTCCAATGTCCAGCGGTTCCAATCTCCAGGTCCCACGTTTAGCCAGATGCAAAGTGAGGCAAGGGCACAATGCCGCACTTGCCCACAAGGGGGCGCACGCATCTGGATTTCGTTCACAGCAGCTGAGAGACTGTTGGTGCGCCCATTTCTGTCTCCCTCTCCCTGTCTATCTCTCTCCAAAAATAAATAAAATAATAATAATAATAATAATAATAATAATAATAATAATAATAAATTCCCTTTAACATAAGATACAAAAAGAAAGAATAACTTGATGTGAATTTCTACAAGTAATGATTCCTTTACGTGGCAGTATGTCTATATTTGAAGTAAATAAAGTTAATAGAAGGAAAGTCCCTAAACCATGATGAGATATATTAAGCTGTCAATGAACCACTAAGCACATAAAAAAGTACTTTAGTTTCTTTAAGCTTCTCATAGTTATGAGCAGAGTAAGGAAGAATTTAAGGCTGAGCAATATGAAATTGACAATCTTAGGTTAAAACAGTAAAATATGATCTAAATAGTTCATATGACTCACAGGTGTCCTGAGATGAAATATTGACTTTTACCATTAAGATTATAACATGCTAAATATTCACAGTTCCTCCTACCTTACAGGTTCTTTCCTGTTTTACTTTTTCTTGCAATCAAATCATAGCAGAATATGTCTGTTACTATAAAAAATCATCTTAAAAATGATTTACATGGAGTACCTTTCTCTTTTAGACTAAAAAATACATCTTTACCTTCTGAACGAGGCTACACCAACTATCAAAGTCTTTCTCCTCTTTGCAGAAAAATCCCTTGAGGGTAGAAAGCAAAAGAACATAATTTAGAATTGCTTTTCTTGTTGCAAGATGAAGATAGTAACCCATGCATCTTCCCAATAATAAAGGAAAGATGGCTGGGCGTCTCTCCCATAATTCAGCGTTACTTGGATACACAGTCATTCATCCTCTGTCTCTGTCTCTCTGTCTCCATCTCTCCTTCCCTCCTCTTGGTCTCTGTTCCTTTCTCTCCTTGTTCTTCTTCCCCACTCACATTGTAAGATATATTAACTTGGAGATCAATCTCTAAAGCATGGAGAAATTTCCTTCACATTCAGTGCACAAATCCATTTATCTATGAAGAATATTCCATTAAACCAGCAAATAGAATCCAAACAGTATTTTATCTAGATGTACTACTTAATAAGGTGGCATTGACCTTCAGGAGATTGTCTATTAGATTAGAGAGAACCAGCAGTCTCCTTCTTCACTCTGACAACCATCCCTCAGTAGTGGAAGAATGGTCCAAAGTAAGAAGAGGACACTTGTCTCTTGGTAACTGGTACTCTGACAATTGGATTAGATTGGAAGACAAGATGGACATAGACCTGAAAACTACTACTTCACAGGCAGGTGCTCTTAAATTAATTATACTCCCAGGGGTAAACCTGCAACTTTGTGTATTATGTGCATCAAAAAATAGGTGCTTTCCTCCAAGGATTCTTATCCCCTACCCCTCCCTAGCAATCACTTGAGGGCAAAAAGGAATAAGTGGCTATTACTAACATGTGTACAGTTCTTGCAATGTGCCTGGCTCTGTGCTAAGTGTCTTACACATATTGCACCTGTATAACTATACAAGGAAGGAACTATTATCTTTGTCACTTCAGAGATAAGAAGACCAAAGCTAAGGAAGGTTAAGTGACTCTCCTTAAATCCATAGCTAGTAAGTGGCAGAGCTTGGATCTTAACTAAAGTAGTTTGGCTTCAGGGTCCATTCCTCCCACACCACAAAAGATTGCTTCTCATTTAGGGGTGGTAAACAGGTGCACTCTTGTGATGCCTCCCGACACCTGAGCAATTCCCAAGAAGCCAACATGTAACATCAAGGTTTGCGCTATAGCTCCGTCAGACACTCACCAAGGCCACAGAAGGATCCAAGTTCAGGATGTTCATTCGCTGTGGAGACTGCAAGCAATGGAAAGTCTGGTCGTCTACCATTCCATTCTCTTCAGTGTCCACAAAGGTCTGGGTTGTGTGAGGGTCCAAGAAGATGAGCTCATCACCTGTTTTAGAGGAGACATGTTTAATCTTTGAAGAACCACTGCCTATTGGCCCCATTGATATGCTAAGGATGAGGCCCCCTCATTCTCCTAAGACCTTATTTGGCAACAATGACAATGGGATGGCAGGGGGTCTTAAGCCAAGATGAGCATGCTTGAGAGAAGCCACTTACACCCAAGTCTAATCTTTCAAGGGAAGACTTGCCCTAGCACTTAAATCTCCTCAATGTCAAAGTTACAAAATGGAAAGTGATAGTTTTGGATAGTTTGGGGGAAAAGTAGAAATGAGAGATCACAGATGGTATGGAAGGCTCTGTGAGCAGCAGTAGCAAAGAGGTAATAGTGAAGTACCCAAGGCTTGGATCCCAAGTGCCATTAGGGAGCTTTCTGCCTCTTTCAGTGCTAGAAAGTATCTCACTCTATACCACTGGTCCTCAGACCCATACTCAGCACCTCTGGAAAGATAAAGGCCTTGAGCTCAAAAAGAAATTCTATCCCCACTGTGGACAAGATCTCAATGAGCTGATATCTGGTCTTGAGCAGCAAGCAAGTTGGTCAATTTTTGTCACAAAACACTGCCTTTGGCACATTAACATCAGTACATATATACCACATTGGGAAACCCACTTGCAGATGTGTGTGTGTGTGTGTGTGTGTGTGTGTGTGTGTTAGGGATCAAACCCAGGTCTTACACATACTAGGTGAACAATATAACACTGAGCCAAAACTCGAGCCCAAGGTGACTGATATACATAAGAGGAAAGTCATACTTCATTAAATTGAAAAGACCCAATCCAAGAAGGAGTTTGGGATGATAAAATTTCTACTTTGACTTAATGTAAAGGGGGCAGAGAGTTTCTATAATGGTAAGTATGTATAAACAGCTAAGGGAGCACCCAATCTCACTGTCTAAGCCATCTGAGTTTCCGAATCCTTAATCATATCAGGTTACCAAAGAAACATCTACCTGCAACACGAGAATGCCGTCAAAGACCTTCCATGAAAGGCACAGCTATGTGCTTTAGGTTAACAAAGGATATATTTCTGATGTCTGACTAAAAAAATTCAACTATTCTTTATCACAGACCAAAAGACAAATGGCTTTATTCATTCCCCTTCCAAATGTTCTTGTGTTCAACTGGGGTTATTGGTCTTGTTCTCATTATCTCACAGAGTATTTAAGAGCCAGAAGTGTTCACTTCTGTGTGAAATTCATACAACATAATCCCAATATTAAGACAGCCTAAGTATCTTACTTTGAATCAAAATTCCTGCCAAGAGTATATGGTTAACAGTTATGGAAATCAGTACCCTCATATGACTTTCTTTATGAAAGTCAAGTTACCCCCCCCCCAAGATTAAGGTTAGATCAGTGACAGCAAAACAGTTTCAGATCACATTGAGGAGCAACAACAAAGGTGTTAAACAGGAAGCCTGAGGCCTTAGAAAGGCAAGAGACTAAAGAAGTTGGACATAAGAAAATAGAAAGCCAAGGAAGGAATAGAACTGAGAAATCCCCTGGAGTGTTTTACGTTAAAGGGCTAGAAATAGTAATGGCTTATTGGACTATGGCTATGATATTACCCTTTCCCGTGAGTGTGGAGATACAGTTTTGCAGGCTACCTTTTTTCTGAAAGTGCTTATAAGACATAAAGCAGAAGATGCACAAAGCCCTGAAATGTATGCATATACTAACTAAAGGCCGCTATTGAGTCCCAGGGACAAGAGGCAGACCCGGCAACCATCTTCAGAGATGGGATTAAGGTTATGCCTCTCCGGGTATCATCCTGCAGGAAACAAACAAGCCAGCCAGATCCTCCCACATCTAGAGCTTCTCCAGCTACCTGATGGACAGAAGGACTCTAGGGAAGCAATGGGGTAAGGGGGAACAAAGATGAACAAGTTGGTATCAAATCTTGGCTCTGCTGCTTTCAATCGGAGTGACCTGGAGGAAATAATCTCTCTTAATCTTTATTTCACTATGTGTCAAAGTAAAAACCAGAGTTTCTACCTCACAAGGGTGTTGTACTAATAATGACAATAAAAGTGTACATGTTCATTATAGACATGATTTTCCCCAAAAACTATTGATCCATGGTTAAATTCATACATGGGAAACCCACAGATACTATGTGCTGATTACATATTTTTGCAACAGGTTCCAGATTTTCCATTAAAGTGCAGTTTTAGGCAAGACCAATAGATGGCAGCATTGCAATGACCAGAAGCAGCGGATGGGAAACTCCCACCAGAAAGTCAGGAAGAAGGAAGTAGGGAAGGACAGTGGGAGGAGCCACTTTTCACCAAGCATGTAGTTTATGTCTGGCTCTTTGCTAAACAGTTTACTGTAAGGTGAACCAACAGAGATTCACATGTTAACCTATTTTGCTTAAGAGAAACTGAGGAAGAATTAATTTCTGTCTCTTTCAGTCACACTGTTAGCTAGCAGGGGCCAAGTATGCCACAGTTTCTGTTGTCATTCCACTTTCCCAATCTCCAGAGGGTAAGTTGGGGAGGTAATCAAGGCCACCTCTATCCTGACCTCTGTGCATTCCTCAAGGCATGTCCTTATAAATGTGCTAGTTTTCCTTAATAGCAAGCAATCTAAGTTCACAACGTCCTTGAGGCTCAGTTTCTGATTACTCCATTCCATCTCCTGGCCACATCACTCCCTTGCTCATGCTCTGCCACACTAAGCAGATGTCTGGGTCCCTAGTTCTTAAATAATGGTTTATGGACACACAGCAGCATTGGCACTCCCTAGTTGAAAGGCAAATCTCAGGTCCTACATCTACTGGGTCTGCATTTCAATGAAATCCCAAAGTGTTGCATGCATAGTGACATTCAAGAAGCACCAAGCTAGCAACACTATGAATGCTAAGGGCCTTAAATGTCTCTGGTCACAGCTAGTGAATAAGGCATCTACGTTTCCAGAGGTGGCTTTTTATGCAGAAAATGGTGGTCTGCTCATTAGGGTCCACATTAGGAAGTTAGTGCTTTTAATGCTTAGCTATCATGATTAGGAATGGGACAGTTCTGTCTTTCATTCCTATAATTCCAACACTGCCATGGCTCTGAACAATAAGCCAGCAGGCCCAGCAATGGAGACCTGGGAAGCCAAAGGATGTTCCTAGCCTGGTTGCTTAAATCTCAATAAGAGGGAGAGGGACATTCTGGAGCAATGCTGTGATCTCAGGTTCACCCAGTGGGAAAGCAATGAAACCATGCTGTCAAGAGGCAAGGAAGTAGAGGCATTGAAGGGATCAGTGTTCCATCAGGCACAAGGAAGCAAGTGTTTCTCTTTATCAATCAGAGACAGAAAGAGCTGATCAGAAGCCACCATATTCCTGAGCTAGATGGGGGCCCACTCACAGGAAATTCCTGTTTCCCATGAACACTTTTGCCCCACACCCTCCCTTAGCCCAACGTGACTTACTTGTGATTCATCCTTTCTTACCTAAGAATCCTATGAAATAATAGGCGTTATTTGGTTTTCCTCCTAATGCCCCTAAAGACTGTGGCATCTTAAAACACTCCTAGAGGGAAAGAGAATTTAAGATTCTCAACTCACTTGTGGACTGCTGCTCACGGATCTCTGTGCTGACATGGCAGTGTGATGGGCAAGCATCAGTGGATTCAGGAAAAGGAGAGACTTACTTTGAATGCATCAACATACACAGGATTGATTTGGTTTATGCCCAGGCGAAGGGGCACAATGAGCAGCAGTGGTTTCCAGGTATGGCAGAAGGCAGAACCTCCTTTACTCTGGTTGGAAGCAGTCAGATAATCAGGAGAGCTCTCACCAGGAAGGACACAGCACATTTTTTCTAGCAACAGAAGAAAAGCGAGCTGTTTGAGTCAGGAGAATCTAGCACTAGAAGATATTCTAAAGGTAAAGTTAAGAGGGACCTCACATGCTGCCCACCCTATCTGAAAGGCCTTTCCCTCTGATCCCATAGATTAGCCAGCCCTACTTCCTCCCACAGGAAGACCAGGCCATTCCTTCAGCCTCAGGCTTTTCATGTTGGCCTTTGAGCAGTTGCTTAGCTCCCAACAGGTATTCTCGATTCATTACAAGAATTTCATTTCTCGGGCTGGGGAGATGGTTTAGTGGTTAAGACACTTGCCTGCAAAGCCAAAGGACCTCACTTTAATTCCCCAGGATCCACGTAAGCCAGATGCACAAGGTGGCAAATGCATCTGGACTTCGTTTGCAGTGGCTGGAAGTCCTGGTCCACCCATTCTCTCGTTCTCACTTTCTGCCTCTTTCTTTCTCTCTCAAATAAATAAATAAATATAAAATATTTTTTAAAAAATAATTTCATTTCTCAACTTGTATGCAAGGACCCTTTGAGTTATGGACTGTGTCTCTAGCTTCTCCTAACACTCATGGCAGGTAACGTAGGCCTAAACCATAAGCCATTTCCTGGTGATTCAACAGATTATATACACTGGGGAGGTCCTACAGGTAAAAAGTGCCTCTTTTGAGGGAATAGTTTCTTCCTTTCAGAAGGTTGAAAAAGGCAGAAAACAGAATCCTCTGCTCCCTTAAGCTACCCAATCCTGCCAGAGCATGCCACAGAATCTTTTGAGCCCAGATTTCTGAAAGGTGAAGAGGGAACTCTTCAGCCACTAATGAGAAGGTAAACAGGTTAGGGACTCACTGATATCTTCAATGACCACTGTGTTATCCATTGAAACATAAACAGCCAAGGAATTCCATTCATCAAATAAAGCAAGCTTTCTGTAAAGCAACATAGAATCAATACATAATAAAATTGCAATTGGGTTAGATGGAAATATCAGCAGGAAGAAGAACAATTACTGGAGAAAAAGAAGTTACCCATGTATCAGATCCCAAAATACTAAGAGATGTTGTTTCCTTAAATAAAGGATATTCTGAACTACTGCTTTTCTTTTTAAAAAGGAAAAGAGTAATGTCATTAAAAATCTATTGGGGGACTGGAGAAAAGGCTAAGCAGTTAAGGAGCTTATCTGCAAAACCTAAGCACCCAGGTTTGATTCCCCAATATACACATAAAACCAGATACACAAGGTGGCACTGTCTGAAGTTTGTTTGCAGTGGCTAGAGGCCCTGATATGCTCATATTCTCTCTCTCTCTCTTTCTGTATGTTTATCACTGAAAGAAATAAAAAGAGAGAGAAAGGAAGGAGGAAAGAAGATAGAAAGAAAGAAAGAAAGAAAGAAAGAAAGAAAGAAAGAAAGAAAAAGAAGAAGAAAGGAAGGAAGGAAGGAAGGAAGGAAGGAAGGAAGGAAGGAAGGAAGGAAGGAAGGAAGGAGGGAAGGAGGGAAGGAGGGAAGGAGGGAAGGAGGGAAGGAGGGAAGGAAGGAAGGAAGGAAGGAAGGAAGGAGGAAGGAAGGAAGGAAGGAAGGAAGGAAGGGAAGGAAGGAAGGAAGGAAGGAAGGAAGGAAGGAAGGAAGGAAGGAGGAAGGAAGGAAGGAAGGAAGGAAGGAAGGAAGGAAGGAAGGGGGAGGAGGGAGGGAGGGAGGAAGGAAGGAAGGAAGGAAGGAAGGAAGGAAGGAAGGAAGGAAGGAAGAGAGGAATGAATGAAGGAAGGAAGAAACATTTAGGGTTAAAAGTGTAGCTTACTGGTAGAATGCTTGCCTAGCATTTATAAGGCCCTGGGTTTGAATCACAGTGCCTTCATGCATGTGGGGAAAGGGGTTTGGGAGCATAGATAATATGGAAAATGAGCATCGAATGACTCCACTTAGTTATGTATTTTTGCACATGTGCATGAGCAGGCTGTGTAATATGTGCAGTGTGTGTGTGTGTGTGTGTGTGTGTGTGTGTGTGTGTTGAATACACATGTGTATGCAGAATTACATGCCCAATGGATGCATGTGTGAAGGCCAGATGAGAATGTCTAGTGTCCTCCTCTATTGCTCATCTTCATGCTTCCTTGAGATGGAATCTCTCACTGAACCTAGAACGGTCATTTTCTTCTTCTTCTTTTTTTTTTTTTTGTTTGTTTTTCGAGGTAGGGTTTCACTCTGGTCCAGGCTGACCTGGAATTAACTATGTAGTCTCAGGGTGGCCTCGAATAGAACGGTCATTTTCAATCAGTCTAGCAGACCAGTGCAACTCAGAGTTTCTCCAGTCTCCACTCACCACCAGACTAGGGCTACAGGCATGTGTGGCCACTCCCAGATGTTTTTGTGGGTGCTGGTGAATCAAACTCAGAGTGAATCAGGCCTTCTCAGACCCTGATGCTTGTGTGACAAGTACTCTTACCTGCTGATTGATCCCTTAGCCAGAAAAATAATTTAAAGAGGGATCATCTGATGTCTGAGTACTTACCTGCTTCTCCCTTGCCTTCTTCTTTCTTTGCTGGAAGGACATATTTACCCTGACTACTTCTGGAATATGTGGGTAAAACTTCATCCCACTGGAGAAAGGAAGAGGATCCTCTCTCCAAAGCAGCTCCCAAGAAAAGGTCAATTACCATTACACTTTTTATTTGGCTCGTTTTAATGAATGGTCCTTCCTCAGAACAATACCGACATGATTATGTGGTCACTGGTTTGACGTGATTGTTTTTTGACTTTATGATGATGTAAAAGTGACAAGCATGCAGTAGACATCAGACTTTGAATTCTGAGTTGAGACTTTTTCTCAGGACTAGTCACACTCTGATGATACTGGGCAGTGATGGGGAGGTGTTGGTGTCAGGACTGAGTTGCTAAGCTGTGGTGTAGTAAAAGTATTTGTATCTGCAATATTTTCAACTTATGAGTTTACCAAGACATAACCCCATCTGTCCTTTACTGTGTTAAATCAAGTAGCATCTGCATTATAGTTAATGCAAGCAATCATAATAAATCAGACCCCACTTAAATTCATAAAAGAATACCTTCTATTTGTTTATTGTTAGGAATCTCAAAATATAGAAGAAAGAAGGAAATTCCATGAGGTCATTTTATATTATTTGTTAGACAGGTCCTCATGTAGTCCAGGCTAATTTTGAACTCTCTGTGTAGTCGTGGATGACTTTTTTATTTTTATTGTTTTGGTTTTTCGAGGTAGGGTCTCACTCTGGTCCAGGCTGACCTGGAATTAACTATGTAGTCTCAGGGTGGCCTCGAACTCTCAGAGATCCTCCTATCTCTGCCTCCCGAGTGCTGGGATTAAAGGCGTGCACCACCACGCCCGGCTTTTTCTTTTCTTTTCTTTTTTTTTTTTTGGTTGTGGATGACTTTTATTTCTGATCCCCCTCCACCCACCTCCTGAGGTCTGATAATTCAGGTGTGAACTACAATGCAAAACTTATGCAGTGTGTAAACTCTGTAAGGGATCAAACCCAGGAATTTGTGCATGCCAAGCAAGCACTCTACATCAACAATACCTTGAGAGGTCATTTTGGTCATTCATTCCTTTACTTATTTTTGCATGTGTATGTATATGTGTATTGGGTGCATCAATGTACATATGTATGCTTGCAAGTGTGAGGGTGCATGTGTGTATGGGTGCATGTACAAATGTGACTACATGCAAGTACAGGCCAGAGGTTGATATAAAGTGTCTTGCTAGATCGTTCTCCACCTTACTTTTGGAGACAGGGTCTCTCACTGAACCCTGAGCTTACTGGTTGGGCTAGACAAGCTAGCCATCAAGCCCTGGGGATCCTCCTGTATCCACTTCCCCAGCAGTGCTACCATAGGCACACACACCACACCCAACATTTTCCTTGGGTTCTATGGATCTGAACTCAGGTCCTCATGCTCGTACAGAAAGCACTTTACCCACTGAACTCTCTCTCCCACCCTGAGTGGTAGTAGTGGTAACTTTAAAACCAACTATTTAAATCCAGTTTGGGGGCCTTTTATAGTCATTCTGATTTTTTTATACTTTTATCCTGGGTTTGTTACCACTAAGGGTCCTAAAATACTGCCAGTTCCTCACTCAGCAGAGTCAATGATGCCCAAAAGGCACTTGACTAAGGCAAGAAAGTAGTCTCATGGAAGCTGCACTGGTAGCCAGGAGGAAAGGCAGGATACAAGTTTTCTTTTGGACCTCAGGAAATCTGGACTGCTCTCCTCACATGCACATTTCCAGAGCATGCTAGTTCATTGAATATTGGTTAATGCTTCATACTTCTGGATTTTCCATGGAGATATGATACCCAGGAACTGAAGTACAAATATCAAATGGTGATCTCAATTTTCTAATCCCTAAATCTGACCCCAGATTCTGGCTGCCCATTTCATTTACTCTTTGAGTATTTACTGAATACTCATGTATACTAGGCAGTTTTATGTACTGGTGTTACAGAAATAACAAGGCAAATATAATCTTGACCCTCGGTGCAGGGTGTCTCATTCACTAACAGGTTAACAAAAAAGGAGAGAAGTTGGTCTACAGGTAAAAATGCTGGTAGTATGCCCCATTCATTTTCTAAAAGTTGGCCCTTAACCTAGATTGTACAATTTAAGAAGATAACTATTAAAGTACCATGCTGGGTACCTTGAACCTTCTAAGAGATGACAAATAGATTCCAAAACTCCCTTGGAGTTTGTCTCCTTCAAAAGATGCTAAGTTCCTTGAAGTGAGGACTTCATTGAGGCTATTTGCCAGTACTTAACACAGTAAAGGCCGTATGAGTTAATGGGGAGTTTAAAACTACACAGAGTAGGAGTCTCTTTCTTGTTTAGGCTAGTTAAGCCTCTGTACTTAGTATGCACCTTTCAGCTTCAAAGGACCCTCAGGCCAATGGTTTCTGGCACATGAACATCCATCTGCAGGGTGAAAAACAGAATGAATCCTGGGTCATAGCCACATATACTAATACCAATGAAAACTGTCCTGATATACCAAGACAGAGGTCTATACTTAAACATTTCAAAGAATTGTCTGAACAAATAAAATACTAGAGATGTTTGATGGCTTAGCAGGAGAAGTTACTTAGTGGGATTGCAAGAATACTTGGACTGATGGGAGGTTTAGTTGACCGAGGAAGGAAGCATAGGGGACAGCAGAAGAAGTAGATACCAGACTCTTACTTACTTTAACACCTGTGCAACTGTATTTGGTCCAAACCATTCGCCAATTGATTTCCCTTCTCCTACACCCATTTGTGCTGTTTTTATGTGGAAAAAATTAACACATTAGCAGAATATCTTCCATGAGCTACAGAATTCTAAATTTTTTTTTGTATAAATAAAGCAGATGTACAACTTGGTGAAGCCACAAATAATACAGGGGAAGAAAAAGTTAAGGCATAAGCATTGCTTTTAAACTACTGATTTTATGATCTTACCCATTTGATGGATCGAATAGCAACAGTCTTTTCTATCTAAGAAGCACTGTAGGATCCGTTGGTATTCTTTGGGTTGTTCTTTTTCTTTCTCCCAGTTCCAGTCTTTTGAGGGAAAAAATTGAGTTAAAATCATGTGTAACCGTTAATTAACGGTCAGTAAGTTCAAAGGAAAACAAAGGAGCTACATCAGAAGGCGGTGATGATGAAGCTGGAGCACCCTAAGTATCTTTCATTCAGATGACAAACATCTGGAAACTGATTACTTTCCAGGATATTGTGGGTATAAGTAAAGTCCAATGCTGGCGATGTAGCTCAATGGTAGGCCACTTACCTAGCATGTGTGAGGCCCTACTCCCCCAAAATTAAAAGGCTTAACTGGAAGATGACCGAGGAACTAACTCCCCCACCCCAAGGCTAGAGCTGGATAAATATGTAAAAGCAGTGTTATGAAGGTCATTCCAGGCAACTACCCTGAGAGGATATAACCCAGACGCCATAGTGTCTCATCTCCAGACAGCACTGGCTTTTGTCCTTACACTGTGGCAGCATTGCCAAAAGGGTCTCATGGGGGGAAGTACTATTCTGACATACTAGAAAATACACACAATCCACTGCTATGGAATTAATTTTTTAGACATTGCATGCTTTAAAAAAAAAAAAGAAGCCAAGTATGGTCACAAACTGCCTTGACTCCCAGCATTCAGAATGCTAAAGTGTAGGACCAGCCTAGACTACATAGGTGAGTTCAAAGCCATCCTGAGCTATATATAGCAAGAGCCTATCTTAAAAAAAAAAAAAAAAAAAAAAAAAAAAAAACAAGCATGGTGCCAGTACCTATAAAACAAGCACTCTGGGGGAAAGGGAGCAGCAGAGGCAGAAAGATTGGAAGTTTAATGCCAGCTTGGGGCTACATAGTGATAAAAAAAAAATGCATGTTAACATTTTTACACCAGTCTTTTTTTTTTTTTTTTTTTTGTCAGTACTAGGGAAAAGCACTCTGCCAGTGAGTTACATCCCTTGCCGCATTTTTATGCTACTTTCTTTCTTTCTTTGTTTTTTGAGACAGGGTCTCACTATGTAGCCCTGTGTAACCTGGAACTCTCTATGTAGATCAGGCTGATCTTGAACTTGGAGTGATCCTCTGCCTCTCAAGTGCTGGGATGATAGGTATGAGACAGTAGCCCTGACTTTTACACCACCTTTTGAATAATATAACGAGCTTTGCAAAAGCAACCGTCTTTGCTATCAAGTATTCATGGTTCCCTTAAGGCCAAATCCAGATAAATATAGCTGCAGAGACCCAATCTATGCCTTAGACACAGCTCTCAAGTGCTACCGAGACCACTTATAGCCCACTGAGGTGAACAGAAGCAGGCTAGTAGAGACGGAATGCACTAGGAATTGTCTAATAGGACAGACTTCTGAGGGTTAGTCTATTTCCAAAAAAAAAAAAAAATTCTCACCTGAAGTTTTAAAGAGTTTGAATTAATGAATGAAATTACTTGAGGCCAAATGCCATTATCTCAAAATACCTTGGTTCCTTTTGCTTCACATCTCTAGGAAACCAAAGTCTTCAGCTTCAGATCAAGCACAGCCTTCATAGGGTGAACCACAGCCAACCTCTTTTTTTTTTTTTCATTAGCCATTGCATTATCTGAGTCTGCAGAAATCCTGATTAGCTGGCTGCTAAGGACCATTAAATATTTTTTGATGACAGTGTTACTTGAACACCTCATCTCAATTTTAAAGTGACTGAATAATAGAGTGACTTTTTAATAAAATTACATATTCTAATTCATTTTCAGTACATAATCAATCAATCAAAATCTTTCTGCTGCTAACTTTCATGTTGAAGTGATTGTGACTGCTTTTATAGGTTGCTCCTATATCAAGAATTTACTTTCAAAGAATCATCCAACATGTTTTAGAAATGAGGAAGATGAAATATTAAGAGTAGAAGTGGAGATGATCATGTTAAACAAAATAAGCAGTCTTACAAACAAGTATTGCATGTTCTTCTCATACATAGAATGTAGAAAGAAAAAGTGGGAAATGAAAGTAAAAGGGGACTATTAGAGATATGGAAGGGGACAAAGGAGAAGAATGAGGAGGGATAAGAAATGGTAACACAGAGGGAATGTGATCAAAGTACATTAAATGTATGTACAGAAATGTCATAATGAAGCCTACTAATCTGTACAAACAACATAAGCTAATAAAATGTATATTTCCTACTTAAATAAAGAATAGGAAACAAGTCAGAGTGTCTACATTCTATTCTCACATCTATGCTTTTGAACTCTGGGAAAATAACTTCACTCCCATGAACCTCAGTTTTCTCATCTATAGAATAGAACTTTTGTTATACACAGGGACAGAAACTGGGTACCCTAAACACTGGAGAGACAGCAATAAGGAAGGCCTAAAACCTCCCCAACCCTTTCCTGATTCTTTCAGAAAACAGCCACAGGACCAGTGGGCCTTTGCTGTGGGGGGAGGGGAGTGAACATTTCTAGACCTCAATTAACAACGGCCAGGGAGGTCAGCAGCACAACCCCATCCAAAGTGTTCTTCCACCCTCTCCTCCCCAAGCCCAGCTGAAGTTTACCCTAGTGCCTGAACTAGAGTCTCACTGAGATTATCCTCCAGATGCCCAAGAGGAAGCAAGCATGCCCTTGTCTTAAAGAAAGCCAGACTCATGAGTGCCAACAAGGATTATCAGAATATTAACTTATGAAGCAGCCTCCCAAGAAAGCTAATTTAAGGATCCCTTCATCATCAAATGGACATGCTTAGTGAATCGAAATCAAAATAGCACCAGCTTTCTCAGGTATTTCCTTTAGGTCACTTACATCCTTAGTCATATGGGAATTTTAAGTATAGCCAAGAAACAGACTTACAACCGTTTCCTTCCCCCTGTGTGAGCTGATCTCTTTATTGCTGTTTTGAGGCAGGTTCTCACTCTGTAGTTCAGGCTTGCCTGGAACTTACAATGTAGCCCAGGCTAACCTCAAACTCACAGCAATCCTTCTGCCTCAAATATCCTAAATGCTAGGACAGCAGGAGTGAGTTCACATGGGTAGCTAGCTCAGGTATCTGACATTTTTAAGGATTCATTCAAACAATAGCAAAGATAAAAATACTAAATGACACACCTACATCCATTTTCAGTTTTGTCCCAGAAAAATAATCCTCTGGCTTGGTGAGTCACAAGGAAATACCAGAACTTTCCTTATTACAACAGCCTTTGTTGACTTGTTAGCCCCACTATTTGACCTTGCACAGAGCATTTCAAGTGTCTGCAGTTTTGTTATTGTGCTCTAAAGCTTTGCATTAATGATAAACCAACAGTAGCAAGTGATTACTGCTGAAGCCTCTAAAGCCATTTATAGAACAAATGGAACTCACCCCTTCCCAAGTGTCTACAGATAAGGGCTTGAGCCAGCATCATCTGTCCACAGCGCAGCATACATCCCCAGCCAGCATCTGATGAAGGGCCAGTTCCCCCTGTTGGAAAAATGAATATGGGTCTCTCAAAACGCCCTTCTGTGAAATATCAGCATGTTTGGAACTATGCAAGACATGCAAATGCACATACTCTGAAATGGGAAGTATGAAATGTACTTAGGGATCAAACAGGGTTTGGGTATAGGAGTGGAACTTGCAAAGACAATGCTGCATGAAGACAAAACAAACAAATGAGCTAAATCTGCCCCTTGGGTGTCTGCTTGGAGATTTCTATGTATACATGTAATTTTGATAGGTGACTGCCATATATGACTATCAACAGTCTATTCTATAACACCTCTCACCATACCAAATCTTACATTCTACACAGCTCATTTGCATGACGGTAAACCCAGATTACCTTAGTTAAAGAACAAGTTACTGACAAAAAGTAGTCATCAAAATTGTCAAAGATACTTGGAAGGCTCTTGACTGTCCAAATGCATTTTACGAAGTTCAGAAAAACAACAGAGGAAAGAGCCCTACATTCAACAGGTATCAGAAGGTTAGTCTCCAGTTGCACAACTTACATCTCCTCTATAGACTAGGGATAATAGCACACACACACACAGCCTACTATCAGTGTGTGTTGTAAGAATTAAAGAATATCTGTGAAAGAGTTCTAGAACCCATGCAGGATACTTGGGTTGTAAATATGAGCATAATACAACATACTATTAGTAAACTAGAAATGTACTACATCTTTAAAATATACAAAGTCATTTATTAATTGAAATGAGACAACAGGTCCCACTTAAAAAATACTTGATGTACAGAAAATCCCATGTTTGGGCTGGAGAGATGGCTTAGCAGTTAAAAGCTTGCCTATGAGCACTCGGGAGGCAGAGGTAGGAGGATCGCTGTGAGTTCAAGGCCACCTTGAGACTACATAGTTAATTCCAGGTCAGCCTGGGCCAGAGTGAGACCCTACCTCGAAAAAAATAAAAAGCTTGGCTATGAAGCCTAAGGACCCCAGTTCAAGGCTCTATTCTCCAGGACCCACGTAAGCCAGATGCACAAGGGGGCACATGCATCTGGAGTTTGTTTGCAGTGGCTGGAGGCCCTGGCGTGCCCATTCTCTCTCTCTACCTGCCTATTTCTGTATCTCTCTTTCTCTCAAATAAATAAATACAAATAAATAAAATATTTTTTTAAAAAAAGAAAATCCCATGTATGCAACCAGCCTGAGCTCTATTAGTGTCCTATTCTAAGGCACCAACAAAATCAGATAGCTTGGTTGAGTGAGGAAACATTTTGCTTTCATCATTTTTCTTTTCCAACATGGATGTGGAAAAGTATGTAGTATGCCTGATTTCAGAAGACTAACTTTAAAGGGGTCATCATAACCCTTGTTAGACATGTGGACCAAGGTGACCACCCATTTACCCATCTCCTTTTGTTGTGTGGACTAAAGGAGAGTTGCTATGGCAAGACTGGTTATATATTTGTGAGCTGGAAGGAGAGTTCTTGGGCTCTGGAAAATACTGAGATTAAAGGTCAGATTACTGCCAAAAAAGTGAAGTGAGGTCCACATAAGACCAGTTATTACCTAAGTGGTGTCAGAGTTGACTTGAAATTTTTCCCAAAGAATTCTCACTCAGACAATGTTCATAGTTTAGAACCACTGGGCATTAAAGATTATTTTGTGTTGCTACTCAGGAGTACTTTCTATGAAGAACAAAAAACTGTCTACGTACTTCTATTTTGGCCCTTCACAGAAAGTTTAATTTCACTCTAATTGCTAGGTCCAACCTTGCAGAAAAATTTGTCAGACCAGGGCTGGGATGATGACTCAGTGGTTAAAGGGTCTTACTTGTACAGCCTTGAGGCCCAGGTTCAATTCCCAAGCCACTCTATTTGCAGTAGAAAGAGGGCCTGGCATGCCCATACACACATACACACACACAGATACAGAGATACACACACACACAAATAAACTTAATTTCTTCTTAAAAATTGGTCAGATAAGTTCCCTCATAGTAGAGTAGTTTCCACCATTTGCAGGCTCTTCTCCAACAGGGCCATTATAGTAGGAATAGACCACCCTGCCTATAAATATTTTACAAATCCTCTTTAGTGGGAGAATATTCATATGGATTATGGGACTACCTATTTTGTCATAAATGATAGCTAGTAAAAGACTAGAATAAATTCAAAGGAAATTTATCATACTTTATCACTCAATGTCAAGGTACTTTAATTTCATAAGAAAAAATTATATAAAAATTATTTTAAGCCGGGTGTGGTGGTGCATGCCTTTAATCCCAGCAATTGGGAGGCAGAGGTAGGAGGATCACCATGAGTTCAAGGCCACCCTGAGAATACAGAGTAAATTCCAGGTCAGCCTGGGCTATAGCGAGACCGTACCTCGAAAAAAAAAAAAATATATATATATATCTTCCTTCAAGGAATTGAATTTCCTTCAATTCTTTTTAAATATTTATTTCTGACAGAGAGTGAGAGAGAGAGTGAGTGCCAGGGCCTCTGGCCACTGCAAACAAACTCCAGGCACATGTGCCACATTGTGCATCTGGCTTTGCATAGGTACTGGGGAATTGAACCCAGGCCATCAGACTTTACAAGCAAGTGCCTTTAAACACTGAGCCACCTCTCCAGAGCCCCCCATTTCTTCTTAAATAGCCAAATAGCTCCATAAGACAAGAGAATGTAATTTAATACATATTATCCAAATTAAAAGCTTATTTGATGTTTTCCCTTACTCAAATTAGTGATCTATGTGGTGCCTGAACACTTGGGGATAGGTGAAAAGTATTACTGGAATAACACATAAACACCATGGAACCACACATAATGCGGACTTCCATAATGACATTTTTTTAGATGAAGTGTAAGACTTACCTGCTCCCCTAAATCAAATTCTTTGCCATAGTGATCTGTTAATTCTGAGGTTTCTGAGAGGTCACTGATAACCTCAGGCAAGCTATCTACAAGGAAGAAAGCACAGTACAACAAATGATATACCTACCAATCGGTGAAAATTTCCTTCTGTATGTAAACCATAGACGAGCACTTATATCAGACAACAGCTTAGATTTTTCTGTAATTAAATGTGAAATTAAAATTAAATCACCATATCCCATCTGAAAATGCCTGCATTTGACTTCTAAGCCAGCAGCAAAATTATGCTTAAATAGCACGTCAATTATGTTGTTATGGGGCTATAGAAATTCATAGGAAAACCAATCTCATTTTATCTTAATTATTTTTGGTATTTCTCCTCACTTCTATTTTGACCAGAGCTTCCCCCTAGTGGTTGGTCTAATGATGCTGGATAGTTCCTATCTCATTCTCATTGATCTCTAGGGACCTGAAAGGTACCCATACTTGGGTCATTGCCAAAAGACAAGCAATGGGAACTAGATAACCCACCTATGAGGTGACCATCCTCAACCTGAATGAATGATGATGGCAGGATCTCTCATTAGTATCCATTGTTGGCTTTCTAAAACTAAGGGTTTACATGTTTCTATATGTGTATTGTGTTTGTGTACATGTGCATGCCTGAGAGAGATAGTGGTGCAAGTACATACATTTAAGTAAAAAAAAGTCCCAACTAAGCAAATTGCATAAATTTATCCATAGTACCAAGTATAACTAGCATTTGTCATCTATGTGGATATATAACATCACAAATGTTTTTGTGTCAGTATCCAAAGCATGCTTTCTTGCATTCTGCCAATTTTCTTTGATAGCTACAAATATGGCTTCCTCATTTTCACCCCGATTTAGATAACGTTCTGTCATTCTTAGCCATCTCTCTTCTTTTTCTCAACACTATATCCCTATTTGTATTCTGCATTGAATTGACAGTCATTGCACTTTTTTAAATGAATAGAAAATTCAATTTTAACTGATAGCTTATAATTTCTTCTCTATCCTTTAAACAAATCAGAAAATTGAGCTATATGGAATTTTCTTTCCTCTGAGGCCCACTCCCTCCCCTATGACCCCACGCCTAGCCACCATTTTGGGAAGTGGATGTGTAATGCACGAGTGTAAGATTTCTGTTTACAGTGATGGTGCATGCCTGTAATTCCAGCACTCACAAGCCTGAGGCAGGAGAATTAGAGATTTGAGAGTTCAAGATAAGTATAAGCTGTACAGTGAGACCTTGGAGAGAGAGGGGGAAGGAGGGAGTTTCTAGGATTACATGAAATCTTGGTTTGAATTCTGACTGCTGTTTACCAGCTGTATAAATTTATTGCTTAACCATTTTGAGCGTCAGTTTCCTTATCTGTAAAATGAGGTGTAGCAATATGTACATCTCTGAGGTGTGATTATTCAGCAAGAC
The DNA here is from genome assembly GCA_036365145.1 of Orientallactaga sibirica. Classification (NCBI taxonomy): domain Eukaryota; kingdom Metazoa; phylum Chordata; class Mammalia; order Rodentia; family Dipodidae; genus Orientallactaga; species Orientallactaga sibirica. Next base: position 12,255,070 of record JAEOAD010000057.1, read on the forward strand.
AATACTCATAAAGTGCTTAGAACACACACACACACACACACACACACACACACACACACACACACACACATCTTAGTATCCAGTATGCAGTAACACTATGCCAAATATTAGCTGTGACTTTTATGTCTGTCAAATGTTCACATCACGCTCTCTTGTCTATGAAGGCTCCATGCCTGCTACTTTGCCTTTATGCTGAGGAGGATGTGTAAACATTTTAACAATAATTTCACTTTGAAAGGCATTTTCTCACTGGGTGTGGTGACTCATGTTCATAATCTCAGCATTTTGAGCTGAGGGTAGAATGACTGCTATGAGTTTGGGGCCATCCTGGTCTACATAGTGAACTCCAGATTTTCAGGCCAGCTCAGGATATTGAGTAAGACCCTGTCTCAAAAAAGGGGAAAAGGAAGGAAGGAAGGAAGGAAGGAAGGAAGGAAGGGAGGGAGGGAGGGAGGGAGGGAGGGAGGGAGGGAGGGAGGGAGAGAGGAAGGGAGGAAGGGAGGAAGGGAGGAAGGGAGGAAGGAAGGAAGGGAGGGAAGATATTTCCAAATGTAATATTTGGATACTGGCATCATGGGAAGTCTGTTTGCTTGGAAACTAAAACTCCAAGAGGTATTCTCCAATCCCCTCTCTTTAAGACCTGGAGAAGATAGGTCAGATTCTCAAAGAGAAAGCTGCTTACCTGAGTTATAAGAGTCTGAGCACAATAGGTCCCCTAACTGTTAACTCCATGTTCTCCTCACTGTTCACAATTCTCCAATAAAATTAATGAAGTCAGACTCAGTAGGAGTATGAAACACCCAATTTACTCTCTTGCCATTGGATCAGTTTCTTCCTGCTCCTTACTCCATGTTAAGGGTCTACTCAGAAAACTACAAATCTCAAAGTGCCACGTTCCAAGCACAGGCTTTATCTGAGTGCTGACTTATTACCAGTTCCAAGGTAATAGATCTTTCCCAAGCAATGAGAATATGGTGGTAAGGAAGGAAAATGCAAACCTCCTTTCCATCTAGCTGCAAGTGGTTAAAAGTTATAGACAAAACCAGAATAAACTGAGACCGCGCTGCCATCAGAAAAAGGTCTGAAACATGAGTTCCTGTACCTGTTCCTGTTTCTGAGAGTCATGGCTTATTTAGAAGTTGTTGGGTGTTTTGTCTAGAAACACAGGATGTGAAAAGAACGAGAAATATGTGACCCAGTCACCGATAACTAGATACTGGATAGTGATACCAGGAGTATATACACATTTCTGAAACCAAAAGACTTCTGAAAAATTTGGAGAGGGTCTTCTTTAAATAAAATAATAAAAGAATACTTTTACAAATGTTATAAAACACATACCATGTGAAAACCTTGATAGGGTCTCCCAAAGCCTTGGAAAGGGCCAGTGCGGCAACCAAGGGGCCTGAGGCTTAAACTACATTGGGCTGTATAGTAAATCACTTCAGTGTTGCATCAACCTTCGCCAAAGCAATGTTTTAGCAATCCAAGAGGGAAAAAGGAAAGGATTTTAACACCAGGCACTCAACTTAGCTGGGTTCTCACAGACCAGTACTAGCAAACCTTACCAGTTTTGAGAAGATGCTGCTTCCCCAGGATCCATACCAGTTCATCTGTATCTGGAAATTCTTCTAGGTAGTCAGTGAAAATAGTAATCTGATTTTCATACTTGGATAAAACTGAAAAAAAATGAAATAAATTTAAGCATAATTTAGTAAATTCGGATTACTTTGGTGGTTTGTTGATTATTCCCTTTGTTCTGAAAGAGAAAAGTCATCAGCTTGCATCTAATCTTGTGTCAAATAGAAGAAAATTCTTTCTCTTGAAGAACAAAGACTAGCCCTTCACATCTTTAGAAAGATTTTTCTCTTCCTATCTCCTATTTAAAATTAATTATTTTCACAATTTTATATACACATATGTATTTTAATCACACTTGCCCTCTATTATCTACTCTTTCCCCTCCCACTATCACTGAAGACATTCTTCTTCCCAATTAGTCCCCCTTCTACTTTTTCTTGGTGATCTACTAAGTTTAATTAGGGTTGCTTGCATGAACATTGGGGTGTTAGTTACCTGAGAATGGGTAATCTAGTACTGGATGTACTACTGAAGAATATGACTCCCCCTTCCCTAACATCCATTAACTGCCAATAACTCCTTAGGGTGGGGTGGATCTTCATGAGCCCTTCCACTATTGTGATAAATAATCTTTAGTTGTCAACTTGACAGAATTTAAAATCACTGCGGAAACAAATCTCTTAGAATGTCTGCTAAGAATTTTCTAGGTTAGAATAATTGATATGGGAAGACCCAACCTAAATGTGGGTGGCACCATTCCATACTAACATGAAGATGTGACACCAGGCTTCTGTTCCTGTCCTGTTTTCCCCACCATGAGGGACTCCACTTTAAAACTGTAAATGAAGTAAACCATTTTCTTTCCATAAGTTTCTCCTGATTGAGTATACTGCCCTAGCAACAAAAACCTAACTGATACAGAAAATGAGTACAAGAAGTTGGGTTGTTGCTACGATAAACCTTCCCTTGTGGTTCTTAGGCTTTTTGGAACTGATTTGCAGATGTGGAAGTATTTGGTACATTAGATTACAGAAGACTTAACAATGCTTAATACACAGATTAATATGCCACCGGGTGGAAGCTTAAAAGACCAGAATGCGTAGAGAAAGGCAGAAAATAAAGGCTTGAATCAAGAGGCTCCATAAGGAAAAAAAGATTCCGTAAGGAACTTGGCCAGAAAGAGTTCATATGACATTCTGGCAAAACAACTGGCTGCATTCTGTTCATGTTATGAGAACTTGAGTGAAGTTGAATTGAAACCAATGGATTAATGTGTCTGGCAGAGAAAAGTTCAAAACAGAATAACATTGAATCTGTGGTATAGATTCTTTTTGCTGCCCCAATTCAGATCTACAATGAAAAAGAACAAAATATACAGCCAAAGGCATGAAAAATATAAAGTTTGACACAGGAAAAAATGTAAGCAAATTTAAAGGCACAGGCCCAGAGACTGAATTTACTTGGGTAGTATTTGTTAGAAATTACTATCATTAAGGATAAGCAATTTCTCTGGACTAGGACAATAGAAAGGATTTCCTGAGGAAGGATCCAACCAATTGAAGGCTCAAGATAGTAAGAATGTGAGTCCTTTGAAAGGAAAACTCATAAAGGAAAAATAATGAAGAGTTCCCTGTTCCTCAAGGGCACTATGCCATGCAGAAGCTGCTAAAACTGTCTTCCAAGGCCAGCCTTCATCCTGAACCAACAAGAGAACTTGGCAGCATCACTCACCTGGTACTGGTTTTGGAAGCATGAAAACTGCAAGATATATAGGATCATGGATTGCACTATGACTCCGGGGAGCTGTTGAGTCTAAGAAATATGAGGCAGGGTTAAAGTCCCTGCAAAGAGGCCCCATGAGGCCACTGTGTGAAGCTGTGTAGGGAAATTTGAAATTGCAATGGAGACTCTGGGACATCTGTTAAGAATACCTGCAGACTCAGGGCGGATCCAGATCATGAGGCAACACAGCTGCAGGGGTGGAGCTACCCAAACCCTGTGAATTCCAGGCATAAAGATTTGGAGTTTGCTCTGCTGGGTTTTGGTCTGATCGTTCCTTGCTATGCTCCACAGTGTTGAGAATGTTTACTTTGTGCTGATACATGTCGGACATATGTAGTTTTTTGATGTTTTAGAAGCTCACAAGAGACTCTTCACTTACACATTCAAACAGTGTTGGAACTGTTAAAGACTATGAGGAAATTTGAAGTTGGACTGAATTTACTTGCATTAGGAGATGTCCATGGTTATGACTTACAACTTTTATGTTTACATGTCAAATTGACAAAGGGTGGACTTGTGATGGATAATCTCTGGTTGTCAACTTGACAGGATTTAGGATTACCATAGAAATAACTCTCTTGTCATATATATGAAGGATTTTCTAGTTTAAATTAATTGAGATGGGAAGACTTATTCTAACTGTGAGCAGTGTCATTCACTGGGTGGGGGGTCCTGAACTGAATGAAAGGAGAAAGCTAGCTGAGTATTCAGAATCTATCCCTTACTACTTCTTCATTGTTGATGTGATGTGACACCAGCTACCTGCTACTGCTATGCTTTCCCTGCCATGATGAACTTCTCAAAACTATACACCAAATTAAACCCTTTCCTTCCATACCTGTTTCTAGTCAGGTATTTTTTTCCAGCAACAAGGAAGTAACTGATATATCCACATATATGGAATGTTGACAGGGACGATCTTGTGCGGGTCTTGTGCAAGTAAGTACAATAGCTATGAGTCTATCACAAGTGCAATAACCATACCATTTGAAAAAAAAAACTGTCTATGTCATGGCCACATTTAAAACCATGTCTTAAAACCTATTTACCCATACTTACTTTAGAAACAACCAGAGACATAGTTCCCCCAAGAGACAGAGGCCTAATTACCCCACAGTGAACACCAATAACCATACTGAGAAGGGCCCTCAGGGAAATGGGGACCAGGAAGGGAACATACTACAATCTATGTTTAAAAATTAATTAATTAATAAAAATTAAATTAGAAAAATCTTTCCCTTCATAGAGCCTTCTTTGCAAATTTCCATTTTCCTAGCTTCTCCTTGTAGCAGTAGATGAATTAAGACTGTATTATCTGCATATGTGACTCTTGCCTTGCTCACAAAGACTACCACAATGTTTGTATGCTGATGTTTCTAGCAGCTACTGCCTTAGAGGGAGCTGTAAAAAGCCTGGAGATTGCACAGTTGTGAAATTGGTAATAATGCACCTGGTATACTAGATATTTATATCATATTTTTATTTGCTATTTTATTCACATATGACTTCTACAATGAAAGCTCTTGAGGCTAATAATAAATCTAAATTTTCTTGGAATTCACAAATAACTATTATGATGTAATAAGAAATATATGCTTACTTTCTGACCCTGTTTTCTTGCACAGAGCTCTGAAAACCCTTGTAATTCTATGAGCACTAGGGGTGCCAAATACATCTTTTATTATGGTATTTGGTCTTTGACCCTAGCTCCAGATAGAGAGCTCCTAATCCCTTGAACTTTCTTGGATGATTGTTAAATTACCTTCATGTTGCTGGGAAAAAGCACCCACCCAAAAACAGCTGATGAGAGGAAAGTATCATTTTTGGCTTACAGTTTTTGACAAGAAGCTTCATGACAGCAGGAGTAAGGATGGAAAGAGCAGAGGCTTGACATCACCTCTGCTACATCAGGTGGAAAATAGCAGTAGGAGAGTGAGCCAAATTCTAGCAAGGGGGAGCTGGCTATAACACCCTAAGACCACCACCCCCAAAATACACTTCCTTCATAAAGGCTCCAGACTGAGTTAAAAAAACAGATCAGGGCTAGAGAGATGGCTTAGCAGTTAAGGCATTTGCCTGCAAAGCCAAAGGACCCAGGTTCGATTCCCCAGGACCCACGTAAGCCACATGCACAAGGGGCGCATGCATCTGGAGTTCGTTTGCAGTGGCTGGAGGCCTTGGCGTGCCCATTCTCCCTCTTTCTTGCTCTCTCTCTGTCTCTCTGCCTCTTTCTCTCTCTCCCTCTCTCTAATAAGTAAATACATGAAATATAAAAATGTTTAAAAAGTATATCATGCCCACATGATGAGACTTGCATAAAAATCTGTGAGCTCTGGGGCTTGAAAGCTTTGAAGGTGCCTGGAAAGGTCACAGAAGTTTCTCTTAGCCCACTACCATACATCTATTCCATCTGGCTGATTATCTGCATCATTTATAATATCATTTATAATAAATGGGTAAATGTTAAAAGTATTTCCCTAGGTTCTGTGAGCCATGCTTGCAAATGACTGAACCTATGGTGGAGTCATGGGAAACACACTTTATAGGTGATCAGAAACAGATGTCACAACCTGGGACCTGAATCTGCCATCTCAAGTAGGGACAATCTTGTAGGACTGAACCATTAACCTATAGAACCTGACTCTAACTCCAGGTAGATACTGTTAGATTTAAATTAAATCATAAGATACAATATTGATGTCTGATGGAAAACCTGATATGAGAAGTGATATGAATCGCAAAACCCAGTTTTTCCTACCTGATACAACTATGGTTATCTCTCAAGATATTCAAATTAAAAAAAGATGATCTCATTAGTTCACAGGCTACACTTTCAGAACCTACAACCATGTAATATGAAAGGAATTCAAGTTTACAGTCAGTTTTCTACCTGTGAGGGACATTTCTGCCAAAAGACTCAAGAGCGACTGGTAAAGGACTCCTGCCACCACATTACTTATGAATATTTTTTCTAAGGAAATAATATTATAGGTAGTAAATAAATTTATATAATGTAGCCCACCAAAACCTATTTTATTCTGGAACCAGAAAAATTTAATATATTTCAAAATTTATGGTATTATTTGTATGATAATAATGCATTTCAGGTTCAAAGTAAAGACACCCAATACACCCTATTTCTCAGCTTTTGAAAGCTCCCTGGCCCCTTTGGGAAGGAGAGCTCAGGGAGAATAGGGGTCCTTTTGTGCAGCTACCAATAGCTACAGAGACTCTCCTAAAGTAGTCCCTAAGCATTCTATGGGTGTAGTTTCCTGTGTGAATGGCATTGTGGGATATGTTTAACTTGCTTGAAAGGACAGATTGTTTTGTTTTTGTTTTTCAACTCAGGATCATGCTGTCTTCATAGAAATAAATGTCTCTAAATATAAACAAGTCCTGTCTGATCACAAAAAGTTTCATCTGCTTAAAGCATTTTGTTGGAAGTTGAAGTTATAATCTACACAAACACTTTTAGAAACACAGCAAACCAGAAGTACTTTCTTAAAACATATTACTTAATTCTAGTCTTCTAGAGATTTTAGGAAAAGCCTTTCTCCTTAGGTATGTCTTTATTATTAAGATTAGACTCTTCAGTGTTTCAACCTTAAGGAAGTTAGAAATGGGACAGCCATCTTGTTCCACAGTGAAAACATATCACTACCAAATCTGCCAGGGAACCTGTGCCCTCTTAACCTCTCTGCTGCTGGCCTCAGGCTCTGGCCCATACACAGGAAATACCAAGCTAAAAATGATCATTCAGGTCAAGCCATCCCCAGAAGGTGATGAACTGAGGAAGAGCAAATCACACTGTGTACCTGAAACCCCACTCTCTACCCTTCACAGACAGGAGAAGTCAAGCGGAAATGAACATTGTGTTCATCCATAGAAGATTTAAAAAATTAAAATTAGTTTGAGAGGAGTTCATGAAAAGAGCAAGTCATTCTGGCACCCTGATGGGGTGGAGGAAGGATGGCATCGGATCAGTATACAGCATGTATACGTATAAGCCTTGGATCTTTTTTTAGTACTGACCAAAAAATTCTCTATTGCCAAGCCTGTCTCAGTGAGTCATTACCCAGCTATCTGGTCAATTTAGTACAGCCCTTTGGTGTCTATGACAACTGCCCTGCTTCATTTGGTATGGCTCTGAGCAAAATGGTAGCCAAAGAATTTGATTCTGGCTCTTCTCCCCTTCTCAGGCTTAGCTAGGCTAGCAAGAACATTACAGTCTCTATTCTTCCTGATTTTCCTTGTAGAAGATGGACTCCCAGAAAACAGTATGTCTGCTATTAGCAAGTCCTGGGTCAAAGCTGAATGAATGGAACAAATGAAAACAAGAACAGAAGATGAGATTAGCAGAACTAAAGAGCAGATAAGGATATTATCTATAAGGCTCTCTGGGGAAGGAAAAGAATAGGTCCTATACCAGGACAACTCAAACAGATGACAAACCCATCTGGGGAGTGGTTGAGATACATATGTAAAATTTCATTTCCAGCACAATTACTTATGACTAGCAACAAACCCTTTTTAACATTTTCCCCTATATACTACACTTGTCTTGTCTTTAAAACCCTAACAAACCAGATATGAGCTTGAAATGAGTTCCCTAGTCTTTCAGGTTGTTCAAAGGCAGAGTCCAAAGAATTAGCTGTTATTAGGTCTGAGAGACTTAATAAACTCCACCTTCTTCTAATTTACTTTAATAATAATTATTGTACTCGAGTCTCAACTGGGTTACTTTAGTGGCCACTTAATAATTGGACCAAGATTCCCTTTAACTTCTGGAACCAAAAAAAAAGCCTTCTAACCTTGATCAAGGAGCATCATGTACATGTTGGGACATAACTTCACCACCCAGCCAGCCAACAGATAACTCTGCCTTTTACTTTCTGCTTATGTGGAGTCAAGATCAGCCAGAATGACAGATTAGGATCTACTCAGGTCCTTCCTGAGGACATGCACAACCCTGAGAATCACACAGCCCTATATAGGAATGTGGTCTTCTATATTCTCAAGAATATACTCAAAGCCCCAGGGAATCTTATTCCACAGCTTTTCCTTTAAGCTTTCTGGTTAGCTGGAAATGTTGCCCTCTGTGTCAGGCCATTGAGCAATTAATTGTGTTGGGCTGAAGAAGTGGCTCAGTGGTTAAGAAAATTTCCTATGCAAGTACGAGGACGTGAAGAGGCCTGAGAGACCACTCGAGTTCAATCTCCAGGACACACATGAACACCTAGGCATGGCCATGCATATTTGTAACCCCAGTCCTTTAGAAGAACAGAGACCAGAGGACGCTGGAGCTCATGAAAAAAATGGCAAGCTCTAGGATTAGTAAGAGACACTAGATTGAGTAAAAACAGGGGAAAGATCAAGGGAGCAACATACCTGACATTCCCCTGTGGCCACTGCAGGCAAGCACATGGTGTGCTGCATGGGCATATACATGTGCATACACCCCACACACCACGTTACACACACATATACACACGTACTAAATAAATAAATTAATTAAATAATAACAAAAGAAGATGTGTCTAATGGTTTTCCAAAAAATGACCCTAAGTAAAATAGCCTTCTACAACTCAAAATCAGGTCAAATAAATTTGGTCTTCTAAGTGGAATTTTCCAGTGAACTACCAGACAAATCAGATGATGACAAGTCTCTAGAAATGAAACTTTGAAGGCACTCCAACCCCATTTTGTCTCTTCCAGTGACTGCCAGGCTACATGTTTTCTCTATGCTCGCAAGCTGCTTATTTATAAGGTATTATAGGTACAAAAATGTCGAGAAGAGATGGGAGCAATGCAAGTGAAATTACTACAAAACTATCTCATACCCACTTGTTGCTCATTTTCTTAAACAAATGTTCCCTGGAGTGTTGCAAGTCTTTAGTTCATTTCTAGAATTCTAAAAAAAAGTATGCTTTAACAAGTGATACAAGTTTTTGTTTTGTTTTTTTTTTTTTTTTTTTGAGAGAGAGAGAGAGAGAGAGAGAGAGAGAGAGGCAGAGGGAGACAGATAGAGATGGGCGCGCCAGCAGCCTCTCAGCTGCTGCGAACGAAATCCAGATGCGTGCGCCCCCTTGTGGTCAAGTGCATCATTGTGCCCTTGCGTCACTTTGCATCTGGCTAAATGTGGGACCTGGAGATTGGAACCGGCGTTCTTAGGCTTAGGAGGCAGGCGCCTTAACCGCTAAGCCATCTCTCCAGCCCAAGTTTTTTTTCATTGCTGTTATGGAGAGAATTTTCAGAGGTCCTTGCTCTGTCATTTTTTGATGATGCATTCTTTTTCCAGTGACTGACTATATTCCCAAGAGTTATTTTGGAAAATTGCATGTAAATGAGAAAATTGTTTTGAAAAACAAAATTTTTGCGATAGCTTAGGAAAGACACTTGTACAACATGGTTCCTAGACACTGAAACTTGTACTGAAGAAAGAAATGCCACAGAACTCTCAAAAATGGAGTCAAGAAGCCATAGAATCTCAGTGCCAGAAGGACTTGTGACAGAGGTTAACTTCCTTGTAGGTTCTCTTTTCTAACTGCAGTCCAGGACTGCTAGTTCCAAATGAGCCAAGAGCAATACATGCACTTTTTCTTTCTTTCTTTCTTTCTTTCTTTCTTTCTTTCTTTCTTTCTTTCTTTCCTTCTTTCTTTTCTTTTTTTTCTTTTTTCTCTTTTTCTTTTTTTGGTTTTTTTAAAAAATTATTGTTTTTTATTGACTTTTATACTCACATACAAAGAAAAAACCCACGTGATATTTCCCTTCCCTCCCCCCATTCCCCTTTGGTAGGGTTTCACTCTAGCTCAGGCTAACCTGGAATTTACTATGTAGTCTCAGGTTGACCTTGAACTCACAGTGATCTTCCTACCTCTGCCTCCTGAATACTGGGATTAAAGGCATGCACCACCACACCCTGCTACATAAGGTCACATCTTTCAAAACATAGGGGAATATAATATTGTAATATATAGAATATGAATATATATATATATATATATATATATATATATATATATATGTATATGTATAGGAATGACTGAATATCTATCTATATTTCATTTCATAAACTTTACACAGTACCTAATATGTGGTAAGAATGGAGGATGAAACATTAGTGAAATATAGACTCTGTCCTCCAAAAGCTTTTAATCTGAAGGAAAGATTGTTCTGGAAACAGATAAAAGCAGGAAATGGAGTAAATGAAAGAGAATTGATGTGGAAGGCAAGGCAAGGAATCAAACAAGTCAAACTAGGGGTAAATGGGCCTTTCTAAATATTGAGGCTGAGCCTCAATGGTTATGAAGATCCAGTTATGCCTTCCTCTAAGTTACTCCATATTGTGTATAACAGTGGCTTTCAAGCTATGCTTATACTGGGAATCTATATGATGGTTTATATTGATTGTCAACTTGACAGGACCTAGAATCACCCATGAGAAATTATCTTGGTTAGACTAATTGAGTAAGAAAGACCCACCTTATGGTGGGCAGCACCATTGTATGGGCTGAGGTCCCAGACTAAAAAAAGAGAGAACTCATTGAGCAGAATTAAACACTTTCTGCTTCCTCACTGTGTACTGGATAGGAACATCTGCCTCAAGCTCCTGCTACCATGCCTTTCCTGTCATGATGGACTATAACCTGGAATTGTCAGATAAAATAAACCCTCCCTCCCCTAAAGTGATTTTTGTCCCGTGTTTTGTCCTAGCAAGGAGAAAGTAGCTAATGCACTCTATTTGACAAGCAGCTTTTAGCTCCATTTTGTGTACAGAGTCAGAGGCAGGACAACTCTACACCTTGTTGTACATATAGGAACCACTACCTGTTCAGCACCCCCCCAAGAGGCACAGACTAAGGAATAACTTATTCCTCAAAGTAAAAAGGTACCACCTCTATGGGCTTGAGAGATAGCTAAGTGGTTAAGTCACTTGTCTGAAAAGTCTAATGACCTGAGTTCATTTCCTTAGTACCCATGTAAAGCCAGATACACAAAGTGGTGAATGCATCTGGGGTTTGTTTGCAGTGGCTCGAGGCCCTGGCATACCATTTTCTCTCTCCATGTGTATATGTGTGTGTGTCTGTCTTTCTTCTCTCTGTCTCTCCTTTTCTGCATTCAAATAAATAAATATTCTTATTTTTTTAAAAAAAGGTACCACCTCTAAACTTAACAAGAGCATGTGGGTGTATTAAAATAATATCAGATATCAGAAAAAAACAGGCCCAAGTACTTATCAAAAAATATCAGATAAGGAAAGGTGCAACACCTTCACCTGAACCCCATAAAGAGGATACCTAACACTGTGATGATGACAATACCCACCAAACAACTGATCTGACCACCCAGTGAGTGCACCAAGAGACTGACAGGCAGAGAATTCCTGACATACCAGGGCTTTAGCTCAGCTTGGTCTCATTGCTGATTGGCCCACTTGAATTACTTATTGGCTGACCATCCACTAGTTCATCTGGATCGAGTCCTGTACCTCATGTCTGTAGCTCAACTTAATCCTGCAGTCTGGCTTAACCTTGTGACCATGTGTCTTGGGATCCAGCAGATCTCCATGTAAGATTGTTATCTAACCACTGCAGTGACTATCTGTATCAGTTCTCTACGTCTGCTTTCAGTAAGGCTTTTTAGAACTCCTTGAACACTGTTGCAGCTTCTTTTGCTTTGTAAAGTCATTCTGTTACATACACACACACAAACACACACGTGTGTGTATACATATATTATGTGATGTACAACATGTGATCTGAGAGTTAATATTGGTAATTAAGATGGAAATGAAAGAACTTGTGTTTGCCAACATCCAGCTTTCAAGGGAAAATGGAATTATGTGGAAATTTTTAGTCAATGAAATTGATGTAGCTTGTAAATTTATTATTATTTAATTAATTCTGACATTGTGAAAGGACACAAATGTGCCTGTATATTTCTGGCATACCACACGCACAACAATGGAAGTAAGATAGAAGTGGTAGCAGGGGAAAGGGAGGAGCTTCCTGGTTGAGGGAACACCAAAGGACTTGACAAACAACTGAGTGTGGGCCGAGGTAAAGGAGAGTGTGAGAGAAATTCAAACATAACTTGCAGTTTTCAAATGTGAATGACAAATGGTTGCAAAAAAATACAGGAGTGGGTAAGGAGGTAAAATGCTTGGTTTAGCCAGAACGCATGAAATTTATGAATATGGGTGACAGTTTTAAAAGTAAAGAGGGTCTGAGAAAGTGGCTCAGTAGTTAAAGGTAATTGCTTGTGAATCCTGCCAGCCTAGTTCAATTCCCCAGCACCCAAGAAAAGCCACATATTTTCTCTGCAAATAAATTTTTAAAAATTAAGTGAAGGGGAAGTCTACCTGCACAGGAATTCTCGAAAGTCATGGTACATGGAAGGGAGTTAGCAAGGCTTAGAAAGTCAAAAGAGTCAGAAAATCCAATATCAGGCACAGCCTAGAATGTGCCTTCACCCTCTTCTTCCCAGGCATTTTTACTGCCCTGTTCATCTTCTGTCTCTGCTCTGCATAGGCCCTACCATCTCTTCATCTTCCTTCCTACACTCTGGTTTTATGGCAATCAAAAACATAGAAAATTTAAGATTTGGTGACAAATCTTTGCATTTCAAGTGAATATTACCATTTCAAAACTTACTCAGCAAGCCTACTCATTTAATGATAAGGTGTAAAATAAAGCAAAAAAATATGAGTGATTTCTTTCCAGACCAGTATGAACTCTGACTCTCTATGAGGACAGTGTCATGTTTTTTGAGGTAGGGTCTTGCTCTAGCCCTGGCTGACCTAGAATTAGTCTCAGGTTGAGCTCAAACTCACAGGGATCCTCCTACCTTGGCCTCCCATGTACGAGGATTAAAGGCATTCACCACCACTCCCGGAGACAGTGTCATTTATTTAAACTTATACTGGTGAATCTTAACCAACAGCTAATCAGTGAACTGGAGAAGACTCTAGAGATTCTATTAAATCGCTGGTGCAGACAGTGGTGACTCATAGGAGGCTGTAACTGAAACACTCCAGGGCATATCACAAAGGATTAACCAGTCCAGTTGACAGTATACCACTCGTAAGTGATAAAATCCTTTAATTTTAAGCTAGGAGAATTGGGCTTAGATAACTTAATTAATTGGGCTTTACAAAATACTAAATTTCTCTGACATTTTAGTCAATTCATCCCATTGATGGTATGTTGGGATGCCCCTCTGAAAAATATAATTCAAGACAACTATTTCTGTTTTTCTTTTAAAGTGATGCTTTAAAAAAGCTTGTAACCTTAATAAGTATATTATTGTTCCTATTGCTGTTGTTTCACTTAAGGGTAAAGACCTGCTTGCTGTTTGCTGACTGAAAAGTATTTGGAGAGCAGGGTGTGGTGACCCATGCCTATAACCCCAGCAATGGGGAGGATGAAGTAGGATGATCACTATGAGTTTGACGCCAGCCTTGGATTCAGGGTGAATCCCACATCATCCTGGGCTAGAATGAGACCCTACCTCAAAAACAAAACAAAAGAAATGCATTTGGAAACATTCATGATAAAATGGTATTTCATGCACAAACTGGTGGGGAATTCACCCAACATGCCAATTATTATACTTCCAAGTTGGCGCCTAATTTTGCTTTTAACAACTCTACTGGCTCAGAGGGATTTTTTTTTTTCAAAAATTAATTCATTTTGTGAGAAGAATTATATGCCTCTTGGATAAAAAGAAAATAAGTCCCACTCTGAAGATGCCACCAACTTTGATGAGAAGGTAGCACAATGGATGAATAGAGAAAGAGAAAAATATTGGGTTGTGTATATAATACAAGACTTAAGGTACCACTCACACAGTTGAGGTGAGAAGCACCTTAATTCTTCACCAAGCAAACTTTCTAGCTCTTTATCAATCTATGTGTCACCTATCACTGGGTAACTGAAGGAAAGCATGAAGAACAGTTTTACACTGATGCCACTGCCAAGACATGGAGTAGATAAAAAATAACACCAACTCCATGGTATTTTATCTTTGATTGTGAACAGTAAAACCCAACTATATAGCAGCAATATGGGTTGGAGAGATGGCACAGCAGTTAAAGGTACTTGCTTGTAAAGCCTGCCATCCAGGGTTTGATTCCCCAGTACCCATATAAAGCCAGAGTCACAAAGTGGCACATGTATCTGGAGTTTCTTTGCAGTAGAAAGAGGCCTTGGCATGCCCATACATTCTCTTACTCTCTCTTTATCTATCCTTACAAATAAATAAAAATACATTAAAAAACAGCAAAAAAAAACCATGAATACTGATCATATGACTCATGTACAAACCAAGAAATTGTGACAATATTTAATCAAAATGAATAGTATGCCAACTGTTTTTTTTTTTAACTCTCTCTCTCGGATTCTCTGTGATTTTCCATACCCAGAATGGTGAAGAGAAGGAAGATAAGGAAGTACCACCACCCATTCGGAAGAAACTCTATGTGAGGAACCCCAATATGTAGGTTCTATTTTCATCTTGCCAGTTAACTTGTTCTGTGTCCTTGTAGTTCTGACTGCAATTCTTTAGGCCTCAGATTCTCCAACTATAAAATTCACAGTATATTTTTGAAATATAAGAACACAATTCATTATGAGGTGGTTAATCTACATAGTGGGTTGTAAGTCTATATTTTAAAAATGAAATTGAATAAAGAATGTGAACATATATTACACATGATAGGTATTGCTTCATGAAGCTTGTTTGTATGTACATATAAACTAGGTTGCAACATGAAATGAAAATTTTCTATTATGTTGTGATGATCAAAATGGTTAGAAAGCCACTGGTCTACACTTAACAGTATTCAATACAGCAGCAACTAAGCACATGCAGCTTTTAAATTATATTTTATTTGTTTATTAGAGAGAGAGAAAGAGGCAGCTATATAGAGAAAATGGGCGCATTAGCGCCTCTAGCCACTGCAAACAAATTACAGATACATGTCACCATGTATATATGGCTTTATGTGGATCTTGGGGAATTGAACCTAGGTCCTTTGGCTTTGCTGGCAAGTGCCTTAACTGATAAACCATCTCTCCAGCCCCACATGCAGCTTCTAACACTAAAAGTAATTTAAAATTCAAGAGTTTGGTGTACAGCTCAGTGACAAAGTACATGCTTAGCAGGTATGAAACTCTGGGTTCAATCCTCAGCACCAAAAATAGCAGCTCCTTGAAGCAGTAGGCTACATTCAACCACTAAGAGCCAGATGAGACTAATGGCTGTGTTGGACATCCTCATTACCCAAAAAGAGTTCCACCATCTCAGCAAATTCTAATAGACAGTTCTATTGTAGGGACTTTTCTATGGCACTGCAGGAAGTAGGTGTAAAGTGAGCTATTAGTAGGAGTACTCCAAGTCCTAAGAAAGAAAAAAAATGTTTCTAAGTAAATGAGATGGCAATTATTTATTGAATTCTGAACTTGGTTTTATGAAGAATACAAATGAAACATTCTCATATGCATTTACTAAATGTTAAGTGAATAAGCTAAGTACCATAAAATCATAATCTAATACAAGGTATGAGAGTTATTAAAAGAAAAAGCTAATAGGAAAAGGCAATTTAGGCTGAGAATATAACTTAGTAGTTAAAAGCACTTGCATGCAAAGTCTGCCAGTCTGGGTTCAGTTCCCAAGTCACCCACATAAGCCAGATGCTAAAAGTGGTGCATGCATTTTGCATTTGTTTGCAACAGCAACAGATTTGGAGCATCCAGACACACACACACACACACACACACACACACACACACACACACACATACACACACATATTTGCAAGCAAATATTTTTAAAAGGTAATGTATAAGGCAAGTAATGACAATCACTGAGAACTTTTAAAATGTAGCAAAGGGAAAATCTTTGAGTACTGATGGATAAAGTTATATCTGAACTGGAGTTTAAATTATTACTTGAATTTTTTGCATGTGTATGTGTGTGTAAGGTACATGAATGTTCACATGTGTGTGGGTGCAAGAATGCATGTGCAAGTGTATGTAGGTGGACACATTTGTGTATGTGTAAATGCATGTGAATGGCAGAGGTTAAAGACAGGTATCTTCCTCATTTGCTTTCCACTTTATTTATTGAGAGGTTTCTCGCTTGAACCCAGAGCTTGTGAGTTCAGCTATTTTAGCTAGCAGCTTGCCTAGAGATCCTGTCTCTGCCTCTTGAGCACTGGAATTACAGGAAGGCTGCCTCACCCTCTCAAAATTTACACGGATTCTGGGGAAACCAAACTCAGGGCCTTACGCTTGCACAGCAAGTGCTTTAGCAACTGAGCCATCACCCTAATATTACTGATTGAACTTTGATGATCAGAGATAGAGGAAAATACTGCAAATTAAGGGAACAACATAAGCATGTATGCATCAGAGAGGAGGTAAATTCTGGGAGATTAGAGAGGTGAAATAGGACTGGATTATGGAGTATGTAAAGCCAGCCAATAGAGCTCAACTCTTGGTAAAAACATTGATAATTTTCATAACACTTGCATGTGATCCTAGAGAGAGCCTCCTGAGAAAGTCAGATCAGGGCCCACTATTTTCATCTTAAGATTTGAGGGGAAATATATCAAGAGAGGTGATATGACCAACAAAGCTCATGTGGCTAGTGAGCAGTATAATCAGGATTTAAACTGAGTTCATCTTACTCTTCATCCAGTATTCTTCCAGATATACACAACTGTTATGATGCAAGCTGAGGCCAAGACACTAAAGACAAGGAGACCTATCAGAAACTTGTTGAAATCATTGAGGTCTGGTGGAAGGTGGCAAGAAACCATATGCCATAAAAATAAACCGGTAATGCAGGCCTCACTGTTCATAGGGGGAATGAGAGCAGACAGGCTAAGGTTAGAATAGAACAGTTACATTTAACTGAAGGTGACCTAAATCTACTTCTACAGGAATAAATATTAACAGTAGAATTCATATACCATGTCCAGATTTTTCCAGCAGTATTTTGGACATGGTTCATAAGCAAACAACACTTCATATGTCTGTGCATTTTTATGAGGCATTTCCGTCTTGGTACTATTTCTTTTTCCTGTCAGTTGCAATTTTCACATTTTAGAACGAATTGGTCATATGATCTTTTACCTCATTTAGACTTTTCACTGAGAAAATAAGGGTGCAAAAAGGCCAAAGAGTGTAAGGCTATGGATTTTCTATACTATACAGTAAAACTATCAGTTTTATAATTACTTAATAATGATTTCCCAAGAAGATACTAAGAGATTCCACTGACAGATTAATCTTAAGGAATTTAAGGCACTAAACTGCTACAAAATTTTCCATGGTCTTTCCAGACTGTTCCACTTGAGAGGAATCAAATACAAACTCATCAGCTTGGTATTTAAGGGCCTCTCCAATAAGGCGACTTCTCATATTTCCAGTTGTTCCCTACTGCTTATTACTCCTTCAAGGTATCTATGCTCTTCAGCCAAAATAAACCATAGGATACATCGGAGATTCTTATATTTCTTTAATTCCTAGCCAAAATGCTACTGTTTTTTCCATCTAACCAGAAATTGGGAAGAACTCCTTCTTCTGAATTCACAGTATTTTATTTGTATCTCCTTTATAGCACAGAAACCTTGTAGTTTACATTTGGATATGTCATGTCTCTATATTGAAGTGAACGATTTCCTATCTCAGGGCATATAGTGATCATATGTGTCCTATGCACATCTGGTCATAGTAATTTGCATGAACTCATCTTGGTGTGATGGTACAGGCACTCAGGAGGTGGAGGAAGGAGAATCAGGAAAGCAGGGTCAGCCTGGGCTACCTAACCTGTTTGAGTCCAACCTGTGCTACAAGAGACATTGTCTCAGAAAACAAATACTCCCAATTTTAATACCAATACCTCAATCTGATGAGTACCTACTATGTGTTCAGGCCTGAGCTAGGCCATGAAGATAGGAATATACCTTAGCAATTCTGTGCCTAATGGAAAGAGAAAGAGAAGGGAAATTTCCTTTTGGTGTAGTGTGATGAATGTTCACACTGAAGGTTAAGGGAACACAGGAGGGTGATACCTAAACCAATCTGGTGCACAAGGTGGTTTAAAAAAAAGAGGTGACAGTAAGAGAAAAGAGAGTTAAGCAAATTGTGTAGCGAAAGTTACTGTATGCTGAAGACACTTCAATCAAAACACCTAGGGCAGAGAGGATGCAATTGTGACAGCATGTAGGAACTAACAAGGGTTGAGGCTGGAGAGACAGCTAGATGCAGGAGAAGTAGGCTTTCATAGCCTTAGTAAGCATTCTGACTTAATCCAGGCTTCATGGAGTCCTGAAGGGTTTTCAATTTCTCTGGAACTTACAAAAATGTTACAAGTTATTGCCCATAAAAAATCCTCACTCTTTTTTGGTTTTTGTCCATGCATTACCAATTAAATGTTGTTAAGAAACAAAGATAGGAAGTAACAATGTTTGCTGAGGTAGGTTTCTGTCTGGCAACATGCTAAGTGTTATACCACCTTAGGAGAATTAGAGTCCTTTCCAGAAATCCTACTCATCACTTGAAGCACTTTCCCAGTTTCATCCTCACTTTACAACCACCTTACCTTCCTCCCAGACCACAGGAATTTTCCCTCATACACTTTCAACATCACACTTCATTAGAAAATGTTGCCAATAGACATATGATGTTTAAAAAATTCTTTACCTTCTAAGTAATGTAAAATTATCTTGCCAGAGTCAAGTTTTTGGATTTCATAAAATTGTATGCACACCTTCACTTCCCAAACAAAGAATATGTTCCAAGTTGATCCCAAGGCAAAGTTCTGTAAAGTGAACTTGATTTTCCTGTTATTATCTAATCATTTGAATCATGTTGCCCAAGAAAAGACAATTTGACCCTGTCCAAAAAACACAGAGCTTGCAATTAAATGGTACTTTATCCCCAATGTGCACTCTATGTATCATACACCAGGAAAATATCTACCCACAATCATGACAGATCCAGCTCACTGTCTGAAAATAAATTGTTCTCTAATGTCAGAAATGGCAGGGAATTTCGACATGCTAAACAAAACATGGCCAATTTTCATATACAACTGTGATTCTTCATAAAGTATGTCTAGTTGTGAGATACACAGACAGAAGCCCCTTCATTAAGACCTTCCTAAGTTCAAAAAAGATTTTTTTCATTTCACATACCCTAGCAATTCTATCCCTACAGTTATTTCTAAGAAAATGAGTGATTATGTCCACCAAAATTATGGTTTAAAATGTCTATAGCAATTGTGTTTATAATAACCCAAAAGAAGAAACAACCCCAATTCCACCATCAAGAGAATGAATTTACGAAATGTTGTCCATCATACATGGGAATTCTTAAAGCAATGAAAAAACCTGAATATTGTACAGGCATTAACAAAATATCTGAAAAATCTGAATGTTGTACAAGAACAAACAAAAGAGTAAAGATAGCAAGAGGCTATTTAAATAAAATTTGAAATCAGACAAAATAATCAAAAGAATTTTTACCATTAGATAAGGATGTTCCCTGGGTAGAGACAAAAAACAAAATCAAAACAAAACAAAAAAAAAACAGCCAGGCATGGTGGTGCATGCCTTTAATCCCAGCACTTGGAAGGCTGAGGCAGAGGATCGCTGTGAGTTTGAGGCCAGCCTGAAACTGCATAGTGAGTTCTAGGTCATCCTGGGCTAGAGCAAGACCCTACCTCAAAAAAAAAATTAATGAACATTCTGCGTGTATAACAATTACTAGAAGCAGGAAAGAGTTTAATTCAGCCAGTTTGAAGGGGAAGTTTAAGGTCTACATTGACACTAGGGAAAAGAACCAGGGTCATTTGGCTTTGCAGGCAAGCACCTTAACCACTGAGCAATCTCTCCAGACCCTGATTTGCAGGCAAGCACCTTAACCATTGAACCATCTCTCCAGACCCTAAGTTGACCTTTTAACAAATTTGCTCCCCAAATCTTTCTGAAAGAAAATATAGTAGACCTAATGGAATACTGAATCATGGGCCAGTCTTGCAAGCTCTCGGAAATTACCTTTTCTCTTCCATAAAATAAAGATAATATCTTCCATCATCAGTTTTAGTAAAGATATGAAAGTACTTTATGAATATTTAAAATGTTAATGTGTCCTGAAATAATCTTTTAATAAGAATTTGTACTTTGATCTGGTCAATAAAAAATGAAACTTACATTTCAATGCTTGTTTTGCATACCTTACATTTTACTAGAGTCAGCACCAGCAAGTATACATGAATTCTAATCTCTCTAAGAAGTTGAAATAATTCCATTACAATAAGTATTTAAAATAGATGCATAAAGGAAGTGCAATTAATAGCTTCCTTCCTTGCCTTTTTCAGTTACGTTTTATATTCCTTGCTAGCCATGTAATATCCATTATATTCAGTTTACACCAGAACTTCAAACTGCTTCTCCAACACTTATACAATATACATAGAACCATAGTGCCCCTGCACTCTGAATTTTACAACTGCCCCCAAAGATCACTCCCGTTTCTACCCTCTACCATGACTTTATAACAAAATTTTAAAATACTCCTCACTCTGAACTCTTTGTCAGTACTCAAATACTCTATTCCAGATCCCCAAATGGAAGGTAGCTTTTCTTGGATCACATTTTGAAGTTTACTTTCTCTGATGAGAGGAAGAGATACAGGTTAGAGTTAGCTTGAAATGCTTCCTGTCACTGACTGTTCTTTTTAGCAGCATCAGCATGCAACCCTCATTTGGATAACCCTGCAGTATGAGAGAAGCTTGAAGGAAGGAAATGTTAGGGTGATCTTGTTTTGAGGGCCCCAGTAACTCCTTGTCTTTGTGATTTAGTTCTTAGTCCCATAATGAAGCTCCCCATAGTAGAGCAAATTTGCAGAAAGGCAAACAAAATGATCTAGAGGAGGTAAATTCTGAGCTTCACAGGATCATTGAAAAGCATCCCCTTCACGCGATGAGAGGATGGGAGACGAGGGCAAACTGACAAAAGTAATTTGAAGCCAGGCATGGTGGCACACGCCTTTAATCCCAGCACTCAGGAGGCAGAGGTAGGAGGATTACTATGAGTTTGAGGCCATCCTGAGACTACATAGTGAATTCCAGGTCAGCCTGAGACCGAGTGACACCCTACCTCAAAAAAACAAACAAACAAAAAAGTAGTTTGACAGCAACAAGGACCAAATGACAAGAAAGGTGAAAATCATAAATATGGTTTTATACACATACACACATAGACTTAATGTTATAGGATTATTTAGAACAGCGGTATACATTAACAAATTCAATATGCCTTATGAATACCATGGTTTATAGAAATATATAAAATTGATAGTAATGCTAATGACCCTTACTTTTAAAAAAGATTATGCTCTATCTCTTCTATTTGGGAAGTCAGATTTTTCAGACCTTCATGGTAATTAGCTTGACTTTGCCATTACATGATATATACATGTCAAAATATCACAATTTTTTTTCCGAGGTAAGGTCTCACTCTGGTCCAGGCTGACCTGGAATTAATTATGCAGTCTCAGGGTGGCCTCGAACTCATGGCTATCCTCCTACCTCTGCCTCCCGAGTGCTGGGAAAATATCATAATTTTTGTTAAGTAGAAACTTTGAATGGACATATCCTTTCCCTCCTCCCTGCCCCCTTCCACTGAGGGCCCTCAGTGGGATTGCTGATATTCACCATGGGGTTGGGGGTTAGGAGTTGTCAGAGCAGCAGTCATTCTTTTCTTTTGGGAGTGGGGGAGAGGGGCAATGCCTCTGGATATTCCCTCCCACCCTGTGGCTCTTACAGTCTTTCTGCTTATTCTTACATAAAATTCCCTGAGTCTTGGTGGGTGTGTTTTAAGTCTAATATGAACCATGTATATTGTTAATTTAAAAATTATTTTTATTATGGACACACTTAGTATGGATACACCATGTGTTGGTACCATTCTTTCCATCATCCCTTCCCCAATTCTGCTCCTAAAAATATTTTTTAATGTTGGAAGATTTTTAACAATTTTTTGTTCATTTCTTAAATCCCATGCTGTTTTTCTTTTCCTTCTGGAACTCTGATGACATGTATGTTTAATGTACTTTTTATAGGCCCATATGTCTCTAATTTTGTGTTCATTATTTCCCCAATTAATTTTCTCTCCATTGCTGCATTGTTCTGTGATCAATTTTACTGATTCTTTCCTTGGTCATCTTTTTGCTATGGAGCTCATCCAGTGAACTTTTCATTTTGGTTACTGTATTTTTTTTCATTTTTATTAATTAATTTATTTATTTATGTGGGGGGGCATGCCAGGGCCACTTGCCACTTCAAACAAACACCCAATGCTTGTGCCACTTTTTGCACCTGGCTTACATCACTGGGTTGGGAATCTAACTCAGGATACCAGCCTTCAAAAGCACTTTAGTCACTGAGCCATCTTCCCCATCTCTGTATTTTTTTTTTTAATTTCTAAAGTGTTTCATTGCTTCCTCTTGATCTCTTTGCTGAGGCTTTATATTTAAAAAAATGTTTCTGGCATTTTTGAAATTGTTCGCTGAAGCATTTTAAGATGGAGGTTTCAAAATCATTGTTGGATAATCACAGTATCTGTACTATCTCGTTACTGGTATATACTAAATGTCTTTTGTCTTTCAAGTTGTTCCTTGTTTCTTTGTATGATGAGGACTTTTCTAATGCATCCTGTTTATTTTTATGTTATGACTCTGGATTTTATTTCAGTCACCTGTTTTAACAAGCCTACTTTGACACCACTCTGGTCGGGAATGGGTGCATAGCTTCTTGCTGCTAAATGGGTGGAAGAGTCAAGTTCTCCCCTCATCCTCCATTGATTCTTAGTTTTTGATGTAGGATGCTTTTTTTTAACTAGGTAGGTGTGAAATTTCAGGTTCCTCATTTGGCTTTCTCTGATACTACCCTGACTTGGAGAGAGAAGGCGGGGGGGGGCACTCTATTACCATCATGTACTGAGGGATTTAATGGCAGTTGGCGGGGATGAAAGTCTAGCATCCCCATTCTATCTTTATGAAACTACTTGAGGGAGATGACAAGGGGTGTGTGTGTGTGTGTGTGTGTGTGTGTGTGTGTGTGTATTTAAAACCAGATGAAGGTATAGAGTTAAATAGTTCACTTGGCCTTTGCTGATGAGAGTAGGAATTAAAATTTCAATTATTTTCCTATAGTGTTTAGCTGGATAAGTGTTGTCAAAAAGGTTTCTATCTTTGTGAGCTGTCCCTTTCCTGTACCTTTAGCCAGAAATAGCTAGCTTTTTGAGGGACTTTTTTTTTTCCTGTAGCTATCTGCATTGTTGTGTTGAAGGCCTCTCTATCACAAAGTATAGGATATATTACTTAAAAACAGAACCCAAAGGGCTTGGAAGAAGGATCAGTGGTTAAAGATACTTGCCTGCAAAGCGTGCTGGCCTGGGTTTAACTACCCAGAACCCATACAATGTCATATGCAAAGTTATACATTTGCATGCAGCAAGAGACCCTGGCGTGACCCCCCATGTGTGTGTGTAAATAAGTATGTGTTTAAAAAAATTATGTTGGACTGGAGAGAGAGCTTTAATGGTTAAGGTGCTTACCTATGAAGCCCAAGTACTCAGGTTCAATTCTCTAGTACCCATGTAAGCCAGATGCAAAAGGAGGCACACATGTCTGAAGTTTGTTTGCAGTGACTAGAGGTCTTGGCATGCTCATTCTCTTTCTCTATCTGCCTCGTTCTCTCTTTTAAATAAATAAAATATTAAATAAAAACAAAACAAAAATTCTGTTGAAACAAACAACAAATACACTAGGTGTTATTACTTAGAACTTGAGGTCCCTAGCTACAGATTGCCTTCTCAGAGACTTATGAGATAAAAATACTTGTATTTATATTGCCTTGTCACCAACAGTGAAAATAACAATCAACCAGCCCAGCAAGAAGTATGCACTTGTGAAACAGTGTCATGCAGCCTTTAAGTGTAACCAACTGTTCTCCACTTGGACATGAGGCCTTATCACTTTGAGAGGACTCATATCTGGTACTGCAAACCAAGTCAGAATTCCACTGACAGGAAATTCATAGACTCCAGAGAGATATCCCCACTGCTCTCTTGATATAAAGAGTGGGCTTCGGATGTAGAGATTTCTCAGTGGTTAAAGGCACTTGCTTTCAAAGCTTGATGGCCCTGGGTTCAATTCCCCATTACCCACATAAAATTAGATGCACAAAGTAGCACATGCATCTGGAGTTTATCTGCAGTCGCAAGAGGCAATGGTGTTCCCATACTCTCTCTCTTTCTTTCAAATTAATAAATAAAAGTATTTTTAAAACCCAAGAGTGGGCTTGCACACCAAAACTCTCTCAAATAACTATTCATATCTACTTTAATCCAAGTTGCTCTGACTCTTGGTTGGAGAATATGTTTTATTTTACAGATGACAAAGAAAACTAAGGAGATCCAAGATCCATAAGATGTGTCACCTCTACCACATTTGCCAGGGCCCACAAATTTTTGAAGAGGAATTGGTTACATGAATATTACTCCCACTGCTACTCTGACAACCAGCTCCAGGGGAATAGCAACAGACATTTTGTTCAATCAAATTGCATAGAATCAGAAACCCAGAGACTACATAGAACTCAACGCTAAACCAGATTGTTAATAGACCCACCAAGAGGCTGAAACCATTGCAGAAGAGGGGGCGGGAAGATTGTAAGAGCGACAGGGTGGGTAGAAATATCCTGAGGCACTGACCCCTTGCAGAGACTGAGGCTTTAATTACCCAACAGTGAGCACCAATAGCCCCAGTAAGGAGAGCTCTCAGGGAAAGTGGGACCAGGGGATAGGGTACTTAAGACTAAAACCATTGTAAAAAATAAAAATATTATGAAAAAATTATAAAGCAAATAACACAGAAACTACAATATGAAAACTGAAACTTAGGGAGGAATACATAAAATGTTTCATTAAAATTGCCCATGACAGTGTGCCAGTTTATGATGGGGTAGATTTAAATAGGAATAGTTTGACTAGACCAGTGATATACAATACCAAGGACATTTTAAGAGTAGGATCAAAATCAGCATGTGATTTAAAAAACATGATAGCACACATAAAACATCTCATTTCATTTTAAACAAGGCAAACAGCAGTTGGGAGGTGTTGACAATAAGCCAGATAGATAATATTTGCAAATAATTTTTAAAAAATCAATTGAAAATGGTTTGAGTCTAATTGTTCAAATCTTACTTATCTAGTAAGTGGTAAGAATGGAGGTGTTTCATACTGGATAACCTAGAACATATTCCTGTGATTTTCATACAGTTAACTGAGTTGCATGTACTCAGTGTATGGTGTCTCAAAGTTATTTTTCATGAGAGAAAAGTTTAAAAAGTTTAATTCCCAGCTGTGGGTAAAATATTTAGTAATAATAAAACTAACAAGTGAGGCTGGAGAGATGGCTCAGGGATTAAAGGTGCTTGTTTTCAAAGCCTCACTGCTTGGGTACAATTCCCCAGTACACACATAAATCCAGAAGAACAAAATGGGCATGTATCTGGAGTTTGCAGTGGAAGAAGGCCCCAGTGCACCTATTCTCTGTTCTCTCTCTCTCTCTCGGTCTCTCTCTCTCTCTCTTTCTCTCTCTCTTCCTCTTTCTCCCTGTCTCTCTCTCTATCTTAAGTAATTTTTTTTAAAAGGAACAAGTGATGAAAACTTTCCTTTTACTATGTGACCCAAAAAGGTAACCACTAGCAATATGAAGCTATTTACATTTAAAGTAGTTAAAATTAAATAAAATTTAAAGTTAAGTTCCTAAACATATTTTAATTGCTCAGTATCCTCCTAGGATAGTGGCTACCATAGAACAGTACAGACATAGACAGTAGGAAAAACATGTTTATTTCCCCACAATCATGCAGTTACAACCCAAAGATCTCTGACAGGAACTGGAATTGCATTACCTGGGGTTTGCATTTACACATAACTATCCTCAACAACATTCAACACTGTGTTACAGTATTTATGTGCTAGAATTTGGTAGTAAAAAAATAGCTTGAACTTTAACTTTAGTTTCAACCTGTACTAGGCATGTTGTCTCACATCTATGTGCTTGTTTTCTCATTTTAAGAAAGAAGGAGCTGGAGGATTATAGTACCCAACTCATAGGATTACATGAGAAACACTCAATATCTGATATACATATATTCCATATATGCTAATTATTAGCATATCCTTTAAGTCTAGATGGCTAACTTCCTTATTCTAGGACTTATAATCTAAGGCTATAGGGAACATTCAGTCATATGAGTAGCAAGGAGGACAGCCCTTAACAGGGTCTCCTTTGTTCCTTGATAGACATAAACAGCAATTGCATTGTTTCTCCATAACTCGGGTCTAACAACAAAAACACAAGAACTTCTGCAAAATCTATTCATTTTGTATGTTTAAAAAAGTCAGGAAGGACCTTACTCTTTGCAGTAAAAGACAGAATTCTGAGTTAACCATTATGCCTAGCAAATAAACAAAAGCACATTATACTGTCTGTAAAAGAAGATGACTCAAACAAGTTACTCAGCAAGAGGTATGCTAAGAGTTGTTTCTCCAAAAGATGTTTCTAGCAGTCCAGCCCTGGAAATATATCTCAGTGGTAGAGTACTTGTCTTGCATGCTCAATGGCCTAGGTTAAATTCACACACACACACACACACACACACACACACACACACACACACACACACACACTGTATTATTATTGTGAAATGTAAGCATACCAAAACCTTTCTGCCTTTGTCAATATTGTACAACAGGTCTACTGTCCCTCCAAAAAAATTTTAAAACATAGATAAGAGCTGGAGAAATGACTCAGAGATTAAATTTGTTTTCTGCACAAGAATTAAGGACTGAGGGGGGCCTGAAAACTCCCAGAGCCCCCATAAACAGTTGGGCATGGCCACATGCACCTGTACTCCCAGTCTTGCAAAGGGGAGCAGAGACCAGGAAACCTCCAAGGCTATCAAAAAAAAAGAAAGAAAGAAAGAAAAGAAATGAAAAGAAAAAGAAGAAAGAAAAAGAAGAAAGAAAGAAAGAAAGAAAGAAAGAAAGAAAGAAAGAAAGAAGAAAGCAAGCTTCAGTATCAGTAAAAGACTCCAATTCAAATAAGAATGCACAGAAGATGGAGCTGGACACCCGAAGTTCTGCTACAGCCACCACAGGCAAGCACCCTCGGCCACAGATGAACACATGGGGCACTGCAAAGGCACAAACTGGTGCATCTATCACACACACACACACACACCACCACCACCACCACCACCACCACCACCACCATACACATACACACCACATTGCATAAAATAAAAAGCAAAAACTTGATATCTGCAGAAAACCTACTACATGTAGGTCACACATTTACTCTACAATGATCATTAGGAAACTATGGCTGAAAAGCTAAATTCAGTCAATCTTGTGCTTTTGTAATTAAAAGCAAAGTGAAAACAATTTTAACATTTTTAAATTGGTGTGAAAACTACCTTTCACCACTATTATTGAACATTGACTGGCTTTGGAACTTAGCAATTGCTGCAGACTTAATAGCTTTTTATGAATTAATTCAACTTAAAATGAGAACTTAAAATTAGAAATCAAAATGATGTTTATATATGAAACTATAATAAAGTCATTTTATAAGCTAACTTTGTTTGAAGTACAAGTAATGTCCAGGTGCTTTATATACTTCCTATGCTGGGTCAACTCAAAACAGTGATATACCATTTCATACCAACTGTACCAGCAAGAATAAAAAGAAAGATATGAAGAAGTATTGGAAAAAGTGTGGAGCAACTTCAACCCTAATACATTATGGTGGCAAGGTAAAATAGTGAGCCACTTTGGTAGAATCTATTACTTCCTCAAAAAGTTTAATATAGACTTGATCATATGGTTATGACCCAGCAATTCCATTCTTAGATATGTATACAAGGGAAATGAAAGCATATGCCTGAACAAAAACATGTGCACAAATTACAGCCACAATATTTATAACAAACAAAAGGTTTAACAAGCGAAGTTTCCATAAACTGATGAATAAAAATACGTACTGTTATGAAATATAATTTATTCTGCCATACAAAATTAATAGAATAATGATACATGTTATAATTCTTATAAACATCACAATCATTGTGCAAAGTGAAAAAGCCAGAAACCTTATCCATTTTAATGTCCTATTTATATTAAATGCCCAGCAAATGAAAATTTATAGAACCATAAAATAGGGTCTTGTATGGAAAGGGGGAATGAGTCATAATAGACATGATGTTCCTTCCTTAGGTAAACTAGATAATTTAGAATCAGATTGTGAAAATGCTAACATAATTCTGTAAATATTTATAACCACTAAATTTTTGCACTTAAGGCATTGGAGAGATGGTTCAGTGGTTAAAGTTATGTGCTTGCAAAGCCTGGAAGCTTGGGTTCAATTTCCAATACCCACATGTCCTCCTGAAGTGGCAGGAGGCCTTGGCATGCTCATACTCATTCTTCATTTTTCTTTCTCTATGTCAAATATAATAAAATTTTAATATTTTTTAAATTGTGCACTTAAACATTAGCAGAAATCAGTTTAGTAGTAGTCAGGTACAGGAGTATGGCCAGAGAAGTGACCACAAAGAAACATGCGATAACTTTTGAGAATTACGGAATCATCCTATATCTCAATAGTGGTGGCTGCTATATAACAGTATATATTTAGAATCCAATACATTGAGCTTTTTATCTAAACACAGTGAGATTTACTGTGTAAAAACCATGCTACATTAAATCTAACTCAGAAAAAAAGTTAAAACAAGGAACTTAGACAATCATTACAACATAACAAGTATAATGGATAAAATATAATGGATAAAATGGATAAAAACATACAAACATTTCAACATAGAAAATACACAAATGGCTAATAAGCACATGGAAATATGTTCACCACCATGACTCGTTAAGGAAATACAAACTTTAACTACAATAAGATATCATTTCACACCCATGTAGAATGGCTATATTTTTTTTTTTGTAAAGAAGTAGGTCCAGGTATGGTGGCACACACTTGAGAAAACCTAGCATTCTCAGGGTGCTGAGGCAGGAGGATTGTGAGTTTGAAGCCACCCCAGGCTGCATAGCAAGATTCTGTTTCAAACAAAAGAGAACAACAACAACAACCCCAATCACTAACAAATGTAGATGAGGACATGGAACAACAGGAATTCTCATGCAGTGACAGTGAAAATGCAAAATGGTGCTGCCACTGTGGAAAACAGTTTTGTAGCTTCTTGAACCATTAAACACAAACATTCCTACAACCTAGTAATTTCACCCATAGTTATCTACTGACATAAAAGCATATGTCCATACAAAGACTTTCATGCAAATGTTAGAAGTATTAGTCACGACAGTCAACAATTAGGGGAAAATAGAAACATCTCTCAACTGGGGAGTAGATAAACCAAAAATGAATTGTTCATAAAGTAGAACACTATTAGGCAATGAAAAGTAAAGAAGTAATCATACCAGGCTGGAGAGATGTCTTAGCTGTTAAGGCACTTGCCTGTGAAGCCTAAGGCCCTGGGTTCAGTTCCCCAGTACCCACATAAGCCAGATGCACAAGGTGACACATGTGTCTGGAGTTCATGTGCAGTGCCTCGAGACCCTGGTGTACCCACTCTCTCTATATATGTATATCTGCTTCTTTCTCTCTCTCAAATAAAGAAAATAGTTTTAAAAAGAAGTACTCAAACATACTACAGTATAGTTGAACCTCAAAAATATTATGCTAAGTGAAAGAAGCCAGACACAAAAGATCATATATTGCATGATTTCATTTATGTGAAATGGATAGAATAGGCAAATTCAAAAAGACAAAGAGTACATTGGTGATTGCCTGGGCTGGAAGTGGGAACAAGAATTAACTGTAACTGTGATTGTTGTAGGAGGATCAAAGTATTTTACAACTGATTTATGGTACAGCTGCATCACCTTGAAAACATACTAATAATCAGATATATACTTGGAATAATTGGATTTTTAAATTTTTGTTTCTTTTTGTGGTGACAGGGATTAAACCCATAACCTTGCTCATGCCAGGTAAATTTTCTACCACTGAGCAACGCCAACCCTAGAGGAATTTCATGGTATGTTATTTTGATCTCAAATAAATTGTTAAAATAGGGCTGGAGAGATGGCTTAGCAGTTAAGGCACTCGCCTGGGAAGTCTAAGGGCCCATGTTTGATTTCTCAGTACCAACGTAAGCTAGAAGCACAAGGTGGTGCATGTGTCTGGAGTTCATTTCAGTGGCTAGAGGACCTAGTACACCTATTCTTTCTCTCTCCTTCTATCTGTGTCTTAAAAAAAAAAAAACTGGCCGGGTGTGGTGGCACACACCTTTAATCCCAGGACTTGGGAGGCAGAGGTAGGAGGATTGCAGTGAGTTCAAGGCCACCCTGAGACTACACAGTGAATTCCAAGTCAGCCTGAGCTAGAGTGAGACCCTACCTCAGGGAAAAAAAAAAACTGTTGGGCTGGAGAGATGACTTAGCAGTTAAGGTGCTTGCTTGCAAAACCTCAGTTCCCAGGTTCAATTTCCAAGTACCCAAGTAAGCCAGAAGCACAAGGTGATGCATGAGTCTGGAGTACATCTGCAGTGGCTAGAGACCCTGTTGTGTCCATTCTCCCTATTTATCTATCTGCCTCTCTCTCTCATATATAATATTTTTTTTTGGTTTTTCTAGGTAGGGTCTCACTCTAGCTCAGGCTGACCTGGAATTCACTGTGTAGTCTCAGGGTGGCCTTGAACTCACAGAGATCCTCCTACCTCTGCCTCCTGAGTGCTGGGATTAAAGGCGTGCACCACCATGCCTGGCTAAATAAATATTTTTAAAACTGTCAAAATAGCAGAAATAGTAAAAGAAACTGAATGAAGGATATATGGGAAGTCTGTACTATAACTTTTTTATAAATCTAAAACTAGTCTGAAAATATTTAAATTGAGTCATATAAAAATCAAAATTTTTTTAAAGTATATGTTCACAGGCTGAAGAGATTGTTCAGCAGTTAAGATAATTGCTTGCAAAGCCTGATGGCCTGGGTTTGATTCCACAGTACCCATGTAAAGCCAGATGCATAATGTGTGCATGCTTCTGGAGTTCTTTGCAGTGGAAAGAGGCCCTGGTGTGCTCATTTCTTTCTTTCTTTTTATCCCCTTGCAATATTGTATATATTTTTTTCACAAATTATCAGTATTTTGCAGTACCTGCCTGTATAAAGACATTTTCAATGGACTAGAAATAGATAAAACCTCATTAACAGAAGAACATTTGGAATCAATTTTGATGACAGAGAAAGTTAACTTTAAATCCTAATTAAGCAAAACACCTCTTCAAACGAATTCCACTCTTTTCATTAGAATTCCCATGTTACAAAAGTACTCAATTATTACATTCGAAATTTCATCAATAAACTTTTTTTTTTTTTGGTTTTTCAAGGTAGGGTCTCACTCTTAACTCAGGCTGACCTGGAATTCACTCTGTATTCTCAGGGTGGCCTCGAACTCATGGCGATCCTCTACCTCTGCCTGCCAAGTGCTGGGATTAAAGGCATGAGCCACCACACGCGGCTTCATCAATAAACTTTGGTAAAATTTTTTCTCTCTTATATAAATCATTACAAAAATATCATTAATTTTACCATTCAGCCTGCAAAGCCTAAACTATTTCCTATCCAGCTTTTTACAAAGTTTGCCAAGCCTTGCTCTGTGTCATAGCAGGACAGACATAAACAGAATCAGTCTGTTTCTTAAATGTATTCTTATTGCTAATTTTCACATAATACCCTTGTAGATATGTCCTATAATGGGAGAAGCTTTGCATCTCTTCTATTATAGAACTATTTGAGATTTTCGTAAAAAGAAACACTATCAGCTTAACAATTGTAGCAAGGCTTCGATGTCACCGTCATTATCATGATATTAATATGTCAACACCACACCCCGGTATCCTTAAGATGACCCTCATTAAGTGGTGATGTCAACAGGCTACAGACTCACTGAGATCTCTCAGATATCAAGTGGCTCCAAAGGCATCACACCCTGTCTTTGGCATCACTCTGGCACATCACCTTAGTATGGTGTCACATGCTATCGCAGCTTTGGCCGAACCCAGCTTTGATGCCACTCTGCCGAGATGTCAGGAGAAGTACTTCTTTCCATTCCCTGGGCGGCGGCAGGGAGGGGGAGGGTAGCCACAGTCAGTGGTTCGAGCTCTGGAAGTAGTGCTCAGCTACAACTCTTGTCCCTTCCGCCTGCCACTGCAGGTCAGGGCCCCGAGGCACAAGAATTTTAGACTTCCAGAATCTCTTTCCCTGCCCCATCACCCATATCATGTGGCCCACTAAACGACCCAACAACGACCACCCACCCTAGCTCTTTCCCACAGTTCCTCCAGAAGCCGCTCCCCGTACCTGACTCCATTCTCCAGCTGTCATCCTGGGCCAATTCCACCGGCAACTTGATTAAGGCGTTCTCAAGGAACCCTGGGACTTGTAGTTCTGCACGGCTAGGAACCGAGTCTGTGTAACCAGCAAAGGCGCCACCCTGTCCGGAACTGTCTTCAAACTGCAATTCCCAGAAGCGTCGAGCTATGAGAAAAGAAGCACCGGAAGCAGGACGGTCGGTGATTGGTGGAGCTCTAGCTATTTTTACTGGCAGCGGGAGCTGGTGTTGTGAGGCGGTTGGTGCTTGAGTTCCACGGAAAGCGAAATGGAGGGGTGTGTGTCTAACCTAATGGTCTGCAACCTGGCCTACAGCGGGAAACTAGAGGAATTGAAGGAGCGCATCCTGGCCGATAAATCCCAGGCTACCAGAACTGACCAGGTAAAGCAGTCCTATGGCCTGTCTATCGTCCGTGGCGTCAGCGAAACCCTGTGTGGCTTCCCAGGCCTGGCTCGAGCCGTGGCCACTTCTATGAGGGGCCGATTCCCCGCCTCCCTATCCATATCCAGGCTCACTTCAAGGCTTGCTTCCGACTTCCTGAGCTAGCCCCGTAGATCTCTCCCTCCTTCCCTTCTCTTCCCTTTTCTCCCACCTTCCCCTCTCTTTTCTTTTCTTTTCTTTTTTTTTTTTTTGGCCCGGCTCTGAGCTTGTTTAATTTTGAACACTTCTAGAACGTCTAACGCATCTCTCAGAAGTGCCCAGGTTTTGAGAAAGAGAGATACATGTGGAGGGAAGCTTTTTAAATGGATTTTTTTTTTTTTTTAACCTTTACTGGCTATCATAGTCACTAAAACACGTGTAACCGAACACTTCTGAGCCAGTTTGTGAAAGAGCTGGGAATGTGGTCCAGAAGAAGGAGCAGACATTAATAAGATCGCATATTGTCCAACTATATACTGGAAATACCCAAGAGAGACGTTTATATACTTCAGAACATGTAATGGGAGAACATGATACAAATACCGTGGTAGTTGGAAAAGACTATAAAGAAGGACAGGTTATTTAGACCTTGAAGAAGGAGTGGAATTACCGTGGTGAATGAACAGAGAACAAAAATACATGGTTGTTAGGAAGTGTTTCTGTTTTAATCAAAGAACTCTTGTGCTTTAACCATAATTTTCTACAAAGATTCACGGTGCCTTCACTTACCCAACAAGTACATATAGAGTGCCTTCTGTTTGATAGGTACTGTGCTTAACACTTAGTAAGACAGTTCCCCATCCTCCAAAATTTCCATTTTGCGTCTTTTGGAAAGTAATTAAAAATGTGGAGACTGTTTTCTCTTGTTTGGAATTTTCCTTTATTACTCAAGCTGAGAATGCACCTACACTTACTTACCTTAGCTTGATTGTGGTCTGGTAATATATAATGATTTAAATTTAATATGATGACTTTCGTTAAGACTTAATCCATTGAAAATTTACCAATTCTTCAAGTCAATGGCATAAAAATGGAGAGCTATTCGGGATTAAGTACAACAATCAGATGCCACTTGGATCCTGATTTACACTGTTTAAAGGAGTTGATGTTATGTTATTTCACTTATTCATTTATTTTCTTTTGTAAGACAGAATCTCCCTATGTTATCCATGCTGGCCTCTAACTCAAGATCCTCCTATACTAGCCTCCCAAGTCCTGGAAAGAAGACACTACCACACTACCAGCTCTGGCAAAGAGTTAATTTAATAATCTAATAATGGCCTCGTTGCATTAAAAAAAGTGCTCTTATTTTTTAGTTGTTGAATTACTTTGCAGTTTAGGATCTGTTTCTGAAAACCTCAACAAGGAAAACAATGAAGCATATGTTGCAAATATATATATTGTTAAATCTAGGTGATAGGCTCATGGGTCTCTATCATATTCCCCTTATTTTTTTGTTTTTGAAATTTCCATAAGAAAGGATGACTGGTGCCTTAAGTCTTCCATCTGGCTCCTTCCCCAACCAAAGATGGAAGTCCTAGGTGGTATCTAACTCACTTCAACCCCTTCCAACTAACCAAGGCGTCTCTTCCCAACCAGGAAACTCCCTGAGTGCACGGGTGTGTGAAGCAATGGATGTCTGGGTCCCCCATGTTGTGCCCCAGCCTCCTAGTGTTAATGTTTACTCATCTCAAGTATCACTGAACTAAAAAAGACTAACCATGATGGAGGGACTGTTCCAAGCCCCTGCCTTGTAGAAATACTGCAAAGTTCCCTCAAATTGGTTCAACCATGGGGGATGAATGTACCTATGTAGCATTAACTTACATGTCTGCCCTTAGCTTGGAACTGGACATTCTGAAACTCCCCACCCACAAAAGCCCTAACTCTGCAGCATTTCTGGTTTTAGAAGGCAGTGGAGTTGGGGGAGGGGATATTCTGCCCCTTGTGGCCTGTGCCCTACCTTGCCCTCTTGCAATTGTCTAGTTTTACTTTTTTAAAAAATATGTATGATTATTTATTTGAGAGCGACAGAGAGAGAGAGAATGGAGCACCAGGGTCTCCAGCCACAGCAAACAATTTCCAGATACATGTGCCACCTTGTGCATCTGGCTTACATGGGTACTGGGGAACTGAGCCTTGAAACAGAGTCCTTAGGCTTCCCAGGCAAGCGTTTAACCATTAAGCCATCTCTCCAGCCCTGGTTTTACTTTTTTGAGCTAGGGTCTTGCCCTACCCCAGGCTAACCTGGAATTCACTATTTAGTCTCAGGGTGGCCTTGAACTCATGGCAGTCCTCCGACGTCTGCCTTCCGAGTGCTGGGATTATTTGCATGTGCCACCATGCCTGGCTATCTGTGGTTTTTTGGTTTCACTCTAGCTCAGGCTGACCTGGATCTCATTCTATAGTCTCAGGGTGGTCTCAACCTTTGGCGATCCCCCTACCTCTGCCTCCCGAGTGCTGGGATTAAAGGTGTGCGGCACCATGTCCAGTTTATCTGTGTTTTTTTTATTAGTTATGTCTATAGTGTATATACAGCCATGATGGTATCATCGTTAGCCTTCTCCCTGTCCTTATCTGTGGTTTTTAAGCGTGTTAAATTATGGAATTTGTCCCACATCCCTCTTTTTTGCCTAAAATGTTCCCTGTTTGGTGTGTGTGTGTGTGTGTGTGTGTGTGTGTGTGTGTGTGTGTGTGTGTGTAAAAAGTCTAGGGATATAGCTCTGTGGTAGAAGCTTGTCTAACATGCAGGAATCCCTAGATTTTATCTCCAGGAGAGTAATTAATCATTCAATTATTTTGTATTAAACAGAGATGACTAAGAAATATACTAATCAATACAAACAAGAAATCTCATGAGAAACATGACTAGTTTGTTATTTTTTAAAGGCAGTTTTTGTCTAGGGAGATGGCTTAGCAGTTAAAGTGCTTGCCTTCAAAGCCAAAGGACCCAGGTTCGATTCCCCAGGACCCACATAAGCCAGATGCACAAGGTGGTGCATGCGTCTGGAGTTCGTTTGCAGGGTCTGAAGGCCCTAGTGCACCCTTTCTCTCTTTCCCTCTCTAGCTCAAATAAATAAAATAAGGCAGTTTTGTTGCACTGTGCTTAGATAAGTTGTGTGACCTTGCAGAAGTTGCTTATATGAAGTAGACTAGTATCCTTATCGATAAAATGGGGATAATAGGACCCATATTGTATGGTAGGGGTTAAATGAGATGACGTATAGAAAACTACTACAGTGCCTAATATAGGCATACATAAGTAATAGTAAACAGCCATTTCCGCCTGTGTATTGGAAGCAGTGCTTTCATCACTGAATTCTGCCCAGAATTACTTACATCCTTCAATGTTATTACCCCCATGTTACTAAAACCTTGGCATTTCATACTATTAAATAATACAATTTAAGCTTAAGTACCTGAGGACCCAATGTTCTCCATTTTTGTGTCCAAGCTACAGGTTTGCCAGCACCACTATTGTTTTTCTGCTTTTTTGCCTTCTATTTACTTCACAAACGTTGATAGCCTTGTTTCCCATGTAGGATAGCAGAACTGCGTTGCATTGGGCATGTTCTGCTGGACATACAGAAATTGTTGAATTCTTGCTGCAACTTGGAGTGCCAGTGAATGATAAAGATGACGTGAGTACTAGGCAAAATGATAAACTTCAAGCTATCTTTAGACTCCAGGCTGGTATGTAATGAAGCCTGAGTATGAAGCTCATAAACAAAATTATAAACTTTTTAAGTAGAAAGTTACAGCATAGCCCTGGTGATTAAAGATTAGACTATTGGTTGTAATATTTAGAATGCTTATCATACTCTGTGATGCAGGGTAAAAATTCAGATCAGGACTTATGACTGTGTACTTTAAAAACATGTAAGATCTTTTTTAGTGGGGAGAGGGTTCAAGGTAGGGTCTTACTCTAGGTTCGGCTGATCTGGAATTCATTACGTAGTGTCACGGTAGCCTTGAACTCACAGTGATCTTCCTACCTCTGCCTCCTGAGTGTTGGAATTAAAGGTGAGCACCACCACTCCTGTCTGTAAGCTCCTTTTATGTTGACATTTTGAGTAAACATTTCCTGAATTATAAAAGCCAAGGAATATTTTTGTTAAGAGATTTTTTAATAATGGTATTTGTTATATTGTTATATTGACTTGTAAAAAAATGAAAACTTTTGTAGGCAAAGATTAATTTTCGGAGCTGCTTACTGAAGTAATACTTATAATAGGAAATAAAATCAATTTCATGGGAGAATGGTTTAATAGAGTAAGGTGTATATATTTGATCAATTAATAGGCAAGCAATAAAGCCATAAATCCAAAAATGACATAAAATAATTCTTATAATAATGAGTAGAAACTATGGAGAATTCAACTCACAGAACTTTATATCCTCTTATCCTATTATTTATTTTAACAAATATAGGAGAAAACCTATTACATTTAGATTGATATATCATTATGTCTGTGTTACAGGATTATGGCTGTTTTTTCTTTTGTACACATAGATTCTAGTTTCCAGATTTTCCACAATGCATAATGAAGGGGAGAATAGAATTTTGTAGGGCTAGAGAGATAGCTTAGTGGTTAAGGCACTTGCTGGCAAAGCCAAAGGATGCAGGTTCGACTCTGCAGTACGCATGTAAAGCCAGATGCACAAGGTAGTGCATGTGTCTAGAGTTTTTTTTGCAGTGGATAGAGAGCCCTGACAATTGAATTCTCTCTGTGTGTCTCTCAAATAATAAATAAATAGGCCGGGCATGGTGGCACATGCCTTTAATAACAGTACTTGGGAGGCAGAGGTGGGGGAATTGCCGTGAGTCCAAGTCTACCCTGAGACTGTATAGTGAATTCCAGGTCTGCCTGGTCTAGATTAAGACCCTACCTTGAAAAACAAAATTTTTTAAAAAAGAATTTTGCTAAAATATTCACATATAATTCTGGATAAAACTTGAATTAATGTTAGTATTTTCTCCATATCTTTTGTACAACCCCCCTTTTATACAGGCAGGTTGGTCTCCTCTTCATATTGCTGCTTCTGCTGGCCGGGATGAGATTGTAAAAGCCCTTCTGGGAAAAGGTGCACAAGTGAATGCTGTCAATCAAAATGGCTGCACTCCACTCCATTATGCAGCTTCAAAAAACAGGCATGAGGTATGGTTCCTTCCCTGAGCTTTTCTGTTTAGTTCTAAACATGGACATAAACATAGATCTCTGCATTTTTTATTGTCTTTCCAGATCGCTGTTATGTTACTAGAAGGTGGGGCTAATCCAGATGCGAAGGACCATTATGAGGCTACAGGAATGCACCGGGCAGCGGCCAAGGGTAACTTGAAGATGATTCATATCCTTCTGTACTACAAAGCATCCACAAACATCCAAGACACTGAGGGTAACACTCCTCTGTAAGTGACAAGTAGCAGTCCTTTGTATTCTGCCTGATATTAGCCTTCTTGCAGTAGTTCCTATATGTCATTCCTTTTTTTATTCTACTTCTAAATGCAATACATGTTATGGGCAACAATATTTGAAAGTACACCAAAGCATAAAGGCAAAAATAAAAATTACCTATCATTTTGCTACCCAGAAATAACTAGTGGTAACATTGCTTTGTGTATTTTCTTATATGCCATTGCATATATTTTTGCATATATATTGCCAAAATTGAGATAATACTATACATGTAATTTAATATACTTTCCTCTTATAGCATATTGTGAATATATAATACCTTTAAGTAGATTTAAAATATTTTTAATGGCTATATACAATTCTAGTTCATGAATGTGCCATAATTTAATCATTCCTATTACTGTTTGCTTTAAATAATTTCGAGCTTTCCTCTATTTTAAATAATGCTACATTGATAAGTTTTATATAAAAATGTTTTACCCTGTTGCTGATTAGTACCTTAGTATAGACTTCTAGAAGGTAAATTGCTGAGTCAACAAATATACACATTTCAAGACTACTGCTATATTATATCAAATTGCTTCCAGAGGAGTTGTATCATTGTACCCTCCCAACAGCATTTAGAGTGCCTGTTACCCCCCTCCATCAACACTAAATTATGTTTTGTTATATGAAAAGTGATATTTCATGGTTATCATATACACTTTTAATATTGACTTTGAAACTTTATTAATGCCTTTAGTCAAATATTTCTTCTTAAAGCTAATTTTTTTGCCTTTCTGTTTCTTTATGGAGAATTTGTTTTTATGACTTTTAAGTATTCTTGCCTTGACATAGTAAAAATAATAACTTTATGCCACATTTGTTTGAAGGTTTTTTTCCAAGTTTGTCTTTTCATCTTTTTCATAATTTTTCAAATAACACACGTTTTCAGTTACTGTGTAGTCAAACCCGTAAATATTCTCTCATGTTTCATTATTGCTACTATCCAATGACTTGCAGATTAGAACTACCCACCAGGAAACCCTAAATATTGCATAGAACTGGAAATGATTAACTGATCCTTGTGATCCCCAATTTCAGACACTTAGCCTGTGATGAGGAGAGAGTAGAAGAAGCAAAACTGCTGGTGTCCCATGGAGCAAGTATTTACATTGAGAATAAAGAGGAAAAGACACCCCTGCAAGTGGCTAAAGGTGGCCTGGGTTTAATACTCAAGAGAATGGTGGAAGACTAAACTGTTAGAGTTTGTTCTTTGTATGTTTTGTTGCCCCAGTGTCCTAAAACTAATGTACTTGTGCACAAGATATCATGTATAAAGAATGACATGTTCTTTAACCTTCAAACTCTTATAAACATGTTTGTATTGTTCCTGCACTACTTGTTCTAAACTTTTAACCCCCTTTTCAAGCATTGAATAACTGGAGAGATTGTTCTACGGTTGTCGTATAGTTAGTTAATTTTGAGTAAGTGATCCTGTGGTGGTTGTGAGTCTAAAGCACCTTCTACCCTTCTGGATCATAACAAGCAATGGTTGTTCTGTCACATGGCTCTAGGTAGATTCTGGGTTCCTCCATACAGTTGAAACAAAACCTGCCTTGTATTTAAAGCTCACTCAGAGGCCTATGCCAAATATTTTTGGGTTTTTTTTTTTCAACTATAAGGTTAACTTATTTTTGTTACAGGAAGAAGTTATATATTTTAGTGGACCAAATTTTGAGTTGGAGTGTATACTCTTAATATAATGAAGAACAATAGCCTGTGTACCCATGTACCTTTTTGGCTCAAAACAAGATGTATCATTTTTAAAAAAGAAATTTCAAAAGTGTCTATATTGATTTACCTTGTAATAAAAAAAGATTGTCGACCTTGTTAAAATCATATGTAACAAAAATATATTTTGATTTGTATTTCAAAAGCTGAAAATAAAATGTTGAAAGAATATCTGAACTTTCCTTCCAAGTCACTTAGACATTCACATAAGCTTTAGAATTCTGAATACATACATATTTCCCAATTTGTGATAGCTCTGATATCAATAAAATTAGTAGAGCTTGAACTGTAACTAAAATCTTTGAAAATAGTAATCTTTTGAATTGCTAACTAAATGTAGAGTGAAAGGAAATTAATAAGTGCAAACTTGAGCTCAATTTAGAGAAACATTTTAATGATTTTTAGTCAGCAAATGTACTCAGACTTACTGTTCAAATTATTTCTTAATTTGAATTTTATGCTGCAAATATTGCTTGAAGCAAATGGTCTGCAAACTTGCATTTATTTTGGGTCAAAGATTTAATGACCAGTAACTAAAATGAATTTTGTAAGCATGAACTACATTGTTTATACACAAAACCTTCTTTGAATATTTTGAGAGCTAATCTTTATAAACATGAGTCAGGGAAGTATCTGCTTATGGAACAAATATTTGTTAAATGCTGGTGATAAAATTGATGACAGTAAATAATTCATTTCTTGTGTTTTTTGTATGATCAGAGAGTAAAGTTGTCTCAGGGTTCTTTAGTGCTAAAGGCCTTAATGAATTTTGAGTTTCTTGTCTCATGGTAATAGATTTTCTGGTTGTAAAAGAAAACTAATTTTGAATTCCTCAGAGTTCTTCAAGAAGTACAGATGGAACGAAGCCTCAGGTGATGGATAAGCTCAGAATTTTAAATTAAGGGGCTTGTTAATAATACTTAAATCATTGGTTTATATAAAGTAAGGATATTGATGGTCCCCGACATTAATCAAATTATTGCCTGTAGGAAACCTGATCATATGGAAGCTGATTCAAGATCAACAGGTATGATAGCTCCAAAATCAATTCAGAGAATATGGCAGTTCAACTGTAAAGCTTATTTGATATAAGATGAAAAACAAAAGGCTAACGAAAACTAGAAATTTTTGTATACTTAAGTTTCTGTTATAGCGAATTTAACATTTCAGTGACACTCCATGAGATTTGAGGTAAAATCTGTAGTTTACAGGCATACCATCCTGAAATCCTGATCTTGACTGAGATATCTGTGTCTCACCAGAGAATGTCTCAATAGTTTAACTATATGACCTCAATATTTTGATTTTACAAAATTTCTTATTTTTATTAGAAACTTTAATATTTCAACATATAGTAATTTGATTATAGTCCCAAGATCTCATTATCCTTTTTGGTCCCTTCTTTTCTGTTCCTTCATCCTTTGAGGGCCCTCAAGGGTAGTCCTTCCTCTGTTTTTCTGTCTCCTTCCTTTTGTTCTCCTATGCCCTCCATGTCAAAATGTTTATGGGCTCAGAACTATGCTGGTCTTATGGGTGGTATCAGTGTACTACTTTCTTGTTGGGATGAAGCACCCTGACCAAAAGCAAAAGATGGGAGGAAAGTTTTTTTAATTAATTAATTAATTTTATTTTGGCTTACAGTCTTTCAACAAGAAGCTTCAATGTGGCAGGAGAAAGCATGGCATGAGCAGGGGCTGGATATCACCTTAGCTACAGCAAGTAGAAAGTAGGAGCATGTGTGAGACAAACTGGCAAGAGAGGGCTGGCTATAACACTCTTAAGTCCACCATAAGAACACACATCTCCAGCAAGGCTCCACCTCCCGAATTTCCACCAGCTGGGGACCAAGCATTCTGAACACATGAGTTTATGGGGGACATCTGATTCAGATCAATAACCACTGTGGGGTCATGAATGAACCAGTCTATATCGAAAGGACAGCACCCCAATATAAACTCGTGCATCCTATTGCTTTTACATTCATTCTGTCTCCTCTTCTACAATCTTCCCTGAGCCTTGGAGGGTTTGGTAGAGATATTTAGTGTTGAGCTCTTGACATCCTTTTATTTTCTACTTTAATAAATTTTGAGTCTCCTCAGTGTCTACCACCATCTCCATAGAGAGCTCTCTGGCTAGCAGTGAGAATAACACTTGTATTCTTTCTACAACTACCTCTGCAATATTCCCTGAGCCCTGAAGTGTGTGCTAGAGATGACTTATCCACTGCTAAGCCCTGGGATTTCTCCTTGTCATTTTGATGTCTTGAGTCTCTCTGGTATTTGCCACCACCTAAAAAGAAGGCTCTCTAACCAAGAGAGAAGAGCATTAATCCAAGGGCTTACACATACACACTTAGGATGCTTGATAGGCATAATTGTCTGTTTAGCCAAAGAACGATGGAAGGTTTTCTCTGGAGTCTATGGCCTTCCAAACTATAGGTTTTGATTGAATTCTCAGTACAAGGCATGAATTCCCTGCCACTGAGCAGGTTCTTTTATCCAATCAGAAAGCAATTGATTACCCCATAACTTATGTACCACCACTGGTATATCTTGCCTAGTTGGTTGATTTTGTAGCTTGTAAGATCCACTGCTTGTTCTGACTGTAGATGGTTTTACTCCCACAGCAGCTCACGTAGTGCCTTCCAGCACTATGACAGCTAGCCAGCAGAGTAATGGTTTCCATCTCAGTTCCAGCTTGATTTTTCAGTGTTTTGTAAGTACAGCCTGTGGTGTCTTCAGCAATGAGGTCTTAGCATCTCATTCTGGTAGACAATGTCCTGCATTATATTGGGGCCTCAAAGACTTCCCTGACCAACAGCTCACTGTGTATGGGGGAGTGTGACCCATCCTCTGGCACTGGGATTCACCTGCAATAACCCATGGCTTCAGAGAAAAGCTTTCTGTACCCCAACAGGGAACCTCTGCCCAATATCACTCTCTCCCTCTCCTTTTCTCCCTCCCTCTCTCTCTCTCTCTCTCTCTCTCTCTCTCTCTCTCTCTCTAAAACAACAAAATTGTCCTTTAAATTATCTAACAAAAGTTTCTATGGTATGGTCCTTACTTGTATATCCCTTCCCCACCCCTCTCCCTTTCTCCTACCCTTTTAGACCTGTCCATCCCCTGTATTCTGTCCCACCACTTGTCTGTCTATTATCCTTTCCCATAATCCGTCCCCACTACTCCTCTCTGAAAGCCTTATTCCAGCTTTCTGACCTCTAGTACTGGTGCTTATTACAACATACAAACATATCTAACTATTCCTGGATAGGATCCACATATGAGAGAGAACATGCAGCATTTTTCTTGATTTCACAATTTTTTCTCTAATATTTTATTTATTTGAGAGCCAGAGGAAGATGGAGACAAAGAGAGAGAATGAGAAAGAGAGAGTGTGTGCATAAGTACGGCCTTTGGCCACTGCAGACAAACTCCAGATTCATGCCACTTTTTGCATATGTCTTTACATGGGTACTGGGGTGGCACATACATCTGGAGTTCATTTGGAAAGGCTGAAGGCCCTGTAGTACCCATTCTCTCCCCCCTCTCTCTCTCCCTCTTTCTCACTCTCAAATAAATTTAAAAAATATTTTGCTGGGTGTGGTGGTACACGCCTTTAATCCCAGCACTCGGGAGGCAGAGGTAGGAGGATTGCTGTGCGTTCGAGGCTGCCCTGATACTACATGGTGAATTCCTGGTCAGCCTGGACTACAGTGAAACCCTACCTCAAAAAAAATACATATTTTAATTTTTTTTAAAGAGATGCAGGTTCA
Organism: Orientallactaga sibirica; assembly: GCA_036365145.1. Taxonomy (NCBI): domain Eukaryota; kingdom Metazoa; phylum Chordata; class Mammalia; order Rodentia; family Dipodidae; genus Orientallactaga; species Orientallactaga sibirica. The sequence goes on from JAEOAD010000057.1 coordinate 12,299,383, forward strand.
ACAATATAGTTCTACCATACTTTGTAAGATTTGGGAATTTTTTTCTTTTTTAATATATTTTTATTAGTTATGTATATAGTATATATACAGCCATGATGGTACCATCGTTAGCCTTCTCCCTGTCCTCCTCCCCCCATGGGTAATGTGGGTCTTGCCTTATGTGGGTAGCCATCAGTTATGCAAGAGAGGCAATGACTCTGTGTATAATGACCCAAGTCATGGCTCTAACAATCTTTCTGCCCCCTCTTCCTCAAGTTTCCCTGAGCCATGTTGGGTTCATTTTAGGTCTATTTCAGTGACGAGGTTTTGTGAGTCTCTGTGTCTCTGGATATCTGATTTGGTAGGGGCTGAGAGTTCTTTGTGTTTATCTCCTTTGCCCTTGTGATGGTACCAGGTTCACCAATAAAGCAGCACTCTTGCTCATTTCCCCTATAACTCAATGGCTTCATCTGGTGCCTTGATGTGGTGATATGGGCTGATTCTCTCCTCAGGATGCATGTCCATCTGAAAGAGAGAAGCAGATTCTCCAATGGAGAGTGAGGTCAGTGCAAGATTCATGGATAACCATTATTATTTTAGAGAGAATTTAATAGGTGTAGGCCCTCTTGGGAGCTTGATATTGGAGAGTGGGCTCATTTTGGGATATGGTTCTGACTTGTTTCCCATTTCCAGGTATGGGTTCCATTTCACTGATTAGATCTGTTAGCCAAATCTAGAGCAGTTGGCAACCCACTATGGCTGTGTGCCACTACTGCACTTGTGTGAGCATCATGTCAGGTTGTTTGCTGCTGAGTAGCTTAGACCATGAGTTGCCTAGACAGATGTTGGTCATTTTTCCCCAGTCACTTATTTAGCACCTTCTGGCACTAGACAAGTAAAGTCATCCAATCACAGAAAGATAAGTGTCACATGTTCTCACTCATCTGTGGCTCCTAATTTGTATTTTCTCAAGATGCTGACACACCTACTAATCATTTTGAGGACTGGACAATAGGGATGGTTGGGTGGGAGGGCAAGGAAAGACTGGGTGGGGGGAAAAAACTGGACCCAAATGGAAATGGTATAATAAAACCCTATATCCTGGAGGACATACTAAAAGGTTGAACCTGCATCAGGTCCTTGGAGAGAACACCTGAATCACGGGGGCCAGGAAAGGACAGGATGAAGATTAACTTCAATCTTCTCCTGTTTCTCTCTGTATCACTCCCTCTTCTCTCTCTTCTCTCTTTCTTTCATATTACCTATATTTTTTCCTCTTTCCTTCCCCTTGGTACTGACCTGTAACTCCCAATACCAGCATATGGTTAACATCCACAAGGAGCTGTTGATCAGTGAGACCTACAAGGTTTCCCAAAAGAAGACAGATTTCTGTCAGAGTACTTGATGACCCACCAAAGATTATTGGTAAGACCCGACTGCTGGAGACACCATATGCTGCTTGGACAGAACATGGACAGACCTGGAAGGAATCTGGAAGAGAGTCGGTCCCCAGATTTGGGGATTTTTTTTACACATCCTTACCATAACCTTTTATTTTCTTTTTTGAGGTAGGGTCTCGCTGTAGCCCAGGCTAACCTGGAATTCACTTTGTACTTTCAGGGTGAACTTGAACTCACAGTGATCCTCCTACCTCTGCCTCCTGAGTGCTGGGAATAAAGGCATGCACCACCATGTCTAGCTTCTTACCATAATTTTAAGAAGACAGAAATCATCTCCATTTTACAGGTGAGAAGACATCTACAACTGCAGAAACATCTAGTCACAAAAATCCACCTTTCGGGATAGAGAAATGGCTTACTGGTTACGGCACTTGCCTGTGAAGCCTAAGGACTTAGGTTCAACTCTCCAGAACCCATGTAAGCCAGACGCACAGTTGTCTCATGCACACAAAGTGGCACAGGTGTCTGGAGTTTCTTGCAGTGGCTAGTGGCCCTGACATGCCAATTCTGTCTCTCTCTCTCATAAAATAAATAATAATAATAAATCCAGCTTTCTTGGATCCTAATACACTTTTCCTGCCTGGACTCAAAAACAAAGAAGTGAAAAGTACTTTGGCATTTTTATAAAGCCCTATTAGTTGTAACACCTTTCCTGTGCTTTTCTAATGTTAAATTAGTTCTGAATTTTTAAAATTTTATTCTTATTTCTTTATTTTTAAAATATTTTATTTATTTATTTGACAGAGAAAGAGGAAGAGAGAGAATAGGTGTGCTAGGCCTCCAGCCACTACAAATGAACTCCAGGCGTGTGCACCCCCTTGTGCATCTGGCTAGCATGGGTCCTGGAGAATCGAACCTGGGTCCTTTGGCTTTGCAGGTAAATGCCTTAACCACTAAGCCATCCCTCCAGCCCTTACTTATTTATTTTTTTCTATTTTTTTAGTTCTGAAATTTTATAAAGACATATTTTTGTTTCACTCCTGGGTGTCTGACCCAGAGATCCCAAATTCTCTGTAAATTTCCTAAGTGAGGAAGGCTATAGGAGTCTTACACAGAGCTTCTAAATCACTTTGAATAAACTGGGTGATCAGAGGGTTTTAACATTAGATCTTGGCAAGCTCCTGGATAGCTTCCAGATAAGGGACATTGATCAAAACAGGCAAACTATGATCAGAGGCTTGAAACTTTTAGCTCAACTCCCCTCCTTTGGGAATTGGAGAGTGTTGGAGGTTGAATGAAGCTTCTGTAAAAAATCTCTTACCTATGTGGTTTGGCAGGCTTCCAAGTTGAATAACATATCCACATTCCAGGAGAGTAATGCACCTTGACTCCATGGGAAAGAAGTTCCTATGCTCAGGCCTTTCTGTACTGTACCCTATGTAGCTCTACATATGACTGTTCATCTGTATCTTTTGCAATGTTCTTTCTAGTCAATCAATAAACATAATTCAAATGTTCCCTTGAGGTCTGTGAGCCATTATAGCAGGCTACTGAGCTAAGGAAGAGGTCGTTAGAACTCCCAATTTGTATCCATATCAGATGGATGTGTGGGTCCTTAAAAACCCCATACTTGGGAACGGTATCTGACATGGACCCAGTCTTGTGTGACTGAGACCTTTACCTATGGGGTCTGTGCTAATTCCAGGAAGTGTAAGAATTGAATTAAATTGCCAGATACCCAGTTGTCCACAAAAAATTATAGAACTGCTTGGTGTAAAAAAAAATCCTCACACTTTCAGTATCATAAATCTTGTGAGTAATCATTTTCCCTTTATTGGCATACCTTCTTGTTTAGTTCCCTAGAGCCCTCATCATTGCAACATAAATATTTGGGAGACAAGATCTCACTATGTAGCTCAGGCTGGCCTAAAACTTGGAGCAGTCCTCCTGCTTCTGTCTTGGCTAGAATTACAGGCATGCACCACCATGCCCCGGCCTGCAATATAAACAACTTTTATTACTAAAATTTTGGTTTCTTTCATTGAAATAAGTAGTTTGGTACAGTTGAAGAAGCATTATACAGGGAAACAGCATCAGGATCTAGTTTATAACTCATGTCATATCAAACTATTTTACTTCTCTTTACTCAGGGATTCTCCTCTATGAATGGTGGTTAATATATAAGAACTAAACAACTTTTCAAAATAGTTGATCCCTTCCTGTTTCCTCCATTAAGAATGTTAATTCTACATCACTTAGCTTCAGGCCCACCATTGCCAGGAGAGAACCATTGTATGTGTAAGAACTCTTAGGTGTGCTGGAGTTAAAAATGGTTGAGTCTTGAGGGCTATGCTGCATGCAGTTCAATGGGAGAGAGAAAACACCAGTGGAGATACTCAACAGTGGACACTGCAAGCTTTAAATTTGGCCAGCCAGGCCAAGTGAGCCAATGGGTGCAATCATGGCATGTTTGTTATGGGGGAAACAAACCGCTGTCTAATTGGACTGGAGGCCCGCTCCATGGGATGAAATACATCCCTGATACTGAAAACCTACGACAGGGGTAGTCATGAGCACTAGGGATGTAACATCTGCTGGTGTCTGGCTAGGTCCATATACTATGCTCACCAAACTGCCCGGTAAGCATTTCTCTTAATGTCCATACCCATATATTAATGCTACTCTCACTTTTGGTTAGAGAAGCTTCTCTTTTCAGATGATGGTGACCTTGGGATGACACAGAAGGCACCATGGTGCTGAGAAGAAGTGACAGAGGCATGCTCAGCACTGAAACATCTCTAATACACCTTCCAAGACTCAGGGTCCATTGCAGTAGAGGGGGCACAAAGAATGTAAGAGCCAAAGGAAGAGTAGGACTCCTTACAATGTGATCCTTCAGAAACAAAATGGCCTGGATATCCATGACCTCACAGTGCCTGACACTACCTACACAAGGCCATCATAATAGCAGGAAAAGATAATGACATCAAAATGAAAAGAGAGACTGATTGAGAGGGTGAAGGGATACGATGGAGAGGGGGTTTCAAAAGGGAAAGTGGGGAGGGAGGGAAGTACAATGGGAAATTGTCTACAATTAAGCAAGTTGTCAATAAAAATGGAAAAAATGTTTGAGTCTTATGGATCTCAAAGCTCTCTTCTAATTCTGTAATTCATACTGAAAGTTCATCAAGTGCTTTGACAGAAGTCTGTCTTGATTTGGGGACCTCATAACTCTCTCTGATCAATAGCTCAATGTGGGTAGCACATATTTCTGATACTGCAAGTTACAGGTGAGAGCCAAAGTTTTTTTTTTTTTAAGTTTAGGCTTCATATCACTCTCTCCAGGGCCCTTCTTTTTGGGTGTTCCCTCTATACTCCTGTTAGGGTTATATCTTTTAGTCTACCTTCAAGGAAAAAGATTTCTATGATACCAGTTCATTTTAGCTTTAGTTTTGTGTTTGTTCACCCACACTATCCTCCCCAAACCCTTCTACCCATATTGTCTGGGCCTCAAGTAGCCTATCTGGTATGCCAGCAAGTCAAGCTGATCCAGGTTAGGAACAGCAGATGAGGGAGAACATGCAGTTTTTGCTTGTGATTATGTGTGTTCACTGAGTATGATCTGTTCTAACTCCATTCATTTTCCTACAAGTTTTGTTGTATTGTTTTTTCATATTGCTGAATAGAATTCCATTATGTAAATGTGCCACAACTTTGTTATCCATTCATCCAATGATGGGCACCTGGGCTGATTCCAATTCTTAGCTATTATGAATGAGCAGCTATAAACATGGTCAAGCAAGTATCTCTGTAGTGAAGCATGGAGTATTTAGGGCAAATGCCCAGTAAGGGAATAACCAGGTCTATTGGTAGTTCCATATTCATCTTTTTCAGGAATCTCCATATTTATTTCCATAGTGGTTGTACAAATTTGCATTCCCACCATCAGCAAATGAGGGTTCCTCTTTCCCCACATCCTTGCCAGCATTTGTTGTCATATGATTTTTAATGATTGCAATCCTTACTGGAATTAGTTGGACTCTCACAGTTTTTTTTAGAGAGACAGAGAGAGAAAGAGAATTGGCACACCAGGGCCTCAGCCACTGTAATCAAACTCCAGATGCTTGAGCCTCCTAGTGGGCATGTGTGACCTTGCCCTTGCCTCACCTTTGTGCATCTGGCTAATGTGGGGTCTGGAAAGTTGAATATGGATCCTTATGCTTCACAGGCAAGCTCCTTAACCACTAAGCCATCTCACCAGCCCCTCATAATTGTTTTATTTTTTATTTTTTATTATTTTTTGGAGAGAGACAGAGAGAGAAAGAGAGGGAGAGGAAGACAGAGATGGGCGCGCCAGCAGTGTCTCAGCTGCTGCGAAGGAAATTCAGATGTGTGCGCCCCCTTGTGGTCAAGTGCAGCATTGCGCCCTTGCATCACTGCATCTGGCTAAAGGTGGGACCTGGAGATTGGAACCAGTGTTCTTAGGCTTAGGAGGCAGGCGCCTTAACCCCTAAGCCATCTCTCCAGCCCCTCATAATTGTTTTAATTTGCATTTCTGTGATGGCTAGGGATGTTGAACATTTTCTTAAGTGTGTGATAGCCATTTGTATTTCTTCCTCTGAGAACTCCCTATTTAGTTCTCTATCCCATTTTTTGAGTAAGTTAATTTTTTTGAGAGAGACAGAGGGAGAGAGAGACAGAGACAGAGAATGGGCGAGCCAGTGGTCTCTGAGCCACTGTGAATGAAGTCCAGAGGCATGTGCCCCTTGTGCATATGTGCGACATTGCGCTCTTGCGTCACTTTTGCATCTGGCTAAACATGGGACCTGGAGATTTGAACCAGCATTCTTTGGCTTCACAGGCAGGCACATTAACAGCTAAGCCATCTCTCCAGCCCTGAGTTGATTTTTTTATTGTTTAGTTTTTTGTGTTATTTGTAGATTCTAGATACTAGAAATGTCTCAGTTTTCTGACTTTTGTTGTTATTTTTGCACTGTGGTTTACCCATCTTGGAGAAAAGTCTTATTTTATTGAGGAGGAAGCAAGTATTTGTCCTTGTAGAATGTTAGTGAGTGTTTTTATTTTTTTTAAATGTGAACTAGATTGGTATAGGATGGGGTTATATCCTCAGATGTCCAGATTATGTAGAATAGAAGTACATCAAAGGTACTTGGGGAACAGGAAGGTGGAGAACTAGGAGCTTTAGCCTACTCACTCCACTTGCATGCACTCTTCACCACAAAGGAACCAAGGCTTGGGGAACCATGAGCCTCGAAGCTGGGGAGCCAGGGGCAAGGGGTCCACTCCCATAGTGGCCCGTGCACCCTCTGGCTCAGGGGAACAGGGATTTGGTGACCCAGGGGCTGGCTGGTCAATCAAGAATCCAGGGCAAAAGTCCTAGCACACATGCAGGGATCAGGAAGCCCTAAGCCAGCAGCAAGAGTACCAGAACCAGGGAAGCAAGAGGTTGGGAAGTGACCAGGAGCTCTAACCTATTCACTCCTGGGGCACCCTACAGAGCAGGGGATCTGGGAGTTGGGGACCCAGGAGCAAGTCAGTCAGGAAGGTAGAGCATCAGGCCTGCTTTAGCAGCAAGCCAGCAGGGTTCAGGCAGCCCCAGTCCAGCAGCAGGGGTACCAGGGACAAGGAAACTGGAAGGTGGAGAAGGAACCAAGAGCTCTGGCCTATTCACTGAGTTATTTCTTATCTATGTTTAAGAATTATACATTTGGGGCTGGAGAGATGGCTTAGCCATTAAGGCGCTTGCCTGCAAGGCCAAAGGACCACAATTCAATTCCCCACGACCCACATAAGCCAGAATCACAAGGGGGCACATGCACCTGGAGTTCGTTTGCAGTGGCTGTAGGCCCTGGCATGCCCATTCTCTCCCTTCCTCCCTCCCCCCCCCACACTTCAAATAAATAAATAAATAAAAGTTTTAAAAAAGAATTATCCATTTTGTCCTTTTTCATTACAGAACACTGTAACATCGAGATCTTCTCCAATTCAGGACAAAATTCAGCTTGCCTTTCCTATAGTCAACACATTATTGTTGACAACACACAAGAACTTGTCATGGTTATCAAAACTATACACTTCACGAGGTCAAGACCTGGCCCTGATTCAGCTCACCATTGTACTTGCAGCATAAGAAACAGTGTTTAGATCAGTATAGCTGTTCAATTCATGTCCAATCAGTGACTGTCTAAAAAAGCAAATTAGGGGGCTGGAGAGATGGCTTAGGGGTTAAGGTGCCTGCCTCCTATGCCTAAAAACGCTGGTTCCAATCTCCAGCAGTTCCAATCTCCAGGTCCCACGTTTAGCCAGATGCAAAGTGACTCAAGGGCACAATGTTGCATTTGACCACCAGGGGGCGCACTCATCTGGCGCGCCCATCTCTATCTATCTTCCTCTCCCTGTCTCTCTCAAAAAAAAAAAAAAAAAAAAAAAAAATTAGGAGGCCGGGCATGGTGGCGCACGCCTTTAATCCTAGCACTCAAGAGGCAGAAGTAGGAGGATCGCCATGAGTTCAAGGCCACCCTGAGACTACATGGTTAATTCCAGGTCAGCCTGGGCCAGAGTGAGACGCTACCTCAAAAAATCAAAAAAAAAAAAAATTAGGGATTACAAGTGTTTGAGAAAGCATGGAAAGGGAAGAAGGGAGGTAGAGAAATGTAAGAGGGAGAGACATGATTAAGGATGTATATATGCATATATGGAAATGCCACTGTGAAACTCATTGATTAGTCAATGTAATATGTGTTAAAATTCTAATGCTGGAGCTAAGGAGATGGTTCAGTGGTTACATGTGTTTGCTTACAAAGCCTTCCTGCCTGAGTTAATTCTCAGCACCCATATAAAACCAGATGCAAAAGTGTCATATTCATCTGTGATAACCCAATAAGCCAACAGCAACGAGTCAGAGAAAGGAAAATCTGAAGCTCACAGACCAGTTAGACTGGCATTCATTCACAGTAGCAAAAGTCCCTGCTATAAAAAAGGTGGAAGAAGAGTACAGACAGGTCAAAGTTGTCCTCTGATCTCCACATGCACATAGTGGCACAACCACACCATACACCTATGTACATACACAAAAATAAATTATTAACCATAATACTAAAACAACATCAAGACATCTAAAATAGTATTCCTACCAGAATGGCTAAAATAAGCTGGGCATTGTACTCACACCTATGAATTTAGTACTCACAGGTTCAAAGGAAGGAGGATTGCAGGTTATTTTATTCTAAATTGTGTGTTCAAGGCCAGCTAAGGTCTACAGAGTGAGACCTGGTGAATGAGGAGAATATAACTGTGTTATGTATGCTCAATCTTTCTATAAGCCATTTTAAAAAATAGCCCATTAATTAAGAAGACTCAAGGAAAGAATAAGTGAGGAGAAAATCAGGATCTACAAAAGCTGTTCTGTTGACTTCAGGACACCCTCTGCAAGAACAATTTAAGGCCACCAGCAGTGAGTGCCTCTCTTCCTCATCAGCACTGATCCATTTAGGGGTATAGTTATTGACTATGACATGTCAATCCTTCTTGTGATTTGACTCAATATTAAAAATGTATGTGGGCTGGAGGGATGGCTTAGCAGTTAAGGCATTTGCTTGTAAAGACAAAGGACCCAGGTTCGATTCCCCAGGACCCACGTTAGCCAGATGCACAAGGGGACGCAAGTGTCTGGAGTTCATTTGCAGTGGCTGGAGGCCCTGGCACGCCCATTCTCCCCCCCTTTCTCTCTCTCTCTCCCTCTTTCTCTGTCAAATAAATGAAAATAAAATATTTTAAAAATGTATGGCACAAAACTTGTATAATAGAAGATGATAACATCAAAATAAAAGAGAGACTTTGGAAGAAGGGATTCAGTGAAAGGGGGATTTGGGAGGGGAAAATGATTATGGTATATTGTCTACATGTACAGAAGTTGTAAGTAAAACATTTAAAAAGCAAAAAGTAGCCGGGCATGGTGGTGCACGCCTTTAATCCCAGCACTCGGGAGGCAGAGGTAGGAGGATCATCGTGAGTTCGAGGCTACCCTGAGATTACATAGTTAATTCCAGGTCAGCCTGGACCAGAGTGAGACCCTACCTCGAAAAAAACAAAAAAAAAAAAAAAAAAAAAAAAAAAAAAAAAAAAGCAAAAAGCGCATAACTTGAAAAAAAAAGTGGAGAAATGAATACCATACCTTTGACATCCTGGTATTGAGACCTTTATACTGTTGATATTTAGTTTATGATCTCTAAACATTAGGTCAGACTTTAGGACCTTCAACAGTTTGCTTCCTGTACCATGAAAAACCATAACTCATAGTATGGTATTATACCATATTTAACCTGTCACTGGAATCACACTTATGCTTTATAAAAATTCTTGATATTGGATGCAAACTGACACACCAAAGAAAATGTGTAATCTTAAATTTTCTATTTTTTCATGGCCTGGGACAAGTAATAGCATTAGTTAATTTCCATTTAAACCCACCTTAAAATTTATCTCAATTGGTACAGGGATATATGATCTGTCAAAAAAGGAAGTTGCACTGGGGATGGTGGCACATGCCTTTAATCCCAGAACTTGGGAGGCACAGGTAGGAGGATCATTGTGAGTTCAAGGCCACCCTGAGACTACAGAGTGAATTCCAGGTCAGCCTGAGCTAGACTGAGACCCTACCTCAAAAAAAAAAAAAGGTTGTAATTTAAGATAATCTTTTTACATGAAAACAGGATGTGATTGAGACCCATTTCTTCCCACAAAAAAGAATTTACCTTAGGAAAAATAGACACAAAAGTAAGTACCATATAACACCAGTTGCATGAAGGTCAAGAAAAGGCAAAGCTATGGGCTGGCGAGATGGCTTAGCAGTTAAGGCACTTGCCTGCAAAGCCAAGGAACCCAGGTTTGTCTCCCCAGGACCCATGTAAAGCCAAATGCACAAGGTGGCACATGTGTCTGGAGTTCATTTGCAGTGGGTAGAGGCCCTAATGTGTCCATTCTCTTTCTCTTTCTCAAATAAATAAATAAATATAAATAAATAAAAAGAAAAGGCAAAGCTAACTTCTACAGATGGAAAAAAAGCAGTGATTACCCAGGTTCAGGGCACAGTGGAATTGCACAAAGGGGCATCAAGAAACACCCTGGGTAGAAGGAAATATGCTGTATCTGGATGAGTATAGTGGTTTAATTGTCAAAACTCATCAAATTATGCACTTCAAATGGGTGCAGTTCATGGTGCACAGATACTATGTGAACAAAGTTGTTCTTTAAAGGATTTATCTTTGAAGTCATTGAATGAAATTTTATTATTTATTGAGCCTTAAAATAATATTTCAACATGATAGATTACATAAGTAAAAAAAAGTAAATGTGTGGGGTTTTGCTAATAAAATAAGTAAGCCTACCTGTAAATTTCTTTAACATGGGAAGTGAGTAAGATGTGATCATGAAAAAGCTTTTTTAATGGGTGAAAAAGATGTGATATCAATGTATATAGTTAATATATAGCACTTATACAAAAATGGGATCTCCATTAATGTGGAGTAAATGAACAATAAAACAGGTAATTTAAATTACAATTTGAGGTTATCTGAAATAGATCTAAGTGTTCACTTAGAACACTGCCCTCTTCTACCCCTTCAAAACAGATAGCATCAGATAATAACATAATAGCTTATTCAAAGCTAAATCATTTATATCAGCTATGACATCAATACTTTATGTTCACCAAGGAAAATTTTATTTGAAATTGCTTTCCTGTACATTATTTGGCAGTTGTTATATTAAAAAATTGCTATTTACAAGGTGCTATTCCCAAGGTAATTTTTTGGGAAAATCCAACAAGATAAATGAAGTAACAGTAGTAAGACTTAGTTTCAAATGACATATATACCAATTAATACACACCCTCTTGTTTTGGGAGGAATTTTTTTCTAACCTATGAGTTACTGCTCTTACATTATTTTCTTAGTGGTAAATATAAAATGAATATAGAAGACTGACAACTAACCCTAGAAATAATATTGAATCTAATTAATGCCACCTTGTCAATGTGCATATGAACTATGAGAGAATACTGAAGTCAAGATTTATGCAGTAAGATGCAGGTGCTGTTGCAAATGCTCTGTCAACTGAATTAGGAATCAATCACTTGGCTTCTCATTTGTTATGCTTACACACTTGTATAGTTTTAAGTATTCTATACTAACAGTGCAGGAATCCTTGGATTTATGTAGACATTCTCTTGACTTATGTATTTTGGATTAATGATAAGAATGAGCACCTTGTTAGAAGAGGGTTGGTCAGAATGGAGGAGGGAGAATCTGGGGGGTGGCTAAGTCAAGTAAATTTCAAAGGCCAGTAGTGGGATCCTTAGTGAGGAATGCTGCACGTAAGGCACTAGCCTATGCCTTAACCACATCATGTTTCTCAGCTATAATCTCAGGCTCAGACTCAGGCTCAGGCTCAGTCTCCTGCTCAAGATCAGTCTCTGGCTCTGGCTCCAGCTGGATCTCCATCTCAGGCTCAGGTCCTGGGGCAGACTGTGTAGCAGACTCCAGCCGGGGGTTATCCTCATATTCTGACTCCAAGATGGCATTAGGGTTGGTGTTATGAATAGATGATGGTAGAGTTGATTCTAGCTGGATAATATCTTCAGTTGGAATTGCTTCAGTATCTTGGGTTTGGTTCACCTTTGTCATTGGTCTATAAGAAATAATTACCAGCGGGCAAAAGTTAGGGAAGTGTTAACTTGGAAATTTCATGTGCAGCCATACACTCTGTAGCTTCTGTGACATATAGGTCCTAGACTGTTTGGGACATTGGTTACTTCTGATATTCTAACTCACTCTTAGACCATATGTGTCACTTTTAGAGTTCAGAAAGATTGCATGTTAACAACATGAAAGCTCAGGAAGATGGACCAACATTAAAAATGTAGGAAACTATCTTAAATATGATGAAAGAGTCCAAGAAGCTAATAAGATATGTAAGGTTCAAATCCATAGCTTTGATGCATATCTGTCTCCAACTCCATCTAGCACAACACTTGGCTCTTGGTTAGTATCCAATACATATTTGTGGAATCAAGATGGAGAATGAGCAAGCAAATGAGTATGATCTACACTGAAGAACAAACAGCAGAGTGGTTAAGAGCATTGGTTGTGGGCATGGCTGAATTCTGATTTCCCTAGGTCCTATGCACTTTTGCCTCTATGGGCCTCTTGTTCATTAAAAATCTGTATAATTATAATGACAATTGTAGTGGTATGTTAACATTATATCATAAAACATTTTCTCATGTCTAAAAAGGTTTGTTGTGATGATTAAATGAGTTGACAGACACAGTTGAATAGACTTAGGCATAAGGCTCATTAAATAGCCATCCTCACAATTTTTGTAAAAGTATATGAGAGCAGGCAAAAAGGTACCCTGAGTAAATTATGCTGAAAGGAATGCTTAGGAAGAGCTGATTGAAAGCTAGACCTAAGAGATGTTTGTATTCAGGTAAACACAATAATGTGGATGGGTGTATTCAAGTAAACAATGGCTTACTCGAGTTCTGTACTGGGGTTAGAAACATTCTTCCTTTGCTTTGCCTTCACTTTGTTCTTTGCAAAGCAGACCACAAAGACGATGATAGCAGCACCTATTAGAGTACCAATCAAGGCACCAACGATGACCCCGACTTCTGGATCTGGAGGATACATACAGATAGCAAAGTAGAACATACTGACATTTCATACATGTGCATTTGTGACTGGTGGTGAATATTCAAAACCCTCGCATAACAGGGAAATGACATGTATAAGCAAAGGGAACAGAAGGCTCTAGAACTCTGCCATTTGGATTCCTAGTGGAAAAGAAAGGCAGATGGCATGTGTAGCTTAACATTGACATTTATACACATAAAGCAAAAAAATATGCCCACTTGGCAAGCAAGTTTGTTTTTAAAGCAGACTTTAGGAAAGAAAGAGTTGAAGAAAAACCATAGAATTGCCATCTAGTCAGCAGACACATGCTGGTATAGGCATGGGCATTTCACTAGGCTTTCTCATAGCCTAGGTGAAATTAAAAAAAAATAAATCTCATCTAAAAGCCTTATTATTCTTCACACACTCCTTGCTCACAAAGGAGCCCCCAGCATTCTGACCACTGGGGCAGGATATGGCTATTTGGATAAACAGGCATCTGGTTTATTACATCAGTCTATGGAAAATTTGAATGAGTGTGAGACAATCCAGCTGAGCACCAGACCTTCAAGCCTGGAGGTGTTGTCCCTGACAAAGCATGTTTGGGTCATAAGCCAAGCAGCCCATTCCCATCTACTTCCCCTTAAACAAGGATGAACAATTTATATTTTGAGCTTAGAATCTACACAGTGTTGCATCATAATTCCTTCAAATTATTATAATTAAAGGGACACATGTAATGGGTTATGGTGGTTCATGCTCATGATTCCAGAACATGGGAATTGAAGGCAAGGAGGATTACAAGATCAAGGCCAGCTTGGACTACATACATAGAGACCCCTTGTCTCAAAACAAGACAAAAATAGAATGCATGGGAATAATTAATCCTAAAGTTCTAACAAAAAATAACAGCTTATTGCCTCACTCTAATCAACCACTCTTGGTCCTTATTCAAGAATGTTCTTGCCTACATATTTCTACTATGCTTGTGCTCATATATCCTGCTTATTTTCAATGTTCATCATTTTATTTTGACTTGTCTACACTCTCCTCATACTCCACCACATGCACTTAATATAATTATAGCACAAGTTTTAGTTAAAATTTAAATTTATGAAAATTAAATACTGTTCACAGTTCAGGATCACCCATACTGTTAGTCTTTCTTATACAATGTTTCAAAACTTTTGCCCTAAGGCAAAAATGCTTTGTTTGGGAATTTGTTTAGTTTTTAAATGCAATATTACTTATCTCAAAATTTATAGGAAAACATAAATTCCCTTTGACCGATACAAACACATCAGATATCTGCTTCTTATGTTCTTATGTCCCTCTCAGAGACATCCTTTCTACAACATGGACCAATTGCCTTTCTATGTTTGCCACCCCACTTTTATCCTCATTCATTATCTCCATTTTACAGATAAAGAAACAGGCTTTATAAGTACCTTCAAGAACCAGTTCAAACTGTTCTTGGTCAGCAAAGCTACTCCAGATCTATAAGCACAAGTAGTCATGCTTTGGTGTCTTGTAAACCCCATGCATACCTATATTACAGCATTTAACACACTTCAGTTTTGTTTGTCCCTCTAGCTGAACTGTGAGAGTACAGAACATATTTCTTCTTAACCTCATTATCTGCAGCACTTACAGCTATACATAGTCTGTATTTAACAAATGCTTTAGGAAGGACAGAGTGAAATAGAGAGAGAGAGAGAGAGGAAGGAGGGAGAAAAATAAAGTAGGTGAAAGCTGGATATTATTGGAAGCATGATTTAAGAACAAACTTTAAGTGATTATATCTCTCGGAGGGCAGAAAAGAATTGAGTGAGATCTAAAGAAAGACAACAAAAATGATCATGGAAAAGAACCAAAAGTGGTATGAAAATAAAGGAGCAGCCTTCAGGACAAATAAATAAGAAAGTTCAGCTCCATAGGAAAAGCTACAGTTCAATGGAACTTGGCTCCTATGAATATGTCCTACATTAAAAATACAACTTCAAGATATGTTAGGAAAAAGTGATAGACAAGTGTTATTAAATGACAAGAAGTTTGAGAAGTCATTGCTTATGAGGGATTGGTCATGGATTGGCTCAATTGTCTAATTCCAAAGGCTGCATATATGATACTTAGAGAATAAGTAAGCACCTTTGACCAGAAATATTGACATTTATGGGCATCCTCGCTCTGTGTGTTACTAAATGGAGAAACTTGGACAAATCATTTACCTCTCTGTGCCTCAGTTCTCCAATCATTCAAAGAAGACTAATATGTTCTGTCTCTGTTAATATGGTGGTAGAAATGATCAAGTTAGAAATTACTCATATCAAGAGTGCTGCTTTCTTGCTGGGTGTGGTGGCGCATACCTTTAATCCCAGCACTCGGGAGGCAGAGGTAGGAGGATCACTGTGAGTTCAAGGCCACCCTGAGACTACATAGTGAATTCCAGGTCAGCCTGAGCTACAGTGAGACCCTACCTTGAAAAAAAAAAAAAAAAAAAAAAAAAAGTGCTGCTTTCTTGATGAACCTGGTACCAACAGAAGGGTGAAGGAGATAGACACAGAGAACACTCAGCTCCTACGAAACCAGATATCCAGAGACACAGAGGCTCCCTAGACGTCATCACTGAAGTAGACCTAAAACAATCCCAACCTGACTCAGGGAAATTCACGGAAGAGAGGCCGGAAAGATTGTTATAGCTACAAGTTGGGATGTTATCTGCATAGACATTGCCTCTTCCCCATAACTGATGGCTACCCCACAATGCATGACCCACGTTCCCCAATGAGGAGGGTCCCCTTGGAGGGGGAGGACAGGGAGGAGGCTAACGATGGTACCAGCATGAATGTATACACACTGTCTACATAACTAATAAAAAGATTAGTTCATCTTAATTATCAAAATTCCTGAAAATAATCATTTAAATAGTCATTTTCCTCACCTTAAACATGTACACAAACCTTATTTGAAAGGGAATCATTGAATTTTTCCCTAAAACGTATTTCATAATGATATGCTGAACCCTGGACAAATTTCTGCCACACAGCACCTTGTAGACTAATAATAATAATAATAATAATAATAATAATAATACCTGGGAAATGTCACGACAGTCATTCTGAGTATCCCTTACAACTCCCATTCCCCTCACATTTGTACAGACGCAGTCCAGGATAAAAAAAATGGAAAGCTAGTGGGCACATCATCTTCAGACTGTTTTTTAAGACAGGTCTCATGTATTCCAGGGTGGCCTCACACTCACGGTATAACAGAAGATAATCTTGAACTTCTGATCCTCTTATATCTGCCTCCCAAGTGCTGGGATTACAGGCATGTACTATCACACCTCATTTATGCAGTGGTAGGCATGGAGCCTAGGACTTCATGCATGCTAGGTGCAGTGGTTTGATTCAGGTGTCCCCTATAAACTTAAGTGTGCTGAATGTTAGGTTCCCAGCTGATGGAGATTTTGGAATTAACTCCTCCAGGAGGCAGTGTATTGTTGGGGTGGGTTTATGGGTGTTATATTCAACTCCCCCATTGTTTGGGCACACTCTCCTGTTGCTATTGTCCACCTTATGTTTGGAAATCTGTAATTCTTTTGAGAACTATGTGTACAATACATTTGCTGGTTTATTGACTGTATTATTTGGGTTTATTTTTTTGAGATCCTTATGTATTTGGGATATCTAATTGAATACATTATTAATCCTGTCAGATGAATGGTTGACAGATTTTTCCCATTCTGTAGGCTGTGTCTTCTCTCAATTAATTGTTTGCTCTGCAGAATCTCTTTTTTCTTTAAATTTTATTATTTTTATTTATTTATTTGAGAGAAAGAGAAAGAGAAAGAGGGAGAGAGAAAGAGGGAGATGGAATGGGCACACCAGGGCCTCAGGCCACTGCAAACGAACTCCAGATGCATGCGCAACCTTGTGCTAGGAATTAAACCTGGATTCCTTGGTTTTACAGGTGAGTTCCTTAACCACTAAGTCATCTCCCCAGCCCCAGAATCTCTTTAATTATATACAATTTCATTTGTCAAATCTTGGTTTTAGTTCCTGGGCTATTGAAATCCTTTTCAAAAAATCTTAGCTATGCCTATATTTTAAAGTGTTTTCACTACATTTTCTACAGGAAGATCTTAACAAGGCAGTTAAAACCAGAAAGTTGGCAAGCTATATGTTTGATAGGGTCACTTGGGTTTATTAATAGCATCATAAAGAGAAACCCAGCTTGATATTATCAATAAGAATTGTTTTATTTATCAAAGAGCAATACCTACTTTCTTGAGATTTTGTGAAGCTTAAATTGTTCTTTGAAGAACTTAGGGAACATATTCCTATGTAAGAACTGGATAGCAGGATCGTCACTTATTACATAAGTCTATCAATAAAGCATAAAAATCTACAGAGAGGCAGAAAGGACTACCAGATAGTCTAACATCTCTACTCAGCTGGCTACTTGACTCAGGGAGAAACTGTGAAAACTGTATGGTCAACTCACGTGAATAGGTTAGATCAATTTCACAGGAACTATTTCCAAGGCTGTTAATGGCAGTACACTGGTAATAACCTTGTTCAAAATTTGTCAGATTTCCGATAGCCAAAATCCCAGTGGCTGAGTCTGTCAAAACCAGGAAACAGATTTTTAAATTTTCTTATATGGGCACAATTTATGTCATTAGATCACTTAGTGCATACCCACTTCTCCATAGTGGCCTCCCTTTCTTGAGATGTTTAGGGTCCAACTAGGTCCCTGTGATATTCCAAAAGTAGCTCCTCCAGGACCATGGCCGTTTTCTCCATACTTACCACCTGTCAACTGATTTCTAGACTTGGGGAAGTAGACATACCACAATCACTATGTAAAGTCTCTCACCCAATCAACCCTGACATCAAGGACATAAAAAGGAGACTGAGCACTAAGGACAAGTGGCCAGTCATTGCACACTCAGGCTGTCATCAAAACTGAAGCATCAGGGGACTTCCTGGCCATTTGGCTGTCAAGGACAATACTCACTGAAACTTTCTTTCACTGGCACAATGTTTCTTCCCTCAATTCTATACCAGTAGTAAACAGGTGATGGTGCTCCAAATGCAGAGAGGCAAGACAGGGAAATAGGATGACCTGCTTCGGGGCTTCCTTGGATCCTACAAAGGGGCTTGGAAGGTTTGACTGTAAAGCAATGACAAAGAGAAAATTCCTGTAAAATGAATGCAGTCTGTGACATCTGAAGTCCTTTCCTCATGTTTACTTTGTAGAGTATGTGTTTATTATTTTTCAATTCTACAAAAACATATTTGGGCAGTTTTCAGTTGTGCCACCAGATGGGAGTAGAGCACTTCAGCTGCAGGTACCATCTAGTCAGGAGGATATTAAGATTCAAATGGTGTCTCTTCTGTCTGCCTCCTCCCCAGATTTATAACCACACATTTCTGCATTGTATTCTAAAATATGCCTTTCTTAAAACAGCCAACGTAAGCAAACTCTTAAGTGGCTAGGAACATAACATGTATTTTGAAAGCAGTCTTAAATGAAAATATAACCCTTACTTAGAGATAACCAGTTTCTTATTCTTTTAAAAAATATTTCATTAATATTACATTTTTTATTTTCCATTGTGAGTCAAATTTTCTTATATTCATCTGTAGGTAACACATAATGGTTGGGAGGTTTAAATTTGGCTGTGTCCCTCATCAGTAGAGGAAGAGCATTTTGGGTGTGTGCTCTTTTGCACTATAATCTCCATTCCTCTCAACAAGCATTTAGTTCTGTGTCTTCTGTGTCCCCAGCACTGGACTAGGCTCTGCAGATGCAAAAGGAACTTGGGCACAGTTCTGAAGTGGAGTGGGAGAATGATGAGAGATAAAGTTAGAGAATGGCAGAGGCCCTCTCTTACAGGGCTTTGTGTTCCACATATTTTACACGGAGAACAGGGAGATCAGGAAGGAGTTTAAGTAAGGTACTAAGGATGGCCATTTTAACACTCTGACACCACATGTGCCTGAGCCAAGGGAAAGGAAGAGATAGATGCAAAGAAGTATTAAGCAAGTAGAGTCAATGGGATTTGGTGACCAACTGGCTATGAAGCACGAGGAAGAAGGTAAGATGTATGATTCTGGGCTTTTGATTTTGGCAGCTGGGTACATAATCTTTTCATCACCTGAGATAAAGAATGCACATGGAGGAACAGGTTTTAGTGGAAGGATTGATAATGAGGGCGGTTTGGAACATGCTAAGTTTTAGCTATTTATGTTTATGAAAACACAGAATAAGTTAGGAATCTAAATATCTCCATACACTTTACTTAGCACCACTTATTCTATCCATAATCACACAGAGAGATATGATTTCAAGTTCCATACTTTCCAACTCACCTATCTAGACCCTCTTGTAGCCCAGCCTGGTCTAGAACTTTCTATTAGCTGACAATCACCTTGAACTCTTGATGCTTCTGCCTGCACCACCTAAGTACTGGGATTACATGCACATGTCACTATCCCTGGTTCCTCCTGTCAATTGCTGATGTTTTTTAAATTGGGCAAGTCACACCTTAAATGCGTTGGACAACTCAGCCCTCCAGCTCTTTCCTGGCACACAGGTAAAAGCACAGTTCTGAATCCACACAAAATACTAACTAGATCTGCAACTTATACCCTAAACATGTTGAGACAAGTTACTGAACTCAATCAAATTTCAAATTGACTCAGTCATGAAATATGAATAAAAGATTATCTAGCCAGGCGTGGTAGCACACGCCTTTAATCCCAGCACTTGGGAGGCAGAGGTAAGAGGATCACCGTGAGTTCAAGGCCACCCTGAGAATACAGAGTGAATTCCAGGTCAGCCTGAGCTAGAGTGAAACCCTACCTAAAAAAAAAAAAAAAAAAAAAAAAAAAAAAAAAAAAAGGTTATCTAACCTCTAGCTGATCAAAATATTAAATAAAATACCATACATAGGGCCTTGCACATACAATTGCCATTAGCCATGGGCAAGGCTAATTCCTACTATTAATCTTCCAACTTCTTCTATCTTAGGCCATCTCAAACTAGCCATTTGTACCCATGAGCAAAAAAACTGATGCTAATAGAGTTATAACTCTCTGAAATTCTTCACTAAACAAATTTCTTTTGAATTAAAGAACTATTTTATGTTTAGCTCTTGGTTCTATGTTTCTTGCCAATGACTTTCTTAGATGGGAATAACATGATTTATTTATTTAAAAGTAGGCTATTTAGCTTCATTTAACTATCACTAGGTTTAGATGCTTTCTTTTTTTCTTAGAAAAGGCTGGAATGTTATAGGCTTTACAGCAAAAGAAATGAACAGAAAAATGTGTGTTTCATCAAAAAAAAAAAGTCAGACATCAGGACTTAATGAAATTATGGAGAACAAACTGATAGGACTTGCACTCATTCCTTGATTTAGATTCAAACTCAAATTGTTTCTTCTTTGTTTTTTGGCAAATATATTTTTCTCCCTTTTAAAATTAACAATGCATTGGGTGAATCATTCTGAACCAGGTCTCAAACCTATATATCTTCTAAACCTACTGAATAAGAATTGAGCTGACATTTCATCTCATTAAGGTCCCTAGGAAAGCTTGGATGTTTTACTGGCAAAGCCATTGATCTACCCTTTAGCTTTATTAGTTTTTGCAGACCTGAGGTGGGAAGAAAAGTCTCACCTTAGAAAATAGATTAAAATGCTTCAGTGTGTTCTCAGACCTGTAAAGTAACCATTTTATTCATATGTGCCAAATTGTGCTCACTCCAAATGCACATATAACAATATTCAGATGTGACCTGGAATTTTTTAGACACTGATTTTACAAGGTTATCATAACTAATGAAAAATCTCCCAAATGAATGGCTACCCAAAACCACCTGGTACTTTGCTCACTGTTTTCTTCTCCCGAACTGTGCCCTGCCACCTCTGCCTCTGCTCTTCCTGACACAGTCTTGTGCATCATTCGACAGTGCCACAAAATTCGCTTTCCCCGATAAGCCTTGTCTAGTTACTCTTACATAGCTTTCCCCTATGCTGTCAACAGCTTTCTTCTCAGAACTCCTCTTAGAAGCTTTTACGTACATTGTCTTCTTTAGTAGATTGGACTTCTGGAGGGCTGGACCCCTGTCTTTTATATCTTCCTATCTCCGTTATTTACTGCAGGAACTGATACATGGGCTCAGGCTTCGCTGCAAGAATTCATGAATGCACATGCAAATATAGGGAACTGCTATGTATACTGGGTAAGAAAAGGACCCAGAAAGACTCATTGATATGAAGAGCCATCTTTAGTGAAATATCAATATCTCTCCCCATAACTGGTCTCCCTTACCTGTCTGTCTCCACTTGGCTTCAATCAGAGCAAACTGGTGCTCATATATAATGAGATTTGAAGACTGCAAACAGACTTTACAAATTTCAGAGAAAGTTTTCAATCTCAAATTTTCAGAAAGCAAAATTTCATTGGATGCCTTTGTTCTTCACTCAATTAATAAAGATAAAGTTTTGGTGAGTTCCTGAACAAGGACCTCCACAGACTCTTCCACATCTTACCTTATATAGATTCTGGCTGCTTCAGGAAAAAGTCATGACCCATTTGTGGCAAGAATTATCTCACCCAAAGGCTCATGGAAAAGAAGAACTCAGAAAAAAAAAAAAAGCTATCCTCAAATTCATTTAGAATCCTCTGAACTTCAAATTTAAGGACATTAACTTTCTTGTCTAGTTTTATCTCAGGGCTATTTCCAAGCCTTGTCATGAAGATTGGTTCTGGTCAGATCACCCCAGAGCCAGGGTGCAACAGAAAATCATTAGACAATTAATCCCTCAAATTATTTGAGCATTAAAAGGCTCTTTAATCTCCAGGGTCTAATTGGATCCTAATAATAAATCAGTAAAGAAGTCAGGGAAGGAATTACAACACATTTAACAATGGCAAGAGAATGATGGACGGACTAGCATGAGATCATTGAGAACAGGACAAATCCTCAAACCTAGGTCTTCTGATTCCAAGCTTGGCACTTTATTGGGATTTCTACTACATCATATTGTCCCCACATATATAACTAGTCTTCTGAACTGGAACCCAAGGTCCTCTTGGAATGTGTCTATATTGGCATACCAACGCCTAGCACAAGGCTCAGAATAATAAAACACAATTGATTGAGCTAATTCATTCTTAAATATTAGCTCTTGGGTAGCTCTCCCCATTTTCTGGTTGGATAGATGCAGTGGCAAACCTCACAGTAAACATCAACTAGTTCAAGAAAATTGTGACAATTTTCTTCAGTGTGCACCTTGTCATCATTTACTTCTCTATGCCATTCAACTGTTAAGTCATGGATTTGATCTGGTTCCTCTGTCCCAGTCATGTATATTCAGAGACAGATGAGTGCTATGCCAAGATCAGCTCCATTTGGGGTTACTTAAAAGTGGGAAACTTATTAGCCCTTTCCTCCCTCCCTTAAGACTATTATCCATAGGGTCTGCAGATAGGTACTTAGCTCCAATTATCCTTTCAGGAGTTGGAAGGATCCCTAGAAGTCACCCAAATTGGAAAGAGCTTTTCAATGCCAAAAAGCATGCCTCCCTCACTATAAACCTTATCTCTCCTAGCACAAAGTAATGACTCAATAAGCAATAAATGAACTAAGAGCATATAGGCCTTGTACAATGACATATTAATATTATAATATTTCTCCATTATGACTTAATGTATGACCATTTTTCCAAATAGCATCAGCATTTTTAAAAGGGACCCTGCTTCCTTTACTTGAAAGAATAATTTAATGGCAGGAATAATAGCATGCTTAGAGGTAATAAGTTGATAAGTTGTACTTAAAAGTGGAGAAATGATTAAGTGACTCTTATTGGAAGTTGCCCTGAATTAGTGATATGATCATTTGATGGAACAGTGGTTGTCTCACTGCATCCTTCAGATATAAGGCTCCCTGGATGTTGGGTTATCAACTGTGTTATTGTGGTGGCTTTTTATTTTGGGCTACTGTTTCCATACATCTTAGGTAATTTCTTAGGGTTACTCTATGGAGTTGGAGGACTGTCTAAATTTCTCTGATAAAAAAGGAGCAGGGAACACTTGACCCCACTGACATCGATGACACCATAATTCTGTACCCTGGATCATTCAGTGTCCTAAGTTGCTTCAAGAAAAGAAAAGACAAAAAAAGTCCATACCTAACACAGTGACGCTGAGGAGGCCTTGGTTTTTGCCAACAAAATCCGGTGGGTTGTTCACATCACAGATATATATTCCACTGTCTGATGGCTGCATATGCGATATAGTGATGGATGCATTACCTGGATTGGTAGACCCTACAATTCGATTCTTGAATTTCCCAATGGCTAAAGCTTGTCCACCTTCAGAATAGTAGATCTAGGACATAAAAATATCAGAAATGAGACTGGCACGTGTCCAGGATGGAGATAAGCTACCAGGAAGTTCCTTCTACTCATCTCACCTTTGATAAGAAGCAGTGAATCCCTGTAGCCAAGATTACTCAACTAAGTGGGAAACTTAATTTTCTTACTGCTATCCATAACCATTACCTCATTTGACTCAAAGCAGCTCTGTTATTTCACCAGGGCAGGGATTGGTTGAGCTTATTTTGCAGAGGTGGGGCTAGGAGATCAATATACACACCTGCTGAGTCTACCTAGTAAAAACTTCATATAAGCCATAAATGTCTCAAAAGAAATCAAAACCAACATTTGTTTTTACCACTTTAGGAAGTGTGTGTGTGTGTGTGTGTGTGTGTGTGTGTGTGTGTGTGTAAGACAGAGAGAGAGAGAGAGAGAGAGATGTGGTACAGTACAGTGCAGTGTGGTGTGGTGTGGTGCGGTGCAATGCAATGCAATGTGATGTGTGTGTGGTATAGCCACACATATGTGCCCATGCAGAGGACCACATGCTCATCTAAGTCAGAGTGTGCTGCCTGTGGTAGACAGAGTATAATATTGGGTATCCCACTCTATCACCCTCGTCTTACCCATTCTTAATTAAGCCAGTCCCTTACTGAACCCTCAGCATGCTATTTTTTCTCAGAAGCTCCAGTGATTCTCAGATCTCTGTTCCCCTATGGGACTAGGGTTATAGATGCACATGGCTATGCCCAGCTGCTTATGTAGGTCCTGAGCATAGAACTTGAATAAACTCCCAGGCCCACATGCTTGCATAAGACCACTGAGCTATCCCTCCAGCCTATTTTATGAACTTTTTTTTTTTTTTTTTTTTTTTTTTTGAGATAGGGTTTCACTCTAGCCCAGGCTGACCTGGAATTCACTATGCAGTCTCAGGGTGGCCTCAAACTCATGGTGATCCTCCTACCTCTGCCTCCCGAGTGCTGAGATTAAAGGCGTGCACCACCACCATGCCCAGCTTCCATTTTATGAACTTTTCATCTGAGTTTTACCTTACCTCATGATACTGTTTCCTTAAAAGTTCAAATGTTCATGCCCCTTTCATATACTCATATCCTCTCAAATAAGCAAACCCAGATTTATAATATTTGTTAGGAGTCTCAAAGTTTCAGAGCAAAATATTCCCTGAGAAATTATTTGGTCCTAACTTGTACTAGTGGAAATATTAGACTGAAACAAGTGAACGAGTAAAAGGCCTGTAAAGTGCTTAGTCCATTCTTTTTCTTTTTCTCTGTGTCAAATAAGAGAACTCAGACTAACAAAGGTTGAATGACTTATCTGAAGGCATAAGATTCATTTGTTATTGTTACCATCACTATCATTAGAATTTACTAGACTTAAGCCAGGCACAGTGGCAGACTCCTGTAATCCCAGCACAGTCTGAGGCAGGAAGATTATGATTGTTGAAGCCTGCCTGGGCTATATAAAGTAAGACTCTCTCAAAAAAATTAAGTCAGGCATGGTGTCACACACCTTTAAACCCAGAACTCAGGAGGCAGAGGTAGGAGGATCACCATGAGCTTGAGGCCACCCTGAGACTACATAGTGAAATCCAGATCAGCTTGAACTGGAGTGAAACCCTACCTCAAAAAAAAAAAAAACTTAAAAGAATTTATTAGATTAAACAAAATCTGAAGTCTAGTTCCATCTCTATTAAATAACATGGATCTTAGGTCTTAATGGCAGCTATGGTAAAAGCATGATGTATGTGACATAATCAGGGGAGGTGTCCTCTAGTCATGCCTCCATGGCAACCTGCTTTGTGATAAGAAAGAAAGATATTTACCTTTACTTTCGACATGTGAATGAGAAAACAAAGCAATGCTTTCCAAAGCATGAAGCCAGTTTTAGATGGTGCCTAAATGAAAACTTATATGAATTTGAATGTATATTAGAAAGATATCTACCATATTTCCATAGGATTCGGATCTGGTTCTTAATTCCAGATGTGGTTCCTTTCCACTGAGTGATGTCTTAGCCAATCAAAAACCTATTGGTTCCCCACCAAGGCTGTGTGCCACTGTTGAACTGGTATGTACATCTCATCGGGGTATTTGCTTCTGAGTAGCTTAGACCTCTGGTTGCTCAGACTGTTGTTGGCCACTTGCCCCCAGTAGCCCATGTCGTGCTTTCCTGCACTAGACGGGCTGTCTGGGGAATGGATCTCTTCTGAATTCTAGCCAGGTCTCTCTGTGTCAGCACATAATCAAGTACTCTGACAGCAGCCTGTCTTGTTTTGGGGACCTTGCAGGTCTCTCTGATTAACAGCTCATTGTGGGTAACAACTGATTTATGGTACTGAGAATTACAGGCCAGATCCAAAAATTTTAAGGTTAGGAGGTCCCCCAGCAGAATGGAGGCAGGTACTAACATATAATGTACCACACTAAGTACTCCATCATAAAAAAATGAAAAAAAAAGTTGTCTACCATATCAAATATATCAATTCATGGATATTGTTGCTTAGGTGAAATTAAGGTAGTTTTAAAAAATATTTTATTTATTTATTAATGAAAGAGTGAAAGAGGGAGAAAGAGAGAGAGAGAATGAATATGAATGGGTACACCAGAAGCATATGCCACCTTGTGCATCTGGCTCTACATTGGTACTGGGGAATTGAACCTGGGGACTTAGGCTTTGCATGCAAATGTCTTAAATGCTGAGCCATCTCTCCAGCCCCAAGGTACTTTTTTAAGATTAAAAAATCCCAGTCAGAAAAAAATCCCAGTCAGTGAAGAAAATATTAAATAAATAATAGTACTGGTATCATACAAGTATGACAAAGCTATAAAGATGATACATGAGTGAAGCTTGGGAATCACTAGATGCCCTTCACAATATATGTATGTACTCTCTATATATACATTGCTAACTTTACATAAATGTGTGTCATTCAATGATTGTTGTTTATATTTAAGTAGATGAGATTACCTTAGTCTAGTGAAAGTAATTTTCATAAAATCTACCAGATGGGCCTTACAGTTCATTTAATCCACACCTCTTACTTTGCAGAAGAAACAAAAGCCCAAAGAGGTTTAAAAATACACACAAAATTAACAGTTGAGGGTTACAGTGGAGCTCAGTGGTACAGCACTTGCCCTAGCTTCTATCACCAGCATAGCAAAAAAGGGAAATCAAAAACAATAGTTGAGATAGGAGTAGAACCAAGTTCATTTAATTATTTTTCCAGAGCTCTTTATTTAGTACATTAATTAAAGATAGAAAGCAATCAGAAAACTAAAAGATAATATCTAGATGAATTCAAAAGTCTTCTCTTTTAAGTGGAAAATTAATGTATTTTAAAACACGAGAGTGAGGAAAAAAATCCAAAGAAATGAGCTTAATTAAAGAGAAAATAATTTTTCTTCCTCCAATGATTTTCTAACATATTTTCATTGCTTCCCTATGTACAGCCCCATATGATTCATTTTACTCATTCATGTCTACTAAAATTCACCTTGAGCTGGGCGTGGTGGTGCATGCCTTTAATCCCAGCACTCCGGAGGCAGAGGTAGGAGAATCACCATGAGTTTGAGGCCACCCTGAGACTATATAGTGAATTCCAGGTCAGCTTGAGCTACAGTGAGATCCCACCTCAAAAAAAAAAAAAAAAATCTTTACCCTAGAGTGGTCTTGTTACTTACTAATGGACAATGTGAAGCCTACTTTCATCTGCCTGGAATAGAGCATGCTGCACATCAAGAAAGCCCTTTGCTACCTAAGCATATGGCCACTTCCTCTGCTCTCAAAGGACAGGTAAGCCTGCTTTATGATGTCACAGTGAGAAACATCAGCCTTGCCTGAACCCCAAAGCAAGTCCTAGACATTGCAGGCATAAGAACCTTGAGTCTTCAGAGATCAAGGAGCCAAGAATGTGTTTCAGAACAAGAGTAGGACACAGAAAGAAATCATTTAGGCCAGGTATAGAGGAACATGCCTGTAATTCCAGCACTCAGGAGACTGAGGCAGCATAGTTGCAAGTTTGGGGTTAGGCTAGATTACATAGGAAGACTCTTTATCAATAAACAAACAAATAAAATTTTAATTAAAAAAAGAAAAGTACTACCTATAAAATCTCTTAGGCATGAATCAAAGTGAAATTAGTAGGTAAGCCATGAGGCCTTGGGCATGTAATTTGCCCATTAAAAGGCCCTTCACTGCCCCTTCTATCCAGCTCTTTATGCTGCAATCAAACACTTTTCCCCTCTCACAGATGACACTAAAGGATATCGGAGATAGAAATGGGGCTAAAGAGGGATAAGATTGGAGATCTAAGTGGGAAAAAGCCTTAATCTCAAGTCACTGTGTGAGAAAGAAATCCCTAATGATAGACAGCCACTAGACACACAGATGGAGTGACTTTCTGTTTGGGAAGGTCTACTTTGTTAACACTGTCCTTGTAAAGAAAAAGAAAAAAGAAAGAATTGTCCTCCAACCGCTTATTTAATCACACCAGAAAGACTGAAACTTGGTTCCATTTTCCACAAAAAAGAAGAACTTTTTAAATTCAAAGCTGAATAATTTCCAAGGCCCAGCCCACAATCTTATGTAGCTTGTACACGTTGCAAAGAAAAAATATTGCCAATTTAGAGATCAGAGCTATTGTGACCACAGAAAAGCCTCACATGTTCAACAGACCACATCCTTGGCAGGAGTGAGATGAGTCCTGCTTTAAGAAGATCTGTCCAAGTGTTCCCTTAAGTAATTCATTTTTACCCACTTGCTTATTGTGCCTGTGTTCCTGGCAGACAGCCCTGCTTTCTTTGAGTGTCCTCTCCTCCTCTTGGTGTTGATGGAGGTTGATGAGAAGACTCAGAAAAGCCCGTTTCTTAGAAGATCTTTCTGGCGATCAATTAGTTTATGGTTTCCAAGTTTAAGAAACCTTCAGAAGTTACCTAAATGTTAGAAATATGGAAAATGCTTGGGGGCAGGGTCTAGTAGCAGTGGTAGGTTTATAACAGATAGTGGGGACTGTAGTGAACTGTAGGGTTGGTACAAACTGTAGAAACATACAAATTCCTTGTCTGGTCAACCAAAATATATCCACCGTCCAAGTCAGCTCCAGAGGCCTTCAGCAAATTCTGATTCATCTTCTTCTATTGCAGAGGACACTGTGGTCCTAATACAGGAAGTGATTTTCCCCAACATCAATCAATTAACAGAATTCATGCCTCCTGAGTCTCACTATATGGATTAAGAAAGTGCTTTTTAAGATTTTATTTATTTGTTTTATTTGTTTATTTGTAGGAGAGAGAGAGAGAGAGAGAGAGAGAGAGAGAGAAAGAACACGAACTCTGGAATCTCTAGTTGCTGCAAATGAACTCCAGGTGTATGTGCCACTTTGTTCATCTGGCTTTATGTGGGTACTAAAGAATCAAATTCAGGTCCTTAGGTTTTGAAGGCAAGCGCCTTAACTGCTGAGCCATCTCCCCAGCCTTTAAGATAGAACTCTTAATCCTGCCCAAGACAAATATGATTGGTTTTCTCCTTTGGGACCACTCTATTTCTTACTCCAATCTGACCTTCCTCCTGCCAGTTGCTGCTGTTCACTGGCCTGATGCTTTCCATACTGAGCTGGTTCACCACATGATGCCCTCCATATTTGCCAGCTGCACAGCAGTCTGTTGGCCTCTTTGCACAGCAGCCCTTCCACTTCTACATGCCAAGTTCCTAGTCACACAAGGCTGTACAGCTGGTAGCCAGTTGTTCCCTCAACTTTGCACCATTGCTCTCAAACTAGAGCCTTGATGTATAAGCAAGACAGCTGAAAGAACTCCATCTGCTTTCCATTTGAGTCAAAATCAGAGTTACCAAATAACTTTAGCTTCCAGAGCTATTTTCTAGGTTCCTTTGGGAGATATGGAAAGAGTGGAAATCCACAGAAAATACCCATTCTTTCCCTTTCAGCCCTTCCAGCTTCTTGCTTTTTGCCACCATTGGTGGCAAAGGTCTCAGGCCCAGAATTTCCTCTGGCCTGGAGGCTGAGATTACACATGGAAGGAATAAAAGACTACAAGAAAGGCTCTCCTGCACCAAAACAACCCTCTTACAGCCTTCCATTTGCCTGAGCTATCCACTATTTGAGTTATTCTTTTGTGCTACTTTTGGGTGTAGTGATGAAAGATCCGTGCTTAAGTGAATTTCTTCAGAAGAATATAAGCTATCACCACTCCCTAACATTTTAGCCTTAGGTTAATTGATCAGATTTAGCAAGTATAGCCATCTGAGGGACTGAGAGCCAGAACAGACAAATTTTGATAGGGAGAGGTAATCATAGTGGCACTGGCATTTTGGACAATTTGTTGGGTGAATCTGGTGTATGTATGGCAGGCCATTTAACATCTCTAGCCAGCACTTACAAAATGCCAGTAGGAACTATAATTCCTACAAATCAAATCAATACCCACTCCATCTTCAAATTACCGTGAGGTGATAGAACACACCTCACCCCAACCCACACCAACATTTGAGAAGCATTTGATATAATGACAGAGCGACTTGAAAACTCTGAAAGTCCAGAAAACATGAAGGTTCTAGGTCTTAGGGAAGGAGTTGTCCAAATTATACATGTGTCATGGATGTGAGGATAGAAAAGTGTCTCTTTCACTACAAGTGAGTATTGCCTATGAGACCCATGCTAACAAAGCAGGGTCAATGTATATTCTGTTCATGGGTAGGTTTTCCAACAATAGGCTGGGTGAAAGAAATATCGATGTGACCCAAGAGGCACAAAATTCACTCAAAACTTCCATGCTCATCTGCTTATACTAGGCCCAGAGTTTTCAGTGGAGATTCCTTGCTGAGGGACTATCTAAAGCAGTCCATATTTTCTCACAGAAGGACATTTCTGACAGTAGCACTATCTTAATGAACATCCCAGCCTCGGAATCAGAGGACTTGTGGAATATTTCCAATTTCCATTTACTGAAAGAGCCCTCCAGATGTGGCACTCATTGAGACGAAGCACCTGCCCCTGGGCACTGAGGAATACCAGGCCTGAGTCAATTGCTACACAATGATTTTGGAGAGCAGGAGAATTAGGAGTTCCATTGGTGTGAGAAGGTAAACTCAAAACTTTTCCAGTTATTACTGGCACAATGGCATATACCTGTAATCCCAATACTGGGAACACTCATGTATAAAGGCTGCAAGTTCCAGTCCAACCTAGATTACATAGCAAGGTCCTGTATCAGAAAAAAATCCAAATCAAACCAAAACAGAATAGTTGCTCATCTTTGTCAAGGGCTTGTGCTGATCTATATTGTCATCAAACTGAGACCTTTCCATCCCACTCCCAAAGCTGGTGCTAGTGCCCTAGGTTGAAGATAGTGAAAGGGTCTAGTAGTACACCAATTGGTTCTTACCTGAGAGGTCCAGCTACATCTTCCCCGAGCGTCTCTTGCATGTGCCATTTTTAGACACTGACTGACTGCCTTTTCCTCCATAGCCTCAGTATTGAGGCACGGGCCATGCTGTGTTTGAGCAGAAATGGGTGGATCTGAGAGCCTGATGCTACATGTTATATTGCCGCATTAACCCAGGAGTTGAATTGAATCACTCAGTGGTTTTTATGGCAACATCTTACTCCCATATGTCACAGAATATTCTAAAAACACAATTCTCTCATTGTTTTCCTTTGAGACAGGGTCTCATATATCCCAGGCTGGCTTCAAACTCACTATGAACCCAAGGATGATCTTCAACTCCTGATTCTGCTGCCTCTACCTCTCAAGTGCTGGGATTACAGGCATGCACCACCACACCTGGAGAGATATATATATATATTTCTGGGGGCCAAACCCAGGGCTTTGTGTGTGACAAAAAAAGCACTCTACCAACTGAGCTATATCCCCAGCCCATCAGTCTCTTTTAAACATTCTCAAAATGTCCCACCAACAATCCCTAGAGTAATAAACAACGTTCTGCACAGAATTTTTAATTCATGAAAACTCTCAAGGAGGAAAGGCACTTGAAATGGAGGCTGGATCCTATATTGAAAAATATTATCTCAACCCAGGATGTCTGCCATCCATTGGCTGAGGAGGCTGTGTTCACAGAGATGAGAAGCAGCAAAGAAAGGGATCTGGACTCAACCTTCATCCATAGGGATCTGGCAGACAGTGGATCTGGGAGCCAGTCATAAGACAGGATATTCCTAAAAAGCTGTGTCCCAGATGAACAGTTATACTAAGTGTATCTTGTTGGGGGAGGTTCTTTAGTGTCTGTTCCCTAGTTGTTCTGATACACCAAGGGCATGAGTGAGATAATGATTTTGCAGTAGGACATTTTCATGAGTAGTAATGCCAATAGTAATAGCTCACATTCACAAAAATGTGTAGAGTGTGGAAGGTTTGCAAGTGTTTCACAAACTGCATCTCATTTAATCTCATTAAAGCTATGAGGCAGATAAGTAACCCCATGGGAAAATGAAACCTCTGAGAGATCAAATGGCTTGTTTAAAGTCATCTGGCCAGTATGTAAGCGGCAGAGTGAGGAGTAGAGCTGACATCCATCCAGAGGTTTCCACTGCCATTAAAACTGCTCCCCCCAAATTGCACATGCCTTCAAGGCATGAGGGAAGAAGATTCAGTTATTTAGAAATAGAGACCTTGCCAGGTGTGGTGGCGCACGCCTTTAATCCCAGCACTTGGGAGGCAGAAGTAGGAGGCTCGCCATGAGTTCGAAGCCACCCTGAGAAAACACAGTGAATTCCAGGTCAGCCTGGGCTAGAGTGAAACCTACCTTGAAAAAAACAAAACAAAAAAAAAAAGAAAAGAAAAGATAAAGAAAGAAATAGAGACCTAAAGAAGGTTGTATTGGCAACTGGCTAAGGTAAGCTGAAATAAGACTGGAAAACAGGAAGAGGAGAGAAAGTTTGTCAGTTGGCAGATGATTTTCACCCTGCTTTTCTTCAAGCCAGGAAAGAGATGGACCTATTAGACGTTATCATCCACATGGCATAGCACAGGGTTTGTGCATTTTCAAGATCAGAGGCATTCTCTCCATGATTCAGCAGCTCAGTGCAAAGGACCTCATTTGATTTGGACATCGCCAAAGACTAAATATCTTAAATTACTTGTCCTACCTGCACCTGATACCCGAAATAGGCCAATGTCAAGTAAATAAGCTACTCATCGGATATTTATTGATAGATTTTCCTTTTAAAGCTCTTCTAAGAGCTCAAGCCACACTCGTTTCAAGCACTTATTCCTTCTTTGCCTGCGTTTCAAGTCCTGGGAAAATCCATTGCTTGTCACAAAACAATTTCCTCACTTATTCCTTTTTTCCTGTATTTTAAGGCCTGGGAAAAATCCACTGCTTGTCACAAAACAATTTCCTTCTTGTTCCTCACCAGCTACATAGCACAGCCAAGAGGTGGCTCTGTAGACTCCAGTATCAGAGGCTGTGTATAGAGGAACACGTGCTCTTGAACTCAGACTCTCCTGGTCTGGTCTCAAGCATAAAGCATTTCAGAATATGCTGGTGAGGCCTCTCTAAATTCAGCCCTCACTGGAAAAATGAGAAGGACTTCCAGTATACAGATAAAGAATATGTTGTAAAGACTAGTCTGAAATTGAATTTTCCAAAGAATTGAAGATGATGTGATTATTGACATCCAAATCTAGGTGACAGCACCCTGCACAGGAAATCAATGATTTTTAGTTCACTTCAACATACAAGTCCTTGGGTTGGGATATTTTGGGTGATGGGAACTGTTAGTGTCATTGTTGTTATTGGTGCTGGTGGTACTTCTGCTGATGATCATAATAATATTTATATGTAATAAATTTATAGGGCTTTAAAAATTTTTTCCAAGTGTTTTCATATGCCTTATGTCAATGGATTCCCCATGAGTATTGTCATTCTTTTAAAGAAATTTGTGTCCAAGTCAACCAGTAATGAACAAGACTGCCGGTCACTTCTCTAACTTTGAATTGAGGTTGGCATTGATGAAATCTCCCTAAATGTTTAGGATCTCAGGTAAAGAGAAAACCCAATACTTGCAAAGGGCCAGTGATGGCTGAAGCAACACTGGCCAAGGTATGGGTCCTCCAAGCTAATGCCCTCCTTCTCCTCCACCTGTGCCCCTGGGCTGCACACAGCCCACTCAACATGCTCTCCCTCTCTGTCTTTCTACTAACCAAGTCTTCTCTTCCTTTGTGGGCCCAACTCAGCTGCATCTGACTCTTCCAAACTACACTGACTGGTCACTTCTCTAAACTCCATTTTGGATCATGCGTCATTTTGAGAACCTGATGAAAGCTATAGATCTTTTTTCTCAAGGGATGTGCATGGGCATGAATGGTGTATGTGTTTGCATGCACATGTGTATAAGTACCTTGGGCTAACTTAAAGAAAGAATTGCTCATAGGGCCAAATGAAGAAAATCTGCTTGACTGTGGAATCATCATCTCCCATAGATGTTCACACATCCTCTCATAGCAACTTCTTTCCCAAGACCATTTGCCCACCCATCCCATGCTCTGTCATCTTGCCTCAAGCTACCCTTGATTACTCAGGGTTCATCACTGCCATGACTCCTCTCCATCTATCTGGGACATCACACTTTGTCAGAATTCAATCTGAGGTCTCTTTACAGGCAGATTTCAGTTATTAAGTTAGGCAGATATCTATAGATTCATTAGGACTTGAATTTGAACTGGAATACCCTGGAAATAATAGTGATGTATCTGAGAAATGTCCTTTTACAACTTCTGTTCATGTCACCTATGAGAAGGGCCGCTTCCATCTACCCTAGAATATGCGATACACACAATGTTTATTATACAAAAGTGAGATAACATAAATAAACATGAAGAGAACACAAAGACCCCTCACTTAGATAATGGTCTTCCCTAAATATATATCTTAAAAATATTTAATTAATTAATTTATTTGAGAGAAGAAGGGAGAGAGAGAGAAATAGAGAGAGAAAGAGTGGGAGCAGCACGGCCCCTAGCCACTGCAAACGAACTCCAGATGCATGTGCCCCCTTGTACATCTGGCTTATGTGGGTACTGAGGAATGGGACCTGGGTCCTTTGGCTTTACAGGCAAGCACCTTATCCACTAAGCCCTCTCTCCAGCCCTAAACATATGTCTTTTTTAATTTGAGAGAGACAGAGAGAGAGAGAGAGAGAGTGAGAATGGGCACGCCAGCGGCTTCTCAGCCACTGTGAACGAACTCCAGATGCATGCACCCCCTTGTGCACATGTGCGACAATGCACACTTGTGTCACTTTTGTGTCTGGCTAAATGTAGGACCTGGAGAATCGAAGGGCATTCTTAGGCTTCACAGGCAGGTGCCTTAAATGGCTAAGCCATCTCTCCAGCCCAATATATGTCTTTTAACTCTGGATCTCAACTCTTTTCACTGTCTAATTTTTCCTTCACACACTTACCCCAATAGTTTTCAGTCAGAACTACAAAAGGGGAAAAATTTAGGAAGAGAATCCTTACAGAAATCGGGTCCACATCCTTCTTATGGAAGAAAGACCATTGGATGGAAAGCTTGTCCCTAGACGCCACAGTGGTGGTGTAGAAGCACAGGAGAGTGACATCAGCTCCAACAGTCACATTCACGAAACTGTCTGGGATGGTCACTTGTACCACACTAACCTGACCTGAAAAGACAATCAGAAAAAAAAAAATAATGGTTCACACTCACATACAGATGACAATTTTTGTCACAAAATACTTTCAAAACATCTCCTTTAGATAACCCAAGGAGAATAGGAAAAAGTAGAGTGAAACAGGAAGTGAGCAGGCAAGGGAGGTATAAGTTATTATATGATTCTCAAATCCTATGTGAAGAGGTAACAGAATGAATTGAAAACTCCTGTGTAAGGACCACCTTACACACAGCCTCATCCCTTCTTTTTTGTTTAAAATTCTGGAATTTTCCACTTACTAGTTTTTGACTGTGATTGCTAAGGGGAATTGTTGACACAGGAAAGGAAACTGAAGACATAGAGGACTACTACATTTTTGCGTTGCCATGAGACTCTGGTTTGGGAATAGCTAGTAGTCAGTCATGACAGCCCTAAACCCAAAAGCAAAGGTACTGAAATATTTTTGTTCTTTTTTCTAAAATTTAAGTTAGATTCATATAATATAAATTAACTATTTCAATAAACAGTGAAAGGCCATTTAGAACATTCACAATGCTGTACAATCACTACCTCTAATTAGTTCTAACACTTTTTCATCACCCCAAATAGAAATTTTGTGTCCATTAAGCAATTACTCCAGATTTCTTCCAGGATTTCTTCTGCCCTTAGTACCCTCTGATCTACTGTCTCTGTGCTGGGCATTTCATATAAGTTGAATCATTCAATATGGTCTCTTATGTCCAGTTTCTTTCATGATAACATTGTGAAGGTCCAGCCATGTGGGAGCATGCATCCATTCTTCACTCCTTTGTGGCTGAATAATATTCCATTGCTATATGCCACACTTTCTTCATCCAGTCAGTAGTGACTACCCATTTCTAGCTCTAGACAATTGTGAATAATGCTGCTATTTACATGTGTGCTTAAATTTCTGAACCAATTTTTGGTCCTTAGGAGTGTTGGACATACTTTGTCATGGATTGTGTCTTGGTATCATAGAGAGGATTCTGTGCCATTTCCCTCTGTGTGGCAGTGGTTGGGTATTCTGTGTATGGTATGGTGAGAAGCCACTGGACTCTGAATACAGAGACATCGGAGTTCTAGCCCTTTCACTTACTAGTTTGCTGTCCTCCAGCTTTGACACTTGATTTTTGCACTAGACATGAACCTGGCCCTCAAGAAACCTATAATTTTACTGGGAAGGGAAGACATATCCTCCTAGAGACAAATGGCATTCCAAACGACAGCCACTAGCATGTGTGCAAACTCCAGTCAGCAGTCATTATTCTCACCATTCTTTTCCAGGAACCCCAAATGAGTCTAAGAGTGTGTAGAACAACCAACCCAGTTTGCTCAGAATCAAAAGGGTCCCTTGACTATGGGGCTATGTGGCTTTTATTTTTTTTTAACTGGGTATTGAGCAAAACATATGGGTCTTTTCATATGTTTTTAAGGCTAAAACTAGGAAATCCTGGATAAAGTGAGATGAGCTGGTTTTCCTCTCTCAGAGGCCACTGGGGGCAGGATGTGACAAGATCAGAATTGTATTGACAGTAATACTGAGGTGTTAGTTTCCTTTTATACTCTCATTCTTTCCTGAGTAGTAATGGAGTTTGCCAAAATCTGCATGATGAATAATGATGTCATTGTTCTGGCAACCAATGGAATGTGTTTGCATATTTAGAACTTTTTCAGTTTTAATTTCTAACAAAGAAGACAGAAACAATTCACATGGAAAAATGTTTTTAGGAGTCCTCAATAATTTTTTGTGGTGTTAAAGATAGAACACAGGGGCTTGGGCATACTAAGGAAACACAGTACCACTGAGCTACAACCTCATCTTCTTGTAACTTATTCTTAGTTTGATTGCATTGTTCTTAATGAGCATGCTTCATATGATTTTAATTACTTCAAATTTGCTTAGGTTTATTTTATGAACAAGTACATTGTGTCCCTTGGTCAATATTCTGTGAGTGCCTGGGAAAAAAGGTTATCATGTTGGACTGTGTGTTCTATACAAAGAAATCTGATTTAGCATGTACAAAGGCACTGAGTTCAATCCCCAGTGCTACAAAGTAAAAAGAAAATAAAAATAAACTCACTATGAATATATCAAGATAAATCCTTAATAGGTGATTGCTTTTTTTTCCACATATCTCATTCTTGCTGATGATCTATCTAATAGATTTATCAGTTTCTGGGGGTGTGTTGAAATTCTTAACTGTATTGGTGGGTTTGCCTCTGTCACATTTTAGCTCTATCAGTTTTTGTTCATTTATTTTGAGAGTCTGTTGTTTGTCGTTGACACACTGAGAATCATTGTATGCTGGATTGATCATGTTATCTCTAAGAAATGTCTCTGTTTTTTTTGTTCTGAAGTCTGTTATCAAATATTAATATAGCTCCTCTACTTTTTTAAATGATTACATAGTAAATATTTTATCCTTTCAATTTAAATAATTACATTTAACATGTATTTCTTTTAGCAGCATATAGTTGTATAGCCTATTTAATTACATATTAACATAATTATTGAGAGATTAACACTTAGTTTTGCCATTTTATTATTTTTTTCTGGTTCTTATTTCGGTCTCTCTTTTCTTGCCTGTCAGTTAACTTGAACATTCTTATTATTCCAACTTTATTTATTCATAGTATATTAAAATACATATCTTTGTTTTTATAGAGATTGCTCTGAGCATTACAGCATACATGAAGCATGATAATCTCCTGGTGTAAGTATTTTACCACTTTGAGTGAAGCATGTAAACTTCACTTTTATTTACGTCCTTTTACCACCTCCAACTTTAAATATTACTGTCCTGAGTAGAGATACTGTTACGGTTTATGTTTCAATCATCGCATATGATTAAAGCACAGTCATTTGTATATACTCTTAATTCTGCTCTTTCTGTTGTTCCTTCTACCTTCCTAATACTGTAAGAGCCTTTCTTTAACCAGTTACTTTGTGTTTGCAGAAATTCCTTTCACTTTTCTTTAAGCTACAGATCTTTTCTTCCTTTTGAGAATCTCACTGTTTCCCCTTAATCCTTGAAAGTCAGTTTCCCCAGATAGATTTTTTTATTTTCTGCCATTTCTGCCCTACAACTGAAT
The DNA here is from genome assembly GCA_036365145.1 of Orientallactaga sibirica. Classification (NCBI taxonomy): domain Eukaryota; kingdom Metazoa; phylum Chordata; class Mammalia; order Rodentia; family Dipodidae; genus Orientallactaga; species Orientallactaga sibirica. The sequence goes on from JAEOAD010000057.1 coordinate 12,337,630, forward strand.
TCACCAGCATGTGTCTTGCTTTTAATATATTATTTTTCAGTTCCAAAATTTCCATTTGAACTTTTTCGAGCCAAATAATTCAATTTTATTTAAAGAAATTCAATGAAGGAAGTAATTCAATGAGGAGAAAGGGAAATTGATAATTCAAAGAGGAGAAAAAGAAATTGAGGATGAACATACACATTAAAATAGTCTTCAGGGCTGGGAATCATGAACAGTGTAGATTTAGTAGCTTGGGGTTAGAGTACTTGCTTTGCCTGTGCAAGGCCCTAGCTTTGTTTCCTCTAATTAAAGAAAATATAATGGGGAAAGGGGTTAGGGAGATTGTTCAGTGGTTAAAGGTGCTTGTTTGCAAAAACCTGACAACCTAGGTTCAATTCCCCAGAACCCATGTAAAGTCAGATACACAAAGTAGCATGACCTTTCTTTCCCTCCCTCCACTCACAAATAAATAAATAAAAATAAACAAAAGACTCTCTTTTTAAAATAGATGAGTATGATGTATGGATCTTATTTGACTTCTTATTTTTATTTAATTTAGTATTTAATTGACAGATAATTATATGTATTTATGGGATGCAGGGTGATGTTTTGATACATTTATATATTATAGATGAAATATACCAGGGTAATGAACACATATTTATCATTTTTATAGCAAAACATTAAAATGTATTTTCTTAGTGATTTTGAAATATATTCCATATTATTAACTATGGTCACTTTGTTGTGAAATGGTCCTTACAAACTAACTTTGTATCTGTTTACTATCTATCTTATGCCCAGTAATAAATACTGGAGAAAAATGATGAACAAGACAGCCATAATCTCTTCCTGTCATGTCAGTACAGCAGGAAATTTATGGCACAGATCAGGATGGAGGTGAATAAAATCAAGGACTTGAGAAATTACAAATCTGATTCAGACATTTCCTAGTTTTTTTTCAATAGATGGCATATATCTATGACTAATTTAAGAGCTTAAAAAGCTCAGTTATAACACATCAGAATTCAGGTGGTAACCTCAAAATTTAAAGTTAGACAATATTTTATTTTGGAGAGAGGACAGAGAGAGAGAGAGAGGGAGAGGGAGAGGAAGACAGAAGGAGAATGGGTGCACCAGCAACCTCTCAGCTGCTGTGAATGAAATCCAGATGCATGTGCCCCCTTGTGGGCAAGTGCGGCATTGTGTCCTTGTGTCACTTTGCATCTGGCTAAACGTGGGACCTGGAGATTGGAACCGGGTTCTTAGGCTTAGCAGGCAGGCACCTTAACCGCTAAGCCATCTCTAAAGCCCTAGACAATACTTTTGCATGTATGTATGTGGTGTGCATGTGTGTGCAAGTCACATGCATGTGGGGAGGAAGGAGTTAGAGGTATATGCCAGGTGTCCCCTGAGTCACTCTCCATTTTAATTTTTGAGATAAGACTTAACAGTAAACCTAGAGGTCATGATTCAGCTAGACTAACTACCAAGCAAGATCTAGAGATCTCCAATCTCCACCCCTCCCCCCAAAGTGGGATTACATGTACATGCTACCAAGTGTAGCTTTTAAATGGGTTCTGGGGATCAGAACTCAGGCCCTCATCCTGGCATACCAAGCACTTTACCAAATGAGCTGTCTTTCCAGCCCCCAAAAGTGAGACAACATGTTTTTACGGATACCACATTATCTTGAAAAAAGTAATAATTAGCAAGGTAGAACATTCAGACTATTTTATTGCTCACATTCCTAATATTCAGCACCATAACCAATTCTTAAATGTTGAGGAAAATATGGTTGTCATCCACTGGCCAACCTTAATATAGTAGTGTCAATATACTCCAGAGCTTAGAACTACTTAATTTCCGAGACCAGACGAGATCGGGTGCACTCAGGGTAGTATGGCCATAGACAATGAACTACATAATTTAAGATTAGCGTTTTACAAAATTATTTTGAGCTGGGGATATAGCCTAGTGGTTAAAGCCATTTGCTTGAAAAGCCTGCCATCCTGGGTTTGATTCCCCACTACCCACGCAATGCCAGCCACACAAAGTGGTGCATTCATCTGGAGTTTGTGTGCAGCGGCAGGAAGCCCTGGTATGATCATTCATTCTCTCTTTCTCTCTTTCAAGTAAATAAAAAATATTTAAATTTGTATGTTTCTGCATCTGTGTAGATGTGAACATGCTATGGCATACATGTGGAGATCAGAGGACAATAACAAGATGTCTACCCTCTCCTTCCACCTTCCAGCTTTGAAACAGGCTCTCTTATTGTTTTGCCACTGTGTACATCAGACGAACTGGCTGGTGAGCTTTTAGATTCTCCTGGCTCTGCTTCCAATTGCTGTAGGTGCACTTGTGTGACAGATACACATACCCCTTTGTGTCTGGCTTTATGTAGATGCTGGCAATGGTCAAATTCGGGTCAGCAGGCTTGTAATGAAAGAATAAGGAAAAATATAACTAATCTGCTTCTTTGGCTTCTGTACACTTGCTTGCTTGGAGGGAAACATAACTGATGGGCTTCACTAGTTTTATACAATTGCTTACTTGCTTGCACAGAAGAAAGGCAACCATTTCCTAAAGTAAAACAGTTTAAGACAAATGCACCCAGGAGGACGTGACTCTCCAAACGAAGTAGGTTGTTTGTTCTGGGAAGTCACAAGGTTTACAATGTTAACCTATACACAAAGAGAGAATAACGTCGTTATCTTGTGGTTTAGAGTCCAGGGCCACATATTGTTTAGACATCTTAGGGACAGTTAATAAATAACATAGGCCCCTGCTCCCCACATTGGAATTTCAGCCACCTGGAAAGCCCCTACATGCCCCTAAGCTATTACGCCCCACCTGAAAAGCCCCTACATACCCCTAAGCTATTACGCCCCACCTGGAAAGCCCCTACATATTTTTGGTATTTCCTCATACCCATGATTTTCTCCTATAAAAACCCTGCCCCACGGCTTCTCGGGGCTCTTCACTCCTCTTGCTTGAGGACTCTGTGTGGAGCCCCGAAGCTTCGGTTTCAATAAATCCTCTTGCTGCTTGCATTGAGTGTTCTCTGTGTGAGTGTCTTTGGGTCTGGTCGACTATCCCCTCGGGGGGCCCAAAAGGGGGTCCCTACAGTAAGAAAGCCCTTTTAACCACTTCACTATCTTCCCAGCTCCAAAATTAGCTTTCTAAAATGTAAAATCAAGCCAGGTGTGGGAGCTCATACCTTTAATACTAACACTTGAGGGTTGGAATAGGAGGCTTGTTGTTAATTCAAGGCCAGTTTGGGCTACAAAGTAAGTACTGGGTCAACTTGGGCTAGAGCGAAACCCTGTCTCAAAAGAAAACAAATGTAAAATTCTCCAAGATCCTCCTCCTAGCCCTGCAACATCCAACAGAAATTTCAGTAACGGTGATGACTGAAATGTCCTGTCTCTACATTGCCCAATTCAGTAGTCTCTACTCAGAGGAAATGTGGCTAATAAGATCAAAGAAGTGTTATAATTTTATTTGATTTAAATTAATTTTAATTTAAATACTAGCCACAGATATGCAGTGAATAGACTGTAAACTTAGTACTACAAAATAGGCAATCCAGTGATTATTATTAGAAAAGTTTCCATCATTGCATTAATTCATTCTAAATTGGAAAATTATTTAAACTTGAGAAAGTTGGAAAAGTACCTACATAACTGTGAATAAATACCAAGCTAAAGACTAATATCTGATTAAACAAAATCCAAGACCACCATTACTGACTTACTGAATTTTTAAAAACCACAGCAAAATTGCATATAAATTTGAAATATATGTCTTCTAAATGAGTGTCTATTATTAAAGAAAAAATAATCCAAGGTGTGTGCTTAAATTAGCATTTTAAAAGAATTTATAACTTTTATGTTTTGACATGCTTGTCCATTCATTTATTAAATGCCTACATTTTGGAGACACTTTTTCCTTATTTGGAGAATTATTATTCTACTACTGTGCCACAACATAATATCCTCCAATTAGCCATACTTAACCAATGCATTTTAAGTGATTTAATTTCCAGCAGCTTCATGTATAATTGTTTCATTTTTGAGTTACAAAACAATATAACCAAATGATCATTCAGTTTTTATGTTTGACTGCAATACCAACATTCAAATATATTACATCTTTAAAATGCATAATACCACCAGAAAATTAAAACAACATTAACATATCTTTCCAACAGGTGACTAATACATATTACAAGTAATTAAAATGATATGCATAAATTTTTGCAGAATTTGACTGAAATTAGTTTTGCTGAATTGTTAATTAAGCTAAGACTGCCTAACAAGTCACTGAAAATATTTTGATTAAAATAGAGTCTTCCCTGATTAGTCATAGAGAAAATCGATTTTAAATATGAATATGAAAATCATTTCTGGAGGTTTGGGATTTGGGATGATGATTCATTCTTTCAACAAGCATGTACTAGGTGACCATTGGCACCAGGTACAATGCTTGATACAAAAAAAGTGCAAGGTGGAGCATCAAACTCTACTTTGATGGAAACATTATGAGTTGTTCCACAGCCATATGTGGAGCAACTGATGGCTGTGAATTACTAATGTGGTCTGGGCCTCTGGGAATGGAAAGTATAGATTACTTAAATCTTCCTATCTCTGCTGTCCATACACATTCAATTACACTAAATGGCAACATATCATGCCCTATTTCAATTGTATCTGCTGGGCTCACTTCCATATTTTGTTTTGGAAAAATTAGATCATGCATTCATAAATACATAGTACATGCAATATTACAAAAATGTACAAACCAGGCGGGGTGATGTACGCCTTTAATCCCAGCACTTGGGAGGCAGAGGTAGGAGTGCAGTGATATTGAGGCCACCCTCTGACTACATAATGAATTCCAGGTCAGCCTGGACTAGAGCAAGACCCTACCTTGAAAAACCAACAAAGGGCTGGAGAAAAGGCTAGTGGTTAAGGCACTTGCTTGCAAAGCCAAAGGACCTCAGTTCGATTCCATAGGACCCTTGTAAGCCAGATGCACAAGGTGGCACATGCATCTGGAGTTTGTTTGCAGTGGCTGGACGCCCTGGTGCGCCCATGCTCACTCTTGCTCGCTCTCTGTCTGCCTCTTTCTTTCTCCCAAATAAATAAATAAATATATATTTTTTTTAAAAAAGAAAGAGAGCCAGGAGCACGCCTTTAATCCCAGCACTTGTGAGGCAGATATAGGAGGATCACAGTGAGTTTGAGGCCACCCTGAGACTACATAGTTAATTCTAGGTCAGTCTGGGCCAGAGTGAGACCCTACCTTGAAAAACCAAAATAAAATAAAATATAGAATAGAATAGAATAAAAAGAAAGAAAAACAAAAGTTATACAATAATTTAAGAAAAGTACTTTAGTTTCTGCACTAAAAGTCACAAATAACATATCAACATAATGCTAAATAATTTCTAAATGGTAGAGAAATTGTATACAAGTATAGACCCAATTTTTAGTGTAATATGTTCACTTATAAAAAATGACTAACCACCCAAACTTGAGTAGTAAGGTTGCAGGTGGTTTTTATTCAGGCATTTTCATATTTCAAACTTTTTGTACTGACCATCTATTATGTTATACAATCAGTAAATGTATATATGTTAGCTTCAGTACAAATCAATCTTTTACCTGTTACAAATCCCATGTCTAGTATAGGCCAGGGTAAGGTCTCACATAGAGAATTAAGTGCTAACTAAAGGTGTGATCTTAGTGGGTTGATGCTAAAAACCTAGGATTTGACTCAACTGGCTAATGATGGCAGAAAACAACAAAGATTTTCATTGTTTAGCATCAAATTTAAATGAATATCCTAGGGGTAAAGAACATAGCAGAATGTGTTTCCAGCTCTATGGCCCGGTTAAGTTAAAAAATAAATGATGACTTTTGACTTCATGCAACATCTTTGCTTAAACATTTAATAATTAATATTTAAGGATTTACTAACAACCACAACATACTTTTGAAAAGCAAGATTTTTTCTTGCAAAATAATATTTTTATGTAAATATGTAAAAAGAAAATGCAGCCAATATACTTTAAACTGTCTATGCAAGTAATGAATTTTATTTTATGTTTTATATCATAAACTGGTTTTTATACTTTGACAATGCAAAATGTTTGTACTAAATATATATACATGTTTTATAATGAGAAAAAAAAAGTAGTACAGGGACTAGAGAAGTAGTTTGGTGTTAGAGCTCTTGCCTACCCATGGGTTTTATCTCCAGCATAACAAAGAAATATTACACACACATACATATAATGTTGTTTGTAGACCTGGAAACCAAGGAAAATGGTGTAAATTAAATCAAAATCATCTTTACTCCCAACAGCCAGAGGTTGCCATGATTAATATGTTATCTTCTACTAGTTTTGTATAGCAATGTTTTGGCATTCTGCATTTACACATATTTTATCCTGAAAATATTTGTGTATCTTTAAATATTTTTAATGAGCCTTATTTTAACCGTTCCCTAATTTTACTCATTGGTTAAAAACAGTATTGCTGTATTTGTTATAGACCTAGCTTATAAGAACAAATTCAAAATATGTCCGACACTTGAAAGAAAAACTCTGGCCAAGGACTTTCCAAATGAATTATTTCTTCTGAGTTTAACCAACATTGGAATTTTTGATTCTAAAAATGAATTCCTAAAATCAACCACATTGTGCACAATGATAAATCATAATCTCTGAATTACGGGCTTAGGGTTGGAAAACCACACTCCCTAAGAAATCTAGGCTAACAAAAAACTCAACAAGTCTCTGCTCTCTCCACTCATATGCCCTAGCAGCTTGAACCCCAGCCTTGCCTGCCGTGGGAAAGCCAGTCAATTGCACTGAACTCAAAGGAAACTTTCAAGTAAAAGATAGGGGGAAAATGCTCAACACAAACTTTGGTTTTATGTTTTTCACCTCTCAAAGTACAGAAAGAACCTGCATTTTTTTTCTGAGAAATTCAATTCAGAAGCTCCATAAAACAACTTGACTGCTGACTGACCTCCCAAATATCAGCATGACATGTATTTGCTAAGCAAGAGTTCTTCAAATTACTCAGTGCAATTTCTTTGAAGCCCAGAAAGGGAAAATCCTATGCAAAAATATGCAATTACAGTGTAAAAGGAAACTAAACTCTATTTCCAATTAACATTTGTGGGTAGAAACTAAACTCTATTTCCAATTAACATTTGTGGCTAGAGATCTTTTTCTTACCTGCAAGGCAATTTAGGATTAGAAAGACCTTCCAAAATGCAAACACCATCATGTTGAGAGTTGAGAGCAGCAGGTACCAGTAGCTTGCCTGAACTAGGCTGAGTCTCAAACTGGCTTCTTCAATCACACTGAAGTTTGCCTGGCTTATCTGCTGGACATCACCAAGTAAACAGGCTTCTTCGGTTTTCTGATTGGTTACTGACCTCTCTCAGAGCAGATTTGTGTTTCTTTGAAGCAGTTTTCACAGGGTGTGTTTCCTTGATATATTTGCTACTGTGTTAATAATAAACTCATGCATTTAAAAATCTTCAAGCTCTTTTGTACACAGATTCTCTCAAGTCACATTGTTTAAAGTAAATCTTATTTTAAAAAATTGTACTGGGGGGAGATATAGAGGAGAGCCTATACAAATAAAAGTTGACAAGGCTAATTGATTTCAAATATTTCCACGAAAGTCTTATGTTGTTGATTCTCTAGCCTATTTTCACAAATTAGGTTGTTAGACGGATGCTATAAGCTTTCCTGAGGAGATGACGTTCAGAGGAAGGGCATGGGGTTTCTGAAGCAAAAATGCATTTATTCCTATGGGAACAAAGTCTGGCCATGTCACTTTCTTTTAAGTACTGGCAGTTGTGACTAACTTCCACCAAAAATGACAATATAAGGCTTTCATTCTTTTTTTTCTGTTTTTTTATGTTTATTTCTTTATTTGCAAGCAGAGAGAGAAGAGAGGCAGACAGAGAGAGAATGGGCACACCAGGGCCTCCCAGCCACTGCAAACGAACTCCAGATGCATGTGCCCCTTGTGCAGCTGGCTTATGTGGGTCCTGGAGAATCAAACTGGAATCCTTTGGCTTCGCAGGCAAACACCTTAACCGCTAAGCCATTTCTTCAGCCCCAAGACTTTCATTCTTATATCTCCAAGTTCAAAGCCTTATAACACTGACTAACCTAATTTTGCAAAAGCAGGTGAGTGAATAAATGCTTCAAGACTTCCATTAAATGAGTCTGAACCTTTATAGAATTAAGCTACTCAATGGATGCTATAGAGTTTCCTTGGAAATTGAGAGTTCACTAGAAGGGCATGGGAGAATGCTTAGGCAAAAAAGCATCCATGTGAACATGAGCTTCTAATAAAGTTCCTCTCATGCTTAAGTTATCCTAGGAAACCTAAGGCCCCTCTCTGGATCTTCTCATATGATCTCTAGGTTCTACTGTTTCCATTTCTACAGTGACTTTCAGATGTAACCCTTCTCTAGTCCTCTACTTCCATTGTGGTCCACTGTGGTTACTCAGCTCCTCACCCTTGGCCTACCCCAGCAGCTTCCTAATGTTCTCCTGCACTTCCTCTTATGTACCAGTCACATACTAATATGCCAATTGTCATGAAGCATTTTCAGTAACTCTCTCTCTGGGCTCTTTCAGCAAGTCTGAGTCTTTCACCTGGATTCCCAGCCTGGTCTTCATTATATCTGAACTTTATCCATGTTAAATTATCTATCCGAAAAAAAAATGCTGCCAAGATTCCCTATTCAGCATTTAGTCACATGAAATGCACACAAGTTTCAAATAGGTTATGTGAATTTTACTTTGTAGGAAATATTTGATCTCATCTCTACTTTAGCCCAGCCAACTGCCCCCTGCATCTCAGAAAGCCATTTTGCTTCCATCGGGCCTATTTTCTCCTCTCAGACTTCCCTGTCCATGCACATGTCTGAGCCAAAATCTTGGCCCCAGGTGATTTCTGTCACTAATTGTTATTTCTTCTTTTTGCTGCCCAGGCATCTTCTTAGAATAGATCAGTCATGCTGGCCTATGTGAGGACTTTGACTAATGTACATTCCATTCCTCTCTGGGCTCTCCCTAGAATAAATTCACATATTCTTTACAGGCAATAAGTATCCACAGTTGGTATTCAATTGCTCCCTGGTAATTTTCTGTTTATTAACTGACTCTCCTCTAAATCTAGTGATTATGAGCCCCTCTGTGGCAGAGATCAACTATACAGGCAGTTTTTAACTTCTGCAAGAGTGTATCCTAGCCTGGAGAGATGGGTTTGATTCCCCAGTATGCACATAAAGCCTTATACACAAAATGGTGCATGCATCTGGCATTCGTTTGCAGTGGCTAAAGGCCCTGGTGCACACATTCTCTCCTCTCTCTCTCTCCCCTTTCAAATAAATAAATAAATAGATATATTTTTTTAAAGTTTCCTAAAATGTACTCAAGAAATCACACTCCTGTGGAAGCAATGCTATGACACTCATTTTCAGACCTATACAACACATAGTAATTCATTAATTAATTGTGGGTGCTGGGCCATAGACAATGGGAGGGAAAAGAGAGCAGCATGTGTCAGAGGAAAAGCATTACATTGCCCTTTCCCCAAGGCATCAGTTGTCCACAATACATTTTCTGCAAATAAGTATTGCCTATTTCTGACATCCAGTATCTTTTCTGAATCCACCACCGTGGTCCCTCGTGTCCCTAGGTTGCACTTAAGGGAGAGTTCACTCCCCAGATATCCCATGCTCCCAAATTTCTCTTTCCATTCCACCCATATTCCTCCAAGAAATATTCTCTTCCTCTGCACACATGGACATTAGCTTCTTGATAGGAGGGATAAATATTTCCATGAACACTTCTCAACCTATTTGCACTACTAATGATAGAATGCTTGTGCCCCACCAAATAAATCTCAGATCAGGAGGATGAGTCAATGTAAACCTCTGGATGCCTGCAACAACTCTTCTCAGCCCTGATTTTGCCTTAACCTATGAGTCTCCAACAGACCCACAGTTTTCACAGTTTTTAATGAGAATGGTATTTCTGTGGATATGGATGTAGGATGGCAAAAGAAATTTTTAAGTCTGATGTTTGTAAGCCAGAGGTTTCCTGTGTTTTCTTCCATGCCTCAGAAGTGACTATAATAGAGTGGCCATATAATCATTAAAACTAGGATGGTTTGGTAAATAAAAAGGAACTATAGCAATTACACAAGACTGTGGAAACTGTGACAGATTCAGACAACACTGGATAGCTGGCTACCTACCCACAGACAGTGTCAACACAAAGTAGGTGCACCAATGTGGAGGTGCGTGCTGATTAATACAGAATGGCTAAGCTTGTTGGCTTTAAGATGTGTGGAATGGAAAATGCAATTTAAGGGTATTGCCAATACCCATCTATATCAGGATATCACATATAAACACATGGTACTCTAGAACATTTAAGTAAAATTACCTATATAAAAGCTAGCTGGATCAGGAGGAATTCTGTTAAAATAGACTATAAGAGACCATGCAAATTCTCTGCTTGGAACTGAATTTTGATCATAACTGATCATTGCTCAAAAGAAATGGCCTATTAACTCACACATGAAATATTATTCTTTATATTTTATAAGTCTTTATAATGTTTAAACTGCATTTTCATTTTATCTCTATGACTGACCAATAAAATAAGCAGAGCAGGTACTCTCTACATTTTCTATATAAGAAAACTGAAGCTCAGAAAGGTTGTGTCTTTCCCAAGGCCAGATAGCACACAGTAGAAGTTGTTCCCATCAGACTGCATAGTTGCACACTGTGATTGTAATGTAACAAATCTGTGATGGCCTCCAACGCTCTTTCTTGGGAACTATCAGAAATACGTGACATCGGATTTATTCCCCATTCTTTTAAACTTAAAAAATTACAAAAGTAACACACTTTGAATCAATAGAATTTCAAAATACAAAGAACCATACAAACAAAAGTCCACTCCTGGTCCTTCACTCACACACATGATTTCAGGCTCAGGCTCACAAGCAACAGTTTAACATTGTTCTGAGACCTTTCCTGTGCATTAACACACATACACAGAGACTTTTTTTTTTTTTTTTTTTTTTTTTTTTTTTTTTTTTTTTTTTTGGTTTTTCGAGGTAGGATTTCACTCTGGCCCAAGCTGACCTGTAATTCACTATGTAGTCTCAGGGTGGCCTCGAACTCACAGCGATCCTCCTACCTCTGCCTCCCAAGTGCTGGGATTAAAGGCATGTGCTACCACGCCTGGCAGAGACATTTTTTTAACATAAAAGTGATCATACTACACATGTTATTCTACAATTTGGTTTTCTCCCATGAAAATCATTTCTACTATCTTTGTGTTTATATCCAATTACAACTGTAGGCCTATCTCATCTGTTTTAAGTTTGCATAGTATTTCACTGCATGGATACACTGTAAATTATTTAACAATTTTCCTATTGGCTAATTAGTAAATTATTTCCATTTTTCACTACCAAAAACAATGGTGCAATGAACATATTTTGTCTAGATCTTTACCTATGGTGTCATTGTTTCTATCAATTGGGTCTCTACCACTTGTGTGATTATTTCTGTAGATTGGGTCTCTAGAGGTGTAACTATTGGATCAAATGATATGAATATATAAATTGTTGGTGGACTACAAAATTGTCCACAAGAAATTCTTCAGAAATCTACACCTATATTAAGAATGTGTGAGAGTGCCTGATTTACATAGCCTTGCTAACAATGAAAGGTGTTTCTTTTGTTTTCATTGGCATTGCAGCTAAAAATGTATACTGCCTGGATGCTTTAATGAGGCTCAGCCTCTTTCCACAGGTTCACTGGACTAAGTGGCATTCTTTTCCAAGTGAATCACCTGTTTATAGCCTTAGCACACTTTTCCACTGGATTATCTATCTTTTATTATTTTAGATGCATAAGTATTTTTATATACATAAATTATTAATTTTATTCTGAGTTAGTATCTATGTTATAATTAATTTCTTCTCATTCGTCCTATTTCTTTTTAGTTGTATGCCTTTTTCTATAAAGAAGTTTACATTTTGATTCATCTATCAATTTTTTCCTCTGTAGCCTTCCCTGATCCAAGACAATGGAAATGACATTCCATATGATTATTAAATACATAACATTATATATCCTTCCAGTGATTTTTATAATTTTGTCTAAATTATTTTAATTATACTAGTTTTGTCCTTCCAGTTGGTTGAGACAAAACTTTGGTGTCATCCTTGAGCCCTTTCCTTTCCTCTTTTGCACCACGCTCAGAAGCTACTCAAGTTTCCTCTACCTTCACTACCTCTACTGTAGTCTGAGCTACCAGCCCCAGCTGCTTGGGATCCCTGTAATAGCCTTTTAAGGGGCCTGTGGGCCTCTACTTCTGTCATTTATCAGTCTACTCATCATATTAGTCAAAAGAATCATTTTAATAAATCAGATCATGTCTTGTCTTTGTTCAGATCATCTACTGGTTACTAAAGTCTTTAAATCAAGTTAAAAGTAGCCTAAATGTTAAATATCTTGATTAACAAAATAGATAGATGGCTAATGGATCACAATAAGCCCTTAAATTAAAGTCAATTCTAGTGCCCTTCCTATTTCTCTTTGAGTTGTGCTGTCCGATATATCCATGGCTTTTCAACTCTTGAAAGGTAGATAGCTGGAGTTGAGCTGTGTTGTAAGTATAATGTACACACATATCAGATTCCAAAGCCTTAGAATGAAAAATAAAGCAAAATATTATTAATTCTTATTAATATTGCAATAATATTTTGAATACATTGGGTGAACTAAATTAATTATTTTAATAGAAAAATAGTTTTTTTTTTTTTTTTTTTTTGGTTTTTCAAGGTAAGGTCTCACTCTGGCTCAGGCTGACCTGGAATTTTCTATGTAGTCTCAGGGTGGCCTCGAACTCTCGGCGATCCTCCTACCTCTGCCTCCCAAGTGCTGGGATTAAAGGCGTGCGCCACCACGCCTGGCAGAAAAATAGTTTTATAGGAGCCTGGAATCAATCTGTCTCACCAATTACATCACCCTCTCTGACTTCATCTACAACACTTACCCTTCATTGTGATTCAGCCTCACTATGCTCCTTATTGAATCACCAGCTAGTGAAGTGAACTCCCATTTCTATAGAATTTGATCAGGTTGTTGACTCCACCTCTTACTCTCTCTCCCAGCTATCAGCAGGGCCAGAGCAATTATTATCTTCATCTTTGCTGGATTGCTTCTTTTTAGAAAGGTGGTCACATTTTTGAGACTGGTTCTCACTATGTAGCTTTAGTTGGCCTAGAACTCAATATGTAGACAAGCCTGACCTCAAGTTTATAGTAACCTCCTGCTTCTTTCTCTACAGTACTGGGATTACAGGCTGTTTATGCATTTTAAACTTCTAATTTCCCCTATGCCAGCTCTCAAATCCCCTGGACCTTTTCCTTTTTATTTTTACACTCATTTGTTCTAAGACATAGTAGTCTCCTCTCATCTATTATTTTGCTATCTATGATGGCAATTACCCAAAGTCCACCATGATCCAAAAATATTACATAGAAATTCCAGAAATAAACACCACATACATTTGAAATACTTTCATTACAGCATATTATTATAATCATTTCATCTTATTTAGTTATTTAAACCTTTACTGAGCTTAATTTATAAATTAAGCTTTTTCTTAGCATACGTATATACTAAAAAGCAAATGATATATAAAGTTCAGTATTATCTGCAATTTCAGAATTCCACTGGGGTCTTAGAATATATACCCCATGAACAAGAGGGAGATATTGTAATGCATAATTTAATTGTTCAACTTCTTACACAGCTAAAGTATAAGTTTTAAAAGCATAGGGATTTCTGTTTTGTTCACTATTTATCCCAAGGGTCTGATACAGAAAGCACAAAAGAACTATTTGTTAAATGGATAAACTTGTGAATCTTTATTTAATCCATCTGTGATTTATTTTTGTGTGTTTGAGATGGGATAGTGTTTTCAAAATATTCTACTGTTCTATCAAGGTAATGTCCACACATTACCCTTTGAGAGAGATGTGCTCTTTGAAAACATTTGGCATTTGAAGATTATTCCCATTTATGAAGCAGGTGATCAAGTTAAGTAGTACCATTCTGTAGTCAATAAATGAGTTGTAATAAAAAAAAAAAAACAGGGTCTATTGCCTTTGATTGGGTTGAGAGCTGGATCAGAGGCAACTTGAGTTTTCCAAAAGAGATCAGTGCCATTCTAATGAAACCAACATATGAGGCAGACAGAGAAAGAAAGAATCAGAGTGGAAAATCTGGGGCTAAAGCTGTTTCATAAAGACTGTTGATTCATCAAAATGTTCATCATAGGGAAATTGGAGTTTACTGGACTTCATTATATATTTTATTGTTTTGTATGCTCTTTTAAATTTTTGAGTTATATATGGGTAGGTATAATATAGTCAGTGCTTTGAGAGTAATTTCTTTTTCTTTTTTCTCACTCTGGCCCAGGCTGACCAGTAATTAACTATGTAGCCTCAGGGTAGACTCAAACTCAGGGCAGTCCTCCTACCTCTGCCTCCTGAATGCTGGGATTAAAGGTGTGCGCCACCACGCCCAGCTCTAGAGTAAATATTTTACTTTTGTTGAATGGTGCCAAAGAATGTTTAAAAAATTGCTTAGGGACTCATAGCACCACTCCTTTTACCAATTGCCAGCCAGAATCTCCTTTCATAGACCCCCTGGTTCTTCCCATGCCACCTCACATATATCACCCTGTTTTTAAACCTTTCTCATTTACCAAGCAGTTTTTAGTATCCCCATTATAATTCTATACTTGGGTGTTCTTTATTCCCCTTCCATTCTACTAGTAACAAGTCCTACTGGGGACAGTTTTGAAGCTTCTCACCAGTCGACCTTGTTCTTCCCCTATCCTGTGCATAATCTAGTTTAACCCATATCACGCTTCATTTAAATGGCTTCTGTAGCCTCCTAGCCCATCTCCTGACCTCTAATCTCCCTCCGTAAGTTTTCCTTAAATCCAACTATGTCATTCTTGTGCTAAAAAATCTTATATGACTCTCAGTAACCTTCTATACTAGATATAAAAACTTTATACCAGTTCAATTGACATCTCACCTTTCCTGTTTAGGTTCTGTTATTAAAGAATGTCAGAGCTGGCTCAGAGGCAGTGATAGTAGAGAGGTTGGGAAGGGATAGCACCAGAAGTCTTAAAAAGTGATTGCCAGACAAAATTGAACATTCTTGTTACCTGAGCATGTGCATCACTTTTCCATTCCTGCATCTCTCTATTGGTGATTCCCTTCTAGATTACTCACTCCACCAAATGTAATTGTCAAAAAAAAAAATCTGCTCATCTTGTGAGCCTCACCACAAGCACGAAGTCCTCCAGGAGTTGTCTACTGAGACCTACATGTCTATTTATACACCTGATTTCTTCATGTTTCTAAGATTTCAAGCTCCACAGGAAGAAAGTGACCATGTTTTGTAGAAGTATTTGCACTTTTGCATGCTTGTTTTTGGCCAGGCATCATGCTAAATGCCTTATACATTATCTGACTTCATCTTCCTAATCCATTGATAAGGTTGGTAGTATTCTCCTTGATTAATAGGTGAGGAATAGCTGACAATTATCCCTCTCACAAGTATAGCTGTCAAAACATTAGTCTCCAAGGGATGGAGAAATTGTTCATTGGTTAAGGCACTTGCCTACAAAACCAAAAAACCTAGGTTCAATTCCCCAGTACCCACATAAAGCCAGATGCACAAGGTGACTCATCTTCTGGAATTCGTTTGCACTGGCTAAAGGCTTGTGTGCATCCATTCTCTCTCTTGCTCTCTCTCCCTCCCTCTTTCTATCTCAAATAAATAAATAAATAAATTAATTAATTAATTAATTAATTAATAAAATATTT
Source organism: Orientallactaga sibirica (assembly GCA_036365145.1). Taxonomy (NCBI): domain Eukaryota; kingdom Metazoa; phylum Chordata; class Mammalia; order Rodentia; family Dipodidae; genus Orientallactaga; species Orientallactaga sibirica. The sequence continues at coordinate 12,353,595 of JAEOAD010000057.1, forward strand.
TAAAACTTTAATCTCCAGTAACCACATTATTAGTAAAACTGTTCAATGATCACATAAATGCCAGAGCCAAGACTTCAGAAAAAGTCATCTGACTCTGAAGCATGTGCTCCTAATTTGTGGTTAAATTACTGTGGCTTTAAGGACCAGGCTTGATATTGGCACCCAGCAATTCCTGAAGAGAACTATGGTGAATTTGTCTTCCTATATTCATGGTATCCCAGAGTAACTATTTTGAAGGAAAGGACCTGGCATATTTGTCTATATAAAAAAAAAAAACCTGGGTTGGCAAGATGGCTTAGCAGATAAGGCATTTGCTTTCAAAGCCAAAGGATCCCAGTTCTATTCTCCAGGACCCACATAAGCCAGATGCACAAGTGCATGCACAGGTGCATGTATCTGGATTTCGTTTGTAGTGGCTGGAGGCCCTGGCATGCCCATTCTCTCTCTCTCTCTTTTTCTCTCAAATAAATAAATTATATATATATATATGTATATATATATATATATAATTTATTAATATATAATATAATATATAATATAAATATTTAAAAGCAAACCCACAATACTCTCCATCAATAACAAGTTTCCTTTTTCCAGGTTAATATTGATTTGCCCTGGGATCAATTAAAAAAGTAGTGCACAATTCTACAATTCTCTAAACCACAAAGTTGGAAATTTCATATTAGGAACTCTAAAAACTGGAACTCTCAAGTGAACTCTGTGATGTTGTTTGGCAGTGAGACTAGCTCTTGTACTTTTATACCTACATAGAAGGACTGGACATAGAAGGACTCTCAGCTCTTAATCTTTTATGAATATGCAGTTCTAAATGTGCATTCTAGATATCTTATTGAGAGTCTTCTAGAGGCTTCTAGAAAAATGTTTATCTGTCGCTCCTAACCTGAATCCATGTAACAGGTGGCCAAACCTAATAAACACTCTGAGGCCCAGACAAAAGGGGGGGTGGGAGAGAGGGAGGGTAAGGGTGGGAGGGAATGAGAGGGTGAGAGGGAGAACAAGGGGGGGGGATACAAATTGGGACCCAAAAGGAAAAGATACTATAAAACCCTTTATTCTGAACAACAGGTTAAAACATTGATCCTTCAGCAGGCCCGCAGAGGGAACACCCAAACCACAGGAACCTGGAGAGAGCATCATGAAGGCCAACCTTAATCTTGTCCTGCTTCTCTCCTCTCTCTCTCTCTCTCGTTCTCTCTCCCTCTCCTCTCTATACTCACTTGCTCTTTTATATTATCTATTTTTTTTCCTCCCTCACCTTCCTAGGTGCAGACTTATAACACCCAGTGCCAGCACGGGGTGAACTTCCACAATGACCTGTTGATCTGAAACACCTACAAGGTTTCCCAAAAAAGACAGACTTCTGTCAGAGTTCTTGGTGACCCACCAAAGGTTGATGGCAAGACCCTACTGTTGAAGACAGCATACGTGTGTGAGACCAAACACAGAGAGACCTGTTCAGAATCTGGAAGAGGGTCAGTCCCCAGACAGTTAGCTAGTCTAGTACCAGAGGGTGCTACACACGCAACTGGGGGAAAATGACCGACATCTGTCCAAACAACTTGCAGTCTAAGATACCCAGCAGGAAACAACTTGATGTAATGCTCATACAAGTGCAGTAGTGGCAATCAGCCATGGCGGGTTAACCAACTGCTCTTGATTTGGCTAATAGATCCACTCAGTGGAATGGAACTCATTGCTGGAACTGGGAAATAAGTCAAAACGAGGTACAAAAAATGAGCTCAATCTCCAAGAGCAAGATACCACCAAATGTGGGCTAAAAGAGAGCCAATGCATATAAATTTCCCTCCAAAACATATATGGTCATCCCTTCTATCTAGTACTAACTTCTCTCTCCGTTGGAGAATTTGCTTATCTTTTTTCAGATGGACAACGAACCTGAAGGAAGGATCAGCTACCCACACCTCACCAGGGCCCCAGCTGAAACCATAGAGTATTGTGGGGGAAGAGCAAGAATACAGCGTGCATGGCGATCACGACACCAGAAAAAGGCTGAAGGAGATAAACACAGAGAACATCCAACTCCAACTAAGCCAGCTATCCAGAGACACAGAGGCTCCCAAAACCTCATCACTGAAGCAGAACTAAAATGACCCCAATGTGGCTCAGGGAAACTTGTGGAAGAGGGGGCGGAAAGATTGTTAGAGTCATAGTTGGGGCATTATGCACAAAGACTGGGGCCTACCCCCCAGAACTCTTGACTAACCTCACAATGCATGACCCACATTCCCCATTGATGAGGGTCCCTTTGAAAGAGGGAGGACAGGGAGGAGGACAATGGAACCAATACTATGAATGTAAAATCAAAATAATATAAATAAAAATATATATTTAAAAAAATGTCAGATAGGGTCTCACTTGCGCTGTGAAGGAGAAGCCCTTTAGGGGTATATTTAAGGAGGGCCACGAAGGCCACTACCCAGGTGAATTTGGGAAATATTTGTTTCCTGTCCTAAAGGAAAGAACTATAATAAAGTTCTCCTTTGTGAAATCATGTTTTAACAATAAGTGTGAGTCAGCTTTCATTGAGTAGTCTGGGATTGCTTACCTAGCGATAGTAGGAAGGCTGGAAAGAGTTGGTACCAGGAACTGTATGTTAACCGATAGTGTGACTCAACTTGCTGTGTACATTAAAGTGTTTGGGGAAGCCTACTCCTATGAAATTTGTGTTGACACACTGTACAAACACATGTCATAGTCTGCTTTGAAAAAGTTAACATGTATGAGAAATTAGAGTACCTACATGGACACACACAGAGACATACATGCATACTTGATCATTTTCAACACAAAACCTATCCACGCCTTTGCCCATTTCGTAACAGAAAGACCTTCCAGTTGTTTCCATTCAGGAGAAGGCAAGCTTGACTTGAACTATGAAGAGTCACATTCGAATGCATGATTGCAGAGCCCTGTTGTTTTAACCAGTTATATTCAGCACTCCTTCAAAATACCATCCTCAAGTGAAGTGAACTCTAAAAACAGGAGACCTGAGATTGAAGCTTTTCTCAACTGCCCAAACTGGTTAAGAGTATATGTAATATCACGGGCTGGAGGGATTGCTTAGTGGTTAAGGCATTTGCCTGCAAAGCCAAAGAACCCAGGTTTGAGTCCCCAGGACCCACATTAGCCAGATGCACACATCTGGAGTTCGTTTGCAGTGGCTGGAGGCCCTGGCATGCCCATTCTCTCTGTGTGTCACTCTCCCTCTTTCTCTGTCAAATAAATAAATAAATAAATAAAAAAATATATTTTTAAAAAATAGTATATGTAATATCATAAGGACTACCCAATACTAATATCAGCTGACAGTCGGGCACTGGGTTAAGCATTTCATATGCATTATATTTCAAAATAATCCAATAAAGGAGATATTATACTCATCATTTTACAGATGAGGAAAATGGATTGCCACTGATCACAGTTTGTATTTGACACAACTAGGACTTAAGCTCATGCAGGTCTGCTCCAAACCCCATGTCTTTGCCCACTATGTAGCAGGACTTCCTGGGGCTAGTCAAGGGACAGTAAAACACATAGTCAACATAGTCCTTGCTTCCTAGGTATTATGCCCTTGCCATGAAGACAAGACAAATACAACACAATATAGGATTAAGTGTATTAGGTGACAGACAAATAAATACAAGTACAAAAGGTGGAATGTGACCCATAGAAAGAGATGTCACTAAGTCACCAACTTTGATTGCTGAATGAATTCATGAAGTCTATTGGCAGGAGACAGAGATTCTGGAAAGAGTGGAAAAGGATATTTTAAAAACTGATTGATAAATAGGAACTATACATGTTTATTGGAAAATGATGTGTTCCTGAATGTTGCATGTATAATGACCAGGTCATCAGATCAGAGCAGGAGGTTTTTGTTTCTTTGTTTGTTTTATTTTTTGAGGCAGGGTCTCACTCTAGCCCAGGCTGGCCTTGAACTCATGGTAATTCTTCTACCTCAGCCTCCCAAATGCTGGGATTACAAGTGTACGCCACAGAGCCTGGCTCTGAACAGGATATTTTAAAGGAAAATATCTATAATGGACAATGAAAAGAGAGTGATGAAGTATTTTTGAGGCCAGAATATCAGAAAGGCCAAGAGATATTATTGCTTGTATGAAAAGGCTGGAAAAGAATCAACACTGAGAATCATCCAAAAAAGTTCTTGAAATGGGAGTCAGGCATGAAAGAGCTCACAAACTGGGCAACAAAAGCAGGAGAAATAGGAAACTTGCCAAATGAGGATGTAGTTTAAAGGAGAGGACACAAACAAAAGCCTGGATTTTGTTTGCTTTTGTTGGTGGTTGGTTGGGTGGCATGTTGGGTTTGAGCTCTGCATTTTGTTTTGCACATCCTGTGTGCTGTCTTTGGTTTGTTCTAATGAGAGGCAGCACAGTAGAATGACAAACAGCATGGACCTGAAATCAGGCAGCCTTGCTTACAGACTCTGTTACCAGTCGAGGGACTATGGCCAGTTATTTAATACCTTTGTGTTGCATTATCCTCTTTCATTAAGCAAGGTGTAATTAGACCTACCTCCTAAGACAATTATAAGAACTATATAAGTTATTATTTGCAAAATACTTGGAAAATGCCTGCAGATAGTAAGTGCTATCAACATGTTTGTTGATAAAGTACAATTCACTACCAACACTGAAATGTGGAATACTTCCCAGTATCATTTCTTGTCCAGATCTTTCTCTTCAGGATAATGGAACACACATGATAAGAAAGCAGAACGAGGTACTAACTTGGAGGAAGGATGGGAAACATATGGAGGGAAGGAGGGGAGGAGGGGGAGAGCAGTGGAGGAACAAATGAGAAGAAAATACTATGTTACATATGTATGAAGATACCATGATGAAACCCATTACTTTGTATTATAATCTAAACAATTAATTTTAGAACACGGGGGGGGGAAATAATATTGTTAAAGGGGTTCTATTTTAAGAAAAGAATCCATAGATGGGGTAATCCAGGTAGATTACAGCACGGCAACAATTGAGGATAGCTGAGTACTGATTGCTGCCTTTACATAGGAAATTCAGAAATGCACCTTCCCCTCCCAACCCCCACAGATCCCACCAGCTTCTGCTGCTTATACTCATCCCACTTCTTGTGATCTTGTGACTCATGGCTTAAAGTGAAAGGGCATCTTGGTTTCCACTATGCACTATATTTACAAAGCAAGTCCACAAAGAAAACAATTTGAGCCTGGAACCCAGGTCTGGATGAGTTCATAGGCTGTTTAACCCTTAGAGTATAAGAGAAAGTACCAGTCCTCCTCCATCAGCTAAGGTCCCCCTTTGGCCCCAAATTTTGGGCCACTGGATTGCACAAGCAGTTCCATTGTGAAAGCCTCTTCCATACCACAATCTCATCTCTTTCTATCCTATTCAGGACTTCAGATGGGAAGGGGGACATAGGGCTCCCACCATCTTTCCCAGCCAAGCTGGAGGAAGGCCAGAGCTGAGATCAGCCAGGCAAAAACATGCAGCCTTCTTCTGAGTCAACAGGCCTTGCCACATCATGTCCTTCTCCATATGCTCATTTAGTAGATTAAACTATGCCTCAGGGTCTGAAAAACCCACAGCTCAGGAATAGTTTACACAGTAGCTAGTCCCAGAACATACTGACAGATGGACCAAGTTTGTCTATAGAGTTACCATCTGGTTAGGCATTCCCAGGCTTCCTAGTTTTCTCTGACTGGCCCTTAGGAGTGAGCCCCACCTGAGACTCCACTATGGATTTCTGACCATCTTAGAGTCTGTGGCCCTCTTCCTCAGTGAAGACTCCCTTCTTTTCTACTCTCCAGGGGCATGGATGAGGCATGAAGATAGGCGTGCAGGCCTACTGGCTCTTAGATGGTACCCTTGAAAACAGCCACCCACCTTTGTGAGAAATAACTACTTTTGGGAAGGTCAGGATGCACAGGAGAGAAAAGGCCACAGAGGGAGAGTTTGGGAAAAAGACTTTAGGAGTTCAGTCAAAGCCCAGACCTGCTGTGCTTTTAAGTAAGCATCCCAGCTATGCTAGCCATGGGTGAGACAGCCTGAGGAGGAACACAAAAAGCCCGTGGCTTAGAACTCAAGTGGCCCACCATGAAGGAAGGACGTCCTGACAGCACTAGAACATGCAGTTTAGGTCTTTCACTTTACAGAATGCCACATTTGCTCTTGTTTCACAGCTTGCTGCTGAGGCAAAGTTGGAGAGTAGAATACAGACCCCCTGACTAGTGGTTTCACTGACTTCCTGAGAGAGGGAGACAGAGGAGTGTAGAGGAGGGAAACTCGACACTTATTTTAAACAGAATCATATCAGATGAATAACAGCTCTGCAGCTCTTTCCAAGTGGGTGGAGGTGTGCAGCCTGTTCCCAGCTCAGCAGGAAAGAACTTTGGCCACTCTCCACCAGTTCATGATCCTCCCAAGGCAAACAGTCTGCTGTGCTGAAGGATCTGCATCTGAACCTACGGAAAGGATTCTGGGTAAGGAGTCAGCCTGGGGAAGCATTTATCTATGCGGAAAGTTGCTTGGACCTATGCCCTTCTCCCTGGACTTGCCACCAGTCATCAAAGCAAGGCATAACGTCCTTATCCTATAATTCAGCTAGGCTACATGTGTTCAATGGTGGTTGGATAGATTGATAACCTCATCTTTCACCACTCCAACTTTTCTCATTTCTGTAACAACTCTGGCCTCCTTGCTATTCCTCAAAGATGATGAACATGTGCCCACCTCAGGGCCTTTGCACTTGCTGTTGTTTTCAGCTAGCACGCTCTTCACCAACTCTCACTGTGCTATGTTCCTTCCCTTCAGTCTTTGTTTGAATGTCCTGATTTCAGAAATTCTTTCCTCTACTACCTTCCTCAAAGTGCATTTGTTGGGGCTGAGGAGATTCCCCAGATGTCAAAGGCACTTGTTTGAAAGTGAACTTGTCACCATCCTTTATCCTTTATCCTACTTTAAATTTTCCCCTATAGTTTTCATCACCACCTTACATTACAGTACATATTGTGTTTAGTCTCTTCCTGCCCTTAAACGTGAGCTCTGTGAGAGCAAAGACTTTGACATAATCATTGTACTATCTCAACCCTAGGATAGTCTATAGCACTTAAAAGGTGCTTAACAAGTATTTACTGAATCAATGAGCAGGCAGAGAGAGGGATTTCTGTATTTCTCTTGGTATATGTTTGCATATAGAAAGGACACGTGTCATCCTTTGTTCATTTTCCAAACACATATTTCTTACATGATTTTATGAGTTAGGCTTATGTACTCAGCCTAGAGAGGGAACATGAGTAGACACAGAAACGACAAAACAGTGTGGTAAACATTACCAGGGCTTTTGGAAACATGGAGAAGGAATTGGTAAAGGCTTTTCAAAGGAGTTGTCGCGTGAAAAAATATGAGCTGCTAGACGAGAAAATTGAAGTAGGAATGTGAATAACAGTGCTGAAGTGAAGGGAACAAAGTGTGCAAGGACAAAGAGGCTGATCTGGCAAACAGCTTCACCACAGGAGGCCACAAAGTAGCAGGGAAGGAGATATGAGCAGACGCAAGACTGGGGACCAAGGAAAGGCCCTAATTTGAGATCCTTGCTTGCCGTTCTAAGTACAGTAGCTCCTCCTATCAATGGAGATGCATTCTGAAGGTCCAAATGGATGCCTTGAACCATGGATAGGATTAAACCCTATTGGAATGTTTTGATATGTAGTATCCTCCAAAATACTAATGTATTCAACTTGGTCCCCAGACAGTAGAGAGAGGATTGGATCATGAGGTTTGGACTTCCAATGGATCGGTCCCTTGGTGGAGTCGTAATCTGGTGGCATTATTAGGAAGTGGTGCAAATTAAGAGATGTAGGTTCTTATTGTAGGAAGTATGTTATTGGGGATGTGCTCTGGAAAAATATACCTTGACCCCAGCCCCTTCCTGTCTGGTGCTCTGCCTCTGGACTGCAATGAGGTGAACAGCCTGTGCCAGATTCTCTCACTGCTATGATGTTCTGCCTGATCCCCAGCCCAAAGCAATGATACCAGCAGATCACAGATTGAAACCTCTGAGACTGTGAACCCAAATGAATCTTTGCCCTCTTAAGTTGCTTGTCTCAGGTAATTTGTCACAATGATGAAAAGTATGAAGAGCAACAGCTACATATACAAGAAGATAGCTAAGTTATTACAGGTAGTGGTCCTTCACTGGAAAGAAACTGAGAAAAGAAACTATTCAGAACGATTCTAGTGTGTTGAATCTTCTCAAAACAGACTCAGTTTTCTCCCTCCCTAAAGACATGTCCATTGCACTCTGTTCCTGCTCCTTATAACCATGCTGGCATCCTTTCTCCTTTGCTCTCGGTCCTATCTTCTGCTCTTTCTCCTAATTCCTTTATTCAGCTTCCTCTAACTTTTGAATTTTACCTCCACCCTTTATTTATGAAGGTTTCCCTCTTTCATTGACTGAGGAATAATGTAAACATGTCAACAATGTATATGAAACCTAACTCCAATTTTAGGACTGTTTTGAAATAACTTTTAAGGAATACTTGTGGCTGAACATTGATATTAACACCCTGATAACAAACTGCACCTTCTTTGTTAATGACCTTAAGCCTGAAATACCAGATGTTATTCAGAAATATAAAACAGACTGTCAAACCACACCCATTTCTGATTTACCACCCTTCAAGTCCAGCACACTATTGTCCAGCATTTTGTGGAAACCAAAGGAAACAAAGAAAATTACACACTGAAAATGTGGACCATTACAAATCAGCCTGAAGAAAACAAAACTCTCCATAAAAACAGCACAGATAGACACAGCTACAAGTAAGGAAAGACATTAAGCCCTCAAATATTCTGCACTGTCCATGAATCAAGACATTGAACTTAAGTTGCCAGACTTAACAAGCAAAATTAAAGAAAAATTTGAGTTTCAAAGCCGGGGGTGGTGGCGCATACCTTTAATCCCAACACTTGGGAGGCAGAGGTAGGAAGATCACCATGAGTTCGAGGCCACCCTGAGATTACAAGGTGAATTCCAGCTCAGCCTGGGCTAGAGTGAGACCCTACCTCAAAACACCAAAAAAAAAATTGAATTTCAGATAAATGAGTTATATTTTAGCATAAGTATTGTCCAAGAAATATGTAGTACATAGTAAAGTTAACACAAATTTGTTGATTACATGACATTCAAGTTTAACTGTGCTGCATGTATTTTATCTGTCAACCTTCTATAGGTCGCTCAGTCCAAAAACAAAGTGATTCCCCTCCTCCAAGTAAGGCAATCCCCAAGTGATGATGAACCTAACACAGATTATTAGAAGGGTTTAAACTCTGGATAAAGGATTAAATGATGGTATATATTTGTGGGGTTATCAGCAGACAGTGGTATTTAAAGCCATGGGCCTTGATCAGATCACTCAGGGGTAGTGTTGAGCTTCAGAAGAGTAATCAGAACAGAACTTTAGAGAGCAATGGCTTTGAAAGGGAAGCTGAAAGGAGAATTCAGAGAAATAAGAGCAAAAATAATTGGACTCATGCCATTACAAGCCTTTACTGCCACTTGCCATAATGGTGCTAAATGGTTTACAGGTGTCATCCCACTTAATACCAAGCAAAACTTTATGAAGTAGCCATTATCATGCCCATTTTATTGAAGAGGAAACTGGGGCCCAGATATATAGAGAAGCTATTTAAGTTCACACTGCTGGTAGCAGAACCAAAGTTGCTTGCCTTTGCAGTTCACATATTTGTTGTGAAGAAATGTAAGAAACAGTAGTCTTTGGATCCAAGACGTGAAGGAGTACAGGGAAGAACAAAGCAATCCATAGTACAGTATCAAATCCACACAAATAGAGTTGTGTCAGGGCAGATAAATTCAGTCAGTGCAGAAAAACATCTAGTAAATTATCGACATGGATATCATGGGTGACCTTGGTGAGGGCAATTTCAGTGGGTAGTGGAAGCTCAGGCAAGATTGCAAACAATTGAGAAAAGAGAGAAGAAACAAAATGGAAAGACTGAATAGAGACTATTCAGAAAGTTTATATTTGAAAGGAAGATGAGTGATAAGGTGGTAGCTTACGGGGGGGGGGGACACAACCTACTACCTAGGGAGACCTTTCTGTTTCTAATTGCTATAGTTGCATGTTTAATGTGGAAGATTTGTAAAATAATGGTGAACAAAAGGCTTCACATAAATCAGATACAATTATGGATAATATTTTGGCATATACACAATGCCTATTTTCCAAAAATGAAGTTAAGCTATAGATGCTGTTTTGTAACTTTTTTCTATTAAAATATATCGTTCTGGGCATGGTGGTATACACCCTTAATGCCAGCATTCAGGAGGAGGTCGAAGAATTGCCATGAGTTTGAGGCCAGTCTTGGACTACAGAGTGAGTTCCAGGCTAGAGAGATGGCTTAACAGTTAGGGTGCCTGCAAAGCCAAAGGACCAAGGTTTAATTCGCCAGGATCCATGTAAACCCGATAAACAAGGTGGCACATGCATCTGGAGTTCGTTTGCAGAGGCTGAAGGCCCTGGAGCACCAATTCTCTTTCTCTCTCTCTCTTTCTCCCCCTCTTCCTCCTCTTGCTCTGTCTTTCAAATAAGTAAATAAATAATAAAATATTTTTTAAAATATATTGCCAACACTGTGCCATGTTAATACGCATGCTGTTTAAGCATCATTCTGATAGCTGCTTGGTATTCCTGCAGCTGTGTTAAAGCATCATTTCTTTCACATTCAGTACCTATCCTCTTCTTTTTCTTCACCTCCCTTCTCTCCCCCCCAGCTTTGAGCAGTCAAAGTCGAAATGATTCAGTATACTGTTTTGTGGCTGAAAGGAGAGGTTATGCCTATCATACACTCTTCTAAGTATCTATGGTTATCCCCTTTGATTTATGCTACATTCACTCTTGGATAAAGAATTTACTTTTTGCAGATGGCAGATGTTTTATGAAAATGTGTAACTTGGATTTCTAGGGGACTGGCTGGAAGCGGTGTCACTGGGAACATATCCCAGGGTCCAGCCCTAAGGTGTGTTTAGAGAAGGATCAAATTTCCAGCATAACTATATGCAGAAAGGATTTGAGCTCTGCCTGGGTCTCTGCTGTTTGCTTCCAGTTCCTTGCTGTTTGCTGTCTGTATGTGCTCGCTTGTGGTGCTGTCTGTATGATGGTGTCTCTCTGCTTGGATTTATCGATAGGAGCCAACTTCTTCCACTATTTGAAGGAACTTCTTCTGGATCTGTAAACTTGAAATAAATCCTTTCTCCAATAAACTGTGTCTGGTTTGGATGTTCATCCCAACAATGTGGAGTTGACTACAACAGAAATGTTCATCATGGTAGGGAAGGCATGGTGAAGTTAGTGGTGGCTGGTCACATTGCATCTACAGTCAGGAAACAGAAAGTTTACTACTGGTGCTCATCTGGATTTCTCTTTTTTCTTTTTGTTTTATAAATATTTATTTAGGAAAGAGTGAGAGATGGAGAGAGAGAAATAAGTATGGGTATGCCAGGGCCTCTTCCTGCTGCAAATGAACTCCAGATACATGTGCCACTTTGTTTGTCTGGCTTTAGGTGGGTACTGGGGAATTGAACCCTGGCCAACAGGCTTTGAAGGTAAGCACTTTTAACCACTGCAAAATCTACATAACCCTCTTTTTTTCCCTTTTTTAGTCAGTTGGGACCCTAGCCCATAAGATAGTGGAGCCCACATCCAGCGTGGATATTTTCAGTTAATCCTCTCTGGAAATGATCTCACAGATAGGCCCAAAGGTGTCTTCTAGGTAATTCTAAGTCCAGTCAAGTTGAGAAAGAAGACTGATTAACCAATACAAATGACCTGTATGTTTCTCCATTCTCTGAAACTACCTTGTCTTTTTTTAATTATTATTTTTTTATTTTGTATATAACAGGGTAAACTCTTTTATCCCCTTGTCTCTGCTTCCATTGCCCTGGGGGCCCCCACAGTGTAATTATGATATTTACTGTGGGGTCATGAAGGCCTCAGTCAGTCCCTCAGGGCTAAAGGGGGACTGTGCCTCAGGGTATTCCTACCCAGTCTGTGGCTCTTAAAATATTTCTGCCCTCGCTTCTGCAGTGTTCCCTGAGCCACGGCAGACCAGTTGTCAGTCGGATTCAGTGTTAAGTTCTTTGTAGCCTCTGGATTTCTGTTTTGATAGGTTTTTTAAAGCTTTTTTTCAAGATTTATTTTTTTCAATTTTTATTTTTTTATTGACAACTTCCATAATAGTAGACAGTATCCCATGGTAACTCCTCTCTCCCCCCACTTTCCCTTTTGAAACTCCATTCTCCATCATATCCCCTCCCCCTCTCAATCAGTCTCTCTTTTAATTTTGATGTCATCATCTTGTCCTCCTATTATGATGACCTTATGTAGGCAGTGTCAGCCATTGTGAGGTCATGGATAACCAGGCCATTTTGTGTCTGGAGGAGCACATTGTAAGGAGTCCTACCCTTCCTAGTGTCTTCTGCAATTTCTCGCTTGAGTGTTTTAACATTCCGATTGTAGAGATCCTTCACTTCTTTGGTTAGGTTTATTCCAAAGTACTTTATTATTTTTTTTTCTTTTTGAGGCAATTGTGAATGGAAGACATTCCCTGATCTCATCCTCTGCATGTTTGTTGTTAGCATACAGGAAAGCTACTGACTTCTCTGTGTTTATTTTAAAATGGAGGCAAGACAAACTCATTGTGTTTTTAGAAGTCAGCAACACTAGGTCAAAGATTTTGATTTTGATCAATAAACCAGGCAGACATTAAATCCTGGGACATTCACATGAATGTTGGCAAATAAGGCTGTGTGTTAGGGACCAAAAGGTCTAGATTACTTTGAGGGCATAACTAGCATGTTGGCAACACACATGAGGTATAGAACTGATTAATTTGACTGGCATGTGCCTTAGCACTTTTTCAGGCAAGGCAAAGGAAAATGGGTGGGAAGCTGCTTTTAAAACATCAAGGAGATGGGCTGGAGAGATGGCTTAGTGGTTAAGATGTCTGCCTGTGAAGCCTAAGGAATCAGGTTTGATTCACCAGTACCCATGTAAGCCAGATACACAAGGTGGCACATGTATCTGGAGTTTATTTCCAGTGGATAGAGGCCCTGTTGTGTCCATTCTCTCTCTCTTTCTTAAATAAATAAATATTTTTTAAAATAAAAAATAATCAATGAGATGTCAGTTTCTTGTCTAGTTCCTATAGTGAAATTGGAATCATCTCTGCCCACTACATTATCAGGAGTGTCCTTGGGGAAATGCCAGAATTAGGGCAAGGATAGGCAGGTCACATTCAGTGACAAGGATAAGAATAGAGGACAGCTAGTTTAATACTGAACAAAGGATCTAGGGAATGCAGTTGAAATGTGAGAAACAGGAGTCATGGAAAGATCAGAGGAGAAGCAGCACAAAATATTATGATAATACAAGAGATAGGCATTGTTGCTCTTCAAAACTACAGTGAGATGACAGTAAGTTGTCTAATGGCCTCATAAATAGGTTCTGTTACCCTGATTATATAACTTTTGAACTTAATTGCATTAATAGCATTCTACAATCATGCGGTATATACTTGCATTTTCATAAAAGTTAACATTTTGTGGGCTGGGAGATAGCACAGTGTGTAAGAGTGCTTATAATCAAGCATGAAGATTTGAGTTTGATCCTGACCACCCAATTAAAAAGCCAGGCATGGCCATGCATGCCTATAACCCCAGTCCTCAGGGAGAAGACTCTCTAGGGATTACTGGTCAGCCAGTGTGACCAAATAAGGCATCTCCATTTTCAATGATAGATTCTGTCTCAAGGACACAGAACAGAAGGCACACACACACAACAAAAAGTTGGCAGTTTGTGGAATGACATTTTTACTCTCATAAAATATGCAAAACTTAAAATTTATCATTTAAATACATGAAACTAAAGATAGTCTGAATAAGTACCAAAGAACCCTACTTCACTACCTAATTATAGGACAAATTAACAAAGAGAGAGAGGGAAGAGAAATATAGAGAAATAAGAGGACAGGGTAGGAGAGAGACTGGATAGAAAGAAGTACCCTTCTGGGGTGGAAAATGATTTACTCTGAAGTCATTAGTTGCTGCAGGTGAATCCCAGTGCCAGAGACAAGTTACCTTCCCCCACAGTGAGCAGTTGTTCAGGGAGGTCCATGAGGCACCCCCAACCCATGCAGACCATTATTAAAACACTTAGTTGACCACTAGAATGACAAGTCTCTATAGCCAAAGACAACACAGGAACAATAAGCACTGAGAAATGAAGCTGGAACTGAGCTGGAAGCCATATCTCTGCTGGATAGCTGCCATAGTGCTGGACAGATTGTGTGAGCTACTGGGGAGAAAAGTCATCTACAGTAAGCAGTGGATCCTGAAAGCTACAACACTAGACAAGCAAGATATACCCAATGGCCCAATAGTAGCACATAAGTTATGGGTAATGAATTGCTTTCTGATTGAACAAGAAGCTCTGCTCAGTGGGAGGGAATTCACACATGGTATTGACCTGGTATTGAGACATAAAAAAAAAAAAAAAACCTATGGCATAGAAGATCATAGACTTCAGAGGAAAGCTTCCATTGTCCTTTGGCTAAACAGAGATGTTAATGCCCATCAAACAGCCTTTTCAGTGTGCATGTTTAAACCCTGTGATTAATCATCCACTCACTTTTGTTAGGACTTTCTTTTTACAGATGTCAGCAAATACTGGGGAGATCCAAGACTCATAAAATTACCAAGAAGCAAAAGTGCAGGGCTTAGCAATGGACGAGTAATCTCTATCATACTTGCCAGGGCTCAGGGCACATTGCCGAGGTAGTCTTGGAAAGAATATGAGTGCTACTCTAACTCCCAGCCAAAGAAAAATCTCTATGGAAAAGGGGGTGGAAAAGATTTAAGAGTCACAGGGTGTGAAGGTGTACTGTGGTGCATTGTCCTCTGGACATGAACAGACTGGTGCATTCATGACCCCATTGTAGTTACTAATACCCTACAAGACCACCATGGCTCTGGGCCCACCAACATTGTGACATGAAGGACAGAGGAGGACATAAAGAATGAGACAACAGTACAGAAGAGGGAATACATTGAAAGAGGAGGGTTCTCTGGGGATTGGGGATGGGATGAAAGAGAGGGAACCAAAAAGGATAAAGTGGACAGGAACACAATCAATGCTGCATGTTCATACATTAAAGTTCTCAATTTAAAAAAGGGGGGAGAGCCGGGCGTGGTGGTGCACGCCTTTAATCCCAGCACTCGGGAGGCAGAGGTAGGAGGATCACCGTGAGTTCAAGGTCACCCTGAGACTACATAGTTAATTCCAGGTCAGCCTGGGCCAGAGTGAGACCCTACCTCAAAAAACTTAAAAAAAGGGGGGGGTGGAGATGACCAGGGAACAAAAATGTGTAAATAATTAAATTACCACTTAAAGTATTTTAATGCAAAGCATTCTGGGGTACTTAGTACACTCATGATTAATAAATGGTTATTAAAAAAGGGTGGTGGTGATGGTAGTGAGCATTTATGGTAATGAATAATGATGAGACTAACGTAAGGTTCGTTGTTCACAAGATTTCAAGTTGGGTGTTCCACCGTTTCTGAACTGATGCTGGCAAAGGTACAGGTGGTATTGAAGTAGCAAGTGTTTGGGTTCATAGCCACTGAGCTGGTTGTATATACTTCAAGTTCATTCAAAAGGGAAGTACAAGAGAATATTGAGTCCAATTCTTTCCTTTTTCCTGTGAAGGGCCTACTAGCACTATTCCCAGGATGCAGACATTTGTCAGAACCTCCAATACTTTTGTTCCTGATGCATCAAACAGATTGTCACTCTCAGAGTTGTCATGACAATTAAATATATGTAGGTTGCATAGTGTCTGACACTGTGTATATTCTCAGTAAGTGGTAACTATTATCATAATGTCATGATACCAATTCAATTCAGCTGTTAAGAGGTATAAAAACAGTAGTCCAGGCTGGAGAGATTGCTTAGTGGTTATGGTGCTTGCCTGCAAAGCCTAAGTATCCAGGTTAGATTCCCCAGTACCCACGTAATCCACATGCACAAGGTGGTGCATGCATCTGGAGTTGATTTGTAGTGGCTGGCAGTGCTGACACACCCATTCTCTCTCTCTCTCTCTGTGTCTCTTTCTTTCTCTCTCTCTAATAAATAAGTAAATAAAATATTTATTTAAAAAATAGTAGTCCTGGGCTGGAGAGATGGCTTAGGGATTAAGGTACTTGCCTGTGAAACCTAAGGACCCATGTTTGACTCTCCAGATCCCATGTAAGCCAGACTCACAAAGGTGGGGCAAGGGCAAGATTGCACATGCCCAGTAGGTGGCACAAGCATCTGGAGTTTGATTTCAGTGGCTGGGGCCCTGGCACACCAATTATCTCTCTCTCCCTCTGTCTCGCTCTTGCTCTCTCTAAAAATAAATAAATAAATAAAATCATCTCATTTAAAAAATCAGTAGTCCTATTTCCTCTGTCCAACTAAATTCATTAAAGGCATGGGGTACATACATTTATCCTTTTGCATTCTATGGGCCTGGTACAAAATAGGAAGTACCTACCCATTTGTTAAATGGAATAATTCTTCTATTCCCACTGCTCCTTACGCCACTTTTAGCTGGTATTTACACAAAGAGGTTTGGTTGTCAAAAGCACAGGGTTTGGAGTCATCAGTTTGGAGTTTGACTCTACCAGTTGCTAAGCTGTATGACCTTAGGCAAAATACTTGACAGTGCTGGGTTTCATACATAATATTACAAAATTAATATCTAGCTCATAGAATTAAATGACAGAATATAGTAAAGCAAATGGTCTAGCAAAAATAGTTTTTTTTTATTTTTATTTTTTAGCCCAGGCTGACCTTGAATTCACTATATAGTCTCAGGATGGCCTCAAATTCACAGCCATCCTTCTACCTCCTGGACAAAATTAAGTTTTATACAGTAATAATTCCCATTGCTATTATTACTATATATTTCTTTGGGGAAAGAGGAATACCTCCAACCTTTTTTGATGTAAATAAAGAATTGGCATTGTGAGTTGAGGCATGATGCACACTAAAGAAAAAAAAAAAACATGTGCCTCCAACATGTTTATGAATGGTTTTATAGGGTTGAAAAGGAAGAAAGAGTTGAGTGAACAAGAGATGTAGAATCAACCATGAATGAAACTAGGAAGTAGGTCACAGGTCCCCTCCTTTCCCTAGGTTAGACATTTGTTGATATTCCTACACTAGGCCTGCTGTGCTGCCCACCAATGCTCCAGAATCTTCTCTTCCCCTCTCAACTTCTCACAAACAAAATTCTTGCTCTCTGTGTTCTAGATTCTTAAGAACCAACCAAGGGATAATTTGTTAGCCTAATCAGAGGTTAAGTGTCAATAAGCAATTTTTAGGTAATTATTTTTCAGGTAATTATTTCCTCAGGACATAGTACTTTTAGGTTTGCTTTTGTCGTGCAGCGCCTCACCCGTGTTTGCAAAGCACTATATTACTAAGTTACATCTCCAGCCATTTTCTTTTTCTATTTTTATATGTCTTCTCCTTTCTTCCTTTGTCTCTTCCTCTATCCCTCCCTCCCTTCTTTTGACAGGATCTCACTATATTGCCCAGGCAGGCTTCAAACTCTGATCATCTTGCTGGTCCTCCTGAGTAGCTGTGATTACAACTGTGCAGCATCACCCCAGATGCTTTTTTATTGAGAACTTTATTGTTTAAGCATATAACATATTGGTCATATTCCCATTGCATAATACTCATGCTCCCTCTCTCCTGCCACCATTTCACTGAGGGATCTACTCAATAGGGTTTTGGTTTCCACTGTGGGTCATAAAGCACCAGTCTCTGTGAAGGTAACAATGCCTCACAGCACACCTACCCACCCTGTGGCTCTTACATTTTGCAGCCTGATTTGATGCTTTAAGGAGTTTTGAGTTTCCTCAGTATCTACCTCCATCTCCCAAGAGGAAGTTCTCAGACTAGCAGTAAGAGCAGCACTCATATTAAATCTGCCACTTCCTTTGTAATGTCCCCTGGGCCCTGGAAGATGTGATAGAGATGACTTGTCTCATGCTAGGCACTCAGATTTCTTTACTTGTTGGACTGTTGGGTCTTGGGTCTCCCTGGTATTGCTGCCATCTGTAAAAAGTAGATTCTTTATCCAAGAGTGAATGTAGCATAGATCAAAGGGGATAACCATAGATACTTAGAAGAGTGTATGATAGGCATAACCTCTCCTTTCAGCCACAAAACAGTGGGAACTCCTCTCTAGGATATGTAACCTTTAAGCCATAAGTTTTTTGTTTGTTTGTTTGTTTGTTTGTTTGTTTTTGGTTTTTCGAGGTAAGGTCTCACTCTGGTTCAAGCTGACCTGGAATTAACTATGTACTCTCAGGGTGACCTCGAACTCTCGGCAATCCTCCTACCTCTGCTGGGATTAAAGGTGTGCACCACCACGCCCGGCAAGCCATAAGTTTTTGACTTGGTTTTCAGTACCAGGTATAAATTCCCTCCCATTGAGTGGGACTCATAGCCAATCAGAGAGCAGTTGATTACTCCCCAATTTTAGTATATGTGCTGCCAAAGCAAGCACTTTATTACCCACCCCTATAGCCTATGTGTCACTATTGCACTGGTGTGTTCATCTTAGATGCCTGGTTGGTTGATTCTGAAGGTTCAGAATCCACTGCTTGTTCACATTGCTGATGGCCTTTATCCCCCCAAAGCCCACACAGCACTTTCCAGCACTATCCAAGCTAGCCAACAGGGAGCTGGCTTTTATCTCAGTTACAGCACGGTCTCTCAATGTCATGCAACTGCAGACTTCAGGGTATTCAGCATTAGGGTCTTACCATTTAGATCTGGTGGGTTACCAGGTGCTTTGGCAATGGACTGCATTGTTTTGGGAGACTCATGGAATTCCCTGACCAATAGCTCAGGGTAGGGGGTGATCTAATTCTGACATCACACTAGAGGCTTTTTTAGCACCTTAACTCTGGTGAGGAAATGGAAGGTCTGGGAGAAGGTTATTAGGCAGTATTAATAATAAGCAGCTACATAGGCAGCTACTTAGCCTTTAAGTAGAGCAAACCTTGAAGAGAAAAAAAAAAATTGAAATGGGCAACTCCTGAGTAAACTCCTTTGGCATCCTCAACTTGGTACTAACCACAATAAATCTTCAAAGTTGTAACCACTGCATTTAGTATTTGTATAGCATTCCTAATGACACTATGTGTATTTATTTTTCTTAATTATTAAAAACAATTAAAATTTACCTAATCACATCCCAGCAACCTCCTTTTTCCCCATCCTGCATTTCTCTCAACTCAACTCCTCTTGTCTCCAACTATTCCCACTTCTATTTTGATATTCTTTTTTAAATCTTTTAAATTTAATTTAATTTATTTAGTTGAGAGAAATAGAAAGGCAAAGAGACAAAGAGAATGGGCACACCAGTACCTTCAGCCACTGCAAATGAACTCCAGACACATGCACCACCTTGTGCATCTATCTGGCTTATGTGGATCTGGGGAATTGAACCTGGGTTCTTTGGCTTTGTAGGCAACCACCTTAACTGCTAAGCCATCTCTCCAGCTCTTGATGTTCTTTTTTTGCCCTACTCCATCATCCATGACAACATGTTGATGGACCCAATATTATGCAGGTCTTGTGCAGATAATGAGAGCCACCTTGATTGTGACTGCAATGACCACTTCGTGTCTGTACAACAGCATTCCAAAGTCCTTCTGTCCATCCTTTAGCTCTAAGATTTTTTTTACCATCTCCTCTAGTATGATCCCTGAGCCTTGGAGGGTGTAATAAGTACATGTCATTTAGTGCTGAACTGTCACTTCTTGGCACTTTGAAGCGTGCTCTATCTTCAGCAAAAGGGTCTTATCATCTAGTTCCGGTGAACAACTAAGAGCATTGGCAATAGCCTTTAATGTTTTGGGGATATCACGTGTCTCCCTAACCAACACCTCACTGGGAGGTATCTCTATGTTGGCACTGGGTTCTCCTATGGCTTCTGGGCACAGCACTCTCCACCCCATCAGGCAGGTACTTCTGCCTACACTATCTCTCTCTCTCTCTCTCTCTCTCTATATATATATATATATATATATATATATATATATATATATATGCTAACAAAGAAGAGGTTTCCATATGGCGTATTCATAATAATATTGTTAGTTTTGATTAACTCTCCTTCCACACCCTCCTTTCCTTCATTCCTCTTCCTTGACCCCACTTAGACATCCCACCCTTTTGTATTCCACCTCCACAAGACACTTATGCCAAAACTCTCCATTCTAACATATGTATATATAATATGTATACATATAATATAGGCATGCATATATAATATATATATGTTAGCTAGTGAAGAAGTAGGTTTCCATATGGCTTATTCATAACATCTTAAATTTTGATTAGTCATGCTCCCATCCCTCCCTCCTCTCCATCCCCTCCCCTGACCCCACTTAGTCCATTCCATCCCCAATATTCTGGTCCTCTACTTACATATCTACTATACTTTCTGCTTAAATTCTCCCCTTCCCTCTCTCCTTCATGGCCTCTTTCTAGCTTCCTGTCTTCTACTAATGATTCTAACTCCAACTCACATACAAACTTAAAAATTAGCCAGGCCTGATGGCACACGCCTTTAATCCCAACACTCGGGAGGCAGAGGTAGGAGGATCGCCAAGAGTTTGAGACCACCCTGAGACTACATAGTGAATTCCAGGTCAGCCTGAGCTAGTGAGACCCTACCTCGAAAAACTGAAACAAAAAAAGGTAGGATTTGCATATGAGAGAGAACATGTAGTGTTTGACTCTGAGACTGTTACCTCACTTAGTAAATTTTTCCAGATCCATCCATTTTATGTAAATTTCCTAATTTTAGTTTTCTTTGTAGCTAAATAAAACTTCATTGTGAATATGTACCACTTTTTATTATCCATTCATCAGTTGATGGGCATCTAGGCTGATTACATTTCCTAACTATTGTGAATACAGCAGCAATAAGTATTAGTGAGTAAATATCTCTACAGTAAAGAATAGAGTCTTTAAGGTATATGCCCAGCAATGTTATAGCTGGTATAGTGGTCTTACCAAAAGTAATCTGCAGATTTAATGCAATCCCCATCAAAAGTCCAATGTCGTTTTTCTCTGAAATAGAAAAAATTCTGAAAATTCATTTGGAAGCCTAAAAAACTTGGATAGCCAAAGCAATCCTGAGCAACAATTATAAGGCTAATTTAAAGCCATACTAACAAAACAGCATGGTACTAGAACAAAAACAGACATGGAGATCAATGGAACAGAATACAGGATCTGTTGCTGGAGGAAGAGACTGTTACCAGTTGAGCTGCCTGAAGTCACCCAGCGAGCTCTAAAGATGCAGGCTCCATGAGTCTTCATCTATGCTATGCTGGGCTTTTCAGTGAATGGTCAACCATGCTGGGTCCATGGTTATTTTTTCCCTTGAAGAAGGCAAAGGAAATTGATTGAGAAAGTTAAAAGAGTGGAAAATCCCAAAAGTGTCAGAGCAAGCATGCTTTTTGGGATTTCAGCCAGCATCCAAAGAAGAGCAAGGGAAAAAAATGAAAAGTCTCACTTTTTGAATTAGAACTCAAATGAGCAGACAGGCTCTACAGTGAAGGTCTGTGAGGAACAATCTCCATACTCCTGTAAGTAACCACCTCATCAATACTCCTGTAGGTAACCCCAATAAACTCATTGCTTTCCCAAGTTGGATCTTTGGTATAATCCTAATTTTGACCTGTTGTCAATGCTCTATTTGGGGTGAATAGACATCTGTTTGCAATTTTCCAGGAAAAAAAATTAACACAATACTGTTCCTTTCCTCAATGGATCAATTAATTATCCCTTTTCTGTTTTTCACAGCTACTCATCTATCTAAGTGGTAGATTAGGATGAGTAGACAAGCCTAGCTTGTTGGGGATGCAGGAGCTACAGCTTCTGCCTTACAACTTTGGTTACTAAGAAGAAGAAATACTGGAGTGTTCAAGACTAAATGAGACATCTCTATCACATCCTCCAAGGCTCAGGGACCACTGTAGAAGAGGTGGCAGAAATAATGTAAGAGCCAAAGGAAGGGGAGGAGTGCTTTGTAGTGCTGTTTTCCAGACACAAAGTGGCCTTGGCATTCATCAACTCATGGTAGCTACCAAATATCTGCACAGGACCTGCATAATAGGAGGGAGAAAAAAGATGACATCAAAATAGAACAGGGACTAGTTGGAAAGAGAAGAGGATTCAGTGGAGGAGGCTGGAGAGAATAGATTTTGATTATGGTATATTACATATATCTATAGAGGTTGTCAACAAAAAGTTAATAAAATATGGCAGGAAAAAGAAAACTCTGGTTATGTTGCCATGTGTAAGCACCTGACTTTGCCTCATGGCTACTACTGTGGTTGTTACAATGAGTGGGGTTTAATGCACATATGTGCTGCTAGTTATCTCATAGATGGGGACATATCTGGGCTCTTTCTCCCAGAAAGGTTACAGCTTTCAATTCTTTACTGACTTGGTTTACAAATACTAGGTTTATCAATCATCCTGTGTTTCCCAAATATTCAATGTTAAAACCTGGAGAGTCTTAGGCAAACAATTTAGTTACCTTAGAACAGGACTTCTTGAACTTTTTCTTTTTTTGTTTGTTTGTTTTTTCGAGGTAGGGTCTCACTCTAGCCCAGGCTGACCTGGAATTCACTCTGTATTCTCAGGGTTGCCTCGAACTCATGGCAATCCTCCTACCTCTGCCTCCCGAGTGCTGGGATTAAAGGCATATGCCACCACACCCGGCTTCTTGAACTTTTTCTAATCATGATTCCAAGAAATTTTTATGTGATTCCATATATACAATAAGCAAACAAATTAAACACTTGCTGGTATTAAATCACAAAGAAATATATTTAAACATAATTCTTTAGTAGATACAATTTTACCATTTATTAATGATGAAAGCAAATTTGCATACTAATGAGATACATTTGCTTATTTATTTTTACACAGAATTAAATCTTGGCTAAATATTTGATACTGTAATACTTAGCATCTTCAACATTTTCACTTGACTGATATTTGATTTTATAATCATCAATGCTGAGAATGCCTCTTGGCAAAAATATGTAGTACAAAAAGGCAGAAGTATGTTTTAGAGCCATTTAAGAAAATGTTGGCAGTTCTGTCCTAATCCTAAGCCAAAACTCATCAAATATGTTTTTATGAAACTAGTCAGCAACTCAAATAGAAATATTTAAAGTGAAACATTCTAACATGGTATAATCTAAAGATATATCAATTTGACATATGCATGATGAAGAATGACAGCAGGAAATATTAAAAGACTTTATTTTCCATAATTAAGCCATCATTTTTCTATAAGAGCAGAAAACTTTGTATGTAAGGCAAAACCACTAAAATTCATAGCATAAAGGTCTTTAATCTGAGCTGAGCTGTTTCAGAAAGAGTTAGTTAGCACTGCACAGTGTAACACAGTGTAACACTGCAGAATGTATGTTGTGTGTTCATAACCGAGGTTGCAATAAAGTTATGTGATACCACAGATGAACACTGCAAAAAAAAAAAAAAACTTGAGTTCATTATATGCTTGATTTTGAATTAAGTTTTGGTCACTGAATGTTCAGAAAACTTTTACTGTTGCCAAATTTTTCACAACCCCAATATTCCACTTCACAATTCCACATGGGGTGTAACCCACTGTTTTAAGAAGTTAGGTTCTAAAATATTTAACTGTCTTTTGTTCACCTAGTACAGGGTTTAAGCGCTGATAGGTTGATTCCAGGCCATAATTAAATGGTGCTTTAAGGTAGAAATGTACAAGCAAGTAACTACCAGTTCTCAGAAGGAAGTGGGATCCTGATTTATAGTTTTTGACAATTTCTTGGTGTAAATAATCCCACCATGGCCAATTTCAAGTTACTAATGTAATATCATTGAAACCATTAAGATTAGTAAAATTAGTAAGATAGTAAAATGTAATAAAATAATTAGGAAGTGATAAGTTTGAATATTATCTATAATTCATTTAATTGTAAGTTTGTATGATTTTTAATTTTTTGAATATTTTATTTATTTATTTATTTATTTGAGAGAGAGTATGTGTGTGGCAGGGCCTTGTTTCATTGCAAATGAACTCAAGACACATGCACCATTGTATGCATCTGGCTTTACATGGGTACTATAGAATCAAACCTGAGTTGACAGGTTTTGCAAGTATGCATCTTTAACTACTGAGCCATCTCCCCAGCCCTTTATAATGTTTTTAATAATGACTTGTTAAATAATTTAGAAGCATCCTGAAAGATTAGTTATGAAGTTTCACTAATCAGTAAAAATCAATTGCAATGTATCACTGAAAGCATCCTGGACAAGTCATACGTTTTCATTTTATATATATAATTTATTTTATTTGAGACAGAGAGGTTAGTTAAGAGTTTATATATATAATTTATTTATTTGAGACAGAGAGGGGGAGAGAGAGAGAGAGAAAGAGTAAGAGTGAGAATGGGTATGCCAGGGCCTCTAGCCACTGCAAACGAACTCTAGATGCATGCACCACCATGTGCATCTGGCTTACATGGGACCTGGAGAATTGAACTTGGGTCTTTAGGCTTCGTAGGCATGCACCTTAACCTCTAAGGCATCTCTCCAGCCCTCATTATTTTTAATTTTCCCCACTGGTATGAGAAAAAAGCTGAAAATTTCAACCAACTGATAATTCTTCCTTTGATCTGAGCACTTCATTTAGTATTCTAAAATGAGCAAGACCAGCAATAATAACACTTAAATGTTTTTGTTGTTAGTTTGGTTGGTTGGTCTTTGAGACAAGGCCTCACTACATAACCCTGACTTGATTTAGTTTTGCAGTGATCCTCCCAACTCTGCCTCCTGGGCTTACAGGCATACCCCGTGATGCCTGGAAAGAACATTTAAATACTAATTCTAGTATTATATTGAATTTGCCATGTGATAACCTGTTTGGATCTCTTGTTCTTCATCTGTAGAATAAGAGATTTTGACAAGGGGCACTTTTAAATGATGTTGCAGTTACTTTTTGTTGCTGGGATAAAGCACTCAAGCAAAAGCAATTGATAGAAGGAAATTATTTATTTTTGTTTACAGTCTCAAGAGGAAGCTCCATATTGGCAATGGAAAGATGGTAGAGTAGAGAGTGCACATCACCTACTTTTCAACATCAGGTGGACAATAGCACCTGCAGAGTGCACCAGATTTTATTAAGTGGGAACTGGATATAACACCTTTTAGCTCACCCCAACACCACACCTCTTCCAGAAGGACTCCACCTCTCAAACTGCCATCAGCTGGGAACCAAGTACTCAGAACATGTGTTTTTAATGGGGGACACCTAATTCTAACCACCACATTCTTCCCCTGGCCCTGATAAGCCCCTAGAGTTTTTACCAGTCCCAATATGGTTCAAACATCTCCATAGTCCAAGGTTTCTTAACTGTTAACTTCTTAACTAATATAATGGCATAAACATTCACACTGAAAAAGGTGGCACTGAGCATAGCAAGGGAAGATTGAAGCAATGCAATACCTAAAACAAAACTAGGAAAACATCAAACCCTTTATGTCCAAGTCTAACATTTGTAACCAGTGACAAAATCTGGGGAATTATGATTCCATCCCTCCAACTGGGCTGCTTACAGCCCAGGGAACAATCCAGCCCAGGGTAGCAGTTCACCTTGGCAGCCATCACATAGACCTGGCATTTCCTGGGGTCTCCACTGCTATGCAGGCATTTCAAAAACCCTGCTTTGTAGCTAAAAATTGAAGCTGTCATATGGTTATACCATTCTTGGGCATATACCCAAAGGCCTTTATATGCTACTACAGAGATACTTGCACATCCATATCATTGTTGTTCTATCCACAATAGGTGAAAATGGAATCAACCCAGATGCTCATCAACTGGGTAATAAAAGTGTGGTACATATACACAAAAGAATTTGACTCAGCACTAAACAAATGTGAAATTTGTAGGAAATGGAAAATTATGCTAAGTGAGGTAACCAAGGCCAAGAAAGACACAATATTACACATTCTCTTTCATATGTGAATCCTAAATTTGAATGTTTGTATGTATGAAAATAAGGGGATCCAAGGGTAAATGTGGACTATGAACAGAGAAAGGAGATCATGAGAAAAGAACAAGAGGTGATGAGAAGGGGAGGCAATAAAAGAAAACATAGGACATTAAAGGGGAAAGGAAGCTATGAGGGAAGGGCAAGGTAGGAACAAAGGTTGAAGAAAATATGAGGGAAGAAAATTTTATTTATTTATTTATTTATTTATTTATTTATTTAACAGAGAGAGAGAGAGTAAGACAGTATGGATATGTCAGGGCCTCCACATCTGGCTTTACATGTGCACTGGGGAATCAAATCAGGGCCATCAGGCTTTTACAAACAACCAATTTTAACTGCTAAGTCAACTCTCCAGGCCCAAAACAAAATTTCTTTCAAAGACACAATAATGAAGGCTGGAGAGATGGCTTAGCAGTGAAGGTGCTTGCCTGCTAAGCCTAAGGACCCATGTTCAACTCTCCAGATGCACGTAAGCCAGATGCACAAGGTGATGCAAGTGCAAGGTCACACATGTGCGCAAGATGGCACACATGACCGGAGTTCGACTGCAGTGACTGGAGGTCCTAGCATGCTAATTCTCTGTCTCTTTCTCTCTCACTCTCTCCCTTACTCTCTCTCATAAAAAGCACTATAATGAAGCTCTATTTTGTATGCTAATAAAAATAATGTTAAAAAACCAGCAAATGTCAAAGCTAATATAGAGTATGTTGTGAAGTTATATAGCCCAGAGTGACCTTGAACTCATGGCAATTCTCCTGCCTCTACCTCCCAAGTGTTGGGATTACATGTATGAGCCACCAGGTTCACCTTTCTTCCATATCATAAAAGAAGAAAGATAAACTGTACTTGGAGGTACACACCTATAAAATCAACACTCAGAAGATGAGGCAGAAGAATCCCAAGTTTGATCCCAGCCTGAGACATGTAACAAGTTCAAAGCTAACCTGGCCTACATATGAAAGCCCTGTCTTTTAAAAATGAACAAGGGCTGGAGAGATGGCTCAGCAGTTAAAGGCAGTTTCTTTCAAAGACTGATGACCCAGGGTTTGATTATCTAGTACCCATGTAAGGCACATGCAGCTGTAGTTCTTTTGCAGTGACAGCAAATGTAGTAGTTTGAATATATGTCCCCCAATATATTCAGTGTTTTATTAGTTATAATTTGCATCTGCAATCACCTTGCTAGAGGCAATGTCACTGGGGGCCTGTCTTAAGGTGTGATGGTGGGTTTGAGATTCCATTGTAAAGATATGCAACAGTGTGCCTAGCGGGAGTTCCTAAAGTGTGCTGGGCTTTTGGCGGTAGTTTTGCTCAGTGTGCTGTGGTGGCTGGTTGGCTTTTCTCTCTCTTGCCTGGTTTTGTGAGAGCAGGCCGCTTCTCTTGCCATTATGGAACCTCCCCTGGATCTGTAAGCTTCAATAAATAATATCCCTTCCTCCATAACTGTGCCTGGTCTGGAAGTTCATCTCTGCGAACCTGAAGCTGTCTGCTACAGCAAGCTTTGGCACACCCATACTCACTCTGCCTGCCTCCAATAAATAAATAAATATTTTAAAACAAGAATAGGAAAGGGAGAAGGAACAGAAGGAAAAGGGAAGATTGAGGAAGAATGCTCCAATAAAGGTAAGTTTTAAATTTCCTTCCTTCCTTCCCTCCTTCCTTCCTTCATTTCTTGTTCCTTCCTTCCTCCCTCCCTTCCTTTCTCCCTCTGTCCCTCCCTCTTTCCCTCTTCTTCCTCCTCCTCCTCCCCTTCTCTTCCCTTCTTTATTTCTATTTCAATGCTAGGGATTCAACTGAAATCCTTGTGCATGCCAGGAAAGTGCTCTAGCACTGACCTATTTCCTTAGCCCAGAATTTTAGTTTTAATATTAAATCAATGAATTATAAAAGTAGTGGCAAAAAGGTCAAGTAAAACAGAGTGGTAAAGGAGAAAAGTTCTTTCTACTGCTCTACTGGACAAAATCTCCCTAGGTACACATAACCAATGGTAGTAGTTTCTTGTATATACATTTCCATAGATTTTTTTCTAGAAATGAAGATACACATGCATTCTTTTGTACACAGCTGGATAGTTACAATATAGTTTTTTTTTCAATTTTCAGTGAAGTTTATAACTTTGAGAGTCTTTTAAAGATTGGGTTCTCATGTGGCCCAGGTTGGCTTGAATTCACTATGCAGCAGAGACTGATTTTGAACTCCTGATCCTCTTAGCTCCACATTCCTATTGTTGGGATTGCAGTTATGTGCCACCATGCTCCCTTAAGGCTCTTGTGTGCACATGCATATGTTGTGTGTGTGTATTATGTGTAGTATATGCATGTGCATATACATATGTGTGTAGATGGTTGTTCCTTGTGGGCACACATGTGGAGAGCAGAAAAGAATATTAAGTATCCTTCTTTAGCATTCTTCTGGGATTTTTCCTCAAGATGGAAGATCTCTTACTAAACCCAGAGCTGTTGTTTTTGGTCAGACTGGCTAACCCACCAGATTCTCTGGTTTCTGAGTCCATCAGGACTAGGGTTACAGACATGTGGAGCTATGCCCAGCTTTTTATTTGGTTTCTGGGTAACTGAACTCAGGCAGTTTGAGGTCCTCTCAGGTAGCAAGTGTTCTTAACTCCTGAGCCCTCTCCTCAGCCCTCTTTTTGATTTTTGGGTGTTTCTGATTTTACTGACTGTGATAGTTTGAATAGATGGCCCCCCACTATATTCAGTATTTTATTAGTTTCTTGTTTGAATCTGCATCCACCTGGTTGGAGGCAATGTCACTGGGTGGATCTTAATGTGTGGTGGTGGCTTTAGGATTTCAATCTAAAGATATGCAAAGTGTGCCTAGCTGGAGTTCCTGAAGTGTGCTGTGCTGTGGGTGGCTTTTGGCTTGTGGCTTTTCTCTCTGTGTTTGGTCCTATGAAAGCAGGCTGGCTTTTTCTGCCATTATGGAACTTCCCCTGGATCTACAAGCTTCAATAAATCCCTTCCTCCATAACTGTGCCTGGTCTGGAAGTTCATCTCAGTGAACCTGAAGCTGACTGATACACTGACTGACAGAGAACATTAACAGGGGGAGCGCTCAGGAAAGAGCATATTTATTCAGCACCATCAGATATAGCATGTGTATTAATATTCTCTTAATCATTTCTTCAAGTGGACCCATGCGCATGCATGTGTACATGTACATGTGTATATGTGTTTGTATTATTTATCTGCATGTTCCAGGTGTTTGGAGACCTGGCTGGTTTCCAGTCTCAATTCTTCTACTAATGAACTGTGTAACCTGGAGCTAGTCACCACTTCTCTGAACGTCACATTCCTACTTTAGAGGGTTCTTGTGATAGCAGAGAAAACAGCATACTATAAAATATGAATAAAATAAATATTCCTGAAAATATTTAAACCAAGGTGCTTCTGCCTGTAACATCCACCCTACTGGGTGGGTTTATGTATGAAATAGCATCACTCTACTGATTTCACATTAGCATCCTCAACAAAGACAAACAGGTTTTAAAGCATGTACCAGATGTAAAGGGTCTATGTGCAGTTAGTTCAAGGGATCGTTTTTTTTTGTTTGTTTGTTTGTTTGTTTGTTTTTTTTTTTTTTTTTTTTTGGTTTTTCGAGGTAGGGTCTCACTCTGGCTCAGGCTGACCTGGAATTCACTATGTAGTCTCAGGGTGGCCTCGAATTCTGGGTGATCCTCCTACCTCTGCCTCCCGAGTGCTGGGATTAAAGGCGTGCGCCACCATGCCCGGCTAGGCTTACTCATTTTTAAAGCTTCCATCTTTCTAAACACATCTTCATGTAAATTATCCATGTCAATGATGTAAAAAAATAAAAATCTTGCACAAAGGCATTCCAGGGCTGGAGAGATGGCGAAGTAGTTAAGATGCTCACCTGCAATGCCTAAGGACCCTGGTTCAATTCCCCAGTAACCACATAAAGCCTGATGCACAATGTGGCACATGTGTTTGGAGTTCGTTTGCCATGGCTAGAGACCCTGCCCATTCTCATTCTCTCTCTCTCTCTCTCTCTCCTCTCTGTCTCACTTCTGTCTGTCTCCCTCTGCTTGCAAAAATAAGTAAAATTTTTTTTTTTTTTTTTGCGAGGTAGGGTCTCACTCTGGTCCAGGCTGACCTGGAATTAACTATGTAGTCTCAGGGTGGCCTCGAACTCTCGGCGATCCTCCTACCTCTGCCTCCCGAGTGCTGGGATTAAAGGCGTGCGCCACCACGCCCGGCAAGTAAAATATTTTTAAAAAGTTAAATCAACAGATGTATGCAGAAGCTATCTATGCTTACGTATAACATTTCCATTCATAATTACTCCATGGTATATATGACTCAGGTAATTCATCCACTCAGTTATCTAATTAATGTTAATGTCCTTTCCTTGAGTCTCAAAATACAAAATGGTTAACTTCCCATTGGACTCTAACTCTTGACCCTCACTGCCTTATCCAAGGGCTTGTGCCATTAGTCCATTAGATTCTACTCATGAAGTTAGAATCTTCCTTGTCAATGGCCTCTGTTCTCTAAGTCTACGAATGTACCTAGCTCAAAATAGGGGAAAAAGCTAAGATACAATTCTCTGTTTTATCTAATTCACAACTCATTCCAGCTATGACCTCATATATCCTTTGGGTGTGGTGATGCATGCCTATCTATAATCTAGTACTCAAGAGGCTAAGGCAGAATTGCCATGATTTCTAGACTAATCTGGGCTACAGTGTGAGATCTTGTCTCCAAAAAGTAACTTGTATTCTTTATGTCCTTGGTTTCCATTTCTTCAAATCGCTGTAATATCATTTCCAGACCCACCACATGATTAAAACAAACTATAACACAATTGCTACATGCAGTACTCAACCTATTGGAATATATATCTTTTATTTATTTATTTGAAAGAGGGAAAGAGGCTGACACAGAGAGAGAATGGACATGCCAGGGCTTCCAGCCACTGCCAGTGAACTCCATATGCATGCACCACCTTGTGCATCTGGGTCCTGGGGAATCGAACTGAGGTCCTTTGGCTTTGCAGGCCTTAGTCGCTAAGCCATCTCTCCATCCCCCTATTGGATCTTTTTAAAATATTTATTTATTTGAGAAAGAGGCAGATAGAAGGGGGAGAGGAAGGGAAAGAATGGGCATGCCAGGGTCTCTAGCCTCTGGAAAAAAAAAAAAAAACTCTAGATGCATATGCCACCTTGTCCATGTGGCTTATGTGTGGAGAATTGAACCTCAGTCCTTAGGCTTCACAGGCAATCACCTTAACCACTAAGCCATCTCTTGAGTCCAGCCTATTGGATCTTGCAGCTGCATTTGATCGTGTTGACCATTTCTTCCTGGAAATTCCCTTTTCCCTTATCTTTCAGGACACCATTTCTCTCCATATTCTCTCAATGAATTTTTGTTTCCGTACCCACTCTTTTCAAGTTGGTATTGCCCACGGCATTTTTCCCCAGAGAAATTCTTCAAGTTTTTCACTTTTAAACACACTTTACTCATTATTATAGCTCTAGCCACCATGTATACAGATAATCTACTATCCCTCAGGTACTTCAAACTCAGGTGAATGTCCATGACTACAAAAGAAAGGGCAAGCTCTTTTAAGTAAACAATGACATATAGTTTTAGATTTAAATGGCTAAAAACTATTCTTAAACTAGCAAAGTAAAAAATGAGTGGCTCAGTTTGTTATATAAAGGTAAGTGGAGATTTAATGGCAGAGAAGTTTAACAAATTCTTTTTTTTTCCATGAAATGTTCCTTTTTTTCATTTTTTTATTTATATTATTCTGATTTTACATTCATAGTATTGGTTCCATTGTCCTCCTCCCTGTCCTCCCACTTCCAAAGGGACCCTCATCAGTGGGGAATGTGGGTTGTGCATTGTGAGGTTAGTCAAGAGTTCTGGGATATAGGCCTCAGTCTCTGTGCATAATGCCCCAACTTGTGACTCTAACAATCTTTCCGCCCCCTCTTCCGCGAGTTTCCCTGAACCACATTGGGGTCATTTTAGTTCTTTTTCAGTGATGAGGTTTTTGGGAGCCTCTGTGTCTCTGGATATCTGGCTTAGTTGGAGTTGGATGTTCTCTGTGTTTATCTCCTTCAGCCTTTTTCTGGTGTCGTGATTGCCATGAACGCTGAACTCTTGCCCTTCCCCTGCATTGTTCTATGGTTTCAGCTGGGGCCCTGGTGAGGTGTGGTTAGCTGATCCTCCCTTCAGGTTCGTTGTCCACCTGAAAAAAGATAAGCAAATTCTCCAATGGAGAGAAAAGTTAGTACTAGGTAGAAGGTATGACCATCTATGTTTTGGAGGGAATTTTGTATGCGTTGGCTCTCTTCTAGCCCACGTTTGGTGGTATCTTGCTCTTGGAGACTGAGCTTATTTTTTGTACCTGGTTTTGACTTATTTCCCAGTTCCAGCAATGAGTTGCATTCCACTGAGTGGATCTGTTAGCCAAATCAAGAGCAGTTGGTTACCCACCATGGCTGTTTGCCACTACTGCACTTGTATGAGCATTACATCAAGTTGTTTCCTGCTGAGTATCTTAGACTTCAAGTTGTTTGGACCATTGTCGGACATTTTCCCCCAGTTGCGTGTGTAGCACCCTCTGGTACTAGACTAGCTAACTGTCTGGGGACTGACCTTCTTCCAGATTCTGGCCAGGTCTCTCCATGTTTGGTCTCACACATGTATGCTGTCTTCGACAGTAGGGTCTTACCATTAACCTTTGGTGGGTCACCAAGAACTCTGACAGAATTCTGTCTTTTTTTTTGGGGGGGGGTAACCTTGTAGGTGTCTCAGATCAAGAGCTCATTGTGGAGTTTAACCCTGTGCTGGCACTGGGAGTTTTAAGTCTGCACCTAGAAAGGTGAGGGAAGAAAAAGATAGATAATATTATAGAGGAAGTGAGTATAGAGAGGAGAGGTAGGAAGAGAGAGTGAGAGGGAGAGAGAAAGAGAGAAGCAGGACAAGATTAGGGTTAGCCTTCATGATGCTCTCTCCAGATTCCTGTGGTTTGGGTGTTCCCGCTGCGGGCCTGCTGAAGGATCAATGTTTTAGCCTGTTGTTCAGAGTAAAGGTTTTTATAGCATCTTTTCCTTTTGGGTCCCAATTGTATCCCTGCCCCTTGTCCTTCCCCCCACCCTCTCGTTCCCTCCCACCCTTACTTTCCTCCCATCCCACCCCCCTTGTCTGGTCCTCAGAGTGTTTGTTAGGTTTGGCTGCATGTCACGTAGGTTCAGGTTAGGAGCAACAGATAAACGAGACCATGCGACGATTATCTTTTTGTTCTTGGGTGAGATTTGCAGTAATCTCTGCTAGCGAGGAATTGGGCCAATTTTCTAGGAAAGTCCAAAGTTCTTCTAGCAGTTAAGAGATCAGTTCCTCTTGATTCTTTATTTCTAAATTTAAAATTAGAACATATATCAGGATGAGCTAGGGCATATCATCCAAGATTCAGTATCTGGGGAATGCACTAAGACTCCTGAAAATAGAAGTACCTTGAAGAAAGAGGAAGCTTTCAGCAGCATCCCTGGCTCAATTCAAGGGCCGTTGTGGACAAAGGTAAGCATTAGCACATATATACCTGTGGCTGATTAAGAAAAGTCCTGTATATCTAGCCAATCTAACACCAATTGTACTTTACAGAACAATACTCATCTGTGTGCAGACTAAGACATCGGTTCCCTGGGAGTACATGTATTCCATTTCAGGGCAACAAGGATCCTAGACGAGCCAGAGCATAACTGTCCAGTCATCAAGCTTCTATTGACTAAGTAGTGTGTTCTCAAGATCAAAGCAATATCATAGCAAGAAGTAGCAACAACACTAGACTGATTTTACCTCTAGCTTTGGAAGCAAAAACTGGCTCCATCTTTGGGATTCGTTTTTGAAATGTAGGATAAGGAAAGACCTCAAAATGTACTACTACAAAAGTTGATGTGAGAATGAGAGATGACTGGACTGCAATCCAAAACCAGCTAAGAAGTCTTATGTGTCATTCATGGTACATGGCATCATACTTCCCCAGGCTCATTTCTTGACACGCACTCTCCTTACACTTCATGTTTTTGCAATATCAAACTTTTTGGAATTCTCAAACCCTGACCCCATCAAGTATCATAAACTTCCTGGATACTGTCTGGGTACCTTTAGTCATACTATTTCCTAAATCTGGACTGGCCTTCTCCATTCTTATCCCCACCTACATAGACTACTGCCCTAAGACTCAGCTGAGGAGGATCTTCCTTCAAGAAGCTTTCCCTGGCTGCCTCAGGCTGCAGGATTCAGTTTATGTGCCTTTCTACCACAGGGCCTATTGGACTCAGAAGAACACTGAACATGTCTGGTACATTATTCATTCTTGCTCTCACAGCATCTGCTACATCTGCCTGTCACACAGGAGATGTTCAGGAAGTGCTTATGGAGTGACCTTGAGTTCTGTCATGTTGAGAACACTTCTTTCTCCTTAATCTTGTTAATGTCTAGATACATAGTCCTTTTGTTGTTTTGTGACTGTTTGAGAGAGTCTTGTAGTACAACCCAGGCTCCTTACACTTGTAACCCTCCTGCCTCAGTGTCCTGAGTGTGATGATTATTGGCAGGAACCACCATATTCACCTTAGATACCTAATGCTTACTGTACCTATCATTAACTGCTTTCTTGCCTTGCCTTCAGATGCTATAAATTACTCATGGGTCATATATATACACATACACATACACATACACATACATACAGACACACACACACACACACACACACACACACACACGCATATCCTGATAATTCGTTGGGAAGCTTATAGGGGAAATGCAGTGAGGAATGATTCAGAACCTATACTCAAACAGCTTATAGAAAATATCCTTCCATCAGCCTTTACAATTTCCAGAGAAGATTATTCCTTCTAGGAGGTTCTTCTGTACTGACTACAGCCCACCACATTAAGCATTCCAAATATTCCTCTCATCTTCTTGGACAATTACATATTTATATTGATTTCAGCTTTTTCATATATTTTTTTTCTAACACTCAAAATTTATGAGGCCAGAAAATTGTGTCTACTTTGTGTATAACCCTTATTTTGTATTAATTGTTATTACTGTACACTGCAGAAGCTTGTTGATTGACAGGGTATGAATGTTTAAGGGCTGGCCTGAAAACTATGTAACCACGGTTGTCAAAAGACAAGCACATGAGAAATGGGAAATGTTGCCACGTTTTACAATAAAAAAACACACAAATAATGGTAAGCCCACAAAATCTTTTCTCCAACAAAATAATTTTTCTTTGCTGTTATTTAGAACATTCATTGTAATATGCGTGCTGTGGAGTGCTATCAGTTAAGCTACTCTACCTTTAAAGTGACATTAAGGTTTGGAGTTTATTTCAATCTCTTGACAATACAGGCTCCACCCATATTTTTCTCTGAGAATAACACTGTGGAGGTCCCTAGGACTGGTAAGGGACCCTCCCCCAAGGCTTATCATGTTGTGTATGATTTCTGTGCCTGGGTAGTAATCACCACCTTCTTTATCCTGTGCAAGTTAAAGGCTTTACGTTGCTGGTAGAGAACTAGTTTCTATTTTAGCCTTGTAATAAGGCCTTTATGTTGTGTTCAGTTATGCTTCAATCTATCAAATTGGTCTTGGAATGTGGAATTTTTTTCACTCAGCCTTTACTTTTCATCATGTGTTCCAGCTCTGAATGCTGAAAAACAAGTGGCCATTTGGCCACTCGTTAGCTGCCAACAGTACATAGTCGTAGTTAAAGAATTACTTTGCGTGTCATGTCAGCCTGTTGAGCTGGCAGATGGACACTGATCATAGAAGGTTGTGACCTCCACCTTAAAAAAATGTACCATCAAAACTTCATTCCTTTGAATTTTGAAGACTCACAAAATGTTCACATTAAGCACTCCCGCACATATTAGAAGTTGAAATGGAAAGAGCCTAGCCTTCAGAGTACTTGCTATGTACTGAGGATTGTACTAGGAACATTCGTAATTGCGGTCCCAATTTAATTCCTGTATTAACTTCAAGCAACCAAATCCAAGTATTATCTGCATACAGACAGATACTGGAGGTTAGATAAAGTATGGCCACTAACTATAGTAGACAACTTCACATTTGCTGAGGTGAACTTCCAGACCAGGCACAGTTATGGAGGAAGGAATATTTATTGAAGCTTACAGATCCAGGGGAAGTTCCACAATGGCAGAAGAAGCTGGCCTGCCTTCACAGGTCCAAGCAGAGAGAGAGAGAGAGAGAGAGAGAGAGAGCCACAAGCCAAAAGCCATATGCTCCAGGAACTCCAAGTGGAAATAGGCACTTTGCATATCTTTAGATTGGAATTTCCAACCCACAACCACACCTAACGATCTTCCCAATGATACCTCCTCCAGCCAGGTGGCTGCAGATCCAAACTACAAACTAATAAAACACTGAATATATTGGGGGCCATCTATTCA
The DNA here is from genome assembly GCA_036365145.1 of Orientallactaga sibirica. Taxonomy (NCBI): domain Eukaryota; kingdom Metazoa; phylum Chordata; class Mammalia; order Rodentia; family Dipodidae; genus Orientallactaga; species Orientallactaga sibirica. The sequence continues at coordinate 12,390,328 of JAEOAD010000057.1, forward strand.
GACTACCATAGTAGGCATTAGTCTAATATTTGAATGAGATCTAACAAAAACTAGGTTCTAAATTATTTTTCCTCTAGCATTTTGCTTCTCTTAGCAATGACCTACAAGATTACCTGTTATTTGCTCCTCTCCCTTACTTTACTATTTTGCCTAGGCTGGCCTGCCCTCAGTTTTCTTCTCTTTATTATAATGTGTTGTGACCCTCTCCATATAAATATAGCAGAATAAGAATGAGTAGGTCAGGGCATAGTGCCACAGCAAACCAACTCCAGACATATGTGCCACTTTGTGCAACTGGCTCTACATGGGCACTGGGGAATCATACCCAAGTCACTAGGCTTTGCAAGCAAGTGCCTTTAACCATTGAGCAATCTGTCCAGCCCCAGAAAGCATTTTTATACTAAGCTTTCCAGTGGCACTCACTTTCATATACAACCTGGAACAAAAGATAACTAAACAAAGAGTCTTCATGCACTTACATCAGGTATGTAGTTTGCAGCAAGAGTTTCCACCCTTCACAGAGGATGTGCATGCCCTCATCATCTAAGGCATTGTCACTGAGGTCAAGGTCTCTCAGGTGATTGCTGGTAGAGTGTATTGCACAAATCATGACCGCATACATTGGTCAAGTGAGAAGTCCACAACCTGGCAATAAGCAATATAGAAAACACTGGCATCATTTCATTTTGACTGGGTCACTTTAGGGATTGCTTTGCTCATTAGAAAAGCAAATTACAGCCAGGCCTGGTGGCGCATGCCTTTAATCCCAGCACTCGGGAGGCAGAGGTAGGAGGATTGCTGAGAGTTTGAGGCCACCCTGAGACTACATAGTTAATTCCAGGTCAGCCTGGACCAGAGTGAGACCCTACCTCGAAAAACAAAACAAAACAAACAAACAAAAAAAAGCAAATGACAAAATTAGAGTGCTGGAGGCAGGAATGTGGTTCAATTGGTAGTGTGTTTGTCTGGTATGCACAAAGCCCTGGTTTGTTCCTCAGCCCCACATAAACAAGTTTTGGTGGTACATTCCTATAATCTCAGTACTTAGTCAGTGGAGGCTTGAGGATCAGTTCAAGGCTATGCTGGGTTACAGGGTGATGCTGAGGCCAGACTGAGACACATGACCCTATTGAAAAGGGGAGGGTAGGGGAAGGAATAAGAAAGGGGAAAGGGTGAAAAGAAAGGAAAGCAAAGGAAGAGAAAATGGAAAGGGGGAAGGCAAGTAGAAGGAAAAGGGAAGGGGAAGAAAATGGAAAGGAAGAGAAGGGAAGTGGAAAGGAGAGGAGGAGGCAGGAGAAAAAGCAAGTTTGAGGGGAAGAGAGGAAAGGAAAAGGAAAGGGGAAAGGAGAGGATAGAGAGGAAGAGATGAGGTAGAAAAGAGGGAAGGGAAGAGACAAAGAAGTGTCATATGAAATAAATTCCTTGGGCCAGGAGCAAGAAGGGATTGAACACAAAGTATGATTTATTCCCTCTACCATCTGTTTGTTTTACATTCTGCCTTCCTAAACAGAATCAATCACCAGACTAACATCACACTTAATTTTAGGAATTGCTAAAACACCAGGAAACTGACAGTGCTTACAGTTTATGACACTCATGCCAGATCCTTCACCTCACAGTTAGGGTATGTTAATCCTTCCCGCAGCAACGTCAATTCCAAATCTTGAATTTTATTAAGGAGAAGCAGTCTTGTCAGACTCCAGGTCAGAACTTGGGTGAGAGGTTCACAACAAGCTGCAGAGAGGGAATATTCAGAAAGCCTGGAGAGATGGAGACATTAGGGGTGGCTATTAACTATAAGCTCAGGAAGTCCCACTGACCCCCAAATGCCAAATCCATAAGCAGGCACTTACACAACATTCCCGGTAATAGCGTTTGCATGCAGCAGATATCCGCAGAGAAGGTGTACTCTTGTGTTCCCCAGGATATTGCCAAACACGAAGTTCTTTTAAAAACTGACTCACTTGCAAGAAAGAAGAGAGCTCCACACAGCTAGCATCTGTGAGATGGTGTGTTCTCAAGCTACCCAAAGGAAAATAAAAGAGAAGTCAGCCATTGCCATGATTTTGTCTTCTTGAGAATGTTTACCACCATCCCAAGCCTTTCTTTGAGTTTCAGCTCCTATCTCACTTCCCCTAAGAATCTCCCCAAAGGTCTCCAACCTCTTCTTCTTTGTGGTTTGTGTCCTTCAGGACAGCCCTGCCAAGTGAAGAACTACTGAAACACTATCTATATGGAGTCACATATCTAGTATGGGAACATAGTAGGTATTCTTTACATAGTTAATATTTACTTAGTGTAATTCTTATAAATGCAACCATGTACCATTATAAAAAGAATATAAGATTTGGGGGGGTATATTTTAGAGTCATATCCTGGTGACACCACTTAACTGTATAATTTTAGAAAAGTCACTTTGTGCTGGATCCTCAGTTTCTTTATGTATACAACTGAGATAAGATTATTGTTAAGGACTGAAAACAGTGGGGTAACTTCTGGCAAGCACAAAACACATAGCAGGTACTCAACAATAATCATTACATGTCAGATACTGCCCAGCAATTTGTTCTATTTTTTAAATCTTTTTTTGGTTTTTATTTTTATTTATTTATTTATTAGAGACGGAGAGGAAAAGAGAGTGAGACTGGGTGTGCCAGGGCCTCTAGCTACTGCAAACGAACTCTAGATGCATGCTCCACCATGTGCATCTGGCTTACATGGGACCTGGAGAATCAAACCTGGGTTCTTAGGCTTCGCAGGCATGCACTTTTAACCACTAAGCCATCTCTCCAGCCCTCAGCAACTTATTCTAGTTTTTCCATGTTACATTTCATCCCCCAGGGGATTTTCACACAGATCCTACTCTATGAGGTGAGGGACAAATGGGAACAGCAACAAGAAACTTACAGGCAGCCTCTGAGCTTTTCAGAAAGTTAGCACATAACCTGTAAACAAAGTTACAGTGACAGAACCAAACACTTTAGTGCACTACTCAATTCCTACCCACAATAACACCGCAGTTGAATGAATATCCACAGATATAAGACCTTCAATCATTAGCATGTAATGTAACCCTATTCATGACAATGACTTGTGAAAAGCTTCAATCATTAGCATGTAATGTAACCCTATTCATGACAATGACTTGTGAAAAGCTTCCAAAACAATTTCCTACTATTGTTTCCAAAACAATCTACTACTTGGAACTCAAAAATTGTGGTTTCCTGTCAAAAGTAAAGGATTGAGGAAATATATTGATCATGTAATCACTTATTAAATCCTTGTGTTAATTTAACACTCTGTTTCACACATTCTTTAAAATCCTACAGAGAAAATTCTCTTATCATCTAAAAAAACCCTCTGCAGTCCAAAGGTCTATCTTTACCTCTTATCTCAAAGGCCACTATAATTTGCCCCTCATAGAAAGACTCTGTCACCACCATCCATATACTATCCTTTTGTTTGCTATCGAGTGCTTTTTTCTGACTTCTGTCTTTTCCACCTCTATTTCTCCATAAGTGCTCAGATTCCTTGAATCATTTTCCATCAACCTGTTCTATCAATTTCAAGAATTTATAGATGTACAGCATAAACTTTGAATCCTCCTTATTTCCTTGACTTACTTTGTTTCAAACTCAATTTTCAAGAATGCTCATGAGATGTTTTTGTGTCTCAACTTAGAAATTTCATATAGAGGCACTTTCATAGAATGAGTTCTCAAAGGGGATCTTAGAAAGCTTTAATGTTAAAGAACATTTGCATTAAACAAAATCATATAGTGTGATGATTACATTTATGTGTCAAACTGGCTAGACCACCACTCAGATATTTGTTGTTGTTGTTGTTTTCCAAGGTAAGGTCTCACTCTAGCCCAGGCTGAACTAGAACTCACTCTATAGTCCCAAACTGGCCTCGAATTCACTTTGATCCTCCTACTTCTGCCTCCCAAGTGCTGGGATTAAAGGCATGTGCTACCACACCCAGCTATTATCAGATATTTGGTCAAATATTATTGTACATGTTTATGTGAAGGTAAGCTTTTTAAATTTTTAATCAAAACTTTAAAAAATATTTTTACTTTTTTATTTGAGATAGAGACAGAAAGAAGCAGTGAGGGAGGGAGGAATAGAGAGTGTGTTTAAGGGTTTGCTAGGGCCTCCTGCCACTACAAATGAACTCCAGACACATATGCCACTTTGTGCATCTGGATTTGCATGGGTACCAGGAAATCAAGCCTGGGGCATCAGGCTTTGGAAACAATTGTTGAGTCAGCTCTACAGCCCAATCAGAACTTTAACTAAATTATTGCAGATGGGCCTTGTCTAATCAGTTAAAAGCACTAGTACAAAAAGGCTGATCTCCTTAGAAAAGAAAATTCTGTCAGCCTCACACCTTTGGACTTACACTGCAATATGGGATTTTTCCTATGTCTCTGGCCTGCCAGTCTATCCCAAAGTATTTGGATGTCAACTTCCACAATCACATAAACTAATCTCTTTTTAAATATTTTTATTTATTTATTTGAGAGAGAGACAGAAATAGGCAGGTAGAGAGAGAGAGAGAATGAATGGGCACCAGGGTCTCTAGCCACTGCAAACGAACTCCAGATGCATGTGCCCCCTTGTACATTGGGCTTACGTGGGTCCTGGAGAACCAAGCCTCGAACCAGGGTCCTTAGGTTTCACAGGCAAGTGTTTAACCACTAAGCCATTTCTCCAGCCCAACTAATCTCTTTAAAAAAAAATCAATCAATATCCCCTCCCTCTGTCTTCTTCTCTTTCATACACAGTTGATTCTGTCTCTCTAGAAAGCCCTAATACATATATAGGATATTGATTAAGGTGAATATCATGGACTTTGAAGGCAGATACAACACAGTTTTGTATTGTACCATGTTTTTAGTGTACTTACACTGACATTTCATGTCTTCCTATGCAGAAGTAGACATAACAACCTAGACCTCTCAGAACAGTTGTACAGGTCAAAGGAAATCATGCCTTCAAAGCATTCAGCACAATGCCTAGTATAATGTACTTGTTCAATAAATGAGAGTTACAGTTAAAATAAAAATTCTGTTCTTTTTTTTTTGGGGGGTTATTTTGGTAGAGTTTTGCTCTAGCCCAGGCTGACTATGTAGTCTCAGGCTAGCCTCAAACTCACAGCAATCCTAACTCTGCCTCCCCAGTGCTGAAAAATTCTCTTCTTAACCATGTTACATGGGGACATTTTCATGGACTGTCTCTCTTCCTCTTCTTCACCTATGACTCCTTGAGCTGTATTCAATCACACAACATCCATTTTGAATTTCATATTAAAAAAATTAATCGCTCAAGGAAAACCAGTTGTTGCAACTTAATTCAGCTTCTGTAACTTGCAATTTGTTCTTTTAAGCCTTTACAGAGTAATTGCAAAGCAGTATTTTCCAATTTTGTTTCACAAAATTCAATTTCAGTAAGCCAATGGTTGATGCTAAGAATTGAAGCTAGCACCCCACAAGAAACACTGGTACAACCTGTAGAGAACAGAGGAATGAATGGAAGAATGACCTTATTAATTTATTAATGTTTTCCCTGTATAAAATAGAAATAGGCCAAAAATGAGATCAATCAAAACAACAAATTACTCTATGGTCATTGACCTCAATGTCTACAACATGCTATTTGGCTGTTTTAAGCCTTCACACTATTTATTCCTTAAAGAAGTTTTTTCTGTTTTTTACAAATTCCATCTCTATAAGATACTGGCTGGTTTCACATATGGAGGAAAGGTCACTCCAATAAGAAGCTGTCAGGTGACAAAAAGTCTGTATGAAGAAAACAGCATTTCAGGAAATAAACTAAGGTTTTCTTTAAAGTAACCTTATGAAAGGAACAAATACTGTTGAAATAAATTCTTTCAATTCCTTTAACATCAGGTACTAGATACTCAAAACAAAGAGATACTTAAGAGACAAACTATGTCCTTCCTGAAGAAATACCAAGTTAATAGGAAAAAGGTCAGAAAACCAGATTACAATACAGTGCAAAAAAGTATTGCAAGAAGTATGTAGAATGCATTGGAGGAACAATGAAAAGATGGGCAATTCAACCCAACTCAAAGTAGGGTTTGGAGGATCATGAAGTAAGAAGAGGGCTGAAGAGATGGCTCAGTGGATTCATGCACTTCCTGTGCAAACATGAGGGCCTGAGGAGGCCTGAGACAGCCTGGGTTTGAATTCTGGGTATAGTTATTTGCACCCGTAACTCCAGTCCTACAGTGGAGCAGAGATCTGAGATGTAAGAACCTTGCAAGCTATGGAATCAGTAAAGACTCTGGCTTAAAATCAATAACCACACAGAAGGGCGGAAGAGCAGGACACCAGATGTTTCACTCTGGCTACCATAAGCAATGCCCCCCCCCCCGTAGCAGACAGCTTCAGGTTCACTGAGATGGACTTCCAGACCAGGCAAAGTTATGGAGGAAGGGATATTTATTGAAGCTTATAGATCCAGGGGAAGTTCCATAATGGCAGAAGAAGCTGGCATGCTCTTACAAGACCAGAGAGAGAGAAAAAAGCCACACCGCACAGCACAGCACACTTCAGGAACTCCAGCTAGGCACACTTTGCATATCTTTAGATTGAAATCATAAACACACCACCATACCTTAAGTTCTGCCCAGTGACACTGCCTCCAGCTAGGTGGCTGAAGATGCAAACTAGAAACTAATAAAACAGTGAATATATTGGGTGGCATCTATTTAAACTACCATACTCCCCAATGCCACTGGTGAACATATAGGGCACCATACCCCCCACATACACAGAAGAGGCAGAAATGTATGAACATGTGTGTGGGGGGAACAGAAATTGAATAGGTTAGTGGATGAAAACATGGAAGTAGAATGAGTAGGAGGAGCCAAAGAGTAACCCATATGGATCAGCCCATGTAAAGTTCAGGAAAGAAGAGAAAATATACAAATTGGAGAAACAAGATTATTTGTTATGGCCTATTTTTAAAGTAGACACACAGATATGCATTCATGGGGTTATAGGAAAATATATGCTTTGCTTTGTAGGTATGTAAGAATCTGGTTGGAAGACAATCCCAAAACACACCTAGAAGTTTAGGCACCAAGAAGCTCAGGCTGCGAAAGGTGCTTTGCTTGGTGGCCCCACCTTCAATGTTAAGAGCAAATCTGATGACTTGCTTGAGGGTAACAGCCCTAAGCCGGTGGTCAGCTGACTGCTTGGCCTCTAGAACTGCCTCCTTACCATGTATGATTTGCTGTAGGAGGACTTAAAAACTTTGAGGCCAGGTCCAGGCAATAACTTGATTTCCACAGCCTCCTCCCTTCCACAGGGGGATTTTCTGCTTGTAGGATCTGGAAGTATGGAGACAAGCAGGCAGAGTCCTAAGCTTCTTTAATTCTCCCACTTTCCCTCCAGTGTAGATCTCAATACTGTTTTCTTTCCCCGCTTTTCCTCTGGAGCTAATGAGAACCTGCCTGGCCTGTGGACCACAAACCTAAGTGAGACCAGTAGAAAATTTGGACACTAAAAAAAGGGAAGGAGCCCTGATGAACAACTGACTCCTGACTCCCTGAGGTTCAGCACCAGCAAGAACTTCACAAAATGTGTTCAGCATGATCCCACCACCACTCTCACTTAGCAGATTTCAATATTAGAAGGTCAAGAAAGTCACTCTAATTCTTGTCATTTTTTAAATTTGGTTTTTCCTGTTTGTTCTTTTCACTGTATTTTAGTGTTTTTACTTTGATTAATTTTATAAAAGTTTTTGTGCTTTAATTTATTACACTTCTTAACTTTACCTAATTTTATTTACACATATTCTCCTTATTACAGACTCAAATGTTTACCTTTTTATTATACAGAATTGCATAAGGCTAATCTCATGCAAGTATATAATGCATTTGAGCATATCACCCCACTTGTACCCTTTTATCGTGTGTGTGAGAGAGAGTGTGTGTGGTTTACACAGAATTTGTGAAGCGGTGTATGTATGGTATATACATATGTTTGTGCAGATGTAGATGCCTTGTGTACACACATGGAGGCCAGAAGAGAAGGTCAGATATCCAAATCTAACACTCATTTGTTTCTTTGAGACAGAGACTCTCAACTAAACCCAGAGTTGATGTTTTGCAATCAGCCTGGCTAACCAGTAAATACCATAGATTATCCAGACTCTGCTCCCCAAAGGACTGGGGTTGTAGATATACAGGACCACACCAAGCTGTTGACATGGGTGCAGGAGGCAAACATCAAGTGTTCTCCTCTATTGCTCTTCCACTTTATTTCCATGAAACAGTCCCTCATAGACAGCCAAACTACCATTTTAGTTGTTTTAGTTAGACGTACTGATCAGGTAACCCCAGTGATTCTCTGGTCTCCACCATCCACAGGAATGGAAGTATAGGTGTGTACGGCTACATCCAGCTGTTTATAAGAGTGCTGAGGAATTGAACTCAAGGTTCCTGAAACAGGGCTTCTTAGGTCGTCATGCTTGTGAAGCAAGTGCTTATACTCATTGAGCCATCTTCCTATTCCCCCTTTCTTCTTTTTCATATTCTTTTCTTTTTTCCTTTATTTGACATTTCTTATTTTTCTTTTGAGCCCTTTTTCACTTCATTCATTCATTATTATTACTTTTACCTTTTTAATTTTTAGCTCTATAACTTATTCTACAGTTTTGTAATTTTCTTCTATATGGTTATTGTTGATGCAAAAGTTTTGCATTAATTTTAATTGTATTTCTATAAATGGTTTGGTTATACATCATTGCTATTATATCAATTTGTTTCTTCCTCTGGTCCTTGGAATTGAGATTTAAGAGAAGGCTGATGCATTCAAAAAACCTCCACATAGCCGGGCATGGTGGCTCACGCCTTTAATCCCAGCACTCGGGAGGCAGAGGTAGGAGGATCGCTGTGAGTTCAAGGCCACCCTGAGACTACATAGCAAATTCCAGGTCAGCCTGGGCTACAGTAAAACCCTACCTCAAAAAACCAAAAACCAAAACAAAACAAACAAAAAACCTCCACATATAACCAGAAGAGCTATCCATTCCAACATATGTGCAAATTGCAAAAACACAGAAACCATGAAAAAGTAAGGGAGCATGAGTCCTCCAAAAGATAGCAACTCCTTAAGCCGGGCGTGGTGGCACACGCCTTTAATCCCAGCACTCGGGAGGCAGAGGTAGGAGGATCGCCGAGAGTTCGAGGCCACCCTGAGACTACATAGTTAATTCCAGGTCAGCCTGGACCAGAATGAAACCCTACCTCGAAAAACAAAAAAAAAAAAAAAAAAAAAAAAAGATAGCAACTCCTTAATAACTAAATATAAAATGCTGAAATAGTTGGAATGTCTGACAAAGAATTCAAAAGTTAAATGTGGGCTAGAGAGATAGCTTAGTGGTTAAGGTGCTTGCCTGCAAAGCCTAAGGGACCCATGTTCAACTCTCCAGATACCATGTAAGCCAGACACACAAGGTGATGCAAGCATGCAAGGTCATACATGTGCACAAACTGGTGCACATGTCTGGAGTTTGACTGCAGTGGCTGGAGGCCCTGGGGCACAAATTCTCTCTCTCTCACTCACTCTTGTTCTCGCTCCCTCAAATAAAAAAGACCAGTCTTCCAGGCATGGTGGCGCACGCCTTTAATCCCAGCACTCAGGAGGCAGAGGTAGGAGGATCGCCGAGAGTTCAAGGCCACCCTGAGACTACATAGTTAATTCCAGGTCAGCCTGGGCCAGAGTGAGACCCTACCTTGCAAAACCAAAAAAAAAAAAAAAAAAAAAAAAAAGACCAGTCTATTAAACTTGTTCAAAAAAAAGTGAAATTGTGGCAATGATTGATGAGGGCTGGGAAGATTGCTCATTGGTTAAAGGCACTTTCTTTCAAAGCAAGGTCAACAGCAGTTCATTTCCCTAGACACACATTGTGGTGGTTTAAATGTGAATATATGTCCCCCATAGATTCAGGTGTTCTATTAAGCTTGCAACTTGGGTCTCCAGCCACCTGGATGGAGTTGGTGTTTGGGACCAGATCTGATTCCAGCCCAAAAGTATGAAGAGAAGTCTAGGCTCTAGGGAGTTTCTGCTTCTGCTTTTTGGTATTTGCTGGCTGGTGGCGGTTTCTCTCTCTGCTTGTATTTATAAAGAGAGCCAGCTTCTTCCATTGATAGAACTTCCCTGGATTTATAAGGTGAAATAAAACCTGTTTCTCCATAAACTGTGTCTGCTTGGAAGTTCATCCCAGCAACCTGTAATTGACTACAACAGACTTTAGTACTAGATTTGGGGTGTTGCTGCAGATAAATCTGACCGTGTAGATTTTATTCTTTTGGAACTTATGCATAGATTTGGTACTTGGTACTACAGAAGCCTTACAAAGCAGTAAGCCAAATTTTATGGGCTATTTTGGTGAGAGTTTGAAAATGCTAAATGTAGAGAGAACTGTGTTAGGAGGCTTTGCTTATGAACTTTCAAAGAGGAAGGAGAAACTACAGAGAAATTAAAACTCTATGGTTGACTTCTGTGCCAGGAGCTGCAGGTGCTGCATCAGAGTCCTTGTGCCTTCTCAGATCAGTCTAGGGCCCAGACTGACCTGGTGCTTTCTCCCATCCTGTGCTCCCTCTCATCCTGGTCCATTAGTGGGCTGCAGTCCTTTGGTAAGTAGCCAGAGCTGCCTCAGACCCCTCCCCAGACCAAGGCCACCCCATGGCTAAGGCCATCCAAGTCCTCTCTGTAGGACCTAGGATGCTCAATTTCCTCAGTGCCTCTGAGGAAAGTCCTTCCTTTCCAGTCCCCTGAGGCAGACCATGTCCCTGGCCCCAGCTGGTCTGATTGGTTTCCTATATAGTCCATGGGTACCCAACAGGCTCTGGGCATGGGCCACCTTTGTTTTCTACAAAATTAAAAACTACATTTTACAAAAGAAAAAATTACAATGACCAGATATTATTAGGAATATATATATATATATATATATATATATATATATATATATATATATTCAGATTTTTAATGCATGTACATGTATAAGCTCATTATAACAAGCGAAATCAGAGAGATAATTTTTAAAAGTTAAAGCAATTTTTCCCTAACCTTCCATCTCATCTACCTCCCAGATATAACTAATGATGAGTGGAGTGTGCATTCTTTTACACTCCATTTCTTAGATTATAGGAACATATGCTTTATACATTCTAGAAGGGATCATAAAACACATCCTCAGCCCATTTTCTCTCTGTCTTTTTCTTTCTCAAATATATTTTTTAAAATAACACATTCTCAGCATTAGATACTTTTTTTCCTGTTGATTCTCAACATAGCCCCATAGGTAGAAATGAAAGTTCAGATACTGCCCAAAGTCATAAAATAAATAGCAAACAGGACTCAGCCTGTGTTTTATCTGGTTTCTAGGTCTAGACTCCAGAAACTCGTTGAACATTTTATTTTAGCACACATGAGCTGATCCCTCTGATGACTGAGTAGGACAGAAAGTCACCTGATCTCAGAGAGCTGCAGTAGTAGATGGATGAGAACTTTACTATAAACTGAGCATGTACCACTGGCGGAGGGACGACAAGGAGCAGCATAAGGGGGGGGGGGAGACACGAGGGGGAATGATGAAGAGAATCAAAACCTCTTTCCTGGGCTGGAGACGGCTTAGTGCTTGTCTGAAAAGCCAAAGGATCCAGTTTTGTTTCCCCAAGACCCACATAAGTCAGATGCATATGGTGGCACATGCCTCTCGAGTGGCTGGAGGCCCTCTTGTACCCATTTTCTCTCTGCCTCTCCCTCAAGATAAAAATAAAAATAATTTTAAATCCCTTTTGGGAGATGAAATGACTATAAATTACTACCTCCACAGTGTGCAGCCAATGGGTATAGAGCTATTGGTGGGCTCTTCTTCCTTCACAGGCTACAGGAGATCACTGATTGGTTGTAGTAGACCACTATTCTAGAAAAGTCCATTCCTAGGAGCTGGGCCTGCATGGCATGGGACAAATTATTACAGTTTGGGGGGAGGGAGGGTGGCGCTCTGAGGACTTGCTCAGGAAATCTGTTTTTTTTTTTGTTCCAAAGTATTTTCTGACCACTCCTGTTTCTTACTGTCTTGATGAGTTTTCAATCCTGCCAATAGTTGTCTTTCTTTCTTTCTGAAAACAAGGGAGGTCTTTCTTCCTGCACGCCCTCTTACCCCACAGTCTTTGGGAGTTGGAACCGTCCAAATCAAAAGACCGCGAGACTTGGCCCCAAGATTCCATTTTCCTAGAGCCTTCTGTGGGAGGAAGATTCGCTAGTACTCTCTCTGGTGCAGTGTGGTAGCTAGACGCGTCTTGGAACAGCGTGGTCACAGGTAAGTTGAACCTGTACCTCTGGCCCTAGACTGGAAAGATGAGGCCTGTGGGAGGCAGCGTAGGGAGGGTTAACTTTTCCAAAGTCATGAGGGGACAGAGGCTGGTGGGTGGCCGGGAAAAACAATTGGGAGGCAACTGAAGGGGATAGAAGGTGCCAGCAGAGGGACAAGGATGGGACAATTGGTTGCTCCATTCTTCCAGGGCCGGCAAAGCTACTAAGGTCCTTGAGCTATCATGGCCTTGAATCCTGAGGACCTCACTAATGGATTCCGACATGACAAGGTGTTGACGTTCATCAACAAGCAAATGGCCAGGCACTGGAAAGGCCCAGAGTTCTACCTTGAGAATCTTTCCATGTCATGGGAGGAGGTAGAAGACAAGCTCAGGGGCATTCTGGAAGACACCGCGGTACCCAGCGAAGCCCAGGAAGCCTGCGCCTGGAGCAGCTTGGCCCTAGGAGTGCGCTTTGCTTACAGGCAGGGCCTTCTACATGGGCACAGGGTGCGGTGGCTGCACAACTTCGCCAGCATGCACAAGTCAGCTGCGCAAACTTTGGCGGCAGACCTGAAGCGGCTCACTGGCCAGCTGGAGATGGAGAGAAAGGAGGCAGCCTTCCAGCTTCAACTGACCCGGGCGAAACTGTCTCAAGTGCAGAAAGAGCGAGACATGATGAGAATGAAGCTATTTCATGCAGTAAGATTATCCCCCGATTCCCATCCTACCCCTACTCTACTCCCACACCATGCATGTACCCAATCCCCAGAACATGTCTCAGCCATGCCTACTTCTCTCCAGGAGCTGAAGGCTGCTGGTGAAGCAGAGAAGAAAGCCATGGAAACTACCACTGCCACTGCAGAAGGAGTGCAAGAGGCTGGTGAGAAGGAAGAGGTAGCAGTTAAGGCTACAGGAGGAAACAAAAGAAAAATGGATACTGGTGTGGCTGCCATGGTAGCAGCACTTGCTTTCTCCACACGTGAGACCACAGTGGAGGGAAATCAAAGTTTTGTGGATAATTTTGAAGGTGAACACTGTAAAAATTACCCCATGGGCTTGCAGGAGGGAAATTCCAGATCCAGTGGAACAACCATGTATTCTCTCTGTCGGCCCCTTGACCATAGCTCCTCCCCTGAATCTATTAATATTCAACTACCTGACTCATTCACACACTCATATGAAAATCCCTTCCCAGTCACACCCACTCCATCTCCACCACCACACATAGTGAGAGAACCTCAGATGCCCTCCTACTTCATGGCCCCTGACATGAACCTACTTTCTGACAGTAGAGATTATGGACCCCATGAGCATAAAAAAGTATTTCGCAGGCCTGGGGATTGGGAATGCCCTTGGTGTAAAGCAGTCAATTTTTCACTGAGGGGAAATTGCTTCCGTTGTGGGTGGGGAATCTAGCAGTATGATCCTCAGTGAATTTGGAATTATGAAATAGAAACTTAGCAGAGTAGGAAATAAATTTACAGAAGTTAGGGGGAGGGCTTACAGAGTTGGGGAAAGGGAATGGGAATTGGAAAGGGACTTTTTTGGCCTGCTTATGTGTGTATGTAATGCGTTTTTACCTATTTGCAAATGTACAGCTGCAGAGTTCAGAGGAGAAAATTGGGTGTCCTCTATCTCATTCATGTGTTTTCTTGTCACAAGAGTTTCTCAGTGACCCCAGAGCTGCCTTTTCACAGATTGGCTGGTCTGATTGAAAGCAAAGTCCAGGGATTCTCTGCACCCCCCCTCCCCCAGGAGTTGGGTTAAAGGTATGTGTGGCCACATCCAGGTATTTATGTAGGGAATTAAACTCAAATCAGGTCCTTGCAGGCATTCATGCTTGGGCAGCAAGCACTATTATTATCCACTCAGCCATCCCCCTAGTCCCTAGGGGCATGTTTTTATAATTCCTTTTGTATTCCAGAGCATTAGCATTCAATACTTCAGATCTGCTTTACCTTCTGTGGTATGTGTGTGCATATGCATCCCCTCACTAATGTCAGCTGGACCTGGAAAGCTATGTATTTAAAAGTCTACCTTCCCCCAACACCTAGATCTTAAGAAAACTCATGGCAGTGGCAGGTTAGAAAACAAACTTCCAAGAGTAAGGGGAACCTTTTCTTCAAGCACCCGAGGCTGTGAAATGAAGGGGTGAAGTGAGATATACATAGTTGAAGGAGGGCTCTTTTGAACATGGGGGAACTTGAGTGGACAAGGCGATAGAAGAAAGCTTGAAAATGTATGACATATGTGGAGAAATAAGATCTTGCATGGTGAACTAGGGGGGACATCACCAATAATATTAAGTGAAAAGAAAAATGACATAAAATGAGTCACTTAATGTTTTATGTAAAATAAAAAGTTTTATAAAGTGTGCATATGTGTGCTATATATATTTATAGGCATGTTATAAATTTGCATTTACAAATGCTACACATTTATATTTGTGAATAGGCAAACGTGTGGAAAGACGTTTAACAAGTAAGGTTTGAAGAGTGGGTGGGCCAGGGTCAGAAAGTGAGGTGTGGGGTATGGGATAAGATAGAATAGATGCCAGTTGGGTGAAAAGATTTTATTTATATAATTCTGTGCTTTGAAAATAATCAGATAATCACAAAAATATTTTAAAAGGAAACATTTACTCACTTGAATTTGGAAAGGCCATTTTCCTCTGGGATGGGAGGTAAAGACAACAAACATTGATCTATGTGGCAAAGGGGTGGAAATCCAAAGGGCAGGGCTGCTTGTTTATGTGTGATGTGAGCAATGCACCTGAAAATAAGTGAGGACAGATGGGCACAATGGATGGGATTATTCTTTGGGCAGTTTAGGAATAAGTATGATGCCAGAGGATAGAAAACAGAGGGTGGGTGTTGCAGTCAGGTTCGCATTGCTGGCAGAAATCACCCGACTAAGAGCAGCTTGTGGGAAAAAAGAGGTTTATTTTGGCTTACAGGCTCGAGGGGGAAGCTCCATGATGGCAGGAAAAATGATGGCATGAGCAGAGGATGGACATCACTCTCTGGTCAACATAAGGTGGACAACAGCAACAGGAGAGTGTGCCAAACACTGGCAAGGGGAAGCTGGCTATAATACCCATAAGCCTGCCCCCAACAGTGCTCCGCCTCCAGGAGGCTTTAATTTCTAAATTGCCATCAGCTGGAGAGACTAGCATTCAGAACACTTAAGTTTATGGGGGACACCTGAATCAAACCACCACATTCCGCCCCTGGCCCCCATAAATGATAACCATACACGATGTAAAATGCAATGCATTCATCCAACTTTAAAAGTCCCCTTTTTTAAAAATCAATCCTAATGATGGTCCAACAATCCCCATACTCCAAGGTGTTTTAACTGACCCATAATACCAAAAATAATCCCCCAAAACTCCATAATGGCACAGAATAAACATTCACACTGCAAAGGATGGCATTGGGCAAAGCAAAGAAATATTCAACCAACACAAGATTTAAAACAACCAGGGCAAACATCAAACTCTGTAGCTCCAAGTCCAACAACTCTAGTCAGTGACAAATCCCCAAGTCCGATAACTAACCAGCAACAAGTCTCTGGAGTTCCACTTTCGCCCCTCCAGCTAGGCTACTCACAGTCCTGGAAAACTTCAGCCAGGGCCGGCAGCTTTCCTCAGCAGCCATCTCGTGGTCCCAGCATTTCCACTGGGTCTCCACTGCAACCCACAGTCCTTCCTCATGGCCCCATGGGATCTCCATGCAGGCATCCAGCAAACCTGCTTCACACTGCCCATGGCCATTTCCAAAACACAAGACCGCATTACAAATTCAATGACCCTCTCTTTCCTGCATTTCTTATACTCCATAATACCAGGTAGAGTGCCACTTTGTTAATCCAGGGGGGAATAAATCAGACTTTGAAGAATAGGACACTCCTTCAGCATTCAGGCCCCTTCAAAAGAGTCTGCATTCTTCCTGTTGCCCCGGTGCAGGTTAGCTGGCCCAATCTCAAAGGTTGTAATCTCTCAATTGCAGCTGAATGGGCAGAGTTCACCCAAAGATTTCATTTTTTCTGTGTCATATCCCTCTGCTCACACCATTTCTACACAAAGCAACCTTGCACAACTTCTCAGGACACTGGCATAACAGCAAACTTCTCACACAAACTGCTAGCCCAGTCCAAGTAAAGCTCTTTCTCACCCTCATAAGCCAAACCTCACAGTCCATAGTTCTTACTGCATTCAGGTCTTTCAGCCCTGACCAGAATAGCCCATCAAGCTGTACTTAGAACACTGCAAGGTGTCTCTTAGGCCTAGGTTTCAAATCCTTCCACATTCCTCTTGAAAATCAGCTCCAAAAGGCCAAAGTCACACAGTCAGGTGTCTAGCAGCAACCCCACTCCTCGGTACCACTTTACTGTTGCAGTCTGGTTCCCATTGCTGGCAGAAATCACCTGACTAAGAGCAGCTTGTGGGAAAAAAGAGGTTTATTTTGGCTTACAGGCTCGAGGGGGAAGCTCCATGATGGCAGGAAAAATGATGGCATGAGCAGAGGGTGGACATCACTCTCTGGTCAACATAAGATGGACAACAGCAACAGGAGAGCATGCCAAACACTGGCAAGGGGAAGCTGGCTATAATACCCATAAGCCCGCCCCCAACAATGCTCCGCCTCCAGGAGGCTTTAATTTCTAAATTGCCATCAGCTGGAGAGACTAGCATTCAGAACACCTAAGTTTATGGGGGACACCTGAATTAAACTACCACAGTGGGGGAAGGATCATCAAGCCACACAGAATAGGATAGCACCCAATTGAAAGAAAACTTAGGGAGAGGACAATGGGATTCTGGTAGGAAAAGGAATTCCTTTTCTGGTACCTGGCAGGGGTGGGGACTGACCAGACACATCTCTCAAGCGTTACCACATATTCCTTACTCACAGTAACAACACATACTAAAGATTTCCCCTGCACTTTGTGGGCAGGAAGGATAAGTAACTAGAGATCTGTGGACTCCTTTCATTCTAGGTTTGTGGTAACTTTCTGCACATATGCAATGGGTGTGTGGGTGCACATGCCTGTGTGTGGAGGCCAGAGGGCAACCTTGGGTTTGATTCCTCTCAAGTGCTGTCATATAAAACAGGGTTTCTCACTGGTTTGGAACGCACCAAGTAGGCTAGACTAGTTGGCCAGTAAGCCCCAGTGACTGGCTCCTCAGTGTTGGGATTATAAGCACATTACCGCCACATCTGGCTTTGACTGTAAGTAATTTTTTGGTGCATGTATAGTGTGCAGATGCACATGCCCTGTGTATGTGCATGTGGAGGCCTGTTCTCTATTGCTCTTCTATTTTGTTTCCTTGAGATAGATCACTTGTACTGATCCTGGAGCTGCATTTTTTTTTTGAAAGAATGATCAGGGAGCCCCGGTGATATTCTGGTCTCCACCCTTTTCCCCATGACTGTTGTTACAGGCACGTGTGGCCATGCCTGGCTGTTTTATGTGAGTGCTAGGGAACTGAACTCAGGACAAATCAAACACAGGGATATGGCCCTTATGGTGGCACAACAAGCATCCTTACAAGCTAAGCCATGTTCAAGGCATAGTAACTGTTCATTTGCTCTTCCACTATGGATGGACAGGAAAACTGACCACTATTTGGTTTTAGATTCAGTCTTCTGGGAGTGTAATTTCTAGCAACCTAATCTTTACCTTTGACATGTTCAAGTGTAAAGCAACATTCAACTTACTTCAGGTCTTTTTTGCAGTATGGACTATGCAGTGCTTGACAAAACAAGTAGCTGAGAAGCTGGCAAATCATGCAGCTGAAGACCTAAAAGAGATGAGAAAACAAAAATATTTTAAAAGGCTTATTTTATATTTTTTCCATGTTAAATTCCCCCCTCCTTGAAATTTTTAGCAAGTGAGATGGAGAGATGGATCAGTAGTTAAAGGAGCTTGTTTGCAAAGCCTGACAGTCTGGGTTCAATTCCCCAGTACTCACATAAAGCCAGATGCACAAAGTAGTGCGTGTATCTGGAGTTCGTTCACAGTGACAAGAGGCCCTGGTACACCCATTCATTGTGGGGTCCAACCCTCCCTCCCAGGGAGTCTGCTGCCCTGCTTGACTGACGTGACCAAGGATTGTTTGCCTAATAACATCCTGTTTCCACTCCCATTCTCTGGCCTAACGGCAAGTTGGCAAGTTCCGTTTGCCCCAGGTGGCTCTTGCTTACAGTAAACAACAGGATATGAGAACATGACCTTCTGACCCTGGTACATTTCCACAGTGCTGTAAGGCTGTATATATACAGCCCTCTGACTTCAGTAAACGGCATTCTTGAGGCATTCTTAAAGCACAAATGACCCAGTGATTGTCTCTTCAATCCTCGGCACCTTGCCCAGCTCGGGGTCTTGGTGATAGCGTAGGCGCTACAATTCATATTCTATCTGTCTTTTCTGCTTAAAAGTAAATAAATAAAAATATTTTTAAGAATGTTAGCAGGTGTTATTACCATCTGGCATTTGCTCAAGCTCACACAGGCAACTCTAGAACTGAATTTATTACCCATATCTGACTCCTAACACATACTATTATGTGCCAAGCACTAAGGTAAACACTTAATGTGACACTTAACCCAACAACAAGTATAGTAATCACTATTTGGCAGGTGACTTTCCTAAGCAGTCGTCATATATAGCATACATTTATCTATTTATGTTTGTGTGTGTATTTATGGGTGTGACTATGAGCAGATACATTTCATGGCATATGTGTGGAAGTCAGGAAATCTTTTGGTTTAGTCCTCACTTGTCTACCTCATTTTGAAGGTGGGTCTTGTTCTGCTGTTGTCCTTTGCTGTACTCACTGTAAATTTTGTGGAAATTCTGTCTCCAACTCCCATCTTACTACCATGATGTCCAGGTTTTTATGTGTGGTCTTGGGATAATACTGGAGTCCTCAGGCTTGAGTGGCAAGCACTTTACCCATTGAGTCATCTCCCCAGCCCAATATAACATATTCTTTGTTTTGTTTTGTTTTGTTTTTTGAGGTAGGGTCTTACTCTAGCTCAGGCTGACCTGGAATTCACTATGTATTCTCAGAGTGGCCTCAAACTCACAGCAATCCTCCTACCTCTGCCTCCCGAGTGCTGGGATTAAAGGCATGCACCACCACACCCAGCACAATATAACATATTCTTTTTTTAAAATATTTTATTATTTATTTATTTGAGAGAGAGATATACAGAAATAGGCAGGCAGAGAGAGAGAGAGAGAATCGGTGCACCAGGGCCTCCAAGCACTGCAAACGAACTCCAGATGCATGCACCCCCTTGTGCATCTGGCTTACGTGGGTCCTGGAGAATCGAGCCTCGAACCCGGGTCCTTAGGCTTCATAGGCAAGCGTTTAACCACTAAGCCATCTCTCCAGCACTATAACATATTCTTGATTGTCAGAATTAACAGAATTAAAGACAACACTTGAAAGCGAGGAAAGTTCAATAATAAATTCCCACTTAACCAACATGCTTGGAAGAGGATATTTCGTGTTAAACTTCTGGTAAGTATTTAAACTCTCAGATGAAGACAGTAAGGGTTAGGGGTGCTGTTGTGTTAAACAACTATTCACTCCAGATAGGGCACAGATGATAGACTAAATTAATAATCCCACCAAAATTCAACTTGGTGAACCAATGAGTTTACTGGAGTTATTTACAGAGCATTGATGATGGCTTACATACAGAGGTATGGATAGCTCAAAGGCAGCTACATCACTAGAAATCCCACCCCATCATAGGTGATGATTCATAGAAGCTGCATCTTGATCTCACCCCACAACTTGAAATCAGATAGGTTGGTGGGAAAGTCTCTTCTTCCAGCCATTAGTTACTGCTTCTATAACCATAGGGAAGGGTCTTGTGACTGGAAGTTCAGCTTTCACAGACCTGTTTACCTTCCTAGTTTCATGAACTTCCCTCTAAGAGGAAATGTTTTAATTCAGAGGAACTTGGTATATAATAGATAGGTCCTACATCTAAGGCTGGTTTTCTGAAAACACTGAATGAGTAGAAAACCCCCATGTGTTTTCATCAATATTTTAAGCCTCCCAATAGTAGACTTATTATTTTACTTTATAATGTACGCCTGAGTTAAAGTTGTCACTAATTTATGGAGACATTGTAACCAAGATCCTTTATAACTCTGCATACATTTCAACTCTCCTACCCCTTTCCCCTCTAGTTCTAAATATAAACTTTGCTCTACTTCCTTTGCTCCTCATCTCCCTCAAACTCACTGTATGCTCATTTCTCCATCTATACTATTGACCACTGAGAAACTATGACTGTAAGACAAGACATGAGTTAGCAGGTTCTAAGTACAGCCTTTTGCTCACTAATTTTAGAGGTCCCACACCACTCAGCTGAACCCATAAGTGAGTGAGAGGCATTATTCATATTAATACACTTATTGAGAACAGACATGTATAACTATTTCTGTTCCTTCAATCCAATCAGTAGAGCCATATTTTATAGCATACAGAGTCCACATTATAAAAATGACATACATTCAGCCTTGACCCTCTGTGAAGGTCTAGTGGGAAGATCTCAGGCTTGACCAGATACACAAAAGTATAATTCATCCTTTACTAGCCTAGAGCCCTTTGAAGTTTCAGTGATGAAGTATATGGAAAGTGACAACTAATGTCAAGTTTATAATTTTTCCAGAATGGTCATCACCAAAATAGTCCTCAATGACAATCTTTTTTTGTTTTTTGATTTTTTGAGGTAGGGTCTCACTCTAGCCCAGGCTGATCTGGAACTCACTATGTACTCTCAGGGTGGCCTTGAACTCATGGCGATCCTTCTACCTCTCCTCCCGAGTGCTGGGATTAGAGGTGTGTTTCACCACACCCGGCTCTCGATGACAATCTTGATGACTTTAAATGCTTACAATATTTTATAAAGCAGACTCGCCAAGTAACAATAAAGATTAATACGTACACTTGTGATGGCTAGTAGAACATCTGGTGTATGGAAAGTGCTCCAAATTGTTAGCTTGTCTCAGTATCTGCATAGGCCACTGTTCAACATAGTAATCAATAAATCCTGTACTGATGGACATAAAAAATATGGAACCCTGAAGTGATCTATCCACAATTCTTGAAATGATAATATCTGTAAATACATGAAATAAACAAGAAGGTCCATTTCCTGTGAAGGCTACCAAATGAGGAGAGCCATGAATACACTCACTGAAAACATGTTAAGACTGATGGCATGAATACCAAAGCTCCCTCTTCTTGATCAAGTAAATGCTGACACTTCATAGACATTGACAAGTGACTGTAACTGCTTTGGACACAAAATGTTTATTCTGATATAGGTAGGTTGGAGCAGTATAACTGACTGGAAATGCTTATCCTTTCTGCATAGTCTTCTTGCATAGCAAACAGTGAACCAAGTCCACTGACTCAATATGTGGCCTAGCTCTATCCTTTACTTCTCTCTCAGATCACTCAATAACTAACATTTCTTGGAGGCCTGGATAGACTTTTCTTCCAAAAGTAGCTTCTAGAGTCTTTTCTTTTCTTCCCTTACATAAGAGACCAAACACGAATTATATTGTTAGTGATTAAAAACTTTTTCCATTCCATTGGAATATTTCTTGCCATATGTTTCCCACTTGATCAAAAAAATCCAGCTGTTATTCTTCAAGGCATAGAACACAACAATCAAGAGCTCTTGGAAATAAACATGAAGAAAAGTATGTATATTAACTCCTACTTTAGATTTTTTTTTCAAAAAAATGACTGAGAAAAGGCCAGTTGATATCATTCATGTCTCTTGAGGTCACTGTCTGCAAACAGAACCTAATGTTTCTGCAGTCCCTCTGCAAGCAATGAGCAAAGGCCCCATAAGCAACTTTGTCCCTTCCATGCTGAAAGGCCTGCGAGGGCTTTGAAACACTTAGAAATGTAGAATAAATAGACATAAGTCTGGTCTGAAGCAACCTCAAATGAGTGTCATCACCATATCCCTGTGACTGCAGAATACTGCACACCGTCCAGGAGACAATTAGAAGGAAAATATGATATTAAGGCCTTTACTTTATGGCAAATGATAAAATAAATGATTTCCATTGCTGTATTAGTGCTTGAAACAGGTTCAAGAAATATGCCCTCCTTTCATCATCTCTAGACCATAGAATCACTGCCTAGATAGGTTCATTTAACAGAGATTAGAGCTTCCTCATGGCTGTAAACTGGACAGTTACCAGGAGGGAAGATGAAGAAAATAGATTTTTTTTTCTTACAAAACTATACAAGAGGGTGTCTACTTGCATCCTTTTCCAAGGGTTAGTAGTAAGATCCTGTTCTTGGTCACTCACAGGATTCTGAATCCCAGGAAGTCCATTGAGGATGAATAGAAACTTCTCTGAATATACAAAAAGAATGTCCAGGATTGGTCCATTTGTGTCTTAAAAAGTGTTAGTGATTATGTCAGCAGCACGAAGGTCAGTGGTATGGCCACGTCTGTGCCGTTGACAAAGATGAGATAATCAAACCTGCCTGGCACTCCTGCTGCCCAATCAAACATGGACTTGTGCACCACAGAACATCCCTGAAGCACTGTGGCTCTGATTGAGCTGGAGCCCTCTTTATCATGATAAAACACGCGTTCCAGCTCAGTAAAATGATCTTGCTGGTGCATTCCACATGCTGCCATTTCTGATATGCCATGTTCTTTTACAAGAAGCAGTCATGACTCTATACATACTTGCCAAGGTGTAAACACTGACTCCTACTTTTAGGTATTTTTCTGAGATACCTTCTGTATATTTCCTGGTGATATAAGAAGGTGATACCAAGCATAGTCTCCCAAAATTATAAAAATTATAAAAATAACTATGACTTATACAACTGTCATCACCATGTTTATTGGATGCCTCAAAGGCTCCTCAAATTTTCCAAGCTCCTGATTTAATATCTCCTTTGACTAAATATGTCCATACCTAATGAAAATATTATAAAATGCCCTATTCTGTCCTACCTCAGGGTCTTTGCACCAGCTATTTGCTCTACCTAGAATACTCTTCCTTCTTCTCATTCCATGGAGAGCTTTTTCTCATCCTTAAAAATTACTTCCTAAGGGCTGTCGGCTACAAGGTGGATCCGTCAAGCGGACCTTAGGGGGCGCACCTGAATCAATTGGCTCTGGAGAGGGTGAGATGAAACCCAACCTTAAATTTCTCCTGTTTCTCTTTCTTCTCTTTTTCTTTTTTCTTTTCCCTTGGTGCTTACCTGTAAGTCCCTGTACCAGGATGTGGATGTGGTTTATATCCACAATGAGCTGTTGATCACAGAGACCTAGTAGATCTCCCAAACAAACAAGACAAACTTCTGTCAGAGCACTTGATTACCCACCAGAGGTTAATGGTAAGTCACATATGGTAAGACACCATATGTTGTTGGCACAGTGCATGGAGAGACCTGGTTGGAATCCGAAAGAGAGCCAGTCCCCAGACAATTAGCCCATATAGTGCTGGAAGGCACTACATGAGCTACTGGGGGAAAGTGGCCAACCTCTGTCCAAGCAACTCAAAATCGAAGTGACTCAGAAGCAAACAACCTGACGTGATATTCACACAAGTGCAATAGTGGCACACAGCCATGGTAGGTAACCATTTGCTTTTGGATTGGTTAACAGATCCCCTCAGTGGAAAGAAAACCATATCTGGAACTGGGAAACAAGTCAGAATCATATCCAGATAATGATTCTGCTTTCCGTTGTCAAGCTCCCACTAATCTTAGCCTATAAAAAGAGTCTAAACCATTTATTCTCTCTAAGTTAATAATGGTTATCCCATTTAATCAGTGCTGACTTCACTCTCCATCAGAGAATCTGCTTCTATTTTTCAGACAGGTGCTGAACCTGAGGAGATAAATGACCCAGTGCACTCCACCGTGGCCCCAGCTGAAACCACAGAGGAATTTGGGAAATGAGAAAGAGTGCTGCTTTCTTAGTGAATCTGATATCAGCACATAGGTGAAGGATATAAACACTGAGGACACTCAACACCTACCAAAACAGAGATCCAGAGGCTCCTAAGTGCCCATTGCTGAAGTAGACTTAAAATACTCCCAACATGGCTCAGGGAATTTTGCCAGAAGAGGGGCAGAAAGATTGTTAGAGCCACAAGTTGGGACATTTTGCATAGAGACATTGCCTCTTCCCCCCATAATGCATGACACACAATCTGGGGGTTGACCTGCATCCCAAAATGCCCTCATTCTGAGAATAGGATTGATCTGGGTCTTTGCCATATCAGCTATTTGCTCTACCTAGAATACTCTTCCTTCTTCTCATTTGGAGAGCTTTTTCTCATCCTTAAAAATTACTTCCTAAGGGCTGTCGGCTACAAGGTGGATCCGTCAAGCGGACCTTAGGGGGCGCACCTGAATCAATTGGCTCTGGAGAGGGTGAGATGAAACCCAACCTTAAATTTCTCCTGTTTCTCTTTCTTCTCTTTTTCTTTTTTCTTTTCCCTTGGTGCTTACCTGTAAGTCCCTGTACCAGGATGTGGATGTGGTTTATATCCACAATGAGCTGTTGATCACAGAGACCTAGTAGATCTCCCAAACAAACAAGACAAACTTCTGTCAGAGCACTTGATTACCCACCAGAGGTTAATGGTAAGTCACATATGGTAAGACACCATATGTTGTTGGCACAGTGCATGGAGAGACCTGGTTGGAATCCGAAAGAGAGCCAGTCCCCAGACAATTAGCCCATATAGTGCTGGAAGGCACTACATGAGCTACTGGGGGAAAGTGGCCAACCTCTGTCCAAGCAACTCAAAATCGAAGTGACTCAGAAGCAAACAACCTGACGTGATATTCACACAAGTGCAATAGTGGCACACAGCCATGGTAGGTAACCATTTGCTTTTGGATTGGTTAACAGATCCCCTCAGTGGAAAGAAAACCATATCTGGAACTGGGAAACAAGTCAGAATCATATCCAGATAATGATTCTGCTTTCCGTTGTCAAGCTCCCACTAACCTTAGCCTATAAAAGAGTCTAAACCATTTTAATTCTCTCTAAGTTAATAATGGTTATCCCATTTAACCGGTGCTGACTTCACTCTCCATCAGAGAATCTGCTTCTATTTTTCAGACAGGTGCTGAACCTGAGGAGATAAATGACCCAGTGCACTCCACCGTGGCCCCAGCTGAAACCACAGAGGAATTTGGGAAATGAGAAAGAGTGCTGCTTTCTTAGTGAATCTGATATCAGCACATAGGTGAAGGATATAAATGCCGAGGACACTCAACACCTACCAAAACAGAGATCCAGAGGCTCCTGAGTGCCCATTGCTGAAGTAGACTTAAAATACTCCCAGAATGTCTGAGGGAATTTTGTAGAAGAGGGGGCAGAAAGATTGTTAGAGCCACAAGTTGGGACATTTTGCATAGAGACATTGCCTCTTCCCCCTCATAATGCATGACACACAATCTGTATGGGGTTGACCTGCATCCCCAAGAAGAAGGCCTCTTCAGAAATGGGACAGGGAGAATGGGAAGGATGGTACCAACATGTGTTGTTTATATACTAAATATGTCCATATCTAATGAAAATATTTTAAAATGCCCTATTCTGTCCTACCTCAGGGTCTTTGCACCAGCTATTTGCTCTACCTAGAACACTCTTCCTTCTTCTCATTCCATGGAGAGCTCTTTCTCGTCCTTAAAAATTACTTCCTAAGGGCTGGAGGAATGGCTTAATGATTGGGGCGCTTGCCTGTGAAGCCTAGGGACCCAGGTTCAATTCCTCAGGACCCACGTGGGCCAGATGCACAGGGGGGCGCATGTGTCTGGAGTTCGTTTGCAGAGGCTGAAGGCCCTGGTGTTCCCATTCTGTATCCCTCTCTCTACCTCTACTTCTCTAAATAAATAAATAAAATATTTTTAAAAATTACTTCCTAAAAAAAGGATTTGTCTGACCATGGTTTTTCTGAGATGTGTGTGCTTATACACTTTAGTAGGTAGTATTTTACCTGTAACTTAATACATATGTACATATAGTCCTAATTTAATTCAGTAAGTCTGAAGAAAAAGTCGTGAAAATAGAAAGGGGACAAGGTGGAAAAAAGAATGGGGATTAGTGGGAGTGGGTGAGGGATAAGAGATGGTAATTTGGAGGAAAAAGATCAAAATACATTCATGAAAGTGTCCTAATAAACAATATCAATGAATTTTTAAAGAAAAACAAATAAATAAACAAACAAAAGAGGCCAGGTATGGTGGTGCATGCCATTTGTCCCCGCACTCAGAAGGCAGAGGTTAGAGGATCGCCATGATTTCAAGAACACCCTAAAACTACATAGTGAATTCCAGGTCAGCCTGGGTAGAGCAAGACCCTACCTCAAATAAACAAGAGAGAGAGAGAAAGAGAAAAGCTATGAGAAAATAGTCAAAAAATGGAAAAATAAAAATAAAGAATATGACTATACCAGTGAGCATCTTAGTTGTTCCTCTTTTATCAGCAAGGTCCCCAGTCTACAATATGGCCATGTCTATATTTAAGGCAAGTCTTTCTTCCTTAGTTAATCCTCTTTGGAAACACCCTGATAGATACACTCAGAAGTGTGTTTTACAAATCTCTTAAGAATATGTCAATCCAATCAAGTTGAGCATCAAGTTTAACCATCACAATTAATTTAAAAAATAGGTATGAGTTTACAAATGCATTCAATAGTTGAAGTGATTGTTTTCTAGTATTTTGTTTTCCAGTGAACATTAGCCTTCAGCTTCTGATGAATTAGCTGGTATTATTTACTTTTATTGTTGCTATGATCAAATACCTGTAAAGAAACAATTTAAGTGAAGAAAGGTTTATTTTGGATTACAGCTTGGGACAGTACATCCCATGATGGAGGTGAAAGCATGGCAGCATGAACAAAAGGTGTCTAATCATAATGCATCCTGTTGTGGTTTCAATTAGGTGTCCCTTATAAACTCATGTTTTTGAATGGTTGGTTCTCAAGTGATGGCACTTTTGAATTGGAGCCTTGATGGAAGTGGTGTGTTGCTAGGGGAAGGCTTATGGGTATTATAGCCATCTCCCCCCCCCCGCCACCCCCTGTGTTTGGCACACTCTCCTGCTGCTATTGTGGAAAGGAGTTTGGCAATTCTTCAATACCTTAAACAGATAATTTTCACATGTTCCAGCAATTCCAGACCTAGGTATACCAAATGAAAAGAAAACATTGGACATTTCTCAGGACTACACAGAAGCAAGAAACAGGAATGTGGAGATTCTAATATCGGGAAGCTCTAAACATACAATGTTAAACAATAAAGGAGAAAAGTACATGTTTGTTTCCAGGATGCCTACAATGAATCATAAATTTGACAGTTTTTCATCATTATAATATATGAGAAGTCTGTTTCCCTATTAGCTCACAAAAATAAAATATAAAATTTCATATACTTAAAATATAGAAAACATGTATTTAACTAAAAAAATTGTCCAAGCAGCCATAGTGGTTGCATGCCTTTTATCCCAGTACTCGAGAGGCAGAGGTAAAGAGGACTACCTCGAGTTTGTGGCCAGCCTGAGACTACATAGTGAGTTCCCGGTCATCCTGGGCTAGAGTGAGACCTTACCTTTAAATAAAAAGGGCTGGAGAAATGGCTTAGCAGTTAAGGTGCTTGCCTGCAAAGCCAAAGGAACCAGGTTTGATTTCCCAGGACCCACTTAACCAGATGCACAAAATGGCACATGTATCTGGAGTTTATTTTCAGTGACTGGAGGCCCTGGCATGCCAATTCTCTAACTCTCAAATAAATAAAAAAGAAAAATTAAAAAACAAAAAATGTTCAATAACTTCCACAGTAGCACTTTACCTAATAGCAAATGAAGTGAGAAATAACACAAATGTCCAACTGATGGATTGACAAACAAAATGTCATATATGTATACAACAGATACAGTCATAAAGAAAAAATGAAGTGCTGATACACTTCCACACATAGATGACCCTTGAAAACATGATGCAATATCAAGGACAGAAACAAAAGTCCATGTACTATATGATTCTGCTCATATGAAATAGCCAAAGTAAATAAAAAGTCAATTAATGGGAGAAGGGGAATCATGCTCTTCAGTGGTGTAACTACTGGTAAATTTCCCATACTGGATAAATAACCTCCCACCCATGCTCATGCAAAGAACTCTAATTTAACTCAGTGAGTCACCAAAACAATTTAAAAGGCACATGAAAGCAGGAGAGGACTGTTTGACAAGAAGGGATTTCGCAGGAGTGAGAAGGGAATAAGAGAGGGTAATGAGAATGAATATAATCAAAATACATTATATACATCTATGAAGTTGTCAGAAAATGAAAATATATGTCCACAAAAGCAATTATATAAGTTAAACCAGGCATGGTGGCACACACCTTTAATCCCAGCACTTGAGAGGCAGAGGTAGGAGAATAGCCATGAGTTCGAGGCCACCCTGAGACTAGACTAGGTCTCCTGGTCTTCCAGGTCAGCCTGGGCTAGAGTGAGACCCTACCTTGGAAAACCAAAAAAAAAAATTAAAAAAAGAATTACACAAGTTGATTTATTTACAGATTCCAAAGCTAAAAGAAAATCACTAATGTCCATCAACACAATATATGATCTGTCTGTTATATACCCATATAATGAACAACAACAAAAATAATGAAATATTGATATAAACAGCAATGTGCAAGAATCATTTTATAGAGTGAAAAGATGTTGCTAAAAGTTGTATAGTTGGGTGTAGGGGCTCATTCTTTTAATTTCAGCATCAAGAGGCTAAGGTAGGAGGAACACCATGATTTCCAATCAGCTTGGGCTACAGTGAAACCCTGCCACAAAAATATAAAATATAAAAATAAAAAGTGTATGCTGTGTAATTCCATTTATATGAACTTCCAGAATGTTTAAAATATCATATCACAATAATTAAGAACAGTCACTACTTCTGTTTGAGAATCCGATTATGGGAATCACTGAAAAGGAACATTGGGGAAGTCTCTGATAAAGATGGACATGTTGAAGTTGGGAAGTATAGCTCATTGGTAAGAGTGCTTGCCTAGCAGACACAAGGCTCCAGATTTGATATGCAGCACCCCAAACACAGACAGACTGACACACAACCCCCCAACACAGACAGAGATAGAGGGGGGAGAGAGAAATACTTGGCTTTAGTTGTTAAAACTCATCATATGTGAAACACTTTAAGATTTTTGTATTTCACACTAAGTAAATTTTATGTTCTAAAATTGAAAATAGCCTCTTATGATGCCTGTAATGCTAGCATTCCCAACACTCATAAGGCTGAGGACCTGGATGAGGGACAAGCAGACACAAAGAAGAAAGCCTTGCTTCCACACCAGTCAAGGCTTTTTATTATTATTATTCATACAGAGGTATATATAGGGGAGGCAGGAAGAAGAAAAGGCAAAGAGAGAAAGCCTTTTCCACACCAGTCAAGGCTTTATTATTATTATTCATACAGAGGTATATATAGGGGGAGGCAGGAAGAAGGCAAATGGATTTTATGGCTACCAGAGGTTTTGAGAGAGGGGCAGGGGGGGTCTCTTGAGTGACAGGCCTCACGGATGTTTACAAGAATGTCTGTGTTTGAGATCACAGGCAGGGCGGAGTTACATCAATCCTGTTTGTTAAGATACATATCTTTAGGTTACACCTTGTTCTTATCTACAGATCAAAGTAGGCTTTTTGGGAAGGCTTGGTAAATTTCACAGGAACTCAGGAAGCTGAAGTCTTAATACAAAGAGTGGAGGCTTCTTCCTCCAAATGGTTGCAGTTTGGCTCAGTGGTCTCCAACATCTCCTCCCTTCTTTTATACAAGACAGGGGGAGGCCCGCAGTCAAGCGGTGGGCTTTAACCAAGTGGGGGAGAAGTGACCTGGCTCCTCCCGTGGGTCATTTTTTATCGCCCACAGATTTGGCCCTTGGTACCTTTTGGGGAGGGGAGGCAGGGCCTATATAATTATTATGTATGGTACCAACCTCCATGCAAGTCAGGTTTTCTCTCAGGGAATTCAGATGTGGCCAGTAAGACCTTCCCTTGTGTTTTTTCCACACCCACATTGGTACCCATCCCCCTAGGGGGTGCATAAGTCTGAATGCTTATGCGGTTCCCGGAGGCTTGGAGTATTGAACCTTGGCCAACATGTCTAGAATGATTGAAAAGGTAAACAAATCTACAGGGTTTACAGTGGCTATAGGGTTTACAGAGACTATAAGTTTTACAGGTATTACAGAAACTATAGGTTTTAAAAGGTAAACAAAGGCTTACAGTGGCTATAGGGTTTACAGAAACTATAAGTTTTACAGGTATTACAGAAACTATAGGTTTTAAAAGGTAAACAAAGGCTTACAGTGGCTATAGGGTTTACAGAAACTATAAGTTTTACAGGTATTACAGAAACTATAGGTTTTAAAAGGTAAACAAAGGCTTACAGGGGCTATAAGTTAGGGTTTACAGAAACTATAAGTTTTACAGGTATTACAGAAACTATAGGTTTTAAAATTACAGAAAACAAAGGCTTACAGTGGCTATAGGGTTTACAGAAACTATAAGTTTTACAAGTTTTACAGGTATTACAGAAACTATAGGTTTTAAAAGGTAAACAAAGGCTTACAGGGCTTACAGTGGCTATAACAGCTATAGGGTTTACATTCATTGTCAGGGGAAGGTCTCAGCTGGAGGCAAGTCCTCAGTCGCGATTCCTCGGCTTGCCAGCTCCAGTCTGTGATAGTGGACCTGCAGAGGTTGCATCTTTATGGCTTCAATCTGGTAGCGTATGAAAGACATAATTTTGTTAATAACTACTGGTCCAATTGCAAGTAGGAGGAGTAGGATAAATAGGGGTCCCAGTATGGATGGCAGCCAGGAGAGAAAAGGGGAGTTGATCCAGAGGTGAGATGAGGAGGAGTCATACCTGGAGTGTAATTCTCGATTAAGTGTCTGTAAGTTTTTTACATTTTCCTCTATGATCCCTGATTCATTGACATAAAAGCAGCATTCTTCCTGAAGGGCTAAACAGGTTCCCCCTTTTTCTGCTGTAAGGAGGTCAAGGGCCTGTCTATTTTGTAGGGTGACCCTTGCCAAGGAAGTTATTTGTCTCTGAAGTGACTCGAGACTCTGAGTGGTGGAGTCTATTACCTGTTGTAACTTATCAGAGAACTCGCTGGCGGAATATAGGAGTGTCCTAGTGCTCCGCCTGCTATTCCTGTAGAAGTGGCTGAGGCTGCTAGACTGATGCCAACCACCAAGGGGAGAAAAGCTGCTCTTTTGTGAGTTGTGTGAAAAAGCCAGGCAAATTGTCTGGGCTATACATGGTCAGTTGGGGGCCACAGTTACCAATATGCAAGGCCCCGGAGTGGTGCTATTGATATAAGTGAATAAGGTTTTGTTACACCAGAAGTGAGTCAGTGGGGGATACTAGAGGTGTGGACACAGAACTGTTCTGTGTGCACTGGAAATTAGTAGGTTGTGAGTAGCTAGTATAAAAGCATAGTAAATTGAAGAAGCTATCTAGATATTCTGAGAACAATGGGACTGGGGAGACGGGGGGAGTGGGTTTATAATGGGATCGGTTAAAGGAGAGGTGTGAAGTGGTGGAAATATTTAAGGGAGTTGCTGCAAGGATAGGACGAGAGAGAGAAGCACATAGCAAGCATGAGGAAGTATTTACCCGAGAGATATTGAGCAAATTGATAGCATATTGTAGATACACTGGCCAGGAGTCCCATTTTACCTTGTCTTTAGCATGCAGGGCTGAATGAAGATGTTGTTCTGTTTCTAAAATAATTTTATTTACCTGGTCTTTAGTGTCAGCAGGGACTAGCTGTCTAGATATATATATGCTTCCTGTGGGATAGGAGGACCAGCCACTATTGTACAATTTGCCGGTGACTCCTTTCTGCCAACGGTCATGCCAGGGGTCAGGAATTACTATAATAAACTGTGATCCCTGTAGTCTAAGGATGCCATCTTTAGCGATGGCGTCATGGTGCCTGCAGCCCCAATATCGGCAGCCCCCATATGTGGGTTCCTGATCTAGGCAACTACCCTTATTATCATATGGGAAACAGGCATAAGGCCTATATGTGGTAGATATGGTTTTAGGCGAAATTTTGATGTAGATGGTGCTTTGGCATCCAGCAAGAGGGCAGCGTCCTGAGCCTATGAGGACGGTGGCAGAACCTCCTGTCTCTGATTTTTCTTTTACTTGAAACTCCCATTGAAGAACAGGTGTAGCATGTGTGGAGACCACCAGTAGTAAAAATGCAAACAGGAAGAGCTCGGGCTGGATCTTCTAGGCTCCATCCTTGGACCTGGAGTGATGAAGTCTGAAAGAGAAAAGAGGGAATTGCCTCAGGAACAGATGTTCTTGGGCAAAAATTATTGGGAGCACATTGGCTCATTGACTTGTCTGACTAGACGTTCTGGCAACCACCGTGCAGCGTCTCTTTGAGTATCAAACACACAAACTGACCCGCGGCCCCAAATGAGAACGGGTCTGGGCCATACCATTGGGAGGTCAGGGGATCTTTCCACTTGACCTGAGCAAAGGTGTGATTAGTGGCTGTGTGCCATAATCGGTCAGCGGCAGAGGCGCCTTGGCATCAAGAGTCAAAAAATTTAAAACAAATAAGGCATGATTAAGAACGTTTTTAGGAGAGTTTTTGGTAGGAAGTAAACAGCTATTTTTTATTTTATGAAGGGTGTTTTTAATGGTTTGATGAGCCCGTTCAACAATTCCTTGTCCCTGAGGGTTATAGGGTATACCTGTAATGTGCTTGATCTGAAGTTGATGGCAAAACTCTTGGAATTTCTTCCCAGTATACCTGGGGCCATTGTCAGTTTTTATAATAGATGGCTTTCCCATAACCCCAAGGCAATTAAGTACATGTGCAATAACATCTTTAGAGGCTTCCCCAGTGTGCAGGCTGGCATAGATGAACCCACTATAGGTGTCAATTGTGACATGAAGGTATTTAAGGTTGCCAAAGGAAGGAATAATATGTTACATCCATTTGCCAAATTTCATTGGGGATTAGGCCCTGGGGTTAACTCCCAAGTGAGGAACAGGCAGGAGGGTAACACAATTTGAACATTGTTTAACTATCTGGCGGGCTTGTTCCCTTGTAATTTTAAAGAGGAGGCGTAGGGTTTGGGCATTTAGATGGTGTATAGAATGGGCTGTCGTAGCTTGAGTTAGGGGGTCAGATTCAACAAGAAGGGCCAGCTGGGTGGCCTTGTCAGTAATAGCATTGCCTGTGGCCAAGGGCCCAGGAAGCCCAGAATGGGCACGGATATGGCCTATATAAAAGGGGTGTTGCCTGGCATGTATGCACTGCTGAATAGAGGAAAACAGAGGGATGGCATTTGTAGTAGGTTTTTATAGGGTACGGTCTCCAAAAGGGGGATAGACTGGGCAATATAAGCACTGTCAGTGTATAGATTAAAGGGAGTGTTTGAGAGTTGTTGAAAGACTTTTAAAACAGCAAAGAGTTCCACCAATTGGGCAGAGTGAAACGGAGAGTGTAGGGAAGTGGTGTGATTATCTATGGTAAAGGCAGCCACTCCGTTGGAGGAGCCATCAGTGAATACTAAAGGAACATGAGGAAGGGGTTGAGGGGAGGTTAGTGTGGGAAAAATAATTGATTGAGTCCTTAGGAATTGTAAGAGTTTATCAGCGGGGTAATGATTATCGAGGACACCCTGAAAGGAAATGCAGGACATTGCCCAGTTGTCATCATTTTGTATGAGCCACTGAATTTGAGAGGGGGAATAAGGCAACACTATCTTATCTGGATCTTTGCCAAAAATTTTTCTGCTCTGATCTCGTCCTATCTTTATCAATTCTGCTACCCAGTGGACATAAGGGGTAAGGACTTTTGGCGGTGAGGCAGGCAGATGGACCCAAAAGAGCGGCCCCTCCTGCCAGAATACCCCAGTGGGTGTGAAGTCAGAAGTGCAAATGACCAAAAGAAGAGGCTTTTCATAAGAAACAAAGGTAACCCGCTGGTTTGAAATTGCAGCTTCCACAAGTCTTAAGGCCTCCAGGGCGGGAGGAGTTAGTGAGCGACTGGAGGTGGGGTCTGATTCCCTTTGAGAACATCAAACAAAGGTTTGAGCTCTCCGGTGGTTAATCTAAGATAAGGTCTGAGCCAGTTAATATCTCCCAAGAGCTTTTGGAAATCGTTTAAGGTTTTTAAGTGACCAGTTTTAAGTTGAATTTTCAAGTAGAGAATTTTATTGTGGAAGAGTTCAAAGCCTAAGAAAAAGTAGGGGGGTTTTAATTGGATTTTGTCAGGAGCTATCTGGAGGCCTGCCTTGGTAAGAGCTATGGAAAGTTCCTGTGAGCACACGAGGAGCTCAGAAGAGTCAGGGCCAGCCAAGAGGATATCATCCATATAGTGAATTAAATATAAGGAGGGCCATTTTTGTCTAAATGGGTCCACAACCTGAGCTACAAACTTTTGGCATAGCGTGGGACTGTTCGCCATTCCTTGGGGTAAGACTTTCCATTGAAACCTGGACATTGGGCCTTTAAAATTAATTACAGGTAAGCTGAAGGCAAAATGTTTGCGATCCTCAGGATGTAGGGGAATTGTGAAAAAACAATCTTTTAGGTCAATAATAATCTTATAATATCCTGCAGGAATTGCCACAGGTGTGGGGAGGCCCGGTTGCAGGGCTCCCATAGGTACCATAGCCTTATTGATTTTCTGAGGTCCTGGAGCAATCTCCATTTTCCTGACTTTTTTCTTATAACAAAAATGGGAGTGTTCCAGGGGGAGGTGGTGGGTTCAATATGGCCTGCAGCAAGTTGTTCCTGTACTAACATCGTAGCTGCAGCTAATTTTTCAGAAGTTAAAGGCCATTGATCAACCCATACAGGTTGTGTTGTTTTCCAGGATATCTTATCTGCATGGGGCACAGGCATGTCAATAGCCGTTAGGATAAATTTTCGTAACCAATTCCAGCACGGTCTGTTTTTATAGCAATTGGAATAGGTTCTTTTACTCCTTGGGAATGTTTGCCCAGTCCCTGTCCTGGGCGGAAGCCCTGATTAAGCATCTGATGAGCTATGAGTTCATTAGGACTGCACATAATAAGCTTCATTTGAGAAAGAATATCTCGGCCCCAGAGGTTGATAGGCAAGTTCGCAACTACATAGGGTTGGACAGTGCCCTGATTACCTTCCTCATCCTCCCATCGAATGATTTCAGAACTTTGTAGAGGGTTGGAAGTCTGTCCTATTCCTTTAAGGTGAGTCATGGAAGCTGTGAGAGGCCAAGATGAAGGCCAGTCTTTGTTAGAAATAATTGTGGCGTCAGCACCAGTATCTAAAAGTCCTTCAAAGATTTTTCCTTTTAGCTTTAACTTAAGGAGGGGTCTTGTTTGAGTAATTGCTTGTGCCCAATAGATATCTGAGGATCCAAACCCACAAGGCCCCCTTTTAGATTTCTTATAAGATGTTTGTTTATTGTCAAGGGGTAATAATATTAATTGAGCAATTCGAAGGCCAGAGGGAATAGTGATGGGTCCCTGAGAGGCAGTGGCCATGACTTTAATTTCTCCAGTATAGTCATTGTCTATAACCCTGGGGAAATAGTGAGTCCCTGAAGAGTAGAGCTAGCACGCCCCAATACAAGGCCGAAGGTATCTCGCGGCAGGGGGCCAAAAACGCCAGTAGGGAGAACCTGTGTCCCCATTTCTGGTGTTAATATTGACTGGGAGGCGGAACAGAGGTCCAGTCCTGCGCTACCAGCTGTTGCCCGGGAGAGGGAAGTGACTCCACATTTTGGGCTGATTGGGGAACGAACCTCATAGCCCCAGGGTTCCTTCCGAAGTGAGCTTTGGGGCCCTGGGGCGAGCCCCAAATTAAGTTTCCTGTTTTGGAGGCAGGGGGTTTCCCTGAATGTCAGTTTTAGAGCGGCATTCAGAGGCCCAGTGTTTTCCGCGTTTGCAGCGCGGACACAGGGAAGTGGGGTGTGGACTCTCAGCCCTAGTGGCCGTGCACTCTCTGAAAAAATGCCCTGTCCTTTTACATTTAAAGCACGCTTGGGTTTTATCTCCCTTAGTGAAATCTTTGAGAGCTGCGCCTATGGCCAAGCCAATATTACGAGAGGTAGAGTCCACATCAGAACAAAGCCTTATGAAATCAGAGATATTTTTACCACGGCGGTGAGGGCGGATAGCCGCCTGACAAGCTGAATTGGCATTTTCAAAAGCAAGGTGTTTAATAAACTCATTGTCAGTCTCTTCCCGCCCCATAAGGCGCTCTGCTGCCTCCGTGAGCCGGCCAATGAAATCGCTGTAAGGCTCATGGGGTCCCTGACGTATTTTCGTTAAGGAAGTTACGGCGGAACCTTTGGATGGAAGATTCTTCCAAGCTTTGAGGGCTGCGTGCTGGATTTGTGAGAGTAAACCTGGGCAAAACTTAGCCTGCGTTTGATTGGAATCATAAGGGCTGTTGCCCAGAAGTTTGTCTAGCGTCCAGGGCTTAGAGGAGGGGCGGAGGTTACGGCGGGCGGCATCCTGACATCTTTCAGTGTAGTCAGTTTGCCAGAGAAGAAAGTCACCCCGCGTTAGGACAGCTTTAGCAAGCATTCTCCAATCGTTAATTGTGAGCCAGTTCTCGCTTAAAGATTCTAAAAGGGACACAGTGAAAGGGGCAACAGGTCCATATAGGGAAACTGCATTTTTTAGCTCTTTTATGTGTCTAAATTTAAGGTGTCGGTATTGCTGGGGCTGAATTACTAAGGTTTCATTTCTGCTTTGTTCCTCCTCACTACCAGACTCAGAGGACTGTTCAGGTGACTGTTGCTCTCTCTGACCCCTCTCTCTACATCTTTCTTTCTATGCCTCCTGTATGTGACTCTAAAATTGGCAAAGAGCTGGTTAACCGACCCTTTCCTGTTCTGACCTGAGAACGCGTCACGGGAAAGGCATGAAGAGTTTTTGTTTTAATTTTATTTTTGCAAGGGGGAGGGGTGGAGGGAGAGCGAATCTCTAGGTCTAGCTCATGAAGTTGTTTCAAAAGTAGGGCTTTTTCCCTCTTTGTCCTAAGAAGAGTTTTGAGTAGCTGGGTTTCACGGGAAAGTTTATGGGTAGCCCGCCTAGTGACTTCTTCCAAATCAAAGCGCGTATGAAGCGCAGGAGCGCAGAAGGAAGGTTTTTTACTGGGGTTATATGGCGGTGGGTTAGTCTCAGAGGCAGATAGAGGAGGCCAGTCAGGGTTAAGATCTTTGGCTGCCTCAGCTTTCAATTCTGCCTCCTCATCCTGGGAGAAAGAATCATTTCCCAGGGGGCCTCCCAAGAGCCCTGAGAGGACGGGATAAATGGACTTAGGAGGCTCTTTTGGAATGGGAGGGTGTGAGTTGTCCTCTGGCATAGGAACAATAACTGAGGGACATCGGGACGGGGGATGTTTGGGCGGGTCTGAGAGGTTTTTATCTTGACAGAGGGAACTTTGGCTAGCCTTAAGGTTTTCTTTAAGGAAGGATTCCCCATCCTGTATGACTTTAGAAACATCAGGTTGATAATAATGAGACTGAAGGACGTCATTAATTAAATTCCAATAGGAGAAGGCTTGGACCGGGACTTTCTCAGGGCCAAACATGCGATAAAAATCTTTCAAACAATTACCCACGCGACCCCACCGTTCTTCGTCAATAGTACCTTCTTGGGGGAACCATGGGCAGATATTTTCCAAGAGAAGAAAAAACTTAACCAAATCTTTCTTTTTAACTTCAGCCCCTCGCAACTTGAGGGATTCTTTAAGCCCTTGGATAAACAACTCATGTTTACTTAACGTCTGGCCCATGTTGAAAAGAGAAATCTGCAGGAGCCTGAGCCCTGCCCCCAGGTGTGAGCTTTTGTCTTTGTTGCTGCCTGTGGCTTTTTTAAATTGTAAAGAGGAATAGATAGAAGGTTTATTGCCAACACCCGATCGGGCAGTCGAGATTTGAACAATGAGCTCGGGGCCTTCAGTCAATGCCAGAGAGTAGCCCTGGCCTAGAGACTTCAGTTGCCCTGTCGCCTTGATTCAATTCCACGCGAAGGCTTTAAACCGAAAACAAAGAAGGAAATAAGAAGACAGCGT
The DNA here is from genome assembly GCA_036365145.1 of Orientallactaga sibirica. NCBI lineage: Eukaryota > Metazoa > Chordata > Mammalia > Rodentia > Dipodidae > Orientallactaga > Orientallactaga sibirica. The sequence continues at coordinate 12,428,853 of JAEOAD010000057.1, forward strand.
CTGAGAGGGGAGATCTGTCTTTATCTTTGAGATGGAAAAAGTCTGTTTTTCTTTACATTACACCTCTCCTAATTCCTCAGTGGGGAGGCTAGCCTCCGCGGGCTTGTTAAAGTACGTTTCTCTGATGGAGAAACGGACAGTTTATTTTTCCTTTACATTATCTCTCGCCTGACCCGTCAGTGGCAAATATTACCTTCTCACTGGGGGGGCAGCCCCTCCTGGGCTTGTAGTTATTAGTCTTTCTCTGATGGAGAAAGGGAGTTTGTCTTTCGCTAACTGGGGAAACAAACTCTGCCTAGTTTTTTAATGGCGAGACAACCATATGAAACTTCGCCTAAGTCCGTCAATAAAGAGACAATTTCTTCATTGGGGAGGCAGCCCACCCTGGGCCTGTAAATCCTAAGGGGAGGATGTCCCCAAAGGATCACCCGATTTTCTTTGTGCCTTGAGGTTCATAAACTATGAACATATATGGCTTGTCCCGAGACATTCGTCGCTATTCTTACCTTACCCAGGTCTGTATTACAGGCGGGCTTTCCTGCAGTGACCCACTGTGGATCTTCACTCACCAACGAGGTGGCGATCCAATGCTGAAGAGACGGCCGCCCTTCCTTGCGACGCCCAAGTCAGTCCTCGCACCTCAAGCCCCACGCCTGGGCGCCACTTGCCCCGGCCGGGCGGGGTTCAACAGGGGCTCGAGGGGAGGCTGTTAACCTGGATGAGGGACAAGCAGAGACAAAGAAGAAAGCCTTGCTTCCACACCAGTCAAGGCTTTATTATTATTATTCATACAGAGGTATATATATATAGGGGAGGCAGGAAGAAGGCAAATGGATTTTATGGCTACCAGAGGTTTTGAGAGAGGGGCAGGGGTCTCTTGAGTGACAGGCCTCACGGATGTTTACAAGAATGTCTGTGTTTGAGATCACAGGCAGGGCGGAGTTACATCAATCCTGTTTGTTAAGATACATATCTTTAGGTTACACCTTGTTCTTATCTACAGATCAAAGTAGGCTTTTTGGGAAGGCTTGGTAAATTTCACAGGAACTCAGGAAGCTGAAGTCTTAATACAAAGAGTGGAGGCTTCTTCCTCCAAATGGTTGCAGTATAGATAGGGAGGACACTCAGGGTCATGCTGTCTCCCTGGTAAAGGCTTGTGCAATAGAAACTTGTGCTTTAGAGTATCATCTGGGTCTGGTTTCTTTGTTAAATTTTTTGCTATCACAATATAATGAGTGTATTTGTGACAGTTTGGGGAAAAGTCCATGACCAAGGAAGGTGGTACACAGGACTGGTAGGTTGCTATATCAAGTGACTTGCCCTGACCTTAGAAAGTAGAATGTCTTTGTTAATTTCCTACATGGACACATGGAGGACTATCAGATAGCTGATCTGAAATTTAAAACAGAATTATGGCTAGTTAGACTAGTATTTGTATCTCGTACAGTTAGTAAGTAACAGAGGATTGGGGAGACATCTGAATGAGAATATTGCATGCCTGTGATCCTGGCAGACTGAAAGACTGAGGCAGGAGGAGATCAAGAATTTTTTTAAATTTGTTTCCATTAAAAAAAAAATTGAGATAGGGTGTCGCTCCAGCCCAGGTTGACCTGGAATTCACTATGTAGTCTCAGGGTGGCCTCAAACCCACAGAAATCCTCTTACCTTTACCTCCCAAGTGCTGGGATTAAAAGCATGCACCATCAAGCCTGGCCCTAAAATTTTTATTTATTTATGTATTTGCAAAGGGGGGAGAGAGAACACGTGAGAACATGTCAGAGCCTTTTGTTGTTGCAAATGAACTCAAGATGCATGTGTCACTTTGTGCATCTGGCTTTACCTAGGTACAGGGGAATTGACCCCAAACTGTCAGGCTTTTCAAATAAGTGCCTTTTAAAAATTATTTCATTTATTTATTTGCAAGCAGAGAGATACAGTGGGGGGGAGGGGTAGAAAGATGGGTGTTCCAGGGCCTCTCACCACTGCAAATGAACTCCAGATGCATGTGCCACGTTGTGCATTTGGATTTCATGGGGTACTGGGGAATTGAACCCAGACCGCCAGGCCTTGCAGGCAAGCACCATAATTACTAAGCCATCTCCCCAGGCCTTAAGAAAGCGCCCTTAACTGCTGAGCCACTCCCTAGGCCTTGCTTGCATTTTTTAAATTGTTTATTTATTGTTTGTTTTTTTTATTTCGTTTGTTTGTGTGGGGGAAATGTCAGGACCTCCAGCCACTCTAAACTAATACCACTTTTTGCATCCAGCTTACATGGGTATCTTGAGAACTGAACCCACAACTGGCAAGTTTTGCAAGCAAGTGCCTTTAACCACTGAGCAATCTCCCAGCCCCATACATTATTTAAATCTGTTTTGGTGACAATCCAACACATGTATATACTGTATTTTGAACATATATATCCCAAATACCCTCTCTTATCCCTTCCCACTTAACCTCTTCTTTCCACCACTTACAAGTAGCTATACCACCAAGAGAATGTGGCTATACTACAAAGGGAATGACTCCCCTCCCACAGCAATCATCAATTGCCATTAGCTCTTCAAAGAGTGGTGTGACCTTATATGCCCCTCCCCTATCCCGGACTTAATGTTGATGGGCCAAATTTTGTGCAGGTCTTATACAGGTAACCATAGCTGCTATGAGTTATGAATGCAATGCCATGTCATGACCAGATGACAAAATCCCGTGACACTTCTCCCCATTCTCCAGGTCTTGTATTCTTTTTTTTTTTAATTAATTTATTTATTTGGGAGAAAAAGAAAAATAGGCATATATATGGAGAGAGAGAGAGAGAGAGAGAGAGAGAGAGAGCACCAGGGCCTCCAGCAACTGCTAGGGAACTCCAGATGCAAGAGTAACCTTGTGCATCTGGATTTATGTGAATACTGGGGTCCTTAGGCTTTGTAGGCAAGCACCTTAACCACTGTGCAATCTCTTCAGCCCTCTTTCATTCCTTATACCCACTTTTCCTCAGTTGTTCCCTTAGCCTTGAAGAGGGTGATATAGGCGTCCTGTTTAGGGACGAAGACTCAATACCTTTCACTACTTTACTCTAAGTAGTCTGCATTAACTGCCACTCAGTGGGGAAAAATGGAGCTTTCCTGACCAAGGCTGAGAACAGAAATAATCTGTGGGTAATAAACATAAATATTTAGAGAAAACTTTAAGAACATATCAAGTTAACAAAACAACAGTAGCAGGATCCCCTTTAAGGTCTGTGACCTCCCCAACTATGAGCTTTTTTTTTTTTTTTTTTTTTTTTTTTTTTTTTGCAAGGTAGGGTTTCACTCTGGTCCAGGCTGACCTGGAATTAACTACGTACTCTCAGGGTGGCCTCGAACTCTTGGCGATCCTCCTACCTCTGCCTTCTGCGTGCTGGGATTAAAGGCGTGCGCCACCACGCCCAACAACAACTATGAGCTTTTGACCTAGTTAACAGTAAATGGGATGAATTCTCTCTTATGGAGTAGGTGTCAAACCCAATCATAAAGTGGTGGATTATCTCCATGAAAGGTCACACTATTACACCAGTGGATACATCTTGCCTGATAGATCAGGACTATAGCACAGAGGGTCAACTGCTGGGTGAGACCATTGATGACTTTCCTCCCTATCAGCCTGCATAGAAAGCACTTCTAGCACTATGAATGGTATCCAGCATGGAAGAGGCTTCCCGTTCAGCGTCAGCTTGATTTTGATATGTCTTGCAACCAAATGATGTGGTTTCAGCAATAGGCTTTTACCATTAACTTCTAGTGGGCAACCAACAGCAATAACAATATCCTGTATTATTTGTGGGAAGGGAACTCTGGAGTTTCCCTGACCAACAACTCATAAAGAGGTAACCCATACCTGGCACTCGTATTTTTTTAATAACCCATAGCTTGTGAAAGCGGTATTATCTTTCCATGTGGGGTGCTTCTGTTCATCCTCTTATTTTTTAAATTATAGTTTCAATTAGTTCACAAAGTAGTAGGTTTCCATATGTTTTTTTTTTCATATCCTCCTAGATTTTGGTCAATCCTCTCCCTCCCTCCTTTCCCATATTACCTTACCCTCATCCCTGCTTGACCCTCTCTAACCCTAGTATTGTCCACTGCTCCTTTACTTAATTTGTATACTGCTATTCTTCATACAGCCTATCAACACCCTCCAACCCTTTTCTAACTTCTTAGTCTCTCTCTATAGACACTCCAAGTTAGAAACAAATCTGAAAATTTCAAAGCTAGTATCCACATATGAGAGAGAACATGAGCATCACTTGTCTTTCTGAGCCTGTGTTACCTCACTCAGTATATTTTCTAGTGAAAATCAAGAGGTCTTAGCCAGAATAGGCTATATAACAAGCCTGTCTCAGAAAAAAAAAAAAAAAAAAAAACAGATGCAGGGGCTGGGAAGATGGCTCAGTAATTAAAGGTTGCCTGCAAAGCCTGGCCTGCTATATTCAATCTTTCATTACCCACATAAAGTGGTGCATGCATTTGGAGTTTGTTTTCAGTGGCAAGAAGCCCTTGCACATGAGAACTCTATTGGTGTGTGTGTCTGTCTCTCCTCACAAATATATAAATAAAAGGTTTTTGCGGGGAGGGGTTCTGAGGTAGGGTCTCACTCTAGTCTAGGCTGACCTGGAATTCACTCTGAATTCTCAGGGTGGCCTTGAACTCAAGGTGATCCTCTTACCTCTGCCTCACGAGTGCTGGGATTAAAGGTGTACGCCACCATGCCCAGCTCCTAAAAGTTTTAAAATGATGTAAATATCATGTGGGAGATGTACAGTACTTCTCTGAGCCAAACAAAGTATGTATGGAGGAGGACAATGACCTAAAAGGGAATCTGAGGGTATTCTAAAGTAGTAGTAATGTTATCTACCTCCTTATAATCGTTATAGTATTCCCGATGATCCTAACACCCCAACATTCTTGGGGATAAGTACACTTCTATAATCATATTCCTTAAATTTGAATTTATGGAAACCCATACTGTTAGGAATAGAAGAGACCTTCATGTTGCTGGGACAAAACACCTGACCAAAATCAGCTTATGGTATGAAGAGTTTATTTAAGTTCCATATAATAGTCCATGGTGGGAATACATAGTAACAGGAGCTGGAAGCAGAGCTGGTCACATTCAGACCACAGTGAGGAAGTAGAGCTCCATGAAAGCCTATGCTCAGCAAGCTCTCTCTTTTTCATGTGGCCCAGGACCCTGTCTATGAAATTTAAAGTGAGTCTTACCACCACAATTAACCAAATCAAGATACTCCCTCACAGACATGCATGGATTGAACCTAATCTAGATAATCTCACAGATAATTCTAGGTACTGTTAAATTGGCTATCAATATAAACCATAAAACCAGGCAGGGTGACACACACCTATAATCCCAGCACTCAGGGCTGCTGAGTCATGAAGCTGTTGAGTTCAAGGCCAACCTAGTCTAGATATTGTGGTGCTATCTCAAGAGTATTATCCATACAATTCAAGTTGTAGTTGAAAAAGTAAAAGCCAGATATAGCAAATCATGTGGGGCTTAGGATTCACTGGTCTTTGTACTAAATCTTATAGGGTCTGAATTTTTGTATATTTCTTTTTTATATTATTTATTCATTATTTGCAAACAGAGGGAGACAGACAGAAGAGAGACAGAATGAGCATGCCAGGGCATTTAGCCACTGCAAACAAACTCCAGATGCATGCACCGCATTGTGAATCTGGCTTTCCGTGGGTACTGAGGAATTGAACCAGGGTTCTTAGGCTTTGCAGGAAAGCACCTTAACCACTAAGTCATATTTCCAGCCCTGTATATTTCTGTAATACCTACCACATTCCCACCCTTACTCCAGAGACTGATAATACTGCAATGCAGATTAGCAGAGGAAAGGGAGAGAGAAGGCTCCTCAACTAACTGTGACCTTACTGCATTTGGCTTCCTTCTCACCCTCCCAACTTCAGGAAGCCTCTGTAGAAGAACTTTACTCCAGCACCTTGGTGTCTGGCACCTGCAGGAAAACTTCACCAGCTAGACAAATGCCTGCGATTCTCTTCCCAGAACATAGAAGGGTGAGAAGCATAGGAGGAATACCTTCAAGCCCATCTCCCATTTGTCTCCTTATCTGATAACCCCTGAAAACGCTGTCATGAGTCAGTTTCTCATTACTTCCCACCTTAGTAGACTGGAAAGATAGAAAACTTCCCTTGAAATAAAGCTACAGAATATAAGGCCACTTTGTATTCTAGCCTTGGCTCCTTAGTAATGGAACATTCCACAACTTACACAACAGTCCTTGGTTGGGAAAATGCCCACTAGGAATTATAACTTTTGGCTGTTTTTTTTTTTTATTTCACCGAATCAAAAATCATTCACTACATCTTTACCACTATATCAGCCAGGCCTTGTACTCGACCTTGCCTTTTCTGTTTGACAGTCGCTTGTTATATATTTCACATTTCTGGACTGTCAAAGCACCCTCCTTTATCACTGAGGGAGTTGAACTGGACAAAAGATGTAGATTGTAATGGATTTTTTTATGGCCACTAGACAACAAAGCAAAAGTTCTATTTCCTGGGACTTCAATCTGGCTGGAGTAGCAGTTCTCTTTGCAACGTGTATATGAAGGCAACTTTACAGAGCAGAATTTGTATCTGTATTCCATTATTTGACATTATTTGAAAGAGTTCTTTTCTAGCTCAGAATATGCCTCCTATAAGCCTGCCACCTTTGCTAGCTTTTGCTTATATTTATTCTTTGAGACAGAGTCACATGTATCTTGGCTGGCCTTGAACTAATATATAGGGGAGCATGGCCTGATCATCCTTCCTCTATCACCTAAGTGCTTGGATTACATATGAGCTCTACCACAACTGGCTTCAGTTGACCCTTTTAAACTTGAAAAGCTAAAATTTTCTGTCTTCTTTGTCAGTCCCAAGTTAGATAATGGAAGAGTTATCTCTAGAAGACCCTTGTTAACATTTTGTTTTCTTTTCTAAGAAGGAAGTAATGTTGTTGGTAGATATATGACTTACTTTTCTCATGGCTGTGACAAAAGAAGCTTACGGTAGGTAAGGTTTATTTTGGCTCAGAACTTGAGAGTACAGTCCAACATGGTGGCAAAATCAAGGCAGCAAGAGCATGAGGCAGCTGATCACAGTGCACACACAGTCAGATAAAGCAGAGATCCATGAATGCTCATGCTCAGTTCACCTTTTTCTCTTCTTCAGTTCAGGACCCCAAGCCCATGGAATGATGTCATCCCCATTTAGAGTGGATCACAGACATCCCTAAAGGTTTATTTCCTAGGTGATTTCAGATCTGGTGAAATTGACAATCAATATTAACCACCATAATAGGGATGCATATTTTTCCCATACTTTACACTAGCATATTATTGATGATTAATTTATTGATTATTCTAATAGTTTCCTTATTTAAGGAGCCAGGAAAGAAGCAGTTCAGGAGTATGTGCTCAAGGAAGGTTATATAAATGGTAAAGTTCACCTAAAACAAACATTACAATAGATAATTTCACTGATCAGGTTCTGATTTTATTTTATCAGTAGGAGTCACTTTACTACATCTTGGAAAGTCTCTACTCCCATCCCTGTATGTCTGGCAAACACTCAATTACCAAAAATTTGTTGAGTTCGGAGCCATAAAACTATTTTGGAAGGAATTTTTAAGTATTTTTTAAATTTTTTATTATTTATTTGAGAGAGACAGAGAGGGAGAGAAAGAGAGAGAGAGAGAGAGAGGGAGAGGAAGGGAGGGAGAGAATGGACAGGCCAAGGCCTCCAGCCACTACAAATGAACTCCAGATGCATGTGCCACCATGTGCATCTAGCTTATGTAGGTTCTGGGGAATCGAACCTGGGTCCTTTGGCTTTGCAGGCAAGCACGTTAACCACTAAGCCATCTCTTCAGCCCTTGGGAGGAATTATTAAATTGTATATTCTATTATAAATGTTGGGTATATTTTTTCATCTTGTATTCCGTCCCTCACAGAAATGAAACCAGTGCTAGAAACATAACAAGTAGTCAATAAGTGCTTCTTGAATGAGCAGACCAAATCAGTCACAGTTCTAATTTGCATATTGTGCCCAGTACCTATAAGACCACTTTGATTCCCATTCCTGGAAATTCCAAGTGGAGGAGTCATATTCATTATTTATCATGATATTTGCATGGTCCAACTCATTTTTGTTGAGATTCTGAAGCTAGCTCTATTCCTAGGTAGTGGGACATGAAAAATCCCTGTTTTATCTGCTCTGGCACATTGAATAGACCTAGTCCTTCCAAAGATGTCAATACACATACATATAATTAAAACCTTAGTTCTGGGATATAGCCTCATATTGGGCCTTCTCTCAGAGAGCCATTAAACCTTTGATGTTGCAAGTTCTTGTCTGCTTTATATTTTAATTCTCTTGGTCTTTGGTCTAACAATCTATTTATTTTTTATTTATTTATTTATTTATTTTTTTGGTTTAGTCTCAGGGTGGCCTCGAACTCTCCGCGATCCTCCTACCTCTGCCTCCCGAGTGCTGGGATTAAAGGCGTGTGCCACCACGCCCGGCTTTAACAATCTATTTAAATCCACTTCTGTAAGTACTATCCTTGACTACTTTACTCCGTGTTAATGGGACATTAGTCTTGATGCAACAACATCTATGATTAGCATATGAACAATCCAGCCCTCAGGGACCTCTTCACACCCGAGACTTATCCCACAGAACAGATACTTAACAGTAAGTCAGCTCATTTGCTTCTGGCCATACCCTGACTATAACCATTGTATTCAAACACTGGGAGATTACCTATTCTTTAGTTCTTGCCTTCTGCCACAATTCCTGAAACTTAATTGTTTCCTTGAAACCTAAACCTTCATAATTTCTTTGGATATTTTGACTAAATCCTAGTCTTAAAATCAAAGTTTTCATGACTGTACCTCAAATTCCAGATCTCCTAGACCATGGTTGCCCAGATATGTACCTATTGTATGATGATTAGTGTCCCCCAGGTCACTTACCTAACTCTGACAACTCATGACCATCTTCTATTTAGTCTTTCCCCAATTAAACTTCAGTAAGAGACAACCAAGAATTCATGAATACATATATATTTATTTAATTCATAATATAGCATTTTGGATGGGCTGGGATATTTAGAGAGGAGTGAGACTGTGTAATCCACAGATGCTCATATTTCTGTCACCAAGAGAGACACTATTGGCCCAGAGCTCCCAGTACAAACAAGCCTGGGGTAAAGCATTTGATAAAAAATAATCCAACAATAGTCTAATAAATATTCTAGCCAATAACAATAACACAGCATATGTCTTAAGCTGGCAGACCACACCATAAAAGACAGTTTTACCTGGCCTGATGGCAATAAGTCTGGCCAACTTATAATACAGCCAAATACAGCCCAATGGCTCTGAGGCTGGAATTGACTTCAGGAGCTAGAAGTAAATGTGGGAGTGGTTCATATCTACCTGCCTCACATTCTCATTCCTTTGAAGAAAGGGTTTCAAACATTTGAGCTTATTCAAAAGTCCATCCATGACTTGCTCCATCCAGGTAGTCATTTATAAATATGTAAACCATGGAAGCTTAGAAAATTTACCTAGAATATTGTAAGCTGAAAAGCATGTATATGTGATTTTGCTGCAATCTGAACTGCACTGCATCCAAAGATACACACAATGAAATTACATAATAAAAACACACCAGATGCAGTTACTCTTACAAGTAGCCAGAACCTCAATGTAGCATTTAAATTTCGTTCATATTCTTAAACAGGCTTATCTTTATTTTGTGCTTTCTTTGATAAGACAGTATAAAAAGTGGAAACAAGCATAATTTCAGACAGAAAGTAATTTTCTAGGAGAAAGAGTTGTGAATAGTAAAGCAACAACACCAAAGCTTATAAATTCACCTTCCTTGAAGATGTTAAGTACAGGTTCTGTTCCTTTTGTGCAACTGGAATTAGCTAGAGGTAGCCAATGGCTTTGCTTCTTAAGGTCTCTGGCATTGCCAGAATCCCATGAAAGTCTTAGTTTCACTGAAATTAATATCTGGGACACACCATATCCTTCTGAGGTCTTTGCCATTATGTTGTATCTTAGAGGCATTTCATGTTTGGCTCAGAAGTTGGGACTTTAGAATCAAGTTTCATTGCTTACCTCAAACCTATTTTATTTCCCAGGTTATTCAGTAGGCTTAACTCTGCCTATAATCAAGACTTAAATACACCAATGAACAAAGTTTGAAAACATGGAATGCTATTAGGAGAACAGTGCCACATGTTCCAAGACAATTCTCCAAGATAATTGCTCAAGAGTTTTGGGGAACAATGTTCATTTGTATGTATAAGCTCTGGGACAGCTGCAAAATATCAGTACAGACCAAATGAAGAAGGAACCAACCTGGAAAAGGATAACAAATACCACTACATACAACACAGTTAATGGGAGAAATATTGATTATTCATTTTTTCATTCATACATTCTTTCAGCAAACATTAGCCAGGCATCTATTCTGTTCCTGACACTGTGCCAGGTATTAAAAATACAACAACAACAACAATCAAAAACAACAGACACAGTCCTTTCCCTCAAGGTATTCCCACTCTAAAAGGGAAGATAATTATTATACATTAAACTTGTGTGCATCAGAATAACCTGAGAAGCTTCTCAAAATGTAAATTTCCTCCTATATTCCCAGATATTCTAATTAACTAGATCAGGAGTAGGGTCGAAAAATCAACTGTTTTAACAAACTATTTGCCAAGGGTGATTCTAACATACATGTTCTGAGAATGGTATCTAAGAAACACTGCCACATAATGTGATTATTGCTGAGAGAGGAGGGTGTTTAGGGTCCCAGGGGAATACCAAAAAGGGATGTGTATGCCAGTTCTGGAGGTCAGGAATTAAGCTGATTGAGAAAGGAGGAGTGAGAAAAAGTAGTCCAGGTTACAAATAAAAGTAGGATGGAGAGATTAAAGCTCTGTTTCCAGGAACCAAAATCTAAAGGATGCAAAAATAAATGAATGTCCTGGGGAAGGTAGATTAATATTGATGGCACACTTACTAAATGCTAGGCAGCTTGCACACACTAGCTTTTAAAATCTTTGAACTAGACTTATGAAGCAGATATTATTTTACAGAAGTGGAAAGAGGCTCAGAGAAATGCTTTCCTGAGGTTACACTGCAAGTTAAATGGCAGAGAAGCTGAAATTATTTTAATACCAAAGCTATGAAATTTCTAATACAAACTGGTTACCAGCCTTGCTGGATCCTATGGAGGCCACTCATTTTCTGATTATCGGCTAAGTAAATATGGTCTTTAAAGTCAGAGCAACTGACATTGCCACTTGATAGTAAATTTAAGCCTTCCTTTTGTATCCACATCAGCCTTTCTTTCAATGGCAGATGAGCAAACAAGTCATAAATGTTACTAGGTGTCATTTATAGAACTATGTTATTTATCTCTTCTGTAGAAGAATAGGTCATTTGGAAGTAAGGACTATCTTTTAGTTCTGGACAAAGTCTTACAGTAGTGGTCTGGTCTCAGGCATCTAATAGCTCGTTGAACAAACTAAAAAATGAGTATTCACCAGTCTGGTGGAAATGAAAGAGAACTTTTTGTTGTTGTTTTTTGAAGTGGGTCTCACTGTAGCACAAGCTGACCTGGAACTCACAGTGGTCCTCCTACCTTAGCCTCCTGAGTGATAGGATTATAGATGTGATCCACCATGCCTGACTTAAAAGGGGAGCGCTTCTGATACTGTGTCAAGGCTCCAATCCAGGGAATTGTTTCAGCTATCACTCCATAATTATACAACTAATTATTTCAAGATTACCAAAGAAGTAGATGTAGCTTCTGGGAGAAAGCTCTCATTCTCAGATAGCTCCACTCTCTGTAATAGAACTAACAAAATCACAGATCAGTCTGAGTCCCCTCAATTCTCCTGATGAATACTAGAATGGATCTATGTGTATCTTTGCCATTACAAGGGCACTAAATAAATGAATAGTGTAAACAAGATTGGAAAAGTAATTTAGTCTATTTAGAAATAAACAATTCTCAAGTGTTCTTAAGCATTTCAGAAGTGTTTTCTCTGAAAATACAAGTACATTTATATGCAAATAGTTGTTGCACTTGTAACACTCCATTCTTATTAATCATGTAAGGCAAATTTTAAGGAAGTCCTATTATGCTATTCTATATTTTAGCCAGAGCCATTAACTGTATGTATTTGATAGTAATAAAACTAACTATGCTTGAAATACTCTATGACAGAACTTTTAACAATACAGATGAACCTCCTCCATTAAGTAGCATCAACAAAATTGTGCTGCACAGGACACATCTGCAGGATCAGTTTCCTGTGAAGCAATAGTATCTCTTGTGCAATCTTGTTTTTAAACTCTCCTAATCCAACCAAGAGCTCTTTTCAATGCCTATATCTTGATTGCATGTGTATATATGTGGAACAAGAGAGGAAGAAAGGGTAGATAGAAGGAAAGAAGGGAGAAATGATCAATTTTGATGTTTTTCCTAGGGAACAAAATGAATAGTGTAATTTATTTTCTCTTCCTGTATATTTCTTATCAAATGAATAGACTAAAAAGTTGATCTTGTATATGTAAAATGTAAAATGAACTTAGTCATTTTATTCATAAAACGAATTTAGTCATTTTACATATATACATGTGTGGCTATACTAACCTCTTTAATGGTAAGATTTAAAAAAAAATTAAAATGACATACAACATGTGATAAGTTGACACTGTTCAAATTCTACTTGGCTAAACTAACCAGTACTAGAAAAGCTGATCACCAACCTATGTACTGGCTGGCTAAACCCTTGTTCTGAGCCTTTTCTAGATTATCTATTTAGAATTACCCTAGTTCCTTCTAAAATCATTTATATTTAAAAAGCACTGGGAATTTTAAATTTTCCAGTGACAATGAAGGTATTCTCTAAATTTCTTCCCCAATGGCTTGAACCCAGTCTGGTCAGATAATCTGCTCTGAGAAACTCAATACATGATTTCAAATATAAGCTTTAATGCACAAAATTAAATCTACAATATCTAGTTATTTAGGGTACTTCAGATAAACTTTATTTTTTTTTATCTCATATATTGAACACTAAACAGAGGCTTAAGAGGGAAATGAGTGCTGAACTGGAGAACCAGTGAATTACAAGCTCTCTTGATACTTAATGGCAAGCTTTCATCCCAGACACATAGGGGGACTCTTGAGGCCTGCAGTTGCATTCCTGCCGCTCAGGATAATCAATGAAATCTGGGGCAGGCAAGCCCGACAGGATCATTAGGGATTTGTTCCATATTGTGAATGTTGGGCATACTGGAAGAATGAAGGTCACATCAAAAGTATGAAGATGGAGAGAGTTAGCTGGATCATAGAAAGACAGCATGTTGTTGTCATAATCCAGGAGGACACCTAGACGCTTCAACTGTGGGGGCACATCCACCAGCATTTCCTTGTTGTTATGTCTCACCACAAAGTTACTATTGCAGCGAGAGAAGACCCATGAAGAGGCGTTCTTGCCAATCCATTCATTCTTTGGAGCTGATTTGTAGGCAATACCAATTGCATACCTGTGAGACAGTAGAAAGGGCAGAGAAACAAACATTTATGAATAATCTGAGTTGTGCTTGACACTGCATAGGATACAAGAGAAGCAGAATACATGTTTTTTCCTTAAGTAGTTTACATTTGCATGCATAATGTTGATATCACTTCAGCTTTTAAAAGCTAGCAATTAGAGCCGGGCGTGGTGGCACACGCCTTTAATCCCAGCACTCAGGAGGCAGAGGTAGGAGGATAGCTGTGAGTTTGAGGCCACCCTGAGACTACATAGTGACTACCTCGAAAAATTAAAAAAAAATAAAAGCTAGCAATTAGAGGGCTGAAGAGATGGCTTAACAGTTAAGGAGCTTGCTTACAAAGCCTAAGTATCCAGGTTCAATTTCCCAGTACCCAGGTAAGCTAGATGTACAAGGTGACACATGTGTCTGGAGTTTGTTTGCAGTGGCTAGAGGCCCCGGTGCACCCATTCATTCTCTCTCTGCCTCTTTCTATCAAGTAAATAAATAAAACTAAAATATAGCAATTAGGGCTTGAGGAGATGGCTCAGTAAGTAAAGTTATTGCAGTGCAAGCAGGAGGAGTTCAGAGCCCTAGAACCTACACAAAATGCCAAATTTTGGGGTGTGTGCCTATAATTCCACTAAGAGTGGAACCCCTGGACCTCATTGACTAGCTAGTCGAACTGAATCAATCAGCTCTATGTTTAGTGAGAGAACCTGTCTCAAAGAATAAAAGAGGAGAGTGACCATGGAAGACACCCCACATCGACCTTTGTCCTCCACATGCATGCACAGATGTACATGCATATCCATATACACATTTGCCTACACACATACAAACGTGCATATACAACACACACACATACACACACAAAAGCTTGCAATTAGAATGATGTAGTAATTTCTTTCTCCGAGTCAAAATATTTTCCATGATTTTATTTTTATAAAGCTCACAGCCTCCCACACATGCTCATGCAAGTCATGTGAGTCACAGTAAAGATATCAAAGTAGGGCTAGAGAGATGGTTTAGAAAGCCAAGGTGCTTGCCTGCAAAGCCTAAGGACCCAGGTTCGATTCCCCAGTACCCATGTAAGCCAGATGCACAAGATGGTGCAGGCATCTGGAATTCATTCACAGTGGCTGGAGGCCCTGGCATGCCTATTCTCTCTCTATATCTGGTTCTCTCTCTTTCTTTCTATGTCTCCAGTAGATAAATATTTTTTAAAGATATCAGCCAGGCATGGTGGTGCATGCCTTTAATCCCAGAACTCGGGAGGCAGAGGTAGGAGGATTGCTGTGAGTTCGAGGCCACCCTGAGACTACATAAAGACTACATAATTAATTCTGGGTCAGCCTGGGCCAGAGTGAGACCCTACTTCAAAAAAACCAAAATATTAATAATAATAAAGAAAAAAGTCAAAGTAGAAGTGGGACCAGTTGGGAAAAATAAAGGGTTTAAAAGGAAGGGATGGGGAATAAGAGAAGATAATAGAAGGTAAATATGATCAAAATGCACTATATACATATACATATACAAAAATGGTCAATAAATAAATTTTTCAAAAGAAAATTTCTTTTAGAAGCTGGAAAATTTTTCTAGAAAATCATAGATCTTTTAACCTTGACTTAATGGTATCTTGGTTGTTTTATAGAATTGAATCTCCAAGAACTTAAGAGCAAAAAAGATAAGAGAGATGAAAAATACAATCCACTTACCATGTTGAAGAACCCATGACTACCTCCCAGTAGTGGCAGCCACTGTCGATGAATATATTTCCTGCTGCCCCATAGCACCCTGTGCCACTAAACCTCTCTGGGGTATGGCTTTTCTTCAGAGAACTTTCATCCTTTTCCATTTGCAATCCATCATTGGAGATCTTCAATTTCTTGTGAGTCATTTTGGGATCTAATTTAAAGGGTTGGCCTGAAAATGAAAAAAAAGAAAAAGCATGATGACACATTTAAGAACTGAACCTTGTTCCTCCAACAACATCACTTACAAGGGAGGCTCAATATGACGATGATTCTTGGGTCAGTGCAAGTTGGCTGCAGTTTAGATTAAGTTAAGGAAGCAGGCGAGATAACATGACATGCAATTATTCAAGAATAGAAGTC
Organism: Orientallactaga sibirica; assembly: GCA_036365145.1. NCBI lineage: Eukaryota > Metazoa > Chordata > Mammalia > Rodentia > Dipodidae > Orientallactaga > Orientallactaga sibirica. Next base: position 12,444,606 of record JAEOAD010000057.1, read on the forward strand.
ATTCTTCCATAAAAATAACCTTCATGAAGGCACTTAGTCTCACTATGTGGGAAAACTGTGGTCTCTTCAATGAGTATTTTACTGGAAGTCATATTCCAAGCATACGGGAGCTAGTAAGCTGTCCCTATTATAATGAAACGTCTCACATGTTTGAATATGTTTTGTACTTGGCTTTATTTCAGCAGGTGGTTTGGGATTTGGGTACATTTTGAGGAGGATGGTACTGCCTGAGGTGGGAGAAAGTCTGTTGCTGCTTGGTGGTAGAACAAATGAAAATATTCTGAGAGGAACTCAGCAACAGGAAATATTTTTGCCTTCTTAAAACTGGGATGTAAAGAACGTATTATTAGGCAACTTTATTAGAGTGGTTGTCTGCTCATCAATGATCAGAGGAAACATTTGTGTGGACATTAATGCACAACAGAGGTCCTTATAACCATCTGACAAAAGCAATGCTACCAGGGGTCATTTGCTGGTTATGGCAAGAACTTTATTATACAAAATGCCTCCGTGACAGTCACTGTGGGCTAACTCAATGCCCAGTCCTTATTTTCTCTCTCCCACTCAATCTCATTGTCTTCCTTGCTACTAGGGATGGCTAATAAGAAGGAAGCAAAAGTTAGACAGTGGGAGAAACTTCCAGCATAGTTTCTGTTTTTCTGATAAAAAGAATACCAATGTTTTTCTTCCCCTTCCAATCTTGAAAGGAAATATGACACCAGAGGCTGCAGTGGCCATCTTGTGGCATTATGAATAAGCCAATACATAAAGGAGAAAAAACCTGCATCTTTTATGACATCCCAGAGCTGCTTCACCAGCCATAAAATGCTTACATTCAGCTTCTTGCTGTGTGTGATAGGCAGAAAAAAAACACTATTCATTTAAACTACAAGTGAATATTATTTGTTAAGCTATTTTAGATGAGTTCAAAAGCATTACAAACAGATATGGCTTGTCTATAGTAGAGTTTTGCTAGATTATCCCACAGTCAATTGTTTCCCAAGTATAGGGGATGGAAAGTAGGGAAAAATACTTCACTAACCTTCTCCAAATCTACCAACGATTCTATGCATCTCTTTGTCCACAAAATCCCATGGGCACCAACAATAACCACACACAAAGCATGAACTACAATATTAAAGCTCCTCAACCCCATGCCTTTCTGTTCACACACTGTTTTGGGAGGCTGTTCAGGCTAAGTGTCCTCCCAGACATAGAGAGGAAAACAACTTTCCTCTTAGAATCACCACAACATACTGTTTGTTTTTAGCCGGGTGGGTTCACTGTTTCGGCTGCCTGCTTGGTTTATGGCTTTAACAATGAAGATGTAGCGTGTCCCGCTCTGGAGTCCGTGCACTGTGTAATGGTTCTGTTTAATGTTGGGCACAATCATCCAGCTATCCACTGAATTATACAGGCCTGCAAAGTGGGGAAAGACAAAGACATCAACCAACAAGTGAAAGAGATAGGATGAAAAAAAAGTACACTGAACAATCAGTTATAAGCCCCCTTGAGTGAGATCATTTGGTTTTCTTTTGAGTCTTAGAAGGTATAATGAGATGAGCCAGGGCTTATGGTTCCACTATTTACTTTTTTTTCCACTGAGCTAGGCTTGTGCCAGGCTTCTGGCTTCTAATAGTTAAGTGCAACCACTAGCCAAAGTTAGGTCAGTTCATTGTTCTGCCAAATAACACAGGCATGACCACTGTACCAAATCACTTTATGCCCATAAAATCCACTCTTTTGAGACCTAAGTCTGGCCTTGGATTGTGCAACTTTCTAGTCAGAATGGAAGGGACATACCTAGATATAAGTGTCCTTTATTTTACAAGTGATAAACAAGGATGAAGGGAAGTAAAGTGACTTGTCATGGCCACAGATGGTGCTGAAGGTCTTCTGATATCTTTTAATTGCAGTCTAGTTTTCTGTGCACTACATTACAATTGTGGAGTGAATGACAATATTCTTTTGTCTATGTAAGTTCATGAGGCTTTGATGGCTTATGAATCCACTCTGCCACCTCATCCTCACCCTTTCTTTCTAAATTTGCTGGGCTCCAAATAAAGTCAATATAGCATGAAAAAGCAAGACAAAATCTATTTATATACCCTTTAACACTTTCCTGGCTCTGATTCCTGTACTCTTCTGGAATAAGGTGATTCCAGAAAATACTATCATCCAGAAGCTTTTTCCCTCCCATGTAGCTAAAGGGATCAAAGATGTGAGCTTCTGCTTTGGATTAAACAGGGGGAAATGAACATAATTAAAATATGTATTTGGATAGGTAAGTAAGAAGAGGTACCACATTCTAGTACATGGATTATTTAGACTCCTTCATCTTTTCAACCAGCTTACTATTTTTAGCCACAATGCTACTAGAGGGTGGAAGAGAGAAGGCAAAGGAAAATGTACAGTGAATTTGGTCATATGCAGCTTGAGTAAAGAGTGTAGTAAGGTAAGAAATTGGAAATAATATCATTAGTATTTTACAAGGGGTCTGATCAAAAGAATTTTACAATTAATTTGGGGCGCTTAGAAAAGACCTAAATTAAAACTAGAAAAATGCATAATTCAGGCATAGAGGCAGAAGCCTGTAATCCCGGCACTTGGTGGGAAACAGGGGCTCAGGAGGTTCAGAGTCATCCTCAGCTTTACGAATGAGGCCAGCCAGGGCTACATGAGACCCTGTCTCAAAACAAACAATCACCAAACAAAGCAAAGGCAAAAATGAGATCAAATAGGTATACCACAGGAAAAGAAAAAGTAAGAATTGGTTGAGATACCCAGTGATTCCTAGAAAAAAAAATAAAGACAAGCACCAGGAACAATTTATGGGGGGACGACGACTTTGGTTCTTCTGCTTATCAATGCACTGTGTGTATCACAAGCCACACATAAAATTTTAGTCCAAAGAAGAAATGGCATGGTCATACAAAAATTTGAAAACAACTAAATATCACAATAAAGTACTATACACCTGTAAAATAGAGTGAGGATGTGGTAGTTTGAATAGATGGCCCCCAATATATTTAGTGTTTTATTAGTTTGTTGTTTGCATCTCCATCAACCTGGCTGGAGGCAATGTCACTGGGTGGATCTTAATGTGTGGTGGTGGGTTTAGGATTTCAAATCTAAAGATATGCAAAGTGTGCCTAGCTGGAGTTCCTGAAGTGTGCTGTGCTGTGTGTGGCTTTTGGCTTGAGGCTTTTTTCTCTCTGTGTTTGGTCCTGTGAAAGCAGGCCAGCTTCTTCTGCTATTATGGAACTTCCCCTGGATCTGTAAGCTTCAATAAATAATATCCCTTCCTCCATAACTGTGCCTGGTCTGGAAGTCCATCTCAGCGAACCTGAAGCTGTCTGCTACAGAGGATAATCTCTATGAGCTGATATTAAATGATTGCCAGGAAATATGGTCAATTAGAAAAATTTTTTGAGAGAAGGTAAATAAGAAAGCATATGATATTTTCTTAGATTTACAAAACAACATAAACAATAAAAAGGATAACCTATAAAGTAATGAAGTTGATCACTTACAAAGGATGAGGGTGGAAGAAACAGATATGGGAGAAAAGGTTATCTCTCTGAGTATACTCATTTGTATATTTCACCTTTGGGGAACAATGTTATCTCTTAGCATATTAGATACAAAAATTAAGATTAAACCTACAAATTCAAGTTGCACATACAAAATATTAAAAATTCAAATAGTTAAAAACTATATCAACAAATGATAAAGGGAGGCACTAAAAGCGAACACAAGTGAACCCCACTGTATTTCAAATGAAAACCACACAACAGTTGAGGGAGGAGAGAACTGTACATGTTCTAGCATTGAGCTACATCCCCAGCTCCTGATGGGATTTTAAATAATTCTGAAAGTATTTTAGAGATATTATGAAACTGAAAAAATGAGTATATGAACTGATGTTGGGACTGAGGGATCTCACTATGGGAAAAAGGAACATATATATATGAGATGACAGAAAGCAGGAAAGAACCCAGAATGGGTTACAATAGGGGAGTTTTATTATGTCTGCATTACTTCTACAATATGTCCAGTTAACCCTCTTTTCTTGGACTCTGCATTGAAGGATTTAATCAACTAAAGATTAATAAAAAAGTTGAGACAGGGTTTGACCATGTAGCCCAGACTGGCGTAAAACTCACTATGCATCCCAGGCTAGCCTCAAATTCATGATTTTTCTGCCTCAGCCTCCTTATATGTTCCTCCATGCTTGAGGCTGAAAATATTTTTTAAAATTGTCTGGAGTGGGGCTGGAGAGATGGCTTAGTGGTTAAGATGCTTGCAGCAGAGCCAAAGGACCCATGTTCAATTCCCCAGATGCACAAAGTAGTGCATGCACCTGGAGTTCATTTGCAGTGGCCCTGGTATGCTTGCTTGCTCTCTTGCTCTCTCTCTCTCTCTCTCAAATAAATAATTTTTTATAAAAAGGAAAAAGGGCTGAAGAGATGGTTTAGTGGTTCAGGCGCCTGCTGGCTAAGCCTAAAAAAAGAAAAAAAAATGTCTGGAGTGAACATGTACAGAATGTTTTCATGTCATTATTCTGTAAATAATATAATATACATTTATAGAATTTACAATTTACTTCATGTTATAAAACATCTAGGAAATATTTAAAATACACAGGTGGATGTTTACTGATTTTATGCAAACACTACACCACTTTATATAAGGGACTTGTGAATCTGCAGATTTTTGTATGTTCAAGCCATGAAACCAATGCTACAAGAATACCAAGAGAGAATTATACATGATATGTGTGTGTGTGTGTGTGTGTGTGTGTGTGTGTAGAGCACACATGCATATTATATATATATATATTTCACATGAATACATATATGCTCGTATCTACTACTAAGGTTTTGGTCTTTGATAGAATTGCCCTACTACAAAGAACCAGGGTTCTTTCAAAATGACTGATCTGAATGGCTATGATAGGATAAAGCTATAATGAACACAGAACATTTTATGATGTCAGAAAATAAGGAAGTGCTCATGAAAATGATGGGAGAAAATTAGCAGGACACAGAAGCTGCCTTATAAGGGTCCCACTGGATAAATCTAGACACTTTGCACATTTTACAGTAAAGAAGTATAAATCATTCATAAAAGAGAATCATTGAGTCCATATTGACGAATACATAAACAAATGGAGTGAAGCCCTTGTATAGTAGTACAATGCTGAGTGCCAATTTATAAATGTGCGAGGGAGTACTCAGCTGGAAAAGCATTATTGTGCAGTCATCATAGGAAAGATTGGATAGAGCAAGAATCCTCAGTTAAGGCTCAAACAGGAATAAGGGTGAGGTGAGATGGATATGAGGAAGCAGGATATTTCCATGATTTTAAATTTCTTATTACCGGAAAAAAACAGAACTATATAATAAAAAAATCAGACGATATCTTGAGCAGGTGATCAAAATTAGCATCAACAAGGTGGTACAAGTAAATATCTCATGCCTCTGAATATGACACCCTAAGAAGGTTACTGTTGAATCCTACCATGCAAAATTCCACAAACAAGGATTTTTATTTATTGGACAAATACAAAATAAGAAACAGCATAATAAACATAGTAAAGAACCAAAGTCTATATATCCACAGCTGTGATTCTCTTGCTCCAAAGTGCTGGCATTTTGAGATAAACACTACTGCACATAGCAAATGGGCACTTTTCAAAATGTCAAGGTTATAAAAGACAAAGGATTGAGGAAATGTTGCAGACCAAAGGAGGCTATAGATACAGGACAATTAAATTTAATACTCAATCCTAGATTATAATATAAAGGACAATACTGGCTTCTTTGTATATTATAATGAATATTATTGAGCCAATTACCAGAATTAGAATATGAATTGTGTTTTAGATAAAAGTATTATGTCAATGTTAAATAAGTTAACTGTAATATGGTTATGTAAGAGAATTTTCTTATTCTTAGGAAGTATACACTGAAGAATTTAGAAGTGATATATGCAAATTACTGTTAAATGGTTCTGAAAAAATAGAAACAATGTTAGCAAATGATAAATAAAATGGGAAAAATGTTAACAGTAGATGAATCTAGGTAAAGAGTATATGTTTGTCCTTTATGTCAGTATTAAAACTCTTTTGTAATTATGAAATCATTCTTAAATTTATAAAGATAAATATATGATCCTGTAGGTATCACTAAGATTTGGTATAATTGGACTTTCAACTTAATTATGGTAATAAGAGTATGTCTCTGAGACTAGGATGGTATGATCAGTAACCACTAAGTAGTCAATATGACCAACAAGAAAAGATACAGGACAAGTGGGTAGCAGCTCATGTACAGATGTCCTCTATAAAGGTCAGAGCACTTTTGGATTATTATACTCACTTTTGTAACAGCACATTTTTGAAGCACTTTGATAAATAAGAGCATGTTCATAAATAGGATCTGGAAACCATATCTTATGAGGAACAAATGAAAGAACAGAAAATGTCTGGTTATCAAATGAAAAACTTTAGAAGGGACATAGGAGTTACCTAATATTATTTGAGGAACTGTTATATGAAAGACGGATTAGGTTTAATGATGAGGCATAAAGGCTAGGTGGTAGCTGTAGCTTAATTCAAGGGGTAGTAAGTTTGAAGCTTGATAGCCATTGGTTCCAATATTGATTCCATCATTCTGTAGCTGTGTGTCCTTGGGAAACTCATTTAACTTAAGCCTCAATTTCTTCATGTATAAAATAGAATCAATGTCATGTATTTTGTAAGTAACAACTCATGAGATAACTTATGTGGGAATGGTAAAGCATAACAATCATGGAACTATTGTCATTACTGTTGTCTAACTGAAAGAGGCCTCTTCTTTTATAATTTAAATATGCATTAATTTGAGAGACAAAAAAGAGAGAAAATTGGTGTGCTGGGTCCTACGCTGCAAACAAACTTAAGATGCATGCCATTTTGTGCATTTAGCTTTACATGGTGTGGTAGTTTGAATAGATGGCCCCCAATATATTCATTGTTTTATTAGTTTGTAGTTGGGATCTGCAGCCACCTTGCTGGAGGAGGTGTCCCTAGGTGGATCTTAAGGTGTGGTGGTGGGTTTGAAATTCCAATGTAAAGATATGCAAAGTGCCTAGTTCCTTCTGGAGTTCCTGAAGTGTGCTGTGTGGTTTCGCATTTGGCTTTTGGCCTCTTCTCTCTTTACCTGGTCCTTTAAGAGGGTGCCAACTTCTACCATTATACAACTTCCCCTGGATCTGTAAGCTTCAATAAATATCCCTTCCTCCATAACTGTGCCTGGTCTAGAAGTTCATCTCAGCGAACCTGAAGCTGTCTACTACACATGCATACTGGGAATTGAACGCAGATCATCAAGCTTTGTAAGCAAGAGCCTTTAACAGCTAAGCCACCTCTAGACTTAAAAAGGCCTGTGCTAAGGAAGCCCTGGCAATAATGTACAGCAGTACAACAATTATGTGGGCTGTTTTGTTGAAAGTGAACACCTGAACACTAGCTATGCTCATGCAGAGGCATTTACTGGTTATCTGGAAGAAGATTAGATAGATGACTTCTAAGGCTTTGATGCTAAGATGCTACGTTCTTATCATTAAGAAGAATTATCCTTTACACTTTCATTTTTAAAAGTCTACATAGATTGGAAAACAGCAGTGACAACATTAGGTACCAGTCAATTCTTGTACCTATTCTCAGTCTCTGGGAGATGACTAGTCTCCCCACATCAGGAAGAGAAAGACCAGTGGATGACTCTTCCAGGATGTACAGATAAAAATCATGTCAGTGAGGCCTTACAGCTTGTGACTTCACGATCTGAAGAAGCACCCTGAAGTAGCACAGCAACCTGGATAGAGTGGCTTATATTGGAGCTGCACGAGGCAAGTGTTTTTTAGTGTTTGACTCCCAAATGTTCTCTCATCTCCCCTTTTCACCATTGTTAAAAAACAGAATTCTGTCCAAGAACTGTCACAAACCCCCAAAAGGAAGTCCATCAGGAGGGGCTACTTGGAAAAAAGTCCATTCATGTTGGCCCGTGGAATCTTATACATAAGTGCAAAGTGGAAAGGTAAAGGAAGATATTAATTTGCAGCTATGAAGATGTAATTAGAGGGTGCGAAACAGAATTGGTCTTGAATTCAGCTGCAATTCTATTTTCATTTCGTCAGTGAATTGAAGAGAACTTTCCAGCTCAGTGCTGATGGATGGCAATCATTAAGTTCAGTACCTTCCTTCCCTGTCTTGTCTTGTTCCAATTCAGCAGAAGTTGAAACCATCATAGCATGTGAGCTAAACAACAGCTTTTTAAGACATCTTTCTTTGTGGCTCACTAACATGTCTTTTGTCTTTTCTTTTTTCTTTTCTTTTCTTTTCTTTTGAGGCAGGGTCTCATTAGGCAGCACAGGGTGGCCTTGAATTTTTAATAATCCTGCCTCAGACAACTGAGTGCTAGGACTACAGGCATGAGAAACTGCATCTGGCTCTGACATATTTATATATTTACTGTAATTCTTTATGGAAAGGGAGAAGAAATAAAGAGAAGAGTGACAGAGACAAGAAGCTTATCTCCATGCTCACAGATACAAATGAATGTTATAAACTAAATCTTTGAACCAAATTTATCTCTTTTATCATGATAATGAAGTGGAAGAAGAGCCAGAGAGAAATGTTCACACACATGGAATGATGGTGGCTTAACTATCCAGAACTATCCAGGAACAAATACTGGGCAGTGCTCTTCTTGGCACAATGGAGTGGCATGGATTGATTGAGTAAAGGCTAAGGATTACATGAACAAATGGGAGTGATCCCAGAGACCACCCAGCAAGAAATACATAATTTGTTTGTCACCCATCAGTAAGGTTTTTGCAATACCCTGGGGAGCTTACACTGTCTATAAAAGACTGTACTAAACAACCTAACATGTCTTACAAACACTTGCCTCGTGGCGCCCCGGCCAATCTTGAGCAGCTTACTGCTTCCTTACATTTCCTTATCTCTGGCCACAGGCCCCAACTACACCATGACTTACTGATGAAGTTAGCCTGGCCAGTGAATATGGTGTACTGAAGCTCATAGGAGCTGATGCTGAACTCATCATCCGAGATCCAGTGGACTGTAATGGTGTCATGGGAGGCAGTACAGAGTTCCTCTCGGATAGATGGTGGGTTGGGGGCTGTAAGAAAATACAGGGAAAAAAAAGGTAAGGAAAGCACCCATTCTCCTCTGGAATTTTATAATTATTGCTCTTCCTGCTTAACACAACTCTAGGAGAGATAGGAGCTTTTGTATCATGTTTTTTTTTTATTATTGTTTTTAGTGCTGAGGATTGAACCTAGGACCTCACATATGCTAAATGAGCATGCAATCATTTAACTACACCCCAGGCCTGGAGAGTCTTTCTTATTAGATAAGCAAATTGAATCAAAGTACTAAGGCTCCAAATACCCCCAACCCACTTTTGTTTCAATGATGAAGATGTTTTAGGCAAATATATAAGCCTAAGTTATTTTGATGATTTTTCCAGTTGTCTAGAATGCCTGTAAAACACATATGTAGATATCAGAACAAAATTGTCATATACTTTTCTTATTGCATAGGTCACAATCTATTTCTTTTTATTTCAAAATAAGTTTTACTATATATTTGACAGCATAAATAATGCAAATTAATAGTTTCCCATCTGTAAAATGAGGATAACAATTACTTTATAGATTGTAGTGGGTGTTAATGATATACAATTAATATATAGTGGGCTGGAGAGATGCCTTGGCACTTAAAGCACTTGCCTGCAAAGCCTAAGGACCAAGGTTCAATTTCGCAGTACCCACTTAAGACAGATGCACAAGGTGGCGCATGAGTCTGAAGTTCATTTGCAGTGGCTTCAGGCTCTGGCATGCCCATTCTCTCTTCCTCTCTCTCTCTTAAATAAGTAAATAAATATTTTAAAAATTAATGTATAGTGTCTGTCATGAAGTGGTAAATAAATAATAGCTATGTTGATATTAGTGAAATATCTACAAATAATAAAATTAGTGTGTGTATAATTTTTTTTCAAGAAATGATCATTGAATGATGCTGACAGCAGCCAATATTTTCAACAGGCTAGTTTCATCCTTATCTTTTTATTTTTTGTAGATCATTTATTAGCCTATATTTCAAACATTTAACAATTACATACTGTTTCTTCAGACAGCTATTCCTTTTTTAATATTTCAATTATTTATTTATTTGTAAGCAGAGAGAGAGAGAGACAGACGGACAGACAGAATGGGTATATCATGATCTTTTACCACTGCAGATGAACTCCAGATGCATGTGCCACATTGTGCATCTGGCTTTACATGGGTACTAGGGAATCAAATCCAGACACACAGGCTTTATAAGAAGCGCTTTTATCTGCTAGGCTATCTCTCCAGCCCCAGACAGCTATTTATTTATTCTTTTCTTTTTTCCTCTACTCAGACTGTGTCCTCTCCTTTTAACTCTCCCAAATGGAGAAAAGGATCATCAATTGTGATGGGCAGTTGTAATGAAACAACACCCATGGCCAGCTTTATGCTCAGAAGAGAACTCTGTACCTCTTCCTCGTGGTTTCCAGTACTCTACAGTCAGAGAAATTTCTCTACTACAAACTATAGAAAAGATTCCTGAAAGTGTGTGTGTGTGTGTGTGTGTATATATATATACATACATACATACATATATATATATATAAAATTATAAATATTATATGAACTAAAATATATTCTGTCTAAAACACAGGTATTCTAAAACTCATAAAACATTTTCATTGTAAGCATTATCCTTTTTAGATATTTTAAACTAAAAGTACACAGGATGAGAGAAAATTAAAGTGGGAAGGAAAGCATAGTATTTTCACACCTGTTAAATAGTCTAGCCCCTCCAAGAGTTTCTTTTCTCTAGAAAAATCTAAAGCAAAATTTTCAAAGGCATCATTAAAATTGATGTCTGGGATCAGAACTTGAGAAGATGCAGTTGCCATAGCGACCCTGAAAAAAAAAAAAGGAAAGAACATCAATATACATCAAAATAGGCTTGCAACCATCATCTAGTGTTTGATTTCTGGTTTAACGAGGTGAAAACAAATGACTTGTAAGTGAAAATATCATATCTGTGCTTTTCCAACAGAAACAGTTTCAATTTTAATCGTCAGGAACCAATTAAAAGTTATACCATATTTATACACATATGTTCACCCCTCAAACACACTCCCCCATCCCGTCTTAATTTTGAGAAGTAAATACAAGATTTTTTCCCCTCTGCATCATTTTCCATCTGGCAGGCAGCATCAAAAGTAGACCTCTGTAGGCTTGGTAAGAGCAGTTTCAAGGAAGTTTGCTCTTCTTTTTTTTTTTTTTTTTCATGCTAACAAACTATCATGCTGGGCTAATGCTTTCCTTTAAATACTGTGCATTATTTGATCATTTACAACATTTATATTTCTTTCTTTTCTCTAACTGTATAATACTGTGATAATTTTATCTACTCAACTAATTCTCCTCCTCCCTCTTTCTTTTCTTCTTTTCTTCTTTTCCTTATTTAGAGACAGTCTCATGTAACCCAGGCTGTTTACAAACTTGATGTAACCAAGGATGAGCTTGAACCTCTGATAAGTCCTGCCTCCTGAATAATAATCCTAAATGCTAGGATTACAGGCATGTGCCACCATTCCCAGTTTATGTGTGCTAGGGATCATAACCAGGGCTTTGTTCATGCCAGGCATGCACTCTACCAACTGAGCTACATCTTCAGCTTTAACTCACCAACTAATTTTAAGAGACTCAACAATGAAATTCCCATTTCGTACCTCTTATATTTTCTATGGTTCCTAAAAGTGTTGGACCCATAGTGAATAAATAGTTGATGAATTCATAACTGAACGATGAAGAACAATGTAATTGGTCCTATTTATGTGGTGCTTAGTACACAAGGCATTGTGCATGAAAATTTACAAGCATTATCTAATATACTCATTACCATAAGCCTGTGTAGTATTTTTTTTTCCATTTTTCAAGTAATGAAGCATGCACATTTAAAAGCTAAGTAAGTTGCCAAGACCAAACAAACACTAAAGGTCAAACTTTAATTGAACCCATGTCCATCTGATTTTATACTCTGTACTCATAACCATTGAAATTATTCCCTTTAAAATGATGTACATTTGGGGCTGGAGAGATGGCTTAGTGGTTAAGGTGTTTGCCTGCAAAGCCAAAGGACCCAGGTTCGATTCCCCAGGACTCACGTAAGCCAGATGCACAAGGTGGCACATGCATCTGGAGTTCATTTGCAGTGGCTGTAGGCCCTAGCACACCCATTCCCTCTCTCTCTTTCTCTGCCTCTTTCTCTGTCTGTATGTCACTTTTAAATAAAAAAATAAACAAAAATGATGTACATTTTATATATGTCAATAATTATTAATCATAGTTAATCATAATTATCTGGGGGAGTTTTTACCCAAATATTCAGGTTTTAGTCCTGTATCAGACCTTCTGAACCAGAGATAATGTAGGTTTGTGGGTATACAAATGAGAAGATAGAAAGAAACATTAACTTGCCAACAAGATGCAGTTTAGACTGGAAGAAAGAGGCCTGCAGTGAAGATCAGAAGGGAATTTTTATAGTGAGCCGGTTATAAGGGAATGGGGAGTTGAGCAAATACATATCTTCATGTTTGTCTACCTTGTTATACATCTACAAACAACAGCTTCTTGACTGTTTCTCAAAATGGAGACTTTTCACACATAAACTGTAGGCCAGTATAAATAAAGATTAACTCATACAATCATTTTGTTTTTTCACTGAGAAAAAGCCTGGTGTAATTCTGGCTAGTCTTTTATTTTTTATGCAGCTGAGGATGACCTTAAACTCATGAGCCTCCTCCCTCATTCATGTTTACATTAAATAGCCATTCTACTATTTGTTTGATAAGGAGGCAATTTAAAATAAATAAGAAGATTGGCCTCCTCAATCTTCTTCCATCCATCCACCCATCTATCTAACACTTACTAAACAACACTAATGTGCCCACACTATGCTGGATACTATAAATATCCAGGGAAACAAATTTGCTTTGTGCCTTCATAGAGCTCACAGGTTATAGAGAATAAAGACATCAACTAGGCAACCCAAAGAGTCTAGAGTACATGCAAGAGTCACCTAGCAGGAATTAGGGATTTGAGAGAAATCTCCTGGGAGGAAGGCCTTTTAATCGGAGACTTACATAATGAATAGGAGTTGGCTAAACAAAAGCCAGGTGGTTGTGTGTACTCTCCCCTAAGGGATGGAGAAAGAAGCAGATTCATGTATGGTCTTATAGGCTTATAGGCTATTTTTCTATCTTTTTCCTTTATCCTAAGAACAACAGGAGTCACTAGAGCAGTTTATTTAGAGGGATGATACATAAATACAGAAAAAAATATGTTTTAAGAAGAGTCTTATGGCTGTAGTAGACGGACTGGAAAGGGTAAAAACTGGAAACAGTATGGACTGAAGGGATGACTTAGCAGATAAGGCGCCTGCCTGCAAAGGCAAGGACCTAGGTTCAATTCCCCAGGACCCATGTAAGCCAGACGTACAAGGTGGCACATGCTTCTGGAGTTTGTTTGCAGCAGCTCAATGCCCTGGCATGCCCATTCTCTATCTCTGCCTCTCTCTCTCTCAAATAAATAAAATTAAATTTAAATTTAAAAAAATGGAAACAGTAGACCAGATTAAATGTGCCAAAGAATGTGAGCAGACAGTGAAATGGTAATGAGTCAAGACAGATAGATGGATAATTAAAAGGACATTGGAAGGAAACTCCTCAGCCCAGAGTCTGCTTGAAACCTCCCACCAGTGACAGACAAGGAGTCCAGAAAAACTAACACCATTTCCTGTGATTATTGCCTGCACAGAGAAAATATTCCTTTTATATAGACATGTTCTGCTTCAGAATGTCAAATTAGCAATGAAGTATGCTTAAGGTCTATGTGTTTATGCCCTTTGAACCTAACTTTCTCCTTCCCCGGCTATAGATGCTGTGATTTTCTAGGACTCTCATAGTAACTCCACATTTCAGTAAAACACATGTTCTAACCTTTTATGAAATCATTATCACCCCTGTTTTTTGCCTTATCAGATTGCAGTCTTAGTCAAGGCCCCTCTGGGGCTACTTTTTTAACCCCACTTATTGAAAAGGGAAAAGAGATAGAAGATGGGCTCCCTTAGAAACATTTTCAGCAATGTAACACCATAAGCCTCCAACAGCCTATGTTCATCCATTGCTAAAATAATTAAGGGAGACAATCTTGGTAAAACCCACACTCATTCTCTTGGTTATGTCTTGTCATTTCCCCTGAGTACATCTCTATTTATTAGCCCCTATGCTTGAATCTATGCTTAACTTTGTTCGTAGCAAATTCCAACTCTGCTTCATACTGGCTCCTCAAAAATTCCTTTCTGGGGCTGGAGGAATGGCTTAGCGGTTAAGTCATTTGCCTGCAAAGCCAAAAGACCCAGGTTCAATTCCCCAGGACCTAAGTTAGCCAGATGCACAAGGGGGTGCATGTATCTGGAGTTCGTTTGCAGTGGCTGGGTGCCCTGGCATGCTCATTCTCTCTCTCTCTCTCTTTCTCTCTCTCTTCCCCTTTCTCTGTTAAACAAATAAAAACAAAATATAAAAAAATTCTTTTCTGTAGCAAAGTATTGGATCCCACCTTCACCTAAGTGGAACCCAATGAAAAGAAATACTCAGGCTGCTGCAGGTGGCACTGTGGAGCTTTTCTCCAGTCAGAACCCCACTGCTTATGATAGGAACAGAAGTGCAGGCAAATAAAACTGACAGAGTGGGAGAGCACCTGCTCAGAATGCAAAACTTTCCATGTTAAATCACACACACACTGAAACGGTTAATTAGGAAAAAAATGAATGTGGTGCACACCTGTAATTCGAGCACTCAGGAGATAAAAACAGGAGAGCTGCCACAAAGCATGAGACTAGCCTATTCTACATTATGAATTCCAGGCCAGGGCTACATAGGAAGACTCCATCTTTAAAACAAAAACTTGAAAATAAATAGCTATTTTTTAAACAAGCACAAGTACAATACAGGGCATGGTGGCACACACCTATAAGTAAAGTACTCAGAAGGTTATGAGTGATATTATTTCAAATGGAAGAAAAATAGAATATATATAGCATGACCTTATGTTTGTGTTATATATAGATTATAGATACAGATTAGATATGAATAATGCATTCTCAAATTCTAATAGTGGTTAAATGTTAAGAATGAGTTAAAAATGACAATGTAGGGTGATGTCCCTGTTTGTTGGTTTCTGTGTTTATTCTAGCATCTCACTGCTGTATTTCAAAGCCTTGGTTTTCATTCAAGATAATATAGAAAGTGTTTTAGGGGAATATCTCTCTCAGCTAACATTTCAATTTATCTGAAGTCATGAGTTCCTTCACACATTACATGAATAGTGATGAGGAGGAATTCCAGGTTCTGTGATAGACCAGAGAAAAGGATATTTAAGTTGGGTAGATGATTCTCAAGTGGCATCACATGGATATCCATGGATTCCACATACTTGAGCCTATGACAAGATTTACATGGAGATTTGAGAATCATTAACATGGCAATTGATAGTAATTAATTGGTAATTTAAGCCCTAGGGATTAATGGGCTCACAAAGAAAATTGTGTCTGGAGATGACAACATCCTAATACTGGACAGGTAAAGAAATAGATGAGGGCTGGAGAGATGGCTTGGTGGTTAAGGCAATTGCCTACAAAGCCAAAGGACCCAGTTTTAATTCTCCAGGACCCACGTAAAACAGATGCACAAGGTGGCTCATGCATCTGAAGTCTGTTTGCAGCAGCTGATGGTCCTGGCATGCCCATTCTCTCTCTCCCCCTCCCTTCCTCTCTCTTTCAAATAAATGATTAAATACAAATAAAATTTAAAAATAAAAAAACAAATAGATGAAGGAAGAGTTGCCCTTAATTGCACATATGCATGCACACACACACACACACACACACACACACACACACACACACACAGGAGACAGGTATGAAGAAAACCAGGAATGTTTATGGAAGACAAGATAGGGTGATTACAAGTAAAAATGGCCAGTAATATCATGTCACATGCTGCTCAGATATCATGTAAGATGAAAGAAAAAGATGAAACAAAGTCGTGTCTATTATAGTTAACAAGGTCTTCTTTTGAAAAGAATAGTTTCAACACCATGGAGATGGGAGAAAACCTTTCGGATGGCTGCAGAGTGGGGAT
The DNA here is from genome assembly GCA_036365145.1 of Orientallactaga sibirica. Taxonomy (NCBI): domain Eukaryota; kingdom Metazoa; phylum Chordata; class Mammalia; order Rodentia; family Dipodidae; genus Orientallactaga; species Orientallactaga sibirica. The sequence goes on from JAEOAD010000057.1 coordinate 12,460,919, forward strand.
GACTTAATATAGTGGTTTAAATGTGTATTCTAGTTCTGCTTTCATAAAATCCCACTGAAAGGAAAAAAGAATAAAATGTCATAAACCCACAAAGACAAAGAGAATGGAAAAAGGGATGCCAGCAAGTAAGAGATTGTCAGCAAATGCTTGGAAGCTAGAAAGGGACGGACGGATATGTGGTAACCAACAACAGACCAGAGAAAGCTGGATGAGGAAGCCAACAACATCAAGCTGATTTAGTGACACCAAGTTGAAAGTTTGCATGAGGAATAGCTAGTGCCCAGGCTCCAGTCAAACAGCCTGCTCTACCCAGAGCCTGGCAGGAGATGAGAGGTTTGTTTCGGCAGAGCTTTGACATTACACTAAAAGCAGTCTGAGACCTCTCAGTTCTCCCCTGCTTGGCTCCTAGAAAGATGACACACTGCCACCAAAAGCAGGAGGTTGCAGAATTTCCTCCATGGGAAACTGACTCAAGTGAAAATACCTATAGTGCTGACAGTTGAGCTCCTACATTTTTTTTTAAAAGTAACACCTAATATTCCTATAGCAAATTTCACCAAGCAACAATTTACTCCTATCCTTCTCAGAGTTTCTAGGTAACTCAGTGCTTAAATTCAAAAATGCAACCACAAGCTTACCAGACATTTAGGGAAACACAGAAACAAAAGCACAGTAATGCAGGTAGCCTGGCAGGAGAGGAAATATTATAAGGAGAGACATTTGTACCCTTTCCTTCAGCTATCAGACTAGAAAATGGACCAAAAAGAATTAAAATTTGGGGCTGGAGTGATGGCCTAGCATTTAAGGCGCTTGCCTGCAAAACCTAACTACCCAGGTTTGATTCCCCAGTACTCATGTAAAGCCAGATACACAGAGTGGTGCATGCATCTGGAGTTTGTTTGCAATGGCTGGAGGACCTGGTGTGCCCATTCTCTCTCTCTCTTTCTTCCCTCCCTCCCTCCCTCTTTGAAAATAAATAAGTTTTCTTTTCTTTTCTTTTCTTTTCTTTTCTTTCTTTCATTTTTTTTTTTTTTTTTTTTTTTTTTTTGGTTTTTCGAGGTAGGGTCTCACTCTAGCTCAGTCTGACCTAGAATTAACTGTGTAGTCTCAGGGTGGCCTTGAACTCACAGTGATCCTCCTACCTCTGCCTCCCAAGTGCTGGGATTAATAAAAATATTTTTAAAGAATTAGAATTTTCCCAGGAATCCCATGCTACTGCAGGGAAAGCTGAGGCTATGGTGCCAGCCAGAGGAGGAACTTATTTCCCAGGAAGAAAGGGCACAGAATTATGACAACTTAAATAACATATGGCTGTTTCCTGACTTTTGTTTCATCTCTTCTATAAAATTATAACAGTGCTATATAAAGGGTTCAGAGAGGGCTTGAGAGATGGCATAGCAGTTAAGGTGCTTTCCTACAAATCTTAAGGACCCAGGTTCGATTCCCCAGGACCCATGTAAGACAGATGTACAAAGTGGCTCATGCTTCTGGAATTTATTTACAGTGGCTAGAGACCCTGGTATGCCCATTCTCTCTGTCTGTCTCTCTCTCTCTCTCTCTCTCTCTCTGTGTGTGTGTGCTTGCAAAATATAATAATAATAAAAGGATTACTTAAAAAGAAGTTTAGAGAAACTAGTTTTTCTCTTCCTGGCTTGGCCAAATAGTAAATTAATTTTTCTTTAGCAACTTTTCTCTTAATTTCTTTTAAGAAACCATGTTTATGTATCTAAGTGCCTACTGATTACCTTAACAGAGAAAAGGAACTTTGAATAAACCAAGACAATGTAGAGTTTAGGGGAAATAAGCAAATTGTTTGCATCAAAGATCAAAAAAGGCTCTTACAAATAAAAATATGAGTGCAGTAATTTATTTTGCTTTTTTTTTTCGAGATAGGGTCTTGCTCTTGCCCAAGCTGACCTGGAATTCAGTATGTACTCTCAGGCTGGCCTCAAACTCACAGTGATTCTCCTACTTCTGCCTCCCAAATGCTGGGATTAAAGGCATGCACCACCACACATGGCAAGTGCTAACATTTTAATTTTTACAGACTAGATAGAAAAATTAAGGAAGCCAGTAGTGATGATTCATGCCTACAACACTAGCATTCAGGAGGCTAAGGCCAGAGGATGGCTGAGAGTTTGAAACAAGCCTGGGCTCCATAGTGAGTTCCAGGTCAGCCTAGACTAAGATTGAAGCCCTGTCTCAAGAGGGAGAGCAGAGTAGAAGAGAGGAGAGGAGAGGAGAGGAGAGGAGAGGAGAGGAGAGGAGAGGAGAGCGGAGGAGAGGGGAGGGGAGGGGAGGGAAGGGATAGGAAAGGGTGGGAAAGGGGAGGAGAAGGGAGGGGAGAAGAGAGGAAGAAAGAAGATGAACAAGAGCAGAGAAAAGGGAAAAAAAGAAAAGGAAGGAAATAAAATCTCTTAGAAAGTAAAACAGAAACACAAAGTCATGAAAAATAGGAACAAGAGGAATTGTGTGTGTGTGTGTGTGTGTGTGTGTATGTATCTGGGTCTGTGTGTGTGTATATGGGTGGGTGTGGTAGACATGTGCCCCAGTGTGTGTAGAAACCAGAGAACAACCTTGGCAGTCACTCTTCACCTTTCATCTTGTTTGAGGCAGTCTCTCATTGTTCCTGGGCTACATTTGCTATGCTAGCTGATGCCATAAACTTCAGTGTGATTCTCCTGTCTTTGCCTCCCTTCCTGACAGTAGGCAGATTACAGATGCTTGAACTACAGCACCCAGCTTTTTATGGGCGTTTTGGGGAGCCAAACTTAAATACACACAGAAAATGCTTTATCTAATGAGCCATCTTCACAGTCCTAATGAAAGTGGAGGGGTTTTTTTTGTTGTTGCTGCTATTTTTGTAGCAGTGGGGACTGAACCACTGAGATCCATTCCTAGCTCTCTTTTTACTTTTTATTTTGAAACAGGGTCACACTAAGGTTTTCTGGGCTGGCCTTCAATTTTCTATAGCCCAAGAAGACATTGAACTGAGATTAACAGGCCAGTGCCATCAGCCCTGGCTAAAAATTTTTTTTTCAATATTAGAGGAAAAATCTAGGATGACAAATGTTTGGTTAATTAGTCTCAGAAAGGGATAAGAGAAAATATAAAGAGGAGGAAAAATTAGCAAATAATACAAGAAAACTTTCCAAAACTGAAGATCACTAATTTTCAGATTGGTAAAACCCACTGATGGGCTGTCCATCAAAATGAATATCAATGATGTACAAACAAGAAAAATACTAGTGAAATTGAGGGAAAATTGAGTTAAAGATAAGATCTTAAATGTTTCTAGGCTTTAATGGCTATTATCAAAAATAGTAAGTGAGACTAGGGAGATGGATAAAACACTTGCCACACAAATGTGAAGACTAATGTTTGGATCCCCAGAAACCACATAAATACTAGGTGGGCATGACTACCTGCCTGTAATTCCAGCACTCAGGAGGTAGAGACAGGGGGATCCCCAGGACAAGTTGGATAGCTAGACAAGCCCAATTGGTAAGTTCTAAGTTCAAGTGAGAGACCCTGCCTCCGTAGTAGTAACAACAACAACAACATCAATAATAATAATAATAATAATAATAATAATAATAATAATAATAGAATGTTGGCAAGTATGCATAGAAAAGAGAATTCTTGTATACCATTGGTGAGAATGTATATTAGTATAGCCACTAGAGCACATGTTATGGAGATTCTTCAGGAAACCAACACTATATCTAAAAGTCTCACTTCTCAGAATATATCCAAAGGAACTGAAATCAGTATATCAAAGTGCTATCTGCAGTGCCATACTCATTGCAGTATTATTCATAGTATTAAAATTTAAAGAAAATGTGCTATATATTCACAATGGAATAGTATTCAGCTTTGAAAAGAATGGAATTCTGTCTTATGTGACAACATGGATGTACCTGGAGGGCATTTTTCTAATATGAAATAAGCCAGGCACAGAAAGACAAATGCTGTATGATCTCACTTATACATAATATCTTAAAAAGTGAAATACATAGAGGTAGCACATATTAGTAGTTACCAGAAGCCAGCAAAATAAGAGGGAACTGGGAACATTTGCTTAAAGTGTACAACACAACAAAACTGGTCATGTTGGCACATATCTGCAATCCTAGCATTTGAGAGATAAAAGCAGGAAGATAAGTTCTAAGGTCACTCTTGGGGCTATATACTGAAATAAAGACCCTGTCAAAAAAAAAAGTATGGGCTGGAAAGATAGCTTAGTGGTTAAGGTGCATGCCTGCAAAGTCTAAGGACCCCAGTTTGATCATCCAGGTCCCACGTAAGCCAGATGCACAAAGGGGCGCACGTGTCCAGAATTTGTTTACAATGGCTAAAGGCCCTGGTGTGCCCATTCTTTCTCTCCCTCTCTCTGTCTTAAATAAATAAATAAATAAATAAATAAATAAATAAATAAATAAAAATAGAATCTTTTTAAAAAAGTACATTTCAGTCAGGAGTAATACTTTTTTTGGAGGCAAAGTCTCCATATCCTAGGTTGACCTCAAGCTTGCTGTGTAGTCAAATGATTACCGTGAATCCCTGATCCTCCTGCCTTTACCTCAAGCACTGGAATTATAGGTGTGAAACCTCCATGCTCAGTGTATAAGGTGCTGAGAGTCAAACACAGGGTTTAGTGCATATAAGGCAAGCACTGACCAATGGAGCCATATCCACAGTACCAAGAGGAGGAACTTTTTATTTTATTTTATTTTATTTTATTTTATTTTATTTTATTTTATTTTATTTTTAATCAAAGTAAGGTCTCACTATAGCCTAGACTAACCTGGAACTCACTCTCTAGTTCTAGGCTGGCCTCATATTCACAGTGATCCTCTCACCTCTGCCTCCTGAGTGCTGGGATTAAAGGCATGCTCCACAATGCCCAATGTGGAATATTTCTTAAGATCTGTTGCATAGCAGAGTTTTTATAATCAATATATTGTATATTTCAAAATATCTAGGAGAGCACATTTCAAGTGTCTCTCCACAAAAAGACAAGTTAACCAAAGTGCATGTTAATTAAATTAATTTAATCATTCCATATTGTATAATTACATCAAAACATTATATGGTACCACAATAATGGATACAATTATGATTTAACAAGTAAAATAATATTTGAAAACCTTCTAGATTTTAAAATACATTATTTTCAAATGATTAGGAATCAGCTGGGCATAATGATCCTCTCACCTATAATCCTACTACTCCTTAGGCAGAAACAAGAGAATCACAAATTCCAGACTAACTTTGCTACATAGTTAGTTTTAGGCCAACTTGGATTACATAGTGAGGCCTGTTTTCAAAGACCACCCCCCCACCCCATCTCTCAAGGAAAAAAAAATATCATTGTTACTTTGATTCCTGATGTCCAGGAGAAAATAAAGCCATGTTTTCAGAAGTATAAAGGAAACTGATTTCCAAACCACAAGGTGTGAAAACTAATTAAAATAGTTAGGCAAAGAATTCCTCAAAATTACTTCCTGTGTACTTCTTCTCTTAAAAAAAAATATGGTGGGGCCTGGATAGATGACTTAGCAGTTAAGTGCTTGCCTGTGAAGTCTAAGGATCCCGGTTCAAGGCTCAATTCCCCAGGACCCATGTAAGCCAGATGCACAAGGAAGCACACCATGCATCTGGAGTTCGTTTGCAGTGCAGAGGCCCTGGCGTGCCCATTGTCTCTCTCTCTCTCACTCACTCTCTCTATCTATCTATTTATCTGCATCTTTCTGTTTGTCACTCTCAAGTAAATAAATAAATAATAAACAAAAAATTTAAAAAAATATGGTGGGGGCTAGCAGATGGCTCAGTGAATAAAGGGCTTTCTATGCAACTCTGAGTGCCTGGGTTCAGATCCCCAGATGCTGTTAAAAGCCAGAAGATGTGGCAAGCTTCTGTAATCCCAGTGCCTCTACAAGGAGAGCAGAGTTGGAGAAAAGGTTACATCCAAGCTCACAAAAGGAGCAGTGAACAATGAGAGCCACTAACACAAATGAGGCAGAAGGCAAAAATCAACCTGAAAGTTGTCCTTTGACCTTCACACATGTGTCTCTACTCTCAAACAGATACAAGCACACAGCAGAATAGGTAGGAAGGCAGGAGGGAGGGAAGGAGGGAGGGAGGGAGGGAGGGAGGGAGGGAGGGAGGGAGGGAGGGAAGGAAGGGAAGTGGGAAAGAGGGAAGGAGGAAGGAAGGAGAGACTGAGGAGAGAGAAAAAAAAAAAGCAGAGGAGCAGAGCCATAGCCAGACCAAAGCATGCTTCTGGGCCATTTGGTACCATACCAGTAAATCCACCTCTAAAAATTAAATTTTCTGTGGTTTGCAACTGCCAACATCTTAGCTAATAAGTAAACAAAATAAATAAGTAAATAAACAGTAACTATGAGAGAATTTTTTTTCCAAAAAAAATTAAGGGAGCTGTGTGCGGTGGCACATGTCTTTAATTCCAGCATTCGGGAAGCAGAGATAGGAGGATCACTGGGAGTGAGTTCAAGGCCACCCTAAAACTACATAGTGAATTCCAGATCAACTTGGGCTAGAGCAAGACCCTACCTTGAGACACCAAAACCAAAACAAACAAACAACAACAACAACAACAAAAAAAAAAAAAACAAGGGAGCTAGGTGTGGTGGCACATGCCTTTATTTCCAACACTGGGGAAGCTGAGGTAAAAAGTAAGGGAGTAAAATTGTGTAGGAAGAGGAAATCCAGGTATAGTCTGACAGACTCCCTATATTTAAGGAAAAGAGTGTAGAATCCATGGAGATTAAACTGATGGGAATCCACAGGGCAGAGTATCAAAGAAGAAAATGCTACAGAGAGAAAATTCTGGAAGCCTTCATGGGATTCCATGAAGTATTCAATATAATATTGATCAAACACAGGTAGTGAGAAAACTATCCAATGTTAGGGAAAGAACCAGTAGAAAAGATTAGAGAGAACAATTTGTGGTGCTCACAAAGAGCCAGAAATAACCTGTTCCCACCGGTTAAGCAGGAAAATCTTGTAAGTCAAGGGATACTGTGTATAGTACTCAGAAGGGTTTTGCTTCAATAGTGTGAAAAAAAATCTGTTCATATCTAACAAATCTTTGCAGTGTTATGAATCAAATTCAGGACTTTGTACATGCTAGCCAGGTATTATCCCACTGATCTACCCTAACCCTTCACCTAACAAATTTTAAAACCACAAAATTGAAAGGATAAGCTATTTTAAAAAATATTTTATTATTTTATTTTACTTATTTGAGAGAGAATGAGAGAGAGAAGGAGAGAGAGAGAGAGAATGATGCACCAAGGCCTCTAGCCAATGCAAACAAACTCCAGATGCATGGACCATCATGTGCATCTGACTTATATGGGTACTGGGGAATAGAACCTGGGTCCTCAGGCTTTGCAAGCAAGTGCCTTAACCGCTAAGCCATCTCTATTTTTAAGGAACTAAATTATATCCCAGAATAAAGCTGATAAACATATATAAAAATACAAAAACAGCAACCTATATCTAAAGGAATATAAATCAGCAACCAGAGATGTCTGCACATTCATATTTACTGCAGCACTATTTATAACAAGTAAGAAATGGAAGCAGCCTGGATGCCTATCAATGGATGACTGGATAAAGAAAATGTGATATTAAAAATACACAGGGACTAGGGAGATGGCTCAGGGATTAAAGACACTTCCTTGTAAAGCCTGCAGGCCTGGGTTCAATTCCTCAGAACACACATAAAGTCAGATACAAAAGTGGCACATTTATCTGTAGTTTGTTTGAAGTAGCAAGAGACCCTGGACACACACACATGCACACACGCATGCGTGCGCAAATAAATACAATTTAAAAAGAAACATACCTACTAACAAGAGAAAATTCATCAAGCATAGCATCCAATAAAAAATTACTGGATGTATAAAGAATCAAGAAAATACAACCTAAAATTAAGAGAAAGACAAAACAATTGGAAACAACCCAGATCCGACAGTAGTGTTGGAATTAGTAGGAAAGTATATTAAAATAGATATTATGATATAATAATTATACTTCATATGTTCAAAAAGCTAGGGCAAAGACTGATCATCTTCTGTAGAGATAGGGAATGTATTTAGAAATAACTCAATCAAATTTGTACAGATGAAAACTATAATATCTAGCTATTAAACAAGAATGCGTTAATAGACTTGAAGAAACATCAATGAAAACACAGAGGTTGGGCATGGTGGCTCATACTGGTAATCCCAGCAGTTGAGAGGCTGAGGTAGGAGGATCACCCTGACTTCAAGACCAGCCAGGGTTACAGAGTAAATTTCAGGTCAGCCTGGGCTCTAGAGAGAGAACCTGCCTCAAACAACACCACCAACAAAAAATACATGAGAAAAAAAAAACTCCCTAAAAAATAGAGTGAACTAGAGAACAAATCTCAACAGCCTAATGAGCATATAATTGGAGTTCTCAAAATAGAGGAAGGAAGTAACTTAAAAATGTTTAAGGGCTGGAGAAATGGCTTAGCAGTTAAGGCGTTTGCCTGCGAAGCCAAAGGATCCCGGTTCGATTCTCCAGGACCCACGTAAGCCAGATGCACAAGGGGCACATGCGTCTGGAGTTTGTTTGCAGTGGCTAGAGGCCCTGGGATGCCCATTCTCTCTCTGTCTGCCTCTCTTCTATCTTTCTCTCTGCTTGCAAATAAATAAATTTTTAAAAAATGTTTAATAAGGGCCTGGGGAGATGGCTCAGCCATTAAAGGCATTTGCTTGCAAAGCCTGCTTGCCTGGGTTCCATTCCCCAGCCACATACATAAAGCCCAATATTAGATTTCAGCAGCAAGAGACACAGGCACACCCAGACACACATACACATGCAAATAGATATTTTTTTTTTTGGTTTTTTTGAGGTAGGGTCTCACTCTGGCCCAGGCTGACCTGGAATTAACTATGTCATCTCAGGGTGGCCTTGAACTCATGGCGATCCTCCTACCTCTGCCTCCTGAGTGCTGGGATTAAAGGCGTGTGCCACCACGCCCGGCAAATATTTTTAATTAAAATATTGACAAAATAGTGGATGAAAATATTGCCAAGTTTGAAGAAGTCAATTAATAATATCTAAAATTGGGGAAAACACTAAAATACCAAAGTAAGATTGTTCTTTCGAAATGTAAAGGTCGTATTAATTGGAGCAGCTAATAGGGTTTAAATTGCTTGGCCTTGTTGCAGAAATGTAGATGATTGTGCTAGACTTCCTAGAACTGAACCTTTCCTCTGCCCTTCACTAGTTAGTAATCTTAGGTTGCTGTAAGCTTTCTCTAAGCCCTTTTGGTCTCATTTGTAAAATAGAGAAAGTGCCCAACATAAAGTAAGTGCTCCTCCTCCTCTTCCTTATTTTTTATTATTATTAAGCAAAAATGATGTCTCTTGCACTTTAATTTTGGTAAAATAGTTTTCTTTATAACTATGTAGAAAGTATCACTTTTAAATAAATGAGTTTTAAATTTTTAATGAAAGTTAGTGGTGAGGAAATAGAAAGTCTCTAGCAATTTGCCATGATAGAAAAAGCAGGGTAGGCTGACAACTACAGGGGATACCAGGTAGAAGAACGTTGTAGAGTGTTTGGTTTTTGTCTTGTTTTTGTTTTTATATAATAGAGATATTAATGGGTTTAAAGGGATGTGAAATCAACTATGGGAAGGGGTTGATGGAACTGAAAAAGAATACATGTGGCCATATCACAAATGAAGGGACAACTATTCCACTATAACCAGAAGGAAGGTAGAAGCAATGACTGAACATACATATATCCAGCACTTTGGTATGAGAAGCTAAGAATTGTCATTTTATACTTAGAATTATCTATAAATAAGAAGACATTTGCTAAGCATAAGCAGGAATTTGGCAGGACTCAAATTTTGAGGTGAATGCAAAAGATTTGAAATAGCCATTGTAGAGATGAGTAAAAAAGAAAGCTGACTAAAGCAAGACAGAGAAAGATTTCAGGTCAGTACTGAGGGCCCAGTAGTCCTAGCCAGTAGGGTACAGTAGCAGCAACTTCATTGGCTATGTGATTTTTCTCCACCAAAGTTTTGCATGTTAAATATAGGCATGGGACAGGGTGGAAATAGTTAAACTGATTCAAGGTTGTGGTTTTATCATGTTGGTGTGATTAAAAGACAATGGGCAAGGGAACTGGGAAAAAAAGAGAGTAGCTAACATGAGAAACCACAGAGTGCAAATAAGCTAAAAAGACAGATGGAGACAGGAAGTCACTGACAGGTGAAAAGAAAGCATAAGATTCAAGACTTAAAGGTCCCAGTAAAGTTGATGAATTTGAATTTGTGTTTGAATTGTAAAAAGCTTGTGGCTAGGAAGTGGGATGCTTTTGTTTATTATTTCAATGTGGTTCTGAATGATGCTGAAATTCAGCACATGGCCCAGAGAAGTGGGTGGATGAAGTGGAATCAAGTTGAAAGTCTCTGAAGATGATATCAAGCAGGCTGGATGGCTAGAGCACTGGATGGGTTAGCCATCTGCATGAAGCCAGCCAACATGATGGTAGAGGCAACAGAAGCAGACAGTGAACTTAGAACCAAAGTCTCCAATGAATGACAGAAAAAAAAAAGTAAAATCTGGCCCAATGAGCTACTATGCTCCTTGGTTATACTGAACAGTGATTCACTTTAGACCATGGATTCTTGACCAAGGTTTCTTTAAAAATTTTTTTTTATAAATATATATATATATATATATATATATATATATATATATATATATATATATATATAAAATTTATATTATTCTGATTTTACATTCATAGTATTGGTTCCATTGTCTTCCTCCCTGTCCTCCCTCTTCCAAAGGGACCCTCATCAATGGGGAATGTGGGTCATGCATTGTGTGGGTAGTCAAGAGTTCTGGGGGGTAGGCCCCAGTCTCTGCATAATGCCCCAACTTATGACTCTAACAATCTTTCCGCCCTTGACAAAGGTTTCTATAGGTGGGCTTCTAATGATCCATTAGTTTTCTGAAAGTGTATTGTATACAAAATTGCCATTGTATTTATGTAAAATGCATTTCTTCCTCTGAAATAAAGTTCATGACATTCAACAAACTTTCAAAAGACTGTGTGATTAAATAAAAACCAAAGAATTACTGCTCTAAGAGCATTTGTGTAAGGAAAACTTAAATGTAAACAATATAAACTGGGAATAGGCTTTGGAAAGACACCATCTACCAGTGTAGCCCAGAGTTTTTCTTCCCCTATACCCCCACACCACAGTTACCACAGATCACCCCAGCCCTAGGAGGAAACTAAAGGTGGTAGGTAGCCCTCATGTTTGGATGTGCATTAAAAGAGCTGGTAGCTGCAAAGATGGTGAGAAGTGTATAGAACTCTACAGGGCAATTTATCACCGAGGCTTAATAATTACCTAACTGGTAAAATCTTCATGTGGTACACAATGCCTGAACAGAATTAAATGACCATAAGCTAACCCCCTTTCACAAGACCAGGAATTTCAAAAGAATATAAAGAACTCACCTCTCAGCAATATTTTTTGCAGACTGTAGAAACCGTGCCTGGTCATTTTCTTTCAGGATATGCTCAGCTTGGTTGATGAGGACTGTTGATCGTTCCAGACACTGCCGACAATTAGCAACCTGCTGTGCCAACTTTCTCAGTTTCATAACCTTAAAGTATTAGTAAAAGAAAAAAATGAGATAAAAACAGTGCTTAATTAAAAACAATAAAACAACACAAAGTAGATCTGCTGCATTGATTCTAACAGTAAGACTTATTAATATCCCATGTCCCTGTACCAACTGCCATTCACCTTTTCACCCTGCCTGCTAAGCTTCTATTGCCAAGCTATCCTCCAATCTACAGCATACTCACTTACATTGCACTCAGCCATATGCTTTCAGTTATCTACCTCCTTTTGAATTAATAACATTAATTTTTCTGATTGCAAAAGCAATGCATGCTCTTTGTATAAAGATTAAATGCAAAGCAAAAAAAGAACTCCTACCACCCAGAGATCATCATTGTTTACATTTTATTGTCAATATATTTTTGAATAGAGTTAATACAAAGTACCTCTTTTACTTTATGAATAGCTATCCCCCCATGTATATATTTCTCTAAGTATTTTTATGCATACCTGTATGTTCACAAATCTGTATTCTTGGAAACTTCAATTCTTGTGTTAGCAGGAGACACCCAGCATGGCACAAGTTATTGGTCATCAAATGAGGCTTTCATAACCTTTCACTGTACCCACAGCATGAGCTTATAATCACCAACGTTGATGAGCAGGCCAACAAATCTAAAACCATATAGCTGCATGGAGGCTTACACTTGATCTATTTGGCTTTAACTCTTCATTTCACAGGTTGGAGACCTGAGAGTCTTCATTAGCTCTCCTATCTCTCCTTCATTTATCATACCTAATAAGTTAGATTATTTTGATGATTTTTCTTTTTAGCAATGCTTATTATCTTCTTCCTTCCTATGTGTACTGTCACTAGTCTGGTTTACATCTGCAGCAACTCATATCAAGAATCATTCCAGGGTTGGAGAAATGGCTTAGCAGTTAAGACGCTTGCCTGCAAAGCCAAACAACCTAGGTTCAGTTCCCCAGTACCTACATAAAGCTAGATGCGCATGTTGGCACATGCATCTGGAGTTCGTTTGCAGAGGTTGGAGACCCTGGCATGTCCATTCTCATTCTCTCTCTCTCTCTCTCTCCCTTCCTCTTTCTCTCTCTCTCTCAAATAAGCCAGGTGTGGTGGTGCACACCTTTAATCCCAGCACTTGGGAGACTGAGGTAGGAGTGTCACTATGAGTTCAAGGCCACCATGAGACTACATACTGAATTCCTGGTCAGCCTGGGCTAGAAAACCTCGGAAAAACAGTAACAATAATAATGAATATTTTAAAAAAAATCATTCCAAAAGCTTCCAAATTTTCTGCCCTGGCTTCAGCATCATCCTATTCTGATCAACCCTGCAAACATCAGTCAGTCTTCACACTTCCTAATGTATTAAATGGCTTCCCAACACCTTTTAGATTAAGCCCTAGGTACTCCAAATGCCATTCACAGTCTTTTCATAATCCTGGCCCATGTTTCTACCATTACTTCTTTTTTGTATTGACTTAAAACATGCAACACTAAAGCAGCCAAATTCTAAGTGAATGAGTATGTCCACATATACATATGCCCATGTAACCAACAACCAAGTCAGTGAGAATGTTTCTGGGTACTGAGAGCTTCCACCATTTTATCTGGCTCATAACACTAGTCCAAATATTACTTCTTTGCATGTCCCCCAACAATCACATTCTTTTGGTTTTTATGATCCAACTTCAAACTACAATCATCAGGACTGTACTGACATTTGTGTAAAGTCTTCCTCAGTCTCGCTGAAGTGCTGTGCTTTACCTTTGTCTCTTTGATTTTGACAGCAATCATTTGCTTCCTCTGCTGGATGATCTCTACCAATTCGTCACATTCTTCCATAAGTTTTGCCTCATGCATAGCAGTATTCACCTGCCAAGAAAGTCCAGAGTATTACACAGTGGTTGTTGTCTTTGTCCCCTGCTGGATCTAAAAGGTTTGGACTGACAGCTAAACATGCACAACTTCTTCCATACCTCCCTCGATAAGATCCACTCCTAGAAGGAGAGTAGAGATGATGATATTAATGATGCAAGGATATTGAAGCACCACAGATAGGAAGCTCTCCAGGTCTCTGGTAGATCATGATGGTTAATGGAAGGCTGGGCAGAAGGACAGATGAGATGGGGCATGTTATTCCCACTGAGCAAATCCCTTTACTCCAGAACCCTGTTCTGCTGTTCTTTTGATGAGGGTAAGATCCATGTACATCAAGAAAAGATGATCCCCTTCCACAGGCACAATAATATCATGATCACACTGCAATAGCATATTTCTACTGCCCTAATAAAAACGTTTTCAGTTTTCTTTGTTCCCTTATTATTTTAAATATATTAATATTCAGATATATCTCCACAATAAACATATTCAGGTGTAAATATTTTTCATATAGCTATCATCATGTTTTACTAGTACTTATCACCTTGGGAAAACTTTTTTGTCCAATATCTAAATACTTTTCCTATTTTGAGATATTATTTATATCAACTATTCTAAAGAAAGTCAGGGTAATGTTGAACAAAAAGTCACTATTCATTGTCATTCATTGAACAGATTTCTCCTTCTCCTCCTCTCTTTTGCTATTGCTATTAGATGGTACAGAATCCTGAAGAGAAGCTAAAATGAGAACAGGGTATTGTGGGCTACCCAAATATGAAGGGTAAGAAACAAAGAATTGACCAACATCTTTCAACTTAACATGCCAAACACTTCAAGGATAAATATTTCATGTACTGCAATTATCATTACAATTTTATAGTTATAGGAGCCATTTTCATTCTCATTTCATAAATGGGGAAACTGGGGCTCTGATAATTTTAGTGATTTGCTTCAAATCATACAGCTACTGAGTTGTAAAACCAGAACTCAAATTGAGTTCTGTTAAGTGAAACTCCTGAAAGGGAGGGGGCATGGAAGGGCAGACGAGGTTCAGTTCCATTTCAGCAGCACACAGAGGAGTTACACAGAGAAGTCTAATAATTCTAAGAGCCTATTCAAGGAGCACTTGAAGAGAGCTCTAGAAGATTGTAGAATAGACAATAGTTTCCTTGAGTGCATCAAAAATCAAGGAGTTGATGTGCTTTACATTAGAAGGGGTAGATGAATTTCCAATCATTCTCTCTCTTCAAAGGGTTCCTCTACATACTCCAACTCCAGTAAAATATCTGTACCTGTTGTCTCCACTCTCCTCATAAAGGTCTTTGCTGGATAATTTTATATTTACTTAAACAAAGTGTTTGTTAGTGAGTTACAACCTCGTTTTGCTTTATTCCAACTTTCCATGGGGAATACAATAATGACAGCTTTAATTTATTTAAAAAAAAAATCCCTCTGGCCATTCTCCATTTTTTTTCTCAGACTTCTCACTCTTTTCCCTAAATTGGATCTATCTTTCCAAGTAGACATCATCCCATCTCAAGGAACTCCCACTCCTTTGAGAATAAGAGCTCCATTTAGTTCTCCTTGGGCCATCACTGACAGACCTGGGAATGTAGACACTTCCCATTTGAGTTTCTTTTTCAGGCTGCTACCAGTATGGTACACAATGGTGTATGTATGGTCTTGTGACCTGTAATTTGGACCTTGGACTAACTTTTACAGAACATTCATTTTATGCTAGGTGCCACTCTGATCAATTTACATTTACCAGCTCTCAATCCCCAAAATAACCCATTGAGATGGGTATCACTATTCCCATTGGACAACTAAGAAAACCTAAGCACAGAGAGATTAATGTAGTTCAAGCCTACACTGCTAAGAGTGGCAGAGATGAGATTGAAATCCAAGGAGTTCAACTTAGAGTCCACATTCTTAACCATTACACATCCTCCCTCTCCCGTGCAGTATAACATTTCTGTTTTCAGTTTCTGGTGATCTTTTGTACCATCTGTCTTAAATCCATTCTTAAATCCATTTTCTTTCATAATTTAAGACTGTAATTCCTCTAGAATGCCATGAACTTTCATGTACTTTTTCCTGAGATTATCCTTCTAGCTGGGAAAGAGTACCCTCACATATTGAGCCAACTTCTACTTATCTCTCAAGGCCCTACTCAGTGATCATCCTTTCTGTAACTCTTTCTGTCTTCCCACAAGTAATCAGATGATTCTCAACCTATATTTCCATAAATCTTTCTGTGTAATTTAATAACACTGCCAACTACTTCATATCACAATAATTGTATTAATTAGTCTTCTCCATTTAAACATGAGTTCTGGAGGCCAGTGATTATGTTTCATTTGTCCTCCAGAAAGGGAATGGCACATATTATATATTAAGTAAATGTTTGTTGTATTGGATTGGATGCTTCAACTTTTTTTTTGGTTTTTCGAGGTAGGGTCTCACTTTAGCTCAGGCTGACCTGGAATTCACTATGTAGTCTCAGGGTGGCCTCGAACTCACAGCAATCCTCCTACCTCTGCCTCTCGAGTGCTGGGATTAAAGGCATGCGCCACCACGCCCGGCTTGGATGCTTCAACTTTTTTGAGGAAGGGTTTCACACTAGTACAGGTTTACCTAGAGCTTACTTTATAGCCCATGTTGCCCTGGAACTAAAGGTGATCCTTTTATCTCAGCTTCCTGAGTGCTGGAATTAAAGGTGTGAGCCACCATATTCAGGGCCAAAGCAAACAAACAAACAAAAAAAAACCTTTGTTTGCTACTATCTAGGTATATTGACTTGGGTTACTCAAGTTATTAGTTTTGCACATGATTTTTGGTGGGTGTAATGTGTACGTGTTTTTTTTTCCCCATGGTAGGGTGTCACTCTAGCCCAGGCTGACCTTGAGTTCACTACGCAGTCTTAGGGTGGCATTGAACTTATGGCTATCCTCCTACCTCTGCCTCCTGAGTGCTGGGATTAAAGGCGTGCGCCACCATGCCCGGCTATGTGCAGGTGTTTGTATGTGTGCAGGTACACCTTTGTGTTCAGGTCAGACTACCTCAATCACTCTCTGTCTTATTTTGTGAGACAGTGTCTCTCACTGAATGTGGATCTCACAAATTCTGCTAAATTAGCTAGCCAGCAAATGTTAGGGATCCTTCAGTCTTCACCTCCCCAGTGCTGAGATTCAGGCACATGCCACCTTGCCCAGCTTTTACATAAGTTTAGAGGATCCAAACCCAGATATGCATCACAAACATTTTACTGACTGATCAATCTGCCCAGCTCTCTGTACATAAAATCTAGAGATAAATATATCATCTCTCCAAACCTTCTCTCCATCTCTGACTGACTTTTTTTTGCTAACACTACTATTGTTACTGTAGTTATTCAGGTTGGGTAACACTTTGACTTCTGCTTCTTCTCCCACATCCCCCATGTAAATTCACAAAAGTCCCAAAAACTTTCCTTTCTTTTCTTTTCAACTCACTGAAGTTCCTCTGGTGATCTAAAATCTGAGCCAAGGAACCAATAAATTGAGACCCGTATCCCCCTTGGGTTATTGTTGAAAATCCCCCTTATCTAATTTCCCTGTTGCAAGGAGCAGTCCTTTGCCAGGCATTCTCATGAGTGTTCCTTTATCCAGAAGCCAGGAGAAATCATCACCATCTCCATCATCATACATATAGTCACCATCTTTGTGTGACATGCATTATGCTAAGGCCATGCCTACAAAGTGGGAATTTAGATGAGAATACATTATATGTCTCAAACCAATCAAGGTAGTGTAAGTTAACTACCAAGTAAATCATACTGATTATAATCATAGACACCAAAAAGGATGATCATATTCTTAGTTGAGCAAGTAGGGAATATACATGAATGAAATGGGACTTTGAACCATTAAGATAGAATATCTTATATTTAAATGTCAAGGGGATGAAGAGATAATTCAAGAAGGCTATGGATAAAGCATTTGCCATAAAGTGTGAAGGCTGGAGTTCAAATGCCCAGCATCAATATAAATGCTGGCGGATGTGGGAACCCACCTGTAATCCCAGCACTCAGGACACAGAGGCAGGATCCCTGGGGCAAGCTAGCTAGCTAGTGTAGCCAAATTGGCAAACTGTGGCTCTAAGTGAGAGATCCTGCCTCAGTGAATAAGGTAGAGAGTGATTAAGGAAGATACCACACACACTGCACATGCAATTTTTTTTTTAATTTTTATTTTTTACTTTTAGAGAGAGACACAGAGAGAGACAGACAGACAGAGAGGGAGAGGAAGACAGATAGAGATGGGCACGCCAGCAGTCTCTCAGCTGCTGCGAACGAAATCCAGTTGTGTGCGCCCCTTGTGGGCAAGTGTGGCATTGCGCCCTTGCCTCACTTTGCATCTGGCTAAACGTGGGATCTGGAGATTGGAACCGCTGGAGATTGGAACCAGTGTTCTTAGGCTTAGGAAGGAGGCGCCTTAACCCCTAAGCCATCTCTCCAGCCCGCAATTTTTTTTTTAATGTAGACTCTCACTCTAGTCCAGGCTGACCTGGAATTCACTATGTAGTCTCAGGGTGGTCTCGAACTCAGGGTGATCCTCCTACCTCTGCCTCCCAAGTGCTGGAATTAAAGGCATGTGTCACCATGCTCAGCTGTACATGCAATTAAAAAAAAGATTTAGGGCAGGAAAAATGGCTCAGTGGTTAAGGCGCTTGCCTGCAAAGCCTAAGGGCCTGAGTTCAACTCCCCAGTACCAACATAAAGATATATTCACAAGGTGGCACATACATCTGGACTTGCAGGTGCCGGGGGTCCTGCCATGCCCATTATCTTTCTCTATTTGCTTCTTGCTCTCAGACAAATAAATAAAAATATTTTTAAAAGATTTAAAAGTTGCCGGGCGTGGTGGTGCACACCTTTAATCCCAGCACACGGGAGGCAGAGGTAGGAGGATTGCCATGAGTTCGAGGCCAGCCTGAGAATAGAGAGTGAATTCCAGGTCAGCCTGGGCCAGAGTGAGACCCTACCTCGAAAAAACCAAAAAATAAAATAAAAAATAAAATAAAAGATTTAAAAGTTAAGAGGGAATAATTTTCAAATCAAACAATAAAATTTGAATGAGATACCATATTGTCAAACTTCATTCTTTAGGCAATATTTTATTCTTGGATAATATTCTTAAGGAGAGGGAAGTAAAGTGGTCACTCACAATTAACTCTTTTTTCCAAGATCAAGTAGGATTAATTTGATGGGGCTAATGGTAAACTTAAGGATGACTTAGAAGGGTATTGTGATGCCATGATATGAATAGGGCCAAGAAAGCTAACAGGAATAGAAAGAAAAGTCAAACATGAGAAACTCTCCTGTTAATCTTCATTATCAATTTGACTGGAATTAAACTTACCATGGAAACACACTTCCAAGTGAATCTATGTATCTATGAAAGTGTTTCTGGAAAGGTTTAATTGGGGAAGGAAGACTCACCCTGAATGTGGGCAACATCTTCCCATAGGTTAGGGTCCTGGACTGAATAAAAAAAAAAGTGAGCTGAGCACCAGCATTCATCTTTCTGTGTTTCCTGACTGCCAATGTGACCTGCTGCTTCACACACCTGCCCCCATGCCCTGCTTTGATGGAGTCTACCCTCAAACTGTGAGCCAAAAGGAACTCTTCTTTCCTTAAGTTGCTTTTGTCAGGTATTTTGTCATATCAGTGAGAAAAGTAACTAATATATCTCCACTGCTCAAAACTTTTCAATTAAATTAGTTCCTTGAGGAAAGGTTTTCCATTACTTTGTTCCTCCCACTGTGCTTGGCACAGGGTTTTGCACACAATGAATACTTACAGAATATTTGCTGACTGATCTAGCCCAGAAAAATATAAAAATGAGAATGCCAAACTTTTGAAAATATACTATAGCAAATGTATTTTGTACAGAAAATGTAGATTAAAGTGTGGGAGCTAAGGAGGTAAGGGATTTTTAGACCAATGCATCAGAGGAGATAAAGCCAGTCACAGCTAGTAGAGCAGAAAGTTGGCTGAAGAGACAAAAATCCCAAACTAAAGGTAAAGCAGTGACATTAAAATCTTTCCATGTCAAGAAGCAGCTCAAAAGAGCAAAGTCTTGAAGTGTTTTCTGAGCAAGAAATACTCCAGGGAAAATCTGTCTTCATGATGTGAATAAAGCAACTCAACTTGCTTAGAAGGCACTTGAAAGCCCTGGTGTTTTGTTTGCAATTTTGTTTGAAAATGCAGTAAGGTATTTCAGTTGCATATTAACCCTCAGTTGAAAATAACTCGGGTTATCTTGTTAAGTGTCTTTGGTGGATTGGTTGGTTTGTGGAAGATCCAGGCTCTTTGTTTTACCTTTGCTCTCTTTTTTTGAGTTAGTAGATTTAACTAAATGGCTTTATGTCTGTAGGTAAAAACCTATCCCTTTTGAAAAATACCACTAAGGCAATCTTTGCAACCTATTTGTGTAAGTCCACCTACTTCAAAAAGACTTTTAAGATCAGTCTGTGATATTTAAAGCTAAGAATCCTAGCCTCAATATTCCAAGCCCTATGTGTATGGCACAATACAGGCCTGGTCCTAGCCAGACCGCATGGCAGAAGACAACAGGAAGTGGCTTCTGTAAAAATGGCGTTTTTGCGCAGGCTTGATGTGACAACAGTTACAGCCCCATGCTCGCGAGAAGCCTACTACGAGATGTCCTGTCCAGAGACAGGCTGTCATTGGTCACCAAAAGGGGACCGCCCCATACAAGGATTAACAGCCCCTTAAACCCTATGTGCATTGTGCTAAATAAATGAGTTTGTGGATTCTCGCTCCGCTTTCACCCAACTCCCGGAGTCTGTGTCGTGACTCCGCGCTGCTCACCCCAATTCGGCAGAGACCCTATTGTCCCTCCTGAGCTGGCCTTGGGGGATCCCAACACCTATGTACACAGGCCTCCCAGGCAAGTCCCCAGGTCTTCTCAGCTCTGTGTTCTTTTACTTCCTTCTCAAAGGCTGCAAGGATAACTTGCAGAGATTTTCCAACTATGCATCCCTTTTATTTTTATTTTTGAGTATTGAGGAGTAAACCCCGGGTCTTATACATGTTAGGCAAACACTCTACCACTGAGTATATCCCTATCCCAAACTGTATATCTTACTCTACTTCCTGAAGTTCTCCCCCACCTTCCAGCTCCAAGATTGAATGAATAATAAGATCCAGTCAACCTAAACTCCCACCTTCCCTAATACAAATGCACAAGTCTCTTGTTGGGGGGGGGATCACATTGTTGGCCACTATAAGGAAACAAATGTGTGGGGTTTCACAAATGTCACTGGTTGCAAAGACTGAAAAAATAGGAAACAATTATTTTGCCAGTTTTTTAAACTCGGTATTGTAACATAAATGTGCTGGAGCTTTTTGCCATTAACTTCTCTCAGAGATACATTTGACAATTTTAGGGGAGATTGCCAAAAGACTAATTCTGTAAGTGTTTTATTCCTGGGTCTAAAGTTCATTACCCTCCAAGGCGTCACCATAAGAAATTTTCCCACTCACACCCTCCCTTCAGTTGCTAAGTCCATCTATAGAGTGCTGTGCAGGACTTCAGAAGGCAGTGAGAATTCTGGTCCAGGTTGAAGAGCATCTCTGGAGCAATAGTAGATCCCAAATATCTAGAATAAAGTGTCTTTCACTGATATGGCAATCAAACTGCTTTCTAGCTTTTCCATCTCAGCATCCTCCACTGTACACAGTCATTGTCAGCCCACATTTTTTACCTAAAATATTTTTTTAAAATTAATTATTCTGTTATTTTATGATTTCATATATGTACATTATGAAATATGATATTATTTACAACCTAATACCCTCTCTTGTTCCTCTCCCAATCCCATTGAACCCTTTTCTCTTCTTAACTAGTCTGCCCCATTCTACTTTCATATATTTTTTTGGTGACCCAATAAGTTTGATTATGGCTTCTTGCATGAGCATGGGTTGGAAGGTGGAGTTATATACTACTGGAGCATGGACATCCTATCAGTAGTTATGCCAATGAAGAAAATGTTTCTTCTCTTCTAACGACAATTAATTGTTGATAGTAACTCAGGGATGGGTGAGGCTTCATGATGGAATATGTAGGTTGTGCAGGTAACCACAGCTGCTATAATTCATGACTGCAAGGACCTGTCATGTCTGGAGGTTAGCCTTTCATGACACTCCTTCCTTCCTTTGCCTGTTACATTCTTTCTGTCTCCTCTTCTATGATGTTTTCTGAGCCTTAGAAGTGGTGATATAGATTTCCCAATTAGGGCTGAGTACTCACCAGTCAATTATTCTCAGCACTTTGACCAGTTATGAATCTATAAAGTAACCCTGCTCACTGCTAAAAGAAGCTTTGTTGACCCAAACAGAGATTAGCACTAGCCTATGGGCATAAGCATAAATATTTAGAAGGTACTTTGATGGACACTATATGTCTAGTTAGCAAAACAACAGAAGTAGCTTCCTAATTCGGGCCCATGACCTTCCCAGCATGGGTTTTTCACTAGGTTTACAGTACCTCACATGCATTCTCTCCTGTGGAATAGACTTCAAATACTCCCTGAAGTATTCTACTCAAATAGATCATCACCTCCCACCTAGAAGATTCTGAAATTTCAATATTAAAGATTATTTGAGGGTGTTTTTATTTCAACAAACACCAAGTTTGTGCCTGTGGTAGTTTGAATAGATGGCCCCCAATATATTCAGTGTTTGATTAGTTTATAGTTTGCATCTGTAGCCACCTGGCTGCAGGCAGTGTCACTGGGCGGATCTTAAGGTGTGGTGGTGGGTTTAGGATTTCAATCTAAAGATATGCAAAGTGTGCCTAGATAGAGTTCCCTGAGGTGTGCTATGCTGTGTGGCTTTTGGCTTTTGGGTTGTGGCTTTGCTCTCTGTGTTTGGTCTTATAATGCAGGCCAGCTTCTAATGCCATTATAGAACTTCTTCTGGATCTGTAATCTTCAATAAATCCCTTCCTCCATAACTGTGCCTGGTCTGAAAGTTCATCTCAACGAACTAGAAGCTGTCTGCTACACTGACATTGAAAAAGAGCTATGCCTTGTTTCCTGAGTGGGATCTAATGATGACAAAGATAGTTTCTACCTTCAGGGTACTTACGATCTAGTAGAGAAAATGAGTGGGAATATAACATTATAATTTAAAGAAGAACCAAAGGAGTAATATGCTGCAATATAAATGAAGCTCTATGAGAACACACCAGGAGGCACTTGATTTTGCCTGTGGAAAAGCACAATCAGGGAATTAGGGATGGTTTCCTGTAGCTGAACTGATTTTGATAGTTGATTAACACTTGAATAGGAAGAAACGGGGCTAAAGGAAAAGATGTCCAGTCAGAGAATGGTATGAACAAAGTCAGAAAAGTCACAGGCAGGAAAAGTATAGAATGTGCTTACGAGCATACCGAACTGCAGATGCAATGGAGGGAAGTAAGGCTAGAAATGAGATTGCAAAGCAGGCATGGTGTCTCATGCCTATAATTGCATCCCTCAGGGGGCTGAGGCAGGGGAATTGTGAGATCCAGGCTAACACAGGCTATATAGCAAGACACTGTCTCAAAAAAGAAAGAAATAAGAGCCGAGGAGATGGCTCAGAGTATAAAGTGTTTGTCATGTAAGTATGAAAACCTGAGTTCAGATCCTCAGCTCTCATGTAAAATACTGTGTGTGGTGGTATATACCTATAAGCCCAGCACTGGAGAGGCAGCAATAGGCAGATCTCTGAGGCTCACTAGCTAGGCTAGCTAAACTATGCAAGAGATCCTGTCTTGAAGAATAAGGAGGAAATTGACTTATAAAGACACCCAACATTGACTTCTGGCCTACACACACACACACACACACACACACACACACACACTCAGGCACACACAAGTGCAAAAAAAAAAGAAGAAAAAAGGACATTGCAGATATATTATGGATAGACTGGCCATCATTTAAGATCTCTGAGAAGTCCTGGGTGCAATGTTGGAATCTAAGCACTATAATAACACCTAAGCATTGTTTACAGTAAGGTGAAGAGAGAAGGCAAGCAGTACTCATACAAGTGGAGGAGGGGTACAACAAATTCCTCACTTTCTGTTATTGCCCTGTCCCATTTTCTCAGCCTCCATAACATCAGAGGAAAGAGGCTGAGTTGGACATGGTTGAACATGCAGTTGTTTTCTTTACAAGGGCAATGAGAAGGAAAAGTGAGAGGTAAATTGGACATCTGATGAATTATCAAAAAGCTGTTTGAACAGCTTTGTCATCTGACTGAGAAGCAAAAGAATTCATTACTTTTTTATAATGATGCCTTCAAGAAAATGCAATGTTTATGAAGCAGACACAGTACTCATTGTGGCAGCATCAAAGCTAATGTGTTAACCCAAATCACACTTTAAGGACACTCACATACCATCCCCATCATCAGCACTAGTACCTCCGGCAAGCAGACAGCAGGATGGTTCCAATGAACCAAAGGAAGAAGAGACATCTTTTTGTTGTTTCTCCAACACTACTGCATTTCAAAGGCAATACTGTGGGGACATATAAAAATAACTAAAGGAAGCAGGAATTTCTTTAATACTTCTGATCTTGTTCTTTAGATATGAGGAAAGATGACCATTTAAAGAACTAAAGAATATGTGAAACTATTCATAGGGTTTATTCAGTTTCTTCTTCTGGGGTAACTACCTACTAAAAGGCTGAAAATGTTACTTAGGCACAGTTAAGCAATCTGAGTTATTTATTTATTTATTTATTTATTTATTTATTTATTTATTTATTTATTTATTATTTTTGACAGGAGAGGGGAAATAGATTAGGAAGTAAGTGGAGAATGGTTGTTGAAGTTAGACAAATGACAGGGGCAGGGAAATGGATGCTAAGCCATCTCTAGCACTTTAACAATGCTAATGAGTTGGGTACCAGACATTGAAAGACAAACTTCCTGTCATCTTATAGGACAGGAATATAATAGTCATATATATATATATATATATATATATATATATATATATAGAGAGAGAGAGAGAGAGAGAGAGAGAGTTATATAATAGTATATAAGTGTTAACACTTATCTAGTATTCATCATATGCTAGACAATACTTTAATTACTTTATATGCTTTAACTTCATTAATTCTCCCATTAGCTCTATGAGGCAGGCACTATTCTTGTTATTCTCAATCTGAAGAAGAAACTGTAAAACACAGAGGTTATATAACTTGCCCAAAGTCATATAACTAGCAATTGTCATAGCTAGGATTTTAATTAGGCCATCAGTTCATGTCTGTGATTTAACGTGTGTGTGTGTGTGTGTTCATATGTGCATGTGTGGAGAGAGAAAGAGACTGTTCTTTTCCTCTTAGAGTTTACTCTCAAGATAATCACATCCACACCCCCTAGAATTAATCATTAGAAATGTTTTGTATGTTTTATTTCTGGGTTTTGGGGAAATGATGTTATAAGATATCTATGATGTAACATATTTAGAAAATGTAAATGATATACACATGTGTACATATGTATTCCACATTTATTTTACTCTAGTCTAATAAAAAATATTAGTAATAGTTGGTGAGGACAACTTGCTCCACATATCTGCCTTAGGAATGATTTTTGCCATATGATAATTTTGTATTGGTTTTGGAGTGTTTTCTTTCTAGAGACAGACCACCAAACCTTTGTAAGTCTTATGTTTGGCTGTTGCCTCTGCCTTTATTTCTTTTGCATGCAAGGTAGCTGCTTAGAACATGAAAGAAGTAGGAAAGATACAACCTAAGTATTGTATCTGATGTTTTATACACAAAATTATAAATTATTCATGAATAAAGCAGAGGTCTACTTTGTATTTTGTCAGAACCATGAACTGACTATATTTATAAAAGACTGGACAAAAAGAATATCATCATTTTCAACTTCTTCATTTGATAGGTAGAAATAAGAGACCAGGAAAATGAAAGGACCTATCCAACATCATATCCATCATAGGTCTTTTGGCTCTCCATCTTTCCTAATACTTGTCTTGTAAAGTACAGCACTTGCTCATAAACACGATGGGAATTATAAAACTGTCTACTCTCACTTCTATGTATTTTCCCTACAAATATGAACATTTATGTCCACACACATATACACACACAAAGCTTACATGTACTATCATAACAGCCCCAAACTGGAAACAACTGAAATGCTTTTTCTTGGGAGCAAGTTTAAACAAAATATGGAACATTCATATCATGCAATACTATTAATCAATAGAAATCATTAAAACTTACTGGTATATATCAGTTGAATATATCACAGGGGAATTGTCATATGAGACATAGAAAAATCACAATATTTTTCATACTGTATGATTCCATTTATTGAAATGACAAAATTGTAATGATGAAGAGACCAGCTATTGTAAGAAAGGCCAACTAATGAGTTTTGTGGGGATGAAGGCATGATATTGTCCTAATTAGGGTGGTGATTATAAAAATTCATACATGTAACAAAATTAATACCTATGCATATACCCTCCAAAGTAAAACATGGACAAGTTGGGAAAACTAAATCAAACCTGTGGTTGGCTTGACATAATACCTTATCGATTTTCTGGTTCTGATGTAGTTAATATGTTAATGCTGGGGAATGTTAGGTAAGTGAAATGTAGTAATTATATATTATTTTGACAACTTCCATGTGATATAAATTACTTCAAAATAAAAATTTTAAATAAAAAATAGAATCCTCTAGAATTCCCCTAGGGTTTCAAGCAGGCCTAATGAGCCAGCATTTTCTTTATCCTTTTCCTTTTTTTTCTTGAAATTCTAAGAATTATACAGGTCTTTACACAATCTGATAAAGGTCTTAGATCCAAAATAATTCCAATCTCTCTTCTCCTTTCATCCTTTCCTTCCCATGTCCCTCTCTCTCTCTCTTGTACATACATTCACACCACTCTACACCCTAGTTTATTCTTTAATCCACTTATAATCCTTAATAAAGATATTGTTTTGTTATTGTGTGTCTCCCCTCACCAGAATGTAGGCTCCTTCAGATTAAGGATATTGTTTTGTTCACTACTTATCCTCAACATGTAGATTTGTAGTTGACACAGTTGATCATCTATAAATATTTATGTAATCAATGAGGATAAGTGTGCCAATCATAAAGTAAAGATATAATGAAAAGTTAGCCATCCATAGCCATTGGTTACATATATGTGGATTTCACCAAACTTAGATTGAAAATATTTGGAAAAATTTGCGTCTGGACCAGATATGTATAGACTTCTGTCCCTATTCCCTAAGAAATATAGTGTAACACTATTTGCATAGCATTTGCATTACATTGTATAGCATTTATATAGCATTCGTAATACATTGCATTACATGAAATGTGTTTACATATTTTTGAAATTAATGAGTAAAATATAAAGTGTAGATGGTAAAAGAGCATACTTAAGAGTTAGAGTTCTGATCATGATGGGTCCTTTAAGCCTTTATTTTAACAACAAGGGGGAACCTTTGAAGGATTTGTAGAATGAAGTGACATAATGGGTCTTGTATGTTAGAAAGCCCAATTCTATCCAGGTATGTATGGTGGCACACACCTTTAATCCCAACACTGGGAGGCAGAGGTAGGAGGATTGTCATGAGTTAGAGGCCACCCTGAGAATATATAGTGAATTCCAGGTCAACCTGGGCTACCTCAAAACAAAACAAAACAAAGGCCAATTCTATACTAATGTGCAAAATAGATGGTATATATACAGATATGCATATATATATATATATATATATATATATATATATATATATATATGCATTATTGATGTTTATATATGTATGCATCAAAATGTTGTTATATATCAACCAGAACAGAAGGTCTAAGGAGTAATTGCCTAAGGATGGGGTGAGGATGTATCTTTACTAAATCCAAAACCAAAATTTAATTAAAATTAGAAACAGTTGAAAGAATGCATACTGAATCCTCCTGGCCTACTGCTGGTGAGCACTCCTGGTTAGAGGTAAATGGTCTCAGTTTCCTCTTCTGTTTTGATATATGATAGGTGGAAAATAATTTTCTTTTGCTTTATTTTGTCAGGAGGGAGGTCATCTGCTGATTTCTGACAAAACATTAATTATATTTCAAATGGATGGCTGGGAAGGAATTCGGCTGGCCTGAAGTTGTATTTCTGTTCTGGGCTCACAAATGCCCAAGGCTCTGGGCCCAAAAGATATTATCTTGAGTCTAGAAGATGTAGGTGAGAAAGCAAGAAAAATATCTAATACACTTCCTCACTTACAAAAATATACTATTATATGTAATTGCCTTCAGTTTTAGTCTCTTTTATAGTACTCTTAGAGGGAGACGATTTTGGCTGTTCTGTCAGAGCCCTAAGCAGAGTAAATCTCGATACACAGGAGTTTCATGAAAAGACATATTGATGCATTGATGAATATGCCTGCCCTCCCCCATCCAATCTCTGTTCTATGTTGCTAGCAAGTAGTCCACATATTAGCCCGCTGATGAATGGGGCTGGGAAGGAGTAACAGAGGTCAAAAATATCAACAGAAACAGTGGTACTATTAAAGTACTACTGGAGTCACTAGGTTACATAGGCTTATCCAGGGATCCTAATGGATGCTTCCTTTTGGTGAAAAGCCTAGAGATTCATATATGTGTGGGTGTTTGCACATGTATAATGCCTGTAATGTATAAGTCTGTCCACCATCAGTAAGGCAAAGCAGGTAAGCCTGTATTCCCTCACTTTACCTCTTTTCCCATATAGGTATGACCTTAGCCTGATTCAGCTATATTTAAATGGTGAGGGCATGGCAGCACAGACTGTGTTAATGATTTGGTCTTTACTTTCTGCCTATGGTGCATGGTTCCCCATTTGGGAAGGTCACTGACTTCCAGAGAAAATACAAAGCAAATGTAAAGAAATCTCAATCTACTGGGAAATTCCAAAGATCCAATTATGTGATTACTGTTAAGAAAAACAAATAGCCAAACATAGTGGTGCACACCTGTAACCACAGCACTCAAGAGGCTGAGGCAGAAGAGCCTATAGTACAAAGCCAACCTGAGCTGCACAGTGAGACCTTGTCTCAAAAAAGAAAGAATATTAACTAGTTTATAATTATTATAGCTGTTTAGTTATTATAGTTTAGTCTACTGTGTGCTTTCTGATATACTTGATATCTACATTTCACACCAAGCCCATGAGGTATGTAGGACAAGTTCTACTATCTGCATTTTATAGAAGAGGAAAGTGAAATCCAGAGGTATAAGGTGAATTATCAAAGTCATGTAAGTCAGCAAGTGCTGGAGTTCCAACCCAAACTGGGCTGCCTAACTTGAAGGCAGATTACCCATGTTACTTTGAAACCATCAAAGTAACCCTGCCCTTTGATCGCTCCCTTTTAACTAAAACTATTATTTGGAGGAAAAACTGTCCTCTTTCTCTTTTGACAATTTTCATGTACGGAGTTTCTATTTCTTCTAAAAACCTTTTTTTTTCTTCCCAGGAGGCAACAAAACTGAGTAGAAAGAGCTCTGGATTTGAAGTCAAGCAAGCCTGACTGGATTCCAGCTTTGACATTTAGAAGCCCAGTGACCTTGGATAAGTCACTTACCATGTCTGAGCCTATTTGTTTCTGACCAATAAAACAGAAGTAAAATTAACTATCTCTGAAGTGGTTGTGAAAAATAAATGAACAGAGATTAAGATCTGACACTATCTGTGACATAGTAGGAGTTAAATATGGATTTCCTTCCTCTCCTACCTCAATTTGCTATGCTGGTCTGAAAACAGGCAATATTTCTTTCACAGAAAGCTAAAATTCAGGCTTGGATTCATGACTCTACTTACTTGCCTTACTGTAACATAAGAAAGTGGACATTAACTCTTGGTTTATCACTTACAAAAGATACTTCCATAATCTTTTGTTCTTTTAAAAAATTTTTTCATTTATTTATTTGAGAGAATCAGACAGAAAGAAATAATGATGGGGGGAGAGAAATGGAAAATGAGTATTGGTGCGACAGGGCCTCCTGCCACTACAAACTCCAGACACCTGTGTCACTTTGTGCATCTGGCTTTATATAGGCACTGGGAAACAGAACCCAGGCCAACAGGCTTTGCAAGAAAGTGCCTTTAATCATGACATCAAACTGAAAAGAGAGACTAATTGAGAGGGGGAGGGGATATGATGGAGAGTGAAGTTTCAAAGGGGAAAGTGGGGGGAGGGAGGGAAGTACCGTGGGATATTGACAACAATTAAAGAAGTTGTCAATAAAAAAAAAAAGAAAGTGCCTTTAACTGCTGAGTCATCTGTCCAACCTAATTAATGAAAAAAAAAAAAAAGCAACTTTCTTTGTTTGAGGGAGAGAGAGAATTGGTGAGCCAGGGCCTTCAGCCACTGCAAACAAACTCCAGACACATATGCCACCATGTGCATGTGGCTTATGTGTGTCCTAGTGAATCGAACCTGGGTCCCTTGGGTTTGCAGTCAAGTGCCTTAACCACTAAGCCATCTCTCCAGCCTGTATTTTTTAACATATGTTGTGAACTTATATCCAGGCATGCACATGTGTATATGAAAGTGTTTCTAAATAATTTAAATTTTTAAGTTATTACTCAGATATGACTTCCACTCTATAAAATCAGATAAATTATTTCTTAAGCTTATCTAAATAGTGCCCAAAAGGCTGGGTTACCCTTAATTTGGATAGGGAGTTACCTTCTTCACTTATTTTGAGCTGAATGAATGGTATGGCTTCAAGGCTGTAGTTCCTGACCAATTTTAGATCTCATGCCCTTAGAGCCAGATTCCAGATAGACTTTCTAACAAAGGCATCTACTAGCAGCCATGTCCCATGGGCTATCTTTAGATAGCCATGTGGTTTAGCTTGCACCTAGATCTTTCCCTATTGTCATGTGCTCCTCACTGAGGAGCTTCAAACAATATGACAAAAAAAGAGAGATGAAATGGGCATGGGA
Source organism: Orientallactaga sibirica (assembly GCA_036365145.1). NCBI lineage: Eukaryota > Metazoa > Chordata > Mammalia > Rodentia > Dipodidae > Orientallactaga > Orientallactaga sibirica. The sequence continues at coordinate 12,491,516 of JAEOAD010000057.1, forward strand.
AAAATGGGCTAGTACTGGGAGTGAGAATACAGCAGTTTGATAAAAATAGATTTGGTAGACAAAAAGTAAACTATAGATTTTGACTGGAGAGAGGTAGGTAAAGCTTTAAATAAGTGTTTTCATTAACATGTTGGCATTTTTACTGGTTGCAGTGAAAATATGTTATTACCATCCCAAACACTTTTTTAAATTTTTTATTTATTTATTTGCAAGCAGAGAGACAAGAGAGACAGAGAGAGAATGGGCACGTCAGGGCCTCTAGCCACTGCAGAAGAACTCCAGATGCATGCGCCCCTGGTGTATCTGGCTTACATGGGTCCTGGGGAATCGAACCTGGGTTCTTTTGGCTTTGCAGGCAAATGCCTTAACCACTAAGCCATTTCTCCAGTCCCAAATATTTTTATCACAACATTAAGCATATTTAGAACTAGAGAATATGATAAAATCCCAATGTGCCCATCTTCCAGTTTCAAAATCCATCAATACTTTCTGTATTTGATTTGTTCTTTCCCTTCTCAACCAGTGTAATATTAAAGCATAACCATGAGATTGTTATTTCACCTGTACTACTTCAGTCTAATTCTGAAAATGATATTTTACTGCATAATCACAAAGGCTGAAGTAACTTTTAAATACATTTTTATTTATTTTTGATGCATGGGGAGCTAACTTCTTCTAAAATTAGTGTATGTAGCATATGGTATATATGGGATGTATGCAGATGTGGCTCAGGCCTATAATCTAAGCATTTGGGAGGCTAAGGTAGGAGCATCACCAGGAGTTTGAGGACAACCTGTGCTACAGAATGAATTCTAGGTCAGCCTGGGCCTGCTATAAAACAATAACAAAAAGAGGTTTGATGTTTATTTCCTTGAGAAAGAGTTCTTCACTGAACCTGGAACTTGCTGGTCTTTGGCTGACCAGTAGGCCCAGACAATCCTCCTGTCTCTGCTCACCTTAGAGCTGGGGTGACAAGAGTAAGTAGCCATGCATGGCTTTCTTTTTTAAATGTGGTTTGCAGGTATTGAACTCATGCTTGCACAGCAAAAGCTTACCAACTGAGCCATCTCCCTGGCCCCAAAATAGTCTCTTAATACCATTAATATAATGTTTGTTCCATATTTTAAATGTCTTCATTTATATAATAATTTTGCAGTTGATTTGTTTAAGCCTGGTGCATTATGAAGAATGTGATACTGATTTTCCAAAGGCCACGTGTGTTTTCAGTGTTTCATAATGAAAAAGTAGATGGTCTCATTAGTGCTATGCACCTCCTCCCCCCTAATCACCAACACTTAAAATACTACCTTTAGGATCTCTGTCCCTTATGAAATGTGAGCCCCTGTATAATAGTTCTTACTCATTCATGCATCATTGTGAATTTCAGTGTCTCAAAGACCATGTTGTGAAGGAGACATTGGACAGAATCAAGGAACATCACTGAGTAAAAAAAAAAAAAAAAAAATGAGGAGGAATTCAGAGGATGCGGGAATGGTAGGAATTGTGGAAGACAGGATTTCAGTCTAACATGGAAACATTCAACAGCTTAATTAAAACTATTTTTTATTTCTCTGATTTCTTTCTGTATTGGCACAATCCAAGTCTCAAGAACTCAACTATCATTTTTAATAATGGTGTTAATCCTACTACATGACAGTTGTGTCAGCACTCTCCCTAACCAAGTGGGGGACCCTGCTCTCAACTTTAGCTGGCACCCCATAATTATTCTATTTTAGAGATGACCAAAGAAGCTAGGAGTAAGCGACTAAATTTGGTATCATATTGTAATTGCATGTTAAAAGAAAATATGACAGAATGCCCCATCTGTTTCCTGGCATATTTCTTATGTGGGAACATAAAAACTGTCTCAGTAAATAGAGATTATTAACAATATGTACTGAAAACTTGAAATTGGAAGTTTCACTTCTATAAACATTCTTTAAAATATTCAGCTGGAGGTCTAACTCCCATGTAGAGTATATACCTACGATGCATGAGGCTCTTGGCTCCAAACTCAGCCCCACAAAAAGAAGAAGGAGAAGGAGGAGGAGGAGGAGAAGAAGAAGAAGAAAAAGAAGAAAGTGCAACGATGACAAAAATATACAGTATGAAACAGGTAAAGTAAAAAAAATAATGAGTAAGGGCTTGGGGAGATTGCTCAGTGATTACAGGCACTTGTTTGCAAAGTTTGACAACCTGAGTTTCATCCCCAGCAACCCTGTAAAGATGGATGCAAAGTGGTGCATGCGTCTGTGATCCTAACACACCTGCGACAATGGAAGGTGGAACCAGGAGAATCCAAAGAATGCTTTGTGGGTCAGCTGGAATGGCACAGGTGTTCATTTGCAGCAGCAAGAGACACTGTCTCAAAGAAGGTTGAAGAAGGTCACCAACACCTCAAGATTGTCTCTGACCGCAACACACACATACCATAGTGCACATGTACCATACACACACACATTAACACACACATGCATGCAAATAAACAAAATATAACAAGAATTTAGAAAACTTAGGCTGGAGAGATTGCTTAGTGGTTAACATACTTGTCAGCAAAGCCAAGGGACCCAGGTTTGTATCCCCAGGACCCATGTAAGCCTGATGCACAAGGTGGCACATGCATCCTGAGTTTGCTTGCAGTGGCTGAAGGATCTGGCATACCCATTCTCTATATGCCCCCTCTCTAATAAGTAAATAATAACATTTTAAATTTTTTTAAAAAAGAATTTAGAAGATTTGAATAAAACTATAAATAAATATACTTGTTATGTATAGAACTTTGTACCTTACAGAAAATAAACATTCCTCTCTTATAATCATCAGACATTCACAGACACACAAAAAAACATAATAAATGTACATTAAAAAAAGTACACAGCCAAGGCATGGTAGTGCATGCCTTTAGTCCCAGCACTCGGGAGGCAGAGGTAGGGGAATTGCTGAGAGTTCAAGGCTACTCTGAGAATACATAGTGAATTCCAGGTCAGCCTGAGCTAGAACAACACCATACCTCAAAAACAAAAAAACAAAACAAAACAAAACAAAACAAAACAAAACAAAACAAAACAAAACAAAACAAAAAAATGTAAGGAGTTTGCCGGGCATGGTGATACAGGCCTTTAATCCCAGCACCCAGGAGGCAGAGGTAGGAGGATCACTGAGTTTGAGGCCAGCCTGAACTAGAGCAAGACCTTATCTATCTGAAAAAAAAAAAAGGAGTTAGGCTGCAGAGATGGCTCAGCAGTTAAAGAGCACTTGCTGCTTAAGCATGAGAATCTCTTGGCCCAGACACTGCCAAGTTCAACTTCCCAGAACCCACATAAAAGTTGGACATGCCACACTTATCTGTAACCATTGTCCTTGCAAGGGGGCATGTTTCTGAGACTGGAGAATTTCTGGAACTCGCTGACAGAAAGCAGCTCTGGTTGAAGGAGAAACCCAGTCTCAAGGAAATATGCAAATTAGTGATAAAACGAGGACACCCAGTGTTCTCCTCTGGCTTCCACATACATGCATATAGGGCACATGCATCTGCATACACACATGCATACACCGCATATTGCACACAGCACACCATACACATACATACACAAAATATAAGGCATTTATAAGCTATCATCTCTTTTCATCATCCTTCCAATGAAGAATAAAATAAAGTAAATGAATACTCAAATCCTTAACCATTTGAAAATGAAGAAACAGGCTCCTAAATAATTTCAAGAAAGCAAATCTGAAAAGGTTAATTCTACAGACAATAATGAAAGGGCATGCTCTTAATACCAAAATCTATTGGATATAGTTAAAGCTTGACTCAAGAGAATTAATCATTCAAGCAACTGGAAAGGAAAAATAAAGTAAAAATAATAGGAAAAGGGAGTTCACTTTTACATAGCTGAAATTACCACATAAAGAATAAATTAAAATAATGATAATCAAAAACTGGACTTTTTGGAAACTGATTAGGAAAAAAAGAGAATGCAAAATAAAAGTCAATGTTAACAATGAGAAAGGAGATACACTGAGACACAGACAATCATGTATAACAAGTGCCCACAATTTGTAGTGCATATTCATTTCCACGGTATAAAAACTCCTAATATGGTGAATTTTAAGCTAACAGTGTACAACCACTATGCCCTAAATGGGAAGAAATGCACAGAATTAGCAAGCCAGCTCCCATACACTACAGGGTAGATATTAAAGTAATACCAAGGGAATTATGTGAATATTGTTTGCAACATATGACAGAGTTGAAAATTTGGTAAATATTACACAATTTTACCAAAGGAATTGTGACAAAGGTTAAGACGCTAATAACTTTAGACAAGATTGGAAAGGTTCTTAAAGATCTTTTCTTAGGGGTTGAGGAGACAATTCAGTTGGTAAAGTGTTTGTCTCATAAGCATGGGGACCTGAGTTCGATCCCCAGTACCCACAAAAGCGTTGGGTGTGGTGGTGCATACCTATAATCTCAGCCCTGAGGAGATGGAGAAACAAGAGGATCCCTGGGGCTTACTGGCCAGCCAGTGTAGCCTAATTAATGAGCTCCAGACCAGCAAGAAATTCTGTTTCAAAAAGAGGTGGAGGCATTCCTGAGGATAACACTCATGATTATCCCCTGGCTTCCACACACACGTGTTCATACCTGCACACAAACAAGTCATGCCAATATGTATATACACATGCAACACACACACACACACACACACACACACAGCTACAAATCCAGATGGTTTTAGGGCTGAGTTCTATAAGTTCTTGAAGGAACAATTCATTCTCATATTATTGAAGCCATTCAAGACCACAGAGAAAGATAAAAAGATCCCAAATACATTTAGTGAATCTGGTATAATATCACAATGTCAGAAGCCTAAAAAGGATAAGCAGAAATAATATTATACCTTGATTTCAATTTTGAATATATACAGAAAATTTCTAAATGAAATAAAAAGTGAATTCCAACAGAGAAACAAAGGAATAAAATATCATAGACAAATTCCATAAATAAAAGAATTGGTTTAACATTAGAAGATGTGTCAACATTCAGGGCTATATTAGTACATTCTAAAATATTTTTAAATAAAATTAAGTAGCCGACTCAAAGGAAAATTCTAAATACATGACAACTTTTGAAGATGACAAAAACAAACAGCAGACAGCATACTAATAGCAAAATGCTCAGGCCCTTTTCGTAAAGATCTCAAACAAAGAAAAAATGTCTGATATCACCACAGTTCTTAGTGTTTTGGTGGAGGCAAAAGAAAATGAGAAAATGAAGTAATTGGTATATCTTGGCAAAGGAGATAAAAGAACATTAGATAAATCCAAGAGACTAGCTTTCTATAGATGTAACATTATCAGTATAGTAAGATTACCATACACAAGAAAATACATAAAATCAAAAGCTTTTCTTCATGTACTTTTAAAAGCAAAAATAGAAGAGTAACTCATTTCCAAAAGGTACAAAACTATAAAATACCTAAGAATCAATTTAACAAAAAGTACAATATTATTTTAAAAAAAGAGAGAGATGGTTATGAAAGTAAAAATTGAAAAAAATACTATCATGATTTTTGGTGGAAAACTTAGCATCATAAAATATATTTATTCCCAAAATAAATATATAATCATAATAAGATGATAACTACAACTCAAATTGAACATGTTTATAACTGGATAATATTATTTTAAAATACACAGAAAAAAACAAATAAAGGAGAATAGTAAATAAATTATGAAAAAGGGATCCCTGATATTGTTGAATGTTAAATCTGTTTTGTTTTATTTTTTAATTTTAATTTTCAATTGTTTATTTATTTGTTTGTAAACAGAGAAAGACAGAGAGAAGAGAGAGGGAGGGAGAGAGATTGACAATGGGTGCACTAGCGCCTCTAGCTGCCGCAAATAAGCTCCAGATGCATGCACCCACTTTGTGCATCTGGCTTTGCCTTGGTACTTGGGGATCAAAACCAGATCGTTAGGCTTTGCAGGGAGGCACTTTAACCACTAAGCAATCTCTCCAGACCTTTGTTTTTATTTTTTAAGATAAAGTCTTCGTAGGTAGACCTGACTGGCCCAGAACTCATGTAGAGATCCTCCTGCCTCAGCCTCTCAAGTACTGAGATTACAGGGGTGCACCACCACATCTAGCCCAAATATTAAATAATGCCATTATAAATACTGTATTGGGATATGAATAGAAAAAAAAATCACTGGGGTAGAATAGAATCTAAAATAGAACCATGTGCATGTGAAAGACCAACTGTTTACATTTTATTAAATGTCCTTTGCATAGTAGCTACCTATCCAGAAGGGAAAAAAAAAACATATACCCTAAAATTAAATTCAAAAATTCATATATTCTTGTGGTAGTTTGAATGTATGTCCTCCATAGACTTAGGTTTTTATTAAAGCATGTAACTTGGGTCTCTATTCACCTAGCTGGAGAAGATGTCACTGGGGGCAGATCCTGTTGTCCAGCACTAAGATGTGTTTGGGGGAAGGATCTGATTTCCAACCCAAAGGTTCAAGGGAGCAGTGTAAACTCTGGCAGATCCCTGCTGCTTGCCACTGGTTTGCATTTGCTGCTTTTGTTTTTCACTGGCTGTTTGGTTGTTTCTCTATACATGCATGTATGGGAGCAGTTTGCCCACCCCTGAGATATTTCATTCTTTTTCATGTTTTTCAAAAAATATTTTTATTTAGGAGTATATGTGTGTGCAAGAGAGAGGGGGAGAGAGAGAATGAGATAGAGAGGAGTATGGGTGTACCAGAGCCTCTTACATTTTCATGCAAATGAACTGATACATGAATCACTTTGTGCTTGGGTACTGGGGAACTGAACCCTGGTCAGCAGGCATTGTAAGCAAGTGACTTTAATTGTTGAGCTATTTCCCTAGCCCCTCTCATGGTTTTAATTGTGACCTATATGCTGACCATAAAAGCTTAACTGTCCTTCAAATCCATACCCTCCAGCTCTAAGCGAAGCAAAGCACTGCAATCCTCAAAACTCCAGCCCCATCAGCTTCCTTTTCATGTGCAGCAAAATCATAGTACATTTCACTTCAAACTTCATAGGGACAATAGAATTCATCCCAGATTTTTACAACCATCTTATAAACAAACATACTAGAATCTTCAACAATCTTTCTTTCCTTCTCTCTGATTTTGTTGTTGTTGTTGCTGTTTGTTTTTGTTTTGGTTTGGTTTATTTGGTTTCTCAAGGTAGGGTCTTGCTCTAGCCCAGGCTGACCAAGAATTAGTAACAGTTTGGCCTTGAACTCACAGTGATCCTCCTACCTCAGCCTCCTCTCCAATGCTAGGATTAAAGGTATACCCACCACACCTGGCTTCCTTCTCTGTTTTAAGAAAGAGATGGGTGTGTTTTTTCCTCTAGAAGTCCTCTACCTCTCCTCTGAATCTCATTCTCTTCTTTCTTGGGCCACCAACTGATCAATGTTCCCCTAGTCAACTAGTTTATTACTATTGGCATTTAAAGATAAATAATTTTCTTAGACCATAACAAAAGTGATCATCTATTTACTTCTAAACATGATGCCTTGGGCTGGAGAGTTGGCTTAGTGGTTAAGGTGTTTGCCCACAAAGCCAAAGGACCTTGGTTCGATTGCCCAGAACCCACGTAAGCCAGATGCACAAGGGGGCACATGCATCCGGAGTTCATTTGCAGCGGCTGGAAGTCCTGGCACGCCCATTCTTTCTCTAGCGCTCTCTCTCTCTCTCTCTCTCTCTCTCTCTCTCTTTCTTTCGTCTTTCTCTCAAATAAATAAATTTTTTTTAAAAAATTAAAAAATAAAAATGATGCCTTTCCTCAGCTTCCATAGCACTAATATTGGTTTTCTTCCATATACTCCAACTCCTTTGCCTGTACCTTAAATGTCAGTATCCTGAGAACTCTGGCATTCTTGAGGTTTCAGTCTTTGTCATGACCTCAGGATGGTTTTCTTGTTTTATTTTTTTCTTTACTTTCTATTTCTTTTTCACTTTTTTCTTTTATATTAGGAATTGACCTAGAGCCTTGCACATGATAGGCAAGCACTCTACCACTAGCTACTTACCTCACCCCTTTTCATTTTATTTAGAGATAGTGTCACACTAAATTGCTCAGGTTAGCCTTGAACTTGCAATTTTCCTGCCTCAACCTCTGGAGTAGTTCAGGTTGTAGGCACTTGCCAAAATATCCACACTGATCATATCCAACTCTAAGGCTTTGATTGCAAGTATATGACCATCTTGCTTATGATTTTAATCTTCAAAAGCTTTAATGAGATAAAATTTATATGCCATAAAATTAATTCATTTAAAGTAGACAGTCCAATGACTATGTAAGTTTAAAGAGTTATGCAACTGGGGCTAGAGAGATGGCTTAGCAGTTAAGGCATTTGCCTCCAAAGCCAATGGATCCCGGTCTGATATTCCAGGACCCACGTAGGCCTGATGCACGATGGGGAACATGCGTCTGGAGTTCATTTGCAGTGGCTAGAGGCCCTGGCATGCCCATTCTCTCCCTCCCTCCTCCCTCTCTCTCTGTGCCTGTTTATCTCTCTTAAATAAATAAATAAATAAATAAATATTCTTATTTATTTATTTATTTTATTATTTATTTATTTATTTATTTATTTATTTAATTTTTTTTGGTTTTTCAAGGTAGGGTCTCACTCTGGCTCAGGCTGACCTGGAATTCACTATGTAGTTTCAGGGTGGCTTCGAACTCTTGGCAATCCTCCTACCTCTGCCTCCTGAGTGCTGGGATTAAAGGCGTGCACCACCACGCCCGGCATAAATAAATATTTTTTAAAAGAGCCATGTAACCATTACTACAATCCAATCTTAGGATAATTCCATCACCTCAAAAAATATCCCTATTTTGCCTCAGGTATATTTATTTCCATCCTAAATTGCTCCTGAAATTTGGAACCATATATTTAACTGCTTCTTGGACCTTCAGTTATATAAAGACAGACACCACAAACTCAGTGTTTCCAAAATTGAATTCATCACCTTTCCACATTCCTTTCCCACTAAATCTGAGTTTTCTCTAATGTCCCTAAATAATGAAGCATGGCATGACTAGTTCCTCAGAAATCCTAGGCATTGTTCCTAACTTTTCTTTTTCTCACTTTCATATCCCATATATTTCACCTCAAGTACAATTCAAATTTGTTCCTTTATAACCTCTCTAAGTATTATCTCACTAAACCAATCTGTCAAAATATTTTTGTCAAATTAATCTACCTATACAGTGATTGTATTTGTTAAAATATTTATTTGTTTATTTGAGTTAGACAAGGACAAAGATAAAGACACAAAGTATGGGCATGCTAGGGCCTCCTGCTGCTTGCATATGAACTTCAGAAATATATGCCACTTTATACATCTGGATTTTTGTGGGTACTGGGTATTCAAACCTGGGCCATCAAGCTTTGCAAGCAAGCATATTTAACTGCTGAGCCATTTCCCCAGCCTAAATGATTGCATTTTCAATGTGCAATATGCCATGTACTGTATCATTCCCTAAATAGTTGGCTCCAGTATTTTTATTTATTTATTTATTTATTTATTTATTTATTTATTTATTTATTTTGGTTTTGCAAGGTAGGGTCTCACTCTGGTCCAAGCTGACCTGGAATTAACTATGTAGTCTCAGAGTGGCCTCAAACGCTCAGTGATCCTCCTACCTCTGCCTCCCAAGTGCTGGGATTAAAGGCGTGCGCCACCACGCCCAGCTTTTAAAAAATTATTTATTTATTTATTTGAGAGAGAGAAAGAAACGGGGGGTGGGCGGAGATAGAGAGGAATGGGTATGTCAGGGCACCAAGCTGCTGTAAAAATCTCCAGACACATGTGCTACCTTATGCATCTGGCTTACGTGGGTCCTGTGGAATTGGCTCTAGGTCCTTTGGCTTTGCAGGCAAGTGCCTTAAACAGTAAGCCATCTCTACAGTCATTAACTTTCTGGTACATTTTTTTTTCCATTAATGGGGATTGAACTCAGGTCCTTATGCATTTGAGAAAAGCATTTTACCACTCATTTATATCTTTTGCCTTGCTGAAGTATTCTCAATCCAGCAGCCAGGCAGCTTAAAACACACACACACACACACACACACACACACACACACACACACACACACCTTTTATGCTTAAAATTTCTCTGTGATAAATTTTAATTGACTTCCTTCTGACTTTAGGGTCAATTCCAAAGTTATGCTTCCAATGCTCTCCTAGCTGAACTATTTCAGCAGCTCACTTCCAAACTTTCTAATATGACTTTAAGATCCTTTGTGATCAGGTCCTTCCATGCCTCTCTAGCTTCATGTCATCACTGTACTTGAACAGGTTCCTTAGCTGAATGTCCTCATCTGAAAAAAAAATGAAATAGTAAGAGTGCCTACCTCAAAGGTAGTTGAGAGGCTTAAGTGAGACAAGACATGTAAAGGACTTAGTACAATACATCGTGCATATTAAATGTTAATAAGTGTTAGCTATTGGTCATAGTGTGGAGAATGTTAGCATTGTTCAATCTTCCTCTCCCATTGTGTGCTTTGAATCATGTGTACCTCCATCAACTTGCATGTTCTAAATGCTGGTGACAACTTGGGAGGTGGAACTTGCTGGAGGAGGTATGTTGTTGAGGGTGGGTTTTGGGGTGTTCTAACAAGTTTCCCCTTGCAAAGATTGGCTCGTTCTTTTGCTGCTGTTTTCCACCTGCTGTGGCAGAGGTCATGTCCAGCCTTTGATTGTGCTGTGCTTTCCTGCCATCATGAGGCTTCCCCTCAAGTCTCTAAGCCAAAACAAAACCTTTCCTCCTGTCAGCTGCTTCTGGTCTGGTGTTTGATCCAAGCACTGGGGAAGATAACTACAGCACCCATGAACTCCTATCTTTATTGCTCATTGTTGCTGCATACTATAAGGTTTATCAACTAGACTATAAAGTCCTTGAAGATAAGCATAGTGACACACACACCTGCTACATCCCCAGTAGCACTTAACACAATGTTAAACACACTGTTAAGCTTAAAGAACACCTTTTGATAAATGTTTACAGAGGAAAAAGTGGCAGGTTTTACTACTCACCAGAAAGAGTAGTTATATTTTTAGACCATGTGTGGAAGCTCCCTCTATAATCTAAGCACTTGGGAGGATTAGGCAGGAGGACTGTCATGAGTTTGAGGCCAACCTGTGCTACACAGAGAGCTGTAAGCCAGCCCAGGGTACAGAGTGAGGGCCCATCTCAAAAAAAACAACAAAACATAGGTACAGGAGAGATGGCTTAGCAGTTAAGTGCTTGCCTGTGAAGCCTAAGGACCCTGGTTCAAGGCTTGATTCCCCAATACCCATTTAAGCCAGATGCACAAGGAGGCACATTCATCTGGAGTTCGTTTGCAGTGGCTGGAGGCCCTGGTGTGCTTTCTCTCACCCTCTCCCCCCCCCCCCGCCTATTTCTGTATCTCTCTCTCAAAGGTGGGAGGGGAAGGTAAGGGGGACACAAAACTGAACCAAAATGGAAATGGCACCATAACATCCTATATTCTGAAATACAGACTAAAAGGTTGAACCTTCATCAGGTCCTTAGAGGGAACACCTGATTCACAGGGCCCTGGAGAGGGTATGATGAACACTGTGGTAGTTTGAATATATGTCCCCCAATATATTCAGTGTTTTATTATTTTATAGTTTGCATCTGCAATCACCTTGCTAGAGGCAAGGTCACTGGGGGCCTGGTCTTAAGGTGTGGTGATGGTTTGAGAGTCCATTGTAAAGATATGCAAATGTGCCTAGCAGGATTTCCTGAAGTGTGCTGTGTGACCTTTTGGCTGTAGTTTTGCTCTGTGTGCTGTGGTGGCTGGTTGGTTTCTCTCTCTGCTTGGCCCTGTGGAGAGCAGGCTGCTTCTCCTGCCATTATGGAACTTCCCCTGGATCTGTAAGCTTCAATAAATAATATCCCTTCCTCCATAACTGTGCCTGGTCTGGAAGTTCATCTCAGCGAACCCGAAGCTGTCTGCTACAAACACTAACCTTAAGCTTCTCCTGTTTCTCTCTCTCTCTCTCTCTACCTCTTCTGTCATTCTCTTTTATATTATCTATCTTTTTCTTTCTTCTTTGCCCTTGACACTGACCTGTAACTCCCAGTACCAGCATGCAGTTAACACCAACAATGAGCTGTTGATCAGAGAGACCTACAAGGTTTCCCAAAAGAAGACAGATTTCTGTCAGAGACCTTGATGACCCACCAAAGGTTAATGGTAAGACCCTACTAATGGAGTCACCATATGCTGTTGGTGTGGAACATGGAGTGACCTGGCTAGAATCTGGAAGAGAGTCAGACCACAGACAGTTAGCTTGTCTAGTGCCAGAAGGTGCTACATGAGCGACTGGGGCAAAGTGACCAACAACTGTCCAAGCACATGTGATCTAAGCTTCTCAGCAGCAAACAACCTGATGTGGCGCTCACACAAGGGCAATAGTGGCACACAGCCATAGTGGGTAACCAACCGCTCTTGATTTGGCTAACAGATCTGCTCAGTGGAATGGAACCCATAGCTGGAACTGGGAAACCAGTCAGAACCATATCCAAAAAAATGAGCCCACTTTCCAAAATCAAGCTCCCACCAATCATGGGCTACAAGAGGGCCTACACCTATGAAATTCTCTTTAAAATAATAATGGTTATTCCATTTATCTGGTGTTGAACTCTCTCTGTAATGGAGAATTTGCTTCTCTATTTCAGATGGAAGCAGAACCTGAGGAGAGAATCACACCTCATCAGGGCCCCAGCTGAAACCATAGAGTAATGGGGAAAATGAGCAAGAGTGCTGCATTCCTGGTGAACCTGGTACCAACAGAAGGGTGAAGGAGATAGACACAGAGAACACTCAGTTCCTACCAAACCAGCTATCCAGAGACACAGAGGATCCCACGACCTCATCATGGAAGTAGACCTAAAACTATCCCAACATAGATCAGGGAAATTCACAGAAGAGGGGGTGGAAAGATTGTTAGAGCCACAAGTTGGGACATTATGCACAGACATTGCCTCTTCCCCAGAACAGATGGCTACCCCCACAATGCATGACCCACATTCCCCAAAGAGGAGAGTCCCTTCAGAGGGGGGAGGATAGGGAGGAGGCTAACGATGGTACCAGCATGACTGTATACACACTATCTACATAACTAATAAAAATATATATTTCTTTGTTTGTTTGTTTTGTTTTCTTGAAGTAGGGTCTCACTCTAGCTCAGGCTGACCTGGAATCCACTATGTAGTCTCAGAGTGGCCTTGAACTCATGGTGATCCTCCTACCTCTGCCTCTTGAATGCTGGGATTAAAGGCGTGTGCCACCACACCTGGCTTAAATACATATATATATGTATATATAATAAAAACCATAAATAATAAACATCAAAACCACGGGAGCCTCATTTGCTTTCATCCTATGTCCTAATGTGTCACTGGGTGAGCATGGGACTTGGAAATACTCACCATAGGCCAGTGGGCTTTTATCGGATGGCATGCTGCCAATATCCTGTTTTTGATAGAAATTGAGTGTGAAAGCATGAAGGTGTTTAATTCTACTCTCTGGCTTGCAGACAATATGCAATTTGCCTACTCATCTGTGATATCAGATTTTTGCTTCTTAAATATCAATGTCCTTTCTGAGCTACCAAAATAATATAAATTCCATTTCATTAGAAAGCCAGTTGAATCCTCCTAAAATGGTTTGGAGTTCTTGGCTGATGACCAGGTAGCAATCAGAAACCAGAATAGTCCCCACAGGGCTTAAAGATTCAAAGCTCGTCAGATGCTTCAACATCCCACAAACTTGGCAAGAATGTCATAATAAATGTAGTATAAACAAGCATTTTGTGATTCTTTCTCCTTCCTTTACACATACCTTCTCCCCATCTACCATTGTTATCTTTCCTTGCTTAGTCCTGTCACCTCATGTCTTAGGCTTTCCCCAGTACCTTATAGTTTTCTAGTAAGACATATCTGGGCACTCAGATGCCTGATATTTCAGGCCAGTGTATGATTACGTGTACTCAGATTGGAGTGGAGAGGCTAAAGGTGCAATTGTGTGATTCTATGTGACATGGACTCTCATTGGCACAAAACAATCATTGAGCTAAAGTTTATTTGGTTTGAAATTATTCCAGCCAGGCGTGGTGGTGCACACCTTTAATCCCAGCACTCGGGAGGCAGAGGTAGGAGGATCACCGTGAGTTTGAGGCCACGCTGAGGCTACAAGTGAGTTCCAAGTCAGCCTGGGCTAGAGTGAGACCCTAACTCAAAATAAATAAATAAATAAATAAATAAATAAATAAATAAATAAATAAAATTATTCCAAAGCCAATGGTTATATTGTGCCTTTGATGTTTCTGAGGAGAAGGTGAAAGGCTTGGTACATGGAGGAAAAGAGGGAGAAAAGTCAGCTCTTAACAGAAGAAACATAATGTCCAATCATAAGAAACAAAGGCCTCCGCTTTTGTTCTAGTTTGTCTCCTTATATGGAGAAAACTCTAAGAAACTGAAAGAAGCATTTGAGGTGAAAAAAAAAACACAGGGGTCAAAGTAGTCCCCACTATCCAGTTGAAACACAAATCTCTTACTAAACATATTGCCTTCTTTTTACATATATACCTTCTTTACATATAGCCCTCCAAACTCAAACACAACTGATAAACACAGGTAGCCATCTACACAATAGTCAGATGCATCACACGTGCAAGGATACTAAGGTTGCATGCTCTGGAGAAATTACCCCTACAGGGAAAGCATGCCCCAATACTGTTCTACTATCACACATGGATGCATATTCCCATGATACACTAAGCCTGATCACACAGATATTTGTTTGTACCCAGCCCATGAGCACAACAATCAGCAAAACACTTCACATAGGACCATTGATAGATGAATCTTGTTAGTTTTGCCCTTCTCATTAACACAGCACAGTAGTAAAGAGCATAAACTTTAAAGTCAAACAGGATGCAAAGTCTTATTCTGCTTACTCCCTGTGTTGCCCTATCCACATTTGTAACCCACTTTTTGCCTCAATTTATCCACCTGTAAAATGAGATAACTGTATATTCCTCACCAGGCTATTGTCTATTAAATGAGAACTTAAAGCTTCTAGGGGATATGAAAGTTCCTAGAATGGCCTGAGACAGGGTAAAGTTGGATTCAAGATTTGATTTAGGTGAGAAGAGAAAGTAGTGGAAATGTGCTAGGATGTGGGATTCTCTTTCTGTCCTGAGGAAGGAAAGAGCTGACATACACTTCTTAATTATTCCATCAAAGAATAAGGGCCCACCATTTATACTAATTACCCACTCCCTTTTTCTAAGAAATCTATAAAAATGCACTCATTATGATATTATGTTTATAGTTTCAATATGGCGTGAACTAAAGTTCCCAGAAAACAGTTGTATCTGTTGCACCTACTTCCAGCAAGGCTGAATGGACTTACAAAGCTCCTGTGATCACAGAGAGATGGAATGTTGCAAGTCAGAGCCAAATTACCTTGGGCTACCTTTTGCCCCTTAATAGCTATTTATTGCCCACCTTTGTGTCTGAACTAACATCAGTTAATCAGGTGTAATCCTTTTTGGAATACAATAACAGACCCCTAGCTTCCACCAACCCAAGGGCTAAAAATGTCATCAGATAACATCTGAGGCCTATAATAGAAATTGCCCAGCTTTGCTATTACCCACCTATCTGATGGTCAGCCATTGTATTTGCAAAGTGTCTTGATTTATGACTTTCTTTTGTTCTCTAATTATAAAAGCTTCACAAAATTGTTAACATGTTGGAAAATAAAGTTGGGATAACCTAACTTTGTGTTCCTGGGGCCATAGTCACTCATATTTGGCTCCAAAATAAACTACCTTATATTTTCTTTAAAGTGTGTCTTTTATGTTGACAGTGGTAACATTAATTATACTTTATACAGCACTTCTTTATTGCCAAACTCTGTGAAACTATTAAGGAAAGCTGTGCCCCATCAATATAACTTTTACCTTGTAATTTAGTCATGCCCAGCTCTTGGAGGAAGACCCTGCCAAACAGTCTTGGCAACAGAGCTCAGGTTTCAGATGATAGGACATTGCTAATACCTGGAGCCAAGTACCCAGTTTTCACTAACTGCATGGGTTCCAAAATAACTTGAGCAATAAGAGTGTGGTTATGAGCATAACTGCTTCCTGCTGCCAACTCTAGCAGGTCTCCCTCTTCTCCCTACCCAGAGAAGAGATGTTAAGATATGGAGACTTTCTATGGGCTATCAGAGATAGGTTAAGGCAGAATATGTACCTATGAGGCTTGCTACAGGTTCAACAATGCTACTTATTCTTCTAGAGCCAGAGCTATTTAGTAGGAAAATGTGGGAATACTAGAGTTGTCTCCTTAAATGAATCAGTGGCTACTGAAAAAAAAAAGGCTCCCCTGTGCTGCATAGCGAAGTGCATAGAATTGCAGCTGTGGAATGAAAGATGTAGAACTGAGTCTCAACTTACTGTATGTATGACCTTGAGTAAAGCATCTAATTTTTCTGGCACTTGGGTTCATTGATTGAAAAATTCAAATATCACCAACTGTATCACAGGGTTGTCAAAAATACTGTGAACAGAAATAAGAATGCCTCTAGCATAATGTCCTAAATAAATTATTCAAACACAATTGTCTCCTCCTGCCAATCCCTGCTAACCATAACACACAGCTCTTGAAGGGAAGATATAAAAGGGATATCTCAAGGCTGGGGAGATGGTTCAGCAGATAAGAATACTTGCTATGCAGGCATGAGGCCTGATTTACCCTGAATTTGATTCTCCAGCACATGCATAATAAGCTAAGTGTGGCAACATAAGACTGAATTCTGGTATAGTCATTTAAATGTATGGCCCTATAGACTTAGGCTTGAATGTTGAGTCTTCAGTGAGCAGAGCCCTAATGGGGAAGAGGTATGTCACTAAGGATGGATCTTGGCATCCAGCCTTAAAGCGTGTTTGGGGCAGAACTTAAATCCAACTCTAAGGTGTGTGGAGAACAGTTTCGAGCTCTTGCTGTTTGAGTTTTGTGTTTGCTGTCTTTTTCTGTGCTGGTGGCTGTTGGAAGTGTCTCTGCTACGAATCATTGATGGTGTTTCCCATGGATCTTGTAAAGCTGAAATAAACTCTTTCTTGCCATAAGCTGCTTTTGGTTGGGTATTTGTCCAAGCAATACAAATCTGACTGCAACAGTAATTTGGTACCAGGAGTAGGAGTATTTCTGTGATGAATCTGACCATGTGGATTTTGGTCTTTTGGAATTTGTGTTCTGGATAAATGTGGAAGGACTTGGAACTTCGGAGTGGAGAAGCCTCACAATGTATCAAGCTAGATTTTATGGGCTATTCTGGTGAAAGTTTGAAAATGCTACATGCAAAGAGAATTGTGGACTCAAAAGGCTTGTCTTACGAACTTTCAAAGGGTAAGGAGAGACAGCAGAGAATTTTGTTGGAACTGGACTACTCTCATAAAGTTGGGATGCATGCCTCTACCATGTCCAAAAAGAGTTTCATCAAGGTCGAACTTAAAAGTAATGGGCTGATGTGCTTGGCAGAAGGTGTACTACAGGAATATATGAAGGATGTATGGTCTTAGAAAAAAACAAACAAGCTTAAAGTTACTGGCACAGAGACTAGTTTTAGGTTGCTGAAGCTACAATTATAAACATATTACCACCATTAAGGGTAGACCAACTGCTTTGCATTCAGACAATGAAAAAAGATGCCTGAAGGTAAAATCCACCCAGGAAAGGGCCAATGAACAGGAATGCAAAATATTTTATAAGAAAATGACTTAATGGAAGAATTCTAAAAGGTATATCATGCTCTTCAAGGTGAAGGTTTATTTCCCTCATGGATTAACAAATTTGGCTATGCCAAATACCTGCTGCTGGTTTTGAAGGCATGAAAAATGTAAGGAAGAGTAACTGTATGTATAATATGGTTCCAGAAACTGATGCTGAAATATGGCATGTGTAGAGTTGAATATCTGTGTACAGGTCAAGTAAGGCCATTGTATGCATACAACCAGTTCTAGGAACCAACTGCAGACATGTAGCATTGTTAAGCAGGATGAGGTCCCTGTATTGAAGGCCAAAAAATGGCTATTGTATGGAGCTGTGAGGAAGGACCATGGTTTATAGTGTAGACCCAAAGATGCTTTGGGTATACTAGGATTGTGCAACAGCTACTGTAAACTGCTGGTGGCTTGGGATAGGATGTTTGCCCAGGCTTGAATCTTGAATCTTTATTGGGCAGAGCCCTACTGGGGAATAAGTATGTAACTGGGGCTGATCTTAGAGTCTAGCTGTAAGGTGTGTTGCGGGGGTAGAACTTAAGTGCAGCCCTAAGGTGTGCAGAGAACAATTTGGAGCTCTGTTTGAGTTTTATGCTAGCTGTTTTTGTGGTACTGGCTATTGGTGGTGTCTCTGCTATGAATTTATGGAAGCGACCCTGCTTCTTCATTCACTGACAGTGTTTCCCCTGGATCCTGTAAACCTGAAATAAACCCTAGCTTCCCATAAGCTGCTTTTAGTTGGATATTTGTCCCAGCAATGCAAAGCTGATGACAACACCTGGAGACCAGAATCTCTGGGATTGCTGCTCAACCAGTCTGACCAAAAATGGCAAATCCAGGTTGAGTGATAGACTCTGTCTCAAGGAAACAAAACAGAATAGCAATAGAGGATGATACCTGATGTTTTCCCTTAGCCTCTGCATGGGCCACAAGTACAAAGTACATGCACATCTGCATGCGTACATGCATACACCACACACTCACACACACTCACATCAGCTGTGTGTAAGATGTTTGTTTTTCGATTTAGGCTGAAACATTTTAGTTTGTTTTCCTTTTTCTTTTGGTAATGTTGATGGTAGGAAAGACTAGAGATAAGAGAGTATCTGGGAGCATTCAAAGATGCAAGATAGGTTGGGTCTTTAGCTGAATCCTAGCATTTTATTTATTTTTCAAGAGCAATTTTAAAATGGAGAAATTGAGCAGATTGTAAAAACAGTGTAGCATGCAGGAAGGGCCTCCAAATATTCCCACTGTAATATTTAAGGCTCTCAAAATGTTAAAATGTTATTTTACTGTAATATATCAAGAAATGTCACAAAGTATTTTTGAAAGAAGATTGAATCCATTAGGTGTCTAAAAAATTATAAAGTGTATCTTTTCTAGAATAAAGATAGGTTATGCCCACACTTCAGATTGCACAATAGTTAGGTTTTTCATCTATATTAAATGTCAATTGCTATATACTTAATACAATTGAATATAATATGCTGAATTAGTCATCACTGCAATATAAATGAATAGACTGACTAGGTCACTATGCACTTATATCCCATTGTTCATGGAAAACATTTTCTCCACCTATAATTCCATAATGGTTTCAAAACCTGTATTTCATTCTCACAAGTCACGGGTGGTCTAAATCCTTCTCAGGAGCTATCAAGTATGTTTTCTTACTCTTCATTTTTCATAAAAATACTCACTGAACATTTTGGCTAACAAACACCTTATAAAAATCCCAAAGAACTCTTTAAAACCACTGGAGCTGAAAGCATATATCCTTTTCTAAAACTTTCAATTTTGTTTAGAGGCAATAATCCAGAGCACTGTGATCAGGATAATAGGTAAACTTACTTAAGTAGCAATGCAAAGATTCCCTTAGATACTCTTGTAGAAGGGCAGTGAATGAGCTTTTCCCTACTAAATAAAATTTAATTTAATAACCAAAAACTGGAGCTGGGTATGGTGGTTCACACCTTTGATCCCAGCCTTTGAGAGGCTAAGGTAAGGAAATCTCTGGTTTATGTATGTTAAATTTGAAATTAGTTGTGAGCCATTGGGAATTCCTCCTGATTTTCCCCACCCCTCAAAAATAGTGATAAATACCTTGGGAATTCCTGATGTCAAAGAATAGGAATTTCTGGCAAAGTGTGTATTGCCCAACTATTATGAGGATGATTGCTATTACTAATAACTGCTACTGCCTACTACTTCTCCTCTTCTTTCTATTCTTCTTTCTCCTCGTCCTCCAACCATCACATATAGAGCTCTGACTACATACTAGGCAGAGTAACAGGTGCTGGAGATATATTACTCTTCCTTTCAAGGTATTAGTACAAATTTTATAGATGGTAAAACTGAGGGCCAGAGAAACTATGGGTTCAAGGTTACAAAGCTAGCATGACTCACTCTCGTCTGATTAACTCCAAACCTACCAGAGCACATTGCAACTTAGAACCTATACACCATTTCTGGGAGAAGCTTTTTGTAAGAATCAAGCTGGGAGAGTTATGGCTGAAACCTAGTAAGGAAGGGAATTTGTGTTTGGTGGCAGTGGGTCTAGTGATTCCTACTGTTAATTGCCCAGTAACAGAACTGATAAACAACTAGAACATTGTGTGTGTGTGTGTGTGTGTGTGTGTGTGTGTGTGTGTGTAATTGTTCTGCACTTCGACAAGGTAATAACTACCACTCTATTTCTCTCTTCATCATCACAATCAAGCTTCTTACAGCCTGTATTTCCCTACATCTTACTTTCTCCTTGGCCTCTCCACATATATTTTCCATACTCATCTTTACATAGACCTTTCTTCCTCAAAAGCCAAAAATGTTATCTTTTCCTATAATGTCTCTGCACCAACAGACACAATCTGATCTTCTTCACCTTAAAAGCATATTTTCCTTTGACATTTTGGATCTCTGTTTCTGACTGATTTCCTCCTCCCTTGACTGCTCTTTTCATTTCTCCTCCACTCTCTTCCAGAATTCACATCCCTAACTCAGACCTCTTCCTCACTGTAAGAATCCTTAAAATGGGTCCAGAAGAATAGCAAAGGACACAAGACACCCAAGTATTGTATATTTTTGACTTGCCCATGGAGGTATAATAGAGCTGTGAGGGGCACAGGTTCTGAAACTAAAGTGTTCAAATCCAAATCCCCACGGTTACCAACTATGTGTAGCATGATTAAAAAAAATCATTTAAGGGCTGGAGGAATGACTTAGCAGTTAAAACAATTACCTGTGAAGCCTAAGGACTCAGGTTCTATTCCCCAGTAACCAACATAAGCCAGATGCACAAGGTGGCACATGCATCTGGAGTTAATTTTCAGTGGCTGGAAACCCTGGCATGCCCATATTCTCTCTCTCTCTCTCTCTCTCTCTCTCTCTCTCTCTCTCATCTTCCTCTTCCTTTCTCTCTCAAATAAATGAATAAATAAATATTTTTTAAAAATCATTTAAATCTTTATGTATCTGCATTTCTTAATCTGTAAAGCAGGAGGAAAAATAGTATCTATTTCATAGTTTTGGAAAGATTAAATGAGTTAGCGCACATAAAGTACTCAAATGGAATACCAGAAATCTTCAGTTTGACTTATTGTCTTTTCAACAGTCATATTTAAACCTTTGCTTCTTTCCACAAATGAATCATTCAGTTCTGATACTGGTATTTATTTATTTATGTGGGGCAATGTGATTTCTAAAGCAAACACCTTTAACCACTGAGTCATGTCTCTTCCTGGCCCTTCATTATTTATGTTTTTAAAGTTTCTCTTATATTTTCATTGATTTACTTGCAAGAAGAGAGGGAGAATGAACGAATGTCAGAACCTTCTTCCACTGAAATCAAACTCTAGACACATGCACCACTTTGTGTATCTGGCTTTACATGGATACTGGGGAATCAAACCTGGATTGTCAGGGTTTGCAAGCAAGCACCTTTAACCATTGAGCAATTTCTCCAGCCCTCCCCTGATTTTTAAAGATACATGATACTTCAGTAATCTCATCAAAAATGCTTTTTGCAAGGTCATTTCATTGTATCCTGAGTGACAAACAACTGGATTGGTGTCTGTCCTCAGTGCTCTTCTCCTCCTGCCCATCCTCTCTGGTTTCAGGTGCTACTTAAATGATAATCACTTACAAGTTTTCCTCTTTCCTAGAACTCTCTCCCCTGACCTTCAGATATAGCCAGCTAGCTGCCTATTAGGGATTTCCTACCTGACTTCCCAATGCATGCACAATAAGCATCATACCTGTATCCAAAAAACTTCTGCATTTCCTAACCTAGTTTAAGGCAACAGATACATTCAGTCACCCTAGGAATAAACAATAATAACAAAATAATAAAAATAACCTTTGGATCATCCTATGGCATCATCAAGCAATACTGTTTCTACCCCTAGAAATGTTTTGAATTTATCTATTCCTCCCTAATCTTAATGTCACTGCCTTATGTAGGGCCTTCATCTTTCTCTGCATCAGTAAAAATATAATGAGTCTCTTTGTCTTCATTTTTGACCATGGACCCCTGCTCAAGTCATCATCCCATACATAGCCTTAGACATATTTCTTAAGTGCATATTTTATCCAGGAAGTCTCTTGCTAAAAATCTTTCCATGAGAGGCTTGAGAGATGGCTTAGCACTTAAGGCACTTGCCTACAACACCTAATGATCTAGGCTTGATTACTCACTACCCACATAAAGCCAGATGCATAAAGTGGCACATGCATCTGGAGTTTGTTTGTAGTGGCTGTAGGCCCTGACATGCCCATTCTGTGTTTGTCTCTCCTCTATCTCTCTGTGCTTGTAAATAAATGTGTAATTTTAAAAAAATTAAAAATCTTTTCATGGCACCTCAGACTCCTCAAGATAAAGTCAGAATATCTATACAAAATGTACAAGGCCCATCATTTTCTGGGCACAAGCTACTTCTCTACACTTGCCTCTTGCAAGGATTATCAACTCTTACAAACTTTTGGTGGTTCCCTGAATACCTCTATCCTGATCATCTTTCTGCATTCTTGCATGACTTTAAATCTTTTATTTCATTTTTGCTGGCAAAAGTCTCTTCATATTTTAAGATAACTCCACTTTTGAGCCTTCTGTAGCCTTTCCTAAGTTCTTCAGGCAGATTTTGGTATTTCTTCTTCTATGCCAACTTGTCATCTTCCATTTATCTTCATTACAACTATGACCCCTTCAAATCCTATTTGCCTATTTGTCTGACAGGCTCTCAGCCAATCTGTCTGTTGGAGGCAGGAACCATTTTGTATTATTGTTGTAGATCCAGAGCTTAGAGTACATTGTTCCCATTCAATCTGCCATCTTTGCTTCACTAATATCTTTGTTGCCTGCCTCTACAGAGGATTATTTATTTTCTTTTCTGCAGCTTTGGCTAAAATGCATTTTCTTTTAAAATTCCTCAGTTAAACTCACTTCATTGTAGATACTCAAATTGTTAAAAATCATTCTCAGTGCTTATAGAGGGCTCCTTCAAAAAAAAAACATTTGGTGTTCAAATGGTTTAGATTCCTTTCCTTCTTCTAGCTCATCCATTCTAATACAGTTAAGGATGATCTGCTGAAATCATGATAGCAGGGGTTTTTAAAAATCAATTTTGGCATGGGAAGAGAATGCATAAAAGAAGGGCAGGGGGAAGGTCAATCTAAATTCAAGATATTGTGAATAAGACTTATGTAAAATTACTTTTTTGAATAATGGGACATCTAGAAGCTGTAGACTGCTACTAGAAAATTTTCAGTGCCTGGGATGGGATACCTTCCAGTGAGTTGTTGGTCAAGAAGGTCCCAGTAGCCTCCAAAACATTAAAGGCTTTTGCCAAAGCCCTTGGTTTCCCTGGAGAAACAGATAGTAAGACCCTATTGCTGAAGACATCTCTTGCCTGAGAGGCAAGGTCACTGAGAAAGCAAGCTGGTGCAGAGCAGAAACCTTCTCCCTGTAGACCAGCCAACTGAAAGCTGGAAAAAGCTGCACTGCATGCAGCGTATGGGAGACAGAAGTCATCAGCAGTGAAAACAGTGGACGCTGAATATTCAAGTTTGGCCAGACAGGCCCAATGACTGAACGGGTGCAATAGTGGCATGTCTACTCTTGGGGTAACCAACTGCTCCATAATTGGACTGAAGGCCCTCTCTACGGGAGGGAATACATACCTGGTACTGAAAAACCTAAGCAAAAGTCTATGGTAGGTGAGGTCATGAGCCTTAGGGGTATAAAGCCTGCTCTTGTCTGACTAAATGTATATACTATTCCCACCAAGCTGCCCTGAAAATACTACACTTAATGCTCATATTCACATATTAACGCTACTCTCACTTCTGGTTAGAGAAGCTTCTCTTTTCAGATGGCGATGACCACTGGGATGACCCAAAAGGCAACACAGTGCTGAGAAGAAGGGATGTAGGAGTGCCCAGCACTGAAACACCTCTGTCACACCCTCCAAGGCTCAGGGACCATTGCGGAAGAGGGGCGGATAGAATGGAAGAGCCAAAGGAAGGGTATGACTTCTTACAATGCAACTGCCCAGACAGAAATTGGCCTCAATATCCATGACCTTGCAGTGCCTAGCAATACCTCTGCAAGACCCTCAAAATGGAAGAAAAAGATGATGACATCAAATTAAAAGAGAGACTAATGGAGAGAGGGAGGGGATATGATGGAGATTGGAGTTCTAAAGGGGAATGGGGGGAGGGGAGTGAAATATCAGGTGGGTTTTTTTGTATGTAAGTATAAAAGTTGTCAATAAAAAAATAATAATTTTTTAAAAATTCTGCATGGGTCCTCAAATGAAATCAAGAATTAGCTTCAGTTGTCACTTCTATTGAAGTTTCAGTGATCCCATATGGGTAGTGAGCCCTATCTTGGTTGCATGCTTAACAACAATTAGAATTCTATATAAAGTTTCAAATTTTGGCATTTGTTCAGAGATCTTTTTTCTTCTTATTATCTTTTTTGCTGTGTGCAACAAAAGGTTGAAGAACTTGCTATCTGTGTAGTTTCAATAGCTGTGAAAGTGTGTATTACTTGCTTCCATCCCTGACACAGTTTTAAATGCTAAACACAAATGTGATTATTTATTTGAGAGTTAATATGGTATGGGTATGGAAAAATTTATAGCTTCATTAAAAAGATAAGCTGCTGGGCGTGGTGGCACACACCTTTAATCCCAGCACTCGGGAGGCAGAGGTATGCCATGAGTTCAAGGCCACCCTGAGACTACACAGTGAATTCCAGGTCATCCTGAGCTAGAGTGAGAGTGAGACCCTACCTCGAAAAAAAAAAAAAAAAAAAAGATAAACTACTAAAAAAAGATAGCCAGGTTAGGAGCTATTAATGCTAGTGACCATAGGGATTTTGTGTATTTTTTTCTTAAGCTTGATTTGGAGGAACAAGTCTGTACTCCCAGCTACTTGGGAAACTGAGGCAAGAGAATCAGAGCTCAATGTCAGCCTGAGCAACACACTGAGACTCTATCAAGTTGCCAAAGCCCTTGGTTTCCCTTGAGAAATAGACCTTGCAGTGCCTAGCAATACATCCACAAGACCCTCAAAATAGAAGAAAAAGATGATGACATCAAATTAAAAGAGAGACTAATGGAGAGAGGGAGGGTATATAATGGAGATTGGAGTTCTAAAGTGGAATGGGGGGAGGGGAGGGAAATATCAGGTGGTTTTTTTGTATGTAAGTATAGAAGTTGTCAATAAAAAATAATAATTTTTTTTAAAAAGAAATAAATGTCTTCATGATTACTTGTAACTAAAAAAAAATCAATTTTGGAGCCATAGGAATGTCTTAGTGGTTAAGGTGTTTGCCTACAATGCCTAACAACCCACGTTCAATTCCCTAGTTCCCATGTAAAGCCAGATGCACAAAGAGGTGCATGCATCTGGAGTTTGTTTGCAGCAGCTGGAGGCCCTGGCACACACATTCTTTCTATCTGTCTCTCTTCTCTTTGTCTCTCTCTGCTTGCAAGTACACAAACATAAATAAACTTTAAAAAATAAAGTGTTGGGCTGGAGAGATGGCTTAGCGGTTAAGGCGCCTGCCTCCAAAGCCTGAGAACGCAGGTTCCAATCTCCAGGTCCCACGTTTAGCCAGATGCAAAGTGACGCAAGGGCACAATGCTGCACTTGACCACAAGGGGGCGCACGCATCTGGATTTCGTTCACAGCAGCTGAGAGACTGCTGGCGTGCCCATCTCTATCTGTCTTCCTCTCCCTCTCTCTCTGTCTCTCTCTGTGTCTCTCTCCAAAATAAAAATAAATATTAAAAATATATAAAGTCTTAAAAATTGAATTGTTTAAAATACCTATTTTTTACACCTGGAGAAATGGCTAGATATCTATTAGATACATTTCAAGATTCTTGCCCTTCTTAATCCAAGTACCATTCCAATGAACTATAAGAACAGAATAGAGAACACCTAGAGTTTTAAGTCTAAAGAGAAAGACTTCCAAAAGTGATTGCAGCTAAGACCTTCTGAGAAGACAGAATGCTTTAACTCTACAAACCAAGAGAAGGCCTCCCCAAGGCATCCATCTCCTTTCTTTATTCCTGGTCCTAATGCTGAACAACAATGCTTCCCAGCTCCTAGAAAGACTTGAGAAGAGCCAGATAATAACAACCTCCCATAGAACTTCTAGGACAGATCAGCCCATTAGTAACGTAACATTCTGGAAGAAAAAAAAAAGAAAAGGAAAGAAAAGGAAAGGAAAGGAAAGGAAAAGAAAGGAAAGGAAAGGAAAAAAGAAAAAGGAAAGAGGCACACAAAATATTCATGAAAGTGTTTTTATATGCTCAGGGCTCGAAAAGCTAATAATGAAACTAAACATGTAAAAGGGATACACTGCACCCATTTGTATTCCCTACACTTCATGGTGCTTTCATAATACTCTTGTTTCTCATCAGAGCTTGTCCTTTCCCAAGCTAGATTGTAGGTCTCTGGAGATCAACAACCATATGCTTCTTCTGTAGCTTCTAGGTTGTCGCATGCTCAAGAAATATTGTTCACCAGCTTATTGCTAATAATTTAACTATTTTTTTTCTCCTGGCATTTTTTTTTTTTTGGTTTTTTGAGGCAGGGTCTCACTCTAGCTCAGGCCGACCTAGAATTCCCTATGTATTCTTAGGGTGGCCTTGAACTCACAATGATCCTCCTACCTCTGCCTCCCCAGTGCTGGAATTAAAGGTGTGTGTCACGCCCAGCTCAATTTTTAAGGAATGCCCATTATTCACAGAAGCATGTAGTCTTAGAGGCCAAAAGGAAGTATCCATCTGTTGGTATACATTTTCCCTTTGCTATGCGTTACTCAGAGATTTCCTTTGGAAAAATAAACAAAGGATGCCTGATGAGCCAGGACAAAGAACTATATATAGAGATCAAATGGCCAGAGTATCAAGGTCAAAGTATGTCCTTCCTTAACCAGATTAAAGGAAAGTCTTGGATCTGCATCTGCCTGATTCCAGTGTTCTCCACCTCCAACAGAAATTATTTCCAACTGCCTACTTACTGAATTCTGAAAGCTGAGCAACAACTATAATAAGCTCCAACTCAGCTAATAAATCTGTAGTGATCTTAATCTCTGTTTCTGTAATAATAGGAAGAGTACAGCTTTGTTTACTTTCTGAAGAGAATGGAGATCAGGGAGAAAAGACAAGGATGGGGAAGCAGTATTTATGGCCTCTTTATGAAAAGTCAATCGGTGACAAAACACTTGCACACAATAAGGAAGGGGAACAGGTTTGGCAGGAAAGTGGCCTTTCTATTTTTCTCAGAAGTGCCTTAGCTGGTATCTTCCATCCCCGCCCAGTGTGAAATGCCTGGCTTACACTGAGAATATAGTCATTGCTTATAGACAAATCTGGATAAGATAAAATGAAAAACACTCCAAATCACCATTCAGCATTGGGCTTTCACAGATAACATTATCCTACTGTTTATTTCATTTTATAAAGTATTTATAAGCATTTGTGAAATCTCAAATCCTTCTTTAACCACATTACAAATCTTAGGGTTGTACTGAAGCTTCTTGCACACACAGACTGTGTTGAATGGGTATAATAAGTAGTCTGGATTCACCCTATCATTAAAGGGCATATCTCTAACCTTTTCAAAGGAATGATGTCATAAGACACAGCCATGGACCAACATAAACCGTCCTGGAGGGTCCCGGTCCAGGACAGAATCCTAAACTGGATAGACTATATGCAGTTAGCTCCAAAAACACACTGCCATGACCAGCATTATTTTGTTATCTCACTTATTCTTTCTTTGTTCTCAGTTAATGTTTTTATTTCATTATCTATTTTACATGCATAGGTGTAGTAGCCACATCAGAGTAAGTTTGTTGTTGTTGTTGTTGTTGTTGTTTTTGAGGTAGGGTCTCACTCTGGCCCAGGCTGACCTGGAATTAACTATGTAGTCAGAGTAAATTTTTATAGTATGTAAGCAAGTCCTCAAAACACAGATTTACTGTACCAGGTATGATGCTGTTAGTAAAAGCTGATCTTTTCTATTAGCCACAGCAGACAGTAGTTTACAAGATGGAATTTAATAAGCACCCAGTGGTATTACTTGAATATCTACTTTGCTAGCTTGACGTGGGCCACTCTTCCCTCTTACTTTGCTTACATGTGGCAGCACTGAGCATCACTTCCTTAATGCTACAGCTAATTTCAGAAAGGTCCTTCCAAATATCACCTGTTGGGCTAAGTATGTTGGCTTTGTGGTAGAGCACTGGCCTAACATGTGCAAGGCCCTGGGTTCCAGCTCCAGTACCAAAAGGAAAACATCACTTGTTAAACAAAACAGTAAAGTGCAGCTTTCCCTACTAACACAATGATGAATTGTTGTATGACACCTGCTCCTACCACTTAGAAACAGTAGGGCCCATAATACAAAGGATTGGTTGCTAGAATGGTCTGGGAAAGGTTGGCAGAGAGCTATGTTTGGGTGAAGCTAGCCAGTGATAAGCTTTCTAGGGGTCAGAAGAGGTATTAGAGGGGACCTAACATGAGTCAATGGAATTAAACTGTTAGTTTTGCTATTTTGACTACAACTTGCTCTGTACTTAATACTTTTTATTAGAATGAGGAAGATGATTATTATAATTTCTCCTCACATTTTATTCACTCTTAGCTCTTACTCTACCTTCAATTATGCAAATTCTAAACTGAGGGATCCCTTATCTGGCCTCCTGCTTACAATACTCTCTTGTCCCTTCACCAGTGTGAATTTCTTAGGCAGTAATCTAACAGTATCATCAGAAGCCTTGATAGAAAGGAACAAAGGGGGATACTGATTATCTGAAAACTACTCAGAAATAGTTTTTTTTTTTTTCCTTCCCTCTTGGAAAGGATGAGACAGCAGAGAAGAACAATAAAGAAAGTTACTTCACAAAACTGTGACTTGTGAAATCTGGAAAGACACTGAAGGTTATAAAATCAGTTCAACTTCTCACATTCAAGGAAGGAACCCAAAGCTGAGATGCTGACTTACAGTCATGTAACCAGATAGTAGAAAAGTCAAATCAAGAGCCTAGCTTTCCAACTCACATTCCAATGGTCTTTCTTTTCATGCCTTATGCTTCTTCCCAAATTCTCCTTCCTATTAGATAATCTCACATGTATGTTTAACTAATACCCTAATGTACTCTACACAGAGTATCACTCTGTTCTAAAATTGAAGTGTCCAGGTGGGATATATTGCTTTAGTATGCTCATCATCTCAGTATGCCCACTCAGTCTACTGGAAGAAGCCCAAGACTTTAAGAAGCCCAAACAATTGGGAGAGTGTGGGTTAATCATATAAGATGATGCTTGTCTTTATAGGAAGATTCTGCATAGCCTTTCAAATAGGGATTATAATAAAATTATTTTATTGTCTAACATGAAAAATTAAGCTTTTACACTTACTTGTCCTACACATGAGATAAAGCTCTGTATAGAGTTAGAAACATTTTTATTTGATCATTGTACAAAATGAATTATATATTTGATTGGACTGAGTTTAGATTTCAAACTTTACTATCAGTTCTTCCACAAAATCATCACAATGTGAGTAATACAGCTGAAGTTTCATGCCTACTCTTGAGAAAGAAAGAAAAGTGAACTCTTTCTTCTAGTCTGTCAAGTCAAGAAGCATTCAACTCTTCTTTTAAGCTCTCTGCTCTAGTATTTAATGCTGAACTTTTAACCCTTAAACTTGTAGAGCAGTTTAAAACTAACAGAAACTTTAGCATAGATATCATTTGTTGATGACAAGAATCAGTGAAAACACAGTGGACACTGTAACCCTTTCAACTGGTCAGCTCGGCTAAATGTGCAAACTTGTACAATACTGGCATGTCTTTAATGAGGGAAAACACTTGCTGCCTTATTCGACTGGAGGCCCAGTACACAGGAAGGAATTCATGCCTGGTACCAAAACCTAGTCAAAAGTCTATGGCTGAGGAGGTCAAAAGCACTAGGGGAGTAACAGTTACTGTTGTCTGGCTAACTGCATATATTTTGCCCACCAAACTGCCCAGTAAACACTTGTGTTTATGACCATATATTAATGCTACTCTCACTTTTGGCTAGAGAAGCTTCTCTTTTCAGATGGCAGTGATCACTACAGTGACTCAAAACTCACCATAGCCTGAGAAGAAGTGACAGTGTGTGTTAAGCACTAAGTGAAACATCTCTACCCCAACCTCCAAGGCTCATGAACCATTATGGAGGAGGTGGTAGAAAGAATGTAAGAGCCAAAGAAAGGATACAACTGCTGTCTTCCAGACATAAAATGGCTTTGTTATTCATGATCTCACAATGCCTGACACTACCTACACAAGACTTGAATAATAGGAGGAAAAAATAATGACATAAAAATAGAAGAGAAACTAATTAGAATGAAAAAGGGATTCAATGGAGGGCAAATTTTGGAGGGGAAAATGAGTGTGGTGGGGAGAACTATCATGGTGTACTGTCTATTCTTACAGAAGTTGCCAAAAAAAAAGTTTTAAGGCCGGGCGTGGTGGTGCACGCCTTTAATCCCAGCACTTGGGAGGCAGAGGTAGGAGGATTGCCGTGAGTTCGAGGCCACCCTGAGACTACATAGTTAATTCCAGGTCAGCCTGGACCAGAGTGAAACCCTACCTTGAAAAACTAAAAAAAAAAAAAAAAAAAGTTTTAAAAGAGAACCAGTGTAAATAAGAAAAATAACAAGTGGAAAAATTATGAGTGAGTCTCAAATAGGGCATATGATACAGTTAGGACCAGGGACAGGGGATGGAGGGAGGAGAGTCTAGGAAAAGAAAAAGCAATCCTGATCATATTGTCACAGAAAGAATACTATACTGAATGAAATACACCCTACCCCAAGGACTCAAGATTCCCAGCATGTCCAGTAATATATTTAAGGAGTGATAATGTCCAGTTTCGTGGAAGAAGAAGAAAGACACTTCCTGTCTGACTCTCATATGATCTGTTGTTTGAAAAGGAGAAGATATTACCCCTTTGGCTGGTGTCTCCAATACATCAACATTGCCTATTTATTTTTTAAAAGCATATATTTCTGTCACTTTTCTTAGAATAAGATTTCTAAAGAAATGAAACTGTCTGGATCCATCATGCAAACATTCATACCAAATGGCTGAGCTACTCAAAAAAAAATTGAAGCCCTTCCAAAGGATCACCATTGTACTTTTAAGTCCATCATGAGAATTGTAAAAATTCCTATTACATACCTCAACCTGCTGGCAGATCTGTATTAGTTTGGCCATTTGATTTTCTAGTTCACTGTTGCGCTTAACCAGGTTGGTGAGGTTCATCTCCAGAGTTTGCTGTTATCGCAGAGGATGTGAAGCCAACAGGGAAAATGGAAGAAGAGAAAAAAAGAACAATGAGCTTTAGAGCCAATACCATTTGGAGATTAATCAGTAGTCAAGTCTCTCTCTCTCTCCCCACCCTTCCTTGCTTTTCAGGGGGCAGGGTTGAGACAGGGTATATTACTCCGTAGGCCATGCTGGCTTTGAACTCACTATGTAGCTATGGCTTCAAACTCTCAGTAATCTTCCTGCCTCAGCCTTCAAAGTGTTAAGATTACAGGTGTGAGCCACCAAGTCCATTCCTTCCTCCCTTCCCTACTTTCTTCTCTCCCTTCATACCTACATTTTCCCTTCTCCCCTCCCTCCATTCCCTTATTTATTTTCTTCTCATGTTAAATACAGAACACAGGGACTCACATGTAAGGCAAGGAATTTACCATGGGGCAACAGCACCATTAGATGGATATTTCACTGACTTACTGAATATCTGCTATGGGCTAAAAATTGTTCTATATCCTAGATAATAATACTGTACATCTGATCCAGACTGTTATTATTAGAGTAAAGGTGACATTCATGACTTTGTAGGGGGTGTACTGACATTAATGCAGCCTAAAATTTGTATAATCTTACATTAGTTTTAGTTCTTCAAAGTGTTTCAGTCTATCTCATTTTTCTCTCATACAATGCTATAGCACAAAAAACAAGCATTATGAATAGACCAAGGAAACTATAATTTATAGAAATATTTCTGCTTTCCAGACACTAGTCCAAACAATTTCCTATATGCAATTTAATAAACATTCAATCCCATGAAGAAGGAGATATCAACCTTTTAACTATGGAGGATGTGAACTTCAAAGTGAGGGTAAAGTGTTTCACAGTCTTATAACCAGTATATAGCAAAGCTAGAACTGGAACCTGGGTTTCTAGTCCAAAGCTTTGCTCAGTATTCTATAGTGTTTGTACTTTTGTTGATAACATTATATATATGTCAGGCCTCAAGAAAAACAGATATAGTATTTTGAGTGTGCAATTCATCAAAATCAAGTATTGTATCTCACCTCTTTTCTCCTTTATACTGGTTATTACCCACAGAGACACCAAGCTTCGAACACAAAGCCTGATTCTATCGAGAATATCCATTGCTTACCATAAATTATTGGTACATAGATTCTTTTAGGTAAACTTTAGGAAAAATTTTCAGATCTGTTGAACAGAACATAGCAGTACATTGTACTTGAGCATATATTCAGTTGAACAAGTTGCTCTTTCCCATTTCTTGTGTGACAAATAGAATGTTAGGTGTCTATAGATTGATCATGGACTTTTATTATTCACTATTTCCAAATTTTTAGGTTTGATAGCTGCTTTCCCTCTGGAACCTGTCCAAATATCTATAACTTTCTCATTCACTTCCCCAGTATCCTGCAAAGTCCTTACCCAGTGTAATAACCCAACTTTCTGTCCTTCATTCTCCTAGCATTCCTTCCCTCAGTTATGCTCATTGTCTCATTGTTGTTGCCATGGTTGTTATGATTTGTAGCTATTTAAAGTTCATACCTTTGGAAAAGAGGATGGGAAGAACACTGGGGAGTGGTGGAATGTGGACAAAAGAGGGGACTAGTGCTCTTGGCTTTTTTCCTGTCTATTAGGTAGCTGTACTTCCTTAATGACCTTGGCACTGCTTCCTGAATATAATCATAGGGGATACACACATGGATGTGCATACTTCTAGGCTGGATACTCTGATTTCACTTGTTCGCAAACTGGAATCTGAGGACTTGGAATCTGAGGACTATCTTAACTCTTGCTTTCCTTCTTGCCAGATCTTTCTTGGTTTCCTTAGTTGTTTTTTTTTGTTGTTGTTGTTGTTGTTGTTTTTCTGTATATTCTTTTTTTATTGACAACTTCTATACTTACATACAAAAAATGCATGATATTTTCCTCCCCTCCCCCCATTCCCCTTTAGAACTCCAATCTCCATCATATCCCCTCCCTCTCTCCATTAGTCTCAAAGATGATGGTTTCCTTAGTTTTATTGCTATGAAAATTATTTCCCATTCATTATCCCATTTTACTTGGCTTGTGAGAGTTCTCCCTCAACTTTGTTTCATCCCATCACCATCTTAATCTGTGGTCTCCTTAAGAAGGACAAGCAATAGAGAAGAAGAAAAAGGGAAGGGCAGTGCATTGATTAGGGCATCATCTTTGAATTAAATATATATTAAAGAAAAAAGAGGGCTGGAGAGATGGCTTAGCAGTTGAGCGCTTGCCTGTGAATCCTATGAACCCTGGTTCAAGGCCTGATTCCCCAGGACCCACATAAGCCAGATGCACAAGATGCTGCATGCATCTGGAGTTCGTTTGCAGCGGCGGGAGGCCTGGGTGTGCCCATTCTGTATTTGCCTCTTTCTATGTCTGTCTGTTGCTCTCAAATAAATGAATAAAATAAACAAAAAATAAATTAAAAATGGCAATTTTTAATACAACAAAAACAAATTTACCATAACAAAAATTAACTGAACTAGATATTGTGTTCAAGGTGCACTGACTTCATGGATAAAGAGGAACTGAACTTAAGATGGATCCTGAAGGATAAATAAAAATTCAACAAATGGAGATGAAGGAAGGTAAGTTGGCCCAAGCACAAGGAGTATCATGAGCACAAGTAATAATGAATAAGGTAGCCAGGAGTAGGGATGTACACCTATAGTCTTGGCTACTTGAAAGGTTGAGGCAGAAGACTGACTTAAGCCTATGAATTTGAGTCCAGCCTGGGCAACATAGTGAGATCTCCCTCTCTGAAGAGAATATGAATAAAGTATTGGTCCTGTTTAGGGAACAGTACTTTATTTTGGCTAGAACACAGAATATAAAGGAAGTATTAAGTTGGGAATACAGACAAAAGCCTGTTAGGAGGGTCTCAAAAGTATAGATGAGTTTGTACCTATTTGTTTTAGTACTGGGGATTACAAAAGGATGTTGAGCAAGAAGTGACATAATCATAACTGCAGTTAGGACATTAAACTAGTAGCAATCTGTGGTATGCACTAACACAGAATAGGCTGGGAGGCAGGGACACTGGGAGGATGCTACAATAGTCACTGCAGTTGCAAATACAGGCCTGAGCCAAGCTAAGAGGATAATCAAGAGAAACGTGTTTCCAAAAGGATCTGTCACTGCCAAATATACAGACAGGACAAGAAATATGAAGGACTGATAAAAGAGAACTGGATTTGGTAATGAGATAACCTTTGATAAAGGAGTTTCAGTAAGGCTTTGGAAATAGACGCCAAATCCTACAGGGTTAATGAGTGTTTCAGGCATGACAAAGTGTAGGATACAAGTCTAGGCTCCTCTTCAAAATTTGGCTGTAAGGTGAATATAATAGAGATCAGTTTGATCAAAGGGTCTAGCTTCAGTTAGAGAGTAAGAATTAGCAATTGACTCAATCAGCTGATGATTTCTTGTGGCAGAGTAGTCCAAATTCTCAGATCAATGGAAATCCCATGTATCACAAATTGCTATCTTGACATAGTAGGTAAATAGAATGTTGATTGATGAACCAAGAGATGAAACAATAATAGAAATCTGTGTTTCTAAGTGCAGTGTGTTTCCATTCAAACATGGGATTCCATGGGGAGAATGTTTTTAACAAGTACATGTGACCTGTTGTAACACTGGCCCTGAAATTGAGATCTCATAAATAATTCATACTGTGGAGCAGGACTAAGATCCCTGCTGTGTGTTCCTCATTTATGGCCTGAACTGAGACTCATGGCTTGCATAAAGCCACTGAAAACAAAAATTAGGGCTGAACACATAATTTTGGGTCTGGTTAGACTACAGGCCTTGGGTTACCATCACAAAATTATGGCAAATGATTAGTTTGCTCTGGCCCCCTAGCAATTTGCAGAATGCCAGTACATTTTAACAACACAGAACTAGATCTGACAAGATGACTCTAATTTCAACCTTGCTTCATTAATATGAAAATGCTTTGAAAAATAAATCTTTGGCTAATGAAAACACCATCTGTTGATGGCTTTTTGCCACTGTTTTCTTATATTATGAGACATAATTTGAGAAAACACCGAACATTTACTTACTCATTTCCTATTCATTTGAAAGGAATTAAAGCCTCCTCTCAAATTGGAATTGGTTCCCAATAATGAACATAGGCAAAGAGAAGCAGAAAATTGAAGTAGTTATGTAGTCTGTTTCTTCACTCTTTCCTTATCATGCCCAGCACTTACAAATTATTTAGAAGTAAACTTTCTGGACTACTCTAGGTTTGAATGGTTTGTCTCTCCGTTGGGTGATTAAACAGAGAATTTGTGTGTGTATGTGTTTTGGTCTTTTCTTGTGAAGTCCAGTTAATGACTGGTCTAGGCTTCTTCTGTCCAAGCCAGTTAATACAAATTTCTCAGAACAGTTGAACTATGACAGCAAGAGAGTTAAAGTGGCCGGGGAGATTGGAATGACGATATCTACTATGAGGAAATGGGGACAGGAGGTTGGCAGAGAAAGCAGGATGGAGCTCTCATTTCCTGCTGCAGGAGGTTACCTCTGGGTCCTTCTGTGCTTCCTCTTCATGAGGGTGAGAAGCCATTTTAGCTTATGAAACTATAAGATCCTCTTCACCTTCAAATGTTCTCACAAAATTTTACTTATATCTAAACAGCACAAAGTGAAGGGAAGATTTGGCTGGCTTGCATAATTGAGATTTTAAGAGGCTTGTGCTCGCTAAATTGGCAGTCTACACCAATTCATTTTTACACAAGTTCCATTTCATTTGTGTTGTATAGACTAGGCCTCTTTGTTCTCTTTAGTTAACTTTCCCAAAGAAGAACATGTTTTTCTATGCCAGAAGCTGAGCACAGGCCATTCTTCTTTCAGACAGCATCTCATTTTTAAAAGTGGCCTCCCTGACTTGCTCAAATAATTGCTGTTTTTTTCTCACTTCTCTAGACACAAATAATTTTAGGTAACTTTCTTATTGGCTCCCTCAAGAAACCTAGCCATATGTAAAAACATCAGCTCTTCATTAAAGTGAGAGAGATGAATTTTATGGTACAACCTGGACCCTGCTCCCCATTTGTTTGGCCCTGTGAGGCAGACATAGTCACACATACATGAGCACTTACACACCCTGCCCTGACACAGTAGGTCATGAAACCTAGAGTACAGTCTTTCAGTTTGTTCTATTGAAGCATCTAGGATTGCCATCAAATGTTTGTATTCTCTCCTGTTTTCCAAAAGGTACAAGGAGAGCATTGTCTAAACCTAGGCAAGATTCCAATCTTGGGGTTTTAATTGGGACTAAAACCTGGGAGCAGGGATGGGAGCTAGAAGGGAAGAAAAGTGAGTCATCCCAAACCTGAGTCTTCCCAGTTGACAGAAGACAATTTCATCTTTCAACATAATCTGAGAAAATAATAATAATCTGAGAGCTGGAGATAGAGCTCAATGTTACAGCACCTGGGAGTTATCATGTGTAAGGCCCCATGTTTAATTCCCCAGTATAGGAGGAAATAAAAAGATAATTTATACAAGTGGGGTGTGGTGGCACACATCTATAATCCCAGTATTTGAGAGGCTGAAGCAGGAGAATGACTCATGAATACAAAGTCAGAACTCTAACCCAGGTCAACTTAAGTGAGACACTGTCTCAGAAAAGAATTTCATTGCCCTTTTCCTATTGTTTGACATCCTTTTTTGATATCCTGTTTACACATGAATACTACCAACTCTTCCAAAAGCCAGAAGCCAGAATCTCACATGCGTTGAAGGTCATATTCTACCTTCACTTTTCAACTGCTTCTCTTAAAATACTTTGCTTTTGCTTCAGTCTGTCACTTTACATATCAATTGCATATGGCCTTTCAACAACAGAACACACCATCTGGTCCACAAACCAAAGCCTACACCCTTATGCCAGAGTTTATTCTTTCCTCAAACATTTATTTGCTGTTGT
This sequence comes from Orientallactaga sibirica, assembly GCA_036365145.1. Lineage (NCBI taxonomy): Eukaryota > Metazoa > Chordata > Mammalia > Rodentia > Dipodidae > Orientallactaga > Orientallactaga sibirica. The sequence continues at coordinate 12,529,188 of JAEOAD010000057.1, forward strand.
ATAGACACAGGCTATATCCTACAGTGAGATTTGGGTAATTTACTAGTTGTATATCACACAGGCCAACTTTGCTTGAGGTGTTTTAGAAAATGGCTAGACCCCCAAGCCAGGTGAAACAGCTTTTAATTCAGATGTCTCTGTAAACATTGAGCATAGACCCAAACCTCCTCTTTTCCCCTTACCAGGAATGCTACTCAAACCATCTTGCATTCTCCCCTCTCACTTTGGATGCACAACACAATTTTATCTGTAGCTTAAATACACAAATTGTAACCTGTACCTTCTAAAGAAATCTGTATTAAAAATCTAAATCCAGGGGCTGGAGAGATGGCTTAGTGGTTAAGGCACTTGCTTGTGAAGCCTAATTCCCCAGTACCCACTAAGCCAGATGCACAAGGTGGCACATATATCTGGAGTTCGTTTGCAGTGGTTAGAGGCCCTGGTGTGCCCATCCATTCTCTCTCTCTCTCAAATAAATAAATAAGATATATTTTTTTAAAATCTAAATCCAAAGCTGAGCATAGTGGTGCACACCTTTAATCCTAGCACTTAGGAGGCAGAGGTAGGAGAATTGCCATAAGTTCAAGACCACCCTGAGACTACATAGAGAATTCCAGGTCAGCCTGGACTAGAGCAAAAACCTCTAAATCCGGTGTTAATTTTGATAACACAATAATGAGATAAGGCCAACTCTACTTCCTAGAGGCCTCAGAACTGCACTACACTTGTTATACTCCTATTCAGTGACACAATTTCAGGTACATCCTCTTCTTTTCATCTACTCTTCTTTCATGTCTAATTTCTAGCCCAGATGTGTGCCGCAATGCTCAATCTTTGCCCCCCCCTTTCACCTCATTATGGCACAATTTTATCTCCATTATGAATACAATCAAATATATTGCTCTCACCATGATCTTTTAGCCTCTGGGTTGATCCAAATTTCAATTTAGTCTAGGACACTTACCCATTTAGTTCTTGCAGTATTCAACAGAGTCACTCTGCCAGGTGACTGTACGCACTCTTTTCTTTAGACTAGGACACCGCCATTCCTGACCCCAACCCCATCCCTTGGTGGGAAGTTCAAAACCTCACCTAAAATATTTCCTATTGTCTTTTCTATACTCTCTCACAACACCCTAGTCTAACACTGTCTTAATAACTGTTCTTTTTTATTTTTTTAAATACTTTATTTATATATTTGAGAGAGGAGAGGCAGCGGAGAGAGAATGGGTGCACCAGAGCCTCTAGCCACTGCAAATAAACTCCAGATGCATGCACCACCTTGTGCATCTGGCTTATGTGGGTACTTGGGAATCAAACCTGGGTCCTTTGGCTTCACTGGCAAGCACCTTAACTACTATGCAATCTCTCCAGTCCCCATGTTCTTTTTAATTTAGATGTGTGAGTGCAGGCATACACACACCACAGCATGCGCGTGGCGGTCAATCACATCAAATTCAAATAAAAACTCAAAGCACCCCTCTTCCTAATTTTATTTCTGCCTTTAGTGAAACCATTATGATTTAAAAATACAATTTTATTCATTTATGAGAGACAGAAAATATATAAGTATGGGCAGGCCAAGGCATCTTGCTTCTGCAAACAAACTCCAGACACATGTGCCACTTTGTACATCTGTCTTTATGTGGGTGCTACAGAATAGAAACTAGGCTGCAAGTGCCTTTAACCACTGAGCTATCTCTCTAACTCTAATTTTCTTTTTGGTTTTACAAAGTAGGATCTCCCTCTAGCCCAGGCTGACCTGGAACTCACTCAGTAGTCCCAGGCTAGCCTCAAACTCACAGTGATCCTCCTACCTCTGCCCCCCCCCAAATGCTGGGATTAAAGGCATGTGCCACCAGGGTGACCTCAATCTCCTGATCCTCCTGCCTCCCATCTTTTCAACAATTTCCTACCAGTGTGTGCCACCACAACCAGCCCAAACATTGTGTAGTCAGCAGGATTCAAACCTGTGCAGGGACACCCCTTAATTAATTAATTAATTAATTAATTGTGTGTGTGCGTGCGCGTGCGGGCACACCTGCGCACATGTACACAGTTTCTTGCCATGGCAAAAGAATGTCATCTGGCTTTACATAGGTGGCTGTGGAACTGAACCTAGGCCCACAGGCTTTGTAGCCAAGTGCTTTTAACCACCAAACAATCTCCCCAGCCCCACAACCATTCTTTTTTAATTAAATTAATTTATTTATTTTAGTAAGCGCAACCTTATGAATCTGGCTTATGTGGGTACTGCGGAATTGAACCTGAGTCCTTAGGCTTCGCAGGCAAGTGCCTTAACCATTAAGCAATCTCTCCAGTCCCCCACAACCATTCTTAAAGTGATTCCTTGCTTAATAAACAAATCAAGTGTTAATTGTCTGTTAAGAGAATGAAGGAATCCCTAGCCCAAATGCTGGAGATAGATTAGATAGATGATAGATAGATAGACAGATAGATGATAGATAGATGATACATAGATAGATATATAATTTTACTTTTTATTATATCAACCTCTCTTTAACATCAATAATTCATGTTTCCTTACTCTTTCCTTACCCAAATTACATTTCTGTAATATGTTTCTTTGACCAACAACAGCAGACAGGATTGTCATCAACTAAGAACAAGCTGAGTTGACATCTTTCAAACTGTTTTGAAACTAGTGATGTTAGCTCTTTTCAGATGTTGGTGAATTTTAAAAAAAAAGTACAAAACAACATAAAAACAGAAAGATAAGAGCACAGATAATATGAGTGCCTACTTGCTAAACTTGTTTTCAAGCAAGCACCTTTAACTGCTTAGCCAGCTCCCAAGCCCTAAACTTGTTTTCAAACCAAAGAAGCAACAGAAAACATCTTCCAAATATAGATACTATTAATACCACATGAGTGAAAAGTCAGAGAAATCAATAAATGTCTCTTATGGAAAGAAACAGAGTTTTCAAATGAGTCTTAAAATAGTTTGAATAAAGCCAGGCATGGTAGCACATGCCTTTAATCCCAGCACTTGGAAGGCAGAGGTAGGAGGATCAACCTGAGTTTGAGACCACACTGAGACTATGTAGTGAATTCCAGGTCAGCCTAGGCTAGAGGAAGACCCTACCTCAAAAAAACAAACAAAAAATAAAGTTTGAATAGAGATGATATAAAATATATTACATGAACCATACACAGATTTGCTCTGTTTTCGTTTTTGATTTATTGAGATAGAGTCTCATGCAGCCCAGTGTGTCCTAGAAATTATGATGTAGCTGAGGATGACCTTGAACTCCTGATCCTCTTGCCTCTACCCCCCAAGTACTGGGATTACAAACATATGCTACCATGCTCAGGATTTATACATACAAGGAATGGGGGAGAAGCCTTGAATGGTTAAGAGACAACAGACAAGCTAACTCTACAAGGATTCATGGCCTTATGATGATGAGTTAGAGGCTGAAGGCTGGTTTATTTAAGAAGCCCTTGACAGATACTAGCTTTGCTTCCATCCATGTGTGTTCACTACAAACATTACCATGTCTTTTTTTTTTTTTTTTTTTGGTTTTTCAAGGTAGGGTCTCACTAGCTTGGGGTGATTACCATGTCTTAGCACAAATCTTCACCCAAATAATTTTTCTTGTTATATTTATTGACTGTGATTCAGGACCCAAGTGATAAAGATTGAGAAACAATATTTTATGATTTTTCACCTGTGGTAAGCCACCTGGCCACTAATGAGGATTCTCTTATATGTATATAGGGTCTGGCACATTCATTACAGTGATCCCTAGCTTTACCTCACCTAGCCTCAAAAGAGGTTCTACTGAGACTCTAATCCTCCCTATGGTGTCTACAGAAAGTTCATTTTACATTCATGACCCTCTCCTACACAATTTTATCAGCAGATTTCACAGACACTCTCTCATCTTCACATAAGTGACACCCATTTATAGACATGCTGATAGAGAGCCACAAAATCATTGTCAATTCCTGATTCATGCAGGAATGCTCACACTCACATATGATGATGCATATGTATGTATGTAAATATACTTTCTTACAAATCCAGTTTTTAAAAGAGATATTTCTCTTCCTCACTCTAATATTCATATTAATTTTGGTTCAGAAAAATTCAAATGCTCACTGGAACATAGTTGAGAGGGTATCTGTCTTAGCCAACAGAAGTAGGTGTCAAGTGAGTGAGTAAATAATGACTGGAAGAAGGTGGTAGCTGAGTGAGAAAAGGTGAGTGGATGACAGAGTGACTGAGTAAGAAGGACAAGTAATCGACTGTGATAAGATTCTAGAATATCATATTTTCCAACCTTTTAACTCTCACTATAGCTTTCCTTTGAATATTCTCCAAGTCTCATATCTCCATTCTCATTGTCTAGCCATCTTTTAGCTCTCTCTGTCTCAGCCTCTCTCTCTCTCTCTCTCTCTCTCTCTCTCTCTCTCTCTCTCTCTCTCTCTGTGTGTGTGTGTGTGTGTGTGTGTGTGTGTGTGTGTGTTTTACTTTCCCATGGATAATGCTTACTCTGAACCAGGTAATATATTATAACAATGATTCTTGATGTGTAAATGTAACTTCACTTAAGAATTATTTGTATTAATAATTTGTGGAAATGTAATGACAAAAAGAAAATGTGCCTATTTATCCCTTTCAGGAAATTCCTCTATCGCCCCTAGTTTTCATCAGCTATATTTTTGGCAGGCTGTGGGCATGGAAATGCAAAGACATCACTCTCAAAGAGAATTATAATAATCACATCTGATTTATACAGATGTCACCATAGGGTTAGACAGTTGGAAAATCCAGCAATCAAAATGAATAGGCACTTAAAATTAAGGACTTGCCATACTTTTGCTATCTTCTGGGTTTTAAAATTGTCAGTAGTTCTACAGGAGGCATTTTTCAAACTTTAAAATATTCATAACAACAAGACTGATTTGTATCTAAGATAAGAACCAAAGCAAGCTATAGGCTCTGGTATACTTCCTCAAAAATCATGGTGAAACTGGATGTGGTGGTACATTCCTGTTATCCCATAACCCAACAAGTAGAAGCAGGAAGATCATGAGTTCAAGGCTTATCTGCATTACATAGCAAGACTTTGTCAAAGCAAAATATATAGAATCCACAACAAAAAAAACAAACAAACTCCACAAAATTATGAAGACATACTTCATTTGGATTTCTTAAAGACATATTACATATGGTAGAAACTAAGATTCATACTGAAGATACAAAGAACAACAGGCCTGGCCTCAAGAAATTTATAATATGACTGTGATGTATTGGACTTGTGGGGTTTGAATTGAACCTTAAAGAACAGGTAGAATTCCTAAACAGGCAATGGAAAGAATACTAGTGAAAGTTGAAAGAGAATGGGGTGTTTAGTATAGGCTCAACTAGGTAAATGAAGGTAGCATGTTTGAGAGATGGGAGGGAAAATATAAATAGGCAGCAAAAGAAAAGAAACCATGTTTACAGATTGTAGAATAGAAAATTGGAGCAGCAATAGGAAACCACTGAAAACTGTCCTGTTTCTATAAAGCCAATGTTAATAATATGATAATATCAGCTAGGCATGGTGGCACACCCCTTTAATCCCAGTACCCGGGAGGCAGAGGTAGGAGGGTCGCCATGAGTTCGAGGCCACCCTGAGAATACAGAGTGAATTCCAGGTCAGCCTGGGCTAGAGTGAGACCCTACCTCAAAAAACCAAAATAATAATAATTATTATAATAATAATATCAATCTTTTATAAGGGGAGGAATTTGAGTGATGTTGAAAATCCTAAAAAGTGAAGTAGTTTTATAATAATGTAGCACATATATGAACTATTTATTGAAACTACTAAGGAAGAAAAAAGAGAAAGGTAATAGAGAAAATACTCTGATAGACCTTGTGATGGAAATAACTGTCAGAAACACAAGTATTCTTTGAAGTTGAATAATTAATCGACCACTGGTAGCCTTCCTAAGGTTATGTGTCCTGTATTTCAACCCTAAAGTGGACTAAACAACTAAATAAGATTATTTAGCACAAGAGTACATGTTCCAAAGATAAGCTAGCTTCTGGTTAGTCTTTTATACCATCATAGTCTATTTTTTGTTGCTGTTGAACAAGTAAATATTAGAGATCACTAACTTTTGTCAGGGAGGTTGTATATAAAAGCCAGTTGTAAAAACCAAAAATGAAGCCCCAGAGCCAAAAATAAAAATGGACACTGCATCATCTAATGACCAGAAAAGTCTATGAGTATGTGTGTCTGTGTGCATGTGCGTGCGTGTGCACATGTGTACACATGCATGTGCATGCAGTTGTGTACTATGCTTCTTCCCCTTCTCTAATAGAACTTTTCTGTTCCTCTCAGGGCCAAGAAAGCATTCTCTCCCATAGCTTCTGCCAGCAAACCAGCTTTCTCCTTTCTCCTTGGGGAGGAATCAAAGAGATTAAGAGGATAATCCTAAATGCTTTCCCAATTTAAAATCAACACAAAGAAGTGAGTACATGTGACACTAAAAGCCAGACTTCCTCTCTGTTTAATGTGGAAAACTAATATCCTTTTTCACTTGGCACCACACAGAATGACTTCTCCCAATCTCCCCTCTTCTTCCTCTCTTTTCTCTCTGTCCTGTCGCCTCCTCCCTGACCCCCCACCCTCTTTCTATTTCTGTCTCTGTCTCTCTGTCTCTCTTTCTCACACACACACACACACACACACACACACACACACACACACACACGAAAGCAGTAATTCCTTCTCTTCGTCAAAGTCCAAGATGTTCCAGACAACATAACAAACCACACTTGGGAATGATTCATATGTTTCCAGTCTCCATCCAAAAAATGAGCAAAAATAGTTTCCACTTAATTTATAATCAGACTTTTCTCCACATTTCCTAAACTATTAAAGGGGCACTATTAACAAAATCTAGCTTCTCTTTCTCCAAAAATTACTGATTAGTTGCAGACTAAATTATCTTTTCATAAAAATACTTCTTTTGTGTTCCCCCTATCCTCTGGAGGCAAGGGCTATAGCAGTATGATGCCAAATGTCTACTCATTCATCCCATGTTTTCATGTTTTCAGATGTTTCTGTAGACAGTCTTATTTTACTCCGTTTTTTGTTATCTCAACAGTACATATGGATACAGACATTTCTGTTTGGACTGTTTCTCGAGACCAATGCATTATTATGGTCCTACCACCTGCAAATATTTGGCAGAGATTGCTCCATCCTCTCCATATCCCCCACTCTTCCTACAACTCCACCCCATCTTTTCCTATTATGAAGCTGTAAGTTTATACAATATGTCATTTCCTTGATGCTTCTAACCATCTATTATGATTATGAAATGTACAGATGTTAGAGCATAAAGTTAAGTTTTAACTCACATTTTGCAGGGAAAACTTAGGTCTACAACTAAGTGACAGCTGACTACAGGTAACTCTGCCTAAAGGTTAGGTTTCAGTTCCAGACTTCTTATTACTAACCATTTCTATAACTTGACCCAAATCACAGAACATATCAAAATCTCAGTTTATGAAACTTTAAATATTTTATTATTTATTTATTTATTTGAGAAAGAGAGATACAGAAATAGGCAGGTAGAGAGAGAATGGGCACGTCAGGGCCTCCAGCCACTGCAAACGAACTCCAGATGCAGGCGCCCCCTTGTGCATCTTTCTTATGTGGGTCCTAGAGAATTGAGCCTTGAACAGGGGTCCTTAGGCTTCACAGGCAAGTGTTTAACTGCTAAGCCATCTCTCCAGACCCTCAGTTTATGAAACTTTAAAGTGTAAGGTTTGACTAGACCAGGTTTAAGACCTAACATTTTATGATTCTAAGAATTGAGATTACTCTCTCTTGTAACTCTGATGTGAATGACAGTTTCACCTTGACTGAAATCAAAAAATAGAAGTTGAATTTTTTTCTTTCTGTTGTTTTTGTTTGTTTTTCAAGGTAGGGACTCACTCTAGCCCAGGCAGACCTGGAATTCACTATGTAGTCTCAGGATGGCCTTGAACTCATGGCAATCTTCCTACCTCTGCCTCCCAAGTGCTGGGATTAAAGGTGTGCACCACCACGCCTGGCAAGGTTGACTTTTTTCTATATTAGATATATTAACTCATCTTAGTCAACAGGCTAAAAAGCATTATACATTAGATATAAATAATTAACAGAGGCACAGATCATTGTTACTGTGATTACTCTTCAATAGAACTTGCAATAATTATAAGAGATAGCATATACTATTCTGAGTACTGCTATCCTCATCACTATTTTAATTTTCATATATGCTTGAGTATTACTGTTATTTTCCATAATATAGCAGGAGAAAAATCTCTACTCTTTTCTTACACTCCTTCCATGCTATCTAGGTCTTCCTTCTAGCTTAGCTCATGTTTGCACGACCTGTTTTGGGGTTGGCAATCTTACTATTCATTTAAACATTTTATTTTTCTGAACCTTTTTTAAGTAACTTTCTTCTTAAGAAAAATTATACCATATAACAGACAAGCAATGAGAATAAAACAATTTGTTATATCTGATGATTGTTAACATCAAGGTGAAGTAAGAGGACTTTAAAACTAGGAGTCTAGATTTGTATAACACAAAAATTCAGAAAACTGCCCACTTTAACACAATAAAAACTTGAAACTTCCAAGGTGGGGGGCTGTGAACAAGTGCTTCCTGCATATGGCAAATCATGGTAGCAAACATTGGCACTTAATCGGATACTGAATTAAATGCTTATTGCTTTCAATTTAAATTCTTAGTTCAGGCATTTGATTATCACTCACAATTTTGTGATATGCTAAAGTTTCTTTTCTGATTGTTTTCTTTTTGTTGTTGTTGTTGTTGTTTTTTTGTTTTTCCAGGTAGGGTCTCACTCTAGCCCAGGCTGACCTGGAACTCACTATGTAGTCTCAGGGTGGCCTTGAACTCACAGCAATCCTCCTACCTCTGCCTCACGAGTGAGTGCTGGGATTAAAGGCGTGCGCTGTTGGGGTCCCCCCGAAGGCCAGCTCAGGAGGGACAATAGGGTCTCTGCCGAATTGGGGTGAGCAGCGCAGAGTCACGACACAGACTCCGGGAGTTGGGTGAAAGCGGAAGCGAGAATCCACAAACTCGTTTATTTAGCACAATGCACATAGGGTTTAAGGGGCTGTTAATCCTTGTATGGGGTGGTACCCTTTTGGTGACCAATGACAGCCTGTTTCTGGACAGAACATCTCGTAGTAGGCTTCTCGCGAGCATGGGACTGTAACTATTGTCACATCAAGCCTGCGCAAAACGCCATTTTTAAGGAAGCCACTTCCTGTTTTCTTCTGCCATGCGGTCTGGCTAGGACCAGGCCTGTATTGTGCCATACATATCCTCCTTTTTGTTTTTATTATTGGCAACCCTGAGAGGTATGGTTTATTGCCAAGCCATTGTTGAACCCAGGCACCAAGGGATCATCATACGTGACGGTGCCTGTCTTAGGTTGTTCCATCTCATGGAGTCTTACCCGTCATGGGAGAATCGCCACCTAGGTGAGAAAACCCGAGGGGGATGGCCTGGTATGGCTTTTGGAAAGCCATTGTTGAACCCAGGCCCCAAGGGATCATCACATGTGACGGTGCCTGTCTTAGGTTGCCCCATCTCATGGAATCTTACCCATCATGGGCTGGCCGCCATCCTGGTGAGAAAATCCGAGGGGTATGGCCTGGTATGGCTTTTAGCATGAGGTCTGGCTAGGGGCTAGACCTGTATTGTACCATACAGTGCACCACCACGTCTGGCTTGTTTTCTTTTTGAAGGCAAGCTTAGAATTAGCCCTAGTTTAAGGGTAATGGCCAATACCAAACATTTTTTTCTTTATTGTATTGAGTATGCAAACACAAACATATACTAATGTCCTATACAAAAATCTCTCATATACATTGATACATTCAGACACCTCCAACCACACCTACACAGATGCACCCAAGCATATGCAAATCATCACATATGCTAATTACAGTACACCTACACAAGTACTCACATACTTAAAAGAGGTGGAAAGATCACAGCAAAGATATGTAATACACAGTATGTCTTAGTCTGAGAGGCTGCTGTTTCCCTGAGTGGACTATTGGTGAACTGGGCCCTGGGCTATCTTCCCCCAAAGCATACAAAAGTATATAAATGTAAGCAGGTTTATGCAATAGGTGGGATATTTTCCAGTGAAAGCCTGAGGTGAGCAGGTTATTCCTTATGAGAACAAATTGAATTGACTCATTTGCCCTATAAGAAAAGTGACTTATTTTATTAGGGAACATGCTAACTATGTAACTATAAATATGAGTTAAAATTTTTGACAGAAGCCGGGCGTGGTGGCACACACCTTTAATCCCAGAATTCGGGAGGTAAAGGTAGGAGGATTGCCATGAGTTCAAGGCCACCCTGAGATTACATAGTGAATTCCAGGTCAGCCTGGGCTAGAGTGAGACCCTACCTTGAAAAACCGTAAAATGAAAAAACCAAAAAAATTTTTTTGACAGATATTCCACAGAACCCTTACCTTGAGTTTCTCAAATCGATCACTCAGGGAGGCGACCTGATGGTCTCGGTGACGACCCACCAGTTTGCATAAGGCACAGATCAATTGGTCATCAGATACACAGTACATGTTCACTTTCTCATTCTCATGGTCCAGGCAGGTGATTCCTCGAAGATGTGTGTCTGGCAGTGGTTCCACCAAGCGATGGCTGGTGAAAGGTTTCTTGTTAGGGTGTGTGGCCCGCAGGCAGCGGTCACAGTAGGAAACCTCACAGGTGATACATGTTTTTACTGCATCCCTTGGGGGGTCCTGCTCACAGAACTGGCAAGCGATTCGTTCACTAGACATGGTGGAGCTGGGCCTGTAAGTCCTCTCCCGACGGCTCTCACTTGGGGAATTGGGCCCACTGACTGAAGCCTTCTGGAAGCGATCAATAATGTTCTGCAAGGTTACATTCCTCTTGAGGCCATCCAGGCCTCGGTGGTTCAGCGAGATAACATACCTGCATGTAGGACACTGAAAAGCAGTAATGGGTTCAATGGATTCACCAGAGCTGCAGCTTGAGACCAAGATGCGATGGGCACAGCTGAAGCACAGGCTATGAGCACAAGGGAGCAGAAGGGGGTCTTCAAACAACTCGAGGCAGATTGGGCAGGTCAATTCAGACTCCAGTGTTTCCATCTTTAGTGAAAATAATCCTGCTGAGGCATTAAGAACCACAGAGGCTGGGCTTTCACCTGCAAAAAATACAAAGCAAGAGTCATTAAGCATTTCCAAAAGAAAAGCATATATAGAAAAATTAGACTAACCAATGGAGGCTTTACCTGCTCGGCTCCCCAGGGAGGCTTGAGCAATAGGAAGGTGATTTGGGAATTAATCGGGCAGCCCTATCTTAAAACTCTGTTTTTGACAAATGCCTGAGTATATTTTTCTTCACTAATAAATGGAACTGGCCACCTCTGAATCCTGATTTCCTGATTAATATTACCATTCCAGCTCACATTGGCATGGGCTATTCTCTCATACATTCTCCACTGACATATTTTCTCCTGGACTGTGATGAGTCGGATGCCCTGCAAATTTCTCAATCACTATTCTCCAATATTGTTCTCTATTTCACTTCAGGGCATAATATAAGAGCTGCTTCTATTTTACATCCAGTGGAAGGAAAACAAGGCTATATTTCAAACTAGTTCTCTACTTCCTGAATTGATTCCATTCTGAGAGACTGCATAAAAAAAGAGAGAAATCTCTAGAAAAAATGTAGTTTTCAGTGCAGGATAATAAGCTTTTCCTCAGAGTGTGAACCTGAATTATTTCCTATTACCATACATGGAAATTTCTGTTCCATCCCATTTCTAGTAAACTGAGTTACCAGAGACAAAAGATGATAGTTTTCATTTTCTTCCCTCACCTTCAGAAACCCTTTTCATTTCATCAAGTTGAATAGGAAAAAATTTTTTTTTACTTACTCAGCAATAGTTGCTGAATAATGATGGCTTCATTTTGGTTTTGTTGTTAAGTACCTACTGAACTGGCATATTACTGCTGTAAAGTTCATCTCCCATATGTCTTTCCATACTTTCTAAGAAATAATCAGATCAAATTAAGATCTAGGTAGAAATTATCAGGACTGAGGAGATGGCTCATTGGGTAAGAGTGCTTGCTGTGCAAACATAAAGCTCTAAGTTCAATCCCCAGCACCCATGTAAAAATGTGATCATGGATGCACATGCCTATATACCCAACACTGAGGAAGGCAGAGATAGAGGAGGGTCACTGGGACTCCCTGGTCAGCTAGTCTAACAAAAAAACAGTGAAATTTAAATTCAGTGAGAGACTCTGTCTTAAGGAAGTAAAGCAGAGGAGCGATAAAGAACACCCTATGTCTTTCTCTGATCTCTGCATGCATGCACATGAGAGCATGTACTGGCATATACACATGCATATACTTCCCCACCCACAAACACACCACATATTTTACATACATCAATTTTTTTAAAGAAAAGGAATTATTGGGCTGGAGAGATGGCTTAGTGGTTAAGGTGCCTGCCTCCTAAGCCTAAGAATGCTGGTTCCAATCTCCAGCGGTTCCAATCTCCAGGTCTCACGTTTAGCCAGATGCAAAGTGACGCAAGGGCGCAATGCCGCACTTGACCACAAGGGGGCGCACTCATCTGGATTTCATTCGCAGCAGTTGAGATGCTGCTGGTGTGCCCATCTCTATCTGTCTTCCTCTCCCTCTCTCTCTGTCTCTCTCCAGAAAGAAAGAAAGAAAGAAAGAGAGAGAGAGGGAGGGAGGGAGGGAGGGAGGGAGGAAAAAAGAAAAGGAATCATCAAGGCGAGCAGCCAGAAATGTTCACATCTGGTAACATTTGATTTAGTGTATACCCACGAGTAAAAGAAATCACCCAAATGACAGGAAACAATATACTTGGTCAGTTTAGCTGTTTTCCTAAGGCATTTCTGAGTTGAACATACAGATACTTATTACTATGGTCATCCATTAATTAAAATTCGCACACAAACACTCTATGTTTCTTTAGCTTTCACTAAGGAAAAAGATTAAATATATCTTTTTTTGACTGAAGTTGTCAATTCTATTAATAGTTTCAAGAAAGGCATATTTTGACTTTGAGTAGCTATTGTTCATTATTTCATTAGCATTAAAACCTTCATCAGGGCTTGCAAATTTAATTAAACTACGGATATTTGTTCAGAAATTATCATTTATTTGTGATCTCTGCTTAGCCCTCTCATGGGAACACAAGTACTGAGTAAAAGTATACCTAGTACATAAGTACAATACCTTAAAACTATTTCTAAATCAAACCTCTTAAGCACACTGATAACTAGCCATTTACTGGAATCTATAGGAAATTGGGTTGTAAAGGGGAAGAATCTCTTCATAATGGAGCAAATCTCAGCTAATTTAGTAGGTTTAAAAGTTTGTATTACCACATTCTTTTAAAAATAAAACATGGGGTTTTTTTGTTGTTGTTATTTTGAGGTAGGGTCTCACTCTAGCCCAGGATGACCTAGAATTCACCATGTAGTCTCAGGGTGGCCTTGAACTCATGGCGATCCTCCTACCTCTGCCTCCTGAGTGCTGGGATTAAAGGCGTGCGCCACCACACCCAGCTGGTATTTTTATTTTATGAGTACTTATATCATCAACATTCACTTACACAGATGAAAAAGTAAAACAGTTAAAACATATATACATTGACTGGGGAGATGGGTCAACAGATAACGGTGCTTGCTTACATTGTCAGTACTCATGTAGATCCAGAAGCACAAAGGAGAGCATGCATCTGAAATTTGTCTGCATTGGCAACATGTGCTAGTGTACCTATTCATTTACTCTATTCATTTTCAATATATATCTATATATTTCATATATATATATATATGTTTATAAGTATATTTATAGGTTTATTTATAGGTTTCTTCAAACTATTTAAATATATAAAGTGCTTAACTCAGAACACAAGAGATACTCAGTAAATGCTATGTCCATTCTTCTTACTTCTTGTTTGAGCAATACTTAATATTTTGTGCCATATATATATGAATATATGAATCAGAATTGGAAGTCTTTAAAGAAAGACTGTAACTTCCACTCAAGCCAGGAATATTGCCTTAGAAAACTTTATGTGATTTCCTTAGATGCTCAAATTCAATATGTTCAGAAATACACTTTATGTTCCCCCACCATTTCTGCCAAAAAAACTGATCCTCTTCCAAATTTCCCTATCTGATGTATGTCATCATCTAAGTCTAGCAAACCTAGGTGTTCTCTCATTTACATATTTATCACTTCAACTACTGGTGGCTTCTAGAACATTCTGTTTTATTTCACTTATATATCTGTATCTTCAACAAACTCTCTTCTTCTGGAAGGAATCAACAATTTTGTATTTTTATTCACAGTATGGTGCCTGGCACAAAATATGTATTTAATAATAGTTAATAAAGTATTGCTCAAACAAGACATAAGAAGAATGGATATTGCATTTACTGAGTATCTCTTGTGTTGTAAGTACTATGTTAAGTACTTTATATATTTAAATACTTTCAGTAAACCTATAAATAATGTATTAATACTATATCCATGAAATAAGTAGTAAAGATGGGCTCAGATGATCAATAAGTATACCAGAAACACATTCCCAGAGCAGAAATCAGTCTAATACCAATGCCTGTGCTCTCTCCCTACAGTTTTATACCAATCTCTCGCCTCCTTCACCGAAATTTATCTTGACTATTTACCAGAGGGTTTCTAAATAGTCTGTTTCCACTTTTATTTTTATCTTTCTGTGTCCATCTGAATCTGTCTATCTCATTCTGAACCCTACAAGAGACATATCTCTTTCTACTAGGCCCATCTCTATCTCACCCTGCACTTCTATTACAATCTCTTCCAAAGTTACATGTCTGCATTCTCCAGTGTCTGTGTTGGAAAATCCTTGGGACAGTTAGAAGCACTGCTGAAAGGCATGTTTATGTATTGAAACCCATGTAAAATCAGTTAAATACTACAGCTCTCCTGTTTTAGGAGGATGTCATATAAATGCTTCTGCATAGAGAAAATGCTTCAATTTTACTTGAACCTTTAATTCTTTTTTCCCGAGTCAGTATAATCCTCAAACCTCACTATTAAATTAAGCTTGAGAAAACATGGTTTCAGTCAAGATTGCATCGGGTAAGATAAAATTAGGGATTTTTAACTAGGGATTTTTGGATCTCCTATAAATCTCTTCTTTGTGTGTGAATATCATATAAAGTTTCATGGAGAGGGGGTGGCCCATAGCTTTCAAAGGATTGTTAACAAGTCTTTGACAGAAAAGTCAGGCATCAGTGCTATTAAATAACCTGTCTTAACTGACTTCAGCTCTATAAAGAATTATACACGGGCTGGGACAATAGCTCAGTTGGTAAAGCCCTTTCTGTGCAAGGATGAGGGCCTGAGTTCAGATCATCAGTACCCTTATAAATACTGGGCATGGAGTTGTGTGCCTGTAATCCAGCACTTGAGAGACAGAGGCAGGCAGATGCCTGTAGTAAACTGGCTAGCTAGAATAGTTGAATTGGTGAACTCTGAAATAAGTGAGAGACCCTGTCTCAATAAATAAGGTAGACAGGGATTAAGGAAGATACCTGATGTCAACCTTTGGCCTCCGCACCAACACCCACCCATACACCACATGTACACACATACCCACCACACAAGTCCCTACACATGCATGCACCACACACACACACACACACACACACACACACATTATATTTATATATACATGTAAAAATCAACTGTTGCTTATTTTAAGTAAGTTGTCTGTACTTTTTCTATAGTTTTTTTTTTTTTTTGAGAAAGGTTCTAATGCAGGACTCATATGTATCTGAGTATGGCCTTGCAGCAGACAGCTTCAGGTTCACTGAGATGAACTTCCAGATCAGGCATAGTTATGGAGGCAGGGATATTGATTGAAGCTGACAGATCCAGGGGAAGTTCCATAATGGCAGAAGAAGCTTGCTTGCCTTCACAGGACCAAACACAGAGAGAAAAGCCACAAGCCAAAAGCCACACAGCACAGCATACCTCAGGAACTCCAGCTAGGCACACTTTGCATATCTTTAGATTCAAATATCAAATCCACCACCACACCTTAAGATCCACCCAGTGACATTGCCTCCAGCCAGTTGGATGCAGATGTAAACTATAAACTAATAAAACACTGAATATATTGGGGGCCATCTATTCAAACTACCACAGGCCTCAACTAATCTTCCCACCTCTACCTTTCAAGCTCTGGGATGAGAGCTATGCACCACCATGCCAGGCACTCTATTCTGTTTAATTTTAGTATGATATACTAACTGCATTGGCCAATTTGGGCAACTGAATAACTTTTTAGGTAGGTACCATTGTCTCAAAACAGTATTTTGTCTAAGGGAATGCCAATATTCAAACTTATGGGGAAGAATCCTCCAGAAACAAACCTATATATTTATAGCCAACTTATTTTTGACAAAGGTGCTAAAATAATTGAATGTAGGAAAAATAATCCCACAAAATACTGTGGAAACAACTTTATCTCCACATGCATAATATGAAGTTTAAACCTGATCTGAAAGCACATATAAAAATTAATTCAATCCAGGCATGGTGGTGCATGTCTGTAATTTCAGCACTTGGAATGTGGAAGCAGAAATCATAGCTTAAAGCCAGCCTGGCCTACAAAAATAGGCCCAGTTTAAAAAAATCAGTTCAAGGTGGATCAACCACCTAAATGTAAAATTCATGGAAGGAAAGACAGCGTGAATCTGCGTGAACTTAGATTACGCAACATTTTCTTAGATGACACTAAAAGCACAATCAACAAAAATGTAGACAAGTAGTACTTCATCAAAATTTAAAACTTTGGCATTTGAACAACAATTACAAAATAAAAAGACAATTCTCAAAGATCTGGGAAAACACATGCAAGTCAAAGAAACCAGTTTAAGCCGGGCATGGTGGTACACGCCTTTAATCCCAGCACTCAGGAGGCAGAGGTAGGAGGATCGCCATGAGTTGGAGGCCACCCTGAGACTACATAGTGATTTCCATCCAGGTCAGCCTCAGCTACAGTGAGACCCTACCTCGAAAAAAAAAAAAAAAAAAAAGAACCCAACTTAAAAACAGGGCCTTTAATCCCAGCACTCGGGAGGCAGAGGTAGGAGGATCACCATGAGTTCAAGGCCACCCTGAGAATAAAGAGTGAATTCCAGGTCAGCCTGGACTAAAGTGAAACCCTACCTTGAAAAACCAAAGAAAAAATAATAATGGGCAAAGGGGTCTGGAGAGATGGCTTAGCGGTTAAGTTAAGTTAAGTTAAGTTAAGTTAAGTTAAGGTTAAGGTTAAGGTTAAGTTAAGTTAAGTTAAGTCTGCTAAGCTTAAGGACCCAGGTTCAATTCTCTGGTTCCCACATAAGCCAGATGCACAAAGGTGGCTCATGCATCTGGAGTTTGGTTGCAGTGGCTAGAGGCTCTGGTATGCCCATTCTCTCTGTATCTGCCTCCCTCCCCCGCCCCCTCTTTCCCTAATAAATAATAAAATATTTTAAAATGAGAGAAGGATTAGAATAGACATTTCTTCAAAGAAGATAAACAAATAGCCAATACACATTTGAAAAGATGCCCATTATCATCAGCTATTAGGGAAAGTCAAACCAAAACCACACTGAAACACTACTTCAAACACTGAGATAGCTATAATTAAAAACAAATACAAACCCGAAAATTACATGTGTCCACCAGAATGTAGAGAAATTGAAGCCCTCATATATTGCTGGTGGGAAATGTAAAAAGAAAATAGTTTGGCATTTCCTCAAAAGGTTAAATGTAAAGTTATTATATGACCAATCAATTCCACTCTTTGGTATATGCAAAAAGAGTAAAAATGTGTTTATTGAAAAGAGAAATGACAATAGACACTGTGGAGGCTCAAATCTCATCAAAGGAGAAAATCAGAGGCTGCCAAGAGCACAACACTAAAGGAGATTTAGAACATGTCCTCCAAGGCTCCAGGACTATTGCAAAAGAGGGGGAGCAAAGAATGGAAAAGCTGAGGGAAGGAAGGTATATTCTGAGGCATTGTCTGCCCCACAGAGACTGACTAGTGCATTCATGACCCCACAGTGAATATCAACAACCCCACAGAGGAGGGCCCTCTGTGGAATGGGGGAATGGGAAGGGGACATTAAGAGAATAACCAGATGGAAAAACGAACAATTTATAATATGTTCATATATAAATGTTGCCAATAAAATATTTTTAATGTGTACACACAAATGTTCATAGCAGCAGTATTCCTAGTGGTCAAATGGGGAACAATCAAAAGCCCATCAACTGATGCATGGGTGAACAAAATGTAGTTTATTCATATGACAGAATGCTATTTGGCTATAAATAAAGGATGCTTGACAATATTGAGAAGCCAGTCCCAAAAGGTAATATGTTGTACATGATTCTCTTTAAATAAAATGTCCAGAAGTAAACCCATAGGAACAGGAAGTAAAACTGTACTTGTCAAAGGTCAGGAAGAGGAAGAAGGAAGAGTGACTACTAACAGGTATGGAGTTTCTTTCTGAGATAATGGCAATGTTCTGGAATCAGACAGTGGTAATGGTTGAAAAAGTTTGTGAATATAATAAAAATTGTTGGATTGCATACTTTAAAGTGATGAATATATAGTATGTGAATGCCATAAGATGCGAATTAAGTCCTAATTTTATTTATTTTAATTTTTTTGAGGTAAGGTCTCACTGCAGCCCAGACCTGAAATTCACTACGTAGTCTCAGGGTGCCCTTGAATTCACAGCAATCCTCCTACCTGCCTCCTGAGTGCTGGGATTAATGGTGTATGACACCACTCCCAGCCAAGTCCTAAAGGAGATTCAAATTCAGGTCTAACTCCAGATTATGAAAAGTTAACAACTATGGTATATTGGTAACTGTGTAATTATGTAGTATGTATAAACTATATTGGATTTCTTCTTTTTTGAGGAAGGGTCTCATCTAGCACAAGCTAGTTTTGAACTATCTATGTAGCTGAAGATAACTTTGAATTCCTGGCACTCTTACCTCCACCTCCCTAGTGATGGGATTACAGGTGTGCACTAGCACACCCAGCTTTAATTACCTACTCCTTTCAATTGTTTTTCTAGGTCAGTGATTGTCCATCTAAGTCTTGAAAAATCCTGAGATATATTTAAAGATCAAGAGGTGTCAAGCCAGGCATGGTGGCACATGCCTTTAATCCCAGCACTTGGGAAGCAGAGGTGGGAGGATCACCATGAGTTCAAGACCACCCTGAGACTACATAGCGAATTCCAGGTCAGCCTGGGCTAGAGTGAGATCCTACCTCGAAAATCCAAAAAAGAAAAAAAAAGAAGAAGAAAAAGTATTAAAAATTCTCAATTCCCAATTTCTATTCATTTAAAACCATTTAAGAGGTTGGAGAGGTAGTCCCATCAGCAAAGTGCTTGAAATGAAAGCATGAGGACATAAGTTCATATACCCAGCAGCCACATAAAATGGTGGGTGTGATAGCAAGTGTGGCGAGACAGAAACAGATCCCTGGGACTTGCTAGTTGCTCTAACCAAAAGCTCCAGGAGCAGTCAGAGATCTCATCTTGTAAAAGAGAGAGAAAGGAAATGAGATGGACAGCAATTGAGGATGACATCTAAAGTTGACCTCTACTGCAAACAAATTCCAGATAAATGTGCCACTTTGTGCATCTGGCTTTATGTGGGTACTGGGAAAATGAACCTAGGCCGGCAGCATTTACAAGCAAACACGTTTAACTACGAAGCCATCTCTCCAACTCCCTAAAACATTTTTTTTTTTGGAGAGAGGTGGGGGGAAGAAGACAGAGATAGGCACACCAGCAGTCTTCAGCTGCTGTGAACGAAATCCAGATGCGTGCGCTCCCTTGTGGTCAAGTGTGGCATTGCGCCCTTGCGTCACTTTGCATCTGGCTAAGCATGGGACCTGGAGTTTGGAACCGCTGGAGATTGGAACCAGCGTTCTTACGCTTAGGAGGCGCAGGAGCCTTAACCGCTAATCCATCTCTCCAGCCCCCCTAAAACATTTTTTAATCAATAATCTATGTGGAGTTACAGGATGCTAAAGACAGAGAAAGAATATGAACCTGATAGGTTACAATCCATTGATGAAGCTTTCTCTAGAAACCACAATGATTTGTTGTACAAGACACTACTGAAATTCCTAGAAGCATAAACCTATTGACATATTAAGAAATAAATGCACATGTGCATACTCCTGTGTAACCAATACATATCCTTATGTATTTGTGTATTTTTTTCTGTTAGAAACTTCTGTCTGTGTGATTTTATCTTCACTCTGCACTGCTTTCAGGTCTGATAAGAGAGAAGAGGAGAAATAATTGATGAAAATAAACAATGATGAGGTATCAGAAAGTTTTGTGCCTACATAGAAACATAAACGAGGTGTTTCTTTTCTTATCTTTTTTTTTTTGAGACAGTTTCAGTGTGTAGCCCAGGCTAGCCTCAAACAATCCTTATGCTTCCACCTCTCAAATGCCAGAATTACAAACATGCACCATTACTCATGTCCAATAAAGAAAAATTTCAATGAAGGTGATTAAGATTAAAAATTATGATGCATTCTGCATTTACAAGAAGAAAGACTGATTAAAGCATTCCCCTCCAAATCAAGCATTACTGAACTTGGATCAAAAGGGAAGTCATGCTCCACATTTGGCAGAATTCTATTTTTTTAAATGCTATTTGAACATAATTAAACACCAACTTAATTCCAATTGCTAATATTCAATCTAGTTTTAATCTTCTAAGTCTGCTGAGCGTGGCTCTGGGCTCTCACTATCTCCCTGGGGAGCCACAGTCTCCTCTTCTTCCCAGAAAATCCATGAGTGTGAAAACTGTAAGGGTTTGTTTTGAAGAAAAACATTTAATACAAAACAAATATCTCCAGGATATTATAATTAATCTCCCATGAGATCTTCCTTAAAATATTAAAAACTGTCTCCTTGCCTTGGGGATGAGTACTGGCTTAGTCTACTGTTTCCTCAACTGTAAAATGTTGTTCAAGTTGGAATAGAATCACTAGATGATCTCTTTAAAATACATTGCACATCTGATATATTATTCTAGAGCCCTTGCTATCTGTAGCAACACACACACACACACACACAAACAGCCTGCAGTATTGTAATACAGCTCCTAAAAACAGGATCTTATTTATTAGTGTTACTACAAAGGCTAAGAAGTAATAGGCATTATCATCAAATGAATTGGAATTAAACAAAATGCCTAACTCCTATGTGTAAGACAAGGTGAAGTATATTCAATGGTTTTACCTTTTGTACCATAAAGAATATATAAGTTATATGGATAAAGGGGAAGGAAGTCCCATTTGAGCATAAACTAATGTGAATACCATCCGGAGCTGAAAAAGGAGATAACCAAATCCTCGCACACCATGGTTAGCAAAGGAGCCTTTAAAATTCAAAAAAGCTCATTTAGAGCTCCAGGCATCCCAGTATAAGAGAGGCTGAGGCAGGAGGACCACAAGTTCAAAGCCAGCCTGAGCTATATAGTGAGTTCAAGGCTAGCCAGGATTACAAAGTCATGGCAGTTGTGTCTTTAAAATGAGAGGTGGGATGATGAGCAAAGTGCTTGCTGCATAAACATGAGGGCCTCAGTCTGGATCCCCATCACCCACATAAGACTCTGGACATGGTAACAAGCACCTATAACCCAAGCACTGGGAGGTGGAGACAAAAGGATGTTTGTGACTTGCTAGCTAGCTTGTCTAGCCCAGTTGATGACTTCTAGGTTCAGTGGAGAGACCTAGTCTCAAACTGTAAGGTGGGGCTGGAGAGATGACTTAATGGTTAAGGCATTTGCCTGCAAAGCCTAAGGACCCATGTTCAGTTCTCCAATTCCCATGTAAGCCAGACACACAAGGTGACACAATCACACAAGGTTGCACATGTGCACAAGGTGGTGCATATGTCTCGAGTTCAATTACAGTGGCTGTAGGCCCTGGCATGCCAATTCTCTCTTTCGCGTGTGCATGCACACGCATAAAAAAGGCCAGTCTTTTGGGCTGGTCTCAAAAAATAAAGCAAGGTGGAGAGTGACTGAGATACCCAACATCCATCTCTGGCTTCCACATATAAGCATATCCATATGTATTCACAATCACAAACACACACGTGCACCCCCCCACACACACGATCATACATGCACACACTCACACACTATACACACATACACACACAAGGTTATCTGAAGTTGTAAAATGGAACCAATGTAATTTCTCATCCTATTATGATAAGGAGTGAAAGTAGGAGTCCAGAAAAGGGAGCTAGGTAGGTGCTCAGTAGCCATAATTAATTATAATAATCACCTCACCTTACATTTGTTTTATACTTTTCAAAACCATTATTTCATTCTTATGATAGAGGCTGGTTGTGGCCTCGGATCTAAACTGAATCATAGTCAATTGATCCTGGGTAAAATATGAATGATCTGGGAGCCATAGCTTATCTATTGAATTAAAAATTTCTGTTCTATGCATCTTACAGTCTCTTGTGACAATCATATGAGGACAAAATATACTAACTTGTTTAAAAGTACAGTTTTTTATTTTCATCATACATTCACAGATGACAGGCACAAAGGCACATTTTTTACAACCTGAAAATGTTTGGAAATTCATCACAAACACAAGACTGACTTAATAGAAGAAATCACACTTCTCTACAAGATTCCCAGAAGATCATGGGCCTGACTCTGGTAGTTCTGATGCTCTAATCAGGCTGAGATCTCCTTGAGGGAACAATTGCCTCTAGTCTTTTCTTAGACTTTCATCATACACAGGGAGAGCTCAGGACTAGAAGTTGATGCCAACCAGTACAGAGAATAGGGCCAGTTCCTGCCAAATGAGTTATTAAGGCCCACTTAGTATTTTATAGTACATGATTTTAATGGTATTTTTCTTTCAATAATTAATGTCCAAGTCCAACCATGTGCATATTTTACACAATACAGTCATCATAAACATTATAATGGGGCTGTGAAGGTGGCTTAGCAGTTAAGGCACTTGCTGAGGTTCAATTCCCCAGGACCTATGTAAGCCGGATGTACAAGGTGGCGCATGTGCCTGGAGTTCCTTTGCAGCTGCTGGAGGCACTGGTGTGCCCATTCTCTTTCTCTCTCTCTCTCTCAAATAAATTTTAAAAAACAATTTTAAAAAATATTTATAAAAGACCATTATAATGAATATCAAAATAGCAGAACTAAAAGTCCTAAATCTATTACAAACACAGAAGAGTAATCTTAGTAACCAAGAAACAGATTTGCCAAGGTAACATGATAACTGACAAGAATTCTAAGTAGAATTTATAACACCTTTATTTTAATGTAGATTATGCTTGCAAGGTTGAAAGGTTGGGAAACAAATGAGGAGCAAACTTATTTACCTAAACCATCAGTACAGTTTTTCATCCATTTTAGGATTGTATTTCCCAACCTGTTTCCTAGTAAATATTTTTAAATGCTTGGTGGATGAGCAGTAATTTCTACTTCTACAGAATAAAACTGGCCATATGTTTATATATGTATATATGTATACATATACATATATAAACATATATAAATGAAATTTAATAAATATATTTGTATATTGAATATAAAATATACAATATACAAATATATTTTATACATATATATATGGATGGCATGTTATTGAATGTTGGGCTGAGAGGTCCCCAAGTTCAGGTCGGAAATAAGGGAGAGAGAACAGAGGCCTATTTGAAATGAAGTTTCTACTCTCCTGGGAACCACATAGATCCTAGCAACACTGAACAAAGGACTATATACAAAGTGATCGAGGATTCTTGACCATAAACCATTTTTCTATCTCTTGGCTGTGTATATCCACACACTTTACTGAATCACCACTGTCTGCCATGCCTCCACATTATGTTCCTATCATGGTAAATGGCAAATAGTGGGATTTTAGGCTTCAGTAGAATTTGTCATTATGTAATGGGTTTCTTATCAGATCATCTGGTCTCTGTAAGAGGATGATCCAGAGCCTGGGGATACTATTCATCAACCAGAGGATTTTGACCAGCAGGAAAGAGACTGAGACAAAGCCCAAGGTCAGCCAGTCAGAGCGCCGCAGGGAGACAAGAATCCAAGTAGGATAATTTACAAATGATATTTTGCTAGCCCATTTAAGTCAAATCAACATCCTAGCATGTATTCAGGTAAATTTCATATGAACAAAGAGGTGATGGGATGTCATTATATTATTCAAAAATATCCCTCCACTGTCTATACTTTAATATCATATGCTCTCTAGTAGTTTCATCAGCTTATAGGATTTCTAAGGAAAAATGAAGGATTTTGGAGATTTTCATCAAAAATGTTATGTGCCAGCCAGATGTGGTGGCACATGCCTTTAATCTCAGCACTTGGGAGGCAGAGGTAGGAGTCCGCTGTGAAATCGAGGTCATCCTGAGACTACATAGTTAATTCCAGGTCAGCCTGGGCTAGCACAAGATCCTACCTTGAAAAACCAAAAAAAAAAAAAAAAATGTTATGTGCCTATGGTCATGAAGAACATGAAGAGTGGCAGATAGAATGATCCATAGACAATAACCTCTACATCCTACAGAAAACTTTTAGCAGAGTTTTAATACGTCAAAGTGGATAGAGATACATATGTTGGAGGGGATAATAAATAAAGGGGGTTAGCAATCTGTACAGGGGGGTAATTGGAACAGGATTTTCTTATCTCACCATCACTCATCTGATCTTCTCATTTGATAGCGTGACCTAACACACTGATTGTTTCTAGTTTCTTCTGTACACTGCTCAATGATTTACACATTTGATGATTGAGGAACCTGAAGTAGAAATAGTAGCAAAATACTGTCTTGGTATCAAAACTTAATTTATTAAAAACTGACTATATTTAAACTTTCCTGTACTGTGCTATATCTACTATGAACATGTTATCCTCATATTTTGATGATGCAATGCTCCAAGTTAGGACATCCAACTGAAGTATAGGAACACTTTATGAGCCCAATGTCTCATTTTCTCCTTTTCAAAGAGGGGACAAAACCTCAATGCTAAATGTAACACCCTCAGATCTCCTCTAGCAGCTGAGTCCCATGGCCTAACACCTAGGAATTTACCAAGATCTATAAAGATTGAGTGACACACACAGGAGGCCAAGTAAGTATCTCCAGGAATAGTGATTGAGGACATATTTCTGACTCAGTCTTGGCTTTGCCTTTTCGATCTCTACATCCCTGTTGACAAGAAAAAAATTCAAGTCCTACAGACATAATGAAGACACAGTATTCTTTCATCTTCATCAAGCCAATGTGGTTTGCTGAGTGGTAAAGATACACTCCTGTAGTTTCCTTCTCACTTGTGGCGTCAGCAGATTGATGGGAGGAGGGAATGGAAAGGTTCACTACGCAGAGCACTATTTGGATGCAATTATCAGGCTCCACTGGCAGGCACTACTTTAAAATCTGCAAGTTGGAGCAAGTTGCCTTGTTCTTAGAGGAGGGATTAACTAAACCATTTTGCCTAAATCAATTTGCACTGTTCAGATGATATATTTGTGAAGCAGCCAAGTCACCAAGTCACTCTTATTTACAGTAGTACTTCCCAGAGGTGGTCTTGCAAGGTATGGCCAGATAAATGATCACTCTAGTATTCATGAAAGTAAACAGGAACAACACAAGCAGCCATTTATGTCTGTAGCCTTTCCCCTACCCCACACAGCACTCCCTTATCCTAGTTCTGGAGCTGTAAGTAGAGTCTATTCTGGAACACATATGAATCCAAAATACTGGGCAGAGTCTAAGACCTCAGCCAAGCCAGCACAGGACTGTGCACATTATAGGTACTTGATGAATATTCACTCACTGATGCTAGATTTTAATCATGCTTATATAGCCATACCTAAAATTATCTATGCCACTTTTTATTAGACAGTAACTAACTGCCACCATATAGGCTAAAAATGGGTGAGGTTGTGTATTCAAATAAGTCTGACTCAGATTGTTAGGTTAGAATGTAATAGATATGATTTAAGAAACTCAACTTAAATTCATCACCATTACTCTCAATACCCACTCATATATGTGCTTTCACTCATTTGTACAAAATGAGATGGGGAACAAAGAGACTAAAATCTAAATACAATGATGTATTTGAATACCAAGGGGATTAATAATGACAAATTAAAGTTTCTGTAAATTCGTGTTCCTACTTACACCCAGTCAATCAACCCAATAAAGGGCAAATGAAGTGCTTTCTTTGAAAAGTATAATGCTGGGGGTTTGCAGAATCCTTTCATCCTCAAAGGACCAAGCCAATACTTATTGTACCCAGTATACAATATTATGACTTTTATGCAAGTGCACCAACTATGAAAGAAAGGTCCAAAGACTGTAAAGCCAATGCAACATCAGATTTAGGGTGAAATCTTTGATCTTCTTGGCTTCTAGACCTGTGTTTCAACCACATGAATCAAGCTGTGAGGAGCAATCATAACAAATCTAATTCACATTCTATTTCTGTATTAAGGTAATTGATTGGACAGGAATATAGAAAAATATCAAAGATGGCTTATCCCTCAGGGCAGTGAAGAGGAGGTAGATATAGAAGTTGTGGGGGGGGGAGTGGTAATCAAGGGTAGAGCAAAAGCTCCCCACAGAGAAAGAAAACTTAGGGGAGAACTCCCTATTTGGCAACCCATCTTCTACTGGAATATTGCTAAAGAATTGTTTTGAGTTCTGGTAGGGAACAGAATGGGGTGAAAGGCAGCCCTTATGGCCCAACTTGAGAATTAGGCGAATTATTCCTATACATTACTTGTCCATTTACAGTTTACAATATATTCCTTCATAAATACTCCTCCTCAGATCCACACAACCATTGCCATTCACAGCCTCACTCTGGAAAAAATCCTCAAAAAGGCAAAGCGAGAAGCAAGAAGCTACCTGGCTGGAAGGCCAGCTGTTGATGGGGAAAGGCTGAGGGTGGAGGCTCTGGTGGGAGATTTCCTTTGGCAGTGTTGTGATGCGTGGATAAGGGATGTGAGAGTCACAGCGCCAGCGCATAGGGAATGGGGAAGAGAGAGCAAAAGTGAGGAGCCCAACAATCCCAGGATCCCAATTTCCTGCTCTAAGAAAGAAATGCCTCCAAAATATAATGTGCTGCACACTGCACACGAAGTGTGAAGTAACCTAAACCAGTAATGTTACAGTAAACCTGCTCCGCCGTTATTTACTTAATTCTCAAGAGCCAGAAATGGAAAAATCCCATCCCTTTGCCTGATTCAGTCGCAGTGTGTTCTGTGAACACACGTTAAGTTTTCCCTTTTCCCCACAGCTTTGGCTTCACAGCTAGGCCAAAAATAAGGAACCACCCAGACAGAGAGGAAGATCGCTCCCCAGCCAAAAAGAAAAAAAAAAAAAAAGAAAATGGGGGGAATTAAGTTCCTCCGGGGCTCCCTGCCAGCGGGGTGTCCGCAACCTCTCCGCGGCTGCTCCAGCACCACTGGGTAGACCGCCGACCCCCGGCGCCGCCCGCCCGGGCCGAGGACGCTGTTGGTCTCCAGAGCGTGGGAAGGCGGCGGTGCCCTTTCCCAGACTTGCGCCGGGGCTCACGGAGATCCCGTCGACTGCCCGCCAGCGGGGCCGAGCGGGAGGCCTCAGGCTGCTCCCGTTGGGCACCGGGGAGTGCCAACTCCGTCTCAGGAGGGTAGTGGCATGAGCCCGAGCCACCGCGGCGCGACAGAGAGCCAGGGCCCGGGCCGGGGCCCCTGCTGTCGCCACCTCGAGCCTCGCGGAGCCCCGTCACCCGTTCTCGCCCAGCCTGGGCGTCCCCGGCCAGCGCCAGCGCCGGCCCCGGCAGCACCTGAAGAGCAGCCGGAGCCGGGGGCCGAGCCCTGCGCGGGCGGCGACGCTCGACCCCCCAGGGCCGCGGAGAGGGGACGCGTTTTACCCATATTGTTCCCGGGTGCCAGCCATGTCGTACGCGCGCCGCTGAGCGCCGGCCGCTCGCCGGCCTCCGCAGCAAACTGGCTGGGGCTCCGGCGCGAGCTCCCGGGCCGCCGTCGCTGCCGCCGCCACCACTCTAGGCCGCCGCCCGCCTTCGCCTCGGCTGCCGCTGCCGCTGCCGCTGCCGCCGCGGCGCAACAGCCGGGATCCGCCAGCCCGCGCGCCCTGCGGGGTACAGCACGGAGACCGCGACGCCGCAGCGGCTGGGTCTCCTGGGCGAAACTTAAGAGTTTTCGCCCCTCAGTCCAGAGGCAGCACCATGACACCACCGCAGCACCACACTGTCATTTCCGCCGCCGCAGAGAGAGAAAAAAAAAGGCAATCCCTTCGAAAGGGAGGTGGAGTGGGGGCCAACAGAGCTGAGGCTGACACCTAAAGCGAGCATTGGGAGGGGCCCCGGCAGAAGGGGCGCTGAGCCACCTTCCTGAGCTCACCTTCTGACGCCCCCGCCACTCCCAGCTCCCCCAGCCCCTCCTCTAGAGGCGCGTTTACATGTTTTCTCCCCTGGCAGGAGTGACCGGAGAAACCTGAGCAAGCTAAGGCAGTGCGGGTGGGTGGGGTTCGGCTTACTACTGTACCTACCAGCTGATTCCAGCAGCCTTTTCTCCAGCGTCCTGTCATCTTGAAGACACACGGAGAGAGGGCCAGGGTGTGTGTGTGTGTGTGTGTGTGTGTGTGTGTGTGTGTGTGTGTGTAAGAGAGAGAGAGAGCGCGTGCAGAATGTGTGTGAAATGCCCAGGGAAGACTACAGTCAAACTCTTCTCCCACCTACCACCCTCCCTGACCCCACAAGCCCCCAGATTAGAACAAGAATATACTATTGCACCCGCCAATGGGAAGAGTGTGTCTGGATCCTCTGCACAGGTCCTCCTGATGAAGCTGCTCTATGCAAAGTTAACTACAGAGTAAAACAAAAATAGTGGAGGAGACAGAAAAGGGCAGACAATTGAAGGAAACCCAACCCCTCGGTCTTTTTACAAAGAGAGAATGGCTGTGTTCCATTGGCCTTGGGGAGAAGTTGTTCGGGTGGATTATAGCCACCAAACGGGAGGAAAAGTGAGGTTTCTTTTGCACCTTCAGATACTTGACCAGCAAAACAAGAGGGTCATTACTAAGAGGACAATGGGGCAGATGCAGCTATCCAGGTATTTAATGACCTTTATAAGCTGATTGGTTCATTTGGAACCCAGGATCCTCTCATTGGTCTGGAGTCAGCCTGCCTGCTGACCTATCATTGGCTCAAAGACCACCACCTCACTCACAAGGTGGATGGAAGAGAGAAGGAGGAGGAAGCCCTAGAGGAGATTATTTATAACACCACGCAAAATGCCAGAAGAGGAAAGAAATCAGAAAACAACCCTCTCACACAGGCCTCCCATCACTGTGCATGGGAACAAATCCAGAAAAAAATTAAGGTGGGTGTATCTTGTCAGAGAACCAACAGTCAACACCTCTGTTAAACAATATGCTGGAGAACAGTGAGAAGGGAATGAAGGCAAAAATCACAACTGTGTGCTGGAGAAATGGCTTAGCTGCTAAGGCACTTGCCTGCAAAGCCAAACGACCAAGGTTCGATTTCCCCAGGACCCACATAAGCCAGATGCACAAAGTGGTGCATGTGTCTGGAGTTTGCAGCAGCTGAAGGCCCTGGAATGTCCATTCTCCCTCTCTCTCTCTCTCTCTCTCTCTCTCTCTCTCTCTTCTCTCTCTCAAAAATAAAATAATGAAAAAAAAAAATCCCAAGCCACAGTACTTATTTTAAAAAATCACAACCATGCTACCTTGATGAAAGTCCAGCAATAAGAGAAGTAAAGGCTAATCTAATGCCAAAAGCACAGAAAACAAAAGCAAAACTAGACAAATGGGACTGCCTGAAACATCATCCACACAGCAAAGGACACAACCAACAGAGTTAAAAGGCAACCAATACAATGGGAAAAATAGCCACAAGCCATGTTCTGTTAAGAAGTTAACACTCCAAATAAAAACTTTGACAATTCAATAACAAAGTAACTATATTTTAAGATTGACAAAGGACTTGAGTAGATTTTTCTCCAAAGAAAAATTAAAAAAAAAAAAACGACCAACAGGTAGATAAGTCACTCCACGTCACTAATCACCAGTGAAATGAAAATCAAAATGATGGTGTTATCTTAGCCCCATTAGAGTGACTGCCATAGAAAAAGAAGAGCTAACAAGGTTTGGGACAAATTGGAACACTTGCATACTGTTGAAAAATGGTGCAAACACGACATAAAGAATTGAAAACTGGCTATAGCCACTGAGGAAAACAGTATGGAGGTGCCTCAAAAGTTAAAACTAGAATGATTATAAAACCCATCAAGTCCATTCTGGGTGAGTATCCAAGGGAAATGAAATTAGCATATAAAATAGACATCTGCACTCCCATATGTATTGAAGTCTATTCACAATAGCCAAGAAATGTAAACCATTTAATAGTACATGCATTCGTGAATGGATATAGAATATGTAGTATATACACACAACAAAATACTATTCATCCTTTAAAAAGAGGAAAATCTTTTCGCATCTTACAATATGAATAAAGTTTAAGCTCATTATACTAAATGAAGTGATCCACTCACAAAAAGACAATGACTGCATTCATAGTTCTGCTCATATGAGGTATGAGAAATAGTCAAACTCACAGAAAAAGAAAGAATGGTGGTTGTCAGGGCCTATGGGAGAGGGTAATTGGCACGTTTCAGTCATGTAGGAAGGAGGCAGTTCTGGGGATTTCTTGTACACCAATGTGCACATGGTTAATAATATTGGACCATACACTTGGAAATTGTCAAAAGTGGAAATTTTATGTTATGTGGCCCTTGCCACAATTAAAATTTTAGTAATTTTTTTAAATTAATGAGCCAAGAGTCTACAGACCCTGACATAACAGTGTAGTTAAATAAGTTATGTGAACATTAAAAATTAAAATTAAAATTAAAGCCGGGCATGGTGGCACACGCCTTTGATCCCAGCACTTGGGAGGCAGAGGTAGGAGGAACACCATGAGTTCGAGGCCACCCTGAGAATACATAGTTAATTCCAGGTCAGCCTGGACCAGAGTGAAACCCTACCTCAAAAAACAAAAACAAAAAAACAAAAAATAATTTAAAATAATTATATATGATTTGTGTACATATATACATAAAACACACACAAATATACCTATGATATTATTAAATGAAAAAATGTAGTGCATAACTGTGTGTAATTTGCTACTACTTGTATTAAAATGGGGGAGGTATATGTCTGTTTGTGCTTGTATGCATATAGACACTTCTGTTGATATAAACCTAAGAAGTGTTATACTGCCTTCCTGGAGGTAAGTCATATGGGGACAATATGTTAGTCAGCTTTCTGTTATTGTAGCAAAAAAAAACTGAGCTAAACAATTTAGGAGTAAACATTTATTTGGGCTCACAATTTCAGAATTTTCATTCCAGGGTTCCTTGGCCCCATTGATTCTGAGACTGTAGTGAAGCAGAACAGTATGAGGAGGACTTTGTAGCAATGCAAAATGCTTACCTTGGGCTGGAAAAATTGTTCAGTGGTTAAGGCATTTGCCTACAAAGCCTAAGAATCCTGGTTCAATTCCCCAGTACCCACGTGTAGCCAGATGTATAAACAGGTGCATACATCTGGAGTTTGCTTCCAGTGGCTGGAGGCCCTGGCGTGCCCATTCTGTTTCTGTCTCTCTCCCTCTTTCTTCTTGCAAATAAATAAAATAAAATAAAATAAAATAAAATAAAATAAAATAAAATAAAATAAAATAAAATGCGTATCTCATGCTTGCTCCAATCATGTCTTGCCTTCTTGTTTCCAACACCTCCCAATAGTCCATTAAGCAAAATCCATCAATGGGGGATCCATTGATAAGATCAGAGCCATCATAATCCAGTCACTTCCCAAAGACCCCACCTGTGAACATTGGTGCATTGGGGACTAAGTCATCAAGACGTAAGCTTTAGGGGGACATTTCAGATGCAACTCATGAGAGAAAAGCCCTCAACATTGTGTGTTGTTTAGTTGTGCTTGAGGGTTTTTAAATAATAATTATGGGGCTGGAGACATGGCTTAGCGGTTAAGGCGCCTGCCTCCTAAGCCTAAGAACGCTGGTTCCAATTCTCCAGTGGTTCCAATCTCCAGGTCCCACGTTTAGCCAGATGCAAAGTGATGCAAGGGCACAATGCCCCACTTGCCCACAAGGGGGCGCACACATCTGGATTTCATTCGCAGCCACTGAGACTGCTGGTGTGCCCATTCTCTGTCTCCTTCTCCCTCTGTCTCTCTCTGTGTCTCTCTCCAAAAATAAATAAAATAATTTTTTAAAAATTAAATAATAATTATGACTTGGATTTTCAAAAACCAGTTAAAAGAGTAAAGCACATAGAAAGTGAATTAAGGTGATTGAGGAGCAGAGAGAGGGGAAATGTGGAATCATTGTTTATAGCACACAAAGTTTCTGTCCGAAATGGTGGAAAAAATTCTGGAAATGCTATATTGCACAGCATTGTGAAAGTGCTTAATGCCACCGAATTATACACTGAGCAGTGGTTAAGATGACAATTGTAGGGCTAGAGAGATGGCTTGGTAGTTAAGGTGTTTGCCTGCAAAGCCAAAGGACCCAGGTTCAATTCCCCAGGACCCACGTAAGCCAGATGCACAAGGTGGCACATGTGTCTAGAATTCATTTGCAGTGGTTAGAGGCCCTGGCACACCCATTCTCTCTCTCTCACTCTCTCTCTCTCTCTCTCTCTGTGTCTCTCTTTCTCTCTCTCAAATAAAAATAAATATTTTTAAAAAGATGACAATTGTATGATTATGGAAACACCTTGTGAACAGTGTGAACCCAAAACTGAGGTTGGTATTTGTGGAGGCCTTTTCATAATTCAGTATTTTGCGTTGAGAATATCTTCAGTAATACAATACAAAACTTTTAAGATCAGTCAAAGGTGTTGAGGAGATGGATGAGTAGATAAAGCACTTGCCATGCAAGCAAGTGTGATGACTTGAGTTTGGATCCTCAGATCCAACATAAAACTGCATATGGTAGCATAAGCATCTATAATCCCAGCACTCTTAAAATGAAATACTGAAAGGACCAAACTGACGCCATGACAGGCTTCAGTAAGGTGCTGCCCTAACTAGGCCTAAGTTTCAATTTCCCCGGGGGCTCTGGGGGCTGAGTCAGTTCCTAGAGACATGTCCAAACATGCCCAGGCATGCCCAAACATGTCCCTTTAGCCCCAACCAATCAAAGATGTACAAATGTAATTGCTGTTTGCATAGCCAATCATGTTAAAAGATTACATAACCAGCCTGGAATTTCCCCCTAACTGTGCTTAAAAAAAGCTTGCCTGCTCCTCTCAGGGTTGCCATTTTGTACGAATGGTTGACCCCTGATGCTGGCTGATTGTACAGAATAAATACTTTTTGCTTTTACATACTATTTGACTGTGGGGTCTTTCTTGAGCGATTTTTGGACCCTTACAATGGGAGGCTGAGACAGGAGAATCACTAGGAGATGACAGGCAAGAGACACTGTCTCAAAGTAAAGTGGAAGGCATGGACCAACATCTAAAATTGTCCTCAGAACTTTACACACAAGTGTCTGCACTTTCACGCATGAACATAAACACATGTTATACACAGACAAGGATTTTTTTAATTCCCACAAAAGGATCAAGTTGAACAGGAAATTCAGAGAAATGTTGATCCTTGCGAATTCTGCAATCTCACTTGGTATGACTCCCACAAAGAGGTAGAGAATTTTTTGAAATCTAAAGATGTGACCCTGAACAAAGTTAGCTAACTGTTGACAAAAGTTGACAGTAAAGGAGATTTGCTTTTAATGGTTTTTCTTATCCTTTAGAAAGTATGCTATCCTTCATATTTTAGCAATCTTCACTCCACCTGAGCCTCTAGCAATTCCAGCAGAATCCCTGGCTTGTCCAAGCTCTATACATAGTTCCCAAATCCTGTCTTCCTTCTACAGGGAGCAGCACATGTACTGGACCTTTCCTTTCTTTCCTCAAAACTTAATAGCTGGTGGGTCCCTTCCCACCAAAGGACCTTGCTAAGTGATTAAGGAATTCAATCAACTAATTCAAGCTAAATGTTAATAGCTTCATTTGTCTCTCTATTAGTAGATAATATTTTAATTTTAACAGAGGCCTTCAATGTATTAATTCAAAGGAATGACTAATGGCTTATGTGGGTGGGAATGGGGGATGGGGAGATTTTGCTAATCACATCACATAACCAGATGCTTTGAAAATATCCCCACTTTCAACGGTTTTATGCAAATTACTCACTGTAAATTTATTAAAGTAAATGTTTTGTATCTGGCAGGAGATGCAAAATTGGCTGGGAGTATGTAATGAAATTATTTGTTTATAATTATTTAATGGTTACCTTTGTATATAACATATGTTGATCCTATTAACAATATAAATCTGGTCGGTGAATAAAAGACATTTGACAGATTCAGCTGGAGGTGTTTAATTGAATTAATATGAGGCAGACTCATCACCCCACAGGCCCACAGTATGAAAGGGACAGCTCATAGGCTATTTTTTTCCAGCTAAGAATGTAAGGGGGAGGGAATGGATCCAGATACTTTCTGCAGAGAAAAGCACAGAGGCTAGTTTGTTCCAGAAGGAAAAATTACAGAAGGGTGATTTTTGTTGTGCAGGAGACTCATTGCTACTGCAGAAGGAGACCTTAATACTGCTCTCAAAAGAAGCAGCTAGTTGTCTGAAATCCAGACAGTGACCAAAGGCTTTTTCTAACCAAGGGGCTTTTAACAGGATGGTGAGAAGAAAAGCACTTTTGGCATAGTCTCATCAATAGGACATTGTTCTAAAACCCTAGTTGTGTACAGGCTCTGTAGGCTGCTTATGCGAGTAGTTCAAAATAAATATGTTCCCAATATAGAGAAATGGTATGGCCCTTGTAGCAGACAGTTTCAGGTTTGCTGAGATGAACTTCCAGACCTGGCACAGTTATGGAGGAAGGGATTTATTGAAGTTTACAGATCCATGGGAAGTTCCATAATGGCAGAAAAAGCCAGCCTGCTTTCACAGGACCAAACACAGAGAGAAAAGCCACAAGCCAAAAGCCACACAGCACACCTCAGGAACTCCAGCTAGGCACACTTTGTATATCTTTAAATTGAAATCTTAAACCCACCACCACACCTTCAGATCCACCCAGTGACACTGCCTCCAGCCAGGTGGATGCAAGTGCAAACTACAAATTAATAAAACACTGAATAGATTGGGGGCCATATATTCAAACTACCACATCCCTGATACTTTGGATTCATCTCTGATTTATATTCAGATACTGCTTCCATCCATTTCATAACTGTTATGAATTGTGTTTGTTACCATAAACATTTGTTTATCTTTGCTTTCTGCATTGCATGTGTTAATACTTTTCTGGAGTTTTCACAGATTAAGGCCCAAGCCTTAATCTTCCTGCCACCAGTGGCAAGTCACTTAGAGTCTGGTTTCCACAACATCACATATTCATAGGTTTCCTACTATCTCACTACCTGTTCCTCACGTTCTAGTGCTCCATCCTCAGATTTTTCTGTTTCAGAAAGTTTCCATGCCCCATAGTTAAGTCTTGCCTCCCCTTACCATCACACTTCATCCTTATAGGACCTCCTTTACTACCACAGCTTCCAGTAAAACCCATATGCTGATGGATCTCAACTTTTCTTTCCAGCTCAGACCATTCCCTTTAGTCCAGACTTGCATACTCACCGAGTACTTTACATCTCCACCTAGCTGTGTCGTAGCAATAAAGACGTGTCCAAAAGAGAACTCTTAGTTTCTACCCCTCCTCATCTTGGTTCGAGGCACTGGCAAACTATTTAAACCAGACAATGGAATGCCATCTTTGGCATCTTTCCTTTCCCCAATGCCAGACATCCAACCCACAAACAAGCCAGATTTGGTATCTCACTTATATACTTGTAGTAAGTACTATAGTTAGTTATCTCTTCAAAATGGAAATCTGATCATTTTAATCCCTATTCCCTATTTAAAACTCTTCAATCTCCTCATACTGCCATTATGATAAAATTCCAATTATATAAGGTGGGCTGCAAGACCTGGCATTAGCTATCTCTGTCATCTTCTCCAACCTCATTCTGTTCCACCCTCATCCTTGCCTACTAGTCTAAACACACTGACCTCTGACCTTCCCAAGCCACACCCTGTTCTTGACCACCCCAAGAACTTTACATGTCCTTTTCCTTTTGCTAGAGTGCTTTTTCTTCCCCCCTTCCCATGGTTGTCTAATGCCTTCTCTCAGATTATACATCACCTCATCAGACAAGACTTTCTGCCAACCCTATCTAAAGTAACCCCTCCAACTATTCTGTGATATAGTGCCCCAGTATTTTTCTTTGAAAAATTTCCCACTAGCTACAAGTATCATGTATATTTATTGTATATGCATACAAGAACACATACATATGCATTCCATCAGAATGAGAGCCTTCCTATCTCTATCACAGTGTGTCTCCAATGCATTGAACAGTACTTGGATCATAGTAGATGCTAATATTTGCTGCATGAATGGCAGTAAACAAAGGAAAGAATATGGTCCAGAGATGACCTTTGCAACATGATCTATATTACCCTTATCTTCAATCCAAAATGAGAATACTGCACACAGAAAGGAACTCTTGGCTGAACTAGTGCATTCATACATAGCAGGGCCATGCTGGGAGGCCAGACATATTAATCAGTGTATCAACTGCCTATGTGCCAATTTTGAACTGTGTCTATAAACACTAGTGTCCCTAAAGATATTAATTGGTGTTCTGAGAAAAAAATGATTTGATCAAACATGTGTAGAAAATGCTTCAGACTGACTCACAAAGACTCAAAGCATACATTAGCACATTAAGAATCAAAGAAGTTCCTCCAGAAACAAAACCTATTTGTGCTTTAACATTTCCCCAACCAGATTTGACCATGAAACATTTATAGTCTATTCACTTATTAATATCTCACAGGAGAGCTAGGAAGAGCTACAAAAACACTGGTAGAGTGTTTTCCTAGCATGTGTAAGGCCTTCAGTTCCATCCTGAACACACAATAAAATTACAGTATTTCACAGGTCCCAAGAATCTCTTAAAATATTTCTTTTAAAAATATTTATTTATTTATTTATATATTTATAAGCAGAGAGATAGAGATAGTCAGAGAGAGAATGAGTGTGCCAGGGCCTCACTCCACTGTAAACAAACTCCAGATGTATGCTCCACTTTGTGCATCTGGCTTATATGAGTACTAGGGAATTAAACCCAAGTCATTAGACTATGGAGGCAAGTGCCTTAACTGCTGAGCCATCTCTTTAGCCCTCAAATACATCTTTTGTGCCAGGAATGGTGGTATATGCCTTTAATCCCAGCATTTGGGAAGCTGAGGTAGGAGGATTGTTGTCAGTCTGAGGCCGGCCTGAGACTACACAGTGAATTCTAGGTCAGCCTGAGCTACAGTGATGCTGTACCTCACACACACACACACACACACACACACACACACACACACACACACACGGCTTTTGAAATACTACCATAGATATGAGCATGTAAATATAAAGATAGATGTGTGTGTGTGCACTTATGTTTTTGTATGTGTGTATGTCATACATATTTATCAAAGTTAAGTTCCACAGCAATAAATTCCAAGTCAGAACTTCACCTATGAGATGAAGTAAAGTGGGATGCAAGCTTAAAATAAGGCAATGACTGGAGATGGAGATTATATTCTGTTCATATACAACTATTAGGAGGGCCATGGCCTACAGTGGGTAAACAGTGCTGCTCTAAACTAATTCAAATATTCTGGCCTCAAAGAACTCCTAGGCTACTGAGAACCTTCAAATAAGATTGATGAAGGACTGTCAATGATCTTTGGGGAAATATCAAATAGAAAGAAGTATCAGTATCAGATTCATGGACAAGCAAAGCAGCTTTCAGAAGGGAAAGGGTGTAACTTGAAAACTAAGACCAGGGTGTGGGATTACAAGTTGATCTGAAGCAAAATGCATTCTGCTATTGCTATTAAACACTTCACTATGATTTTAGGTTCTTTGAACTCTCCATACTGGTTCATACTTATGGCCTCTGCATTTGCTGTTCTCTGTTCTCTGCCTAAAGTAGCCACTGCCATTTTTTTTTCTGTAATAAGCAAATGGAAATAGTTTAGGTTTTGTGAGCCATGTGATCTCTGTCACGACTGCTCAGCTCTGCTGTTGAGTGCAAAAGTAACCATAACAATACATAAACAATAAAACTTTACTTTCAAAAATAGATTGTGGACCACATTTGGATCAAGGGCCAGCATTGTTCAAGCTGGAGAATACACTGCAAGTATCCTTACATGACTAACATTGTTTATTCAGAATCTAACTTTAATATCATTGTCTCACATTACACGATCCAATCTAAAGTAACTTCACACTGATTTGCATTATCTGCCTTAAAATCTGTCTATTATAATTATCTACATCACATCTCTCAAAAATTGGCATTTTCTTGCTTATTGATTTATCTCCACCCATGCACACACACCAAAATAACAACTAACATTTATTAAGCTCTCCTTGTATGCTTGGCATTATTCTAAGCATTTTATATGCATTAACTCTTTTAATCTTAATAATAACCTCCTGACAATAATCCCTAATTCACTCATTTTATAGATGAGGAAATGAGGGCTGAGAGACTAAGTAATTTATTTTCAGTCACAAAGCTGAGTTGGTGGTGAATCCAGGATTTAGACTCAGACTCCTAAGCCCTATGCTATATTACATGTAAATGATAACCTCCACCGTACAGGAATCTTGTCTTTCATGATTACTTATGACCAATAAAAAACCCTGTGGTCAATAAATTGTCAACTTAATAAAAATTCCAAGACACTTTATGAAAGGAGATAGTAGTCAAAATGAGTAAGTCTTGTTAACCTGATTTTCTTTTTGATGAGGCTAACAGAACAATGAGAAGTAGAATTTTGTATTCTTTGCATTTTAGCAAAGAATTAAACATGCTTTTGCCTGAAACACTTATTTTATAAAACCTTTCCATGTCATTTAACTCTATTGCTCTTTTCTTTCTCTTTTGGTTTCCATGACATTTTTTTTTTTTTGGTTTCCTAGTTCCCTGAACACCTTACTATTGTTACTTTGTCCTTTATGTGACCCTCTCCCTCCTCCATCAGCCCCTAAACTGTGGGTGTTGACCCAGGATTCCCTATCAGTACTTGGCTCTTCCCACTTTTCAAATGCTCTTAGGTGGTCCCATCTATTGCCACTGTTTGTTTACATTGTCCCTTTATCCTGATAATATCCCAGTCTATCTCAGGGCCAGAACTTTATTCCAAACCTGAAAAATAAATCTCACAAGCTCCTCAAATTGAACATGTCAAAAACAAAATTCCTATTTTCTCTTATATCCCCTCCTCAATTCATGACGTTTCTGTCAGCTCCCTAGATTAGAATTTTTTTTAATATTGCATTTATTTATGTGGAGGGGGCAATCTCTTGCTGCTGCAAACTAATGCCAGACACATGTACAACTTTTTGAATCTGGCCTTATGCCACTTTTTAAAATATATATATTTTTATTTATCTTTTTGAGAGCAACAGACAGACAGAGAGAAAGAGGCAGATAGAAAGAGAGGGAATGGGTGCACCAGGGCCTCCAGCCACTGCAAATGAACTCCAAATGCATGTGCCCCTTGTGCATCTGGCTTATGTCGGTACTGGAGAATTGGACCTTGAAGCAGGGTCCTTAGGCTTCACAGGCAAGCACTTAACCACGAAACTATCTCTCTAGCCCCTTTATGCCACTTTTTGTGTCTGGCTTTATATGTGTGCTGGGAATCCAAACCCTGGCCAGCAGGCTTTGCAAGTAAGTGCTTTTAACCACTGAACCATCTCTCCAGTAGAAATTTTAAAGCCATTTTGTCTACTTAAATAACCAAACACGGACTCAATCTTAATAATTTTACCACCCAAATATGTCTCAATTCATTACACCTGGGAGCTGTAATCAACTCTTAAGTGGTCTCTGCCTCTAGTTTTGCCCATATTCAATTTTTCACAAACATCTAGAATAGCCTTTCAAAATGAAAATTTGAAAGTTAGGCATGATGACACAGATATGTATGTAATCCCAGCACTGGAGAAACTGAGGTAGCAAGATCATGAGTTTGAGACCTGAGCTCCATAGTGAGCCAGCCTAGGCTACACAGTGAGGCCCTATCTTGAAAAAAAAGTGAATATTTGATCATGTTACAGCCCACTTTGTACAAAACAAAATTCAAGTTATACAAGGGCCATACAAATCTCAAAATTGTAAGGTATGTGACACTCACAGCTAATGTTTCTACAATTCCAAACTGCTTACATCTCCAGTCTTTATTTCTATGCCTTTGTTCCTGCCTGGCCTCTGCTTTGATACCTATCCCTCCTCTGCTTGGCTGATTTCTTATTATTCTCTCAGGCTCAGTTTAGGCAGCACTGCCTCTGACAAGGCTTCCATTCACAGGTCCAATCTAAAGCTGGCTAGGATGTTTCTCTTCTGGGCTTCCAAGGCATCCTGAACTTGCCAATTTGCCTCTAGCACAGCATTTGTCCAGCTATATTTTTCTTGTTATCCAGCATAACCATAGCTCTCATGAGATTATAAACTCCTTGAAAGCAGAGGCTATAGTTTATTCGATTTGTAAGCATAGCACCATGCACAATACCTAGAAAATAATAAGAAATCAACAGATACTTTGGATGAATCATCTATTTTATGGCCACAACACATTATTGGCTTCTGAATTCTTTTTTACACAATTATTCCATAGTGTGGTATGTGCAATGAAACAGGAAAAACAAAAAGATAGAAGAAGGACACATAATTTGGCCTAAGATGACTGGGATAAAAGGGGGTGGTATATGGATAATGTATTATTCAAACTTGGATTATGGTAATAGAAATAGAGAAAAAAAGAGAGTGTGTGAAGCTCCTGAAGTTAGTGTGGCTCTATTCTGCATCACCAAATTACACTCCACCATTATTTTAATCAACATAGTAAATTGGATTATTCAATAAATGCCAGTGGTTTGGAAAATAAAAGATAAAGCCAAACCTCAGAAATGGTTGAAGGAATAGGAAAAGTTTAGCCAAGATAAGGGAGAATTGTGAGGAATTTGAGAATTTTCTTTATTTGATGGATTGAGTTGTGTTTCTCCTCCAAAATAAGTTAAAGTTCTATCCCTTCAAACCTCAGAATGTGACCTAACTTGAGAATGAAGTCTATACAGATATGATTAGTTAATATGAGGTCATATTCGGTAGAGTGGGCCCTTACTCAAATAGGTCTGCTGTCCTTCTGAGAAGAGGGAAATTTGGACACAGATGAAGGCAGAGTTTGGAATTGTACTGCCACAAGCCAAAGAAAAAGTTGTTTCCACAGCTAGAAAAATCAGGGAAAGATTCTCTCTTAGAGACTTCAGAGGGAACATAAGGCTGTCAGCACCTTGATTTCAGAATTCTAACTAGGAGAGCTGTGAGAGAATAAATTTTTGTTATTTTAAGCCACATAGTTTTTTGGTATTTCAGTATGGCCACAGGAAACTAATGCAAACAGAGGGAATGAGCAGATTTGTTCTCTGTAAAACCCAGCAGGTAGAAGATATAGGAAGACAGAAGTACTTCTTTATATTGAAGGAAAACTTAGTCATTCTATCCAAAGATTAAAATGAGCTACCATGGGAGCAACCACTGGTGGTCTGTATGCTAGACGTTTGTTTGGCAGAAATT
Source organism: Orientallactaga sibirica (assembly GCA_036365145.1). Lineage (NCBI taxonomy): Eukaryota > Metazoa > Chordata > Mammalia > Rodentia > Dipodidae > Orientallactaga > Orientallactaga sibirica. The sequence continues at coordinate 12,571,227 of JAEOAD010000057.1, forward strand.
TTAGTTTGGCAAAAATTGTAGTGATAGTATTAGTAACAATAAAACAATTGAAATAAAACAAACTGCCACTGGTATCCTGATTTGAGAAGCAATTTCACAAAGATGTTTTGACACAATTGAGGATTTTTGAACCTGATTGGATATTTGATCACATTAAAGAATTCATTATAATTTTAGCTGAAAATAATAGTGTAATGATTCTCATAAGAGAGGGAAAGGAAGGAAGAATAGAGATACTGTATCTTTTAGAAATTCACACTTCAATGTTCAAGGAAAAAATATTGTGTTGGCCTAGGATTTAATTCAAAATACTTCAGAGGAAGAGGATAAGAGATAAGTTGGTATACAGATCAAACAAAACTGGTAATGTGTTGGTAGTTTTTGAAACTGGATGATGGCTAGGTAGTAAATTTATATCATTCTCTCTACTTCATACATGTTTGGATATTTCATAATGAAATATTGAAAAAAATCTACCTGTTACTATGTACTGAGTACCTACAGTAATTCAGGAACATGGTTTTTTTTTCAGGGGATGGGTTTGAGACAGGGTCTCACTACATAGACAAGGGTGGCATCAAGTTCACAGAATCCTCCTTTCTCAGCCTCCCAAGTACTAGGATTACAGGTGTGAGCCTCCACACCCAGCCATGCTAAGTACTCTTAAAGTATTACCTCATTTATCTTAACTATAAAATGTTAAACATCTCTAAATAAAAGAGATATGTGTCTGTATGGGAAGACAGGGAGACATGATAATGTAAAGAAATTTCCTTTAAATTCATCTGGATAATGAAGATGAAGAGAACAAAATTAATCTCTCCTTTGAACCATTTCCATCAGGTTTTAATTATGCCCTAGTACTATCATTAAAAACTCAACATTCTTCCTTGACCATACCACCAACTTCCATACCATTATTCTGCCCCCCATTAGAGTCAAGTTCTCACATAGGGAGTTGCCTACATAAGCTATCTCTACTTGCTGACTATACATTCAAACCTTAGTCTACTATAATCAGACCTCCACCCTTACCATTCCAACAAAGCAGCTATTGTCATCAATAACCTACATGGTGCATGTTACCAAATCTAATGGGCACTTATCTGTCCTCATTTTACCTATGCTGTCAGCAGAATTCTGCACTGCTGACCACTCCTTCCATTTTGAAATACACATTACTCTTGCCTTTCTTGACACTACAGCCCCATGGTTATCTTGCTAAATTCTTAGCTCTCTTTATTCTTCTTTGATATCTTATCTTTCTTGACCTTTTTCAAGTATTGGTATTTTTCATTGTTCTTCTCTATACCCTCTTGGATATTCACTCTATATTCTTTCAGTGGGAAAATTCACCTATTCCTGTGGATTTAAATGTCATTTACAGTACTCCAAAAAGACACCTTATATTCATTCACTTTCCCCTTACCACCTGCCTCATGACTTGACTCCTTAGTAAGTTTTAAATGCATATTTCATTCTTACACACACACGCACGCGCGCACACACACTACATATATTGAATTCTGTTGCTCCTCTCTTATTTTGGTGTTATATCTAAAAAAAATTGCCTAATCTAAACTCTTGGAAAATTTATGCCTATGCTTTTTCCCAAGAGTTAACTAGTATTCATTTTTAAATTTAGGCCTTTGATAATTTTCATGATGTTAAGTAAAGATCTAATTTTCATTTTTGTGTATGTATATCTAGTTGTATACAATGTGTATATCCCCTTGCCCACCATTAATTTAAAAGGCTATTTGAGGGCCATTGAGGTATCTTAGTGGGTAAGACTGCTTGCCACAAGCATGAGGGCTTGGGAGTGCCTGAGACTGCCTGAGTTCAAGTCTCCAGTACCTATATAAACAGCTAGGAATGGCCACCAGGCTCCTGTAACCCTGGCACTGTGGGGAATAGAGACTGAAGAACTTCTGGGGCTTGTGAAAACCTACAGCTCCATGGTCTAAAAGGGACTCTATCTCAAGGCACTATTAGAATGAACAATAGAGGAAGGTGACCTAATGTTCTCCTCTGGCCTGTGCACACATACAGAAACATTTGCACATACATGTGCAAAGACCACAAACACACACACCACACCATACATACTATGTGTGCAGAAAACCACAGTTTTTATAAGAAATTACCCAAGCCACCCCAGTTTGAATTTTCAAATCACAGCTCTCATGTAAAGAGCTGGGCGTGGCCACACATGCCTTTATCACCAGTCCTGCAAAGGGGAGCAGAGACAGGGAAATTTCCCAGGCTTGCAGAAAGACAGCAAGTTCTAGTATCAATAAGAGACTCCAGCTCAAATGAAAATGGGCAGAAGAGGTCTGGAGAGATGGGTTAGTGGTTAAGGCACTTTCCTGCAAAACTTAAGGATCCATTTTAGATTCCCCAGGACCCATGTAAGCCAGATGCACAAGGTGGAGCATGTGTCTGGAGTTTGATTGCAATGGTTAGAGGCCCTTGCTTGCCCATTCATTCTCTCTCTCTCTCTCTCTCTCTCTCTCTCTCTTTCTCTCTCCCTCTCTCTATCTCAAATATATATTAAAAAGAATGGGTAGAAGAGTAATGGATCAGATGGAGCAGACACATAGGAACATCTCAGGGGAGTACCCTCCAATGCTGGCGAGTGCATAAAGGACCACAAAGGCACACACACACACCATCCCACCCCACATATTAAACATAAATACACAAGCAAGAAAACAGTCAGTTAACTTAAATATGAAGGTCACTTTTGGATTATCAATTCTATCCCACTGATCTGCACATACGCCACTATCATACTGTTTTATGTATCATAGCTTTGTAGTAATTTGAAATCAGGAAGTGTGAGTCCTCCAACTTTATCCTTCTTTTTCAAGATGATTTTGCTATTCCATTGTGTTTTACATGAATTTTAGGAGTACCTTGCCAATTACTGCAAAAAAATCCAGCTGGAAATTTTTATAAGAATGGCTTTGAGGGCTGGAGAGATGGCTTAGCAGTTAAGGCATTTGCCTGTGAAGCCTAATGATCCCGCTTCAATTCTCCAGGTCCCACATAAGCCAGATGCATATGGTGGTGCCTGCGTCTGAAGTTTGTTTTCAGTGACTAGAGGCCCTAGCACGTCCATTCCCCCCCTCTCTCCCCTTCTCTCTGTCTCTAATAAATAAATAAATAAAACTAAAAATCTTTTTAGAAAACAATGGCTTTGAATCTATAGACAGATTTGAGAAAGAATTCTTTCTTAACATTGTTAAATTTGTTTTAAGTAGCCAGGCATGGTGGCACACGCCTTTAATCCCAGCACTCGGGAGTCAGAGGTAGGAGGATTGCCATGTGTTCGAGGCCACCCTGAGACTACATAGTGAATTTCCAGGTCAGCCTGGGCTAGAGTGAGAACCTACCTCGAAAAACCAAAAAAAAATTTTTTTTGTTTTAAGTATTATGTTAGGTTTAATGCTCTTGTGAATTGAGTTGCTGTATTAATTTCACTTTGCTTTTTATCATTAACATTTCAAATATAAGTGATCTGTGAATATTGATTATGTATTTTGCAAGTTTGCTTAATTATTGACCTTAAGAATTCTTTTTTGTGTGTTCCATATGATTATGGTTTTTTTATATACACAATCATGCCATGTGTATTTAAAGATAATTTAGGGCTGGAGAGATGGCTTAATGGTTAAGGCATTTGCCTGCAAAGCAAAGGCAACAAACCCACGTTAGATTCCCCAGGGCCCACATAAGCCAGACGCACAAGATTGCACTTGTGTCTTGGTTAAGGCACTTGCCTACAAAGCAAAGCAAAGCAAAGGACCCACATAAGCCAGATTCACAAGGTTGCACATGTGTCTGGAGTTCTTTTGCAGTGGCTTGAGGCTTTGACATGCCCATTCTCTCTCTAAATTAATAAATTAATTAATTAATTAAAATAAAGACAACATAACTTGTTCTTTACCAATATGAATGCTTTTAGTTTTATTTACTTGCCTAATTGCCCTAGCTGGAACCTACAGAACAGTGTTGGATAGAAACATCTTGTCTTAATCTCAGAGAGATGTTTTCAGTCTTTACACTTGACATTAGCTGTGAGGTTTTCATAGATGCCAATTATCAGCATGAGGAAATTCTGTTCCATTCCTAGTTTATTCAGAAGGTTTCATTAGGAAAAGTATTGATTTTTGCAAATGCTTTTTTTCTGGATCTGTTGAGATAAGCATGTGGTTTTTGTCATTTATTTCATTGATGTACTCAGCATGAGTTTGTAGAACATAGGGTAAGAACGGTTGGAGGAATCTTCTAGCCACATAGTGAGAAAGTTCCTTAATTTAATCAAAAGTAGCTTTCACAAGAAAAAGCCTTTCTAAACCTAGGAAGACACACTTAGGAGCAATTCAAGTGGGTAGCCACTAGGGGGCGAATTTGAGCGCTACCACAAGGTATACCTTGTGATAAAAATATAATTTTAGTTCTATGACTTTAAAAATATCTCCTTTTGCTATTTTAGAGGAGTTGCAGAAGGAAATAAAAATCAGTAAACTTCATTGCTATATGCAGAGTATGCTAAATTGGCCAGAAAGCCCTGACAGATGGTCCTCCTTCCAGAAAACGAGGTTAACTATGGCTGGGTGACAGTAGATGTGGGATCTCAGAGATCCTGGAAGTCAAGCCAGAAAGGAGAAAATATTTGTAACATTTCTTAAGGAGAAAGAGAGAATTCCATGTGATGTAGTCAGGGTTGATTCCTTGAGAAAGAAGAAACTCAAAGAAAAATTTTGACCTAGTAGCCTGAGTAAAGGAGGAGAGAAGCAATAAAATACTCTGATTAATGGCACAAGTTTTACAGTGAGATTGCTTTGTTTGAATCCCAAGTCTGCCACTTACCACTTGGTTCCTTTAATCAAAGCATATTTCTTGTCCAATCCTTAGTTTCATTACCTATTGTAATGAGCGCAGAGCTATTAAAAATAAATGAAATTCTGTTTTAAGTCATTAACCCAATAGTACATAATAATCACTCTTTTAAAAATAGCATTCTTGGGCTAAAGAGATGGCTTAGCAGTTAAGACACATGCCTGCAAAGACTAAGGACCCAGGTTTAATTCTCCAGGTCCCATGTAAGCCAGATACACATGGTAGGCACATGTCTGGAGTTCGTTTGCAGTGGCTAGAGGCCCTGGTGCAGCTATTCTCCCTCTCTCTCTCTCAATCTCTCTCTCTCCTTCTCTCTGTCTCAAATAAATAAATCTTAAAAATGGCATTCTTGACTTCCAGTTAAGATGGCGACATAGGAACCTCGCCAAAAAAGGGTAGGGAATAAAAGCAAAACAAACCCCAGCAAGATACACTTTTCTACTAAAAAGTGAGGTACATAGTAAACTTTCAAGCCCAGCAGAGAAGTAGGAGAGTTCCAGAGCGTCTGGAGCCCACAGAAGCGGGCAGAAGCGGCTCCACAGCCGCCGCAGCTGCCACGGCGGCTGCACGGCTAGGCGCCGCCTGAGACAGCTGATCCGCAGGACTTTTAAAGGCAGGTGAGATTTTTCCACTCACACCGCCTCCTCACAATCTCAAGAAGCGTGGAAGGAGGACAGTAGAGACCAACAGAGAGGCTTGTGAGGAAGAGGATCGCGTAGAGGAACAGACGGACTTCAGCCGCCACTCACAGCCTCCCCTCCCCCACCACGAGTGCAAGCATGGCGAGCAACAGAGATCACCAGCTCACCAGCAGCATCAGGCGCAGCGAAAGCAGACAACAGACGCAGCTGACTTACTGAATCCACAACACAGCAAAGGAACCAAGCAGCCGTGCAGCATAGCTGTGATCAAACCCGTTCCAAAAGGTAATTTGGTTTTCACTAGGTTAGTACCCAACAAATAAGCCTGGTATATAATCCTGTTGGATGGTCAGATCTGACATTCCTAAATAAGCTATTTTCTAGGCTGCCCATTTGTTGCTTCCTGATTTGTTTCCTCCTCTGTCATCCATTGGGGAAGGGTCTCTCTTGATCACAAGCTGACCTTGGAACTCTCTACAGATCAGAAATCTTAGCCTCCCAGCTGACAGGATTAAGGGCGTGGGCTAACACATATCCTTAGGAACTGTGACTTTGTCATAATACCTGCTTTTGCACAAATACTCTGTGCTGTATTTCATTGAAGGGGTACATTGTTGAGTTAAATTTTTGGATCTTGACTGTATTCTGTTCCATTCACCCCACTTGATAATCTCATAGCAGGCAAGGGTCACTTCTGTGATTACTTTGAGAGCCTTAAGAACCACACTTAACACCTTAAACTCCTACACTGAAGATATATAATATCAGATTGATACATCTAACATTACTGCAGATATTTAGAAAACCCAAGCATTAAATTAATTCAAGATGCAAAGATCTCTACATTACAATACAAGAAACACAAAACATCCAGACAATATAAATCCACCAAAAAGTATTAATATATCAGAAATGACCTTCAGTGAGGCTGACTTAGAGGACATCCCCGAGAAAGATTTCAAAAGAATGATTATAATTATGTTCAAAGAACTCAAAGAGGAAATGAAAGGGTTCAAAGACCTCAAAGAAGAAATCAAAGGATTCAAAGAAAACACAGAAAACCAATTTAATGAAATAAGGAGGTCAATACTAGACATAAATACGGAAATAGAAAGAATAAAGAAAACCCACTCAGAAATGCTAGCAATAAAGAACACAGTCAGTGAAATTAAAACCTCTGTAGAAAATCTCTCTAGTAGAATGGATGAAGGAGAGAACAGGATATCGAAACTAGAAGACCAAGTAGCTGATCTAATACAGTCCAACAGAGAGAAAGACAAAATAATAGGAAGGTATGAATGGGAATTACAGGATATTCGGGACACTATGAAAAGATCAAACATAAGAATTCAAGGGATAGTAGAAGGAGAAGAATTTCACTCCAAAGGCATAGTAGGTGTTTTCAACAAAATCATAGAGGAAAACTTCCCCAAATTGGGAAAGAGATGCCAATGCAGATACAGGAAGCCTTTAGAACACCAAACAGACAAAACCTGGAAAGAACCTCCCCGCCATATTATAATTAAACTACCAAACATACAAACCAAAGAAAATATATTGAAAGCAGCTAGAGAGAAAAAGCAAGTGATCTACAAAGGGAAGCCCATCAGACTCACAGCAGATTACTCAACACAAACTTTAAAGGCCAGAAGGGCCTGGGTGATGTATTCAAGTTCTGAAAGATAAAAACTGTCAACCGAGATTACTTTATCCTGCAAAACTATCTATCCAAATAGATGGAGAAATAAGGACATTCCACAACAAAGACAGGCTAAAGGAATTTTTGGCAACTAAACCAGCTCTACAGAAAATACTTGCAGGAATCATTCATGCTGAGGAGAAAGCAAAGCACACACATCAGGAAATAGGAAAAAATAAACCATACTCAAATAACAGTTAAAACAAGTGAGTAAAGGGAAAACAGGAAAAACTAAAAAATAAGAAGAATGGTGAGAATAAACACATATATGTCAATAATAACTCTTAATATCAATGGTCTCAATGCCCCTATCAAAAGACACAGACTTGCAGACTGGATTAAAAAGCAGGATCCTACCATCTGTTGCCTCCAGGAAACTCATCTCTCAATAAAAAATAGAAACCTTCTTAGGGTGAAAGGTTGGAAAAAGGTATTTCAAGCAAATGGGCCTAGAAAACAAGCAGGGGTTGCTATTTTAATTTCTGACAAGATAGACTTCAATCCAACATTTGTGAGGAAAGATAAAGAAGGTCACTTTATACTGATTAAAGGAACACTCCAACAGGAGGACATTACAATCCTAAACATATATGCCCCTAACATGGGGCTCCCAATTTCATCAAACAAACACTATTAGAATTAAGGTCAGAGATATCTCCTAACACAATAGTAGTGGGTGACTTCAATACCCCACTCTCATCACTTGACAGGTCTACCCAGCAAAAAATAAACAGAGAGACATCTGCATTAAATGATACCATGGAACAAATGGACCTAACAGATATATACAGAACATTCCATCCAAATGCTGCAGAATATACATTTTTCTCAGCAGCACATGGGACATTTTCTAAAATAGACCATATACTAGGACACAAATCAAATCTTAACAAATACAGGAAAATTGAAATAATCCCTTGTACATTTTCTGACCACAATGGGATTAAACTGCAAATCAGCAACAAGAAAATATACAGAGCATACAGAAACTCATGGAGACTAAACAGCACTTTATTGAATGATGTATGGGTCATTGAAGAAATTAAAAAGGAAATCAAGAAATTCGTAGAATCAAATGATGATGAGAATACAACATACCAAAACCTTTGGGACACAATGAAGGCAGTCCTACGAGGGAAATTTATAGCCCTAAGTGCATATATTAAGAAATTGGAGAGTTCACAACTAAACAATTTAATGCTTCACCTTAAGGCCTTGGAAAAAGAAGAACAAGGCAAACCAAAAATTAGTAGATGGGAAGAAATAATAAAGGTTAGGGCAGAAATTAATGAAATGGAAACCAAAAAACAATCAAAAAGATCAATGAAACAAAGAGTTGGTTCTTTGAAAGGATAAACAAGATTGACAAACCCTTAGCAAATCTGACCAAAAGAAAGAGAGAAGAGACAAAAATTGATAAAATTAGAGATGAAAAAGGCAACATCACAACAGATACCAAAGAAATTCAGAAAATCATACGGACATACTTTAAGAATATATATGCCTCTAAGTTTGAAAACCTGAAAGAAATGGGTGAATTCCTTGATTCATATGACCTACCAAAATTAAATCAAGAAGAGATAAACCATTTAAATAGAACTATAACAACCACAGAGATTCAAGCAGTTATAAAAAGTCTCCCAACTAAAAAAAGCCCAGGCCCAGATGGATTCACTGCTGAATTTTATCAGACATTCCTGGAGGATCTAACACCAATGCTTCTCAAACTTTTCCATAAAATAGAAAAGGAAGGAACTCTACCAAAATCCTTCTATGAAGCCAGCATCACCCTGATACCCAAACCGGACAAAGACAGATCACAAAAAGAAAATTATAGACCAATCTCCCTCATGAACATGGATGCAAAAATTCTCAACAAAATACTGGCAAACAGAATACAAGAATTTATCAGAAAGATTATTCACCCGACCAAGTAGGCTTTATCCCAGAGATGCAGGGATGGTTCAACATACGCAAATCCATAAATGTAATACACCATATAAATGGTCTGAAGGACAAAAATCATATGGTCATCTCAATAGATGCAGAAAAGGCATTTGACAAAATCCAACACCCCTTCATGGTGAAAGTATTACAGAAACTGGGAATAGAAGGAGCATATCTCAACATAATAAAAGCTATTTATGACAAACCTACAGCCAACATAATACTAAATGGGGAAAAACTTGAAGCTTTTCCTCTAAATTCAGGAACAAGACAAGGGTGTCCACTTTCCCCACTACTATTTAATATAGTACTGGAAGTCTTAGCCACAGCAATAAGGCAAGAGACACTCATAAAGGGGATACAAATCAGAAGGGAAGAGATCAAATTATCATTATTTTCAGACGATATGATTCTATACCTAACAGACCCTAAAGTCTCTACCTGCAAACTGTTAGAGCTGATAAACACTTTTAGCAATGTAGCAGGATACAAAATAAACACACAGAAATCAGTAGCTTTTCTATATACTAACAACAAACGTGCAGAGGATGAAATCAGGGAATCTCTCCCATTCACAATTGCCTCAAAAAAAATAAAATACCTTGGAATAAATTTAACCAAGGAAGTGAAGGATCTCTACAATGAGAACTTTAAAAAACTTGAGCGACAAATTACAGAAGACACAAGGAAATGGAAAGACATCCCATGCTCCTGGATTGGAAGAATCAATATTGTGAAAATGTCAATCTTACCAAAAGCAATCTATACATTTAATGCGATCCCTATTAAAATCCCAATAGCTTTCTTCACGGAAATAGAAAAAAAATACTAAAATTCATCTGGAAACACAAAAAACCTCGAATAGCCAAAACAATTTTGCGAAACAAAAATCAGGCAGGTGGTATAACCATACCCGATTTTAAGTTATATTACAAAGCCATAGTAACAAAAACAGCATGGTACTGGCACAAGGACAGACAGGTAGATCAATGGAACAGAATAGAAGACCCAAATATTAATCCAAGCAGCTACAGCCACCTGATTTTTGACAAAAATGCCAAAAATATTAATTGGAGAAAAGATAGCCTCTTTAACAAGTGGTGTTGGGAAAACTGGACATCGGTATGTAAAAGGATAAACATAGATCCTTGTCTTTCTCCATGCACAAGAGTCAAATCCAAATGGATCAGGGACCTTGATATCAGACCTGAAACTCTGAACCTGCTAGAGGAAAAAGTAGGGGAAACCCTTCAACATATTGGCATAGGTAAGGACTTTCTGAATATAACCCCAATTGCTCAGCGAATAAAATCACTAATCAACCAATGGGACCTTATGAAATTACAAAGCTTTTGTACAGCAAAGGACACTGTGAGTAGAGCAAAAAGACAACCTACAGAATGGGAGAAAATCTTTGCCAGCTATACATCTGACAGAGGATTAATATCCAGAATATACAAAGAACTCAAAAAACAGAATAATAAGAATTCAAACAACCCAGTTAAAAAATGGGCTATGGAACTAAATAGAGAATTCACAGAAGATGAAATACAGATGGCATATAAACATCTGAAAAAGTGTTCCACATCCTTAGCCATCAGGGAAATGCAAATTAAAACCACTTTGAGATTCCATTTCACCCCTGTCAGAATGGCTTCCATCAAGAAAACAAATGACAATAAGTGTTGGCGTGGATGCGGAAAAAGAGGAACACTTCTACACTGTTGGTGGGAATGTAACCTGGTCCAACCATTGTGGAAATCAGTGTGGAGGTTTTTGAGACAGCTAGAAATAGATTTACCATATGATCCAGCTATAGCACTCCTAGGCATATATCCAGAAGACTCTTCTCACTTCCTTAGAGATACTTGCAAAACCATGTTTATTGCCGCTCTATTCACAATAGCTAGGAAATGGAAGCAGCCTAGATGTCCCACCACAAATGAATGGATAATAAAGATGTGGTACATTTACACAATGGAGTTCTACTCAGCAGTAAAGAAAAATGAAATTATGAAATTTGCAGGGAAATGGATGGATCTGGAAAGGATTATACTAAGTGAGGTAACCCAGGCTCAGAAAGCCAAACGTCACATGTTCTCTCTCATATGTGGATCCTAGCTACAAATAGACAGACTTGTGTGTGAACTGGAACCAAAAATTGGTACCAGAAACCAGTAAGCTGGTAAAAGGCTATAAGGGACGGAGGAAAGGGAAGGACTGAAGTGTATGGTATTGCACATATGTAAGTGGAAGGACTGATTACAAGGAGGGGAATGGCCTAACCAAGGCCATGGGTAGAGAATGCATAAAAAGAAGGGCAGGGGAGGGTCAATCTAATTTCAAAAGATTGTGAATAAGACTTATGTAAAACTACTTTTTTGAATAATGGTACATCTAGAAGCTGTAGACTGTTACTAGAAAATTTTCAGTACCTGGGATGGGATACCTTCCAGTGAGTTGTTGGCCAAGGAGGTCCCGGTAGCCTCCAAAACATTAAAGGCTTTTGCCAAAACCCTTGGTTTCCCCTGAGAAACAGATAGTAAGACCCTATTGCTGAAGACATCTCTTGCCTGAGAGGCAAGGTCACTGAGAAAGCAAACTGGTGCTGAGCAGAAAACCTTCTCCCTGTAGACCAGCCAACTGAAAGCTGGAAAAAGCTGCACTGCATGCAGAGTATGGGAGACAGAAGTCATCAGCAGTGAAAACAGTGGACGCTGAATATTCAAATTTGGCCAGACAGGCCCAAAGACTGAACGGGTGCAATAGTGGCATGTCTACTCGTGGGGTAACCAACTGCTCTATAATTGGACTGAAGGCCCTCTCTATGGGAGGGAATACAAACCTGGTACTGAAAAACCTAAGCAAAGTCTATGGTAGGTAAGGTCATAAGCCTTAGGGGTATAAAGCATGCCCTTATCTAAATGTATATACTATTCCCACCAAGCTGCCCGGAAAATACTACACTTAATGCTCATATTCACATATTAATGCTACTCTCACTTCTGGTTAGAGAAGCTTCTCTTTTCAGATGGCGATGACCACTGGGATGATCCAAAAGGCAACATAGTGCTGAGAAGAAGGGATGGAGAAGTGCCCAGCACTGAAACATCTCTGTCACACCCTCCAAGGCTCAGGGATCATTGTGGAAGAGGGGGCGGATAGAATGGAAGAGCCAAAGGAAGGGTACGACTCCTTACAATGCAACTGCCCAGACAGAAATTGGCCTTGATATCCATGACCTTGCTGTGCCTAGCAATACCTCCGCAAGACCCTCATAGTAGAAGTAAAAGAGGATGACATCAAATTAAAAAAAGAGACTAATGGAGAGAGGGAGGGGATATGATGGAGAGTGGAGTTCTAAAGGGGAATGGGGGGAGGGGAGGGAAAAATACGCACCTTTGGTATGTAAGTATGTTTTGTTGTCAATAAATATTTTTAAAAAATGGCATTCTTAAAAAGCTTAAAATGGGCATTGTTCAAAGGTCAGATATCTGTCAGTGAGTTGTTGGTCAGGGAGGCTCCTAAGGCCCCTAATACAATACAAGCTATTGCCAATGCTCTTTAGTTGCCAACCAGAACTAGATAGTAAGACCCTATTGTTGAAGACGTCATATATTTTAGTTGTGGGACACTGAGAAATCAAGCTGCAACAGAGCTGGAAGATTCTTCCCTACTGGTTACCTACCCTAGGGTTTGAAAGTGCTATATAGTCTGCTGGGAGAGAGACATCATCAATAATTTTAACCAGAAATGGACCCAATGAGCTACACAACTGCCATCCAGGCAAGATGTGCTCACTGTTGCAATAGTGGTATGGCTGTTACAAGGGTAACCAACTGATTCCTGACTTGATTTAAGGTCTAATTCACAGGAAGGAATTCATGCTTGATACTAACAACCTAATCAAAAGCCTATGGTTAGGAAGGTCGTAGTACCTGTGGAGAAACAACTAATGGATATGTTGTGATCATCAACTTGCCCTATAAAGATTTATGTTTATGCCCAAGATTAGTTTTGCAGATGGTGGCAACTACTGTCAGTACTCAAAATGCATCAAAGTTCTAAGAAGTGACTATAAGTGTTCAGCATTGAATAAGACCACCTTATCATGTCTCTTGAGGCTCAGAGAGCACTTCAGAAGAGGTGGGAGAAAGAATGCAAGAGCTGGGAGGTGGGAAGGAGTGCTTTGAAATTCTGTCTTCTGGACATGAAGTGGCCATTGCACTTATGACCTCGCAACATTCATTACCTGCACAAGACCTGCATAATACTTGGCCCACTGACATTTAGTCATGGATGATGAAGGAAGGTAAAAATAAACACAGCAAAATATAAGAGGGACTACTTAGAAGGAGGATGGGATTCAGTAGAAGAATGAAGGGGAAAAAAGAAGGTAATGAGAGGAGATGGTAACCAAAACACATTATGTACATGAATGAAAATTATCAATACAAATTTTAAAAAAAATAAATATCATCTAATAATGGACAGTTTCACAATTGCACATTAGGCTGTGTTGCCATTACTTTCTTGTTGCTGCAACAAACACCCAACCATAAGCAGCTTATGGGAGGAAAGGGTTTATGTTAGACTTACAGAATCCAGGGGAAACACCATCAATGTTGGAAGAAGCTGGCTCACTTCCATAGATTCATAGCAGAGAGACAATACCAAACTGGCCAGCAAACACAAACAGCCAGAGCTCAAAACTGCTCTCCACACACTGTGGCTGAACTAAAAGATCAGCTCTCAGTGACACCTTCTCCAGCAGGATTCTGGAGACTTAAGTTGCAAGTTTAATTAAAAATACCTCAGGCTATGGGGTTCACATTCAAGCCACCACAGGCTGTTTTACTAAGAATCTGAAAACTTGAGCAATATCTAGTATACTCTTCATTAAATAAACAAATGGACATTTCTTTCCTCCCTGATACAGGAAAGGCTGAGAGAGGTATGACTTAGATCACAGGATAAAGTTTTATGAGTAGTAAGATAATTTTATCCAACTTTCTAGCCGACATCTCAGGAACCCTTGATATATATGCTTGAATTCATAAATGGTTGATTTAATTTCACTTCACAAAAATAACATTTGGGGTAGGGAGATAACTCAGTAAAATGTTTGCTTCACAAGCAAGAGGATCTGAGTCTAATCCCCAGAGTCCAGTTAAAAATGCCAGGTGTAGTAAGACATGCTTAGAATCCCAGCACTGGGTAGGTGGACAAGGAGGATCACTGGAGCTCAGTGGCCAACCAGTTTCATCTGATTGCTGAGCTCCAGGACAATAAGAGATCCTCTCTCAAAGGATGTGAATGGCATTCCTAGATATCAAGGTTGTCCTCTAACCTTTGCACGTATGTACACACATGCACCTGCACACAAATAAACACAAACATATAAAAATAAAGTTTGCTGGACATTTGGGAGGTGGAAACAGAAGGATCAGGAGTTCAAGGTCCATCCATGGCTGCATAACACCTCCAAGGCCAGACTGGGCTACATGAATCTCTGTCTAATGAGAAAGTATAGAACTAAAAACAAAATTATGAATCTTAGGATTTAGTTCTGATAGCAACTAAATTTCTGTCACAACCTAGTTTAAATAATGTCTAGTATATTATTTTATTCAATAGAACATCCAGATATAGTGTGTTACAAAGACCATTAATCCAGGAGTTGGATAATTTTCACAATGACACAGGCTCTCTGGCCCCTCTTTTTACCATCTAGATTTAGTTTGACACTCATCCTAGGACTTGTTTCTCCAGTTTATAAGAAAGTGCTTTGTAGTAATCACATGCCTATTTGTCCACACCACATGCCTATCCTTCAGTCATAAGCTAAAAGCATTAATTTCAGTCTCTCTGCATTCCCCATTGTGTATTTTCCTCCCCTGAACTTATTAATATCATCACAAGATTCCCACTTCTGATTGTCTCAAGTTGGGGATAATCATAGCTGATTGACCCAAATCAGGCATGAAAACTAGAGAAGCAATCCAAGATTCCCAAAGAAAAGGAAACAAAACACACCTAAACAGGACATCAAGAGTAGTAAATATTCTGACAGAAGAAATAAAGAATAAAATAAAAATCAAGAGCATGGTAAAGCAATGACTTCACAGTCCCAATGGAAATGATTTTCAACCTAATATTCCATAGTAATACAAATACTCAAGAAACTATTGGAAAGAAAAAAAGATTAAGAAAATTGATTTACCACCTATCTTATTTTAGAAAGTTACTTCATCATTTGTTCCAGCAAAATAAGAGAGTACAAAAGAAATAAATACAGGATCTATGAAGCAGGCAATCTGATCCAAGACTATACTGATGAAAAATCCCTGGATGGCAACTATTGTCTAGAGCAAATGAGGCTAATTTTCAACCATGGCCATTTTGCTTCCACGCTGGCCTGCCAGGAACAATTGACAATGTCTGGAGACATTTTTGGTCATCACAAGTTGAAGTGTATTATGTATGGGTGTCCATGCAGTTGTGAAACACATATTAGTATATCTGATAGATATGTGTATGAGGCCAAAGATACTGCTCGACATCTTACAATTCACAGAACAGCTCCTCACAACATTCACCTAGCTCAAGTGCCAACAGTGCCAAGGTTGAGAAGCCATTATATGAGATTAATAAATCCAAATCAGCAAATGAAAAAAGACAAGACAGTGGGAACAAAAGTGGAGGAATTTCCATGTTAGACTTGATTTTTATAGAGAATATAAAGAAAATTAAGAGGTAAATAAAGGCAAATAATATAAGAAGTAGAAAAGGATTTAAAATTCCAGAGTTGGAATGAAAACGGTTGGGCTTCTTTTGGTTTCTCAGAGAAAAAAATATATATATAGTTACTGTAATCAAATACTCTACTGGGGCTCAGGTGATGGCTTGATGGATAAAACACTTGGTATACAAGTGTGAGTACTGGAGTTTAGATAGCCAGTTCCCTTGTCAATGCCAGGTAGGTGAATCAGTCCACATGCAACCCTAGTTCTCAGGAAACAGAGGAGGAGACAGAGAAGCCTCCAGGGCAAGCTGGCTGGCTATACTAGCCACATATTCAAGTCCTAGGTTCAAATGATAACCATGTGTGGTAGTTTTGAATAGATGGCCCCCAATGTATTCAGTGTTTTATTAGTTTGTTGTTTGCATCTGCAGCCACCTTGCTAAAGGCAATGTCACTGGGCAGATCTTAAGGTGTGGTGGTGGGTTTAGGATTTCAATCTAAAGATATGCAAAGTGTGCCCAGTTGGAGTTCCTGAGGTATGCTGTTGCTTTGCTCTCTGTGTTTGGTCCTGTGAAGAGCAGGCCAGCTTCTTCTGCCATTATGGAACTTCCCTTGAACCTGTAAGCTCCAATAAATATCCCTTCCTCCATAACTGTGCCTGGTCTGGAAGTTCATCTCAGCAAACCTGAAGCTGTCTGCTGCACCATGGCTCCATAAATAAGGTAGAGAGCAAACAAGGAAGAGACCCGATGTCAACCTCTAACATGAATGTGCATACACACACGCCCACACCTGCACACATGTGCCCATACACATGCAAACACACATACATATGCAAAAGAAATACCCTAATAATGTTAACCTTTTGAAATCAAGGATAGAGTGTGAAAAACTAAATTATCTTCTTTGGAAATGTAAAATTAAAAACAGATTGGAAAGAAGACAGATGAAGGAAAGGCAAAAGGGGGATTTTAACATCTTCATCATGCAAACCGGGGAGTGCTATGTGGTGGAACAAAAATTGGAAGTGCAACTGTATTAAAGTTAGAAAAGTGTCTGTTGTATTCAGGACCACTCCTGCAGATACTTCCCCACCTCATGTCCATTTTAACAATATGATTTGAAAACTGAAATGTGAGTAAAAGTGTCATTTCCACTATGTAACACAAAAGAAGCAGTTAACCCAGCTTGGGAACAACAGAGAATGCTTCTAGAAGGAGAGATGTATCACTGATATCAGAGAACAAGGATTGTGTGTGATGTGTGATGTGGTGGGAGGTGTTGGGGGAAGAAGGATGTAGGAGATTTAAAAAAGGAGCCAGGCAGAGGAAACATATGTAAGGTCAGAGCACAGAGACAAAAGAATGGAAAACTGAAATGGAAGTCTGAAAATCTAGGTGTCAGTAATAGTGCTTCATGTAAAATACAAAGCAATGAAAATGAGAGGCCCTACCTACTTAGATGCTACTTGAAGAACAATAGGAAGGACACTTGCCTAAAAGTCATCTTCAGGACAGCCTGTCAAGGATTTCTGAAGGTATAATGCTGGAATCTGATTACTTTGAGTCACTGGCACATTGGCACATTAAAAAACAACCCCCTGGGCTTTATTTCCTTTTTGCTTTTGACCTGGTTAATAGATTGGCAGATAAGAGAATGTAATAGCTATAGGTGATTTCATTTCATCCAGGCATTCAACAGTTTTCCATAATTTCCTTATAGACGAGATGGAAAAATATAAGCTGAATGCTTGAGTTTATTGCGATAAGCCTGTAACTAGGAGAACAAGTGTGGTCAAAGAAGTGAAAGAATGGTTGATTCAGACTGAAAGGGAAGTTCTAGCAGAACACTTAAAAGCCCTGTTCCTAGCTATATCTTGTTTGGCTAATTTATAATTCCAACAACCAACAAACCAGGGATTTTTAGTAGTTTATTTTCATTTGTTTATCTGAGAGACAGAGAGAGAGGCAGAGACAGAGAGAGAAAGAGGCAGAGAGAGAGAAAAAGCCTCTATGCATTGCAAAAACCTCCAGATGCATGTGCCACCTAGTGCATCTGGCTTCTGTGGGTACTGGGGAATTGAATCTGGGTCCTTAGCCTTCATAGCCAAGTGCCTTAACCACTAAGCCATCTATCCAGCCCACATGGGGATTTTAAATGGTTATAGCAGTCCAAAGATGGAATAAGCTACCTTGTGGAGTAATAACCATTAGACACTGAGGGTTTCAAACCAACCTTGGAGCACCTATTGCCTGGTAGCTAAACATTAGATAGGCACCTTTTAATTAGTGTGGTGTTATGAACCAAGTATGATATATATTGAGACATAGAGCAAGAGAGAGAGGGGATAGGTGTGCCAGGCCCTCCAGCCACCACAATCGAACTCCAGATGCATGTGCCATCTTGTGCACATATGCAACCTTGTGTATTTGTGCCACCTTGTGCATCTGGCTCATGTGGGACCTGGAGCATTGAACATGGGTCCTTAAGCTTCACAGGAAACTGCCTTAACTGCTAAGCCATCTCTGCAGCCCCAAGTATGATTCTTGATGTCAAACAACTTTGGTTTGAGGCTGGGCATGGTGGTGTATACCTATAATCCCATTACCACAATTTAAGGTAGGATTACTGAGAATTTGAAACTGGCCTGAGCTACATAGCAGTATCAGGCCAAAATGAGCTACAAAGTGAGACCCTGTCTCAAACAAACAAACAAACAAACACCTTGGTTTAAACTTCAGCTTCAAGGCTGGGGAAATGACTACATTGTTAAAGGAACTTGCTTGCAAAGCCTGCTGGCCCAGGTTTAATTCCCCAGCACTTGATTAAAGTCAGATGCACAAAGTAGTACATGCTTCTGGACTTAGTTTTCAGTGGCAAGAGGCTCTCATTCACTCTATCTTTCATAAAACATATTTTAAAATATAACTTCATTCGAGGCCACCCTGAGACTACATAGTTAATTCCAGGTCAGCCTGAGCCAGAGTGAGACCCTACCTCGAAAAACCAAATATATATATATATATATATGACTTCAGCTTCACCACCTACTAGCAATAGGACCCTGGGCAAGACATATAACTGTACTGATGCTAATTTCCAAGCTATAAACTAGAAATCAAAATACCTGCCGGGCAGCAAATGCTGTAATAATGTATATGTAAAAATACAAGGGCTGGAGAGATGGCTTAGTGGTTAAGGCGCCTGCCTCCTAAGCCTAAGAACGCTGGGTCCAATCTCCAGCAGTTCCAATCTCCAGGTCCCACGTTTAGCCAGATGCAAAGTGATGCAAGGGCGCAATGCCACACTTAACCACAAGGGAGCGCACACATATGGATTTCATTCATAGCAGCTGAGACGCTGCTGGCGTGCCCATCTCTATCTGTCTTCCTCTCCCTTTCTCTCTGTCTCTCTCTGTGTCTCTCTCAAAAAAAATACAAAACACACAGCTTGGCATATTATAGGTAGTCAATAATCAGTACATCTTACACCATTTATTATGATTCAGAAGCTCAAAATATGATATACAAATACATCTCAAATCTACCTCTAACACAATGATGGAAGGGACTGAACTGATCTGAGTAGTATTATATTGTGCCAAGTTCAACATATGGTGAAAGGACAGACTGAGGGAGAGCTGGTATGATCACATGCTTTGGAGCTCCATTATTTATTTATTTTTTTGTTTTTTTACAGAGAGTGAGAGAGACAGAGAGACACAGAGGAGAGATAGAAAGTTGGTGTGCCAGGGCCTCAGCCAGTGCACTAGAACGCCAGACACTTGTGCCACCTAGTGGTCATGTGCAAGCTTGTCTCCCCTTTGTGCATCTGCATCTGGAGAGTAGGACATGGGTCCTTAGGATTTCCAGGCAAGTGTCTTAACTTCTAAGCCATCTCTCCAGCCCCTTGGAGCTCTCTTTTATAACTGGGGCATACCACACTTCATTTATTCTTTTATTCACAAATAAACATTGATGGAGCACTCTATTTGATTTTAGAAAAGTAATAAGAAATAATATGCAGCCCCTTTCCTCAAGTAGCTTTCAGTCTTGGAATACTGACAGCTTACAAAACAAATCACAGCACAGTGCCATTATCCTAATCACAGAAGCACATAGTAGGTACAGATGGAGCACACAGAAGGTAGTGCAAAATGACAGAGGCAGAGGTTAGATAGGAGACAACTTTCTAGAGGGCATGATTTCTGAGCTTTTAAAAAACAATTTATATTTGAATAGTTAATTCAGATTCATGGTACAAAGTACAAAATGATGGGCAAAGTAACTTTTCCACATGTTTGTGTTCTATCTACCCAATTCTCTGCAGAGGCAAACCACTGTCACTAACTTCTTATGACATAGTTTGGGTCCAATTTTGAAAGGAAAATAAGGGTTTGCATAAAAGACAAGGGATGAGCCCAACGTGATGCTCACACAAGTGCAATAGTGGCACACAGCCATGGTGCATAACCAACTGCTCTTGGATTGGCTAACAGATCTGCTCAGTGGAAAGGAACACATATCTGGAACTGGCAAACAAGTCAGAATCATATGCAGATAACAAGTTTGCTCTCCAATATCAATCTTGGGCTACAAGAGGCCTACACCCATTAAATTCTCTTAGAATAACAATGGTTATCCCATTTAACCTGTGCTGACTTCACTCTCCATTGGAGAATCTGCTTCCCTTTTTCAGATGGAAGCAGGACCCAAGGAGAGAAACGGCCCATCACACTTGACCAGGGCACCAGCTAAAACCATAGAGGAACTGTGGAAATGAGCAAGAGTACTGTTTTCTCTGTGAAACTGATATCAGCACAAGGGTGAAGGAGATATACACTGAGGACACTCAACTCCTACCAAACCAAAGATCCAGAGATACAGAGGCTCCTAAGAGCCCATCACTGAAGTAGACCTAAAATGATCCAAACATGGCTCAGGGAAATTTGTGGAAGAGAGGGTGGAAAGATCGTTAGAGGTGCAAGTTGGGACATTATGCACAGATAACATTGCCTCTTCCCCACAACTGATGATTACCCCCACAATGCACAACCCACAATCCCCATGGGGATAAACAGAATCCCCAAAGAGGGGGGTCCCTTTGGAGGAGGTCCAGGGATGAGGGTAAGGATGGTACCAACATGTGCTGTTTACATACTGAGGATGTCCATAACTAATTCAAAAAAGACAAGGGATGGTTCTACGCAAAGAAGAGTATCTACACAGGGGCATGTTGAAGTGTTCAGCTTGACATTATTTGGGCAAAGGAAGATAAAGACAGGATGGCAGGAGATAAGAAGGGCAAACAAGACCAGGTTTTAAGGGGGCTTGCCAATGCAGGTGCAGCAGTTTGGACTCCACTAGTAAAACTTGGGAAGCCATGTTAGGGCTTGTAGCAGAAATTATGGGACTCGATTCACTTTAAAGAAAACCCATTCTAGGACCAACGTGGAGGACATATTAAAGGGGAGTAGAAGAAGAGCAGGGTGAAAATTTAAGAATCTTTTTTAAAGGTCAAAAGAGAGATGATTACCACAAGAGAGAGATGTAAACCAGGCATGGTGGTTCATGCCTTTAATCCCAGAACTCAGGATGCAGAGGTAGGAGGATCACTGTGAGTTTGGGGCCACCCTGAGACTACATACTGAGTTCCAGATCAGCCTGGACTAGAGTGAGACCCTACCTTGAAAAAAAAACCAAAAGAGATCTACCAGTTAGATACTTAGAAGACAGATTTAACAGATTATAGAGACCAGATGGATGAAGAATCATCATGACTCCCACGTTTTAGGGCTGGACAACTGTAAGAATAAGGGTGAGTTCAAACATTTGTGGTAGTGGAAAAGATAAGGAGATCAAGTGGAAAAGGAGGGATGGATTTGAGGTTGGAAGATGAATTTTGGGACATTATATTTGGTCAGGGATGTACCCTGATCTACATACCAAGTAGCGTTTGAATATACATGATCTGAAGTTCAAAGAGAAGCCTGAGGATATACATAGAGAGTGAAGGATCAATACAATCCTGCAAACAGATAAGACGATCTAGTGATACATATAGCATGAAAAAAAATCCTGGGAAAAACTGGCATTTAAGGGACACCGAAGAAGGGTTCACAAAGTAATACAAGAAAAAGTAATCAGGTTTTCAGAGCTGGTTTCCAGTCAAGATGGCATCTCCCTAACAACACTTCTTCTCCCAGGATAATATCAAGCAAGATCTGCAGGCTCCAGTGTGAGGATGTCTTAGGAAAACTTCAGTGGATGGCATGGAGGGGCACAGTTGGGAATCTAATGATTCCCATGCTCAACGATAGCCAACTAGACCCTCAGGTTCCCCCAACCACTCACCCCACTTGCCACACTCTTGACTTCCAGACCAGGTTCTCTGCTCTGTTACCTGCAGGCTCTGCCAACCATGGCCTTTACACCTTCCCTATCTCCTGGAGCCCCCCCCCCATTGCATCTGTTGGTGAAGTGCACAGTGTCTGTCAGTGGCTTGTGTACCTTCCTTCTCTTACAAGGCACCCCCCATTGTGTCTGCCCGTGGCCTGCTCACACAGTATCTGTCGGGGGCCCATATGCCTTCACTGCCTCCCTGAGGCCCCTCCCACACTGTGTCAGTCAGGGGCCAATACACACTACATCTGTAGGTGGTCCATGCACCTTCCCTGTTCAGTGAACCATGCTCACATCCCTGTCTCCTGGAGGCCCCCCAACCCAATTGCATATGTCAGTGACCCATACACACTGCATCTGTCAGTGGCCCACATGCCTTCCCAGTATCCCAGAGACCCCAACCCACTGCATCCAGCCCAGGTCAGGCTCCCACAGACTGCACCTACTGATCCCACAGCTTATCCATGTTCCAGTCTCCTGCCCCACTCTCCTGTCTTACATCCTTGGTGGGATAGCCTGAAGGCTGCCTCTGCTCTCCCTAATCTCAGACCTTCAACACCCTGTGCTGCCTATAATTGCCCTTGTTATGCCCCTTGGCCAGTGCCCTTGTTTCCCCCACACCAGCCAACTCCCTGATACAGCCTGGGTTGTGGAACCCAGCAACCCCCACCATATATACAACATCCTGCCTCATTCCCAGTGACTACTTGTGGCATAACATCAATCCCAAAAGGGGAACACAGGAAAATCAGGCAATCACCTGCCAGGGGGAACCATTGAGTCCTCTATAACCTGCCCATCTGTGGTCGGTGGGAGAGCTAGGGCAAGTGCTATGGCCCAGAGCCAGAGGCAAGACATAGCTGAGACCAGGTCAAAGGGATCCCAGACCTCCAATGCCCCCTTTG
Organism: Orientallactaga sibirica; assembly: GCA_036365145.1. NCBI lineage: Eukaryota > Metazoa > Chordata > Mammalia > Rodentia > Dipodidae > Orientallactaga > Orientallactaga sibirica. The sequence continues at coordinate 12,594,473 of JAEOAD010000057.1, forward strand.
GTATTAAGCACCAACCAAAAACAGCTGGTGAGATTATGCCCTTTACAACCTGCACATCCCAAAATACAAAGCCATCATTAGCCTATTCTACTAAAATGGAACACTCACTAAAGATACTGCAAGGGAAAACTCTTTCTTCCTCCTTAACTAAATAAAATTCCCACACTATGATGGGCAGACCACAACACAAAAGAAACAACATGAAATATCAAATGGAGGGAGCTCCAACAAGGTTGCCTCATCCCACAATTGAAGTCAACAATGAAAACACAGAGGATACAACAGGAATAGAACCTCAAAATGAAGACACAGAATATGTAACCCTGACCAAACAAATGGCAGAACTGACAGTAAATTAAAAAAAGTAATGAAATCACTTACTTTCACATAAGTGAAATCCACACAGCTGTCTTCACTAGGCTTGACCTAATAGACAAAAAACAGCCAAGAGACCTCAAAAGAGAGTCAAGTGAACAGAAGTTTCAAAAAATAGAGGATCTCAATAAAAAGCTGGTTAAGCTTTAAAAAACACAAGTAAATGCAAGAATGAATGCCAAAATGCATTAAGATAATCAAAACATGACCTAAAATTGGAATTTGACAAAGGGATGGATACTATATAGAAAAAGGCAACAGAAAATGCAAACCAAATTGAACTAGTGAAAGTCTCTCTAGAAATTCTCAGGAACATAGTTAACCACATGGTGGACAGAACTTCAGAGCTAGAAAACAAAAGAGAAGGAACAGTTTGGCAGTCCAAAATTTTTAATAAGTTCAAAAATTATTGTGAACATAACATGAAGAAACAGTGCTATACCCTAAAACATCCTAACATTCAGATCACGGGTATATGAGAAGAAGAAATTCAGACCCAAAGCATGGAGAACTTATTCAACAAAATTATTGATGCTAAACTTTCCCACTCTCTCAAAAGTGCAATCAAAATACAAGAAGTTCACAGAACTCCAAACAGACTGGACCATAGAAGAAACTCTCCAAGGCCCATCATCTAACAACAAAACCAAAGAGAAAGTGCTAAAAGCAGCAAGAGAGAAATAACACATTACATACAAAGGCAATTCTGATGTCAGAATTACCTCAGATTTCTCAACGGAAACCCTGAAAGCCAGAAGGGCCTGGAATGGAGCACTTCAAACTCTAAAAAGCTATGGCTTCCAACCCAAACTACTGTACCCAGTAAAAGTATCCCTCATAATAGATAATGAAAGAAAAACTTTCTATGATAAAAGCCAGCTCTATAATGACAGGAACACAAAGCCAAACCTACAGAGAATATGTTGGGGAATTTTCCACACAAAAGAGTCAAACAACCCATCTCAAAAGCCTACAAGAAGAATATCACAATAAGCAAGACTAGATCAGACTCAAAACAGCACAAAGTCCAAGGAAACACTAAACCCCATAAAGCACTCCAACATGACAGGGATTAAATCAAACATCACAGTTATAACCTTAAGTATTAATGGTCTTAACTCAGCCATCAAAAAACACGAGTTAACAGGGTGGAACAGATAAATGGACCCTTTCGTTTGCTGTCTTCAAGAAACCCACCTCACCACTAAAGACAGACACCACCTCAGGGTGAAAGGATGGAAAATGATATTCCAAGCAAATGAAAAAAGAAACAAGCAGGTGTTGTTATATTAATATCTGATAAAATAGACTTCAAACCACAAGTAATCAAAAAGGACAAAGAAGGCCACCTCTTACTCATCAAGGAAATGATCCAACAAGAGGACTGGAGTTCTGAAGGGGAATGGGGGAGGGGAGGGAAATATCATGGTTTATTGTCTCTAAGTATAGAAGTTGTCAATAAAAAAATTAAGTAGAAAAATGAAAAAAACAAGCAGAAATGAAAACTTGTCAGACTTGGAACAGATCACAGTCTGGGAACTCACACAATCACAGAAAGACAATTGGTGCACGGCAGCGCTCATCTGCTGTTCCTAACCTGGATTGGCTCAAGTTGCTGACATACCTGATAGGCAACTCAAGGGTCAGTCAATAGGGATGGAAGTGTTTGGAGGGCAGGGTAGGGGACAATGGGGGAAACACAACACAAAACTAAATCCAAAATGAACTGGAACCATGGAAACCTTTACCCTTGGAGAGAGACTAAAAGATAGAATCCTCAACATGAGTATGGGGTGGGTACCTGAAAGGAAGGGCCATGGAGAGGGTGGGTTGAAGCCTAACCTTAAAAATGTTTTGGATCGGGCCTGTAACTCCCAATGTCAGAAAACAGTTGCTACCTAAAATGAGCTGCTGATCAGAAAGACCTACAAGTTCCCCAAAACAAGGCAGGCTTCTACCAAAGCACTTGATTACTCACCTAAGGTAAAAGGCAAGCCCCTGTTGCTGAAGACACTATACATTGCCAGCCCAGAACATGGAGAGTCCTTGCTGGAATCTGGAAGAGAACCAGATCCCATATAGCCTGTCTAGTGCTGGGAAGTGTCCAGCAACAGTCCGAGCAACCAGGTGTCTAAGCTACTCAGAAGCAAACATCCTGACAAGATGTACACACCAGTGCAATAGTGGCACACAGCCTTGGTAGGTAAACAATAGCTTTCTGATTGGCTAACAGATCCACTCAGTGGAAAGGAACCCATATCTGGAATTGGGAACCAAGTCAGAATCCTATGGAGAAAAAGATAATGCTCTCCAATGTCAAGCTTCCATGAGTCTTTAGCTAAAAGAGGGACTACATCCATCAAATTCTCCCTAAATTCATAATATTTATCTCATTTATCCTATCTTGTTTTCACTCTCTATTGGAGAATCTATACTTCCTTTTCCAAAGGCAGCAAGACCAGATAAAATAAACTACCCCTTGCACTTCAGCCAAGCCCCTGCTGAAACTACAGAGGAATTGAGATGAGCAAGAATGTAGCTTCCATGGTGAGCCTGACAATCAGAGCCAGGGTGAAGACGACAGGCTCTGAGGATACTCCATACATACTAAAGTAGAAATACAGAGGCTCCTAAGAGCTCATCACTGAAGTACACTTTAAAAACATCCAACATGACTCAGGGAATTTTGCAGAAGAGTGGGGTAGAAAGATTGTAGGAGCCACAGGTTGGGTCATCATGCTCAGAAGTATTGCCTCCACCCAATAACTGCTACTCCCACAATGCATAACCCATAAATGTATGGGGAATACCTACAACCCCAGTGAGGAATACCCCCAGCAGAATGGGGACAGAGATAAAGGAAACGATGCTACCAACACATGATGCACCCATATTAAATATGTCTGTAATAATAATAAAAAAGAAAGAATAATCAGAAAGGAATGGGGAGAATCAAGAAAGGAGCATTATTGCTGAAGTCAAAGAATAGGCACTCTCAAGGACAGGTAGGAATTGGGTGCACTTAGTCTAGCAAAGAAATGGCTAAAGGTGGCTACAACATCTATCATAAGCATTTGAAGGGCTATTCTTGCTCCAAGTTTATGATAGAAACAAGAATAATGAATAGAAATCATCAGAAGACTATAATTCTTTTTGAGAAGTTTTTAGTTCACCCAATGATAAAGTGTGAACTTGCCTAGTCTATTTCAGTGAAAGCTACATAAACACCTACCTGCTAAGGATGTTAGAAAGGCTAGCCCCCAAGACTAACTTCTCCCAAATGTTAAAAAGGTGAAAAAGCAATACAATTGTCAAGACCCACAGGTTGTCAACTAAATTTATAGACTTTGTAAACGATTCTTCCCTACCTAAAAAGTAAAGCTTGGCTAAAGTAGAAAGCCCTTTCTGAATCATGCTATTGGGGAAGAATTAGTCATATACTCTAAAAATAGAAGAAACCTTGAAGAATAGCTCAGAATGTTTCAAAATCCTAAGGGAAGGAAGGTGGCAAGAAAAAGCAAATAACCTTCCAGGAAACAAATTTTACTGGACTTCTGGAATTGGTAAAAGAACTCTGCAAAGAACCTTTCCAATGACTGCCTTAAAGTAATGCTTGGTATCACTTCAACTATGTGAAATAAATATGGGTTTGGACTCTGTAAAAGGCCAGGCTGTTGGCTGATTCAGATGAAGTCAGTAGTCAAGAGAAAAGAAATTAAAAAGATCTTTACCTTTATAAGACTGTTCAGTGTTTCTCTTTCCCTCCCTCACCCCCTCCTGTGTGTATGTGTGTGTGTGTGAGAGAGAGAGAGAGAGAGACAGAGAGACAGAGAGACAGAGAGACAGAGAGACAGAGAGAGAGTGTGTGTGAGAGACAGAGTACCCATCTGTTGAGGCCTGGAACCCCATAGCCAGAGGCCTTGCTTGTTCTAAGAAAATTAATGCCTGACTAGGGCTTTTTAGAACTCAGAATGGGATAACATGCCAATATATATTTAATGCCTGCATTTAAATGTGCAATTGAACATAAGTAGAAAAGCCTAGCAGAGATAGTGGTCTTGAAAAGGAAGTAAGTGATGTGCAGTATAAAGAAGCTCATTTCAATTAAATTAGAAACCACCAGGCTCACAAAAAAAAGTTATTGCTGGCCATTGTAGCACACGCCTTTAATCCCAGCACTTGGGAGGCAGAGGTAGGAGGATCACTATGAGTTCAAGGCCAGCCTAAGAATACAGAGTGAATTCCAGTCAGCCTGGGCTAGAGTGAGACCCTAACTCAAAAAACAAAAACAAAAAAACAGCTACTAATGGATATTTATTATTGAACCTATAAGGCCTTGCTATTCAAAGTGTAGTCCTTGGACTCAGAGGCAAAACATTACCTGAGAGCTGCTGGATGTGGTGGTACACACCTTTAATTCCAGCACTCAGGTGGTTTAAGTAGTATGTTTGCTATGAGTTTAAGGCCAGACTGGGACTATAGAGTGAGTACCCAGTCAGTCTGAGCTAGAGTGAGAATCTACCTCAAAAAAGAAAACAAAAAAGAACGTGATTCCAGGCTCCTTTAAAGATGTGCTGAATAATAACCTTCCTTTTAACAAGTGTTGGGTGATTTGCATGCACAGTACAATTTGACAAGCACTGTTGTATGTTTCCTACTTGAACCTTTCCTAGCAAAATCTCTCTCCCTTCCTCCACTTCTCTTGTTTCTCTGATCTTTATTTTCTAGTGAGCTAGCAATCATCTCTAATGATGTGGAATATCCCTAGCAGTGGCATCCTGAAATGCCCAAATAAAGAAAACAGTAGCCAAGTAAAGCACAAATTTGAGTTATGAGAATCCTTGACTTTGTCTAATGTATTGTATCTGTGTAGATTTTGGCTAGCTCTTTGACCTTTTCTGAAACTGAAGGTAACTGTACTATTTACTTCAAAATGCTACTGTAAAGATGAAATGGACGTTATATAAACAGACTAGCATAGAGCCTGGCACACAGCAGGTGCTAGTCAATATTATTTTTTATATTTTATTTATTTGAGAGAGAGAAAGGCAGATAGAGAGACAGAGAGAATGGGTGCACCAGGGTCTCTAGTCACTGCAAATGAACTCCAGATTCATGTACCACCTTGTGCATCTAGCTCACATGGGTACTGGGGAATCAAACCTGGCTTCATAGGCTTCAGAGGCAAGTGCCTTAACTGCTAAGTCATCTGTCAAACCCTAGCCAATATTATTTTTGCAAAATCAGTTTTAAAGTTAAATTAGAAATAAAGAAGAACTATAGTGTGACCCTCTGCAGCCTTTCTAAATTCCTGTAAGCCTTTCTGGGAATATTTCCTTGACCACAGTGCCAGAAGTCAAGCTAAAATATTTTGTATTCCATTGGTTTGTCTTCTGTTTCTGTGGTGAATTACCAAGATTTCCTACTTTTTCTTTACAAATGGCCCATACTTCCAGCATATTGAAGCTTAAAACAATTCTTTTGTGGGCTGGCCTAGAAATTTAATTCCATTTATAACATTTTTTTCTCACATGGAAAAATACATGCAACCATCCATACAATTGCCTTCAGAATAAACTTTGAGAACTCTGCCTGTACAGTAGTGGCTGCCTACATATTAACATATAGAGTGGTCACAAAGGACTAGATAAAACAAATCCAGGATTTCAGTGGTGACATAAAGGCAAGTAAGAAATGCTAGAAGTGGAGGGTAGGGAGAATAGATCAATCTGAGACTACAGAATCAAGATTTGGAAAGCTAATAAAGGAAGGGGGTGATACCTCAGGAAGGATATTAAAAAAGAGCAACAATGACAACCAAAACCAATTTTCTACTATATTAGGAAAAGGGGTCCTATAGCAGACAGCTTCAGGTTGCTAACATGAACCTCCAGACCAGGCACAGTTATGGAAGAAGAGATATTTACTTGAAGCTTACAGATCCAGGAGAAGCTCCATAATGGCAGAAGAAGTTAGCCTGTTCTTACAGGACCAAACACAGAGAGAAAAAGGCCACACCACACAGCACACTTCAGGAACTCCAGGCATTTTGCATATCTTTTTTTTTTTTATTTTAGAGAGAGAGGGAGAGAGAATTGGCATGCCAGGGCCTCAGCCACTGCAATCAAACTCCAGATGCTTGCACCACCTAGTAGTCATGTGCAACCTGTGCTTGCCTCACCTCTGTGCATCTGGCTTACTTGGGATCTGGAGAGTTGAACATGGGTCCTTAGGTTTTGCAGGCAAGTGCCTTAACCACTAAGCCATCTCTACAGCCCCCTGTTGCATATGTTCAGACTGGAATTACAAATCCACTGGCATGAAACATTGAATATATTGGGGGCCATCTATTCAAACTACTACAGGTCCTAATCAAGAGTTTGGATCTGCAATCAATGCTAAAGGCCTTACAAGTTGTCTCCAAGATAGTCACTTTCTTCCTGCCCTATCCTCAGTACTTTGCCTGGATTCTCATTTCAGAGAAGAGAGTAAGCAGCATCCCTCAGTCTTAAGCAACACCACACTCTGACACCCAACCATGAAATTCAATCAACTTCCCTCTGCCCTTAGTTTATTTCTTCTCAGAGATATCATTGCATTGGGGCAGTGGAAGGGGGTCAGCATAACTTTTTCATACAAACAGAAAGTCTCCTATATTGGATAAAATGAGATAGCTATTAAAAATGTCATACCAAGCCAGGCGTGGTGGCACACACCTTTAATCCCAGCACTCAGGAGGCAGAGATAGGAGGATAGCCATGAGTTTGAGGCCACCCTGAGCCTACATAGTAAGTTTCAGGTCAGCCTGGGCCAGTGAGACCCTACCTCAAAAACACACAAAAAAATGTCATCCCAGGGGCTGGAGGGATGGCTTAGGAACAGTTAAGGTGTTTGCCTGCAAAGCCAAAGGACCCAGGTTTGATTCCCCAGGACCCACATTAGCCAGATGCACAAAGATGGCACATGTGCCTGGAATTCGTTTGTAGTGGCTGGAGGCCCTGGCACAACCATTCTCTCTCTCTCTCCTTCTTTCTAAGTCAAATAAATAAAAATAAAACAAAATAAAATAAAATGTCATCCCAGGATGAAGAGAGAATAAAAACCTAGCAATAAAGTCCGTAAGAAAGCAAAGTGCTTCTATGTCTTCTCACTGAAGTTGCAGGAAGATCAATTATAACCACCCATGCTCTGGGTTAAATATGGTAGCAATCTAGTGGTGTATAATAACCACCACTTATAAGTGTCCATTAAAATATCCATAAAATTCTGTAGACACTTTAATTTGCAGTAGCTTAGAAAACAGTACAGTGACCATCAATTGCTAAAGGTGCAGGAATTTCTTCCAGCTGTTGTGCAGGGATGGGGTTGGATTACCAAGCATACTTGTGGAGTACTTACACTCTAGCCTCTAATTAGAACAACAAAAGTGCCCAAAAATCAAGAAAGGAGGCTGGAGAGATGGCTTAGTGGTTAAGGCACTTGACTGTAAATCCTAAGGACCCAGGTCCAATTCCCCGGTATCCACATAAAGCCAGATGCACTTTTTTTAGAAAATACAATTTGAGCATATCATATGGCTGGTGATAGTGATTGAGGCCAGAAGTTGTTATCATGAAAGGCTCCAAATAAAAGCATGCTTGAAGATGTATCTGAAATAATATAACAAACTGCAGAGTTAGTCAACCTGGAAAATCAGAGACATAAAATTCCAACTCAATCCAGTAGAACCTAAAAATAATAATAGCAGTGACAACAACCCTATCAACTGTAACCATTTGCTGTGGAATTATCATGTATACAGCACTGTATTAAGTATCTTACATACCATGTGTTACCTTATTTATGTCTTATACCAATCAGAAACTGTCACTGAATTTTTTTTGCAAAGGAAGTGAATATAATGACATATATCATTTATTGAACACTTAATATGTTCTAAGCTCTAGGCTTTATACACCCACCATCTTATTTAGTGAATGCTTATGAGGCAGTAGAGAATTGTCTGTGAAGTCAGGCATAGTAGTACAACATCTATAACCCCAGCTCCTTGGGGCATGGGAAAAAAAGATTCTAAGTTCAAGAGCAATCTGGGCAACTTAATGAGACTCTGTCTCAAAAAAAAAAAAAAAAAAAAAGGTCTGGGAATATTGCTCATTGCTTGCTCCTGGCTTTCATCACCAGGACAGAAAGAAAAGGAATAAGAGCTAAGGATGTAGCTCAGTTGGAAGAGTACTAGCCAAGAACACACAAAATCCTGGATTCAATCCTCAGTACCACATAAACCAAATCTGGTGGTTCGTGCTTATAATCCCAGCACTAAGGAAAGTAGAGGACCAGAAATTCAAGGGCATCTTCCACTGAATACTGTATCTCAGGCCAGCCTGGGATACATGAAGATGCTGTGGGAGAGGAATATTGCAATAGGAAGAGGGGAGGAGGAAGAGGAGAAGAGGGAGGAAAATAGAGAAAGAAAATGGGCTCAAATAAACCCTTTAATCATCTCAATTCATTATTCAATACTCAATTTCAAGATATCTCTCTCTTGGGCTCGGAAGATGGCTCAAAGTTGGTAAGAGTGCTAGCCACACAGCATGAGGCCCCAAGGGGACCTGATTCATCCTGAGTTCAATTTCCCATCACCTGCATAATCACCTGGGTATAGCCACGCACACTTGTAACCCAATCCTACAGCTAACTGAGGCTGAAGAATCTCTTGGGCTCACTGGTCAGTCAAATGATGGGAAAAAATCCACCTCCTGGTTCAAGGACAGATTCCCTCTCAAGGAAACAAGTGGATAAGTGATGGAAGGACACTGACATTATCTTCTGGTTTCTATTGGTGGACAGTGTAGCAGACAGCTTCACGTTCACTGAGATGAACTTCCAGACCAGGCACAGTTATGGAGGAAGAGATTTATTGAAGCTTACAGATCCAGGGGAAGTTCCATAATGCCAGAAGAAGCTGGCCTGTCTTTTACAGAACTAGACAAGAGAGAGAGAAAAGCCACAAGCTAAAAGCCACACAGCACAGCACACCTCAGAAACTACAGATAGGCACACTTTGCATATCTTTAGATTGAAATCCTAAACCCACCACCACACCTTAAGATCCACCCAGTGACATTGCCTCCAACAAGGTGGCTGTAGATGCAAACAACAAACTAATAAAACACTGAATATATTGGGGGCCATCTATTCAAACTACCACAGATGGGAAATTCACATCTTCACATACACATGTATACACCACACACACACACACACAGAGAGAGAGAGAGAGAGAGAGAGAGAGAGAGAGATCATCCTGTCCAGCATGCCTTCTTCAATCCTTCCAATTTGAGTTATAATATATGTCAACTCGGGTCCTTCTACCAGTACCTTGTGCTTCCTCCTAACATTCTTTATCATATATATTGTGATTGGCCTATGCTCCCACACACACACACACACACACACACACACACACACACACAAACTGTGAGATCCAGAAGAAAATAATATATATCTGGATACAACAATATACGTTGTCTCCCAAACAGTCCTATATAGAAGATAATAGTTATGTCAATTTGCTTGATTGTGGTAATCATTTCACATCATATATATAAAAGCAAAACATCAGTGCTTATGTACATTTTTTTCCAATTATACCAAAATGAAACAGTGAGGGAAATAAAGACAAACTAAGAAAACTCATAAAAGAAAAAATTGTGCAGTGTCCTAAAATGACTCAGGATTATAGGCATTGGGACACAGATGTTCCCAAGTCTCCAAGTGTGTGGGCTGCCTTCTTGAGCTGCTGACTCTGATGTCCTGCACTTGTACCCCTGCAGTCTCTATCATGAAAGGAATGAACACAGTCCCAAGTACTCACCGTGTACTTCATAAAAGGCAAATGTCTCAGACATTGGAGTTAAGGATCAGGGGTGACCTACTAACTGACCTACTGGTGGAGCCTCAGCAAGGGTTCTTTGTCATCAAAGTATTCACTTCTTCACAACGTATAGAGAAGGGAAAGAGCTGAAAAGCGCAGGCATCAGGATGTCAACAATAGCTACCTGGGGTGATAGTCAATTTTCACTGTGCTCTTAAGTTACTATCGGGAACATGCACATATAAAAGAAGAAAGCTGAGATAATATTTGCTTTTGGGTGGCAGAATTGTGGGGGAGCTTTGAGAATTCATCATATTATCCTGCATCATCAGTTTTATAAATCCATCTTGTATTACTTTGATAATTTATTTATATGGGCAAAACATACTAATTTCTTGGCCAATGAGAAAACTAGAAGTCTCCCTCTTTCACTCTTTCCTCTGACACTTAATTTCCCCTGCCTAGAGGTAAGCACTGTCAACACTTTATCTGGAATCTTTCCACAGGAAGATCTATTTTAATTTAAGCAACAGAAAAAAGTGTGAATTCTGAGTAGACCAAATCTTACTTGTTATATAAGAATGAAAATACCAACTATAGTAAAATAAATTACTATTTAAAGAAGATCCATCTTGCTGGCTATTTGGAGCTGACTTCTCTAAAAGGTTGTGACTTCTCTGAAGTCTGTTGTCCTCTGAGAAGAGAAGAAAGATGAGAAGGAAATGATAAAGAGACAATCTAAAAAAGTAGAGATTCTTGAGGACAAGGATATTATATTACTATTACTTACACTACTATTGCTACTACTATGTTTATTATATTTTAAAATATAATAATGGTGTCCATTTATTGAGATGTACAAGGAAAGAGAAGGCAGTTCTCAACAGAGATGAAGAAATCTGGACTAGTGAGATGGTTTAGCAGTTAAAGGAACTTGTTTGGGGGGGTGGAAAGGCCTAAGTGAGGTCATGGGAAGAGATTGAGTAAAGGAAAGGGGGGAGAGCTATTCAAAATTGAAGAGGGTATGAATAAGTTGGACATTGGCACACCCAGAAGCCATAGATTGTTACTAGAAAATTTTCAGTGCCAGGTATGAGATACCTTCCAATGAGTTATTGGCCAGGGAGGTCTCTGATTCCCCCAAAACATTACAGGCCATTGCCAAAGCTCTTGGTTTCCCACCAGGAATAGATGGTAAGACCCTATTGCTGAAGACTCCACATACTGGGGCTGCAAGGTCTGTAATGCCCAGTTCACAGCGCCCCCAGTGACCACCAAGGAAGACCAAACACGTATGCAAACGCAAAGATCTTTTTACTCGGGCTTAAGCTCGGTCTCTTGCCTTCACCAACGCAGTGGATTTGTGCAAGAGCCCAGAAAATCAGAATGGTGGGTTTTTTATTGAGGTTTGAGCAAGGGGGAGGGGACCATCACCTATGCAACTACATGATTGGCTAATTTGAACATTAACTGTACTTGGGGGTTCTTGATTGGTCTTAGGATTTTGGCGGGCTAGGTCTAGGGGAATTTCAAACTTAATTGGCTTAGCAAACGGCAGTTACATTTGAACAGGTTGGCTCGCACGGTTACATTCATTTGATTGGTTGACATTTACAAAACTCTGAGACGGTGGATCTTATTGGGCCATCCAGCCCAGGACCACAAAAATGTTGAGTCATGCTCACACAGCAAGTTTATGGTTTTTGCCTGGTACTGCTTGTTCTTCCCTTGATTTTGGGAACTCGCCCCTGTGGCCTACAGAGTGACTGAGGCCTGTCATGGTGCTACTCGGGCCTGGGTCTTTCAGGTCACTGAGAAATCCTGCTGGAGCTGAGCTGAAAACCTGCTCCTTATAGATAAGCTGACAGAAAGCTGGAAAAAGCAGCCCTATGGGAGAGAGAAATTATCCATGGAGATAAACAACAGTGGACATTTCAAGCCTTAAGTTTGGCCAACTAGGCCAAATGAGCCAACAGATGAAATAGTGGCATGTCATGGGGGAAACCAACTGCTTTCTAAGTGGACTAGAGGCCCATTCCACAGGATGAAATACATGCCTGATACTGAAAACCTATGACAGAGGAAATTATGAGCCCTAGGGGTAGAATGTCTGCTGGTGTCTGTCTAAATGTATATACTATGCTCACCAAACTGCCCAGTAAACACTTTTCTTAATGTTCATACCCACATACTACTGCTACTCTCACTTTGGGGTTAGAGTAGCTTCTCTTCAGACAGTGATGGCCTTGGGATGACTCAGAAGGCACCATAGTGCTGAGAAGAAGTGACAGAGGAGTACTCATCACTGAAACATCTCTATCACACCTTCCAAGGCTCAGGGTCCATTTCAGAAGAGGTGGTGGAAAGAATGTAAGAGCTTGGTATCCATGACCTCGCAGTGCCTGACACTACCTACACAAGACAATCATAATAGGAGGAAAAGTTGATGACATCAAAATAACAGAGAGACTGATTGAGAGAGAGGAGAGGTGTGATGGAGAGTGGAGTGGCAAAGGGGAAAGTGTGGGGGAGGGAATTACCATGGTTTATTGTCTATAATCATGGAAGTTGTCAATAAAAAAAGATAAGAAGGAGGGAGGGAAAGGAGGGAGGAAGGAAAGGAAGGGACATTCATGATGGTATTTCTCAAATTCTGTCTGGGTATTTAGAAGGATTAAATTGTAAGGCCCAGGGGGAGGAACTTGTTTGCAAAGACTGATGACCCAGGTCCGATTCCCCAATACCCACATAAAGCCAGATGCACAAAGTGGCACATGTGTCTGGAGTTTGTTTCTAGTGGCAGGACACTCTGGCATACTCATTCTCTCTCTTTCCCCTCTCTCTCTCTCTCTCTTCCTCTCTTTCCCCCTCCCTCTCAAATAAATCAATGACATCTGATACAAGTGTACATTCACATTCATTTTCATATTTGGTAGTACCCAAGAACAACCTTAAAATTTCCAGCAGTTAATGATCTATTTTATTTCCCCTTAATCAACCATTCACCAAGTACATACTGAGCATTTACCAGACCCACACTAAATGTTCATTGATAAATGAATTGTTAAAAATGTAGGGTTGGGCTGGGGAAATGGCTTAGCGGTTAAGGCGTTTGCCTGTGAAGCCTAAGACCCTGGTTCAATTCCCCAGTACACACGTAAGCCAGCTGCACAAGGGAGCACATGCATCTGGAGTTCGTTTGCAGTGGCTAGAGGCCCTGGTGTGCCCATTCTCTCTTTCTCTCTATCTGCCTCTTCCTCTCTCTCTCAAATGAGTAAATAAATAAATACATACAATAATTTTTAAAATTTGGGGTTGGGGATGTAGCTCAATTGGTAGAGTGCTGGCCTAGCATGCAGAAAGCCCTGGGTTCTGTCCCTAGCACTTCATCAACCTGGTGTGGTGGCATAGGTCTATAATTCTAGCACTTTAGAAGTTGAGACAGAAGGATAAGAAGTTTAAGGTCATCTTTAGCTATATAGTGAGCTGCAGCCCTGCCTGAGATACAAAAGACCCTGTTTCCAAAAAAAATGTGATATATGTGTGTGCTTTTGTATGTATGAAATTATTTGTCTTTAGAAAATAAGGAAATCAGGGCTGGAGAAATTGCTCAGTGGTCAAAGGTGCTTACTTGCAAAGCTTGATGGCCTGGGTTTGATTCCTCAGTACCAGTGTAAAGCCAGATGCACAAAGTGACACATGCATTTTGGAGTTCATTTGCAGTGGCAGGAGGCTCTGTTGTGCCCATTCTCTCTCTCTCTCTCTGTCTCTCTCTCATAAAGAAATAAAATATATTTTAAAAATAAGGAAATCAGACTGGGGGCATAGATCAGTATGTAAAGTGCTTGCTATAGAAGCATGAATATCTGAGTTTAATCCTCATTATCCAGATAAAATCTCATGTGGGGTGGCATATGACTGTAATCACAATACTGGTTAAGCAAAAATGGGAGGATACCTGGAGCTTGCTGGCCAGCTAGTCTAGTCTAATCAGTGAGCTCCAGGCCAAAAAGAACCTGTCTTGGGGGGCTGGAGAGATGGCTTAGCGTTAAGGTGTTTGCCTGCAAAGTCAAAGGATCCCAGTTCGATTCTCCGGGACCCATGTAAACTGGATGCAAAAGGGGGTGCATGCATCTGGAGTTCGTTTGAAGTGGCTGGAGGCCCTGGCATGCCCACTCTCTCTCTCTCTCTCTCTCTCTCTCTCTCTCTCTGTCTCTCTGCTTCTTTCTCTCTCTCAAATAAATAAATAAAATATTTTTTAAAAAAAGAACCTGTCTTAAAAACAGTTGAATAGTGCTGTCTCTGGTCCTCAAGCATGCATGTGCACACGTGCGCACACGTTCGCATGCACCCATACACGTATGAATCCCAATGCAATATTTAAAAGAAAATAAGGAGCTGAGCATGGTGGTGCATGCCTTTAATCTCAGCACTCAGGAGGCAGAGGTAGGTGGATAGCTGTGAGTTCCAGGCCACCTTGAGACTATAGAGTGAATTCTAAGTCAGCCTGGGCTAGAGGGAGACCCTACCTTGAAAAAAAAGGACATCTTGTTATTCACAATCACAGTAATGAATAGGAATAAGATTATACTAAATGAAATGTCAGACACAACAAGAAAAAATACCACATGATCTTACTTATATGAGGAATATAAAAAATTCAAAGTTATAGAAGCCAAGAATAATAACACTCTTACCTAAAGGAAGTGAGGGATAAGAAGATATTGATAAAAGAGTAAAAACTCAGTTTTGTAGAATTAATGAGTTCTAGGGAGCTAATGCACAATTTGTTGGCTATAGTTTATAGCACTGTATTATATA
This sequence comes from Orientallactaga sibirica, assembly GCA_036365145.1. NCBI lineage: Eukaryota > Metazoa > Chordata > Mammalia > Rodentia > Dipodidae > Orientallactaga > Orientallactaga sibirica. The sequence goes on from JAEOAD010000057.1 coordinate 12,609,543, forward strand.
CTTGACACTCGCTAAGATGATAGAACTTATGTGTTGTCAAAATACATACACACACATAAATGTAGGGACGTGTATGTTAATTAGCATGACTATAGTCTAAGCACATGTATATTTAAAATGTCACACTACACATATTAAATATGTGCAATTATTATTTTTATTTATTTAAGAGTGAAAGAAAGGGGCAGATAGAGAAACAGAGAGAGAATGGGTACACCACTTCCTCCAGCCACTGCAAACTCCAGATGTATGCGCCACCTTGTGTGACTGGCTTACGTGGGTCCTGGGGAATGGAACCTGGGTCCTTTGGCTTTGCAGGCAAGTGCCTTAACTACTAAGTCATCTTTTCAGCCCATATATGCAATTTTAAAGAAAAAAACTTGATAGAGTCTCACTGTGTTGCTCAGGCTGATGTTGAGCTCTTGATTCTCTTGCCTCAGTTTCCCAAGTAGCTAGGAGTACAGACTTGTTCCTCCAAATCAAGCTTAAGAAAAAAATACACAAAATCCCTATGGTCACTAGCATTATAGCTCCTAACCTGGCTATCTTTTTTTAGTAGTTTATCTTTTTTTTTTTTTTTTTTGGCTTTTCGAGGTAGGGTCTCACTCTAGCTCAGGCTGACCTGGAATTCACTGTGTAGTCTCAGGGTGGCCTTGAACTCACGGCATACCTCTGCCTCCCGAGTGCTGGGATTAAAGGTGTGTGCCACCACGCCCGGCAGTTTATCTTTTTAATGAAGCTATAAATTTTTCCGTACCCATACCATATTAACTCTCAAATAAATAATCACATTTGTGTTTAGCATTTAAAACTGTATCAGGGATGGAAGCAAGTAATACACACTTTCACAGCTATTGAAACTACACAGATAGCAAGTTCTTCAACCTTTTGTTGCACACAGCAAAAAAGATAAGAAGAAGAAAAAAGATCTCTGAACAAATGCCAAAATTTGAAACTTTATATAGAATTCTAATTGTTGTTAAGCATGCAACCAAGATAGGGCTCACTACCCATATGGGATCACTGAAACTTCAATAGAAGTGACAACTGAAGCTAATTCTTGATTTCATTTGAGGACCCATGCAGAAAATAACTACAAAACTTAAACTGGCCTGTATGTCTAGTTCAAGCCACACACACCCCAAAAGTGAAATGTGTACTTCAGGAAATAAGAAGGCCACAGTTTAATCAGACTGTATTAAAAGAAGAAAAACAAAACATCAACCAAAAAACCTCAGTTTAGTTTTCAGGACTTAAATTAAAATGGTAAGTTTGGGGCTGGAGAGATGGCTTAGTGGTTAAGGCACATGCCTGCAAAGCCAAAGGATCCCAGTTAGACTCTCCAGGTCCCACGTAAGCCAGATGCACAAGGTGGCGCATGCATCTGGAGTTCATTTGCAGTGGCTGGAGGCCCTGGCGCACCCGTTCTCACTCTCCCTCACTCTCTTTCCCTCTCTCTGTCTCTAATAAATAAATAAATACTTTTTAAGTTTGTGTCACACTGCTGCTTTCCATCATTCTATAGACCAGAGTTATACTTTACTTCAATGTTGAGTAAATGTATATCATGTCCAGTAAAAAAAAAAAAAAAAAAAGCAACGAAATCAACTTAGTATTTAGTTATGGTGAGCAGGCATGCATAAGAACTGTAATGGATGCCAAACTAGTTATCTTTTTTTTTTTTTTTTTTTTTGTTTTTCAAGGCAGGGTCTCACTCTAGTTCAGGCTTACCTGGAATTCACTATGTAGTCTCAGAGTAGCCTCGAACTCACAGCAATCCTCCTACTTCTGCCTCCTGAGTGCTGGGATTAAAGGCATGCGCCACCACGCCCAGCTTCAATCTAGTTATCTTTAAAATTCACCTAGGAGGGGGTGGGAGATGGCTCAATAATGAGGGCCTCTCACTGTAGAGAAGCCCAGCTGGACTCCACAGAACAAAAGTAAATAGCTAGCTGTGGCCACGCCCATCTGTAACACTAGGTGGAGTGGCAGAGACCAGGAAAATCCTGGGGCTTGCTGACAGACAGCAGCTCCAGGTTGGGCAATCACCCTGTCTCAAGGAAATGTATAGATGAACCAGATAAACAGTGAGTGGACACCAGATGTTCTTCTCTGGCCTCTGGACTCACATACACTAGGCACACACATTTGCAAACACGTGTACATACACACATTCACAAAAAAATCACTTAAGGGACGTTTGAAAAACAGTCCCTTAGCTGGGTATGGTGGCTCACGCCTTTAATCCCAGCACTCGGGAGGCAGAGGTAGGAGGATTGCCGTGAGTTCGAGGCCACCCTGAGACTACATAGTGAATTCCAGGTCAGCCTGAACTAGAGTGAGACCCTACCTCGAAAAAAAAAAAAAAAAAAAAAAAAAAAGAAAAACAGTCCCTTGTTTGCCACCCCCAAACCTACTGACTGAATCATTGTGCATAGTGTCTGTTATGGGCTGGTTTACAAAAAATGTCCCCACCCTCCAAATTCATATGTTAAAGTCCTAATCCCTCAGTTCCTCAGTGTGACTATATTTAGAGATGGTCATTAAGGAGTTAGTTAAAATGAGATCATTAGGGTTGTCCCTAATGAATATAACTGATGTCCTTATAAGAGGAGTGTGACAGACAGCTTCAGGTTGGCTGAGATGAACTTCCAGACCAGGCACAGTTATGGAGGAAGGGATATGTATTAAAAGCTTACAGAGCCGGGCGTGGAGGCACACATCTTTAATCCCAGCACTTGGGAGGCAGAGGTAGGAGGATTGCCGTGAGTTCGAGGCCACCTTGAGACTACATAGTTAATTCCAGGTCAGCCTGAACTGAAAGACCCAGGCCAGAGTAGCACCATAACAGGCCTCAGTCACTCTGTAGGCCACAAGGGCGAGTTCCCAGAATCAAGGGAAGAACAAGCAGTACCGGGAAAAACCATAAACTTGCTGTGTGAGCATGACTCAACATTCTTGCGGTCCTGGGCTGGATAGCCCAATAAGATCCACCATCTCAGAGTTTTGTAAATGTCAACCAATCAAATGAATGTAACCACGCGTGCCAACCTGTTCAAATGTAACCGCCACTTGCTTAGCCAATTAAGTTTGAAATTCCCCTAGACCTAGCCCGCCAAAATCCTAAGACCAATCAAGAACCCCCAAGTACAGTTAATGTTCAAATTAGCCAGTCATGTAGTTGCATAGGTGATAGTCCTCTCCCCCTTGCTCAAATCTCAATAAAAAGCCCGCTTTTCTGCTTCTCCTGGCTCTTGCATAGATCCACTGCGTTGGTGAAGGCAAGAGACCGAGCTTGAGCCCAAGTAAAAGCTCTTTGTATTTGCATACGTGTTTGGTCTTCCTTGGTGGTCACTGGGGGCGCTGTGAACTGGGCATTACATTGTGCTTACAGGCCCCAGAGTTCAGGTCAGGTAGAATGAATAGAATTTTTTAAAAAAAGACCCTTATTAAGAGACCGGTGGGGACTGGGTATCTCTTCTTCCCTTTGCCCTTTATAGGGTAAGGAACACTCCTTACATGATAGGGTTAACTCCTTATGAGATTATATTTGAAAAAAAAACCACCTCCTATCCTGCCTGATTTAAGTTTAAAAACCAAATTTACGTCTTTTCAATCCTTAATTAGAACTCATGAAAAAATGTGGCCTCATCTAGGGGCCATATATGAGACTGGACCTCCCACACCAACACATGGATACCAGCCAGGGGATTAGGTCTTTGTTTGTTCTCATCGTCTGAACCCCGCTGGAAAGGACCCTATGTCGTCATCCTGACGACTCCCACCTCTGTCAAGGTAGATGGGATCGCCACTTGGATTCATCACACCCACGTCTGACTGGAAGACCCCTGGCTGAACCTGAGGATTACTCTCCCTAACCTTAACCCACATGTCTCTTTACTTGGTTCCCTATATACTTAATAGATTGGTTAAGGGGTGAATCAATAGTGTACAATTAATGGTTTTGAGAAGTCAATATGTTCCACTAGAACTCTTGGGACCCAGGATTGTCTCCCCTTTAGGTACAAGGAGAGGGGGGAATGAAAGACCCAGGCCAGAGTAGCACCATGACAGGCCTCAGTCACTCTGTAGGCCACAAGGGCGAGTTCCCGGAATCAAGGGAAGAACAAGCAGTACCGGGAAAAACCATAAACTTGCTGTGTGAGCATGACTCAACATTCTTGCGGTCCTGGGCTGGATGGCCCAATAAGATCCACCGTCTCAGAGTTTTGTAAATGTCAACCAATCAAATGAATGTAACTGTGCGCGCCAACCTGTTCAAATGTAACCGCCACTTGCTTAGCCAATTAAGTTTGAAATTCCCCTAGACCTAGCCCGCCAAAATCCTAAGACCAATCAAGAACCCCCAAGTACAGTTAATGTTCAAATTAGCCAGTCATGTAGTTGCATAGGTGATAGTCTTCTCCCCCTTGCTCAAACCTCAATAAAAAGCCTGCTTTTCTGCTTCTCCTGGCTAAAGACCGAGGTTAAGCCCGAGTAAAAGCTCTTTGCATTTGCATACGTGTTTGATCTTCCTTGGTGGTCACTGGGGGCGCCGTGAACTGGGCATTACAGAACCAGAGTGAAACCCTACCTTGAAAAACAAAAACAAAAAAACAAACAAACAAAAAAAGCTTACAAATCCAGGGGAAGTTCCATAATAGCAGAAAAAACTGGCTTGCCTTCACAGGTCCAAGCAGAGAAAGCCACAAGCCAGGCCGGGCGTGATGGCACATGCCTTTAATCCCAGCACTTGGGAGGCAGAGGTAGGAGGATCGCCATGAGTTCGAGGCCACCCTGAGACTACATAGTGAATTCCAGGTCAGCCTGAGCTAGAACGAGACCCCACCTCAAAAAAACAAAAAAAAAGAAAAGAAAAGAAAGAAAGAAAAGAAAGAAAAGAAAGAAAAGAAAAGAAAAGAAAGAAAGAAAGAAAGAAAGAAAGAAAGAAAGAAAGAAAAAAGAAAGAAAGAAAAGCCAAAAGCCACACACCTCAGGAACTCCAGCTAGGCATACTTTGCATATCTTTAGATTGAAATCCTAAACCCATTGCCATACCTTATGCTCCTCCCAGTGACCTTGCCTCCAGCAAGGTGGATGCAGATGCAAACTATAAACTATTCAAACTACCACAAGGAGAAATTGTCCTTGGCCAGTACTGATGTGCAGTATCCGTGGCACTGTACTACCCCATGGCCATGGGTCTCAAGGTGACCAAGATTATGAGCAAGTCAAGGCAAAGTCAAACACATCAAAATGTGCAGGACATGATCCAAGAGGTGTGCAGCTTTGAGCTTTACTAGTGGCATGCCATGGAGCTGCTCAAGGTGTCAAAATACAATTGGCATTCATCAAGAAGCAGGTAGGAACACACAGCCACCCCAAGAGGAAGCAGAAGGAGCTGATCAACATGCTAGTCATCATGAGGAAGGCAGTTACCTAGGACTATTGTCTCCATATCAATAAATCTTTCCACCACACATACACCAGGAAAAAAGAGAGAAAGGAAAGCTGGGGAGATGACTCAGTGATAAAAGTATCTCCCAAGCCTGAGAACCAGATTTCAGATGCCCCATCACCCACATAAATGCTGGGAAGGTGTGGTGGCTTACATGTAATCCAAGAGCTAGCAAGGCAGAGGCAGTGGATTCCTAGAGCAAGACAACTGGCAACACTAGCCTAGTGGGTGACTTCTAGGTTCAAGTAAGAGAACTTGTCTCAATAAATAAAGTGCAGAACAATTGAAGAAGACACCCTTCCTCTACTTCTGGCCTCCACATATATGAACACATGGGCATGCACACAACCCCACACAGATACACTAACACACATATTAACATGCATACACATATGCACATACACAAGCTAGACACACACAAGCTAGACACACACAAAGGAGTAGTGGATACAGGAACACACATAGAGAAAGATCATGCAAAGACAAAAACAGACAACCATGCAAAAGCCTGCAGACCACTGGTCTTGGACTTTAAGTCTTCCAAAGTGTGAGAAAAGATTTTTGGTTGAGCTACTCAGTCTGTGGCATTTTGTTATGGCAGTTTTAACAAATACAGACGCAAAAATACCTGGATTTGCAAAATCAGTTTCTCAGATGGTTCTAATGTAGACATCCCATTGTGTCAATTCAAAGGCCTGAACTCTGGTGAACTGCAAGGGTGAGGCTTGGTTAGAATCATACTGACTTAATGTCAAGTGCCATCTCTTCCATTTGCCAGCTATGTAACCATAGAAAGCAATTCTCTCTCTGAAAGCTATAAAACAAGGGCTAGAGAGATGGCTTAGCGCTCAAGGCACTTGCTTGTGAAGCCTAAGAACTCAGGTTTGAATGCCCAGTACCCACGTAAGCCAGATGAGCAAGGTGGCACATGCATCTGGAGTTTGTTTGCACTGGCTAGAGGCCCAGGAGTGCCCATTCTCTCCTCTCTCTCTCTCTCTCTCAAGTAAAGAAAGAAAATATTTAAAAAATAAAAAGGTGGCTTCACAGACTTGCTATTAGGCATTCATGAAAAATCATTTTAAAGCCTTTAACACAATGCTAGGCATATAGGAAAGGTTTACACATGTCATTTATAATTATCATCATCATCATCATCATTATATTCCAGGGCTTGTTGTAGAACAGGGATTTTAGAAATCTAGGGATTAAAGCTGGGAAGATTGCTCAGTGGTTAAACATACTTGCTTTCAAAGCCTAATGGCATTGGTTTGATTCCCCAGTACCCACATAAAGTCAGATGCACAAAGCACATGTATCTGTAATTCATTTGCATTGGCAAGAGGTGCTGTTGCATTCATATCTCCCCTCTCTCAAATAAATAAATAAAAATATTAAAAAATAAAAAAGAAATCTAGGGAATAAATGAACAATGAATGTAGACCATGTTATTTACTAAATTAATGCAAGGATTTATATAACTACCACAATTTTGTATTTTGCATATGTTGCAGTTATCTTTTTATTGCTGGGATATTCAACCAGAAGCAGCTTATGGGAAGGAATTACTTCAGGCTTATTGATTCCAAGGGCTGCATCATCATAGCAGAAGAAGCTGGCACATGTCATCATACATCCATAGCAGAGAGACACCACCAAAGTCCAGCAATCAACAACAGCAGATCTCAGACTGACTCTATACACCTAGGGTAGGACTCAAGCTCTGCCCCTAGTGACACACCTCTCCCAGCAGGCTGCTTAAGTAGGAAGCTAAATCTGAAATAACCGAGTCTGTGGAGGACATACATTCAAACTGCCACATTCTGCCCCTGGCCTACATATACTCATAATATTCTCACAGTGCAAACTGTATTCAGTCCAACTTTAAAGGTTGCCATAGACTTGGCCAACTTTAACATTGTTCCAAAGTCTCATCTGAGATTCAAGACTCTCTTAACTGTGAGTCCTGCAAAATCAAAACACAAGTTCGATACTTCCAATACATCTCCATTGCAAACAGGCATAACAAGGAGAGAATGGAGCAATGCAAAATCAATAACCAGGAGGTAAACATCCATTAAGCAGTGACAAAGAAGTCTCTGGATTCCAATTCCTTTCCTCCAGCTGGCCTGCTCACAGCTCAAGCCAGTAGCTCTCCACAGCAACTGTTCTACATTCCTGGTATATCCAAAACATCTTTGGGTCCACAGTACAAACCACGGGTCTACACTACATCACTCCATACAATGACATTACTGGGATTTCAACCCTGCTTCACTGCCTCATCTTATCTGCTCCTAGAGGCATATGTGCTTCATAACCAGTACCAGATGAACAGTATAGCCAAAATTTAAAATCCAGAGGGGAATAAATATCGACTATGAAAAGCAGCATAGTCCTTCACCAGTCTTCCTAAAAGTCACCTCCGTTCAAAAGAATTTGCATTCTTTGTAGTTTGAGCCTTCTATGGGAAGATTTCATCCTCGGGCATCTTTTTCCATTGTCCTAATGCAAAACAGTTGGCCCACACTTGATAGTGGTAATTCTTCTTACAACAATTGCAGCTTACATAACCTAAAACCGGTCTCTGTGTCAGTAACTTCAAAGTTGCTTGATTTTTTTAAAAAACTTTTTTATGGGTTTTTTTTTTTGAGGTAGGGTCTCACTGTAGCCTAGGCTGACCTGGAATCCACTTGGTATTCTCAGGGTGACCTTGAACTCATGGTGATCCTTCTACCTCTGCCTCCCGAGTGCTGGGATTAAAGGCGTGCACCACCATGCCCCTCTGATTTTAACTTTTATTTATTTAATGCATTAATTGATTTATTTATTTGAGAAAGAAAGAGGCAAAGAGAAAGAGAGAGAGCCTCTAGTCACTGCAAAGGAACTCCAGGAGCATGCACCACCTTGTGCATCTGACCTGGGTAATGGGGAATTGAACCTGGGTCCTTCGACTTTGCAGGCAAGCACCTTAACCACTAAGCCATCTCTCCGGTCTCTTGTTTGTTTTCTTCCTGTGATAAATCGTACATCATTATAGCTTTCTGTTGTATAACTTCCACCAAGCACACCAGTACATTACTTTTAAATTTAACCTTGATCAAATTACCAGGGCAAGGGTGGAAGAATGCAGCCAGTCCTTCTGCCAATAGTTCAGTTCCAACAAAGTTCTCTCCTTCCCTTTGTAGTTCATAAGCCAAGCCTTCACAGTAAAGTATTCTCTCTGCATTTAACCTTTTAAAACTCTCACCACGGGCTGGAGAGATGGCTCAGTGGTTAAAGGCACTTTCTTGCAAAGTCTACCACGATGGGTTCATTTCTCCAGCACCCACATAAAGCTAGATGCACAAAGTTGCACATGTATCTGGAGTTATTTTAAATAATGCAGGATGCCCTGGCATGCCCATTCTCTCTGTCTCTCTGTCTCTATTTCTCTCTCTCTATCTCTCTCTCCTAATAAATAAAATATTTTAAAGAATAACTCTCACCAGAATAGTCCATCAAGCTCTGCTCACAGTACTGTATGGCTTTTCCAGTCCAAAGTACCAAATCCTTCCACATTCCCCCTGCAAACACATTCCAAAAGACCAAAACCCACATGGTCAGATTCATTGAGCAAAGACCCAACCTCTTAGTACCTATTTTTCTGTTAGAGTTATCTTTGCATTGCTGGGACAAATACGTGACCAGAAGCAGCTTATGGGAAAAAAATGGTTTATTTCAAGCCCCTTTCAACACTTATCACTTGTGATAGTTTTTGTTTATGATGCTGGGGACTGAAAGCTTGGCCTCATGTATACTGCACAAGTACTCTATATCCCTAACCCTCATTATTCTCTCTCTCCATATATATATATATATATATATAAAATATTTATTATTTATTATATATATATAATGTATGTGTGTGAGAGAGAGAGAGAGAGAAAAGAGACAGGGGCATCTAGCTCAACCGGGCCTTGAACCTGAGATTCTCCTACCTCAGCCACCCAATATATCCAATATATCCAAAATATCTGGGATTTCAGACCTGTGCCACCAAATTCAACATCACTTGTAGTATTTTGTCTCTGTAGGCGTGGGGTTTTTTCTAACTAGACCATGAGTTCATTGGGAGTTTTGTTCTGTCTAATTTACCTGAATTTCCACTAAAGTCAATCTTGGCACAACACAATTTGCAGTGTTGAATGACTCCATCTAAGGAGACGCTTTTATTGTTTTTGGCTCCCCTCAAAAATATTCTACTAACACTGTAACCCCCACCTTTACTCTCTGAGTTTATCCAAAAACAGTTTGTTGCTTGGAGTCTCTCAATCAGATACAATATATGTCAGCAAAGCAAGGCTTCACAGAGGGGAGCCAAGGGGGCCATGCCCAGTCAGCCTTCCCTTACAGAGGTATACAGTGTGTCAACACAAGCTGGACGTGCATGCATACATATGCCAGTGCTCTGAATGGTATCTCTGTACTATCTAGATTTTTCTGTATTAATTATATTTGCCCTTGATTAGCCTGGATATGGTGTGCAAAGCTTTACTGAATTATCAACAGTACTGCTTGAGAGCAAGGACTATAACAGGGGAAATGTCAAGGGGACATGATCTTGATTTTAATGGTGCCAAATGACAAAAAAAAACTTCTACAGGGCCTCATCCCAAGGTTATGCACAAAGATAAGAGGACTCAGGAAAACATAGAAGTAAAAGGCCTAGCATTTCTTAAAGCACAATTTAAATGAACATTTATAGAGCTAATATATTTTAATATTTAACATAAAATAATTATAAACAAGGGAAAATAATAAAAAACTGTAATTAAAAATCAATCCAGCAGGCTATAAGTCTACACAATGCAGATGAAATTTCATTCTACTACCTCCTCTGGCTTTTACCCAAGAACATTAAAATAAATAAAAGAAAGAAGACTAAAAATAAGAAAAGAATGTAGCTAGAATATTGGCTTTTTAAAAAGCTTGTTTTTATTTATTTGCGTGTGTGTGTGTGTGTGACACACACCAGGATCTCTTGTCACTGCAAATGCATGCCTGTCTGGCTTTATGTGGGCAGCTGGGGAATTGAACCCAGGAGGGCAGGCTTTGCAAGTAAGCACCTTTAACCACTGAGCCATCTCCCCAACCCTAATATTGGCTTTTGAGAGAAGAAGTAGGGACTCATTGGACTGTAAGAACACAGTCATAGTCTTTGTTATTCAGATCACTGTAGTGACCATCAAGGCTTTTTTCATCCTTGACTTTGGCATCCTGTCAGGTGCCAGAAATACAGCACGGTTTTGTTTTTCTGGCCACTGTAGTAGACCTGAGTACTACTTTTCCCAACTTCCCACTTTCGGGGGCCTGATGCAACAACCACAGGGGTTAGGGAATAGGAATTAATTGGCTGTGCTTTATTTCTAATTAATTACAGGTTTGGCTTAAGGGTTTTTTTTTTTGTTGTTGTTGTTGTTTGTCCATCCCCCCTTTGGTTAGGTTTTTAATTTCGTTTATTTGAGACAAAGTCTTCCTGTTTCTCTGGCCTTGAATTCACACTCCTTCTGACTCCACTTCCCTTAAGTATTGAGACCTTAGGTTAGGTGCACACCACTTTGCTGGGCTAGGAAATTTTAAATGCATTTAAGTCTAATCTACAGGGACTCAAAGCAAGCAGGATTCCATTAAAGAGCAGCTCTGGCCCCGATTTCCTGTCCTTCACTACAGTTTACAACAGGGTTCTCAATGTCAGTGGTCTCCTCTTCTCAGAATCCAAGCGCAATGAATTCCACCAGGAGGTACCTGTGGCGGTGTCTCTCAGATTGGTCTTCCACGTGTCCAGATATCATTTCAGATCTTGGACAGAAGATGGCAGTGTATACTATTTTATTTAAAAAGCCCTTGGCTATGAATGAAGCAAGTGAAGAGGGGGTGGGGAGTGGAACTTAAACTGACATCTATTTGAGTTTTATATGAAAACTGAACATTGGGAATATTTTAGTTTTTCTAGGAGCCAATAATTACTGGATCTTGTACATTCAACTAATGTCAAGTCTCCCAGTCCCTAGACACCCTAGAATCTTCTCATTTGCTCACTCAACATATCCCTGAAGCTTACAAAGCTGTGGCATAACCCGGAGCACCAGGTTGCCCCCATATCTGCCCTTTTACTTTACCTCTTTCATCCTTTTAGATCCCTCCGCCGCCATTTCGGGACGCATCACTCTGAGCCTCACGCTCCCTAGGGTCTCAGAGCGCTGAAGCACTCGAGAGTAAGAAGGCTGTGTATCACCTAAGGTGACAGGTAGGAGCACAGAAAAAACGGGACGAGAGCAAGTTTTGTTGCTGTTTTATGAGGAAAAAATGAGTGAAGCAAAAGAGGGAATGCTGAGGTCGGGGTATGAAATAAAACGAGGGGAACGCAGAAGGAAAACATGAGAGAACTGAAAAGAGTGAATGCAGAATTGAAGAGGAGAAAGGGAATGCAGAAATAGAGGAAAGAAGAAAGGGTACGCAGAAATAGTGGGGGAAAAAAACAAAAATGGGAGAAAGGGGGAACGAAAAAGTACAAGAAATGGATAAAGAAAGCGAGAAAATTATCAAAAGTGAAATAGTGGAAAGAACGGGAGAAGAAAAGCGGAGAGAGGAGGATGAGGGCGAATTAAGACGAAAGAGAGAAGAGGGCAAATGCCTAAGAGAGCCCGAAATTGGGAGAGGAGTGGTGTTGGACGGGGTTTCGGGACAGAGCGGAAAGAGCAAATAGGCGGGAAAGAGCGGTTGCTATGTGTAGTGAGCGTGTTTCTGTGACTTTTCCTTGGGGCCATTTATTGACTCCTCCTGATGTGGTTTTGGCGCTTCCGAGTTTGTGGAGCGATGAACCGTTCTCTTCAGCACTTCCCACCAGTGGGTTTGAGCGCTGCGGTTTAAAGCTACGCCACAGTACACGCGGCGCCGGGCGCGTGAGCGCGGCGTTTCTCCTGTAGGGGGACTCCTCAGCGGTGCCACTGGTAATATTTTGCCCTCCCGCTGAGCACTACACCCGAGAGACTGACTGACTGGGCGTCTGAGGGTGGCGCGGCGCGGCGCTCGCTCGCTCGCTCGCTCGCTCACGGGGCGGGCGGCTGGCAGATTCCCCCTCCCTCCCCCAAGTCTGGCGTGAAGCTTAGTTAGCCGCGAGCGCCGAGCCAGCGGGAACCGCGACGCTGAGCGCTCGCCGTGGAAAAGCCGGGCGCCAGGGTCTCCCGGAGCACAAGCGACGGTGCGAGGGCGCCGGGAGGTGGGCGAGCGGACTTGGCGGGGATTCTCCGCTCTGGAGTTGCGGCGGCGCATTCTCCTCCGGCCCCCAGTCTGGGCATAATTTCCACAGTCATAGCCCGGTGTAGACTCGAGCGCCTGCAGCTTGCCTCACTGGGCTCCTGAGGCAGCCGCCGCCGCTTCAGCCGGCGCAGCTCCTCAGCGCAGCCCAAGAAGGGAGCCAAGCAGGGAGGGAGCGAGGGCGCGCCCGGGCTTCCTCAGACGCTGCCCGGCCGCCCTTCCTGCGGCAGCAGGTCCGCCCCGAGCCAGGCTCACGCTTGGAAAACTTGGGACGGAGCTGGAGCCGCATGTAGTACTTCAAGGGGGCGGCCCCGGCTTCCAGAGAATGGGGGGTGGGGGGCAGAAGGAGGAGGAAGTAAGCCCAAAGGATCCGCTCGGAGCTGTTTGTCCAGCTGTTTCTATTCGCACCCTAAGCGCCACAGCCAGAAGGGGGCCCGAACTGAAGGTGTCTGGCTTTCAGGCACTAATTTCCAACTCTTCTCCCCACAGCTTGTCTTCTCTAGGCACCCTGGAGTCACCAAAGACCAGTTCAGCGGGCGCGCACCTGCCAGACGCCCCAGACCGCACAGGCCAGGGAGCCTCCGAGCCTGAAAAGATGGCTCAGTCCAAGATGGACTGTCGCTCACCTGTGGGCCTGGACTGCTGCAACTGCTGCCTGGACCTGGCCAATAGGAGCGAGCTCCAGGGAGACAACAGTGGGGACAACAACAACCGGAGCAGCCCCACAGTGAGCAACTTTCGGCAGCTGCAGGAGAAGCTGATCTTCGAGAACCTCAACACCGATAAGCTCAACAGCATAATGCGGCAGGATTCGCTGGAGCCCGTGCTGCGGGACCCCTGCTACCTGATCAACGAGGGCATCTGCAACCGCAACATCGACCAGACCATGCTCTCCATTCTGCTCTTCTTCCACAGGTGGGTGTCTGGGCACATGGGGGCAACAAAACACTTCTCTGCTTGCACCAGCTTCATTTCTGACAAGGGGCAAACCAGGAAGTTCACAGGGGCACTGGGGGAGGTCAGGTTCACCAGCTGCCATAACTGAACTTTTTTGCAACCTAGCTAGAGCCCTGCAAAGCTCAGACGGCGCAAACTTACTCCGAAGAATGTCTGCAAAAAGGCGCAGAGGGGTTGCTAGGGCCCAAAAGGTGGGCGGACTCCATATGGTATGGACATAACTGTTGGTACCCCCTTCTCAATTGCACATATTTTCTATAGTCCTTGAGAAGATTCTGCCAAGAAGTCCTCTTGGAAAATGAGTTCCACCCTATTCAGAAGCTCAAACTCGGAGTGAAATTGCAAGAGCTTTTATATTACTGAGTGGCACTAGCTGACAGTGAGGACAAGCAAAATGCCAAGACAAATTGGGCTGCTGGTGGGGGAAGGTGGAGGGTGGGAGACAAGAACAATTAGAGACTTGTGAAAATGTTTTGAGAGTATGAATGAGGAAGACCCCACCTCCTCCATGTATCACAGCCCTCAAGTTTGAATGCAGGTGAAGAGCAACCACAGAGAACATACTAGGACATCTCCTTGAGTGGCTCAAGAACTTGTGTGTGACAGGAGAGTAAATGAATCCACTTCTGTGCAGACATGTGTTGTAGTGTGTATCAGACTTCCTAGAAAACCAACTTGGGGGAGCAAGAATGATAGAGGGAAAGAGATAAACACAGCGAGAATACCCAGGGCAGTCACTATCCCCCAGTCTGAGATGATCTGGTATGAAGGACTTATAACAGGCAATTTTAGAGGGAAGAGAGGGCACTTCAGGAAACCCTGCCGTGGGTTTGATGTTCTTAGTACTGGTATGGGGGGGCGTTGTGCACACAGACAGGGCTGGGGGGACATGGATTTTATTCTTGCTCAGTGAAACAGGTTATGTAAGAGAGACATCCCTGCTGTGATAGTACACGTTAAGGTTCTATCTTTCTGTAGTAGTATGAGCTTTTTGACCTGTTTAAGGCTCTGAGATTCCAGGTTGTGGGCAAGTGCTGTGCTCAAAGTGATAATGTTGAACACTCAAAAATTACTTGTTGACAGTGAAGCTCAAATAAGGTCTTTTAAGAGCAATCAAGAAAGACAAAGGCACATTTGCAAACTACTAAAACCAGGTTTGCCTCCTTTGTCCCAAGACAAGTCCATCATGGCCTCCCCTCCCCCACCTCAGCCCCAGAGGTTCCATACAGGAAGAAGCAAGGCCACAGATTTACTTAATGTCCTTATATCAAGTTGTATTTCTCAGTCATTTTGATGGCATTGAAGCCCTTTCCCATTTATTATTTTACTTTAGGCATCAAATTTTCTCATTGTCTAAGCCATGGACATAACGGGTTTCGAGATAATCTTCATTTCTGGTGCAAGATTACTACAAGTGTATTCAGCGTACAGAGGCTGAAGCCCTGCGAAGACAAATCCCTAACTGGTTCCTAATGATTGGCTTGCTGGCTCAGCTTCGTTGGAGAGTGGCAGGGGGGAAGAATGGGGGGAGAAACCTGGAAAGAGTGCATGTAGCATTTAAGTTCAACTGGGAGAGCTAGTACTCCTCTAGGGCTTTGGTGAAGGGAGAGGGAGTGGTGTCTCTGCCTCTGGGCCTACCAGGATAGGACTTGGATGAGTGAGGTGTGAGGCTGATATCAAAGAGTTCGTGCTGTGTCATACTTCAGGAGCATCCTGATTCCTTTGATTTTCTTGAGAAAAAAGACTTCCTTCGTCATCCACTCCATTGACAACCATTTTTGTTTGTTTTTTTGTTTTTCGAGGTAGGGTCTCACTCTGGCCCAGGCTGGCCTTGAATTAACTATGTAGTCTCGGGGTGGCCTTGAACTCACGGCAATCCTCCTACCTTTGCCTCCCGAGTGCTGGGATTAAAGGCGTGTGCCACCACGCCCGGCTGACAACCATTTTTGATGCTTGTTTTTGGCAAAGTTTAGAAGTGCTACTGAATGGGGATGAGTGAGGATGTTGAAGGCACTGGATGAGGGAAGAGGACAGACTAGTGCACCCGAGCACTCAGCCCTCTAGGAACAGAGGGACAATGTCCTAAGCTGCAGCAGCAGACCAAAGCAGCAGGCTATCAGGCTTCCCATGAGGAGTGCCAGGATCCTTTGAAAACAACTTTGTAAGTTCTAGCAGGATAAAGCACTTTCTCACTTTCCTTGAGGACTACAGTTGGAAATTCTGAATTCATTTTGGGATTTGCAGAGAATGACCTGCTTATTAGCAAAATAGAAGGCAATTATTGCTGGTCATGGAGATTCTCCAACATCTAGGCCAGACAGTTGGCTACATGAACAATTCTTTTCCTCCTTCATTTAATTCCCTGGGTTTCTATATTCATAACTCAGCCAGGTATTTCATGATTAGACATTTCGGGTTACTTTTGGTGTCTTTTTCCTTTATCAACTTTTCAGGCCACTTTTCATATTGGAGAAGCTACTCTTCTCCACCCCTTGATTCCTGTAGCCTATTCTCCTGCTTTGAGAGCTCTGATAGCCTCTTCTGGGCAGGGCATGTTCTTGATTTATATCTGTTTCATTTGCTTTGACCTGTATGTCCCTGACTCCCAGCTTAGGTCTTGGTTACCTGGAACATGCGAGTGGAAGCAATTTGAAGGTAGGAGTGTGTTTTACTTGCTTGCTACACCAGTCTTCCTTCAAGCCACCTCCTTTCTTCCAAGCACACCAGTCCATTACTTTTAAATTCAACTTTGATCAAATCTCAGGTCATGCATGGGCAGTACACAACCAGCCTTTCTGCCAGTAGCCCAGTTCCAACAAAGTTCTCTCCTTCCCCTTTGAAAGTTCATAAAGCCAAGCCTTCACAATCCACAGTGCTTTCTGCAGAATAGACCATCAAACTTTGCTTATAACACGCACTGCAAGTCTCCTCCAGCCCAAAGTACCAAATCCTACTATATTTCTCCTGCAAACACATTCCAAAAGACCAAAACCCACATGGTCAGATTCATTGCAGCAACAATCCCAATTGTTGCTATCAATTTTCCTGTTACACTACTGGGACAAACACCTGATCAGAAGCAACTTATGGGAGGAAAGGGTTTATTTCAGGTTTATTGATTCTCCTACAGTATTGAGGAAAAGAGGTATATTTTAAACACCATTCTGTCAATCTTATGCAATGTAAGTAATAACTATAAAGGATCATTTGTTAGTATTTATTATTCATTTATAATGTACAATAAGCCTGATATCTCATAATTTCTTTTGACATTTACACAAACCCAATGAAATGGGTATTATTACCACTATTTTCACTTTTAAAAGAAGGAAACTGATGCTTGGAAAAATTAGGTAACTTATCCTATACCTCCCAATGAAGAACAGAGCCAAGACTGCAACTAAAATCATGGATTCTGGAGTCTATTAAATATCTCTGAAGAAATAATTATTTAGAACACTAAGGAATTAAAATAACACCAATTAAATGTTTAGAACACTAAAGATTTACGTATGAAGTAGAAGAAGACTGTGTCAGTCCTATTGAACTTAATTATTTGAATAGGCTTGTAATACTGGAAAATTTGGGATGGAGATAGAATATGCTAGACAATTAGCTAAAATGTCCAATTTAAATGTAGTATATAAGAAAGCTAGGGCTGGAGAGAAGGCTTAGTGTTTAAAATGCTTGTCTGCAAAACCTAAGGACCCAAGTTCAATTCCTCAGTACCCATGTAAGCTAGATGCACAAGGTGGCACATGTGTCTGGAATTCATTTGTAGTGGCTGGATGCCCTGGCACACCCATTCTCTCCTTCCTCCCTCTCCTTCTCTTTCTCTCCTTCTATCTGCCTGTCTCTCTCTCTCATAAATAAATAAATATATTTAAATCTAAATTGAAATATAAAGTGGTTTAATTCTCTGACCTGTAAGGTGTGGCGAGCTGACATAACTAGTAATATTCTTTTGCTGCTATAATTGCTTTTGCTGTGGTGTCAAATTTATTTCTAAGAGATTTTATTGTTTTCTTAATTATTAAAAACCTTTATTAAAATTTACATAATCCCTTCTCAGTACCCTCCTTTGTCCCCCTCCTTCATCCTTCCTCCACAGAATCCCCTTTTCTTTCCTACTCTTCCCTCTTTTCTTTTGCCCTCCTCCATCATCCATGACAACATATTAATAAGCCCAATATTATGCAGGTCTTATGCAGGTAACTATCGTCACTGTGAGTTTCGAGATGGTCTCACATTATAGCCAAGGATGTCCTGAAACTCACTGTACCCCAGGCTGGCCTCAAACTCCAGACAATCCTCCTGTCTCAGCTTCCCTTATGCTGAGATTACAGGTGTGAGCCACCACACCTGACTAAGTCAACTCTATTCTGCTTTTGGTCCCAGTGCACACCTGCCCAGTGTCATCAAAATATTCTGAATCTGAGTTCCCTTCAGCTCTAAAATTCCTAGTATTTATCAGTTCTGACCTGGTACCAACTGGTACTCAGTCAGAAAATAATAATAGTAAATATTTCTTATTGTTTGATATAGGCTAACTAATTTAAAATTCCTTGTTGTGCTGGTATATAGTAGTATAGGAAAGATATAGATTCAGAGATCAGGTTTTTTTTCTAGAAAACTTTAAATAAAAGCTATTTGTTCTTTGATTCTTAGAATGAATAATTTCATAATTTGTATTCCAAGGAATTTGACTACTAACACGGTGTGATATGAGGGTTTGCATATGATAGGACCTAAATTCGTATTATTTAAGATTCAATTCTCTGTTGCTGTGTTGTCTGAAACCCCTCTCTCTTAACAGCAGTAGTATGTGGAGCACACCGTGAGAATCCCTTAATTGGAGATTGCAATCCTTTGTCCACTAATTTACCATTTGATTTCAAGGTTGGAATTCTTTGCCATAGACAGGTTTTCAGTTTCTATGTGGTTAAGCCTGCCATTCTTTGCCTTAGTGATTTTTTGCTTTTGGTATCAAGCTTCAAAAGTCCTTCCTTAGTCCAAGGTAATTTAAAAATAACTATTTCCTGAATGTCTAGTAGTCTAAAAAATAGACACCCTCGGATTGAGAGACAGTCTCCACTGAAAACACAAATGCATTTGCAAAATTAAGGTTCAGAGTTTGGATATCTCATGAGAACCTTGCTGTATAAGAAACTATCATTTTGTCAAGGCACAGATGTGAATTGCAGTTTCTTAGAGGCTAGTATATAGGTGTTAACCCTTGGTTGATGAGTAAGCCTAGTGCCCTACTAGCACCTACTATTACATACTATTACATATATATATATATGTATGTATTGCATACATTGCATAATATATGCAACATAAAATCTGTCAGTTTAACCATTTTGTCCATTAAACAGCACCTCATTCTCCCCTCTCCCAAGATTCTGGTAACCTGGTACTTTTTGTTTCTATAGATTTGTCTATTCTTAATATTTCATATAAGTGGACTTATGTAATATGTGGCCTTAGTGCCTGCATTATTTCACTCACATTATGTTTCTAAGCTTTATCCATGTTGTGACATGTAACACTATAATCATTTTGCGACTTAATAATATTCCATTGTATAACTTTAACACATTTTGTTTATGCATTCATCTGTCAGTCACATTGGGTTATTTCTACTCTTTGGACATTGTGGAGAAGCTGCTATGAACACTGGTGTACAAGTATCTGTTACAGCTGCTGTGTGCAATTCTTTTGGGGATATACCTGGGACTGCCATTGTTCACCTATTTTTCAGCACAATTTTTGGTTCTCTATTCATAGCCATTACTCATCATTAACTTCTTTGTGTGAATTTGTTTCTCAGACCTTGGGACAGGGTGTCAACTCACCAGAAGTGGGATTCTATGTGAATGTGACATGGGGAAACCAAGTTTGGAGAAGATAGATGGAGATAAAGGGTGAGAGTTCTTGAAATGTCCAAGTGTGGGGGGCACTGAGCAGTATGAGAGCTCAAGAGGTCTGCTTGGAAGGTTGAATTCTTAAAGACAAGTATAAGAATAGGACATAGGGGCTGAAGAGATGGCTCTGTGGTTAAGGTGCTTGCCAGTAAAGCCTAATGGCCCAGATTCGATCTCCAATATCCATGTAAAGCCAGATGCACAAAGTGGAGCATGCATCTGGAGTTTGTTTGCAATGGCAGGAGGCCCTTATGCACCCATACTCACCCTCTCTATCTGCCTCTTTCTCTCTGTCTCTCTAAAATAAAGACTTTTTAAGAATAGGACATGAAGCCGGGCGTGGTGGTGCATGCCTTTAATCCCAGCACTCGGGAGGCAGAGGTAGGAGGATCGCTGTGAGTTCGAGGCCACCCTGAGACTACAAAGTTAATTCCAGGTCAGCCTGGGCCAGAGTGGTGAGACCCTACCTCGAAAAACTGGAAAAAAAAAGAATAGGACATGAATTTTTATCTACTTTTCAGTTTAGCCCAGAACCATCTACACACATACCTTAGAAAATCCTTAGAAAAGAACACCTTGAAGGATGACCTTATTTTCCCTCCCCACCATATATTTGTACTTCCAGATAATTTCAGTTAGAGTATTGGCCTTTTTCCAGATCTAGACCCAAAGGCCAAGGAATCTGGATAAATGGAGGTGGATGTGTCTGTCGAAAGTTTACAGGGTCCTTGGGCCCCATCAGTGATGGAGTACAGCAAAATAGTAGGCCCCACCTGTGGTTTGCTTGAGAGGAATGAGTTTAGCTGTGTCTATACCTGGTGGAGCCATTACAATGTTTGCTCATCATGATTCTGCTCCTACCTGAACTTTCTCCTCTTATGTAAGGCATCCCTCAAGATAACTGCAAATCTGTAATCTGTCATGGCTGGTTGGGTTTACATAACAAATTGGTTGGTGTCATGCAATAGTCTCTTGAGCCCTGGAGAAACTAGTGTGCTGAGAGAGGCTGGAACTTGGGCTCAATTGGAGGGGCACTTTGTGTGCTCATTGTACTCAAGGGAGAGCATTCTGTGACCACAGGGTCAGAAAGATGAAATTTCTCTTTTAGATGAAGGGAGTAATAATGACTCAGGACATATTGTGCTGTCCCAATGTCTGCAATAATAGGACAAGGGTTAGGGCTTAATTTTAATGCTAGAGCTTTGGCAGGCAAGGCCCTCCATGGAACCCCATGGGCTATTGGGAGTCCTGTAAAGGCCAGAAGGCTAGTGTCCAGCCTCAGCAATCTCAGTCCAATGAAGAGTCTGCCTAACGAAAATGGCTTCTTTAAGTCACTGTCTTCCATGCTGAAATCCAGTTTAACTAAGGAGTTGGAGAGGGGATAAAATAGATGCAGAAAGCTAGCTTCTCCAAATACTCTCCAAGCAGGAAGCAGTCTTATCAGCAGGCAAGGCAAGTTCACTTGTACCTTCTAGCTAAAAATCTTCCCAGAAGTAGCTGTTGCACTTTTGGAAATGCACTAAGAGATGTAAGCTCCCAGCCAACACAGGAGACTGAATGGGAAGTTTCCCTTTATGCAGACATTAGCCCAAGGGAAAATGAACTGAAGGTAAGCTTGGTTAATGATGACTGAGGCACGCTATTGCCTTCCTCTCTTGGGAACAACATTCCTCAAATAGGTCCAGCCTAAAACTAGTCCTCTGCCTATGGACAAAGTATCACAGGGACCTTCCCCATCCTTCCTTGAAGGAAGAATTTACTCACAAAATAGTCTTGATTATTCAGCCCACTTCCTCTTGTCTTCTCTTTGAGGGAGACAGAGAGCAGCTGCTCACAATGTAGGAGACTGGTGGGGATTCCCATTGCTCTGTGCTGTGTAGGCTAGTGATTGGCTCCAGCTATCCCTGAGGAAAAGGAAGGTAAGAAGAGGAAGGAAAGTGGATTCAGTAGCTTCTTCTGCCTAGCTCACTCTCCCTATTGCCCGTCCTTAGCTGCTCTTTAGCCTCACTTTCCAGACTATGCTGAGGTTAAGCCAGCCTGAGGGCCCTGACTCACATCTCTTGTAGTACCTTATGTAATAGTGCCAGGTCAATAAGGCATCAAGCTTCTGCTTACTGGATGGTGGGCTTCCCTGGAGCTAGGCATCTGGAAGCCTGCTGGGGGTCTAAGTGGAACTCATACTTTCTAAGGAAAAGCCTAATCTCTCACGACTCAGGCAAACAGCTGGCTCAGAGGAAAATGCCAGGCTTCAAAGGGAAACCCCCTTGGCTCCTACACTTAGCAAATGTAAACAGACAGGCAAGCTGAGGTAGACTTGATTTGGCTTAAGTGTTTTTGGAGGGGTGCTCCTGTTTTTACCTGATGATGCATTGCAAAAGAAATGGCTTGGAGCTTGGAGGGTCTCCAGAATATGTCTCTATACTCCATCTTCCTTTATTGTCTGTTGGTGGGTTCAGGGACTGTTCTGGGGACCCCAGACTGACTGACACCAAGCAGATGAAGAGTTTACCAGAAGCTAGAGGAGCTGTTTAAAGGATGGCCTTTCATGAGCTAATTACCAGTCCATTCCCCATGAAGTCCCCAAGTCCCCAGGCTGCCTTCAATTCACAATAATTTTTAGTTCTCTTTCTGGCAGATTCAGAAAATTACATTGCCAGCTTGGTGCAACTGTACCTCAGTGAACTCCAAATTTCTCAATTTTCTGATATTTTTCTCTAATAAATGAATCAGTAAAACACAATATCCCCATCAATCTTATTTCCCATTGGTTTAAGGTTTGTGACTAAACCAATAACTCCTTCTCTTCTTCTCTCTTTTCTTTGCCCCAGCCTGTCTGTCTCACTGTGTTGCCACCAGGTAATGGGCTCACCAGCTGAGAGTAGGTGGGGAACACTGTTCTCTAGTCCAAGAAAAGAGAGAGACAGAAAAAGAGAGAGAGAAGCAAAGACTCTTAAAAAAATGGCTTGGGAATTATCAGCAGGCATAGTTTCTATTCAAGCCTCATACTCATGAGTCCTTGGATAAGCTTAAGACTACCACCTCAAAACTTTAAAGAGCTGGGCACCCCCAAGTTCTCCAGATCACAGCCAGAAATTGTGAACCCTTCCTAAATTTCCAGTGCCTCACTTCTCTCATTCCTACTCGTTCTCTTCACCTTTTTGGTTCATAGTCAGTTGCAGGAAAAAAAGGAAAAGAAAGGAAGAGAAACGAAAGAGTAAGAACTACTCAGTTTTAAGGCAATTTAGTCTACCTGCCCAAGTGCACAGAGAATGAATGATGGCAACATCCCATGTAGCCTTGAACCAAGTGTCTTAAGCACTTCAGTTAATCAATCCATCATTTACTGACCAATGGTCTGCTATTTATTGGGCACTGACTGCAGATTTATTGGGTGCCTCCTTACCTTGCTAGGTCCAGTAGAGGGCACAGGGATGTCAGAGGCTAGAGTTAAGATGTAAGGAGCTGAGGGGTCTACTTGTGGGGAATAGAGCCTCTACCCACCAAGTCCTGCAGTTGAGAAGAGGACGCCCTGCAGGCCGCAGCCCTCTGAGAACTGAGTTGAGTCTCCTGGTCCTTGAGGGAGAGGCCTTAAGCTTAGTAGAGCTTGGGCTGTGCCAAAGCAAACTAGGAAGAGAGTGTTTCTTTATGGCGGCGGTTTCCAGCAGAGCCTTAAAGAATGGGTTGGCTTTGGCAGGTGGTTAGCTGGCTGACTGAAAGGCTTTGTGGTTGGGAAAAGGGAGGAGAAGTTTACCAGACAAGCAGAGATCTTGGTAGGAAGGGGTTTGTCTGGATTTGGGACACTTGATTCTTCATAGGCTGGAACTTAGAGTGACCAAGTTTCAGGAACAAGAGAAAATGGCTGTTGGCCCTCTCATTATTCCTCTCTGACTCAGGACAAGTTGGACCCTGTTATACTCTTCTCAGGAACCTGGGATTGCCCTAAATAGGTGGATCATCCAGGGAATGGAAGCAAGGCAGCAGCTTTCCCTTATGCCCACCGGAATCAGGAAGATTGAGCTTGGAAGTACAGTGCAGGGTGTGCACCAGGAGTATCTTGGGGGCATGGCTTTACATCTATATCTCTATCCTCAGTCTTCACAAGATTCCATTGGAAGTGAGTAACAGATGCAGAGCAGTGTCACAGTGCTGCCACATGAATATAAACCATTTACCAAGTATTTCTGGGAAAAAGAGGCTGGTGGCTCTGCACCTTGGTCAATTCTTTCTCGAATAGTCTGTAAATGAAGGCTTCTGGTAGGGCTAAGAAAGGTGGCAAGCCATGATGCTGGTGAGAAGGGAGAAGGAGCTGAGGTAGGAAAAGAACCAACCTCAGGTAAACTGAGGAAGGAGGAGGCTTTTATGGCCAGTGTTCTGTCTTTCCTTTCCAGTGCCCTTTCCCCCAATTAGTATCCTAGACACCTGTTCCCATACCCATT
The DNA here is from genome assembly GCA_036365145.1 of Orientallactaga sibirica. NCBI lineage: Eukaryota > Metazoa > Chordata > Mammalia > Rodentia > Dipodidae > Orientallactaga > Orientallactaga sibirica. The sequence continues at coordinate 12,633,617 of JAEOAD010000057.1, forward strand.
TTCTATAAGGGATCTGGAGAAGTTACATTCAAATTCATGAATTGAATCAATCAGCAAGAAATGCTCATTGTGTATTTTCCATGTGCCAAGCTCATTATTTGGCACTGGATGTACAATAAGAAATGCACAAACGGCATGGCCTCAGCTACTCAGTGAAATAAGAGAAGCAGGTATTAACCAGGTGATCACATGAATGAATATGTAAATTACAAACTAAGTACCAAAAGACAAGAGGAATAGGCTATGTCAGAATAAAACAACGAAGCTTCCTGAGGAAGAGGTAACCATGCTAAAGAAATTAATCTGTAATATTCATATTCTAATTATCAGACCAAGACCATAGGCTATATTGTTGGGACTTTCTAAGGAACCCTTCAAGCTATACCATATAGGTATATCTCCATACTCCTAGAAAACCTTTGGAACATGAATAGCTAGCAGGTCCAAAGGGGGAAGAATAACAACATTCTGACAAGTGAAGAGATAAGTTTGAAGCCCATGAGGCAAGTAGCATTTAATGTCATCCTATGCTAAAAATAGTCCATGACAGTATGGAAATGTGTAAAGGCTGGCCCTGGGGACCTGTGATAAAGTGAGTATAGCCTGTGGGAAGGAAAGTTTGCTTTTATAAATTATTCACTGTACAGCAAAAAGAAAGGGGGAGTCTTCTGGGTTTTCTTTCCCTTTTGCAAGCTTCCTTCAGAGCTATGAATGCTTCTCATTGTACAGAGGCAGCAGGGCATAGTGCTTCAGGCTTCACTCCTTTCTGGGGCCCAAGGTGTAAATTCTCTGGGCTGCAAATATCAGGTATTTGCCCAAGCTGAAAAAAAAAAAAAAACTTGAATGCAGAAGGGAAGGGAGACCACACCTCTGATAAGGAAATTATCAAAGGGACCCAAGGAGCTTTCCTTTGAGAGAAATGGCTCCATCACAATGCCGTGGCAGGTAAGAACTAAGATCAGCATGATCCAAGAGAAATCTGATTGTGAAGGGTCAGGATAAGGGGAGCACAACTTGCTGAGCCAACAAGAGATAAATCCTGGGACTTGTGGTACCTGGTGGGCAAAGCTAAAGAAACTAAGATCGTTGATCTAAGAGAAGCTTAAGTGCATCAGGTGAGGGATAATCAAGAGAGAACTTGATTTTCAAATAAAAGTCACAGCTCAGAAATGGTGTCTGTTTCCTGCCACACTAGGGACAGAATTAGAGGAAACAGACTTATGCTGTAGCATGAAGAACTGAGATTAGATAGCATTAAGAACTTCCGGAGTACAAACCCATCCAGAGAAGCTAGACAAACTTACAAAGGAGTGTTATATGTAACATTAAAACACAGCAAAGCGATGACAATAGCAATGAAGAATAAAAGAGTGAGAAGGCTGGATTAATAAAGACCATGGACAGAAGAGAGCAGACAGTTGGGGGGAGGAGCAAGAATTTATAAGGAAAAGAAAAGTGCATGGGGAAAGATGAAAATATTTTAGTAAAAATGCTTTCATGGGGCTGGAGAGATGGCTTAGGGGTTAAGGCGCCTGCCTCCTAAGCCTAAGGACGCTGGTTCCAATCTCCATCGGTTCCAATCTCCAGGTCCCACGTTTAGCCAGATGCAAACTGACGCAAGGGCGCAATGCTGCACTTGACCACGGGGGGCGCACGCATCTGGATTTCGTTCTCAGCAGCTGAGAGGCTGCTGGCGCGCCCATCTCTGTCTTCCTCTCCCTCTCTCTCTCTGCCTTTCTCTCCAAAAAAAAAAATTAATTAATTTAAAAAAATGCTTTCATAGTAAAGATGCCATAAAAGTTCACTAGAGGAAAGTCACTAAAGTTAACTTACACAGACTGGAGAGATGGCTTAGTGGTTAAGGCACTTGCTTGTGAAGCCTAATGACCCAGGTTTGATTCTCCAGGTCCCATGTAACCCAGATGCACATATTTCTGGAGTTCGTTTGCAGTGGCTATAGGCCCTGGTGTTCCTATTCTCACACACTCTCTCTCTTTCCCTCTCTCTGTCTCTAATAAATAAATAAAAATAAGTCTTTTTTAAAAAGTTAACATATGCTCCCATGTTACTTGGTGGTGTAGGAAAATGGACTAGGAAACTGTTAGGGCCCCCTTACAGAACCCTCCATCCTTCTTGTCTCCTAGCTAAATTAATATTTTGGGGATCATGATGGTGGTGCCAGCACATCCCATGTACCTGTGGCATGGAGGACTTCTCTCTCATGCATACCAAAAAGATTAGAGACAGAGGATACAAACCAACCATGCAGGATCCTTGCCACAAGAAAATTACAACTTAGTGGTTTTCACAGATACCAAATAATAATTACAAAAATGATTGTATCATGAAAACTGATTACAATAATGTAAAAGTATAGGGAGCTAGAAAATAGCATAATCTGGGATTTGGACGTCCAGAAAAGATAATCTTTTGTTTGTTTGTTGGTTAGTTGGTTGGTTGGTTGTTTTTTTTTCAAGACAGGGTCTCACTGGCCTTGAATTCATGATCCTCCTACTTCAGCCTCCCAAGTGCTGGGATTACAGGAATGTGCCACTGTGCCTCCCCTAAGAAAATTTACCTTTTAAGACTTTAGGCATTGTCTATGGCCCACTCTAAGTGAGTGTTTGCCAAAACTCAGTGGCAAAAAAAGGCAAAATGATCCCAATTATCATTAGTGCCCTCCGAAATGGATTTTGACTCTCCCCTGACTCACTGAAGCCCTGTCAGAGAGGTACAATCCCTCACCAAGGAAAGTTTCTCAATGCCACTATCATACATCCTTGATTTAGGCAGAATGATTCTCTATGAGTCATAATGGCCTATAGATAAAAATTTGGATCTGGACAACTAAGAGATCATCACCTGCCAGATGATCAAGATGGGCAAAATAAAGAACTAATGTTTTGCAAATTACACTTGAAGGCTAAGTGGGGTGATACATGCCTATAGTTCCAATTTTTGGGAGGTAGAAGCAGAAGGATGAAGAGTTCAAGGTCATCCTCGTCTATATAGCAAGTTTAAAACTAGCCTGGACTACATGAGATCCTATCTCCAAAAAGCAAGGGGAGAGAAAAGGAAGAGAAGGAGGGAAAGGAGAGGGGAAATAGAAAGGAAAAGAGGAAGAAAGGGGAAAATTACACATGAAACCACTCTCTCCACCAGAAATGGTCTCTGAAATACTGTGTTCTAAGTCTCTGTGAGAGGCTTTGCTAATGTTTGGCTGCAGAGTCCTGTGCTGAGAAGCAGTGGTCTTGTCCTGAGAAACAAAAAGCTCTACAGAGGCAGGGCCGACATTGCCGTTCTTTATCTGTCTCTAGGAGGTCTGAGGGATTCTGGATCTTCTAGGAAACTGTGATGGGCTACTCTACCCTCAAAAAGCCCTGGAGGACTCCAAGCAGCTCATTAGCCACTGTGTGCTTATGAAGCATAGAGGCTTCCTATGTGATGACAACCATTAATGGATTGTGAACCTGGAAAGGGACAGTCTTTCTATCAGACCTCACTTTCCTCATCTAGAAATTGGTAATATGATTGGGAACATTAAAGGAGGAGGACATTCCTAGAAAGAACTCAATATTCATTTATTAAATAAAACTAGGCACATCATATGTGGTACCAGGAAAAAAAAAAACCCTCATGTATGTGGCTTTCCTTCTCTCCCTCTCCCCCTAAATCTTCCTCTCACTGACCTGTCCTCTTCTGCTGTCAATCACATAGCCTGTCCTGTCCAGAACCAGCCTATACTTGAAACCCAATCTGGCAAACTTTCTCCCTGACAAGACTTACTCTGTCAACCTTCTTCATTCACTCTCCAGTATAAATGACTGAGAACATTTCTGGTTTCCTTCATGCTGGGCAGGTGAGGCAAGAGCTAGTAAAAACTTTGACATTTTAAATGTTTTTCACCAGGCATTAAAACCTACAAAAGCACAAAATTGCCCTTCTGGTATTCCTAGCCAATTTGTGGGAGTTCCAAGCTCTGTGGAGCTGGGAACAACTTCTTCAAGACCTGAATGTCTACCTTCCCAAGATTGACTGATGTTATTATCTGTTTCACATGCATCTTAGGCAGGAACATAAAGCTCAAAACTAATAGAGGGGCTGGAGAGATGACTTAGCGGTTAAGGCACATGTCTAAGAAGCCTAAGGACCCAGGTTCAATTCTCCAGGTCCCACGTAAGCCAGATGTACAAGAGGGTGCATGCATCTGGAGTTTGTTTGCAGTGTCTAGAGGCCCTGGCGTGCCCATTCTCCCTCTCCCTCTCTCTCTTTCCCTGTCTCTGTCTCTAATAAATAAATAAATAAAATAAAAAACTAATAGAGACTTCCTAAGTAATCTGGCCTGACCCCTCTCACTACAAACAAGGAAACTGAGGCTCCAAGTGGAGTGGGTACCTGCTTCAAACTGAACAGCCAATTAGTGAGCAGCTGGATACAGAAACCTTGTCTCCTGATTATTTGATCCAATGATTTTCCAACTTCTCATCTCTAGAGGGCTGTGCACATCCCATCCCAGTAGGTACACAAAATCTCTATGCCAGGAGACCAGCTTCAGGCCCACCTAAAGCCAAAAATGCTGGGTTTTTTTTTCAAGTTTGATTTTATTTAATGGAATAGACCAGTGGTTTGGGTGTTAGGGAGCCCCAGCCTTGGAATCCTACTTCTATTCAGGCTGGGGCTGCATGCCACAGCCACAGTCATGCAAGGGGGACAGAAAGCCCTGCTGTTCAGGTTGGAAAAGAAATCAGTTGCTGAAACATTGGTCTTTTTGAAAGTTCCAACCACAGGGGCTGGTTGGCAGAGCCACTGTCTGGGCTCCCGGGAGGATCCAGCCCTCCCTTGCAGTCTGGGAGTTAGTTTAGGAAGCTGGCCCGGCTGGCCCAGGACACTGTAGAAAATCTTGAGGGCAGCACTTGCCCCAGGAGCTCCAGTCTTCCCTCAGAACCTGGGAGCCCCCAAAGGCACTCTGTACTGGCCAGGGAAACTTCCTCCCGCCTCCTCAGCAAAGCCAGCCCAAGCTGGCCTGAGGCTCCCTGAGTACTTTTTCTTTGGAGCCTGGGAAAGAGTTTCCAAAGGCTCCCGCCCTAGCCAGACAGCTACAAGTAGAGAGAGAAAGCAAGAGGAAAGAGAGTGAGAGAAGACAAGAGGAGAGGTGAAAGAAAGTGAGAGAGAGACAGAGAGAGAGAAAAACTAGCTCCAACCAGGCAATCAAGGTTTCTCTGTGCAGCAGTGAGATGAAGGTGGAAAGGCTGGAGGAGCCCCAGCTCATGGAGGAGCCCCAGCTCCGGGAGGACTCAGAGCCCGGGGAGGAGCCACAGTTCCTGGAGGAGTTACAGCTCGAGGTGGTAGAGAGTGGGTCAGATTTGGATCCAGAAGATCTGGGTTCGAATCCAGACTTTGCCACCAATCTGATGCTTGAGCTTGAGTAAGTAACTTCCTGCCATTCTGTGGGCTGCTTTCCATCCTTACAAGATGGGGGAGGGAGATGTGAGAGCTCCCAGGTCTCTTCCAATTCAGATATTTGGGAAGACTATGCATGTAAATTTTCCATGTGTCGGGCTGGTGTGCACAAAAAGTTGAATCAGTCATTGTACACTTTAATGACAAAATGATGTTGTGGGGCATGGGAAATTCACATGAACAAGACAAAAGAAAAAGGTGATAAGTATGCATCGTAACCCTAGAAGGTCCAGAATAACAAAATATTAGTTGTGATTTTTAATTTTTTTTATTTTTTAGTTATTTTTTATTGACAACTTCCTTAATTGTAGACAATATCCCATGGTACTTCCTTCCCTCCCCCCACTTGCCCCTTTGAAACTCCACTCTCCATCATATCACCTCCCCCTCTCAATCAGTCTCTCTTTTCATTTTGATGTCATGATCTTTTCCTTCTATTATGCTGGTCTTGGGTAGGTAGTGTCAGGCACTGTGAGGTCATGGATATCCAGGCCATTTGTTTCTGGAAGAGCACATTGAGTCCTACCCTTCCTTTGGCTCTTACATTCTTTCCACCCCCTCTTCTGCAATGGACCCTGAGCCTTGGAAGGTGTGATAGAGATGTTTCAGTGCTGAGCACTCCTCTGTCCCTTCTTCTCAGCACCATAGTTGTGATTTTTAAAATTCAAGGAAATTGGGCTTGGAGCAGGCTGGTTAGTAATGGAAAACAGTGTTTTGGGTTTTATTAAGACGCAGGTACTAGTGAACCCCTCAACCATATGTCTTCCAGTGACACCATGAGTCCCAAAATTCAGATATTGAACCAGATTGTATTTTCTGTGTTCTCCATGTGTAGCATTGCAGAAATTCTCAATTGAAGAAAGGGGAGTAGGGTATAAACATCAAGATCTAAGAGAGCTTAAGAAGAATGATTAGACCTCCTGT